>OX123205.2:12500-2538912 GCA_944739405.2 Euclidia mi | reverse complement strand
TTATTTGCAACGTTGAGGATTGTCTAGTAAAGAACAATGTGAGTAAGGAAGATTTCGAGGCCATACGTCAAGACGTTTCTGCTGTATTGCGCCAGTCGAAAGTGCCGAAAAGGAATCTACCAAAACCTGAGTATTTCGCACTGAAGAACCTACGAGCTAGACCTGAACTAACAGTACTCCGAGCAGATAAGGGAAATGCAACGGTAGTGAGTGATGGACACGTCCGATTATAAACAAAAAATGGAAAATCTTTTGTCGGATGAAAGTACATATAAATTGGTTAATACGGACCCTACCAACAAAATACTCAAGCAAACGAGTGATATTGTGAAGAAATACTCCGAACAACTGAATCTGGACGTGAAATACTTAATACCATCGTGTGCAAAACCTCCCCAATTGTATGGTCTACCGAAAATACACAAGGAAAATGCTCCACTGCGCCCTATAGTCAGTCAAATAGGGGCACCAACCTACAGATTGGCTCAACACCTTGCAAAGATTCTCTCGCCACTCAGAGGCAAGATGAGAGCGCATGTAAAGGATTCCTACCATTTTGTCAGTGAAATAAAACACCTACATCTCTCTGACAAGGAAACTATGGTTAGTTTTGATGTACAGTCATTATTCACATGCTTACCAGCACATGACTGTATTGAGATAACTAGAAGGAAGCTAATAGAGAAAAACATGCCTGAGGAATATGCAGAAATATTGAAACACTGCTTAACAACTGGCTATCTGTTATGGGATGAGAAATACTACGTACAAGTAGACGGTGTGGCAATGGGCTCTCCAGTATCGCCTGTTGTTGCTGACATCTTCATGGAGGACTTCGAGGCGCGAGCCCTGCAGACTGCCACCATCACACCGAGGTTCTACAAGCGGTATGTAGATGATACTTTTACAATTTTACCAACAGATAGTGTTAATGTATTCCTAGACCATCTTAATTCTATTCACAACCAGATTAAATTTACAATGGAATTAGAGGCAAACAATTCTTTAGCTTTCTTAGATGTACTTGTTATCAGGAACAAAAACAACTCCTTGAGCCATACTGTGTATAGGAAAAAGACACATACAAATAGGTACTTAAACGGTGAATCTCGCCACCATCCTAAACAGTTAGCTACCGTAGGAATGTCTTTGTTTCAGAGAGCCCGGGGGATCTGTGACAAGAAACACCTGGACGCCGAGCTTCAACATGTCAAGCAAGTTCTGCAAGACAACAAGCTCCGACCGCCGCGCCAACGTCACAGATCCCCGAAGAACAAGCCAGCCACAGTAGAGAGACAACCTGCTGTCCTCCCATACATCAAGGGCGTGACCGACAAGATTGGCTACATCTTGAAGCGAGCTTCAATCAAAACTTTCTACAAGCCGCCAACGAAGACAAGCCAATTATTACCATCTGTCAAGAGTCAGTTACCCTTACAAGAGGCCGGGGTTTACAAGATAGACTGTGAGTGTGGGCTCTCATACATTGGACAAACCAAGAGAAGCATAGGCATTCGACTAAAGGAACATATAGCTGACATTAAACACAAACGCTCGACGAAGTCTGCTGTGTGTGAACATGTAGAACAAGGAACCAACCATTACCTGCGATTTGATAAACCACAGATACTCGCAAAAGAACACCGCTTTATTCCAAGAATGATACGAGAAGCTATTGAAATTAAAAAACATCCTAATTTCAATAGGGAAGATGGTTGGAATGTTCCTCCAGCTTGGGACCCTGTTATCAGGCTAATGAAACCCAAGAAGGACAAAGTCACCAGAAGACATCAAGACACAGTGAGCACATTCTGCGTAGATAGTAACACCAATAGTTGAAAAATGTTCGGGTACTTTGAGATAACTTTTAAATTCAAGACAAAGACAAATACCACCTCAGTCTGCCGTGAACATGAATCCTGTAAAGAATTCGAAACGTCAGCTAGTAATAAAAATGTAGTTTCTAGATCATTCGGTTTAAATGTAAAAACAAGTGAAACCAATATAACGCGATAAAATCCGTAAACTGTAGTTTGATTTCAATGTGTAACATTCGCGTAAACCCATGAAAATATTAGTTTATGGAAGTTAAAAAAATTCTGACAAGTGCGTGACGGTCCACGTACAATGTAGGATTCCGTACTACCCCTTACCTAATGACCTAAGGACTGAAGAACTCAAGCACAATAATAATTAACTACAAGGATCCATTTCACTATAAGGGTTCCTTGTAGTTTTTGTACTTACTACGGAACTATAAAAAACGTATCAATAAAGTTATCGAGCTAGACTTATTTGTGTGCTCTGGCTAATCATCCCTTGATCCCATCTCCATAATGATCCCTTGTGCTCCACATGTGTATGTGCAGGCATTCGAACTTAGTTTATTATTTAAATGGATACAAAATATTTTTACTTTGCAAAACTCTATTGGATAAGGCCATCCGTTATATTTAAATTATTTTAATAAAACACTTGATGGTTACAACTTCTACAAGCAACAAATGAGAATGCTTTTGGCGCTGGAGTGTAAAAAAGAGGAATTATACTTTTAAAATAAATGACTGCCTTCGTGGTCCAGTGGATAGCGTATGCGACTGCTGATCGGAGGTCCCGGGTTTGATTCCTGGGTCGGGCAAAAGTGTTACTGGGTTTTTCCAAATTCTCAGTAGCAGCACGGAGTCTGGTAATGTGCTCGGTAACGGTAATAGGCTCGCCCTCTATTACGTGGGACCTAAAAAATTGTGAAATGTGGGTATAATATTACACCTCTGCCTACCCTTTCGAGGATACAGGCGTTAGTCTATAAATAAATAAAATAAAAAATAAATGCCTGTCTGATAGACCCGGGAGTATAAAACACATTATACCCATTTAAGAATCCAACTGTGGATTTACTGAAAAAATACTTCATACCCGATAAAATGTTAAGTAATCAAAGCAGCGACAGCCTAGTGGAGAGACCGACAGACGCAAAGGGTCTTGGGTTCAAATCCAAGGCGCGCACCAATGACTTTTCGAAGTGATGTGTGAATTCACATAACATAACTTCTTCACGCCTTTTATCCCCGAAGGGGTAGGCAGAGGTGTATTACACACCCACACTTCGCCAGTTATGTTTCGGTCCCAATGTAATAAGGGGCAAGCCTATTGCCATCTACCGGGCACATTATTAAGCGCGCGATAATAGGGTATTTTACCCCATGTGAAAAAATATATAATAACGTATATCTAAGATAGTATTACCGGAAAACATACGGAATATATTAGTTACAGCTCATAAAATGAATAAATAGAATTTTAAAACCATTTTAAAGAATTCCGTTTTAGTATCTGTGATTTAATCACGCAAAACGGCAGCCGCCATGACGAATGTCATTAACGTCAAATGACGTCATAAACTTAGTAGAATTTTAAACAACTAAACCACGTGACTGTCAAAAATGCAAGCATTATACGTTGTTTACTAATTATGTTGCGTAAGCAAGATGGCTTCTAACGTTTTTGTCTGATAAACCGCGAACATTTAAAATGTAAATTTAAAAGTTGTTTAAAAACTACTTTTCAACTGAATATATTTTTTGTAATTTTTCTACTACTTTCTTAAAGTCATAGGATCATCTTGAGACACTTTTAAAAAAATGGTGTAATACCCTATTACCATTTTTAATACACACATAACTTCGAAAAGTCAGAGGTGTGTGCCCGGAGTACCTGGGGATCGAACCCGAGCCATTGTATCGGCAGTCCGTTACGTACCTATACCACTGGGCTATCGCCGCTATTATATGTGTTTGAATTGAATTGTGAATAATCGCTTGCTATCAACGTTTAGCAAGCGATACTTCATAATTCAATTCACACACATATAGCAGGTAAACATCGCGAGCAAACCTGCATGTCTGAGAGTTCTCCATAATGTTCTCGAAAGACATGTGAAGTCTGCCAACCCACACTTGGCCAGCGTGTTAGACGTCTCCTTCTCATAATGAGAAGAGGCCCGTGCGCAGCAGTGGAACAGTTTATGAAAAGGGCTGATAATGACATACTCGTGAACGGGTGCTACTTGCGATGACTGGTCGATGTCGGTCTTACGGGCTGGTATTACATTTTTAATATTTAACTCCATCATTTCCATCACGGTTCTGAACATTTGCATGGATTGCCTGCATTATTAGGTACTTAATGTAAGTGGATGCTCCTGTTTCACTATATCTATTTTCAGGAGGCCAACTAAATGAACATCAAAATTTAACTAGATTATGCTTGAGTGTTAAGTAGAGTAAATATATACAAATGACATATAAGGTATAACAGTTGCACCACCTTACGAAATTGAAATTGTTATGTATTATGCAAAACCTAGCGATGATGAAAAAGAGTGACCGTGAGTTTTATTGCCCGTTCTTTCTCATCGTTCTACGCCCTTGCTTTGCGAACGTGGCAGTAAACGTAAATGTAGAAGCTTTAAGTAATTATTTTTAAAATTTGACGTTCATAAGTGTTACTTTGTGATTTAAATGAATAAAGGATTTTGACTTTGACCTTGACTTTGATGAATCAAATTGCAAGCATATTGTTTGCAAAATTTTAACACACATACATACTACCACACACACATGCAGACAATCTACTTGCCACCCACTACTGTGACATTAGCATAGTTAGCCTCCGTCACGGGAACACGTCACATGTCCACCCGGTTTAACCTCCTGATCGATCACTGACAACACACTGAGCTACGCTACTACAATTATATTAAAACTTGGGTAGTATAGAGATCAGTACAGCTTGCTTTGGCGTAAGTATATGGTATCAATATGCAATTTGTCCATAGATTTAGCTACTAGATACATATTCCGTATGGTTTAAAATAGAATAGGCTTGTGTCCACTATGAATAAATCGGTTTGATTGTAGTATCTATAGATTCATTATGATTTTAAGATGTCAATAAAGTTTATTATTTATTATAAAAAGGTAAGATTAATGTTATTTCTAGGATTTTAAAACTAAAAATAATGTATTTATTCTAGTGACAGTGAACACCAATCAGAGAGCATTACGTCAAACAGTACGTCGTACGTGTTGTTGACGTTTTAGTAGTGAATACAACTAAAACGTCAAACTTTCTACCTGTCAAATCGAATATAACAAAATGAAAATGGGTACATCAGACCAGAATTCATTCACGGTTTGTTTTGTTTTGGACTTTGTGATATCACTCAACCGCCATGATGGTTTACAGCGTTTTCGTGTCAAATTCAAAGAGGTTTTTAAAAAGCCGTAACTAGTTATGTTGCTGATCGATTTTTGAAGAAAAAAAAGCAGGTATTTCAGTTTAACATCTCATAATGGAACGTATCAATCGCTAATTACATTTTAGGACACAAGCCTATTCAATTGATAAGTTATTTGTTTAAACATATTCTATAAATGAAGTCCTTCGGCCGTGTCCTGTGTCTGTATGTAATTCTGTATGAACGCGATAGATTCAATTGAATTAAATATCACACGAATCTTCGAATGGATAACAGTGAGGACAAAATACTCACGTACCTATTTATTAAAAGAATATCAAAGGAATATCTGACGGCCTCCGTAATCCAGTGAATAGCGTATGCGGTCGGCCAAAGTTCTAACTGAGTTTTTACAAATTCTCCGTAGCAGCACGGAGTCCGGTGATGTGCCCGGTAACGGCAATAGGCTCGCCCTCTATTACGTGGGACATTACGTTCATTACATGGCGTATGGGTGTAATATACCAGCTCTACCTACAGCCTTCCCCTTTGGGAGTGAATTTGAATTTGAATCTTTATTATATAAATAACTAAAAAACGCGCGCAGCTTTGCCTGCACATTATTTGTAATTTCTTCCCAATCCCGTGGGAATTTCGGGAAATCCCTTCTTAGTGCACCCCTACGGTCCCCAAGGAACATACATGCCAAATTTCACCTACTTGCGCACAGTAGTTTCGGCTGTAGCTTGTCTGTCAGTCAGTCAGTAACGCAAGGATTTTATATATACAGATATCAAAGCAGTACAATTCAGCATATGATATTACACTGATCTATAAAACTACTACAACAGTTACACATCTAAACCGTCTCAATACTTTCGTATCGACCAACACCATAATTATGTACAATTTAAACCCAAAGGAGACACGTTTTTTTTTACTTCCGTGAGAAGCCGTCACAGCAATAGACCACCATGATACATCCTGTCGGTCACACTTGTGGTGCTAACAAATCAATCATTATAATAAGCATGTAAAAGGTAGTAGTCCAAGATCCCAGGGCCACCAGACCTTACTTATTTTCTCAGAAACGAAATGTATACAATAATGTATAGTATGTAGTGCACACATACTTGTTAGCTTGGATCGTGGGCCAATTTTTAGGTACGAGGTGCTAAAGTTATGTAAAAATAGTTCGAACTTTTCTTAAATTTTTAAGCCTAATATATTGTACCTAAACATTTCTTTTGGTGTGCAATAAAGTATAATCTAATCTAATCTAAACTCTCAGTGCTGATTTTTATGTATGTTTTAGAAAATATTATTATTATTTTTAAATAACACTGTCGCACTCATTTACCAGACGCTTTAAACTATTGGTAGAGACCACTAGGGGGCGAATTTCGAAAGAGTATGGAAATTGTTTCCGTGGACCTTTAGCACCTCATAACTAAAAATTGGCCCACGATACAAGCTAGCAAGTATGCGTACACTCATAGCAGATACTAACACTACATTATTCTATACATTTAGTGTATGAGAAAATAAGTAAGGTCCGGCGGCCCTGGGATCTCAGCGGTAGCCGAGTGGAAAGACAAACAGCTTGCTACGTAGAGGGTGTCGGGCTCAAACTGACCACGCGCCTCACTTAATTTGCCAGGTTATGTGTGTATCAAATCTTTATATATAAAATCCTTGCGTTACTTACTGACTGACAGACACGCTACAGCCGAAACTATTGGGCGCAGGAAGCTGAAATTTGGCATGTATGTTTCTTGGGGACCGTAGGAGTGCACTAAGAAGACATTTCCCGAAATTTCCACGGGATCGGCCAAAACGGATAAATTAAAAAAAAACTGCAGGCGTAGCTGCTGGCGTCCTCTAGTTATTAATAAGTAGAGGCTGCCGGGGCACTTTTTTTTATCAAACCCTTTCTGTCTAATCCGGTGGGAATTTTGGAAAATTCCTTCTTAGTGCAACCGTAGTCACCAACGGTCCCCAAGGAACATACCTTCATGCCAAATAGCTTATTGCGCCCAATAGTTTTGTCTGTATGTTGTCTGTCAGTCAGTCAGTAACACAAGAAATTTTTTTTTTTTTTCTTTTTTTATAGATTCGAGCCTTTATCCCCGAGGGGGTTGGCAGAGGTGTAATATTACACCCACAGTTGCCATGAATTTTTAGGTCCCACGTAATAGGGGGCGAGCCTATTGCCGTTACCGGGCACATCACCAGACTCTGTGCTGCTAATGAGAATTCGGAAAACCCAGTAACACTTTTGCCCGACCCGGGAATCAAACCCGGGGCCTCCGATTAGCAGTCGCATACGCTATTCACTCAACTGGACCACGGTGGCAGTCAATTTTATATAATATAGGTAGGTATTAGACGATGCCCGCGGTTATACCCGCGTTATTTAAGGCTACTGCTCCGATCCCGTCGCTCATAGCGCGATGTTATATAGCCTATAGTCTTCCTCGATAAATGGGCTATCTAACACTGAAAGAAATTTTCAAATCGGAGCAGTAGTTCCTTAGATTAGCGCGTTCAACCAAACAAACAAACTCTTCAGCTTTATATCTTATTTATACTAATACTAGCTGACCCAGCGAACTCCGTATCGCCTTTTTAAGAGTTTTTATTTAATTCCCTTATTTCCAAGACCCTTTTAAGTTACCATTCACTTAGCGCTTAATCTCTTATCATTTCAGAGTCTATAAATGATGAACAAACAAACATAGATTTTTATGTAATATTGAATTCCCCATTCCTTAAAATATCGGAGACGATACCCATATCGACTTTAAAAAAAATCCCGTCCGCCATCTTTGATTTCTTATCTGCCATCTTTGCTCACGAAATAGATGTTGTATTTGGATTCACCATCCCTTTAATCATCAAAGACGATACCCATATTGATTTTTTTTATTTTTTCCCATCCGCCATCGTTGATTTCCCATCCACCATCTTGAATCACGAAACAGATGTTGTATTTAGATGCCCCATCCCTTTTAACATCGCAGACGATACCCATATTGATTTTTTAAATTTTTCCCATACGCCATCTTTGATTTCCCATCATCTTGAATCACGAAATAGATGTTGTATTTGGATTCCCCATCCCTTTAAACATGGGAGACGACATCCATATAGATATTTTAAAAATTTCCCATCCGCCATTTTTATCACGAAATAGATGGTGTTTTTGAATTCCTCATTCCCTAAAATATCGGAGACAATACACATATCGATTTAAAAAAAATCCCGTCCGCCATCTTTGATTTCCTATCCGCCATCTTTGCTCACGAAATAGATGTTGAATTTGGATTCACCATCCCTTAAATCATCAAAGACGATATCCATATTGATTTTTAAAATTTTTCCCATCCGCCATCTTTGATTTATCATCCGCCATCTTGATTCACGAAATAGATGTTTTATTTGGATTCCCCATCCCTTTAAACGTCGGAGACAACATCCATATTGATTTTTTTTAAATTCCTATCCGCCATCTTTGATCACGAAATAGATGTTGTATTTGGATTCTCCATCCCTTAAATCACCAGAGACGATACCCATATTGATTTTTTTAATTTTTCCCATCCGCCATCTTTGATTTCCCATCCACCATCTTGAATCACGAAACAGATGTTGTATTTGGATTCCCCATCCCTTTTAACATCGCAGACGATACCAATATTGATTTTTTGAAATTTTCCCATCCGCCATCTTTGATTTGCCATCCGCCATCTTTGATCACGAAATAGATGTTGTATTTCAATTCCCCACCCCTTAAAATATCGAAGGCGATACCCATATTGATTTTTAAAATTTTCTCATCCGCCATCTTTGATTTCCCTTCCGCCATCATGGACCGCTAAATAAATTTCATATTATTAATCAGCGTCCCGAAATCTCGAAAACGATACCCATATAGATTGTATCCTATTCGTTTAGTTTTTTTTTGCCTTTGACCCAACCCTCTTCCTTCTCGTTTGACCATTTTATTATTTTTGTCTGGCCCCCAAAAGTTGTGGCGTAATTGTATATAGCCTATAGCCTTTCGAAATAATTGGGCTATCATAGGCAATAACATTTTTTTAAATCCGACTGCTTGTTCCTGAGATTAGCCGACATTATCTCTTAGCCTTTTTAGCTTTTTGCCCGGCCCCAAAGGGTCCAAGCGTTATGTTATATAGCCTATAGCCTTCCGGAATAACTGGGCTATCGTATACAAAAATAATTTTTCAGATCCGACTGGTAGTTCCCGAGATTAGCGCGTTCAAACAAACAAACTCTTCCGCTTTATTATATTAGTATAGATATAAAGCTGAAGAGTTTGTTTGTTTGTTTGTATGTTTGCTTGTATTAGAATAAGGTGCATAGGGTTCCCACCAAGAACTTAGGGTCCCAAGCCAACCTCACCTGCAAGTGGTGCACCTGCCGATCAACGGACGAGGCTCTGGCAAACAAAATATCCCGATAAGCGGCAATAGGCTCGCCACCTATTACGTGGGATCAAAACACTGGCGAAAAGTGGGCGTTTAATATGCCTCTGCCTACCCCTTCGGGGAAACAGGCGTGAGTCTATGTAAGTATGTGTGTAGAATAAGATAAGATACAGTTAAATATCGCTTGCTAAGCGGTAAAAGCTTTTCCTTCCTCACGTGTTCCTTTTTTTGATTGATTTCGTGTTTCATACTGCATATAACAATCTTTTATCATCAATTTGAAATATTTTAATTCTTAGTGTAAAAATAGTTTTCGTAGGTTCGATGTGATGTGTGATTCATAAATTGTTGTTTCGAGTCTGGGTGTTCCTTGTGTCCGTTGGTTGTATGTTTGTAAAGTCCCCCGCGACAGGATTTATTCCTAGTGCGGGAGTTGCCTTTCAAAAAAAACTGTTGAAATGTTCTGGCTGGTCTACTATTTTTTATAGTCTCACGCCTGTTTCCCCGAAGGGGTAGGCTGAGGTGTAAATATTACACCCACATTTCGCCAGATTTATTTTAGTCCCACGTAATAGGGGGCGAACCTATTGCCGTACCGGGCACATTACCAAACTCCGTGCTGCTACGGAGAATTTCCTAGCGGAAAAACCCAATAACACTTTGCCCGACCCGGGAATCGAACCCGAGACCTCCCAAACCCACGCGCACATTTATGCCGCGAGACCAACGAGGCAGTCAGGTATCTACTATTCTGCATATAAAAGCCTTTTATCGTCAATTTTTATATTACAAAACTCCTACAGAAGCCTTGTTGATTTTGAACAATCTTAGCTTCCTATAAGTCGTTAATATCTAATTTCAAATACTATCATATATACCTGAAAGCTAAGTTTATAGATTATACATACATACATATCGTCACGCCTTTTGTCCCCGAAGGGGCCAGGCAGAGGTGTATTTCTACACCCACTTTTCGCCAGATATACTTTAGTCCCACGTAATAAGGGGCGAGCCTATTGCCGTACCGGGCACATTTCCAAACTCCGTGCTGCTACTGAGAATTTCATGACAGAAAAACCCGATAACACTGCCCGACCCAGGAATCGAACCCGGGACCTCCCGATCCCACGCACACATTTATGCCGCGAGACCAACGAGGCAGTCGTATAGGGTTTGATGTCGAGTTTTCCGTCTCTACGCAAAGATGGTATTTGCATCGAGTTATCCCTTAGTCGCCTCTTATGACACCCACGAGAAGCCCTATCTTCTCGTGGGTGTCATAATAATGGTAATGGGTGGGGACACTTGTATTCTATGCCGTCAACCACACGGCAAAATAGATTATATTCCCCCGAAACTTAGGACTTGCTTCATAATTTCAATATAATAGTGCAAAATTATGCTTAAACTAATACAGCAGAATGATAGTTAAGTTAACGTTAATTAATTCTAAGCAAGTAAACTGTATTATGCTTAACGAAGTAATTAACGGGACTTGCTTGTTAAATAAATAAGATAGATTAGATCTAGGTAAAGTTACCGTTTCGTTGGCGAGAAACTTTTTTAAAAGGCTGGAAGGTATAAGTCGTTCGGTTTGAAACTGGCTATAGTAGAATTAAAGTTTAAAGATAATTCAATTTTATTTATTACATAGTAACGTATACGTTAAGTACGACGTAACGGTATACCGTTATCCACCATATCTTAACTGAAGTCATATT
The DNA here is from genome assembly GCA_944739405.2 of Euclidia mi. Lineage (NCBI taxonomy): Eukaryota > Metazoa > Arthropoda > Insecta > Lepidoptera > Erebidae > Euclidia > Euclidia mi. Next base: position 2,527,501 of record OX123205.2, on the reverse strand, counting down.
TACTTTTTAATAAAACGTTCGTGTAAGTATAAAAACAGTATCGTGTAAGGCTAAACAAACGTCCAAAGTCCAAGTTAAAAAAAATAATTCGCTTTTTTAAGACGCTTCATCATCATTAGCCTTTAACAGTCCACTGCTGGACTAGGCCTCTCCTTTGAAAGGAGGAATTGGCCTACTATACCACGCTGGCCAAACGGGTTGGGATAGGGTTTGTATCAAGTTTTCCTTCTCTCATAGTGCTGTTCTCTGCATAATATGCTCCCTCTGTCGGCTCTTACGACACCCATGGGATGTTAAGGGGTGACATTCCGTATCCTTGATCCGTCACCACACGGACCGAAGACGCTTACGAACTCCAAATTGTTCAAACTACTGATACAAACAACATACTTTTAGATATCGACTGCACGGATAGTGTAGTGGTTAAATGATCGCCTCGTTTCTTGTTTCTTGGCACTGCCCCGCGTGTTATAGGTTCGATTCCTACACGAGACAATACATTGTGTGGTCCATAAATTGTTGAATCAGGCATGGTGATGTTGATGATTTTTTTAAACTTCCTCGCGCCACAGGGTTTATTCCTAGTGCGGGAATTGTATAGTAAAAAAATTATAAACTAGTACTTTCTGATTATATTTATAGACTCAAGCCTGTATCCTCGAAGGGGTAGGCAGAGGTGTAATATTACACCCACATTTCGCCGTAATTTTTTTACGTCCCACGTAATAGGGGGCGAGTCTATTGCCGTTACCGGGCACATCACCAGACTCCGTGCTGCTACTGAGAATTCGGCAAAACCCAGTAACACTTTTACTACCCGACCCGGGAATCGAACCCAGGACCTCCGATCAGCAGTCGCATACGCTATCCACTGGACCACGGAGGCAGTCTGATTATATTTAAGTATGTATTTAATGCCTTGATTCATAAACCACCTTGCCAAAGGTCGCAAACCCATCATGTCCCTAACCTCATACACCAAAACCATTATCCAATAATAAACTTTACCCATTGCACAACAAATTCTTAAAACTTCCTTACACCAGTCATTCTCCTTTAAACAAAAAAGCTCCGTTTTTTTCTAAAACTTTTACACATCAGCGCACGCGCCTAACAGCTGTTCACATTAACATATGCGCACAGCCTATAAACGTAGCTAAAAAACCTCCACCAAAGTTGCAGTATACCAATAGTTTTACACTGTTTAAATGTATTCTATGGTTCGCTTGTAACGGTCGCCGCCACCTGTCGTGACGTCAACAGGTGCATAGGTGAGAGGGTGAATGTTTCTGTCTCCGTCTTATACCGGGTTGATTGTACACCTGTATTTTTTGCTATAAGATCGAGTTTTGTGATAAGAAATTGTAATTGTATTTAGATTAGTATTGTACAAAGGTGTTAATCTGGTGTAGGTGTTTATAATTAAACGTTTGCGAATATTTAACACACAGCGATAGCCTAGTGGAGCCACCAACAGACTACCATGCAGAGGGTATCGGGTTCGAATCCAAGGAGCTCACCACTAACTTTTAGAAGTTATACGTATTAAATTGCTGATTATCGCCTATCCCGCGCCCCGCAGAGCAATTTAAAACATCGGTCCTGGCTGTCAAGAAGTGCTTTGACCGGATTACTGAGAGCTGGGAGGAGACAGGGTCGGGGAGCTACGGGGAGTCAGTACTAGTCAAAGATAGGAACTCGCTTCGTGAAAAAGCTAATATTCAGTCAAATCCGGTTAGACTAGAAAGCGGTCCGTTGCAACTGGGTTAACGCTGGAAAGAGGATGACTGTCTATAAAAATACATACAATACATACATAGTCTCACGCCTATATCCAGAAGAGGTAGGCAGAGGTATATTGCTACACCCACTTTTCGCCAGATTTATTCGTGATAGGAGGTGAGCCTATTGCCGTACCGGGCACATTACCAGACTCACGACACCTCCCAATCCCACGCGCACATTTATGCCACGAGGCCAAAGAGGCAGTCATTGGTAAAGTGACAATTTAAAAATAAAACAACATTAATTAGGGAGGCCTTGTAGACAAGAGGCATTCTATAAGCGATATCGCTATTTGCTAAGTGCAAAATTATATGGAACTGGCATAGGATTTTGATCATTGACATATACTCTAACGATAGACGGAGCATTCCCTATAAATATTTTGTTCAAATTGTCTAACGTATGACATCTAATCGTACTAGCGCAACACGCAGGCGCAAGCAGCGCCAATGACTTACAGTGTCTAGTTATTATTATAGCCAATCAACAACAACCAGTCCTGGCATCTTACCAATGAGTATCCAAAAGTTCTCTAACGCTACTGGCTGCTTATTGCCATTTGCAAAGATTATTTACTTCACAGAAGAGATGTTTTCTGCCTACAATATTTCATCAACATAATAAGAACAGTTTATTTATGAAAATAAAAGGAATTGATTGCTGGGGGTTGATTTAAGTAAAAAAATAGAATCTATAAACATATTCAGATGTTTTTATTACAAAATAGGAAAATGTATTCGTGGGCGTAAGTTCAAGACTTTCTAGTTGCTTCACGAATAATTCTAATTTTTAATTTTTTTTATTTATCTTACTATGAGAATTGCTTAAGCATATATACCTAATATATAAGGCAGGATTGTTTGTCATTCTGTAAAGATGCCCTTGCTGACCACAGAGTTCTAAACCTACACATGTGGCAGATGGCACTATGTGCTACCATAAGGAAACCAACTAGGTATTTAAAAGAAATCTATGACGAAGTGGCCTGAGTAACTTAGTCGGTACGGTATCGACACGGTTCGTCGTGGTCGCGGGTTGAATTCCTGCCTAAAAAAAATATTTTGAATTGCAGTTAAATTTACTCTAGCAAAAAATGCTCAAAAATATATTTAAATAACTATTCAACTGCCACCAAACACAATTAATTTAGTGGGTTTTTGTCTATTGATCGGATAATGGAAATCAGGATCTGTTTTGGTCTCATGGTTCAATATTATTTTTGCGTATTTTTCTATAACTGCAAATGTGTACCTACTATGATGAAGTGTTGAAATATTCTTTAATACGGTCATTACGATCAACTTACCAAAAAATAAAAAGAACACAGAATTAGTGTTATACAACGTCAAATTGGTTTTATAACATTAATCAAACTAAAAAACCTTTAAAACCAATACCTTCACGAAGTCTGGTCTTGGTCATATATTTTACCTACAATCACTTGCAATGTATTTCTGCATAGTAGTTAGTCTATGATCGTAAATGACGTCACATAAAAATAAAGAAATACATTTTAATGTGGTATTTTGATACATTTAACTCTTTTATTTACTTAAATAATTAAAAATATTGTCTAACGCTTCTATAGATACAAGTTTTGATTCAAATTAATCGATATATCGTCACCACACAGTCAATAAACGAAGCGGACCTACACCGCAGGAAAGTCAAAGTGACACTAGATTGCTTTGCCGGTATGTTCATGCAAAGCATTTGAACAAAGTAAATGATCTGAATGCTACATCTAGTACTTTAGTACATATATATCGATGATTTTGATATGTTACGTGGTCAACGAAGTACAAATTACTTATGTTACAATGGAAACCGAACGATAGCGATAGTAGAAACAAAGAGCTCAGATATTTACATAGAGGCGCAAGTCATATGGGCGCTTTCAAGACAAACTTTCTGCGACCCAAATTGCCGCTTGGCGGCGGCGTGGCAGTCGCGCTATGACAGCTTTCTCTACGAGAGCAAGAGAGACGAACGTTCCTCCTGTGTATCTTAACTACGATAGCAAGAGAGACGACGAATGACGCCAGCGCCACCAACGGCGACAACTACGAACTAAACTGGAGACAGTCTCCACTTGGAATCGGCACACGAAATCCTTAAGAACTGCGCTTCTATGTAAATCTGAATTCATTGGTAGAAATAAGAAGCAAAATTTGAATACGACTTGTCTAGGCCCCCCGGACTTAAAAAAACCCACCACACAATGCAAGCGGACGCATGCTACGCTTGAATGAATCCTTCTTTATCGACACCTGTCATTATCTACGACATTCAAGCTCCCTTGTGAGTTCATTGGTTTTTTTACCCGACTGCGCGACCCAATGGAGGGTTCTGTGTATAAATGTATGGTTATTTGTGTCCCTATGATGATTCAGAGACCAAAAGCTGAGAGACATTTTGATGAATAACGTGTATGTTTAGTTCGATACTTTGTAACCAGTTAGGATATATTACCAATATTGATATCATCAGCCCTGTATATAAACTGTCCCACTGCAGGGGACGGGCCTCTTCTCACTATAAGAAGGGTAAGGCCAAGTGTCGACTGACTTCACATGTCTTTCGAGAACATTAGACATGCAGTTTTTCTTCACGATGTTTTCCTTCACCAATAAGCAAGTGATAATTAACAATTTAATACGTAACTTCGAAAGGTCATTGGTGCGCGCCGTGGATTCGAACCCGAGACCCTCTGCGTTGCAGTCTGTAAGTAGTATATAGTGACGTTGTTTCGAAAGGACCTGAGATTTTTATCATCATCTGATTATCACCAGCCATGTAAATTATTATATACTAGCTGTTTCCCGCGGTTTTACCCGCTTTGTGAGAGAACTACTTCGGTTACCCGGTTAATTTATCGACTAACTTACTCCTTGATATATCAGCTTTCCGCCAGTGAATGTCCCGTCAAAATCGGTCCAGCCGTCCCAGAGAATAGCGAGAAAAAACAGATAGACAGACAGACAGACCGACAGACAGATAGACAAAAATTGTAAAACATGTCATTTCGGTATATGTAACGTGTATATATCCATATGCATTTAGTAAAAAGCGGGTATTTTTAATATTACAAACAGACACTCCAATTTTATTTATATGTATTGATGTATTGATTGTACCACTACTGACCACGGGCCTCTTCTCACCAAGAGAAGGGTAAGGCGACCACGCTGGCCAAGTGCCCATTAGCGGACTTCACAGGTCTTTTGACAACATTATGAAGTCTTAGACATACAATTGTGTAATTCAATCCAATGGTCGGTACCTAAGTCTACGAGGAGTTGAGCTATTGCTGACTAACGTGGTTCATTGTTTTTGACAAATTGGAAGAGACTTAAGAAATAAAAGACAAAACTAAAATTCTCGCCTATATCAAGAACTATTTCGTTATAAAGACGTAGTAAACGTACACAAAGGACACGTACTATAGTGAGTTTTTTATGGCAGTAATAAAACAGTGCGATGAGAAGCCTGTACAAGGACAATGCGATTATCGCCCGATGTAGGTATATAATAATATTTTACCACATACACACATCACCATCTAGTCGCAAGCTAAGCAGAGCTTGTGTTATGGGTACTAGATAATGGATAAACATACTTATATACTTTTTGTTGTAAATACATACATATTATACATAGAAATACCCAGACCAAGACAAACATCCATGTTCATGCACACAAATGTTTGACTTGAGCGGGAATCGAACCCGCGACCTTCGGCGTAACGGCAACCTTCGGCGCTTACACTCCCGCTGCGCCAACCGGTCGTCATGTACTATATTCAGACCGTGGCTCCTCCTGGTAGGTATAATCGTGATAGAGTAGACTACACATACATATGTTTTCTGTTGTGTGAGCTATATTGCTGTGAAGTTTTATCAAGATCTGTTCATTCGTTTTTGATTGAAAGAATTACAAACATCCGTCCATTCACGTGTTTGTATGTAGGTGGTAAGTAGAGCCTTTCTTTCGATATACACATGCATCAAAATGGCATGTATTCCCTTATTTGGCTTCTTTTGCAATTAGGTTGAGGTATTAACGGTTTGGTAAGGCAGCGATAGCCGAGTGAAGAGACCGACGGACTGCTACGCAGAGGGTCTTGAGTTCGAATCCGCGGCGCGCACCAATGTCTTTTTGAAGTTACGTGCGTATTAAATTGTTAATTATCGCTTGCTAAACGGTGCAGAAAAACATTGTGAGGAAACCGGCATGTCTGATAGTTCTCCATAATGTTCTCGAGAAACATGTGAAGTCTGCCAACCCGCACTTGGCCAGCGTAATGAACCTTACCCTTACCCTTCTCATAGTGAGAAAAGGCCCGTGCCCAGCAGTGGGACAGTTTATATATACAGGGCCGATGATGATGATTAACGGTTTGGAAAATCACTAAATTAAGTCCTTCTGATATGCATTCTATATCCAGCAGGACAAATCCTTGCTTTAATGAATACATACAATGATTTTTGTCACCATGATATTGGATGTAATTTACCTCTGGCAACATTTCGACCGTCATTTATACAACTAAAACGGGCGAAGCCTAGTTTTATATATGAGGAGTGACTTTTGAAAAGGGCTTATTTCTCATTTTATAAAAAGAGACATCCCTGTCTCTTTTTCTAGGGGGGAAAGGCCGAAGTAAAGATTTTTTTTTAATGAGAAATAATCCCTTTTGAAAGGTCACTCCTCATATTTACTATTATTTTAATGTTATTAACTAATACCTAAGTTTATGACGAACGTTTATAAAAAACAAGTAATTTATAAACTGAATAACAAACTACATGTAATCATAAAAAGCCTTCCATTTATTGTTGTTTTACTTAATCCTCTTAAATACGACCACACTTTTAATACACATATCACTCATGTCTACACATCAACCAATAAAAACCCAGCATAACCTGGCCTAACTTTACACTCAAATTCTAAACTATGATAGTTCTGCTTACATCAGTTATCATATTGATAAACCCATGTATTATACTGCAGATAAACATTGTATGTCGAATAAAAACGTTTCCGTGCCATTCCACCCGCGTCACGGATTATACAGCGTGCTCCCGTGTCATATACAGGCGGCTTGAGTTATGAGTGGCTATGTTTTATAGGGAGATTGGAGAGGAGACTTTAGTATCAGGATGTCTTATTACTTACATACATAATAATATATATGTATTTGGATAAAAGAGTAGTTTTCCTTTTAAAATTTGTGGTTATACGTAATCACAGACTTAAGACCTCCAAAATATGTTAAGTATTTCCTTTTTTTTTCGGTACTAAATTAAAGCAGCGATAGCCCAGTGGTGTACGTAACGGACTGCCCAGACGATGGTCTCGGGTTCGATCCTCAGGTACCCCGGGCTCACACCTCTAACTTTTCGAAGTTATATGTGTATTAAAATGTTAATTATCGCTCGCTTGCCGGCTCGCCCCTATTACTTTGAGACCAAAACATAACTGGCGAAGTGTGGGTGTGTAATGCACCTCTGCCTACCCGGTATAGGACTGGGATAGATAACCGGGGATAAAGGCGTGAAGTTATGATATTTTTTAACTAGTTTCTATTCTAGTTTAAAGTTTCTAATTTCAAGATTATGACTATTTTAGGTAATTTTCCTTTACCAAAGCTAATCCCTTGTTCTTTTAAACAGTTCATCAGCACAAACAAGCTTGCCTAACCATCGAATCGTGTCTTGAGTAAGTTGTTGCTTACTAACAAGATATCGAAGCTAAGTCAACTACTTAAGTCGGAGCGCCCCAAGTAAAACTTCCCTAAGAAAAGTGTTGAGTTGGGATTAAAGTTGGGTCAGTTGATTTATAATTTGAGCTAATCCTACCTTTATTATGAACGAGTCAGATGTCAGGCTAAGTAAAATGTTTTGTATCAATTAGAAGTTTATTTTGGGAGATTAATACACGTATGGTGATGTGCCCGGTAGCGGCAATAGGCTCGCCCTCTATTACGTGGGACCTAAAAAATCATGGCTAAATGTGGGTGTAATATTATACATCTGCCTACCCCTTCGGGGATACAGGCGTATTTAAGAGAGGTAGTGATAATCTAATACCAACAGACTGCCATTCAAACGGTATCAGTTTCCAAACCACAGGAAGCACAACTGACTTGTCAAAGTTAAGCGTTTAAAACGCGTTGTTAATTAGGGCTTGACCCGTGCCTCAGAGAGCACGTTAAGCAGACAGTACGGCTGTCAAAAAGATATAATTATGAATGTCGTTATTTGAGAATGCCTTGGGGGATTCCTATGGCCAGAAGTGGACGTCGCGTGGGAAATATACAGAGACTGGTCTAAGACATTAGTTGCTCTATAGAAAAGCTGATACTCCGTAAAATCTACCACGAAGTGATCACTTTAAAGCGATGGTGTTAGATGCTACCAAGATAAATCCAGGATGATGATGATGGTGAATACAGATATGTAAGTTATGTAACCGTCCGTGTGGTGACGGACTAAGAATACGGAATGTCACCACCCCATATCATCTCATGGGTGTCGTAAGAGCCGACAGAGGGAGCATATTACGCAGAGAACCCCACTGTAAGAGACGGAAAAACTTGATACAAACCCTATACCAACCTGTCTGGTCAGCGTGGTATAGTAGGCCATTTCCTCCTTTAAAAGTAGAGGCCTAGTCCAGCAGTGGACTGTTAAAGGCTGATGATGAAAGTATGTAACTCCTTTATATTTCAATGTTTCAACAAGCTATATCCTTCGTTTACAGTCTACCATAGCATCAGAAAAAGTATCCTTTTGAACCATTACAAATACTCATTTTTAAGTACTAACTCTCAAAGAGAAGCTAACATATTCTTTAGTTCTTGCTGTCGGCTGGGGAATTAGGTCACACTTTGTGGCCACGAACGTGCACTTATCAGTGGAGATATATCTATGTAGGACGTAGGAGTGTATATGCAAACTGGGGCTTTTGTGTGTGAAATTGTGAAACAGGGAACTGATGATAGAATGAGATTTGACCAACCTAATTCTATTTTTCTTTTAAAAGACAACTTATACTAACGAACATTATACTTCCTGTGGGGAATTGACGTTAATAGTAAAAGGTTTTTGAAATGCAATGCCCACACTACGAATGAATTACGAGTATAATTTTTTTTTCTATAAAACAACAATATCACATTTTTTTATCCCATGTGTGGTACAAATCTATGACAGACCTGACTCATCTTAAAAAAGCAGGGGCAACATATGTATACTTTAATATTATGCCCACATACACGTCCGTACATTTTTTTAAATGAACCGTTTCTGCCCTTACCCTTGGGAACTTCGGAAAATCTCGTCTTACCTAGTGCACCCCCTACGTTCCCCAAGAAACATACTTGCCAAACTGCTTATTGCGCTCGATCGCTTCGGCTGTGCGTTCTCTGTCAGTCAGTCTAGAGTCGTTATAATTTTATAAATTATACTGATTTATAAAATTTTTAATTTATAAGACTGCCTCGTTGGTCTCGTGGCATAAATGTGCGCGTGGGATTGGGAGATCTCAGGTTCGATTCCTGGGGCGGGAAAAGTGTTATTGGGTTTTTCCGTTAGAAAATTTTCAGTAACAGCACGGAGTCTAGTAATGTGCCCGGTACGGCCATAGGGTCGCCCCCTATTACGTGGGCCCTAAAATTTCATGGCAAAATGTGGGTGTAATATATTACACCTCTGCCTACCCCTTCGGGGATACAGGCGTGAGTCTATAAAAAAAAACTTTAAATAGTATACTGATTTTGTATGCATCCGTATAGAGCAATGGTTAGTGTCGAGCACTATCCCAATACAATTAATTATTGTTTCTACCTTGCTATGGCGTGACTAGACTGCTGAAGATTGTTGTCATTTCAATTATTGAGCAATAATAAAACTGACACAAAACACTAATGCTACTACTAGCACCTACTTTCGCAAGATAAATTTTATCCCCTCTTTCAATGAGGCAGTGTATGAGCACGTCAGACGCTCTATTACGCCAATAAACTGTATTGATCATATCGGCATCCACAGGATGAAGGTAGGACAGCCTCAAGAGACCTATATATCAAACACCTAGGGTATTTAGGAGCTCTAGAACGTAAGTCTATACCTAGATAAACATTAAAGGCGGGTAGTACAAGGATCTAATTGATATGAAAGATAGACTTTCGTTAAAATATTGGTCACAAACTTAAAACAACACATTTTTTTAAATATAAAATTCGCCTAATGCTAGGAATTAATCCTGTGTCTTTCCGAACATTCAAATGACAGAGAAAAAGAACAGTGACACTCTGCACAGTGCTAAACAGTGACTGATAAAACCACTACTTCATCCGTATAGCTAATTAATTCACACCTCGACTATAAATTGTATTATTTATGGAGCAACGATTTTCATGAAATTTAGTATTAATTATGGACCAACGAATTTCAAGAAAGGACAATGGCAGAATTTGGTCTGGGGTTGTTGTGGCGGTCTTAAACTTCATATGAACAAAACAAATTGTTGCTTTTTTCTACGATTTTTAATATTTTTGCTTTGTCTCGTTAAAGCCGGAGTATTTTATGATGATAAAAAGCATTCCAATTGATTACAAACTAGATACTTACTTTATTATTTGATTGTTGCCATAGACAACGGTGTGACAGGAATAGACGTTTGACATTGATCCGTATCGATTATTAAATAAGTAATCGATACCTTCGACCTTTATAGGGTTGGTTTGGTTTAAAATATAATAATTAAAATGTAGCTATTTAATCTTTAATCAACATTATATCAATAAGCTAATATTTTTGAAGCAAAACAACTTTTAAATCAAATAAAAACGTCACAGCATCGTTTTAATGTTGTATCGATTTCACATAAAATTGATTTAAAATATGCAGCTCTGCTTTTGTCTTTGGCTGTGACAGTTAGATGCTACAGAACACTTCTGCGTTTTGGTGTCAATCTGTCATTAAATCATTTGATAATACAAACGTACCTACATCATTCAATCTTAACTAAACATTAAAACACCGATATCTTCTTTTTCCAGGTTTCCCGAGTGAAAATATAATCATTTATAGAATTTTTTGATATATTTTTTGTTACTGTACGTTTCAATTTAAATTCAGACATTTTGATGTATGGAGATCTGCCATTGTCTTTTAGTTTGCTAGGGGTTTCGAAGGGGGTAAATTGAGCCAGTCAGGATTTATTCAAAAAAATTTACCAAAAATATAAAATACCCAGCCATGCTCTAACGGTCATTTATTACACTTACTAACAACTTAGAGATCAAAATGTACTTAGCAGAATACATGTACATGTCCCCAAAACCATTGCTGTACCTTTAGACCGTATTCAAAATAAAAGGTTTTCAAAATGCAATGCCCACACTAGGAATGAATTACGAGTATTATTTTTTTCTTTTTTAAATAACAACAACATCACATTTTTTAATCCCATGTATGGTACAAATCTATCACAGACCTGACTCATCTTAGAAAAACAGGGGCAACATATTTATACTTTACTATGATGCCCACATCCACGTCCGCACATTTTTTTAAATGAACCGTTGCTGCCCACATATTGAATACGGTCTAAACCTTAGTACATACCACGTACCTTTATTTCGATTACCGATATTTCGGAACGTTTGGAAGCGGATTTATCACGGATGTACTGACGTACTGCAGGTGGATGTATGTTACGAGCAAGGAAATCGGTCTACCCTCTTTATTTCTAGGAACAAGACAATATAATTTATCTAATGTTAAAGACTACGAAAGTATATATTCATATATTTTTATTTTTTTAAAAGCTACTCCCGCACTAGGAATAAATCCTGTGTCGCGGGGGACTTTACAAACATACAACCAACGTACACGGTCGGTCTAATCCTGCCTACCCAAACCAGCATTCAAACGCGTATCATCGCTCACCATACACAGCGCAATATATCAACATAGTGTAACAGTTCTAGTTGACCCGTATAATTGCGACAACTGCCATACTCCGGTGGGAATGCACGAGTAAATGAAACTATCTAGTGAAACCGCTGGCATTGCATCAACGATGTACAAATATTTTTTTTTATAGCTTCACGCCTGTATCCCCGAAGGAGTAGGCAGAGGTGTAATATTACACGCTCATTTCGCTTTCTGAATTTTAGGTCCCACGTAATAGGGCGGACCCTATTTCTGTTACCGAGCACATTGCCAGACTCCGTGCTGTTACTGAGAATTCGGAAAAAACCAGAAACACTTTTCGCCCGACCCGGGACTCGTACCCGGGACTTCTTAATCAGCAGACGCATACGCTATCCACTGGACCACGGAGGCAAAATCGCGGAGAAAAATTATCATTAAAAATGTTAATTATCGCTTTATAATGTGCCCGGTAGATTGGCAATAGGCTCTTACATTGGGACCGAAACATAACTGGCGAAGTGTGGTCGTGTAATACACCTCTGCCTACCCCTTCGAGGATAAAGGCGTGAAGTAATTTTATGATATTATGCGTCTAAGAATAATAACTCTGAAGATTTTTTGTACTCAGTTACAATTCATAAATAAATATACTTGATTCGATTTAGAGTCCAAAACAAATCGTAAAGTATAGGCTTCATTGACGTGTATACCATGTGGTACCAATGGTACGAGACACTTGCAGAGGAGTCACAAGTGCCTTGTAAACGTGAATCTGTATGGGAAAAGGAACAAGAGGAAAACAGAATGAGGGAAAATTAAAAGAGGAAACGCAACAGTAAAGGTATTATTACTGTGTATTCTACTAACAACAAATGTTAGTATTTCATGCGAGTTCCTAAAAGTATTTAAGTTTTGTACACGCATATATGCTCGTTTTTGGAAGCGCATGTTGGCGCGTATAGGCGCGCCCTTTGGCAGGCGCGCAACTCGTACGAGTGTTGAAACGCTTCTAAGCTCGTATAAGCGCAAGCTGCAAGACGATATCACTACCGTTTCGAGCGAACATACCCATTGACGCGAGTCCGGTTTTTTAAAGCGCGTAATGTAGCGTATAAGCGCGTACGCTGAAACGACCATATACCCGCAAAAAATACTCTAGTCTGAAACCATATAACTTAACCAATACTACCTATAACTAAATTATTCGGAGTTTCTCTCGATACAGCCAAACGCCTAAGGCTAGTTATTAGTTTCACGTTACTGTATAGCGAGAAGTATATCACAAAAAAAAACAGGAAAGCCTTCTCTGAATACTGCTAACGAAGCAATGCTGTTGAAATGTGGTTTGGTGAATGTAAACATAGTTACAAATACTGACTCGCATGGTTTTGATGGTGTATTTAAATACACGTAGTCTCTCAGCAGCAAATATAGTGCAATTTCTTATCTTCACTTTGGAATACCAAATATATTTATTTAATTTTTTGTGCCTCTGTGGTCCAGTAGATAGCGTCTGTGACTGCTGATCGGAGGTCCTGGGTTCGATTTCTGGGTCGGGCAAAAGTGTTACTGGGTTTTCCCGAATTCTCAGTAGCAGCACGTAGTCCAGTGATGTGCCCGGTAACTGTAATAGGCTCGCCCCCTATTACGAGGGACCTACAGATTGGCGAAATGTGGGTGTAATATTACACCTGTGCTAACCCATTCGGGGATACAGGTGAGAGCCTATAAAAAAAACCTTTTACGACCTTATCTTATATATTTTCTCCAAAGACATGTGAAGTCCGCCAACCCGTACTTGACCAGCGTGGTGAACTATAGCGTTACCCTGCTCATGGTGAGAAGAGGTCCGTGCCCAGCAGTCGGACAGTATTATATATACAGGGCCGATGATGATGACGAGCTTATCCTGCAACTGAGATCTAAGCATGATCCAATCGAGACAAAGATATTGATTATTTAAAAACTACCTGAGCCCGTGCTTGCCCTACTGCATCAGTCAAGCATAGACTCAAATAATGCCTCAGGATCGTCCATATTTCACGTATAAAGATCATAAATAAAATAACTAACGATATCTTATATAAATAAAAAACAAATAAAATAACCTCATTCAGTACCATCCTATTTCTGGCACCGCTGCACTCCTGCTTACCCCATTAACTGCTGACGTCACCATAAATTAATAGCGCCGTCAATAAAAGCCATCGACATTACCATCGCTCCCATAAACGATTGCAAAGAGAAACTTATCACCCCCGCGCCTGCAGGTGATTTACAGTTAAAGGACACGCCACCGTTACTAAAGACAGATTCGGAAAAACCCAGTAACACTTTTGCCCGACCCGGGACCTCCGATCAGCAGTCGCATACGCTATCCACTGGACCACGGAGGCAGTCAGGCAGGCAAAAATATTTGTATTTTATTTATTACGCGTATGTATCCGTCTAGTGCAATGGTAAGCGTCTTGCACTGTCCGAACATTGCCGTGGAAAAATCTTGTCGCTGTCTTGCTACAGCGTTATACAACTGTTCAGGATTGTTTTCATATAAATGACTGGACAAGAATAAAATTGTCTCAAAAAACTAATAGCTGAGTAGCACGTAGTTACCTTCGCAAGACAAATTCTATACCCTGTTTCAATGAGGCAGTGTATGAGCACGTCAGACGCTCTATTACGCCAATAAACTGTATTGATCATATCGGCATCCACAGGATGAAGGTAGGACAGCCTCTCACGAGACCTATATATCAAACACCTAGGGTATTTAGGAGCTCTAGAACGTAAGTCTATACCTAGATAAACATTAAAGGCGGGTAGTACAAGGTTCTGGGCGATATGAAATATAGCCTTTCGTTAAATTTCGGTCTGTTTTGGGCCCAATCTTCTTCATTGTTTTCGTGAATGACCTGATTGAACATATGAAAATCCGATCCCCAGATACGAAGCTAGTTATCTTTGCGGATGACACAAACGCTGTAATATCAGCAGATAATATATTAGATTTAGAGTCCAAAATTAATAGGATATTAAACATATTTGAAGAATGGTTTAGTGTAAATAATTTAAGACTAAACATAAATAAAACTAAGTGTGTATTGTTCAAGTCTACAGTTAGAAATAATGCCAAGCTACAAGTGGTGTCTTCTGGCAATAGGGTAGAAGTGACAGATTACGTGAAATTTTTAGGAGTCCATATCGATGCATATCTGAAGTGGAAAGAGGAAACGAAGGCAATAACCAACTCTGTTAGTTCTGCATGTTATGTTAGAAACTTAAGAGAGGAACTGAGTACTGATCAATTGAGGATAGTGTACTTTGCCTTGGTAGAGTCTAAGCTGAGATACGGCATCTTACTTTGGGGAAATAGCTATCAATATAATTTAAATACCACCTTTGTTATTCAGAAAAGAGCTATAAGAACAATGCTCCGCTTAAAGCAAATAGAATCATGCAAAGAACACTTTGTAACTCTAAGGATCTTAACGGTTCCATGTCTGTATCTTCTTGTTTTGCTGGTAAATTTGGTTAGTAAACTGCATAAGCTTGAAACCATTGATGAAAGACAAAATAGAGAAAGCACTAGAAGAAAAGATTTACCGTCCACAATACAACCAAAGCTTGATGTGGTTAAACACAGCTCTAGGGTCCAATCAGTGTTCCTATATAATAAATTACCTACAGAGCTTAAGACTATATATAGCACAAACTTATTCAAAAATAAACTAAAGGCATATTTGTTGAGGAAAAGCTATTATAGTGTAGATGAATTTATAAATGACAAACAGTGTGCATCTTATGGAACATAGGTACTATAATAACTAATGACATAAATATTTATTGTATGTGTATTATTGTAATGTTATTATTCTAATTGATGTAATTAATTAATGTAATGAATTAATGAAATGTTATGTTTGGATTTAGATTTGATAAGTAAGATTATATTTTCAACACAATGTATATTGTTCTGAAATAAATGAATTGAATTGAATTGATAAAATGTTGGTCACAAACTTAAAACAAAACCTTTTTTTTTAATATAAACTTCTCCCAATCCTAGGAATTAATCCTATGTCTTTCCGAACATTCAAATGACAGAGACAAAGAACAGTGACAGCGCAGTGCTAAACAGTGACTGATAAAACCACTACTTCATCCGTACAGCAAAGTAATTCACACCTCGACTATAAATTGTATTATTTATGGAGCAACGATTTTCATGAAATTTAGTTTTAACTAGAGGACGCCAGCAGTTACGCCTGCATTTTTTTTAAATTTATCCGTTTTGGCCGATCCCGTGGGAATTTCGGGAAATACCATCTTAGAGCTGCCCTACGGTCCCCAAGGAACATACGTATGCCAAATTTTAGCTTGACTTTCCTGCGCCCAATACTTTCGGCTGTAGCGTGTCTGTCAGTTAGTAAGTAACGCAAGGATTTTGTATATTTTAAGATAATGGACCAACGAATTTCAAGAAATTGAGTATGCTAGGGGTTACGAAGGTGATAAATCGAGCCAGTCAGGATTCATTCAAAAAAAGGATTTACCAAAAATATAACATACCCAGCCATGCTCTAACGGTCATTCATTACACTTACTAACAACTTAGAGATCAAAATGTACTTAGCAGAATACATTAATTTTACATGTCCCCAAAACCATTGCTGTACCTTTAGACCGTGTTCAAAATAAGAGGTTTTCAAAATGCAATGCTCACACTAGGAATGAATTACGAGTATTTTTTTCTTTTTTAAATAACAACAACATCACATTTTTTAATCCCATGTGTGGTACAAATCTATCACAGACCTGACTCATCTCAGAAAAACAGGGGCAACAAATTTATACTTTACTATGATGCCCACATCCACGACCGCACATTTTTCTAAATGAACAGTTTCTGCCCACATATTGAACACGGTCTGAACCTTAGTATATACCACGTACCATTATTTCGATTACCGATATTTCGGAACCGTTGGAAGCGAAGTGATCACGGATGTACTGACGTACTGCGGGTGGATGAATGTTACGAGCAAGGAAATCGGTCTACCCTCTTTATTTCTAGGAACAAGACAATATAATATGTCTAACTAGAGGACGCCAGCAGCTACGCCTGCATTTTTTTAAAATTTACCCGTTTTGGCCGATCCCGTGGGAATTTCGAGAAATCCCTTCTTAGTGCACCCCTACGGTCCCCAAGGAACATACGTGCCAAATTTCAGCTTCCTGTGCCAATAGTTTCGGCTGTAGCGTATCTGTCAGTCAGTCAGTAACGCAAGGATTTTATATATTAAGAAGATGTTAAAGACCACGAAAGTATAAATTCATATATTTTTATTTTTTTAAAAGCTACTCCCGCACTAGGTATAAATCCTGTGTCGCGGGGGACTTTACAAACATACAACCAACGGACACGGTCGGTCTTAATCTGCCTACCCAAACCAGCATTCAAACGCGTATCATCGCTCACCATACACAGCGCAATATATCAACATAGTGTAACAGTTCTAGTTGACCCGTATAATTGCGACAACTGCCATACCCCGGTGGGAATGCACGAGTAAATGAAACTAACTAGTAAAACCGCTGGCGTTACATCAACGATGTACAATTTTTTTATAGCTTCACGCCTGTATCCCCGAAGGGGTACTCAGAGGTGTAATATTACACCCACATTTCGCCATAGTATATATGAGAGTTTAGGGATATAAGGCAAGGCCGAAGAAAATATGGATGGATTGTGTGATAGAAGACATGAATGAAAGGTTAGTGAATAATCAGATTTCGTCTGATAGGAGAGAATGGAAGAGAAATACATTCTGTGCCAACCCCATGTAATATGGGAACTGGGCAGGCAGAAGAAGATTTCGCCATATTATTAATTTTGGGGCAAGCCTATTGCTGTTACCGGGCACATTGCCAGACTCCATGCTGCTACTGAGAATTCGGAAAAACCCAGTAAAACTTTTTGCACGACCCGGGCATCGAACCCGAGACCGATCAGCAGAAGCATACGCTATCCACTCGACAACGGATACAATCAGTACAAATTATTTTTTTGTATTTTAAAAGGGTAGATATTTTCTGAAGAGCCTTGGGAGAGGCCTATGTCCAGCAGTGGACGTTTCTAAGTTGAGATGATAAAATGTTTTATAGTAATTGTGATTACTTAATCTCTAGAGTACGGAGTTGTCTTTTCAACATGGAAAGAAAAGCCTGTAATGTTTTTGGCACACTGATCAATGGTTGCTTTTTACTCATCTGTATACAGGGTGTAAAAAGACCCCTAACGAAAACTAAAATCCCATGTTGTACCAATCACTAAGAACATTTTTTACTTCAGCACCATACCTGGGAAAATAATGGTTCAGGAGATATTGAGGCTCAAAGTTAGTATGAATTATCTTAATATATAAAATCCTTGCGTTACTGACTGACTGACAGACACGCTACAGCCGAAACTATTGGGCGCAGGAAGCTGAAATTTGGCATGTATGTTCCTTGGGGACCGTAGGGGTGCACTAAGAAGTGATTTCCCGAAATTCCCACGGGTTCGGCCAAAACAGGTAAATTAAAAAAAAATGCAAGCGTACCTGCTGGCGTCCTCTAGTTTATAATAAGGTACATAATCGATGCCTCTACCCCGCCAATATGTTCTTTAGATACCCTATGACCCCATGGATAAGTAGGTATTTCGAGCATTGCACGCGCACGCTTTTAATTGCGCTTAAAAAATGTGAACATTTTGAAAAAAAAATCGTTCCCCAGGTTTTATTTTTGGTTAGTATGACTTGGCATGATGTCCAAAACGAGTAGACTTCGGTTTGGTGATGGGTCTTGTGACACCCTGTATATAAAATTCTCTCGTTACTGACTGACTGACAGACAAACCTCAGCCAAAACTATAGGGCGCAAGATGCTCAAACTTGGCATATATGGTCCTTGGGGACCGTCTTGGTACAATAAGAAGGGATTTCGCAAAACTTCCACGATACCGGGCACAAATGGACCCAAGTCGAATATGAATGCAATTTGAACGGTTTATGGTTCTGATATAGTTAAGCGGTCGTCCATCCAAGAAATGACCTCCAACAACGTTCCATAACTTCACTAATTTATTACTAACTGTAAGAAGATTCTGTTAATTATTATACTAATATATAAAGCTGAAGAGTTTGTTTGTTTGTTTGGTTGAACGCGCCAATTCCAGGAACTACTGGTCCGATTTGAAAAATTAAATCTGTGTTAGATAGCTCATTCATCGAGGACGGCTATAGGCTATATAACATCACGCTATGAGCGACAAGAGCAGATCAGTGGACTTAAATAACGCGGGTGTAACCGCGGGCAATGGTATTATATTAAATAATAATAATTAAAAGGTTTTACCAAATCTTAACTGGTATAAGTTTTTTATAATGGTAATGATACACTTGAGCATTCACCTATAATGAGCATTCTTGTATAACATGAACATTACAGAACGAAAAACAAACGAGTGTAATTCAGCGAGCATTTCAACGAGCGTCTTGGCGAACATTCTAGCGAATGGGCCATAGATAATATAATATTACTAGCTGACCCAGCGAACTCCGTATCGCCTTTTTAAGGTTTTTTTTTTCTAGTTCAAAAAAACAGTTTCTAGTTTAAACAAACGAACATTGATTTTTATATAATAATGTATAGAATTTTCCCATCCGCCACCTTTGATTTTCCATCCGCCATCTTCAACTTCCCATTTGAAGAAATTTTTCTTTGATCACGAAATAGATGTTGTATTTGCATTCCTCATAGCTTAAAACATCGGAGAGGATACCCATATTGACTTTACATTTTTTTTCATCCGCCATCTTTGATTTCAGATCCGCCATATTTGATCACGAAATAGATGTTGTATTTGGATTCGCCATCCTTTAAAATATCGGAGACGATAACCATATTGATTTTTAAAACTTTCCCATCCGCCATCTTTGATTTCCCATCCGCCATCTTTGATCACGAAATAAATGTTGGATTTGGATTCCCCATCCCTTTAAATATTGGAGACGATACCCATATTGATTAAAAAAAATCCCATCCGCCATCTTTGTTCACGAAATAGATGGTGTTTTTGAATTCCCCATTCCTTAAAATATCGGAGACGATGCCCATATCGACTTAAAAAAAAATCCCGTCCGCCATCTTTGATTTCCTATCCGCCATCTTTGATCACGAAATAGATGTTGTATTTGGATTCTCTATCCCTTAAATCATCAGAGACGATATCCATATTGATTTTTAAATTTTTTCCCTTCCGCCATCTTTGATTTCCCATCCGCCATCTTGAATCACGAAATAGATGTTATATTATTTGGATTCCCCATCCCTTTCAACATCGGAGACGATACCCATATTGATTTAAAAAAAATCCCATCCGCCATCTTTGATCACGAAATAAACGGTGTTTTTGAATTCCCCATTCCTTTAAATATCGCAGGCGATAACCATATCGACTTAAAAAAAATCCCGTCTACCATCTTAGATTTCCTATCCGCCATCTTTTATCACGAAATAGATAATATATATTATTGTAATTCGATTCCCCACCCCTTAAAATATCAAAGGCGATACCAATATTGATTTTATAAATTTGCTCATCCGCCATCTTTGGTTTACCGTCCGCCATCTTGGATCACTAAATAAATTTCATATTATTATTAATCAGCGTCCCGAAAATCTCGAAAACGATACCCATATAGATTGTAGGTATCCTATTCGTTTAGCCTTTTTTTGCCTTTGACTCAACCCTCCCCCTTCTCGTTTGATCATTTTATTATTTTTGTCTGGCCCCTAAAAGTTGTGGCGTAATTTTATATAGCCTTCGGAATAATTGGGCTATCATAGGCAATAACAATTTTTAAAATCCGACTGCTGGTTCCTGAGATTAGCCGACATTATCTTTTAGCCTTTTTAGCCTTTTGCCCGGCCCCAAAGGGTCGAAGCGTTATGTTATATAGCATATAGCCTTCCGGAATAACTGAGCTATCGTATACAAAAATAATTTTTCAGATCCGACCAGTAGTTCCTGAGATTAGCGCGTTTAAACAAACAAACAAACAAACTCTTCCGCTTTATTATATTAGTATAGATGAGAAATTTAGTAATTAGGGACAATAAATTAGCTTTGACCTTTTTTTCTGATTAGAGCGTTTGCTATAAAGATAGTGAAAATTTTCGTAGCAGTCTTCAGCTCTGTTCGTTGTACAGATCAACAAAACAAAAAATTCGGGCTAGTGCGAGTCTGACCCGCGCACCGAGGGTTCCGTTCGCATTTTACCTTATTTGAGGTTGGTGCTAATTACGCTAGTCCTCTAAATCTTTATGAGCGCCTATACAACTTAGAGGACTATCTTAAATGGAGTCTACTATGTATGTATGGGGGACTACCTTAAATTTTCCACTTTTTTATTTTTTGTGATTTTTCCTTTATTTATGCTGTAAGACCCTGCTTTTGGCTAAATTTCGTGATTCTAGTTCCACGGGAACTACCATATAGGTTTTCGACCCAAAACGTATAAATAGGGTACTTACGGTTGACCTAGAATTGTCAATTTTGGTTAAAACCAAGGTCTTACAGCTCAAGTAAAGGAAAAATTCCTAAAATTAAATAAATTTGAAAATTAAGGTTAATTGTGGTACTTACAAGTTTTCACAAAAATCTTATTTTGACCATGTCTTTTTAGGGTTTGGTTTCGGGTTGACCCAGGACCCTAATTTTTATACACCTTATAGGGACCATAGATATTACCGTCTTTACCATACTCTCCTCGGGGCACTGGCCCAGGGCCCCCGTTCTCAGGGGGGCCCCCGAAGGGCCGACAAATTTCTTCCAAATTCATTTTCTCAAAATAATTTTGTCAGCGACAGAATATTTTTTTCAGAAACAGAAGTGTAAATAAATTTGTCTTATATTTTTAAATTGCTATCATTTTAATGTTATTTGTTTAAATGTGCAGATAATTAAGTTTTAGTAAGTACTTAAAGAGAGGCAGTACTTACACAGAGGCAGAAAAAGGGACGTCATTTTTACTATGAATAACTATGTATTGGTTTCACGTGTTAAAATTAAATAGTTCCAGGGGTCTTACCCCCCATGATGGAGACGGTAGAGACGCAGGTATAACCAAGGTCTCTCCGGTGCCCCAATGACTCTAATATAGCCGTGAGGTTAAGATTATGGACGATTCAAATCGCACGCCTCTGTACCTGGAGAGTCAAGTGGATCCAGCTGATGTTTTGGCGCTGCAGCCAGAGTCTCCACTCTTGTGGTCAAATCTACGCAGAACTACGTTCTTTTCACCGAATTCGGCTTGGCCTAGAGAATTCCTCACTTAAGACACAAGTTGAACAGTTTTTCTTGTGATTGGCTCTGAGGGATATGCTGGTGGCTGGTGTAGCACATCACCCGTATTGTCATCCACATAGCAATGCATGTTCTTAATCGTGAATTCCTTCACCTACAGGATGAATAGCTTTGGGGAAAGCATTGAGCTTCTTTCATTTTGGTGTAGCTGCTGTCTCTTACACCTATAATAGGCTACAACTCTTCTTTAGCTGGCATCTTATTTGTAGCTTGCACCCTTCCGCAGCTGCCAAAATTCAGTTAAGTCCCTCGCAGACTTTATAGGATGGAAGCTTCAATAGAAGTGGCTTCTGCCAGACCCTGTCAAAAGCCTCGGCTATGTCGAGGCTAACAGCGAGAGTTACAGTTCCACTGGGCAAGGTACCAGTGCGTAAAATACATTACAGATCCTGAACGACATGACGGAAGCTGAACCGAATAAATACTTGAGTCTTGTATATATTATTCACTTCATTACCTTGGGTAGCAGAGACGTTACTGTTATGGGCATGTAAGTTGATAGGTCTAACGGGTTACGCTTTTTAGAGATCGATATTGACCTTTTGGATTGCGGACGAAATACGGTACAGGTGCGTAGGAATGAGGGACAAATCAGAGGCGCACATCTTCAGGACTACTGCTAGCTGGGATTCCATCCGGCTTACCTGCTTAAACTCTTGGATATCCAAGAATTTTAGTTTCCACCTGCCCATGTGTTGCATCAGACAGGGAGTTCCCACACCATGGGATGGGCGTTGGAGTGGCTCTAATATTTTTCAAAGTCGAGATCGAGGCAAATAGTTTTACCAAGACCAGCATTGTCCGCAAGGACAGACTATCGGCAGATTGTCATTTGATTAACGCAGTGGCGAAAGATAGATCTGGCAGGAATTTCTTTGAGCAGCTTCGGCAAGCGACCAGAAAGCACGACTCCCAGATATCTTCCAAGTAGTTCCAAGATATCATCAGCCCATTATGGATACTGTTCTACTGCTGGGCACGGGCCTCTTCTCTCTATGGGAAGGGTATGGCCAAGTGCGGGTTGGCAGACTTCACATGTCATTCGAGAACTTTCTGGAAAACTTTCAGACATGCAGGTTTCCTTACGATGTTTTCCGTCACCGATTAGCAAGCGATAATTAACAATTGTATCCGAGGGCCCCCAACTCTTCTGTGCCCAAGGGCCCCAAACTCTCCTGTGCCCAAGGGCCCCGGCGCGGCTTAAGACGGCCCTGACCATAGACCTCAGTCAGGTATAAATTTCAATTTGCTAGGTCCACCCGTACCTGAGAAAATCGGACACACGGACAGACAGACAGACAGACAGACGGACAAGAAAGTGATCTTATAAGGGTTCCTTTTTTACCTTGTGAGGTACGGAACCCTAAAAATGACGAATGCTCGTTTTTTTGTTACAAGTGAATGCTCAAATGTAACAGCATCATAAAATCAGAAATATGTTCGTTTAAGAACATTGTCCATTACTACTACCTTAAAACCTAATTACTGAAGCCTGTGTAAGTATACGTAAAATAAGGACAAGGCGTTTCTCAGAAAATTCTTAATTATTGTTAAGTTGTAAAGCTAATTACCTTTCTTTATATAAAACTAGAGGACGCCAGCAGCTACGCCTGCATTTTTTTTTAATTTACCCGTTTTGGCCGATCCCGTGGGAATTTCGAAAAATCCCTTCTTAGTGCACCCCTACGATCCCCAAGGAACATACATGCCAAATTTCAGCTTCCTGCGCCCAATAGTTTCGGCTGTAGCGTGTCTGTCAGTCAGTCAGTAACGCAAGGATTTTATATATTAAGATAAACAGAATTACCTGCAATAAATGAACAATATAAGAATCTTAGTATTCAGTGTTTGGGATTTTTGATACCTAGCAAAGGAATATTAAAGAAACTGTAAGAATTTATCATTTAATAACTAGCTGCTGATGGAACTACTTCGCGTAGCCGGTTAATTTATAGCCTAAGTTAGTCCTTGGTATATCAGCTATCCACCAGTGAACGTCCCATTAAACCGATCCAGCCGTTCTAGAGCTTAGCGAAACAAAGAGACAGATAGACAGACAAAAATTGTAAAAAATGTCATTTCGGTATATGTACCGTGTATACATCCATATGCATTAAGTAAAAAGCGGTTATTTTATTACAAACAGACACTCCAATTTTATTTACATGTATAGATTAGGTACTGTGAACTACATAATTATGTCCATAAACATTTACGTGATTTTGAATAGTTATATCGCCCCTATGTCCAAATTACTATTTTTCTCAATATATTGTAGGATCGTAAGCTAATAAAACTTACATAATTATGTAAATCATAATTTTTACATGTAGAATAATAACCGATGAATGTCAATCCGTAAACGACTCGGCAAAGATTTTGAGGTAAGTATCTATTGTTTATATTTTCAAAAATCAGCGTTAAAAATGGTATTACTTTTCAACGATATTTTTTTATTTGATGTCAAATTTCTAGTGCACGTCATTACAATTATATGTTAGATCTCCGGTACCAAAGCTATGGGTCATAAAGAAATAGGTTTTATTTGATTTGGATTCCAAAACAAATAGTAAAGTTGCCAAGTTGATGTCCAGTTAATGACACCCGCAACACCAGAGGAGTTACAACAACGTCCCCAACCTGTATATGAAAACCTTTTTTTTTTATATCTTTAATTTTCAGGAACGTTTACACAATGTGCACGTTTGTCCCATCATGCCCTAATAGTTACAGTAATTCTAACATTTACTTAATGACACAATAATTATGAAAACATAACAATTAAATTCTATTTAATTAAATGATAAACCAAGCTAAATAAGGACTTAGCTGATTTCGAATTAGGTTGAGCTAAAATACTCTTAAAACTGCCAATATTGAACATGTTCAAACCAAAATTCCTCAGCTGTATCCTCATAGACTCATATCGGACACACTCCACCAATATATGATATATATCCTCAAAAGTACCACATACTTCGCAGTTAGGAGAAGAAGATTTTCTCATCATGAAGTAAAATTTATTGCATGGAATATGTCCTGATCTGAGTCTATGTGCTGTGATAACAAGTTTTCTATTTAAATCAGTATAGGCACACGAAGAGGCTGACACTGGATGGTCTTATACCATATACCTTTTTCCAAAGATCTTTGATTAAAATGCTCCTTCCAGTTATCATAACAGATCTGTTTGTATTTAGGTAAGTACTCAAAGTAGTCTGGTATATATGAAAACCTGTAAAGGAAAAGGAGGAGAACCACAATGAGAGAAAATAAAAAGAGGAAACGCAACAATTTCAATTTCAATTCAATTTATTTATAAGTATAAATCTAGACTCAATACATATAATACACGCAACATTAGTCCTAAACTAAGCAGAGCTTGTACTATGGGTACTAGACAACATTGAACAGTGAATGCATGTGAATGTACTGTTACTGTGTACTCTACTAACAACAATTGTATTTCATGAGCGTTCCTAAAAGTACTTACGTAATTATACAGTTGCAAAATATTTTTGTAATACATACATACATAGTCTCACGCCTATAACCCCGAAGAGGTAGGCAGAGGTGTATTTCTACACCCACTTTTCGCCAGATATACTTTAGTCCCACATAATAAGGGGCGAGCCTATTGCCGTACCGGGCACATATCCAGACTCCGTGCTGCTATTGAGAATTTCGTGACAGAAAAACCCAATAACACTGCCCGACCCAGGAATCGAACCCGGGACCTCCCGATCCCACGCGCACATTTATGCCGCGAGACCAACGAGGCAGTCGTTTAGGGTTTCATGTCGAGTTTTCCGTCTCTACGCAAAGATGGTATTTGCATCGTGTTATCCCAAAGTCGCCTCTTACGACACCCACGGGAAGATAGGGGGTGGCGACACTTGTATTCTATGCCGTCAACCACACGGCACTTCTTTTTGTAATACAATATAGACATTATCATGTCAGCCTAGAGACGTCCACTGCTGGACATAGGCCTCCCCCAAGCTTCTCCACACAGACCGATTTTGAGCCGCCCTGAGCTACAGACAGTATACATCACCTAAAATTATTTCAAATAGTGTGCGATGATATTCATTAAATGTAACTTAGCTAGTAATTCAGAATAAATTGTTTACTATTGCAGAATAAGTCTGCACGGTAGGTATGTGTGCCTGTGTGTGTTAGTTCACTGCAATGTAAGCTCACGGCGAGCAGCTGCGGAGCAGTGGCGACGGTTAATAGATCGAGCCCAATTTTTGAAATGCATCATTAGGAAAAATAAATTTTAAGTTTTAGTGGGTTATATTTTCATGTATTTGTATTCAGTTATAGTAGTATATTCACCGCTGAAAATATTTTGCAAATGCATATCAACACACTGTATTATTCGGAGTGTCTCTCAATACAGCGAAACGCCGAAGGCTAGTTATTAGTTTCACTTTACTGTATTGCCAGAAGTATATCACAAAAAAACCAGCAAAGCCTTCTCTGAATACTGCTAACGAAGCAATTCTGTTGAAATGTGGTTTGGTGAATGTAAACATTGTTACAAATACGGACTCGCATGGTTTTGATGGTCTCTTTAAATACATGTAGTCTCTCCGCAGCAAATATAAAGCCATTTCTTATCTTCACTTTGGAATACCAATAATCAATAATCATTATTTTATTTGCTGAACAAAGGTAGATACTTACATTGGTCTTACAATTCAAATACAAATTATTAGCGCTCTTTGCTCTGTCATATTATAGACGTACAACTATATTATGTACATATTTTGCAACATTTCTTTAATAAAACTAATTTGAGCCATAACATTCCTAACTATTGCACATGCACTTGCACACATGCACTCAATTGAATTATCTTTCTCTTAGCGTTATCCCAGTTTCAGTCTGGGGTCCGCTTTCTAGTCTATCCGGATTTGGCTGAATATTAGCTTTTCCACGGAGCGACTGCCTGTCTGACCTCCGCAACCCGAAGGGATAGCGATATTCCATGGTTTAGACTAGTGTCAGTTTATTTAGAAGGTACTGACGCCCTGTAACGACTGTCAAAGATCTTCATGACAACCGGAACCGACGGCTTAACGTGCTCTCCGAGGCACGAGACAAGCGATAATTAACGATTCAATACGCACATAACTCCGAAAAGTCATTGGTGCGCGCCGTGGATTCGAACCTGATACCCTCTGCATGGCAGTCTGTTGGTATATCCACTCGGCTATCACTGCCTACTCAATTGAATTATATAACAAGTAATTTTAATGTGTTATACTATATAAACAATTAGCAATCATATTAATTAAAAAAACAATGTCGCAGAATAAAATAACTCGATATTCATCATCATTCAATTCATAATAATATAGTTATAAACTTATAATGTACGGTTAAGATTAGTTTATGTCAATAACATTTATATAATCAGATATAGCCAAGAAATAGTATTATCAATGTTTTTTAAGTCACAATAGCATTTGTCAAAAAAAGTTACAATTGACTTTTGTCTTTTTCTGTTAAAAAATCATTAATTGAGTAGTAACATTTGTTTACCAAATAGTTCTTTAGATGTCTTTTGAACATGTTTGAGCTCATATTTGTGATTGAGGTTGGGACCTTTTAAAATACACCTGGTGCCATACAAAATATACTTTTGTGCATTGGGGTCGTGTACTGGCTTTGCGCATACGAAGTCTATTGCTAGTTTTGTCGCTCCTGTTTCGTATAACTAATCCGCATTATTTTTTACAAAGACTGCTACTTCGTATATGTAAAAGCATGGCAGTGTTAAAATGTTATATTATTTAAATATGGTTTGCAGCTTTCCGTGGATTTTAATTTAAAAATAGCTCTGATATATCGTTTTTGTGCTTTTAACACCATGTCTCTGTTTGTTGAGTTACCCTAGAATATTATGGCATATATTAGTTTTAAGGCAGTTGTTCCATGATATGCCATGAGTAATATGCCTCGTGGTTAAGAGTAGGTGCAAGCTTATGAAGGGCATAAGCAGTATTACAATTTTTTTTACATAGGTCCTCCGTATGACTTTTCCAATTAATTCTACTATCACCTTTTTCGTCGCATGCAGGCGAATGTGTGTTTTTTTATAATATTTATATTTTTATATTCTACCACATTCACACAACACTGTCTAGTCCCAAACTAAGCAGAGCTTGTACTATGGGTACTAGACAATGGATAAACATACATATTATACTTTTTATTGTAAATACATACAGATTATACATAGAAACACCCAGACCAAGACAAACATCTATGTTCATGCACACAAATGTTTGACTTGAGCGGGAATCGAACCCGCGACCTTCGGCGTTGCAGTCGCTTACACTACCGCTACGCCAAGCGGTCGTCGAATATTTTTTGTGTTGTATGTATTTATGCTTTTTGTGTCCCTTTCGTGTGGCGAAATAAATGTATTCTTTTCTTTCTTTCTAATATTGAGGCCTAAACATTTTGCAGTGTCAACTTCATTAATTTTAATAGAATTATATTTAATGTCAAGATTTTTTAAAGGGGTTGTTTGCGAATATTGCATTTTCGAAATTAGTGTACATATCTCAACCATTATTCAGTAAGTTATCAACAAAATAAGGCCAATTTCCTTTCAATTTTAATAACTTATTTTCAACATAGGTGCCTACATCAATCTATAATTCTCATAACGTTTTTTATCTCTTTTATTTGGTACTAATTATTTATATTTAACCTTATATATTAACATAATACCTATCTTTCTTCAAAGTATTCACCTGTTTTCCTTTTTAGGTAATTGGTGAGGTATGTCTACAAACATGATGACCCGCAAGGCACTCGCTAAGGAAACAGAGAACAACTTGAAGATAGCGCTGTTAGAATTAAAGAAATATAAAGAAGATAACAGTCAACTATTGAAGGAACGTGTTGATAGCGAAGAAGAAATTAAGCATGTCAATAATAAAGTATCCTAGCTGAAGGCGCAATTGACGGAACTCCACATTGAACACATGGACATCTTGGACCAACGAGACAGACTACAGGATGAAGTCAGGTTCTACAGTAGCTGAGATGAAACCTACCTTAGGCAACTTAGTCGAATTATGAAATTGGAGGCGAGTTTGAATGAAGCCCAAACATCTATTTTATCACAAAAGGAATCAATCCAGACTCTCAACAACACAGCAAACAAGAACCTGTTTTCAGAGGTATTCAGCGGAAATGCTAGTGTTATTAAGACTGTTAAATGTAAGTGCAACTGTAAATCTAAATTCGGTACCCAAGTCTACGAGGTGTTGAGCTATTGCTGACTAAGGTATTTCATTGTTTTCGACAAATTAGGAGAGACTTACTGCGAGACTGTAAATGTAAAGGAATAAAAGACTAAACTAAAATTCTGGTCTATATCAAGAATGATTTCGTTATAAACATCGTAGACGTAATAAACATACACAAAGGACACGTACTATAGTGGGTTTTTTTAGTATTTAGTTTAGTAGCCAAATAAGGCCAATTTTCTTTCAATTTTAATAACTTATTTTCAACATAGGTACCTACATCAATCTATAATTCTCATAACTTTTTTTATCTCTTTTATTTGGTACTAATTATTTATATTTAACCTTATATATTAACATAATACCTATCTTTCTTCAAAGTATTCACCTGTTTTCCTTTTTAGGTAATTGGTTAGGTATGTCTACAAACATGATGACCCGCAAGGCACTCGCTAAGGAAACAGAGAGCAACTTGAAGATAGCGCTGTTAGAATTAAAGAAATATAAAGAAGATAACAGTCAACTATTGAAGGAACGTGTTGATAGCGAAGAAGAAATTAAGCATGTCAATAATAAAGTATCCTAGCTGAAGGCGCAATTGACGGAACTCCACATTGAACACATGGACATCTTGGACCAACGAGACAGACTACAGGATGAAGTCAGGTTCTACAGTAGCTGAGATGAAACCTACCTTAGGCAACTTAGTCGAATTATGAAATTGGAGGCGAGTTTGAATGAAGCCCAAAAATCTATTTTATCACAAAAGGAATCAATCCAGACTCTCAACAACACAGCAAACAAGAACCTGTTTTCAGAGGTATTCAGCGGAAATGCTAGTGTTATTAAGACTGTTAAATGTAAGTGCAACTGTAAATCTAAATTCGGTACCCAAGTCTACGAGGTGTTGAGCTATTGCTGACTAAGGTATTTCATTGTTTTCGACAAATTAGGAGAGACTTACTGCGAGACTGTAAATGTAAAGGAATAAAAGACTAAACTAAAATTCTAGTCTATATCAATAATGATTTCGTTATAAACATCGTAGACGTAATAAACGTACACAAAGGACACGTACGATAGTGGGTTTTTTATGGCAGTAATAAAACAATGCGATGAGACGCCTGTTCAAGGACAATGCGATTATCGCCCGATGTAGGTATATAATAATACTAGAGGACGCCAGCAGCTATGCCTGCATTTTTTTTTAATTTACTCGTTTTGGCCGATCCCGTGGGAATTTCGGGAAATCCCTTCTTAGTGCACCCCTACGGTCCCCAAGGAACACACATGCCAAATTTCAGCTTCCTGCGCCCAATAGTTTCGGCTGTAGCGTGTCTGTCAGTCAGTCAGTAACGCAAGGATTTTATATATTAAGATTTTACCATATACACACATCACCATCTAGTCCCAAGCTAAGCAGAGCTTGTGTTATGGGTACTAGATAATGGATAAACATACTTATATACTTTTTTTTGTAAATACATATATTTTATACATAGAAACACTCAGACCAAGACAAACATACATGTTCATGCACACAAATGTTTGACTTGAGCGGGAATCGAACCCGCGACCTTCGGCGTAACGGCGACCTTCGGCGCTTACACTCCCGCTGCGCCAACCGGTCGTCATGTACTATATTCAGACCGTGGCTCCACCTGGTAGGTATAATCGTGATAGAGTAGACTACACATACATATGTTTTCTGATGTGTGAGCTATATTGCTGTGAAGTTTTATCGAGATCTGTTCATTAGTTTTTGATTGAAAGAGTTACAAACATCCATCTATCCGCGTGTTTGTATGTAGGTGGTAAGTAGAGCCTTTCGTTCGATATACACATGCATCAAAATGGCACGTATTCCTATATTTGGCTTCTTTTGCAATTAGGTTGAGGTATTAACGGTTTGGTAAGGCAGCGATAGCCGAGTGAAGAGACCGACGGACTGCTACGCAGAGGGTCTTGAGTTCGAATCCGCGGCGCGCACCAATATCTTTTTGAAGTTACGTGCGTATTAAATTGTTAATTATCGCTTGCTAAACGGTGCAGAAAAACATTGTGAGGAAACCTACATGTCTGATAGTTCTCCATAATGTTCTCGAAAAACATGTGAAGTCTGCCAACCCGCACTTGGCCAGCGTGGTGGACTATGCCCTTACCCTTCTCATAGTGCGAAGAGGCCCGTGCCCAGCAGTGGGACAGGTTATAAACAGGGCCGATGATGATGATTAACGGTTTGTAAAATCACTAAATTAAGTCCTTCTGGTGTGGATTCTATATCCAGCAGGACAAATCCTTGTTTTAATGAATACATACAATGATTTTTGTCACCATGATATTGGATGTAATTTACCTACGGCAACATTTTGACCGTTATTTATACAACTAAAACGGGCGAAGCCTAGTTTTATATATGAGGAGTGACTTTTCAAAAGGGCTTATTTCTCATTTTGACGCGGATGTCTCTTTTTCTAGTCAATTTTCTAGGGTGGAAAGTCCGAAGTAAAGATTTTTTTAAAATGAGAAATAAGCCCTTTTGAAAGTTCACTCCTCATATTTACTACTAAAGGACGCCAGCAGATACGCCTGCAATTTTTTTTTAATTTACCCGTTTTGGCCGATCCCGTGGGAATTTCGGGAAATCCCTTCTTAGTGCACCCCCTACGGTCCCCAAGGAACATTCATGCCAAATTTCAGCTTCCTGCGCCCAATAGTTTCGGCTGTAGCTTGTCTGTCAGTCAGTCAGTAACGCAAGGATTTTATATATACAGATGATTATTAGCTAATTAATAACGTAAGTTTATGACGAACGTTAATAAAAAACAAGTAATTTATAAACTGAATAACAAACTACATGTAACCATAAAAAGCTTTCTATTTTTTGTTGTTTTACTTAATCCTCTTAAACACGACCACACTTTTAATACACATATCACTCATGTCTACACATCAACCAATAAAAACCTAGCATAACCTGACCTAACTTTACACTCAAATTCTAAACTATGATAGTTCAGCTTACATCAGCTATCATATTGATAAACCCATATATTATACTGCAGATAAACATTGTATGTCGAATAAAAACTGTTCCGTGCCATTCCACCCGCGTCACGGATTATACAGCGTGCTCCCGTGTCATATACAGGCGGCTTGAGTTATGAGTGGCTATGTTTTATAGGGAGATTGGAGAGGAGACTTTAGTATCAGGATGCCTTATTACTTACATTCATAATAATGTATATGCATTTGGATAAAAGAGTAGTTTTCCTTTTAAAAGTTGTGGTTATACGTAATCACAGACTTAAGACCTCCAAAATATGTTAAGTATTTCCTTTTTTTCGGGTACTAAATTAAAGCAGCGATAGCCCAGTGGTGTACGTAACGGACTGCCCAGACGATGGTCTCGGGTTTGATCCTCAGGTACCCCGGCACACACCTTTGACTTTTCGAAGTTATATGTGTATTAAAATGTTAATTATCGCTCGCTTGCCGGCTCGCCCCCATTGGAACCAAAACATAACTGGCGAAGTGTAGGTGTGTAATGCACCTCTGCCTACCCGGGATAGAACCGGGATAGATAACCGGGGATAAAGGCGTGAAGTTATGTTATGTTATTTTCAATTAGTTTCTATTCTAGTTTCAAGTTTATAATTTCAAGATGATGACTATTTTAGGCAATTTTCCTTTACCAAAGCTAAGCCGTTGTTTTTTTAAACAGTTCATCAGCACAAACAAGCTTGCCTAACCATCGAAGCGTGTCTTGAGTAAGTTGTTGCTTACTAACAAGCTATCGAGGCTAAGTCAACTACTTAAGTCGGAGCGCCTCAAGTAAAACTTCCCTAAGAAAAGTGTTGAGTTGGGATTAAAGTTGGATCAGTTGATTTATAATTTGAGCTAATCCTACATCTATCTTTATAATGAAGGCGTCTAATGTTAGGCTAAGTAAAATATGTATGATAAATTACAAGTCTATTTAAGGGGGTTTAGGGAAGGGTGTATACACGTATTTAAGA
This sequence comes from Euclidia mi, assembly GCA_944739405.2. NCBI lineage: Eukaryota > Metazoa > Arthropoda > Insecta > Lepidoptera > Erebidae > Euclidia > Euclidia mi. The sequence continues at coordinate 2,494,062 of OX123205.2, read as the reverse complement.
GTAGCATAGCCTAGTGGCTATCCCAACAGACTGCCAATCAAATGGCATCGGTTTCAAAGCCAAGGCGCATACCACTGACTCTTCATAGTTGTATGTGTTTAATATGCAAAAGGCAGCGATAGCCTAGTGGAGATACCAACGGACTGCAATGTAGAGCGTATCGGGTTCAAATCCACGGCGCGCACTAATGACTTTTCGGAGTTAAGTGCGTATTAAATTGTTAATTTTATCGCTTGCCCCGTGCTTCGGAGAGCACGTTAAACTGTCGGTCACGTCTAGTAGTTACAGGGAGTCAGTTCCCTCAAATAAACTGATACTGGTCTAAACCATAGATTATCGCTATCCCTTTGGGTTGCGGAGGTCAGACGGCAGTCACTCTGTGGAAAAGTTGATATTCTGTCATATCTGGTTAGAACAGTAAGCGGACCTCGGGCTCTAAGGCTGTGAGTCTTGAATGCAACTGGGAAAACGCTAGGGCGATGATGAATGATGCGTTTAATATGCATTGTTTATTGTATCTTACACCGCGCCTCGAAGAGCAAGTTAAGCAGTCAGGACGGTAAAACGGCGGTCAAAAAGATATACATATGACTGTCTTTGCAAGTGTGAAGCTTAGAGGAGACCTATTTCTAGCAGTGCACGTCTCCAGGCTAACATGGTGATAAATTAATATACATACAGAGACTGATATATTATAAGACATCAGTCACTCTGTGGAAAAGCTGATACTCTGTCAAAAAAACGTTTGTCTTAGTCTGGATATTTCTATGTATAATATGTATGTATTTACAAATAAAAAGAATATATAATATACATCATTATGTATGTTTATGCATTGTCTAGTACCCATAATACAAGGTCTGCTTAGTTTGGGACTAGATGGTGTTGTGTGTATGTGGTAGAATATTATAAATAACACTTTTTAACAGCTTTACGTTTCAACAAGCTGTATCTAACAATTAAAGCCTACCATAACATCAGAAATGTATCCTTTTGAACTATTACAAATACTCATTTTTTACGCACTAACTCTCAAAGAGAAGGTAAAATATTCTTTAGTTCTTGCTGTCGACTGGGGAATTAGGTCACACTTTGTGGCCACACGAACGTGCACTTATCAGTGAAGATATATTATCTATGTAAAACGTAGGGGTGCATGTGCAAACTGTGGCTTTTGTGTGTGAACATGTGAAGCTGGGGACTGTAGTCTATGTAGTCAAATCTCATACTATCTCAGTACGAGATTTGTGTAGCTACAGACAGTCGAAAAAGAATACAATTTTTTTGAAGAATAATCCAGAATTGGGTTCCTGGTTGTACTGCTATGATACTCGTACCAATGAAATCAGAAATTTGTCGACTTTAGACGTTTGAAAAAAGGACCCCCTGACTCGTAATAATTATTGCGGATCACATGTTTCGTCCCACCACGGTTCCGACTCGCCTTAAAGTAACAGAATCTAGCAACAGAACATCGAGCATTCACCATTTTTTTAATTCGTTAAACAACGAACAAGTCAAACACCGCTAGCAACATTTTCACGATCTTTCCAGCGAACGTTCTAATCAGCAAAAATCTCGGATCAAATGTGGTTGTGTTGGTTACCCTAAAAAGACTTATACTTTTAAGAAAAAGACAGATATAACCTCCGTGATCATGGATTCTGGAAATATTCGGAACGTCGCGATCGGCTAGTAATAAACAAAAAAATATCGTTTCTAGATCATTCGGTTTAAATGTAATAACTCAGTGAAACCAATATAACGCGATAAAATCCGTAAACTGTAGTTTAATTTGAATGTGTAACATTCACGTAAACCCAAGAAGATACTATCCTTTCGGTAGAATGCTCGTCAGAACTCTCGGTCGAATGCTTGGTACAGTGTTTAACTTTCGTTTGGTTTCTGTAATGTAACACTACCTAGAATGCTCATTACAATTAAATGATCAAGTGTATCAACACCGCCAGAAAAGCAGAGGCAAAAATAATTATATTTTATTTATGTACGCGTATGTATCCGTCTAGTGCAATGGTAAGCGTCTTGCACTGTCCGAACATTGCCGTGGAAAAAGTCTTGTCACTGTCTTGCTTACAGCGTTATACAACTGATCAGGCTTGTTTTGATATTAATGACTGGACATGAATAAAATTTTCTCAAAAAACTAATATCTGACTAGCACGTAGTTACCTTCGCAAGATAAATTCTATACCCTGTTTCAATGAGGCAGTGTATGAGCACGTCAGACGGTCTATTACGCCAATAAACTGTATTGATCATATCGGCATCCACAGGATGAAGGTAGGACAGCCTCTCAAGAGACCTATATATCAAACACCTTGGGTATTTAGGAGCTCTAGAACGCTAGACTGTATAGTCTAGCGTTCTAGAGCTCCTAGCTCCCAGCTATACATTAAGGCGGATAGTACTATGCTTTTGGTTATAAAGCAGTAGCCTTTTGTTGAAGAATTGGTCACAAGAATGTCATGGATTCTCTTACACCCATTTTCATTAATTCAAAACGACTGTTCACTGATTATTTGCTTCTACTCATCATCATCAACCTTTAACAGTCCACTGCTGGACTAGGCCTCTCCTTTGAAAGGAGGAATTGGCCTACTATACCACGCTGGCCAAATGGGTTGGTATAGGGTTTGTATCAAGTTTTCCGTCTCTCACAGTGCTGTTCTCTGCATAGTATGCTCCCTCCGTCGGCTCTTACGACACCCATGGGATGATATGGGGTGGTGACATTCCGTATTCTTAATCCGTCACCACACGGACAGCTTCTAGTCGTATAGATAATAATTAATAACTTCATAACTTCACGCCTTTATCCCCGAACGAGAAGGCAGAGGTGTATTACACACCCACACTTTGCCAGTTATGTTTAGGTCCCAATGTAATAGGGGGCGAGCCTATTGCACACCGGGCTCTACCGGGCACATTGTTAAGCGATAATAATTAATAATTTCTTTCATATTTTTTTAAGTTATTTCAAGCCGTTGCGTCGGTCTTAGCTGTCTGCGCCCTTGTTTTTTTTTACGTGTGGAAAATGAGTTACCTCATGCCCCTCCGCCCGGGGAGCGGTCGAATGGGTATGTCGGACTCGCACCCCGTGGGCTAGTCAGCCAAAACCGACGTGTACAACTGTACAATCAAACAAGTCGGCGGTGGACCAGTTTGAAAAAATATCCCTTGGCTCGCTCATAGAGTCGAGGCAAACTAGAAACTGGTTTGTGTGTGTAATTGCGATGTCTTGCTGAGCGATTCTCGCCCTTATGTTGGTCTAGCGGGAAGTTGTTCGACTGTACGAATAAATCCAAATATTTAATCCACAGACAGAAAGCGATATTCACAATCAGCGCAGTGCTAAACGGTGACAGATAAAACCGCTACTTCAACCGTGCAGTATGTGGGTTCATATACCAATTACCGATTCAAATTTCTTTATTGTTCAAACTTTAGTATGTATAGACTCACGCCTGTATCCCCGAAGGGGTAGGCAGAGGTGTAAATATTACACCCCCATTTCGCCATGAATTTTTAGGTCCCACGTAATAGGGGGCGAGCCTATTGCCGTTACCGGGCACATCACCAGACTTCGTGCTGCGACTGAGAATTCGGAAAAACTCAGTAACACTTTTGCCCGACCCGGGAATCGAACCCTGGACCTCCGACCAGCAGTCGCATACGCTATCCACTGGACCACGCAGGCAGTGTCAAACATTAGTACAATGATTGTACACATATCTACTAAAAAAGTATCATTCAAAGAGATTATTACAGGTATCTGAATTAATAGAAGATACTTTTTACATGTCCACCAAAAACCATTTTTGCAAAGAATTAAACATCTTCTAAACCTGCCTGCCAAACCAAGTTTTCAAGCGCGTATCATAGTTCACCATACACAGCGCAATATATCAACGTAGTGTAACAGTTCCAGTTGACCCGTATGATTGCGACAACTGCTATACTCCGGTGGGAATGCACGAGTAAATGAAACTATCTATTTAAACCGCTGGCGTTTCATCAACGATGTACAAATGTATTTTTTTATAGCTTCACGCCTGTATCCCCGAAGGGGTAAGGAGGGGTGGGTGTATAGTATATAGCACATTTCGACATATTATACAAAAATATGATAGTTTAGGGATACTCGGCGCAGTGTTAAACAGCGATTGATAAATCCACTATTCCAGCCGTGCAGCAAATGAGTTGACTCGTCTATAAACGTAACATAATGTAAGACCAACGATTTTCATATTTAAATTTTATACATATCAAGTTTGGTATGCAGGACGTTTCGGGGGCGATAAATCTATCGAGCTAGGATACATATTTTGAAAATAAAAACACAATTTACCAAAAAAAAATACAGATACTTTACAGATTAGGAACTAAAATGAACTTAGTAGAACACTTTTACATAACCCAAAACCATTGCCGTCCAGAATTGACCATGATCTAAACCTGCCTACCAAGTACCAAACCACTTGAAAATGAAATACCCCCGTTTTTTCAACATTTTTAAATACTGCTCCGCTTCTATTGGTTATAGTGTGATGATATATAGCCTGTAGCCTTCCTCAATAAATAAGCTATCTAACATTGAAATAATTTTTCAAGTCGGGTCAGTAATTCCGGAGATTAGCACGTTCAACCAAACAAACAAATAAACAAACTCTTCAGCTTTATATATTAGTATAGATAGTGTAGGGACGGATATAAGGCATAGAAGACCAAAGAAGAGATGGATGGATTATGTGAAGGATGACATAAATTAAAAGGGAGTGAATAATCAGATGACGGCTGATAGGAGAGAATGAAAGAGAAAGACATTCTGCGCCGACCCCAAGTAATATGGGAACAGGACAGGAACAAGAACATTTCGCCATATTATGAATTTTGGGGCAAGGCTATTGCTGTTACCGGCTTACCGGGCACATTGCCAGACTCCATGCTGCTACTGAGAATTCGGAAAAACCCAGTAACACCTTTTGCCCGACCCGGGAATCGAATCCGAGACCGATCAGCAGAAGCATACGCTATCCACTCGACCACGGATACAGTCAGTACTTATTATATTTTTGTATTTTAAAAGGGTAGGCAGCGATAGCCGAGTGGATATAGGCAGCGATAGCCGAGTGGATATACCAACAGACCGCCATGCAGAGGGTATCAGGTTCGAATCCACTGCGCGCACCAATGACTTTTCGGAGTTATGTGCGTATTGAATTGTTAATTATCGCTTGTCCCGTGCCTCGGAGAGCACGTTTAGCCGTCGGTCTCGGTTGTCATGAAGATCTTTGACAGTCGTTACAGGGCGTCAGTACCTTCCAAATAAACTGACACTAGTCTAAACCATGGAATATCGCTATCCCTTCGGGTTGCGGAGGTCAGACAGGCAGTCGCTCCGTGGAAAAGCTAATATTCAGCCAAATCCGGTTAGACTAGAAAGCGAACCCCAGACTGAAACTGGGATAATGCTAAGAGAAAGGAAAGATTTTAAAAGGGTAGATATTTTCTGAAGAGCCTAGATCTATGTCCAGCAGTGGACGTTTCTAAGTGGATATGATAAAATGTTTTATAGTAATTGTGATTACTTAATCTCTAGAGTACGCAGTTTTCTTTTCAACATGGAAATAAAAACCTGTCATATGTTTTTGGTACACTGATCAATGGTTGCTTTTTACTCATCTTTATATTCTCTCGTTACTGACTGATTGACAGAAAAACCTCAGCCAAAACTATAGGGCGCAAGATGCTCAAATTTGGCATGTATGGTCCTGGGGACCGTCTTGGTACATAAGAAGGGATTTCACGAAACTCCCACGACATCGGGCACAAACGTACCCAAGTCGAATTTGAATGCCCTTTGGGCCACGGTAGCGTTCTGCTATAGATAAGCTGTTATTCATCCAAGAAGTGACCTACAACAAGGTTCCTTAACTTCACTAATTTATTACTAACTGTAAGATTATTCTGTTAATTCTATTAATAAACAATGATTTACCTTGTGTAACGTTCTAAAATTAAATCTCCCTAATTAAGAGGTTTTACCAAATCTTAATTGGAATAAGTTTTGTATAATGGTAATGATACACTTGAGCATTCACCTGTAATGAGCATTCTTGCATAACATGAACGTTACAGAACGAAAAACAAACGAGTGTATTTTAACGAGCATTTCGACGAGCGTTTGGCGAACATTCTAGAGAATGGACAGTAAATTTGCTTAGACCTTTTTGCTGATTAGAGCGTTTGCTATAAAGATCGTGAATATGTTCGTAGCAATATTCGGCTCTGTTCGTTGTTCAGTTCGACAAAACAAAAAATAACGAATGCTCGTTTTTCTGTTACACGTGAATGCTCAAATGTAACAGCATCATAAAATCAGAAATATCTACCTTAAAAACCTAATTACTGAAGCCTGTGTAAGTATACGTAAAATAAGGACAAGGCATTTCTAAGAAAATTCTTAATTATCGTTAAGTTGTAAAGCTAATTAGCTTTATTTATATAAAAATCTTCGGGCAAGTGCGAGTCTGACCCACGCACCGAGGGTTCTGTACGCATTTTACCTTATTTGAGGTTGGTGCTAATTACGCTAGTCCTCTAAATCTATATGAGCGCCCATACAACTCAGAGGACTATCTTGAATGAAGTCTACTATGTATGTATGGGGACACCCTTAAATTTTCCACTTTTTTATTTTTTGTAATTTTCCCTTTTGGCCAAATTTCGTGATTCTAGTTCAACAGGAACTACCATATAGGTTTTCGACCCAAAACCTATAGGTTTTGGGTCGAAAACCTATATAGTAGATCCACCCGTTCCTGAGAAAATCGGTGGTGACACACGGACAGACAGACGGACAAGAATATTAAACGCTTATGTTTCATTAATATCGTGAATAGAATTGTGAAATACATACATGTAAATAGTTTGCTGTTTGAAACCTCGCTGCAGACAGTTCTTGGCGGACAGATCAATTTAAATCATCATCCTTAAACCCGGGGAGTATTTTACTTAATAAATTACACTTTTTTGTCTCCTTTTGCTTGACAAAAGTGGAAGCATAATCGAGGACTGAACAAATGTCCCATACAAGCACAAACTACACTTACAATTCACATTTATATACATATATGTGTTTATTTATTAATTAAGTATACTTACTTACTTACTTACTTACTCCGATGGCTCAGCGACCCAAAGTGTGTCTTGGCCTCCGATATGAGAGCTCGCCACTTAATTAAGTATTACTTAATTAAGTATACAATATTATAATTATTTATTGATTGTCTGCCTAGATTAAGTTATTAAGTAGGTACAACCATCTTATATATTTACCTAGATTTAGTTATTTAGTACAGCCATCAGCAAGGATTATCCTACCTACTTGATACTGATATAAGAGTTGTTCAACAAACCCTATTAATCTGAACCATTATTTAGTTAAATAGCCAAATTACCGTTCTTACACCTTTCTTTCAATTTTAATAACTTATTTTCAACATACTTACATCAATCTATAATTCTCATAACTTTTTTATCTCTTTTATTTGGTACTAATTATTTATATTTACCCTTGTATATTAACACTAGAGGACGCCAGCAGCTACGCCTGCAATTTTTTTTAATTTACCCGTTTTGGCGGATCCCGTGGGAATTTCGGGAAATCCCTTCTTAGTGCACCCCTACGGTCCCCAAGGAACATACATGCCAAATTTCAGCTTCCTGCGCCCAATAGTTTCGGCTGTAGCGTGTCTGTCAGTCAGTAAGTAACGCAAGGATTTTATATATTAAGATTATGGACCAACGAATTTCAAGAAATTTAGTATGCTAGGGGTTTCGAGGGTGATAAATCGATCTAGTCAGGATTCAATTACAAAAAAAGATTTACCAAAAATAAAAAATACCCAGCCATGCTCTAACGGTCATCCATTACAAATACTAACAACTTATAGATCAAAATGTACTTAGCAGAACACATTTTTATATGTCCCCAAAACCATTGCTGTACAGAATTAGTCTCTTTAAAAAAGGCAACTCCCGCACTAGGACTAAATCCTGTGTCGCGGGGGACTTTACAAACATACAACCAATGGACACAATGAACACCCAGACTCAAAACAACAATTTATGGATCATACAGTGTTGTCTCGTGTGGGGATCGAACCCACAACACTCGGTGGAGTGTCAAACGGCGAGGTGACCGCTTAAACTACTACACCAACCGTGCAGTCGATTGAACACGGTCTAAACCTTAGTACATACTACATTGACTGCCTCTGTGGTCCTACGGTAGTGTTAGCGACTGCGAATCATGACATCTCGAACAAAAAGTGATATTGGGTTTTTCGGTTAGAAATTATCCAATAAAAGTTCGGAGTCAGGTAGTTAGTGGTGTTCACACTCCCGTGCCTCGGAAAGCACGTTAAGCCGTTTGTCCTGCGCCCAATCTCTCTCCGGTCGTGTCGCTTGTGGCGTCCCATCGGACTATGAGAGTGAGGGAATAGAGAGTGCACTTGTGTATGCGCACACATTTGTGCACTATAGTATGTCCCGCGTAGTTGGCAAGTCTCATATATAGACAAGCCGCCGTGGCGAGAAGGGAGGACATTAATATTACATACTACGTTCCTTGGTTACGAGTATTCGATATTTTGGGGGTCCATATTGGCTCACCTAAAGTTCTTTACCCGAACTTCTTCCTAACGATTTGTAATCCGAATGATCACTCTTCCTAAAATTTTTGATCCTAAAGTTTTCATTCATACTATTTGTAGTGCAACCGGCGATGTTCATAACACCGAAAATTGTAATTAATAATATCATTAATGTAAATATATTTAAACTCCTGCTGTTTTTAATTATAACGCTTTTATCCCTAAACATAATTACCATAATATTTTCATTCATACTCAGAAATAAATATTTACCTAGGGTGATAAAAATATATGACACTTTTACCAAGACACTTTAGCCTTATATTTTGGTGTTTTATACGATAGAATCGAGAAAATAAACGATTTGCAAAAATAACACTTTTTTGGCTAAAGTAGCGCCCCTAAGACTACACTCCAACCGAAATTCATAAAACTCGACTCATTTACGGTTGTGTTTATGGCCTGGGAGTTTATACCGCAGTTTCAACCGTACCTAAACCAATAACTATAGGACCGATTCCGTTCTGGCACTTCGCCGGCCGCTACCGCGGCATGCTCGCTTCGCTCGCTTGGCTCGTGCGTTGTGGTCACAATTCTTACCTAACCTAAACCAATAATTATTAATAGGACCGATTCGTTTCTGAAACTTGACCATTGTAATATTGTGTGTTTGTACCATGGTACTATTATTCTTATATGTTATACATGTTATGTGGAAATAAATTTACGCAAAATTAATGTATATAATACTGATAATTATGAATAAAAAGAAATCTAAACAAAAAAGATATGACTTTGAATAATAGTGTAAAAGATGGTTATGTTGAGAAAATATAGGAAAACAAATAAAAGTATAATATATGTTTATTGCTACTGATATTATGAAGTTGAATGCATCGGAATTATGAACATTAGAGACAGAGTAGTTAGGAATTGTGATTGTTAGGATGAAAAATGTTAGGAAGAACTTTTCGGATTTCCATTTATCGGAGTTGAAAATTTAGGTGAACTTAGGCGCACCCATATTTTGGCACTGTTGCTAGCGCCTTGATCGCCGGCAGATGTACTGACGCACTACTGGTGGATGAAAGTTACCAGAAAGGACATCGATCTACCCTCTTTATTTATAAGAAATACATAATATACATCTTATTTTAAGACAACGAAAGTTTTTTTTTTCTATTTATTTATTTAATCCTCATATCAACTATCAACTATCTCTGAACAGAAGAGCATGCATGAGGAATCTGATGGGAGTGAATGAAGCAAGAGAGATATGTCGGGATCGTTGTAAATGGCGTTCCGTAGTCTCTGCCTACCCCTCCGGGAAACAGGCGTGAGTCTATGTATGTATGTAACAACTACTTATGATTACAGGACTTAAACCTAGTACGATAGTGTGGCATGCATATTATTATACTAACTTTTTATATACAATTTTATTAGACATACGTAACTGCATACCCAACCAAGTTTTCAAACGCGTATCATCGCTCACCATACACAGCGCAATATATCAACGTAGTGTAACAGTTACAGTTGACCCGTATAATTGCGACAACTGCCATACTCCGGTGGGAATGCACGATTAAATGAAACTAACTAGTAGAACCGCTGGCGTTGCATCAACGATGTACAAATAATTTTTATTTTTTTATAGCTTCACGCCTGTATCCCCGAAGGGGTAGAGAGAGGTGTAATATTACACCCTCATTTCACTTTCTGAATTTTAGGGCGCGAGCCTATTTCTGTTACCGAGTACATTGCCAGACTCCGTGCTGATACTGAGAATTCGGAAAAACCAGTAACACTTTTCGCCCGACCCTGGAATCGTACCCAGGTCTTCTTAATCAGCAGACGCATACGCTATCCACGGGACCACGGAGGCAAAATCACTTTATAATGTTAATTATCGCTTTATAATGTGCCCGGTAGATTGGCAATAGGCTCGCTCCCTCTTACATTGGGACCGAAACATAACTGGCGAAGTGTGGTCGTGTAATACACCTCTGCCTTCCCCTTCGGGGATAAAGGCGTGAAGTTATTTTATGATGTTATGCGTCTAAGAATAATAACCCCAGAGATTTTTAGTACTCAGTTATAATTCAAAAATAAATATAGGTACTTGATTCGATTAGAGTCCAAAACAAATCGTAAAGTAAAGGCTTGATTGACGAGTGTACCATGTGCTACCAATGGTAAGTGACACTTGCAGAGGAGTCACAAGTGCGTTGTAAACCAGTATGGGAAAAGGAACAGGAAGAAAACAGAATGAGGGAAAATTAAAAGAGGAAACGCAATAGTAAAGGTACTGTTACTGTGTATTCTACTAACAACAAATGTTAGTATTACATGCGCGTTCCTAAAAGTATTTACGTAATTAAACAGTATTTTGATATACATTTGCGAAATATTTTAATAATGCAATACTTATAGGTAGCATACTTATTCATCTAAAATTATTTTAAACAGTGTGCTGAAACTGAGATATTATAAGACCCCATTTTCATTAAATGTTACTTAGGTAGTAAATCAAAATAAATTGTTTACTGGTGCAGAATGAAACTGCATGGTAGATATGTGAGCTTGTGTGTGTTAGGTAACTGTAATGCAAGCTCACAGCGATCAGCTGAGCAGCGGCGACGGTCAATAGATCGAGCCCAATTTTTGAAATGCATGATTAAGAAAATATTTTTGAAAGTTTTAGGGGGTTACTTTTTCAGTTATAGTAGTATATATTCACCCGTGACCATATTTTGCAACTGCATGTAAAGAAATTAGTATTTCTTTTAATATACAACCTCTGTTACCAAGACTAATTGAAGAGATCAAATATAGAATTAAAATAGAAAACTCATATGACGGATGTCAAGGAAAGAAAAAAGAGATTGTCAATGATATAAAATAATTTTGTAATTTAATTTGATTTAATAGATTGTGAAAGATTAGTGAATAAACTTTCAATGTCGTTTCTTCCATAAACCAACACATTGTTTTATTACAAAATATAAAATATCTTATATGCATATCAACAGCCTGTATTATTCGGAGTGTCTCTCAATACAGCCAAACGCCGAAGGCTTGTTATTAGTTTTACTTTACTGTATAGCGATACGTATATCACAAAAAAAACAGCAAAGCCTTCTCTGAATACTGCTAACGAAGCAATGCTGTTGAAATGTGGTTTGGTGAATGTAAACATTGTTACAAATACTGACTCGCATGGTTTTGATGGTCTCTTTAAATAGATGTAGTCTCTCCCCAACAAATATAGTGCCATATCTTATCTACACCTTGGAATACCAAATATATTTATTTAAATTTTTTACGAGCTTATATTTCTCGAAAGACATGTGATGTCTGCCAACCCGCACTTGGCCAGCGTGGTGGACTATGGCCTTACCTTTCTCATAGTGAGAAGAGGCCCGTGCCCAGCAGTGGGACAGTATATGTATGTATACAGGACTGATGATGATGACGAGCTTATCCTGCTACTGAGATATAAGCATAATGCAATTGAGACATCGATATTGATTATTTAAAAACTAGCTGAGCTTGTGCTTGCCCAAATAGTGCCTCAGGATCGTCCATATTTTACGTATAGAGATCATAAATAAAATAACTAACGATAGGTATCTTATATCAATAAAAAACAAATAAAGTAACCTCATTCAGTACCATTCCATTTCTGGCACCGCTGCACTCCTGCTTACCCCATAAACTGACGTCCCCATAAATTAATGGCGCCGTCAATAAAAGTTATCGACATTACCATCGCTCCCCAAAACGATTGCAAAGAGAAAATTATCACCACCGCGCCTGCAGGTGATTTACAGTTAAAGGACACGCCACCGTTACTAAAGACAGATTCGGAAAAACCCAGTAACACTTTTGCCCGACCCGGGAATCCAACCCGGGACCTCCGATCAGCAGTCGCATACGCTATCCACTGGACCACGGAGGCAGTCAGGCAGGCAAAAATAATTGTATTTTATTTATTACGCGTATGTATCCGTCTAGTGCAACGGTAAGTCGTCGTACTTACGTCTTGTACGTGTACTTACGTACGTACGTCTTGCACTGTCCAAACATTGCCGTGGAAAAAGTCTTGTCACTGACTTGCTACAGCGTTATACAACTGATCAGGATTGTTTTCATATAAATGACTGGACAAGAGTAAAATTGTCTCAAAAAACTAATATCTGACTAGCACGTAGTTACCTTCGCAAGATAAATTCCATACCCTGTTTCAAAGAGGCAGTATGAGCACGTCAGACGCTCTATTACGCCAATAAACTGTATTGATCATATCGGCATCCACAGGATGAAGGTAGGACAGCCTCTCAAGAGACCTATATATCAACCACCTAGGTTATTTAGGAGCTCTAGAACGTAAGTCTATACCTAGATAAATATTAAAGGCGGGTAGTACAAGGTTCTGGGTGATATGAAAGATAGACTTTCGTTAAAATATTGGTCACAAACTTAAAACAAACCTTTTTTCTTTAATATAATATTCTCCCGATCCTAGGAATTAATCCTGTGTCTTTCTGAACATTCAAATGACAGAGACAAAGAACAGTGACAGCGCAGTGCTAAACAGTGACTGATAAAACCACTACTTCATCCGTACAGCAAATTAATTCACACCTCGACTATAAATTGTATTATTTATGGAGCAACGATTTTCATGAAATATAGTATTTACTAGAGGACGCCAGCAGCTACACCTGCATTTTTTTTAAATTTACCCGTTTTGGCCAATCCCGTGGGAATTTCGGTAAATACCTTCTTAGTGCACCCCTACGGTCTCCAAGGAACATATATGCCAAATTTCAGCTTCCTGCGCCCAATAGTTTCGGCTGTAGCGTGTCTATCAGTCAGTCAATAACGCAAGGATTTTATATATTAAGAAGATGTTAAAGACCACGAAAGTATAAATTCATATATTTTTATATTTTTGAAAGCTACTCCCGCACTAGGAATACATCCTGCGTCGCGGAGGACTTTACAAACATACAATCAACGGACACGGTCGGTCTAAACCTGCCTACCCAAACCAGCATTCAAACGCGTATCATCGCTCACCACACACAGCGCAATATATCAACGTAGTGTAACAGTTCTAGTTGACCCGTATAATTGCGACAACTGCCATACTCCGGTGGGAATGCACGAGTAAATGAAACTATCTAGTAAAACCGCTGGCGTTGCATCAACTATGTACAATTATATTTTTGTAATTATTGTAGCGAGACTTAGCTTGCCGTTCGTAACAGATCGGCAAAGTTAAGCAACGCTTGCACAGGTCGCCACTTGGATGGGTGACCAAGTGTGGCATTTACATCTGAGCGCTACCGTGCTTCGGAGGACACGTAAAGCTGTCGGTCCCGGTTCTTGTCTTAGAATAAGAGTCGCTAGGCCACGTTGGAGGCCTTAGGGCAGTCTGAAAAACTCCGACACTAGAGATGGCCACATACACGAGAAACAAAACAAACAAAATTATTTTTTTATTTTTTTATAGCTTCACGCCTGTATCTCCGAAGGGGTAGGCAGAAGTGTAATACTACACATACATTTCACCATAGTATATATGAGAGTTTAGGGATATAAGGCAAGGCCAAAGAAAAGATGGATGGATTGTGTAAAAGACGACATGAATGAAAAGGTTAGTCTGATAGGAGAGAATGGAAGAGAAAGACATTCTGTAATATGGGAACTGGGCAGGCAGAAGAAGATTTCGCCATATTATGAATTTTGGGCAAGCCTATTGCTGTTACCGGACACATTGCCAGACTCCATGCTGCTCCTGAGAATGCGGAAAAACCCAGTTACACTTTTTGCCCGACCCGGGAATCGAAACCGAGACCATGCAGTCAGTTTTTCTAGAGAGCCTTGGAAAAGGCCTATGTCCAGCAGTGGACGTCTCTAAGTTGTGATTTTGAAAAAAATCCTAGTAATTGTGGTTATTTAATCTCTAGGACGGACATAGGCTACCATAAGATGCAAAAATTAAACTGGGAGGGATTGTAGGGAGGCTAGAAGTTTATTCGGCACAAGTTTACCTCTGGCAAATAAGAACGCATGCGCTATAATAATTGAGTGCGCATTTGCGTATATCTGTCAGTACTGACACATCATAAACATTGTCATATTTTGCACCAAAGAGATTGGATATATATACATAGAGGTAATCCTAGTACTTACAAATTGAACACAGTCAACTGACGTGTAAGATACAATTTAGACAATATAATGCCATCAAATTATATAACCTTAGTGGTTTTTCTTTTATGACTGCACTGACATGATTTTGAATTTAGCCGTATAATATTTATATGGACATTGTCAAGTGTTGTAAAAAATCTTATCGATATGTCTATCCACCGTATATTTTTAAAAGAAAATTCTGTGCCAACATCACTCCTCCCTTCTAAACGTATCAGTGTGAGTGTTTAAATAATTACTTGCTAATAACTAAAATATCAGCAACAGTAAGGAATTTTCGGAATTCATCCTTTTTCAAATTTGATTGAACATTCTCTAGAAAATACATTGTTTGATGATCACAGATTTTTATTGATAAAGTGCATAAGTCAAACATATTAGAAAATTAGAATCCATCATATTACAAAAAAAATAATGCACCTATAGAAAAAATCTGATCTGACAGTAATATTTAAAGGACAGTAAGAACAATGCCCATTTTTCTTAGAGACGCCGGCCCAGATGTGGACAGACAAAAATCGTAGTAGTTGTTATTGCATTCAATAAAAGAGTGTTAAACTAGAGTTTTGAGATTGATTAGAGGTACAACACATTCATAGTTTTATTACAAAAAGTACTTTTATATGCTCACAAAACATTAGGTGTTTACCCACTTTTATCAGGATAGTTAAAGTATTTCGTAGTTTTGAGTAGAAAGGAATGAGTTAATCATTTGGTAACGGTAGAAATCCGAAAGAAAAAGCCAGAAGTCGTAAAAGATCCAAAAACATAAAAAGCATTCACAATGTGCACGAGCAAAACAAAATAAACTGAATATGACATTATTGACATTTATTTAAGAGTCAAAAAAGTGTTGCCATTTTACAGTTTTTAAATGATATTGATTAATCGATATGGATTTCGGACATAGGTTATCTATACTATATATTTGATTCAAAATCGAACTTATTTGTAGTTAATCGTATAAATACCTTAAAAATACACACATTTTAAATGTTTAAGGATCAAGTAGAGATTTGCTATTAACTCAAATCATTTTGAGTAGAGAAAATGTAAAATCGATAAAGAAGAAGTGATAATCGATTTAATATTATGATTTCTTTACTGGCAATTTCTGATCTATTACGTATTGGCTATTTAGACGTTAACACATCTTTTTAAACCTATTTATTGAATAAGTTTCTCGGCAAACCTCTAGTAATGCCTATAAATTAAGTTATAAATAAAAAGGATTAATCAACAACTAATTGAAACTTTATTGTGCTGTTCATCAGTTCCAAACTGGGCCAGAAATGGGCATTGTTCTTTGAGGGTTTAATAAGAACTGTCTGCATTTCATACTCACGACTACTGAGTGCATATGCATCAAAATAAGGAAATATTCATTTGAAAGAAAGTTTGTTAAATGTCATCTACCCAGAGACCAACACTTGGTTGTTCTTGTTCGACTAGTGGACTAATAATGTGTCGATCCCAAGATAAAATCTAAGGGCTAGCCTAACCACAATTTTTTTCTCTCTAAATATTCTGTGTGTCACATGTATGATCGAAAAGTGTCCGATCCCGCACATACTTTTTTACACATAGATTTGTATTACCTACACTATGATGAAAATTTCAATAAAGTGATTATTGTTAATAACAAACCTTTGGGCACTATTCAAGGTTTTGTCTGATTTATCTATTTTAAGCAAATTTTTATGTTTTTTGCTTGATAAAATCCATGTCGACTATGTCCTATCCTTGTAAAGAATTAATTTGGATATGCCATTCTCAGTTATCATAATGCTTAAGCTATGGGTTTTGCTTTTTTCTTAATTATTTGCTTTCTCTAATAAAAATATATTATTTGGGGGTGATGATTTATTTATTTAATATTTATTAATCCCACTTACAGCTATCATTACAGCTGAAAAACTAACTATAAATAAGTATAAATAAACATTTATGCCGAGGGTATCGTATGAGGCGACTAAGAGAAACACAAGAGAAGGAAATCTCGAAATAAAACCCTATACGAATACGTCTGGCTAGTGTGGTATAAAAGTAGGCCAAACCTCCACCACGGAAGGTTTAAGACCAGCAGTGGACTGGAAAAGGCTGTTGATGCGTAAAGAAAAATACCATGAAAATTAGAAAATAACGCCTCGAAAGATTATGTGCTACTGATTACCCATTTGAAACAAAAATATGTAAGTTCAGTTTAAAAATGCAAGTTTGTGTAATAATTAATTAAAGACTGTCCATCAACTAGCGTTCTGACTGCTGTGGAAACAAAGTTACGGAATTTAAAATGTATAACATATAAATAATATACTTTACAAGTCCGTTTGATTTTTAACCTTTATTGAAACTTTAATCGATATCGATAGCGGATTTGCTCAGTCACTATTACATTAAAAAGTTACGATATTTGTATTCAAATTGTCTTTAGCCCTAACTGACAAACATAGTGTCATCTTCTTCTGGCAACTCTAATTTATCATATGAGTGAAGAGTGTAGCTATATTCAATTTGTTCTAAAAACTATCGTTCCTTCCATGCTTCAGTTATTCTTCTGTGTTTTGCACCGTGATCATAGAGCATAGATATTTACATAGAGTCGCATTTCTTATGGGCGCTCTGTAGACAAACCTTAGATTACTTTATGAGACAAACTTTCTGTGACCCACATTGTCGATTTGTCGCTTGGCGGCGTGGCAGTCGCGCTGTGACAGCTGTCTCTACGAGTGCAAGAGAGACGAACGTTTCTCCTGTTTATCTTAACTACGAGAGCAAGAGAGACGGAGAACGACGCCAGCGCCGCCAACGGCGCCAACTACGAACTACACTGACGTGTCGTCAATACGCCAATTGGAATCGGCACACGAAATCCTTAAGAAATGCGCTTCTATTATAAATCTGTATTCATTGCCGTGATTACATTGCTCGCATAATATATAAACTAATAATTATACTCTACTAATATTATAAATGCGAAAGTGTTTATAGATAAGTATATTATATTCGACATGTATTGGAACATGGCTTTGATATTTGACTGTAGGCAAGGCGATGTTATTAGGTACCTTTCGGTAGATATAATGGTAGGTAAATTATAGTGTCATGAATACTGACTGAGCTACTTTGTACCCTATAGAGTTTCTGAAGTCATTAGAATAGTCAGGAGTGTCTTCATACAACTTGAGACTGAAAGTAGATTTGTGTAACCCCGAATTTTAGTTTGGTATAAAATCAGATATTTTTTTTTTTTTGTTCAAGAACATTGTACATTACTAGCCCCTTAAAAACCTAATAACTGAAGCCGTGACAGTATACTTAAAATAAGGAAAAGGCATTTCTTAGGAAAGTTATAATTTTTGTTAAGTTTAAAAGCTAATACCTGCTCCTTTCTAGAATATTGAATTACCTGCAAAAAATAGATAATAGTATATTAGTTTATGGTTTTTTGTTGTTTTTCAGTGTCACCTAGCAACATTGAGGAATATTAGAGGATCTGAAATAAATAATCACTTAATTAGGAACAGTCAACTACATAATAAGTTCATATTCATTTACGTGATTTTAAATGCTTATATCGTCCCAACGAATTCTTATTCTCAATATCTTGTAGGATTTTAGAAAAATAAACCTTACACAAATCACAATTTATAAATGGAGAATAATAACCGAGGAGTTTAATAACAGAAAATTGAGGTGCCTAGTGACTTTTATTTATTTAAATAGATTGAAGTTGACTACCTGTCCTAGTGACAGGTAGTCAACTTCAAAGGTTTATACGATTTTTTTAGTCTATATTAATATATTTTTAAAGATCAATGTTAGGAATTACTATTCATTATTAGAGTAACTGTAAACGGTTGTACTCACGTATTATTTTATCTAATTATGACAACTCACGATAGTTTTTACTCTAATTACTATTCATTTTCAACGATACAATTTATTATTAATTTGTACTTCATTTTCGGGCAGAATATACCGCACACTATTAAATGTTTATAATGTATTTTTTTGTATCTAGCTATGATTCAAAAATAAAAAATATGTTATTTCATTTGATTTGGAGTCCACAACAAATCGTAAAGAATTGGCCAAGTGGTTAATTTTACCCACAACACCAATGGAGTCACAAGTGCTTTGTAAGCCTGTTAGAGAAAAGAAAAAGGAGGAGAACTGGAAGAAGGGAAATCGAAAAGAGGAAACGCAACAGTAAAGGTAATGTTACTGTGTTTTCTACTAACAACAAATGTATATGAAGATTATGAGGAAAATAAAGACAGCTGATGATGCACGTACATTGCGTTTTCAAATATATTGCAATCTCAATAGGCTTGATTTAAATGTATCTAAATGCTTGCTCGTAGTCTCGCAAACCCAATATAATTCTGCACACCTACACTCTCAAAGATACACCTATAACTAGAGTGAACAATATTAGGGATTTAGGGATAATATTTGATACAAAACTTTCTTTCGATTCTCACATTGAATGTATCGTCAAAAAAGCCACTAAAGCGCTAGGTTTAATTTGCCGAATCTCAGCTGACTTTAAAAGCATTAAGACTATTAAAATCTTATACTGTTCCTTGGTTCGTAGTCACCTGGAATATGCGTCACAAGTGTGGAATCCTCACTACGAAGTCTACATTAATCGACTGGAAGGCATCCAAAGGAAATTTGTAAGGTACATACAATATCGTGCGAATTGCTATTTACCCGATTACATAAGCCGATGTAAACAATTTCATTTACTGCCTCTATATGAAAGGCGTAAAATTGCTGACATCTCCTTTCTATTTAATATATTTAATGGGTCAATTAACATAACTGAGTTTCTAAGCAAAATTGGACTGCGTATACCATCTGCGTATCTACGCAGATCACACCTCCTGCATATTCTCGCGGTTAGCACTAATTATCGTCAAAACGCGTATTTAATCAGAGCGAGCCGAATGTATAACACGGCATTTCAGGATGTAGATATCGACCTATTCACTACCAGTGTCTTAAAAATGAAAAAAAAACTTAGCGATCACTTTTTTGGTGACAACCATCACTTGTACGTAATTAAATGTTGTGTTTGTGTGTAATGTGTTAAACGTTAGTTTTATATACATAAAAATACAAAAATGTTTCCCGTTTAATTAACTATGTTTAAATGTGAATGTTATTATTGTTATTTTTTATTTGTAAGTTCCTTAGAAGTTAAGTTAGTTATGTTACAAAATTACCTAATAATGTTACCTATCTGTGAAAACTTGTGATTGGCCATATTTTGCTATAAATCTGTTCACTGTACCAATTAGCTGTAAGTTTTCCGAAAATTATAAAATAAAATAAATAAAATTTCATGCATGTTCCTAAAAGTATTTACATAACTGAATTATTCGGAGTGTCTCTCAATACAGTCAAACGCCGAAGGCTTGTTATTAGTTTCACGTTACTGTATAGCGAGAAGTATAACACAAAAAATCCAGCAAAGCCTTCTCTGAATACTGCTAACGAAGCAATGATGTTGAAATGTGGTTTGGTGAATGTAAACATAGTTACAAATACTGACTCGCATGGTTTTGATGGTCTCTTTAAATACACTTACTACGGAATACAATATTCGATCTATACATAGATCTGTAGATTTTAGATTCGTTTTTGACATAAGCTCCATACAAAATATGTCAAACACGAATCTCGAAACTCAACATCCATGTATGGATCGAAAATCGAAAATGGCCGTTAGTCTCTCCGCAGCAAATATAGTGCCATATCTTATCTACACCTTGGAATACCAAATATATTTATTAAAAATTTTTACGAGCTTATCTTATATTTCTCGAAAGACATGTGAAGTCTGCCAACCCGCACTTGGCCAGCGTGGTGGACTATGGCCTTACCCTTCTCATAGTGAGAAGAGGCCCGTGCCCAGCAGTGGGACAGTATATATATACAGGGCCGATCGTGATGGCGAGCTTATCCTGCACCCGAGATCCAAGCATTATGCAATGGAGACAACGAAATTGATTATTTAGAAACGAGCTGAGCCCGTGTTTGCTCTACTGCATCAGTTAAGCATAGACTCAAATAATGCCTCTAGATCGTCTATATTTTACGTATAGAGATCATAAATAAAATAACTAACGATAAGTATCTTATATAAATAAAAAACAAATAAAATAACCTCATTCAGTACCATTCTATTTCTGGCACCGCTGCACTCCTGCTTACCCCATAAACTGACGTCACCATAAATTAATGGCGCCGTCAATAAAAGCCATCAACATTACCATCGCTCCCCAAAACGATTGCAAAGAGAAAATTATCACCACCGCGCCTGCAGGTGATTTACAGTTAAAGGACACGCCACCGTTACCGAGGATTGATTTACTGGAATAAATAAATTAATTTGACCTAAAGAAATAATATATGTAAGCAGCGGTAACCCTGTGGTGTACGTATCGGACTGCCGAGACGGTCTTGGGTTCGATCCCCAGGTAAAGTATGAAAGTCAGAGCTGTGTTCCTCCTACTGTTCAAAGTTATGTCATCAATTCATCATCCTCTTAGCGTTATCCCAGATTCAATCTGGGGCCCGCTTACTAGTCTAACCGGATTTGACTGAATATAAGCTTTTCTTATGTAGTACTTACACAGAATAATTAATAGTACTAACGTAGTACTTATATCTTAACATTCTGACATTTTTGATTTGACATTTGTAATTTTATTTATTTTGTTTTGACATTGTTATTTTCTTTTGACATTTAAAATTACTTAAGTAATATATTATTATTTTATTTTTTTGACATTCTTAAATTGACATTCAATAATATTTTTTGACATTTAAATATATGACATTTTATTGTTTAAATTTTTATAATTTTACATATTGTTTACAACATGTACTTTACTATTTATTAGCATGTAAAGTTGTGAGTACGATGTGGGCATTATTAAACATATAAGCAAATAGTTGTGGCAACCTGTCTGATGGCTTAGGCTGACATGCTTATGCACCTTCTGATGGCGTGGAGGCATAGTGATACAGATCGTGCTGGCTCCCTCAATCAAGGTTGAGCCGTACGATTGCTGTTGAATGCGGGCCATCAGTGGGCCGAGTCAGTCAAAAGCGTCAGATGATTTCCAGCATTGAACTTGCATACTAAACCCTTTTTTTTGTCTGGACTTTAAAAGATCAAGAAAAGACTAAAGAAATTGAAGTGACAAGAAAAGCAATGACTCTGAGTTTGTTTCGGCTTTTCTTCTCAAGAAGTCATTTAGCTAGGAAAAGCCGGCATCATCTAGAATAGGGTTTTGACATGTATAAGTGTTGTAAATAACCAAAATGCAGAAATAAATATGTCTTTATGTCCACAGAGCGACTGCCTGTCTGACCTCCGCAAGCCGAAGGGATAGCGATATTCCATGGTTTAGACTAGTGACAGTTTATTAAAAGGTACTGACGCCCTGGCCAGTAATAATTGACAAAGATCTTCATGACAACCGGGACCGATGGCTTAACGTGCTCTCCAAGGCACGGGACAAGCGATAATAACTGTTCAAAGTTATGTGTATTAAATATGTTAATTATCGCTTAATAATGTGCCCGGTAAGAAAGCAATAGTCTCGCCCCCTGTTACATTGGGTCCGAAACATAACTGGCGAATTGTGGATGTGCAATACACCTCTGCCTACCCCTCCGGGGATAAAAAGGCGTGAAGTTATGTAGGTAAATATATAAATAGAGCTGATTTCCTGACCTCAAATCTACAGCGATAGCCCAGAGAAAGACCGACAAATTCCTACGCAGAGCGCCTCGGTTGGAATAGACGGTGTACACCAATGACTTTTATACAGATATGATTGCTTGCTAAACAATGAAGGAATACATCGTGTTTGCATGTCTAGAAGAAAAAGAAAAAGAAAAACACATTTATTCTATTTATGAAGGCACATACAACATATAGCGGGATTAATAACGGAATTAACTTAATTATGTACTAACTTAACCTAACATAAACAGAATCGGATCCCAACTCAGCATAATGCCATCTTAAAACACAAGATGGCGCTGGTATTCTGTTGGGACCGTTTTTTATATATAAATAAATAAAATAAATAATAATATATAATGGACACCAGTCAATAAATATATACATAGTACTACTATACTCAGATTCCAGATAAACTTACAAAAATGAGCAATGTATGAGAGTCCTCCATAATGTTCTCGAAAGACATGTGAAGTTAGCCAACGTGCATTTGGTCGAGAGTGAAAAGAGGCCGGTGCCCAACGAGGGACAATCTATATACAGGGCTGATAATGATTATGACAGGCCAAAAGGACAAATTATGTACCACTATCATGACTTAACTATCTGAGACCGCAGTGACACCCACGTTATTTAGTGCTTCTGCTCCGCCCTGTGGCTCATAGCGTGATATTACATCATAACATAACATAACATATCTTCACGCCTTTTATCCCCGAAGGGGTAGGCAGAGGTGCATTACACACCCACACTTCGCCAGATATGTTTCGGTCCCAATGTAATAGGGGGCGAGCCTATTGCCATCTACCGGGCACATTTTTAAGCGAGCGATAATTAATATTTTTATTTTAATACACAGATAACTTCGAAAAGTCATAGGTGTGTGCCCGGGGTAACTGGTGATCGAACCCGAGACCATCGTCTCGGCAGTCCGTTACGTACACCACTGGGCTATCGCCGCCGTGATATTATCTTATAGTAATATACTAATGTAATTATAAAGCTGAAGATTTTGTTTATTTGTTTGGTTGAACGCGCTAATCTCAGGAACAGCTGGTCCGATTTAATAATTCTTTCACTGTTTGATAGCCCATTTATCGAGGAAGGCTATAGGCCATATCACATCACGAGCGCATCACACATATCACATCGCGACGGGAGCGGAGCAGTAGCCTTAAATAACGCGGGTGTAACCGCGGGCATCCTCTTGTATTGTATATAATCTTCCTCGATTAATGAGGTATCCTTCACAAAAATACTTATTTAAATTGGATTAGTAGTTCCTGAGCTTAGAGCGTTTAATCAACCAAATAAACAATTAGAGTATTTCTTAACTTTAGGCGCCAACGTCAATCTAATTATATTCGACATCTCTAAGAACAATAATAAAATAAACATGCATCATCAAAGACAAGACGTAAAATACTAACAAAAAGAACTTTCCACCGTCTCTCAAAAGAAAATATTAAAGAGGTAATTATTAACTTTTGGGGAAGATCGTTGCTTTTGTCGTTAATAACGTTAAATAGCGTTCGTTATTTTTACTGGCACTGATATCGAAATAACGCTTTACTTTTTGGTGATGCTTGCAATTGATATATTTATCAAACTTAAACAAATCTATATTTCCTTTCAATTATATAGTAAAAACATATCATTTAAAGGAACAGGATACATAACCTTACATGACATCATCATCAGCCCTTGGTACTGTCCCATTGCTGGGCACGGGCCTCTTCTCACTTATGAGAAGAGTAAGGCCATGGTCCACCACGCTGGCCAAGTGCGGGTTGGCAGACTTCACATGTCTTTCGAGAACATTATGGAGAACTCTCAGACTTGCAGGTTTCCTCACGACGTATACCTTCACCGTTTAGCAAGCGATAATTACTAATTTAATGCGCACATAACTCCGAAAAGTCATTGGTGCGCGCCGTGGATTCGAACCCGGACCCTCTGCGTAGCAGTCTGTCGGTCTCTCCACTAGGCTATCGCTGCTACAAGATTCACATACCGGCACTTAATTGCATACTAGATACAGCCTGTGCCTACTTTAAAAAGCAGGCAACTGATAAACCTATACTTCTACACATATACATTTCATGCATCGGGTTCCCACCAAGAACTTTGGGTCCCAAGCCAACCTCACCTGCAAGTGGTGCACCTGCCGATCAACGGACGAGGCTCTGGCAAACAAAATGTCCCAATAAGCGGCAATAGGCTCGCCACCTATTACGTGGGATCAAAACACTGGCGAAAAGTGGGCGTTTAATATGCCTCTGCCTACCCCTTCGGGGAAACAGGCGTGAGTCTATGTATGTATGTATGTATATACATTTCATTTTGATTTTTAACTAGCATCATTTATTTTACTATGCTAGCATGCCCGCAACTACGCCTGTACACACTTTTAATTTAACTTTTATTGTTGAGTAGCATAGGTTCAATTCCCGCCTGGACAATATTTTCTGACATTCGTCCACTATTATGTTGGTTTATGTGTTCTTTATGTACACAATTACTTCATTTTTATAAAGTTTTTAATCTGAAAGTGATAAAATAAAAAACAAACAATAAAAAATAATTCCGAATAAAAACACCAAAAAGATTTATTTAAATTTATTTTAAATTGTCTTTTGAGATATATAATATACCACCTACCTTTGTTTGGAGTAATCGATATTTCGGCACTGTTGCAAGCTCAAAAATTCTCAAAAATATCATCACTCTAAAACAATATCACAAATCCATTCTCAAA
Organism: Euclidia mi; assembly: GCA_944739405.2. Classification (NCBI taxonomy): domain Eukaryota; kingdom Metazoa; phylum Arthropoda; class Insecta; order Lepidoptera; family Erebidae; genus Euclidia; species Euclidia mi. The sequence goes on along the minus strand of OX123205.2, from coordinate 2,468,630 downwards.
AGCTCACTACCATCTCACCAACAGAAAATATAAGGGTTAACATTTAATAACTTGTATCGATGTCCGAAGTGATGGACCGATTGATTCATTAACCGTTATTAATCCGTCAAAGGCAACATAACCGTATGCATGCCTCTACTTGTTTCTCAATCAATCACGACAAGTTATAATTATACGAGCTAATTATTCTGCTCTGCTTGCTCGTGAGCGATAATTAATGATACAGGTATTATATTTTCATATTTATTGCACGTGGAACAAGTTAAGTTAAATGTTATAAATTTACGTGATATTTTCGTGGTGTTCTCATTACGGTAACCGGTAAAAAGACTGATGTTTTGTTTGGATGTGTTTTACTTTGCGCTTAAATATAACATAATATAACTTCAGGCCTTTTATCCCCGAAGGGGTAGGCAAAGGTGTATTACACACCCACATTTCGCTAGTTATGTTTAGGTTCCAATGTAATAGGGGGCGAGCCTATTGCCATCCACCGGGAACATTATTAAGCGAGTGATAATTAACATTTTTAATACACACATAACTTCGAAAAATCAGAGGTGTGTGCCCGTGCCTGGGGATCGAACCCGAGACCATCGTCTCGGCAGTCCGTTACGTACACCACTTTTTTTTAAATATGACTTGTTTTGAAGGCTTTCCTTGGCCTAGAAGTACATACTTGTTTCTTTTTCGTGTGAGCATGTGGCCGACTCTGGTGTCGCAGTTTTCAGACCGAACGAAAGCCGCCGACATGGCCGATGGATTCGTGGCCTGAGGTAGGTGCCGGGACCGACAGCTTAATAATATGCCCTCAGAAGCACGGTAGCGCTCTGATGTGTGCCACGCAGTCACCCATTGGAAAGGTGACCTGTGTAAGCGTTTCTTAACTTGGTCTACCTATAACAAACGGCAAACCCATTCACGCTATGATTCAATCATTATAAGAGGCATCCTGCTGCATACATTTAGTCTCACGCCTATATCCCCTAAGGGGTAGGTAGAGGTATATTGCTATACCCACTTTCCGCCAGATTTATTTTAGTCCCACGTAATAGGGGCGGCGAGCCAAAAGGCAGTGATAGGCGAGTGGAGATACCAACAGACTGCCATGCATGCGCCGACTTAATTACGAAGTAATTGAGTCGGCGTATCTATCATGTTATTATATTTTAATATATTGTTTTTAATACTTTTTTATCCTGTTTTTGTGTAATAATAATTATTTTGCTGCCTAGATACACATGAGTATATAGGTACTACTCATGTGCTAGATTATGTACCTATGTATATTTTATTTTTAAATTTTTCTTTTATGTTTTTTCATTAATTATTGTGCTCTTTTACGTCCGTGCGGCATTTAAGGCGCTGTTATACCTCAGAAGCCGTGAAACACCTAATTTTTCGTCGCGCATCTAGCCATAACGGTATATATTACAAACTAGCAAAAATTAGAGCTTAAAGTCAAAAGTCTGAACAAAAGACTTATGAAAGAATTTTTCATGTACGTAAAATAGAATCACGGTAAAAAAATCACAAAATCGAGGCAGAAAATAATCTTTCGTCTCACTGTTTGCAATATTTTGATCGTAAGCTGTCATATTTTTTTGATAATATTGTAGGAAATCTAATGAACTAAAGAATTACCCTATTTATTTTCATATTATACGTGTATATTTTGTAAAATTAAATAAAATCTGCCAAACGTCTATGATTTTGACGCTCGGTAGATCCCATCAATATCAAACGCTTCAGCAATTTAAACCTTATTAGCATAAGCGGTGTACTGAGTGTCAGTTGCTAGTTTACGCCCCGCCCAGACCTCATCATTCGGCTATGAGCCCTGTGAGAGATAGGTCATGTCGCTTGCGTCTCCGCTGCACGAAATTTTACGTAAACCTGTTTGTTATTATAATACGCCGATTGAGTTCGTAATTTCATGTTTTATGTTATAGACTGAATACTTTGAATCAAATAGGCTTTTCATGTAACTATGGGCACATATAATTAGGACCTAAGTTTATACTCTTGTTGCGTTTAATGTGTTATTGTTTCTGTGCTTATAAATATATAATTAGAAGAAGAAAATATGGACAATTAGAGAAATGAAGTTCAACGAAGGATTTGTACAAGAAAGCGTCGTAATAAAATAGAAATTCATCCATGGCCAAAAGATTATGAAATATGTAACATTTTTACACAAATTATTTTCATAAGAGTCTTTTATGACTAACTATGTTACTTATATATTATCGATTATGCATAATATAATTATATAAATTATTCTCACAATACATAGCTGCCACAGTTTTCAATTTTTGAAAGAGTAATAACATAAAATCGAATCATTTTATGTACCTATATTTCAAATTCATTAGCTTGTGAGAGCGCCTGGAGCGCTAAGATGCTGCCACGGCGAACAATAATGATGACAGCGCTAATATGGCGCTCCGCAATCCGCACACAAGCGGTAACGAATGTTGTATTATTGTGTTTTGAACATAAACCTTTTTAGGTACATCGGGTAAAACTTTGATTATTCATAAACTATTAGGTATGTCTCAGTACATCTAATATCTTTTTAATTTCTAAAATCAATCATTTATAAGTAAGAAGGTGACTTCTCTGTTTGCTATAACACAAGATATAGTATTTTTTTAATAATAAAGTACGTAACTAATTATCATTATTGTAATTACAGTGAAGTTAAAGATAACAGTTCTGCAACGTCTTACACACATTTGACTTCAGTCATTTCTAACACGATCTGTTTAAGAGCTAGCCAAGAAATGCCAAACAATTTTTTTCACAAATTTGACTCAAATTCCGTAGTGATAAGCAAAAATTACAAGAGGGATAGCAGTGACTGGTTCGAATTGCGTAAGAATATGTTGACAGATTGAATTTTTTGTATAGTGGTAAAAAGAAGACATAACAGCAGTAAAGCCAACTTAGTAAAAAATATTTTGTACAAATAAAATATTTGCAATGTAAAATCAGTTGCGCATGGAATCTAAAATGAACAACTGGCTTTGCAACAACTGGTGAAGCAAGAAAATGTTACAATCGAGCCTTGTGGATTATTCGATTATTGGTGCCACGCCAGATGGATTAATAGGTCCAAACACGATTGTGGAAATTTAATGTTCTAAAGTTGCCTATAAGAATGGCCTGGAGAATAGTATAAGAGCAAATAAAATACAAATATGGAAACATGATAAAAAAGTGAACTGACTAGTCTAAACAAATATTGTAATTGTTATTACCAAATTCAGGGGCAACGCCACGTTACACGCAAACAAAAGTGTTTATTTGCTGTGTGGAGTGGCGAAAGTATACCACTAAAAATAGAAATTATAGAAAGAGATGATGTTTTCTGGGAGAAGCTTGTGGCGCTTTATATGAATTGGCAGTTGCCTGAAATTGTTGATTCTCGTCAAGCTCAAGGGATGCGATTGCGAGATCACGGAGAGGAAAATGTTTCATCAGTGCTTGAAATTTCTACAATACCAAGCCGTTAAAGGAAAGTAAATGAAACTGTGCCTCGTGAACAACAGCAAATAATAAGTCTCATAACCTCACACACTGCCTTTAACATTCGATGAGAATAAAGAAAACCTGCCGGGTTGTAGCAGACAGCTAACTTTTGATGAACTGTAAACTCTGTATTTCGTTAATAAATTATAAATGAATATAAATAAATATATTTTAATATTTATTTTCTTTGAAGCAACACATATTTGAAGCGAAAGAAATTTTTTATATTTTTCAATACAAACATGTATGACGAGAGCAACGAAAAAGCAGTAACTCAAATTCTAATTCTATAATTTTCTAAGCGACATAGCAGTATGTCATGAATAAGGTATATCCACATATATTTTTGATGTTTCATCTATTTTGAAAAATAATAATGGGTTGGGTTTCGAAACGAGTCGCCTGAATTTGAGGGTATTGGTAGTGTAGGGGGCTTAAGGTAGTTCGTTTTATTCCCCTAAAAGTAATTTTGGCTGCCGCAGTTGCGTCTAAATATTTTTAAACAATTTCCAAAATTTCATAAATACTTCGGCAATTATGTAAAACGGAACGTAGTTTTTATACTTTAGTACAGTTTTACAAATGTTATTTTTAGGTTTTATGTGAAAAACGTGAAACGAAACGCAAAACTGCCATCTTGGAATGATCATATTGACAGCTAATGTCAAATTTGTGCGTCATTGCTTTCGAGTGCCTTGGGTTAGGTGCGACTGTAACAAGTAAATAAATAGGTTATGTTAGGTTCTCTTTTGACCCTTAATCCGAAAATAGGAGCCCTTCGCAGGGCTCCGACAACCTTAGTTTATTAAACTAGTGTGATGAATATGGAAGTTGGCAGTGCCATACACACCGCTGTTTGGAGATTTTTTTTTCAGAGGAAACCAAGTATTTCCGGCAAGTGAAAATAGTGAGGGGGGTTTCAAGACCTCCCCTGCTCCCTCTCCAATCACTCACAACCCCTAAAAACGGCGACGTATTTCGAAACCTTTGCCATAATAATTATACCTATAATAACAATAAACATCCATAAATAAATAAAAGAAATCAACTTTTACTAAACTTCAATTATCTCGTAACTCGCTTTAGTTGAGATACAGCTTTTGCGCTTAGTAGAGCAGTATTGTGTTTTTTAGGGTACCGTAGCCAAAAATTGTAAAAACGGAACCCTTATAGATTCGCAATGTCTGTCTGTCTGTCTGTCCGCCCGTATGTCACAGCCAATTTATTGCAAAACAGATTTGAAAACTGGCAGGAATGGAATTAGATGTAGGTATTCTATGAACTGCTTCACTATTTTTATACAAAAACAAAACAAACATAATAATGGCCTCTCCATACATGGAACTGACTTAATTATTTTTATCATCTTACGGCACGTAGGTATTTACCTACTTTCGTCAACATTTAATACCTATAACGTCTAATGTAAACCAGTTTTGCTCATGGCTGCACTGAGAACAAAAATTGCGCTATGCCTATATTGTACAAACAGATTGATGTATGTAATATAAATTTTAATATCAGTATCTCAATTCAATATGCTAAAACGTTTTGCTTGCGATTTTGAAATATTGGAATACGGATGTCGCCAGAATACGGCCGCACGCGACGAGAATTAAGGGGGGCGCCCCGCAGTAGACGGAGCTAAGCTCCCTTCACCTCCCCTGCTTCACCCCCTCATTTACCAAAACAGTCGCTTAGGACAGCGCCTTAAGGTGCACACAGAATAACAGCGTTGTATTGTGGATACTACCACAATGCATCAATATAGCTGAGTGTGTACCTGTCTGTCACAGATTACTGTTATGCCTTGTGATGTCTTATCTTATATACCTATGTTATACCTTTCCAGTGTCTGTAACAAATAAACAGTTTTTTTTTCTTTCTTCTTCTTCTTTCTTTCAGAGGGTATCGGGTTCGAATCCGCGGCGCGCACCAATGACTTTTCGGAGTTATGTGCGTATTGAATTGTTAATTATCGCTTGTCCCGTGCCTCGGAGAGCAAGTTAAGCCGTCGGTCCCGGTTATCATGTAGATCTTTGACAGTCGTAACAGGGTGTCAGTGCCTTCTAAATAAACTGACACTAGTCTAAACCATGCAATATCGCTATCCCTTCGGGTTGCGGAGGTCAGACAGGCAGTCGCTCGGTGGAAAAGCTAATATTCAGCCAAATCCGGTTAGACTAGTAAGCGGACCCCGGATTATAAAAAACTGGGATAACGCTAAGAGGAAGAAGGAGTAATAGGGGGCGAGCCTATTGGCGTACCGGGCATACTACCAGACTCCGTGCTGCTACTGAGAATTTCCTAACAAAAAAACCCTATAACACTTTGCACGACCCGGGGATCGACCCTGAGACCTCCCAATCACACGCGCACATTTATGCCGCGAGACCAACGAGGCAGTCATCCTGCATCGTAGTGCATCCTGCTACAGCTACTGGAATATTCCATCATCGTCATCCTACTAGCGTAATCACAGATTGACTCCGGGGTCCGCTTTCTAGTCTAACCGGATTTGACTGAACATAAGTTTCCCAAAGAGCCACCGTAATGTGAGGTCAGCTCAAGATCGCTCCGCGTGGAGAGCCTTGAGGGAGCCCTATGTCTAGCAGTGGACGTATTCCGGCTGATATGATGATGACTGCAATGTTCTAATCACACAACATTATTCTAAAAACTATCACCTTAGCCTACCTTAATCTCTGCACCACCCTAAGGTAGACTGGCGGAAAATGCCTAAGGCATTAAGTCCACCTTGTATACGCATTGTGTATATAAAGTTTTAAAATAAATAAATAAATAAACAACAGACCACAACTCAACTCAACAAATTCATAGAAAAATAATGCGTATTCCTTTGAAGATATTTTATTAGTTAAGCTTAATACACCTGCCACGTCTCGAGGTACCAAAGCAGTTAACTGGCATGAAGGGCCTCGGGCCAAACATCGCCTTTTGCTAATTGTTTACGACAAGTTCAAATAAATACCCAATAAGGGCGGTTTCAGATTAGCGTTTTCTACGCGCGTATATGCTCGTTTTCGGAAGCGCATGTAGGCGCGTATAGGCGTGCCTTTTGGCACGCACGCAACTCGTACGAGCGCTTGACGCGCTTCTAAGCTCGTATAACCACGAGCCATCAGACTCCATGTTGACACTGACAAGACGTCACTGCCGTTTCGAGCGAACACGCCCGTTTAGGTGAGTCTGGTTTTTGGATGCGCGTAATGTAGCGCGCGTGTAAGCGCGTATGCTGAAACGACCGTATACGCGCAGAAAAATACGCTAATCTGAAACCGCCCTAAAATGGAAAGGTACGTTCTATGTTTGAGAACACGTGACAACTAAGCAATAGTTCAACATAATAAAAAGATACGATGTCTTATAATAATCTGTGATATTGATAGAAAAATTGCCCTTTGGTAAATTAAATGTACTTAAAATGGGGTTATGAACTTTGCGTTATTGTCAAGCCCAGACAGACTCTTTTTGAGTTATTATGTCTAAAAATAATTTTATTTTACTTATAGTTTATAAGTTGTGTCAACATGCAAGTTTGATTCTGTCGCATAATTTAGAGATAGATAAGGTGATTTAAATTATGAAACAGAATCAAACGAATCATGTAATGAAAATTATAAAGGTTCTACTGGTCATGTTCTTTTAACTAAGTTTTTTTTGACAATATCTAGCTGTGTGCCACAAACCACCATCCACCGTCCATCAACCAACCGGTCATCGAAATCAAATCAATTAGTGTGCCAAGTGCTTGTCAATGGGAGCTGAAAAGGCGCTAAAGACATACAACGCCCCCTATACTTGTAGCTAATGACATCACATGTACTGGTCTAATTAAAATGCTCGACCAAATTTGCTTATTCAAAGGTATAGCACAGAAATAAATGTCAGTTGTATGGCTAATACAATATAAATATTCAAGTGGAAATCAACAATTTATTGGATACAGATATCTTTCTTTCTATCTGAGCTAGATCTTAATGCCTAATCCTTAAGTGCTAGAGCCACGCTTCGGTGTGAGTGTCGGGTCGAGATAACGGCTAATCCCCAAACATACTACTGTCAAGGATACGTGCTTTACCACTGCCTTGCTGCGAATATTATACGAATTGTGGAAAAACACTAAACTTATCGTGCAAGATAGTGTAGCGTTCTAACTAAAAGGAGGAATTACTGACCAAGCAAGGTACCTTGCGGACCATTATCTGAGGGAAATTGTCGCAAACTTGTATATAATATAGTAAACACATATGAATATTAAATTTAAATAGCGCGATCTTGATTTACTATGGTGTCCTAGTAGTTCTCTCGGTGACCATTAGATGTCGCCAGCTTGTGTTTACGCAATTTTACGCTAGATGGCACTAGTATCTAGTAGCTTTCTCGACACGCTTACAAACTAGTCTAACCAGATTGGACTAAATAAAAGCTGCCCCACTATTTCTATCTGACCCTATCAAAGCGATAATTAATATACACATATAACTCTGAAAAGCCAGTGGTGTGTGCCGTGGATTCGAACCGGATACCATCTGCATGGTAGTCTGTTGGTATCTGCACTAGGATATCGCAACTATTATTCACAAAACACACAAATTCAAATAAGAAAATAGCGATAGAATCCCTATTTTTCCATCCATGACATCCCGGAGCGTAGGTTTTATTATAAGTAACAACTGTTCGTCCCACAATACAAGCTCTGTGCAAAAAGTGCAGTATTATTCCTCGTTACTCGGTTTTGTGCCCATCGCGCTTCAGTACTTAACCTATTTCTTCGGTAATAAGGCTGGAGATAGATAGAGGAGTATGTATAAAAAAGGTTTTTATTTTCTAGAAAAATGGAGGTAGTGGTAGACTAGTGAAGACACCACCATACGTACCATGTATAAGGTATCGGATCAAATCCATGGCGCGTACCACTGATATTTCGTTTATTACTTATCGCTTGCCGCGTGCCTCAGCGAACACGTTAAGAAGTCTGTCCCGGGTATCATGACAGTCGTTATACTTAAACAATACCATAGTACAAAAAGAATAGTAGGATAGCTTCAAAAAAATCGGCCGTCGCCGGTTTGAATGTACGCGTGAGTCGCCGGCGCCGTGTACGCACGCACTTTTCACGCACACAATCTCACAGACGAGCGCAGCCCGCCGCGGCCTCAGTACTGGATGCGCCGCGCGTCTAAGGACATAAGTGTGCCTACTCTTTGATGACTCAATTAACTCGCCGATCGGCTTTAGCCAACCTACTACTCTTTTTTTACTATGACAATACCTTTGAATTTATTTTTGACACCGGTCTAAGCCATGTAATATCGGCATCCGGGTTGCGGAGGCCAAACATCAGTTGTTCTATGGGAAAGATACTATTCTGTTAAATCTGATTAGATTAGTAAACAAGATGAAAAGCTTTGGTTGCAACTAGAATAAAACTAGGAGGATGATGGTAATTTGTTTTTAATTCCTTCTTGAACAGGCTTTATTCTAGCTCTTGTATATATATATATAAATATACCAATTCACTATTGTGGCCGCATCCTTATCCCCGCCACGCTCGCGAGATCAACGACGGTTGAAAGTATACGACACGGTTTAACCATCGGCTTTTGAGCTGAATCAAATGTATAAGCTTACGGATTAGAATCACTTGTGTCACGCATATATCGTTAGTGCACTAGGGAGTTGATTAACCGGGTAGTCTTAGATTCGATTTTTATTGTTAATATTCGATTTGTCTTATCCCATAGTATCCTATAGTATCTGTTTGTAAGTCCGTGTGGTGACGGATTAAGAATACGGATTGTCACCACCCCATATCATTCCATGGGTGTCGTAAGAGCCGACAGAGGGAGCATATTATGCATAGAACAGCAATGTAAGAGAAGGAAAACTTGATACAAATCCTATGCAAATCCTATACCAACCCGTTTGGCCAGCGTGGTATAGTAGGCCTAGTCCAGCAGTGGACTGTTAAAGGCTGATGATGATGATTCGATTTGTAGGTATGATGCAATGAAAAAATGTAATAGTTTCAATCAGATAAATCAGTTTTGGCAAGGATAACTATGTATAGGCCTGTCGATATGAATTTTTTTTCATGACTGTAAATGGATATCTTAAAAGATCATAAGCAAGTAGTTCTGGATAACTACGTAGCATTAAATTATCGGCAAGGTTAAGCAACCTTTTCAGAAGTTTACATAGTGATAAAATATGATCTTTCTGGTTACAATAAATTTATTTCCATAATAACTTTTTTAGAAAGATTTAAGACCTTCTCTCTTAAGAAAGTTAATCTCAAAATCCGCTGACCTGTTTCAATACTAAGCAATTCAATCTTAACCTCTCAAACTCTCAAAGCAATTAATATTCATTCACATGTCGTCCATTCGAGACGTTTTCGGCATTTCCATGTTCTATTTAAGACCAACCTTCCCAATCGGCTGCTTAATCACTCCCTATGTCCAAGGAAATCTTAGTTTTAATAGACCATTAAGAGAATACTGGTCGTTTCTGCTCTCCGACCTTCTCGGGTCTTAATTAGAAAAACCTTGATATTAATTAGTGATAAGCAGTAAGGAAAATGCTTTGGGAAAGTTTCCTTCGATAGTTTGAAGTGTTGTTTGTGTTGGTGTTTCGACTTGAGTGGTGGTTATATTGCGGGCCAGCCGGCAGGCAGATCAAGTAGGTATAGCAACCAAAGGAATAGATAATTGCTTGATACGTACGAGATTAAATAGACGAAAAATATCCTCAGGACTAATTTATTTCAAATCAACAGATTGAGGAGCCACTTCAGATGTTACAACAAGGCTTGGTCCGTTATTTAGTAGGAAAAGATATAATTTTGTAGGCCAAATGTTGAAATTTGTACTAAAGTATTTAAAAAGTTATATCAATGTAAAGGTGGCTCCTCAGTACATACTTCTGAACTGAGGAGTCACCCTAGAACTCGAAAAGTATTGAATGAATATTTATGAACATTTTCTATCATTTTGTAGTAACTGTTAACAGCATCTACAAAAAATCTTAGGATTGTACCTTTGATATTCAGGAAGATAGCGAGTGAGCGGGGGGCGGGGAGAGGGGGTTTCGTGTGTGCGTGTGCCACAGCGCAGCGTAATGCAGTAAGTCAATTGTGTTCGAGTGTATCTGGATTAGGTTTGAACCATAGAAATAGTAGTAAAAAAACCGTAGATGAGTTATGCGAACTTCCAAAGTGGCACATTAAAAACAAGCTAAATGTCTCATTCGGCTTTAGTCGCTCGCTTTTTTACTCGCGTGTGTGTACGTTACATTCGAAAATGCCGTGGTGTGTAATGAGGTTTTGCACAAACTAAAGTAGGAAAATGCCTAAAAGTTATGGAATCACTTCTCATTCATGAGTATTACAATATTACAACGTTTTATTTACAATTTATAATAAATTCAGTATCACAAATAATAGAGTGAATAAAAAAATTGGCATTTAGCTAGTGTAAAAGAGAAGCAGTATTGTGCGTGTTCAAAGACTAAAAAACAAAGTATCCAGATGGGACATTCGTAATAATAAAATACTGATGTGTGTTTTTGTCAAGTAATAAAAGTGATTTGAGGCTGAATCAACACACTATATTATTATTATAGAAATACTAAATCATACGTAAGTTACAAACATTGACGGATGATCAAAGTCCATTCACTTGTTCTTGTTTTTTCCTTTTTCAAACAGTAACCATAGTTGGTATTAAACAACTAAGTAGATTGTACTGCACAGTTTTCGCTGCCCACCCACCGTACCCCTGGCAGTACCCCTGGGGGTATGGTGGGTCTTTTAAAGCTTAACCGTACTCCCAGATAATATTGTTGTGTAATAAGTTTATTAATTTCAGTTCGTAAATTTCAAGTTCTACTATTTTGTGGGATCATTCCCAGTAGCTCTATTGAACAGTTCTATGATAGAACTGTCCTAATTCCATAAGCACAACTTGATGAGAAGAATAGAACTAATGGGATAAGTAATAGGAAATGTCCCAGTCTAGTTCTATGTATGTTTTTACAAGGGTATTCAATAGAACTACTGGGAATGATCCGAAGTGTCACGACATCGCACTGATATATCTGAATGAATATGTTTTGTAGACGTTCATTTGTTTAAGGTGTAAAACAAATGAACGTCTACAAAACAAATGAACGCCTACAAAACAAATGGACGTCTACAAAACAAATGACTCACAGAAAGTGATCAGCTATCGATAGTGATTGCAAAAACAGGTGCATGTGATTTTCAACCTAATTGACATTAGCCAGAATTTATAATTTTACATACATACATACATACATATCGTCACGCCTTTTATCCCCGAAGAGGTAGGCAGAGGTGTATTTCTACACCCACTTTTCACCAGACATACTTTAGTCCCACGTAATAAGGGGCGAGCCTATTGGCGTACCGGGCACATTTCTAGACTCCGTGCTGCTACTGAGAATTTCGTGACAGAAAAACCCAATAACACTGCCCGACCCAGGAATCGAACCCGGGACCTCCCGATCCAACACGCACATTTATGCCGCGACGACAACGCCAACGAGGCAGTCGTATAGGGTTTGATGTCGAGTTTTCCGTCTCTACGCAAAGATGGCATTTGCATCGTGTTATCCCTTAGTCGCCTCTTACGACACCCACGGGAAGATAGGGGGTGGTGACACTTGTATTCTATGCCGTCAACCACACGGCTAATTTATAATTTTATTAACGTAATAATGCCAGAAAGCGATTTTGCAATCACTATCGATAGCTGATCACTTTCTGGTAGTCATTTGTTTTGTAGACGTTCATTTGTTTTGTAGACGTTCAATTGTTTTGTAGACGTTCATTCGTTTAACACATTTTTATACATACATATTTATTCGGGTATGTGAGCGCGATGTTGTGACACTACCCTTGTAAAACATACATAGAACTAGTGGGAAATTTCCTATAACTGTTTCCCATTACTTCTATTCTTCTTATCAAGTTGTGCAATAGAACTAGTGGGAAAAAAAGTCTCACTAGTTCTATCATAGAACTGTTCAATAGAACTGGTGGGAATCATCCGACAGCGCTAGGATGATGATGATGACGGGTCTTCAACAGTACCACAGATTATACCACAGACATAGATCTACATAGATAACGCAAATGCATGCACTTCGCGTGTCTGAACTCCGACCAAGCGTCGAGCTTGGTCGCCACTAACTTCAGTCCCCGCGCGTCCGTTTTACCGTTAAGTAAACTTTATTCACATTACGTTGCCGCGTTTGCTTCGGACGTTTGATCTGACGTTGTGTATTAGGAGACAATGAATATCGCACAAGCGATACTGTCGCGCATCGCTTCGACTTCGTGATACAGGCAACGTCACAGTAGGTATTAAAAAGTCGGCACGCTTGGTTTCAATACAAATCGTGATAGTTGCGTTATCTATGTAGATCTATATCTGTGGATTATACCTATAATATACAAAGCATTATAACCATTAGCAGTAATACCTAAACGTTTTATTCTGTAATTTATCTCCTTGTTGCACTATATCATCGTAGTAGCGCTTGTCTTCGCTTGTCTAAAAATACAAAAACGTAAGTAGTAAGTCATTATCATACGAGAGATAACACTGTTCAGTTTAATGTCCACGTAGCTCGTTGGTACAACACTACGAGCATTTCAGCCAGGAGTACGGTTAAGATTTAAAAGACCCACCATTCCCCCTACGGGTATTGCCAGGGCTACGGTGGGTCCGCAGCGCACAGTTTTTATATTAACGTACTGTTTTAGGTTTCCATTGAATGAAATGAGAAGAATAAAATGTACTTTTTTAATAAATGTTATAAATAAATCACATCGACTTTTTATTTCCCTACCTTAAATCAATTAATCAAATTTACTTTGAGGCAATTGAATTTATTCAAGACAGACAAAATGATCATGTCGCATCTGAGTCAAATTATTCTTTGTGAAACAGCCAGCATGATGTCACAATGCGCCTCGGTACAGAGAGCATATGTTTATCTCTTTTTTGCGCTTGCGATTAGATGTGCTATGTCACTTACACTTCTCATCTAATTCTTAGTGTGTCGTTTTGACATATTTATATTAGTGTGCGTACGCTTTTCGCGATGCGTGCCACTCGTAAGCGCCGGTTACCTTGTCAGTAACCTGTCTACGGTTTCTTACTAGTATGTATATGGTTTGAACGATTGAGTTTGGAATACGAATTACATTGTACTTTTGCGAAAAAGTAAATGCGGGGGTGGAGTGGGATTTTGCGGAGCAACGACGTACGTCCGCCTTCAATCACGCCCAGGCGGGCACTGATGAACGGCTGGCGAGCGATATAATGCCAACATTTTGACTATTTTTTTCTTGGAGAAAAATAATTACGAAATCTGTTTTTACGATTTATTTTAAAATAAAAAGCTGTTTCTATTGATAATACTTTCATATAAATTCATTATGGAATCTCTAAGCAGTACACGTTTAAAATTGTGATTTAGTGCCATGTCTGACTTTTTTTTATCGAGCCTTTTTAATCATTCCAAATCGTGTTTCGTCGTCTTTAAGATTTACTAGAAGATATGTTCAACTTTTATACTTTAATTTTTATTTATTAAAAATATCATAGTTCATGGGACTTTCAGACGTTCAAAAATCTTAAAAAGTACTGCAAGCTCGCCTTAGGCATGGCTCCTCAATCCATACGCCATGCGAGTGTGAATTCCGTGAAAGTAGTCAGTCAAATTATGTTTTCAGTTTATGGTCATTTTGTAGTAGTTGTAATCAGATTTGTATTATCATTATAGACTTGTACGATCAAGGGAATTTGCAAAAAATACAAATGTATGTGGCTCCTCAATCCTGACGCTGTGCAAATAAATAATTGATTGTACCTATTTGAGATCACAACGGAATCAAACACCCGAGACGGCTACATTTTGTACAAATGCTCCTACAAAATAAATATGTACAGCTCAACACTGTAATATATTCGAGAGCTGAAAAACAAATCACTTTTCGATATAACCTAAAAATGTACGATTAGGGTGACCATGACTTATAATTACAATGGAATATATATGCTCCAGTATACAATTTTGTTATTATTATATTCTGGGTAATTACCCGGCATATATCATCACCATCATCAGCCTTTAACAGTCCACTGCTGGACTAGGCCTCTCCTTTGAAAGGAGGAATTGGCCTACTATACCACGCTGGCCAAACGGGTTGGTATAGGGTTTGTATCAAGTTTTCCTTCTCTTACAGTGCTGTTCTCTGCATAATATGCTCCCTCTGTCGGTTCTTATGACACCCATGGGATGGTATGGGGTGGTGACAATCCGTATTCTTAATCCGTCACCACACGGACGATCCAGCATATAATAATAACAAAATGATTATTTTATGAATAAGAGATATAATTCTTATTCATAATTATAAATAAGAATTATATCTCTTATTCATTAAATAATCAACGCAATATAGGTAAGGACATATTGATTTCCATTATTTTGTTTCGCTGTAAAAAAATACAAATTGAAGTTATTTTCATAGTGATAACTTTAAATAGTCGCATTAAGACCACCCAATATATCAATAAATAAAAAGACACATATTCCAAAGTAGGTAGTGAGTAGTCCAAGGCATTTGAAGAAATTCGTCTAAAAATAACCAAATTACCAATTAAGGTGGTTATCCGATATTTCGTAGTCGTTATGCATCAGCAGTAGATCACATCTTTGAAAAGGCATTACACCAATTAAAACTGTTCTTAAAATCTATCTTCATAATATACATAAAAATCAATATACATTCATAATATACATAATAAAGTAGGAATGTTAATCTGATCGTTTGCATAGTGGACTTAAAATTTCAAAATGCAAAAAAAAGGTTTTTTTTTCTTGTTATCTTATAAGATAAGAAGCAATATCTTATAAGATAAGAAGCAAAAAAGAGAAAATTAATCGATGTCCCTGTCAGATTTTCTAATCGGATGTTAAGTGAACCTAAAAAAATGCTCTCATTGAATAATCCGACGATTTAGGTGTGACGCAAACGCGTGGCCTTTAGTAGAAAGTTGCAAATGTGAATGAGTAAATTCGCCGTTTTAAAATACTCAAGCGCGACAGATTAAGATACAGGTCCCATCCCTTATTCCTTCTCCCTCATCCCACTCCTCCTCCAATCCCATTTCCTAACCCAAAGGGCTGCAACGCACTTGTGAATCCTGTGGTGTTGCTTGTGTCCATGGGCGACGGTAATTGCTTACCATCAGGTGATCCGTCGGCTCATTTCCGCTGATGACATAAAGAAATCCTTACGTTCTAGACGTGCTTACTCTTAATCTGACGATTATCTGCAGGGATCAAGGCCACAGATATTTAAAAAAAATTGAAGTCTTTAGCCGCTCCCCCCATCGATGAAAAATTATACATTGAATATACAAAAGACAAACTTTATGATCTTCAGAGACAGATTAAGTACCCAAATTATCTGAAATACACATACAATTACAAACAAATTGAACAATGCATACTACAACATTTTTAGGTATACACATTGATAAAAATTTAAAATGGAAATTACATATTGAAACGGTATGTTCTAAAGTCATGCAATTCTCATATACATTGTATAAATTAACAAAAACAAATAATATTTCAATTGTAATCAAAGCTTATCATGGGTATGTAGCCTCTATTTTAAGATATGGCGTTATATTGCATATATGCTACGAACAAAGAAGATGTATTTATCGCTCAAAAGAAATGCATAAGGGCTATGTGTAATTTAAAACAAACGGATAGCTGTGAGCCCTGTTTTATTTCATTAAAAAATGTAACATTGACAAGTATTTTCATTTAATTTTAAAATATGTATTTCACTTTTTACTGCCTTTTTCAATAACAGTATAGTATGCATGACTCTACGTATTTATAATAGGTTACTTTTACAAATATATAGACTGAACACCTTTAAAATTAAAATAGTAAATTTATAATAGAAAAAGTGTATTATTCTATAAATGAGTATCTGAAATTAGTCTATTAATTTATTATTTAATTTATGACAGATTTTTTTTTATTATAAATTTTTGACATGCTAGTAGATTGATTTATTATTTAATTTAACATTGTATTCTTTTTTATTATAATTAGGTTATTGACATGTTAAAAAATATTAGAGAATGTTCTTTTTTATGTATATTGTATTGCATGCCGCAAGGTTCTCCACGTGTAACAATGGCTATGTAACAACCTATGCAATAATAAATAAATAAATAAAATTAATATATTTACATTTTCTGCTCGTTTGCCGCCTAATGTTATAAAAAAAAAGCTTTGCAACCCAATAGGCCTCTATGACGCTCCAGTAAATCCTAATTTAGCATCGTGGGCACCCCTACTATAATGTTATTGTAAAGCGTAAACTACTGAAATTAAAATCGTTAAATTTTGACAGTGGATTACTTTTAAAATGTTGACAAAAATATTTTTATGTGCCTACTGCTTGCTACTGGCATATAAAACACTATAGGGATTCTATTTAAAAAAGTAAAATAGGAGTTAAAGTTTTGTTTGCAAATACAGTACGTTGATTTTGAAGCTTTGAAAACGTGTATTCATCCGCTAGCGTTATCCCAGTCTCAACCCGAAGTCCGCTTTCTAGTCTAACCGGATTTTGGCTGAATATTAGCTTTTACACGGAGCGACTGCCTATCTGACCTCTGCAACCCGAAGGCATAGCGATATTCCATGGTTTAGACTAGTGTCAGCTGGTTTATAGGTACTGACTCCCTATAACGACTGTCAAAGATCTTCATAACAGCCAGGACCGACGCCTTAACGTGCTCTCCGAGGCACGCGGCAAGCGATAATTTACAATTTAATACGTACATAACTCCGAAAAGTCATTGGTGGGCGCCGTGGATTCAAACCCGATACCCTCTGCATGGCAATCCACACTAGGCTATCGCTGCTAATGTATCTACACTAGGCTATCGCTGCCTTTTTACAACTATCTGCTATTTACTAGGTGCATTTAGGTGCATAGGGTTCCCACCAAGAACTTAGGGTCCCAAGCCAACCTCACCTGCAAGTGGTGCACCTGCCGATCAACGGACGAGGCTCTGGCCACGGTAATATAATCTAACAGTATTGTAACTCAGCCGCCTCCCCAAGTTATATACCTACAGACGCGCCCGGCGCAAAACAGCGATAGGGCTGCTCGCCTCAAGTATTTTAACTACATCTACCTACTCGAAGTTTTTTTTAGTTTTGTGATTGTAAATATTACTTATTTTTTTATACAAACAAATAAAAATCATGTAAGCACCCTAAGAAATGACCTATTGGTTGCACTGTCTACTGTTTTATTTTGTAGTAGACTAAGCAGTAACCTACACAAAGCTGATTCATATCCGCTTCCATTTTGAAAATTACCCTTAAGGTACTACCTACTAATCATAGACTTCAATGAAATATGTAATACATTGACCCTAACGCAGATAAAAGTGTTCTTCTAGTATACCTACATTAATACTAAAATTGGTACATTTTGAATTTGAAAAATCTTATCTTTATGTGACTTAATGAAGAATTCAAACAGCACGATATTAGTCTACAACGCGTCGCTATAATTATAATTTAAATAAAGAACACTGCTACAAAAACCGTCACCGCGGCACGATCGCGGCTGTTGGGTACTCTAGTGGGTACTGCGCTCGAGGCGCGTAGGTATAACTCGAGTTTTGTGCGTTTATATGGAGTTAGAATACTGTTAGATATTATTACCGTGCTCTGGCTAACATAATATCCCGATAAGCGGCAATTATTAGGCTCGCCACCTATTACGTGGGATCAAAACACTGGCGAAAAGTGGGCGTTTAATATTGGAGGACATGGAGGACATCAGCCTCTGCCTACCCCTTCGGGGAAACAGGCGTGAGTCTATGAATGTATGTATGTATGCTATTTACTTACAAAAGCTCAATGTTTCTCATAAAGCGAAAAGAGTCGCATCCAGCTGTAGATACCATACAAACAGGACTGATATTATAACTACTTTATCTACGGAGAAATATCATAATATATGTAAATCATCTATATCTGCATACCTGTTAAGCTACTAATCCTAATTAATCTAATGAAGCATCATTTGAATATGTTGTAAGTCGGTTAGGCTACGTGACGTTGAACTATAATCAATACCGACTCTGGAAGACATCATACTATAATATAAAACTAGATGAGATCACGGTTACACTCGCGTTATTTTAAAATAGTGCTCCGCTACCGTGGCTCATAGCGTGATGTTATATAGCCTATAGCCTTCCTCGATAAATGGGCTATCTAACACTGAAATATTTTTTAAGTCGGACTGAGATTAGCGCGTTCAACCAAACAAACAAACAAACTCTTCAGCTTTAAATATTAGTACAAAATTAGGTCAGTGCATTACACAAGTCTACTTACTATAGTAAATGTTTTTCTATTTATACGTGTACCAGAATGATGTACACATATAAATAAAAATCAATTCAATTTTAAAAAGACCACAATTGCTCTAGATTTTCTGTCTAGGTGACTTGCAAAATTTCAAGCTACGGACGGACACAATGAACATCCGGATTAGAAACAACAATTAGTGGATCACAAAAAAACATGATACTCTATAGGGATCGAACTCAAACACATTGCGCAGTTTTAAAACAAAGCGTTCACTTTAACCATTAGTAACGCCGTCTCTTTATAGATCTATATACCTACTATTAAGAGACCAAAAAATTTCCTGAACGGATGGCGTAGTTGCTTAGACGACCGCCACGCCGAATAAATAACACCCAGTGTTGTATGTTCGATACCCACATGGGACAACACATTTTGGGATTTCGTTTTCAAACATACTGAATTTATTCCTAGTACGTGCTTTAAAAACGAGTAAACAATTAGGAACGTCTTTCATGGAATCTAGAACTAAACTGTGGGTGTGTTATACACCTCTGCCTACCTCTTCGGGGATAAAAGGCGTAAAGTTATGTTATGTTCGAACTAAACTAGAGTTGAGTTTCGACCACTAATCTACTAAACTATATTTTGAAAGCCGCCGATTGTCTAATACCCATCTGTATACCCAAGCCACACAGATCACTGCGCGTATGACGTAAGCATGCGCTAAAAATAAGCGGCGTCGCGGCGCGCGCTGTTTATTATTTTTAAAATATGTAGCACGTGGATTCTGTTGCTATGCTGGAAAAACAGCTGATTGGATATGGAGCCATCTTTGTGTCAATGGTTTCAGTATTATGAGACCTGCATAATATTCATACATACATACATAGACTCACGCCTGTTTCCGTAGGTGTAGGCAGAGACTACGGAACGCCATTCGCAACGATCCTGACATATCTCTCTTGCTTCATTCACTCCCATCAGATTCCTCATGCATGCTCTTCTGTTCAGTGTACTTCTGACCAGTCCTGTTTTTAGGATATCTCCGATCTGGTCAGAGAACGTCCGCCTAGGTCTTCCCCTTCGTCCCGTCCCATTCACACTTGCCTTGTATATCTGGTTAGTCAGTCTTTCGTCATCCATCCTCTCCACGTGCCCAAACCACCTCAGCATACCTTTCTCGATGCTTGTCACTACATCTTCTTTTACCCCACAACACTCTCTTATCACACAATTCTTTTCTCTGTCAGTCAAAGACACACCGTGCATAATATTCGGCCACTCTTATTGCGTTAGGAGTGGTCTCCCAGAGCTCAGACACAGGTGCACGTGCTCGGGCAAGAGGAACATATCAGCAAATGATCTATTGTCTGCTCCAACTCACCACATTCACATTGGACAAGGTCGGGGTCCCTGAACCCCCATCTACACAAGTTTGCTTTGCAGCGCCCAGTTCGTGTGGCTTATGGTGTGTGGATATGGAGTAAACATATGATATTTTTTTCGTATGTGTGTGTGGCCAAGTCATTTTGCAGTGTAGTTACACAATAATACAATATAGACAGTATACTTATTCACCTAAAATTATTTTTAACACTGTGCGATGATATAAAACCCTGTTTTCATCAAAGATTACTTAGGTAGTAAATCAGAAAAAACTGTTGAATCGTGCAAAATAAATGCAACAACAGCATTATGCCTAAAGTGATGTAGGTACGTGTGCTTGTGTGTTTTAGGCACCTGCAATGGTGATCAGCTCAGCGGCGGCGGCGCGGCGGTCAAAACAGCTAGTTAATTTTCAAAGTGTATGATGACGAAACATTTTTTTTTCAACTTTCAGTGACTTATTTTTTCATGTATTTGGATTCAGTTGTAGTGCCCTTCAAATATTTTCAAAATTTGAGAACGACGATTTATGTGTCCTGTAAAACACGGTATCAATATATAATGTACTTATATAAATCTCTAATGAAAATGTCAAATACAGGTACCCATCCAAATGTTGACCTCAGTCTGTAAACGATGCTTAGCCTTGTCGATCTAATACGCAGTGCAAAGCAAGTCGCACTATGAGCGTTACATAGGCTACTTTTTAGTAAGGAGTCAAACCAAAGTCACCGACATACCTGCGCCCCTAATAGTCTCGCTGACGTGGCAATGTAAAGGGCACATAGCTAGAAAAACTTATAGAAAAAAAATTGGGCAAGTGCGAGTCGGACTCGCGCACGAAGGGTTCCGTACCATCATCTATAAAAGAAAATCACGTTTGTTGTATGTATACTTTAATATTTTTTAAGTTTCTACCTGTTTATTAAGATCGAGTAACAAACTGGTTAAAAATTACGTTTGTTGTATGGGAGCCTCCCTTTATTATTTACTTTTTTAAATTTAATTATATATTTTGATAGGGAAACTTTTATTCAATTACTGTACGACTTTATACTTATTTAGATTTAAAACTATATTTTGAAAGGTAATATACAGTTGATTGAATCAGGCGTTACTTGGCGGAACTCCATTGTAACCTAATGGAAGGAAAGAGGAACCCACCACGCACCCTCGGATTGACTACCCCAACTATTGCAATAGAAAAAGGTTGACAATACTGTAACGGAATCCTATGGACCCCAGGCTGATTAAAATTTTAGTTTTCTTACTAACTGGGTCTAAAATATCAATTTCAGCCTGGCCCCGCCAAGTAATTTGTGGCCAGGGTTCCCGCGCACCTTCCCGCGCAGGACCATGGAATTCGACCTTACTTTATATTCCTCTGCTGACAGCATTTACCAAACGTAAATGCTTATAATTGAATGAAAGTGGACATCAAAATACTAAAGACAGCGATACATTAGTATTGGTTTGTCATCACAAAATCACTCTCCATATATTCATGCTTCGCATATTGGTACTTGAGTACAAGGCAGCGTATCTCAGAGACGGCAGCTCCAGGGAGACGGAGAACATGATCCAGGTATATTAGTCATATAGTATTATCGGCGCCGAGTATTTCAGCGATATCCAGTGTATAGTATTGAACGTACAGTAACAGTCTCAGAACTGATGTCACAAAACGCCTCCTTGCCGCAAGTCACAACATTGAAACCCATACAAACATAGTCAATTAAAACGTATTAAGCCATCGCGCATAGATTGCAGGGGAGCTCTCGTTACAATCGCCGCTAGGTTAGCCGTACGGTCTTACTGTTACCGCGTGACCGACAGGTGGCTCTTCTTTCGCTCTTTAAAACCTTGTCAGCTGCTATGTACTGGCCTGTACGCAGGTTTAGACAGCGATTGTGAAAGTCCTGCATTCTACCACCTGATCGCGAATACGGAGACTCCCATCATACATCGCTCGTCTTTACATCCATCATCAACAAGGTACGAACCACTACTAATGGTACACGCGGTTATTAATAATATAACTATGTACAATATCTCATAGAGAACTTTATATTTTAGTCAGCCTGGTATATATATATGGTGTGATATAGACATAGATACACAACAGAGTTATTAATGTTATACAGTTCATGCAATAAATTACAGTAAAGTGAATAACAGACACTCACCGGACTATTAGCTGCGTCACTGCCAAACTTACCCCTTGCCCTGTGCTGATCACCTTCTCTTGAAGCCGCTCGCCTTGTTCTTCGATATCACTAAGCACTAATTATCGACCAACACCGGACCTCTTACGCGCTAGGCCAGGTCCGATCTCTCTCGCGCCATAAGACCAACTCTCTGAACTACCACGCGAGTCCGTTCCCGAGATCTGCCCTCTTCCGCGTCCTAAGACTCCCTGTCCGAGATCCGCCCGGTTCCGCGTCCCCACATTGACTGTCTAAACTACCACGCGAGTCCGTTCCCGCGATCCGCCAACCTCCGCGTCCTAAGATCGACCGTCCAGTCAAACACAACCAACGCAACGCCTCTCGAATCCTTACTACCTGACAAGGTCCTTTTCTTATCGTTGATTCCTTTTTTTTATGATCCAGAACTATACCGCATGTGAACACTACAGTGCCAATATTTTCTCATATTTCATGGCTATTTCTTTACTCATATGCCTGTCACATAATTCTTATAAATTTGTCAACCTCTTAGAATTTATGAGTTTACTAATTGCATAACGTTGGCGCCATCGTAGCCATAAGACAAACACATGTGGAAACAAGTATACGACCTAAGGACTATATATTATTATTTAATTTGGTGTAGCCAGCAACACCATTACAATACCGAACTCCTCTAAAAGGATAAAGGATATAGGAATGGTATGGGTTCCAGGAAGATACCTGACTTGCAGTATCCCGCTGTATGCGCCGACTATTCTTCGACACGTGTTTCGCCTCTGCACGAGGCATCCTCAGGACCGATGGGCAACGACTAGGACAATTACATATTGTGTGAAAATTTTAAGCGTCTACCTGTTACCGTTAATAATTCTGAGCAAAAAATACGAAAAAAGACACGTTTATTGTATGGGACCCCCCTTTAATATTTTTTACTTTTAGTATTTGTTATTATAGCGGCAACCGAAATACATAATTTATGAAAATTCCAGCTTTCTAGCTATCACGGTTTATTTTTATTTATTTATTTATTTTCATTTAATTGGTTAAGCTACAATTGTAAACACTTATACATTATTATCTTATGACAGTAAGGACACATAATTCAGTGTCACAATCTATTACAGGTTAACACCTCATGCAAATTTTATGAGATACAGCCTGGTGACAGACAGACAGACAGATAGCGGAGGCTTAGTAATAGGGTTCCGTTTTTTACCTTTTAGGTACGGAGCCCTAAAAACTAAAGTAAACCAGTCTAGCAGAATCGACATCTGTGAATTCTCTAACTTTTCTAACTGCAAACGCTGCAGAACTAAGTTTGACTGCGAGACAGGATATTTGGGCGCCCCACTGAAGATTACGATCTAAGATTAAACTTTAAAATAGTCCATCTGTTTCTTAACTTAAAATTTTATTAGTTGGGCTGCCTCCGTGGTCCAGTGGATAGCGTATAAGTTTGCTGATCGGAGGTCCCGGGTTCGATTCCCGGGTTGGGCAAATGTATCAGTGAGTTTTTCCGAATTCTTAGTAGCAACAAAGAGTCTGATGATGTGCCCGGTAACGTCAATAGGCTCGTCCCCTATTACGTGGGACCTAAAAATTCATGGCGAAATGTGGGTGTAATATTACACCTCTGGCTCTCGGGGAGCAACTCTTTGGGAAAAAAGCGTGAATCTATTAATTTAATATTTCCATAAATACATCAATTGCAACCATCACCAAAAAGTAAAGCGTTATTTCGATATCAGAGACATTAAAAATAACGAACGCTATTTAACTTTATTAACGACGAAAGCAAAGACCTTCCCCAAAAGTTAATAATTACCTCTTAAATATTTTCTTTTGAGAGACGGTGGAAAGTTTGTTGTTCTCAGAATTTTGTCTGGTCTTTGATGATGTACCTACTCGTCTGTTTATTTTTAGATGTCAGGTATAATTAGATTGTCGTTGCCGCTTAAAGAGGCAGAGATAGCCTAGTGGAGATACCAACAGACTGCCATGCAGATGGTATCGGGTTCGATTCCACAGCGCGCACCAATTACTTTTCGGAGTTATGTGCGTATTGAATTGATAATTATCGCTTGCGCAGTGCCTCGGAGAGCACGTTAAGCTGTCGGTCCCGGTTGTCAAGAAGATATTTGATAGTCGTTATAGGGCGTCAGTACCTTCTAAATAAACTGACACTAGTCTAAAGCATGGAATATCGCTATCCCTTTGGGTTGCGGAGGTCAGACAGGCAGTCGCTCCTTGGAAAAGCTAATATTCAGCCAAATCCGGTTAGACTAGTAAGCGGACCCCAGACTGAAACTGGGATAACGCTAGGAGGATGAATGATGGGCGTTGCCGCTTAAATATTTGTGCAAATTAAGTCATAAAATTGGTACATCAACTGTCCGTGTGGCGCAGATAGCCTAGTGGAAACACCAACAGACTGCCATGCAAACGGTATCGGGTTTGAATCCACGGCGCGCACCACTGACTTTATATATTTTTTTTATTATTAAATAAGAGCTTAGCCTGTGCCTCGGAGAGCATATTGAGTCGTCAACTCCGGCACAATGAACACCCATACTCGAAACAACAATTTATGTATCACACAAAGTTCTGTTTCGTGTGGGAATCGAACCCACACCACTCGGAGCATTGTCAAGCGGCGAGGCGGCCGCTTAAACCACCACGCTTTTATAATAGACATCAAAGTGGAATCTTGTCACTAAAGGACGCTAACCACCAGACCAAAAACCCAATTAATACATACCTCCATTACATCTAACGGCACCACAAATCACTTGATCAAACCACAGCCTGCTCCTACAATAATTGGACATAATGTACCCTAAATCGGTGACCTAAATAATACAATTAGAACAGGAGACCTGTTTGCAGCCAACATTTGCGAAGGTATTGGTAAATGTAATTATGTTAATGAAGATTGGCTCTTGAATGGCCAACGTTGGACATAGGGTTGGCATAGTTTAGGTAATTGATGACTGGAGGACAATGACAGTGCTGTTGGTAAGATTAGTTGATTCCTCTTGATGACAAACATTGGTGAAAGATAAACGATAGTTACGCTAGAAGGTGCTGATAATATCCATCGAGTAAACATGTTTGATTCCCTTTCGATCCCGGAGGTCCCGGGTTCGATTCCCGGGTCGGGCAAAAGTGTTACTGGGTTTTTCCGAATTCTTAGTAGCAGCACGGAGTCTGGTGATGTGCTCAGTAATGGCAATAGGCTCGCCCCCTATTACGTGGAACCTAAAAATTCATGGCGAAATGTGGGTGTAATATTACACCTCTGCCTAGCCCTTCGGGGATTACAGGCGTGAGTCTGTAAATAAATAAAAAAAAATGGTACAAATAATAAATAACAGCTTTGGTTTATCTACAACCATGATCTTACGAGATGATATAAGGAAATGATTAAACCTTTTTACAGAGTACATAAGTAATCAAATTACATACATACATACATAGACTCACGCCTGTTTCCCGGAGGGGTAGGCAGAGACTACGGAACGCCATTTGCAACGATCCTGACATACCTCTCTTGCTTCATCATTATCAATCAAATTAATATTTGTGTATTCTGTGTAAACTTTTCAAGTGAATGCAAAACTAACTTTAAAGTTCAGAACGTGACACTCAAAAGGTTTTTTTTTTCAAATATAAGTATGCATCAAATTGACAAAATCATGATCCTCTTAGCGTTATTCCAGCTGAAAACCGGGATTCGCTTACTAGTATCACCGGATTTTACTGCAAATTAACTTTTCCACAGAGCGACTGCCTACCTGAGCTACCCAACGCAAAAGGACAGCGAAATTCCATGGCTTAGACTCATCATCATCATCATCAGCCCTGTATATAAACTGTCCCACTGCTGGGCACGGGCCTCTTCTCACTATGAGGGTAAGGCCATAGTCCACCACGCTGGCCAAGCGCGGGTTGGCAGACTTCACATGGCTTTCGAGAACATTATGGAGAACTCTCAGACATGCGGGTTACCTTACGATGTTTTCCTTCACCGTTTTACAAGCGGTAATTAACAATTTAATACGCACATAACTCCGAAAAGTAATTGATGCGCGCCGAGGATTCGAACCCGGACCGTCTGCGTAGCAGTCTGTCGGTCTCTCCACTAGGCTATGGCTTAGACTAGTGCCACTTTATTCAGATGTACTGGCTCCCCATAACGACTGTCATAGTTTTAAATGATGGCCAGGACCGTCGGCTTACGTCGTTAACGTCGTTCTCTCTGAGGCCCGGGCAGACAAGCGATAATTTAAGGTAAAAGCGGCCGCCTCGCCGCTTGACACTGCGCCGAGTGTTGTGGGTTCGATTCCCACACGAGACAACACTTTGTGCAATTCACAAATTGTTGGTTCGAATGTGGGTGTTCATTATGTCCGTTAGTTGTATGTTTGTAAAGTTCTCGCGAGACAGGATTTAGACCTAATGTGGGAGTTGTCTTTTTAAAGAAAAAAAAAGAAAAAAAAGCAATTAAATACGCAAATAACTCTGAAAAGTCTGTTGTGGGCGCCAGAGATTCGAACCCGATAGCAGTCCTAGATTCGAACCAGATGCATGGTAGTGTGTTGGCCTGTCTAGTAGGCTGTCGCTGCTAAAAATTAATATAATGATATAGGTACCTACACGTTGCCTCGTTGGTCTCGCGGCATAAATGTGCGCGTGGGATTGGGAGGGCTCGGGTTCGATCCCCGGGTCGGGCAAAGTGTTTTTCCGTAAGGAAATTCTCAGTAGCAGCACTCCGTGCTGCTACTGAGAATTTCCTACTTCTGGTAATGTGCCCGGTACGGCAATAGGTTCGCCCCCTATAACGTGGGACCTAAAAATTCATGGCGAAATGTGGATGTCATATTATACCTCTGCCTACCCCTTCGGGGATATAGGCGTCTATAAAAAAAGGTTTTATTATGTGTAGAATTAGAGGAAATTAGTCCTGAGGATTTTGTCGTCTATTCAATATTGTACGTTTCAAACAATTACCTATTCCTTTAGGTATGCCTACTTGCTTGCTAGCTAACCCGCAATGTTACCGCCTCAAGTCAAAATCTACTAAACACCAACACAAACAACACTTCAAACTATCGAAGTAAACTTTCCCAAAGCACTTTCCTTACTGCTTATCACTAATTAATAGCAAGGTTTTTCTAATTAAGAACCTAGAAGGTCGGAGAGCAGAAACGACCACTATTCCCTTAATGGCCTATTAAAACTAAGATTTCCTTGGACATAGGGAGTGATTAAGCCGCCGATTGGGAAGGTTGGTCTTAAATAATAATAAACTTTATTCAATAAAATAAACGTCACATGTTATATAGGAAAGTATTACATTAAAAATAATAAACTTTTATGATTAAGTATAATGTCTATGATAATTGCTTATATTAAATTGAGGTACATTCATGCGTATTTACTTTATTTATAACGTTAATACATTATATTTGGTAAATATGGCTATTTTAATGTTTACCTGAACTAGGCTGTAACACCTGTGTTTCAGGAAAAATTGTAAATTATAATATTATAGGGCTATGCTTTTACAAAATAATCATGAACTGCTAATATGTAATAGGAAATAGACTTAATTATGATTTATTCTAACTTAGAGTAGGTACTTACACACTATTTTATAACTGTAAGCAAATTCTCTGTATCAGAGTAGGTCATTGTCATTAGGTGTTTTGTAACAATAAGGTGACACTGCTTATAACTTATGCTATATAAATCTAAGGTTTTATTTAATTTATTATATAGGAAAGGTCCGAGGAAAGCAAAGAATCTATTGACATAAACATGTTTAGCTCGAGGTTTGATGCAGACTAGATCTTTCCGTCTTTTGCCTGATGGGATTGGTGTATAAGGAAGAAGGGTGTGTTGTTTTAGTATGGTGCGTAGAATGAATAATTGGCGCACAGTTAGAACTCCGGTGGACTGATATAACTCATAAGTGGGAAAAATGAAAGGGCGAATGGTTGCTACCTTTAAAATAGCTCTTTGGGCTCGTTCCAAAGGCAGTAGGATCGTTTTAGCTGCCTAAATAGAACATGGAAATGCCGAAAACGTCTCGAATGGACGACATGTGAATGAATATTAATTGCTTTGAGAGTTTGAGAGGTTAAGATGTGTGGCTTAGTATTGAAAGTAGTCATTGGATTTTAAGATTAAGTCAATGTCTATTAACTATTTAAATGTGAAACCAGTGAAATACATGCATTGCTTGTATTGATATTTGTTAGTATTTCACGTTAAAACCAATAAATGGATTTTAATGGAAGGTTGGATAATAATCTTAATATATAAAATCCTTGCCTTACTGACTGACTGACAGACACGCTACAAGCGAAACTGTTGGGCGCAGGAAGCTGAAATTTTCTTTGAGGTGGGACGCATCATAAGATAGCATCGAATGTTGCCGAAGAATAGTGTCACGTAGAAATAGTTGACGGACTGATAAGACTTCACACTGTTTGTAAACATCTGTAGTTTGATGTAAAAATGGAAGAAAACGGCTGACTATTAGCACTGCCCTCTGTGCCCTTTCTACTTTGAGCATGTGAGTTTTTGCAGTGCCACCCCAAACTGTTAGACAATACGTTATTATTGACTGACAGAGCGCAAAATAAACCATTTTTATAACACTATGCTCGGCCACATGGCGAAGGTTCTTAAAGATGTATATAACTTTCCTAATTCTAGCTGTTAGAAGATCTGTATGTTGTTCGAAGCTGAGAGTGTTGTCGATGTTAACGCCTAGGTATTTTATTGCGGAGGCATAGCTGATAGTAGCGCAAGAACATGAGGAGGTGTTGGGATAAGCACATTCGTGGGCAATAATAGTACAATAGCTGGAGGCAGACGTCCTCTGAGGATGTGTAGGGGAGATTTTTGCCCAACAATGGGACATTAAAGGTTAATAAAAAGTGAATCATGCCGCTATTTTATTTAAGGATACAGACCCAATGCTATGTATCCTGTTAAGTATTTTGCATACCCAGAACCTTCTAAATTCTAAATGATATGTTTTTATTGCATGAGTAAACAGAAAGATAATAAATATTAGTTGGAACACTTTTGACATTTGGTAAAGAGATCATTACAGAAAGAACCAGCTTGAGAACCAAATTATTTGTCGAAAACCAATCTAATACTTGTGCAAGAGTATTATTTGCGCTATTGAACTGTATCAACTTTAAAATTAAGTAACGTATCGTCGGCAAACAATAATTATGACATAAGTACATTGTGCACAATGCACGACAAATCATTAATAACATAACGTAACTTCACGCCTTTAATAACCGAAGTGGTAGGCAGAAGTGTATTACACACCCACTCTTCGCCAGTTATGTTACGGTCCCGATGTAATAGGGGACGAGCCTATTGTCATCTACCGGGCACATCAGTAAGCGAGCGATAACTAATTTATAATTTAATTTATTTTATTTTATTTAAAAATTTTCTGAAAAATAACAGCTCACTTAAGAAATAACGAAATGCTTATAAAGTATCTGAAGGCTAATTAAAAGTTTTCACGGATTTTCCTAGCTAAAGGGTAATTAGGAACACGAACGTACACAAAGAGAAAAACTTAAAGCCCCAGAATTCTTAATAGGTATGTAAGTAACTAATTGTTATTTTCCAAACTTACATTTAGAAAATAACAACAAATAGACGGGTAGATTACACATATATATTTAACTGTTGAAGTAACGGTTATTAAAAAATTCGCTTAGTTTTAGATGCCGAAGTGTTAAAAATATCAATATCATCGGCTTTTGAGTTACTAGATCTGCACGCACGTATTAAATAATTATTCTGTCTGTATCTACTATTTGCTCGTGGTATGTGCAAAAGATCGAGCTTACGAAGCGTCACCGCAGGGGCAACTAAGCCTATTGGCTCAAGCAACTCGGGACAGTCGATCGTACCGTTCAATATATGGATAAGGAAGGTTATGTCACAATGCACACACTAATTCGTAAAGTCAGGGGTGTGTGCCCGGGGTACAACACCACTTAATTTAGTAACTACATATTTGTTTAAGTATTATGTATGTTCTTATTTACTATTTACAAGTAATTAATTACAATGTGAAACAGTTGCAGCTCCTTACAAAAACAAAATATGTTCCATAACACTGGCGATTAAAATTGCTTTGCGAATGGGCAGTAAATGTAAATGTAGAAAAGCATTGTGTAGAATTCGGGCTAAGAACGGGTATTTTTTAACAGAGATCAGTGGAAGCGATTAATTCATCCAGTCTTAGCCCAAGACAAAGGATCTAACACATGGGCCAAGTTTCTTGGCGCTAAGAATTAAACAAATGTCTTACCAAATATCTCCTGGTGATGTTCTTGAGTGGAGTCCTGGAGGCAAGTTAGACACACACGAGACTAAAATTGGCCAATATTAGCAAGTGAATTATCTTTACTTTACCAGACTCCACGCAGCGTCTTCAATCAGCAAATTCTTCCGGCACCAACCACGTGCATCGGATTCACTCAAGTTTTACAATGTTCGTTAAAACACTATTTTTATCACAATTAACCGGTGCCAGTTATTGATCAAGGAAGTGGCAATCAAACGGGTTCTAAATACAAGATCAAAACGCTCACACACGAAATCTATCCAGAGCTAGGTTTTTTCGCTGACCGCGGGAAACGACAATGAACGAAAAGATTGACAGTTCAGTGTGACCATTGTCAGAAATTTTCAATAGACTAAACAAAATGTTACTCAATCGATCTAATCGATTTGACTTATAATAAAAACTAATTCTATTTCAAACATCCACCCGCCCCGGACCGGCCTACCGGTCCGCTAATCGGTTGGTAGACGTGACAATGTTGCAACCGCTCTCCTCAGAATCGAACCGTCCACCAAGACCTCAGCAAATCGGGGAACTCCATCAGCCCCAGTTACCAAATGAAGGATGCGCCCCCTGCGCCATCTGAGTGGCGGAAGGTTAGCCTCCTTGATCAAAACGAGGTCTCCAATCTTGGGTGGATCGGTCTTGTCGGTCCACTTAACGCGTTGCTGGAGTATGTGCAAATATTCCAAATTCCAGCGTTTCCAAAAGCTCTGAGTAATCTGGCGTACCAATTCAAAACGCGAGAGACGACCAGGTCTCGTATCAATATAGGGGTACTCAGGCAAGGCGACAAGTGGGCGACCAATCAAAAAATGGCCCGGCGTAAGGGCCTCCAAATCATTCGGATCTGAGGAGATCGGGCACAATGGCCGAGAGTTCAAAACGGCCTCAATCTTACAAAACACAGTTGCGAGTTCCTCAAATGTAAGAACAGACTCACCGATTGTCCTGCGCAAGTGTGTTTTGGCCGATTTTACGGCGGCCTCAAATATACCACCCCAGTGTGGACAATTTGGTGGGGAAAACAACCAATTTATCCCACGTCGGGCAAGCCTATCACCTATATCAGCTTTGTTGGTTTCAAGGAAATTAACAACATCATTCAAATAATTATAGGTGCCCTTGAAGTTAGTGCCGCAGTCAGAACGGATCAAGGAAGGCATCCCTCTGCGGGATACAAATCTGTCAAATGTGGCTACAAACGCCTCGGTCGTAAGCGAGGAGACCAGTTCTAAGTGTACGGCCTTTGTGGAGAGACAAACAAAAACACACAAGTAGGCCTTAACAGTCTTGCTGTTTCGAAGTGTCGACGTTTTCACCAAAAAAGGACCAGCGAAGTCCGTGCCAACACCGTCAAACGTCCTGCTTTCAGTTACGCGATCTGCCGGTAAGTCCCCCATCAAGGGCTGCATGGTAGAAGCCTTGAGCTTATAGCAAGGGATGCAGCGAAAGACTACACTCCGAATAATTCTTCGGGCAGACAAAATCCAAAATTCGCGTTGCAAAATGGCCAAGAGCGCATTACAACCAGCATGCGAGTTCTTAAGGTGACGGTCAGTTACCAACAAGCGTACCAAATGACCGTCCTTAGGTAACAAAAGGGGGTGACGAGCCCCGTAAGGGAGGTTGGCGTTCTTGAGACGCCCTCCAACGCGCAAGAGACCCGTTTCGTCCAAAAAGGGGTTCAATTTAGAGACAGCTCCCGACAATTTCGATCTCCCTGATTTAAGGATAGCAATCTCCTTTTCAAAATGCGCCAATTGCACAGAACGAACCCAAAAGGTGAGGGACTCCTGTCGTTCCTGTGGTGAGAGAAACGGTGTCAGTCGTTTCTGTTGTGGGTGCCTAAAATTAAAAACAAAACGCTTTATCCAAGCAGTGACACCTAACAACTTGTCGAGGGAGCTGTAACGATTCAACAAAAAATCGGGGTCGAAGGCGCATTCCACCTTCTCAAGAGCGAGTGTTCGTAGACCCGGCAAATTAGAAGTATTCAAAACTGGCGTTCGAGGCCAATCAATTTCTGGTCGACTCAACCATTCCGGACCCCACCACAGCGAATGACCTATCAAACTAGGCGTCAAGCATCCGCGCGAGGCACAATCAGCGGGGTTGAGCTCACCTGGCACGTGTCTCCAAACAAGTTTGACTTCGGATTTCTGGATTTGGGAAACGCGATTAGCGACAAATACCTCCAAGGTGTGGACAGAAGCCTTCAACCAACAAAGAACAATTTGGCTGTCTGTCCAGGCGTAGGTCCCATTAATGCAAATGCTTTTACCCAAAGTACTGGACACGTGGTTCAATAAGCGTACAAGTAGAGCTGCTCCCGAGAGCTCCAATTTTGGAATGGTCAGAGATGTCCGAAGGGGTGCAACCTTGCTCTTCGCCATGATCAGGGAAACTTTCACCTGACCTGAGGCACTGACTGTGCGCAAGTACACCACGGCCGCGTGACCACGTTCCGAAGCATCACAAAACCCGTGAAGGGTGGCCTTGTACTTCCCGGGAGGAAGGATGGGACGAGGCAAGGAGATCTCGTTGACGGCAGGAAGCGAGGATACAAAAGAGGTCCATTCCTCAACAAGAGTGCCGTGTAGGGGTTCGTCCCAGGTCAATCCTGCTGTCCAAAGCTTCTGCAAGAAGCATTTTGCCCAAAATATAATTGGACAGATCCAACCGTTCGGATCAAAGGTTCTGGCGACAGTAGACAATACGAGACGTTTAGTCCAAGAACACGGCAATTTCAAGTCTACGTTATATGTAAAGATGTCTTGGACTGGTCTGTACTGAACGCCGAGAACAGCCATCATGGCGGGGTTGTCAACAATCTCAAACAAATGTGGATCTTGCTGATGATCCTCTGGCAAGCCTTCCAAAAGCGCTGGTGAGTTGGAAATCCATTTACGCAACTCATAACCAGCGGAGGCCAAAATACCTATCAATTCGTCCCGCAGGAGGATCGCCTCATCCGCTGTGGAGGCGCCCGAGCAAATGTCATCGACGTAAATATCGTCCTTCAAGATGGCGGAGGCTCGTGGGAAACGTAAGCCTTCGCGGTCTGCGAGCTCCCAAAGAGAACGTATTGCCAAGTAGGGGCTTGACCTTAACCCGTACGTATTAGTATTGAGCTCGTAGACGACCATGGGATTGCGAGGAGACTCTCTCCAAAGGATCAGCTGGAAACGACGGTCATCAGGGTGGATAATCGTCTGCCTGAACATCATTTTTATGTCGGCCACAAAGACAACCTGATGTCGTCGGAAGCTGGTGATGACGTCACAAAGGTCCTTGACCAACTTGGGACCAGAATGCAAGCACTGGTTCAAGGATACGCCTGTTGAAGTCTGCGCAGAACCATCAAACACTGTGCGCAGCTTGCCAGTCAATGGCTTCAATACCGCATGATGCGGGAGAAAGTAGTGCTCCACCGAACGCCAATCCAAATTTGACACAGACATGTGTCCCAACTGTTCATATTCCCTCATGAACTCAATATACTTCTGTCTGAGCTCCGGATCACGACCCATGCGACGCTCCATAGCCAACAATCTCTTTTCGGCTAAAGGTCGTGACTCACCAAGCGGAGGCCGAACAGACAGAAAGGGCAGCTTCGTGATAATCCGACCAGAACGGAGTCGACCAGTGTTGTTCTGGAAGAACAGCTCGCACTCCTCATGTTCTGGATTCAAACGGGCAACTTGAGGGGGCTCCTCTACCTCCCAAAACCTCTGAACTGCATCAGAGAGAGCAGAGCCTACAGCCAACAAATTGTCAAGTTCAGGTGGAGGGGGGTCCCTAGGCACAGGTCCCATCAAAGCAAGTCCAAATATGGTCGGGATGGCAGTCAAACCATTTGGCACTAAGACCCGTTTCCCACCAATCAAAATTCCACCGAGGACATCAGAGCCAATCAACAAGTCGATTTGTCCCGGTGTGTCAAATGTGGGGTCTGCCAGTTCCAATCCCGATGTCAAATTCACCACAGCAACAGGTAGCTGCTTCTGTGGATGCATACCCAAAATATTCTTCAACACAATAGCCGAGGTTTTAATCCTCGGGTGTGAAGATTCAACAGGGCCAAACAAAACTTTAACTTGCCCTTCAACATTAGAGGCTACGTCACCTATGCCCCGTATACAATTCGGAAAAGAGCCCATATTTAATTTAACCTGCCCTACCAAATAAGTGGAAACAATGCAACCTTGTGAACCTGTGTCCAATATAGCACGGACAACAACAGAGGTCCCCGTGGGTCCCCAGACCCTAACAGCAACCGTTGGTAGGATAACGGTCTCAATGGGGGAGGTTGGCGTTATAGGGCAGGGGTCAATGACCTATTGTTGCCTGGGCGGCGACCGTTGGCCAGGACCAGGCAAGTCAAAACGAGGGTGCGGCTTGAAGTCCTCAAAGGCGCGATGACTCGATCCGCGCGCCATCTGTGGGGGGTCATAATGACGCACCCGCCCAAAACGAGGTGGGCGCGAGTCAAGGCGGGGACGTTCCGCCAAAGGAGGGGAATACCTGGGGCAGCAGTCATGGTGCTGGTGACGCTGAACAGCACATTCAGGTGCGCGAGAGAGAGGAGGCGTGCGCACGCTACGGTTCTCCAAGCGGGGTGAGCGGCGATCAATTAAGCGAGGCGACTCTCGGCTGCGTGCCGGTGAGCCTCGGCTGCCACCTTCAAAACACCCGCCCGTGCGCGGCGTCGGCTGGTTGGACAAGCGGCCAACCTCTCTGGCATTCATGCAGAGAATGTCCAAATGCTGTCCTCCACAGTGAGGACAGGGGTGAGAATTTGGGCAGTCTCGCTGGTAGTGGGACCCCAAACAAGAGAAGCAAAGGCGGCGGGCATTCGCGATGCGCCTACGAGAGGCGACATGTAGGTCCAAGAATGCCCTACAACTGGCCGTTCTGTGCCCCGTGACCTTGCAGTAGGAGCACTCCGCTGGGCTCTGCGTGACCGCAAAGCGAGGAGGGCGCCGGTCAACATTGGCTCGGGTGTGACCGCGAGCCTGCTCCTTGACCTTGGGCGGCTGCGTCTTAGACGGCGTGTCACCACCGGAGTTGTCCAAGACCCGGCACTCATCCTCCAGGAACCTCTCCAGGTCAGCAAAGGGGGGCAGATGGGTCGCGCTATCCCCACCAAAGCGCTGCTCAAAACGCGACCTCAGGTCGGCAGGCAGCTTTTTCAGTACAATGTGCACCAATAGATAGGACCATTGGTCCACGGGCAGGTCAAGGCACTTAAGTGCGTTGATGGCCACCAAAAGCGGGTTCAAAAGTTGGGTGCGCAACCCAGAGACCCGGGTGAGCGTCGGCAAACCCAAAATCTGCTCAATGTGCGTGTCGGCGAGGCCACGCTTATTATGGTACCTACGGGTGATTAGGTCCCGAGCCGTCTGGTACGCCTCGTCAGACACGGGCAGATGCTGGATGAGGCCCTTTGCCTCCCCATCCAGAACCGACATTAAGTATGCCAATTTTTGTGCTGGCCGAAGGTCAGCCCTGTCATTGACCAGGCTGTCGAACAAGTTAATGAAGCCCAGGTAGCTTCCTAGGCAGCCATCAAAATGGGGGAGGTCCAAAGTAAGGAGCCTACTCACCAGCCCCGGTGCTGACCTAGGAAGCTCCTGCTTCAGGCCGGGTTGCCCTTCCCTATCGGCAACTAGTTGTCTCGCACTATTGGAGACAGCATCATACAGGTCTAAGACCTGGGCATAGTCTTCGCTGACCTTATTTCGCTGGTCAGCGGTGAAATCATTGATTGACACTTCAAGACAGCAAGTGCTGAAAGTGCGGAATTGCTGTTCCACACTTGCCAGGCGATCGTCAATCCGCTCGTACCTCTGAAGTAAGGCCTGCTGGCGATCAGGCCGGTTCACTAAAGCATTGGCCGAGGCAAACCAGCGCAAATCTGATGCAATAGCACCAGCAGCCGCACGCAAGTCCTTGATAGCTGACATAATCAAAATTCAAAAGAGCCCGGACAAGCGCTAAATAAAATTAACAATCAAAACTTAATTTTTCTTAATTCTTTGAAACCAACAAAGTATTAGCCTGTTTACTGCAAGTGCAGGCAAGTGACAGGTATCTACTGTCCAACAAAATTAATAGTTTCAATATATTGAAGAATCAAACACAAAAGTTATCAAAGTTATAACTTATAACAAATTAAAAGTTGAAACTTCAAATTAATTAATTAGTTATTTGCAACAGACAGACTGGCTGTGTTATTTGAGATATACAATAGTAAGTAAGCACAGAATAAGTGTTACCTAGCAATATTATCTATATTATAACAAAACAAAGCTTACCAATGTGACCCGCCCAAGTGGCAAGGTCAAGTTGGTTATAATGTTTATGAATATATGCAATAAACTAAATTTACTAAATTTATTGATACATACAGCTGTTATGTATCCAAACAAACTGACTTATTAATGCAACAACAAATTTAAGTTAGATTTTCCAACAATACAAATCAACAATTACTGATTGAGGTTATGTGACAATGTGTTTCAAATTATCTAGGTCAACTTATACAATTAAATATTATGTATTTTAGACAATAACTGACCTGACAAACACTACAATACTGTCTACAAGGTGATAAGATACAAGCTCATACCAATCTGAGTTTATGCTCAGTAATGCAACAGCGGCTAAATTTCAACTACAGCTCTGCACCAAAAATTATGTGTAGAATTCGGGCTAAGAACGGGTATTTTTTAACAGAGATCAGTGGAAGCGATTAATTCATCCAGTCTTAGCCCAAGACAAAGGATCTAACACATGGGCCAAGTTTCTTGGCGCTAAGAATTAAACAAATGTCTTACCAAATATCTCCTGGTGATGTTCTTGAGTGGAGTCCTGGAGGCAAGTTAGACACACACGAGACTAAAATTGGCCAATATTAGCAAGTGAATTATCTTTACTTTACCAGACTCCACGCAGCGTCTTCAATCAGCAAATTCTTCCGGCACCAACCACGTGCATCGGATTCACTCAAGTTTTACAATGTTCGTTAAAACACTATTTTTATCACAATTAACCGGTGCCAGTTATTGATCAAGGAAGTGGCAATCAAACGGGTTCTAAATACAAGATCAAAACGCTCACACACGAAATCTATCCAGAGCTAGGTTTTTTCGCTGACCGCGGGAAACGACAATGAACGAAAAGATTGACAGTTCAGTGTGACCATTGTCAGAAATTTTCAATAGACTAAACAAAATGTTACTCAATCGATCTAATCGATTTGACTTATAATAAAAACTAATTCTATTTCAAACAAGCATTATTAATTTACTTTAAAAATTTGACGTTCATAAGCGTCACGTTGTGACCTAGATGAATAAATGATTTTTGACTTTGACTTTGACTTTTGGTACCTGGGTATCGAACCCGAGACCAGTCTGTGTCGTACACCACTGAGCTATCGCCGCTGTTTTCTCAATCATTAATACAAATAATACATACATACATAGACTCACGCCTGTTTCCCGGAGGGGTAGGCAAAGACTACGGAACGCCATTTGCAAC
This sequence comes from Euclidia mi, assembly GCA_944739405.2. Lineage (NCBI taxonomy): Eukaryota > Metazoa > Arthropoda > Insecta > Lepidoptera > Erebidae > Euclidia > Euclidia mi. Next base: position 2,430,086 of record OX123205.2, on the reverse strand, counting down.
GATCCTGACATACCTCACTTGCTTCACTCACTCCCATCAAGTTTCTCATGCATGCTCTTCTGTTAAGGGTACTTCTGACTTGTCCTTTTTTCAGTATGTCTCCAATCTGGTCAGAGAACGTTCTCCTAAGTCTTCCCCTTTGTCCTGTCCCATTCAGACTAGCCTGATGTATCTTCTTTGTCAGTCTATCGTCATCCATCCTCTCCATGTGCCCAAACCATCTTAACATGCCTTTCTCAATACTTGTCACTACATCTTCTTTTACCCCACAACACTCTCGTATCACACAATTCTTTACTCTGTCGGTCAAAGACACACCACACATACTTCTCCGTGCTCTCATTTCTACAGCATTTATTCTACTTTCAAATCTCTTCTGCCATACCCAACTTTCACTACCATACATAAGGGTAGGCACTAACACACCTCTATGTACAGTCAAATGTGCCTTTTTGGACACGTTTTGACTGTTCATAAACGCCTTCAGAGCTCCATTCACACAATTACCTGCATTAACTCTCCTTTCAATATCTGCTTCATTCTTACCATCTCTTGTAAACAACGTACCTAAGTAAACAAACTCATTCACTTGTTCCACTCGCTGTCCATCGATCATAACATTACAAGCCGTAACGCATTCCTCCTTTTTAAAAACCATAACTTTCGTTTTACTTACATTCACTTTCATTCCTTTCCTTTCTAACGCACGATGCATGATTGTTACCATCTCCTGCAACTCCTCCGTTGAAGATGCAAGTATAACCTGATCATCAGCATAAAGGAGGCATTTGACGAGTAACCCATTCATCCTTAATCCGCAGTCACTATGTTTTAAATCTTGCAAACAACTGTCCATGAAGAGGTTAAACAGCCACGGCGACGCTACACATCCCTGTCTAACACCTTTATCGATGGTAAACCAGTCAGTGTATGCCCCGTTTATCCTCACACAAGCTCTAGAATCCTCATAAAGGGATTTCAGAGCTCGAATGAGGCTGCTGTCCACCCCATTCATTGACAGCACCGACCACATTTCATTCCTCACCACTTTATCGTAAGCCTTTTCCAAATCCACGAATGCACAATAGACCTTTTGTCCTTTGGCCAAAAATTTTCCGGCTATGCTTCGCAAGGAAAAAACTTGATCCGTGCATCCCATACCCTTTCGGAATCCCGCTTGTACATCCCATATTTTCTTGTCGGTTACTTCCATAACTCTTTCAATAAGTACCTTTGCATACAATTTGCCAACAATGCTGAGAAGGCTAATGCCTCTATAGTTTTTGCAGTCTTGTTGCGAGCCTTTTCCTTTATAAAGAGGCACAACTATAGCTGTGGTCCAGTCTTTAGGTACTCGGCCGGTGTTCCAACACAAGTTATATAACCACTGCAACTGACCAACTATGATGCCCGGTCCAGCCTTCAGCATTTCGACTGTAATCCTATCATATCCTGCAGCCTTACCTACTTTCATACTTCCCAGTGCCTTCACGATCTCATCCACGCCAATAACGCTTTCATCATTGCTATCATTACAATTCACTTCAGCTATCGGTGTCTCTATCGCCGTTCTTTCGAATAAACTTTCAAAATACTCTTTCCATCTCTTCAGCAAGCACAATTCACCATTTACTATACTTCCATTCTCGTCTCTGATGGATGTGTGTTCTGAAGATTGAGTTCTTCCTCGAACTGCACGAACGGATTTCCAGAAAAACTTAATGTTCCTCTGGAAATCGTCAGATAATCTGCTATCAAACTCATCTTTCTTTTCCTCTTTTTTCCTTTTAAACATTTCTTTCACTATTCTTTTTGACCTAACAAACTTCTTTTTTGCTTCATCTATGTCTACACTCGTTGCTTTTCCCATTCTTTCATTTGCTCTGGCAGCCAACCAATCTGACCAAGCTTTCTTCTTCTCTGACGCTGCTGATTGTACATCCTTATCCCACCATGTATTCTTAACCTTTCGTATTTTCCTTCTCTTGATCATACCACATACTTCAGACGCTACACATACTACCTCTTCTTTAAAGGCCTGCCATAATTCTTCCATATCATTTATGCCATCGAATCTCTCAAATCTTGCTATTAATCTTCGTTTATACTCATCTTTCACATTTTTCTCTTGTAGATTTTCTACTTTTATTCTTTCCAAGACCCTGTTTTCATTACGCTCTCGGTGTCGCCATCCTTTAAAGAGCCCACTTATCCGGCTCATCACCAAGAAGTGGTCTGTGTGGATGCCGATCCCTCGATATACTCTTGTATCCAACACATTCTTTCTCAATCGTTCATCTACTATCACTTGAATAATTGATATAATTATTTAAAAAAAAGGCTCGAGAATGTAGATTCCCCTGAACTACTGTCGAACCCAGAGACCTACTCCCTTTAACATAATTATACATAGTGAATTCTATCTCTAAGGTAGCGGCAACAAGATTAAATGCGGTATATTTTATTATGTAAGATGAAACGTCACGGCAAATAAATTAGGTATTTCACATTTATTTATAAATAATTACGCGATATAGACCCGTTACACAAATAAAAAAGTATTTAATTTCCTTGTTAGGTAATCCAAATAATATTATGAAAATATGTTATACAAATTTAACGTGTATTTGATCTTAAAACACATACATCACACTCATGGTTTATATAATTTTGTCAAGATTTATTGAGATTTATTACTGCTTTATCCTCTTATGTGACTGAGCGAGATGATTTATAACATTCCTTTTTAACCAACCCATCTAAAACAAAATTGTTTGTTTTGAGTGATCTAGTTGTTCCTGAGATTAGCGCTCTAAAATATTAGTTACGACGCCCTAAATTATGTAAGCTTTTAAGGTCTTTAAAGTTACTACCTGCTAACTTCAAAAATACAGATTGCCGATGGTAATCTTCACACCACCATTTCCAAACCTCCAAGATGTAACAGTTGTCCATCTCCTAGGCCAAATTCTAATTTATGTTCTCAAATTCATTGAATTCGGTTCAGCCGTTCATCATCCTCCAAGTCTTATCCCAGTTTCAACCCGGGATCCACTTACTAGTGTAACTAGATTTGGATAAATATTTTCCGCAGAGCGACTGCGTGGCGAACCTTCGCAACCCGAAGAAATAGCGATATTCCATGCGTAAGACTAGTGTCAGTTTATTTCGAGGTACTGAATTCCTATAACGACTGTAAAAATCTTCATGACAGTCGGAAAAGACGGCTTAACGTGTTCTCCGAGGCACAGGGCAAGCGATAATAAGCAAACTCTGAAAATTCAGAGGTGCGCGCCGTGGATTTGAACCCGATGCCCTCTGCCTAGTTATCTGTTGGTATTTCCACTTGGCTATCGCTGCCTCCTCTAGACCATCGCTGCCTTCTGGTTGTTCAGCCCTTCTGACCCAAAACTGGAACATATATTTGCATTAAGCGACTTTATTCCGAGACGCCAACCGTATGTATGTTAAATCAAACGTTGGCATATCTCATATTCTGTTATACTTATAAGCCGTACCAACAACTATAGAGTTTCACCAAAATCTGTTCAGTATTTATTTGTGAAAATGGTTAAGAAACGTCCACTCATGTATCCATTTATCTCTCCATCTACATGAACGTATACATTTATAACAATATTAGTAGGTAAAAATGTATTACAACATCATACAGAGGCCTTAAAAGACACATTTTAAAACAATTTTTAGTTAACTGAGCCACTGGGCTGGAAAATTGTTTTGCTACATCTTAAAAGGATTACATTACCTATCTTTGAAACACTGTAGGCATGAGAAAAGACCTATATACCTAGAAAAAATAGAAAATACTATGTTTTTCTAAAAGATTTGGTTATAAATTAACCTACTTGTTTTTCAAATTTTCACGATATGTAGTAACGGGGTTCAATTAAGTAACTTAAAAAAAAATCCAAATTTATAAACATACTAATTGGTATGTAACGGATTTCAATTGCGTTATTATGTGAATATTAAGTTAGTACATATATAACGATGACTAAGATAAATTATACTTTAAAGATTGCCATTCAGAGGCTTTCAAAAGCGCATTACGTGTTTTTCATTTGTTAATTATTGCTATTTAGGTCCTTCGCAGAGCACTTTAAGCAGTTGGTTCCGGCTACTATGTGAATCATTTATACTTGCAAATTAGTTTGTAGAAATTCTGAATAGCCTACCGGCTATGTATATTCTTTGGTTAGATTTCTGTTTGTTATATTTCTTTGGTTAGAAAATTTAGTTCTTGGGCGCTGCTTTACAAAAACTTTATAAACAAATGAGGATCCTTATATAAACAATTGTTTAGCAAGATTCCATCTTAGTACTGGTAATAGGATGAATGAGACTGTGTTCACAATAGATGTGCTGAGCGGTGTGCAAAGAAAGATTCACTAACAGTATGACTGTATTTATCTAATCTCGCTAAGCAAATCAGGGTAGTTGACTACTATCAAAATGATAAAATATTATTCTTCACGTTTATCTCCTATGATTAATGAACCAAAATACAGGCGATTAAAAAGCTAGAACCATTCAGTTATTTAAATGCGCTGTTATCATCTTTTTCTTGCAGAAAGATCGACATATTTTTAGATAGCAGAATTAGCTGGCTCGTCCGAGGAAGTACTGCCCTCTCTAGTACTTATACTGTTGCGCTTCGTTCGGTAATTGAGAGTACCGGAGGCTCATCCCCTATTCCTTCTCACTCATCCTACTCCTTTTCCTATCCCTTTTTCCAACCAAAAGAGCGGCAACGCACTTGTAACTTCTCTGGTGTTGCTTAAGTCTATGGGCGGCGGTAATCATTTACCATCAGGCAATCCGTCTGTTCGTTTGCCGAAAATATATAGGTATATAAATTTAAAAAATATATAATCGATAGCAGTGTCTAAACTACAGTCATTTCAGCTCAAACTAAATAACTAACGAAGGAATTTTAATAGGCCAACACATCATACATTTTTTTTCGACTAGTTACCAACCTACTTGGTTTTTACGAATGTTTCATTGTCAACCGAACCTCGCTCATTTCAAAGACACACAACCTAAGCACTAAGTGTTTAAATAAGAAGATGTCTGTCCCCGACGTGAGGAGTTGAAACGTCGACATTGAGTTACAAGTGTTGTCTGTCACGCCATCTAGTTTGTGTGACTTGAAGTACGGTTGGAGTTTTGAATGTCATTATGTTTGTTCCAGGAATATTGAATTAAAATGTGACAGAAGCAGATAGAAGGGTGGTTCACAAGTCGTATTAAGTGGAAGAGCTAAAACTCTGTCAAATCAGGAGGCCAATTCTCCTATTTTTATATGGCATTGATATTATATTTTGAATGGACTCGAAGCGGTATTCTGTTAACCTGATGACATTATCGTATAAATTGAAATAAACTGTTCGTCGACACATATTTTGGCACTTTTTTCAATTTACGATCTCGTTACAACTTTGTTCAATTATGAGATAATTTAGAAGAGTACGCTTTTTGTGACGAAAGTATGACATTGACATGATATCGAGAGTATATTTATTTAGGAGAATTGGGCCCCCGATACTTTGCACTTATATTCTGTTAGGGGATAGTTTTACATCGCTTATTTAATAATGTGCCCGGTAGATGGCAATAGGCTCGCCCTCTATTACATTGGGACCGAAACAATACTGGCGAAGAGCGGGTGTCTAATACACCTCTGCCTATCCCTTCGGGTATAAAGGCGTGAAGTTATGTGATGTTATGTGTTTGACCTTCGAACATGATTGGAGTTCGTTCATGATATCCAATACGTATTTTACTACAACTTAGTTTCACCTTGAGAACGGTACCCATATGGAGGCTCAAACGGTTAATAGTAGATATCAAAGGTAAATAATGCTATTGACTCTCCTTAATTATGAGTCAATAGCAGGATTCCGCCTACTATACTAGGCTTGCGGATTGATAGGTAAGTATATGTTTTGATGTCATATTTTTAATCATAAGTACGGTTTAAGCTTTTTCTTCCTAGCTTCCTAATGTTTAACTAGAACATCTATTATGTATATAACAAAGTAACCATTTCTAAGATTTATCTAAAGTCTGCGTGAATCACCTAAAAGTTGAAAACATCAAACAACTTACTAAAGCAAAGACAACAAAAAATATCAAATATTCACACACACATATCAATACAAACAAAAACATTAACAATACAAAAAGACCTTCCAAGAGACGTCCAATGGCGAAGTCAACTTATAATTAATTGTACTCAGTGTGTTACTAGGCGAGCCAATCTCCAGGAGGCTGCGCGCACGCCTCTTGTCAAACGCTGACCAATCACAGCACGGTATGCGCGCGGGGTGGGGATGCAATGAGGTTTTGTTGCTTGATTTTTGGACTTTAAGTTGCTAACAAAATCTTGCTTAATCCGTAGTTTTTGTACTTAAGATTATTTTCGGTATGATAAAATAATATAGGGAGTTTCGGTATTAATGATTAGAACCACAGCACTAGTATACAATTACCTACACAGGGCGCGGTAGTATTAGAAATATGAATTTTATACATGAAGTGTTTAAAAAGCACACATACCGTCGAGGAAATTAGGTATGTTTTTTCTTTGATAGTAGGTACTTAGGTATTTAGTACGTGCTATATTATTATATTGTAATATTACCGGCAGTTTATTTGTTTTTCTATTTCGTACGTAACCTAGATTGGTGCAAAATTACCTATTTATGAAAAAAATATCATTGTCCGAGCGTTGTCGCAGTTTCATCAAGGCTTTCACTTGCGAACCCAGGGCCACTTTGTACTGTAAGTAGGTAATTAATCAGATATGACGATTATGTCTTTGTCACCTGCTCAAGCTAAAGGGACAGCACTGACTCTAAGAAACACACACATAATGAATACAAGTTAAAGTCAAGTACTCAACATATTTCTCAAAAATAAAAACCTTCGATTGACTGAATAAAGTTTTCGATGAAAAAAACAGGCACAAGAATATTTATACACAAGTTGGTATTAGGAGACTAACGATAGGTACCGTTAGTAATAGAATTATGTCTAAAGTAAATTAAAGCCTGCCTAGTTTGTTTACACAAAAAGAAATCAAATTATTTGTTCCCAATTTTTGGCAGAAATAATTAAAAGTTTTCCAACTGGAAACTTCGATGTCATAACTAACAGCACCCATCAGAAACGTGAGTGCAAAAAGCAGTAGAGGGACAGGTACCTACCAATTACGGTATACGTATGTAGTACCTAATATAGACCTCTGCAATGGCACACGACTGAGCCTGATTTTCGGCTTTTCGTGTCCAGCCTCTGCCAGCCACTTTGCGTGTATCGTCACTCCACCTAGCCGGAGGGCATCCTACACTATCTTTGCGCGCGGTGCGGTCTCCACTCTAGAACACTGGAAAGGCCTATATCCAGCAGTGGACTATGGTAGGCTGATGATGATGTACCTAATATGGAAAGATTTGGAATCTATACATATAAATAAAACTGGAGTGTCTGTTTGTAATATGAGACGGGTTATGGTATAGTCCACCACACTGGATAAGTGCGGGTTGGTACTTGCCTTTCAGGAACATTATGGAGGGCTCTCAGACATGCAGGTTTCCTCTCGATGTTTTTCTTCACCGTTCAACAAACGATATTTTACTATTCAATACGCACTTAACTTTGAAGTAAATAGTGTGTGCCATGGAGTTGAACCCGAGATCCTCTGCGTAGCAGTCCGTCGCTCCACTAAGATATCACTTTAAACTTTTGAGTTACAACTTAAAATATATTTCAATGAGATATCTATAGATCACGGTTGAGTGATCTGCCAGTTCCCATCATGGGTCGTCGTGGTCAATATTGACGGGCCATTACACAGCTGTCCTCAGCCATTGAGGTTCTGAGTCAATAAGGATTTCTGTCAGTCAGGCCCGCCATTAGTGGAGGATTTACTCGCTAACTAATTATAAGTTGATTTAGGTATTTGGTTGCAGGCGGGCGATTTTTAACGGGTGATAAGTTGATGAAGAATTTTGGAGCAATCTATATCTTGAAGTAGCAGTAAGCTACTGATAATGATGTTAAAAAAAAGTTTGTTATGCTTAACAAATGTTTTATTTTGGCTGTCTCCTGATACCCTAATGGAGAGACTTTGAGGCTTTACAGAGAGACTCATGGCGTGAATAGCTGACTTTGAGAAGTTAGGTGCGTATTAATTTGTTAACTCTCGCCCGGCACAGCGCTTAAATAATGGTAAAGTAAAACATTACGAGGAAACCTGCATGTCTAAGAGTTATCCATATCATATTCGGGAGCAATATTAATTTTTTTTTTACTTTTATGACAAAATATTTAAAAAAAATTGAAAGGAAATGACTCTTCAAACACCCTGATTTCTATAAAAAGCCCCATCTTCCTTAACCAGTTTATTAAATTGACATATCTTTCAGATCGATAAAATGCACCCTTTCATAATAAATTATCCGTCATAAATAAACTACAAACGAAGAAGGGGACACAAAAATGATTATGTAAAACAAGGTACAAGTTGTTGAGGCTGTTCGATCTGTCGCCGGTGTGCCCCGAGGCCGCATCGCATCGCACCCCTTCCGTCGATCGTCGCAAAGTCGCAACATCGATAACTCGATTTTCAATGTCTTTACCGATGTGATCGATGGGACATTGCCTTTTGTTATTGCTCGACACGTTCGGGCTATGGAAACAGCGGGCGGGCTAGGAAACCGGGAAGATGTAGTATGAGAAAATATTTTCTTGGATTGATGATGAAAATTTCAATAAGTATTTGATACTTACCTACCATCTTACTTACCATCTTGATATGTCAAATACTTTATAAAATCTTAGCATGACATCAAATTAACATTCCATTTAATTACTGAATAAATATTGTGTGATATAATTGTTATTGTATTAGAATTTACATTTTTACTGTACTATTTAAATTTGTGTATAATCATTTTGTAATTAATTTATTTTTTCGCACCATCAATGGTAGAACATGTGATCAAATGTATTTATTTAACATAAGACCTGTAATTTATAACCATGTTCTTGAGAATAAAGACTGATTCTGATTCTGATAAATTTTTACTAAAATAATTGCTTGTTTAAAAACTAGGTTTGAAATCTTTAGTGCCAATACATAATGTAAATTAGAAAAAAATGTCTTTTGTATAAACTACCGCAGCTAGAAACATGAGATTACGGTGGGTTTCTATTATGACGTAGGCGCTAATTAACCAGGGAAGGATTTTCAATATTGTAAAGTAAAGCCGCAGGCGAAAGCATTTTATGATATATATGTGTATAAATAAAGTGAATAAAACTTTGTAAATGTTTTTTATTTTGTTACATTAAAGTTGGCTTGGAGAAGAAGGACTGGTCGGTACCAACATTATCGTGAAATTGACACCACTATCTGACGATTAGCATAAATAATATAAATGGAACACCTATCTAGCAAATAGCTGAACATACCAATATCTTATAAAACAAATTAAATTAGCTCTATTAATCGAAAAACTATAAAATCCAACTAAATATCGATATTTATTTCAAAGGTAATTTAGTTTGAGTGTTCTTTGTAAGCCAAGAAGTCTGAAATGGTTAACAAATAAGCCTCTAGCCTTTTTGTAATTCTTTCTCATATACCTTTAAGAAAAAGTTTTGGAAGTAGCGACCGAATGATGTGGTATTGCCACATCATTCGGTCGCTTCTTCCAAAACTTTTTCTTCTCACCCGTTCATAACATTTCTCTCTTCTTAATCAAATAGAAACCTAATAAACTCTACTAAATCCTTCCTTAAGGAAACTCAAATCGCTGCCTTAGGATCCCCCAGACGTCCATTATAAAGTCAAAGTGATTTCTGGTGAAAATTAAAGATTTGCTAACGACCAACCATCTTGGATTTACATTTTATAATAAGATGCTGTTCCGTCGTGTTATACGGACAAGGTATTTTATTCAGATTGTCCTTTAAAGGCTTACATGGCTATTCAAAATACTTGATATGAAAATTCTCGTATAAAGTCTAACTTCATCCTAGGAAAAGTAGGTTTTTTTTTTTAAGTCTTCAGCTCTAGGACTAGGTATATGCTGTGTTACGCAGGACTTTATAAACATACAACTAACCGACATAATAAATACCCAGGCTCGAAATAACAATTATGGATAACACAAATTGTTGTCTTGTATGGGAATCGAACCCACAAAACTCGGAGCTGTATTCTGAAGAGAGGCGACCGCTCAAACCACTACGCAAGCCCTGCAGATTGAAATATAGCACAAAGTTTGCCTATATCAAAACATTTGACTGCACGGTTGGCGTAGTGGTTTAAGCGGTCGCCTCGCTGCTTGTTGTTGTACCGCGTGCCGTGGGTTCGATTCCCACACGAGACAACACTTTGTGTGATCTACAAATTGTTGTCTCGAGTCTGGGTGTTCATTGTGTCCGTTGATTGAATGTTTGTAAAGTCCCCCGCGACACAGGAATTTCTTCCTAGTGCGGGAGACGTCTTTTTAGAAAAGAAAAAAAAAGAAAACAATCTTACTGGATTTTGAACTTGCAATCTGTCAGTTGACTATCGGATGAACTCTGATGAATAATTAACTATTTAATACTCAAATAACTTCGAAAAATTGTTAGCTTTCACTTCACGTCAGCCTTCTGCATAGCACCTTCATTATAGCCGCTTCTAGTCACTAAAGGCTTTCTAATTTTTACATACATGTAAAACGTGTTTTAGTTACAATTTTATATTTTATCGAATTGTGAAAGAATATGGTATCACAAATGTGGTGGAAAGAGATGTGGTTTTCTTTCAACTACAGGGAAGGATTTTCTAACCAGTCTAGGTGATTGTGCCTGGTAGACCAGAGGGATACTGTTAGGGCTATTTAGAATTTTCAATCATGACTTCGTAGTTCTGTCAATGACCGGTAGCTGCCACCAGCGTTTATGTCTTCACCGTTGTACAACAGATGGCACTAGTTACACCTATCTACGCTAGCGAACCTATGCTCTCATTCCATTGTGCAGAAAATTGGGCAATTCCTTGTAAGAACACAATTTTATTACAAAATCTCTTCAAACATATCTCTTTAAACATACAATTACAATACAAACGGATCAAATGGAAATACCATTACATTACATTAACAAAATTGCTGCAAACTCGACATTAGCGCGCGAAACATTATATTAAAATGAGAAGTGGGGCAAATCTCTTTTATGTCTTAAGCGAAATTATCTCCCGTTTATACAAATAAGATACAATCCACGACAAATCCGGTGTAAGCGTCTAGTTGGACGACGAGTTAGCCGACTGGTTGGTCGAGTGGTTGGATGACTTGTTGGATAATTTGAAACACCGGTTGAAATGGAAAGAGGTCGTTTAATTCCTTAACGGAACTAAATTACGTGCAACATTACATCAACCTTGTAAATAGGCAAAGTGAAGAGTGTCTATGTATAAGGCGTTGCATATTTACATATGTGCTTCGTTTGGCGTTTATGTTCTGTACTGTAGGATAGATATCTATACAGAAGACATGTATTTAGTTATTTCGATTTATCAAAACGTACATTATGAATAACGATTGCCTAGTGGTATGATTGCTACGCAGAGAGTCTCAGGTTCACCACTGACTTTTAAAAGCTTTATTCGTATACATTTTTTAATAATTTATCGATTGCTAAACAGTGAAGGAAAATTTCGTGAGGTAACTTGCATGTCAAAAGAGTGGCCATGAGTTTTATTGCCCGTTCTAACTCGTGGTTCTACCTATTGCATTGCGAACGTAGCAGTAAATGTAAATGTAGCACCATTAAGTAATTAACTTAAATTTTGACGTTAATAAGCGTCACTTTGTGGCCTAGATGAATAAATGATTTTGACTTTTGACTTGACTTTTTGACTTTTGTCTGAGAGTTCTCCATAACGTTCTAGAAATACGTATAAAGTCTACCAACTCGCACGTGCCAGTTTGGTGGCATATGGCCTTTCTTTTTTTCATAATCGATTTTCAAATTTTGCCATTTATATGGATCATACAATTTTAGTAAACGGGTTTTACTAATTAACTCATTTTTCGACCTCCTTTCAACGGTCGCGGTGGGACAGTTTGTGACACTCAGGGTTTACAATAAGGATGATCACCTATATTCGGAACAGCAACCTGTATGTTGTACTAAGTGTTGTCTAGAGTGGGCAGGGTCGGTCAACTCAGTTCTACGAGATTTTTATAGGTGGGCTGTTAGTCACGACGGAGACGTCGATAGTGGGGAAACGAGATAGCGATATAATGGCTGATGTAAGTAAGTAAGTAAGTAAATCATTTATTGGCACACCAAATACAACGCACTATACAAAAAATATAACACAAACAGGTAGTTATACAATTCACAATAAGTACAACAAATACACATTATCCTACAAGCACAGCTATTACATATAAAACATAAACATTAGTCTGTGCTATAGCATTGTCTTGTTACCGTACCTACGCAGCTACGCTACGTCGCAATCGATGTGCCAGTACGGTTCACAATCAGCTTGTGATCGGTCGTGGCGAAACGATCACTGTTCTTCCTTGCGCACCGTAAGTGACGTGGTGAACATGAAACTTGTATACAATAAAATTATTATATGTACTTATTCATATTATGAGTTAATATTTACGTAAAATATAAATAAATATTTCTAAACAGTGTGACATAGTCAGTGCTGCAATAAATAAGTGATTATAGTTATATTGCTGTAAGCGTATTTCAACTGCCTGAGTGAATATGTTATTGTGCACCTGATACCTACCGGACCGGACTCTCCGCTTTCGCTCGCACGCACCTATCTGTCTCGCTTTGCCAGCTATTCGCAATTGACCTATCCGTGCGGAACTTCGGACAAAGGCGGCGGCGGCAGCGCAGTGCAGGCCTCGGGCTTCACGGGGCAGACGCGGTGCGGCGCGCGCGCGCTCGAACCGTCACGAGTCACGGCTCACATCGTCTTAGCGTGGCCACATGAAGTAAACATTGCATCATATAATATACCTATATTGAAATGCTTGCTTTGATGCTTTTATACGATGCAACTACACGGGCAGTGAAGGATAATGAGAAAAACTGGCAATTAACATAAGTGCAGCACCACAAAAGGTACCTATTTAGTGGAATGACAATACATACTTAATCATAAATATACCTATGTACTTTTGTTGAATTTAGGAACTTAATATAATATGTAAGTAGGTATAAACGAGTTTATCAACATAATTTTTCTTTTCGGGAGTGTTAATGCATAAACACTGTTGCGTAATCGCAACAGTGTTTATGCATTAAGTCGCAGATGGTAATCCATCTGATAATTTGTTCTATTACAATAAATACTCAACAATACACTATGAATATAGTTAGAACTTAGTATATACACGAATATATCAACACTTTTTGGGATAATAAGTAAATAGGTAAACAACGGAGCGATTTAACCGATGGTAATATTAATAATATTATCCTTTCATTGTTTTAGCTTGAGTGATTATTTTTGCGTTTTGGTGATAAGGCGACAGCACCGCAGCATCCAATGCACAAAACTCAGTACCAATCAAATGCGAATCCGATATAGCTACCTCTGCCCTACAGGTCATGGCCAATGTGTAAGTAATGTACTTATACAATTTTATTTAGTTAATTAAGTTTCTGTTCCTCGATGAGATATTTCTTAAACTTGATTTTGAATTGTGTTTTTGTTTTTAGGGATCTTATAGGAGGAGGTATATCGTTCCAGCAATGACTGGCCGAGAATTTAAAAGATCCACGGAATGCTGAACTTTTATATTTTGGCACTGAGAGCGGTTTTGACGACGAACGAGCGGGGTAGTTGTAATGATCCTGTCTCCAGCTAAGTTTCTGAAACAGGTATTGTGGCTTTTTTGTTTGAATTACACCAAACAACAAATTTCCCAGGTGGAGTTTTCTCCTTGCTACCATTTTAAGCATACCGTGTTGATTAAGAAAGGGCGTCGCATGATGTCTCCAAGGAATATTAAAGCAGTAACGAGCACATGCGTTTTGCACACGTTGAATTAGACGACTCGTTCGAGACAACAAGCATGGGCCGTACACCGTGTCGCAATAATTTAATTTTGACAGGACGAGGCTCTCAACTAATTTTCTCCTTAATTCTATGCTGAGTAAATTTCTTATGCGGTATATAATCTTAAGTCTGTAGAAACAATTCTTAACCAGGCACTGATGTGATTTTCAAACCGAAGTTCCGAATCAATGAGCATACCAAGGTTATTTGCAACTTCCACTCGCTCTATATTCACACCCATTATCTGAACTTGGGGGTGCGCAGACATGATTGACCGAATTTAACCTTTACTCCCCAAGATCAGAAATTTGGTCTTTAATGGGTTAAGAACCAGTGAATTCCTTAACGACCAAGAAGCTACTCTATCAAGCTCCTCATTAATAATTTGCACGGCGGTTAGTGTGTCATTTGGCTTAAAGGAATAGTATAGCTGGGTGTCATCCGCGTACATGTGGTAGTTATGGTTTCGGATACAGGTAGTGAGGTCGGCACTATATAATATAAAAAGAACGGGTCCCAGCAAGGATCCCTGAGGAATTCCTCTAGGAACCACTCGTGGAGAAGATGTCATTGTCGAACCGTCCTTTTTACGTAACTCAACTTGCTGCAGCCTATTTGTGAGATAACTTTCGAACCATAGTATTACATTTCTATCAAATCCATAATATGCAAGCTTTGATAATAAAAGATTTACATTTATACTATCAAAAGCGCGGGAATAGTCAAGTAGCGTAAGAATGGTCCCCTCCCCATGATCTCGTGCTTCTAGAATATTATTTGTGACATCTGCCAGTGCTGTGGCTGTTCCGCGTCCCTTTCGAAAACCCGACTGTAAGTCTGGTAGGATGTTGTTACTTTCCAGAAATTCAGTCACCTGCAGATACACAATCCTCTCTAGTACTTTGGATAAGCACGGTAATATGCTTATGGGACGTAAATCCCTAAAACTTTGTGGGTTGTTATTTTTAGGCAGAGGCCGCACAATAGCTCTGCGCCACAGTTCCGGAAAGGTGTTTGTTATTATAGAGGTATTTATAATCTGAGTAATAGCTTCAAGGGACTGTGGGAGGGTGAGC
Source organism: Euclidia mi (assembly GCA_944739405.2). NCBI lineage: Eukaryota > Metazoa > Arthropoda > Insecta > Lepidoptera > Erebidae > Euclidia > Euclidia mi. The sequence continues at coordinate 2,414,891 of OX123205.2, read as the reverse complement.
ATTACCATCTCCTTAGATATACCATCAATCCCCGCGGCATTTGTGGCAATGTTTTTAATTATACTATGAATAGTGTTCGAATCGGTGAGTTTCAATGAAAATGTTGCGGAGCCGTGTCTATTGAACTCAAAAAAAGTTAACTGGGATATAGTAACATTTGCGTTGCCGGGAATATCTAAAAATGCATCATTTATTTTTTCTGGATCTTCTAAGTGGTCTGCAAGCGTTATGTCCTTGTTATGCATCGGTAAGACGTGGTTTTTTAAATTGTGCCATAACGCTTTGGAATTGCTCGCGTTATCGTTGATGTGCTTAGTAAAATAAGATTTTTTTTCACTAAGTAAAGCAGTTGCACAGTGGTGTTTCAGGTCCAAGTAATACCGTGTATGTGCTTCGGTTCCTGTTTTACGAGCACGGCAGTGAGCCTCGTCGCGCAACCTAAACATTAGCTTAATGGTATCCGTTATCCATGGCGTTGGTTTATCATATAATACACTCGTTTTTATCGGCGCATGGACATCAAAAAGACGTAATATATAAAAGTTAAACAAGTAAACCATGTCGTTTATGTCACCCAGACCAGATATATCATCCCAAGGGATCCTCTCCAAGTCTTTTGTGAATCGGTCTAGCTCTATATCTCGGAGTGGACGATAAGTGACCTGTCGCCTACTAGGTTTATCCCTTTTAAAGCTCAATTCACAGGTAATGAACGCGTGATGACCCAGTTCAGTTATACTATCCACAGTTACACATCTGTGCCTAGCATCCGTACAAATGAGGTCTATCAAGGTGGCACTGTCACCTATAAAATGAGTTGGTTCAGAGACAATTTGGTCAATATTGCTGTAGTTTAAAAAGTCTGCGAATTGTTTGCCTTAGGATTAAGAGTATCAAGCAAATTGACGTTAAAATCTCCGAGAAGGATCACGTTATCATATGGAGATAATGCGCACATGCTCTCTGTAATAACGTCGAGGAATGTGTCTAAGTCCAACCAGGGTGGGCGGTATGCAGTACCGATCAATAATTTCTTCGTTTTGACAGATATAGTCATCCACGTTTGCTCCACCGAGGGATTATGAGGATGGGATCTTATACGCGTATGAATACCGGATTTAATATAAAATGCGACACCCCCACCACGCCCACCGCGCGTGGTCGTAGGGCGCGGGACGTGCCGAAGTCTATAGCCCGGTGTGGTTGGGGCTCGCCCTTCCTCACCCTCTCGCAGCCACGTCTCATTAATAGCCATGATATCAACTGAGTGCTTGTTCATGGCGATGAGAAATTCATCATGTTTTGTTGCCAGAGAACCAGCGTTAAGCAGACCGAACTTTAAGTTTTTAGAAGGCGTCATTTTTTATTAATACAGTCAATAGAATTCACTTGAATATTCTCTGTATGGTTACTCGATGCCATAACTTGGATCATATAATTCTACAAAAAGAAAAATAATAAAACATTTGTCGCAATAGACCCGTTTGAAAATGAAAGGATAATAACACATTATATGGTTTCATAATTGTACCTATTAATATATAGTAATCAAGTAAATTGTAAATATTTAATCTATATAGTTGATCTGATATACTATAAAACAAATTGATAAAGATTGTTGATAGTATTGAGTAAGTGTAGCTATTACATTTCTCAAAAGTATTCTTATCCTTAGACATACAAAAACTGTGCTCACACCCGTAAAGCAACCGCGCAATACTCATTAACACTAATATTAAACAAAGTTCTAATAAAATACAAAAGTTAAGAAGCGTGACTAATTGACTCGTTTGTGTTTTTTTCAGCCTCCGGTCCAAAGACTCGCAGTAAGTCAGACTCCGCACGAATATGGCAGGCTGGATCTCCAGGCTTGCATCGTGCCAGGATCTTACCATGCTTCGTCCAAACGAACTTCCAGCCGAGACGAAGCCCAACATCGCGCGCGCGACGAAACAACTGTCGGTTCGTCTTAGTAAGGCGCTCGTTAACATAAAAACGCCTCGGAGCGCCCGGCATGTTGAGGTCGGCGGTGGTGGCTCCGCGGTGAACTCGTGCGCTCTGTAGTATCTCGCGCTGCAAGCTCCTCCTTGCGAAGCGTACGGCAATGGCACGTGACCTCTGCAGTCCGCCCGCTGCGTTCGTCGCGTCAACATGTCGGCCGCCGACTCGGTCCGCGAATACGACATCGGCGTCTGTCAACTGTACTCCCAACTTATTAGCGATTACCTTTACTGTGTGGACCAAGTTCTCGCCATTGTTTTCCAGTAGATTGGATATTTCTATGTCGTTCGCCAGTAACTGCTGATCGCGATCATTAAGCTCCAAACGCAGTTGTGCGATCTCCGGGTTCTCCTGTGTGGCGGCCAACAGCTTTTGTTCAAGGACGCCCACTCTGTCCTCCAGGCTATTGAGTTTGGTATTGCACACGGCTACAGACTCGTTCAACTTGTCATTATGCGCTTGAATTTTCGCGATATCTGCGCGCATCGCAAGAAATTCCGTTTGGATTTCTTTACGCATAGCGAGTAATTCTGCCTTGAACATTGAACCCAATTCAGATCGAAGCTCCTCCTTAAATTTATTCAAAGTTACCGCTATGCCTGGGGAACAATTTTCTGTCGTGTTGAGGACGCTGGAGTTTATAATAAGCTCCTCGGTGTCATGGAAGTTGTCCGAGGCAGCACCCGGCGAAACTCCACCCTGCTTCCCCTTACATACTGGGCATCTCCAGGGTGACTTTATAGAGCCTGCAAGTGGCAGCGCACCGCAGACCCGGTGATATACAGCACGGCATATACTGCATTTTGCTCCCTCCGACGGTGACTGAAATTTGGCACAGCCACCACACTTGGCGGACGGCATAGTGAGTAATTTTAGTGGAAATTATGCTATGTGGACACTATGTGATTGTGGCAGAAGATAATTGAGCACACTTTACGTAAGTTTTTCTATAATTTTTTATAGTTAGGTACTTTGAAATTTGGTAATGTAGATCAAAGTTAGTCACACCTAATTTTACTGTTTGCGTTTTGTGTTCTTTTACTGATTCACTGTATAACACTTCCTGTTGTGTAATTCACTGAATTTTGTCTGTAAATAGTAAATAATTCTGGATAAACAGCTTATTTTTATTTTAAAATCGTAAATAATCGGACACAGCTTTTGACAGCTTCGCGCTCATGACGTCACTCGTTCATGCGTGAATCACGTGTTCACGCGCTCATGATGTAGTGAATTACCACTGGAAAAAACACTTAAGATGAAAAAGTTTTATTTTATTTTATTACAAATACTATGTTAAACGCTTTGAAATAATTATGGATGATATTTTTGGTAATTCATTAATAGAGCAAAGTATGTTAACCATAGTATAAAAAAGATAATTGAAAATATAATTTATAATAATAATTTTGTGTCATTTACTGGTAACACTACAAGAAAAATGACTGCCGCCGCTTGCGCACCGTTTATCTTGTAATTTCAGTTTATTTTCGATATTTCAATATATTTATAAACTACTGTTTTGATTTCTCCTGCATTAAGCGTTTAATCGAGCATCTTGTTCCTCCGTTTTAGTGTTTTTTTGTGAAATCCGGTGTTATTTTGTGAGATATAGACTTCAGTTTTGAGAAAGTGACTCTTACATTGTTTTAAGATTTGTATGTATTGCTCTATTAACAAATAAATCTCTTATAAAGAGTTACATATTTTATTGAACTTAAAACTGTGTTTTTTGATAGTTTTCTTTGAAGATGTGGAAAGAGTTTTTTTTATTTGTTTATTTGCACAAAACTCATAACAATCGTTATAAAATATATATTAATAACAATGTTGTTTAGGATCTGGATCATAACGTAAAATATGTGCATACAGAAAAATACAATTAGTAATTAGTTTCTATAGAAAACCAAATCTTAATCGGCATACACATTAACTTCAAGGAACTCTTCGAAAAATACATAACAGAGCTTCCTTAACCTACACCCATATTAAACAAGCTAATAGATATACATACATACATAGACTCACGCCTGTTTCCCGGAGGGGTAGGCAGAGACTACGGAACGCCATTTGCAACGATCCTGACATACCTCACTTGCTTCACTCACTCCCATCAAGTTTCTCATGCATGCTCTTCTGTTAAGGGTACTAATGACTTGTCCTTTTTTCAGGATGTCTCCAATCTGGTCAGAGAACGTCCGCCTAGGTCTTCCCCTTTGTCCTGTTCCATTCACACTTGCCTTATATATCTTCTTTGTCAGTCTATCGTCATCCATCCTCTCCATGTGCCCAAACCATCTTAACATGCCTTTCTCAATGCTTGTCACTACATCTTCTTTTACCCTACACCACTCTCGTATCACACAATTCTTTACTCTGTCGGTCAAAGACACACCACACATACTTCTCAGTGCTCTCATTTCTACAGCATTTATTTTACTTTCAAATCTCTTCTGCCATACCCAACTTTCACTACCATACATAAGGGTAGGCACTAACACGCCTCTATGTACAGCCAAACGTGCAATTTTTGGACACGTTTTGACTGTTCATAAACGCTTTCAGAGCTCCATTCACACTATTACCTGCATTAACTCTCCTTTCAATATCTTCTTCATTCTTACCATCTCTTGTAAACAACGTACCTAAGTAAACAAACTCATTCACTTGTTCCACTCGCTGTCCATCGATCAAAACATTACAAGCCGTAACGCATTCCTCCTTTTCAAAAACCATCACTTTCGTTTTACTTACATTCACTTTCATTACTTTCCTCTCTAACGCACCATGCATGATTGCTACCATCTCCTGCAACTCCTCCGCTGAAGATGCAAGTATTACCTGATCATCAGCATAAAGGAGGCATTTGACGAGTAACCCATTCATCCTTAATCCGCAGTCACTATGTTTTAAATCTTGCAAACAACTGTCCATGAAGAGGTTAAACAGCCACGGCGACGCTACACATCCCTGTCTAACACCTTTCTCGATGGTAAACCAGTCAGTGTATGCCCCGTTTATCCTCACACAAGCTCTAGAATCCTCATAAAGGGATTTCAGAGCTCGAATGAGGCTGCTGTCCACCCCATTCATTGACAGCACCGACCACATTTCATTCCTCACCACTTTATCGTAAGCCTTTTCCAAATCCACGAATGCGCAATAGACCTTTTGACCTTTGGCCAAAAACTTTTCGGCTATGCTTCGCAAGGAAAAAACCTGATCCGTGCATCCCATACCCTTTCGGAATCCCGCTTGTACATCCCATATTTTCTTGTCGGTTACTTCCATAACTCTTTCAATAAGTACCTTTGCATACAATTTGCCAACAATGCTATACCTATATAGGTATATACCTATATAGGTATATATACCACCAATTTTGAATTGCCCGCGCTAATACAAACATGACGTTTACAATAGTTTTGTGTGGGCTGCAAATAGATGGTGCTAGACGCCAAGGAGAAATCTGTTCACAAATTTGGTATGAAGTTGTCATTCTTCTCTCTGAGTATAAGTGTTCTGTGAGAGTGGGTATCGAACCTACAACCCTCTACAACCTTATCTACGACACTCGACTGTAAACGGTAAGGCTATCACTTGAGCCAGTCAAAACTTGTGTTACCCACAGAAAAAAGTGGGAATTAGATTCTACATAATTCCTAAGGGCTCTATCAGACAGAGAGCGGTCACGCGGTCAAGCGTTCAAGAGGTCAGTTTTGCGTTCTTTGTGTTGTATTACGTTACATAGACCGCGTGACTGCTCTCTATCTGATAGGCCCTATGTAACGTAATATTACACAAAGAACGCAAAACTGATCGCTTGAACGTTTGACCGCGTGACCGCTTTCTGTCTGATTGAGCCCTAAGAACTAAGTGTTTACCAGATCTAATACATCATCCTTATTATTGAAACAAGCAAAATCTTGTTAAAAGTTTGGTGTCAAAAATCTAATTTTAGTATTTTCTTAATTTAGGACAAGGTTGTTAAGCTTGAACTTCTCTTTTCACTAGGGATGTTATTTATGTGTTCTTTGTAATTGAATATATTTTTACTAGAGAATGCTCGCAGTTACACCCGCACATTTTTTTAAAATTTAATAAGCGGAGACATTGCCGAGCCGAGTCAAGTACATGGGATCAGTACTCCACTCGTCTGGTAACATCGATTGCGACGTCAAAGCACGCATTTCGGCAGCCTGGCGTGAGGTGAGCGGTGTCATTTGTGACCCCAAAATGCCGGTTAAGCTCAAAGAACAGGTCTACAAACTCATCATTAGACCTGTCTTGTTACATGGCAGTAAGACGTGGACTATGCTTGAGCGACACAAGCAGAGTCTGCGTGTCACGGAGATGAACATGCTGCGTTGGATGTGTGGAGTCATGCGAAAAGACCGCATTAGGAACTCCCGCATCCGGGGTAGCCTTCATGTCCATGACATTGCTGACAAACTTCAAGAGTGTCGGCTACGCTGGTGTGTCCACGTCTTACATCAACCGGCATCTTACGTGTGTAACAAATGTCTTGCCATGCTACCTCCGGGCTCCAAGGCTTAGGTTTTGGAACGCAACCGGGACAGCGCTAGGATGATAATGATGAAGATGATGTTTTTTTTTATTTAATCTTTTCTACCCGTTTCCTTGAGAATTTCGGGTAATCCTTTATTAGAGCACCCCAACAGTCTGCACCTAATAGTTATGGCGCGCTGCTCGTTGTATGTCAGTCACTCAAGAGTTTTATATACATATAAAGATTGACTGCCTCTCAGCGATAGCCTAGTGGATATACCAACAGACTGCCATGCAGAGGGAATCGGGTTCGAATCCACGGTACGCACCAATGACTTTTCGGAGTTATGTGCGTATTGAATTGTTAAATTTCGCTTGCCCCGTGCCTCGGAGAGCACGTTAAGCCGTCGGTCCCGGTTGTCATGAAGAACTTTGACAGTCGTAACAGGGCGTCAGTACCTTCTAAATAAACTGACACTAGTTTAAACCATGGAATATCGCTATCCCTTCGGGTTGCGGAGGTCAGACAGGCAGTCGCTCCGTGGAAAAGCTAATATTCAGCCAAATCCGGTTAGACCAGAAAGCGGACCCCAGATTGAAACTGAGATAACGCTAAGAGAAAGAAGAAGAAAGATTGACTGCCTCCATGGTCCTGTGAATAGCGTATGCGAATGCTGATCGGAGGTCCCGAGTTCGATTCCCGGGTCGGGCAAAAGTGTTACTGGGTTTTTCCGAATACTCAGTAGCAGCCTGGAGTCTGGTGACGCCTCTGCCCACCCCTTCGGGGATACAGGCGTGAGACTATTAATAAATAAAATAAATTATCCTAACAAGTGACAACCTCAGCGTCCTCAGCTGGCCAAATAGCCGCCATTTTGCACTTACGCACTCCTAATACAAGGGTGCAAGCGTGTGTAGAGCTTGTGTAAGTAAGTCTAAATAGATATTTCGATCTCCTATAACGCATGTATACACGCCATCTGTCAAAAAAAATTATTAGTTGCGTTTTTGTTACGCAATGCTTATAGTACTTGTATACACTGTGTCGTAATATTTATTACTAAGACAGTAGGTGTTTTCTAAACTTTTTAATTTTGGAAAAGACGACTTCTGAAGTAGCAGCAGTCACAGATATTTTTATCTGACACATCATTCTCGGCACAATAGCGGTAGCATAAACTTCAAGTCAACATACGACTATTTCCCGCCCCTGATTAATCCTTTCTCACAGTCGTGAATCGAAACCGCCAGCTCAGCAAAACCGTTTGAGTATTCCACACATATATACACTTTTTAGTTCGCTATGTTCCAGCCCACTCGCTAAGCTTATGCCGAAAGGCAACGCATCGTTTTCCAATCACAATGCGGACAGCGTGATAAGGGATAGCACCCTCGTCTTATCATCTCAGCTTCCACTCATTGAGATTTCCGAAGCATATGTTTTTATCTTCGAGCGTTTAGTAAGTACCTACTCCTTTTGGTAAGGTTTTGTGGCATGTCAGGAAATGAGGCTTTAGTTGGGTTTACTTTGTAAAAGGGTTATGCTCTATCTCTTTCTTAAATTGAGTACTTGATTACAGTGTGAACGGATAAAAACGTAAAAAACTCACAGTGATTCATAAAATATGGATTATAAGGAAACTGAAAATAAAGCTAGCTGTCGCCTGCTGTTTTATAGTGCTAGCTAGCAAAGCTTTTTCATCAAGCCTTCAGCTCTTACTTTAAGAGGGCTTGGAGATGGCAAATAATAAATTCCTTTGTAAGAAGCTTTTGTCAAATAAGTATCTTAAATCTTCAAATCAATCGATAGGGCGGACATTGAATCAGGCGGTGAATGTAACATCTTGATCTAAATAATGAAAGAGTAAAAAAGTGTGAGTTGTGCCCGGTACGGCAATAGGCTTGCCCCTTATTACGTGGGATTAAAGTATATCTGGCGAAAAGTGGGTGAGGAAATACACCTCTGCTTACCTCTTCGGGGTTATAGGCGTGAGACTATGTATGTATGTATGTAAAAAAGTTTTAATACACAATGACGAGAGGTTGTATCATGAAGGTATCATGGTTGTACAATAAAATTAAATTGTCATCTTAAATTGTCAATAATAAACGTCAAAAGTGAATAAATCACAACACGATTGACACATACGAATTTGTTGTGAATTACTTTAATTTTATTTACAATGGAGGGAAAGTACAAAGTAGTAATGATTCGCAACGGTGAAAGCGAGTGGAACAAGAAACGATTTTTCTGCGGCTGGTTTGATGCTGCTCTCACTTCTAAAGGTTAGTTTTAAGTTTCAAACAAATAGTTATTTCTCACAACTCTTCCAATAGATAATAGATTGAAATTAAACTGAAAGAAAAACCAGGTCATTCGGTTTAAATGCTACCTCAGTTAAACCATTACCTTCCTGAGAGAAGCGCGTTCAAGCAAACAAACTCTTCAGCTATACGAGTATAATATATTAGTATTAGATATTGATTTGCATGATTGTACCAAATTGATGACGTCTCGTTCTTAAAACTTGGAAGGTGCGGCAACAAATATGATCTAGAATCGAAATAAAAACACTAGATAGAGAGAGTATACAGGATGATTTGTAATTGCTCGTATTCCCTTCGGTGATTCTAGGGCCAAAATGAAGTATTTTTACCCCCGTCATATGAGGGTCCAAAATACACCATTTTGGAATAAAACTGTTTTTAAGATTTTTTGAGCAAATTCCAAATTTTTGTTAAAACATCTTCTAAAAAAATATTTTGACCACTCTTGGTGGCAAATTGGGTCTTATATAATAGCCAATTAAATGGCCCATCTTTTAAAATTAAATAAACCTACTAGCTCAACGTGGAATTTGGAAATAGAGCCAAAAAACACACAAAAACTTTTCGAATAAAATAAAATGACGCCACAAAAATGCAATTATTGATAAAAATATATGTGACATGTTATGTAAAGTATTGGAATAACTTCCTGGTATTACCAGCTATCCAAAAAGGTATAATAGTTTTAGCCAATTTTTAAGTTTTTTGAACAAAAGCGGCTATTCCTCAAAATTCACACCAATTGGCTAAAACTATTATACCTTTTTGGATAGCTGGTAATACCAGGAAGTTATTTCAATACTTTACATAACATGTCACATATATTTTTTTCAATAATTGCATTTTTGTGGCGTCATTTTATTTTATTCGAAAAGTTTTTGTGTGTTTTTTGGCTCTATTTCCAAATTCCACGTTGAGCTAGTAGGTTTATTTAATTTTAAAAGATGGGCCATTTAATTGGCTATTATATAAGACCCAATTTGCCACCAAGACTTGTCAAAATATTTTCTTAGAAGATGTTTATAACAAAAATTTGGTATTTGCTCAAAAAAATCTTAAAAACCGTTTTATTCCAAAACGGTGCATTTTGGACCTCCACATGTAGGGGGTAAAAATACTCCATTTTGGCTCTAGAATCACCTAGGAATCACCTCTAGAAGGGAATACGAGCAATAACTAATCACCCTGTATATACTTATCATCATCCTCCTAGTTCAGCCTAACAGCCTAAAATATTAGCTTCTTCACTGAGCGATTGCCTTCTGAACACACGTACAGAAAGATTATATAAAATGTTGGATAAGCTTTTGTATCATAATACTCACGCCTTTTTTTGTCGGGGTAGACGTCTTGTAGCAGCTTGCTTCTGTCCTTAAGAAACTCACACATTGCCTCTACATTAATTTCTGCGTTGGACCTCTGATGGTTATGTAATACTAATATATAAAGCTTGAAAATTTGTTTGGTTTAATTTTTTTTATTTATTAACTACCAGTCAGATTTGAAAAATATTCAGTGTTAGATAGGCCATTTATCGAGGAAGGCTATAGGCCATATAACATCACGCTATAAGCTACAGGAGCGGAGCAGTAGCCTTAAAAAACGTGGGTGTAACCGCGGATTCATCTAGTTAGATGATAAATAAATTCTGTTTATCAGGTTGCGCCGAAGCAGAAACAGCTGGGAAGACCCTCAAAGCGTTAGGGTTCAAGTTCGACGCCGGTTACACATCATTATTAAGACGAGCTCAAAAAACTTTAGATATTATACTCAACGAGATTGGAGAACCAGACGTACCAGTCTACAAGTCTTGGAGGATGAACGAAAGACATTATGGCGGCCTCACCGGGATGAGCATGACAGAGTGCGCTGCGAAGTACGGATATCCGCAAGTAATAACGATAATTTAGCTTTACAAGAAAGGTTTCTCAATTTGAGTGCACATTTTATTTTTTATAGACTCACGCTCGTTTCTCCGTAGGGGTAGGCAGAGGTGTACTATTACACCCTTTTCGCCATGAATATTTAGGTCCCACGTAATTGGGGGCGAGCCTATTGCCGTTACCGGGCACATCACCAGACTCCGTGCTGCTACTGAGAATTCGGAAAAAACCCAGTAGGTAACATTGAGTGTACATTATTTTTATCTAATTTACTAGTTTTCCAATGTGAATTATAAACTTCCACACATGTATTGCAAAATTCATAGACCCAAGCATGAATAAATGCGGATGTGGCGCGTCTCCACAGACCATGGGCCATTTGCTTTCGTGTCCCACAGGCCCGGAGTCGTGTACGCTTGACGACCTGTATGTGACAAGGCCAAATATCATTCGAGTGGCCGAGTTTTGGGCCAAATCTATTTAATGTGTTGCCATCGACACGATTAATAAATAATAAACCTAAGTCATCCTCAAAAATCACATTATCTATTAGTAAAATCATACAGATACATACATACACATTAGAACGCCTTCACGCTAGCGATTTCGCGGCGTTTTCTCTGCAGCAAATTGAACGCTTCAAATACATTCATTAGAACACCTACGCCACACAATCGCTAGTGTTTAGGGCCTTTTTAGAATTACAGCCAGACACAGACCAATGACATTATCATCTCCAGTAGAGTTACGGTCAAAGTCTAGTACATTATGAATTAAAAAATGCAAATATCCATGTTATAAAATCTCTGCGTCCGTGATCCAGTGGATAGCGAATACGTCTGATGATCTGAGATCTCGGGTTCGATGCCCGGGTCGGGCAAAAGTTGTAAAAGGTTATTCCGCCGAATTCTAGTAGCAGCACGAAATCTGGTAAAGTTCCCAGTAAAGGCAATAGGCTCTCTATTAAGTGCATGGCAAATGTGGGTGTAATATTACACCTCTGCCTACCGGGACAAAGGGCGGGTCTATAAAAAAATAATCTTTAGTTTAATTTACCTTAAAGGTACAGATCTGGCTTCGCAGCTACGACCTGCCCGTGCCCCCCATGGGGGAGCACCATCTGTACTACTCAACCATCATGAACGACCCACGCTACGTGGGGGACCCTAAGCCAGGAGAATTCCCCATGGCCGAGAGCCTGAAACAGACCGTTGATAGGACATTGCCTTACTGGCATGATGTTATAGTACCTCAGGTATGTCCACCGAAATATCAGTTTTGATTTTGTTATGTAATAAACTGGCTAACGACCAGCCGGGTCGCGTGATAGTAAGCATTACCACCACCCATGGACACAAGAAATACAAGGGGAGTCACAAGTGCGTTGTCGCCCTTTGGGTTGCAAAAATAGATAGGAGGAGGAGTAGGATGAGCGACAAGGAATAGCGGATAGGTCCTCCGGCACTCTCACTCACCAAACGAAACACAACAGTGTATGTACTGTTACTTTACGTCGATTCTGTGAGAGGGTGGTACAAACCTGGTCGAGCCGGCCCATTAAAGCTACAATCAGCTAGGCTCTATCACCTATAAATGGTTTATATAAACACTATCGGTCATTCAGTTTATGTCGTAGTCATTGTATATGAATTTATTATAACGTAATTTTCTGAAAGGGTATTTGTTATCTTCCTTTTAAGCGGTTGGACTAATTTTGATGAAATTTTGTGTGTGTATTTCAAGGGATCCCGGGAAGGTTTAAAAACAAATATCATTATAAAAAGTAAAATTTCATCATTCCTGACAAGTACGAGGCATGCTAAGAGTTTATATTAGTGCCAGACACTAGTAAACCATGTCTCTAGTAAAATAAGCGTTTCTTTTCACTTTTCATTTCATTCCATTATTGAAATAATATTTTTTTTATTCTATTCTACCAGAGCAGTTTGATTAGTTCTATCTAATTACTCTGTATGATTCCTAGATCAAAGAAGGCAAGAATAGCATCATCATCGCTGCTCACGGAAACAGTCTTCGTGCCATTATCAAACATTTAGATGGTAAGTTTAAAAACAATAAATTATACATTTTCTTTCAAATACGTTGGCGCATTTTTATTTTGTAGAAATACAGCTTCCACCGTTTACACCATGTATTTTAAGTCAGTGTTTTCCCGAAAAGTACCTATGTACTCAGCCCATGATATAGAAACTACATATAATATTAATTTTACAAAATTAGTAAAAAAGAAATATTTTCCGGAATTAAAAAGTAAAAATATATATTTTTCGGTATGCCATGGTTTAGACTAGTGTTAGTTCGTTCAAGGCTACTAACTCCCTCATAACATCTATGACGACTGTCAAAGATGTTTATGATAGCTGCGGGGCAAACTATATAATTAACGTTTTATATAATTAAGTCTTTTACATTTTACAACGACTACTTCCACACTGGGACTAAATCTTGTGTCGCGGGGGACTTTACAAACATACAACTAACGGACGCAATAAACACTAAGACTCGAAAAAACAATATTATACAGGGTGTAAAAAGACCCTTAACGAAAACTGAAACCCCATATTATACCAATCATTACGAACATTTTTTTGCTTCGACATCATACCTGGGAAATTATTGGTTCAGGAGATATTGAGGCTCAAAGTTACTATGATTTTTTTGTAATTAGGTACAAAATCGGTGCATTTACCCCGCCAACCTATTCTATAGGTGTCCTATGCACCCATGGATTAGTAGGTATTTCGAAATTTGCACGCGCGCATTTTTTATAGCGGCTTGAAAAAAGTGAATACTTAAAAAAAATGTCGTTTCCCAGGTTTTATTTTGCTTAGTATAACTTGGCATGATGTCCAAAACGAGTAGACTTCGGCTTGGTGATGGGTCTTGTGATACCCTGTATAATCACTCACAGTATTGTCTCGTGTGGGGATTGAACCCACAACACTCGGCGCAGTGTGAAGCGGCGAGCCGGCCGCTTAAACGACTACGCCAGCACTGCACTCTGGGAGCTTTAAAAGCTGTTCCACTTTCAGGTCTCAGTGAAGAAGACATCTTGAGACTGAACATACCGACTGGCATACCGTTTGTGTATGAACTGGACGAGAACCTTATACCGGTGGACTCCATGGTGTTCCTTGGAGATGAGGAGACTGTCAACAAGGCCATGGCTGAAGTCATCGTCGCGCAGGCGAAACTTAAGGGATAGTTTGTGTTTTATGTAGTTTTGAATTCATCATAATTGTTAATTATAATTAATATAGAAATACATTCGTAGTGTATGCAACAAAACAATATATTTTTTATTAAACTTTTAGTAAGTATATTGAACATGTAGCAATTATTTATAGAAATTAATTTAACTTTTTTAAAAAGACAATCCCAACTCTTGGTACTTTCTATAAAGTGGAGAAGAGTATTAAAAATGAGACATAGGACACAGAGACTCGAAACAATGATTCGTGAATGTCGTAAAGCGTTTTCTCGTATTGAAATCACAATATATGATGTGGTGTAAAACTATCATACCATCGCTCGTCGGTATATGCTGGTCGTTACTCTACTCACTCTACTAACTCATTATGTCGATTGTTTGGACGCAAGAGGTGTGGTGGTCTTCCAACTAGAGGTTATGCTCAGACTAGGTTAGGTCCGAGCCTTTTTTAATAGTGCGATTCAGGATTCGTGTCAACGCCACTGTAAGAGAAATTCTTTTTCAAGACTTAACCTGCAGTGTGTACAAATACTTTCATCTTTACAAACCAAAGAATACACTGACTCGAGACAACAATTAGTAGTCCACAGGGTTCACGGACATAAAGTATTAGGGGGACCAAAGTAAAGATGCATTGATTGTGTTAAGGATGACATGAATGATAAGCACTAAGGGAGTTAATGTTCCGATAACGTCTGATGAGAATGGAAGAGGAAGACTTTCTGCGCTGATCCCAAGCAATATGGAAACAGGCTAGGCAGAAGAAGACAAAACTGGTCCATGTGGAGATTGAATTTCAACCATGGAATGGTACATCAACGCAATATTAAATGGCACGAGGGCCGCTTAAACCACTAAGACAAACGACACCAACTGTACGGTGCAGATGACACCAATTATTGTAAGTATCTACCGCTACGATGACATTCAAGTGATGTTATATCACTACACACAGTCGTTTTATTCATCGCACAGTGCGGTATGCACAATTAACAGTATTACTCCACATAAATAATTGACAAGCGCCGCGTTGATCCACTTATATCAGTAAACCTTTTGGGAGTTTGTGATATACGGATGAAAAGAACGGTAAACAAACCTGATTATTATTATTTTAAGTATCTAATGTTTCAATGCATGGTCAAATGCCTTGCAACTAGTTCCATATTTACTTACCAAAACCGAAGATAGTCTTCGTTTTGTCGTGTCATTTGTGATTTAAGTTTTGCGCGATAAGTAATTCGCCACAGCTATGGCGATATTTGTAGCCTCATACAGCTCGGCAAGGAACACTTAGCTGGACAGAAGGGACAGGGCAGCAAGTGTGGCATGTCCTGCTCTGTAGCCCCGCATCCGCACCGCAAGGAGTCCTCAGCCGCAAAGCCCCATCTGTAGAGGTTGTATCTATAACAGCACCTGTATTCGCAGCCGATATAAGAACTTCCAGGTGGACCAGGGCCGGTCCTGCCCTGGGGAAATTTCTCTGCAGTAGGTAGTATATTACGTAGAAACTCTTATAGGTATATACAACTTGAAAAACTAATCCCTCACCTCTGGAACGCCGGCGGAACATACATATGTCCCAGGAAAATTTGTTTCATCCAGCGCTTGCGGGAAACACGTATGTCCCGCAACGACAGCGCCATATTTCACTACTTGAAATTACGTTAAAATAATTCCACCAATAAGATTATGCCCCACTATTGCAAAGTGTGATTATTTTTTTTATTACCGCATTGTAATCGGTTGTCATTTGTATAGACCTTTTTTGCAAAAATAACGACGGAAAATTGTTTGCCGCAAGTTCGACTTCGCGCGCGTTGGAGTGACGACAGCTCTGCTTTGAAAAACGTGTAACGAGGCAATCTCGTAATTTCACTATATGTATTATATTTCATTATACTCGGAAACTAATCTTGTTTGCTAAAAAATATAGTTAAGATATCATCATTATTTAAATTATAACGAAAAACGATTTTCAAAATATCATTATCAAAAATGGCGGCATGTTGTAAGTAGAACCGTTCTCATTACAGTTTTGTAAGATTACGTAGTTAAAAGTCGGTACTATTACTCAAAACGTTTCTTATTTATTACAAACTAATGAGTAAAAAATAAACTTATGATTTCCATATTTACGAAAGTGTATATAAATCGGCACAGTTTCGCGCGTGATTATGGCAGCCGTTTCGTATTCCGATGATGTGTTGAAACTTTTGTTGATTTATAAAAATACTAGAGGACGCCAGCAGCTACGCCTGCATTTTTTTTAATTTACCCGTTTTGGCCGATCCCGTGGGAATTTCGGGAAATCCCTTCTTAGTGCACCCCTGCCGTCCCCAAGGAACATACATGCCAAATTTCAGCTTTCTGCGCTCAAAAGTTTCGGCTGTAGCGTGTCTGTCAGTCAGTCAGTAACGCAAGGATTTTATATATTAAGAAGATAAGTGAAGTTAATATTAACTATTGATTAAATTCCATAATGAATTAAGTAAGGTATATAAAGTGCTGTGAATAATTGCTAAAATGCTAAATATTTGTGGGATAATGTGTGTTGAAAGTTTAATTGGAGAGGATTTTTTCGTGTCTTCAAGTTTTACTTCAACCAAATGCAGGGAAAAGGTATTTATACATTATATATCTATAATAAGTTTTCAAAACATATTTCAAGGATGCGAAAACCGTCATTATTTTTGTGATACGTTTAAAACTAACTGAGATATAGGTAACAAACTGACGCCGGTCAGCTGTTGCTCGATCAGGAGGTAAAGCAGCCGGCACTACCGACCATTTTTTATTTTTTACGCTTGGCGCGGGAGGGGTTAATTGCTCTTCTTTTTCTTTACAGTTTTTAGTAGTTCACTGCTGGAGTTATGCCTCTACTAATTTACTTTACGGAACCTTCTTAATTTATTTATTTGTTATTAGTAGTAGTAGCAAACCGTGACAACATATTGCTCACCAATTGTAGTTGTAGTGTGTCTCAATTGGCCTTTTAAGTTTATTAAACGAGAATTATTCATTAAAACATTTTTACCAAATTTACTGTGACGCATCAGTAAAAAGCCGGCCATATTTTATAATTTTTGTGCGACAAAATACTTATTCTCACTTCCTGGTACACGGTTGGGAACACAAACAACGTTACAATTTATGTCCAATTGACTAGTCTGTTTATCTAGTAGCTGGATGCTAAACCAGTACTAAAAGGTCATCATGATCCTAGAGCTATTCCGGTTGCGATCCAAGACCTTCCACCTTGGAGCCCGGGTCCACTTTCTAGTTTTAACGTCTCCATATTGCCTTGTCTTTGGCATCCTTAGTTGAAAGTGTGTTGTAAAACTTGTAAGTACTAATAGGTCGCAGGTTCATTAAATTCGATTCCAAAATATTTTTAATATTGTGATCTTATTCACAATATTAAAAATATTCGTTTATTCAGTGTCTGAAAGTTACTAATCTATAACAGATAAGAACATAATTATATCATTATTTATCAGTTGTCTGGTGGCCATAATACTCAGCTAAGTTTATAATGCAGACTTGTAAGAATAATGCCGGAACATAAACAAAAATAAAAAAAATTGTTATTGCCTCTGAGTAACAAGCACAAACGACATTTGAAGATAACACAGTCGTATACCCCAAAATTAAATTACTTTTATGTGTAAACAGTAATTGCAGTTAATTACGACATGTAGAGTTTCTAGCGAGAGCGCCAAGGACAGTATTTAAACAAGTACTACCAGTGTGGAACAAAATACATGCTGTTTTTATTCTCTACCAAATTCAAAATACACAATTCATTTAACATTAAAATCATAAAGAAATTTTATTTTAAGCAACCTAAGTAAGAACTCTTACAACATTTCCTGCAACACGGATAGATTTTCTTAGAACGCACACCGTAGTCAGGACAAAGTTCTGATGTAGTCTGTCTTTTAACATCTCTTAACTTCTGCTGGTACATCTGTATTCGCTTTCTTTCTCTTTCCTTCTGAGTTAACCATGATCTCACCTTCTTTTCCATCTCTATTCGTTGTCTTATCTTAGACAGCTTTTTCTTAGAGCCGCTTATCAATTGATTAACCTGAGCTGCCTGTGTCTTATCGTTTAATCTTTTGTTGGTAAATTCCATTATAGTATCCTTAAGTTTATCGTTGTCATCCTCATATTTTACTCTGAATCGCCTTCTAGCATCAGTTTCGTTGGGTCCAGTGCCAAAAACTGTGTCGAATATATCATAAAGGGTCTTATTATCATCTACAGCAAAAAGTTCAGTTTCGTTACTCGCAATATCAGTGGCATTGAATTCCGCTAGATGTTCCTTCAGCTCTTGCATATATTTGATGCCCTCTAATACGTCCGAGTCATTGGCTTTGCTTAGGGAACTGATAGATGATTCTATAGCTTTTTGTATGTGTACATATAGCTCTCCTCTTTCTTTTTCCAGTTCTTGAATTGCTTGTTTCTGTTTATCATCGTGAATCACAGTTCCTTCTAGTAAAAATATACAGTTTATTATGATTACTGTTTGAATCATGCTCTTCATATGCTTATTAAAATGATTAGGTGCTGTCAAAAAAAATATACCTGTCTCCAATATGGCCGACAAAATATGGCTTTACAAATGTAATAAAATATGTGTATATACAGTTTTACGCATTATAATAACTCACGTAAGAGCTGGTAGCTGTACAATAGAACTCAATTGATCTTTAAAAATGTAAGCATTACATTGATTCACATTAATGTGAACAGCAGCTCTAGGCTTTTACTTACCACTTAAAAAAGCTACTACACAGCAATGGGCATCAAAAATAGCTTATAGCTGTATAACGGATTTACGGTGCATTATAATGGTACAAGTTTATGCTGTTCAGCAGCATTAGGCATCATCTTATTACTTAAAAATGCTATTGTAGACCCTAAGGCCCTAAAAATAGCTGAAAGCTGTACAGCTGCTTTGTGGTTTGCTACACTAAAACTATAGGCTTTACAAAAGCGTTTTGGTATGCCATTATCCAACCCTCATACAACATTTAGCATTATAATAGTTTTGAAATGCCAGCATAATGCGTCAAGATGCCCGCTGAACTTATATAAAGTGTTAATACGGGCCTAAGTTCTATATAAGTTAACTATTCGTTTGTTAAAATGCTTCCTGTGTTACTTGGGCTATCAGCTTATGCCTTCCATTCAGTTTCAGTCCAACATCTAGTGTTTGCACTCTTTTGAGGACATATTCTAGAACTAAATTAAAAAGCATGGGTGACAGGGCATCGCCTTGCTTTAGTCCAGTGACTACCGCAAATTCTTCTGTTATTTTAATTTTAAAGATTTAAGACTAACATAAAATTTAATATTTTATGTTAGTTTGTTTGTTCAAAATCGAAACGGTTATGTTGTTAGATATCCTTTAGAGTACATACATACATTTCTACTGGGTAGTCCACTTTTTCAGTTAAGTAAGTAGCGATGTGTGTCATTTGGTTCCTTAAGTGTTTTTAATATCAAGTTGTATCGTTAACCGTATAAAATCAATTTAAATTATCATTATATTTAAAAGTGGGTGTAACATTACACCTCTGCCTACCCCTTCGGGGATACAGGCGTAAGTCTATAAATAAATAAATTAAATAAATATTATTTAAGCAATAACACAATCATTAGGGACATCTTACGGACACAGAACGAACAACGAAGATAAATTGCCTCAACATCCCGAATCGCGCTGTCAGAAGTTACATACGTCATTACCAAATATACAAATCCTCATCAACCACAAAGGATTTATACATCGGTAAAGTAATCGTATATACTTCACTGGGTACGGTTGGTTATAACCTGGTAACAGAATCCTGTTTCGCAAAAAATATTACTCCGCGTTCCTCCATAACATGCAAAAAATATATAGGGGCTTTAAATTAGATATCTGACATTGTCCTGTCGAACCCTTAATTATAACGCGTACGAAAATGTTATACACGAGTATGGCTACATATAGGATTGGCCAATTCAAATCGGGCCAAATTATTTGAACTCCTCATTCCCAAATTATCACTCGCATTGACAACGATCAGATATCACGAACAAAAGCTTAACCGTTCAATTTTCTACCCAAATCCCAGCCCACGATTTTTGTTTAAAAAGTATCAAGCCTTATCTGGCCGAGTGGATTTTCCTCAATACTTGCGTCCCGGTGTTATCTCGGTTTTGCGGACGTATCGGCAGGCAGATACGCGGGCAACATTTGTATGTATGCTCACGACAGTCCTCGGTGGAATGCGTGGCTTTGGGTGAGATACGAGATACGTCCCGGGGAAATATTGGAATATTTTTAGGTCTTACGTATGTTTAGGAGTAGGATTGTAAAATCGCTTTAGAGCTGTAGAACAAAGTCGGTATACTTAAAAGCTTTGTGTAGTAGCAATGAATACAGATTTACATAGAAGTGCAGTTCTGAAGGATTACGTGTGCCGATTCCAAGTAGGGACTGTCTCCAGTTTAGTTCGTAGTTGGCACCGTTTGCGGCGCTGGCGTCGTTCTCCGTCTCTCTTACTCTCGTAGTTAAGACACACAGGAGGAACGTTCTTCTCTCTTGCTCTCGTAGAGACAGCTGTCACAGCGCGACTGCCACGCCACCAAGCGGCAATTTGGGTCACAGAGATTTTGTCTTCAGAGTGCCTATAGGAAATGCGCCTCTACGTAAATATCTGAGCTCTTTAGTTGTAGGTAACTGTCAGTACCTGAATGAATGGCAATGTTGAATTGGCGATTTTTAAAGCACTCTAATAATATTATATTTATCCAGAGCGTAATAACGAGAGCTGTAATACCAAAGATATCCTGGCAAGCAATAATAAAATCAGCAATTGGGATGCTTTCTGGAAGTTATAAGTTGAAAATGTCACTTTTATTCATCAATTAATATTGAAACTGTATTTAACATTTTTTATTTCATTCGCTACTACTTCATATTTCATTAAAAATCCGTAGAAGGAGATTGTTTTTGACATTTCAGGTACCTGATGAGACTAGTTGGAAACGTTCCTATTTGAACGTTGATCTTTATAACTAACTTATCATTAGATTAGGTAAGGCCATTCATTAAATAAAGACGATCGTGAAAGCAATTTTAAATGTCCCGAATATTTTTTAAATAAATTTTGACAGATCTCTAAGAAACCAGCTAACTGCTTGCCTCTTGACACAGGATAAAATCATCAGCTTTTTTGAAGATAAAATACTTCTTCATGCAATTTTACTTTGATTTACCAATGAAATACCATGCCCTTGCGACAGAATACCTCCACATGTGTGGCTTCAGCATTTGTGCTATTAAAGCCATAGTTAATGCTGCAATATAAAAAACCATATCTACACCTTTATTCTACCATGACTGCAGCAGAGAATTGATAAACACAATAAAAACGCCGGCTTGCGGCGAGCTCGGTCGTCCGAACAACGGATAAGATAGCGAGCTCACATGACCACATATGTTGTGTGGATGAATTGTTTCGGATAGCGCACACGTCGAATCGAAGCCGTATTGATGCCAGCTTTCATGTGACCTCACTTGTGGCCACGGTTCTGGGCAGTGGCATTAATAAGCCAGTTGAAATGTCTTTTAAAGTGACATAGGTAGTGGTTTAAGCAGTTACCTCGGATTTTATTACTGCTGTCAGTGTCGTGGGTTTGATTCACATGCAAGACAACACTAAGTTACTAACGCGACATTTTGACAAAGAGATAAAGAGATATTCTTCGAAAGAGACATTATGAGAAAACTACAATCTACGAAAGAGAGATCTTACGACCAGTGGACATTTTGCGAAAGTGACCTTTTGCAACAAAGCCAAACCTAAAGATATGTAAGATTATTGTCCATCAAAAACATATCCAGTAGGTACAACTAATTTCTTGTAATAAAACCACGATCTATGGACGATCCAGAGGATTGACGTGCATGGAAAATTTTATATTACGTCTATTAGACTAATAGTATTAGTCTATACATGCATTGTATTGTGGACACCATGTGGACACTACCACAATGCAACAATATAGCTGAGTATGTACTTATCTGTCACAGACTAAATGTTATGTTTTGCGATTTTGTACTTGTTATACTTCTTTTTGTGTCTGTTACAAATAAATGGTTTTTCTTTCTTTTGTAGCGATAGCTACATACAACTGAGGCCATCTAGCAAACGATGACGAAGACTATCACATTACGGCGACATCTATCGGACACGATACGACAGAAATAAAGTCCTGAACCACGCAAGCAGAATTCGCGCACGAGTTGACGCATATTAACTTCTCAAATACGTCCACCGGACTGACAGTCCACCAGGCACGATCACCCGTTAGAGGACCCTTCCTCTAGTTGGAGGAACACCACACCTTTCATCCTAGACACTTTTCGCATCTTTCATAATTCTAAAAAAACTGTATGTTACTTTAGCACGTCGTAAATTTCAAAGAACGATAATTGGTATATTTGTTTCGAAGTAAATAGCACGATCGTATAAAGTGATGTAACGCGACTACTGCTATATTCTTTTATTCTCTCGCACATTATCTGAAAGCATTTTGATTCAGCACACGTTGTTTATTTATAAAAAATACGAGCAAGCTCATTGGTATATATGGTTATTGGTTCCGTACCAAGAACAAGGCGGTGGACTATTGAAGATACCAACAGACTGCCAGGCATTTAGGGTATCGTTTTTGAATCCACGGCGCGCACCACTGAAATTTTGGAGTTAGGTGCGTATTGAATTGTTGGTTATCGCTTGCCCTGTGCCTTGGAGAGCACGTTAAGGCGTTTGTTCTGGCTGACATGAAGATCTTTGAAAGTCATTATGCGGAGTAGGTACCTCTGAATAACCTGACTCTAGTCAAAACAATGGCATATCGCTATCCCTTTGGGTTGCCAAGGACAGACAGGCAGTCACTCTACACAAGCTGGTATTCTGTCAAATCTGGTTAGACTAGTAAGCGGACCTCGGGCTCCAAGGCAAAAAGTCTTGGATGCAACCGGGATAACGCTAGGTCGATGATGATATATGGTATGGATACATTTAATGATTTAAATCTGTTTAATACCAGTAATAAGGAGACCTCAACATCGCATTTAACCTTATTCAATTAATAATTCTAATAATTTATTGCAGAACTAAGTGTAGATACACGATGATTGTATACAATGATGAGTGCTTAAGACTTAGCGCTCTTTGCAAGCGTAGCAATGTGTATTTAGAAAGGTTAGGTTGGTTGGTAAATAGGTGATTATTTCCACTAGCAATCAAAGAACCCTAAAAATAAAATTCGAAAGGACATTACAGTGTGTTCAGCAAATAAAGTTTTCTCAATTTTTATTAATAAAGTTTTCTCAATTTTTATTAATTTCTTAACACCTAATCTTCGATGTGCGTATCATCTCTATGCTGACGACTTGCAGTTGTACGCCCAGGCGAGAGTGGATGATATATCAGTAGCGATCGGTGACGTAAATAGAGATCTCGAGTCGTTGATGGATTGGTGCAAAAGATTCGGTCTGGACGTAAATCCAGCAAAATGTCAGGCCATCATTGTGGGCAGTCGCCGTTTAATGCCCAGATTAGATTTAAATACTCTGCCGCCCATCTTGTTTAATGGTCTAATTATTCCATATAGCTCTGAGGTCAAAAATTTGGGCCTGCTCATTGACTCGACTCTCGGCTGGCAGGCACAGGTGACCAAAGTTAGTCAGAAGGTTACAGGATCACTCAGAGCGCTATATCGCCTTAAAAACTTCCTCCCATCCAGGACCAAAACTATGCTTGTGCAGACCTTAATATATCCTATAATCGACTATGGTGATATGTGCTATTATGACTTGAATGCAGAATTTCTCAATAAATACGACCGACTTCTCAATAACTGCATTCGATTCATTTATAATCTTCGTAAGTATGACCATGTCTCTACTTATCGTTCTGAACTTAATTGGCTACCAATTCGTCAACGCCGTAGTTTGCGTGCTCTCACTACTCTCTTCACGATTATTAAGTCCCCTTCCTCGCCCACTTATCTTACTGAATACTTCCAGTATCTATCTTCTACTCACGAGAGAAGTCTCCGTTCTTCCCATAATCTACTTCTTTCATGTCCCAGTCATTCTTCTGGATTTGTCTACTCTTCCTTTATTATCCAGTCTGTTCTACTCTGGAACGTGCTCCCTCTTGAAGTCAGAATGTCCATTAACTGTTACGCATTCAAAATGAAAGTACGTGACCTCTTGTTTAAGAGATTGCAGGAATCAGCACATCCCTCTCATCCATTATTATAAGTATGTATTTATATGTATTGTGTATGTATATATTTATACGTATGTATCATATTATTATTATATAATTTATTATTATATGTTATTATTCCTTATCTATGTACTATAATATTATATTATGTATAGTATCCCATGTTTTAGTTAGGCATATTGTTATAACCAATATTATCTATTATATTTTATAATTACTGGAAAACGTGTAAAAAAGACATAAATCTCTTGTGCACCTACCACATTTATCTCTGCACTACCTAAGGGTCGACAGGTAGAGAATGCCACAAGGCATTATGTCCACCATTGTACAGTTTGTATGTGCAAAAAGTTTTTAAATAAAAAAAAATAAAAAAATAAAGTTATCGCCTGAGGGGCCATTAAATGCTCTGCTTTAACGACAAACAAAAGGATGAATATACGGCTCCACGTGTAAATGAAAATTGTAAATATTCTGTAAAAAAATAACACAAAACGTCAACGTGACATTTTGTATGATTTGTTTTATTTTTTGTAATGATAATCTGATTTTTTTGCTGTTGCCTTTTTGGTTAGAAATGTTTGTAATCTTTGCACCTTTTGTTAATTTTTGTTTTGTCTTGTTGAGCTTGGCCGTGGCCAAGTGCGGGTTGGCAGACTACACGTGTCTATTGAGAACATTTAAAGAACTCTCAGACATGTTTGTTTATATCAGCGATAATTACCAATATGAGGATGAACTTATGTACGTTCATTACCTCGAATAGCCAAAGGTGCGCGCTGTATCAGTTTGGTAGAATCTCCACTAGACTATGGGTATCATAAAAGTCTCTTGTTTTTTTAATATAACATCAAAATGTCAAGCGCAATATAAACCATTATGAGAATAATTCCCTAAAAATTGATCAAACATCAACCAATCTCACTTTATTATTTACCAATTTTCGTCGCCTACAATGGAGGGACAGATATTATAAATATAAATAGAATGGGGCGAAAATTATTCTAAAGTCTTAGAGTGGAGGCAAACAAAAAACTAATTTCCGTATTTATTGGTGACGGGTGAGGAAAGGGGCGAGATGGGCAGAGGGGGTGAAATATTTGATTGTTCAGTCGTTTTATTGTCAATCGACAATCGCGTCTGAACATCGGAAATTGAGTTATAGCTGCAGACTGCTTTGTTTAGACAGGGACCACAATTGCCACGGACTTGGGATAATAATATTCAGATTCAGAAGTTGTCTATGACGACACTTTTGACAGCTTTCAATAAAAAAAAACCGAGGTTATGGTGGTAATTGTATTAAGAGCTGTCAAAGGTAGTAATCTGAGAAAGAGTCGTACTTGGACAACTTCTAAATTTGCCGCTAGAGTCGCTTGTTAGAATCTTAGCATCGCCAATAAATTATTTCTAAGTTATGCGATTTCGATACGTCATATGACTTATATCATTTCACGTATTTACGAAGAGAAAGAACTAATTTTCTCAAAACAATATTTCCTCAAAAAAAATAAACGCGTAAAGTGCACGTTGACTCATGAACAATGTAGTGTTCCGAACTAGCCCTTAACTAGGGTCCGAAGTGTAATAGGACTGGATCACAACATTCGTTTTGTCGCTTGCAATTGTAAGTTTAATTTTATCGACTATTAATCGTTAAGTATTATAGCTAATGAAGCTTTATAAGTTTCATTGAAAGAATAGAGTTCATTATGTATATTGTTACGCCATCTATCGGTGAATGGGTGTACTAGAAGAGATTGAATGTATCGGTGGTTTAAAGGTAATTCATCTACTCTGTACTAGATGGCGTTGCTGTATCGAGCATAGACTGTTCGCGATTATTTCGACAGTTTTGTGGAAGAGTCTAGAATGCGCTAGTGATGTTATCCGGCCAGTATAAATAGAGCGCGAGCGCGCGAGACAGATATAGTTACAATTGAATATCGAAGCGATAAACAAGAAGCGAAGGAAGTAATTCGGAAGTGTTTAGTGAAGTGGAAAAGTGTTCGAAGTAAGTGTGTTTTATTAGTGCTAAGAATTAAGTGTGAAATAAGTGTGTTTATTAGTGTTGTAAAAATAAGTGTGTGTTTGTGTTAGTAAATAAAGTACAGTTTTCTGGCATAGTGTATATAATTTATCGTCGAACCCCAGCTCGTAACAATATTATTATAGAACATCATTTACACACACCCAAATGCTACGGTTTAGAATATAGAGGTAGTGATGGGCTATTCTGCAGTTAATGGCTTTTGCCAACATTTTTGCAAAAATATCTCTGAATACAAAAACGACTCAAGAAAACTAAAGGACGTTTGTCCGTTAGGAGTTTTCTTGAGTCGTTCGTCTGTCTAGACGAACAAACGGACATGCGCGGCGTATAGCAAAATTATCACATAGATTCTCATTTCATGGACTAATGCTTTCTTTTGCGCCGACTAGATCATTAATGTTTTTTGTTTGAAGTATTGTATATTGATGATAGGATGATTTGCGTGAATGCATAAGTGGCCTGAATTACTATTATACTTGTATTATACGAATAAATTCCTCATTTATCTGAGCTTTTTGATGAGTCTGCATTACGTTAGTACTTACTCATTTTTACGGTAAAAATATCTCTTTATGCACCGATAGTGACCTTCCAGCCTACCTACATGGGCCATCATTAAGAAATGACGAGCGCTAATATTGGTCCAAGTCCGTATCTTACATAGGTAAGCAAGTAAGACTTCACACAATGTGTGAGCATCACATCATACCATCGACTCGAGAAGAAGAAGAAGCACTTATTTTGTCCCAAGTCCGTAATTTACGTAGTAAAGCAAGTTTGACTTCACACAATGCGTGAACCGTCAGGAAATGAGAGCTAAAAGGTGATTGAATTTGCAAGACATTGTGTACGAGGGTACAGACATACGGGTTTTGAATGGTATGTTTGGGAGTAGTTGGAAGTATTTTATGTTGATGATGGGATGATTTACGGAAATGCTCGAGTTGCATGTTTATCTGTATACATTCGAATGTAAAGCCATAAATTACAAACCATTGTAACACAATGGTTCAGCAAATAGTTCACTAAGCTGTCAACGAACGCTTAATTAGAAGTAGAAATGTGTAAATTGCTTTGATTATTGGTTCGTTAATACTTATCACAATTATGTGTGCTCCCTACAACCAGTACGCCGACCGCCATTATATTTTGATCAAAGGGTTTCTTTTGTCAACCTTTGGGGATTTTTATCTCGTGAATTTCAAAGGTTATAAAGCATAAAACAATGTAAACTTTTTGATAATTTTGGAAGAGTTCAATATTTAACGAATTTCAGTCAGGATGTTAATGAAAACATTTTGAGCGTCAGATTGATAACGTTATGAATATGTTTTAATAATAATAAGAGGGCGATAGCCTAGTGGAGACACCGACAGACTGATACGCAGAGGGTCCGGGTTCGAATCCACGGCGCGCACCAATGACTTTTCGGAGTTATGTGCGGAAATCGTAATCGTGAGGCAACCAGCATGTCTGAGAATTCTCCGTAATGTTCTCGAAAGACATGTGAAGTCTGACAACCCGCACTTGGCCAGCGTAGTGGACTATGGCTTTACCCTTCTCATAGTGAGAAGAGGCCCGTGCCCAGCAGTGGGACAGTTTATTTACAGGGCTGATGATGATGACGAATTATACCAACAGACTGCCTCGTATAGGGTAGCGGGTTCAAATCTACGGCGCACACCACTGAATTTGGGAAGTTGCGTTAATGGTTACAGAGATTGCGAGTTAAGCTGACAGTCCCGGCTGTCATGGAGATCTTTGGCAGTCGTTATAGGGAGTCAGTAACTTTAAATAAGATGACGCTTGTCTTTATCATGGAATATCACTATCCCTTTGGTTGCAGAGGTTAGACAGGTAGTCACTTAATATCTTCTTGGGTATACGCGAATGCTACACATTGAAATTACCGAAGGTCCAAAGTATCCGAAACCAGCGAACATAAATAAAAAGAGTAATGAGTGTGGAGGAAGCGCGTGAGGTTTGTAAGGATAGAAACAAGTGGCGTCCTTTCACCACCACACCCATCCAAGTGGTCACCACTTGGATGGCTGTGCAAGCGTTGCTTAACGTTGCCGATCTGTTACGAACTGCAAGCCACGTACCGCTATGAACACTACATCTATATTTATATCGAATGAAAGTCGAACTCATAAAGTCTGCCCCCACATCCAACCCTGCAGTTTTTTAAGAACAGTTCTGTCTAAGTTCAAGGCAGTGTAACGTACTGTAAACTGCACAAGTCGATAATCGAAGTCCTAACTATGTGGTGCGGTGACGTGCCGCGGTCAGCGGAGCGATGACGCGGGACTGTTATGTGCGACAGCTCCTCTGAGTAAGACTGTGTTCTCACTTCTCACACGTTTGTAGCCCTATGACGTACGATCGGCCCTAATAGTTGATAGAGATATATACCTATTTGACATAAGCTCAATACAACATTTATGTCAAATATTATGTATCTCTAGTGTCCAAATCCATCGATAGATCAAAGTAGAGGATGCCCGCGACTACGCGCAAACATTTTTTTTTTAATTTACCCGATTTTCCCGGTCACGAGTGCACCCTTACGGTATCCAAGGAACATACATGCCAAATTTCAGCTTCAGATGCCTAATAGTTTTCAATGTGGCTTGTCTGTCAGTCGGTAACTTAGGGATTTTATTTAAACAGATATTGGAACAGCTAAAGGCCTAAAACCACACTACAGCGCGCACTTAAATCGCGCACGGTAAACCTTAATGTGGCCTTAGGCTGAGATGAATGTACAAATCTAGTGCAATAAATCAATCAAGCGGGGATTCATTTTTAGGGTTCCGTACCTAAAAGGTTAAAAACGGAACCCTATTACTAAGCCTCCGCTGTCTGTCTGTCTGTCTGTCTGTTCGTATGTCTGTCACCAGGCTGTATCTCATAAACCGTGATAGCTAGAGAGGTAAAATTTCCACAAATTATGTATTTCGGTTGCCGCTATAACAACAAATACTAAAAATAAAAAAAATAAAATATTAAGGGAAGGGCCCATACAGTAAACGTGTTTTTTTTCGTATTTTTTGCTCAAAATTACTAACGGTAACAGGTAGACGCTTAAAATTTTCACAGAATATGTAGTTGTATATTACCTTCCAAGATAAATAATAAAATTTAAAAAAAGTAAAAAATAAAGGGGGGGTCCCATACAACAAACGTAATTTTTAAGCAATTTGGTACTCGACCTTATAAACAGGTGGAAACTTAAAAAATATTTACGTATACATACAACAAACGTGATTTTTATTTTTAGATGATGATACGGAACCCTTTATGCGCGAGTCCGACTCGCACTTGCCCAATTTTATTATTAGATTACGATTTACCAAAAAAACCGGCCAAGTGCATGTCTAGCCACGCACAATGTAGGGATCTGAAGTATCCCTTAACTGATGTCTTAAGGATAATTTTTCATTACCTTAATCATCATCATCGTCGTCCCAGCGTTATCCCGGTTGCATCCCAGACTTACACGCCTTGGAGCCCGAGGTCTGCTTACTAAAGTCAAAGTCCTTTATTCATTTAGATCACAAAGTGACACTTACGAACGTCAAATTTAAAACATTATTACTGTTTGCTTCTACATTAACATTTACTGCCACGTTCGCAAAGCAAGGGCGTAGAACCATGAGAAAGAACGGGCAATAAAACTCACGGTCACTCTTTTTCATCGCCAGGTTTTTAATAATACATACGAGTAACAATTAAACTTTTGTAAGGAGCTGCAACTGTTACACATTCTATGTTACTTGTATATATTTACCGTACATAATACTCGAGCATAATCAAGTAAAATTTTGATGTTTATTTAGTTAGCCTCATAGCCGACATGGTGAAACAGGAGCATCCACTTAAATTATGCACCTAACAATGCAGGCAATCCGCGCAAATCTTCAAAACCATGATGGAAATGATGCAGTTAAATATCAAAAAAATTATACCAGCCCATAAGACCGCCATTGACCAGTCATCGCAAGTAGCCCGTTCACGAGTATGACGCATGTGCCAGACATCATCCCTCTCGCCATATCAGAGGGACAGGGAGGACCCGACACTATGACGACAACGGTATACGAACCAACAGTAATAAAATTAACAATCTGTTGGTATACTGACCATGAACACGACTAGTCTAAACAGATATGCACACGACAAATTGTTTATCGTGTATAGTCGTATAGTAGTCGTTTGCACAGAGCTTTATATCTTCACTATCGACGCTTAAATCGAGTTGCAGTGTGTACGATTACTTAGCAACTCCTTGAGGACACCTAGATTTTCTATCACCAGCGGCTGTAGACAAACTTGCAAGTTACAGATACTGATATATTGTAATGTATGGTGTCTTTGCATTGTCTTGTTGCTTTAATCGCTCTTGTTGTGAACATGACTGTTTTGAAATGATGATATAACTTTTCTTCCTATTTCACAGTTTATGAAATTCTTATTTACCGATTTTAAACAAGATTGTTTTGAGATAATATTACAGTTTCATTAGGTATTTTTCTTTCGTTGAGTAATTAGCCGTAAGTTGTGTGAAGAATGCGTTGCATTACCAAGTCGTAAAATTAGTTGTAAGTTGGTTACCTTTTAGCCGAAGGAGTACTTTATAAATATTGAAATTCGATAGTAACTTCAGACGAATTCTATTTTCTTTGCGTGGCAATTCAATTCACCCATAATTAAATGTGTGAAGCACCAGTTGTATGTAACTTTCGCGATAAACAAGGAATCCTGCAAATATTAGCATTATTTTGTAGAACTTGTTTTTAATTACATAGTTAAGCTTAACTTATCTGGTCACTTTTCATTAATTTAGTATTTTACCGCACAAACCTAACAGTCAGACATATTCTCTTGCATTTCCCATACTCTCCAATAAATTAAAACATCGGACTATACATCTAAATGAACAGATTTAGTAACACGATCGGCTCTCATTTGGCAAACGGAACGTAACGTTTTGTAACTCGCCATTAGGATAATGAATTAACGGCGCTGAGCCAAATTAGCAAGTAACTGTCGAACAGTTAACGGATGGAATGATCAATAAATTGTATAGAATAGTTTATTAATCTCTTCTCTTAATCACAATTATATTTGTGGATAACACAAAGTGATGTCTCGTTCGGGACTAAACCCACGACACTCGGCATAGTACCAAGTTAAGAGGGGACTGCTAAAACAATTGCGCCATATGCGCAAAAGCCCCCGACATGATCCAACGATTCTTGTTCCGAGGCAGGAACCGGGACCGACAGAGTTACTTGCTCTCAAAAGCACGCTAGCGCTGTTGTACTAAGTTTATACATTTAAGACACTAAGTGACTCTTAAAGCTTTGTGATAACTAGTAATATTTTTTATTTTTAAGTATTTATTATAATACTTAAGGATTGTCATGTTTCCTATTACTTCAATTTGCACCTACCTTCTTCTATCTCTGCATCACCCCAAGGTGCTTTTATTTTGAATCTCTTGCCGCCATTGCGCCCACAATGGAGAAAACCTACGAAGACTGCTCCGAGAGCCCTCCTGACGCTTCCACATCAGAATTGGGATGGGCCCACAACGACCCACGTGTTCAAAATGAAGACGCTAGTAACGAAAAATTGCTGGGCTTGTTGGAACTACAAAATCGCAATTTTCTGACGCTGATGCAAGCCATGAAAATACCTACTACATCGTCGCATGGCCTTTGTTTACCGGACTTCGATCCTGAGCAACAAGATATGGATGGACGTGTTTGGGTGACGAGAGCAGACATGTGATTGAAGATCAAGACCCGCATTGCGCGCCGCTTGTGGTCGCACTAATGCGTATCGTTTCCTGGGATGATATTGTGCAATGCAGTGTGCACAAAGGCGCGAGCGAAGGCGACTGCTAACGCTGCTATGTTGGTGAATCAGCTGAGATTTCAACGGTTAACGTGGTGATCGTATTTTGTCTGATTTTATTTATTGGTAGTGCCAATTTTATTTAGTGACGGAAGTTGTGAAACATTACGCGTTTAACCTTGGAAATGTCGTAATCGTCGTGGTGATATCGCCATCACATCGTACCGAGTGTTGTAGGTTCGATTCCTACACGAGATACTGAAATGTGGAACCATTTGACCTTTGCCGTATTTTAAGCTAGCTTAAGGTTGTCTTACTACCGTTGTGACCTAGCTATAGCGTAGATATCGAACGGAGGTTTGAGTTTGATACGCCGGTTAAAAAGAAAGCGATTATTGTTATTTCTACATGCGAGGGTGGCTCGCACTCACGAACCTTGTGATCATTTTATGCTTGCTTGCAAACAGATTATCTTGTCTCGGTCTTACTTTATGGACTGTATCAGTAACGAGAGTGAGCGTACAGGCCGACTTGCATTATTCCAAACAAATGTGGTTGGTTGGTTAGTGTAACCTGACCATAATCGAAAGATATTACTAGCGCCATTATTTTATCGACTCGTAGTGTTGATAATACCTAACTGTTTTCCTTTGAACGTGATCAGAGCCTAAGTAAAAAGTGGCACTGTTACTCGTTGTAATTCTGAGTTGTACAGACGATCTCGGTGTTGCAATTACACCTGCTTCTTTGTGTGCATAAATTTTTAACATGACAAATTAAAATGTTTTTAACTCATGATTATTAAATGGCACCACTAGTAAAATTAAATTCAATTTTAAGATTTTACGCGTGAAAATTACCTACTGTGTGTTTTTAAAATTCGTGTGATACGCTGGGAATTTTTATTAAGTGCCCCGAGTTCTCTGGCTAATTCCAAGTTATCCTTAGGACGTTTAAGAGTGATAGTGTTTCTAGTAGAAGCTGTTAAACTCGATTATCAGACGTTGAAGAAAATGATTGATTTATCATCATAGTGCGTTACGATAATCAGTTTCAGAGATTTTAATTTTCATTATAGGTAGAACTAGGTTAGTGATCGTTAGTGATGATTGTATGCTTAACCTTATTCTCATTAAATAGGTACTTTGTTAGTCGTTGCTGTGATAATTTTTAAGCTTTGCACAGTGGGATTGACTTGGGACGAACCTCTACGCGGTACTCTTGTTGAGGAATGGACCTCTTTTGTATCCTCACTTCCTGCCGTCAACGAGATCTCCCTGCCTCGTCCCATCCTTCCTCCCGGGAAGTACAAGGCCACCCTTCACGGGTTTTGTGATGCCTCGGAACGTGGTCACGCAGCCGTGGTGTACTTGCGCACAGTCAGTGCCTCAGGTCAGGTGAGAGTTTCCCTGATCATGGCGAAGAGCAAGGTTGCACCCCTTCGGACATCTCTGACCATCCCAAAATTGGAGCTCTCGGGAGCAGCCCTACTTGTACGCTTGTTGAACCACGTGTCCAGTACTTTGGGTAAAAGCATTTGTATTAGTGGGACCTACACCTGGATAGACAGCCAAATTGTTCTTTGTTATTTGAAGGCGTCTGTCCATACTTTGGAGGTATTTATTGCTAATCGCGTTTCCCAAATCCAGAAATCCGAAGTCAAGCTTGTTTGGAGACACGTGCCAGGTGAGCTCAACCCCGCTGATTGTGCCGCGCGCGGATGCTTGACGCCTAGTTTGATAGGTCATTCGCTGTGGTGGGGTCCGGAATGGTTGAGTCAACCAGAAACCGATTGGCCTCGAACGCCAGTTTTGAATACTTCTAATTTGCCGGGTCTACGAACACTCGCTCTTGAGAAGGTGGAATGCGCCTTCGACCCTGATTTCTTGTTGAATCGTTACAGCTCCCTCGACAAGTTGTTAGGTGTTACTGCTTGGATAAAGCGTTTTGTTTTTAATTTTAGGCACCCACAACAGAAACGTCTGACACCGTTTCTCTCACCACAGGAACGACAGGAGTCTCTCACCTTTTGGGTTCGTTCTGTGCAATTGGCGCATTTTGAGAAGGAGATTGCTATCCTTAAGTCAGGGAAATCGAAATTGTCGGGAGCTGTCTCTAAATTGAACCCCTTTTTGGACGATACGGGTCTCTCGCGCGTTGGAGGGCGTCTCAAGAACGCCAACCTAAGGACGGTCATTTGATACGCTTGTTGGTAACTGACCGTCACCTTAAAAATTCGTATGCTGGTTGTAATGCGCTCTTGGCTATTTTGCAACGCGAGTTTTGGATCTTGTCTGCCCGAAGAATTATTCGGAGTGTAGTCTTTCGCTGCATCCCTTGCTATAAGCTCAAGGCTTCTACCATGCAGCCCTTGATGGGGGACTTACCGGCAGATCGCGTAACTGAAAGCAGGACGTTTGACGGTGTTGGCACGGACTTCGCTGGTCCCTTCTTGGTGAAAACGTCAACACTTCGAAACAGCAAGACTGTTCAGGCCTACTTGTGTGTTTTTGTTTGTCTTTCCACAAAGGCCGTACACTTGGAACTGGTCTCCTCGCTTACGACCGAGGCATTTGTAGCCACATTTGACCGATTTGTATCCCGCAGAGGGCTGCCTTCCTTGATCCGTTCCGACTGCGGCACTAACTTCAAGGGCACGTATAATTATTTGAATGATGTTGTTAATTTTCTTGAAACCAACAAGGCTGATATAGGTGATACTGGGCTTGCCCGACGTGGGATAAATTGGTTGTTTTCCCCACCAAATTGTCCACACTGGGGTGGTATTTTTGAGGCCGCTGTAAAATCGGCCAAAACACACTTGCGCAGGACAATCGGTGAGTCTGTCCTTACATTTGAGGAACTCGCAACTGTGTTTTGTAAGTTTGAGGCCGTTTTGAACTCTCGGCCATTGTGCCCGATCTCCTCAGATCCGAATGATTTGGAGGCCCTTACGCCGGGCCATTTTTTGATTGGTCGCCCACTTGTCGCCTTGCCTGAGTACCCCTACATTGAAACGAGACCTGGTCGTCTCTCGTGTTTTGAATTGGTACGCCAGATTACTCAGAGCTTTTGGAAACGCTGGAATTTGGAATATTTGCACATACTCCAGCAACGCGTTAAGTGGACCGACAAGACCGATCCACCCAAGATTGGTGACCTCGTTTTGATCAAGGAGGCTAACCTTCCGCCACTCAGATGGCGCAGGGGGCGCATCCTTCGTTAGGTAACTGGGGCTGATGGAGTTCCCCGATTTGCTGAGGTCTTGGTGGACGGTTCGATTTTGAGGAGAGCGGTTGCAACATTGTCACGTCTACCAACCGATTAGCGGACCGGTAGGCCGGTCCGGGGCGGGTGGATGTTTGAAATAGAATTAGTTTTTATTATAAGTCAAATCGATTATATCGATTAAGTAACATTTTGTTTAGTCTATTGAAAATTTCTGACAATGGTCACACTGAACTGTCAACTTCCTTCCGCTTGAAAAATTAAGACGCCGTTTGCTCTCTCGCGTGGAATATTGTAATAAAATTGGAAGTATTGGAACCCGTTTGAGTGCCACTTCTTTAATCAGCTGGCATCGGTTTACTTGTGATAAAGGATAAGTTGTATCTTAATGAACATTTGTGAAATATTGAACTTTGTAAAACACGTGTGTGAATTCCTGATTGGTGCCCGAGGAGAAGGACTTCGCCGAATTGTACACTGGTATCTATTCGATTCTCTTGTTATTTTGGCCAAAATTATGAGTTAATCTTATAGGTCCACTCAAGAACATCACCAGTGAAGATATCATGTGAGTTGAAACATTTTATTAATGTTGGTTGTGATTCGCTGTACAACGCAGTGCATGTGTCTGGATCCTTGTCTATCGTGGTCAGGTAGATGTATTACAGCTTCCACTGCGCACCTTGAAAATTCCTGCCTGCCTACGGTAATTCTAGACAAGGCGTGAGTCTATAAATAAAAAAATTAAAAAAATCTGTTGGTATACTGACCATGAACACGACTAGTCTAAACAGATATGCACGCGACAACATATTTATACGAATAGTAGATCTTTATATCTACTATTCGTATAAATAAGTTGTCGTGTGCACAGAGCTTTATCACTTCACTATCGACGCTTAAATCGAGTTGCAGTGTGTACGATTACTTAGCAACTCCTTGAGGACACTTAGATTTTCTATCTAAGTGTCCTCAAGGAGGCTGTAGACAAACTTGCAAGTTACAGATACTGATATATTGTAATGTATGGTGTCTTTGCATTGTGTTGTTGCTTTAATCGCTCTTGTTGTGAACATAACTGTTTTGAAATGATGATATAACTTTTCTTCCTATTTCACAATGTATGAAATTCTTATTTACTTGATACTGGACTGATTTTAACAAGATTGTTTTGATATAATATAACATTTTCATTAGGTATTTTTCTTTCGTTGTGTAACTAGCCGTGAGTTGTGTGAAGTCCTGCGTCGCCTTACCAAGTCGTAAATCTTTTTGTAAGTTGGTTACCTTTTAGCAGAAGGAGTACTTCATAAGTATTGAAATTAGATAGTAACTTCAGACGAATTCTATTTTCTATGTGTGGCAATTCAATTGAACCACAATTAAATGTGTGAAGCACCAGTTGTATGTAACTTTCGCGATAAACAAGAAATCCTGCAAATATTAGCATTATTTTGTAGAAGTTGTTTTAAATTACAGAGTTAGGCTTAACTTATCTGGTCACTTTTCATTGATTTAGTATTTTACCGCGCAAACCTAACAGCCAGACATATTTACTCTTGCATTTCCCATACTCTCCAATCAATCAAAACATCGGACGATATATCTAATGAACAGATTAAGTAACGCGATCGGTTCTCATTTGGAAAATGGAACGTAATGTTTTGTAACTCGCCATTGAGATAATGAATGAACGGCGCTGAGCCATTTTAGCAAGCAACTGTCGAACAGTTAACGGATGGTATGATCAATAAATTGTATAGAATAGTTTACTAATCTCTTCTCTTAATCACAATTCTATTTGTGGATAACACAAAGTGATATCTCGTGCGGGACTAAACCCACGACACTCGGCATAGTACTAAGCTGAGAGGGGACTGCTAAAACAATTACGCCATATGCGCAAAAGCCCCCGACATGATCCAACGATTCTTGTTCCGAGGCAGGAGCCGGGACTGACGGCGCATATAGACATAAAAAAAATAGCGCTGTCTCCCCGAAGGGGTAGGCAGAGGTGTAATATTACACCCACATTTTGCCATAAATTTTTAGATCCCACGTAATAGGGAGCGGGCCTATTGCCGTACCGGGCACATTACCAGACTCCGTGCTGCTACTGAGAATGTCCTAACGGAAAACCCCATAACACTTTGCCCGACCCGGGAATCGAACCCGAGACCTCCCAATCCCACGCGCACATTTATGCCGCGAGACCAACGAGGCAGGCAACAGAGTTACTTGCTCTCAAAAGCACGCTAGCGCTCCAATACTGCTGTTGTACTAAGTTTATATATTTAAGACACTAAGTGACTCTTACAGCTTCGTGATAACTAGTCTATCGGATCTGGAAATATAAAGATACGAGAGAGATTGAGAGAGAGAGATTTTGATTTATTTTACAAACCACAGAAAAATCGGGTTCATATTCGACTGAACGAATAACTGCGCCTTGTGGGTTAAATGCCCATACGAGATAACTATGTGCGATTTTAGAATTTATTGTGGGTGGAAATCAAACACGAGAACTCGGTCTTACCAGTCAGGATCACCAACTCACGAGTTACTAGACCAACAAGTCAGCCAACTTATGTTGTAGGCCTGTACGAACTAAGAACTTTGTACTTCAAAGAAACAAATATCTAGGTCAGAATACCACACATATACTAACTATCGTACTGTTACGCGGGACCGGAAAAGCGTCTTTGAAAAAAAAAGATATTTGAACTAGCTGAAATTATTTATTGGAACACGGTACACACGTAATATTAAAACTTGTATAAACTGGATTTAGAAATAGAACTGGTACAAAGATTTAGGACTTGAGACTGGCACATTAAGGATATGGTAGAACTGTTCGC
This sequence comes from Euclidia mi, assembly GCA_944739405.2. Lineage (NCBI taxonomy): Eukaryota > Metazoa > Arthropoda > Insecta > Lepidoptera > Erebidae > Euclidia > Euclidia mi. The sequence goes on along the minus strand of OX123205.2, from coordinate 2,376,627 downwards.
GTTAGATGATGGATGCAGAAAGGGACTGAATGAATAAGGAAGGCAAAAGTGCTGACACGGAGATTTAGGCATTGGTAAGGATTTGTGATGAGTAGTATGGATAGGCAACTGTGTTAGCATTTTAGGGTTCAAGAGGCGTTTGTAACAGCCCCCCGATTTAGAGTAAACTTCACGGTAAAAATGAAGTTTACGGGAAAGGAAGGAAATAGCAAGGATTACGAGTTGCGAATACGAAGAGTAGGTGATGTTATAGTGGGAAGTTCAACTTCATCATTTTCAGGTTCAGGGATAGGAGTTCCACGAGATTTTAAAATTTTCCTGAGTATGCCAGTTTTACAAATTAAGAAAATAGTACAAATTAAGTCTAGAATTAGGATTACATAGATTGTGGAAGTATAGTACTTCTCATAGAGTACAATATGCGGTTTTTCAATAAATTCGTTTAATTCTTTAAGTAATTTAGGAGTTTCAAAAGCAATGGAATCTAGATTTACATTTTTCAAGTTAACAGTAGGTAAGTTGGATACAATACTAGTATATTTATTGAAATTACAGCAGGAGTCGTTAAGGATATTTAATTTAGCGATTATAGGTTTTAATATAATATTAATATTATTCTTAGAGACTAGCCGTGTGTCTTTACAATAGGCGACACACCCTTGGGGTAAGTACAATAATCCGCTACCACTTTAATCTAGGTCTACAATAGAGGTATTACATTCTATACTTAGCTTACTTTTATCGGACATGACAAACAACCATTTGTTGTTTTGTAAATGTAGCCAAATGTTTACATTTCCAGAGAAAAACTTAGTGTTACATAATTCGGGAATTTCGGTAAGTACTTTAGTGATAATTTCTGTTTCACAGGATGGAGTTGCGACAGTAGAGTAGGATATCGGAGTGTTACACAAGTAATGTTCGTGGTTTATCATTTTACAGTCATTCAGATTATTAAGTTTACAATAAGTGGACTTATCTTTACTTATGCCTATATACTTGGTAGAAGGAACAATAGTAGTATAATATACAGGGTTACGAGGTTCATAGGGTACTGGACAGGGTAAATTATGGTACAAGTGGAAATTAGCAGGATTGACTAATGGAATATCTAAGACGAAATCTATTTTGTTTTCGTTTTCATAACAAGATATAGAAGACACATTTATAATTGTTTGTATATTACTTGGGCTTAGAAGGACTGGAAGGCGTTTAGAATTTGGTATGAATCTATAATTATTAATCAACTCAGTATAGAGTTCTTTAGGCGTTAGAATAGAAGGGTAAAGTATGTTTGATTTACTAAACATTATTGAGCTTATAATATCTTCAACTTTGAAGGATAGTGTTAAGAGACTATTCTCTATCATGGAAATTAATTCTAGGATACGTGATCTTATTCTTAATTCTCTGGCGATATAAGTTAGATTTTTAATGTCTTGGTTAAGACCGTCGATGGCGACATTTAATTCATGCTCGTTATGATTTACAGTATAAATGGTTTCGTTAAAGGCTTTGTGGGTTGAGGTAGTAATGAGGATATTCTGTTCTACTAATGACGCTAGTTTCTTTTGAACGAACTCAACTTCTTGGATGGCATTATTATACCGGATAGCGTCATCTTCGTCCATGGTTCCGAATAACTTTTTCGAAATAGATCCTATGATAGATAGGGGTGCACCTCTCCGAGATTGGTGAGGGACATGGTAAAGGATAGATTCAGTGTTACGATATAGGTCTTCAAAGCGAGTAATTACGGGTTGAAAGAGATTGAAACATTCTACGTTATCTAATGCGTTATCATTTACACAAAGTGATTTAGAAATGTTGAGAATATAGTATAAATAATCTATATGTGGGAAAAGGTAAGATACGTCTACTGGTATAACTACGCTAAGGTAACTATCAACTAAATTTAACGATCCTAAGGGGTCGAAATATATTCCTGAACTGTTTGTCAGGGGTTCGACGAATTCTTAACCCGTTGAAGGGTTGCTGTAAGAGAATAGAATACTGATATAGTACTGTATACTAATCTTCAGTACTAGATCTAGAAGCGAGTTTCTTCTCATCATAGTGATAGGTGACGTGTCTACGGTTTATAAGAAGGGTTAGTGTATTTCTGCCGTTTATCTTCACGACTTTGTAAGAGCCTTTCCACACTGGCGATAGGGCTTTGCGCAGTCTTACATGATTTTTCAGGTAAACGTAATTGCCTACTTTATATTGAATGGGACGTGAGTGATTGTCATAATATTCCTTGGATCTTTCTTTCGACCTTTGAATATTTTCGAGAGCTTTGTCTCTTGAGAGTTTGAGTCTATGATGTAGGAATTTTACATATTCGGGGTATGTTAGTTCTGGACGTAGTTCGTAGATAAAGTCAGGGATGAAGGCTTTGTGGCCGAATAGGAGTTCGTAAGGGGTAAAATTGGTTGACGCATGAACAGAGGTATTATAGGCTAACATTGCCGTGAAGACGAATTTGTGCCAATCGGTATGGTTCTCATTGACGTAGGATTTGAGTTACTCCTTAAGGGTAGAATGACTACGCTCTAAGGCGCCTTGAGTTTGAAGATGATACGGGGATGACCATATTTTTTATTTATTTTATTTTAAAACTTCTTGCACATAATTTAAAATTATTGCACAAAGGCGGACTTAATGCCATTGGCATTCTCTACCAGTCAACCTTTGGGTGGTGCAGAGACAATCATGGTAGGTGCATAAGAAAGACGTAAAGTTAATTAATAAAATATGAAATATGTAACGTTATATAGGAAACTAATAATATAACGAACAATATAATAAAATCATATAATAAATACATATAATTATAATATATATATACGAATATAAAATACACAAATAAATACATAGCTATAAATACATACGTTACGTAATATTATGTACAAATATATATAAAATAACTTATAATATACAAATATGCCTACTGTTGCGATTCTGTCAACTGTTCCATGTATCGCCTACGTACTCTAGCCTTAAAAAGTTCACGAGACGAAGACATCCTGATCTCTGGAGGGAGTGAATTCCACAGATGAATAGCCTGGATGTTAAAAGACGAATGGACAAGAGTGGAGCTATGGGAAGGAACCAACAGAAGTAGATTATTTGTGGAACGAAGGTTTTTGTCATGTCCACTGCAGAGATATTGAAAGTGAGGAGTCAGATAAGAAGGAGCGTTTGGTGAGTTTAAAAGAGAGTAAAGCGTCGTTAACGTGCGCAAATTGCGCCGTTGGCGGATAGGCAGCCATCGCAATTGGGCACGGTAAGAGGAAATATGGTCGTATTTACGGAGATTGAAAATGAACCGAATGCAACTGTTGAGAAGTCGGTCAAGTTTATTGAGCAGATCTGCATTCAGATCGAGATAACATACATCACCATAGTCGATAAGAGGGAAAATTAAAGTTTGCACAAGCATTATTTTCGTCTTGATTGGAAGGAAATTCTTAAGGCGATAGAGAGACCGCAGGGAACCCGTGACTTTCTGACTGACACTCGCAATTTGAGAACGCCAGTCAAGAGTAGTATCCAGGTGTAAACCGAGATTTTTCACACTAGGGCTGAAGGGAATGTTAGATCCGCTGAAAGTAATAGGTGGCAGAGAATTTAATTTCACTTTGCACATCATATTTGTTTGATTTTGAGAAATTCGCAGGTTCTCTTGAACATCTCTGTGGTAAAGTTGGTACCTTGGTCGGTTAGGATAGTTTTAGGGATGCCGAATAGAGAAATAAAATGTACTAGGCACTCGCATGTGTCTTCTGAGGTAGCATTAGCGATAGGATAGGCAAATGAGAATTTAGTAAGGTCATCTTGCATAGTGAGTATGAATTTTAATTGTTTTAACCCTGCTTCTGGCAGAGGGCCTACGAGATCCATGTTAAGGCGTTCAAAGGGTTTGGTAGAAGTGGTAGTTATTTGCATAGGAGCTCTATTAGTTTGTCTGAGGGATTTATTGCTTTGACACAGTGTGCAGTTTTTTATATAGGTCTCGATATCTGAACGCATGTTTATCCAATAGTATTTTTCTTTAATTCGATTTAGCATTCGGGCTGTGCCAAGATGACCGGCAATAGGGATATCATGATTTTCACAAAGGATTTTAGGTATTTCTGAGAGGGTTGGAAATATGAGAGTATTGTGATAGACGTTGATGCTTATGTTAGTGTTATTAAAAATATAGCAGAACATATTGTATATTCTTGACCAAATATGTTTATCGAAAGGGTCGCGGAAATCAGTGATAGCTATTTCTAAGCTTTCGTTGGTTAGAGATAAGGATATAGCAAGGAATTGATTTTTAAGATAGATTAGGCTTTTGTAAATAGATTCATAAGAGCAGGTGTCGAAATGGTATACTTTGGTAAATAGGAAGTATATAGTAGATCCTTTGTGCTCAAAGGATATAAACGTATATAGGGTTCTTTCCCTATTTAGGAATTCGCTAGGATTTGGGACGTTGCTTAGGATTTCTCCGATATACGGGTTAGAAGTATCAAGGTCGATTGAGGTAGGAATAATGATGTGTTTGCTAGGAGTTTTAAGAATACTTTCGTTAAATTCGAGGATTTTAGTATTAATATTAAATTGTTTTTCTGACATGATTTTCAGGAATTTGCTGTAGTTTTCATCAGAAGGAGGAACGGGATTAGCAGGAGAAGCAGTGGAACCAGAAAGCGAGTGAGGATTTAGAACGGGTTCAGTGGATTCAGCGGGATCAGCGGATTCGGCGGAAGGAAGCAGAGGATTGGAATTGTCAGGTGAGTGATTATTGCTTTCAGGATTTAGGATATCTGATAAAGCTTCGTCGTTTTTTAACAGGTCTATCGAAGGGACTTCGTTAGAGCCTAGAGGAACAGAGCGTATCTGGATATCGAGGTCGTCAAGAGTTATAGGGCTAAACGCAGGTAATGGATATTGAATATCTTGACGGGAGGTAGAAGGAATAGGATTATCGTATGGATTTTCTATTGAGTCTTGAGTTGGTTGTACAGGCTTCACTGGGAATCTGGATAGAGCATCAGCATTGCTGTTGATTACGCCTTTCTTGTATTCTATTTTGTAATCAAACTCTTCTAGTTTTAGACGCCATCTGACTAAACGGGAACCTGGGTCTTTACAATTGAAAAGCCATTTTAATGGCCTATGATCAGTGACAATAGTGAATTTATGACCATATAGATAGGGACGGAAGTTTTTTGTTCCGAATACGACGGCTAAGCATTCTTTTTTGGTTGTGGAATAGTTAGTTTCGGCTTTATTATCCCCTTGAGATAGGATAGCGGAGATAGCATAGTTAGACGCGTCGCAGGTTAGGACAAAAGGTTCAGTGAAATCAGGGTAAATAAGGATAGGAGCAGAAACGAGTTTTTCTTTTAATTCCGTCAGTCAAATGCTTGTTGTTGCTCGTTTGACCAGGAGAAAGTGATGTCCTTTTTTAGTAAAGCAGTTAGGGGTTTGGCGATTTTGGAGAATTCAGGGATAAAACGACGATAGTAAGAGACTAGACCTAGGAAGGATTTGGTATCTTTTGGACATTTAGGAATAGGGAACTGTGTTACAGCCTTGATTTTGTTTGGATTTGGGCTTATGACTTTTTCACTAATAATGTGACCAAGATAGCCGGCTGGAGTTTGAGGTTATGTTTACGTAATCTTTCGAAGATTTTAGAGAGCTTTTCGCAGTGATTAGGGAGGTCGTGTGAATAGATAACAATATCGTCGAGGTAAATGTAGCAGTGAATGCCTTGAAGGCCAGCTAGGGCTGTGTTCATGAGACGTTGGAAAGCCGCGGGAGCATTTTTAAGTCCGAAAGGCATGCGTTTGAACTCGAAATGTCCTTGCGGAACGGTAAATGCAGTTTTAGAAGCGTCCTTTTTTGATATGGAATTTTGGTAAAAACCAGAACAGAGGTCGAGAGTGGAAAAATATTTGCTTTGACCTAATTGGTCGTTTAAAAGGATTTCTTGAATTTGTGGAATTGGGTAACTTTCCCCGATGGTAATATTTATTTATTTATTTCGGGAAAAACAAACAGTTACACACATATATTAATACAAAATAAAAATTAACTAATATTTAACATATGTGAAACCCACAGCGTTTTCCACATATTTTACATACTTATTTTCTTTTTTTAAGCCGAGAACTGAGGCCGAGGGAGATATGACACTAAGTGAGCGTTCACACTACGCCGGACCGGTTAATAACGAGCCAGTGGCAGAACAATTTGTATGAAGCTATTCACACTAAGCTGGATCCGGTCAATAGACCGGATCCGGGCATTAAGACGGACTCGTAGAGCTGAGCTAAGAGTATGCGTTAGAATATACCGATCGTTATGGTAACGATCATATGCTATATTAGGTATAGATAGTTATACGTCAATTGTTTGACTATCTAATTTCATAACGAGTATAACCACCATGAAATGCCGCGCGCGGTCAGACTTTACCTATGTAGTTATATTTTAACGTAGCGTTTTTTGACAGCAGAATGGTTGGCCGGTGACCATTTAGATAGACATTTTGTAATATTCCAAGGCTTATTTATTTCTTCTTATTGTATTCTTTTTTTGATATATTTATTGTTGAGTTTCCTTTACTCTTTGATAAATAATTTTACGATTTGATATATTTTTACCATTTTTATACACGTTTTGGATTTATGTAATTTTTTAAACTTTTTATGTTACATAGTACAGATAAAAATATAATTATTTTATCTGTACGTAACGGTATTACTTTTTCTATTTTTTTTTCACTTTTGTGCTCAATTTTAGTACATATAGCTTTTTGTTATTATTAGCACCTTTTTTGTTTAATTTAACTTTCAAATCAAATCAAATCAATCTTTATTTTGCGGAACATGAGTATTTAAAAGTTTTTACAACAATATTAAAGGAACATCATATTCTGCTGTCATAGCAGCATGCAAAATTAACATAATATTAGGTTATAAAATTAATTCAATCATTATTAAATAACACAATTATGTAGGTATCCGAATTAAATATAAAAAAAATAAAATAATCAAAGAAATAGTCAATAATATGCATATAAATTTAAAATGTCAATTAATATAAACAAAGTCAGTCATTTAAAATATAATATTATCATTTAAATAATCAGTTGTAGTATAGTAGGCCTTTTCAATTAACAGTGCCTTAATTTTATTCTTGAATAATAATTTGTCCGATATTTCAAGCAGAGTTTGAGGCAGATGATTATACAATCGGATAGCCATACACAATACGCTTTTATTAAGCAGGGCTGTTCTGTTTCCTGGCATACATAATTCTAGGCCTCGTCTCCTACTGTTCAGACTTGTAAACATATTTAAATTTTTCTTAACAAATATTACTATTTCTAATATGTAAACGGATGGCAAAGTAAGAATTTTATGATTAATAAAACATGGTTTACAGCTGTCTGTAGGTTTAATACCGAATATTGACCGTATACACCTCTTTTGCGCCCTAAATGCAGCATCCCTGTCCGCAGAATTACCCCAGAACATAATACCATACTTTATCAGAGATGAAACATACCCATGATAGGCCGTTAAAACAGCCGCAACACTCGCAGTTTTTCTTAATCTGTATAGTGCATATGAATATGTATTTAACTTGGCACATAATGCTTCTATATGATGCTTCCAATTTAAGTTGTAGTCTATATTTAAACCTAAAAATTTTGTAACTGCTACTTCTCCTATATTTTGGTCTAAATACCGGATATCCATATTCGTCAATTTACTAGTTCTATTTCTGAATGTCATAAGATGAGTTTTATTTAAATTTATATTCATATTATTTAATGTCAACCAATTTATTATATTATTTAATGTCAAATTTATCTCTTGTTCTATAAATAGTTTATCTTTGCCAGTAATTATCACAGTGCTGTCATCAGCAAATAGTATTGATTTATGATTTGTCACTTTTGGAAAATCGTTAATATATATGTTAAAAAGGAGTGGGCCTAACACGCTGCCTTGTGGCACTCCTAATTTAACTTGCCTTATTGCTGATGAGTATTTTGTAACTTTTTTAGAAACAGGACAAATCCTAGTTACTTGTGTAATCTGCGATCTGTTGTCTAAGTAGGATTTAACCAATTCGTAGACATTACCTCGTACACCATATGCGTACAGTTTCTGTAGCAGTAACCCATGTTCAACACAATCGAAAGCTTTCGATAAGTCCATAAACATCGCACACGCTTGATTGCCCCTATCCATATTAGTCAGTACTGAATGTAGAAATCTGTAAATAGCCATATCAATGGATTTGTACTTCCTAAAGCCAACTTGTTCTTCACAAAATAAATTATTTGTTTCGAAGTAGTTGTAAATAGTGTCGTGAATATTTTTTTCAAATATTTTTGATAGCACAGGGACAAGGGCTATTGGTCGGTAACAGTTCATGTCATTTACATCATTTTTCTTAAAAAGTGGCTTAATTATTGTTAATTTAAGTTTTGTCGGAAAGACACCCTGTGTAATGCATAGGTTTATTATGTGGCATAGTATGTGCGATAATTTAATTGACACATGCTTTAAGACTTTTGTTATTATGTCATCATATCCTGCACTGTTAGTGTTTTTAAGGTTTAATACAACTTTTAATATGTCTGCTGGAATACACGGTGGCATAAATATTGATTTTAATTCATATGGGATATTGCTTTTTAAGTTGCCACAAGTAATTGAATTATCAGTCTGGTCTATGAAAAAATTATTAAAGTGGTTTGCTATCGCCAAAGGTTTGGCAATAATGTGACCAGCAATTTTTAAATACTGAATTTCATTACAAGGTATGTTAATTTTTTTCTTATTAATAATCGCCCAAGTAGCCTTCGACTTATTGGCTGCGGTTTTTATAAAATTATCATTCTGAGACAATTGCGTAAGCTTAATTATCCTATTAAGTCTTGCTGACAAGGCGAGAAATCGATTTTTACTACCCACTGTTCGGTTTTTACGAAATTCCCACAATAACTGTCTTTTACGCCTACAGCATAATCGGAGACCTTTTGTGATCCATCTTGGTTGAGCCCTTAACGATTTTGTTACTTGTGTAATTGGAAAACACAAATCATAAACAAGTTTAAATAGATCATAAAAGTTATTAAAAGCAGTGTTCGCATCATCACTAGCAAAAACATCACTAACACTAAGAGCATTTATGTACTCTGTAAATTTTATCAAGTTTTCTTTACTGTGATCACGTATTTCCACTTTCCAAGATTTCAAGGAAAAGCTAGGTTTCACAGGACATGTTAGCAACTGTGCTGTATGATCAGAAAGCGCGAATTCAACTACTTTCGCTTTGCATCCTCTTATATTAAATATAAAATTGTCGATGCACGTGCCACTCGACAAACGGGTGGGTTCATTTATGCCCAGTTTCAGATTGAAACTCTGTAGAATGTGTCGGAATTCTCTTGAATCATGACTGTCTTTAAGAAGATTTATATTGAAGTCGCCACAGATAACTACCCTCCTTTTACCGGAGCATAATCGCTTTAAAAGTGAATTTAATGTTTGAAAAAATTTATTCATATATAGCCGCCAAAATCGAGTGCAGAAGACTCGATTTTGGCGGCCTATATATGCAAATTATACATATTTTATGTTGCACCAACTCAATCTCTGAACATTCTATGATGTTTTCCAACGAATATTGAGAAATATTTTCTAAATGAACACATTGATGCGCATTTCGAACGAGAATGCATGATCCACCACGCCGATTTTTCCTACAGAAACAGGAAACTAATCTATAATTATTGATATATAGAGTATCCCTATCAGTAGCAATCATATTGTGTTCTGTGATGCATAGGACGTCAATACATTGATTACCTTTAAGAGTACCAAGAGAAACTGTTAGAAGATCTGATTTTGTGATTAGTCCATTTATATTTTGATGTAGAACATTTATATGCTTATACACGAAAAAAGTTATTCGATTTCTGTGGAGTCGAGGCATCATTATTGTCATTAACATATTCTAAGAGTGTGTCTGTCTGGGTACATTTATCCATCAAAGAAGGCAATTTATGCTCTGGGTTGTCACAACTAGTTCGGTTGTATAGTTCGTATTTAAATTTGTAAGCAATATGAATAATTTCCTTTAAAAGTGAACGACATTTATGAAGCGTAAAAAAACGTAATAGAGGCAAAGTATTTGAGTAATCCATATCAACGTAAGTACAATTCATGTAGTTAGAGCAGACAAATCTAATTTCATAATTTAATTTTCGTTCGTTTAAAAATTTATTACATGGTATTTCGGAAATAATTACATTTGTATTACAGGTATTACTTAAAAAATGTTGTAGGTGAAACAGTAAACTATATGGGTCTTTATCGTTAATACCACCGAGAACAATAACATAGTCATTACTGTTTAATGTTTTTATCTCACTCTCACTTGCAGTCCCTAGAACTTGTTGCAGGCACGCACCCGATTTCCAGTAACATATTACCTCATAATTTGGACCTAGTAGGTTTTGAAGACACTTACGTATACCACGACCTTGTTGATCTGCTAATATAATAATCTTTGGTTTCAGTAAAGTCTCATTTTTTATGGGCAATAACGATGTCGTATCCTTGTTATCAGTAGACAGGTTAGGAGCTATTTTACTATCTTCGACACCAGGCTTTTCCAATTGATTTGCCTGCAAAACAGGCGTCAAGGTATTTTGTCCTTGTAACATATTTTGGGCAGGATTGTTTTCAACATTTTTAGAATTAATAGGCATTGTATTTTGGCGTGAAGTCTTAGGCGTTTTATTGCGTCGTTCTGGTGTCATGCATATTTTTTTATAAGTCTCAATCAATTGTAGGGCATTCTGTAGGTCTTTTTTTAAGCGCAGATTTTCAATATTCAGGTTGTCAATTTCTTGATGAGCGCTCATAAGTTGACTGGTAAGAGAATGAATTTCGTCATTATGTTCACTATCATTGTGTAGGCTCTCATTTGGTATACTCATAACTGTGTTATCAAATAATCCTGATTCATTGCAAGTAACAGATATATTATCCAGAGAGCCCCCCCTGGGCAGTCCACTGCGATAAGTTATGTTATTTGGTGAGTCCATACTGATTTCTAACGGTTTACTTTGTCCTTATTGGTACTTACAAATTTGTTACTATATATTTTCTATAAATATTCTTGCTATATTTGTCGTCCACAGTTAACTTGTTAATCTACTGAGTACTTATATTATTTAAATTTTATAGATGAATACTTCACAAAAAGTCGACCACTGCCACGAAGATCCGAACCGGCGATACTCCATTCAAACAGCGTAGTATCTTATGTCATTCGACCATGTGTGCTTGTTAATAGTCATGTGAAATAGGTCTTCATAAATTCGCACCTCCGCTCAAATAACGTCATAACTCGATAAAATGTTAAATGACTTTAATTGTACCATTCTTATCAGAATATCACATACTTTATGCTCACAAAACGTCATAGACGTAGTTCTAATATTTGTCCCTAGAAGACACTAGTGACGTTCTAATGTTTACCGAAAGTTGTGACGCGGCGAACATAAACAGTGTCATGTTACGACTTGCGCGAGGTGGTCATACGTACGTTATTCGGTAAAAGTGAACTGTGTCGACTCAAGACAGTTTTTGTTAGCGAGGTAAGTAAAATTTATTTTCTTTTTCTGCAACTAAACTGATGCTTGTCGAGTAATGCCAGTATATTTGATTGAAACAACGGAATGAAATTATTTGTTACGCCCTAATACTGACCTATACAGAGTTATGACAGTATATGTGATTGAAATAATACAATTAACATATTTGTTGATCACTAATACTGACCTATACTGCGTTACAACAGTATATATGATTGAAGTTATACAATAAACATATTTGTTGCGCCCTAATACTGGCCTATGCAGAGTTATGACATATATATAACATAACCACATTCCTAGTTTTTATGCTGACTTTTATAATAGTTTATAAGTTTAAAGTTTAATTATTTTTATTAGTCTTTATACACCAGTTTCAAACAATGGCGTTGCATAATGTAGAACTTTTTATGTTAAATGAGCTTTTTTTATAAATTTAAGTAGCTAATAATTTAAAAACTAAATTGCTTTAAACCCGACGTTTCGGTTGTGGTCACGGACAGACTGACCATGGCAGTTCGAACACAGCCAAAACGTAATGTTAGGTCTTAAAGTAGTTATCAAAATTTTACTAAACAAATTATGCGCACATTTACTTCTGACACAAAAAGTTCTTAACTACTCTTCGCCCTTTTAAATGTGCCATAGCAATCATTCTGTTTACTTTTTTAAATGTTTTACAGGTATTCTACTCTGGTGTTATTAAACAGTTGATTATTTTAAGTACTTAAGTAAATTATTTTATTTTGATAGAAGTTAATTTTTAAACTTACAGTTTAAAATTGTGATTAAAAATTAGTATTGAAGTACCTAGATTATTAAATTGTGATAGAGAATTGTTTATTTTTCAGTTAAAATTATAAGTTCCTTAATTTGTTTTATTTGTTCAATGTTTTAGAGGTGTTTTACTCTCGTGTTATTATACAGTTGAATGTTTTAAGTGCTTACTTAAATTATTTTATTTTGATAGAAGTTCCATTTCAAATTATTATAAGTTCCTTAATTTGTTTTATTTTTTAAATATTTTAGAGGTGTTCTGCTCTCGTTTTATAAAAACTGTTGATTGTTTTGAAGTACATAAATTATTTAATTTTGATAGAATTTTGTCTATTTTTCAGTTACACGTTTGTAAATTTTATTATCCTTTTAAATAAGACATTTCTAAGTGTGATACGTGTAGTACATTTAAGAATTTATTGTATTCCGTAAGAAGTAAAATATAGTTGTTTCATTATAATAAACAAATTATAGTAAAACTTTGTTTTTTTTGTACATATAGTGTCACAACCCGGCATTTTTTCGCATTTTTTTCAAGATTTTCAGGTTAGTAAATATATGAATTTCTAGAGCTTAAAAAATCAATCTAACTCGCTGAAGAACGTTTTCTTCTAAAATGATTACTTTTTTGATTATGATCCAAAAAGTGAAAAATTTAAGCAAGGTAAACTTTAAACGTGTCTCCAGAAAAAAATGGTTTTTGGAGATGTGACGTTATTTGAGTGGAGGTGCGTATGGCGATGATTATTATGTTGTGAGTATTGTGATTTGTGACTTGTTATTCAATAAAGTCCAAAGGTCAACTTTTGTTTTGAACTCGAAGACGTTGTGCAGTGAAGTAAAATTTGATGTAACGGTTTGTGTTAATGCAATATTTGAAATTTCACTCACTTACTATTGGAGTTGTGTTCTGATTTCTTGTAAGGCTTCTGTATAGGTTTGTTTTTGTACCCTTTAACGATTTTTTCGTATAAATATTCACTGTTTTAGTAGATATTTGGCACTAGATGTTCTTGTTATTTACACTTGTATTTCTTGATATATTTTATCACAAACATTATATGACGTGAGTTGTAGCACTAGTAAGCATATTCTATATTCAGATCAGGTAATTTGTCGTTTTTAGTAATTATTAATAATTTTATGCACGGAGCTGATGTTTATCGTGGCACTAGCGCCATCTGTCTTTATAATTTAATTTCATTTTGATATCTTTGTATACTTTTTGTACATGTATTTTTTTAATGTTTCTCATTTTGGCGTATTTTTGTTGTCTTTTTACGGTTTATTTGTTCAATTTTAACGTTTTGTAATGTTTGTGAACTTTAAAAAAACAGCTTTTTGTGATACTATTAGATTTTTTCTTTTTGTTTTTTTTTTGGCGTATTCTTCACATAGTTTAATTTTATTTTAAATTTGCATTATATTTAAGTTTCTTTAATCTTGCCATATTTTTTATTTGTTTAGATTTTTCTTTTTCACAATATTTTTTGTTGATTAACTTTTTGCTATTTTTGCCGTAGTTTTTGCCATCTCAATACATCATACGTCATTATGGGTCTCGATAACAATCTTAGCATTCTTAATGGTTTTTTAAAACGAGCCTTACCAAACCACTTGCTGTTATCATTCTAGTTATGCATTAGACATATCTACGAGTAAATACTTCTTCAAATTAGGTGATCGAACGATATAGATAGTTAGGACAACGTGCACAGACCCATGCCTAGTGCCGGTGACATAGTGTTACCAACAGTTGAACTAAGCTCTCCACCAGAAACCACAAATCAAATTTCCCTAGACACATGACACCCACTTAAATTATCATCATAATACTTATTTTACTTCGGAAAACAATTGGTATACAAAAATAATAATTCGTTCTATTAGGTAATATGTAAAGAAAAATGCAAATTAAATGTTAAATCAACACATCAAGTAATATAATAATAATAGATTGAACAATGTACAAATTATTTTAAAACGAACGTTGTATTCAATTTTAGGCACATGTTGAAACCTCCAGTTTTAGTGCTAATTCTACTAAGTTGGTAACACTGATCGGAGCTGGCCTTAGAATAAGGAAAATACTATAGAGACCGCATTACAGTAGCAGTCTTGTCCAATATACATACCTAGTTACTTCATTTTGACTTATGATTTTTCTAGCGTAGAGTAAGATAAATGTCTAAAAATGATTATATTATTTGATTTAGTCGTGGCTTTAACATAGCCCGGCGCATGCAAAAATAATTTTCAAACCAATATAAAAATCGCCTGGCAATGTAATAAAGCCCCGACTAAATCATCTGACTTATTTTTGTTTGTATTCTATATTATTATACATTAAACTATTATATTTAAAAATTGCATGTTGCCTCCAATACATTTTTGTTCGTTTTTTCATAATTTTCTATAGCCTCGCTGCTTGCCAGCCAGGTCTGCAATCATGCCTCAAATACCTACCCAAAATTGATGCCAGCTCTCCTAGTAGGTATAAAGTAAATATCGATGAAACATAAATATAGATCAATAAATTTTAACGTAGGAACAGACAGTTGTGATTTCATTTACAAAACCTGTTCAAATTAAAACCTGCATATTATTATTATATGTAACCAAGTCAGGAACAAATAAACAAATCGTGTTTTTAGCTGATTTCATTGTCAAACGGACATTGAAGTTCAGTAACGTCAATGTTTGGTTGCCACCAGGCACCGTGTACTTAATTTAAATGGCAATAAAATTCAAATTCAAACCCATGTCTCTGAGATTTGGAAGTTATGTGCATTTATTAGGTAAGTATCGCTTGCAATGATCTAGGAAAAAATCGCGACTAAGTTGTTTGTCGAAAATGGTTTTATATATAAACTGGGGCCCAATTCTGCTAAATAAATATAGTCTCGATATCATGTCAGTGTCATACTTACGTCACAAGAAGCGTATTCTTCTAAATTATCTGATACTTGAATGAAATTGTAACGAGATCGTATGTGTCAACGACGAACTGTTTATTTTAAATTATACGATGTTGACATTAGGTTATCAGAATACTACTTTTAAATCCATTCAAAATATAATATCAATGTCA
The DNA here is from genome assembly GCA_944739405.2 of Euclidia mi. NCBI lineage: Eukaryota > Metazoa > Arthropoda > Insecta > Lepidoptera > Erebidae > Euclidia > Euclidia mi. Next base: position 2,361,070 of record OX123205.2, on the reverse strand, counting down.
TATAAAAATAGCAGAATTGGCCCCCTGTTATTATGAACGCGAAAGTTTTTAAGGATGTATTTGTTTCTCTTTCATACAAAAACATTTTAAATAAAAGTATCGATAAAATTTCAACGTCCCTACAAATATCAGTACAATCTTTATACGCATAAGTCAAAATGTATATGAATGAAGTTTCTAAGTTTCACATGAAGTTCTATTTAATTTTGACTAAAAGAATCTGACATTGGTGACCATGGCCACCCATGGTCACCAATGTCAGATTATTTTATGATGATCTTGTGATGCAATACTTCCATCTATAAAGTAAATTTAATCTAGGGAGCCGGCCGTCCTCCGGCTAATTAGCCGGTCGCGGCGTAGTGTGAACACTCGCTCCGGGCGCTGGCTTCCGGCTTATAAGCCGGTCCGGCGCAGTGTGAACGCACTTGATACTTGATTGCACGGGCTGTTTCCGCAACTCCACGTCTTGGCGCGTATTTTGCGTGCGGGTGGGAATGGTGTCTTCATTCGAGCCACCCCAGCTCTTCGAGGAAGGCCAGCAGACTCTTGATGTGGCCCACTGCCTCCCTCAGGGTGCTGTATCTCGTCAGGTACTGCTGCCTGTACTGTGCGACCTCAGGGCAGTCGAGGAGCAGGTGGGCTGCCGTCTCGTCTGCTGCCATACAGGCCCGGCACAGTGGGCTGTCGGTGATACCTATAGTAAATAGGTGTTTATCAAAGAATCCGTGTCCTGTGTTGGCGGCCGTGACTGTCCGCAGTTGTTGTTTGGACAGCCGGAGGATTTGTTTGGCTATCTTACCGTCTACTGCGGGAAGAGCCTCCTTGGCCTGCCTACATGTTTCAATACCAATCCAGGACTGGTTGTGTTGGGTCCTGGTCCTATTTCTTACCAGGTTGCGATAAAAACCAGAAGGGAGGGGAATAATGGGCTCGGGTCCCACCACCTCTAAAGTGGCCCCTCTTCTGGCAAGTACGTCGGCTGCGTCATTCCCTCTTGAGCCACTGTGGCCCTTGATCCATTGCAGTGTTCATTTGTTTTGTTTACCTACCTCTGTTAGTTTCTGGTGGCATTTAAGCGTGAGTGCCGAGGTGATAGTATGGCTTTTGAGTGCTGAGAGGACCGCCTTACTATCTAAGAGGATCCTAATGGATCGTTCCCTTACCTCACGTGCCATGATTGCTGTGGCAGCTAGGATTATGCCAAAACATTCGGCCTGGTAGACCGTGTTGTAGGCTCCCAGTGGTGCTGCGATGTTGATGTTTAGGTCCTCGGAGAATACTCCTGAACCCATACCTGTATCCGTCTTAGACCCATCTGTGAAGATCGTGAGCTCGTTGTGATTAACCGCTCCTTCGTGTAGATCCTCGTACAGTTGGATTTTGTACTTCTTGTCGAACACAAATTGTTTCGGTATTTGGTCGCCAATGGCTTGTGTGAGAGGAACTTCTTTAAAGAGTGTATTTAAATTGCTAGTGTGCGGTGTGTTGGTGTCTTTCCAGAGCTTTAGAGCTCTTAGCCGGACCGCCGTCATCGTTGCTTCCTGTTGTATAAACAGGTGCAATGGAGGCAGGTCCAGCAACACTTCGAGTGCCGCTGTAGGTGTAGTTTTCATGCAGCCCGTTGCCGCTAGGCATGCAAGTCTTTGAAGCTTTTGAAGCTTGTTGGCGGCCGTTGTTAGGTTGGTCCGAGGCCACCACACTACTGCGCCGTAGCTTATCATCGGACGTATTACTGTCTTATAAAGCCATAAGACAATTTTGGGGGATATGCCCCAGCGTTTGCCTATCATCTTCTTACACTGCCAGAAGACAATGCTGGCTTTGTTGAGCTTATTTTCCATGTGGCTGTTCCATGTCAATTTGCTGTCGAGAGTGACACCTAGGTACTTGACCTCGGTAGACAGCTTAAGCTCTGTATTAAATAACCTGGGCAGTCGGTAAGTGCCCAGCGCGCGTTTGTGTGTGAACATAACTAGTTCGGTCTTGGTCGGGTTTACAGATAATTCGTACTCATTACACCACCACTCTACTATGCGTAGGGCTTGTTGGGTTAGGTCGTACACTGTACTGGTTACCTTACCTGAGGTGAGTATGGTTAGATCATCTGCATAACCTATTGTGTAGAAGTCTCTCGCGTTGAGTTTGTCTATGAGTTCATTGATGACTAAGTTCCACAATAGCGGGGAAAGTACACCTCCCTGCGGGCACCCTTTAGTTATCAAGGCTGTCTGAGTGTCGCCGTGCAGGCGCACTACCCTTTTGCTGAGCATGTTTTGGATCCACTGTATGAGCATCTGATCCACACCATGCCTGGCTAGGGCGTTGCTTATGCTGGAAAAGTTTGTCTTGTCGAAGGCTCCTTCTATGTCAATGAAGGTGCCCAGACAGATGCATTTTTGTTGTATAGCAGCTTCTATCTGGTTCACGACCTGATGTAAGGCCGATTCCGTCGATTTCCCTGAGCTGTATGCATGTTGATTGGCATGTAGGGGTAAGTGTTTAAGTGCCCCACTTCTTAGTTCCCTCTCGCAGAGCCTTTCCAAGGCTTTAAGCATGAAGGAGGTCAGGCTTATTAGTCTGAAGGACTTTGCATTGGTATAGTCTGTTTTGCCTGGTTTTGGTATGAAAATTAGTTTGACTTCCCTCCATCTCTTCGGTACATATCTGAGGGCCAGGCTAGCCCTCATGATTGCCAGAAGTCTTTTGCGGACAGGTTCACCCCCCCATTGTAATAACCCTGGGAAGATGCCGTCCAGTCCGGCTGCTTTGAAGGGATGGAAGCTGTCGATGGCCCATCGGAGTTTTTCCTCTGTGACCACGGTATTTGCATGTCTCCACTCATGTTCGGTCGCCACTGTTTGTGTATCGTACCACGTTATTACCGGGGTGAGGACGCAGCCTGGGAAGTGTGTTTCGAGTAGGACGCGTCTTGTCTCCTCCTCCGATGTGGTGTATGTGTTATCCGGTTTACGGAGAGTACCTGGTGCAACCGTTGGTTGCTGAGCCATTAATTTCCTTACCCGGTTTGCTTGTTGGCAAGATTCAATGCTCCCACAGAATTTCCTCCATCCCATGGTACGTCTGAATCTGAGGCACTTCTTGTAGCTTGATTTGGCCGCTTTATAAGCGTCCCAATCTTCGTCTGCGCTTGTGTTCATTGCCCTGTTTAAAGCCTTTCTTACCTTCTTGCGCTTGCGTTCAAGCTCAGCGCCCCACCAGGGTTGTTTGCCTGGGGTTGATGGTATAGTGGTTTCAGGGCGGGCTGCGTGGTAGCTGTCTAACATCGACTGCGTCAGTGTACATACCTGCTCGTCGATCTGTTCATTGTTACCCAGTACTGTCGGCGTAGCAGTCAGGGTAAGTTTCTCTATAAGTAAGTGGACATACTTTACTTTGTCAGTGTTGTGTGGTTTCCTACGCGGCTGTGTGGGTTGTATAACGACTTCCATGGAGAAGCTGATCCATCTGTGGTCTGAGCACGATGCCTCTTTCGAGACGTGCCATCCCTTGATGCGTTCAGCCGCTCCTTCTGTTGCGAGAGTTAAGTCGATAATTGTCTGACTACGTCTTGTGACGAAGGTGGGCTCCTTACCTGTGTTTAATAGGGTAAGATTGGTGGTGAATAGGTATTCAACCAGTGATTTACCTCTGTTGTTATTGCAGTTCATGCCCCACATTTGGTGGTGGGCATTGGAGTCCGTTCCTATTACGACCTCCGTATTGGTTCTCTCGCACTGGTTAACCAGACGCGTGAGGTCGAACGTAGGCGGGTCTTCGGCCTCGGGCATGTAGACCGATGCGAAAACAACCGCTATACTCCTAGGCTGCTGTGTTATTTCAATTTGTATCGCTGTGATGTCTCTGGAACAAAACTCCGTTAGAACTTGGGCTCTGATGTTTTTAGTAGTTAGTATACAGGTTCTTGGATGTGTGTGGTCAGTTGAAGAATAAATCTTACCTCCCAGGCTGGAGAGGCCTCTAATGAGGCCACCCCTTATCCAAGGTTCCTGGATGAGCACGATGGCTGAATGTTGGACCTCCATCCATTTGCGCAGTTGCGCAGTAGCTGTTTGGCTGTGGTAGAGGTTGGTTTGAAGGCAGTTGACGTTACTAGGCGGAGGGTTCATCTTTGGATGATGTCCCCTTCTCCCCAAACGTCAGCTGCGTCAGGCCGGCCAGGATGTCGCCAGCCTCCACCCCGTCGTCCCGCCGCACCGGACTCAGGAGCAGGCACTCATCTTCCGAGTTACCCTCGGCTGATGGGCCAGCCCCCGAGCCAGACGCGGCCAGCTCTGACGGGCCGGATTCTGCGTCGCACCCTGGCTTGGTGTTAGAGTCCTGCTTGACTCGTATGGAGTTGTCGTCGCATCACGGAGGATGGTCGACAAACTTACCTGAGGGGTCCCGGAACCTGACGTAGACGGCACCCACCCCCAACGCGAGGCGGCGCTCGTTCTTCAACAGGATCGGGACCTGTTCCTCTGGGACGCCCACCACCAGGAACCACCCACCTGACTGCCTTTCGGAGTGCAGCATCGACCATTTGTCAACCTCCAACCAGGGGTTCTGGAACTCCAGAGCGCGACCCACGTCGCGCACGTCGTCCCAGACCCCCTGTTCGTCGGGCACGACAATGCCGCACCGCACTCTCTTCAGGGTCTCTTCCTGGCCCCTGACCTCCAGTTCGAAGCCCGGTGGTGGGACCAGGAGAGAGACTGCATCCGTCAGCCAGGTGCGCGTTGCCTCGTCGGCGCACCAAAGTTTGAGGACCCCGTCCGCATGCACGGGTTTACCGGTGAACGCTGGAGCGGGGCGTTTGGGGGTTTTGGTCGACCAGGCGTCACTCAGGATCTTCCTCTGGAGCTCCCGGAGTACTTGGTCCACCAACTCCTTCGGCAAGTTCCCTGTGCGTTTGCATGTTACTGCAACACCCAGGGACGCCTTGGAGGCCTGTGCGTAGGACTTACCTACTGTCGTCCTGGAGGATTCGAGGCGGGGCTTCTTGTGGTCTCCCCGAGGCGAACTGGTCTCGTTGAGAGCACGTTTGGCCTCACCTCTGTCCTTGTTTCCGGCAGTTTTACCTGCTGTGTTGCTCGGTGGTGCAGTGGCTGGTTGCCGTCCAGGGTGGCCAGCTCGCCGCTTGGCGGCAGCCGGCTTCCTTGTACTGCCTCCGGCCTTCTTGCACCCCTAAAGTGTGAACGCACGCTAAACTGTTGTATTTTTTAAAATTAGAGTATTAACTATATAAAACTAAATATTGACAAAGATAAAATAATTGAAATAAACAAGTTAACTGTATTGCTGCATAAATAATATTCATGCACACTGCATATGACCAACTTTTTCAATTAACGCCCTTTTAAACTGACCAGCTGACATCATGAACAAATCCAAATCTGTAAAAAGGTCGTTGTAATTTTTTGAGATTCTATGCAATGGTGCGCGGACTCCTGCATTTGTACGACAGGATGATACAGCAAAAAGAGTATTTCCACGCACTTCGCGTCTCATTATTGTTCTCGGAATAATATTACATAATTTATTCGTCAAATCTGAGCAATCGTAACGGTTATTACACAAATCATATAGGAACATGGTTTCTAGAAAAAGGCGTCTGGACTTTAAGTCAGGTAATTTGATGCTAGCTTTTGCATCGGTTATAAAACTGTGGCGGCAACGGTACTGCATTGCTTTGATGAACTTATGCTGTACCTTTTCCAAGTTATCTATGTATTTCTTGTACAGAGGATTAATATCGTTATTGTCGTGTAGTCTATAACGATGCGCCATTTATTTTGGCCGGAAGAGTAAATTTTCTTTGGGACTACCCATATAGGGAATGACCATGGAGAAGTAGAAGGTTGAATAATGTTTTGAGATAGCATTTTGGAGATTTGGGTTTCAACTTCCTTTTTGTGGATTTTTGGGAATCTGTAGGATTTGACGTTGATAGGCTCAGAGGGATTAGTATTTATCTCATGCTCTAGTAAGTCGGTGGTAGTAAGTTTGTCGTTAGGTAATTGGAATATGTCTGAATATTGGGAACATATGTCAAGGAGTCGAGATTTTTCTTCGTCATTTAAATGTTCTGTCCTAAGTATGTTTAGGACTTGGTTTCTGCGGGATGTAGAAGATTTAGTATTATAGGGTTCGGCGTTATAGATAAAGGAAGAATTAGCATTGAAGGGTTGGAGATTTATTTTAATATCGGAATTGATTTCGACTGTGTCTTCAGATGTATTTAATACAGATACGTTTACTCTGTTGTTGTCTTTTACAGTGTCAAGGGAATTAGCAATTAGGAGAGAGTCGGAGATATGTTGATCTAGAATGAGTCCTACACGATATTCGGGATTAGTAACTGCACATTCAATTATTGTTTCGGTGCGAGGCGGATTTTGTAGGTTAGCTCGTAATGTTTTAGTCTAACCACGAAATGTCTGATTTGTAATGTGCCGGAATTGTAATCAATAATGCCATCTAAGTCATTGAGAAGATCGGTGCCAATGATGCCATCGTAATTCAAATCTATTTCTTCAATTACGTGGAATTTATAAGTAAGATCGGAATGAGCGTCCGTGAATAATTTTAATTGGAAGTGGCCTATAGTAGACACGGTTTCGTCACTGGTATTAATACCTTTTAATTAAATTGTTTAGTTTTTCAGGGCTGGCATCACGTTCATTGAAGATCGTTTTACAAGACTACCACAGGAACTGGTGTCAACTAGGAACGAGAGGTCACGATTATTAACTTGGGCTCGGATATTGACGTGAGGTAGGTATCGTTTATTAGAGCTGATTTCGTATATAGTAGGGGTTGGAATGGAATTGGCTGAATTAGGAAATACGCAGGATGTAGTAGACGCAGTGAATTTAGAGGAGTTGGTAGTCGCACCCCACGTTGATGTATGGAAATGAGAGCTGGGTTTGGCAGAAAAAGCATGAAAGTAGAATTAACGCAGTTGAGATGCGATCACTGCGTAGTATGTGTGGGGTAAGACTGATTGATAGAATTCCGAATGCAACTATACGAAAGAGCAGTGGACTGAAAGAAGATGTGGTGACAAGGATTGAGAAAGGAATGCTTAGGTGGTTTGGACACGTGGAGCGAATGAGTGAAGAAAGAATGACGAATCAGATATATAAGGCAAATGTGTGTGGGCAAGTCGGTCGCGGCAGACCTCGGCGGACATTGTCGCACGAGTGATTGATTTCCACGGGATAGCCGGGATCGATCACTCGCCGAGCAATTAAAGAGAGATAATTAGGTTGTCTTACGGGAAATAAAAAAAAAATATCACCAGGAAAGATTAAACTCGCGTTATATTCCAGTTACACAATGGCTTTAATTACACAAAAAAACTGACACTTGAGATTAGCCGACTAGACAATTATCCAGGGCGTGGGTGGTAGGTTGGCACTCCACAGGTCTTCGGATGACCCATCCGAAGACCTGTGGAGTGCCAACCTACCACCTACCACTCAGCTTTGTCGTGTAGTCTCCAAGCAGAAAGAAGGGCCCAACCACATGTGTCGCCGGTATATATAAGGCCGGCGAGCGGGAGGGGGCTCCCCACTGCAGTGCGTCACTCGCAGCGAGGCTCGCAAGCGCCGGGGCACCACACCCCCCCCCCGTTAGGCCGGGATTTTCCCTAAGGAAAATTCCCTAGCCCAGCGGGCGTAGCAGCCCTGAAGATACTCCCTGAAATTAGAGAAAACAAGGGCATGAGTACCTTGAACAAGTGACAACCCTATACGGTAATTAGGATACCTAAATAATAATGACCCACGCTTGCATTCTTCACGCGTACAACGGCAGTCTGAATTTGAACATAAACATTTATCATTCATAATTCATCACACATACCTACATGTAAATGCCAAGGCCAGTGTAATAGCCCAATACCAAAGATAACAATCTATGGAGAAGCGCTTAGGGTAATTATTAAGTAATAATGATTTGTAGATATAAGAAACTCGATCTAGCCCTACGACTTAAAAATCTTGGGTTCGGCGTTTGCCACTAGATGAGTAAACTTTTTGAATATAGTTAGGTGTAACAACAGATTTTTCGTAACGATGAACAAAAATAATATAAGCCGCAGACACGACCGGACACGACCAGTAAACACCTTTTGAATGTAAACAATGGTGAATCATTAGTTAGGCATTTATTTATCGGCGCGTCGCTGAGTGACCGCGCGTGCGTCATAACGACAACTAGGTAGGTACGATCTAAATGGTAGGTACTATTCGACTGTTCCGAGCTCGCGACACACGGTTAATTACTCTGAATGTTTATAAAGTACCTATAATAACAATTTGATTATGGAATTTATACAGAATTAAGAATAACAACAGAACTTCAGAACAAGGCACGGCGAAAAACAATACGCCAATCAATATGCATTTCAACAAATAGATTTGCGGAAAGAAAATACACATGCGAGAATCGAACACCAGACCGATCCGACAACAACTTTTTAACCACTGAGCCATAACTGATAGTTAGATAAACAACAGATTCTTTGTAACAATATTACATGTAATAAACTTTATTACAATTTATAACTGAAACATTTATTCATTTTATGTTAGCATGTTTACATAAATCATTAACACAACACAATACATTATCTTGTGAGCTTCGACTCGAAAACATAAGAACCATTGTTGGCCTTCACAAATGATTATGTAGGTAATTATAACTTAGTATAGATATGCGTCTTACATTGTTGTTTTTATGCTTTTATTATTCTTTGTAATTAATCAACTTTAAATCCTTGATGTGCCATTCTCCTAAAGGTTTTCCAGCCATGTCGTTAAGTTTGTATACTAGGGGTAACTTTTTTGAGGCAATCTTACATTTAATAAATTTAGGCGCCAATTTCTTGCTAAAGTATTTATCCTTGTCACTAAGTAGAAACGTTCTGCGCCAAACTATATCACCGACATTGAATTCTGCCGGTTTACGGCGAAGATTATAAGATGAACAATTTCGTTGGTGGGCCGACAACAGAGCTGAATGTACCTTCTCGAAAATAGAGGATAAGTAGCCTAAAGTTTCGGCATAGCCGTCCCGTGGTTCAAGCACCATATTGGAATTAAATTCCTTGTCAATATACTGAGAACCACATGTTATGACCTCCCTACCAAAAACAAGAAAATTAGGAGAATAACCAGTAACCTCACTAACTGCGCAGTTAAGGGCGTATTGAACCTTAGTGATTAAAGTGTCCCAGATTCGATGATCAGATTCTATGAAAGTTGAAATAGCTGTCATAATGGTTTTGTTGTAACGTTCAACTGAGTTAACGTGGGGAGTATACAACGGTGTAAAATGCAAATTTGGAATTTTATATTTTGACAACATACTTTTAAAGGTTGCGCTAATAAATTATTTACCGTTATCCGAAACAATAGTAGATGGAATTCCATGCACCAAAAATACATTTTCCTCGAGAATTTTTGTTATCACTTCTGCAGTTGCCCGTTTAATGGGGAAAAGCAAACAATATTTAGAGAAACAACAACTGACCACAAATATAAAAGTGTTTTGTTTTCTGCTGGGGGGCAATGGACCAATCAAATCAATACTAATCGTCTGAAAGGGCTTTTGACATGATTTGGGTTTTCCCATTAGACCTAAATTTGGGTGATTTTGGTGTTTATGGGTGATACAAGGTTCACATGAACTAACGAACTTGACAACATCGGAGTACATACCAGGCCAAAAGTAATTAAGTGCAAGACGTTTGTATGTCTTAAAGATACCCAGATGTCCAGCAGTGGGCGAAGAATGATTCTCCCTTAGAATGTCAATTCTTTGGTCAGACGGAATAACCTCTTTCTATTGAAATTCTCTAGTGAGAGGGTTTAATGTTTTTTTAAAACAATTCAATTTATTGTTTATTACTTGATAGTTAACAAAGGAAGTCGGAGAACTTAAACAGCCTTTATAGATATTTAAATACCAAGGATCATTAGTAGAAACTGGTAAATTCTGATTAGAATTAATATCTATATTTATATCATTAGCAATAGCAGAAACGGGTAAAGAGCGAGACAGAAAATCAGGTAAAACGTTATCGGAACCCCGACGATGACGTATTTCGAAATTATAGGAAGATACGCGAACTCCCCATCTGGCTAACTGGCCAGTAGGGTTATTTAAGGTCAAGAACCATTTCAAAGCAGCGTGATCTGTGTAAACAATAAACTTTTTACCATTTTCAACATAACAACGCCAGTTTTCTATAGCAGATAGAACAGCCAGGGCTTCGCGCTCTGTGGCACTGTAATTTTTTTCTTGCTTAGTGAGTGATTTGCTATAGTACGCTATGACTCTTTCCTCACCATTTAACCTTTGACAGAAGATCGCAACAAGTCCAAAATCGCTAGCATCTGAGTGTATTTCAAAAGGTTGCGAGTAGTCAGGACAAGCCAACACCGAGGAGGAAATCAAACAATTCTTTAGGTTATTAAACGCCTCATTAGCCTCTGTCGTCCAACAGAATGGAGGTGCGTTTTTACTTTGAGATGTTAACTTATTTAAGGGTGCAGCAATAGAGCTAAAACTCGGTATAAAACGCCTGTACCACGAGGCTGCGCCTAAAAATCGACGTACTTCTTTTCTATTAGAAGGAGTGGGATAATTTTTCATTGAATTTACTTTATCCGGATCGGGATGCAATCCACTAGAGTCGACAACATAGCCTAAATATTTTAGTTTATCTCTAAAAAATTGTCATTTTTCGAGATTAATTGTTAAATTAGCGCTTTTTAGTTTATCAAGAATGCGTAATAAAAGAGTAATATGCTCGTTGAAGCTGGACGTGATACAGATTATGTCATCGATAAAACAGAAAACCTTATTTTCAAATTCTGGGCCATAAAATAAAATATCAAATAATCGTTGTTGAGTAGCTGGCGCATTCGTAAGACCGAAAGGCATTCTTTTGAATTGAAATGTGCCACGCGTGGGAATATAAAAGGCTGTTTTGCAACGGTCCTCTTCTTTAATTAATGTTTGCCAAAAAGATTTAGACAGGTCTAAACTAGACAAGTATTTAGCATCTCTCAGATTATCTAAAATTTCCGAAATATAAGGCAAGCTATAAGCATCTTTTTTTGTAACGGAATTTAATTTACGACTGTCCAAACAGAAACGCAGTTCACCATTCTTCTTTGGTGTCAAAATGACCGGGTTTGACCACGGGCTTTCGGATCGTTCAACAACATCCTCTGAGAGCATGTCGTCAAGATGCTTTATTAAAATTCTTTGTTTATCGGGAGACATGCGATAAAATCTTTGCCGAATAGGGGGACAATCACCTGTATCAATTGAATGAGAAATAATATTTGTGCAACCGAGACCCCGCTTCTCGTATGAAATATCGGTAAATTTTGAAATAATGTTGTCAGCGGTAGCTCTCTGGTCGACTGTAAGATGATCATAAGAAACAAGATGTGTAGGGGGAACTGCCTGCAACTCCATTACTTGAGCGTCAGACTTGTTCACAATCAAAACAGACTCCAATTTGTTAGGAAATAGGCCAAAGCTTCGCCAAAAATCCATGCCAAGGATAAGGGAATTTTGAATCCCAGGTACAACATGAACTTCTAAGTTAATCAATTTATCCTGAAACTCGAAGGGTAGAAACACCAATCCCAAAGACTCAAATCGTTCGCCGCCTGCTGTTATTAACCTTAAAGGTTTCGATTTATCCAAAACATTGTCTTTCAAAAATAAGTTATGCAAATTATTACCTTTTTTTTTTTTTGTTTTACGAGGTGGAAAATCCCTTCGGATCTCCGACTCTTGGGGGAAATAAGAGCCGGAGTATGTGGTGTTTCCACTAAAAACCACCTCGACTTCCACCATGTACCCGTGTGTCGGAGGGTGGGGCATCACCAAAGCACTCGTCGCCACCCTCCGACCGGAATTGGCCCGCCAGATGGTCAGGCGGGCCCCGAACAAAACCCCCTTGGCGACGGATTAAGGTGTTGGACTCCGCCGCCAAAACGCCCAGCGGCCGCAGAGGATAGGGAGGACGGCAACGCAACACCGCATCTCCTCTTCCTCTGCGGCCCCACCGCGACGCATCGAATGGTGCGCCCCCATTTGGTCGCGGGAGATAGGGCGCGCGGCAACGCAACACCGACACGCCTCTCCTCCCGCGACCGCACCCGACTGCGAGGGACAGACAGAACTGTCCCCCGCACCCGCACCGTTGGACGCATCCTGCGCAGGCCCCTCCAAGCCCACGCGGAGCGTCCCCTCCTGGATCCCTCTTAGCTTCACCGCGGGTGACGAATCCACGGTTACTGAGCCCCCCCACCACGACAAGGTGGAGATCCCACGGGGGGGATGCAAATTATTACCTAAAATTGTAACGCAAGATCCAGAATCTAAAAGACCAGTGGTAGGTATTCCGTTTAATTTTAGAGTAACGTAAGGTAAATATTCTACTTTAGAATTACGGATTGAGGAAATATGATAGCTATTAAAGAATTTTTTTTAAAAGTCCAACCAATTATTCCACTCTGTTTTATTACAATTAGTTGTATAATTTGATTTTCCACAATCCTTATTAACTAGTTTTTTGAAACTGTAGGGGTCGACTTAGATTTACAATTGGGGCAGTCTGACACCTTGAAACCCTTTGTGCCGCACTTAAAACAGATTAGGTAGTGTGGCTGACGGCAATTACGTAATGAGTGCGAATTGCATCTACAACGCACGCAAAAAGTTTTATTTATATTAGAAGTACTCGATACGGCGTTGACTTGTGGTACAGACTTGTATCTCGATGTATCGGCGACAGAGTTATATTTATTGAAGTGATTATGATTGTAAACATTTTTGTTTGAAGAAAAATTAGAAAACGGATAATTATACGCTAGATCGGGTGCTACAGTATTCTTTGAAACTTTAGGGGTTCAGAAAATTGCTTACTGCGACTTTGGTAATTTTCGAAAAGACGACAAACTTCGACCAGACTATCAACATCAACAACCTTTGCAGTGAGCAGACAATTAGTGTAACAAGGTCTAATATTATTTAGTAAAATTTCTAGCTTCTCCGAATCAGCGATAGGAGAAATAAGTCGCGAAAACAGACCGTGCATTTTTGCCACGTAAATAGTTATTGATTCGTTCTCGCCCTGTGAGCGCTGGCGAATCTCCGCCATAAGCCGATAATCGTAGTTATGCGGACTAAAATCTCGTTTCAAAAGTTCGCAAAGTTCTAACCAAGTCTTTACATTATTTTTAACAGAACGATACCAAACTAATGCGTCACCCGAAAATATTTCAAAAGCGAAAGACAACATCTTGTCGTGTGGAATAGATCTACAGGACATAAATTCATCAATTTTTTCAATAAAAGATCTTACACATGATTTACCGTTAAATTTGAATTTACCTAATTCCGAGAAAAGCTTACGGTCGTAATTATAGGAAGTGTTTCCCTCTGCCACTGAGCAATCCGACCGCGAACTACGGCTCGTGATTAATTGTAATTTCGCATATAAGTCATTAAATTTATTCCACACAGACTCAATTTTTTTAATATCAAGACTGCCGGTATCCACCCTATTCAGTCGATGAAAACAATGGTGTAGCACGGTTTCGACCTTCTGTTGAAGCTCGGAGGTATAGTTTGCTTCCAACATAGATAAGTGTTTATTTGATCTTAATAACGACTTTTCCACTTCAGCCACATCCTCCTCTGGTGGGAAGGGTGAAGATAATATATCCTCCGAGGGAATTTTAACTGAAAGTTTAGCGATTTGTTTGCGGGGATCGTCAGGCTTTGAAACGCCGCGTATTGTGGTCTCATATTCTAATTCCGCTTTAGTTAATAATGAGAAATTTATAATGTAAGCCATTATTACAAAACAATAATAGAAAATCTAAGTATTTACGCCGGTACTAGAAAAAAAATTAAATATCGCCAGAAAATCGAATACCGTGCTAGAAAAAGCTGAAATACACTAAATTATACAATGGTGTGATGATTGGTAAAGGATAAAAAAAATTTCTTAAAGGTCACTCAAAGGTTGAATCACAATATTTTTTTCGCGAACACGAGGCACGTTAGTTCAACGGCTAAGCGGTTAGAACCGGTTGGCGGCTGGGCACGCTGCCCGCGGTGAAACGTGATTTTAGACCGACGTTAATTAAATCACCGTTATGTTATTTACACAGTTAAATTGCTTATGGCCAACCAAAATAGATAGAAACTGTACCTGTACGCAATTCACCACACCAGAATATATGCACCCACAGGAAAAAAATATACAAGAGAAAAGAAATTATTTCACTCACCTGTAAAGTGCCAACTTACGTTTTAAAAATATATTTAAAAATTCTATTGGGCGCCAATGTCGCACGAGTGATTGATTTCCACGGGATAGCCGGGATCGATCACTTGCCGAGCAATTAAAGAGAGATAATTAGGTTGTCTTACGGGAAATAAAAAAAAATATCACCAGGAAAGATTAAACTTGCGTTATATTCCAGTTACACAATGGCTTTAATTACACAAAAAAACTGACACCTGAGATTAGCCGACTAGACAATTATCCAGGGCGTGGGTGGTAGATTGGCACTCCACAGGTCTTCGGATGGGTACTCAGCTTTGTCGTGTTGTCTCCAAGCAGAAAGAAGGGCCCAACCACATGTGTCGCCGGTATATATAAGGCCGGCGAGCGGGAGGGGGCTCCCCACTGCAGTGCGTCACTCGCAGCGAGGCTCGCAAGCGCCGGGGCACGACGTCACAACATTTTTCGACCAAATTGGAGACATCCTAAGAAACGGAAAGGTCCGAAGTACCCGCAACCGGCGAGCATGTATGAAAAGAGTAATGAGTGTGCAAAAGATACTCTTAGGGAACGCTTTAAGTCTATAGGAATTCTTACAGTAGCCTCGCAATTTTTATTTGCTAATATTTTGTACATTAGGCAAAATATAGGTTTATTTACCACAAAAAGCGATGTACATAAAATAAATACTCGAAACAGGCATAGGTTATATGCCCCTTATCATCGTTTACATAAAGTTAATCATTGTTTTGTAGGGCTAGGTATTCGTATATATAATAAAATACCAATTAGTCTTTTAGAATTACCATTTAGTACATTTAAAACTAAAATAAAAGACTGCCTTATTAAGAAAGGTTAGTATACTATTAATGATTATTTCAGTGATAAGGATAGCTGGTCTCTTACGCTAGACAACTCATGATCTTTATACTTAATTAGAATTATATAGATACTTTGCATTTTTCAGTTAATCTTTATTTAATATTTCTAGTTCTTTTAAATTACTGTTCATTTATTATTAGGTCATTAAACTTAGGTGCTACATTTACATTTGCATTGTTGTTCCACTAATTTTATTAAAGTTTTACTGCACTGTAAGATGAAGATAACTCGTGATTATGGGCTGTAAACTAATGTTTTAGTAATTTTGTGTATTCATATACAGTCACTTCTGTAACATATATTTCCACCATAGTTATGAACATAGTCGCGAGTTGCCTACATTATAAGACGTAAGTGGATGCTCCTGTTACACAATATTCACACTGGAAGGCTACTACAGCACTTAAATTGGTAACTGCATTAATTATTTAAGTATTATGTATGTTCGTAATTACTATTTACAAGTAATTAATTACAATGTGAAACAGTTGCAGCTCCTTACAAAAACAAAATATGTAACATAACACTGGCGATTAAAAAGTGTGGCCACGAGTTTTATTGCCCGTTCTTTCTCGTGGTTCTACCTATTGCTTTGCGAATGAGCAGTAAATGTAAATGTAGAAGCATTAAGTAATGTACATTAAAATTTGACGTTCATAAGCGTCACCTTGTGACCTAGATGAATAAATGATTTCGACTTTTGACTTTTGATTACAGCACCGTAGACCACATCCATACTGGCAGATTGTACAGAAGACCAACGAACACAATCAGCCGCTGTGTATGGCTTTCGTGGACTACGAGAAAGCCTTCGACTCCATCGAAACGTGGGCGTTTCTGGATGCTCTGCAGCGGTGTAGCATCGATTGGCGCTACATCGAGGTTTTGAGTTGTTTGCACGACACGGCCGCTATGACCGTCCAGCTCCAGGACAATAAAACCAGCCCCATTGGATTGCGTAGAAGGGTGAGGCAGGGGGATGTAATATCCCCTAAGCTCTTCACCAACGCACTCGAAGACGTCTTTAAGACGCTGGACTGGACTGGACGGGGCATCAACATTAATGGCGAGAACATATCCCACCTTCGGTTTGCCGACGATATCGTCATCGTGGCAGAGAGCCTGGCGGAGCTGAGCGAGATGCTGCACAGCCTAAATGGAGCCTCTCGACGGGTCGGTCTCGGCATGAACTTGGATAAAATCAAGATTATGTGCAACGAACACATTGTGCCGGGTCCGGTTTATGTCGACGGATCGATGCTCGAAGTTGTTCAAGAGTATATCTACCATGGGCAAGTAATCCAGCTTGGTAGAAACAACTTCGAGAAAGAAATCGACCGCAGGATCCAGTTGGGTTGGGCAGCGTTTGGCAAGCTACGTCGAGTTTTCTCTTCGCCCCTACCGCAATGCCTGAAGACCAAAGTCTTCAACTAATGCGTCCTACCTGTTATGACGTACGGTGCCGAGACGTGGACACTCACAGTGGGACTAGTCTACAAACTAAAAGTCACGCAGCGAGCTATGGAACGGGCTATGCTTGGCGTCTCTTTGAATGATAAAATCCAAAACGAAGTTATCCGACAAAGAACCAAAGTTACCGACATAGCTCACAGAATCAGTAGACTCAAGTGGCAGTGGGTTGGCCATATCTGTAGAAGGACTGATGGGCGATGGAGCAAGCGTATCCTAGAGTGGCGACCGCGTCTCGGCAAGCGTAAGGTAGGGCGGCCCCCGGCTAGGTGGACCGACGACCTGAAAAAGGTGGCTGGGACAGACTGGATGCGGAAGGCTGAGGATCGTGTACTGTGGCGCGTGTTAGGAGAGGCCTATGTCCAGCAGTAGACTGCGATAGGCTGATTGAGATTGAGAGGGATTTGTGATGAGTAGTATGGATAGGCAACTGTGTTAGCATTTTAGGGTTCAAGAGGCGTTTGTAACAGTACGCTAATCTGTCTGTCTGTCACACGTATGACGGCGCAGTTCACATACATACGCCTCACCCGGCACCGCCTTGTCTTAGCCACACTTAACTCGCACTACAGTTATTATATCACTGACGGGTTATATTCACAGGAGGGAGCGATTTTGAAATATCTTGTGGATATTTTGTCGCCATTTGGCTTATACAAAGACGATATTTTAGGCAGTGATTGCTTATAATAAGTAGCAATAGCCCAGTGAACTTCAAGACCAATATAGAGCGTCTAGGGCGTATACAATTATTAATTATTTAATAATTAATTAATTTCTCCGTGCCTCGGAGACGAGAAATTAATTACCGACTGTTACACATTATAACTCCGCACTAAGTCGGCCATCCCGGCAGCTATGAATATCTCTGACATATAAGACGTCAGCCCCGTTGAATATACTAATACTGGTTAAGTTGATTGAATCAGGCGTTACATGGCGGAAATCCATTGTAACCTAGTGGAAGGAAATACCATGCCCATCGCTCCTAAAAATGCCTCGTGCAGAGGCGAAACACGTGTTGAAGAATAGTCGGCGCAAACAGCGGGATACTGCAAGTCAGGTATCTTCCTGGAACCCATACCATTCCCATATCCCTTATCCTTTTAGAGGAGTTCGGTATTGTCAAACTTTTTTTTATTGCAATAGTTGGGGTGGTCAAACCGAGAGTGCGTGGTGGGTTCCTCTTTCCTTCCATTAGGTTAATACTGGTGAAGGCATGGAATATAGCTATAGTTATTGAATATGGTCAGAGGGCAGTCTTTCTCTGGAAAAGCTAATACTCTGTTATATTTGGTCAAACTAGTGCTCGGTTCCTGGCTCTAAGGAAGTCTTGGATGCAAACAAGATAACGCTACGACGATAATGATGGTGACCAAAACCAATATTAATATCTTCATTACTTCACGCATTTTATCCCCGAAGGGGTAGGCAAAGGTGTATTACACACCCACACTTCGCCAGTTATGTTTCGGTCGCAATGTAATAGGGGGCGAGCCTATTGCCGTTACCGGGCACATCACCAGACTCCGTGCTGCTACTGAGAATTCGAAAAACCCAGTATCACATTTGCCCGACCCGGGAATCGAACCCGGGACCTCCGATCAGCAGTCGCATACGCTATCCACTGGACCAGGGAGGCAGTCCGCCAGTAATATTAATATTTGCTGCATAATCTCAGCCTAGAGTCTACTGCAAGGTATAGGCCACCCCGAAGGTTCTTCATACAGACCGATCTCGAGCCACTCGTATCCAACCGCTTCCCGCACTCTTACACTAATCGTCCACCTTGCGGAAAGCCTACCCCTGTTGCCATGTCCAGTATACGACCGCCACTCTAGAACCCTCCTGCCCAACGGCCATCGGTACTTGCAATATTTGTTATTAAACAAATTATTTCGATTGTCCGCTGTGCCTATCGCTACCGCTTATAATCATGCCCTCACCTTTAATGCACATCGAGTGTCCGGCTTCCTTGAACCGTGACGATTTACGACATAACATTGTGACACGCTCGTCTGCTGTCAAACTATCATATGTGCACATGTGCATACGTGCATCGTGCATATGTGCACTTGTGTCAGAGTGTGAGTAACATAGGTCGTGTGTCTGTGTTGAACTTGTGTTGAACAAGCTTAAAGCAAGTATGATGTATAAGATACAAGAATATAGAAAATGTAATATCTTTGTCTTTATTGTTAGGTCTTTTATATTTGAATAGACTGACAGAGAACGTACAGCCAAATCTATAAGGCGCAAGCAGCTGAATCGTTAGGCCATGTCGGAGGCCTTCGGGCGGTCTGAAAACTCCGACACTAGAGTTGGACACATACTCACACGAAAAACAAACAAACTGAAATTCGGCATATATGTTTCTTGGAGACCAAAGGGGTGCACTAAAAATGGATTTATTTCCAGTCTTTGTGCAAATTCCAATTTCTTCTATGCAACTGCATAAAAAATTTAATGATGAAGAAAATGAGCAGTGACTGCCTGGTGAATTGACTAATACAATACTATGTAGAGAGTCTCGGGAGCGGTTTCAGACTAGCGTTTCATATTCGGGTATGTGTTCGTTTCTGGAAGCATGCAGGCGCGTGCAAGCGCATGCAGGCGCGTGCAGGCGTGCCGATTGTTGCATGATAACCTTGATAAAACGCGTATGCCGTAATGAATATATTTACGCAGAAAAATACGCTAGTTTGAATTCTTGAATTAATAATATCACTAGCTAAACCCTGAAGGAAAATATCGTGAGGAAAACTGCACGTTTGAATTTCACCATAATGTTCTCGAAATATATGTGTAGTCTGCCAACCTGCACTTAGCAAGCGAGATGGACTGTGGCCTTATCTTTCTCCCCACTCACTACTGGGTGGTCACTCATGTACAAACTTTGATTAACTTATTCTATCGGCAAGTCAAGGCAAGCTGTGGACGGTACTTATAAATAAATAAAATAATTATTAAGACGACAAAATTATATTGTGTACCTTAGTTTATGATTCAAAATAATTTATTGACGTTGTAGATTTCAGTTTTTCTTCGTAGAATTTAACGTTTACATTACGTAGACATATTTATTTCAATAATTGTATTCATAAAAAACGTCCTTAAAATTCATCCTCTCTGACTTGGATGCGACCAAATGGGCATTATATCCTTATAATTAACTAAAAAATAAAAATACGATATCTATCTAAATATATCTTTAAAATGACGGAGATTTCTAAGTAAATGAACATAAAATATTATAACTGAATTGAGAGACTCCTTCTTTTTAGAAGTCGGTTAAAAATGTAACGCACTGCCGAACTGCGTTTGTGTGCGTTCATCTGTCGTGTCTCTCTGTGTTGTACGCATACATATGTCCTAGATTATAATGATGGCCAGTGGGCTTAGTGTATCATATGAGCGTCGTGTACACTAGAACAATACATAAGTTTGTTCTACGAATTATTGCGCTGTAGCTTGCGATGTAAACTTTGAATAAGTGTCGGTTTCCACGTTAATATTGTATTTATTTTTTGACTTCTGCTTTATTGACCAATGGAGGTAGACGGCTCCCGATTGGTCAGCTGGAAAGTGTGGTGTTGCCAGCGAGCAGAAATAACCAACTGCTAGTACATATTATTTAGTAATAGACTTGTTACTTTTGTTTTTTCGTATGACATTTTTATGTGTTCCTTTTGTGGTAAAATAAATATTTATTGTCTTTTTTATATATTAAATCGCAATACTAAAATGCAAAGAAATATAGACCTAAATACAAGGCAATAGTCTCGCTGTACTATTGCGTCTATTAAAACAACAGAGGGCGTAGACATGTGGCATTCGCTTTCTATTTCTTCAATCGCTATCGCTTGGTTGCCATGGTAAAATAAGCAATTCGTTCTTCGTTGAGCACGTGTTTTTTTTTATTAAAAATACCTGTCAAATTGACTTCACGCTGCCTGATGGTAAGCTGACAGTGAAGTCCTCCTGTGAAGGCCACCATTTCCAATTGCTGGTTAAGCAATGTGACATGGCGGCCCTCACTTTGACGGCCTTGAGAGATGCTTTTTCACACCCCGCTTAAAGGACCTAGGATCAAGGGAGGAAGGAAACACGTGAGCTGGCAGTGAGTTCCACATCTTTATGGTACGGCAAAGATAAGATGTATATGTGTAAGATGTATATGTGAATGTATACCGAACCTTTTCGTACGTGACGGTATCTGTTCTACCGTGTAAGCGTGGCACCTTTACCCGGCACGTGTTGTTCGGGATAGGAAAGGAGAGGGTGGGATGAGTTGAAAGAGTTCTTCTGAGCACTCACCGTGATACAATCGGTAAAAGACAGCCATTGAGGCTACGTCCTTGCGTAATTGCAGAGATTCAAGGGTCTTAGTAGCCTCAAGGTCACCTATGATACGGACAGCACGCCGCTGCAACCTATCAAGGGCATCTAGCAAGTACTGAGCGGAGCCGTTCCAGAGATGAGAGCAGTATTCCACGCAGGGGCGAACCTGAGTCTTGTATAATAGACACAGCTGCTCCGGCGTGAGAAATCTCCTCACTCTGTTCAGGACTCCGAGATTGCCAGATGCCGATTTAATGACACCCTCGATGTAGTTTCTCTGGTTGAGATTGCGGCGTATGTCCATACCAAGTATATTTAGACTGTCCTGTATCGGTAGTGGAGTGTCCAGAGGAGAAGGTTGGGGAAGGAATGGAGATAATTTTGCTGAAAATGCGCACACCTGTGTCTTCTTGACGTTGAACTTGACCATGTTTTCAGCACCCCAACTCGAGATTCTGTTCAAAACCTGGTCAAGCTCAGCGACAAGTTTTCGCCTATTTTCCTCAATGTCGGCCTGCTTAGCCGCAGGATGGCCAAGATACCGCCCATGCACGGTACTGTCATCTGCTTAGCAATGTATGCTCCCAAAAGTGAGCATATCATTGATATGCAGAAGAAAAAGTGTGGGCGATAAGACGGATCCCTGGAGCGCACCAGCATTTACCTGCATAAACTTTGCATTTTGACCTTCGCAAACAACTCGAACACGTCGTTCATGCAGGAAGCTAGCAACCCAGTTGCACAATCGAGGTGGCAAGCCGTAAGCTTGGAAAGAAGCGCACGATGCCATACTCTATCGAAGGCTTTGGAGATGTCGAGGCTGATAGCCATCGACTCCCCGTGCCTGTCCATAGCCTCACCCCAAAGGTAAGTGACATACGCTAGAAGATCGCCCGTTGATCGTTTCGGTCTGAAGCCATATTGTCGATCATTGATAAGAGAGCTATCTTCTAGGTAGCGAACGAGTTGGGTGTTGATTACCCGTTCGAATACCTTGCAGAGAATAGGGTTGATGGCTATGGGTCGATAGTTAGCTGGATTAGAACGATCCCCCTTTTTGGGAATCAGTTGTACGTTTGCCTCCTTCCAAGCCTGCGGCACGACGCCAGAGGAATAAGACAGGCGATACAGGCGTGTGAGCATTGGAGACAACTCGGCTGCACATTTCTTAAGTACAACCGCTGGGATACCGTCGGAACCACTGGCTTTCCGGACATCGAGAGACCGCAGTATCGCGCGAACATCGCATTGCCTGTTGCGAACATCAGGCATGGAGTGGCCGCAGTGGTTTATAGATGGCGGCTGTGAACCACGGTCATCGATTCAGGAGTTGGCCACAAAGAGATTGACAAGCAAGTCAGCTTTCTCTTGCGGTCCATGAGCCAGTGGGCTCATGAGCTACCGCAAGAGTTGCGATGCTCTGATGGATCACTATCCATCAGAGCATCGCAACGGTGGCAGCGAAGACTGGCAGAAATTGGATTGCGCGGCTTTGGCCAGCCGCCAATATCCACGGCTTCCCTTAGGGTGCGACAGAAGTTCTTGGCCAAACCGTGCCACGCGCTGTGCATCCGCTCTGGTGTATGCCCTCTTGCAGACCTTAGTGGCTCTGTTATAGGCCGCTTTAATGAGATGGACATTTGGATCGCGACGAGACCGAGCCCTGATCCAAGCACGGTACGCCGACTGTTTTTGTTTAACAGCATCGGCGCACTCGTGATTGAACCAGTGCCGAAGTCTGCTGTTGCTGGTGACAAAAGTGGATGGAATATAATATTCCATACCTAACAGAATTTCCCCAGCAACAGCAGACGCACTCTCCAAAGGATCTCTCCCACCAAAGCAACGCTGAAACCACGGGTAGGACGTGTAATAACTGCGCAGGCCATCCCAATCTGCTGACGAGTAGTGGCATAAGCGTCGCTTTACGTCCACATGTTGTGAAGACGCAGCGGTTGGCACTGATGTGCAGACTAAACCGTGGTCGGAGGAGCCCAATAGAGCTTGAACCGACACACTGTACTGGTCTGGATGACTCGTCAGCAGAAGGTCCAGCAAAGAGGGAGCTTGACCCTGTGTATCTGGTATCCTGGTGGGCTGGAGTACCAGCTGGGTCAGGTCATGCGTGAGAGCGAATGCGTGAGCAGCCCTTCCTGCGTGGTCTGTTTTGGGAGAGCCCAACCAGGTCTCATGGTGGGCATTAAAATCTCCCAATCAGACTAACTCAGCGGTCGGAAACTGCTCCTGCGCATCATCTGCCGCCTGACTCAGGTAGTCAAAAAGTCGAGTTGCCTCGGCATCTCCAGTATGGGAACGGTATAAGCACACGTCAATCCGGGCTAATGAACCCAGATTTACGTGTATCCACAGGACGGAAAAGGAGGGATCCTCTAGGCAGCGTAGACGACGACGGCAAATATCCGCCCTTACGAACAAGCATACCCCGGCTTTTGCGTAGTAGTTCTCTTCAAGGGCATAGCCGGGATAGTGCAGATAAGTCGTGTCGGCAGGGCGGCTTATTTGAGTCTCCGTCAGAAAAAGCATGGCCGGCCTTGCCGTCTCGAGATGGTGGCGCACGGCGTTGAGGTTTGAATGGAGTCCGCGGATGTTGGCGAACTCCACCTCAAGTAGCGTGTAGGTGAGAAAGGTTGACGCCGCTGTGTGACCGTTACCATTGCTTGCTGCCATAGTGGAGTGGAAGAAGAAAGGAGGGGCGTGAAAAGAGGTAGCAGTCACCGCAGCAGCGCGTGACAAAGCGTGGAGTATTGTTTCGTCATTGGACTGTGCGGAATAGCAGTGGCCGATCCGCCGGACGGAAGGGCCCCCGTACCCTCCCGGAGGTGGTCGCCGGGTCCCACCGTCCGGTCACCAACCGGCACGACGAGCCACTCCGAGATTATGTGCGGCCTGGTGGGGCAGCCTCCCGAGATGGTTAGTCCCAGTTGGGCCCCTATATTATACCGCGGGCGGCCAGCGGCACCACCGTTTCTACGGGTCTCCCTGGCCGGCGGGTCGACCCCCACTACCCACACAATGAGTTTAATAATACTTCGCTGGTCCAACGCATGCTGCGGTAACCGCCCCCTCACCTAAACCTTCACACTCACTCTGCCATCCCCAAAGGAAAGGAAGAGAGAATGGGAAGGAGGGACTGGGCCTCCGGTGCTCTCACTCACCAAGCGAAACGCAGCAGAAAAGTACTGCTACTTTACGTTGATCTTCTGTGAGAGGGTAGTACCGCCCCGGTTGAGCTGACCCATTCGTACTGAAATCAGCATGGCCCTACTACCTATAAACGTGACATACCGAAAACCTATATCAGACTGCCTCCGTGGTCCAGATAGCGTATGCGACTGCTGACCGGAGGTCCCGAGTTCGATTCCCGGGTTGAGCAAAAGTGTTACTGGGTTTTCCGAATTCTCAGAAGCAGCACGGAGTCTGGTGATGTGCCCGGTAACGGCAATAGGCTCGCCTCCTATTACGTGGGACCTAAAAATTCATGGCGAAATGTGGGTGTAAAAATGTACACCTCTGCCTACCCCTTTGGGGATACAGGCGTAAGTCTAAATAATACTAAAATAAAATGTCAGATCTATCCAGTATTTAACTTAGCGAATAGCAATATAGCTAATAGAATGCACCTTTGCTACAGAGCCGGTAGCCTGGTGGAGAGCCTAACAGACTTTAACGCAGAAGGTATCGAGTTCAATCTCACGTGCATAGTGACTGATACTGACTTTTTGATGTTATGTGTGAAATTGTTAAGAAAACATAGTGATAAAACCTGCGTGTCTGAGAGTGCTTATGTGCTGCTAATATCTATAAATCATTTATACTAATAATAATAATATTCTACCACATACATACATTACCATCTAGTCCCAAACTAAGCAGACCTTGTACTATGGATACTAGATAATTGATAAACATACACATATATTTTTTTGTCAATACATACATATTATACATACAAACACCCAGACCAAGACAAACATCCATGTTCATGCACACAAATGTTTGACTTGAGCGCGAATCGAACCCGCGACCATCGGCGTAGCAGTCGGTTACACTCCCGCTGCGCCAACCGGTCGTCAAATTATGTTACTTTGCTTTAAACGAAACTTTTGTCCTGTCTGTCTGCATGAGCGTGATAAATATCAAAAACTACCGAACCGATTTTAGTACGAGATCACAAATAGGTAGGGTAAATCCGTGAAAACGTTTCGATGCATTAATGTTTAAAATTGATTCAGTGAATGTTTACCAGATGGCGTAGCAGGAGTGTAATCGACTATCACGCCGAATGTCGCGGGTTCAATTCCTGTTGAAGTCAAATATTCATGCATGAATTGATGAGTCTGGTTGTTTCTATGTTTAATATGTATGACTAAATGTATCTACTACAAAATAAACGTATTTGTACATGTATGTTTATCCGTTATCTAGTACCCATAGTACGAGCTCCGCTTAGTTTGGGACTAGATGGTGTTGTACGTGATTGAATATTATTTAGTTGTGTCGTAGACCTGTCGTGTTGTCGTCGTGATCGTCCATTATAAAGGCTCTCAATACGCCCACAATATGAGCAGTAGACACAATGCTAGCGCAATATTGTGCTAATTAATGCCTACTTCGAGTGGCTTGCATCTTTGTCTTGTCTTATGCATGTTCAATTGTGCAAGGATTTTATCTAAGGGGAACAAAAGTGGAAGTGCGATAACTGAAGAGGCGTGGTTTATAAATGACCTACTTGAGAGGTGATTACTTTTTAGTTTATTTTAAACTAGAGAATGCCTCCGTGGTCCAGTGGATAGCGTATGCGACTGTTGATTGGAGATCCCGGGTTCGATTCCTGGGTCGGGCAAAAGTGTTACTGGGTTTTTCGAATTCTTAGTAACAGCACGGAGTCTGGTGATGTGCCCGGTAACGGCAATAGGCTCGCCCCCTATTACGTGGGACCTAAAAATTCATGGCGAAATGTGGGCGTAATATTACACCTCTCTGCCTACCTAAAAATAAACTCGCAGGGATCTCGGTTCTTATATGAATAACTTCTACGAGTTAATTTTTTGTATAACCTAACCTAACGTTATATGAGGTCTAAAAATCGAGTCTAAATATAATACCAGGTTTGTGCGAATGTGTCTATAGAGCACTTAAAATCAGGCAGGTTATAGGTTTTGAATTAAACTTTGATTTCAATTTAGCCCAATTTAGCCGATGTTGTAGGTATAATAAGGCGGAAATAGTTTTCTATATCTTCTATACTTGATATTAATATGATCAAATAAACAAGCATATTAGCTGCATTAAATAAGTTGCATAGCCCGATTCTAATCAATATGAATGATAACCGGCTACAGCAGATTATTATGCACAGGTCAATATGAATAGCAATATCGCAGCGGTAGCTGAGCTAAGCTGCTCAATAAATACAATCCGCCGCGTAATACTGAGTTATGATAGGAATCCGCTCCAAATACTTGCGCTCGCCTGCACACCTAGATATAGATACACTAGACGTAGACACCTTAGATATGCATAGGTATAGTTAAGGATAGGGTAGAATTAGATATGGGTAGGTTTTAGAAGGTAGGGTGTAGAGTGGCAGATTAGGTAGTTTATCAATTATTTTTACAGGCAAACCTGCGGGACCGAATAGTTATAGGATTATTGGACTGGCCAACTGCATATCGAGCCACGCACCATGTAAGGTTCTGTAAAAGCTCTTACCTGGTGTTCTAAAGATAAAACCTTGATTATTGTGAATATTCATTTTGTCGCTTTAATTTAATTGACTATTAGGAACCTACTCTTTAATTAGTAAGCCCAATCAACCGTTATAATTTTTATTGAAAGCTCATCATACATTGACTATAAACCTGTGCCTCCTGTGGAAGATGATACAAGTCGAAAATCATAATTTTACAGGAGAGCGAAAATAAAGTTTAAAAAATTCTAGTTCATAAACCAAGAGGGCTAAACTTGATCCGAGCACTTATTTTAATAGATAAAATCATTGTCTTTAAACGTGAATTTATAGTTTTTCAATAAATTTTATTAATTCGGCGAAAATCGTAAGAAATCTGTGAGTTGTACCTAGTGATATGTCAAATACAAGAAAAAAAATGTGTTAAATGATACAAGTTTACTTATGTCATAGTGCACCCTCGGAGCACTCATCTTCTGTCTTGGTGAAAACTGATATACATGAGCTTTCAAAATCCTATAACTTAGCAGTATATGTTCCTAGCACAATAATGCTCGAGCTAAAGTAGAAGATGACCATGCAAAATACATTTTTACACTTTTTATTGCGTTATAATTAAAAATGTCCAACTTAAATCAGTTCTCAAAAATTCTAGCTTTGTAAAAAAATGTGTTAAAAGATACAAGTCAAATTATACCCCTCGCTAAACTCCATATTTTTTGTGTTAATAAATACAAGTTTTAGAAAAATAATCGTGGTTTATTAAACTTCCTCAAAATATATAAATAACTCACGAATTCATCACAATTCTTATCAAAGGTAAGTTATCATATTTTTTTAGGATAATGATGTAGCTCAACTTCTATCTATAGGAATTTAAAGTTTCAGAAAAGTTGCAAGAAAATTGAAGTAGGTTACTTGAAAATGATGAAATGGCACGGTTTAACCTTTCCTGATTTAGTTGCATATTCCAACCCAGTGTTGCGAAATAGTTTTCTTCTGACTCTCTCTTCTTTCTTTCATACTTTTTGTTGTTTTCTTTCTTTTTTTCCGTTACTGTTCATACCGTTACGTTTTCAAAAAGAGCACTCATGAGCATTCTCTGATGCATTGGTACTGACTATCAGTTGATGTGTTGGCGATGGTGATTCAGGAACTGTAGCTATTTTAGCGATTCTCCGTCTTTTCA
The DNA here is from genome assembly GCA_944739405.2 of Euclidia mi. Classification (NCBI taxonomy): domain Eukaryota; kingdom Metazoa; phylum Arthropoda; class Insecta; order Lepidoptera; family Erebidae; genus Euclidia; species Euclidia mi. Next base: position 2,333,146 of record OX123205.2, on the reverse strand, counting down.
CCGGCGTTCTGTCAATATCCGTGGAAGAGGGAGATTCATTTGTATCGCATATGTAATCATCGCTGCTAGATGATCCAAAATCACCATCCGAAACACTTAAGTCTTCTGGGAAGTATTTGGAGGCATTCTCATTTGTTTGGACAGATACTGGACTCTGCTGTTCTTCAAAAGTAGTGACTGGACATTCGATGTGCTTTTCTGAGTACGATTCTTCAATTGGTTCTGTCACATTGGATCCGGCGCCATATTCATGGGTATTTCTTCTGTTTTTTCAATATCCACCTTAACATAATCTTGAGACGTTGTGTTTGCCGTATGATAAGTAGTTAAATCTATAATTTTATAAATACGAAATTTTGGAAATGATGCCTGAAACAAATCATGCGAAAAATAAGTTTATAATTATTTATGAAAGTTATAGCCAGTAATAATTAGTACATAATAAATAAATGTTACCTACCTTCTACGTCCTACATAATAGTAAGTAGTGTAGTTAGTAGTTTAATATAGTAGTTTAATAGATAGTCTGATTAGATCATAGTTTATTTTTTTGTATGCTTGCGGAGCAGAAGGAGATTGTGCTAGAGTAAGGTAAAAAGGTACCTACTCAAAACTATCAGCACGGATACAATTAAGGTATATACCTATATCTAAGAGGTTAAAACAATACCTCTTATCAAAAAGGTATCCATAAATCAATTGCAAAAAAATCACTACCTTGAGTGTAACTATATGAAATCATGTGAAATCAGCAAGGCTCTACTACTTCACAGGTAGTAGAGCCTTGCTGATTTCAGCATGTATGGGCCGGCTCGATCGGGGAAGTACTACCCTCTCACAGAAAATCGACGTAAAGTAACAGTACCTAAGCTGTTGCGTTTCGTTCGGTTAGTGAGAGTGCCGGAGGCCCTATCCCCTATTCCTTCTCCCTCATCCCACTCCTCATCCTATCCTTTTTCCCCACCCAAGGGGCGGCAACGCACTTGTGACTCCTGTGATGTTGCTTGTGCCCATGGGCGGCGGTAATTGCTTACCATCAGGTGATCCATCTGCTCGTTTGCCGCCCATTACTATAAAAAAAAACTGTACGTCTAAATAACAATATTTGGTGCCAAGTGATATATTTTAATAATCATACTAATCATAGACAGAAAATAAATAATATGAAATTTCGTGTAAAATGATATAACTTTCAACTTGCGCGTCGATCCATAGTGAATTCTGACGTGACCACACCTTGTCATAGCCGCAGCAATACTGGGGAACAGGTCCCGCGCACCCCCTATCCCGCGTCACTTCACCCCTGCACACCCCCGCTTACGCCTGCCACCAGTTTTATGTTCGAACTTGTATCACTTAGCACTTGTTATTACTTTAATATTTTTATAGAAATAGTTTGAGTTTTAAATAAAATTCAACTTGTATTCCTTTACACAATTTTTTTTGTGATAAGTAATACATCTCAAGATGTATCACTTATCACAAAAATATACATCAAATTGGTTTCGGATTAGCAGGTACGTGTTAACTTGTACCCTTGTCTGCTTTAATAAAAGTTGGTTTAAAGTGATATAACTCCAGTTATATCAATATTCACAAAAAATTACTGAAAAATTATATGTGAAAATTAATTCAATTCCTTTTATACCACAAAGCACGAAAAATTACTTTTGAACCAATTACATAATTATTTTATCTTCACCGCCTAATCATTCTGCTTCCTCTGAGTATCTTTTTCTTGAGGTTTCAGTCAGTGGAACGAAAACCGTTCTAGGAGTAGTATATTGTCCACCCTCCGTTAATTACTTCTCCAGTCTCGGATCGATTCTGGAATCTTTAGGGTCGGAATATGCACACCATATTATCATGGGCCATCAATTCCTCTCGCTCCCAGAACCTTCTAAAATTGATTGAGTCTGCCAGTCTACACACTCTTCCTCTCGAACCCACTCACCACAACATCGGAGGTGAAGACACTTGGTTAGACTTGATTATTACCTCTGCCCCATCCTGTGTACATTCCCATGGCCAATACCTTGCTCCCTGTTTTTCTCACCATGACCTCATCTACCTATCCTATCTCCTTAAACCTCCTAAACCTCGCCCTAAGGTTCTGCACATGCGTTGTTTTGGACGTATGGATAGCGAGAAGCTGCAAAAGGATGCTGCTCTACTGGATTGGTCTTATTTGTTAGCAGCCAACACCGTAGATGCAATGGTTTCGATCTTCAACAATACTGTAATCGGCCTCTTTGATAAACATGCTCCTATCAGGAGAATTAAATTAAAACGTCCCCCCGCTCCTTGGCTCACTAGGGGCGTTCAAATGGCCATGAGGCGCCGAGATCGAGCTTTCCGGAAGTTTAAAAAGGAGCGATCTGACGAGAACTGGAGTCTATACAAAACTGCAAGGAATCGGTGTAATCAGATGATAAGAAACGCTAAACGCCGCCATATTTTCGACAATATTAATTCTTCTTCCTCTGCTAGTATCTGGAAGTTCCTTGGGACCATAGGTATTGGCAAACAGCAACGGACAACTCCTCAAATTACGACTGGATGATTTAAATAATCATTTCACATCGTCTTCTCAACTGGATCTTCAAACCAGGCGTAATACAGTTGACTATATTGCTGGGCTTCCCCGTCCTAATGTTGCAGCATTCCATTTTTCTCCAGTTGCATTGGGTGAGATCAAGAAGATTATCCTGTCTATTAAATCCAATGCTGTGGGCTTTGATTCTATCAGCCGCCGCATGATAATCCCGATCCTTGACCATCTTATCCTTCCTATATCCCACATTGTGAATTTTTCAATTGACAGTGGCTCTTTCCCCTCCCTGTGGCGTAAAGCCTTTGTTATTCCGCTGCCTAAGATCACGAACCCTTCTCTCCCTAACCATTTCCGTCCTATCTCTATCCTGCCTTTCCTATCTAAAGTGCTGGAAGCCTGTGTACACAAGCAGTTGTCTGATTTCGTGTATCAAAATAACTTGCTTAGTCCTCTGCAATCCGGATTCAGGCCAGGCCACAGCACGATTTCTGCACTCCTCAAAGTGACTGGCGATGTTAGGGCAGGCATGGAGGACACTAAAGTCACTGTACTGACTTTGGTTGACGTCTCGAACGCCTTTCACACCGTCAGTCACGATGTCCTTCTATCTATCCTCTCCTATATCATGATCTCTCCTGATGCACTGGAATGGTTCTCATCGTATCTTCAGGAACGCCAGCAGTCTGTTTGCTGTGATGAAAGGTCATCTAGCTGGCGCGACATTAGCTCTGGTGTTCCTCAGGGTGGCATTCTCTCTCCTTTACTATTCTCTATTTTTATTAACTTCTTAACTCCTAATCTTCGCTGTTCGTATCACCTTTATGCTGATGACTTGCAGTTATACTCCCAAGCGAGAGTGGATGATATAACAGTGGCCATTGCTGATATGAATAGGGACCTTGAGTCAATGTTGGCCTGGTGTAATAAATTTGGCTTAGCCGTGAACCCAGCAAAGTGCCAGGCCATTATTATAGGCAGTCGCCGCTTAATACCCAGCATAGACTTAAAAACGATACCACCAATCATGTTTAATGGCTTGGTTATTCCATACTGTTCTGAGGTAAAAAACTTAGGTATACACATGGATACTACTCTCAATTGGCAAGCGCAGGTGACGAAAGTCAGTCAGAGGGTCACTGGAACTCTTAGAGCACTTTACCGGTTCAAGAATTTCCTTCCTTCCAAGACCAAGACAATGCTTGTGCAGGCCTTAATATTTCCCATAATCGACTATGGTGATATGTGCTATTATGACCTGAATGCAGAACATCTCAATAAGTACGACCGACTTCTCAATAACTGCATTCGATTCATTTACAATCTTCGTAAGTATGACCACGTCTCTACTTATCGTTCCGAACTTAAATGGTTACCAATTCGCCAGCGCCGGTGTTTGCGTGCTCTCACTACTCTCTTCTCTATTCTCAAGTCTCCTTCCCCCCCAACTTATCTCACGCCATACTTCCAATATCTATCTTCCATAAATGATAGAAATCTCCGTTCTTCTCATAATCTTCTTCTTTCTTGCCCTAGTCACTCTACTGGGTTCGTCAACTCTTCCTTTGTTGTGCAGTCTATTCTCTTATGGAATAAACTCTCTCCTGAAGTCAGAATGTCCACTAACCGTTTTACATTCAAAATCAAAGTACGAGAGCTTCTTTTCAAGAGATTAGAGGAATCAGCACATCACTCTCATCCATTATTATAAGTATTTATGTATATGTAGTATGTATATATATATATATATATATATATATATATATATATATATATATATATATATATATATATTTATGTATAAGTAAGTTTATATAGAACTATTTATTGTGTATGTATTATATCCCTATTATGTATAAAATAATTATTAAGTTACACAATAATTATTAGTATTAAGTCATAACTACTACTCTAGTTTACAGTCTAATTGCACCTACCACTTTTATCTCTTCACCACCTTAAGGTTGACAGGTAGAGAATGCCTTATGGCATTATGTCCACCTTTGTACATTGTTTGTGCATAAATTTAAATAAATAAATAAATAAATAATGGGGTTATAACTCGACATATAGCAATATGCACGTTTTTTTGGATACTAGTAACTAAAATAATGCTAGTTGTATCAATTTTCACAAAATTATCTCTGAAACTATAGCAGATAGAAGAACGCGAGTTATACAAAAAAAATCGTATTTTTTTCTGATCATTTCTGTATAAAAAACTCAAAAAGGGTACAAGTCGATTTGTATCACCTTTCACAGGTGGCACAGAAACATATTTTACACACCTTCATAAATACTACAGTTTAAAAGATAGACAAGAGAGGGCCGGGAGGGTCACTTTGCACAATCTCAACTATAATTTTTTCCACATTATTTTTTCATGTTCTTCGTCTTCGTCTGATATAAAAATAAACGCTTTTTCTTTCTTTCTTTAATGGTTTTTGTGGCTTTTCGCACTATGCAGAAAATTTATGAAACTAGAGTCACATCTTGTTTCCGACTCTTTCCAATTCTATCAAAAAGAAGAGTGCCATGCAAATATATAGGTATATTTTATCATCAGCAATATATCAGAAAACCTAAAGAAACGTGGCACAGCCAGTAGATAATTAACAGCATGGCTGATACACAAAGTGCACTTCGCAGCAAAGTTGAGCGTTATTTGGAAGCGCCTGCATTAACTGTCAAGAAAGCATCATAAAGAAAGCGAACGCAATATAGTTCAGATATTTTATATTATGTGAAATTCTCCTTGGAACCAACGTGGAGCTGAAATTAACTAGCACCCTTTAAGGATAATTATAATTTAATAAGAAAATACGTAATTTATAAGAAAATGTTCACTAAGCTAGATAAGGAATTCGCCTGATTATTATTAACTTTATTTGTTTTGATGGCAACGTGAGACTCTCTTCTAAGAATTCCAGATCCGCTTTATAGACTTATTAGAGGACGCCAGCAGCTACGCCTGCATTTTATTTTTAATTTACCCGTTTTGGCCGATTCCGTGCAAATTTCGGTAAATCCCTTCTTAGTGTACCCCTACGGTCCCCAAGGAACATACATGCCAATTGTCAGCTTTCTGCGCCCAATAGTTTCGGCTGTAGCGTGTCTGTCAGTCAGTCAGTAACGCAAGGATTTTATATTATTAAGATTAGATTTGGATTTGACATTTCATACTGACTTCTGCAACCCAATGTTATAGCTACTATATTCTGCGGTCAATATGAGTAATATAATAAGTTGTAATTTTCTTGAAACGCCTGTCAACGAACTTCATTACAACAGGGATGGACGGCTAAATCTTGTCCTAGGTATAAACATTGAAAAGGGTCAACTAGGGCAGATACACAATAATTCGCTCATATACAAAAAACATCTTGCTAGATCTGCTGTGAACTAGATCCCACCCGCGGCTTAACCCGCGTAAGTGTCAGCTATCGTGACACAATATAGTATAGGGGCTATTTTGACGTACCTATAAGCTTTATTGCAGCAAAGTTTCATTTAAACCCTTTTTTGTTTTTGAGAGAGATTGTTTGAAGAGTAACAAACATCCATCTATTACTACATTTTCGTATCTCCTGCTAAAATTAACAATCAATTACGCACATAACTTTTTAAGTAAGTAAGTGGTGCGAGCCGAGGGTTTGAATCCTGGCTCTCTGCAACGCCATGTGTTTTGGGTGTTTTATCTTCATTAATATCTTCACTATGCTATCACTGCCTCTCAAATCGTAGCTATCTCTTGCAATCTTGTTTCCAATTACTGTAAATCTACATTCAATGCTTTGATATTTCGATAGAACTCGGCCAGCATTTACTATCAATCAGATCTATTCTCTCTTATACAATTAGTATAGTATCACATTATAATTAATATATCAATCTTTAAAACACAAAACTAATTACACAATTACTAACCATTTTCAAATCATTGCCCACTGACCCAAGCTTTACGCGACAATTGCACAATTAAACAATTTCACAATCATTTCCAATATACCAGCTAAATTAATTCTATATACTGCAATAATTACTTCACCATTCAGCAACGATTGTTTGTCAGAATACCACTATTTCGTTGCAGACTAATGATTAATAGTTAATAATGAAATAATTACAAAGTGCACGGGCTGTTGAACTAAACGCAAATAGATGGATAACAATAAATGCCGATTAATATTTACTAAGCAAACTGGAATAGCATTGTTTATCTAGAGCCTCGCCCGGTTCTGTTCGCGTAGGTACCTATGCTTGTGTAGTCAGCAGCGTTAGTTGTTTGAATTGTTTTATTGTACTGTTTTGTCTCCATTTTTATTGTAATCGGTATTTATTAAATTGGTTATGGAAGCGTGGGTTTAGAATAGAGACGACCGTCCTTATTTTAATCACGATGTGTGCATATACTAAGGAATCTGGTTTAGTTCTAAGCTCCAATTTTTATATATCTTTGCTTCAACTTTATCTTGAACTATTTTAAGCGGTTGGATGAGTGTTTTGGGTTCGATCCCCATACGAGACAAAGCTTTGTGGGATGCACAATTTATTGTTTCGATTCTGTATTAATTTGTGACCGTTGATTGTTGTTTGTAAGGACTCCCGACAAGCTTGTCAAGGTGATTACTGATAATGTCTATTATTATCTTCGTCATAGCCAGGACCCAGAGACCCAGTGAGGTGTAAATTGTGGTCCCCGGTCACTTCACGATGCGATAATATCGAGAAGCAGCCGTACTATTCCTGATGATAACAAAGCTCATATGTGTTACATTGAGGTCTAGTCATATGCCTCTCTGGTCCTTCCGTTAAACAAATTCAATACAAGAACTAGTAAACCGATTATAAGGCGGCATTCTGCTATGTAAACCAATTTAAAAATTCGTTGTAAAAATGTTTATTTTTTTGCGTGAAATGGTGAAGGAACTTTGCAGCAGTTTGTTGAAAAAATCTAACATAGAACAGATTTGCGTGTTTTAATAGGGACAACCTACTAAAGTTATAAATCTTAAACGTTTGTTTGTTGAAGTGCGCTTATCTCTAGAAATACCAGTAGGTTTTTTTTATCAAATTGAAAGCAATCGAGCAGAGCCACCTGTTGGTAGGTGATAACTGTCATCCATAGAAGCTTGTCGCAAAACCAAAGGAGTCTCAAGTGCGTCCAGCGTCACCGACCTGATGGGAGTACGAGCAGATTAGGGATGACGTTGGGGGCACCGCAGTTGTTTCTGTGCGAAGGCCTGAAAACCTTAAAGAGTGACACTTGAACCATAGAGGCATGAAGAGGGTGGTTAAATCACTGCAACAATGTGTGTGTATTGCCCAGTGATTGTTAACCGGTCGCCTCGCGTTTCAGCTAGTTAAATGTTTGTAAAAACGACAAGTGGTACAGTAATTACTCCTAGATCTGATGTAAATTAGAAAAACAGATTATTTTGAATTCTAAACAAACACACAAAATAACTTTTACATAGACTATCAAACAATATTATCAATTCTATTTGTTATTCATCCCGTGTTTGTAAGTTTGTTTGTTGCAGCGGCGGGATGTCGCGTCGATGTTACATAGGCCACACATTACTGACTCAAAACATGTGCGTAAATATCGGGTACTCTGGTTAGGGTGATCGATCGTGTTACTAGTTCTAACTAAATGGTGACATGCATGATATGTAATGAAGATAACATAACATAACTTCACACCTTTATCCCCGAAGGCATTGGTGACCGTAGGCAGCACACACACACCCATTGATACTTTGCCAGTTATGTTTCAGTCCCACTGTAACAGGGGCAAGCCTATTGCCATCTACGGGGCACATTATTCATCATCATCAGCCTTTAACAGTCCACTGCTGGACTAGGCCTCTCCTTTGAAAGGAGGAATTGGCCTACTATACCACGCTGGCCAAACGGCTTGGTATATGGTTTGTATTAAGTTTTCCTTCTCTTACAGTGCTGTTCTCTGCATGATGTGCTCCCTATGTCAGCTCTTACGACACCCTTGGGATGATATGGGGTGGTGAAAATCCGTATTCTTAACGTCACCCCATGGACAATACTTTGAAAAGACCGAGGTGTGTGCTGGGGATCGAATCAGAGACCATCATTTCGGCAGTCCGTTACGTACACCACTGGGCCGTTATGAATAATTATTCTCTTCTTTTTCTTTTGTTAAAGAGACAACTCTCGCACTACGGACTTTATAAACATATAATCAAAGTACACAAAGCACTCTATGCATTATATGCATCAAAGTGTTCACCTGTGTGAGAATCCAACCCACAACACCCGGCGCAATGTCAAGCGAGGCGATCGTTCAAACCACTACGCCAACCGTGCAGTCAATTATACATTTAGTTCCTCTAAAAAACAAACTATTTCTTTTCTTTTCTCTGGTGTCAAAGTTATTAGTTCACTTGAAGGATCTCTGTTTTTTCTTTTTTTATAAGACATCTCCCGCATTAGGGCTAAGTCCTAAGTGTCGTGGGAGACTTTAAAACATACAACTAACGGACACAATGAACACCCAAACTCGAAACAACAATTTATGAATAACACAAAATGTTGTCTCGTGTGGGGATCGAACCCACAACACTCGGCGAGGCGGCCGCTTAAACCACTACACCAATCGTGCAGTCATGGTCTAACATGGCCTCACGATTCTTGTCCGGAGGTAGGCACCGAGATCGACGACTTTACGTGCCCCCCGAAGCACGGTAGCGCTCTGATGTAAATGGCACACGCGGTCACCCATCGAAATGGTGACCTTGCAAGCGTTGCTTTACTTTGGTAATCTATTACGAACTGCTTGTTAAGACTATGATCATTACTTTACAACAATCACACTCATTTGTACAAATTACAAAACATAAAGAAAATGAACCTAATATAAATTAGACACAGAGAGCTCTAGCATCATTTGCGTATAGCTTTTTTTTTTAAGTTTCTCTAACTAAATAAACAAAAATCACAAAATACTAGCCAATAATCAAACAAACTAGAAAACCAGTTTTAGTGCTTCAATATCCCGCCCGCCATTTTGATTTGTGACGTCATATATAATGCTTTAGGGTCAATTCACACCGAAACGCGACGCGACGCGACGATGCTTGAATAGAACAGTAGTTTTGCGCTGCGCAGCGCGACGCCGCGAGATGCATCGCGCAAATGTGTATCTTTTCGTGTTGTAAATAAAGTATATTTTGAGTTGCTCTATTAAAATGTGCGCGCATCGTCGCGTCGCGTCGCGTTTCGGTATGAATTGACCCTTACTTATTTATTTATTTATTTCGGAAAACAAACAATTACACAATGTATATTACAATTAAGTTTTGTAGTACATGTGGGTTATTGTATAATCCACACCGTTTTCACAGATTACTTTAAACGTACAGTGAAGTTAAAATTGTACATGTTCGTTATCCTTAGTGCATCTAACACTTACGTACTATGATATAATTTGTTATAACTAATTAAACTGTATATTCACGCGATACTTCTATCCTCTACAAATAACTTTTCATACAATTGTTTCCTATATTTACGCTTACACAAAGCAAAAATATCAACATCAATGAATTTTTTATTGTATATCGAGACTATTTGTCGAAGGGGCGCTCGTTCACCTGCATTAGTACGACTAGTGGTCGTGGCAAAAAGTGGATATGTACGAGATGTTCTTTTTATCACAGTTCTGGGAACAAGATAAAGAAAATACTTGCGATAAAATGGCAATTGTAACTGTACCCATTTGTCAATATTGGTAATGCTCATGAACTATTACGAGAAGGCTATATTAACATGAAAAAAATACTTGTAATTCCTGGTAGCCATTACCGATGGCATTATAATTATGCTCTCAGAGGCTCGGTGTGGTATAAATGTTGGTTGCTTACCCACAAGATTTTATAATCTCGGGCAAAAGCTGTACTATTTTTGATAATAACATGTCTAAATCATATTGTGTATTAGCGGTCATAGCTTGGCTTATGTAACTTGCCGTTCGTAATAAGTGGGCAAAGTGAAGCAACGTTTGCTCAGCCAGCGCTAACGTCTTCGAAGGGCACGTAAAACTGTCGGTGCCAGTTATAGTCCCAGGACGAGAACCATTAGGCCTTGTTGGAGGCCTCAGGCGGTCTATAAAAGCCAAAATCAGAGATGGCCTCTCACGAATAAGAAAGAAATAATCATATTTTGTTACATTGTAACCTATGTAAAAGCCATTGTGGTTTGTCCGTAGAAAAAATTCAGTGCAAAAACCAGTAAACCGATTATAAAGCGGCATTCTGCTATGGAAACCAATTTGAAAATTCGTTATAAAAATGTTTAATTTTTTGCGTGAAATGGTGAAGGAATTTTGCAGCAGTTTGTGATAAAATTCTAACATGGAACAGACTTGCGTGTTTTACTAGGGAGGGACAATCCAAAAAAAAAGAAATAAACTACGGAGAGACAATCTATAGATACTAAAATTATAAAGCTAAAATGTTTGTTCGTTTGAATACACTTATCTCTCAAAATACCTGTCGATTTTTTTCATGTCATTGGAGGCAATTGAGTGATGATGGTAAGTGGTTATTGTTACCTATAGAAGCATGTTGCAAAATCAAAGGAGTCTCAAGTGCCTTGCCGACCTGATGACCCTTGGAAAAAGGAGTAGGAGAGCGAGTGGTATATGGGAGGTCGTTAAAGTCACTGCGGTGGTGTCAGTGAGTATATACTTTACGAAACTTTTAGGGTGGAGTGACACACACATCTTACGCCAGTCCCAAACTTGACCCACAGAGTCGTGATGAGGGCAGTTAAATCACTGCGTCCTATGTGGATATAGTGCAGTGACTAAACTGTCTCCTTACTTTTCAACGTTGCACTGAGAGTTAAAGGTTCGATATCCACAGGATAAAACAATTAACAATCCACAAATCGTTAGACCAAAAAACAGAGTTTCAAAAATTCTAACCGAACACACAAAACAACAACTACATAGACTATCAAAGAATATCAATTCCATTTGTAATTCATCCTGTGTGTTTGTTTGTTTGTTGCAGCGGTGGGATGTCGCGTTACATATGCTACACATTAGTAATTAATTGATTCTAAACATGTGCGTGAATATCGGGTACTCTGTTCAGGGTGGTCGATCATATGGCGGCATGCATTAATATTTAATAAACTAACCATTATAATTAATTATCTTCTATTCTTTTGCTAGAGAGCACTCTCGCACTAGTTATAAATCCCGTGTCGTGGAATAATTTACAAACGTAAATATTGACAAGAAGCACCCCAGACTTGAAGCAATATTTTATGGATCAAAAAGTTGTCTTGTGTGCGGCGAGGCGACCGCTTGGCTCTAACACGGCTAACAATTATTGTCCGGAGATAGGAACCGAGATCGACGGCTTTACATGGCAGCCGAACCACGGTAGTTGTTGTGAACAACTGTTGACCTTGCAGACGTTGCTTTACTTTGGCGATATATAATGAATGATAAGTTAAAACACGCTATGAGCGCTGCAAAAGATACACTCGTTTATACAAAACGTTAAGAAAATTAAGAGAACACAGGCACAGCTCGATATTTTAAAGCTTCTAGCACTAAATAGATAAAAATTCCAAAATACTAGTCAAAGAAACCAGAAAACCAGTTTGAGTGCTCCAATATCCCATTCGCCATTTTGATTTGTGACGTCATATATCATATTTTACTTGCGATAAAATGGCAATTGTAACTGTACCCATTTGTCAATATCGGTAATGCTCATGAACTATTAGGAGCAGGCAAAAGCATTGGACGAAAGTAGCGAAATAATATGAAGCATATTCTATTACACTAAGAATAAACGGTGTAACAAATACTCAGAAAGTAACTTACAGAGCAGATAGCTTAATGGAGATACCCAAGGGTTGCCACGAAGAGTGTCGCAGGTTCAAATTCATGGCTTTTGAATATCATTATGTACGGAATAAATTTTTACCACTACGACTACGCGGTGAAGGAAAACAAACTGAAGAAACCTGCATGTCTGAGTTCTCCATAATTTCCTTGAAGGACTTGTCCAGCGTGGTTGATAATGACCCAACTTTGCTCATAATGAGACGTTGTCCAGCAGTGGGACAGACTATTAACAAGGCTGATGATAATAATGATGATAAGACTTTACAATCATTCAAACACCAAAGAAGACTCTCTTTAAACCTCCTTGTGAATCTCACAAAGTATTTTCCGGTGTGAGATTCGACCGATGTGGTACTCAATCGCCTCGCCACGCCTTCCTAAGTAGTCAAAACGCAAATGTTTAGAGACGCAATTTGAACGGGCATATTTGTCTGTAATGTAATTAAGCATAATTAGAATCTTTAGTCTTTAAGTTATCATTTTTAAATTTGATGTTCATAAGCCTCATATTGCGATCTAAGCGATTAAAGGATTTAGACTTTGACTTTAAATTTGAGGTTTTGTTTTAAAATTCTTTAAAGAATCTTTGTCTCATGAGTAGGATTATTTGTTTTGATTTGTTTTAGTGTCCACCAGTATAGCAAGTTCAATTCTAGCGTCATATTTTCTACAACCAAATAATAATATAATGAACATCCATCAAGTAAGTGCTCATCCCATGGCTCATATTGTCGCGGTGTGTTTGTGAATCGATTGTTTACGACGAGCTTTAGCAAGCACGTCAAACTGAGCGTGTGTGTACAATTATTTATGTTATAGTCATTAAAATTGGCAATCATTATACATACAGTTAATAACCATACTACGTAACGACTTCAAAAGCTCCTCGTTTTTCATCAACCATCTTAAAATTCTTGCATTACTGACTGCCTGGCAGTCAAGCTACAGCCAACATTTGAAGGCGCGAGAAGCTGAAATTTGGCAATTAATTCCTTGGGGACCGTAGGAGTGCACTAAAAAGGGCTATTCTGAAATTCTCACGGGATCGAGAAAAACGGTAAAATGAAAATAAAATGTGCAGCTGCCTCCTCCTCAGACCATCCTCTAGCTTTAAATAAAATCTGCGGGCGTAGATGCGGGCATCACCTCGTATACAACAATACTTTTCAGATAAAATTGCCTCTAATTGTTATCGAGCTCTTTAGATGGAAAAATGACCGGTAATAGTAATTCTTGATTTAGTCTTTTCATACCATATAAAGTGTTTTGAGGTAACTGATGAAACGAAAATCAATAGCTTAGTGGCTCTCTACTAACCTATTGCTTTTCGCTAGTCTCTGACCAAAACAGATTTTCTGGCGGAAATGCCATATCCACGCACGTATCAAAAACTATTCTCATCACACCAGCAGCAAATCAGCCAGATCACTTTCCAATCCAGAACTTCAAAACGTTCAAACATTTTAGCGCAGCAATCTACTAAAAGTTTCCTATGCAGTAAGCCGACAGAACTCGGTGGCACTAGGATTACACTACACAAAGATAAAGGTAGGTGCCCACTACGCGGCGTCCGCTAACCGTAGTGGTTCCAATTTGCGGCCGTGATGGATTGCGACCAATTAAATTCATGTACAGTCTCACCATGAGGTAATGGAAAGGGGTACACGAAATCAGGACACTCATCGTACCAGCAATGAAGGGTATAATAAAACTAAATTAAATTAAATTGTTTTATTTCCAATAAGTGCAAATATATTTACAATTCAGATCTTATAAGTAAATTTTGAGGTTGAAAACTTGTGCTTCAGGCGATTAAGGGAAATTATCTTGGGTATATATGGTAAAACTAACAATAGCTAAAGCTAAAATACAAATGGATTTACAAAATTATGTTCTTATTTTTATTTTAATATTGTAAGTAACTCTTCTGTCTGGTTATATGACATATCTTGTAAATAATTACAGAGTGCTTGTTTTTACAGTTATAATAGTTTAAGGTATATAAACTTAAGAGAAGGAAAACTTGATACAAACCCTGTACCAACCCGCTTGGCCAGCGTGGTATAGTAGGCCAATTCCTCCTTGCAATGGAGAGGCCTAGTCCAGTAGTGGACTATTAAAGGCTGATGATGATGATGATTTAAACTTATGACTCTATTTAAATTGTTATATAAAATGGACCAATAAATGTGTAAAATCTATTTGTAAAAGTAAATTTTGAGGTCGGATTTGAGAGTAAATCTTTCCGCCTCTTGTTAGTATTGTGTGTATCATAGAGTAACATAGCATATTGTTTTAAAACTAGATGCATGATGAAGAGCTGGCGAACAGTTAGCACATGACAGGAATTATATAACAGGGTTGTGGGAAAAAGAAAGGGGCGAGAGTTTGCTACTTTTAAGATCGTTCTTTGTGCTCGCTCAAGAGGCAGTATGAGTGTTTTCTAATATATAATAATAACTAATGGTATGTCAAGACTAAAGGTCCTCTAACACGAAAGTACCTACTGCACTAGACATGCGTTCTGAATTGAAACGGCCTTTATAAACATTCAATCAACGATAACGACAATGTGTGGATTGCAAAAATTGTTGTCGAATGTGGCTATAGAGTCCACGCAATTACTGCACAGATTAAATCACTATGATATCTACGGAATCAAAATGATGATAACAGTAACTCTGAAAACGCAGTGTAATTTCAACGACGTCCTGTAATACACTCTTGACGAACTTGACTAATTCTGTATTTTTACTTGATGACTTATCACTAGTGCATATGACACTGATCGATACACAACTAAAACTAACGATGACTGACCTGATAAATTTGAAGACGTGTGATTCCAGCAAACAATGCATTTTTGTATTACCAGAATATGACATAGGTACGTATGTAGTTTATTGTCACCTGAATCAATATAATATAATTGTATCAGTCAGCCAAAAATGGATTAAAAACTACTGACTTATAATAAGAGTAACTTAATTCGCTAACCGCGTAGCACGAACGCGACTCGCGAGACAAAAGCCAATCGAGTGTCGTCAAGTAATTGACGGGCCGCTGTTGTACATCCATCTCGCTCTAACAACTCATGAAAAAGCGAGATGGCGATCGAGGAAGATTGGAAAAAGAACATTTGTTAACGCGAAGTGCTATACTTTAATAATAATAATAATAATATTCTACCACATTCACACAACACCATCTAGTCCCAAACTAAGCAAGAGCTTGTACTATGGGTACTAGATAATGGATAAACATACATATATACTTTTTTTTTGTAAATACATACATATTATACATAGAAACACCCAGACCAAGACAAACATCCATGTTCATGCACACAAATGTTTGACTTGAGCGGGAATCGAACCCGCGACCTTCGGCGTTGCAGTCGCTTACGCTCCCGCGGCACCAACCACCAACTTTGAATATTAAGTAATTAATTAATGGAGGGCAGGCCTTAAATCTTATCTTTACGGACGATTTCGTCCTTTGGGTGGACGAATACTGTTCTTGGGACTAAGAAATGTAAGTTATACAGTTCTTTTTAATGATTCGGTGGAATAAATGACTTGAATGACGTAGTTTGGAGCTTTACTTTTGAGGACTTTTGATGCAAACTGTGTTCGACTCTTGTGAATGTGATTACTTATCTACAGGATAGAACTTTTTGGTACCACTAGTTTTTGTAAGTTTTATTGGACTTGCCTTGTTAGTTAGTGTGTACGAGTTTTGTAAGTTGAACGAGAAGATGTTATTCTCCTCCTTAGACGCACGGGGATATAAAATAAAGGTGCAGTTCTGATAACCAAAAATCTAAGGTAAGTTAATTCTAAATCTAAGAATGAATCATGTCGTTAACGATCGACAGGACACATTTAAATCACGTTTTATTTTTCTTTTATTTAAAAGACGTATTCATAATTTTATTTACAGGAATATAACTTCATGTTTAAACAATAAAAGTAAAACTAAGGTATTTCGTACGCTTTACGCTTGCAATACACATCTGCCCTAGATGTGGACGCTCATGTCTATCAGGGATTGGCCTACACAGCCACGTGAAAAAATGCACGCACACTAATTAACCTCAACTATAACACCCCACAGATTTTGTTTATATCGTCTGGTAAGGTCTTTAAAGGCCTTTACGCATAGGCCTTTATATAAATATATTTTATTTATTATTTTATTCATGAGTCAAGCTTGGTATCACTATTAAGCAGCAATAGCCTAGTTGAGATACCGACAGACTGGTATGCAGAGGGAATCGGGACCAAATCAATGGCGTGTAACACCGACTTGTCGGAGTTAAGTGCAAATGGAACTAAAGTTTGTCGCTTGCCCCGTGCCTCGGAGAGCACTTGATGCTGTTGGTACCGGCTGCCATGAAGATCTCTGGCAATCGTTATATTTTTTTTTTACTTTTTTATAGTAATAGGCGGCCAATGAGCAGACGGATCGCCTGATAGTAAGCAATTACCGCCGCCCATGGACACAAGCAGCTCCACAGGAGTCACAAGTGCGTTGCCGCCCCTTGGGGTTGGGAAAATGGATGATATGAGGGAGAAGGAATAGGGGATAGGGCCTCCGGCACTCTCACTCACCGAACAAAATGCAACAGTTTAGGTACTGTTACTTTACGTCGATTTTCTGTGAGTGGGTAGTACTTCCCCGGTCGAGCCGGCCCATTCATGCTGAAATCAGCAAAGCTCTACTACCGTGAAGCAAGGCTATACTATCGTCATCTCCCTTGATATTCTGACACTGGTATAAGTCATGAAATTTCGCCATATCTATTCGGGTTGCGGAGATCACATGGCAGTCACTCCATGAAAGGGGAATATTCTGACAATTCTGGTTGGGCCAGTAAGTGGACCACGGGCTCAAAGATGAAAAATCTTTGATGCATACGGGATAATGCTACAGACGATAGTTATTTTATGAGATATGTGTACTTTTCCTGTGCCAACAACCAGCAGGCCAATTCCCGTATTTTTATAAAACATCGAAATTATATTTTGAATTGACCCAGACGCGGTATTCTGATAACCTAATGTATCGTATAATTTGAAATAAACAGTTTGTCGTTGACACATATTTTGACACTTGTTTGAATAACGATCTCGTTACAATTTCATTCAAATATCAGATGATTTAGAAGAATACGCTTTTTGTGACGTAAGTATGACACTGACATCATATCGAAACTGTATTTATTTAGGAGAATTGGGCCCCAATTTGGACTTTCAATAATGATCATGTAGGTATCCGATGTAACTTTTATATAGATATTTACATCCTCACATGTATCTCAATCTCTCATCCCAAATTTCGAGTATCGTAATTATATTATAAAGCAATAAAACAATCCTTAATTTGATTAAAACCCTAATAAATTACCTCTGACTTCTAGTAACTGCGAAGAATAAAGTGCTGCTGTAAAAGTTTTACGTTCGTCTCGCTAGATGGCGTAACCGTCTAAGCGGTCTTACGGTCGTTTTATAGCTGTGACAATTAAAAATTTCAATGAGAATAGGAAATTTCATTAACGTGAGTGACGATGTGAGTAGTTGCATGTGATGTACGTATGTGGTTGTTTATGTTACTGTGGAAGAATTAAGTGTCTAAACACACTATGCCCAAGTTACGCGACCGAAGTTCGGCATGATTACGCCTGCAATGCTAAATTAATTACTGACGACACATTATTCAGAAATTACCTTGCTTTATAGCGTACAGTGTAACTTCGGTCAGGCTTAAGTTCAGCGGCAACTTTTCTAGAAGTAGCGCACAAGCGTAGTTGGTAGCACGAGCGGCAAGTTCGGCGCTTATGGTGTGTTATATCAGCCGAGTACGTCGGAACGTAAAATCAGCCGCGTAACTTCGGCATAGTATGTTTACATCATACAAAATTAAAATCGATTATAGTATGTTTAGACATTAAGGGTGGCGTTCCTCCAACTAGAGGGAGGATCCTCTAACCAGGCTAGGTGATCGTGATTGGTAGACTCCGACGGTTGTGCTTGAGAATTGTATATATACGGAATCGCACAAACTCTCCCTGCGTGATTCATGACTTTGGTTTTGACGGGTCGTGTCCGATAGATCGCGTCGTGCTGTGATAGTCTTCGTCTTCATTCGCTAGATGGCCTTAGTGGTATGTAGCTACCGCTACATTACTTAGTATAGTAGGTAACGCTCATAGCGAGACTTGGTTTGTCGTTCCTAGTAGGCAAAATTAAGCAACGCTTGCACAGGTCGCCACTTGGATGGGTGATCGTGTGTAGCTTTTACATCAGAGCGCTACCATGCTTCGGATGGCACTTAAAACTATCGGTCCCAGTTATTGTCTCGGTTCTTGTCTCAGGACATGGAACGTAAAACCATGTCGGAGGCCTTCAGGCGGTCTGAAAACTCCGACACCAGAGTTGGTCACACACTCACATGGCAAGAAGAAGAAGAAGGATGATTTTCACACATGCATAGTTCGTGCTAATTTGAGAGTAGAGACTGAACTTTTTCTGTATTGTTCGGAAGACAGCTCTGGCAGTTGGATTTGAATTCCTAATCCGTTACCACAAGGTGCATTGTTGAATGTTAGGTATCTGCTTTACCCGCTTATCATTGGAGTATGTAGTGCAAAGTACTTCTGTAGATTAAAAACCTGTTAAGTATCATCTAGATCATCCTTGTTTATCATCTGTCTACTTCTGCTCATCACAGCTTATAATCTGCACGTTAGTCTAAATTAGCACTGCACATGTATTTTAATGTAACCTGCCGGAACATAAGCACACCAATCTAAATTACTTACAAATTAAAACTCGAATCGCATAACAAATCCCCATTCACGGCAATGGGCCGGAACATTGAACATTGTGTACTTTGGTACCCATAGGTACAGGTGGTTCGTGTACTTTTATACCTATAGGTACTGTTAACTTGTGTACCCTCGTACACTGGGTATCAACTTTTCCAATTATCAACTCAGAAGCAACCTCGTTAGCTTAGAAAAAGTTACGTTCGAACGTCGAGGCGGTTTAGAGTTGTAAACGTGTTACATTATAATTGACTAGACGTAGCGTAGCCCTCATAGCGAGACTTGGCTTGCCATTCGTAACAAATCGACAAAGTTAAGCAACGCTCGCAGAGATCGCCACTTGGATGGGTGACCGCGTGGTGTATTTGCATCTGAGCGCTACCATGCTTTGGAGGGCACGTAAAGCTGTCGGTCCCGGTTCTTGTCTCAGGATAAGAAGCGTTAGACCATGTCGGAGGCCTTCGGGCGGTCTATCACCGTCCTGGCACCGTAACCCTCACATTACCTTACCCTCATAATATACACGTGTATACACGTGTGGCTAGTGTGACAGACCACAAGCTCGTCACACCCAATTATGTGATCACACGCGCCACGCTTGTGTGCGTGGTCAATATGGCGAGCCACACACCACGGAGCTGCGATTATGATCACCGAGAGTGCATTGATTTTAAAGTTGCTTTTTACTTTTATTAAGGCTGCTGGAGATACCAACAGTCATGCAGAGGGTATCGGGTGCGAATCCACGGCGCACACCACTGACTTTCCGGAGTTATGTGTGTATTTTATAATTGAAATTTGCCTCGTAGAGCGTTAAGCCGGTCCCAGCTTGAAGATTTTTTCTAGTATCTTGATCATCTTCTGAGATCTTTTCTCTTATCTAGGTCTTAACTCCCCACAACGACTTATTGGGAGTGAGTATCTCTGAATAAGCTGACGCTAGTAGTGAAATAGGTCTATCCCGTTTTGTTGCCGAGATTAGACAGTTTGACCTTTTAATTATTTATTGTTTAAACTACGCTATGTTTATTAAAAACCATATTTTTCTCTCTTTCAATCGACTCTGTTGCTACTTCGATCGCTGCATTTGATTTTGCAATCACCTATGTCAAAAAAGTTACACTTATACCTGAAATTGTCTTGCTTTTCAAAATACGTCACAATTCCAACTACTTAAGCATCTATGGAAATCAGACACATACAATCCAGTTTATTTTACGTAACACCGACATTTTCCTTTAATAGCTCGGAGGTATTACACACAGCCTATTATATTTTACAAGATAATATCCTGAATGTTTTTCTTTCAAATTAAATAATTATACTTATTTGGTTTTCTTGACCAACATTCTGAAATACAAAACCCTCTTGAAATAAAATGTGGGTTCAAAGTAAAATCATAATTATAATAGACACGTGCCGAATTTCAATTCGAGAAAGGTTAAGACATACTATATAACACTGGACAAGTCCTGGTCAGCGTCATTCACATCCTCTTTAAGGAAATTAAAAATAACTATCAGACATGGTTGGTTTCTCTCTGAAGGAAATCACGGTTTTGCAAGCATAAATCATCAATTTATGAAAGGATAATTGATGGTTTGAGTCCAGTATCTGGTGTAGAAATCATTGATCGTTTTCCACAGTCTCCACTAAATAAACTGTCTTTACAATAATGTGTATAATTGTTATACTTTAAGCGATATACATAATATCTGAATCTCGGATACGGCTCCAACTATCTTCAAGTTATTTAATATAGGTACAGAGGATATCGGAGATGATGAATTGAATTAGCTAGGATTCATTTTAAAACATAATTTACCTATAAAAATACCAAGCAAAGCTCAGTCATCCAGGTAGAAGATACTGATTATTAATTTAAGTATATGAAAATAGCAATAAATTTACTCTTGGTTTACGTTTTGTCACTTATGACCTGTTATAATGAGAGATCTCATAAACCCATTGTAATCTACTGCTGGTTATGGGCCTCCCACACACTCCCACCCCTGACCAACCACCTCACACCATATATATACAAACATATTTTCATACATAGACTCTATAGGCAACCTGTCAAAGCATAGCTATTTGTATACCTACTGAGATAGGTACTTGTACTGTCTACTTGTTAATTCAACTGATACTTATTATCGGCTCACCGTATTACTCCCGTCCGTCTAGTGCTGTTCCGTTCCACACATCTTCCGTCCGGTAACTTCATTCGTTCAGAAACGGGATCGACGCCCGTTCATGTACCATGCAGCTTCATGGCAGAGAGTATACGTGAATCGCCAGGTATCATATTATTAATATACACTACAGTACTATAATAGAGTAACGTACAGCTATAATAATCAATAACAATACCTTGTTATATTGCATTCTCGATGCATTTCCGAGCATCGAAGACGTCTGTAATATCAAACAGAATCACAAATACAACCCTGTTGCGGTGACTTGCGCTGAATGTAAATAACGGTCTCTGACTATTGTTTCTTCAATTATTACTCGCAATAACGAAGCCATGTACCTCAGTGCGGTTAGATACAGAATTTCACAAAATACCTGTTTATTGTACCAATCGAGATATACAAAATGGATGATTGAGATCAACAAATTGTAGTTCCCTCAATGTCATAAAAGCACCATTGCATTAGGGCAGTTTGTGGAGTAATTTATTAATTGATATTTGTAACTCAAAAAATGCTTTTGAGCGACGTAACAGGTAGCTATAACCTAGTTGAGAATATAGCAGACTGCTACACAGAATGTCTCGAGTTTAATCTTAGGGTGCTTGTACACGGTGCATGTAGTTTGAGTATGTTGAGGCACGTGCACGGGTTATATGCACCGTAAACATATCATTTAAAAAAATGTGCGGGTCTAGCGACTCGAACATGTACCAAAGCGAGCCACCCGCGCAACTAATTCGCTTGCTACGCAGCGCGCGCGGGTCACTCGCGTATGTTACTTGAACAAAATTACATTTTTAACATAAATGATTTTAAAAAAAAATTCCTTCGTTGAGATATTTTGACGCGATTCAAGTCATAAAACTACCGCGTGAATAGCATGCACAATAGATGTTATAAACGAACGTTAACTTGACCACGAACAAATAACATGTACATACCTACAGCTTGCGCAAGTAGCCCGTGTCTTTACTTGCTCCAGTTATTTGCACCATGTACAAGTACAAGCGAGTAACTTGAACAAGTAGCTTGCGCATATTACTCACGCGTGTAACCCGCACCTTTACTTGCTCCAGCTCCATGCACCGTGTACAAGCACCCTTAAGGCGCGCCACTAACTTTTTAAACTTAAGTAGGTATTCATTTGTTCAAGATCAGTTATCGCCATCGAGGTCAGTCTGAAGGTTAGGCTATTGCTTCCGTTACCTCCATGCCGTGCCATTTTTACGAATTATAAGCTTTTATCCTCCTAAAACCAATAACCCCTTCGTTTTTAGGGTTCCGTAGTCCACAAGGAACCCTTATAGTTTCGTCATGTCCGTCCGTCTGTCCGTCCGCAGCCTAGCTCAAAGACGCCTGATGCTAGAAAGCTGATATTTGACATGAATATAGACATAAGATGTTGCAACAAAACTGTAGAATAAAATTTAAATTTTTTTTTTTTTAAGGGTATCTCACCTACATAATTATACAGGGTGTTACATATCCCCCCGTCCGATCAATGAAGGGGTTGTAGAGTAGCGTAAAATGATGAGATATTTGTCATTATTTCACGGAAATTCAACATAAAATTTTCCCATGTAAATTTAATTAATTTTAAATAATATCATATCAGATTACCCATGGCAATACTAAAGACTCATAAATCGTATTAGCTAGGTATCTACCTAAAGTTCATAAAAATTTGACGGCAAAAGCGGCACCTTTGAGTGCATAGGCCAACCGACCGCCTCCTTTGACAAAAGCCGCCGCCGCGCGTCATCGTCCTTTACACGTGCCAAGTATTATTTTAGGTATAAACAGATTTTATGCACTTCATGCAACAGCTGATCTTTTGTTTCGACGGTTTAGGTAAAACTCCGTAAAACAAAGTACAGTATTAAGGTTTTCTGTTTGTTTCGTGCGAGTGCGTGGCCAACTCTGGTGTCACTGTTTTCAAACTGCTCGAATACCTACGACATGGCCTAACGATTCTTGGATGCGGCTTTACGGGCCGTCGGAAGCCCGGAAGCGCTTTCATGTAATGTCACACGCGGTCACCCATCTAAGAGAAAATCGTCGCGCTATGACTACGGTACTTACATTAATAACTACCTACTTTTTAATTGGTTTAATCTTACGTAACTAGGTACCTACCTTAATTGATAAAAATATCAACTTGCTGTAAGTTGCGACGGTCATTCTCCACATGTCCGCCGCCCACGTCCAGACACTTACGGCACCTTTGCACCATATCCGAACGCACACTTCTTAACACTCCTGGGTTTAAACTTCGGAAAGCAGAAACGATACGCGCACGCATTTCTTCTTCAGTGTCACACTGTTTTTGGTACACTATTTGTTTAACGTGTCCCCACAAGTAAAAGTCTAAAGGCGTTAGGTCCGGTGATCTTGGTGGCCACGAGATAGGCCCGCTTCGTCCAATCCACTTGCCAGGGAACTGTGCGTCAAGATACTCACGCACAGCTCGTAAAAAATGAGGTGGGGCACCGTCGTGCTGGAACCACAAGCCGCGGTGGAAGCTTAACCGCAACGAATCTAACTCGTCACTTAGAATTTCCCTCAAAAATCTTAAATAATTGGTACCGTTCATGGTTTCATTTAAAAAATGCGGACCAATAATACGGTCGCCGAGGATTCCCGCCCACACATTGATGCGCCAACGATGTTAAAAATGGCTTTCTTTCATCGCGTGTGGATTTTCAACAGCCCAGACGTGTTCATTGTGACAGTTGAAAACACCCGTCCGCACAAATGAACATTCGTCGGTAAATAACACGCGCTCCAAGAACGTAGCATCCTCTTCTACTTTGCCAAGTAGCCAGTTGCAGTATTGTCTTCTGTGGGCATAGTCCGACGGCATAAGTGAGTGAACACGTTGGTAGTGAAAAGGATGCTGTCCGTCTTCTTTTAATATCCTCCACACTCGCGCGTTACTGGTGCCCAGTTCACGTGCCGCACTCCTGGTACTCTGCGTGGGATCCTCAGCGAATAATTGTAAGACCTGTTCCACTACACCGTCGCTACTTTGTGGTCTGCCACCATGATTGCGATTCGAATCATCGCGAGCACTGCCCGTGTTGTACACCCGGTGGTGAAGCCGTTGAAACGCGCGCTCCGATGGCACGGGTAGACCCCGTGGTCTGGCATACCGCTCCTCGTACTCCCTACGAGCACCTGCATAATTGCATTCACTCCTACCTAAGCACATCAACATGTTAAAGTATTCAGGGTTTGAATATGACATACCTAACGAATCTACTATTTCACGCGGAAGTCTAAACAAAAGGAAAGCTAGCGAAAGACTGAGTGTTCAAGTAGGCAAATAGTTAATTCGTAAATCAAATAGGTAAATAATTAGAGATGTAACAAATTGTATTCACTGGAGTACTGTTTCTATCGATATTTTATGTTATTGTTTACCTGATAGAATATCGGTAGCTAAACCCCTAAAACGTCAGCTTTGTGTAAATTTATGTTTTTATTTGCTGTTGATAAATAAAAACATTCCATGGTTTAGACTAGAATAAGTTTATTTAAGGGTACTGACTCCGCGTGACGACTGTCAAAGATCTTCATGACTGTTGGTCCGACGGTTTAACGTGCTCTCCGAGACACAGGGATATTAACTATTTATTACGCACGTAACTTGGAAAAGTCTTATTATCTTATTATGTATGTATTATTATTGATGCGCGCCGTGGATTCGAACCCGATACCCTCTGCACGGCAATCCGTTGGTATCATCACTAGGCTATCATTGGCCTAGTAGCCTAGCAGGCTATCATTCTAGTTTTAACATGTCATGTTAAAATTAAATAAATCGATATTATCTCTTGATCGTAAACATCACTAGAGCGGTCCCTTTGTGTACGGCGGCTCGCTTGACGGTAAAATTGCACTATTTTAAAAAGGCGGCATGCCCTTTGACACGGTAAGCGGCGAAAGCCGACAATTTTTAATAAATTTAAAGGCCTATCCACACGACACAATTTTACGTCCAACTTGACTAAATCACTTGATTAAATCGTGACGTGTAGACGCCAGTCGTCCAACTCAAGTTCATCGGGTGTGCGGACCACCAGATTTTAACCAATTGGGTGGACGGAATGAAATTCAGTCATTTGATTGTGTCGTGTAGACGGGCAAAGCCAATTCCATTGAAAATTTGATCAGTGGTAAAATTGTGCCGTGTGGATGGGCCTTAAGAATCATAAAGGATTCCGCTATTGAGGGGAGTGTTGTTAGTTTACAGAATTTTCGCCAATTTCGGGGTAATGTTTCTCGTTAGCACTGAGCTAAGGAAATTTATTCTGATGTTTTATGATGACCTAGATTTTTTATTTTATTTTTCCTGGTATGCCTGATAAGTCAGTAATATGTCCTTTCGAGATCAGACGGGGGTTTATGAAACACACTGTATATAGAGGGGATGAATTTTTTTTTGTTGAGTACCCCATTATGTGGGGTATCATTAAATAGGT
The DNA here is from genome assembly GCA_944739405.2 of Euclidia mi. NCBI lineage: Eukaryota > Metazoa > Arthropoda > Insecta > Lepidoptera > Erebidae > Euclidia > Euclidia mi. The sequence continues at coordinate 2,307,180 of OX123205.2, read as the reverse complement.
TTTTAAAAAATATTATTAGCTTGCTCAAATCGTTTTTCGATCAAGTGATTGGTTTGTCAAATATCAAGCATTGAAGTGAAAAAAAAATTTATACTCAAGTCTCCCTCCCTCTGCCGGCTAAACTATTAATTTGGAAGAGGTGAAAAAAATCACAAATGTAGCACATATAACGAATTTAAAAGGAAAACTATCACGGCTAAGTAGACATCACTAGTTTACGAGTAATTGTCGTTTAACTTATAAACACCTATTTCTGTGAGTTTTAAGATATACGTAGGTACTTTGGTATGTAATGTACTACGGGGTACAATGTGGGCCCGTTTTTAGTCCCATGTGAAACAGAAGTTATTATCAATAATGGCCATTATGGGCAACTACGGAACCCTACATTGCGCGTGGCCCGACACGCACTTGTTAAAGATATATTCTATCTCTCAAATTACAAAAGGATCCATTCTTCTTTTAACATTACAAGTTTACTATCCACTATCAAAAGAATACGAAAATATCCACCTTCAAAGAACTGTTGTCTAAAAGTATCACCGACACCCACTACAACTCTCTGAGAGCAAATCAATACGCCATCGCATCTGACTATTTAGCCGCAACTTTTCCTACACAGAATAAGAAACATTTGAAACATATACAAACTAATAGATCTAAGGCAAACCCACGCAAGCAGACGGAAAACTTGTGAGTCTTTTGAACAAAAAATGTATTGGAGCGTGAATATAACGAGGTAGCGTTGGTATAATAAGGCAAGTATGGTTGCGTCATGTGGAGGCTGTGGAGCTGCTCTAAGTATTGTTGACGTCATTGTGTTTGTTTATAGTGGAGGAAGAATTTCAAAGTAAGTTTTTTGGGAAGCAAATTATCTCGGTCTATGTGATATAAGCTGCGGCTGGACACGAAAATCCGAAAATCAGGCTTAGTGACGTGCCATTGGAGAGGCCTATATCCAGCAGTGGACTGCGGCAGACAGATGATTATGATGTGGTAGGCATCTTATTGCGGAGGCAGACTAGGTACCACCGCAGTATCAGTTATTCTGCCGCCAAGTAGTTACGCACAAATTTGCATTTCTAAGTTCCTGTTCAAATGGTACTGTAGCTAGTGAAATTATTGGGCATTAGAAGACTTAATACCTTACGTCTCAAGGTAAACAGTGGCTTGGCTGTGTTTCCGTCATGGCCAAAGTCTACATGCGGCGGTTGCCAGTGGGCCGTTAGCACGGCTTCAATCTTACTGCTATAAAAACAAAAGAATAAGAAAATATGTGGAGATCCTTGGGTTAGGCCTATGTTCAGCAGCGTACGTCTAGTCCCTGAGTGATGGTGAAGTTTTCTGTTTGGAGAGCAATGGTTCTGTAGTATATTTTTATGAATATAGTTTTTTATTTATCCCTAGACCTCGCCCAGGACGCGTATTTACAAAGGGTATACCATTGGAGTGAAAGTGCAAACTGAACTGGCTTAGCTTTTGTTTGACAAAAACTTGACAAAACTAGTCTATTCTAGTACAGAAATTAACCGAAATCGCGTAGACTTTGTAAGATAAATTCATTCTAACATTGAAGCAACAAATGCTATTCAATTTGATACCGATCCTTAACTTCAATAATACCTTTAGGTTCGAAACGTCAACTTCCCAAAATGTTCACTCTCCCTAAACGTCCACTTCCCAAAATGGTAATTCCCTAAATGCCAATTTCCCATTTTGTCCACTTTCCCAAAACGACTAGTTCCCAAAACGTCTACTCCCAAAACGTCTACTCCCAAAATGTCTACTTCACAAATTCGAATTTCATTAAAATATAAAAAGGACCATATCATATAATCTGTGACCAGGTTTAGGATGCAATGATGGGCTTGGTGTCGTAAATAAAAGATGTTATTAGGTTCGATGATTACAGTATAATGTATATCAAATAAGTATTACATTAGCTTATATAGTTGGGAAGGTGCATCGCACACTACACCTCCCCGTTTATAAAAATAAAAAATATGTTTACATACATGTTTTTTATGTAATTTAAAATACAGTTTTCCAATAAAATCATGATAAAAGTATACCTATCTTTTTCATTATTTAATATAATCGCAAAAACAACACTAAAATATTCAATATATCTAATCCTAAAGCATTAATAAAATTTTATTGAAAATAACCACAAATAGAGAATTTTTGAAACTTTACCATATTGACATAAACTAAAATGAAATACTAATTCCATATTTATTTTGAAGTATAAAATAAACACATTCACTAAACTTAATTCGAGAAAAAATTCTAATAAAAGTTACCATAGGCATATTTTTTTTAAAGTAGATTATAGTAATACAATTTTAATAAAAAGAAATTAAATGGAACATTTTGGTCAATGAAATAATTGAAACAAACATAAAAAGAAATATGAATGACCAATACAAATTAAAACGCTTCACTCATTAAAAAAAGGACACAAAAATATAACTTAATTCTAATGCACTGTTGACAATACCTATTATTACAACAACAATAATACTTTATATTTATTTAACATGTTGATTGGCTAATTCTTTTTTTACCAATATATTATTTTATTTATAAATCATTTAACCATTTTATTATAAATCAAAACAATAAAACATTTTACGAATAAAATATCATCTGAACCAAAAATACGTTATTCAATATTACTATTATACAACAAAAACACAGGTATGTCTAATGTATAAAATCCTTGGTATACAATTATATTGTGACGTTAATTAGGAGAGGCTTAAGTCCAGTAGTGGACTGCTAACGGCCGTAGTAGTAGTAGTTTACAACACAAACATTTAAAAAATCACAATTTGACACATTTTCTTTTCTCAAAAGTTCAGTAACAGTAAACACGAACACTGAAATATAAAATTGAATTGTATATTTTTTTTTTAATCTGAATGAACTATGAAAAAAATATCTTATTACATATTATTTTGTAACATTAGAGTATTGGTATTGCATAACATTTTATATTTAAATACAAACATCAGATTTTATTTCTTTCAACAACTCTTTATTACTCATCAACATAATTTTATTTCCATTTATCACATACTTTTCACAACATCTAATTTTTTTTTTCTTTATCCATTTCAATACACAGTAAGGTACACATTTATTTTCTTATCATAATATCGGTCCGGCCGGACATTTTCATCATTTATTTATAATATTCATTTCTCATATTCATCATTTATTATCACAAGGGGCTCAATTTAAGGCTTCTTTGGCCTCCAACAATTTTCACAGAGGAATCTCGTTTGCACCATGATCAAACTGAAGGAATGGCACCCTTTTATTCACCTTATTCATTTGTGTACCTATATTTAAATACCACTTTCATAATAGCATTACATAACAAAACATTTATGCTTACTTCCAAAATGAATACTTCAGTACATACGAATCCAACATCGCTTTTGGGTGATCAGTCCAAATTGCTGTCGAAAACCTAGTTACTGAATATTCCCTTCAACGTCATACATTCCTATAGCAATCTAAACACTCATTTCAAATTACTCATTCCAATACCATGCTTCCAAATAACATAAACCTTTCAATATCCCCATCTAATCAATCTTTTTGTAATCATTAGTATGCAATTAGGTACAATTGCATACTAATGATTACAAAAAGATTTTTAATACCGTGCCTATATCCGACCAATTTTCCCAATTCCAAAACATAAAATAATATCCATAAATATCACAAGTATATAAGTATTGAAATATTATTCAAATCTTTTACACGAAAATGAACTCGTCTCAAATGTTACAATCGTTATAAATTACAAAATATGAAATTTTGTATAAGTACATACTGTTACTATATTTAGCCACATGATTCAACATAATATTTCTATAGAAGACTAATGTTCACACAATCACATGCAGGTGGCAAAACTTTTAGACGAATGCATTCCTTCAGATATTGCATCATAGCATAGGTGTCAAGTTTACTAGGTGTCGTTTTTATTAGCGCGAACTAACAAACTACTGGACTAATTATAACTTATGATTCGTTATCACCAATAAAATAAAAGCTTGAAAATTAAAATATTAATAGTAAAATATGAATATCTATCTTTGATTTACTAATGCTTTGATACATTTTATATAATAAATAAAATATATGTATTAACTAATTACGTTTGGAAGTTAAGTTTATCGAAAATAAATTGCAACAAAGATTTACAAAAAATGTTCATAAATTTAAATTATAACAATGTTACTTATGCAAGTTAAAAGAAATGAAGAAGCAAATCCGTGCGCAACATGTAGTTTTGCTAAGGTATCGTATATCGGCGCTTGCACATTGGACACCTTATGCGCAATAACTTAGGAATGCGTTCTTACATGGGACGATTACAATAATTTCTTTAACAACAAAGAATAAAAATCTATAATTTGGCAACAATTTGGCAAATTTGTTGTGGGTTGAATTGCCAAACATATAATATTATTGTCAACAGGCATGTTTTTACTTTCATATTACTAATTACGACTACATAAAAGAGTATATGAAAAATAAAACTAACACAAAATGATCAATTGTGGTCCGCGCGGCAAAATTGAGAAAAAAAAAAGAAAACCAAAACAAAAAAAAAGAAATACAGTTCACCTTACAATGTTCACGTTCAGGCACTGTGAGAAAAGGACACCGTGTCGTGTCCACGCTTCACGCGGCGCCCTCCTAGGCATCGTCGTCGTGTGGCCTTCACGAGACCGAAACCCAGGGCTCCCGGCTGCATCATCCTCGTGCAACCTCGCAATCCAGCTTTCCGCAGTCTCAAGTCATATAATATCGTTCGCCAGAAAATCGCAACAGGCGCAACGGCTCGATACGCCATTTCATTTTCATAATATCTTCGCCAAATATACGTCGATTCCACAAATAATATCAAAAACGTTTATATTTAAAAAAACCACTGGCTCAGTACTGCCAGAAGGCAGCACTGGCAGGGTCGCCATGCAATGATGGGCTTGGTGTCGTAAATAAAAGATGTTATTAGGTTCGATGATTACAGTATAATGTATATCAAATAAGTATTACATTAGCTTATATAGTTGGGAAGGTGCATCGCACACTACAAGGACCACAATATGCCTAGTGCCTAGGTTTGGTTGGTTAGGTGCGACTGTATGTAATTTAGCTAACTAAATAGGTTATGTTAGGTTCTCTTTTGACCCTTAACCCAAAAATAGTCAACGCCAACTCAGTTCATATTATATTATATCACAAATATAATATGTAGGTAAATAGACATTATGTCCAATTAAATAGTTTTATTAAACTAAGTTTACGGAGTCCTGCTTTGCAGGGCTCCTATTTTTGGGTTAAGGGTCATAAGAGAACCTAATATAACCTATTTAGTTACTTGAATTACATACAGTCGCACCTAACAAACCAAAACCATGTTTGAAAATATCTCGACAAAGGCTTATCTATTTGAGTGAATATGAATAATACAGTACTAGGTTTTGTACGTGTATTTTCTTTGAAAATATCAAGGCAAAAAGCTGATCCATTTGAATATTTTTTTTTACTGAGATGTATTAGGTATTGTCGAGTAATATGCATAAACAAAAGCTCCTCTATTAGAGTCTGACACGTGAGTCAAATAGTATAGCCTTTGTAAACACGCGGCCGGGACTACACCCGCGTGAATTATACACCTAAAACTTACTTAGATACCTGTTTCCTGGATTCCTTGATTCCCGATTCGGGCTATTTTAACAGTAAGAATGTCAAGTGGAGCATCAGATCTAATAAATACAATAATCTAAGGTAGGGACTACAACCGCGGCAAACGCCCGCGTGTGAAGCAGATATAATATGTAACACTCCAGCCTCCTTATTAACTACAAAAATACAAAAATCGTACGCTGCGCTGCGACGTGAAAGGACAAACTAAGAAACGAACACACTTACACATTTATAAAGTTTGGTTTTTTATGTAGCTATTTTTTACATATTTGCACAAATAGATACTAAACTGTGCAATTAGTTTCTCGAAATAATTTAAGCTTTATACAATTAATTGGTATCTACTGATCCCAACTTTCGCGTCGCATGCCAAAGTTTAACTCAATCGGTTTGAGGCGCTCGTTTAAAATTCAGTTGCAAGATGCGAGCCAACTAACAGATGAACAAAATTAAGGCGTGTTATGATTTAAATTAAAACCTTATAACTATTTACGTAAGCATTACATCTAGAAGAAAGGCACTGATCATGAAATACGTTTCTAAAATGGAAATGCGTTATGTTATATTTCTAAGTTACCACAAATATAGCAATAATTTTTTTAATAGAGGGAAATTTATTTATTTATTGTGTAAGTTTTAGACATTGTCGACGATCTGACACAAGTCAAACGCCATAAGTCAGACGATACACTCTTTATTTAAAAACGAATACACAATCTTAATATATAAAATCCTTGCGTTACTGACTGACTGACAGACACGCTACAGCCGAAACTAATGGGTGCAGGAAGCTGAAATTTGGTATGTATGTTCCTTGGGGACCGTGCACTAAGAAGGGTTTACCCGAAATTCCCACGGGATCGGCCAAAACGAGTAAATTTAAAAAAAATGCAGGCGTAGCTGCTGGCGTCCTCTAATATAATATAGGAATATATATATGGGAAGGGGTCATTACACTACAAAGGGACCAATTGTGGAATACGTCCCTAATCATCGATTTTAAACTTTCGCGATATGTATACATCATAAGCCAATGATACGCCTTTATTGTTTTTCGCCTCTTTATTCTCATGACAAAGAAATATTCGACAAGTTCTAGTGCCGGCTGTGTCAGTTGGTTGCTTGTGTAAAGTAGTGTATGACCCGGTCTTGTAGATCTAGGTGTTCGGAATCCGGGACAGTAAGTTCTAATTACTGGACACAGGATGAAAAGCAAAATTCCGGGACAATTCTTGATTTCCTAGCCATCTGACAACCCTACTTATAGGACGTTTGTGTTAACGCATCTATTGTATAATGTGGGAGGTTATTGTGTGTGGGTTTCATTACAATGTGAGCTATTATCCGAGACGTTGTTTGAGCTCTTTGAAATATTTTTGATTGGTGTGTAAGCAATGCCAGGCACAGTTGTATTGTATAGATACGGCATAGATAAGGCAACGTAACAACTAGTTCGTCTCATACCAAGATTAAACGAGAAGTAACTACAAAGCAAGAGAGGTATGTCAGGATCGTTCCAAATGGCGTTCCGTAGTCTCTGCCTACCCCTACGTGGAACAGGCGTGAGTCTATGTATGTAAGTAACTACAAAGCAAAGATAAAAGAAATTTGTGCTGCGGTCATCATAATCCTTGTGTTAGAACTCGTCCTTCGCACATGTCTAAACAGATTTGGCAGAATAAACTGAAACTGGCCTTAGTATGATAAATATGGCCTACAAAAAGTAATAGGTATAAGTATCTGAACTACTGTAAAACTTTAAAAAAAATTATCAGTTTAACCAAACGTGCTCAGAATAGCTATAATATAGAGACCTCAGAAAATAAATGTAAGACTACATGGCAAATCATAAATAAAATAAAACTTAATATTCCAAAAGAAAGCATTGGTAAAATAAAAATAAACAATAGCCATATTATAACGCATCCGTCAGAAATAGCTAATACTTTTAAAGACTATTTTATTGAAAAAACTAAACCAATACCAAATGCAGGCATAAATGTAACTTCAACAATTAATAATCGTGTAGACTCAATGTTTTTAGCCCCAAGCCTTCCATATCATATAAATAAAATAATAAAAGGTATAAAAAATACCAGCACTGTAGAATATGATGGCATTTCCACACGAATAATTAAAGCTGTAAGTGAGGATATATGTCATCACATTAGTTACCTGGTCAATATATGCATATTATCTGAATGAATGAATTAAAATTAACTATTATAAAGCCACTATACAAAAAAGGAGAAAAACAATCAATTGAAAATTATAGGCCAATTGCAATGATTCCTATTTTCTCAAAAATTTTTGAGAAATATATATACAATGAAATTTATAGTTATTTAGAAGTAAACAACATTTTATGTAATGAACAGAAAGGGTTTAGACAGGGGAAGTCAATCAACATGGCAATCTATGACTTTTTGAGCAGTGTTATGTCTTGCCTAGATAAGCCATCTCCAGTGTGTACAATATTTTGTGATATGTCTTCGGCTTTCGATTGCGTAGATCATAGGATATTAACTAATAAGCTTGAAGCATATGGTATACGGGGAAATATTTTAGAACTAATTCGATCATACTTGACAAATAGAAAACAAATTACTGAGATATCTAAAATAAATTATAAAACAAAAATTGAAGAGACATACTCCTCAGACGTGCGTTTCGTTACTTATGGTGTCCCCCAAGGGAGCGTGCTAGGACCTCTTTTATTTATAATTTATATAAACGACCTACCACACTCAACCATCCATTCAATGACGTTATTTGCTGATGATAGCTCAATAACCATACCATGTAAAAATGCCTATCAGTACGAATCTGAGATCAATAACTCTTTAGCATCTGTAGTAGCATGGCTCAATAACAACAACCTTCGAATAAATCTTCAAAAACATGCCTTATGCAATTCAGTCAAAGATTAAAACCCCCAAATTTAACTTTATCATATAATGGTACCATCGTAAATAAATCAGATAATGCTAGATTTCTTGGTTTGAATATAGATGCAAAACTAAATTGGAAAGATCACATTGACCATTTAAACTCAAGAATTAGTAGTCTTTCGTTTGCTCTGTACAAATTAGCGCCAACCCTTAACACTAATGCAATTCTCACGGCATATTACGGACTAATTGAGTCTGTGCTTAGATATGGAATTTTATTTTGGGGTAACTCAACAAAGAGAGATATGGTGTTCAAGATGCAAAAGCGTAGTATTCGTGCAATGTTCTAAAACTATATTTGTTCAACATAAAATCCTCACACTCCCCTCATTATACATCTTGGAGGTAGTCCTGTTTGTCAAAAATAATCCACACCTATTCCCTCGTCTATCAGATAATGTGGTTCGTAGTCGACGTGACAATAGCAGGTTACAGATACACCCAGCGAATACAGCGCTACTTCATAAAAGTATTATATGCATGGGTCCTATAATTTATAACAAAATTCCAAATAACATCAAACAATTAAAATCAACTTTATTAAAGACAAAACTTATAACTATATTAATCCAGAAATGTTATTATAACTTAAATGATTTTTTAAATGACAAACTGTGCTAAACTTAACATAATTATATGTACATATAGTTATAAAACTTTATTTAATTTTAATTTTAGAGGAATAGAATAGAATAGAATAATTTTATTTCAATTAAACCTATTACAGGTACTTTTGAATGTCATAAACATAGCTGAATATTAAAATACAAATTAAATGTTGTATAGGTCGCCATACATATATAACATTAGGTACATTCAATTGATGTGAAAAAACATTGTAGGGTTACAGCAATTCATACTCAGTAATATCAGATAAAAAAAATATTAAAATAAATACAAAAGTAATCAATAATAAAATAAGTATCAAAGTATGTACTTAGGTAAGTACTCAACATAAAATAGTCAACAATTTTACTTAATTGTCAGTCCTTACACGAATAGTCTTTACATAAAAAGAATTAAAGAATGTCAGAAATTATAATCAATAAAATAAAATAAAGAAATTACAAGATAAAATACCCAATATTACATTATTTTCGTAATGTCATTATATATTATAAATTAATACAATGTCAAAAATAATCAAATATAAAATAAAATTAATGTCAAAATACTCAATATTAAATAATGTCAATATACATCATATAATGTCAAAAATAGTTAAAAATAAAGTTAATGTCAAGTCATTATATAATGTCAGAAAAAATACTAATTTACAGAAATCATCCTGCGCTTAGTCGAGCGACCAACTAGCCTTATCGTTCAAACAGTCATTAATTGTATAATAAGCTTTCTTCAGCAAAATAGCTTTGACCTTAGTTTTGAATGCATTTAAAGGCAATTGAACCAAACTAGCAGGTAATTTATTGTAGATGCGGATGCCTAGCCCCATAAATGAGTCATGCACCTTATGCAGTCGGTGGATAGGAACACACAGTCTGTGCCTATTCCTGGTTCTTATATTGTGAATATCGCTATGTTTACTGTAAATGTGAATATTTTGCCTTATATTCATTAAGTTGGCAAAAACGAATTGAGATGCAACAGTAAGAATACCGATATCCTTGAATCTTTCTCTTAGAGATTCCCTAGCTCCTAGCTGATATATTGCACGAACAGCTCGCTTTTGTAAAACAAAAATATTTTGTATGTCAGCAGCATTTCCCCACAGCAGAATAGCATAAGACATCACGCTGTGGAAGTAGCTGAAGTAAACTAGACGAGCCGTTTCAACATCCGTAAACTGCCTAACTTTTCGGACTGCATAAGCAGCGGAGCTAAGCTTTCCAGCAAGGCTGTTGATGTGGGGTCCCCATTGTAGTTTGCTATCTACTGTTATACCTAAGAATACTGTTGCCTCAATAGCTTCAAGTACCTCATTATTGAGAATAAGGTTGGGCCCATGATTTTTGACATTTGGCATAATAAATTTAATACATTTTGTCTTCTTGACATTGAGCACCAGGTTATTTGTGGTAATCCTAAAACGGCATTAAGAAATTATAATACTATTTTATTTTATAATTGCTGTTCGAATAATTTTAAAGGAAATACTTGTATTGTTATATCCAGTTATATGTTTCTGTGTATGATTGTTGTGATTACTATTTGTATTTTAATATCCACCATGTCTTTCTGAGCCACTGTAGGAGTTACTGTAATCCAATTCATATATGTAGGAACCAAAGTTGTAATTTTCTTGAGTTTTGCTGCAATTTTTCATATTTGTACGCCGACCACGGCATAACATGTTGAACTTAATAAAACTTTCCATCCATGTGCAAGACATTTGTAATGTATGTATTATGACAAACACATGTTAACAAATAAACGATCTTTATCTTTATCTCACCATCCTCCTAGCGTTATTCTAGTTTCAATCTGGGGTCCGCTTACTAGTCTAACCGGATTTGGCCGAATATTAGCTTTTTCACAGAGCGACTGCCTGTCTGACCTCCGCAACCCAAAATGATAACTATATTCCTTGTTTAAGACTTATAATTTGCAGCCTAACCTCTCCCACTACAAAGGCCTTCTTACCCTCTTTCCACCTCTCACTATCAAGAGCTGTTGTCCACCCTGCATTAAAAAGTTTTAAATCAGTTTGCCACCTAACCTTTGGTCTGCCGCAAGGCCTCTTTCGACCAGGGACCCTCAAAGTGGTATATTTAGCCCAAAGCTCGTCAGACATACGACAGACATGACCGGCCCAGTCATATTTTTATTTACCTGCATTTTGGGACACATCTGCGATTTGGGTTTTAGAGCGCAGTGTAGTATTTTGACTCGATCTACGAGTTTCACGCCTAGAATGCTGCGCTCCATAGCTCGCTGACAAACCACGACGCTGGACTTCTGACCTGCGGTCAAAGCCCAGGTTATAGCACCATATGTGAGGATGGGGAGGATGCACAAGTCCATGAGTTGGCATTTCAATGACATAGGCAGGCAGCCTTTTAAAAGATCGTTCAAGGACCAATAGCTCCTCCAGGCGTTTCCCGTTCTACGCGTGAGTTCCGCTTCTTGTCTCGCCTGAAAGGAATTTAATTAGCCCAAAAAGATACACTCATGGATATATTCAACCTCCATGGTTAAGACTAGTGTTAGTTATTGCAGAGGTACTGACTCACTATAAAGATTGTCAAAGATTGTCATGACAGCCGGGAGCAACGGCTTAACGTACTCTCCGAGGCACGGGACAAGTGATAATTAACAATTTCATCCGCACATAACTCTGAAAACTCAATGGTGCACGCCGTGGAACCCTATACCCTCTGTATGGCCGTCTGTTGGTATCTCCACTAGGCTATCGCTGCCTTTTATACTATAAAGCATAAGTATACTTGAGCTTTATATTTTGTGAACAATCAGTAATACGTTTATCTCGTAGGCAGAGCACAGGTGTTAACCGCAGGCGTGTTGACGCGGCCTCACGTGACGGAATGACGACACATCATTCACAAATTGTGGGTAAATACAAACATATAACTATTTCAGCTGTATGGACCATTTGTATGTGTGTGATAAGAGAGTGGTGTGGGGTAAAAGAAGATGTAGTGACAAGCATTGAGATAGGCATGTTAAGATGTTTTGGGCACATGGAGAGGATGGATGACGATAGACTGACAAAGAAAATATATAAGGCAAGTGTGAATGGGACAGCACAAAGGGGAAGACCTAGGCGGACGTTCTCTGACCAGAATGGAGACATCCTGAAAAAAGGACAAGTCAGAAGTACCCTTAACAGAAAAGCACGCATGAGAAACTTGATGGGAGTGAGTGAAGCAAGAGAGGTATGTCAGGATCGTTGCAAATGGCGTTCCGTAGTCTCTGCCTACCCCTCCGGGAAACAGGCGTGAGTCTATGTATGTATGTATGTATATTTAAGTCGTAGACCGCACTAAAACAAACATTAGCATTCAATGAGTTTGTTAGCACTAATTCACATGCTGGAAAACGAAGGGTTAAGCGAAAAGATATTAGCTAACTTTTCGAGATTCTTAAGCAGATAGAAAATCTGTGAAAGTCTCGATTGCCGTTATAGTTGTAGGTCAAATAAACTAAGCAGTAATTAAAAAAAAAAACTTTTACCAACCATTCTATGATTGCTGCCCCTAACGAAGATGCTATTGCAACTTACCGCAGCGTTCAAGTGTAAAGTGACACATTATTAGCAGTGTGCATACGCGAGTGTTTACATTGGAGCAGAACTTGCAGTTAAACTTGCAACAACTACCGACGATTTGTGCCGGATAGCCTGGTTGCAGTTAGGGATAACATGTGCTGTGATTCTGAATGTTCTACGGTATAATTAGAACCTCTTAGGACGTATAACAATAGTTACGGAAATATGTATGTATTTTTCTATCTATCTATTTATTTATTTATAGACTCACGCCTGTATCCCCGAAGGGGTAGCCAGAGGTGCAATATTACACCCACATTTCGCCACGAATTATTAGGTCCCACGTAATAGGCGGCGAGCCTAATGCAGTACCGGGCAGATTACGAGACTCCGTGCTGCTACTGAGAACATTTACATGCTGTTATGACCAAATGTCTTATGTTCATTGTTTTTTATATTGTCATGTTTCTACTTTCTAACTACTATACAATATGTCGATATGCATTAGCAAAATATTTTAATCATACAGTATACTTATTCACCTAAAATTATTTCAAATAGTGTGCGATGATATAAGACCCTATTTTCATTAAATGTTACTTAGATAGTAAATCAGAATGAATTGTTTACTGGTGCAGATAAAGACTGCACGGCAGGTACGTGTGCTTGTGTGTGTTAGGTACCTGCAATGCGAGCTCGCGGCGATCAGCTGAGCGGCGGTGGCAATCATTACACCGAGCTGTTTTTTGAAATGCACGATTACGAAAAAATATTTCTAAGTTTTAATGAGTTATTTTTTCATGTATTTGTATTCAGTTATAGTAGTATATTCACCGCTGAACATATTTTACAGGTAGTAGAGCCTTGCTGATTTCAGCATGAATGGGCCGGCTCGACTGGGGAAGTACTACCCTCTCACAGAAAATCGACGTAAAGTAACAGTACCTAAACTGTTGCGTTTCGTTCGGTGAGTGAGAGTGCCGCAGGCCCTATTCCCTATTCCTTCTCCCTCATCCCACTCCTCATCCTATCCCTTTCCCAACCCAAAGGTGCGGCAAGGCACTTGTGACTCCTGTGGTGTTGCTTGTGTCCATGGGCGGCGGTAATTGCTTACCATCAGGCAATCCGTCGGCTCGTTTGCCGCCTATTACCATAAAAAACACAGTATAATAGTTTCTGCAAATAAACTCTTACTAAAGTAACTTGGTGTACCTATATTTACCTTCCAGCGCTCGAAACATTTTCTACGTTTCCAGTAAAGTATTTCCAAGTTGAATTCCTTTTCACAACAACTTGTAAGGATGCATGTTTCCTGTATAAAATGATTTTAAGTTGTGTCACTTTTCTGCAACTGAATTTTTCCTTGAATGCTATTGAGTCATATTTATGACTACAACTTGGAAATTAGATTCAATTCCATCTGTTATTTTGTCAAGCTCTTACCAAATAACTTAATATTTACTGCTATAGTTTAAGCGGCCGTCTTGCTGCTGCATGTTGAGTGTTGTGGGTTCAATCCCTATATGATATAACACTTTGTGTGATCTACGAATTATTGCATCGAACTTGGGCGTTCCTAGTGTCCGTTGGATGATTGTACTGATGGTTAAGTTACGTGAAATGCCTCAGTATGGAACAGTTATGACGTAAAGATCAAATGTTATCAAGAATTTACTGTCTAATACACACAGTAAACGTAGGTGTGGTAGTATCGTGCAAATAAAATTTCTACACTATTTACCATTGAAATACCTCCAGTAAAAAACACTTTGTAATGTATAGTGCGTGGGCCAATTTATCACTTAAATTGAATATTTATTATTTCGATACTTTTCACTAGAAACTTTGTATCAATTAAAAATACAAAGTGTCACAGTTCAATTGATATAAAAAAATTAAAAGTAAGTAGGCTTTATTTCGATATTGGTGACCTGTAAACCCTTTTTTGTCTGAAGGTTGTAGGGCACCCTGTGCCTTTTTCAAACATTTATTTTAGAGAGGCTAAGGGCGTATAATAATATTTTTCAAGCATTAGTAAACCACAATACGTGGATTTTATATCAAACGCATGTAAATGCTTGATATTTCATTTTATTTTCACAAATATCTGCGAAGGTTCTAAGCATTTTTAAAGATGAAGATAGTATAATTATTGCTCTTAGAAATGCGAATTTTGATTTCTGGTACACTGAAAATACACTGTAGTAAGTATACTATATTATAAAAAAATATTCGTTTTGAACGAATGCTGACGACAGGAAATTCCATAAATGCTGATAGACTAAACCTTTTGCATAATCTTGCCTTGTCTTGAAGGTTTTCAAGTTGTCGACATAAAAATACCCTAGACTGTACTCACCAGGAAACACAGATTCGGGCAAAGAGATCCACACCTTGGCAGTACATAGGAAAGAGGAATCAAAGCGCGCCTACAGATGGGACGCGTTGGACTGATCGTCCGATGGTAGAATAGCGAGGAAAGATTCCTACTCTAATCCTAAGCCAACCTGTTTGGCCAGCATATGATTGTCAGCCAAATCCTTCTTTTACCTCACAATGCTATTGTGATACAAATTAGAAAGGCCTATGTCCAGCAGTGGAACAGCAGTGGCCTAAAGGCCGATGATACTTAGTTGCCTTTGTACCTTTGTAGGCTCTGCCTAGTACTGAATCAGATTACCGTGTACAAGTTGTCATAGGATATCAAAAACTGTTCAGTTTTAACTGCACTCGCTACGACCATTTTCGGTATATATTAAAACCTTGCCTTACTGACTGACTGACAGACAAGCCACAGCTAAAACTATTCGACACAAGAAGCTGAAATTTAGCTGGTGTGTTCCTTGGCGACCGTAGAGGTGCAGTAAGAAGGGATGTCCCGAAATTCCCATGGGATCGCAAAGAATCAGATAGATTAAAAGAAAAGCTAGCATAGCTGTGGACAAGCGGGCTTCCTCGAGTGTCTGATAAGCAGTTGTAACGTGTGCTTGGTCTTACAACATTGCCACACAAATTATCCACATAACACCACTATAATGCATTCGATGACATAATTAGTCTAAATCTCTAAACAAATGCTCGTCTGTGGTCTGACGGGTGTCGAGGGTGGAGGGGGGATCGTGGCTGTCCACTGCTAGATCCCGGCGGATTTGCTCGCAAGACCGAACTTTGGATACTCATGTGGACAGGGACGGATGTGGATGGCTAAAGTAATTTAAGTGCACTAAGGAGTTGGATTTCTTGGTTGCAGTGTAGAAGTTGTACATTTTACAGGATAAATACTTTATTACAGCATGATTGAATCATAAAAATAGTAACACATAAAGTTCGCAGGTGAGCCTCCAATTTACAGCCTTTCATAGTCTACCGTTTTTTTTTTCATAGCAAAAGTCATCATGCCTATAAAATATTAATAATAGTGGCATAGAAAAAGCAGTTCGCTTTTTCACGCCTCGCTCAAAAGACCCGGGATCACAGGAAGAAGGGAACACGTGGGCAAAGGCCGTTAGTCTTAAGGCTCTTACTTTACAGTATCACTATGATTGATGTGGTTGAATTGAACATGAACATGCATAAGCACGTGTGAACACAGATAAATTAATTGATCATCATCATCATCAATCAGCCTTGAACAGTCCACTGCTGGACTAGGCTTATCCTTTGAAAGGAGGAATTGGCCTACTATATCACGCTGGCCAAACGGGTTGGTATAGGGTTTGTATCAAGTTTTCCTTCTCTCACAGTGCTGTTTTCTGCATAATATGCACCCTCTGTCGGCTCTTACGACACCCATGCAGCCATGGGATGATATGGGGTGGTGGAATTCCGTATTCTTAATCCGTCACCACACGGACAATTAATTGATATCACAACAAAATCCAAAAATAAGCGGTCACTTCTAGGACCAAACTGTTTGCCAATAACAGACGTATAAACACAATTAATCAGAGATCTGTCAACGTTGATTTAATCAGTACATTAGCTAGTAGAACGAGCGCACATGAGCGTTACTGGGTAATGATTGTGTGTGTAGGTATACTGAATACTGGTTCATTGTAGTGGACAATTGTTGGCAAGGGAGAGTTCGCGTTAGGCGTATGTGTATCGCTGAGAGTAGGTATTGTTTATTGCTTGTGGCTGATTGTAGGTTTAGCGAATTTTTTGTGCTGATTTTGACGATTGTCTGTATTACTCTTGAATATCTTTATTTTTTGTTACTAATGCTACGTGATTTTACGAGATCAGAATTATGTAGTGCACACGGCTCCTCGTCAAGCTAGACACTTTGACCTCTGTGTCGTTCTTATGGCGTGGAAAATATGTATTAAAATAGCACTGCAACTACACACCGGCACAATTAGGGGAACACAAAAGAAAGGTCGATTTTTTTCCAAAATTTCGGGTATCTTGACAAGTTGTTATTATTGTATATGTATCAATACCCTCTTTGGAAGCTATCTTAAGTGCAAATTTGTCATTTAAAAGTGTGTTAACAGATTTTATCAAACTTTTAGAATTTGCTGACATTAAATGTTAGAATTGCTTTTGAGAAGATTTTTCTTGGGTTCAGTGTAAAGTGACTGTGGGTCATTCTACTGTTTATTTTTGAACTGTGTACACATTTTTGATACAAAATGAGTGATTTGCCAGCAACTTCAGTGGCTAGGGCTGTAACCATAATTGGAGAAGGGCATACTTACCGCTCGGTAAGCCGAGCTTTAGGTGTATCGACTTCAGTGATTCACCGCATTGTTCGCCGCTATAGGGAGACGGGATCTTACATGCGCCGTCGAGGACAGGGCAGAATTCGGGCTACAAGTGCCGTTGACGACCGATTTATAACCATGCAAACTTTGAGAAATCGTCGACAAACCACTGTTCAGTCCCGAAATCAACTGGCTGAGGTGCGTTACGTAAATGTTAGTGAACGGACGGTTAGAAGACGTCTTAATGAAGTTGGATTAAGGTCTTACCTTCCAGCAAAAGCACCGAAACTCGAGGTAGCTCATCGTGTAGCAAGATTAGCCTTCGCCCTTAAGCACCAAGATTGGACAAGTGAGTGAGGTCGTGTTTTATGCACCGATGAGAGCCACTGTTATGTCAATTTTGTGGATGGGAGGGAAAGGACGTGGAGGTATCGAGGTGAACGATACAACCAGGCTAACTTAACAGAAACGGTGTCATATGGTGGAGGGTCAGTAACGGTATGGGGTGGCATATGTTTAGGAGCCCGCACAGAGTTAATGCTCATTGAAAATTGATCTCTCACTGCGCACCGATACGTAACAGAGGTCTTAGAACCACATAGCATGCCTTTTGCCCCATTTATAGGCCAAAATTTCATTTTTATGCATGATAATGCACGTCCTCACACTGCGAGTATAGTGAATAGCTACCTCCGTGAGGCTGGTATCAATCAAATGGACTGACCAGCGCGATCACCGGACATGAACCCAGTAGAACACGCTTGGGACATTCTGGGAAGAAGAGAGTCGACAGCGAAATCCAGCTCCCAGGAATGTTGAAGAGCTGAAACTGGCTTTGGTGGAAGAGTGGAACAATTTACCCCAAGAAATGATCGACAGCCTTATTCAGAGCATGGGAAATCGTATAAAAGCTCGGCTAAGAGCCCGCGGAGCCAATACTCGATATTAATTTCAATAATTTTGTGTAATTAAAAGAAAAAAAATAATTTAAAATCTCACCGTAAAAATGTTTTATTTTGCAAATTTTCGCAATTCAAGTGTATTTTCTAAGAACTTGCCAATACGTAGCTTCTTTTGCTTTATTTTAAGATAATTTAAGACTATGTATTTATTTTATAACTGCAAAAAAATGTAGAAACTATATTAATTGAACAAAATCGACCTTTCTTTTGTGTTCCCCTAATTGTGCCGGTGTGTATATTAAGCTTGACTCGTTGTCATGTGTACAAGAAACACTTATTTTATAGATACAATTAATTGTAGGAACAGTTTTTCTTGCAAGTATACCAAAATGGTTGACATGGTTTTTACTCAGTTCCTGTCGGAATGTGATTTCATAAATACATCAGATTAGTGTTGCAATACATACGATTCAATCAATGCATTTACCTAGCAGACGGTTAGGCAGTACATCAAGACTGTAACGTAGAAATATTCTCATGTCTCTACGGTTCACAGAATGATTTACGGCTTCAGTGTAGCGCACTCTCGCAAGTAATAGTTTAGATGTTGCGAATAGTTTGTTACATGGTATTTCTAACACTGATAACAAATTATTAAGGGCGTTATTGGATGTTATTTATGCATACGTACTCTATGAAGAGTTTATCTAATGACTAACTAATTAGTACTTAATTCATTACTTAGGTCTAGAGTCCTGAAAAAACAAAGACAATATTTTGTGGTGCTTGAAAATACTTCACTGCATATATATTATTAGTATTTTTTTTATATCAGTAGAAGTAGGTTATTCGTTAAGACTTTAACTATACTTACCAAATTTAATCAAAATTTTAGTTAATAGACAGATACCATGTGAGAAGGTCCCTCGCCTTCTCACATGGTATCCTCCTCATAATTTGTAAGATCTCTCACTCACCAGCCAAAACGCAACAGTATCTTTCACCTTATGACTGCGCGTTTTCCGAACGAAATGACGACCAGATTAAATTCTTACCATACTGGGGGTCACTAACCACCGGTCCCGATAGTGATTTAGCTGCTAAAGATACTTATTTAACACATTTTCTCTGGAGCTTATGTCAAATATGTAGGTATCTAGTTGCCCAATCTATGGATAGATAAGATATTGGAATCGGCCGTAAGTAAAGCCTAGAGCAAAGCTGTTTGCAAATATTTAGCCCAGTGCGTACCTGTCTTTAGAACAACTGTAAAGGAGGGAATAAAATATGTTGTTTTCGCAACGATCAGATATATTGTGTCTATTAAATATAGGTTACATTGCTTATATACTAAAGTCTTAACTCTACACTACACCTCCCTTCACAGAATAAAAAAATACAAATACATATTTGTAATTTTTTTGTTACATTATTGTATTGAGTTAAGTAATTAGGTTTGAAAATGAATACAAAATAAAAAAAACAGTGAAAGATTATACATTTGGTTAAATACGAATAAACATGTAAATATTAGGTATAATTGAATTATATGTCATGCATATTTCAATAAAACTAAACAAGCCAAGTCATTAATGATAAAGACATCGTTTATCAAAACAAAGTATCGTCCGAGGTGGTCTTGCAATTTGATGCATCACCATAAAAGTCGTTGCTATGCAGCTAAGTAGCAATGCGTATCTTGACGATTGTTACTAAGACAAAGTTTGATTGTTATGAAAATCTAAGTCTATAATTAGACAAGTTACGTCATGTTTGTAATACATTTTTATAGTCACATAAAAAAATCATAGTTATTTTATACACATTTCATGTAATTTATTTTAATTATCCATTTCACTCCTTTATTAATATCTTTTATCATTCATCTTTATTTTCTTATTTTGACATTTTATAGTCATTATCTTCACATTAGACATTATAATATCATTTAACACTTGTTTATTACAATAATATTTGTATTTAACCTAAATCTCTCGACATTCCGGCTCGCGGACAATGAAGATCAAGAATTTGGTTTTTAATACATATTTATTTAACTCCCATTTCGTCCCAGTGAAATTGGGTACCTATACAATATATTTCAAGTCATACATTTAAAATAATTTGATTATTAAATGCTTCACTACTTTTAGTTGATCAGACTTCAAGCACGTGAGAACGTTAATCATCAAATATTTTTACAGTCGTTAATAATTGTAATTCACACATAAAATTTTAGATTTATATTTAAGATACATTTTTATTCTCAATCAAGAAAAATAAAACGTTCATATTGCCTCTTAGGTGGGCGATCCCTGAATTTCATTCGATTTTCCATTTTGATTAGAAAATAATAACTAAAATGTAATACAAACTATATTAAAAAGGCTAATAACTTGAAAAAAGAAGAGCTAAAAACATAAACTACATAATGCAAATACATATTAATACCTCACTAGTCCGATATACTTTCCTTTTACGAAGTACACTCGCGCACATTTTATTTCACTGATACGATAAACACTATTTATTTTAGTTTTTAGCATTTTGTCATACACTCACTTGGAATCCTGTCCTCCAGAAATGTAGTCCTCATCTTCTTTAATCCAAGCTGGCTCCATTAGAAAAAGCTCTAGAGACAGAGAGCATCGTAACCAAGGCCATTGTCTTCTATTTTTACCGATAAGTAACAGTGATCCTGTCGAATGCCGTAGCATCATACTTTTTTCAGTAAATGCCTCCAACCAGCGGCAGTCGCTCACAAATCAAATATTTATTATAGAAATGCATGACGAGTAACACGGATGTTCTTCTTATAAAATTATGTATAATTTTCCAATGTGTTCACGGACTATCCATTGCAATGTTATTTCACGAGAATTCGCTTACGTCAGACCGACTCCAGTTACGGGCAGGGTCGCCATGTAAAGGAGGGAATAAAAGATGTTGTTTGCGCAACGATCAGATATATTGTGTCTATTAAATATAGGTTACATTGCTTATATACTAAAGTCTTAACTTTACACTACACAACATCACACGTATGAATGAATGCAAACACTCCAGCAGCGCAACTTCATCACTTAATTTATTTAACATTACTTTGAAAAGGCTTAATTAAATACAAATTATGTAAAAACGAGGAATGCTTGTATTTAAAATGTATTATGTGCTGTTTGCAATGTATTCAGGGAACAAGAGGAAATGAATGTAGAAGTGGTTGGAGAATTAGATACTAGAATTTCGAGTCACTAGTATACAGTCGATGTTAACGCAGCGATAGCCTAGTGGAGATGCAAACAAACTGACATGCAGAGGGTGTCGGGTTTGAATCCACGGCGCACCAATGACTTCTCGATGTTATTTGTGTATGACATGGTTAATTATTATTGCCCCGGGTCAGGTTCAGCCTTCCCGTGTCCATAGCTTTTGCAAAAGAATCGAAATATGCCTAGAGAAAATATGATTCCAATCATTTTGTTTTCATTATTTTATCACAGTAAGGAATAATTTTCATGGGCAAATATGAGGTAGTGCGCTTATTATTTATTATTGTTGTATTATTGTTGTATCGTGGGCAGCAATGTGTTTGGGTCATTGCGCACTAACTGTTAATGTATAGTGACAAATTACTCACTTTCGATATAATATTGTGCTAATCTTCTATTCACAAGCATACACTAATAATAATATGTAATTCGTGTTATGTGAAGGTAATATTTATTTTGTATTTACTTTAGTACTATATTTATTTTCAGGTTCATTGGTCAACCTTGAGAAGCTGTCCTCCCCAAAGTTGACCGATGATCTTGTTATGACAAATTGTTTTTATATGATTTGGCATAATAACACATATACCTAATTCCAATTATATCGAAATAAATAGCTTGCCGCAGCAGCTAGTCATAATATATTTTTAATAAATAATGTGTCGTGGATGCGTCCCTGTATTAAACAATCGTTTATATTTTGTGCAGAGCGTCGTATTTCGCATAGATGTGAACTCCCGTGATAAGGATCGCTACATTGAAATGTTTATCGCCATTACAAATAAACTTGTTTCAGCTAAATTACTCTAAACAAAGACTTATTTAAGACACATTGTCGATACACATGCATTTGTACGGCAACTAACGTTGTGGTGCTGTGGACGACTGGTCGGTTTCTCGATTGAATTAATCTGGTTCAAGAGATTTTGAACTAAGTCTGGTGCTTTCCTAATCCAACAGATTCGGAACAATTATTTTATCAACCGATAGTTAGTTCGTGTCGCATCCGATCGCTATGTTTTCATCATTTTAGTAGGACACTGTGAAGCAACAATAGTGGGTTGCAATTATTGCTGTCTCGAATGATAGGTATAAATACTTAAAGTTCCCTCTATAATTATTTACCGTCTCTCTCTCATCATCATTATAATCATTAGCACTATCTTGGTAGCATCCAAACTTTTTCGTGATGGAGTCCGCGTTCCGCTCACTAGTTTACCGATATTTTACAGAATATTTATGTGTGTATCATATCTATGAGTAATTATATATATTTATAGTATATTTATGGTTTATAATATGTACCTATATAAATTATTAATATGTATCTAATACATATCCTCTTTTCACCACATGGCTAATGCACCTACCACATCTATCTCTGCACCACCAAAAGGTTGACTGGCAGAAAATGCCACCAGGCATTAAGTCCACCTGTGTACTATTTTTGTGCATAAAGAATAAATAAAAATAAATAAATAAATATTAGCTTTTCCACAGAGTGACTGTCTGACCCCCACAACCCAAAAGGATAGCGATTTGCCATGGTATAGACCAGTGTCAGTTTATTCTAGGGTATTGACCCTCGATAACTACTGTCAAAGATCTTCATGAAAACCTTAGCGTAACGTCCTGACCAAGGCACGCGGCAAGTGATAATTAACTATTCAATACACACATAACTTCGCAAAAGGTAGTGTGCGCACTGAAGTCGTCTGCACAGCAGTCAGTAGGTATATCCGAGCAATCGCTACCACTAAATAAATACCTTCATGCTATTAAGCAGTGAGTGAGTAGTATCGCAGTACTTTGTGCTCATTACTGTAGATAACAATCAGCTGTGTCTCACTATCTATCTAGGGGCCGCGGCTGACGGTATCGCGTTGCAGTACCGCCGCGTCTAGTTTTATTAGAGGTAGTAATGTACAACACAAACCTAGCTAATTAAAAGGTGCACTAACAAGGAGTAGCTGGTAATTACATAAGCCGTTTTTCACGATGTAATGAATGAATAAAAACATTAGGCTTATGTTTGTGGCTTATAAGTAAAACCTGAACTTAGTTAAACTTCAGAAGGAAAATTTATGTGTTTTAATAGAAAGCGACACTGAGTTGACTCACAATGGGCATTATTCTACCCTTAATGTTATGTACCTATAGTCTAATTGACCCATATTCCCATATGTAACCCATAGTTTGACTCGATATCATTCAAGTATCGGTTAATATACACCCCATATCATCCCATGGGTGTCGTAAGAGCCGACAGAGGGAGCATATTATGCAGAGAACAGCACTGTAAGAGAACGCGCGAAAACTTGATACAAACCCTATACTAACCCGTTTGGCCAGCGTGGTATAGTAGGCCAATTCCTCCTTTCAAAGGATAGCCTAGTCCAGCAGTGGACTGTTAAAGGCTGATGATGATGATGATGATATAAACTGAGTATACAAAGCGAATTTGCAAGGAGACGGAGAATTCGTCATAAAAGTCTATACTGACCCGTTTAGACAGCGTGGTATATAATATCGTATCGTAGATCAAAACCACCTATTGTCCAACAATGCTATTGTGATGCAAATTAAAAGGGCCCAACAGAGGATTGAGAAACGCTATATTACAAACGTTATTATTACTTAAAGGATGACGAAAGACTAAACAAGCAGATATAAGGGAAGTGTGAATGGGACAGGACGAAGGGGAAGACCTAGGCGGACGTTCTCTGACCAGATTGGAGACATCCTAAAAACAGGAAAGGTTAGAAGTACCCTGAACAGAAGAGCATGCATGAGCAATCTGATGGGAGCGAATGAAGCAAGAGAGATATGTCAGGATCGTTGCAAATGGCGTTCCGTAGTCTCTGCCTACCCTCCGGGAAACAGACGTGAGTCTATGTATGTATGTATGTATGTTATTACTTAAAGATGAACCACACAAAGAACCAGCATTACCGTAGCAATCGATTTTAAAGTTTCGCGACTTGTATACAGCATACAATTTTATGGAAACGGGTGTTATTCGCGATATTTAATTAATTGACGACTGGTTGGTGCAGCGGGAGTGTAAGCGACTGCTACGCCGAAAGTCGCGGGTTCGAGTTCGCTCAAGTCAAACATTTGTGTGCATGAACATGGATGTTTGTCTTGGTCTGGGTGTTTCTATGTATAGTATGTATGTATTTACAAAAAAAAGTATATATGTATGTTTATCCATTATCTAGTACCCATAGCACAAAGTCTGCTTAGCTTGGGACTAGATGGTGATGTGTGTATGTGGTAGAATATTATTATTTTAAAGTATAAATACCTCTGTTTTACTGACGTTTGGGCCATCTTACAATAGCCGTGGTCCCGCTGTGATCACAGCTGTTGTAAGACGGCCGAAGAGCAATTAGTTTGGCCTGCTATCAAGCTTATTATACACACAATATCATTGCTTCTTACTTCCAAGATGCAAGATAGGGTTATCCTCACACCATAAATCTTCTCTATAAATACAACTCAAATTAAATAATTACCCTCCATATTTCACACATATTCTTGTTTTAATCAGCTAATGGGCACAAGCTGAGCCAACAGTCCCGGGTTGGGTTCCCAGATCGGGTATCGCTCTATTATACGGACAAAGTTACTTAATCACGCAATGGGTTGGTGTAAGATTTGGGGTGCACATTGTCGCAGGAGATGAAAACTAATATTAAGTTTTAAGTTTGATATGGTTGTGCCGTGTGGTTGACGGCATAGAATACAAGTGTCACCAGCCCCTATCTTCCTGTGGGTGTCGTAAGAGGCGACTAAGGGATAACACGATGCAAATACCATCTTTGCGTAGAGACGGAAAACTCGACATCAAACCCTATACGACTGCCTCGTTGGTCTCGCGGCATAAATGTGCGCGTGGGATCGGGAGGTCCCGGGTTCGATTCCTGGGTCGGAGAGTTATTGGGTTTTTCTGTCACGAAATTCTCAGTAGCAGCACGGAGTCTGAAAATGTGCCCGGTACGGCAATAGGCTCGCCCCTTATTACGTGGGACTAAAGTATATCTGGCGAAAAGTGGGTGTAGAAATACACCTCTGCCTACCCCTTCGGGGATAAAAGGCGTGACGATATGTATGTATGTATGTTGATATGGTTGCTTCAAGATGTTTACCGGGATTATGTCGATGGCGTAATAGTTTAAGTTGTCCACATGGTTTTTTTTAGTCAATTGTTTATTTTATTATTTAATGTTCGTAAATTGTATTTTTACATCCATTTGCGTAGCGTCTAACCTACGCATAAAAAGCAATATAGCAATATTCCAAAGCTTATACCAGTATCAATAATTATGTTCAAGGGTACTCCCGATAAGGATTTAGGCATTCAACTTGTAGGTAGCGATAGTCTAGAGGAGATACCAACGGACTGCCAGGCAGAGGGTATCGGGTTCGAATCAACGGCGCGCACCAATGACTTTTCGAAGTTAAGTGTGTATTAAATTGTTAATTATCGCTTGCCCCGTGCCTCGAAGAGCACGTTAAACCGTCGGTCCCGGCTGTCACGAAAATCGTTGACAGTCGTTACGGGGAGTCAGTACCCTCAAATAAACTGATACTGATCTAAAACATGGAATTTCGCTATTACTTTGGGTCGCGGAGGTCAGACGGCAGTCGCTCTGTGGAAAAGTTGATATTCTGTCATATCTGGTTAGACCAGTAAGCGGACCTCGGGCACCAAGGCGTTCCAGTCGTGGATGCAACCGGGATAACGCTAGGGCGATGATGACTCCCGATAACGATTGTTAAACAGAAGTCTTCATAACAGTCAGACGGACCGACGACATTACGTGCTCTTTCCGAGTTACGCAAATAACTTCGAAAAGTCAGTGGTTGCGAACTCAGTACCCTCAGCTGCAAAGCAGTCTATAGTATCTCCACTAGGCTACCCACTACTTTGGATCTATTAACACAAAGATAAGTATACAACTGTTGCTATATCATAGTGCAATATAAGCAAAGGTGGTGGATGCATGTGACACCGTGTCGAATATTGGTCAGTGGCCGCCTGTCACACCGACGCGTAGCGAGAGATAGAGCGACTGATGCTTTGTGTCAATTGATACTACCTATAGGTCTAAATCAAAAACGGGTACGAAAATACTCTTTTATTTACTTATCACATTTATGACTTTTTTTATAAAAAACTACATTTAAAAACAAACTTTAAAAGCTACTCCAAGTATAATACAAAAATCGCTCAGATCTTGTTCATATCGGTTTACCTAGGGAAAAGTTTTGAGCTAACATAAGAAAGCACTCGAGTCGATAACCACCTTTTTGAAATTAGTTAAAAATACGGACTAAAGAAATTTTGCACGAATAGTATAGAAAGATCCTTCAAGAACACGAGGGTAGATGCTACGACGGCTCAAGATAGAGCAAAACAAAGAAGGCAGACAAGCACAGTCAACCCCAGATAATGGGATAAGGCGAAGAAAAGAAGAAGAAGTATAGAAAGATCCTTTAGGTGACCAGGTTTCGTGATCATGCCTGGTGGGCAGCAATCCAACGAACACTTTAAAAGCGCGATTCAGAATAGTGCCCTCGATGTCCGTTAGATGTCGCCAGTGTTAGTTGTTGTTTTTTGTACGATAGGTGGCCTTAGTTATATGTAGCTAATGCTACAGAGGAACTCGGACTTGACTTCTAAAACACCATATTATTCCGAACAAAATATATATTTTTAACCGTAATATCAAAGAAAAGAAAAAAAGGATAAAGAAATTAAATATTATTTCTGCCACCAATGGCACACACTATAAACTAGAAAAGTAAACAAAAAAAAAGAGAATAAAAACCTAAAACAAGAAACACGCATAAGCTCCTAGCTTGCAGCTATTTGCCCGCTCAAGCCGGTGGTCAAGCATCAACGTCACACGTACACCCATCAACTCAGCTGTGACAATACATCGTACACAATGTCTGTACCGTATCTGCACTTGTGCCGCCGTCTGTATGCCCAGTGAGGTAGTTGACACTCAAACGGACGGAATGGTAATTACGTTTGAGAGTATTGCTGATTTGGCTAGAAATGTCATGGTAGTTTTGATATTTGAATAAAAATTGTCGTAGAGCATTATTATAAAACGAGGACTAAATATAGTTCAAAGTTTAGTTCTAAGCACAGCTGTTTGAAACTTATTACATATATAGATACTAGCTGTGCCCGTGGTTACAACCAGGTTATTTAGTGCTACTGCTCCGCAGCCATAGTTCATAGCGTGATGTTATATTGCCTAGAGCCTTCTTTAATAATAAAATTGGGCTATCTAACACAAAAATAATTATTCAAATCGGCCCAGGACTTCCTGAGATTAGCGCGTTCATTCAAACAAACAAACTCTTCAGTTTAATAATTTAAGGATACCTAGGCTGGCACATTCTTTTCGAATAGAAATGAATACCAATGTTGATTAAAATATTTGTTTAATAGGTTAGCATTTCGGAAAAAGTCAAGAAAGGAATTACAAAGTGCCGAATTTGTCGTTATTATTATTTCTGAGATTGAATTCAGCCTTCACACGAACTTATCCAATAAATAATGATCTCATCGTATACAAACCTCTGTGCTACGTGTGTAAGTGTCGAGGGCCGCTCTTTTCGGGATTACAGACGCGTGAGACGCAAGTTTTGTACAGTAATCACTCGGCTGGTTAGCTCTGTGGACGCGCGCCAGCCCATACTAATGTGATTGTGTTTATAATATAGTAGTTGGAGTTTTACTTTGAAATTGTTCTCTCTGTTTATAGAGACCAAACCAGTTCGACATTGGAATCTACAAGAAGCGAGCATTCCTTTTTAAAAGGTAGGCAACGCACTTGTGATCCTTCGGGCATTGCAGGTGTCCATGGACGGCGGTGATTACTTACCATCAGGTGACCCGCTTGATCGTTTGTCTTCCTATACTATAAAAAATAAAGACTCCTTTACTGCCTGACTGACAACAGAAAGGAAATATAGTCAGTCATTACACAATTCTCGAACCTTTCATTCACCTAAACATGTATCCTTATACACAGTCAAAATTATTGGACGAAAGAAGCTGCGATTTGGCATATAGGTATGTTCCTTGGAGACCGCAGGGGCGCACTAAGAAAGGATTTCCCGAAATTCCTAAGGGATCGAGTAATGGTTAAATTTAAAATAACCTAGTGAAACTTAATACTTTGTTCTCATTTAGTATATCTGTCACCATACAGCCCTTCGCAGTCTAGTGCTGGACAAACTATTCTAATTTGCACCGTAGTGGCATTGTGAGCTAGGTAGGGGTAGTATTTAACTCTCCCTCAATAAAATCTCTGATTTCTATAAAAAAATACCTTGTTCCACCAAATATACTTATTGCACCACTAAATATACTCACTAAAATATATCATAACGAACACCTGTTTATTGACCGGTGCAAATGTCTAATATTAAAATTAAGCCTTTAAGTTAAAGAAGTATTTCAAATTTTACTTTTACTCAACCACCAAATAGGGCTCCTGGTTTTGGGTGCAGGGTCACAAGAAAAAATAACATAACCAATTAAGTTTTCTGAGTGGATAAGTTTCCCAAGCGGACGAGACTTTTCATATTAAATGATATTTTATTGAAAGATTGGCATATTTGGTGTGTAATTAGTATTTTAGTGTTCGATTATAATTTTAGTGTGCAATAAGTATTTTAGTGAAAGAATAAAGTTTTTAGCGTGACGCACTCAGTGTATTGTTTAAGATTTTTGATGCACTGTTATGAATATCCCGCTAATTAACCGGATCTGGCCTACTATAAACGCTGGCCAGACATATTGCTACAAAGTCTAATGTCGAATGTTCCATCTTTTCCCTTAGGTCTTGGTCTACAACACTCACGGAGTGCGGTAGTGATACTTTGTATTCCTAATCCCTTATGGCACGGGTACTAACGTTAACGTAATGTTGAACTGTGGACTCGTGTTAAGAACGTACATACTTGTAGCGGCGATGGGTGTTTGTCTGGGGCATTGTAATGAAGGGAGGAGTGCGAAGATATTACGTGCGAGAAATTAAGAGGCCAAGGAGATTAGTATGAGTTTAACCAGCGTTTGTCTCACCTCGATTCGATTGTTGTTCGATGCTCTGATTGGCACACTCCAAGGCCAGATCGTTTTAGCAGCCAATCAGTGCGCAAAAAGTCGATTGATTTGAGTGAAATGCCATGTACTCGGCCCAGTACAGTGTGACGGTACAAGCCCTTTTGGGTTCCTCCGACCACTGTCTGGTTCACACTACAGTGCCATTCGCTTCACCTCCACAACCAGTGAAGGCAAAGCAACGCTTGTGGCACTACTCGTCAGCGGATTGGGATGGCCTGCGAGACTATTATGCGTCCATCCTGTGGTCTCAACGCTGCTTTGGTGGGAGGGATCTGTCGGAGAGTGCGTCTGCTGTTGCTGGGGAAATCATCTTGGGTATGGAATATTATATTCCATCCACTGACGTCTCCAGCAGCAGCGGAGTACGGCCCTGGTTCGATCGCGAGTGCGCCGATGCTGTTAAACAAAAACAATCGGCTTACCGCGCTTGGATCAGGGCTCGGTCTCGGCGCGATCCGAATGTCCATCTCATCAAGGCAGCCTATAATGGAGCCACCAAGGTCTGCAAGAGGGCATATATAAGAGCGGATGCACAGCGCATTGCACGGTTTGGTCAAGAACTCTTGTCGCACCCCACGGGCAGCCGGGGATACTGGCGATTGGCCAAAAACGTGCAATCTAATTTCTGCCAGCCTTCACTGCCACGGTTGCGATGCCCTGATGTATCATTGGCCCATGGGCCGCAAGAGAAAGCTGAGCTGCTTGTCAGTCTCTTTGCGGCCAACTCCCGAATCGATAATCGTATTGCGCAGCCGCGTTCGATTCCCTACTGCGGCCACTCCAGGTCTGATATTAAAATCAGGCAATGCGATGTTCACGCGACACTGCGATCTCTCAATGTCCGGAAAGCCAGTGGATCTTACGGAATTCCAGCGGTTGTGCTTAGGAAATGCGCAGCCGAGTTGTCTCCAATGCTTACACGCCTGTATCGCCTATCATATGCCTCTGGCGTAGTGCCGCAGGATTGGAAAGAGGCGAACGTACAACCGATTCCCAAGAAAGGGGATCGTTCTGATCCGGGCAACTATCGACCCATTGCTATCACCCCTGTCCTTTGCAAGGTGTTTGAACGTTTAATCAACAACCAATTCGTTCGCTACCTAGAAGATTACTCTCTCATCAGTGATCGTCAGTATGGCTTCAGACCGAAACGATCAACGGGTGATCTTCTAGCGTATATGTCACTCAACTTTGGGGTGAGGCGATGGACAGGCATGGGGAGTCGTTGGCTATTAGTCTCGACATCTCCAAAGCCTTCGATAGAGTCTGGCATCGTGCGCTTCTTTCCAAGTTTCCAGCCTCGATTGTGCAACTGGGCTACCAGCTTCCTGCATGAGCGCCGTATACAAGTCCTTTGTGACGGTGAGTCATCGAAGTTTCTCCAGGTGAATGCTGGTGTGCCTCAGGGGTCCGTGTTATCGCCCACGTTTTTTTTATTTATTTATTTATTAAAGCTTTATATACACAACGTATACAGGCGGACTTAATGCCACGGGCATTATCTCCCAGTCTACCTTAGGGTGGCGCAGAGAGAAAAGAAGTAGGTGTTATATATAGAAAATAAATTTCAAATAACACAAATAGGTAAAAAAACTAAAGATACATTCACATTAAAAACATATATACATAATTTACATATAATATAAACATACATAATATAGATGTATTATAGAACTACATACATTCATACACATATAAGAATATATAAATATATATACGTACATATGGTATATATACATATTAAACCAATATGAAATTTAAACGACTTATGATACATTCGCTGACTCAGCCAGTAGAAGTTCCTTCACCTTGAACTTGAAAGTATTCTTAGTCTTGGCCATCCTGATTTCAAGAGGGAGGGCATTCCAAAGAAGAATAGATTGGACAGTAAAAGAGGAATGAAGAAAATTTGAGTTATGAGATGGTACAGTGAGGAGAAGATTATTAGATGAACGGAAGTTTTGTTCATGATAAATACTGGGAAGAAGTTGAAGATGTAAGAATAGTATAGAGAGTAGTGAGAGCACGCAAACTACGGCGCTGACGTATGGGAAGCCACTTTAATTGGGAACGATAAGTTAACTTTTTCTTCTGCATATCAATGATATGCTCACTTTTGGGGGCATACATTGCTATGCAGATGACAGTACTGTATCTCGGACGCCCTGTGGCTAAGCAAGCCGATACTGAGGAGTATAGGCGAACACTTGTTGCTGAGCTTGACCGGGTTCTGAATTGCATCTCGCATTGGGGTGATGAGAACCTGGTCGAGTTCAACGCCAAGAAAACACAGGTATGCGCATTCTCAGCCAAGTTATCT
Source organism: Euclidia mi (assembly GCA_944739405.2). Classification (NCBI taxonomy): domain Eukaryota; kingdom Metazoa; phylum Arthropoda; class Insecta; order Lepidoptera; family Erebidae; genus Euclidia; species Euclidia mi. The sequence goes on along the minus strand of OX123205.2, from coordinate 2,274,958 downwards.
CCATTCCTTCCCCATCCTTCTCTTCTGGACACTTCACTACCGATTCAAGACAGCCTCAATATCCTGGGTATGGACATACGCAGAAATCTCAACCAGAAGAACTACATCGAGGTTGTCATAAATTCTGCATCTCGGAAACTCGGAGTCCTGAACAAGGTGAGGAGGTTTTTCACGCCGGAGCAGTTGTGTCTGTTATACAAGACCCAGGTTCACTCCTGCGTGGAATGCTCTCACCTTTGGAATGGCTCCGCTCAGTACTTATTGGACGCCCTCGATAGGTTGCAGCGGCGTGCTGTCCGTATCATCGGGGATCCAGAGGCCACTAAGACTCTTGAGTCACTGCAATTATGCAGAGACGTGGCCTCAATGGCTGTCTTCTACCGCATCTATCACGGTGAGTGCTCCGAAGAGCTCTTTCAACGAATCCCACCCTCTCCTTTCCTATCCCGGACGACACGTGCTGGGTTGAGGTGCCACTCTTAAACGGTAGAACAGATACCGTCACGCACCAAACGGTTCGGCGCCTCTTATCTCTGCCGTACCATTAAGATGTGGAACTCTTTACCAGTCCACGTGTTTCCCTCCACTTATTATCCCGGGTCCTTTAAGCGGGGCGTGAAAAAGCTTTACTCAAGGCCGTAAAGGTGAGGGCCATCATGCCATAATACCATGCTGGCCGCTGGTATGATGGCCATCACTATGGGACTTCACTGACTGCTTAACATCAGGCAGCATGGAGTCAATTTGTTCGGCAGAAAAAAAATGTAGCTAAACTCATACTAAGACCCCATTATCGAAGTGTGTGTGATGCAAACAACTTTGTGTTCAACGGGATGTTAATAGATTAATTTTTGTTATAAAAGGCGTTGATAATATCATTAAGCATTTTCTGACAATATTGACGGAGTTATCTTACGCGTTGGCATTTTTTAGTCTCGAGGTTTCTTTTCTCTTTCTTCAGGTTCACCAATATCATTTCGCAAATCAAACCTTACGTCATGTTCATCTATTTCAACCCGCGCAGTCCACTGCTGGATATACCTGGCTTGTTACATTGCAGTCCACTGTGGATTTTAGGCTGTCTGTATCCAGCCACTGCTAGCCACTTTGCGTACATCCTCACTCCTCTTAGCCTCCACCTATCACGGAAGCTATCAGGTCACATACTAAAAATATACTATTTCAATAAGCGTAAGTTTTCAAAAAATTCTGACCACTTATATTAATATTGGTATTCCTATTAGGATTCCGATATTTTGGTGCCATGTATCCATGATCAGAATAACCTGTCAGAATAATAAAATTGTTGCGAGTCGAAATCTAACCAGCACTCGTCGCAGTGTCAAATAGCGAAGGAGTCGCTTAAACCACTGCGCCTCTCGAAAGATATACTCCTCTCCTCCTGAAATACCTCCTCATTAATACCAAATGATAATTTTTGAGCACAAAGCTAACGTGTCCTTTGTTCGTACGAGTTTGTTCCACAAACATGCCTCGACTAAAGATGTTTGCGTTTTGTATGATAATTAGCCTCCAGCAAGTTCGCCACAATTCTACTCCTTCAAATTGTAACACAAACACTTAGATACAAAGCGTCTTACTTTTGAAACAGCATGTGGAATGTTTTAATATAATTTTATTTTATTTGTAGGAACATGGTTTTAGACTAGATCGAGCTTTCGTAATATTCATTTAACGCGTATCAATCGCTTAATTATTTAGAAAAAGGTTAATAATTTTAAATAACACTAGACTTTGCTCAAGGCTTTACCTGCGTTTTTTTTTCTAGAGTAAAAGGCGGCAAACGAGCAGATGGATCGCCTAATGGTAAGCAATTACCGTCGCCCATGGACACAAGCAACGGCAACGCACTTGCGACTCCTGTGGTGTTACCACAGGAGTCGCAAGTGCGTTGCCGCCGATAGGATGAGGAGTGGGATGAGGGAGAAGGAATCGGTGATAGGGCCTCCGGCACTCTCACTAACCGAACGAAACTCAACAGTTTAGGTACTGTTACTTTACGTCGATTTTCTGTAAGAGGGTAGTACTTCCCCGGTCGAGCCGGCCCATTCATGCTGAAATCAGCAGCTTTACTACAAAATGCGTGAATTATACACCAATACCTTCCGCAGGTATCACACTATCTATTGGTGAAAACCATATACAAATCTGTGAAGTACTTTTTGAGTCTATCGCGTTCTTACAGGCAGACAAGGATTTAATTTTATAATATGTGTGTGACTGGATTTGAAATATTTTTAATGGATCTATTTATCACTACTTGCTCTGAAAAATACGTTTATGAGTGTAATAGAAAAAACATACAAATGGCTAGATTTGTAATATAGTCATTTGTATGTTTCAAGTTTTTATGTCACAAGATTTGACCCAGTGTTGCTACTAAAAGCTCTTAAAAGAAGCGTCTGCGAACCGTCACAATATAGCCGATCGAATTTTCCACTTATTAATTATATTAGGATAAATTTCTGTAAGTCCCAAAGATATTAATCTGAGCAACCTTCAAACTCAGCGCCTCATAAATCCTAAGAGACAGGACTGCTGTGTCCGATAGGTAAGGCTGATGGTCTCCAGCAATATAACAAGATATAAATTACGGCTTCATTAGCACCTGAGTGGCCTGCCTATTGTTAAAGAGTTGGTATATCTAATTCAACTTGTAAAATCTTATAGATATCTAGTAATGTTCCCTCTAGAAAGTGGTAAAAAGAAAGATGCACTTTTCAGGTTCCATGGTAAACTACAAGGAACCTTTATTATAGTTTCGTCATATTCGTCGGTCCGTCTGTTCATCCGTGGCTTTACACTAAACTATAAACTTACGCACTAGAGAGCTGAAATTTGGCTTACTTTTCGTATTCATAATCCATCATCACAAAGCTAAATGTTATTGTGAGCTATCAAAATTAATATCGTGCGCGTTAGTGCATATTGGTGTAAAAAATCTTGCAGCAATATTTTCTATGAGATCTGCATGCCTTATTTTGCTTATTTAGTCATGTTGCTAACGGAATTAACCATTAACTTCACGAAAAATTTAATTATTGAAATATAAAAGGTTTAAAAAACTGAACCCAAAAACTTCCTTATATCATCCGATAACCAAATAAATCCTAAACTACATACAGCTAAATAAATTACACATGCTTACACTCGGCTTCCAATAAAATGGCCGTCCGCAGACACAATGGTTAGAATTCCACACATACTCACACACGGTCTCTATCGACCAATACAACTTTACTACACGAAGGCTTGGCTCACGGGTGGCGAATAGTTTGTGGCGGAATATATGCGATTATAGTTAGCAAAAATTATAATACTTATGCTCTGTGAAGGTTCGAATAGTATTAAGATTGATCAAAATTAAGAGACGTTTCAAAAGTGAAGTCATATTCTTTTTATTGTTCTCAGTGGCATAAGGACTGAAGTCTCATTTATTAGTGACTTCCAATTGCGATTACTATTGAAATTGCGAGTCCCAAATATAACTTTCTTATTTAAGTACTTGAAGAAGACAGGAGTAAGGTGAGTCATGTCGTAAGGAAGATAGGAAAGAGATGGAAAAGTCTCTAACGTTGGCATAATATTTGATGCAAAAGCACTAGAGGTTCAGTTTTGTACCAGTATTTAGTACTAATTGTGCACTGCGGTTTTCTCGCCGATAAATATTACTTTCTGATCAAGTCCTAAAAGTCATAATGTGATATAGTGATGTTACATAGCCTATAGCAGTATTTACATAATAATCGACGCTTCATAAAACAAGCATAATCCTTACAAAAATAAAATGCTTTTATATATTAAATATAGCAAACTGTACGCAACTAACAGTTCGCCCAATCTATACCACTCCTAAGAGTTATTTATCGCGATTGCTCTGTATAACACGCTTTTAATACACCTAAGTACTTTTGTGCAGTACCTACATACTATGTGCATTGTGTGTACTGTGTGTACGTTGTGTAGTGACGAATACTCAGCGTAATGCAGTTTACACAAACGCAAATATATTTGTGATTACCTTTACTTTCCATTTGCAAATTGATACATTTTATATATTACGGTGGATAGCATAAGGTTGGGTGTTATCTGTTTATCTATGCGTATAGCTTCAAAGGTATTTGTCTCTTTCTCTCGCACCTACACTATCGCTTGCACTATCTATATATAAAATATTATAGAATGAAGTCCATTATTCTTCCTTTCTGTCTGTAGGAACGCGATAAACCCAGAACTACCGATCGGAGTTTTGTATGGTCTTGACCGATGGGTAGGGTGATGTCTAAGGAATGTTTGGTATAATGTAATTGACGAAGTGCTAAAACTATCTGTCGATCTGTGTAATCTTATTTTTAAATAAATTTTAATACGTGAATTCCTGGTTTCGATTCTCGGGTCGGGAAAAAGTGTTACTGGGTTTTTCCGAAATCACAGTAGCAGCACGGGGTCTGGTGATGTGCCCGGTAACGGCAATAGGCTCGCCCCCTATTACGTGGGGCCTTAAAATTCATGGCAAAATGTGGGTGTAATATTACACCTCTGCATACCCCTTAGGTGATGAAACAGGCGTGAGTCTATAAAAAAAATACGGGCACTGAAGGAATAATAATAATATTGCGACGGCTTGTAGATGCCGTTTATCATCCATAGTTTTATTATACCAGTTCATTGTCATCCATCTGCAAAACCCAATTCATTAAGATCGCATTAAATTGCAATATACCTACTTTTATCTTAAAGATAAAGACATTTTATTTCTGCGGGTAGTCTAAACCCTCCTTGGTTATAGCTTGCTTTGGCTCAATTTAATTTTCATCTATACATAAGAGGGCGTTTGAAACGTTATTTTATGTTTGTTTTATTTTAAGGCCCGGGTAGTGATTTAGCTGCAAAGGTTAGAGTCGTACTCGTGAGATAAAGAAACTTAATATAAGGAAGTCCATATTTTCATAGTAGTCAAAGCCAGCCTGTTACGAAGATCGAATCTAAAACCTTCAGCAGCATCCAGTGATGAGGCAGTTTATTCACTGAGCCATCCGTGAACTCATTTACTTTAAAGATTAACGTCTTGAAATCCATCTAAGAAACCGAATACAAACCTCTTTGATTACGTTCTCAGAGCTTTCACTTGATAGCTTGTGTTCATTACAAGTCATGATCGTGATCAAATGTAGGCTAGGTATGTTGGAGCGTTGCGGAGTGGTGCGGTGGATAAATAGATGGAGATAAGGTATGCGGGTTGAAATGAACGTGGTGGAATACTATATCTACACCAATATTATAAAGAGGAAAAATTTGTATTTTTGTTTGTTTGTAATGGATAAACTCAAAAAGTCCTGGACCAATTTAAAAATTCTTTCACTATTAGAAAGCTACATTATCTGCGAGTAACATAGGCTATATTTTGATTTAGAAAAAATTGAGTTCCGTAAGATATTAGGGTTTTTCGGGTACGTAGTAGTTCCCTCAGGACGCGGGTGAAACCGCGGGAAACGGCTAGTATATTATAGAATAATATTCCACCACATACACATAACACCATCTGGTCCCAAACTAAGCAGAGATTGTACTATGGGTTTTAGACAATGGATAAACACACATAAATACCTTTAATTTGTAAATACATACATAATATATTATATATTGAAACACCCAGAACAAGACAAACATCCAAGTTTACGTATTTTTTACTTGAGCGGTAATCAAACCCAGTGAGCTTCAGCGTGGTCAATGACACTCCTGCTACGCCACCGGATCGTTCCGGTTTTTAAAAATTACTGTAAATAAACGGAGATGTGGTATTCCTTAACTAGATGAAGGAAGATTTTACTAGCTGATACTGTGTGACGGTGAGCTGTCGAGAACTAGTATATACTTAAAAATGATAGAGTGTAAAACTTCTGAGAGCGTGATTTGATTCGATTGTTACTCATCTTCGTAGTTCCATTGATGTCCGTTAGATGTCTCCAGTGTTACTGTGTTTTGCCATAGGACGATAGATGACGTTAATTCTATGTAGTAGCAGAATTAATTCTAAGTATCTACACGCCACTGCAGAATCTAGTATTGAAAAGTGGATGTTTTCCTAACACCGCTCACCTACTTCACTGATCTCTGTTGAGTGTTGTTGTGAACGCAGCCTTATGGTGCGTGAAGGTACGCAGGTGACTTGATTACACCATTAGCGCGTAATTATCGAAACGACATTAATTACACAAGTTATGTGTCACGCTCCACTTGTCGGCACGTGCTGTCTGATTGCTGGCTGCGACGTTCATAAACGAAGCTGTTTAAATATTTTTCCTTTGGTTGGACAGATGGGTAAAGTTTTGTTGGCGGTGAAAGGCTACTTGAAGGTATAAATAAATATAAGCGGCAGTATAAGCTAAGTTGTTCAAATTCGAATCAAGAAGAGCGGACATCACAGTGGTCTCCCGGACACCAAAAAGCTTTATTTTATGGCATTAAGATGACAGACGTGCTTTTGGTTCATAGTAAGCGGCAAACACCGCCCAAGGACTTTGGATATGGCAGAGACACAGCCAAGCCGCTGCGTTCTTTGAGACGTAAGGTGTAAAGTCTTCTATATATACTCACGCCTTTTTCATGTCGGGGTAGGCAGAGACAGCAGATCGCCACTTGCTCCTATCCTTACAAACCTCACGCGCTTCCTTTACACTCATCAAAGTCTTCTAATAGCCATTAATTTCACTACCATTCAAACCGGAACATAGTAGTGCATATTTGTACGTTGCTATTTAGCGGCAGAATAACTGATACTGTATCTGCCTAGACAGTCCCCGTAATAAGAGGCCTTACAAGTAAAACTATAATGGTTTCGATGTTTATCGGAGATTGTACTTCCAATTTGCGTCGTAGTATTGTGGCGAGCGGTCTGGTCTCATAGACTATTACGGGCGTAACCAGTCTTGGTTACAGATAACACACTCTTGAACCACTTTTTATTTATGATGTACTAAGACACTCTTATAAAATTTCAAACAAATGCGCTGCAAATGTAGAGAAACGAAAACTGTTTGTCATCACCCTATTAGCGTCATCCCAATTAGAACTCAGGTTTCGCTTTCTAGTTTAACCGGATTTGATTGAATATTAGGTTTTTCACAGATGGACTGCCTGTCTGACCTCTGCAACCCAAAGGCATAGCTATATTCCATGGTTTAGACTAGTGTCAGTTTACTCATAGGTACTCCCTATAACGACGCTCAAAGATCTTCATGACAGCCGGGACCGACGGCTTAACGTGCTCTCCGAGGCACGGGACAAACGGAACTCCGAAAAGTCATTGGTGCGCGTCGTGGATTCGAACCCGATACCCTCTGCATGGCAGTCTGTTGGTATCTCCACTGGGCTATCGCTGCCTTCTAAAACGAAAACTATTTGTATGGTATATAATATTAGTTTTTGTTATCCTTAAACTTTATTAACTTAGAAGATTATCATGTTAATACTACTGGCTGTCCATAGAAATAAATAATAGATAAATTATGAATATTGCTTCCTAATTCGAAAATGCGACTTTTCACTTTATTTATTAGGTACTAATATTTATAAAAATAATAATAATAATATATATAAATAATATAATAATATAATAATAATATAAATATAAATAATATAATAATAATAAATAAAAATAATATATATAAAATAAAAAATAACTCTATATAATTATATATATAGTAAGTAACTTACTTATTTTATTGTAAGTAAGCAAGTATATAATAACTAGATCGTTCAGTACTCTATACTCATACTCACATATCATTAAACTTTCCACGAAACTTAAATATAAATCATCGCACTTTTTTCCCCTTCTTTTTCTTATTATTTTTCTCAGCTAAAAAGTCCTTTAGGTTAATATTTTTTACAGTAGTAGTCGTATGATACAGACTCTCTTTCGTAGATTTAAAGAGACGTTGCTTTTTTTCCAAAACGTAGCGCTTAGCTGACTCTGCAATCTGTTCCTTGAGTCTATTAATTTCTCTATCATGTTTCGATTCTCTCTCTCTCCTGCCACTTTCAGTAGCATTGATGCTACCGAAATCTGATTTGGAAATATTAATAACAGCAATATTATTGGTTAAAGCAGTAAATTCTGTTTCATCTGCTGGTAAAAGAAGTTCGGTTCCATTTAATTCCGTCAAGTGTACTTTCAACTCTAGCATGTACTGAATGCCTTCGAGAGCATCAGTATCATTACTATGTCGAAGAGTACTAATCGATTCATCTATTGCTGCCTTTACCTGATGGTACACTTCACTTTTTTCGTTTTCTAGACTTTGGATTATTTCTTTATCATTAGCTGCATTATTATTTTTGATCGTAGATATGAAATTCATTATAATTATTGTCAACAAAGGCCTTTTCATATTTTCTAGTTGTTGACTAAAGCGTTAGTAGTATTTTATTTCCGTCTCTTTTTTATTGAATAAATTCTCCACTGAGTGCAACGTTGTTACGTAACCCTGTTTCAATTTGTTTTATTGGGACTGTTGTAGTGCACAATTTCAATGTTTCTGCGATAAAATGTAGTGGGATTTTTATTGAATTTCTAGTGTTGAGCTGTTTTCGAATGAATTGCTTTATACATGGTATATTGTTGTCAAATCTTATTTTATTCTAGAACGTACCGAAGACCGCATTGAGAGCGCCGTTATTGTCGCCGTACATACTAACCGCAATGAAGTTGTAAGTATAAAAAGAGTATGAACATATAAAGTAGTTTATAAGGACGCTGTCAAATATTACAATATTTCAAGAAAGATAGCCGTACGCCGAGTATTGTAAGTTTCGGTCCTCACTATGAGATAACTAGTAACTCGTACCATCAGTATTGTGATGCGTGAGCAACATTTGACACAAATAACATCGGGACGTCTAATAAAACACGGCTGATATCTTGAGTAACGGTGAGCCATAATTTGTCTTATAAAAAACAACTTATCGCAATCTAAACGCGTATTTATAGGAACAAATGGGTGAATGTGCTCTTAGGATAAGTGCACACTGCCGGCACACTTAGTCAGCTATTTTACGTTTCTAATATTATTATAGCGTTTTTTTTGTGAAAACGCAAAAACGTAGTATGTCCTAGTGGTTCAAGCGGCCGCTTTGTCATTTTACTGTACGCCTAGTGTTGTGGGTTCGATCCCCAGATGAGAGATAAATCTTTGTGTGATCCACATATTGTTGTTTCGAGTCTGGGTGTACTTCATGCCCGTCGAATATATGTTTGTAAAGTCCTCGTAACACAGAATACATTACTTTCGAAATGAGGAGATACTTCCAAAAACAAGCGTCCGAAATACTGCATCTAGCGACTCTTTTGTAGATTATTACAAGTGTTTAAACAATAATTGAATACGTCGGCAGCGTTTTGTCACACAACATGAGCAGCTACAGAAAAAGCATAGTAATATTCCCAATTTGTGAATCTTATTAACAAAAATCTTACACCTCGGAAGTAACCTCGCTTTACTTGCTTATAGATAAGTAGCCAAGGCTGTGTGTGTGCCGCCACCCTCTAACTATGAGTCACAAGAATCCCTACCACCTGGACACAACCTGCCCTGGCCCGTATGGCAGTCCCTAAATAGACTGCGCACACAGGTTGGCCGCTGCATAGCAAACTTGTGTAGATGGGGATTCAGGGACCCCGACCTTGTCGAATGTGAATGTGGTGAGCTGGAGCAGACAATGGATCACTTGCTGATATTATATTGCCCTTCTTGCCCGAGCACCTGCACTGTGTCTGAGCTCTGGGAGACCACTCCTAACGCAATAAGAGTGGCCGAATATTATGCAGGTCTCATATAGTTGACAAACTAAACATTGACACGAAGAAGAAGAAGCCAAGGCTGTGTCACTTTGGATGACCAATGTCTACGACATACTTATGTATATCCCAGCTGCATCTTATCGAGAAAAAAGAAGTTGCTAGAAGGTTCACAAAGACGAATGCAGAGGTAATTAAGGTAAAGGAAGTAAAGTAACTAGGGGCACCGTGGTCCAGTGGATAGCGTATGCGACTGCTGATCGGAGGTCCCGGGTTCGAATTCCAGGTCGGGCAAAAGTGTTACTGGGTTTTTTCGAATACTCAGTAGCAGCCCGGAGTCTGGTGATATGCCCGGTAACGACAATAGGCTCGCCCCCTATTACGTGGATCTAAAAATGCATGGCGAAAATGTGGGTGTAATATTACACCTCTGCCTACCCCTTCGGGGATACAGGCGTGAGACTATAAAAAAAGTAAAGTAACAACGTTACATAAAATGCCAAAGTATATGTAAAGGATCTATATGACGTAATTATTTGAAAATAATGGTACATCACCTTATAGTCCGTTCACAGTTATTTTACGTCTAGCTGTTAGATTGGCCAACCTGAGCGTTGTGTTGCTATATTTGGTATATAATACTCCCATTTTAAATATACATTATTGCTCAAAATTTACTTAATTTTTTATTGCCTAAGCGATCGTATTAAATATTTGGAAGTAATGTTTGTAACAAAACTTCTTGATATTAGCATGGCTATATGCATGTACATTTATTTTATTACGAAATAACTAATTTCCTATGAAGATAAGTAGTTATAATAAAAATGTTGTCTATTTAATATATAAAGGTAAACGCATCATAATTACGCCAACGTGAGGTTCTAATTATCAAATACAAAAACTGCAAATTTAATTTTCGTATTTATTTTGAATAAGAATGATGTGGGTGTAATACTACACCTCTGCCTACCCCTGCATGGAAACAGGCGAGAGTCTATAAGAATGATCCATGTGGACTGCCAATGTTATGATGATTCGTAACTGCTGTCATATTCTGTATCAGACTCAGAATTTAATTCTATTATTGTCTAGAATTACCGCAGGCAGGCAGGGATTTTGTATCAGAAGTGCGCAGTGGAAGGTGTAATACATCTACCTGACCACGATAGACAATATATCCAGACACAATGCACTGCGTTGCACAGTGAGTAAAAGTATTGAGTAGGTACATGAAAATTTTACCTCATATTTCCTGGTGTTGCTCTTGAGTGGACCTATAAGATTAACTCATAATTTTGGCCAAAATAACAAGAGAATCGAATAGATACCAGTGTCCAGTTCAGCGTAGTCCTTCTCCTCGGGCACCAATCAGGAATTCACACACGTGTTTTACAAATTTCAATGTTCACTATATCACCAATTTATCACAAACTTTGCCGGAAGTCAAAAGCGGCAATTATAAGTATTTACAAATTAATTCAATTCGCGTTAATTCAAAAGGCGATCAATTTATTACAATACCTATTACAAACGGAGCTAGCCCAAAATCCAAAACGTCTTTTTCCGGAAGGGGAAGTTGACAGTTCAGTGTGACCATTGTCAGAAATTTTCAATAGACTAAACAAAATGTTACTTTATCGATATAATCGATTTGACTTATAATAAAAACTAATTCTATTTCAAACATCCACCCGCCCCGGACCGGCCTACCGGTCCGCTAATCGGTTGGTAGACGTGACAATGTTGCAACCGCTCTCCTCAGAATCGAACCGTCCACCAAGACCTCAGCAAATCGGGGAACTCCATCAGCCCCAGTTACCAAACGAAGGATGCACCCCCTGCGCCATCTGAGTGGCGGAAGGTTAGCCTCCTTGATCAAAACGAGGTCACCAATCTTGGGTAGATCGGTCTTGTCGGTCCACTTAACGCGTTGCTGGAGTATGTGCAAATATTCCAAATTCCAGCGTTTCCAAAAGCTCTGAGTAATCTGGCGTACCAATTCAAAACGCGAGAGACGACCAGTTCTCGTATCAATGTAGGGGTACTCAGGCAAGGCGACAAGTGGGCGACCAATCAAAAAATGGCCCGGCGTAAGGGCCTCCAAATCCTTCGGATCTGAGGAGATCGGGCACAATGGCCGAGAGTTCAAAACGGCCTCAATCTTACAAAACACAGTTGCGAGTTCCTCAAATGTAAGGACAGACTCACCGATTGTCCTGCGCAAGTGTGTTTTGGCCGATTTTACGGCGGCCTCAAATATACCACCCCAGTGTGGACTATTTGGTGGGGAAAACAACCAATTTATCCCACGTCGGGCAAGCCTATCACCTATATCAGCCTTGTTGGTTTCAAGAAAATTAACAACATCATTCAAATAATTATACGTGCCCTTGAAGTTAGTGCCGCAGTCAGAGCGGATCAAGGAAGGCAGCCCTCTGCGGGATACAAATCTGTCAAATGTGGCTACAAACGCCTCGGTCGTAAGCGAGGAGACCAGTTCTAAATGTACGGCCTTTGTGGAGAGACAAACAAAAACACACAAGTAGGCCTTAACAGTCTTGCTGCTTCGAAGTGTCGACGTTTTCACCAAAAAGGGACCAGCGAAGTCCGTGCCAACACCGTCAAATGTCCTGCTCTCCGTAACGCGATCTGCCGGTAAGTCTCCCATCAACGGCCGCATGGTAGAAACCTTGAGCTTATAGCAAGGGATGCAGCGAAAGACTACACTCCGAATAATTCTTCGGGCAGACATGATCCAAAACTCGCGTTGCAAAATGGCCAAGAGCGCATTACAACCAGCATGCGAATTTTTAAGGTGACGAGCAGTTACCAACAAGCGTACCAAATGACGGTCCTTAGGTAACAAAAGGGGGTGACGTGCTCCGTAAGGGAGGTTGGCGTTCTTGAGACGCCCTCCAACGCGCGAGAGACCCGTATCGTCCAAAAAGGGGTTCAATTTAGAGACAGCTCCCGATAATTTCAATTTCCCTGACTTGAGGATAGCAATCTCCTTCTCAAAGTGCGCCAATTGCACAGAACGAACCCAAAAGGTGAGGGACTCCTGTCGTTCCTGTGGTGAGAGAAACGGTGTCAGTCGTTTCTGTTGTGGGTGCCTAAAATTAAAGACAAAACGCTTTATCCAAGCAGTAGCACCTAACAACTTGTCGAGGGAGCTGTAATGATTCAACAAAAAATCGGGGTCGAAGGCGCATTCCACCTTCTCAAGAGCGAGTGTTCGTAGGCCCGGCAAATTAGAAGTATTCAAAACTGGCGTTCAAGGCCAATCAATTTTTGGTCGACTCAACCATTCCGGACCCCACCACAGCGAATGACCTATCAAACTAGGCGTCAAGCATCCGCGCGAGGCACAATCAGCGGGGTTGAGCTCACCTGGCACGTGTCTCCAAACAAGCTTGATTTCAGATTTTTGGATTTGGGAGACGCGATTAGCGACAAATACCTCCAAGGTGTGGACAGAAGCCTTCAACCAACAAAGAACAATTTGGCTGTCTGTCCAGGCGTAGGTCCCATTAATACAAATGCTTTTACCCAAAGTATTAGACACGTGGTTCAATAAGCGTACAAGTAGGGCTGCTCCCGAGAGCTCCAATTTCGGAATGGTCAGAGATGTCCGAAGGGGTGCAACCTTGCTCTTCGCCATGATCAGGGAAACTCTCACCTGACCTGAGGCACTGACTGTGTGCAAGTTCACCACGGCCGCGTGACCACGTTCCGAGGCATCACAAAACCCGTGAAGGGTGGCCTTGTACTTCCTGGGAGGAAGGATGGGACGAGGCAAGGAGATCTCGTTGACGGCAGGAAGTGAGGATACAAAAGAGGTCCATTCCTCAACAAGAGTACCGTGTAGAGGTTCGTCCCAGGTCAATCCTGCTGTCCAAAGCTTCTGCAAGAAGCATTTTGCCCAGAATATAATTGGACAGATCCAACCGTTCGAATCAAAGATTCTGGCGACAGTAGACAATACGAGACGTTTAGTCCAAGAACAAGGCAATTTCAAGTCTACGTTATACGTAAAGATGTCTTCGACTGATCTGTACTGAACGCCGAGAACAGCCATCATGGCGGGGTTATCAACAATCTCAAATAGATGTGGATCTTGCTGATGATCCTCTGGCAAGCCTTCCAAAAGCTCTGGTGAGTTGGGAATCCATTTGCGCAACTCATAACCAGCGGAGGCCAAAATACCTATCAATTCGTCCCGCAGGAGGATCGCCTCGTCCGCTGTGGAAGCGCCCGAGCAAATGTCATCGACGTAAATATCGTCTTTCAAGATGGCGGAGGCTCGTGGGAAACGTAAGCCTTCTCGGTCTGCGAGCTCCCAAAGAGAACGTATTGCCAAATAGGGGCTCGACCTTAACCCGTACGTATTGGTATTGAGCTCGTATACGACCATGGGATCGCGAGGAGACTTTCTCCAAAGGATCAGCTGGAAGCGACGGTCATCAGGGTGGATAATAGTCTGCCTGAACATCATTTTTATGTCGGCCACAAAGACAACCTGATGTCGTCCGAAGCTGGTGATGACGTCACAAAGGTCCTTGACCAACTTGGGACCAGAATGCAAGCACTGGTTCAAGGATACGCCTGATGAAGTCTGCGCAGAACCATCAAATACTGTGCGCAGCTTGCCAGTTGATGGCTTCAATACCGCATGATGCGGGAGAAAGTAGTGCTCCACCGAACGCCAATCCAAATTTGACACAGACATGTGTCCTAACTGTTCATATTCCCTCATGAACTCAATGTACTTCTGTCTGAGCTCCGGATCACGACCCATGCGGCGCTCCATAGCCAACAATCTCTTTTCGGCTAAAGGTCGTGACTCACCAAGCGGAGGCCGAACAGACAGGAAGGGTAGCCTCGTAATAATCCGACCAGAACGGAGTCGACCAGTGTTGTTCTGGAAGAACAGCTCGCACTCCTCATGTTCTGGATTCAAACGGGCAACTTGAGGGGGCTCCTCTACTTCCCAAAATCTCTGAACCGCATCAGAGACAGCAGAGCCTACTGCCAACAAATGATCAAGTTCAGGTGGAGGGGGGTCCCTAGGTACAGGTCCCATCAACGCAAATCCAAATATGGTCGGGATGGCAGTTAAACCATTTGGCACCAAAACCCGTTTCCCACCAATCAAAATTCCACCGAGGACATCAGAACCAATCAACAAGTCGATTTGTCCCGGTGTGTCAAATTTGGGGTCTGCCAGTTCCAATCCCGATGTCAAATTCACCACAGCAGCAGGTAGCTGCTTCTGTGGGTGCATACCCAAAATATTCTTCAACACAATAGCCGAGGTTTTAATCCTCGGGTGTGAAGATTCAACAGGGCCAAACAAAACCTTAACTTGCCCTTCAACATTAGAGGCTACGTCCCCTATGCCCCGTATACAATTTGGAAAAGAGCCCATATTCAATTTAACCTGCCCTACCAAATAAGTGGAAACAATGCAACCTTGTGAACCTGTGTCCAATATAGCACGGATAACAACAGAGGTCCCCGTGGGTCCCCAGACCCGAACAGCAACCGTTGGTAGGATAACGGTCTCAATGGGGGAGGTTGGCGTTATAGGGCAGGGGTCAATGACCTATTGTTGCCTGGGCGGCGACCGTTGGCCAGGACCAGGCAAGTCAAAACGAGGGTGCGGCTTGAAGTCCTCAAAGGCGCGATGACTTGATCCGCGCGCCATCTGTGGGGGGGCATAATGACGCACCCGCCCAAAACGAGGTGGGCGCGAGTCAAGGCGGGGACGCTCCGCCAAAGGAGGGGAATACCTGGGGCAGCAGTCATGGTGCTGGTGACGCTGAACAGCACATTCAGGTGCGCGAGAGAGAGGAGGCGTGCGCACGCTACGGTTCTCCAAGCGGGGCGAGTGGCGATCAATTGAGCGAGGCGACTCTCGGCTACGCGCCGGTGAGCCTCGGCTGCCACCTTCAAAACACCCGCCCGTGCGTGGCGTCGGCTGGTTGGACAAGCGGCCAACCTCTCTGGCATTCATACAAAGAATGTCCAAATGCTGTCCTCCACAGTGAGGACAGGGGCGAGAGTTTGGACAGTCTCGCTGGTAGTGGGACCCCAAACAAGAGAAGCAAAGGCGGCGGGCATTCGCGATGCGCCTACGAGAGGCGACATGTAGGTCCAAGAATGCCCTACAACTGGCCGTTCTGTGCCCCGTGACCTTGCAGTAGGAGCACTCCGCTGGGCTCTGCGTGACCGCAAAGCGAGGAGGGCGACGGTCAACATTGGCTCGGGTATGAACGCAAGCCTGCTCCTTGACCTTGGGCGGCTGGGTCTTAGCCGGCGTGTCACCACCGGAGTTGTCCAAGACCCGGCACTCATCCTCCAGGAACCTCTCCAGGTCAGCAAAGGGGGGCAGATGGGTCGCGCTATCCTCACCAAAGCGCTGTTCAAAACGCGACCTCAGGTCGGCAGGCAGCTTTTTCAGCACAATGTGCACCAATAGATAGGACCATTGGTCCACGGGCAGGTCAAGGCACTTAAGTGCGTTGATGGCCACCAAAAGCGGGTTCAAAAGTTGGGTGCGCAACCCAGAGACCCGGGTGAGCGTCGGCAAACCCAAAATCTGCTCGATGTGCGTGTCGGCGAGGCCACGCTTATTATGGTACCTACGGGTAATTAGGTCGCGAGCCGTCTGGTACGCCTCGTCAGACACGGGCAGATGCTGGATGAGGTCCTTAGCCTCCCCATCCAGAACCGACATTAAATATGCCAATTTTTGTGCTGGCCGAAGGTCAGCCCTGTCATTAACCAGGCTGTCGAACAAATTAACGAAGCCCAGGTAGCTTCCTAGGCAGCCATCAAAATGGGGGAGGTCCAAAGTAGGGAGCCTACTCACCAGCCCCGGTGCTGACCTAGGAAGCTCCTGCTTCAGGCCGGATTGCCCTTCCCTATCGGCAACTAGTTGTCTCGCACTATTGGAGCCAGCATCATACAGGTCTAAGACCTGGGCATAGTCTTCGCTGACCTTATTTCGCGGTGAAATCATTGACTGACACTTCGAGACAGCAAGCGCTGAAAGTGCGGAATTGCTGTTCCACACTTGCCAGGCGATCATCGATCGCTCGTACCTTTGTAGTAAGGCCTGCTGGCGATCAGGCCGGCTCACTAAGGCACTGGCCGAGGCAAACCAGCGCAAATCTGATGCAATAGCACCAGCAGCCGCACGCAAGTCCTTGATAGCTGACATAATCAAAATTCAAAAGAGCCCGGACAAGCGTTAAATAATATTAGAGCCATTCCGTAAAAAATTGAACGGAAGAAAAAAGTACTGTCACAGAGTTTTACAAACAGTTTACAAGACTATCTCGCACTCTATTGAATAGTTTTTTTTTATGTACAGTATAGATCATTATCTTTAAAAATATATATATATAATGGAATCAATTGTTGTTAATTTAACCGATTAAAAATTAAAAATAAGATGCAAAATAGAACATTTTGGCGTGTCACACCAACTTTAACTATTCAAAATTCATGTTTTTTTTATACATACATCGGCGTTTATTAGGAACTTTTATAGAATATTGCTTTATCTTACATAAAACATCAATTTTACTTATAAATCTTATTGTATTACAACAAAATTCATGAATTAAGTGATAATCAAATTAGCACCAAGGTGGACAGTCCACTTTAGTCACTGCTGTTTTATTTGCTTTCTGTTTAAAAAAATACCAAAAGCAAGCTATTTTATTATCATGGTAACATTATTGTAGTAGATCAGCCATTAATTTATAGCCATCGTGCAGTTGTGACGCTGTAATCGGTGACGAAAGCCGTGTTTTTAACACGTAGTGAAATAAGAAGTCCACTATAGTCACAGTGATAACGTGATATCGGTAAGTGCCTAACACATTATTTTATTTGCGAATTATGCCTAATGTATGTGTGTATGTAGTGAAATAATGATTTCCGCTAAAAGAACAAAGAATATGGAGCGTTGTCGTCATTATTATTAGTAAGCAGAAATCGTCACGTCCATTTAGAGTCGTGACATATTAGGGGAAACAATAATTGTGACGAAATGGACACATAAGGCTAAGTTTACGTGGTGTTTGTTTTACCGACAACAACTAAGATGGAGTTATGTATTTCTGTTTAATTATATTAATCATAATAGATGTTCTATTTTTTTATATCTTAGTTAACTTTTACTAGGTATCGTTTTATTTACGGAACAGATTGGCTTACATTATCGTAGGTATAACTCTAAAAACCATGAGCATTTAATTTAAAATTAAAAGTCAATTAGGATTTCTTGTCTTTATTCTTCTGAAGATTTACGATTGATACCTACATTTCTCTTTAGCTATGAATAGACAAGATATTTTGTTTTTATTAAAATCACCATACAGTTGGTGCACTTTTGCAAGTCTTGTCTTTACGATCACTATCCAACCGATGAATGCGAATTTTGCTACTCCTCGTTATAAATGTAAACTTAACAAAATCAATATGTAAGTAGGTAGGTACAACACACATTCAGATTATCTAACGAAAATTAAAGTGTTTTATTTGAATTTGTTATATCGTACGCTGTGTTGTGACTAACAATTATTTTAATAATTTTGAAGAAAGGCTTACACAACTAAACTTAAAGTCTCAACGACAATTTGTTATTTTGGTTAAGGCTTAGATTATTTTGTAAAGGAAAGCCTCTCTCGCTAGATTATGTACGGGATGTTCAGACACCCACGAGTTATCCACAGCAAAAAGCTTAACCGGAAATCGGTCAATGCATGGCTCTAAAGTTAAAGCCGTGTATTGGTTGACTTTATGATAGTCATTGATGCAAAGTTTAAAATTTTTATTTTTTGTTGTTACAGTTTATTTTGTATATGATAGCACTAACACCTGCTGAACGGGCTAAACGATACCGTGAAAAGCTAAAACTAAATAAAGAAAAATATGAGGAACAAAGAAATAAACAATTAGAACGAGTTAAGAAGAGCCAAAAAAAATAAGGGAGTTGAGCGACCGGGAAAAAGAGGAGCGGAGAAAAATTTGGAGAGAACAGAAAAAAATGCAAAGGAATGCCAAAAAACAAGTGGTAGAGGTAGCCGTACCTTCAACAAGTCAAAGTCAAAAAACGGTTGACTATAAAAGGAAATATATTAACTTAGCTAATAAGTACAAATTTGTTTTAAAGCAATTGGAAAGACTTAGAACCCTGAATGTAAACTTACGTAAAACTTTAAGTCGAACGAAAGAAAAATACCAGAAGGAAATCAATCTAAAAACAGAAGAGAAAGATCAGCTGAAAATGAGACATGAACTGCTAGAAGTATCATTAGGCGAGAAATATAAAGACTGTAAGACACACGAACAAAAAAAGATATTGCGTTCGATTGGAATGTCCAAGACGGTTCTCCAAAAAAGAGGAGCAAAAGCACTGGTATCAAAATGTTTAGGGCTAAAAGGTGGCATTAGATTTACAAGCAATAAGAAATATAATGTAAGCAAGAACATAGAAGAAGAAATGGAATCTTTTTACAACTGGGATGAAATTAGCAGATCTACATCCGGCAAACGTGAATGCAAAACGAAATTTAAGAAAAAGATGCAAATACGGTATTTAACTGATACTTTATTTAACCTATATCAAATATATAAAAACGAAGGAGGGAACTATAGTTTTTCAACGTTTTGTAAATACAGACCGTTTTATGTCTTGTCGCCGACACGTGCTTCGCGAGACACGTGCATATGTGTGAAACACAGTAATTTTGAATATTTAATTACAGCTCTGAAAAAATATACTTTTCCTGCTGTTGTATTCAAGGGTACCAAAGAGCTTATAGAATTAACTGCGTGTGACATAAAGTCTTTTAAATGTATGTATGGTTTGTGTGATAAATGCAAAAATAAAAAGAATAGTTTCGAAGCTAATAATATCTACACAGAAGTCGAATGGTGGCAGTGGGAGCGCGCAAAAAAATCTTATAAAAAAAACAATGAAGAAATGATAGCCAATGTAACAAAAAAAGTAAAAATAACAGGAACGTTTCAGGAATTAAAGGGGGGGACGAAAAACAAATGCCTTTATTCAAAAAGCATTTTTTTAATTTCCAAGAGCAACAGCGTTAGTATAGAATGTGTATTGAAAATTTGAAACCATGTGAATGCGCAATTCTAATGGATTTTTCGGAAAACTACGACTGCAAGTTGTCAGAAGAAATTCAGGCATTGCATTTCGGTGGATCAAAAAATTCTATAACCCTTCATACGGGTATGATTTACACGCGCACGCGATGTCAATCTTTTGTGAAGTTATCAGACAGCAACTGCTATGAACCCCACGCCATTTGGGCACACCTTATTCCAATTATAAAGTTAACCAAACAAATGTGTCCAGAGTTATCAGTTATCCATTATTTTTCACACGGCCCGACCAGTCAATACCATCAAAAAAAAAAAATTCTTCTTGCTTAATCTCTTTACCACAAAACTGAACCTTTCTCTTACGACGTGGTCTTTTGCAGAAAGTGGACATGGAAAAGGGGTAGCCGATGGCATTGGGGGTGCCACAAAAAGAGCATTAGATAGGCGTGTTTACTATGGACACGATATTGTCAACGCCACTGATGCATTTAAAAATTTAAAAACGTGCATGAAGTCAGTAAAGCCGTTTCTCATAAAAAACTCTGATATTGACAATATTAAAACTTTGGTGCCAAGTAACTTAAAAGCTATTGTAGGAACCATGTAAATACACCAAATAATATCAAAAGTGCAAAACGAAATTTTTTACCGGCAGTTAAGTTGTTTTTGTAAGCGAGGACAGTGTACCTGCCTCAGCCCAATCAAACATTGCTTTCTAGAAAAATCAAACTCGGGTTCTAGTTCAATATTGCGTCATTCAGATTATCCACATATTTACGAAACAGAGTCCATTGATGTAATTGATAATTTTGATATTCATTTTGAAAACATTACTCAGGAAATTATTAATACCACATCTATGACTGATTTTATTGAATTTGCTGATGAATGTTCTGTAGAGCCCCTTATTTCAAAAAAACCATCTCAATTAATGAGTATACTTAGCAATGATATTGCCACTGCACCACTCGAGGAACCGTTTAGTAAAATTGCCCAAAATATTAACCTCAATTGGGCCTCAGAGTTCGATAAGTCTGCAACTGAAAGTATTCAGCCCGTGACGATAACTTCACATCGACTCTATTATTCAAAATTTTAATGGCATCTATCATTCCCAAATTCCTATCTCTGAGGACCTTACAACTGATATTTACTTCTCTGAAACTCCGAGCTGTAACCTTGCTTCTGACACACACAAAATTTGTAAACTGGAGTCTTTAACGACTGAAACAACATCTAATGATGATCCTTTATCTCATAACCGCGAGTTTCCTCAAATCATATCTCTTGATGTCTCTGAAAACACAAAAAAACAAGTAACTTACCTGGCTGAAGCTCCAAGTTGTGATCTTGCTCTTAATTTGCCCAAAAAATCTGAAAACAAAAACACTACAACCTTTAAGATTCAACAAAAATACACAATTGGTACCGATAAAGCTATTCCTTCGACTAAGCGTATCAATATTATAGAGGATATTACTTACTTGCCTAAAAAAGGGTTAAAACATTGAATTCGATACCAAGTGATCCCCTTAAACCTATAAACATAAATAAAATGAGTACTAGAACATTTTACTGTATCTTATGCAAAACACGAAAGGCGTTTAAATTACATGAAATGATTAACTGTCTTACCTGTAAGGCATGGAACTGCATATCGTGTAGTGGTCCAGTTCGCTCTGAATCATATATATGCGTAAATTGTCTAAAAGATTAATTGTATAAAAACTGAATGCTATAATCCAGATATTTTATACGAAATAGGAAAGACATGTAGAAACGGTACACCGTTTCTACATGCTGCCTACCTGCTGTATCCAAAAGTCTGATTAGGAATCTTTATAAGATTTAAATAGTTAATAAATGTGATATGATATAATAATTGCCAGTATTTTTCATTCAAACTGTGATTTCGTGTATAAGAAGTAAGTTACAAAATATTATAATTAGAATAAGTGATGTCGTATTGCAATGTTATGTTTAATTTTCGTGTCATCTGTTTAGTCCTTAAGTTTAAATAATTCTATAAAACCTGATTTGTTTGTGCCAAGTGTGCTAGGAGTAAGTACCTAAGCATTCAAGTGAAAATTCAGTCCTACTTTTATTCAGATGTAGAATTTTTAATATTATTTTACCAAATGTTACAAAATATTATAGAGAATAAGGGATATTGTACGGCAATATTTATAGTTTTAAGTTAAACTCATGTCACTAAGTCATTAATTATAAAATCTAAGCATCCACGTAGACTGTGTTATTTGAGATATACAATAGTAAGTAAGCACAGAATATGTGTTACCTAACAATATTATCTATATATTATAACAAGGTTTAGCAATGTAAGGCTCAAACTTAATATATCAATATATGCAATAAACTAAACAATTGATACATATAATTGATATGTATCCAATCAAAGTGACTTATTAATAGTAACAGCAACAAATCTATGCTAGATTTCAACAATGTAAATCAAACAATTACTGATTGAGGTTATGTGTGACAATGTGTTTCAAATTATCTAGGTCAACTTATACAATTAAATATTATGTATTCTAGACAATAACTGACCTGACAAACACTACAATACTGTCTACAAGGTGATAACTTGATAAGATACAAGCTTATACCAATCTGAGGTTTGTACTCAGCAATACAACAGCGGCTAGATTTCAACCACGCTCTGCTACCAAAATTTATGTCTAGAATTACCGCAGGCAGGCAGGGATTTTGTATCAGAAGTGCGCAGTGGAAGGTGTAATACATCTACCTGACCACGATAGACAATATATCAAGACACAATGCACTGCGTTGCACAGTGAGTAAAAGTATTGAGTAGGTACATGAAAATTTTACCTCATATTTCCTGGTGTTGCTCTTGAGTGGACCTATAAGATTAACTCATAATTTTGGCCAAAATAACAAGAGAATCGAATAGATACCAGTGTCCAGTTCAGCGTAGTCCTTCTCCTCGGGCACCAATCAGGAATTCACACACGTGTTTTACAAAGTTCAATGTTCAATATATCACCAATTTATCACAAACTTTGCCGGAAGTCAAAAGCGGCAATTATAAGTATTTACAAGTTAATTCAATTCGCGTTAATTCAAAAGGCGATCAATTTATTACAATACCTATTACAAACGGAGCTAGCCCAAAATCCAAAACGTCTTTTTCCGGAAGGGGAAGTTGACAGTTCAGTGTGACCATTGTCAGAAATTTTCAATAGACTAAACAAAATGTTACTTAATCGATATAATCGATTTGACTTATAATAAAAACTAATTCTATTTCAAACAATTATGAACCTGTCCATTTCAGCATCCGTAGACCCATCTGTTTCACGAAGCTTGTCTTCAATGTGGCGCTCATGTTTGCATTGTTTTTGTCAGTCTTCTGCAGTGATAGATTGAAAAGCTTCTTCAGCTAAATTCACAATGTTGGTTGCCTCTTGTCCTAAATTTTTGCTTGTGACTCGCCTTTTAATGAGACTCCACATAAGTTCAATTGCGTTTAGCTCGCAGTGGTATGGCGGTAATCTAACCACTTTGCGGCCATGAGCTTCAAGCATTTGAATTTTTGAAGCATTTCCACTAATATTGGGTAAAATGTTATGCACGGGTCACCCTATTTTACATTCCTGTCATCACAGAGTACAATTCCAACATAAAGAAAATAAACACTGACATCTGTCAGAGGTAAAATTACTGTGAACGGATTGTACATTTGGCCTGACATTTCAGTTAAAGCCACATGAGCTGTTACGTAACACACGCTTATCAAATCTATGTTACATAAATATTTGTAGAACACACATACATACATATCGTCACGCCTTTTATCCCCGAAGGGGTAGGCAGAGGTGTATTTCTACACCCACTTTTCGCCAGATATACTTTAGTCCCACTTAATAAGGGGCGAGCCTATTGCCGTACCGGGCACATTTCCAGACTCCGTGCTGCTACTGAGAATTTCGTGACAGAAAAACCCAATAACACTGCCCGACCCAGGAATCGAACCCGGGACCTCCCGAACCCACGCGCACATTTATGCCGCGAGACCAACGAGGCAGTCGTATAGAGTTCTATGTCGAGTTTTCCGTCTCTACGCAAAGATGGTATTTGCATCGTGTTATCCCTTAGTCGCCTCTTACGACACCCACGGGAAGATAGGGGGTGGTGACACTTGTATTCTATGCCGTCAACCACACGGCATATTTGTAGAAGTTTAAAATAAAGTAAAATAACAAGTAGTGGTTATTGGCAGACCTCCGGAATCACTCACCGAAAAAATGTTATGCGGAACCAGTTATCAATAAGTTCATATTTTTGTTACATCTATATTTTCAAACACAGTACCTACAGGTAATACTTTTCCAACTAGGCAGTTAATGCTAAAATTAGTTAAACTTTGCAGATCACATCAATATAATCAGTCTGGTTATTTAAGCATCAGTCATTGATCGACGTAGCAGTTAGTGCCACAATCTGGCAGATAAGTGTGTCTGGCAAAGTGCCAGCTAGCAAGCCCGCTGTTTATGCCAAGCATGGCATCGAATGTTGTGCCACTAATTGTAATTCTGAATGAAGTACGGTCGTGCTGTAACAGTTTGTCTGTTTGTCTATGTTTGTGTCAAATTAAGCCATTGTTAACTGTTTCTATTGTAGTAAGTTAATGTTTATGCGTATTAAGTTTTGCTTCTTACTTCAGTAATTGAAGTAGCGAGTATGTATTTACTGTTCAATTGTGTTCGCTTGTCTTGCGGCATAAAAGTGCGCGTGGGATTGGGAGGTCTCGGGTTCGATTCCCGGGTCAGGCAAAGTGTTATTGAGTTTTTCCGTTAGGAAATTCTCAGTAGCAGCACGGAGTCTGGTAATGTGCTCGGTACGGCAATAGGCTCGCCCCCTATTACGTGGGACCTAAAAAATTCATTGCGGAATGTGGGTGTAATATTACACCTCTGCCTTCCCCGTCGGGGATACAGGCATGAGCCTAAAAAAATTTCGCGCATTCTGTTGCAATAAACTCCTCTCAGGAGTGGATTTCACTCCCGGTACCATCTAAATAAAACAGCGATAGTTTAGTGGAGAGAATAACGGACTGCTACGTGAAGAGACAAACATATGGCTGCACCGCTCACTTTCAAAGTTATAGAGCGATTGCCTCCGTGCTCCTGCGGTAGGAATTATGCAATAGAAGTTCGAATTCAGGAAGTTGGCGGTTGGCGGATCACACCCCCGTGCCTCGGAAAGCACGAAATCTCAGTAGCAGCACGGAGTCTGGTGATGTGCCCGGTAACGGTAATAAGCTCGCCCCCTATTATGTGGGACCTAAAAATTCATGGCGAAATGTGTGGGTGTAAACACCTCTGCCTATAAATAAAAATAAAAAATTAGGTGAGAGTGGCACAGCTTACAATTTTTTATTTTCCTATGAGTTTATATCCAACTCTGGTTTCGGAGTTTTCAGACCGCCCGAAGGTTTCTGGCAGGAACGATTCTTGTTTCGAGACTATTGTTTGATAGCTTTCCGTGGCTTCCTTAGCACGGTAATACTCTGATGCAAATTCCATACGCGGTCACCCAACCAAGTGACGACCTGTGCCAGCGTTGCTAAAGGAGAAAGACCAAATACGGCCTGTAGCGGCCAGAAAGTTGTGAATCGTTGAAATTAAACATATAATTTTTAAAAATTTTACATCGTTTTCGTTTCTTGATAGAGTATCGGTGAAAGAATTTAGTTTTTAAAGATTAATTATTTTGAATAAGCTATGGTAATAGCGGATGAATATCTTATGTTGCCAGCATTAAAAATAAAATGAAGTATGGTAGGCAGAAATTGTTTTAAGGAAATAATATTTTTATTACTATATTAGAAAACAATATATTTTATTTACTTTATAAGTATATTTGTAAAAAGAATCAAGAAATATATAATTTATTATACATTCCATAATTATTAATCGGTAAAAATCGTTTTATTGTTTAATCTATAGTAGAAAAATTTTTCAAACCATTTGCAACACTTTTTTTATCTGTTATGTCATTCGTGTTGCTACTGTGTATCGTAAATATTTTGCTCTGATTTATTGGTGTTTTCGTACGGTTTTAATGTAATGTAATTGAATATAAATTCAATAATAATGATCAGTACCTTCTACCCATGCTAAGAATATGCAGCGGTGTTTGTGATTGTGGTTAGCTTTTTTGGACGAGTATACATAGTACGAGGTTCCCTAGTACACAGGTGATTATTCATTATTATTGGCCACTCTTTATTAGTTTTTGTTCTTTAAGACGCAAAGACATACTTTTATTTACATCTAGGTATTATATTTATGTTAAAATTCAATTTTGAGGTATATTATTTGCGGAATAATTTCCATTTCAAATATCTCGTATCTTATTTCCACCAAAAGTTATTTAAAAAGAAATTATACAGGTTAATAGAGTAGTCATTTATCTTCAAAACACACATGGTGTTGTGTTTGGCCGTGCCAGGCCCATAATGTATGGCCAAATGGTACATCTCCTTTACCGACTTTTGACGAACGCCAAGCCAAGTCTTGCTATGTGCGCTACAGTTTACAATTTAATGTGTAGTTTTTAATTTTGAGTTGTCCAGTAATGTGTCCTATGCTTAGCTACGTCGTTGTGCGGGCTTACGTGAACGTTGCGAGATTCATGCGCGGCCCGCGGTCGCTATCTAAACGATACCATTCGTTGTAGTGTACGTGCCGATACACACGCACACACACTACACGTAAAAGAAGATGTAGTGACAAGCATCGAGAAAGGAATGTTAAGATGGTTTGGGCACATGGAGAGGATGGATGACGAAAGACTGATAAAGAAGATATACAAGGCAAGTGTGAATGGGACAGGACGAAGAAGACCTAGACGGACGTTCTCTGACCAGATTGAAGACATCCTAAAAAAGGACAGGTCAGAAGTACCCTAAATAGTAGAAGAGCATGCATGAGAAACTTGATGGGAGTGAATGAAGCATGAGACATATGTCAGGCTCGTTGCAAATGGCGTTCCGTAGTCTCTGCCTATCCCAACGGGAAACAGACGTGAGTCTATGTATGTATGTATCTTAATAATAGGTATAACTGCTTACGACGCTATCATCGTAAGCAGTGATAGCAGCCTAGTCGAGGGACCAACAGACTGTCATACAGAGGGTTCCGAGTTCTAATCCACGGCGCACGTCACTGACATTTCGAAGTTATGTGCGCATTAAATAGGTAATAATTACTGGCAGACTTTATACATCTTTCGAGAACATTATGGAGACGTTTCGATTATGCAGGCCTTCTCTCGATGTTTTCTTTCATTATTAGCTAGCGCAATAATTAACAAATTGACACGCATATTTTCGAAACGTCAGTGATAAGCCTAGGTATGAGTCTGTAAGTATATCCACTAGGCTATCGCTGCGTGTATCACATTTCAGGTAGCAATATCACTACATAGTATAAAACAAAGTCTGTCTTCTGTCTGTTTGTCCCTATGTATGCATAAATCTTAAAAACTACGCAACGGATTAAAATGCGGCTTCTTTTAATAGATAGAATGATTCAAGAGGAAGGTTTATATGTATAATTGACGCGGGCGAAGCAGCTGGCAACGTCTAGTTATTGATAAATAATAAATTGACTAACTAAACATGCTGCATTAGAGCGACCATTACAAAGAGAATCAAGAAGAGAATTTACAAACTTCATACAAAATGGGACACAGTAGTATTTGTTAACTAAATCTGACAGTAGCTATCGAGATTAGTTCTAAAACTACACCTAGTTCTGTTGTGATGTTGAGACCGCAGCTGTTATTCTGTTTGTTGTACAGATATCGTGTAATATGAGAAACTTGTGTGAACATACAAGTGGGATTCGTTAAAGTTTTGTGGGATTCTGTATTGTTTTGGAGCTCAAGTCAATGGGTTTGTCACACTATGTATTAATTATAAAATTTGTAATATCAATATAATAATCCACCAAATATTTGGGTAAGTTTGTTGAAATGTATTCAATGTGGATACAATATTATAATGTTGAAAGAGTATTTATATTATTTAGCATTCGGCAACAAACTGGCACAAGTCTAAACCATGGAATATCGCTATTCCTTGGGGTTGCGGAGGTCATACAGATAGTCGCTCTATGGAAAAGCTAATATTCAGCCAAAGCCGGTTAGACTAGTAAGTGGGCACCGGGTTGAAAGGAGGATATCTCTTGGATGATGATATTATTTAGGCTTACTTGGTGATTTATCACGCTGCTACTTTAGATGCCATTCTATCTAGCGCCTGCCTTAGTGAGTAGGCCTATGCTCTGCAGAAGGACAGTTTATACGGCTGATGAGAGTTATGATATATTCTCATATAATATTTCTATCTATATACATAATCAATGTCTAAAATAGGTGTTATGTTGGCCGTTACATAGTTTATAAAAAAGAACCCAATAAAACTAATCTATAGTCCGTGCCACGAGAACATAGACTTTTTGTAAACAAAGAATTTCTACTAAGTGACTTAGCGATAGTTCTGTCAAAAACAAATAACGTCAAATCCAATGAGCGCAACGGTACATAGATACCTGTCATTGGAAACTAATATGTCAATGGATCGCGATTTTTTCGATATTATGCGCTGTCAACAGGATCTTTTAATGTTTTGAGGTACTGACGCCTAGAATGTCAACATTTGGAGTTAGTTCATTGAAATGTTACATTCTTGGGCCATGCATTTATCAGAGGACAAAATAATTTTTTTTAGTTGTCAAGAAGGGGTAAGTGTAAAGTTAAATACAAGTTTATAGGATCACAACGCTCCTCCCGCTGCCGGCCTCTCGAAAAAGCGGGTGCAGAATAGCAGATGGCAAACTATTATTCGCGCAGGAAATTATATACATATACCTAAAAGAGAAATTGCGTTTTCAGACTACCGTAACTTTTAGTGGATTTTGTTTAAGTTCATTCTGACGATTTCATTCACAAACTACGTAAAATCTCCTTGCCTAAATTTTTTTATGCAATGTACTTGCTAGTTATCTGTAATATTACTCGTTGTTGGTCAATAATTTAATATTTTAGGATAGGTAAGCTATTTTGAGCAAATTATTTATTGTATGATTGAACAGCGGGATAGCAGCCTAGGGCTACTAACCCAACTGTATAGAGAGTGTTTTAATGCTAAGGGCCTAATCTAACTTGCTAACCTACACTATCCTAGAGTCGTAGCCTATCACCTATACCTAATATCCTATCCTAGTTATCCTAATCCTTATACCTATATGTATCTTAAACCTATCCTAACTTGCACCTAGCGTAAAATGCGTATAGGCTTGGTGCTCTGTGGTATTCTGTGATACAGACCAGCACTTATACGCACCTACTACTAAGCGCCTAACCTATGGCACGTACTATCGTGGTACTACTGTGGTATGCTGTGATACAGACCTACGATTCGTACGCGCCTAGAACCTAACCCTATTTGTCCCTACAATCCCTATTAGATCCTAGCCCTACTATACGTATTTATATATACTTATATAGATAGGTGCGGGATATCTGCCACCGGAGACCTATGATGGCAGACGGACTGTGGGTAGGAGTTAGGTATGGTGGAGATGGTATTCTGACGGCCAACTCGACAGACTCACCGAGCTGATCAGTACTGATGGCTAAAGGTGTCTTGGCCACCGTCAGAGGTATAGGAAGGGTATCGAGTCAAAGTCGGATTAAACTTGTGACTGCTTTATTCTTAAAGTACATGATCTTATATACTAAACTTATCCTATGTACACACACGCAACTTTACGGTTGTGTGCTGTGTGTGTAAGGTGCCATATCAGCGGTATGTACCTTAAGTGAGTACGTGATTTTCTCTTAATTTAATAGAAATCACGAACAATAATTGTTGTGGTAAAAACTCACGTAGGATTATATCGCTGATATGGCATGGCATGTTCATGAGTGAACATTCTGGCCTCTCCGAGGAACAGGCAACTCCAGTTGGTATAATTCTATGGAGTCATCCTTGGCTGCGTCCTGGTTCCGCGGCTGCTTCCTGGGAGGCTTCGGCAGATGGTTCGGCTGACTGTAGACGGCGTTCCGTGCAGTGTGCGGCGTTCCATGCAGTGGGATGGTTGTTTGCTGTCTTGATGCGGTGCACGTTGCAGGTGTGGTGGATCAGATCTTGATGATTTGGGGTGTTTTCTTTTTGTCATACCGTTGTCGGCAATTTTTATTACTTCTTCGTATCTAATAATTATCTCTTCTCGCTAATTTTATTGATGTTTATTATAAAGCTAAAACGATCCTACTGCCTTTGGAACGAGCCCAAAGAGCTATTTTAAAGGTAGCAACCCTTCGCCCTTTCATTTTTCCCACTTATGAGTTATATCAGTCCACCGGAGTTCTAACTGTGCGCCAATTATTCATTCTACGCACCATACTAAAACAACACACCCTTCTTCCTTATACACCAATCCCATCAGGCAAAAGACGGAAAGATCTAGTCTGCATCAAACCTCGAGCTAAACATGTTTATGTAAATAGATTCTTTGCTTTCCTTTCCTATATAATAAATTAAATAAAACCTTAGATTTATATAGCATAAGTTATAAGCAGTGTCACCTTATTGTTACAAAACACCTAATGACAATGACCTACTCTGATACAGAGAATTTGCTTACAGTTATAAAATAGTGTGTAAGTACCTACTCTAAGTTAGAATAAATCATAATTAAGTCTATTTCCTATTACATATTAGCAGTTCATGATTATTTTGTAAAAGCATAGCCCTGTAATATTATAATTTTCAATTTTTCCTGAAACACAGGTGTTACAGCCTAGTTCAGGTAAACATTAAAATAGCCATATTTACCAAATATAATGTATTAACGTTATAAATAAAGTAAATACGCATGAATGTACCACAATTTAACATAAGCAATTATCATAGACATTATACTTAATCATAAAAGTTTATTATTTTTAATGTAATACTTTCCTGTGTAACATGTGACGTTTATTTTATTGAATAAAGTTTATTATTATTATTATTTGTTTCTGTTTCTCGGGTATTATTCTAATTTGTTAGAACAATACCCGGCCCTTTGGCAGGCGTACACGGAGACATAGGTCCAACGTGCAGAGGCCCTTTGAGAGTTTTAATATAGAATGTAATGGAACACCTACTGAGGCGCCTCCATCACCGCACTATTAAGTACAGTCACGGGTTAGCCGCAGCAGGTGAGGGCCTTTTGCTACTTATATGGAAACTAATTACTCTGGGCTATTGGGATGGGTGTTTAATGGATAGGTTTAGATGAAAACTATGGATGAATGCCGGCGTCTGCCCTAAAGTACTCTTATAGTACGTCGAAAAGGGGCAGACGGTGACTCGCCAGCTCACTAGATGGACCCTCTCTAAATAGCCGCCAAGGCAAACAAACTCTACCATAAAGGCAACAAGAGGGCAACACCGGTGTGAGCGGCTAGGGGTGTAGAGCGGTGCGGCACCGGTTTCGCCATCGCGGGTCTCGTGACCCGGAGCGGGTTTCCTCGTAATCGTCAATTGTCAAGGGCGTACCTTGACAATGACACTTCCACCCCCGAGCAAATGGCTCTTGCGACTTCCCTCTGGCCGGCCGACTAAGGCAAGCCAGAGTCGAGAGTCCTGCGGGCGCTCTTGGAAATCTACTCCGACCAGCCAGTAAAAGCAAGCCGGAGACGAGGCCCTGACCGACTCCCTGAAGTATTCGGGACCGCAGTGTCGCCACACACATTCAGCTCGCCACAAAGCTGCCCTGCGGTTTGTAAGCTTTCTTTCTATCCTGTAATATATATCACAAGACAAAGGTGATGTTTGAAAGCTGTTACTCTGCCCTCTGAGATTGCGTTATTATTATTATTATGTAGTTTTATCTTTTGTGTACTCGGAAATATCCGGTGATAGACTGATGGCACGGGCCTAAGCCAAGTGAGCATCAGACATGTTATGTGTGTTAGTTTGTGAAGTGTGGATGGTGATATTGTTTGTTAGGGGTTGGGTACTGTCCGGTTCGCACTGTAGGAATTTTCTTACCAATCTACATGTGTTGAGTATAACTGCTTTTTGCAATAAGTGGTAGGTGAGTGGTGGTAAATCTAAAATCTTGAGGGATTGGTGTAATTGTTTTGGAATTACTCCTGTTGTTGAGATAACAATCGGTATAATCGTTACTTTTTGTAAGTGCCATAAGCGTATGATTTCATCTTTAAGTTCAATATATTTACTTAGTTTCTCTGCAATAGTGTTCTGAATGTTATGTGTGTTTGGTACGGCAATGTCTATGAGATATCCTGTCTTAGTTATTTTGTTTATTAGAGTGATGTCAGGTCTATTGTAATGAACGGTACGGTCGGTAAGGATGGCTCGGTCAAAGTATATTTTGGTTGTAGAATTTTCAAGGACAGTTTTAGGATTATACTTGTAGTAGGCTGTTATAGAATCTATGAAATTGTACTGTTGTGCAAGTTTTTGATGTATGATATTGGCTACCTGATCATGTCGGTGCTTGTAATCCGTTTGGGCTATAGCTTTGCATGCACCTGTTATGTGTTGAATGGTTTCTGAGGAGCTATTACATTTGCGGCAAGAGTCATTGTGTAGGCTTTTGATTATGTGCTTTTTATAATTTCGTGTTTCAATAATTTGGTCCTGTATGGCGATCATGAATCCCTCAGTTTCTGGAAAGAGTACACCTCGGCTTAGCCATGCGTTCGACGCTTCTTTGTCGACATTTTGTTGGCACAGATCGTAACGGTGTCTACCATGCAGGGACTTTTGGGCCCATACTGCCATCTTAGTTTTATCATCTGTTAGTTTTTCGGTTGCTTGTTCTGTTGTATCTTTCAAATTAAGTGGAGTGAATTTCTGATCATTATGACATGTTGCTCTGTGGAGTGTGGATAGTGCTGTTTTGCTAAAAAAGTATTGTCTAAGATTCGTAATTTGTTTGTTGTGAAGATTTGTGATGTCGATGAGTCCTCTGCCTCCTTCTTTCCTGGGCAATGTTAGTCTTTGAAGACAAGATCTAGGGTGATTCTTACGAAACTTTGTCATTGAAGTGTTTATTTTGCGTTGGAGGTTTTTGAGTTCTGTTTTGGTCCAGTTTATTACGCCAAAAGAGTAGGTTAGTAATGGGATGGCAAAAGTGTTGATAGCTTTAATGGTGTTCTTTGAATTTAGTTGTGTTTTAAGTATTGTGTTAAGCCTGTGTTGAAATTGGAGTGTTAGTTTTTGTTTCGTTTCTTTATGATGTATTTGTTGTGACTGATTGTATCCTAAATATTTGTATGCGTGCTGTTCCTCCAGTGATTCTATATTTTCACCTGTATTGGTTGTGTATTGATGTTGGTAGGTCTGTCCTGCTTTAATTGAGTTTATCTTACACTTATCTATACCGAATTCCATTCTTATATCATTTGAAAAGACTTCTGTGAGGGTAGCTAGTTCGCATAATTGATTCTCAGATGTAGCATAAAGTTTAATATCATCCATATAAAGAAGATGACTTAATGCTGTGTGACATGTGTGTGAAATGTGTTCTAGTGTATCAATCTGTCTTTCGGCATCAGTATATTTCAAAGTGTAACCTACAAATGTGGAATTTAATATGTTAGAAAGTGGGTTTAAGGCAAGACAAAACCATAGCGGACTTAGCGTGTCTCCCTGAAAGATTCCTCTCTGTATTCTGATTGGGTTCATTTCTATTGTCTCCGTTGAGGTAGTAATTGAAAGTACAGTAGACCAAGTTGTCATTATTGTATTCAAAAAATTAATTATTGTAGGGTGGATTTTATAAATATCTAGTATCTTTAGTAACCAAGAGTGAGGTACTGAATCGTAGGCTTTTTTGTAGTCTATATACATACTGTATAGGTCAGATTTAGTTTTTTGGACGTTTTTAAGTATAACTGAATCTATAATTAACTGTTCTTTGCATCCTTGGCTAAATTTGCGGCATCCTTTCTGTTGCTCAGCTAAGATATTGTTGCTTTCAGTGTGTTGGTATACTAGTTCCGCTATGCAAGCTGTTATAATCTTATACAGCGTTTGTAAACAGGTGATGGGTCTATATTTGGCTGGATTTGATAGGTCATTGGAATCTTTGGGAATCATAAATGTCTTGCCTAACGTTAAATATGGTGGTATTGTGGCAGGGTCCCGGATAAATATATTAATATAATTATGTAAATAACCATGGATATTAGTGAATTTCTTGTACCAATAAGAATGGATGTAATCAGAACCAGGTGATTTCCAGTTATGTAAGTTAAGGAGAACTTTTTGAAATGTTTCGATCGATATGTGTTCAAATGTCATAGGTTGTATATATGCATTGCATTTTGTAACTTCATTCTGTATCCATTCAGCTTCTGTATTATGGTGAACAGGGTTTGACCATATATTTGCCCAAAAGTTATGTACGGTTTCCGGTATAGGGCTATTATCAGGTGTTGGATTTGGACTATTTTGAGTATTAGTTGTGGTTTTCTTGATGTCCCGGTAAAAGAGCTTCTCGTTATGAGTAAATTGAGTGTTTTGATGTTTTCTTAGTGTACATGCTTTATATCTCTGTAGTCGACCTGATACCACTGAAAGTTTTTGTTTCAATGTGTCTAGTGTTTCCGTAGTTAGTGTGTTCTCCTCTTCATGAACGGTGTGTGTCTTATATTGTTCCATTATTTGTTGTGCGTGTTTGACTACATACCTACCCCTATTACCGTTAATAAATTGTGTTAGACGACCTATTTTGCTTCTTAAGTCTTCTAGTTTCCTTTCTAGTCGTCTTTGCCATCTTGGTTTCTGTTTTGTATAAATTTTCCGGCAGCTTTCTTCATTTTTCAGTTGCATTTTTGTCCCATTCAACTTTGCAACAGTCCAGGCAGCACAATAAATTACGGTTTGTAATGTGTGGAAATCTGTGTTAATGTTAGTGTATTCCGGTAGGATTGTTGTGTTTATGTAATGAACAATTTGAGCTAGCTTTTTGGATGATTTTTGTTTCGGTATATAACTCCTATCTGTTGCCTCAGTTTGTTTGTAGAATTGGAATGCCTGTTTAAAAGTTTCATCTATGACTGTTTGTCTTTCTAAGTTTAAATCTGAGTTGTGTGTTAATTCTTGTAATGAATGAATATAACTAGAGTTCTGCGTTTGGCCGTTGCTCTCATGGTCATTCAAATCAGTGTCATGCGTATTTGTTGTTGTTGTATCTGTTACGTTGTGAATGGGGGTGAGTGGGTTATTTGAGTTATTTGAGTTATTGTTGCTTGATGCTATTTCTGTTGCTACTTCATTTTGTAATGCGTTCAGTCGGTCATTGCTGATATATTTATTATTAATGATTGCTCTTCGCTGATCTGCTATTCGTTGCTCGCTTAGATGTGAGAGTGAAGGAAATTTGCGTATAAATTCTTCATGAATGAGTCTGCGATATGCTGTGTTGTTAGTGCCTAGGTTTGTTATTCGGTAATACGCCTTTATTATGGTTTCATTTTGTTCATTTGTCCAGCGCATACGAGGTTGTGGTGTGTTTTGCGATGCGGTTTTCTGTAGAACTCTGCTTTGTGTTTGTGATAAATGCTGAGTGGTTGGTCCTTGGCTATAAGAAGACAAAAGTTGTGTATTTTCGTCATGGGTAGGTATGTGTAGTTGGTCTAATTCAAGTTTAACTTCGTTTCTTATCTGGTCTATTGTTTCTTGTGGTAGTAATTTGTTACGAACTATAGCTCTGCGTTGGTCTCCTACTCTCTGTCGGCTTACTTGCATGTATGGGTATTTTTCTATAAATTTAAGGTGTAGTGGTTCGAGATAATTTTTTGTGTCGGTGTCCAGTGTAGTTAGTTGCAGATAAGTGCGCAGAATAAATGTATTCATTTCATGAGTCCATCTCTTGCGCATTGACGTATTCGTGTCCGACGTGGGTGCAAGTTCTCTGTCTAGATTGACATCTTGCACAACACTGTTGGACCTGCTAGTTGTAGACGATGCAGCTCTTCCCCTCGTCATGTATGAAGGGCAAGTGGAAGGAACGGAAGAAAATAATGAAGTGGTTTCATCATTACTAAAATAATCCTGACTACGCTTTCGTAGTGACCTTAGGTTATATTTTTTTGTTTTGTTATTCTCCATTTCTTTCCCACGAATAGCTAGGGACGTGAAGGTCAGCCACGGCAGAGCCCCGCTTTCACCGTGGTAAGGGATACTTGAAACTGAAGATTCCCTGGTCTTCAGAGTTCGCATACTAAAGACTAAGCTCCCCCCTAGCCATGCAGCTCTCGGCGTATCCTGTTTCACCTTAGCTTGGGTCCTTCTCCTACCTTCTCAACTACCAGTGCCACGTTAGCCACGCCAGTAATTTCTCTATCGTGTGTCCGCCCCCCACGTGATCAGATGGTCGATCAGGACGTGTGGTTGGGTTTTAGGGGGCTTATTATTATTATTATTATTATTCACTTTATTCATCACATTTCTCATAGTTAATTTTATATTATTAAACTACATTAAATAATGTTTAAAAATATAAAAGGGACCACGGAGACCCACCGGTGTCGGGTACAGGGACCAAGCCACCGGTGGTTAGGGCCTCAGAGACAGGAACTTCCTCACGATGCGTGCCGTGTCGAGAAGAACTGCCTTCTGTATCAAGGACTTGATCCAGCTGCCTAGTGCGAGCCTCTTCAGATGTTGATCGAGGCTCTTGGCGATTAGCCCATTTACCGACACGACTATCGGCACAATGATCGCCGAATCCACATCCCACATGTCAACAATCTCGTGAGCTAGGTCCAAATATTTAATCTCCTTCTCTTTTTCTGCCTTCACGAGATTGCCGTCATGCGGTATGGTGATATCGATTATCATTGCGAGTCGCTCTGCTCGGTCTATCACTACAATATCAGGCTTATTGGCTACAATAGTCCTGTCTGTAATGATAGACCGATCCCAGTACAACAATGCACGACCATTCTCGAGAACTGGGTCGGGCACATATCTGTAGTACGGTACCTCTGAACCAACGAGATTATATTTAAGGGCTAGTTGCTGATGGATTATCCTGGCCACTTGGTTGTGTCTGTGCAAATACTGACCGTTGGCAAGACTCGAACAACCGGACACTATATGCCTGAGCGATTCCCCGGGTTGGTGACACGCCCGACATATGTCAACCGTCCCATCCCTCAGAATATACTTCCGGTAGTTGTTTGTCATGACAACTTCGTCCATAATTGCAAAGACAAAACCTTCGGTTTCTCCAAAGAGATCACCGAATCGCAGCCAGGAAATAGAGGCTTTAAAATGTACATCGGGCCCATGTAAGGCCCGGTAAAATCGTCCATGCAGCTCCTTGCCCCTCCATACTTCTCGTCGGTCCTCAGTACTAAGTACTGCATGTTTGTGCCAGTTCTCTTTAGCCAGAGCGAGCGGGGTTAGCCCGGTATCAATTCCGACTACATCGCGATGCACATCCACACTCATCTGCAGAAAATAATCTCTGAGGTTGCACACCTCGCGGTTGTGGAGGGTCTTAGCACATAAAAAGCCTCGACCCCCACATTTCCGCGGGATGTACAGCCTCATTATTGATGAGCGTGGATGATGCATACGAGATGCAGTCAGCATTGAACGGACTTTTCTATCCAGGGCATCTAGTTCAGTCTGGGTCCACCTGAGTATGCCGAAGGAATACATTAGGACTGGCATGGCCCACCCGTTGCAGGCCCGCACCTTGTTGCCGCCTGATAAAAGACTGTTAAGTACTTTTCTCAGGCGGCCAAAGAACCGAGCCTGCAACGTCTGTTTCATGTCAGTCTCAGAAATATTCAAAGACTGCGACATACCCAGGTATTTGTAGGTCTCAGTTGGGGAGAGGGATCTAAGTTGTATGGAATCTAAGAGTTGTATCCCTGCAGATTCCATAATCCTGCCTCTCTTCACATGCATGACCGCACATTTATCCACACCAAATTCCATCCTGATTGAATTACTAAAGGTTTCGGTTACCTTAAGTAATGCAGTCAGTTGGAATTTGTTGGGGGCAAATAATTTCAGGTCATCCATAAAAAGGAGGTGAGATGTAACATGACCTCCTCTCCTCAACTGATAGCCTAGCCCTGAAGCCTCTAATAAGGTACTTAGGGGGTTCAGGGCAAGGCAAAACCACAGAGGACTCAGGCTGTCGCCCTGGAATATACCTCGCTCGATCCTTATTGGAGCACCGCAACCCAAGATCGATCGACACCCTGGATAGCGCAATACGGTCCTCCATTGCCCCATACACGCCCTTAAGAAGGTGCATAGAGTTGTATCTACTTTGTACAACTCTAGCACCCTCAAAAGCCACGCATGAGGCACGGAGTCGTACGCCTTTTTGTAATCTATCCAGCATGTCGATAGATTCTTTCGGTTACGGCGCACTTGTTGGCTAATGGCCATGTCAATCAATAGGAGCTCTTTAGTACCACGAGCCCCACTCTTACATCCATTTTGAGAAACAGATAGAATTGAATTATCAAATATATGTTTAGATAATTTCGTTCTCAAAATGGATGTAAGAAGTTTGTATAAAGTTGGTAGGCATGTAATTGGCCTATAATTCTTGGGGTCCGTGGTACTACCAGACTTATAAAGCAGGTGGGTAACGCCGGATGTTAAAAAATCAGGCAGCGACCCTGATTCCAAAGACGATTGAAATTGAGATGCTAAGCAAGCATGCGAACTTCGGAGCCACTTAAGCCAAAAATTGTGCAGTCCGTCCGGTCCCGCAGACTTCCAGTTCTGTAACGGACGGACTGCGCTGACTATGTCGTCGATAGTAATATTTATAGGCTCCATTATTGGAATTCGTTCACATGCTCGCTCAACATCCCCAATCCAATCACCCTCCGCATGGCTGACGGGTGTCGACCAAATGCTGCGCCAAAATGTAACAGTGGCATCATCATTCGGTCGACACCCATCGCCATTACTCGTCGAGGAATCAGGGTGCTCCCATGCCCTATACACCCGCTTTTCGTCTCTCTGGAATGTGCGATTAAGGCAATACCGGTCCACCCTTTTTTTATATCGCCTAATACGGTTTGCCCATGCACAAAGTTTTTGTTTCAGAAAGTCGATGCGCTCTGTAACTCGAGATAAATAATCTTGGGAACTGATACCAGTTCCCACGAAGGCCCGAGTCACAAAGCGCATCACTCTCGGTCGCGTATTACCGGTCCTAAAAGAACATAGCTTGCCAATGAGTGCCCTAGTCTCAGCGATACGACTCTCAATCCTGCGCTGCCAAGCTGGCATCGCAGCGGCCCGTCGAGTAGTAGTATTATCTACAGGGAATTTAACTCCCGCTACTCGACATGCCGCTGCAGCCGCACAATACAGGATTGACTGTGTATCGCTGAGATTTTCACTATTCTCAAAATAAGTTGACAATAGTGAATCCAGGGCACCCACTAGCGCTATGTTTTTCTTATGCATGGGCAACCGAGGCAAAAGAGGCCGAATATTTGGATTTATGGATCGGTATTCATCAATAGCACATTCCAAAGCGCTCCTTAAACGATCATTGTACTGAGTACTTACATGAGAAGTCTCGTCATCTATCTCTTCATCGGTGACATCAACCTGTTGTAGTTGTGCAACCGCCGTCTGAGTTCGCGATGGAGAAGTGATGGGGAGACTTCTCTGCAAGTCAGAGCGAAGTCTCTCAAGCACGGTGTCATCCAACAGACGACACCGTTGGATGGCCCGCACTTGATCCGATAGCCGTTGTGTTGACACGTTGACAGCTGGCTCAAGTGCCTGAAACAAAGGCAGCATACGATCACGGTAAGCACTGAGGTTAGTTCCTCCCTCTGTAGCCACAAAATATGCCCGCATGACGTTTTCATTCATTGAACTCGTCCATCTCATGCGGTGCACATCACCACCGGTAGCGGGGGCCCTGTTCGAGACCGGTGGGTCTCGGGGTCCCAAGCGTGTCGGTGGCCGGCCTCTCCCTCGCCGACGTACAGGTGGTGGCGACGTCGGCGGCGAGAAGTACTCGTCGCTCGACGAGCTCGACGCCTCTGCAATTGCTGACAACTCTGTTGTAGGTGCCGGCGGCTGCGAGGCGGAGCTGAGCGACGAGTCCGGGGGTGTAATTCGTGCAGCAGCTGCCCTAGCTCTTGTCAACATTTCATTTTCTCTTCGTATTTACATGTTTACCTTTGTTTATTTACAGTTTTCGTAGGGGATTTGTTATTGACGCAAGACGTCATCTTGAATAATGTTATTGTATTTACTTTTCATAATTAATTTAATGGTTTCTTGATATAATTATGTGTTTATGCGGTAAAGAAGTCCTTCTTGTAGTAATAAATTATATATCTGAATCCAAAACTATGTTAAATAATATATGTAGATATAAATATTCGAGAAAAATTGTATGTCGTCTTGTTGACGTGTTGCTAGGTTATTATTATTATTATTATTATTATTATTTGGTTTTGTTTCTCTTCTCGGTTTAGTAACCGGTATTTAATAACAATTACGGGTTTGCACCAAGTAATTATCATTTAATTAATAGTTGTGGGGTTATCGATAATTTGTGTTTCAGTTTCTTCTCCCTGCATAAACTTCCGCACTATCCTGCATGTATTTAAAATAGCAGCTTTTTGTATATTTATGTAAATATTTGGGGTTAAATTGAGTAACTTTATACTGTGATGTAGGTGTCTTGGGACAACTCCGGTGGTAGATATAACTATAGGTACAATATAAACTTTATTTACTTTCCAAATTCTGCCTATTTCCTCCTTTAGCTCTGTATATTTGTTAATTTTTTCTGTGATTGTTTTTAAGAGATTATGTGTATTTGGGACTGCAATATCGATTATATGAACTGTATTATCTAATTTATTGTGTATAGTGATGTCTGGCCTATTGTAGTGTATCGTTTTATCGGTGAGTATAGCACGATCATAATACATTTTATAGTTAGTATTCTCTAGCACGGGAGAAGGGTTATATTTATAATATGGTGTGCGTGTGTCTTGAATCAGTTTATACATAATGCCTAATTTCTGGTGTACAATATTGACTATCTGGTTATGACGGTGTGTATAATCTGTTTGTGTAAGTGTGGCGCATGCTCCTGTGATATGCTGTATGGTCTCAGGTTGGCGGTGGCATTTTCGGCATTTGTCATCTGTTATGTTTGTGTCCTTAATAATGTGTTTTCTGTAGTTCTTGGTGTTAACAACTTGATCTTGGATTGCTATGAGAAACCCTTCAGTCTCTGGGAATAAATATCCTGTCGTAAGCCATCTATTTGAAGCATGAGAGTCTATATGCGGCTGTTGTAAGTCA
Source organism: Euclidia mi (assembly GCA_944739405.2). Taxonomy (NCBI): domain Eukaryota; kingdom Metazoa; phylum Arthropoda; class Insecta; order Lepidoptera; family Erebidae; genus Euclidia; species Euclidia mi. The sequence continues at coordinate 2,233,586 of OX123205.2, read as the reverse complement.
TGCGGGTGACGCCCATGTAGTGTTTTTCCGCTCCATTTCTCCATCTTTATTCTCTCTATATCAGCGGGTTGATTAAGAGCTTGTAGTTCATTGAGCATTCCTGCCAAGTTAAGGGGCGTGAATTTTAAATCGGTGTTAATAATTGCTCTGTGTAAATCGCTTGTGGTTGCTTTTTTGTAAAAGAATTATCTAAGACCACTAAGCTGTTTTTCCCATAGCCAAGATATGTCAATTAACCCTCTCCCACCTTTTATTCGCTTTAGGGACATTCGTTCTATGGCTGATTTTGGATGTAAATAATTGTTCCTTGTAAGTGTGGTGCGGGTTTTTATTTCCAAACTATGTAAATCTGTTTTAGACCATTTAACTATGCCAAAGGAGTAAGTTAATAAGGGGATCGCGTGAGTATTAATTGCTTTAATCAATCGCTTACTTGTTAGTTGGGTTTTACAAATAGTAGTTAATCTTTTGTTATATTCGTCGGATAAATTTTTCTTTATTGTTGAATGATGCAATTGTTTTGACTGCTGGTATCCTAGATATTTGTACAAGTCATCAGATTCCATGGCACTTATAATTTCTCCTTCTCCTTCCAGCGTGTAATCTCCTGGTTCAATTTTTCCGTTTTTGATATTTAAGATTTTACACTTATCTAACCCAAACTGCATTTTAATATCTTTACTAAATAAAGCTGTGATGTTTATAAGTTTCTTCATATTTTTTGAAGTGCTACTGTAAAGTTTGATGTCATCCATGTATATGAGATGAGCTACGGATTTAATACCAGTGGAGTACTTAAGACGGTAACCAGCATTTTGTTTATTTATCATATGTGACAGAGGGTTAAGTGCAAGACAGAACCAAAGAGGGCTAAGTGAGTTGCCTTGGTATATACCTTTCCTGATTTGAATCTCTCGTGTTACAATAGTCGAATCTGTATTGTGCAAATAAATGTTCGTTTTCCAGAATGTCATGATTTCTTTTAAAAAGTTTATTATAAAGGGGTTGATTTTGTAAATATTTAAAATTTTAATTAACCAAGTGTGCGGAATGCTATCAAATGCCTTTCGATAGTCTATATAAGTACAATGCAAGTTTCTTTTACTTGTGTTGGCGTGTTTAAGAATAGTGGAATCGATTATTAATTGCTCTTTACACCCCATGTGATTCCGTCTGCATCCTTTCTGTTCCTCCGATATAATGTTGTTTGCTTCAATATGTGCGTTAATTTTATTGGTGATAGTAGCTGTAAAAAGTTTATAAATTGTCGGTAGGCAAGTTATTGGCCGGAACTGTGACGGATCATTTATTTATTATTATTATTATTCTCTTTATTTACATAATTTTCCTATTTTTTACATTTTTAAATATAACATTCCAAACAAAAAATGACATTTAAAAATATAAAAATAGATTCCCACCGACGACGGGAATAGGATCCAAGTCACCGGCGGTTAGGGCTCCAGAGATAGGAATTTCCTCACAATGCGAGCCGTTTGCAGAATGACTGCCTTTTGCATCAAACTCTTGACCCAGCTGCCTAGTTTCAACCTCTCTAGATGGCGTTCGAGGGTTTTCGCTATAAGTCCATTAACGGACACAACTATCGGAACAATGATTGCCGAATCAATATCCCACATATCGACAATCTCGTGAGTCAAGTCCAAATATTTTTCTTGTTTGTCTTTTTCTGCTTTCACCAAATTGTCGTCATGTGGAATAGTGATGTCGACAATCATTGCGCGGCGCTCTGATCGATCTATTATCACAATATCAGGCCTGTTTCAAACAACAGTCCTATCTGTGACAATAGATCGATCCCAGTACAGTGTTGCATGACCATTCTCGAGAACTGGCTCAGGGATGTACTTGTAATATGGCACTTCGACGTCCACAAGCCTGTACCTCAGAGCCAGTTGCTGATGTATGATCCTGGCTACTTGGTTGTGTCTGTGCAAGTACTCGCTATTAGCAAGACGAGAACATCCGGAGACTATATGTCTGAGGGACTCACCAGGTCGATTACAAGCCCGACATAGGTCTACTGTGCCGTCCCTCATGATATATCTCCGGTAATTTCTCGTCTTGATAACCTCATCTGCAATTGCACAGACAAAACCTTCGGTTTCCCCGAAGAGATTACCGAAACGTAGCCAGGCCACAGAAGCTGGTAGATCCACATCAGGTCCGTGAAGGGCCCGATAGAATCTACCAAGCAGCTCCTTGCTCTGCCATACAAGCCTGCGTTCGTCAACGCCTAAAGCTACAGGCCTGCGCCAGTTCTCTTTCGCCAATGAGAGCGGGGTGAGGCCACCATCAACTGCAACCACATCCCGATGCACATCCACGCTGCCCTTAAGAAAATATTCCCTAAGGTTGTACACCTCGCGGTTGTGTAGGTCCTTAGCGTTTAGAAACCCTCGGCCCCCACACTTCCGCGGGATGTACAACCTCATTACAGACGAACGTGGGTGAAGCATTCGAAATGTGGTCAACAGTGAACGGACTCGCCTATCAATCTCATCCAGTTCGGTCTGAGTCCACTTGAGTATGCCGAAAGAGTACATCAAGAGTGGCATGACCCAACCGTTACAGGCGCGCACCTTGTTGCCGCCTGAAAGAAGAGACTTCAGAACCTTTTTCAGGCGACCAAAGAAGCGCACCCGCAACGATTGTTTCATGTCTGTCTCGTTGATGCCCAAGGCTTGCGACATACCCAAGTATTTGTAGGTATCAGTTGCGAGGATCGATCTAAGCTGAGTGAAATCTGATAGATGTACTCCATCAGATTCCACTATCCTGCCTTGTTTTACATGCATAACTGCACATTTGTCTACACCAAATTCCATCCTGATAGAACTACTGAAGTTTTCAGTGACCCTCAGTAGCGCTGTCAGTTGGGACTCACTGCATGAAAATAATTTCAGATCATCCATGTATAACAAGTGAGATATACTTTGACCGTTCCTGCGCAACTTGTAACCAAGCCCCGAATCTCCCAGCAATGTGCTAAGGGGATTCAAGGCTAGGCAAAACCACAAGGGACTCAGACTGTCACCTTGAAAAATACCCCGCTCTATCTTAATAGGGTCGCCGTTTCCGAGACCCTGTCGACACCCTGGATAATGAAGAACCGTTCTCCACTGCCCCATACATGACCTCATGAAGGTGCATAGATTTGTATCTACTTTATACAATTCCAGCACCCTCAGAAGCCATGAATGAGGCACAGAGTCGTAGGCCTTCTTGTAGTCTATCCAGCATGTGGACAGACTCTTTCGGCTACGGCGAGCCTGTTGGCTAATGGCCATGTCTATGAGGAGAAGCTCCTTAGTACCGCGGGCCCCACTTTTACATCCATTCTGACATACTGACATGATCTTATTGTCAGATATGTGTACATTAATTTTCTTTGTCAGAATGGACGTAAATAATTTGTATATAGTTGGTAGGCACGTGATTGGCCTATAATTGGTGGGATCCGCGGTGCTACCCGACTTGTAGAGCAAGTGGGTAATGCCTTTAGTCATAAAACTTGGTAACAATCCAGACTCTAAGGATGACTGAAACTGTGAAGCCAAGCAAGCATGTGAACTACGAAGCCATTTTAGCCAAAAGTTATGTAGTCCGTCCGGCCCCGGTGACTTCCAGTTTGACGCCGGACGTATGGCATTGGCTACGTCTGTAGCTTCAATATTTACAGCTTCCATTCTCTCTATAGGTTCACATGCTCGCTCTACTTGACACATCCAATCACCCTCTGTATGGGCAACAGGCGATGACCAGATTTTACGCCAGAAGGCTATAACCTCGGCATCCTCCGGCCGATCGCCATCACCCATACACTGGTCTGATTGTTCCCAAGTTCTATAAACAGACTTTTGATCACTTTGGAACATACGATTATGGGAATACCTTTCCACACGCTTCTTGTATGTGCGAAGACGACTTGCCCACGCATAAACTTTCTGCTTTAGAAAGTCGATGCGCTCCGTGACACGTGTAATATATTCTTGAGGTCTAATATTAGTCCCCAAAAACGCACGTCTCACGAAACGCATCACCCGCGGGCGTTGATTACCCGATCTGAAGCATATCAACTTGCTGATGAGCACCCTAGTCTCATTGATACGTCGTTCAATTCTGCACTGCCATGCTGGTTTTTTCGGTTTTGGTCGCGTAACAGAATCATTCATAAACTTGACCCCTGCTACGCGACATACCGCAGTAGCACCGCAGTACAGAATTGAATGCGTATCTGTTAGGTCCCGGCTGTCACTAAAATAATTAGCTAACATTGAGTCCAGGGTGCACACCAGCGCTAGGTTTTTTTTATGCGTGGGCAGTCGTGGCAGACGTGGCCGATGATCTGGCGGTGTGGAACGATAATCCCGTAACGCATCCTCCAAAGCGCTCCTCAAATTATCAGTGTACTGGGTACTCACATTTATAGCTACATTATCCATTTCCTCCTCAAAATGTTGTATTGATTCTGTGTCCACCATTGGTACAGAGTCAGAAGAGGTAGGGACAACATAGCTACACTGTGCGTCCAAGCGTAGCCGCTCAAGTGCCTCGTCATCCAACAAGTGACATCGCTGGATAGCGCGCACTTGATCTGATAGTCGTTGCACGGAAACATTAACAGCTGGTTCAAGGGCCTGAAACAAAGGCAGCATTCTGTAACGGTACGCTGTGAGGTTAATTCCTCCCTCTGTAGCCGCAAAATATGCGCGCATGACGTTTTCGTTTATTTGACGAGTCCAACGCATACGCTGCACATTACCACCGGTAGCGGGGATCCTATTCGTGGCCGGTGGGTCACGCGATCCCAAGCATGCTGGTGGCCGGCCTCTCCCCCGCCGACGTACAGGTGTTGGCGACGTCGGTGGGGAAAAATACTCGCCGCTCGACGAGCTCGACGCCTCTCCACTGGCCGGCGCCGCCGTTGCGGCTGCCGGCCTCTGCGAGGCGGAGCAGAGCAGCGAGTCCGGGGGTGATGAGCGTGCTCGTGCTGCCTTAGCCCGTGTTAACATAGTACATTCTTGTTATTTGTTATTGTTTATAACACATTTTATGTGATGATGACGGATGTCAGCTGTCAGCAAAATTTTCATGTCTCTTAATATATTTTCTTCGTGTATTTATGAAAAAGGTTTCTATTTATCTATTGAGTTTCTTACGAAATTATTTAGTGGTAACTGTTTTATCTGAAATAGTATCTCAGTACCTACTTGTAAAAATAAATAAAATTGAAAAATTGTTCCTTGAATGTACTGTCAACCTTAGAGTTGCCAGGTTATTATTATTATTATATGTTTCTCTTTCACGCGTACTTTTCTAACATATGATGTTAAAAAAGTACACGGCCCTTTGGCAGGCGTACACGGAGACATAGGTCCAACGCGCAGAGGCCCTTTGAGAATTTTAATCTAGGATGTAGTGGGACACCTACTGAGGAGCCTCCATAACTGCACTATGAAGTACAGCCACGGATTAGCCGCAGCAGGTGTAGGACTATTGCTACTTGCATGGAAACTAATTACTCTGGGCTATTGTGATGGGTGTTCAATGGATGAGTGAATATGGAAACTATGGATGGAAAACTGCGTCTGCCCTAAGTACTCTTATAGTACGTCGAAAAGGGGCAGACGGTGACTCGCCAACTCACTAGATGGGCCCTCTCTAAATAGCCACCAAGGTAAACGAAGTCTGCCATAAAGGCAGCCAGAGGGCAACACCGGTGCGAGTGGCTAGGGGTGTAGAGCGGTGCGGCACCGGTTTCGCCATCGCGGATCGTGACCCGGAGCGGGTTTCCCCGTAATTACGCCCTTGAAAATGACACTTCCACCCCCGAGCAAATAGCTCTTGCGACTTCCCTCTGGCCGGCCAACCAAGGCAAGCCAGAGTCGAGTCTTTATTAATCAGTATTCACATAATCTAATTTTACATAATTAAACCTTAGTGTAACTCAATAAATTTAACTATATAAAATGGGACCACGGAAACCCACCAGTGTCGGGTACAGGGACCAAGCCACCGGTGGTTAGGGCCTCAGAGAAAGGAACTTTCTCACAATGCGTGCCGTACCGAGAAGAACCGCCTTCTGAATCAAGGCCTTGATCCAGCTGCCCAGTGCGAGCCTCTTTAGATGTTGGTCGAGGCTCTTGGCGATCAATCCATTCACTGAAACGACAATCGGAACAATGATTGCTGAATCTACATCCCACATGTCGACAATCTCGTGAGCTAGATCTAAATATTTAATCTTTTTATCATTTTCCGCCTTCACGAGATTACCGTCATGTGGTATGGTGATATCAACAATCATTGCGAGACGCTCTGCTCGGTCTATCACTACAATATCAGGCTTATTGGCTACAATAGTCCTGTCTGTAATGATAGACCGATCCCAGTACAACAATGCACGACCATTTTCGAGAACTGGGTCGGGCACATATCTGTAGTACGGTACCTCAGAACCAATGAGTTTATATTTAAGGGCTAGTTGCTGATGGACAATCCTAGCCACTTGGTTATGCCTGTGCAAATACTGACCATTGGCAAGACTCGAACAACCGGACACAATATGCCTGAGAGATTCCCCGGGCTGGTGACACGCCCGACATATGTCAACCGTACCGTCCCTCAGGATATACTTGCGGTAGTTATTTGTCATGACAACTTCATCCATAATTGCACAGACAAAACCTTCGGTTTCTCCGAAAAGATCACCGAAGCGTAGCCAGGAAACGGATGCCTTGAAATCTATATCAGACCCGTGTAAGGCCTTATAGAAGCGTCCATGTAGCTCCTTGCCCTTCCATACTTCTCTCCGGTCCTCGATACTAAGCACTGCAGGTTTGTGCCAGTTCTCTTTAGCCAGAGCGAGCGGGGTAAGTCCAGTATCCACTGCAACCACATCTCGATGCATATCCACACTCATTTGCAGAAAATATTCTCTGAGGTTATACAGCTCGCGGTTATGGAGGGTCTTAAGACATAAAAATCCTCGACCACCACATTTCCGCGGGATGTATAGCCTCATTACCGACGAGCGTGGATGATGCATCCGAGATGCAGTCAGCATTGAACGAACTTTTCTGTCCAGGGCGTCAAGTTCAGTCTGAGTCCACCTGAGTATGCCGAAGGAATACATAAGGACTGGCATGGCCCATCCGTTGCAGGCCCACACCTTGTTACCACCTGATAAAAGACTATTCAGTACTTTTTTCAGGCGGCCAAAGAAACGAGCCCGCAGCGACTGCTTCATGTCAGCCTCAGAGATATTCAAAGACTGCGACATACCCAGGTATTTGTAAGTTTCCGTTAGAGGGAGGGACCGAAGTTGTATGGAATCTGAGAGTTGTATCCCTGCAGATTCCATAATCTCGCCTTTCTTTACATGCATGACCGCACATTTGTCCACACCAAATTCCATCCTGATAGAATTACTAAAGGTTTCAGTTACCTTAAGTAATGCACTCAGTTGGAGATTGTTGAGGGCAAATAATTTCAGGTCATCCATGAAAAGGAGGTGAGATATAACGTGACCACCTCTCCTTAACCGATAGCCTAGCCCTGAAGCCTCCAATAAAGTACTTAGAGGGTTCAGTGCTAGGCAAAACCACAAAGGGCTCAGACTGTCGCCCTGGAATATACCTCGCTCGATCTTTATTGGAACACCGCAATCCGAACTCGATCGACATCCTGGATAGTGCAATACGGTCCTCCATTGCCCCATACATGACCTTAAGAAGGTGCATAGAGTTGTATCTACTTTATACAACTCCAGCACCCTCAAAAGCCAGGTATGTGGCACGGAGTCGTAAGCCTTTTTGTAATCTATCCAGCATGCCGATAGATTTTTTCGATTACGGCGTACCTGTTGGCTAATGGCCATGTCAATCAGAAGGAGTTCTTTAGTACCACGGGCCCCACTCCTACATCCATTTTGAGAAACTGATAAAATTGAATTATCAAATATATGTTTTGATAATTTTATTCTCAAAATGGGTGTAAGAAGTTTAAAAATTGTTGGTAAACAAGTAATCGGCCTATAATTCTTGGGGTCCGTGGTACTACCAGATTTATAGAGCAGGTGAGTGTTGCCGGATGTTAAAAAGTCTGGTAGCAAACCCGATTCCAATGATGATTGGAACTGAGACGCTAAACAAGCATGTGAACTACGGAACCATTTAAGCCAAAAATTGTGCAGTCCGTCCGGTCCTGCTGCTTTCCAGTTTTGTAACGGACGGACTGCACTGGCTATATCGTTTCGTGTTATATATATTGGTTCCATAGTTGGGATTCGTTCACATGCTCGCTCAACATCCCGGATCCAATCACCCTCCGCGTGGCAGACAGGCGTCGACCAAATGCTGCGCCAAAATGAGTTAGTGGCATCATCATCCGGCCGACACCCACCACCTTCACCGGCCATGGAATCAGGTTGCTCCCATCCTCTGTACACCCACCTCTCGTCTCTCTGGAATGTGCGATTCAGGCAATATCGATCCACTCTTTTTTTATATCGCCTGATACGGTTTGCCCATGCATAAACTTTTTGCTTCAGAGAGTCGATGCGCTCTGTAACTCGTGCCTGATAATCCTGGGGACTGGTACCAGTTCCTGCGAAGGCTCGAGTCACAAAGCGCATCACTCTCGGTCGCGTATTGCCCATCCTGAAACAAGATAGCTTTCCAATGAGTGCCCTAGTCTCAGCAATACGACGCTCAATCCTGCACTGCCAAGCTGGCACAGTAGCGGTTCGTCGAGGAGCGGTATTATTTTCAGATAGTTTAACTCCCGCTACCCGACATACAGCTACAGCCGCACAATACAGGATTGAATGTGTATCGCCAAGATTTTCGCTATTATCAAAATAGTTTGATAATAACGAGTCCAGGGCACTCATTAGCGCTATGTTTCTCTTATGCATGGGCAAACGAGGCAAACGAGGCCGACAATTTGGGTCCATGGATCGGTATTCCCCAATAGCACATTCCAAAGCACTCCTTAACTGATCATTGCACTGGGTACTTACGTGAGAAGTCTCATCATCTACCTCTTCATCAGCGAGATTCAACTGTTGATATTGTGTATCTACCGTGCCAGTTTGCGATGAAGAAGTGATGGGGAGACTCCCTGCACGTCAGAACGTAGCCTCTCAAGCACGGTATCATCCAACAGCCGACACCGCTGGATGGCCCGCACTTGATCCGATAGCCGTTGCGTTGACACGTTGACAGCTGGTTCAAGCGCCTGAAACAAAGGCAGCATTCGATCACGGTACGCACTGAGATTGGTTCCACCCTCTGTGGCCACAAAATATGCCCGCATGACGTTTTCATTCATAGAAGTGGTCCATCGCATGCGGTGCACATTACCACCGGTAGCGGGGGCCCTGTTCGAGACCGGTGGGTCTCGGGGTCTCAAGCGTGTCGGTGGCCGGCCTCTCCCTTGCCGGCGGACAGGTGGTGGCGACGTCGGCGGAGAGAAAAACTCGTCGCTCGATGAGCTCGACGCCTCAACACTCGCCGGCGATGCTGGTGCTGGTGCCGGCGGCTGTGAGGCGGAGCTGAACGACGAGTCCGGAGGTCTCAGGCGTGCAGCAGCTGCCTTAGCTCTCGTCAACATGATCTCATTTCCTTGTATTTAGGTATTTCTATTTGTTTATTATTGTTTACGTTCAGTTTGTTGTTATTTGATTTTTCTTTGACATTTAATGTCATCTTCAATAATATTTCGTGATTTCTTTTCTTAATTTATTTAATGGTTGCTGTTTACTAATTATATATTTATCCAATAAAAAAGTCTTGCTAGTAGTCGAAAAAATCAATATAAACACAAAAATATGCGATAAATTGCAAATATAAAAATTCAAGGAAAACTGTATGTTGCTTTGTTGACGTGTTGCTAGGTTATTATTATTATTATTATAAACAACCAGTGCAAAGATGTTTCTAATGGATATTACTTGACTTTTAGTGTAGTGATATAAATAGGACATTTAGTGTTAGTTTGATTTTTCAATAACTGGTCAACGATGCAATTTTCATTTAATTGCATGTTCTTCACCACTCCAGGGAAGCAAAGAAACTGTTCGTACCTTTGTTATAAGTTTGACCAAGTTGCACCGTGGCAATCTTGGTTGTAAGTTAACTTCAACACTGTGGTCTGAAGACTTCGGCGTTTCATCACCGATACCTACTATCTCTCAGTTTATTTTAGCGAGTGCTGCGAGTGTAGGCTAGTAGTTAGGCAACTTCTTCCGTGAGAATGAAGCCTGAGAACCTTGATCACACAGCACTCTTAGTAGCCTTTATCTTGGCTTATGTATGCACAAGGGCCGTTGCTAAAAGCGTTGTACTCTGTGTGTCCGGTCCGGTAAGTTTGACCAAGTTGCACTGTGACAATCGTGGTTGTAAGTTAACTTCAGCTCTGTGGCTTGAAGTCGTCGGTGTTTCGTCACCGACACCTACTATCTCGCATTTTATTTTTCTGCGAGTGTAGGATGGTAATTTGGCTACATCTTCTGTGAGAATGAAGCCTGAGAACCTAGATCACACAGCACCCTTAGTAGCCTTTATCTTGGCTTATGTCTGCTCAAGGGCCGTTGCTAAGAGCGTTGTATTCTGTGTGTCCAGTCCGGTATGTTTGACTTGGTTTTCTTCCAAGTTGTAGTTGTAGTTGGGTTTTCAAAGGTTTTCCGATCCTTTAACCCTTTATGTTCGTCATTTTTATTGACGTAATTGTTGACATTAACCTTCTTTTGAAGTTCAAGGTGTAATAATAAATGTTGACCTAGTTCGCCACAATATCTACACTAAAACATTGAATTAATGTTTTATGCACTGTTTACATACTTTATTATTACGCTGTTCTGCTGACAACGCTTTAAGTTCCGCGCACATGTATATGATGCATGTAATAATAACACAGCCAGCACTTGTAAGTTATACGAGCTATTTATAGATTTAATATTATACTGTTGTTTATATTTGGATTTTGATACAGAGTTGCTATTTGCGAGACACATAAAAAGACATAATTGATGGAAATGTTTGAGATTTCTTTGGTTCTACAAGTTGATCGTATTAAAGAGGTCTTTGATTATCCCGAAGTAGTTCGACTTTGATAAGTATGTTTTTCTAAGATGTCCTGGTCTTCAAGTAGGAATGGTACTCCGATGTTCTGGTAAAGACTTCTGTGAGTTGCGATCTTCTTTCTGCGATGTATTTCATTGTTTTCCTGGATGCCGATTCCTTTTTGATGTTGGTCTGCTTCCGATTTCTTTGTAGTAACTCTCCTGGCTTTTTACAATTGCGTTGATCTGTTGTACGTCCATCTTGCGGCCCTATCCTATCCTGTTTAACCTAACAAGGGGTGGGGTGAAAACAAAAAGTAACTTAGTTGCGATCTGTATCCTCGTTACGTATGTGAGACTTCTCGAGCAACGGGGCGACCCTGTTCAGGGAGACCGATACCTGATCCGCTACCGAACGACGCAACTAAGTTAGTCAGTCACTTAATATACAACGAAACAAGCGCTAGGATGGTGCGCAAGTCTGCTGTATACCAGTTGTCAGTCAGTGAATTAATCAATTTAAGGGACAAGAGGACCAGGTGTAACTGGTTTTTTTCTCGAATAGGATTAAAATCCTATCCTATCCTACCGGCAAAGGACCACATGAACAGCAGGATAGCAGCCTAGGGCTACTAACCCAACTGTATAGAGAGTGTTTTAATGCTAAGGGCCTAATCTAACTTGCTAACCTACACTATCCTAGAGTTGTAGCCTATCACCTATACCTAATATCCTATCCTAGTTATCCTAATCCTTATACCTATATGTATCTTAAACCTATCCTAACTTGCACCTAGCGTAAAATGCGTATAGGCTTGGTGCTCTGTGGTATTCTGTGATACAGACCAGCACTTATACGCACCTACTACTAAGCGCCTAACCTATGGCACGTACTATCGTGGTACTACTGTGGTATGCTGTGATACAGACCTACGATTCGTACGCGCCTAGAACCTAACCCTATTTGTCCCTACAATCCCTATTAGATCCTAGCCCTACTATACGTATTTATATATACTTATATAGATAGGTGCGGGATATCTGCCACCGGAGACCTATGATGGCAGACGGACTGTGGGTAGGAGTTAGGTATGGTGGAGATGGTATTCTGACGGCCAACTCGACAGACTCACCGAGCTGATCAGTACTGATGGCTAAAGGTGTCTTGGCCACCGTCAGAGGTATAGGAAGGGTATCGAGTCAAAGTCGGATTAAACTTGTGACTGCTTTATTCTTAAAGTACATGATCTTATATACTAAACTTATCCTATGTACACACACGCAACTTTACGGTTGTGTGCTGTGTGTGTAAGGTGCCATCTCAGCGGTATGTACCTTAAGTGAGTACGTGATTTTCTCTTAATTTAATAGAAATCACGAACAATAATTGTTGTGGTAAAAACTCACGTAGGATTATATCGCTGATATGGCATGGCATGTTCATGTGTGAACAATGATTTAATAAAAATCATGACAATAATAGAGGAATATGTATGTACTCTATCATTAACATACATGTTACTCTATTTTTCCTTTATTTACAGAATAAATTATGTGTAAAACGACAAAAAAGTCGGCAAATTTATGAACATTCGACCATTCAAACACAAAATCAAATATTGTTATTTCAGTAAAATTAAACAATATAAATTAAAAAACATAATGGCATAATTAGGCTTTGAAAAAAATGATTGTTCAAAAAGTATAAAATCTAAAACAAAACTGTTTGAAAAAAGGTTGTGAAGCCCTGAATGTTTGTTTACAAAAAGTCTATCTTCTCGTGGCACCAACTATAGGAACTACAAGACTGAAGTTTGTGAACTTTGTTGTAAATTAAAAAATAAACTACCGTGCACCCCTGGAAAAAGTTCTTAGCGCTTTTAAAACTTCGAATGTAATTTAATATGGAGATTTATATTCTTAATATTTATTGCGCAGAAGGTCTTGTAGAGATTGAAATCTTTAACTTGAAATTGATAATAATTTATTGATTTCATGAATATATCTGTACCTATACATAAAATTCTTCGTTACCCCGCGAGATATATTGATTGCATATAATTCAATTAATATTAAAAATATCGGTGACTTTTGGGGCATTTCTATTAAAATTTTAAGTACAATCGTTGAGACTGTTGCGCCTTACCTCTCTATAATTTTTTACCAATGTTTTGATCTAGGCGTATTTCCGTAAATACTTCAAATCCGGATTTGATGAAATTAAGTAAAATCATACCTATATTCAAATCTGACAGTAAAAATTACATAAATAATTTTAGGCCTATCTCAATCTTGCCGGCATTTAGTAAAATATTTGAAAAGATTCTATTAAAGAAGCTACGCAAAGCTTTATGCAAAATAATGAAGAGATAGTGTTATTTGCTGATGATACATCACTTATTTTAAAACGTAGACGAGAACAATCAAATAATGACGATGTAAATAACGCTCTCTCTAAAGTAGTTCAATGGTTTACTGCTAACAATTTACTGTTAAATGAAAGAAAAACAAAATGTATACGATTTTCAAGACCGAATGTAAAACAAGTTAAACCTAACATGTGTTTGAATGGAGAAAAGTTGGATCTTATAGATAACACCGTATTCTTAGGCATAACCTTAGATTCTAAGCTACAGTGGAGCCCACGTATAGGACAGTTGTCGAATAGACTTAGCTCTGCAGCGTACGCGGTTTATAAAATTCGTCAGTTAACTGATATAGATACGGCCAGATTAGTATATTTTAGTTGTTTCCACAGCATAATGTCATATGGCATTTTATTATGGAGCAACGCAGCTGACATTCAAACTGTGTTTGTACTGCAAAAGCGGGCTATTCGTGCAATCTACAGTCTTGGTTTAAGGCATTCACTGAGGGAAAAATTTAAAGAAATTAAGATAATGACTGTCGCATCTCAATACATTTATGAGAACTTGTTATATGCCAGGAAAAATATAAATATGTTTTCTAAATTCAGCGACATTCATAAATTAAATACACGAAACAAAGACAAACTTGTTCTACCTTCAACTAGACTACGAAAAATAAGTAATTCATACAAGTGTCAAAGCATACGTTTTTACAACAAAATTCCAGGCAATATTCAGGAACTAAGTATTAATAAATTCAAAGTATTTATTAAACAGAGCTTGTGTTCAAAAGCTTATTACACAGTTAAAGATTATTTAGCAGACAAAACGCCTGGAATTGAGTTTAAAAATTATGAATTGAGATTATGAATTTTGCCTTTTTGAAATAAGTGACATAATGTTTTTATTTACATTTGTAGTACTTATATCTTTACATTCTGACATTTTTTATTTGACATTTGTAATTTCATTTAATTTGTTTTGACATTGTTTGATTTGACATTGTTATTTTATTTATTTTCTTTTGATAATATTATATTACTTAAGTAATATAATATTATTTTATTTTTTAAGACATTCTTAAATTGACATTTAATAATAATAATTTTCTGACATTTAAATATATGACATTTTATTGTTTAAATTTTATTATTTTTACTTATTGTTTACAACATGTATTTTACTATGTATTAGCATGTAAAGTTGTGAGTACGATGTGGGCATTATTAAACATATAAACAAATAGTTGTGGCAACCTGTCTGATGGCTTAGGCTGACATGCTTATGCATACTCCCCTTCTGATGGCGTGGAGGCATAGTGATACAGATCGTGCTGGCTCCCTCAATCAAGGTTGAGCCGTACGATTGCTGTTGAATGCGGGCCATTAGTGGGCCGAGTCAGTCAAAAGCGTCAGATGATTTCCTGCATTGTACTTGCATACTAAACCCTTTTTTTTGTCTGGACTTTAAAAGATCAAGAAAAGACCAAAGAAATTGAAGTGACAAAAAAAACAATGACTCTGTGTTTGTTTCGGCCTTTCTTCTCAAGAAGTCATTTAGCTAAGAAAAGCCGGCATCATCTAGAATAGGGTTTTGACTTGTATAAGTGTTGTAAACAACCATAATGCAGAAATAAATATGTCTTTATGTCTTTATAAATAATCTAAACAGACATTGTTATATGCCCCTTATCATCGTTTACATAAAGTTAATAATTCTTTTGTAGAGCTAGGTATTTGTGTATACAATAAAATACCAATTAGTCTTTTAGAATTACCATTTAGTACGTTTAAATGTAAAATAAAACACTACCTTATTAGGAAAGGTTATTATACTAATAATTACGACGGGTTGGTGTAGCGGGAGTGTAAGTGACTGCTACTCCGAAGGTCGCGGGTTCGATTCCCGCTCAAGAGAAACATTTGTGTGCATTATCATGGATGTTTGTCTTGGTCTGGGTGTTTCTATGTATAATATGTATGTATTTACAAAAAAAGAAAGTATATATTATAATGTATGCTTATCCATTATCTAGTATCCATAGTACAAGCTCTGCTTAGTTTGAGACTAGATGGTTTTGCGTGAGTGTGGTAGAATATTATAATATTATAATGATTATTTCAGTGATAAGGATAGATGGTCACTTACACTAGCCAACTCTTGATCTATGTACTTATTTTGAATTTATATAGATACCTTGCATTTTTAGTTTTGCTTTTATATAAGTAATATTTCTAGTTATTTTAAATTACTTTTAATGTATTATTAGGTCATGCAAGTAACTACATTTACATTTTGTTCTGCTAATTTTATTTTTAAAGGATGGCGACACCGAGAACATAATGAAAATAGGGTCATGGAAAGAATAAAAATAGAAAATCTGCAAGAGAAAGATGTGAAAGATGAGTATAAGCGAAGATTGATACCAAGATTTGAGAGGTTCGATGGCATAAATGATATGGAAGAATTATGGCAATCTTTTAAAGAAGAGATAGTATGTGTAGCGTCTGTAGTATGTGTTATGATCAAGAGAAGGAAAATACAAAAGGTTAAGAATACATGGTGGGACAAGGATGTGCAATCAGCAGTGTCAGAGAAGAAGAAAGCTAGGTTAGATTGGTTGGCTGCCAGAGCAAATGAAAGAAAGGGAAAGGCAACGAGTGATGACATAGATGAAGCAAGAAAGAAGTTTGTTAGGTCAAAAATTATTGTGAAATAAATTGTTAAAAGGAAAAAAGAGGAAAAGAAAGATGAGTTTGATAGCAGACTATCTGAAGATTTCCGGAGAAACATAAAGTTTTTCTGGAAATCCGTTCGTGCAGTTCGAGGAAGAACTCAATCCTCAGGATACACGTCGATCAGAGAAAAGAATGGAAAGATACTGAATGGTGAATCATGCGTGTTGAAGAGATGGAAGGAGTATTGTGAAGGTTTATTTGAAAGAACGGCGAAAGATACATCGATCGACGTAATGAATGGTAATAATAGCAATGATGAAAGCGATATTGTGTGTCTGTGTGGATGAGATTGTGAAGGCGTTGGGAAGTATGATAGTAGGCAAGGCCGCAGGATATGATAGGATTACAGTTGAAATGCTGAAGGCTGGATAGGGCATCATAGTTGGTCAGCTGCAGCGCTTATTTAACTTGTGCTGGAGCAGCGGCCGAGTACCTGATGACTGGGCCACAGCGGTGGCTGTGCCTCTTTATAAGGGAAAAAGCTCGCAACAAGAATGCAAGAACTATAGAGGCATTAGCCATCTCAGCATTGTTGGCAAATTGTATGCGAAGGTACTGATTGAAAGAGTTATGGAAGTAACCGACAAGAAAATATGGGATGTACAAGCAGGATTCCGATAGAGTATAGGGTGCACGGATCAAGTCTTTTCCTTGCGGTGCATAGCCGAAAAATTCTTGGCCAAAGGTCAAAAGGTCTATTGCGCATTCGTGGATTTGGAAAAGGCTTGCGATAAAGTGGTGAGGAATTAAATGTGGTCGGTACTGTCGATGTATGGGGTGAACAGCAGCCTCATGCGAGCTCTGAAATCCCTTTATGAAGACTCTAGAGCTTGTGTGAGGATAAGTGGGTCGTACACGGATTGGTTTACCATCGAGACAGGTGTTAGACAGGGATGTGTAGCATCGCCGTGGCTATTCAACCTCTTCATGGACAGTTGTTTGCAAGATTTAAAATATAGTGACTGTGGATTAAGGATGAATGAGTTACTTGTCAAATGCCTCCTTTATGCTGATGATCAGGTTATACTTGCGTCTTCAGCGGAGAAGTTGCAGGAGATGGTAAAAATCATGCATGGGACGTTAGAGAGGAAAAGAATGAAAGTGAATGTAAGTAAAACGAAAGTTATTGTTTTTGAAAAGGAGGAATGCGTTACGGTTTGTAATTTTATGATCGATGGGCAGCGAGTGGAGCAAGTGAATGAGTTTGTTTACTTAGGTACGCTGTTTTCAAGAGATGGTAAGAATGAATTGAAGATATTGAAAGAAGAGTTAATGCAGGTAATAAAGTGAATGGAGCTCTGAAGGCGTTTATGAATAGCCAAAACGAGTCCAAAAAGGCACGTTTGGCTGTGCATAGAGGAGTGTTAGTACCTATTCTTATATATGGTAGTGATAGTTGGGTATGGCAGAAGAGTCATGAAAGTAGAAAAAATGCTGTAGAAATGAGAGCACTGAGAAGTATGTGTGGTGTTTCTTTGACTGACAGAGTAAAGAATTGTGTGATAAGAGAGTGTTGTGGGGTAAAAGAAGATGTAGTGACAAGCATCGAGAAAGGTATGCTAAGATGGTTTGGACACGTGGTGAGGATGGATGACGAAAGACTGACCAAGCAGATATATAAGGCAAGTGTGGAAGGGACAGGACGAAGGGGAAGACCTATGCGGACGTTCTCTGACCAGATTGGAGACATCCTAAAAACAGGACAGGTTAGAAGTACCCTGAACAGAAGAGCATGCATTAGGAATCTAATGGGAGTGAATGAAGCAAGAGAGATATGTCAGGATCGTTGCAAATGGTGTTCCGTCGTCTCTGCCTACCCCTACGAGAAACAGACGTGAGTCTATGTATGTATATATGTAATTTTATTCAAATTTGCTACAGTGTTAGATGAAGATAACTCGTGATCATAGGCTGTACACTAACGTTTTTGTAATTTTGTGTATATACCATCTTTTTGTGGTGACGGATTAAGAATACGAATTGTCACCACCCCATATCATCCCATGGGTGTCGTTAGAGCCGACAGAGGGAGCATATTATGCAGAGAACAGCACTGTAAGAAAAGGAAAGCTTGATACAAACCCTATACCAACTCGTTCGGCCATCGTGGTATAGTAGGCCAATTCCTCCTTTCAAAGGAGAGGCCTAGTCCAGCAGTGGTCTATTAAAGGCTGATAAAGAAGAAGAACAAGAGACCGTCACTTTCTGTAACATACATTTCCATCATAGTTCTGAACATGATCGCGAGTTGCCTACATTATAAGACGTAATTGGATGCTCCTGTTACACGATATTCACTTTGGAAGGCTACTACAGCACTTAATTTAGTAGATTATGTATGTTACTATTTACAAGTAATACATATATTAATCTAATACTATGTTTGCAAATTGAACAAATTATTATTTTTTATATTTAATTAAATTCAATTATTCCTTGATAAAACATGCCATGTAATCTTACGTAACATATACATAGATCATACAATATTATTTAGCGGGTCTTAGTCGCAATAATCGACTTATTTACAGGCATAAATTGTGTTAAAACCTCTGTTATTCGCCTACGTAACCTACCCGCTTAATAATTTTCATGTAAAGCATGGAAATTATAAATAACCAAATCCTAAACGATTCTCTCTAGATCAATTCTCAGAAACACTTGTACTTTCACTCGTGTTTATACGTAAATATAAACAAAATATGAAGGGTAGTTTCATTTTGTAAATAATTCGTAGAAAACTCATTTATTTGCTGCTATGGGATTAATTTCAGTTCGTTTGAAACTTGATTAGTTAATTTCAGGAATTAAGCTTGAATATTTTCTGTTGATGATTTTGATAACTTTAGTTGGAAATAGTAGAATAATCACTTTCGATAAATTGATAATAAATTCGCAGGAAAATGTTCACCTACACATTCAACTATTTAATATCTATCTATACATATTATAAAATTAAGTCCCCGTCTCGTCCCGTCTGTTATGAACGCGATAGAATCAAAAGTACCGAACAGTTTTTACCTGAGCAAGGTTTAAGTGTACAATTCACGCGGACGGAGGCTCGGGCAAAATCTAGCATTAAAATACATACATACATAGCTTCACGCGTTTTATCCCCGAAGGGGTAGGCAGAGGTGTATTATACACCCATACTTCGTCAGTTATGTTTCGGTCCCAATGTAATAGAGGGCGAGCCTATTGCCATCTATCGGGCACATTATTAAGAGAGCGTATAGTATGCTGCAAACTATCTGCGATTTTGATTTTACAGAAATATTTTACTTAATATTTTTAATGCACTTTAAAATAAAACTACTAAACTAATCTAGAGACTATTCGACAGGTATTCAAGTTCACCAGTAATAAAAAAATAAAAATAACAAAGACCAGATTCATTCCAGATCAAACAGTACTGGGTATTCAGATGGGATTACAACCCGATGGCTTTTAATCGTTGGGACTATAAAAAATGAACAATCGTACGTCAAAGGAGTAGGTTTGAGGCTCCGTTCAATTATTAAAGCCTTTTATTAGGTTGTATTTGTTTTAAATACTGCCTGTGATTGGAATGCCATTATCTTATTTTAAAGATTCAAAGGAATTTCAGACCAAGATACAAGTCATATTAGCCTTTAACTAACAATTAAACATTTAGCAGCAATTCCATTTTGTAAAAGGTAGGTCCCATCCTTTTTACGCGCCTTTTTAATTTATACGTGGCAATTTCAGATTAATATGAAATTAGGAAGTAATTAGCACACTCCATACTTGTAACTAGCTTATGGTCGATAGGCACGAAAGTAAAATAGCTTCGTGCAAAACGCCACATACTAAATAATCAATTGTGAACACTGTTGTTTCGCATTATTCGTGCGACTATTATGCTAATATGAATGCAAATACTATGTTGATATTTGTATTTGATATACGTTCTAAAATTGTTTTGTTAAATGACAACCTTTTTGACATAAGCATCTACTTTCTGTATTTTTTTTCTTAGCTGTGGAAATGCATTTACATACGTGTGTGAGACTCGACGGCAGAAGTGCAAGGCCGTAATACCCACTAAAACCACAGCGCATTCTTCAACGCCATTTTGGGGGCGCCAGGGGGTCGCGTTAGCATTCTACCCTGACACCTCGGCGGCTAGCCCACAACCTCCTTGGCGGCAGATGAATGTGTTGGGCTCCGCTGCCAAAACACCCAGCAGCCGATAGGGAGGACGGCAACCTGACAACACCGTATTTGGTCGCCAGAGATAGGGCGCGCGGCATCGCAACACCGGAGAGGCGTCTCTCCTCCCGCGACCGCGCCCGACTGCGAGGGACAGACAGAACTGTCCCCCGCACCCAGACCTTTGGACGCATCCTGCGCAGGCCCCTCCAAGCCCACGCGGAGCGTCCACTCCCGGGATCTCTCTTAGCTTCACCGCGGGTGTCCAAGCCACGGTTACTGAGCCCTCCCCCCCACAACAAGGTGGAGATCCCACGGGGGGGACAAACTTGTGCTTATCCTAAAATGAACTCTCCCTTTTGTCCTGTCTGTCAGTATGGACGCGATAAACTCAAAAATTGTTGAACGTATTTGTAAGGCTTTCAACAATAGGTACTGATTCCTGAAGAAGGTTTAGATGCACAACACACACCAACAAAAAATAAGTTTACTACACTATACATTTCGGCCCAGTGCGTTTTATTTTCCAACTGGTCACTGCAACTAATAGTGTCCGCGAGTGCTTCACAAGAGTGCCCAAAGTTTAGGGCCCCAAGGGGTACTAGAGTACCCCAGTATTGTTAAGTGTCCATCGATGAGTATTCGTGATTATTATTGCCACCCCAAGTGCTGGGCCTTTGCATTTAATGTACTTAGTCATAACACCGAGGCATTCACTTAGGCTTTAAGACAGGTTCACATTGAGCGTATAGGTTGCCGCAAACTTTCTGCAGCTTTGATTTCACAGAAGTTTCTTGCTTGTGATTAACTGGGGTGCTTTTTAAGTTATTATGAAAGGAGACAAGCCTACGGATTGCCTGATAGTAGCAGCAGTTATAATAGCGAACAGAGGTAGGTGGTCTAGTCCGTGTTGAGAATGTGATCATTTAGTTAATGATTACATTCGCGTTGATCGATGATGAGAATATTTATCGCCTCTGGTGGTCACTACGTATTGCTACTAATTGCCGCTAGGAAAAGACGACATAAAAATAATTGATAATGCGGGAGCAGTCTTTGAAAAAAGAAAAGTATATTATCTAAGATTTTTTTTAAACGTCTTGTACAAAACTAAAGCACTGAACGCCTTATAGAAAATATTTTTCTTCCTTTTCCCTCTTAGATGGCCACATAGTAATGAGTGTAGAGGAAGCGCGTGAGGTTTGTAAGGATATGAGCAAGTGGCGTTCTTTTGTCTCTGCCTACCCCAACGGAAAAAAGGCGTGAGTATATGTATGTACGTATGGCCACATATTTATGTCACCTGGCGTTACAATTAGCCATGGAAACCGTACCATCAAGCAGACTATGTAATCGTAAAAATACATAATAGTTTGTTAGTTTGTAGTTATACTGTGCGTTCTTGCAATAAAATTCCTTATTATTACAAGAGACGATCGTGCACTACATATGTATAAACAGTGGGTCTCAGGCGAGCGCACATAAACAAATATAAAGCAGGAAACAATCAATTGTATGTGATGTGACATGAGAGAATCTATACTTATCTTATACTAATATATAAAGCTGAAGATTTTGTTTGGTTGTTTGTTTGGTTGAACGCGCTAATCTCAGGACTGTGACTCTCTCTAACTACTGGACCCATTTCAGTGTTAGATAGCCCATTAATCGAGGAAGGCTATAGGCTATAAAACATCACGCTATAACCAATAGAAGCGGAGCAGTATTGAAAAATGTTGGAAAAACGGGGGGAATTTTATTTTCAACTTCCATGCGAACAGAGTCGCACGCTACAGCTAGTGAGTTCATAAGCGACACGTACTTTTATAAACCTATGTATTAACTTTTGTTCGAATGCAATGAAATAAACATTACTCAACTACCTGCCTTAATTTATGGGTAGCAATTGCGAAGCTCGCTGGCACGGGGCAAATCAACCCTGATATTTTAATTCAGAGTAACGGGTGAAACGGTACCCCTTAGCATTGAAACCTACAAACCTAGCAAGTAAACTTAGACGTAAAGTATGCTGCGTTCAATCAGCCTTAAGAGTAAAATATTCTAAGACGGCCTTCCCTCACAAGAGGTCCGTAATCCCCAAGTCTTTTACATCCACTCTGTTCACGTGACAAGCCTCCATTTAACCTCCTGGGACCATACAAAACACTTATTCCTTATGATCACTTACGAAATAATAATTATACTGCCCTCTCTATTGTTCCCAAGAAAAATGTACGCGGCAAAGAGAGATGGCTAGTAATGTGTTGTTTCGTCTAATTAGTAAGTGGAGGTATTATGTTGGTAAATGAAGGTCGTATTTTTTATTAGTGCAGGAATTACGGATGTTCTACAATGTTGGTATTTAGGGAGTTTTTGAGTTTAATACCATTCCTGACCATTGTATCCAATGCTAATACAAATCAGTAGTAGTATTAAATCAGTAAGTACCAGTATTAACCTCCAATCAAATATATCTTAATTGAAAATAACTAATTTACGGAACCTATAACGAAACTTTGGTGAATAAAATGGATTTCATATTTATTTTCATTTGACTGCACATTCGCTGTCGAGTGTTTTAGATTCAATTCCTACACGTTATAACACTTTGATTGATTTACGAAATGTTGCTACGAGCCTGGGTGTGCTTTGAGTCCATTATTTGAATGTTTGACCGCACGACACGGGATATTACCTAGTGTGGGACATGTCAAAAAATTACTGTTGACAATGTGACTAGCCCACTGCCTCTTCAGCTTGCTTTTTCTTTCGGCTATGCACATCGCTTGGTTCTGTGTCACATCACTTCATTAAGAATTCGATCCTTCAGAGAAACTCGGAGCATGGACCTCTCCATAGCTTGCTGAGCGACCTTAAATTGATGGACTAGTCGCATCGTCAGTGTCAACGTATCGGCTCCGTATGTCATAATTAGATAATGCCCGCAGCTCCGCTCGTACATTTTTTTTTTTTATAGTAATAGGCGGTAAACGAGCAGATGAATCGCTTGATGGTAAGCAATTACCGCCGCCCTTGGACACAAGCAACACCACAGGAGTCACAAGTGCGTTGCCGCACCTTGGGGTTGCGAAAAGAGATAGGAGGAGGAGTGGGATGAGGGATAAGTAATGGGGCCTCCGGCACTCTCACTCACCGAACGAAACTCAACAGTTTAGGCATCGTTACTTTAAGTTGATTTTTTTCTTAGTCCAAGGAACATACATGCCAATTTTCAGCTTCCTACACCCATTAGCTTTGCCTTTCAGTCTGTGAGTAATGAAAGAATTTTATAAAATACAGACTAGTGACCCGCCCCGGCTTCGCACGGGTGCAATGCTTATTAGACATATATTATACCTAAATATAAACTTTCCTCTTGAATCACTCTATTTATTAAAAAACCGCTTCAAAATCCGTTGCGTAGTTTTAAAGATTTAAGCATACATAGAGACAGACAGAAGATAGACTTTGTTTTATACTATGTAGTGATTGGTAGGATGTGCAATGACGAAAAGCCTTGACGGAGAATATTACTTACGTATTCGATCGATAGACCAGGTCCTTGACACAAATAGCATTACAGTAATTATATACTGTCACCTGATGATTATGGCTCGTGAAAAATGTAGACCTTATTACCGTGGCATGGAAATGTCCTCAACTAATACGTATGAAGTGATCCACAATTGTATGTGTTGACTTTAATGAGACTACAATAATTAATAAGTAAACGTGCTGTATTACAACCAAATTGCGGTGATAACACAGACATTAATATTATGGTAGTAACCTAATATGTCATTATAAAAGTCGGGTTATGGAAGTTACACAAAAACACCATCTCAGCTTCTAAAAGTGATAACTCACATTTAAAGCTTGTAAACTTGTAATTTCGTTTATTTTTATTTTTTATAGTCTCACGCCTGTATTCCCGAAGGGGTAAGCAGAGGCGTAATATAACACCCATATTTCGCCATGAACTTTTAGGTCCACGTAATAGGGGGCGAGCCTATTGTCGTTACCGGGCACATCACAAGACTTCGTGCAGCTACTGAGAATTCGGAAAAACACAGTAACTCTTTTGCCCGACCCGGGAATCTAACCTGGGATCTCCGATCAGCAGTCGCATACGTCATCCCGCTATCCACTGGACCACGCAGGCAGTCAGTTGTAACTTTGTACCTATATAAATTGTCCTGTCTTGTTGAATGCTGATTAAAGGCTCACTATGAGAAGCGATAGGTCATAAGTAGTCCACAACGGCGACCAAGCGTTCACATGTCTATCAAGAACATTATGTAGAATTCTAAGACATGCAGGTTGCTTTATGTTTTCCTTAGTCATTAGCGATTAGTTACAATTCAATACACATTTAATTTCTAAAAATCAGTGGTGCGTAGCAGTCTTTAGCCTATCTACTACGCTTCGCTGACTATAAGCTTATTATACTTATATTCAATTTGCAGAAGACTTCACTCCCTGTAATCAGATATAAATATAATATTCTACCACATTTACACAACACCATCTAGTTCCAAACTAAGCAGAGCTTGTACTATGGGTACTAGATGATAGATAAACATACATACATGACGACGGGTTGCTTGATTTTTAGCCGGTATCAACGCTTCACAGTTTGTTATAAGTTAACACCAAATCAAATTAACAAAATTGACTGTAATTATTTTGGTTTACTGAACACGAAACGAGTGACAGTTTCTAGGTACTTGTTGTCCGCGTGAGAGTTGTGTTGCTCCGTTGAACGTCAACCGTCACCCCCCTCTTCAACTGTAGCGAACGTCACACTAGACTCTGTCGAAGCGCGCCATCTTCACACTTCCGTTTCGTAGTCAGTTGACGTCTCGTAACCATGACCATTCTGATATACATATATACTTTTTTTGTAAATAGGTACATACATATTATACATAGAAACACCCAGACCAAGACAAACATCCATGTTCATGTACATAAATGTTTGACTTGAGCGGGAATCCAACCGGCGACCTTCGGTGTAGCAGTCGCTAACACTCCCGCTACACCAACCAGTCGGTGATAATATTGGCAATGGTTAACCTACCTAGAGCTTCCAGCCGCACCTCCTATAGGTCTCTCCTAATTTGCCTATAATACCCCACAAAATTTTGTCAATCATTTCATTTAAACCTCGCATTTAAACCATTAGCGTAAAGGAAAAATAATTAAACAAATCGAATTAATGACGGCAAGTAAAACGGCTGCGCAAATATTTTAATTGTATCACTCGCGGTTGTTGTATCGCTGCACTATTTGTGAATTTTATTTTATTTATGTTGTTAAAAATATCGTTTAAAATTACGATCATTAAATACATTTTTTTTTTTAATAAATTAACAATTTGTTTATATTTTCATCCTTGTCTTGTGTTCTCATAGCGTATTTGCCATTTAATAACTTGTGGCTGTTATACATATAGGTACGTAAATGATAGGCGATGCTAAACAAAAACTGAGCAAGTGCAAATTAGACTTGCACGCCAAGGATTCGGTATACCCTGCCGGCAACTCACTTACAATATCAATGCTCATTTCTCTAAAGCTCTCAGAAATGAAAGATTCTGCACTATGTTTTCCCCTTCACTCTTAGCATATTCATCATCATCTCTGTATAAAGATTGTCCTACTGCCGAGGACGCGCACCGTCACATTATAAGTTAACTTATTGGCCATATGCGTGTTGTCAGACTTCACATACATATATTCCGGTAGCATTATATGATTGCCTCCGTGGTCCAGTGGATAGCGTATGCGACTGCTGATCGGAGGTCCCGGGTTCGATTCCCGGGTCGGGCAAAAGTGTTACAGGGTTTTTTTGAATGCTCAGTAGTAGAGATGTGCCCGGTAACGGCAATAGGCTCGCCCCCTATTACATGGGACCTAAAAAGTCATGGCGAAATGTGGGTGTAATATTTACATCTCTGCCTACCCCTTCGGGGATACAGGCGTGAGACAATAAATAAATAAAAAAATGGCCATATGCGTGTTGTCAGACTTCACATACATACATTTCGGTAGCATTATGGAGGACTCTAATACGCGCAGGTTGCCTCACGATGTTTTCAGTTACTCTTTAACAAGCAATAATCAACAATTTAGAACTTCACTGCTTCATGATACACCAATTCAATAAAAACCACTGAACCAAGCCGGTACAGCTAATTATTAACATTCTTCCTATACTTATAAGGCTAATCCTCAGTTTACCTAGCACACATAACCCGCACAAGAGATGTAAGTGGCAGTGCTTACCTGTCTCAACTTGTTACTAAGACGTGTACAACTGTATAATTATAAACAAGGTAGTTTATTTCAGCGAAACGATTGTGACAGCTATTGTATACAAGTTTCAGTAACACACAGCTTGCGTATTAGTACTGTTGTTATATTTCTCGCATTGAACCTTTAAAAGATATTAATGTATTATTTTTTTTATTTAAAAGCATCGCGTGCATGACGATTAATTTCTGTTTCGTTAGACTAACCAGATTAAAGAAACCTTGATTCGTATGAGAGATAAAGTAACATTAAAACCGCATCCAAATCGGTTCAGTCAAACGCGAGAAAATCGCGGACAAACCAACATACATAATCTCTTAAGTTTGTTTAAAATCTTAATCACCATCTCCGTCTATGACATCTACTACTGAATATGACTCTTCACGTAGGTATTCCATTTCAAATGCTTTTTATTGCACTCCGTAGGTATTATGTAGTAGCGGTAGCTACATACAACTAAGGCCATCTAGCGAGCGACGAAGAAGTTTCGACAACAAAGTGTTGAATCGCGCAAGCAGAGTTTGCACGCCGAGTCGTATATATACAACATCTCAAATACGTCCGTTGGACTCCACCAGGAACGATCACCCAGCCTGGTTAGTGGATCCTCCCTCTAGTTAGAGGAACACCACACCTTTCTTCCTCCACAATATATTACATGTTGTAACATTCATAAGCAGACCAAATATGGATCACCTCATCTAACCTAACCTACGTCTGCTTCGACATCTAGTGCGTGGCTGCCACTCTAAAACCTTCAAATCTCAACGGCCACCGGTTCGTCAAGCAATATTATCCTACTCGAAGAGTCAAGCTGGTTAAAGGCATTAACCATTTCAACTTGACTCTTCGAAAGTAGTGTCGAACTCGATCCTCTTGCGTATCTTTTCGTCTCTGTTTCAATGGGAAACGCCGAACAAAGCTCTCTCTATCGCCTTCTGAGTGACATTGAACCTTCTGATAAAGCACTATGTTATAAAATGTGCTTACTGTTATTGTTTTGTGCGTCTTGCAGCTTCGTCTAAAATGCAACTCAACTTAATTACTATCGCCTTCTGTGTGACCTTGAACCTTCTGATAAAGCACGGCTAGGACATGTGTTTACTGTAGGTACGTTTATTTCAATACAATTCTATTACGATTGTGAAGTCAATTCTATTACGATTGTGAAGTCAATAAGAACATCTCAAATCTCAAAGATGCTTCAACGTCCAGCTGGGATGGCATTTCAAATAAAATTCTTAAAATGAACAAGAACCATCTCATTCCACCTATAGTTTTTCTGTGTAATTTAAGCATTTCGTCTGGAATAGTACCTAAAACACTTAAAATGGCAAATGTCTGTCCAATATTCAAGTCTGGGGACAAGACCCTTGTGTCTAATTATCGACCAATCTCTCTTCTCACATCTCTATCGAAAATTCTCGAGAAGGTTATGAATAGCAGGTTATCTCGAAAATAACAGCATCCTATCGGAAAATCAATATGATTTTCGCAAGAACAGGTCAACAGAAGATGCAGTTACAGATCTAGTAGATTTTGTAGTCACCAAACTAGATGATGGTAACAAATGTACTGGAATCTTCCTTGACCTTGCGAAGGCCTTTGATACCGTCTCCCGAAGCATACTTTTAAGTAAACTTGAAAGCATAGGTATCGGTGGCACTGCTCTTGAGTGGTTCGAGTCCTACCTCAGTGATCGCAAGCAGAGGTTGATTTTTTATAGTCCTTATACTAGTCTTAGGGTGCATCGGGTTCCCACCAAGATCTTAGGGTCCCAAGCCAACCTCACCTGCAAGTTGTGAACCTGCCGATCAACGGACGAGGCTCTGGCAAACAAAATATCCCGATAAGCGGCAAAAGGCTCGCCACCTATTACGTGGAATCAAAACCCTGGCGAAAAGTGGCCGTTTAATATGCCTCTGCCTACCACCTACCGAAACAGGCGTGAGTCTATGTATGTATGTATGTTTACTAGTCTTAACTACGGTGTACCACAGGGCAGCGTACTGGCCCACTCTATTCATTATATATATTAACAGCCTCTGCTCTTTGTCACTCTGTAAGGCAAAAATTTTTGCCTATGCTGATGACAAAGCAATCGTATTTTATGTCAAGACGTGGGCATCTGTTTACGAGGCGGCCGAGTCTGGAGTAAAGCAGATTGCACGATGGCTAGATTACAATTTGCTGACACTAAATGTGGCCAATATGAAAGTGATAAATTTTTGTGTCAACGCAAGGAACACTTGTCCAAGTCATCTCGCTATCAAATTGCATACCTGCTATAGTGACACAGACTTTGTATGCTCATGTCCCTGCTTCGAACAGGTAGCCCACATTAAATACCTTGGTGTCTATATAGACAAAAACTTTAACTGGTCAAAGCAGATCGAGGATGTGAGCGGACGAGTTAGGAAACTGCAACATATTTTCAAAAGAATGGGCCAGATCACAAACTTGAAGATTTTGAAGATGATCTATCATACTCTATGCGAATCTGTTCTTGCTTACTACATATCCGCGTGGGGGGCTACACTAAAAACGCATCTACTAAAAGCTGAACTCGCACAATGGGCCATTCTTAAAGAAGCTTATAAAAAACCAAGACGGTTGCCATCTAATAGCTTATACGAAGAAACGGGTGCAATGCGCGTGCGGCATATTTACATCATGGCCATAGCTCTAAGGTTCCATAACGTAGCTCTCATTAAAGTTGAGCTCCAACCAAATTCCCGTCGGAAAGCTAAATTTATATGTAGGCATAAACCAAAATGTAGGCTTGATTTTGGCAAACGGTGTTTTAACTATATGGGCCCACTCCTCTACAGTCAACTAAATCATAAATTTAATTTATTACCTATGACAAGATTCAAATGCAATTCTCATGTCAAAATGTATCTCCAACGTCTGGATAATGATGACACAGAGAAATTACAGAATAACTTGTAATCACTTTAAATCAATTTTAGATCGCGCACACACACTCTCTTACACACAAACACACACACTAACTCACACACACGCACACACACACACTTTCACACACGCGCACAACACACACTCATTCACACACACGCACATACACACAAACTTACACTCACACTCATTCACACACATGCACACACACACACAAATACACTCACTCTCAATCACACATGCCATGCACTCACGTACACACACACACACACATACACAAGTGCAAGTAACTTTGTATAATTATATAATATTTGTTCTTATACTTAACCTTTTAGTTTTTTGTTTAAGATATGTATGCTACATAGTTTTTATTTGTTTTGTGCCATGATGAAAGAGACTGGCCTCCACGACACAGGGAATCCTAGTGTGGGGACCAGGGATTTATGCTTTGTAATATGTATTTTTATGATTACGAAATAATTAATTCACTGCGAACATGAGTTGGATACAGTTCTTTCTCTTTATTCGATCCATATTTTTTTTGTCTCCACAATTTTCTTTTTTATTGTACTACATAAATATATTATACATAAAAACATTCAGTCCAAGAGAATGCCCAAACGTTTGTCTTGAGCGGGAATAGAACCTACGACCTGCTGTGTGGTAGTCGCTTACTCACTACCTCACCAAGATTAGTAAGAGATTAGTATATTAGTTACTTACTAGCCAAATTATTTATTCTCACAACTACAAATTATAATATAGTAGCAATTGTCTTCATTTAAAAATTCGCCATTTTTTCGTAAGCAGACCAGCCTCTTGCGTATCGTAGCAGAGTCACTTGTATCTATATGCGACTGAGTCTGCGCATTTGTACTGACATCGGCAAAGTAAGAGGTGTTTCTTTTTTAAGGATTTCCTGAATAAACTACACCTGCATTCACATGATCTGTCTCCGACATCAACATAAATAATATGTAGGCAACTATAACACTGAACTCTTATCACTAAACCTAAATGCAACCTTTCCAATTTTACGAACAGAAATCAAATTTATTTGCCAAACGAAATTGAACATGAAACCACAGAACATATGGTTTGTATCACGATGATAGTTAGTGGTGTTTGAAGATTTGAAAGGATGTTGTGAAAGCAGGCGGAAATCAGACGACTTGTTCTAAAGACACTTTTTAAAACAGACAAGCGGTGGTGTCAACGCGAGCGGGTGAGCAAATTATGGAGTAGTATAGCGGGCAAGCAAATAATAGTAGAGCGCGCGGTTGTAATGTTCGAGATACCTACCTATCCGTGGGTAGTATAGAGAACAAATTAATGCAATAAATGCATCGTTTTGTAATAATTGCAAAAAAATATTGACTTTGGCAGAGAGAAAGGATATTTACACGTAGGTACTTACGACCCAACCTATCCTCAAACTAAACATTTATTTTATTATTACTCAAAACCTTACTGCTAATCACAATCCGTGAACACTCAGACCTGTCCTTACATGACGCCGCGGCCACACCGCAGGTCCCGGCGCGTGAATAAATTATTAGCCCACCCCTACATTCGTTTATTAGCACCGCTGTGTCACATCGAAGTTTTATGTGTTGGGATATTCACAAAGATGACGGAATGCTCCTTCATCGTGGAATGTTCCGTGAAGGTGGGAACACGAATCACTTTTATAAGGCTTTATACAGGTGAAGATTTTTGTAGTGGAAGTGTGCTAGCTAGTGATTATTCTAACTTTTAAGGGAACCTGGGATGATTTGGAACCTGTAGATTTTAATCATCATCATCGTCAGCCTGCCATAATCGATGTAACGTTGTAGGTCACTTTTACGTTGCACGTGGGTCAACGCTGTTTAGTTAAATAAAATATAGATATATATATAATATACAACGTGTAACGGAAATAACGCACATCCTCAGACACCCCAATTAGAAAACCTTGTTATAATCATAATACATGCATTGAAATATTTTTTTTTATTAGCCTAAACATTGTTTTTTATCGAAAGTATAAACTTGATTATAAGTGAAATGCGTGGTCACTACAAACCTGCGCACGCACACAATCACACGAAACGTTTGCTGTGGTAAACAAACGACAGCGAAATACGATACGGTCTATCATCATTTTTCAAACATGGTTAGTGGCTACTGTGACTATCTTAATTTAATCTTACCTAGTTAGCATTATTGATATCTACATTAGAAATTAAAGTAAAAGAGTATCAATGAGAGATTTAAAGAAGAACGGCGTGTTTAAAGTTGTGAATCATATTTTTTTTACAAAAATAGAATAACCTAATGACTCACAGGCTTATTGTAACTTGGTTCGGCGTCCTTTTTTTAAAATGCTGACACCAGGTGTCCACCACCTGGCTCATATATGCCTTTAGTTCACTTAACACTTCAGTGTTTCTTTTCACTGTTTCAAAAGCAGCTGATATCTTTTTTTTAACTCCCCGGCACTTGTTGTCTCGTCACAATCAACTAGTGGTTTAATAGGCAGGTATGTCCCCATAAAGCAAAAGTCCAGGGGCGTCAAGTCAGGCGGAGGCTACTGAACAGGACCGCCGCGATCGATCCAGCTCTCCTTGTAGGTATTCGACATCACGATGATCTCGAACGTTCTACGTAAAATGCGCGGGGGCACTATCATGTTGATAATACACATTTTGTAAATAAACAAGTAAACTTGTTTATTTACAAAATGTTTTTTTATTTACATGTATTTTTATTTACAAAATTTTTTTCGCTACACTCACAGAGAATCCAGGTAGATGACTAAAATTTTATTTATCTAAGCGCAACAATGGCCGCCCGGCCGGCGCTGTACTGTACCTACCAGCGAGGGTGACCGACCGACGTGAGACACATTACGTCTCGCTCTTTCCCGCTGTTAATACGTAAGCGAAAGAAAGATGATAGATATTTTGGTGGTCAATTGTGTGTTATTACTTTGTACCGTGTTGTATTAATGTGTGCGTTCCCGTACGTGGAACCATTAAACAAATGCATTTAAAAAGAAGCCGTTCTACGTTGACTTAAGGTTTATTTTCGTATATTTCGAGTTTTGAAAGCAATGAGTGACTATAATTTACGTAATTTTAATTATTTTAGGATAAAAAAAAAATGATATTAAAAATGTCAGAAATGGATTCAGTAGCCGATTCTGAACAAAGTACTTTCAGGATGTGCATTAAACTTGTTACATGTTGTATATAATATATATATATATATCTCGGTAGAGAGAATGTAAAGAATATGTAAGAGAGTGTAAAGAATCTAAACAGCCTTTAGCAATAGGAAAATAAAACTGTTTTACACAATTGTGACTCTAAACCAAGATAGGAGAAGGGGGAATCGTGTAGTCCAATTAAAAACGCACCCCTGGATATGCAGAGGGAAGACGACTTAGCTTGCGATGCTGCGGCGACCAAAAAGGGACGACCATCTCCGCACGGTCGTATTTAAAGGCCCGAAGTGGAGTGACTGAGGTGAGAAGACGAAGGCCGCTACGGCGTCACAGCGACTACCTACTGAATACAGGCCCATCCAATAGCACGCCACTAAGCCCGATTTTCGGCTTTTTGTGTCGAGGCGCTGCCAGACACTTTGCGTATATCGTCACTCCACCAAGCTATTTGCTAAAAGTAATAAATTGCCAATTTATTACGCACATCGCTTAGAAAAGTCTGCTGTGCGAGCAGTGCCTCTTAGAAAATTCTGCCTGATAGTCTATTGATTTCCTCACTAAGCCCTCACTGCTCTAATCTGCCACGAAATTATCATCATCCTGGCGTTATCTCGGTTGCATCCAAAACCTTAAAAACCTGGGTCTGCCTTCTAGTAATACATAAATTCTTCAAACTTGTATTTCTTACAAACACTTACTTTTTATAAAGCTTCGTACTCTCTGAAGCTACGCAGACCCTTAACACTACGCACTGTATATTTTTCCCACTCTCATCCTCTCGAACGTTCGATTAGCTCCTAAACAAATACGCAAAGTTTTAAGTCGCCGCTCTTCGGTCGAGGATCTAAAGTCATTATCACAATCGTTCGGTTTCCACTATTCCGAGTTATTTGGACTTAGAAAGAGGTGAGTTATGAAGGAAGATAATCTGTGTAAAGAGGTTGTCAATAACTTTTGAGGTTATGATGAGGTTAGAGTTGTATTGTTGTAGTTTATAGGTATTAGACAGCCTTGGGGGAGGCCTATGTCCAGCAGTGGACGTCTTTCGGCAGATATGATATTCTCTTTTTTAAACAGTATTCACACAATCGCATCTTACATAATTAAACCTTACTAGTTATTATTATTGTGTCCGTAAAATTCAGAAATCCATAAAGTAATGTATTGTTCTTATTGTGCTGTACTTTGCATAGTTAAGAAGTAGTAACGTAATAAAAATATCGCGAGTAAGACCTGTTTATTAAATTTGTTATTAAAACTGTTCCAACTTAACCTTTGGTCAAGAGCCTTTTCTCAGGAACTCGTGGAGGTATCAAACTTATATAAAATCAAACTTCCAAGTCAACGCTATTCAAAGATACAGCTGTTTATGCCGCAAATAAACTCGCAAGGGAATCAAAACCTATAGAGTACTTCTCTGAAACTCAGAACTTTAAAATTTGTCTTATAGGACAGATAACATTTTATAGCACAGAAAAATTGCAAAAACCGTAACTTTTTTGTTGCATCAATCATACCTAATAAAAAATATTTTCTCGTACGGAACCCTTGGTGCGTGAATATGACTTGCACTTGACCGATTTTTATTAAGGCTCAATACATTAACATAAATTAGAATGTTGTATTCTCTCGTTTCCCTCGTAAGGGCATCGGAGTGAGAACACTAACTTATTACAGAATCATACTTCTTTCTTTCAATTAAACGACGAGGTGGCTGTTTAAAACACACCATAGGTGCAGTCAAAATCAATAGCTTAATATATAAAACCCTTGCGTTACTAACTGACTGACAGACACGCTACAGCCGAAACTATTGAGCGCAGGAAGCTGAAATTTGGCATGTATGTTCTTTGGGGACCGTAGGGGTGCACTAAGAAGGGATTTCTCGAAATTCCCACGGGAACGGCCAAAACGGGTAAATTAAAAAAATGCAGGCGTAGCTGCTGGCGTCCTCTAGTACTATATAATATTATGGAATACTTTGAGGCTCAGTGACGCTAAGTCCTCACGCTACGGTAACTCTAATCGAAAACCAATGCACCGTGGAGTACATATCATAATCATCGTATAGCCTATCGTAGTCCACTAGTGGACATAGGTGCCCTGCGTGATAGAAGCATAGTGAGTCGACAGGAGGATTTGGACTACCATCTCAGGCTAGCTAGACGGATTGGTACAGAGTCTAATATCAAGTTTTACGTCTCTTTGCAAAGGTTTTATTTGATTCGTGAATTTCTTTAATTTCTTCTTACGACACGCACAGAATTAAATGTGGTAGTGACACTTTGTATTTTTAATCCGTCACCAAACATACCAAGAATACGAAGCGAGGAATACACAGTTTTAAATAGTTTTTTTAGTCTCGCAGTGGAAGACGAGACTCTGCTAGAGGCGAATGGGCCTACTCACTAAAGCCACCGCTGTTTTCTACTAACGAAATATCACACATATTTCATCAAAATTGGTAAAGTTGATTAGAACCGATATCATATTAAAATCGAACGCACCCGAAACCGGCGAGCATGTGTGAAAAGAGTAATGAATGTAGAGGAAACGCGTGAGGTTTGTAACGATTGAACCAAGTGGCGCTCTGGTATATCTGTCTACCCCGACGGGGAGAAAGCTCAAGAGTATGTATGTGTTATAAAAAATATAAAACATTGTTACTTTAGCATGTATTAAATTTTTTACTCCGAGTTCTGACAGCTACACAGGGTGCAAAAAGCAATATAAAATGAATTTCACAGAAAAGCAAAACTATTTACGGAATGATGGAAACCCAGGCAATTTTCAGGCTGTAGTCAAATATTACAGCACCAAACATTACTTTATTAGGTTTAATGGTTTTTTATGCCGTATGCTGCGATAGCCTAGTGGAGATACCAACAGACTGCCGGTCAAAACCACGGCGCGCACCACTGACTTTTCGAAGTTACGTTAATTATTAATTGTCGCTTGTCCCGTGCCTCGTAAAACACGTTAAGCCGTTGGTCCCATCTGTCATGAAGATCTTTGGCAGTCGTTATATGGAGTCAGTACCTATCTATGAGAAAACTGACACTAGTCTTTGGGTTGCGCAGGTCAGAAGGTAAAGCTTATATTCAGCCAAATCCGGTTAGACTATTAAGCAGACCTCGGGTTGCAACTGGGATAACGTTTGGAGGATGGATGATGCTGTACAAGCTTATCAGCTTTTATGTATGTCACGCATGTATACATCGCGTGATAATGCAATACTAGGATGACATGAAGCTGATCTGATGACGGAGCTGGATGTTGGCCATAGGAACTCTGCAATAAAACGACATACCCCATCCAGTTTGGGCTCGTTTGATTTGTATTGTACGAGTACTTTGATCCTATATGTTTATCTGATATGCGAGCTTATATATGACGGCGACTGCTCATGCCTGTCACCAGAGTCATGGTTGTCTTCCATTTTGTGTGGCCACAGGCGTTGAAATAATTACGGTAGTTGATACGTCTCTTTATTGATTTTAAGCAAAAGTCAAACGAATACACTATAATAATCCCGTTGTAAACGGATAGAAAACGCGCTGATCCCCTGGAATGACGTGACTACCACTCCGTCCGCCGCTTCGTTCCAACGTGCTTCAACGGTCTGTCCTCGCACTTTACGTCATAACGGTCCTGACCTGTCAACCGTCTGTGTTGCCAATTTAAAATAATACTAACACACTATTACGTGTTAGTCACGCCATCTATGATTTCACCCAGGTACTAAACATGACGTTTCCTCACTAACAATTAACCAGATCAACTTCCGTAAACGTATTTTATCCGTCCAACTGACACCTTGCTCCGACACAGCCATCCTGCTGGACACTTAATATGTGTGTATATGTGCAAGTGACTTATCTGCAAGAGAAAAGTCACAGAAAAAGACACTGTTCTGCTCGGCCATGCCTGACCTATATTGTTCTATATTCATTAGGATTCGAGTAAAACAGATCTCGAATTTCAACACAATAACTTCAATCCAAATCGTTTACAGTAAGAGCACGAACAATGAATCACAAAGTGCGATACCGCAGATTTCTAAGAATAATAACAGACTTAGTCACTGTACAGTGTACAAGTCAAGTCACAAAACAAACAATTGACATTCAGTTTCATTGATACAGTACTTACAATCACAATCATCCACTACATTTTAGAGTAGCAGGGAAACAACATAAATCATCATCGCCTCTGGCGATGGCACACTATACCAGTCATATAATACTCACAGAGTAGCAGGGAACATATCACAATCATCATCGCACCGGCTACCAGGCTGCACCGGCTACCAGGCCGAACCGGCCACCAGGCTGGACTGGCCACACGGCCACACTAGCCACACGTCCCTGTGTGTTATTCTGAAACAATATTTATCATACAGTACCACATTGTTCAGTCATTCCTGTCCTAAACTAGAAAGTTTCAGTTTGTAGGCAGCTTATTTACGAAGCTTAATGAAACTCTAACAAAATCCTCATTTTATTTCAACTAAATTAGCGAACTACATTACCAACCATCAAAACAAAGAAAGTAATTAATATCAAAACTATTGTTCCACTACAAAGTTTCAGTATCAAAATCTATAACCAAGAAACTCAAATAAAACTGACATTTCACTATCGCGGTATCTCTCAAGATACTATTTCAAACCAAGTAAACCAAAACATTTAAGCTCTACACTGCCGTCATAAGGTAAAAGGGCACAACTAACATTTTGTAAATCAGGAGAAAATCGAGTTTAAACTGTTTCTTAGTTTTTGTCAATAATAAATTACGGTACTGTAGTCATATAAAATGTATAAATGGAAATAGTAGCGTCTACATGAATTCTATAAGATGATTTACTTTATTTTTTATTTTTACTGTATTTATTCAATAATCTACATTTTCCATTTCAACCTAACTCGAAAAATATTGTAAAATCATTAATATTACGTATTATAAGGCATAATTAACCAAATGTGACTTGCCATTCTAACATTTTAGGGAAAAAAGTTAAATTTTACTACATGTGATCATGGCTACGCATAGCCCTGTAACCTCCAGTTACTCATCTTTACTTTCTGCGAACCCCACATGGGAACGCCGAGTCTCTCCAGGACTCTATGGCTTCCACTGAAACCCAACCGCCGCAAAGCTGACTGCTTACCGCGTACTCACGGACTACTAAGTTAGTAGACGCAGATTTCTACTGAGCTACGGCTACACAACAGCCTCTGGTAGGGTCCGATCGTCATGTAAACTTAAACACATTCTTCAATATCAGAACTACTTTGTTCTACCTCAATTTCGTTATGGCTGGTCTAAATACGAAACTTATCTTTACCTACTCATTATCGATCAGAAAAGGACTTTTCACGTTCAAAGCAATGGACAATGCCTTTGACACTATGACACCGCACCACGGGCAACTATGCCTAACAAAAGCTTGTCGACGCACCGACAGCTATTCAATCTGCACCAATGGAAACGAGGGTACCTCAAGATTATCACAATAATGACTAACAAGGTACCCATCTTAATGTGAACAAGGTTAGGTATACCATCATCACTAACGATCACTTACCTGGTTCTACCTGCAATGAAAACTAAAATCGCTGAAAATTATTATCATAACGCACTACGGTGATCACTCAATCACTTGATAAATCAAGTTTAACAGTTACCAGAAACCTTGTACTGAATCACTCCTAAACGTCCTAATATAACTTGGAATTGGCTAAAGAAATTAGAGGCACTTGGGCAACATTCCCCGCCTATCACATGAATTTTAAAAACACACAGAAGGTAATATTTACTCGTAAAATCTTAAAATCGAATTTAATTTTACTAGTGGTGCCATCTAATAATCACTAGTAAGAAACATTTTTAATAGTGCCATCTATCAACGTGTTAAACATTTACGCACAATAATCGTCATCATCATCATCATCAGCCTATATCAGTCCACTGCTGGCCTCTGCCTCTCCTATGGCGCGCCAATGAGCTCGGTCTTCAGCTTTCCTCTTCCAATCCCTGCCCGCTGCCCTTCGAATATCATCGCCCCACCTAGCTACAGGACGCCCTACACTACGTTTGCCGAGACGCGGTCGCCACTCAAGAACCTGACCGCTCCAGCGATCATCGGTTCTGCGGCATATATGACCTGCCCACTGCCACTTCAGCTTACTTATTCGCTGAGCTATGTCGGTTACTTTAGTAGCACAATAATAAGCAGGCATAATTGCTACACCGGGATCGTCTGTAAATCAGAACTATAACGAAAACCGTTAGGTATTATCAACACCACGAGTAGGTAAAATAATGGCGCTAGCAATATCTTTCGATTATGGTCAGGTTACACTAACCAACCAACCACACAAGTCTAAACAGTACTGCAGTTCACAGGTCTATTTAAGAAATAAAAGCTACAAGCTGTGCGACACAAAATCAGCACGGTCAGCCGCAATAGATCCGCACAGACTCACACTATGAACTTAGTATGTACGATTCGATTAGTCTACCAACTTTAGCGCCGCTGCCCTGCGAAGGACAGTCTAGACCGGAGTTATTGCTCTAGGTTTAGCAGAAAACCAACCGAAACTGGGTGTTGGTTCTAAAACCAATATTATGACTGCACTAGAATAATAACTAGCACGTTTTACTCAGACGCACTTGCTTGGAATAATGCAAATCTGCCTGTACGCTCACTCTCATTACTATTACAGTCCATAAAGTAGAACCGAGACAAGATACTATTTGCAGGCAAGCAAATGATCACAAGGTGCGTGATCGAAAGCCGTTTAGTTATCTTGCATTTTGTGTGGCCACAGGCGTTGAAATACATAATAATTCCACTCGGTAGTTGCTACGCCTCTTTATTGATTTTAAGCAAAAGTCAAACGAATACATTATTAATTATCCCGATGTAAATGGATAGAAAACGCGTTTATCGCCTAGAATGGCAAGACTACCACTCCGTTCGCCGCTTCGTTCCAAAGTCAGGCTTTACAAACTTAGTTCAAATTTTATGGAATGTTCTAACTATAAAGAAGCTAAGTAGAGTAGTTCTCGTTTTGTACCAAAAAAAAACTAATTATGACATACATACCGTATTTAGACGATTTTTGCGCATGCGCGAATGCACAAGTGTTGGCAATAGTTCTCAGATGTCGCTTTTATCGATATTAACCATACAAAATAAAAATGAGTTAAGCTCAATAAAATTGTACCAGAGAAGCAATCATTCCTTTTAGCTTGCTTTATTAAGCAAGCTAAACGACTTGACTTGACGTTTTGTTTATTCAGAATAATGTAGTTTTTTAATACTTTAATTATTATTGAAAATTTTAATTTTAACATTAACAGACTGTGAAACGACCTTGTGCCATAATAATAATAATACCTACTGTGCATCAAAGTCATATAAGTACATATAAACCTTTATAATACAAATAATGTGTGTGTAACCTACTTAATATACCTACTATTTTCTATTTATTATACATAAGTATTGTAATAAACTTGCTTATTATTCAAATTCTATAAGTCTGCTAACAGTTGTCATTGTATTTTTGTAAGTTGTGTACCTATAGTCATAATCGTTAATGAAATAATTACTTAATAACAAAAGTTAAAACGATTGTAATTAAAATAAAATTGACAGAAATGCTGATGATTTGTTTTCTTTGAGATGGATGGCTCTTAGAATAGTAACGAATGCATAACAAGTGGCGTGAATGGCGTTATTAGCATTCCCCGTAAGTCGCTTGAGATTGACCTCTATTCCCGTATATATACCAATATACTCTGTGTTCCAAAGTGCTTCAACGGTCCATCCTCACACTTTACGTCATAACGGTCCTGACCTGTCAACCGTCTGTGTTGCCAATTTAAAATAATACTAACACACTATTACGTGTTAGTCACGCCATCTATGATTTCACCCAGGTACTAAATCTGACGTTTCCTCACTAACAATTAACCAAATCAACTTCCGTAAACGTATTTTATCTGTCCAACTGACACCTTGCTCCTACATATATTATTTTTATTTATAGACTCACACCTGTATCTCCAAAGGGGTAGTCAGAGGTGTTTTATTACACCCACATTTCGCCATGAATTTTTAGGTCCCACGTAATAGGTGCGAAAAATAGTATAAAAATTAAAAATAGTTTATTTTTGTGTTGCAAATTTACGTATGATGTATTGGCAGCTGCCTCACTGTTTAGTGTTGTGGTACGATCTTCTCACAGAACAACACTTTGTCAGATTTAAAATTATAGTATAAGACTCTGTCCTCTTTTTTTGTCTGATGTTTGAATATGAATACCTAGTGCGAGAGCTTTATAAAACAAATGAATAAATTAAAGGGAAAATATCACATAAACAACTAATTGTAACAATTGGATTTCTATCCCTGTAATGTCCAGGCGGCTACTTTAATCGCCATCCATGCATAACTGACTCCCACGCAGACGGAGCCGTAGGCAAAGACCAGTATCTCAATATCGTCTCCATGTGCCTTCCCCCTTAGACTTGTGAGTAGTAAAGTGTTTGTATTGTACAGTATTTTGTCCATCGCCGAATGTTATTAGACCGCGAGTGTGTGTATTCAACGAGTTCACTTCTTGAGATGGACTTGAGATGAGGGGCGTATTCATTTCAGGTTTTTCGTGAACTTTGGATAAGTGTATTTGCATGGCTCTTGATTTGTATTGATATTTATATTACTACCCCATTATGGGTATCTTATATGTATAGAGTGTCCGTGTGGTGACGGATTAAGAATACGGATTGTCACCATCCCATATCATCCCATGGGTGTCGTAAGAGCCGACAGAGGGAGCACATTATGCAGAGAACAGCACTGTAAGAGAAGGAAAAATTGATACAAACCCTATACCAACCCGTTTGGCCAGCGTGGTATAGTAGTCCAATTCCTCCTTTCAAAGGAGAGGCCTAGTCCAGCAGTGGACTGTTAAGGGCTGATGATGATGATGATATGTTTAGAGGATACAGGTAATGATATCTATCGGTCAAAAATGAAATCGTAAAGTCAATGATTGGCATTAGAATCACGTTAGTGAAATTCTCACTAGAGTGAAAGGTGCTGATAAAAACATAGTATAATATATATGTACTAAACTTTATTATACCTAAATCTTCCTTAGGAATCACATTATTAATACCTATGTGAAAATCGAACACAAATTTGTTAGGTAGTTGTGAGTGCGTGATGCCACATGTGATGTGAGTGCCACATTATATTGTATTTTGCTGAGAACACATTTTGTGTTTCCCCCGCACCGATCGCCCATAGCCACGCCAGTCGTCCCTTAGCCTTCTAACTAGTTTAACGTGTTAGCGTAAGAACTATTGTGAAAGCGAATAGACCTTGTGTTTGACCAGACTCTACGTTTCATTTATCTCCAAACTATACCCTCGCCACCGTAACACAGTGAACACGCAGTAGACAGTCAGATAGAAAATTCATACACCACAGTGAACACGCAACCTTGACGCTCACCCAATAATAGACATTTTACTTAACAGTAGTTTTTGAGTTAACCATTGGGTCAAATGATTAATGATACTGCCTCCGTGGTCCAGTGGATAGCGTATGCGACTGCTGATCGGAGGTCCCGGGTTCGATTCCCGGGTCGGGCAAAAAGTGTTACCTACTGGGATTTTCCGAATTCTCAGTAGCAGTCTGGTGAAGTGCCCGGTTACAGCAATCCCCTATAACTTAGGACCTAAAAATTCATGGCGAAAGGAGAATGACCATTTTTGTATGGAAGTTGGGCTAAGTTTGCTTCTTGATGGTTTGACCAGTAATATGTAGAAAATATAGTCGTAATTATATCAGGAAAAAATAAATATGAAATTTGGCGGCAATTCTTAGATATCGGACATTAAGATTCCAAATATTTTGAGGTTAAGTTTTGTTATAGTCATATAATTTAATCATATTAGTAGTAGTAAATTAGTTAATTAACGCCCGTGCTTTGGAGAGTAGATACGTTAAGCCGTCGGTTCCAGGTGACATGAAGATCTTTGACAGTCGTCTCGGGGAGTCAGTACCCTCAAATAAACTGATACTGCTCTAAACCATAAGAAATCGCTATCCCTTTGAGTAACGGAGGTCAGACGGCAGTGGCTATGTCGAAAAGCTGATATTCTGTTATATCTGGTTAGTCTTGTAAGAGAGCTCCTAGGCGTTTAAGTATTGGATGCAACTGAGATAATGCTAGGACTATGACGATATGATTTAATCATATTATCGGTATTTATATTAAAGGGAAAAAGGCGTGAATATATGTATGTATGTTATTTTAAGTCTCTGATATATATTTGATACATATACATAAGTAAAGCATATAGTTGTAACAAGAAGTGGAGCTACGAAGCAAAGCTACTTACATTTGAACGCCTGTACATTATATACATAATGTAAAAACTACCGGTACATTCTATAAGTTTGGGGTATTTTCAGTCTGATATATTATATTTCTTACTGAGAATTCTCAATACTATGTGGTACAATTAATGAGAATTTAATAACGCTAGTTGGCAAAATATAATCTCATTCCTTTGGACTTTATATTATAAAGTTGACATTAAAACTAAACTGTTTAATGCTTAATAGGCAAATGAAACACAGTTATTATGTTATTTTTCATTTTATTTGTTATTAT
This sequence comes from Euclidia mi, assembly GCA_944739405.2. Lineage (NCBI taxonomy): Eukaryota > Metazoa > Arthropoda > Insecta > Lepidoptera > Erebidae > Euclidia > Euclidia mi. The sequence continues at coordinate 2,190,073 of OX123205.2, read as the reverse complement.
AAATCTTCTTCAAATGAATCATATACCAATGAAGCAGGAGCTTGTATATCATATACCATAATGTGGTGCAGGTTTGGCTTCAGAAGTTGTAACAGCTTTAATTAATGTGTAGCATTCTAAACATCAGATTAGTAGAGTAGTAGAGACTCCATTCAATAATTCCTGAAACAAAGAAGTTAAAGTCCGTCTGAGTATTCGGTTAAGAGAGATAATTGTAAGAATTGTGAAGAAAAGTAAACAATACTTACATAGACTAGCGCTATCCATGATGTCAAAATATAGAGCGCCGAATGAGATAGCTCGTCCAAAGAATGGCGGTGCCGTGCTGCCGAGGCACCGCAAAGGAACAGTCAATAAGACCGCGATCCTCACCACGGTTAGTTGTTCTACGTCTAGACGCCATAGGTACTTAATATGTTACCAATAGAGTCCTGTGTCAAAATCTAGTAAACACACTAGTCACACAGTAAACGTGTTTAGCCTACAAAGGATTGCTCAACTGAATGTAAAGCACAGAAGGTAAATTACTTATTTTCCACAATATCATCGAAACACAAACGCAACGTTCATACGAGAAAAAGCAACTGTTTTCATGTCAAAATAACTGACGTTAGACATTATGGATGCCAGTGTCATAAAAATATGTTCCCACATTTTAGATAAATACAAAATATTACTTCGTAGGCAATATGTTGCATAAAGGATATAAATATTATTTATAGAAAATATTTCACCACCTGTTTCAAAATATCAAAGGGTTTTGGTGTTATTTTGGTTGTTAGAACTTTCATTCAGCTACACTGTTTGCACTATACCTGTCATTTTTCCCTATTTAAAGAAGTTTGCAAGAAAATGTAAACATTTGCCGAAATATGCAAAATGAGTTTTTAATACGAAATGGCAAATGGCGATGTTACTTATTTCCGAATAATGCAGATACTTATATTTTAGAACTAAAAATCCCCATTTTGCTTTAACATCAAATTAATATATATAAAATTATAAAATAAAAGAAGATTTTCCACGTATGAATGGTTTAGAAGCAAACGTGCCACAAAATAGCCCAGTTTTGGTCATTCTTCTTTGGGTGTAATATTACGCCTCTGCTTACTCCTTCGGGGATACAGGCGTGAGTCTATAAAAAATTTAAAAAAAAATCTTTTGTTAACATTTTTACAACATTACTTTGAAATTACCTTTCCGATATATAAAACTTAACTTTATTTTGAGTGTCCGATATTTCGGCACAGACACCCTTGTTCACGGATGAACTAATAGTTTACTACTATTGAGCTGCAATTCACTGCTTGAATAATTAATCACATTGGTATGACTGTAATACGTTATTGCGCATTAGTGAACTATTAACCGACTGAGCTACTAAATTATCAGCGCTTGGATAATTGTCCACCAACTCATTAGTAGCAACGGCATTTAAGGGTGCTTGTTTACCAGAGTAGGTACAAGCACTCCCTTAGGAGGAACAAGGCATTAACTGCACGGTTGGCGTAGTGGTTTAAGCGGCCGCTTGACACTGCGCCGCGTGCCATGGGTTCGATTCCCACACGAGACAACACTTTGTGTAATCCATCAATTGTTGTTTCGAGTCTGGGTTTTCATTGTGTCCGTTGTTTACATATTGTAAATCCCCCAGCGACACATTTACTCCTATTGCGGTAGTTGTCTTTTTAAGAAGAAAACAAAAAGAAAGAAGTCAGTGTTGTGCGCTGCGGGGTTGAACCCGAGACCCTCGGTATCAGTCTGTTGGTCACAATGATGATGACTTAAAATTTATTTCTGTCTAAAAGTTATAATATCTTGGACAAGTCAAACACGGTCATCTTATCACAAACTAAGCCGAGTATAATAATATAACAACCAGATATTTGATAACTAAGACGGATGTTATAGATGAATATTAAGTATCAATAACAGAAGTTAAAGCAATCACTCCACTGTTCCTCTTAGTTAATCACACTCGAACAATGCGTCTAACTGCTAACATTCATTCAATGAACGACAACCAATTATTGTTTGTTACAAGTCCCGTCTTTATCCCCTGTCTCGTTCACACTTGCGGTGTGTTATGTAGGTGTGAGTGGGATGGAAAATGTGCCGCGCTGCCGATTGTTTGATTTCCGTAGCGCTCTGCCACGCACTACCTGTGTCACTAAACGGGTTACGGGATAGGGATGGACTATGGTGGCATGTGGGAGTTATCGATATACTAAATCTATACTTATAATAAAACTGTAGAGAGGTCGATTCTGTACATTGAATATATATTTAAAATTAATGTTGGAGGATGAATGGTGATCGATACTGATGCCAAAAATGCAATTAATAATTTTTTTGTCTGTCTGTCTGTCTGCCTGTCTGTCTGTCTGTCTGTCTGTCTGTCTGTATGTGCACGCATGGGTCAAAAACTACTGAAGGGATTTTAACCAAACTTGGTACGATTGTAGTCCATACTCCTGGGCAGGTTATAGGCTATTTAACATAACGCTAAGACACATAGGAGCTGAGCAGTGACGACAAATTTGAAGCAAGTCAGATGAAAATGTGCTTTCGAGCTCTTATCCTCGCATACGTTGATCACACACCAAAAGTATGTACTACAAAGATGATGTCTTCAAAAGATCTACAAAAAAGTCCTTTATAGTATATATCTATCTTTTATAAATTTGACACAATAACGTGTTTAATCGTTAGGTATTTCTTCAAAGTGTACTTAAATACATAAATATATTGTTTTTCACAAAGATATATCTTTATCAAACTCCCATATTCAAAAAGTACACTTTAATATGTATTTTATAAAAAAATATAAAGAAATCTCGCCGCGCCAGTATGGATACGGCTATACGGTTGATTTTTGTTTAACACGCCCAATTTTAATTGAGCTTAAATCTGTATGATTAATTATATTAAATAGGGTTCAGCTTAGGCTGGACGTAATCGCACATGTAAACAGCTCGCAGAGTGGCGAGTCATTTCATTTTACTGTATGGGGATAAACACTGGGAAGACATTATCTGAAGCATGTATAAGTAAAAGTCCTCATCGATTACGCCATGGGTTTGAGATGCTGCATAATATGAAGACAAATTGGAAGAGGATATTTTTAGTTTCCCACAACAATCTAATAAACCGTTGCTTGACAGTTGACATATCTATCCTATTACTCAATATGGCCTGCCCGAACCATCATTTGCTGGTGTATGTACGAATAAAGATTACGCCATACACTAAATAAAATATTACCCATTAACATTAGAACTAGCCGAAAGCCTGCAAAATTATGTCTCGACTGAAGAACAGCGTTTAATATAATTATGATCGGGTGTTTCGTAGCGTGGATAGTGATTTGGGAAAAATACTATTTGTAGATGCTGGGGTGGAACGGGAAGACTTTTCCTACCAAGGTGATTTCGGCAAAGGTACGAAGCTAAAGTAAGATTGCGCATGCTGTTGCTTCATCGGGAACTTGAGGATGGTCGCAGCTATACCCGCTCATTTTTAATAATTTTACAATTTCTTCTCGATTCCATGAGAATTTTGAGAAATATGTCATTATGAAATAAAAAAAATAAGAAATGTTGTCTTCTTGCAACCAATAAGTAGTTTTGGCTGCACATTGTCGGTCAGTCAATCAGTAACGCAATGATTTAATATATGTATACAGACAGGAAACAGCCACATTGTTGCAAGGATGAATAAATAAATCAAGAGCGAGTCGGACTCGCCCATGAAGGGCTCTGTGCTAGAGATATACACTAAACATACCCATTATCTTCACCTAACCATATACCACTATCACTTTTTCACCGGTACAAATAACTGTTTTTCATAATGTTTGTATTAACGACCAAGTTATATTTGCGGTTTTTTAATGTAAAGGCTACAGACCACATATCGTTCAAACTAATTTTCGTTGGAAGTTTTTATTACGATCTACAGCATAGGTATCTATTTCTTAGATTTGTCATTCTCTTACATCAAAAGTTTGTGGACGGAGGGGCGGGGAACGATACTCATTTAACCACTTTGGAAGCATCTATCTTTCAAACGATTGACTTTGAGAAATTGATAATTTCAGGTACCTACCCTAAAATTATTTTTAAATACCTGGACATGCCATAAAAGTATTTTCACGTCAGCTCCATGTATGGAGATATATACCCCTTAATATTGTCTTTCCTTTTTTATGTTTAAAAGTCGGGCAGCGGTTCACAGAATACATCTTTCTAAATATATTCAATGATGTAGTCTTAATGGTTTCGGTATAAGATGGCAGTAACATACGGAAGTCCAAACAGACAGACAGTTAAGGCGAATCTATCAAAATTCCGAATTTTGCATTTTTGGATAAAGACTCCTAAAAAGTGCCTACAATGTTTAAAATTCCGATCGACTTGGACCACGCAGTGTTCTGTTTGTTATACCTCTAAAAGCAGTGACAAAGCTAAGATTTAACTTTATTGTCATCTTATCATATGAGATGAATATACGATGGCAAACCGTGAAGCGGTCTTCTACCATGCTTAGACCGCTTCACGGTCTAGATCGCAAACCAAGGGAAATCAAGGAAAAAAATTGGGCAAGTGCGAGTCGGACTCGCGCACAAAGGGTTGCGTACCATTATCTATAAAAGAAAATCACGTTCGTTGTATGTATACTTAAATACTTTATAAGTTTCTACCTGTTTATTAAGATCGAGTAACAAATTGCTTAAAAATTACGTTTGTTGTATGGGAGCCCCCCTTTATTATTTACTTTTTTTAAATTTAATTATTTATTTCGAAAGGTAATATACAACTACATATTCTGTAAAAATTTAAAGCGTCTACCTGTAACAGTTAGTAATTTTGAGCAAAATATACGAAAAAAACACGTTTTTTGTATGGGACCCCCCCTTAATTTTTTATATTTTTTTGTTTTTAGTATTTGTTGTTATAGCGGCAACCGAAATACATAATTTGTGAAAATTTCAGCTATCTAGCTATCATGGTTTATGAGATACAGCCTGGTGACAGACAGACAGACAGACAGACAACGGAGGCTTAGTAATAGGGTTCCGTTTTTTACCTTTTAGGTACGGAACCCTAATGACGAACCCATAGGCGGTATAACAGTACTTTTTCGTGGCGATTTTCGTTAGACTCTGTCTGTTATACCACAATACAATATGAGACAAGAGCTGATGAAAAAAGAAGTCTAAAGAGTTCATAACTATGGTATTGTAGCATCGCTATGCATTTGACATTAAATATGCGAGCGCGATTATGAGGCAAGGAACATACACAGGCATTCTCTGATCTTTTACTCGCGATTGGTAACTTCGCGATGTGGACTCGCACGAATAAATAAAAGTCATTTGAGCTATTTTCAGGACATCTACATCTGCACTATTCGATATAAGTATTATTATGCAACTTAAAACATTTTGGGTATCAATTCTGTAGCCTAATGAAAAGACAAATGATAAATGATAAATAAAAATGGATCACCAAAATGTATGTACGCGCATAACTTCCAAACGGCTATACCAAATTGGATATAATCTTTCTTTTATGTGTTTATTATTGTCAGGAGAAGGTTTGTATGAAAAATTAAATGCAAATAGGTATTTAAAAAAAATATGGCGGTACGAAGTTCGCGGGGTCAGCTAGTTAATTATAGATATGACATGTTCCTTTTCAAACAAATCTGAAAGTTAGAACGTTACGTTCTTTAGACCAAATACCCGTCCATGCAGTGTACAATTTCAATACAAAATAGCACACTCCAAGAGACTTCTCATAGTTGAATAGAGGGCGATGCAGTACCAACAGTTCAAGGTAGGAGAATCATCAAGATCTCTGAAAGCTGTTATCGATAATGAAGTATACTTGAATATACTGACAAGTCGTCGAATTCAGCCATTTATCTGTCTCCACACGTGAAATTCTGGAATACTACCAAGTTAATGCCAATGAAAATCAGGAATTTATAATCCACTGTTGCTTATACTACCGGCGCAGTTCCAAGTTGATACTGTTAGCTAAATAAAGATAAAGTTAGCAAAAGAATAACTTATATTTGAACAACAGAATCTTATCCATCATAAGCACTTCTATTTCGTATTTCAATACTTGTTTTCCAATACAAACTTTATTCACATAGTTCAAAAGTTAGTCTTTTATTTCTGTTCACGTAGTTCAAGGAAAGTGAGTTGGGAGATATCCAATCTTGTTTAAAAGTGAGGTGAGCAAAGTTATTTGTAGCCTAGTATTACAATATTCAAATATAGTTATATGCTGTTTTCAGTACACCTCTTTCTTAAATATAAAGTCATCCCGTGACAACGTGTAGAACCCATTTGTTTTTTCCTTCTCGTTGTGGAAATGCATTTACGCATACCCCCGCGGGATGAAAAGCATGATGTATGTGGGACTCAACGGCTAGAGTGCAAGGCCGTAATACCCACTATAACCATAGCGCATACTTCCACGACATTTAGAGGCGCCAAAGGGTTGCATTAGCATTCTACCCTGGCACGGATAGCCCGAAGGCCACAACCTCCTTGGCGGCGGATGAAGGTGTTGGGCTCCGCCGCCAACACACACAGTGGCAGCAGAGGATAGGGAGGATCGCAACCAGACAACACCGCATCTCCTCTTCCTCTGCGGCACCACCGCAACGCATCGAATGGTGCGCCCCCATTTGGTTGCGGGAGATAGGGCGCGCGGCAATGCAACACTGACACGCCTCTCCTCCCGCGATCGCACCCGACTGCGGGGGTAGACAGAACTGTTACCGCTTAGCTTCACCGTGGGTGTCCAACCCACTATTACTGAGCTCCCCCAACACGACAAGGTGGAGATCCCACGGAGGGGATGTGTAGAACCCACGGAGAAACATTAAGACAAATAGATTACATATCATCTTTATTTAGAAATAATTACGCAATGTAAAGCTCGTTACATAAATATTTATTTGCATGTGTGCAAATTGCCTAAGCTTGGACGCATTTGAGTATAATGAGTAAACACTCTTCAAAAGGTAACAGCTATCTTTTCCAAGTAAAGATACTTACAGACTGCCATGCAGAGGCTATCTGGTTCGAAGCTATTTGTTAAATTGATAAAGTGTACAAAAATAAAAATATCGATATTTTAAATCGACCATCCCACCTCACTACGCATCTCGCCGCTTATATTTCGTATCTGCCGTCTGTCGAACATCACTATTGATTCTCGCGACACGCCAGCGCTGTGTCACTTTAGTCCTACATTTTATTTTATTTGAGTACGTTCCCGACTACTTATAGCACTACGTAGAATGAAAAATTACTTTGTCATTTTAAAGTGAGTGTGTGTTGGTTCAATCTCCTTTTGTGCTTTGAAGTCATGTTATGTTAACCGTTTTCAGCATCACATGGAATGCCCCCGTCACGACTTTATCCCCAAAGAAGTTAGCAGAGGTGTATAAAACACCCACACTTCGCCAGCCGGGCGAGCCTATTGCTATCTACCGGTCATATTATTAAGCGAACGATAATTAACAATTTATGCACACATATTTTTGAAAAGTCAGAGGTGTATGCCCGGGGTATCTGGCGATCGACCTCGAGACCATCGTCTCGACAGTCCGTTACGTACACCACTGGGCTGTCGCCGCTTTGTCTTATTACTCTTTATTTATTTTGCTCATGATTTCGTTTACGTACATGACAGCAAGCATTTATTTTAGTTACAAGTTTTAGGGTAATAAACTCGATTGAAATCTATTACATAGATACCAGTAAAATAGCAAAAGTTTAAAAGTATCAGCAATAAGATAACTCACATAAAACATTATTTGATTTAATATACAGTAAATTAAATTTATAAAGTTCGTTTTTAAAAGACATCACGTATGTACTTGTCTGACCTTATTTGTGAGAATTGATACAACAATTCTGTATAATTTGGTAGCAGAGTCTACGCGGAGATCCCTACGAGTGCTACGATGCTACGACTGCTACGTGGCTACGTGAGACACTTTATGAGAGTAGTGAAATTTCAGGTCCTACGTAATAGGGGGCGAATATCCCAAAGATATTGACTAACAGTTACCCTGTCATTTACTTGTCACCAAAGAATGCTGGCCACATTTCCACGTTGTAAGGCAATACAACGTGGAAATGCTGCCAGCATTCTGTGCACGGTCCCGATCGACGGCGATGTAGAGAATTGCCTGTCATGGTAATCCTCTCACCCTTTATATTTCTTATTTATAGGTATGTTTGATGAGAGACCAACTGACTGTTACGCAGAATCCATGGCACTCACCAATGACGTTTCGAAGTTTAGTGCGTTTTAGATATTTAATTATCGCTTGCTAATCGGTGAAGGACAACATCGTTAGGAAACCTGCATGTCTGGGAGTTCTCGAAAGACATGTGAAGTCTACCAACCCGCACTTGGCCAGCGTGGTGGACTCTAGCCTTATCTTTCTCACAGTGAGAAGAGGCCCTTGCCCAGAAGTGGGACAGTTTAGATACAGGGCCGGTGACGATGATATGTACATTGTACATATCATCGTCATAAGGCACTATTATCAACAGCAGAATTAAGTGGGATTTTAGAGCATGAATAGGAGTAACACACATGACTTAAAATCTTACATTATTCCTTTTTAAAATTATCAAGTTCTTTCATACCTTTAGATTAGATTAGATTAGATAATGCTTTATTGTACACCATACACAGAAATTTTACAGAGACAAGAGAAATAGTTAAGTTTACAATTTAAATGCACAATGGGCGGCCTTATCGCTAAAAGCAATTTCTTACAGGCAACCTTTGGATGGACAGAAATAGACTAGAGAAATATAATAATTCAATGGTGTAGTAATAAAGTTACTTGCTTAAATTAACATATACATACGGTGCATAAATACATAATAAAATACATATTAATATACGTGATAATATACATAATAATACATACATACATAATAATATACATACCTTTACCTACATACTTACAATAATTGTGCATTATAATAGTTTATGATATATTGATGATATGTTACTTATCTATAAACAAATAAAAGTTTTATGTTTATCGTACATATTATGGTAACTGTGCTTACTAATGATACAATAATATGTGATTTATTATATAGTGACTATCTAGATTAGTTGTTTCACTTTCTTTTTTTATTTTTGTATTGGATATAGTAAATAAAACGATAAAAAGATTCAAAAACAAAAATGTCTTTTATCCGTTTTAGAAGTACACCACAGTGATAAAACTTGTCCACAGTAATTGTAGGACTAAAGCAAACTAATTAATATCAAAATCATTCTTGGCCGCGGACCGCCCAAGCTCCATACAAATTTGCCCATTGTCCTTTTCACTTCCCAAAAAATTTTTCGCGTAATATCATTTGCCATATTATTACTTAGCGAAAAATCTATTCACAAAAAATTGTAACGCAAACCTAATGTTTGGGAAATGAACGTTTAAACTATAACTTGTTTACCAACTAGTACTTTAAACATTTTTTATTTAGTCAAATATTTCAGTTGGAATAACAGTTTTTACGCAAAATCAATAATTATCCTAATCTGAATAGTTCAGTTCTGGGTAACCTACTAAAAACAATTTATTTTTTATAGTAATGCAAGTCGTTTCTGGCACTCGCCGGCCGCTACCGCGGCACCGCTCGCTTCGCTCGCTCTGCTCGTGCGTAGGAGGTCACAGTTCTAACCTAACCTAACCATTTTTTTAATAATTAACCTACTCTAACTACTTCCATAAATAAACTAATATCACCAAACGTTTATTGTCTAAAGATTGTTTGCTGTGATAAATCATTTGATTAAAGACCAAATGCCATACTGACATTATACTTGGTAATATTTTGCCAAGTAAAAATTTGACCAAATAAAAATATACGTATTAAAATCATTCGAAATATTGCAATGGTATAAAAAAAGTTTGCTAAAATTTGTTTGGGTAATGAAATTTTGTCAAAATCTTTTCGGCAAAACGGCAGGATCCCCAATAATTAATTATCAAGTCAATCGTGTTTCGTATCAATCAAATAACATCTAATTATCTAATTACAAGTTGTGTGGTGGCGTTAAATTAAACACTATACAATATAGATGGCAAAACATATCAAAGTAGTAGAGCAAAATCGGGTTTAAACTTTCGCGATTTGTATACATCAGTGGAGAGACAGTCTCCCCGCAACCACGACCGGTGCGAGACGATCGGAACGTCGAATAAATATAGGTATTTCTACCTTAAATAAGTTTATTTTACGCGATTAAAACCCGCTAAATTATTTTGTGTGTATTAGAGCAAAACCCCAAAACTACACACCAAATCCTCTCCAATACTATCATTCACAGATAGAATCATTGGAAAATGTAGCAGTTATTTAGTTAAATAAACATTGTTAATGATATTCAGGAGGTAGTCTCAGCTGTGAGCGCCCGGACTGATGGGATAGATAACTAATTGGCCTCGTCGGACATCCGTACTGTGAGGACGGCGACACATTTTATACTGTACGGCACGACGACGATGCGACGGTAAGAGGCCCAATGCAATTATATTTGTTCAAAATGCAGTTTCGATCTAGTATCAGTGTTATACTTGTGTCATTAATAGTATTCTTCTAAATTATACTATTTGCACTGTAGCATGGTGCGGATGATAGTTGGCTATATGACGTTGTCATCTGTCAGTACCACATGACTAGTGATGTGACGTTATGCAATTCATTTTTATCGATCTAACGATAATCGTAGCATAAATCTAGTTCTCATTAATAGTGTGAAAAAAGCGAGTTTTTTAAGTGGCTGAATGAAAACGGAGTTACAGCAGATATAAAAATTGTAAAAGCAGAGCTTATTTCCTTAGTACGGCGTCATAAGCTACTAACGCCTACCTATGCTTTGGATGAAATGGCAAAAGAAAAAGGCCACCAGATCCTTCGACTACTATCCTACCATAGCCAGTATAACGCTATTGAGCTGATTTGGGCCCAAATAAAAGGTCACGCCACAAGAAATAATATTTCGCCACCATTTATGGCAAATAAGGTGTTGACCCTATTAGAGGAGGCCATCAACATGGTGCAACCTGAAGACTGGTCGAAGGTTGTGAATAAAACAAAAAGGGACATTATGTTTGTTCCTCACTATCATAGTCAGGAACAAACATAATGTCCCTTTTGAGTTAAGACGAATAAAATCATTTTTTTTTATATATGTTCTAATATTTTATTACTATAACTATAGACTTTTTACAATAATAATTGAACTACACCAAAAATACGTTCTTTATTATATAAAACATCGACTATGCATCCTAGCAGGACATCCCATCACTAATTACGTGTATGGCGTTACGTTATACGCATAACACTTTGCTTAATTTTTCTTTCCAATACATTTTATTTGTTGACTAGAACATTCTGGTTGGGTTTACTTTAATTTACTACAGTAATTAATGATTTAATTTATTACGAATGTGGTACTGCTGACATACCCTCAAATAAACTGATACCGGTCTAAACCATGGAATATCGCTATCCCTTTGGGTTGCGGAGGTCAGACGACAGTCGCTCTGTAGAAACGTTGATATTCTGTAAAATCTGGTTAGACTAGTAAGCGGATTCCGGGCTCCAAGGTGAGAAGTCTTGGATGCAACTGAGATAACGCTAGGACGATGATGATGATGATGTGGTACTGCTGAAATACTATGTCATAATTTGTAAATCGGGGCAACTTTCAAGAGTGAAATGAAACGTTACTGAAACTGCCACCCGCACCAAGCTACAGCGCAAATAGTATAACTATTATTTGAATGATTAATGAAAAAAATTTCAAACTATGTGTTAATATCGAACTATATATTAAGTCAAATTAGACAATAATGGCATTAAGTTAGCAGAATACAAATTGTGAGTCAAATGAGAGGGCAGGAGCGGAGGGGATTCACATATTACGCTTTTGGGGTGTGTGTAAATGAATGGTGGATGGTTTAACTATGAGGCATGAAGTGTACTTCTAGGTATCGTAATCTAATTAGAAGCGAGGCAAGCCTAATAAAGAGATGTAAACTTTGGTGTACTTTCTACACACTTTATATGTATTTTTTTTTGTATTTTTAGAAAAACGACTCCCGCTCTAGGTCTGAATCCTGTGTCGCGGGGGACTTTACAAACATACGACTGACGGACACAATGATCACCCAGACTCGAAACAACAATTTATGAATCACACAAAGTGTAGTCTCGTGTGGGAATCGAACCCACAACACTCGGCGCAGTGTCAAGCGGCGAGGCGGCTGCTTAAACCACTACACCAACTGTGTCATGCGTATCATGTATTGACACTTTGTTAATACTGTCAGTGGAAGGCGACCAAGTCTGGGGCAAAGCCTACGGAACTGCGCGGCGGCGTGGCGCGGTATTTCTCTGTACAGAGCGAGGGCTGACCGTAGAAAAAACCCAAAAAAACCTAGTTATTTTGAAAACCAATATTTTAATCAGCCTGGAGTCAATCAGATTTAATTACAAAGATACGCTAACAAAGCTGTAATGTGGTTATTTTTTCTTTAAGTATTAGCTAAAGAATACTAATATTTCCAAAAGTAGCCACTGTACTATGCATGTAGACCCTAAATACCTCGAGCCTTCACACAAGTACATAGGCCTATTTAAATACTACTACCCTTTCGGCTTTTCTTCTTCACTCTTTACTCTGTCTTTCTTCCTTCTTCTCTTCCTCTTTTTTAACTACGATCTACATATTTTTGAAAATCAGAGTTGGCAACACTGACTGTATATCAGCACCGTTTCCGCCTTCCGCTGTGATTATGTCGGCTTCCTATTGGTCGGCCGGGTAAGCATGGTGTTGCCAGTGAGCAGCAATAATATTCTACCTAATAATAATCAATACTGAAATAATATGTTACTTTTGTGTTTTTATTTTCTGTCTTAATTTAGTCTTTTGCTTTATATTTGTATTATCTTATATTTTTTGTTTACTTTATGAGTTTATAGTGTGTGACAGAAATACATATTTATTTTCTTTTCTTTTTTTGCCTTCATTTGACGAATGAAGAATAGGATCTTTTCTTATGTATTAAAAAAACTTTATTTATTTATTAAGTTGGTCCACTTTGTCAAAGTTTATGTAACACTAGGTTTTGTCCGTGGCTTTGCCCTTGGCTTTGGGACAAAAGCCGTTTCATGTGATATTCTCACTCACTGAAACTCCTTCCTTTTTAAAGTCTATTGAACTTATAGTCACTCGTACTTAAGTCGTCATAAAGATAGTAGAGCCTTGCTGATTTCAGCATGAATGGGCCAGCTCAACCGGGGAAGTACTACCCTCTCACAGAAAATCGACGTAAAGTAACAGTACTTACACTGTTGCGTTTCGTTCGGTGAGTGAGCGTGCCGGAGGCCCTATCCCCTATTCCTTCTGCCTCATCCAATCCCTTATCCCAACCCCATGGGGCGGCAACGCACTTGTGACTCCTGTGGTGTTGCTTGTATCCATGGGCAGCGGTAATTGCTTACCATCAGGCGATCCGTCTGCTCATTTGCCGTCTATTACTATAAAAAAAATCATGTCGTGTCCGTGTCGTCCTGTCTAAAGTACTCTTTGCTCTATTGTCTACCAATACCTTCCGAAAGAATTAGATTTGATGTTTGTGCTACAAATATCCGTGTGGTTTTCATTTGAAACTAATGACTCTTTTACTGCAATGTAAAAGTGTATTGGCGTTTGGTATAGTGCGTAAAATTAATTAAGCTATTCGCTTAACTATGAATATTCTTGACGGTATTAGAGTACCGGCAGCCCCATGTTCTTTTCCTTTTACCGTATTCCACTCCTATTCCTTTAACCATCCAGATCGACAATACACTCATGTGACTTCTCTCATTCATTTCTTACTGTCAGCATAACATAGGGGAGCCTTCTACTCGTTTGCCTCCTAACACAAATCACTCTTATCACAAAAATAGAAAAGGTCGTGTCGTTGTTAATCTCTCTCTCTCTAGCTATGTATCCAACATAGTGTTTGGATCAGCTGTCTTTGTGTTTCGCTTCTACTCTATACTATACTAGAGGGTGCCTACGGCTACGCCGGCAATATTTTTTTTTATTTACTCGTTTTGCCCGACCCTCAAGGTATTTCGGGCAATTCCTTCTTAATGCACCCTTGTGGTCCCAAAAGAAAATGCATGCCAAATTTTAGCTTCTTGCGCCCAGTAGTTTTGACTGTAGCTTGTCTGTCAGACAGTCAGTAACTCAAGGATTTTATATATACAGACAGATTAGACATCACCATCAATAACCTTACATTTCCTCTTGTCCTTTAGCAGTACATCACTCCACATTGTTCTGAGTCGTCCACTAGATTTTCGACCAGGGAGGTCAAACTGTAGTGCCAAATATTGACGTAGTCTGGTGCTCCTTTTACGGCGTCTTTTTTTCCATCTTTACGGCGATGTCGCGTCCACCGAGGCACCCCGCACGTAACTACTTGTAGTCGTGTTGAGTATAATCTAGAAATGTCAGATCTCTTTTAATGTATTTTTCCTAAGACGCAGAGTAGTGTAGTGTGTTTGTCCCCAAACAATTTAAAATCTCTCAGCCAAAACGATGGCATTAATCGTGCATCAGTGGTTTAAGTGATCGACTCATCACTGCCGTAACGTCGCGTTTCGTGGATTCGACACCCACACATGACAACAGTTTGTGTGATTGATACGTTGTAGTACCGAGTATTTGTGTCTATAGATTGAATGTTTTGTATATCCCCGCGGTTGTTGTTGTGGTCCTAAGGCAACCCGCTGGTGCAGAGGGCCCCAACAAGTTTTCTCCAAGCCGGTCGATCCCACGCGATTCTTCGAGCGTCTTCCCATTTGAGTTCTTCCTTCTTGAGCTCCTTGTCCACCGATCTCCTCCACGTGTGTACTGGTCGTCTGCGTCTTCGCCTACCCTCCGGTTGCCACTCAAATGCGATTTCAGCAGCATTACCATTTTCCCTACGGAGAGTGTGGCCAATCCACTTCCATTTCCGCTGGGCAATTTCTTGCAAAATTGGAGTTTGATAGCATATAGACCACAACTCTTTATTAGAGATGGTTTTAGGCCAGAAGATACGAAGGATGGATCGAAGTGACTTATTCACGAAGACCTGTAGCTTACTCGTTAAGCCTTTCGTAACTCTCCAGGTTTCACAGCACCGACTTTACGATGGACTCGAAAAGGGAGAGTTTAATGCGCCTGGTGAGAACATTGGATTGCCACACTGGTCTAAGTTGGGCTTACGCTGCTTTGGCTTTTTTAATAAGAACTTCAATGTCCTCATCTGAGCCTCCTGTGTTTGTCATGATGCTTCGGAGGTAAGTGAAATTGGTGACAGTGGTCAAAGCCTGGTCGTCGAACTTCAATGGGGTCGTGTCGTCACTAGGGAGTATCCGCATATCAACCGTTTTACGAGTGTTGACTCGAAGCCCACGCTTTAAAGCAGCCTTCTTCAGTTCTTCAAGCGTGCTTTGGGGTTGAGGTAGCGACGGCGAGATCAACACTATGTCGTCAGCATAATCCAAGTCCTCAAGTGTAACATTTCCCCACTGAAGGCCGTTTGGTATCTGTGTGACTTCCCTCATTATATCGTCGATCAAGATGACAAACAGGAGTGGTGACAGGAGACAGCCCTGTCCCCGCGGTACTACTACTAATATTATAATGCCGAAGAGTTTGTTTTTTTGGTTGAATGTGCTAATCTCAGTAACTGCCGGTTCGATTTAAATAATTTTTTTGTTAAATGTACGGATCAGTAGCTCTATACAACGCGGCAGGCTCAGCTAATAAAATATGTAGTCAGATATTACTCTAATTTACTATAATGATGTTTATAAGTAATTAAGTTTAAATGTATTATTAAGTTCTTGCCAATCGCCTTGTCTATCTAATACATAGTGTAACGTAAGCATGTAAGTAGTACCGACATTATGAATAGAGCGATGATCCCGGGATTACCGCAGATTCATTAAATTATAATGATTGATGTAAGCCTGATATCTATACCTATCTGTTGTTACTGGCGGGGATTAATTAGCCATCAACTGCTAAGATTGTCGTTAATACACACAAATGATGTACTTGTTATGTATGGGGCAAGTTAGTTCGATTTACTAGAACTGCACCTGTATCTGCTGATGGTGCACTGGATATAGTAGTCTTACGTGTTGTCTTTTGTGACGCTCTTTTGAAAGATGTTGATGGTTGGACGATGATATAACAATTTTTTTTCGGTCTTAGCCTTATGGGCTTACTTTTTTAAATTATATTTGATTACTGGCTTTACGGCCAATCAGAGCCGGAGGATGTGGTATTGCCACTAAAAACCACCCCGAATGTCGACTAAAGACGGCAGAAGCCGATCAGTCTTCCATCCGTTGCGCCATGTCCGCTCCTTCCCAATCCCTGGACAGGCTACAAGACCTCACCCGACCCTACTGGCCCAGCGTAAAGGATAGCCCACGCTTGACATATTGTGGCCTAGTTCTAAATAGAAGTACTACACACACAGTTAAGAGATATCATTCGTTAAATGATAACAAAAAACAAAACACAAAAAACATTTATTAACTAAGAGTAAATACAATTTTTGTTCATATCCAGTGGCCCCACACTAGGCAAGCCTGTCCTGTGGGTGCCTACTACTATTTCCTAAACGATTACAAAGTGTGCTCGGACGACATCTTAAAACTAAATTTTAAATTAATAATAATATAAAGAAGGGTAAAGGTAGACTTCTTAACTTATTCTATAGACTATTTATGTGTGTAAATCAGGATGTAGTAATAATACTTAAATATATATGTATATTTATATGTAAATTTAAATAATAATAATATATATATATCTCAATTGTTGTTATGAAATTTACTTAATAAATAAAATATTGTACTTATAAATTCGTATTCGTGATAGCTATGCCTTAGTACCTACTAATTTATTCTTTATTGAACAACAGGTTGTCATGTCAGGTGCACTAAAAGGTTTTCAGTTGAATCGTATGATAGTGTTAGGAGCCAGTTTGTGATTTTTATTCTTGCCTCGTTAACGGAACACTGCTTAATATCACACATATTAGCTACTCTGTTGTAAATGAAGTGGTCGATGAACGGACTAAAGCGTCTGGCAAAAGATGTTCTAACTTTGGGTACCTCAATTCTGTAAACGCGGCGTTTCAAGAGATGTGGATATTCTTTGCTATTTATTGTTTCCTTATGCATTTTTAAAGAGGATTTTAAAATAAAAAGCTGGCGCACATTAAGCGTTTTGGAATCCATGTATAGTTGCTTAGTGGGGTACCTAAAGGGCTTTTTAAGCATTGTTTTAAGCACCGATCGCTGTGCTCGTTCGACCATTATCATATATGTTTTGGCGGCACTTCCCCAGCAGTTTACGCAGTATGTAATTAAAGATTGGCTCAATGCATTGTATACCGTTTTTAGAATCTTAATCGGCGCTGAGGATCGCAGCAATCTTATTATATTTGCTGTTTTACGCACTCTACCTGCTAGGGCTGCCAAGTGTGCTTTAAAATTTAGATTTTGGTCTATTATGACACCGAGGTACTTTATAGATTCTGTCTTCTTAATAATTTCGCAGTAACAGTGTGTCTGATTCCTACAGCTGTGTACTTTGACCTTTAATGACGAGTCCGGAGCCGACGAGTTTGTCTTGTGGAATGTAATATATTGAGTTTTTTTGGCGTTCAGTGTTAGCAGGTTACGACCCAACCACCTGTATATTTTGTTCATTCCTGTTTCGGCATTCGTGACTACCTCGGACCATGTAGCACCATCATAGAGTATAACAGTGTCGTCTGCATAGCATATTATATCAGCCTTGATAACATTATGTATATCATTCATATACATTATGAATAATGTTGGTCCAAGGATGCTACCTTGCGGAATGCCAAAATTAATTAAGTTTAGTCCACTTTCGTGGTTACCAACTCTAACGCTTTGCTTTCTATCCGTCAGGTAACTTTTAAACCATTCGAGAGCAATACCCCTGATTCCGAACTGCTTTTCTAGCTTCCGCAGCATAATCGGAATCGAGACGGTGTCGAAGGCTTTTGCTAAGTCGAGGAATATGCCTATGCTGCACCTGTTCCTGTCAAGCTCTGCTGCCACTGTAGAGGTGAGTAGCTTCACGGCTTCCTCCGTTGATTTTCCTCTTCTAAAGCCAAACTGTTTAGCGGAAATCATGTTATTGGTGTCAATATACTTGACAAGCCTTTTGTTTACAATTTTCTCGAGGAGTTTTGAAAATGCCGTTAGGAGTGTGATTGGACGGTAGCTATCTGCTGCGTTTTTTGGGCCATTTTTATAAATTGGAATGACACATCCCGTCTTCCAATTTTCGGGGAAAATGCCTGTTTCAAGACTGTGGTTGAATATTTTTGTAAGCGGTGGTATAATGCTGTCCCTGATTTTTTTCAGAAGACCATTGGTTAGACCATCAGTACCTGGCGCCTTATCATTATCTAACGACAATATAAGAGCCTCCACTTCAGACTCGTCTGTAGGCTGTAGAAAGAAGGAGTGAGTCAATAAATTATTGGAGACTTTGTCTGCCAATGCTTCTTGTGATTGTTTTAAATCGTGTAGTGTTTCGTTCGCTAATCTTTGTCCAACCGTCGAGAAATACTTGTTACATATGTCCAGTGAATGTTTAGCAGAAATACTACCAGGTATTGTCAGTAATTCGCTGGATTCCTTCTTAGCACTGGAGAGGTGGCATGTAGTTTTTATAACCTTCCACATTTTTTTCGGGTTGTTTGTGCTAGTAGAAAGTTCTCTATTATCATGTTCGGTTTTTAGCTTTCTTAGTAGATCATTACAAAAGTTTCTGTAGCGATTATATGTTACACGTAGGAGGTGATCATTTGGTGATTTTCGAGACTTGATATGCAGTCGATCTCTATGTTGCATGCATCGTATGAGACCTGGTGTGATCCACGGCTTGATATTGAACTTTGTGTGGCTTACTCTGACTTCTCGGGTGTGTTTATTAATAGTTTCCGCAAGCCGTTCACTGAAACTTCGCACTACACAATTTATATCAGTATGTGCATATATTTGTGACCAATCCACTAACAAAAGCTCGTTCCGGATAGCCTTTGCGTTCCGCCTAACAATGGTTCTATGTGGGCTGTTATTCTGCCTCTGATTATTGGCTAAACCGAGGATGACTAAGTCATGGTCTGTTATATCCGAGTAGCATACCAAGCCTACAGCATTTTTCACGGAATTAACAAAAATGTGATCCAGGCATGCTTCTCCTCTTGTGGGTTGTGTAATTGCGGGGAATAGGCCGTTTTCTGCCATTAGACACAGGTACTCCATATCTTGATTGTCACTGCAGCCAAGCAAATTGATATTCATGTGCTAAAATGAGGGACTTGGATTTAGTGGACAACGCGCTTAGTATGCCGTCAAGAGAAGATAAAAAGTTATTTAGATTTTTGAACGATGGTGGACGGTAAATACCGACAATTGTCATTGCGTCAGTCAGATCAATTTGAAGACAGTTCGCGTCGCTAATATTTGGTTCCGAAACACACACGCTCAAAGTATCTCTCACATATATTACTACACCACTATTCTGGTTAATGTTTACTGTCGTATTATAGCTATTAAACGATTTTATTTGTGGTATTATTGAAAAGTCATTAAGCCAGCATTCTGTCAATATAATAATATCCATGGTTAGAGAAATTCTGTCCATAAGTACCATAAAACTATCAAAGTTCTTATTTAGACTCCGTATATTGTACGTTAATATTCTAAAGTTGTAGAACGTTGTGATTGCTGTTGAAATTTCTTCAGGCGCATGAACTACACTGCAATCAATGCGTACTGAGTCTAGCTCATCAGTTAAATTATCAAACACTGGTATGTGGCGAGTTATTACTAGACCTCAGCATAACTATACGATTGAATACATTTACATGTAGTACATAATATATGAAATCATACAGCAATAAACAAAAACGTAAAAAAAGTGCAAATATAAGTGTAGTCATACATCTCTTCAATATTTTTAGGGATAAGAAGTCTACATTATTGTCTACATTATTATTCCTTGGTTCTTGTGATTAATCATATTCTAATATTGTGAATTGTATCGTATTACAAGTTAAAATTAAATAAGGTTCATTGCGTATTATATAAATATCATGATCCTTTGCAGCAAAAGCAATATAAATAATGTAGCTATACATGTATAATTTACGACAGTACCGTAAAAATAATTTGTCCAATCTAATATATTGATAATATATATGGAATAAATATATATAGATAATAAATATGGCATAATAGTATATATATGTAGCTAGTAAAATGTAGAATGCTATAAAAATGTGTGATATATTATAAAAGGAATATTCATTAGGGGGATTTACGTGTCTATGTGGAAGATTGTCGTGTAGTAAGCGTGTTGAAGCTGATCCTGCTGATGCCTTTTCAGTTTGTAGTTGGCGGATTGAAGATGCGCGAAAGATCCTCTTGAGTGCGCACAGGTATGGCTGGTCTCCCTTCACGTTGCTTAACGTAGATACTGCCATGTGTGCACCAGCAAAAAGAGTATCCATGTTCTTTTGACATCGCTCGTGCCGCACGAAAAAGCAGTCGGTTCTCTTTAGTTAACCGTTCGTTGTAGAATATTTTCTGCGGCTTGCCGAGAACGTCAAGATCAGAACTTGTTATATTTTTTCGTGTTTTTGCGGCTTTTATGATCTGGTCCCTTTTACTGCGGCGCAATAGGCGAACTACTACCGGTCTTGAAAACTTCAGGCCGTGGTCAGCAGATAACGCGGATATAACCCGAGGTCCAGCTCTAGCTACCCAGTCAATCTCGGAGTCTTCCAGACCGACACCCACCCTTTGCGCCGCCAACATGGCAAGGTGATGAAGATTTTCGTTTTCATGCTCCGGTATGCCTGCTAGTTCTAGTTCATTTCGCAGGTGGAGCTGGGCTTGCACGTTAAGTTGATTTTCCAGCTCGGTCACCTTTGACTCTAACAACTTAGAATCTTTATCTCTGCTCTCAAGTTTCTTTATCCGTTCGTCGTTATTGGCAATCGATGACCCCAGTTCTTCCAATTTCTTCTGACAGCAAGATAATGACGTCGTGGCATCTTCCAGTTTCTCCTTAAGAGAGTGTATTTCTCGTGTGAGTAGGCGTACTTCTTCTGTTAGCTCTTTTACTTCCGTGCATGTATACTGTGTGCTTTCTACATTTGTTTCAGCCCTTTTCCTAGTAGTGACGTTATCGTCAATGCATCGCAAAGGGGTTGAGCTGTTATCACCGCCTTTTTTTAAAAGGGCACAGCAATCCGGACATTTCCAAGCTTTTTTCTTTTCAGTTGACAGTGACGACGGATTTATGCACAGTGCACAGAAGCTTTTTCCACAAGTAACAGCAGAACATGTCATATAATTTGTGTCCTTTGACTTTTTTAAACAACCATTACATTTCAGCATGTTGAAGTGTTATTTAAATAAAAATATAAAAATAACAAAAAGTGACTTCGTCAATGGGACGCGAACCCAGTTTCTCTAGATCGTAAGTCCGACGCTATGCGCACGACGCTACGGCAGCTTGGGTAGATACAGCAAAAAAGGTAGGTAATAGTAACAGTAGAGTGTGTAGTGCAATTAGGTATGTAACTTTACCGAAGACGTTGTATTGACCTTGGCTATTGTCTTTCAATGTCACTGTCCGTACACAAACACTCAATAACGGAATTCTTTAAACAGTTTTTCGATGATAACTTATTAGTTTGTTTACGCACGATTACAGTTTTAGCACTTTCTTGTTCTGTTTGTAATTATCTACGCACTTATGTATATTTCAAATAGGAAAACACGGTATTAACTACACTTTGGCAATATTTATTACAGAGAGTTCAATAACACGTCTGCTACCGATGACGAGCCGAGCGATGAATGTGAACGCTGAAAGTCTCTGAAGCTCTTGATAAGTGATTGACAGACATTTATTTTATTTTATTTATTTATTGAAACCAACAGCGTTACAATCGTATAACTAAACATAAACAATATCCAAATTGTCTTTTCTTAATAGTTCAACTTCTTCTTAATAGTTTAAGTTAGATATTGATACATCGGACAATCAGTCAGCTTTCTATACTTCTCAATGTGTAGTTAAACTTGTGACAATACTGTGAGCTTGAAAAATTATTATTGCAGTAGAAAACTAATAGAAAAGAAGGCGTCTTTGACACGAAACATGCTACTTATGCGACATCACTTCAAACTACTGAAAAATTGTGCTTACATCCCACTACGACTTTAACACAAATACTACATTATCTTATCTTTTAATATATCTAGAAACTTATGTCTGTTGAAACGATATTGTATCACTATTACAATCACAACTGCGCTATTGATTCTTGTGATATTGGCGTGTGTAACACGACTACGTAAGTTTGTATTAAGATTGACATCAATAATTGGGTTAGCTTTCTACACTGAGAGTAATTTGAGCCGAGTTCTGTGGGTATAACGGTCTATAGATATTAGACTTGAACACTAAGAAATAATGTTGTGCTTCTAATGACTATAAAAAGGGGTTATGTTATCGTTGCAAGTATTAAAAACAAAACTACAGACCAAAAGGTCAAGAAAGTAACCAGTGTCTTCAGGTACCAGAATTTAGACACTTAGTTCTTTTTGACGTACATACATACATAGACTCACGCCTATATCCCCGAAGAGGTAGGCAGAGGTATATTGCTACACCCACTTTTCGCCAGATTTGGTTTTAGTCACACGTAATAGGGGGCGAGCCTATTGCCGTATTGGGCACATCACCAGACTCCTGGCTGCTACTAAGTATTCGGAAAAACCCAGTAACACTTTTGCCCGACCCGAGAATCGAACTCAAGACCTCCCAAACCAACGCGCACATTTATGCCGCGAGACCAACAAGGCAGTCCTTTTGACGTAAGCACTCATTAAAGGAAAATTTTTTAACTGTTCCAACCTAAAGATATGAAATCGGTTGAGTTTAAATAACATTTTGAGCCGATAGTGAGAAACAGATCTCTTATAAAATACTAGAAAATGCACGCAAATTTTAGTTTAACGTATCCGTATTGCCCGATCTCTCGGGCGTTTTGAGAAATCCTTTCTTAGTGCACCCCTACAATCCCCAAGAAATATACTTTCCGAATTTCAGCTAGTTTCGCTTAGTGGTTATGTATCAGCTGTGCGTTGTCTATCAGTCAGTCACATAACATAACATAACTTCACGCTTTTTATCTCCGAAGGGGTAGGCAGAGGTGTATTACACACCCACTTTTCGTCAGTTATGTTTCGGTCTCAATGTAATAGGGGGCGAGCCTATTGCCATCTACCGGGCACATTATTAAGCGATAATTAAAGTTTTTAATACACACATAACTTCGAAAAGTCAGAGGAGTGTGCCCTGGGGATCGAACCTGAGACCATCGTCTCGCCAGTCCGTTACGTACACCACTGGGCTTTCGCCGCTTTCTCGTTTAATTTTGTTCCAAGACAAACTTACTTTTAGTGTAAATAAAAACTTCTTTCAAGAATCTATCTATCAATATTAATGGTTTGTTCTTGTAAGTTTCAAGTTTCCTGTATTAAATTGTAATAAGTCAATCAGTAACACAAAAATTATACATACATAGACTCACGCCTGTTTCCCGAAAGGGGTAGGCAGAGACTACGGAACGCCATTTGCAACGATCCTGACATACCTCTCTTGCTTCATTCACTCCCATCAAGTTTCTCATGCATGCTCTTCTGTTTAGGGTATTTCTGACCTGTCCTTTTTTAGGATGTCGCCAATCTGGTTAGAGAACGTCCGACTAGGTCTTCCCCTTCATCCTGTCCCATTCACAATTGCCTTATGTATCTTCTTTGTCAGTCTTTCGTCATCCATCCTCTCCATGTGCCCAAACCTTCATAACATGCCCAAAAATTATATATGTACAAATACAACTGCATTATCATACGGCCTAAGACATATCATCAAAATCTATCCAAACCGTTTGCTAAGATGTGCCATCAAACTCGCCAAACAGTTTGCACAGTACCAATATCCAATGTAACAGCAAGACAGACCCCCGGGCGTTTCCTGAGAGTGCCAATCTGTAACGTATCCATCTATTGTCGTGGCTACCGACGGGGTGAGCGATAGACGATGCACAAATATTAATGAACATCGGATACTAGTATTACATTGATGTTTCAATACGTCTGTTGGAGTAGGATGACATTTTAGAATGATTTTTGACTCTTGTTTTGTAAGGCAGCGATAGCCTAGAGATACCAACAGACTATCATGCAGAGGGTATCTCGTTCGTATCCGCAGCGCGTACCGCTGACTTTTAGGAGCAATGTGCATATTGAATTGTTGATTATCGCTTGCCCCATGCCTCGAAGGGCACGAAAAGCTGCCGGTACAGGTCTTTGGCAACCTTTTCGTGCAGTTAGTTCCCTGAAAAAAATCTGATTACCGTAAAACTGCTGGCGGACATATTGATGAACTGACATTGTGAAACTATAAGGACTTCTTGTAGACTTAAAAGCGTTTTTTAAAGCCATTTTGATTTTTAGTGCCAACATTGATAGAACCTTTATAATGGTATGTTATTGTCACAATTTAGATAGACACCAGAAATTTTGTCAAGTTTCCTGTAACACAATCAGTGCCAATATGTCTTAGCATTGAAACCTAACCTAATGATATACATCTACAGAGCCGTGTTTGATACGCCAATACCAACACATCACATGAATCAACATTTCGGCGTTGATCGTAATGCAATGCGGCGTGGCTGCAACCCAGATGTTCGGTGTCTTGTACCGACGGCGCAATGTATGGTTACATAATCAAATAAATCAATCGTAACAGGATATTGTACTGTTATTGTTGTACGGTGAATATGGCTTAAGTGTTTAATAGAAGAGAATGAAGGGAAGTAAATTCTGAGAAAAGTAATAATAATATGAGGAATCCCACTGTTATTGTTTGCATGATTTATATGGATATAAAGAAAATAAAGCTTAAAAACCTGCGGGTTTTTAAGCTTTATTTTCTTATTTTCTATATTTTCTGTCCTGCACAATAAAAAAGCCATGGAATATCGCTGGTCCTTGGGGTTGCGGCGATCTATGGCAGTTACTCTATGAATAATAGCTAACTATTCTGTCAAATCTGATTACGAAAGTACAAGACGAAAGTCTTTCAGATGAAACCGGGATACGCTAGGATGATGATGATTTATAGGTAGTAAGATTATAATAAAAATGCCTTCGAAAAAAATGAGTCCTAAATGTCAATAATGGTTCCAACCGCAAACTAGCAACGATAAGCCAATACGTTATGTATTTTCAATAGTCGCTTTTTACGACATATTATTAAAATTATGAAACTAAACAGATAACAATACTACTTGGAGAGGAAAATACATAAGTTAGCACCTGTCTGAGTAGATTCAGGTAGAGATAAGCGAAATATAGGTGTAGTAGCAGCGATGTAATACATCTAGTCCTCTCACACAAGAACTGTGTTATCTGCCAACGAATACAACGTGCAGTTGTGTGAAAGAAGTTTAACTTTGTACGGGTAGCGATAGCTTAGGGGAGATACCATCAGACTGTCGTGCAGAAACTATCGGGTTTAAATCCTTGGCGTGCACCTCTGTTTTTTTTAAGTTGCATGCGCATAATATTAACATTATCTGTGTGTATATAAAGCAAGTGTGAATGGGACAGGACGAAGGGACGAAGACCTAGGCGGACGTTCTCCGACCAGATTGGAGACATCCTAAAATTAGGACAGGTTAGAAGTACCCGAACAGAAGAGCATGCATGAGGAATCTGATGGGAGTGAATGAAGCAAGAGAGAGATGACAGGATCGTTGCAAATGGCGTTCCTGCCTATCCCTCCGGGAAACAGGCGTGAGTCTTTGTATGTATGTATCTGTGTAGTGACGGAATAATAATACAAAGTGTCAGTGGCTTAATCCTTTCCGAGAGTGTTATAAGAGGTGACTAAGACTAATAGGCAACGCCAATAATGTCTGTGAATATCGACATCAAACTCTAACAAATTATCCGGCCAAAGGTGTTGGCCAAAACCGCCTATTATCTCACAATAATATTGTGACTTAAATTAGGAAAAACCTATGTCAGCAGTGGGCTGGGAAGAAGGAATAAGGATAAAATATGCATAAATCTATTGGAATTTCTTTGTCAATATTACTCGTAAAAGAACTTGTCATCAAGAGAATCTTTTACAAAACTGCAATATGATTTTGAACAGCATTGATTTCATTATTGAACAGGCGATACGTATTGACTAACGCATACTACCCGTGCATACTCTTCTATATTTATCACAACTGACCTATTCAGTAGTCGCGGCCTAGTTAGAATAGTTTACATATTTAATTAATAATACATTTCGTTGGTGCGCTAATGTAAATTCAATTTATATTTGTAGGACGGACAGTGTTATGCTTGGTTTAGCTGTGAAATTGGTGCGCTCATTTGTAATTATTGCTACGGTTTACCCATATTTAAATGTAAAGCAAGATAATTTAGTGCATGTTAATCGGGTTAACCTCTTGAGTGTTTTCGAATACACAGGAGTTCGAATGTCATGGACCAGCCTAACCACTTAATGAACACTCACTGACATTGTCTCAGTAAAAGTAAGGTTATTTACTACAGGTAGTAGAGTCTTGCTGATTTCAGCACGAATGGGCCGTTTCGACCGAGGAAGTACTACCCTCTCACAGAAAATCGACGTAAAGTAACAGTATCCAAACTGTTGCGTTTCGTTCGGTGAGTGAGAGAGCCGGAGGCCCATCCCCTATTCCTTCTCCCTCATCCCATCCCTCCTCCTATCCCTTTTCCCAACCCCAAAGGGCGGCAACGCACTTGTGTCTCCTGTGGTGTTGCTCGTGTCCATGGGCGGCGGTAATTGCTTACCATCAGGCTATCCGTATGCTCGTTTGCCGCCTAATTTTACATTAAAAAAAAAAACAAAGCCCAATTGCGCGTTAAGTAATACATCTATACATCCGCGTACTATGCATCTCCAGTAAATATGTATCACATATGTTTGAAAAAGATATAAGTATTCCTATAGTAATTAGTCGAGTAAATCAGTTTAGTAACATTTTTTGTTGTCTATTGTAATTTTTTGACTCTGGTCACACTATGAGATTACAAATCATTATTTTCTCTTGCTTTGAAAAATTAATTTGTCGTCTCGTAAAATATCGCTTTTTGCAAGCACATGGTAAAAACTAGCTTCGCGAATTGAGTTTGTATAATTGAATTAACTTGAGTAAAACCTTGAAACGGCCGCCTTTGATTTGCCCGGAAAAAGTTGAGTTGAACATTGACATTTGTAAAACTGCAAATTGTGAATTTCTGCAACCTCGTGCTGCGTGTCTTGAAGACGCCGCGTTTGTAGCCTGGTAACTATAGATATTTCACCACCATTTTGGCCAAATTAGTGAGTGTAATTGTATAGGTTGCCTCCAGGGCACCAGAGAAGATTTCCAGGTAATTGGTTTGTTTAATTCATAGCGCTGAGAAACTCAGCCTCATATGTCAGACACTTTTGCCTTGCTTTGAACAACTGGATGAATCTAATCAAGCTTCCATTGCCCTCTGCAAACAATTCCCAGTCTGTCTAGGCAAGCTCTGAACAATACATATCACACAAATAAAAATCGTACCATAACACAACTCCGTTGCAACCAGGAGAAAGTCAAACAAGTACACTTTCGTATTTATAATACACGAGGCAGTCTCATTAGCATGAGACTGCCTCGTTGGTCTCGCGGTATAAATGTGCGCGTAGGATTGGTAGGTCTCGGGTCCGATTTCCGGGTCGGGCAGTGTTATTGGGTTTTCAGTTAGGAAATTCTCAGTAGCAGTACGAAATCTGGTAATGTGCCCGGTACGGCAATAGGCTCGCCCCCTATCAAGTGGGACCTAAAAATTCATGGCGAAATGTGGGTGTAATATTACACCTCTGCCTATCCTTTCGGGGATACCGGTCTGAGTCTATTAAAAAAAATGTACTAGCATAATATATTTCTGCCGCCGTGGTTCAGTGACCACGGAGGCAGAATTAAGAATAATGGACGGATTAAGAATACGAATTGTCACCACCCCATATCATCCCATGGGTGTCGTAAGAGCCGACAGAGGGAGCATATTATGCAGAGAACAGCACTGTAAGAGAAGGAAAACTTGATACAAACCTGATACCAACCCGCTTGGCCAGCGTGGTATAGTAGGCCAATTCCTCCTTGCATAGGAGAGGCCTAGTCCAGAAGTGGACTATTAAAGGCTGATGATTTTTTTACACATACGCTGTCTACTGGGATAGCGTATGTGTCTGCAGATCAAGAGGACCCGGGTTGGATTACCGTGTCTGGCAAAAGTGTTACTGAGTTTGCCCAATACTCAGTAGCAACAGTCTGGCAATGTGCCCGGTAACGGCAGTAGGCTGGCCCCCTATTACGTAGCTCCTAAAATTTCATTGACGAAATGTTGGTGTTACATTACACCTCTGCCTACCACTTCGGGGAAAACAGGCGTGACTTTTTAAAAATAAAATAATATATATATATATATATATATATATATATATATATATATATATATATATATTGTACCATATCAGTGTTCCTTCTGAACATATTTCTAAGGTGTACCAGAACTAGGCAGATAGCAACGCAATTACCGGAATGCAATTAGAGTAGTTCTAACGTGCGACAGAGACGGAGCTACCGCTATGCTTCACTCGGCAGGTGTTGGCGAATCACCCTCAAGCTATTCTCGCATTTGTTATACACACAATACGTTAATAGAGATGTTCTTGTTGTATTAGACAATTTGGGAACGTTACATTGTTTTCGGATTCTGGAACAGTTCACGGCCTTCTAAATGAGTATCTGTCTATTTGTAGACCGTATAGATTAGGTACTATCTAATGTATAATTAATATGCCGAGACATTGCACGCATCCGTCATCTTATACCAAACTAGGCGTAGCAAAACTTGGCTTGCCGTTACTAATAGTTCGAAAAGGTCAACCAACGCTTGCCCAGGTCACCACTTGGATTGGTGACCGTGTGCGGTATTTACATCAGACCGATACCGTTCTTCGGAGGGCAGATAAAGCCGTCGGTCCCGGTTTTTGTCTTAGGACAAAAATCGTTAGTTTTCTTTCGGTTATTTTATCGTTGCGCCGATGGTCCGATGGTTCGATTCTCGCTTAGGTCAAACATTTGTGCACGTAAACATAAGCATCAACCAGTACCAACAAACATGACCAACATCGCACCTCCAAAGAAAACCTCAAACCGGCATCAATTTAGTTCAGCTGAAGGAACATCCAACACTTCAGTCACACGACTGAACTGAGCTTGGAACAAAACAACCAAAGCTTTGCGTGTCACAATCACTGACTTGTTGAAAGTCGGGACGAATGTACACTATACATGTAACGTCAGCAACATAAGCGTTAGCTGACGATTGGCGGCCCGATGGTGTGTGGAGTAACCGACTGCCAAGGCGAAGGTCACGAGTTCGATTGTCACTCGATTTATTATCTCATTACCTAAATCATAATAATTATATATACAATTTCTCCTATGAATATAAATCATCGCAGAGCGCTAATTACTCATGCTAGAAACATGAAATTTGGGCAGTGGGTCATATGAAATGTCGACACCCTTCAATTCCGTTAAGGAAGGAATATTTTTAATTGAAAAATAAATGTTAAAGTTTATGACAGGTGAGCCACAGGCGACATATTTATAAATAAGAATAATCATTCCTGAAGACCTCATGGTACGCGTGGCCCATAATCTACTGACAACGACGCGACCCCGTGGAAGAACTCCTGCCACCTGACTCTCGTCAGTCCAAAACGACCTAAGGTATATGAAGGTTGATGCTACGACCGCTCAAGATAGAGCAAAATGGAGAAAGCAGACTAGCCGACCCCAGGTAATGGGATAAGGCGAAGGAAAGAAGAAGAAGAATTATTCATCAAAATCTCAGAAATGATTTTAAAGTATGCAGCGAGCTTTGTTGCTGTCGGTACCATCGAATGTACAAAGGGCCGGTTATCTGACATGCACTAGTGGTATGTGGGCGTTTGCATTACTTTACTGTTGTATGTATGGCTAATCGTCGTGCTGGCTCGGAAGTGGCTGGGTATGTTGGCTCCTTTATTGAGATGGTTTGAGTTACTAATCCATTTGGACTTGTGGATTTTGGTGTGTTTGGTATTAATTGAATGCAAGTCTGATGTAAGATGTGTGGCCGTTTTTTTCTTTTTTTAGTAGATTACCGCACTAGGAATAAATACTATGTCGCGGGAGATTTGAGAAACATGGAAGTAATGGACACAATGAATACCCAGACTCGTATCAACATTTCACGGATCACACAAATTGTTATCTCGTGTGGAAATCAAATTCACTCGACGCAGTGTCAAGCGGAAAAAGCGGCTTACACCACTACACTAACCGTCATAATTATATAAATAACTAGAGGCTGCCCGCGGTTACACCCGCGTTATTTAAGGCTAGTGCTCAGCCCCCGTCGCTAATAGCGCGATTTTTTATAGCCTATAGCCTTCCTCGATAAATGGGCTATCTAACACTGAAATAATTGTTCAATTCGGACCAGTAGTTCCTGCGATTAGCGCGTTCAACCAAACAAACAAACTCTTCAGCTTTATATATTAGTATAAGATAGTTATATTATAATAAATTTGGCATATCATTGCAAATCTATTATCAACTGCAGCTAGAAACATGATACTTGGACAGTGTGTTCTCTATATGACGTAGTATTTCTAAGTCTTTGGTTGTCTCTTAACAATGATTAACATTTCATAAAGCTAGCTAGTGGAAATTCAAAATGATTGATGTGATTTTAAAAGTAGGATTGACGTCTCTACTGAGTAAGTTCAGTTTAAAAGTGCGCCTTTCAATATAATTCTATCAGATATCTGTTTATCACGCCAGAGTGAACTGCCAGTCTTCATCAAATCATCAATATTCGACAAGCAATTACACAAGAGTTCAAGGATTTTTCGGCGAAGGCCTTGATTTTTCATATTATATTTAAAAAAAATCGGCAAGGAAGTGGTATGTTGGTTTAATGTTACATTTTAAGTACAATAATTATAAAGTGCCTTGAAACTACGTTTTAGGTACAATTAACGGCCTTCTAGCTATAAGAAGAGTTAGGCCAAAATACAACACGCTATTCAAGTACGAATTGGCAGAATTTACAATATCTTTCAAAAACATTATGGAGGCAGGTTTGATCACGATGTTTTCCTTCACTGTTCAGGAAAGAATTAAATAACCATTCAATACGCATTTAATTCGAAGTCTTTGCATTGTGCGTCAATGGTGGATTTAAACCTGAGATCCTCTGCATAGCTATCCCTTTAAATTTTTAAGTTACAACTTAAAGTATAATTCGATCAGATATCTATAGATCACGGTTGAGTGATCTGCCACTTTCCATCATGGGTCGTCGTGGTCAATATTGATGGGCCATTACACAGCTGTCCTCAACCATTGAGGTTCTGATTCAATAATGATTTCTGTCAGTCTCCACCTGCCATTAGTGGAAGAGTTACTCGTTAAGTCGATTTATTTGGTTGTAGGCGGATGATTTCAGAACTATTGGTAAGTTGATGAAGTATTATGGAGTGATATATAACTAACAGTGCATTACAACAAGCTACCGATATTTTTTTTATTTATTTATAGACTCGCGTCTGTATCCCCGAAGGATAGGCAGAGGTGTAAATATTACACCCACATTTTGCCATGAATTTTTAGGTCCCACGTAATAGGGTGCGAGCCTATTGCCGTTACCAGGTACATCACCAGACTCCATGCTGCTACTCAGAATTCGGGAAAACACAGTAAAACTTTTGCCCGGCCCGGGAATCGACCCCGGGATCTCCGACCAGCAGTCGCATACGCTATCCACTGGACCACGGAGGAGGCTACCGATAATGATGATGAAAAAAATATACATCTATGTATGGCAGTGATAGCCTAATGCAGAGACTGACAGACTTTGCAGAGGGACACCAGTAGAAACTCATGACTCGAACCATTGGCTTTGAGAAGTTAGGTGCGTATTAATTTGTTAACTGTCGCTCGACACAGCGCTAAATAAATGGGAAAGTAAAACATTGCGAGAAAACCTGCATGTCTAAGAGCTTTCCATGTCGTTTTCGGGTGATTTTTTTTAGACTCACGCGTATCCACGTAGGAGTAGGTAGAGGTGTTATATTACATTCACATTTCGCCGTTATGAATTTGCAGGTCCCTCATAATAGGGGACTAGCTTACTGTCGTTACTGGGTACTTAGCCAGACTTCGTCCTGCTACTGAGAATTCAGAAACACCCAGTACCACTTTTTGCCCGACCTGAGAATCGAACTCGAGATTGCCTGATCAGAAGAAGCATACGCTATTCACTGGACCACAGACGAAGGAGGGAGACATTTTACAAAATTATTTTACTCTTATGACAATATTTTTAAAATTGGAAAGTAAAATCCCTAATTTCTTTAAAAGGCCCATCTTCCTTAACCAGTTTATTAAATTGACACATCTTCGACATCGATAAAATGCACCCTTTCATAATAATTATCCTTCATAAATAAACTACAAAGGAAGAAGGGGACACAAAAATGATTATGTAAAACAAGGTACAAGTTGTTGAGGCTGTTCGATCTGTCGCCGGTGTGCTCCGGGGCCGCATCGCATCGCACCCCTTCCGTCGACCGTCGCAAAGTCACAACATCGATAACTCGATTATCGATGTCTTTACCGATGTGATCGACGAAACATTGGCTTTTGTTGCTCGACACGTTCGGGCTATGGGAACTGCGGGCGGTCTAGGACAAACATGCTGTTGGAATATAGTTTTTTGGCGTGATGATGAATATTACTAAAAGGCGTTTGATGATTTTTACTGAAATAAGTGTGTGTGCGTTTAATAAGATATTATGTAAAAAGAAAACAGTACTTAAACGCTTTTTTTACTATGGCGCAGTAGTTTATATTGGTCGGTTGGATTTTTTATTGTTTGTAAAATGGTCTGTGCGGGGAGCACTGCTGGACATAGGCATGGAGGAGGCCTTTGTCCAGCAGTGGTCGTGTCTAGGCTGAGATAATAATGATGATAAAAAGTTTTTATGGATATGGAGTTCATAATCATCAGCCTTTAACAGTCCACTGCTGGACTAGGCCTCTCCTTTGAAAGGAGGAATTGGCCTACTATACCACGCTGGCCAAACGGGTTGGTATAGGATTTGTATTAAGTTTTCCTTCTTTTACATTGTTGTTCACTGGATAATATGCTCCCTTTGTCGGCTTTTACGACACACATGGGATGATATGGGGTGGTGACATTCCGTATTCTTAATCCATCGCCAAACGAAAGGATATGGAGTTGTTGAAACAACATTTTTCGTGGAATTTCGACCACTACGGGATGACATTAGTCATCCTATTCAATAATGGAGACCAAATATTAAATGTTATATTATAAAAGAAATATAATAATGGGTTTGTTGGTCCGCAAACTACAAAAACTAAATTTCAACATTGATTTTAAAGGTAATTTATTTTTTGTGATTTTTGTAAGCCATGAAATCTAAAAAGATTAACAATTACGCCCCCCACATCATTCGTTCGCTGCTTTCAAAACTTTCTCCCTCATCACTCCATTACATCTCTCTTCTTAAACAAAAAGAAACCTAATAAACTCTAGTAAAATTCTTCCTTACGGAAACTCAAATCGCTGCCTTAGGATCCCCCAGGCGTCCATTATAAATTCAAAGTGATTTCTGGTGAAAATTAAAGATTTGCTAACGACCAACCATCTTGGATTTACATTTTATAATAAGATGCTGTTCCGTAGTGTTATACGGACAAGGTGTTTTATGCAGATTGTCCTTTAAAGGCTTACCTGGTTATTCATAATACTTGATATACTCTCGTATAAAGTCTGACATCATCCCAGGAAAAGTAGGTATTTTTTTAAATCTTCAGCTCTAGGACTAGGTTTATGCTGTGTCACGAAGAACTTTATAAACATACAACTAACCGACACAATAAATACCTAGGCTCGAAATAACAATTATGGATAACACAAAGTGCTGTCTCATGTGAGAATCGAGTCCAGAACACTCGGAGTGTATTCTGAAGGGAAGCGACCGCTCAAACCACTACGCCAGCCCTGCAGATTGAAATATAGCACAGTTTGCCTATATCAAAACATGTTACTGGATTTTGAACTTGCAATCTGTCAGTTGACTATCGGCTGAACTCGATGAATAATTAACTGTTTGATACCCAAATAACTTCGAAAAGTTGTCAGCTTTCACTTCACGTCAGCATTCTGCTCAGCACCTTCACTATAGCCGCTTCTAGTCCCTAAAGTCTTTCTAATCACATACATGTCAAAACGTGTTTTAGTTATAATTTGTGTTTTATCGAATTGTGAAAGAATATGGTGTCATAAATGTGGAAAGAGATGTGGCTTTTCTTCAACTAGAGGAAGGCTTTTCTACCCAGGCTAGTTGATTGTGCCTGGTAGACCAGAGGATACTGTTGAAAGCTTGAATACAATCATCGCGTGTGAAACGTCTAAAAGCGCAATTCAGAATTTTCAATCATGACTTCGAAGTTCTGTCTTTGACCGAAAGATGTCACCAGCGTTTATATCTTAACTATTGTACAACAGATGGCACTAGCTATACCTATCTACGCTAGTGAACCTATGCTCTCGTTCCGTCATGCAGAAAATTGGGCAATTCCTTGTAAAACGCAATTTTATTACAAAATCTCTACAGCCATTAAGATACAATTACAATACAAACGGATCAAATGGAAGTACCATTACATTACATTAACAAAATTGCTGCAAACTCGACATTAGCGCGCGAAACATTATATTATAATGAGAAGTGGGGCAAATCCTTTTTATTTCTTCAGCGAAATTATCTCCCGTTTATACAAATAAGATACAATCCACGACAAATCCGGTATAAGCGTCTAGTTGGACGACCGGTTGGTCGAGTGGTTGGATGACTTGTTGGATAATTTGAAACACCGGTTGAAATGGAAAGAGGTCGTTTAATTCCTAAACGGAACTAAATTACGTGCAACATTACATCAACCTTGTAAATAGACAAAGTGAAGAGTGTCTATGTATATGGCGTTGTATATTTACATATGTGCTTCGTTTGGCGTTTATGTTCTATACTGTAGGTTTGATATCTTCATAGAAAACATGTGTGTATTTTGGTATTTCTATTTATGAACACGTACATCATGGATCACGTATACGCTTGGCCATACTGCAGCTTGGCAACGCAGGATGGATGAAATGGCAACAGGTCTCAGGCACAATATGCGACCACAAAATGCCTGTGAAATTAAAGGGCCGCATGTATAAGTCGGTTGTAATTGTAAGGCCTGTCGTATTGTATGGAGCTGAGTGTTGGGCTACAAAGAAGATGGATGAGAAACGATTGCATGTGGCAGAGATGAGAATGTTACGATGGATGTGTGGAGTGACAAGAATGGCCAGAATTAGGAATGATTACGTTAGAGGTAGTATGAAAGTGGCGCCCATTGATGAAAAGGTGAAAGGGAGTCGATTGGCCTGGTATGGACATGTTATTTATTTATTTATTTATTTGGGACAAACAAACAGTAACACATTATATCTGCGCACATAATGTAAACAAAAATATTATTATAAATGTGAAACCCACACCGTTAGCCACAGCATATACAATTCATATGACTATATTATACTATACTATACTATACCATACTATACTAATGAACAATCTATGCGAGTAAGACTACCAGAATGTTCAAATAACTATACATCGGAATCCTTAAGTTTATTTAACAAAGCAGAACGAAATCTATTTGCTGACACTGAGAATAAATCTAATTCTGTAGTTTCTGAACAAAAGTCGTTATAGTTTTTGCACAAGCGACGTAGAGGCGCCCGCAGACCAGCATTGGTGCGGCAATGGGACACAGCAAAAAGAGGACGTGCGCACATCTCTCGTCTAATAACAGTTCTTGGGACACAGTAGCATATTTTATTAGTAATCTCAGAACAGTTATACCTGTTATAGCATAAGTCGAAAAGAAACATAATTTCTAGATATAAACGTCTAGACTTCAGGCTCATTAGATTGTAATTATCAAGAAGATTTTTATAGGTTGGGAAATTGGTTGGGAAATTGTGGCAGCACCTATAGTGCATCGATCTAAGGAATTTGCATTGCACTCTTTCTAGCATCTCAACGTATTTATTATAAAAAGGGTTCCACACCACCACCGCATATTCGAGTTGAGATCTAACTAGTGCTTTATAGAGATGACAATAAGTGCTTGCGTGTTTAAATTCAGTAGCTGATCTCATAACGAACCCGTACATACGATAAGCCTTTTTGATGATGTTGTCAATATGTTGATCAAGGTGAAGTTTGTTATCTAGCAGTACCCCTAGGTCTCGCACGGATAGAGCTTTCAATAGAGGTACATTGTTTAGATTATAATTATGATTTAAAACGTTTTTGTTCTTTGTAAATGATATAGTTAAACATTTAGAAATACTAAGGTAAAGTTTGTTTTGAATACAGTATTCAGAGAGTCGATTTAAGTCTTCTTGTAACTGAAAACAATCTGCTGGTTTTCTTATAGCTTTAAAGATTTTTAGATCGTCAGCATAGAGCAAAAATTTTGAGTGTCTGAAACAATTTCCAATATCATTTATGAACAAAATGAATAAAAGAGGCCCTAAAATTGAGCCCTGGGGTACGCCAGATGTTACGATAGAAGTCGCCGAGTGGGGACTTCTATCGTAACATCGAGAGATCATCTTCTCCATCGTCATGCGGAGAGATGAGATGTATGTAGGTAAAAGGTGATGAATATGCATGTAGAAGGACGAAAAGGGAGAGGACGGCCAAGGAAAAGATGGATGAACTGTGTGAGGATGGATATGAAAGAAAAAAGGGTAAATGATCGGATGGCTGGTGACAGAGAAATATGGAAGAGAAGGACATACTGCGCCGACCCCAAATAAATTGGGACCAGGGCAAGACAATGATGACATCATGTATCACGATAGCCTAATGGAGTGACTGCTACGCAGACGGTCTCGGGTTCACCACTGATTTCTAGAAGCTTTGATCGTATAAAATTGTTAAATTATGGATTGCTAAACAGTGAAGGAAAACTTTGTGAGGTAACCTGCATGTCTGAGAGTTCACCATAATGTTCTAGAAACACGTATAAAGTCTACCAACTCGCAAATGCCAGTTTGGCCATATGGCCTATCGATTTTAAAAATTTCGCCATTTGTATGCATTATACAATTTTAGTAAACTGGTTTTACTCACGATAATTAATTCATTTTCAACCTGCTTTCAACGGTCGCGGTTTATATACACTCAGGGTTTACGATAGTGATGATTACTTATATTCGGCACAGCAACCTATATGTTGTACTAAGTGTTATACAAAATAAATTAGCGGGTCTTAATCGCGTACAACTAACTTATTTAAGGTATAAATACCTATTTGGTTCCGACGTTTCGCTCGTCTTGCACCGAGCGTGGTCGCGGAGAGACTGATGAGAGCTCAGCGCCGTCTTGTGGAAGTGCGGGTTTCGGCACCTACCCTCACTTGGTGTTTATTTAAGTTCGTAATGTCGGTACTCCGACACACTACACTAATGACGTCTACACACTGTTGAGATTTATCACTGCGGCGGTGTCTACACTTGCTGATGACTGGATTCCATGTAGCCAAACTCAAACTCAAATATGTTTATTTTCATAAAAATGTTTAAATTTTTTGGACACGACAGAAAGTCATACAAATAAAAAAAATAAAAAAGTAACTTTAAATGCATATTAACATAGTTGAGCATTGAAAAAATGCCTGTTCAGAAAGTAGAGCCTCGTGAGAAGAATCAGGCAAGAAACTCCGGGCCACTCTTTTCTACGTCTTGATTCTATACAATTTAAAAACTTAGTAACTACATTGAATTTTTCATAGGTATATGAGCTGGTGTGTCTATAATGTTGTTGTCAATTAATAAGGCTTTTTTAATATTAATATAAAAGTACTAACTAGCATAATATAGACACAATAACTCACACTCACATGAAACTTAACACCAATCAAACATAAGTAGCCTGTGGGACCGAGCAAATTAATCCCAAGCATTTTTATCTTCAATATAATCTAGCACTGAATAGTACCCTTTTTGTCAAAGTTTACGTTTTATAATCTTTTTGAATTTATTATAACTTAAATTTTGAATATTGCTTGGCACTTTATTGTAAAAGCGCACACATTGGCCTTGAAAAGATTTTTTTATTTTCTCTAGCCGGGTAGCCGGCACTACTAGCTT
This sequence comes from Euclidia mi, assembly GCA_944739405.2. Classification (NCBI taxonomy): domain Eukaryota; kingdom Metazoa; phylum Arthropoda; class Insecta; order Lepidoptera; family Erebidae; genus Euclidia; species Euclidia mi. The sequence continues at coordinate 2,151,438 of OX123205.2, read as the reverse complement.
ACTCTTATTTCTAGTATTCAAATTGTGGATATCACTTTTCTTAGAGTATGAGGCCTTGTTTTGGAATAAATATATTAGGCTGGAATAAATGTACTGGCTTGCAAGTGTTAAAATGTTTATTTCCTTGAATTTATTCCTTAACCTAGCCCCATAATCCAAATTATAAATTTCTCGAACAGCTCTTTTCTGCAGAACAAAGATGGTTTGAATGTCGGCAGCATTTCCCCACAGGAGAATACCGTATGACATTATACTATGAAAATAGCTATGATATACAAGCCTGGTAGTGTCAATGTCAGTTAACTGGCGAATTTTCCTGACTGCGTATGCTGCAGAGCTGAGTCTATTCGACAATTTACTAATATGTGGTCCCCATTGCAGCTTAGAATCTAGTGTAATGCCTAAAAATTTGGTGTTATCCACAAGATCCAACACATCATCCTTAACCTTTACTGAGGTGTTCACTTGTTTGACGTTAGGCATACAAAATCGAATACATTTAGTTTTTAGTCTATTTAAAAGCAGGTTGTTAACCTCAAACCAGCGAACCACCTTTGAGATAGCAATGTTTACATCGTCTATATCAATTTGCTGTCGTTTTAATTTAAATAAAAGTGAGATATCATCAGCAAACAGTACTATCCCGTGCTTGTCAGTAACGAGGTGTGGTAAGTCATTAATATAAACTAAAAATAAAAAAGGACCGAGGATTGAACCCCGTGGGACGCCCATTTTGACTACAGACCCATGCGATCGCGTCCCGTTGACATCAACTCTCTGAATTCTATTACTCAAATATGAAGTAAGAAGATGCAGAGCAGAACTACATAAACCATACTGATGTAATTTCCTGATCAATGTATCATGTTCTACACAATCAAAGGCCTTGAACAAATCACAGAAGACACCTAAAGCATCATATGAATCCTCCCAGGCATCAAAGATATGTTTTACAAGCTCGACACTGGCATCGGTCGTGGAGCGCCCCTTTGTAAAACCAAATTGTTTAGAGTGTAGAAGCTCGTTGTTTTTAAAATGACTTTGCAGTTGGTCTAGTATCAATTTCTCGAAAATTTTGCTAAATGTGGGCAGCACAGAAATTGGCCTATAGTTGGTGGGGTCTGATGTGCTACCTGCTTTGTACAAAGGTATTACCTTGCTATATTTCATAAGATCAGGAAAAAAAAAGCTAATCTGTTAGCAGCTAAAGCAATAATGGACTTGGTAATAGTAACGGAATTTCCCCACAAGTCTGCAGTCTTATTTCAGTCGTCAGTCATTTCAGTCGTCAGCTGATCGCGGTCGCGAAAGGTTGAGTGTATTCGTGTGCGCGGAGGTCAGTGACCCATATTGAAAATTACATCTAAAGTGTTAAAATGCAATAACTGTAATCTAGTTGTTAATGAAGTGCTCTCGTTCATTCAAAACAAAATAGATGTAATGGATGAAGAAAGCCTCGTCGCAGTATGTGCATCTGCTTTCTCGGAGGAAGAGTGTAAAGAAGCAAAATCACAGCTTTTTGAGTCGGTTGCTAGGCGTAATGTGTTGCGTAAGAGAGATCGTAAAAATAACAAGAATTTATACGATATTATAACTCTTTTGAAAGAAACCGATCCGGAGGAAATACCCGTATTTGTTGCTCGAGACCTTCAGAAGCTGCCGCCGGTGACGTTCGATCACATTGATGTGACCAGATTATTGAAGGACATTGTTCTGATCCAGAAAGAACTGCGTGAGATACAGGAGAAATGTGTTACGATTAGTAGTTTAAATTCATCTATTCATATTTCAATATGTGACGGTAGATGAATTTAAACTACTTAAGCTCGAAATTGAATGTTTGAAGGCAGAAAAGAAGAAGACGAATAAAAGTGAATCTTATGTTAATACGAAGAGGGGAGGTTATTGCATGCAGGATAGTTTTACGTGTAACAGTGGACCGATGGGCTTTATGCACTGTACACAGAGGTCAGTGACTGGCCTTGAGTCACCAACGGATCACTCGCAGGTAAAAGAATTGTCGAGTGAATCATCAACTGTGTTGTCTCCCTCTTACGCGAGCAGAGCGCGGTGTACATCTAACTCGCTCAGGCAGCGCGCGTCATCGGACCCACCAGGTGAGCGCGTGGAGGCCACCGGTATGTCAACTGCGGTTTCGAACGGTGAGAAATCAGCTGTGTCGCAGTCCAGTGAGGCGCCGCCATTGTCACCGCGCGAGCAGCCAGCGCGTGTGGTGGGGTGCGGGCCGTGCGGGCAACATACCGTAGTAAGCTGCGCGCGCAATGTAGACGCGCAGTAGCGTGTTACAACTGATATAAGAGTGGAAGGACAAATAATAGAAAAGGAAGATGATGAAGGGGAATGGGTTGAAGTAAAAAAGCGTAGTTCGATGAGATTTAAAGGGAAAAAAGGATGCACTCCGGTAGATTTGTCGTGTAAATTTAGAGCTGCGGACGTAAAGATTCCGTTGTTTATTTACAATGTTTCAAAAGATACTACAGAAAAGGATATTAAAGAATACGTCTTGGCGAAAACTAGTATTGTTGTGGTACCTGAAAAAGTACCCATGAAATACTCGAAAGATTATGACTCCTATAAGATATATATTCCTAAAAGTAGGTTAGATCTATTTGAAAAAGGTGATTTTTGGCCGAACGGAATATTTTTTAGGAGATATATAATATTCAAGGCTCGAAAAGAGTACTCAGTCACTGTGAAGGAGCAGGCAACAAAACGTCAAAATGGTTGCGAAAAATAGATTACTTAAACTATTGAGTTTTAATTGTAGATCTATAAAAAGATCAATAGATTTTGTAAAAAAAATGTGTGACAATGCGGACATAGTTGCACTGCAGGAGATGTGACTGCTACCACATGACTTGTCCTATCTTAACGACATTCACGGTGACTTTGCGGCAGTGGGCGTCTCAGCTGTTGATACAGCGATAGGTGTGTTGCGGGGGAGGCCCTATGGTGGGGTGGCCCTTCTATGGAGAAAGAGTGCGTTTAGTGTTGTCGAGATTATTAATTGTAATAGTGTAAGAATTGCGGCGATTAAATGTGTGAGTCAGTGTCAATCAATTCTAGTGTTTACAGTGTACATGCCTACAGACTGTCAGGACAATCTATCTGAATTTACTGCGTGTTTATCGGAGATTAATGCAGTAATTGACGATTGTAATGTAGATACAGTATTTATTCTGGGTGACTTCAATGCGCATCCGAAAGAATTGTTTTTTAGTGAAATGATAAATTTCTGTAGGGAACAAAGTTGGTCATGCGCAGATGTAGAACTGTTAAGTGGTCTGAACACTTATACATACTTAAGCGAGGCTCATGGAACTGTCAGATGGTTAGACCATTGCCTGGTTTCGTCAATGGCATTTCAAACAATTGAAAGCATTAAAGTATTGTATGAAGTGTCATGGTCAGACCACTTTCCATTGGAAATAATTTGTAACCTTAAGAGTTTGCCTAGAAAAACCGCTGTAAACAAAGTCGTGGATAACAAAATAGTGGGGAATAAGGGACGATGAACAAATTTGTAAATATAGGGAGCTATGTAACGAGGCATTACGAAATATAGACTTTCCAGTAGAATTGCGGGATTGCTGTGACCACATATGTGATAATGCAGATCATAGGAACATAATTAATGCAATGTACGCGAACATCAAGTCTATCTTGAGTGATGCCTCGGTAAAAACTCGAAATGCCAGTAGGAAGAATAAGAGGAAGTGTATTGTAGGATGGAACAAGCATGTAAGTGATTTCCATAGGAGGGCTCGGCTTAGCTTCAGTAACTGGGTTTTACTAGGGAAGCCGAGAGCAGGACCACATTACTTAGATATGTGTGAGTCACGTAAAGCGTTTAAAAAAAATTAAAATGGTGCCAGGATAATGCCGAGCAAATAAAAATGGACATACTGGCAGCAAAGCACAAGGCTAAAGATTTTTGCAGCTTTTGGAAAAATACGGGGAATTTGAACCCTGGGCCGAGCGTTCCTATGAGCGTTGATGGTGTAGTAGGTGATCAAAACATTGCAAATGTTTTTAGGGAGTTGTTTACTGTGGAACCAATGCCCTGTAAGAGTGATAACTTATGTAAACCAGACGTCAGACCTGGTGATAAGTACATTCGGATTATGCCGGTAGATGTGAAGAATGTCATAATAAAGATGGAACGTGGAAAGTCACCAGGTCATGACGGAATAAGTATAGAGCATTTGCGATTCGCAGGTGTACATCTGCCCAGAGTCTTGAGTCTACTGTTTAACTTTTGTGTAGGACACTCGTTTATTCCGGATGATATGCTGAAAACAGAAGTAGTTCCCATAGTGAAGAACAAAACCGGGGATCCATCTGACAAGCGTAACTACCGCCCACTACCATGGCGAAGGTCCTCGACAGTCTCTTGAACGCACAGCTGAGCAAACACCTTCAGATCCATGACTTGCAGTTTGGTTTCAGACCTAACCTGTCAACGGAAATGGCGATTATGTGTCTGAAACAAACTGTAAGGTACTATACTGACAAGAATACACCGATATATGCGTGTTTTCTTGATCCGTCGAGGGCGTTCGACCTGATTAATTATGATATTTTGTGGCATAAACTACTGGAGGAGACGACTGTGCCGAGGGAGACGGTATCCCTCCTCAAGTACTGGTACAGCAATAAAAAAAATGCAGTCAGATGGGTCAGCTCGTTTAGTCAGGAATATCCTCTGAAATGTGGAGTCAGACAAGGTGGGTTGACTTCTCCGAGTTTGTTTAACCTATTTGTTAACCAGTTGATTGGCGCGCTCAGCGGAGCTATGGTCGGGTGTTCGATAGACGACACCATAATAAATAATATTAGTTATGCGGATGACATGGTTCTGCTCAGCCCGTCAGTAAGTGCGCTCAGAAGACTTCTGGGTATTTGTGAAGTGTATGCCACGTCGCAAGGACTCAAGTATAATGCTAGTAAGAGTGTCCTCATGGTATTCAAGGCAGGGAACAAAGCTCCATCAAATGTGCCACCTGTTAAGATCGGGGGGTCGTCACTAGTGAGGGTGACTGAAGTAAAATACTTGGGTCACATGATGCGACGGATCGCCTGCAGGATGATGCAGACCTAGAGAGGGAAAGATGGGCGTTGGCAGTCCGCTGCAATATGTTGGCCCGCAGATTCGCACGATGTACTACAGATGTAAAACTGTTACTTTTCAGAGCCTTCTGTCAGTCGTTCTACACGTGCAGTCTGTGGATCAACTTTACGCGGCGGGCTTACAATGCCCTGCGTGTTCAGTACAATGACGCTCTGAGGGCAGTGTTGAAGAAACCCAGGTACTGCAGTGCTTCCGAAATGTTTGCGGAAGCTTCAATCGATGATTTTTTCTCCATCATCAGGAAAAGAACCGCATCGATGATGAGCAGGGTCCGTGGTAGCACCAACACTGTCCTCAGAACGTTAGCGTGCAAAATAAACGGCCCGTTTACTGTTTACTGGGCGAGTGTTCACTTACTCAGAAATAGGAAATAGACTGTTATAGACCTACTCATATTAATTTTGTACTAACAAATTACTAACACCCTGTTATTTGTATTTTATGTGTTCTACTAACAACCCTACTAACGTTCTATTTGTTAAAAATGTATGGACCTATGTCTGAAATAAAGATATATTATTATTATTATTATTATTTAAATTTATAGTATTAAAAGCTTTTATAACATCATTTGAATTTATATACTGAAATGAGAAATTACTATAGGTTGTACTCATGTTTTCTTTTAAAAGAGATTCCGCTGCATTGGTTGATGAGTCCAAAGATCTAGTAGTAATAACAGGGATATCAGTAAAAAAACTTTCAAACGCCGATGCAACTTTTGAGTCTGATGTAATAGTATCGTTATCAATGTTCAAACTAAATTTTGAACTTTTACTTTTAACTTTCCCAGTCTCGCTGTTTATTATATTCCATGTCATTTTCATTTTATCGTCACTACTCCTAATCTTTGAACTCAGGTAAAGAGACTTAGCTTTCTTGCAAAGTCTCCGAAATATCCTAGCATAGTTTCTAACATAATCCTGAAATTGTTCACTTAAATTAAAGTTTCTCTCGTCATATAGCTCATACAATCTCTTTCTACTTTTGTGAAGCCCAGTTGTTGCCTATTCACAGAAGGTTGCATTACCTCCAACTGTAATCGTTCTAGGTGTGAAAACCGAATTAAAGTCTGTACAAAACGCTTTGAAAAAGCTATTATATAACAAATTAGGGTCACCTTCATCATCTAACAGTGACCAGCTAGTCATTAGTTTACTGTGAAACCTAGCAAAACGAGTTGCAGTTTTAGGTATTACAACTATATTTTGCCTAGAAACATTCTTACTATTATCATTAAAGGAGATCTGCTGTCCACAATGGTCTGAGTCTAACTGTCTAATAATATGCTTGTCTTTTACTATGATATCTGTAAATATATTATCTAGGCAAGTATATGTAGAGGAAGTAACTCTTGTGGGCTCTAAGAATAAGTTCTTCAGATTATATGATAGAAACAGCGCTTTCAATTTTGTACTAAGACTACTATCCTCCAATAAATTTACATTAAAGTCACCGCACACAACAACATTTTTATTTATTTTTGCAACTTTGTTTAATATCTCATCCATAATACGCTCGAAGCTATCATACAATGCTGAAGGAGGCCTGTATACACTTATTACAATAAATCTCCTCAGTTCCACACAGGCTACCTCAATAGTTCGCTCAACAGACAGACTTACAATATCATGAAGCTCCTTAAATTTAAGTTGCTTATTAAGTAAAATCATCGAGCCACCATGTACTGCTTGCTGCCGGCTAAACGAGCTTTCTACTATATGATTACTGAAATTGAACATGAATTGGTTGCTTTTTAGCCAATGTTCAGTGATGCAAAATATATCAACAGCATTACAGTTCATAAACAATTCCATTTCTAAATCTTTATTAATCATACTTCTAATATTCTGATGTACTAATTTAATCAAATTTTTGTCATTATGTTTAAGTGTATTAGTCAATGAGTTAAAAGTAATCTTATTATAGCTAGAGGTGTTCTCTATTGTCTCAGAATTTAATTTAAATTATTATTATTATGAATGTCAATAATGGAATTGTCATGTACTCTAACAGTACTTGGGTCACTGTATAAATTAAATGCTAATAATTTAGCAAGTTGTCGTTTAAAAGAGCGAGAAAGATACATAGTATCATTTGTTAAAATAAAATTACTTTTAATAAAAGTATTAGTGTCAAAGAATAAAATTTTGTCATTTTGACGATATCTACTATTATATAATAATAGATTGAATTTACTTATCTGGTTGTTTTCTTTATCAGATAAGGTCTTTGAATAAGGAAATGCACAGACTATAAAATTGCACCCCACTTTAGAACTTCTATCAGTCATTATATCCGATAAAACTAGTATATCTTTCCTAGTAACTAGTAAGCTATCACCATACATAATAATAACTGTAGAATGTTTATTTAATTCTGCATGTTTTAACTTATTAACTAATGAAGATATTCTTTCTCCTGGATAACAAAAGTTTTGTAATGGACGGTTAGTGTAACTATCTATTAAGCTACCCAAACCCACTCCCAATTGGTCAGAAAACATCGATACAGTGTTATTACTATGAGTGTCAAGTAAACATATATGATTTGTTTGTAACAAGGCATCAGAACCGGAGTCATTGTATATTTTGTGAGGTTGTTCTAGTACTAGACTACTTTCTAAATCATTATTTAATTTTGAACAATTTAAGCAACATTTTTTGTTGGCTATAGAGAGTAGTTGTTCTAGATTCTCTCTACCAACTCTAGAAATCTTATCATATTTTAATATGTATTTTTGAGTTTCTTTCTGGTGTGTTATTGCCATTTTGTCGAGCTGTGCAGTCAGTTTTGATATCTGTGTTTGTAGCTCCTGAGTGTGCTGATCATATAATAATCTACTACTGAATAATTGTTCATTGCTAGCCTCAAGCTTCGACATCAATGACTCCTGTTCCTTAACCAAGTCATGGTTAATTTGTAATAATTTATTTACTTTATTTGACCCCTTGTGACTGGATTCAAGTCGCTTTATCAATTTATTTAATTTTGATAATTGCCAAAATTTTCTTTTGGTTATCAATTTAGATTTACAGTTGCACTTACATTTTACAGTCTTGCCGATAATCTATATCCATCCTCCCGGCTTGATTTCTACCGCTTCACGTACTATCCTGGAGTAATAGTGACGATCGGTGGATAAGACTTGTGGTTGATGCAGTTCTATCCAGTGGTTTGGTCCAGACTCCAACAAATGCTCAGCTATCGCCGACTTATTAATCTGTCGGTTTTTTACAGCTGCGATATGTTCTTTTACTCTTTCAGCGATTGTACGCTTAGTCTGCCCGATATATGAACTACCACAGCTGCAATCGACTTTGTAGATGCCAGGTGTTTGGAGAGGAATGACATCCTTTGGGGTACGCAGATTGTGTGCAATCTTAGAGAGCGGACTGTATACAGTCTTGATGGAGTATTTCTTGAGTTCTGTTCCAACCTTGTCCGTCACTCCCTTTAGATATGGCATGTACGCCGGCACTCTGCTTACTTCAGGTCTACGATCTTTCCTCTTCAGACCGAGTATCTTCTTCTTGTATCCATTGCGCCTCAGTACCTCCTGAACATGTGACAGCTTACTATTTAACTGTTCAGGGTCACACAGGTCATACGCTCTGTTCACTAGCGAGGACACAACGGAACCTGAATGCCGCGGATGGTGGTGCGAGTTCGCGTTAAGATACCTGTCGTTGTGTGTCGGTTTCCTATATACAGTGTGTCCAAGGGTCCCATTATCTCTCACTGTCACTTTAACGTCAAGGAAGGGTAACGATCCGTCTACCTCAATTTCGTATGTGAATCGGATGTTTGGATGTATGGAGTTCAATTTTTCTCCGAATTGTTCCACGTCTTGCTGGTTCCCCTTCATGATGCAGAAGATATCGTCGACATGCCTCTTCCACAGCTTCACGTTTGATGCCTGCATGTCTATGGATTCTTCGAAGTGCTTCATCCAGATGTTGGCCATTACTGGTGCGATAGGGCTACCCATAGCCACTCCATCGATCTGGAGGTAAAGTTGTCCACGATATAGGAAGTAGTTACCATCCAAGCAATGCTTAAGTAGAACTGTGAATTCATCAGACAGACCGTTTTCCCTTAATTTACTCTGTACGACCTCAAGGCAATCTTGAACAGGAACATTGGTGAATAGTGACTCAACATCAAAACTCACCATCACCTCGTCTGGTTCCTTTTTCGTGCTCTTAATAATTTCTATAAAGTGGCGAGAGTCCTTCACGAAAGAGTGTGTCTTGCCTACTAACGGTTGTAGTACCTTGCTTATGTGTTTCGCCAAACCATATGTGGGTAAATTTATTTGACTCACTATAGGACGCAAAGGTACGTTGGTCTTGTGTACTTTGGGTAAGCCGTACATCTTAGGCGGCTGCACAATTTGAGGTTTATGTAACCGTTCAAACACCTCTTCCGTAAATAAGTTTTTATGGTCTCTAATTAAGGCACGAATGCGTTTTGTCACTCTGGCGGTCGGGTTATATGACACAGCCTTATATACTAATGTGTCACTTAACAGATTCCTTATCTTACAGTCATAATCACACGTATTCATTACCACAGTGGCGTTTCCCTTATCGGTCTTTAGTAAATCTCAACAGTGTGTAGACGTCATTAGTGTAGTGTGTCGGAGTACCGACATTGCGAACTTTAATAAAGACCAAGTGAGGGTAGGTGCCGAAACCCGCACTTCCACAAGACGGCGCTGAGCTCTCATCAGTCTCTACGCGACCACACTCGGTGCAAGACGAGCGAAACGTCGGAACCAAATAGGTATTTATACCTTAAATAAGTTAGTTGTACGCGATTAAGACCCGCTAATTTATTTTGTATGATGTATACAAATCGCGAAAGTTTAAAATGTACTAAGTTTTGTCTAGAGTGGGTATTGAACCTACAAACTTAAATTATTGTACAACACTCGACTGTAAACGGTAAAGCTATCGCTTTGTTTATATTTTTTAAAGACTCACGCCTGTATCCCCGCAGGGGTAGGCAGAGGTGTAATATAACACCCACATTTCGCCATGAATTTTTAGGTCCCACGGAATAGGGGGCGAGAATTTTGCCGTACCGGGCACATAACCAGACTCCATGCTGCTACTGAGAATTTTCTAACGGAAAAACCCAATAACACTTTGCCCGACCTGGGAATCGAACCCGAAACCTCCCAATCCCACGCGCACATTTATGCTGCGGAACCAACCAGGCAGTTTTGTGTTACCTACAGGAAATAAGTTGGAATTAGATTCTACATAATTCCTAAGAACTAAATGTTTACCAAATCTGATACATCATCTTTATTTTTGAAACAAGCCAAAACTTGTTAAAAGTTTGGTGTAAAAAATCTAATAGAACAATGGCAGGATTATACCTGTGAAGTGCTAGAAGCGTCTATAAACGTAACTTATGAAAATTTATTAATATAATTATTTCGTATTTTGTACGTTTTTAGTTTCAAGTATAAAAGCGTACGTTAAATTATCTAAATTGATAAACTATTTATTGAATACATTAATTTCCGGTGCTTGTTTAATGTCATTTTCAGAGTTACCATTCACATAACAATCGTATTTGTTTAATAGAAAAAAGGTAAGTAATCTTTTTAACCTACATCTAGAAACAATTCACGATAATGTTAAAAAAATATTTTATGTATATTATATTACCTATATAAAAAGAAGATTTTATTTATGATATAAATAAATATATATTTTTTACTTGATCTGAGATATCATTTAATAAGAGGTATCAGTAGGCAATTGAAAGATAATTAATGAAAACACTAAGTGAAAATGTCTACATTGTCAGTATCCCAGAGAGGTTGGACTAGGTTTAGACTAGAGAGAACATGCCCTCTAAATTTCCTTATACCGAACGTGCAACATGTAATGTCAGTTGGTCTTAGTTGGTTAATCATAACGTCAAATTACGCGTCTCATTTAAAGAGGTATAGACTCTTTACATACTTCATCTACTACATCTTTGACTACATTCTCTAAATAGCCGTGCTGTGATCTGTCATCAGTGTAAAATTTGGTGGACGTTTGCGTTTACATTTTTAATAACTGTTTTGCATTTAAATAGTAAGTAAGCTTAAAATAATGACATAGTGTAGGTACTCATTAATTAATACACATCGTGTATGTGATATCGGGATATGGATTCCGCTATTCTCGGAACGGAAATAACAGGAGAAACTTTATCTTCTAGCAGTGAGTCTGCATTTTCCAATAAATTTCTTTACTTTTCTCGTATTAATGCTATAATGGGTGTTAAGTTTACACAATATCATTGTATTGCAAATCAAAGGAACAGCTTGCATACGTATGTGTTATGAATTTAACTCACAAATTGATATTTTGTACATTTATTAATTTAATGGCCTTAGTGATGGGATTTGACAGTGAAAGGAGATATCGATGTTTTTTGAATGAGGGATAAATACGGAAACTAACTATCGGACATGAATGTAAAACTGTAGCTGGAAGCGACAGCGGGTAGCCGCGGTTGCTAAGTTGACAATAAACAAAGACGTCCAGCCAGTTTAATGTACAATATACATAATTTACTTAGATACCTACCTTAAAAGTAGCGTCTATTAACCTAAAGCCAAGTGTTCCAGTGTACGCACGTGTGTGTAGGCTTACATTTTTGCATCTATAAAATAGTAGATGGATTAGGGATGTGAGTAGCATTTTTTATTATTAAGAAGGTGTTTTTTATTACAGGTTGCCTATTAATGACGTCACAAGAAAACTTTGGATAAATGCCGTTGGACCGCCTAGTTTGATTTAGCAGAAGTACCATCGTATTTGTTCACGTCATTTTGAGAGAGACTTTTTTTTAAAGACAGAAAGCACCTGGCGTCGTTTAAAACCGAAAGCTGTGCCTACATTACATTTATGCTCGGACATTGCACACCCGGTAGAATTATTTATCCAAAGCTAAACAAAAAATGTGTAATTTTAGTTTGAACATATTAATAAAATATAATAATTACAACGATTTTAATTAATCTACCTACTTCTATATTATTTATCATATTATTGCTATCCTGACTGATCAAAGATGTCTTGCCTTGTTGTCCGCTACATAATATTCTACCATAAAATATAATATTCTTCCACATTCACACAACATCATCTGGTCCCAAACTAAGCATATCTTGTACAATCGATAGACAATCGATAAACATGCATATATACTTTTCTGTAAATATATTACATATTATACATAGTACCATCCAGACCAAGACAAATATCCATATTCATGCACACAAAAGTTTGACTTGAGCGGGAATCAAACCCGCAAGCTTCGGCGTGGCAGTCGGATTACCTACAACTCTAAAAAAATCGAGCAGTGTCCAACGTTAGCGATAGCAAGCAACGTGATATGATGCGACGCAAACAAATTGCCAAAGCCTGCCGTGCTGCATTAGCCAATCTGGTATAATTCGTACAATACATAATCTAAGTCACAGTTTCTTAGCATCGCATCGCAACGCATCGCTCATTAGTAGAATACTTTTTGTCAATAGATTTTATGGCTAAAACGAACAATTAAACACGTGATTTTTTTAGTACTGTCTGTCTAGCAAGTCTTTGCAAATCACTGTCAGGCGTCGACAGCAATAACTTCAAATTCAATATTTTAGTTGTTTACTTCTACGGCTTAAATATGTATATCGACACATACTAAAGTTAGACATTTGACCAAAAATATTTATCGATAAATCATCACTGTTACGAACAACACTCGGTTTCTTAACTCTATGTTTTGTCTACTGTCTGGCTACCACAAGACTGCTATAAGATCGTGCTGCTAAACCTATCGATAGCTCTTTCTATCATACTGCATGTGCCATAAGAAAGAAGATATCAATCATAGCAACCGCTGTTGTTATTTTGAGTGTTACTTCTATGACTTAATAAGGTTATATTTCTTTGCAGTATCCTCTCCTTGCCCTTGTCTATGATCCCTGTAGACCGTGCCACGAGAACGTAGACTTTTTGAATCAAAGAATTTCTACTAAGTAACTTAGCGACAGATCTGTCAAAAACAAATAATGTCAAATCCAATGAGCGCAACGGTACACAAATATGGGTCATTGCAAAGTAATATGTCAATTGATCGGGTTTTTATCTATATATACGCCTGAAATGTCAACATTTTGCGTTAATCCAATTTTTTTTTTCATTCTTTGGCATTTATCAGAGGATAAAACATATTTTTCGGATGTTAAAAATATTTTTGGTGTCGCAATGCTCGTCCTACGGTCAGCATCTCGGAAAAGCGGGTGCAGAATTGCAGATGGCAAACTATTATATAACGATTTTATTTAAGTTCATTGTGACGTTTTCATTCATTTGACGACCGGTTGGCGCAGCGGGAGTGTAAGCGACTGCCACGCCGAAGGTCGCGGGTTCGATTCCCGCTCAAGTCAAACATTTGTGTGCGTGAACATGGATGTTTGTCTTGGTCTGGGTGTTTCTATGTATAATATGTATGTATTTACAAAAAAAAAAGTATATATGTATGTTTATCCATTGTCTAGTACCCATAGTACAAGCTCTGCTTAGTTTGGGACTAGATGGTGTTGTGTGAATGTGGTAGAATATTATTATTATTATTATTCATACACAATGTAAAATCTCTATGCCTAGACATTTTAATGTAATGTACTAGCTAGTGGTCTGTAATATTATTCATTAGTGGTATTTTTTTATATTTTACGATAGCTTAGCTATTGACTATACGATCGAGTACCATGTTTGTACTCTGTTATTGACATAATGGCTCTATTTTGTTGTCTTGCATTTACAGAATTACTTACGTGTAAAAACTTTTAAAAAAATCGGCAATTTCATGAAAATACTTCCGGGAAATTCGAATACTCAAACACAAAATAAAATATGTTTACTTTTGTAAAATTAGAAAAAAAATTGTCACGACAAGAAGTCATAGATAATAAAATATAAATTCGAATACTTGGTAGCATAATTGAGCATTGAAACAAAATACTACTGTTCAAAAAGCATAAAAGTTCACTAAGGCATAAAATCTCAAAAACAACTGTTAGAAACAAAGGTTGTGAAACCCTGAATGTGTGTTTGCAAAAAGTCTATCTTCTCGTGGCACCAACTATAGTCTGTGACATAGTCAACGTTCTTTTCTTTCCGAAAAGCTTGTTTGGTAGTGTTCTCGTTGTTTTCGCAGTTTTTTGTTGAATTATCCTTATTTTTTATTCTTGCTTACCCCCTGGACTTGATTCGCTGCCCCATACGACGACTTGTGCTTTCTTACGGACTATCTGCGCTCAAAACATCTGGACCTATAGCTTTTACTACACCGGACTTCGATTGTGCCTTAAGATTTTGTTATGATGCGAATTAGCAGGCCTACACGCATATTGTGCGTGAATTGTAACATCTGCGTCAATACTCTCCGGCGATATCGCATCTTAGATCAGAACACAAGAGTTTGTACTTTGCTCTGCAACTGGGTTTATCCACAAATCGTAAGTTTTTAAACATTATTATACTTACTTACCAATTTAGCGTAAGTAAGTTTCAGTGAATTTTCAAAGCAGTTTAAAATATTACAAAATTCGGTAACATATACATAGTCTATCTAGATGTAGTGTGATGCGTTTTCTTTGCCTGTAGTAATAATTGCTTTTCTTAATTTTTAGATTAATGATGATTATTATGTTTGTGAAGCATGTTGGGAACTCGCTATGGATTGAGTAAATCAGAGTTTGCAGCAAGATGCTAATGAAGGTGAACAAGCTGGACCGTGTCCACGAGGCCATAGAAATGTGTACCTTCTTTGTGGATGTTCATTAGTACGAAGGCAAAGTGACAAAATATTAAAAGATAGCCCGACCGAACTACAACAGAACATGATAAATATTATCTAAATGAAAATAGACCCACGTCAGGTCCATTCATCTTTAATAGTATTTATTAAATAATAAATCCTTTTGCAGTGTTTTATTACTAAAGAGTTTTATCAGTCTATTGGTGTCTCTTTTAAAGCAATCTAATACAAATTGTCTGTTTTTTATCAATTATGGAGTAAGTATTTGATTACAAAAACATTCCTTTACTTCATTTGCAGCTGTCACCTTCAGATAAGGTTTGTCATGCCTGTTGGTGGCGCACTAAGAGAGATCCCATATCCATATCCTTACTAATATTATAAATGTGATGTTTGTTTGTCTGTTTGTTACGCACGAAAAAACTACTGAACCGATTAGAATGAAACTAGGCGCACAGATAGACCATCACCTGGAATAGGATATAGTATACTTTTTATCCTTGTATTGAGTTCCTGTGGGATAATTTTCGACTTCCACGCGGGCAAAAGCTAGTTCCCTGTAAAAGCAAGTGACTTGTACCTATTTATTAGAGAGATCTAACATCATGCCATGACGTCTAATCTTAAGAGCCCTGCCTCACTTGTACGCCATGGCGACGTCGCCGGCTGCGTATCCAAACAGTTTATATTGAAATGTACCTATGGCTGCTAAATCGTGGCCAAGTGAGTTAGGTACCATACATTTCAATATAAATTGTACGGTAGCTGGCGACGTAGCCATGGCCTCATAATGAGGTGGGACTCTAATACTCAATAAAATTGTGAAAGATAAAGGATTACATAAATCCTACATAGTCTACATCCCTATTTCGCGATGGAACTTTGATTTTTTAATATTAGGTACTTATCAAGTCTAGACACTGATCTTGAATCAGTCCAGGTATATCCTATCAATGCTTTTTGCACATCACCACCCCTTATCTAAATGTATTTAATGCATTTGTGTAGTTACAAAGTTGTTTTCTATTAACATAACCTTAAAATATGAACAATGCTCATATCTGTTTTTTACGGCCTCCTAAAATAAAAACTCTTGATGATTATGTTTAAGTAATAGAACCCCTTTGTTTTTAACATTTTTTCATACATAGACGCTTCGAATCGATTTCAAATAAAGTGTTGTATGGGAACTTGCCATTGTTCTTTAGTATTTTCTCAATTTACGACTAGGTTGTTAACCTCGAACTTTTCTTTTCACTATGGATGTTAATTATGTCTTCTTTGTTATTGAATTTATTTTTAATAAAGAATGCTCGCAGTTACGCCCGAAGTTTTTTTTTTTATTTAATCTTTTCTACCCGTTACCTTGAGAATTTCGGGTAATCCCTTACTAGAGCTCCCCTACAGTCTGCACCTAATAGATTTGGCGCGCTGCGCGTTGTATGTCAGTCACGCAAGAGTTATAGATACATATAAAGATTGACTGACTCCGTGGTCTAGTGGATAGCGTATGCGACTGCTGATCGGTGGTCCCGGGTTCGATTCCCGGGTCGGGCAATTTTCCGAATACTCAGTAGCAGCCCGGAGTCTGGTGATGTGCCCGGTAACGGCAATAGGCTCGCCCCCTATTACGTGGGACCAAAACATTCATGGCGCAAATGTAAATTACAAAAAAATAGATAAAAGTAAGTAACTGTGTATGTATATCTGCCGGTGTTATGATTCGACAGCAGAAATTTTGAGTGTGTGAGCCGTATGATTACAATTCTTACATTTAATATTTTATTTTTATTTTTTATAATACTAATGATTCATGACATTTCTTTTGTGTTACATTTCATTAACTTGAATGACATTATAATATTCTACCACATTCACACGACATCATCTTAGTAGTCCCAAACAAAGCAGAGCTTGTACTATGGGTACTAAATAATGGATATACATACATATATACTTTTTTTTGTAAATTAATACATATTATACATAGAAACACCCAGACCAAGAGAAACATCCATGTTCATGCACACAAATGTTTGACTTGAGCGGGAATCGAACCCGCGACCTATGGCGTAGCAGTCGCTTACACTCCCGGTACACCAACCGGTCGTCCAATTATTAAACAACACATTATTAAACAACTTTGCATACCAAGATGGTGAAATATGGCCTAAGCAACTACTTACACATGTATCATCTTCAAATGGACCCATATTTGCAATAATAAATTGATTTGATTTGATTTGTGATGTGTGCGTGATTCTTATAAAACTGTCCACTAATATATCTAAAAATCTTAGTTCTATGATAACTGTTCGTTAAATATACTGTCAATACCTTGTCAAATGTACTGACTAAAGGGTTGACTTCACACATGTGCCAGAAATATAGAAGACATTCTACAAAATATTTTTAGGTTACTATAAAAAATATGTCCTTAATATTTTCTTATTCATCAGCCCTTTATACTGTCCCACTGCTGGGCACGGCCCTATCTCACTATGAGAAGGGTAAGGCCATAGTCCACCATGCTGGCCAAGTGCGGGTTGGCAGACTACCCATGTCTTTCGAGAACATTATGGAGAACTCTCAGACTTGCAGGTTTCCTCACGATGTTTTCCTTCACCGATAAGCAAGTGATAATTACCAATTTAATACGCACTTAACTTCGAAAAGTCATTGATGCGTGCCGTGGATTCTAACCCAAGACCCTCTGCGTAGCAGTCCGTCGGTCTCTCCACTCAGCTATCGCTGCTGCTGTGTTTTCTTAACATTCTTAATTTTGGAAAAGACGACTTCTGCAGTAGCAGCACAGATATTTTATGTCTGACACATAATTCTCGGCACAGTAGCGGTATATTCGATCTATCCACATTTTTGGTTTTAGATTTTGGATTCTTTTTTGACATAAGCTCCATACAAAATATGTCAAATGCGAATCTCAAATCTCATAATCCATGGATAGATCGAATTTTGGAACTGTCCATTAGACGGTGGGTTCCTAATTTGACGTAGGCGCTAATTAACCAGGGAAGGATTTTCAATATTATAAAGTAAAGCCGCAGGAGAAAGCTTTTTATGATATATACATATGTGTATACATGAAGTGAATAAAACTTTGTAAATGTTTTTTATTTTGGCACATTAAAGTTTGCTTGGAGAAGGACTGGTCGGCACCAACATTATCGTGAAATTTAATTTTTTAAATTGCGACCACTCTTTGACCAAATTTTACCTCAACATTCACATATTTAATGAATTAATAAATATTATTGTGTAATTGAATCAGAAATGAGGAGATCCGCAGTAGAACCAAACTTGCAGACATAGCTCTCCGGATAGCCAAGCTGAAGTGGCAGTGGGCAGGGCACATAGCTCGAAGAACCGATGGTCGTTGGGGCAGAAAGGTTCTGGAGTGGCGGCCACGTACCAGACGACGCAGCAGAGGCAGGCCCCCCGCAAGGTGGACCGACGATCTCGTCAAGATCGCGGGAGGCGGTTGGATGCGGGCGGCTCAAGACCGGTCTGTGTGGAGAACCTTGGGGGAGGCCTATATCCAGCAGTGGACGTCGTTTGGCTGATATGATGATTGTGTAATTTTCTGAAGAAATATTCTAATAGTTTTGTTAGATAACATACTACAAAATTCAACAACATATCGACATTTATCTCAAAGGTAACGTATTTCCAAGTTTAGTTTGTGCGTTCTTTGTTAGGCATCATTCTGAAAAGGAAACAATTAAGCCTCTAGCCCTTTCGTAAATCTTTTCTTGTAATTTTACAATACCACATCATTAAGACCCCACTTTCAAAACTTTTCTCCCTCATCACTTTATTACACCTCTCTTTCTAAAAACAAAAGAAACCTAATAAACTCTTCTAAAATACTTCCTTAAGGAAACTCAAATCGCTGCCTTAAGGTCCCCCAGACGTCCATTATAAAGTCAAAGTGATTTCTGGTGAAAATTAAAGATTTGCTAACGACCAACCATCTTGGATTTACATTTTATAATAAGATGCTGTTCCGTCGTGTTATACGGACAAGGTGTTTTATGCAGATTGTCCTTTAAAGGCTTACCTGGTTATTCATAATACTTGATATTAAAATTCTCGTATAAAGTCTAACATCATCCTAGGAAAAGTAGTTTTTACTTTTAAGTCTTAGGCTCTAGGACTGTGCTGTCACGAAGGACTTTATAAATATACAACTAATCGACATAATAAATACCCAGGCTTGAAATAACAATTATGGATAACACAAAGTGTTGCTTCGTGTGGGAATCAGGAGGGAGCCAACTCGTTTCTATAAAAGGGAACCTATCTTCGGCTGCTATAGCCTCTTCCGGGGTCCCACAAGGATCGCATCTAGGACCTCTATTTTTCATAATTTTCATCAACGACTTGGTTGCACGACTTAAAAATCCTTGTCTCTTATACGCCGATGATTTGAAGGTGTACTCTATTGTAAATAGCATTAACGATGCCGAGACACTCCAAAAGGATCTTGAGTGCATCCAGACTTGGTGCTCTGAGAACTATATGACTCTCAACGCAGGAAAATGTTGTGTCATTTCTTTTACAAACAGGGCTCACAAGATACTGTATAAGTACCACCTAAATGACTATTTGATAGAACGAAAAAGTGTTGTCAAAGACTTGGGCATATTTTTTGACGAAAAACTGACATTTCGTTCCCATTTTGACCATATAATAGCTAGAGGTACCAAATTGTTGGGATTCACACTGAGGATTACAAAAGAATTTAAGAGACCACGTAGCATTCTCTATCTTTTTTGTACTTTAATCCGCAGTATTCTAGAGTATGGCTCTACTGTATGGTCACCTTTCTATGCCGTACATGTGGACAGGATAGAGAGAATTCAAAGAAAAATCACGAGAATATTGTGTTACAAACACCGGCTCAATCATAGTCTGCACTCTTATGAAGAACGATTAAAATATTTTAATCTACTCTCCCTTGAATCACGCCGCAATTGCATGGATCTTACGTTTCTCCACAAGATTGTGCATTCGACTATAGATTGTCCGGAATTACTATCTCAAATAAACATTAACACTAGATTCAGATCGCGCCATCCTCACTTGAAAACCTTCATTCTGGACGTTCACATCAACAACACGTCCTTTTATAATCCTTTAGTCAGAATGTGTCGTTTGTATAATGACCTTTTACCGAGATATCATGTATCACTAGATGTCTTCAATTGTAATATTAAACAATTTAAAAATAAAGTTAGGCATATTATGTCATCGTCCTCACAGCATTGAACATCGCGTAATAGCGTGTCAATAAGCATTACTGACGCGTTATTATGTGAATGTTTGGCATTATTCTTTACTCTTTTTATGATTATGTTTGTCGTCATTTACTTCCAATTTATTAGCGTATTTAAGTAACATTTAGTATTGTATCACACAACGTCATCTTGTACTGATATGCATATATGTGTCATCTTGTACCGTGTATCTTCTAACCATGATGTGTACACATAGTTAAAAACATAGTTTAAGACGAAACTGTAAAAAATTGCTTCTTAAAATTTATTGCACTATGTTTTGTTTTGTGTGCCAAATAAATAAATAAATCGAACCCACAACATTCGGAGCTGTATTCTGAAGGGAGGCGACGGCTTAAACCACTACGCCAGCCGTGCAGATTGAAATATAGCACAAAGTTTGCCTGTATCAAAACCTGTGACTGGATTTTGAACTTGCAATCTGAACATCGGATGAACTCGGATAAATAATTAACTATTTAATACCCAAATAACTTCGAAAAGTTGTTAGCTTTCACTTCATGTCAGCCTTCTGCATAGCATTGGTACCTTCACTATAGCCGCTTCTAGTCCCTAAAGTCTTTCTAATCACATACATGTAAACACGTGTTTTAGTTATAATTTTGTGTTATATCAAATTGTGAAAGAACATGGTTTTACAAATGTGGTGGAAAGAGATGTAGCTTTCCTTCAACTAGAGAAAGAATTTTCTAACCAGGCGAGGTGATTGTGCCTGGTAGACCAGAGGCTACTGTTGAAAGCTTGAGTACAATCATCGCGTGTGAAACGTCTAAAAGCGCGATTCAGAATTTTCAATCATGACTTCGTAGTTCTGTCTTTGACCGGAAGATGTCACAAGCGTTTATATCTTAACTATTGTACAACAGATGGCACTAGCTATACCTATCTACGCTAGCGAACCTTATATTACACAGAACAGTTAAAAGGAGTAGAATGGCCTTGTGGGCGTGGCAGGCGCGCCGTGCGTGTGAGCAAACGCTAATATTTCGACAAAATTTGTTTGACCGAAGACCGGACGAAGCTCCGAGAAAAAAAAATTATGTCATCTTGCACTATTATAACGTGTAGAAAAAGAAGGGATTTCTTTTCACCGGTAAGTTCAAAAACCTTAAAATACAAATGATATTTGTAATAATTGTAGTTATTACAATAGTATTATGTAGTTTGTAGACAAAAATTATACCATCGCAAGCAAATAAAAAAAAAATACATTGCTGGCAATACGTGGGTACCATCTAGTACTACGTAGGCGATTGCGCAATGTATTTCGTTCACTGCGAACGTCGCATGCGACTAGCCAATGAATATATCGCGTAGACCGGCCACTGCTACTCGAAGCGGCCGGTCGACGCGTGAGCGATTTACTGCGAAATTCAATAATATTCGAATTATAGATAGATCTGTGGATTTTAGATTCGTTTTTGACAGTTTTTGACATAAGCTCCATACAAAATATGTCAAACACAAATCTAAAATCTGCAGATCTATCTATAGTTCGAATATTGAAAATGGCCGTTAGTGATGTGCTTGTGCAGATCTACTAACGTGATAGCGTTAAATGTTCTTGTGTGAGTAAGTTTGACGGCGCATGGTAAATAAACGCTATTTTTGACAGGCTAAAGTCTATAATTGATTTTTTTGCACATTCTGATTTAAAAAATGCGAGTGTGTGCGCGACTGCGTTTCTATTGATTTTACTAAAGTGTATGTGTAGTAGTAGCCGTGTGGTAGGGGCAAACTGGCGACACAGGTTTCCGATACATTTTCGTCTAGAGGGCATATCTACTATAATTAATATATCTATGTTATATTATAATGAGAAGTGGGGCAAATCCTTTTTATTTCTTCAGCAAAATTATCTCCCGTTTATACAAATAAGATACAATCCACGACAAATCCAGTGTAAGCGTCTAGTTGGACGATGAGTTGGCCGATTGGTTGGTCGACTGGTTGGATAACTTGTTGGATAATTTGAAACACCGGTTGAAATGGAAAGAGGTCGTTTAATTCCTAAACGGAACTAAATTACGTGCAACATTACATCAACCTTGTAAATAGACAAAGTAAAGAGTGTTTGTCTATATGGCGTTGTATATTTACATATGTGCTTTGATGCTTATGTTCTTGCTATGTGCTTTGCGTTTGACGTTTATGTTCTGTACTGTAGGTTTGATATCTATACTGTAGACATGATGTATTTAGCTATTTCTATTTATCAACACGTACATTTTGAATAACGATTGCCTAGTGGAGTAACTACTACGCAGACGGTCTCAGGTTCACTTCTGATTTCTAGAAGTTTAATTCGTATAAAATTGATAATTGATTGATTGCTAAACAATTAAGGAAAACTTCGTGAGGTAACCTGCATGTCTGAGAGTTCACCATAATGTTCTAGAAACACGTATAAAGTCTACCAACTCGCAAATGCCAGTTTGGTTGTATATGGCCTTTCTTTTCTCATAATCGATTTTAAAATTTAGCCATTTGTATGCATCATACAATTTTAGTAAACGGGTTTTACTCACGATAATTAACTCATTTTTCGACCTGCTCTCAACCGT
Organism: Euclidia mi; assembly: GCA_944739405.2. Taxonomy (NCBI): domain Eukaryota; kingdom Metazoa; phylum Arthropoda; class Insecta; order Lepidoptera; family Erebidae; genus Euclidia; species Euclidia mi. The sequence goes on along the minus strand of OX123205.2, from coordinate 2,128,567 downwards.
TGCGGTGGGACAGTTTATATACACTCAGGGTTTTCAATAATGATGATCACCTATATTCGGAACAGCAACCTGTATGTTGTACTAAGTGTTGTCTAGAGTGGGTATCGAACCTACAACCTTAAATTATTCTAAAACACTCGACTGTAAACGGAAAGGCTATCACTTAAGCCAGTCAAAACTTGTGTTACCCACAGGAGAAAAGTTTGAATTAGATTCCATATAGTACTTTTTTATAGTAATAGGCGGCAAACGAGCAGACGGATTGCCAGATAGTAAGCAATTACCGCCGCCCATGGACACAAGCAACACCACAGGAGTCACAAGTGCGATGCCTCACCTTTGGAGTTAGGAGAGGGATAGGAGGATAAGTTGGATAAGGGAGAAGGAATAGGGGATGAGGCCTCCGGCACTCTCACTCACCGAACGAAACGCAACAGTTAAGGTACCTACTGTTACTTTTCCTAACAACTAAGTGTTTACCAGATCTAATGCATCATCCTTATTTTTGAAACAAGCGAAAACTTGTTAAAAGTTTGGTGTCAAAAATCTAACAAATTTAGTATTTTCTTAATTTAGGTTGTTAACCTCGAACTTTTCACTAGGGATGTTGTTTATGTCTTCTTTGTTATTGAATTTATTTTTACTAAAGAATGCTCGCAGTAACGTACGAAGTTTTTTTTTTTGAATTTTGTATTTTCTACCCGTTTCCTTGAGAATTTCGAGTAATCCCTTATTAGAGCTCCCCTGCAGTCAGCACCTAATAGTTTTGGCGCGCTGCGCGTTGTATGTCAGTCACGCAAGAGATTTTTATACAAATAAAGATTGACTGCCACCGTGGTCCAGTGGGTGGCGTATGCGACTGCTGATCAGAGGTCCCGTGTTCGATTCCCGGGTCGGGCAAAAGTGTTACTGGGTTTTTCCGAATACTCAGTAGCAGGGCGGAGTCTGGTGATGTGCCTGGTAACGGCAACGGCAGTAATTTGTTTTAGAGTGTTACCTATATTTAAAAATGTAAAAGATAGTATGAATATAAAAATAAAGGGAATAATAATAATAATGTTTATTCAACAAGTAACAGAGGCTCAATATGTCAGTAAAACCTTAAGAACTATGGTAGTTAATTAATTTTACATTTTATTTATATCATCCCATGTACCCATATTTGCAATAATAAATTGATTTGATTTGATTTGTGATGTGTGCGTGATTCTTATAAAACTGTCCACTTCAATATCTAAAAATCTTAGTTCTATGATAACTATGGGTTAAATATACCTACTGGCATATAATAACGTCAAATGTACTGACATAGGGTTGACTCAAAGAGATTGGATAATATACATAGAGACCGTCCTAGTACTCCCAAATTGAACACAGTCAACTGACGTGTAAGATACAATTTAGACAATTTATGTCATCAAATTATATAACCCTAGTGAATTTTCTTTTATAACAGTTATATCATGATTTTGAATTTAGCCGTGTAATATTTATATCGACTTTTCAAGTGTTGTAAAAAATCTTATCGATATGTCTATCCACCGTATATTTTTACCTCGTTATTTTTTAGATTCTATGTGCACATGATAAAGATTCATAAAATAAGTGGATTGCTGCAGTCTGTCGTGGAGAAAATTGGGTGCCTAGAAAGCACCACAGAATTTGTTCCAAGCATTTTACTGCGGAATGTTTTTATAGTAATGACAGATGGCTCCTCCCTTCTAAACATAACAGTGTGAGTGTTTAAATAATTACTTGCTAATAATTAAACTATCAGCAACAGTAGTGAATTCCAAAGCTTCTTAGAATCCATCATATTACAAAAAATTAATGCACCTATAGAAAAAATCTAATCATTCTCTACAAAGACAGTAATATTTAAAGGACAGTAATTTGAAAGCAATTTTGTTAAATGTCATCTACCCAGAGACCAAAACTTGGTTGTTCTTGTTCGACTAGTGGACTAATAATGTGCCGATCCCAAGATAAAATCGAAGGGCTAGTCTAGCCATAATTTTTTTCTCTCTAAATATTCTGTGTGTCACATGTATGATCGAAAATTGTCCGATGCCGCACATACATATTTTACACATAGATTTGTATTACCTACACTATGTAATGAGAAAATGTCAATAAAAAGTGATTATTGTTAATAACAAACTTTTGGGTCCCCGAAAGTTTGTTATTAACAATAATCACTTCATCAATTGAAGATTTTCACTAAATTATTTATTTTATCTTTAATTTTATGTGTTTTGATACAATAATCCATGTCGACCATGCCTTTTCTTATAATGTGTCAAGTTGGGTAATATATGACATTTACAGTTATCATGATGCCTGAGCATGCGTTTTGCCTTATTCTTAATTGTTTACTTTCTCTAGCAAAAATGTGTAATTTGGCCAAATTACACATTTTCTAAATATTCTGTGTGTCACATGTATGATCAAAAAGTGTGCGATCCCGCACATACATTTTTTACACATAGATTTGTATTACATAGTGTATATGAAAATGAGAAAATTTCAATAAAGTGATTATTCTTAATAACCTTTGGGCACTAAGCTTATGCCGAAAGGGTAGACATTGCGTGCCTGCCAACGCATCGTTTTCCAATCACAATGCTAAGGACAGCGTGATAAGGGAAAGCACCCTCGCCTTATCATCCCAGCTTCCACTCATTGAGATTTCCGAAGAATATATTTTTATCTTCGAGCGTTTAGTAAGTACCTACTCCTTTTGGTAAGGTTTTGTGGCATGGCAGGAAATGAGGCTTTGGTTGGGTTTACTTTGTGAAAGGGTTATCCTCTATCTCTTTCTTAAATTGCGTAAGTACTTGATTACAGTGTGAACGGATAAAATCGTAAAAAAACTCAAAGTTATTCATAAAATATAAATTATAAGAAAAACTGAGAATAAAGCTAGCAAAGCTTTATAATTTATAAGCTTCATCAAGTCTTCAGCTCTTACTTTAAGATGGCTTGGAGATGGCAAATAATTTAATTCCTTTGTATGAAGCTTATGTCAAATAATATGCATCTTAAATCTTCAAATCAATGGAGAGGTCGGACATTGAATCTGGCGGTGAATGTAAAATCCTGATCTAAATAATGAATAAGTAAAAAAGCTTTAATACACTATGACGAGAGGTTGTATCAGAGAGGTTGGACTAGGTTTAATAAGGTTATATTTCTTTGGGTTGTATCATGTTTGTATTATAAAATCAAATTGTCATCTTAAATTGTCAATAATAAACGTCAAAAGTAAATAAATCACAACACGATTGACACATACGAATTTGTTGTAAATTACTTTAATTTTATTTACAATGGAGGGTAAGTACAAAGTCGTAATGATCCGCAACGGTGAAAGCGAGTGGAACAAGAAACGATTTTTCTGCGGCTGGTTTGATTCTGCTCTCACTTCAAAAGGTTAGTTTTAAACAAATAGGTATTTCTCACAACTCTTCCAATAGATTGAAATTAAAATACAGATCATTCAGTTTCAATGCTATCTCAGTTTAAACCATTATTTGCAATTCGAAAAGAGAAGAAATACCAACTTTCAATAGACTTCCTGAGAGTAAATAAACTCTTCAGCTATTTAAATTAGTATTAGATATTGATTTGCATGATTGTATCAAATTGATGACGTCTCGTTTTTAAAACTTGGAAGAGGCAGAAACAAATATCATCTAGAATCGAAATAAAAACACTAGATAGTATATATACTTATCATAATCATCCTAGTTCAGCCTAACCACCAAGGTATCTATATAAATTCTGATATAGCCTAAGCCTGTCTCCATGGTGACTTATCATTTAAAAATTCCTTAATAGTGTAATAACCCCTTTTTTAAAAGAAAGTTCCTAATTGTCCGTTTGTATTTGTGCATGGGTAAATTCATTATATCAAGAGGCAATTTGGTGAAAAATCGTATACCAATCCCCGCAAATGAGTTCTGAACTTTATGTAAACGGTAGTTAGTTCCCACTAGTTTATGCTTATTCCTTGTGTTCACTTTGTGCAAATCACTATTTTTGCGGTATAGAATTAAGTTTTTCTTAATGTACATTAAGTTAGCATATATATATATTGCGATGCAACTGTCAATATATCTTCTTCTTTAAATTTATCACGTAAAGAAACTCTAGCACCTAACTTATAAATAGCACGTATGGCCCTCTTTTGAATGACAAAAATAGTCTGTATATCAGCAGCTGTACCCCACAACATTATACCGTAAGACATAACGCTGTGAAAATAACTAAAGTTAACTAGTCTAGCAGTATCTATATCTGTGAATTCCCTAACTTTTCTAACTGCAAACGCTGCAGAACTAAGTTTGACTGCGAGACAGGATATTTGGGCGCCCTACAGAAGCTTACTATCTAAAGTTAGGCCTAAGAATGCGGTTGATTCGTCTAGTTGAATTGTTTCCTTATTAAAAATTATATTAGTAGGAACACTTTTGACACTAGGCAAAGAGAATTTAACACATTTCGTTTTGCTAGAATTGAGTACCAAATTATTTGTCGAAAACCAATCTAATACTTGCGCAAGAGCGTTATTGATGGTATCAAAGTTACTTGAATTGCGATCTACTTTAAAAATTTGTGACGTATCGTCGGCAAACAATATCACATAAATTTTTAACAAAGAACGGCAAATCATTAATATATATTAAAAAAAGAAATGGACCGAGAATAGAGCCCTGTTTAACGCCCATTCCTACTGGCAAACCTAGAGACCTACTCCCATTAACATCTACATACTGGCAACAAGATTGAGTGCGGTATCTCTAATACCATAAAGATTAAATTTACGTAAAAGTGTATTATGTTCTACACAATCAAACGCCTTTGACAGGTCACAAAAAATATATTAGATAGCCCATTTATCGAGGAAGGCTATAGGCTATATAACATCACGCTATGATGACGGGACGGTGGTAGACTTAAATAACGCGGGAGTAACCGCGGGTTCATCTAGTTACATGATAAATAAAAGCTGTTTATTAGGTTGCGCCGAAGCAGAAACAGCTGGGAAGACCCTCAAAGCGTTAGGGTTTAAGTTTGACGCCGCTTACACCTCACTTCTAAGGCGAGCTCAAAAAACTTTAGATATTATACTCAACGAGATTGGAGAACCAGACGTACCAGTCTACAAGTCTTGGAGGATGAACGAAAGACATTATGGTGGCCTCACCGGGATCAGTTTGACTGAGTGCGCTGCGAAATATGGATATCCGCAAGTAATAATGATAATTTAGCTTTACAAGAAAGGTTTCTCAATTTGATTGTTCATTTTATCCTTTATTTTTTTATAAACTCTCACCTGTATACTCGTAGGGGTAGGCAGAGGTGTACTCTTACACGCACATTTCGCCATGAATTTTTAGGTCCCACGTAATTGGGGGCGAGCCTATTGCCGTTACCGGACATATCACCAGACTCCGTGCTGCTGCTGAGAATTCGGAAAAAACGCAGTAACAATCAGGGTACATTATATTGATGATTTTAGATGTAGGTAAAATCATACAAATACACACATACACATTAGAGCTTTCACGCTAGCGATTTCGCGGCGTTTTCTCTGCAGCAAATTGAACGCTTCGCATACATTCATTAGAACACCTACGCCACAAAATCGCTAGTGTTGAGGGCCTTTTTAGAATTACAGCCAGACACAGACCAATGACATTATCATCCCCAGTAGAGCTACAGTGAAAGTCTAGTGGATTATGAATTAATAAATGCAAATACCCATGTTATAAGATCTCTGCGTCCGTGATCCAGTGGGTATTCTCTCGTTTTCCATAAATTCATTTGCACTAATATTGTTTGCCATAATCATCCCCGATCATAATATTTACTTGCACTATTATCATTTATACTAATAACGTTTGCCATAACAACTCAACAGTGATAACTTTTATTTGCCATAAAATGACTTTCTATAACAACATATATCATAATAATTAGTTTTCATAAGTAACACATCTCATAATCGACTCTTGACATAATCAAAATTTGATATTATTATGAAAATGCTACATAATATTTTTAGGTCGAAATTAATTATCGTTAATACCCCGACTCAGTGCAATCCGACAAAATAGGAGCCCTGCGAAGCAGGGCTCCGTCAACTTAGTCCACATTCTTTACACTAGTTTAATAAACTGAAGTTGAATTAATTATCGTTAACACCCCGACTCAGTGCAATCCGACTCGGGTAGGTTAGGTTAGGTTAGGGTTCTCTTTTGACCCTTTACCCAAAAATAGGAGCCCTGAGAAGCAGGGCTCCGTCAACTTAGTCCACATTCTTCACACTAGTTTAATAAACTGAAGTTGAATTAATTATCGTTAACACCCCGACTCAGTGCAATCCGACTCGGGTAGGTTAGGTTAGGTTAGGGTTCTCTTTTGACCCTTAACCCAAAAATAGGAGCCCTGAGAAGCAGGGCTCCGTCAACTTAGTCCGCATTCTTCACACTAGTTTCTATTTTCTTCTTAGATTACTGAAAACGAAAATTATAGCAAATACATTTATGGATTTAAATTATTATGACACTTGATCGATTATGACCAATGGAATTAGTGAAAGTCATTTTATGTCATTTCACGATTATGACAACTGAAGCGTTATTTCTAATGAAATTATGGCAAATACCAGTATGGCAGATGAAATTATGGCATTTTAAATTATGGCAAACATTAGTAAACCGATCTAGTGGATAGCGAATACGTCTGATGATCCGAGGTCTCGGGTTCGATGTCCGGGTCGGGCAAAAATGTTTGTCGCACGAGTGATTGATTTCCACGGGGTAGCCGGGATCGATCACTCACCGAGCAATTAAAGAGAGATAATTAGGTTGACTTACGGGAAATAAATAAAAAATATCACCAGGAAAGTTTAAACTCGCGTTATAATTCCAGTTATTCGATGGCTTTAGTTATACAAAAAAGAACTGACAATTAAGATTAACAGATGATACAATTATCCAGGGCGTGGGCGACGTTGGCACTTCACATGTCTTCGGATGATGGTAGTACTCAACTGGCGGTGCTGTCCGGAGGAAAAGGGACGAAGCCTCGTGTCCGCTGTATTTATAGGGCCGGCGCGGAGGGGCGCGAGGGAACGGCCCATTGCTGTGCGTCACTCGTAGCGAGGCTCGCGGCGCAGGAGCGCGATGTGACGTCACACCCCCCCCCCCCGTTAGGCCGGGATTATCCCTAAGGAAAATTCCCTAACCCAACGGGCGGTAGCAGCCCTGAAGATACTCCCTGAAATTAGAGAAAACAAGGGCATGAGTACCTTGAACAAGTGACAACCCTATACGCTAATTAGGATACCTAAATAATAATGACCCACGCTTGCATTCTTCACGCGTACAACGGCAGTCTGAATTTGAACATAAACATTTATCATTCATAATTCATCACACATACCTACATTAGTATGGCGTGGTGCCGAAACCGTAGGTAGGTTCTAGGCGACTTGGAGAAGGAAATGGACTGTATACAAAGGATAGCTGGTTTAGCCGCCTAGAAGAGAATAAGGGAAGAGGAGATGGATACGGGAGGAGGTGATTGAGTGGGTATAGGATATTTCCAGGATGGAAGGCACTTACCTTATAGCCTTCTTCGTTTCTTTTCCTCCTGGTGTTTTCGTGATGTAGCTGCTTGTTTTCACTTCACTCACGAGCGGGTTTTCCTTGGTGGAAGCGGCAAAATCACATACAGCGGCGCGGCGCGGAGCGGTATCGAGACGGCGTTCTTAGCGAGCGGAATGTTCGAGACTGTCACTCGCGTTCACGGTCGCGGCGACGAATCAAGCCAAAGGCAGTGCCTCTTCCAGGGAGAGGGATAGAGCGGGACGGAAATATGATATCGCTCGCACTAGACAAGCGTGGAACGATTCATGTTGATGCGATTAGTTATATATAGGAAGGTAGATGGCGCTACCATATCCCCCCGGCCCTAAAGGGTTGCCTTTAAAAAAAAATAGAATTGAACTTAGCTATGTTGAGTGTACTACCGCATAACCCCTCAATAGGCTAAGACAGCGATATGACAATAAAATTAATCTAAATTAACTTTAGCGAAAGCTACAAACGCAATAATAGCGAAAACTACTAACTAAATACTTAAACTAAGAGGTAAGTCCAACTTCAGGCTAAATCTCACTGAGTTGGAAGCGGACGCGAGTTGATCAGTGCCTCGACTTGTGCAAGGACAGTTAAAGGCTCTTCGTAAGAGAGGATCTGTTGACCTATAACTTTGAAGAGATGCGTTTTAATTACTTTGACCATGCTTGCCCAACATCCACCGAAATGTGGTGATGCTGGTGGAATAAACTTCCAGTCAATATGATCTATGGAAAGTTCTTCCTGAAGACGAGTACGATAACCCGCGACGTGATTGAAACAAGTAGCGGGAACAAGTTCAATCAATTTACTAACGCGGTTGGCGACAAAAGTCTGCTAGCGGTGAGGAGAAGAATGAATCCAAGCGAGCACTACTTTGGAGTCGGAAAATGCGTATAATTTATTAATGGGGTAGTGGGGCAAAACTGTGTCTTGAACCTTGCGGAGCAACTGAGACAGCAGAAGGGCCGCGCACAACTCCAGTCTCCCAACTGAAATGGTTTTAACAGGCGAGACCTTAGACTTGGCACAAACTAACTGCACCGAGTAGTTAGAACCAATGCGGACTTGCAGATATACGACTCCGCCGTAAGCACGCTCGCTGGCGTCAGCGAAACCTATTAAGTTAACGGTACATCCATCTACCAACCCAAGATGACGCGGAATAGTAATTTGATTGAGCGCGGTAAGCTCAATACAAAACTGGCCCCAAGCGGCGACAATATGGTCAGGGCGTGTTTCATCCCACTCACACTTTGATAGCCAAAGTTCCTTGATCAAGAGCTTGGCGTACAAAATTGTGGGAGCCACAAACCCATTATGTCCCATAGTCGAGCCACTGCGGACAGCATAGTGCGTTTGGTGCACTTATCATCTGGTGGTGAGACGTCAAACCGAAAACTATCGCAGGATTTGTCCCAGCGTAAACCGAGAACCTTATGCGGTACAGACTTCTCAAACTCAATGTCTGGAGAAGCCTTATGAGAATCTGGTATGCGTGCGAGAACCTCCTTAGAGTTGCTTGTCCATTTGACAAGATCAAACTGGCCTCGCTTGAATAGCTGAATAAGCTCTTCACAAAGCGAAATTGCTAGCGGAGCGGGTATGACATTACAGGCAATGTCATCTATATACAAAGCGGATGTGTAGTATAGTATAGTGTAGCGTAGCGTAGCTTAGCATAGCGTAGCATAGCGCAGCATAGCACAGCATAGCGCAGCATAGCGCAGCATGGCGCAGCATAGCGCAGCATGGCGCAGCATAGCGCAGCATGGCGCAGCATAGCGCAGCATGGCGCAGCAAAGCGCAGCATGGCGCAGCATAGCGCAGCATGGCGCAGCATAGCGCAGCATGGCGCAGCATGGCGCAGCATAGCGCAGCATGGCGCAGCAAAGCGCAGCATGGCGCAGCATAGCGCAGCATGGCGCAGCATAGCGCAGCATGGCGCAGCATAGCATAGCATAGCTAATTAGTGCTTTATCTTACACACAGTTTTAGCACCCACCTTGATCTCTTGAAAGAGCAGAACAACAACAAGACGTAATACAATGAGAAGTATGTAACGTAGGTACGGTACCCATAATCACATACCCAAGTACCGTCTCAATAGCGGGCGGTAAATCATATCGCTCGCTACGAACTATGTTAGTTAATAGCAAGTGCGGCAATATCGAAGCTCCGATCAAAAGATCAATGCCTGCCGGATTCGCAAACTCCGCGTCGGCTAACGGCAATGATTCGAGATGAGTGAGTGATGCTACGTCTACATTAGCGTTCGGCAATGCGTCCGTGATACGCTCCACGATAAGCGAAGAAATGTTAAAATTAATATTCCTATCAAAACGCGAATGTATTTTAATATCTACGGAACCCCTGCAATGCTTTTCTGATCCGCCTATCCCTTTGACGGTTGAGTTAGTATTTTTAAAGTTATTCCATAATCCGAGGCGTTTGAAGCATTCCGATGTTATTAGATTGGTCTGAGATGCGCTATCTAGCAGACAACGTACCATGTGCGGCGACCCATTAACATCGTATACGATAACTTGCGTTGTCGCTAACAGTACCGTCTTAGACGCCGTACTCTGCGTTTTGGCCCTGCGCGGATCATTATAGATGCGCGAGTGCCGTCCTCGCGTGCGCGTCGCCCGCGCAATGGATGTCATACACAACGATACTTCTTCGCCCTCAGACGCGGAAGGCGCAGCTACCGTGTTCTGCACTTGCGACGTACTCGTAAGTGTGTCAAGGTTAGCGGCTTGACTTGACAACCGGTTATTTTTATCATAATGTAACAGTGTATGATGTTTTTGTTTACACGAGTGACATCTCGTTCTACTGGAACAATTACTCGTTTTATGTTTTATGCTTAACCTTTCAAGTACCGCGCCCTCTAAAACGTCAATTTGGCTATACGACCGCGCCGTACGACATCATCGCGCGCGCGGTACTAGAACTTGAATGTTATCGCTCTGAGAGGTCTTTGTTTATGTTTTCAAGAGTTCGAGTTATAATTTCTTGAAACCCACTTATATAGCCAATATTCAAAAAATATAATAATAACATTTGAGTGTATATTTAGTTTTGTATAGCTCTCTGTTTTGAACGGATCTTAGAATACCGGTTCTATCGACAATTGTAGCGTATTATAATCAAAAATAAAATAAATTTTTGTTTATTTTTGTATTTTTATATTCTGTATAATATGGGTTTTCCAATTAAAACTAAAAATATACATGTATCCATTATAATAATTCCCCCTTTTCAATAGCAAACATTTGCTAAAATTCACAGTTTCGCGTGCATTGAAATTAAATGTCCTTTTACTTTTTAATTTGACATCAAATTGGATCAGAAGAAGGTTTCATAGCTGTCTATGATTCGTAAAAATGAAATGCCATTTGAAATAATTGATAAAATGTACTAGGCCAGTGTAAAAAACGCCATAGATTGAAGGACGGAATCTGGACATGAATTCATGTCGTCGGTAAACAAGGGGACTTTTTTGTAGGACATGAATTCATGTCCTCGGTCGTCGAAAGGTTAAGCAATTAATGCAAGCTTTGTTATCTTTTACGCATTTAAAACGAGCAATTGGATTTAAATCATTAAAGGTGGGACACTTATAGTAATGGTCGTGCACTATATTACTGCACAGACACTTCTGTGAATTATTACTATTAGATTCCGAACATGTTACGTAAGATTGTGGATTAGGGACTGAGTTATTATTACTATTTCGCGATTTATTCAACCTTTGTTTGTTGTTGTTAGTGTTAGATGGGCCAGGTGAACCAGACTGCGTATTATGAAATATTCGACACTGATCTTTGATGAACGAAATAAAACTATATAGTGTAGGTATTTTATTATTGCGTTCCGTCATCTCGAATGCGCGAATTGTATCAGTGTCAAACTTTTTTAAAGCGAGTTGAAGCAACATAAAGTCGGAAAGATCTTCTAATTTTAAATTCCTAAGAGAATTAACCGCGGTTACGAAGTTATCAATAAACAGCTGGAAATTCGAGACAGACGCGTTGCTGGACCGTTTGAGATTTAAAGCTTGGTCAAAGTACGTAGACGCTAGAACGCGCGTGTCTTGATATCTGTCAAGTAGTGACTGAAATATGACCTGATAATTCGCAGCACTGGGTGTGACACCTGCAAATACGGACTGGGCCTTAGGTGACAGTTTACCTATTAAATAGTACAACCTGTCAGCATCTGTCAGAGAACCATTATCGTGCACCGTAGACTTAAAACTCGCATAGAATAACGGCCAATTTCGTATATCTCCGTCAAACGACATAATCTCGATTGGCGGTAATCTCGGTTTGCGGGCAACGGGCTCTGCCGAACATTTACCCTCCAATTGCGATTGTATACGCTTAATAATATAATAAAGATCTTCGAATGAGGTATACGCCTGATAGTTCGGTTTTTCATCAGGATTGATAGAAAGTAATCTTGCGTTATAATCGTCTAACAACTTATGAAAATCTGTTCGAATACTATCTACTGTTATGCAATAACTGAGAAATGCTTCGCTATTGCTGTCAGACATCGATGGGGTTTTTGATCTTTCATAGATATTTTGAATGCGCTCAAATAAAATATTGCGTTTTGCTTCTAAGATTGTCATCTCTTTGTCTTCCGACACGCGTGACTTCTTTTGTTGTGACATGCTTACGTAAGTATAAACTAATGAGAACGAAACAAAATAATAATATCTAATGTATCTATTATTTTACCTAAGTAGGCTAAGTAGGCAACACTTTAGAGCTGAGGAACTAAAAGTTAATTGAAATATGAGATTTATAAGACAACTATGATAGTTGCAGAAATAATAATTTAATAAGTAGGTAGCTACATAAAAGTTTACCTACTGATGCGGGCGGAAATAACCATGTGACGGTTATATGAATATATTAGGAGTATAGCTAGGTGCTATAACTGCCTAGGTATAGCGGTATAACGTATAAAACGTAAATGAATCCGACTCGTATGGATAAAAAAAAATGGTATGGCGTGGTGCCGAAACCGTAGGTAGGTTCTAGGCGACTTGGAGAAGGAAATGGACTGTATACAAAGGATAGCTGGTTTAGCCGCCTAGGAGGGTGGACAAGTTAGGGCCTAACCTTCGATAGCTCTTAAGTATAGCCCTAAGCTTGCACGTACCTAAACCTAGACTTATCCTAATTTAAGCCTACTGGTTCCTATATCTAGCCTAACCTACCTACGATAAACCTATCCCTATTTTAGATCTAATCTAACACCTATCCTACGTATTATGTCGTAAACCTAGGTGTCCTATGAACTATTCCTACAACCTATCTAATTCCTACAAAGGCGTCGTTGTTGTGGTCCCTAAACCCTAATGTCCCTATCCCCCTAGCCCTACTATATCGTATTTTATAAATACTTATATATAATAGTCCAGGATATCTGCCACCGGGAGACCTAAGGCGACAGATGGAATTGGGTAGGATTTAGGGGTGGTGGAAATGGTTTTCTCACTGCCGGTCGAGCAGACTCACAAGACCGATCAGGGTGACGGCTAAAGGTGTCTTGGCCGCAGTGAGAGGTTTGGGAAGGGTAATGAGTCAAAGTCAGGAGTGAACAATGACTGGTTTATTTCTTAAAACTATAATCTTATATACTAAACTTATTCTATGTACACATATACACGTATTTAGTTGTGTGCCGTCGGTGTATTGTGCCGATGCAGCATGTCTGAGCCGACCGCCTTACGTGATAAATTACATGATCTTAAAATATCACGCATCTTCCTCGGTGATAAGTTGGATGTGTGTTGGAATGCCAAGAATGTCATGTTCATGTTTGAACATTCTGGCGTCTCTCCGGGATAGGCTTCAGGAAGGTCATGTTCCGGCGTGAACATTCTAGCGTCTCTCCGGGGCAGGCTCTAGAAAGTTCTTATGTTCAGGCGTGAACATTCTGGCGGGTGTCTGGCGTAGGCTTCAGCTCAACTTCATCTGCATCGGTAGTTGGTTGTTCACTGGTGAGTTGTTTTCTTGACGGCTTCGGTTGGCTGGCTGTAGGCCACGTGCGATGCAACCCTGGCAGCGACAGTTGACCTCGTTGCATGCTGGAGAGTCTTAAGGCGATCGTTGCGGGGGAAATGTTAAGAACTTAATCGGTAGGTACATATGTATTAAAAAAAATATATATATATATTTAGTCAACACGCAATTGTAATCATTTTTTGTTATACAATTGCATGTTCTTCACCCCTCCAGAATTTATATTCCTTCCCTTATTTAACAGTAGTATTAGTTGTAGTAGTAGCAATTGTAAAAGTAGTTTCTCTCAACTTGGCTACCGTCGCAGTAACCAAGTCCTCCTATTCCCTTGTTGTAGTAGTAGTTTCCCTCAACTTGGTACCGTCGCAGTATCCAAGTCCACCTATTCCCTTGTTGTAGTAGTAGTAGTTTCCCTCAACTTGGTACCATCGCAGTATCCAAGTCCACCTATTCCCTTGTTGTAGTAGTAGTAGTTTCCCTCAACTTGGTACCATCGCAGTATCCAAGTCCACCTATTCCCTTGTTGTAGTAGTAGTAGTTTCCCTCAACTTGGTACCATCGCAGTATCCAAGTCCACCTATTCCCTTGTTGTAGTAGTAGTAGTTTCCCTCAACTTGGTACCATCGCAGTATCCAAGTCCACCTATTCCCTTGTTGTAGTAGTAGTTTTCCTCAACTTGGTACCATCGCAGTATCCAAGTCCACCTATTCCCTTGTTGTAGTAGTAGTTTTCCTCAACTTGGTACCATCGCAGTATCCAAGTCCACCTATTCCCTTGTAGTAGTAGTAGTTTCCCTCAACTTGGCTACCGTCGCAGTAACCAAGTCCTCCTATTCCCTTGTTGTAGTAGTATCCCTCAACTTGGCTACCGTCGCAGTAACCAAGTCCACCTATTCCCTATCTCCCTAGTGCTACCCTACCCCTGTTAGGTATATTGTATAGCGAGGCCGTGTACACTGTGGTCACACAGACTGTCGCGTATACAACCCTAATCCCTAGTTCCCTAGCAGTCCCTGGGATCCCTGGGCCGGGATATCTGTCGCCGGGAGACCTGCGGCAGACGGAAAGTGGGTAGGATTAAGGTGTAGCGGAGTGGGTTATCTCACTGCCGGTCGAGCAGACTCACAAGACCGATCATGGTGACGGCTAAGGGTGTCTTGGCCGCAGTGAGAGGTGTGGGGTAGGGTATGAGTCCAAGCCGGGAGTGAACTTGTGACTGGTTTATTTCTTAAAACTATAATCTTATATACTAAACTTATTCTATGTACACATATACACGTATTTAGTTGTGTGCCGTCGGTGTATTGTGCCGATGCAGCATGTCTGAGCCGACCGCCTTACGTGATAAATTACATGATCTTAAAATATCACGCATCTTCCTCGGTGATAAGTTGGATGTGTGTTGGAATGCCAAGAATGTCATGTTCATGTTTGAACAGAGGGAATAAGGGAAGAGGAGATGGATACGGGAGGAGGTGATTGAGTGGGTATAGGATATTTCCAGGATGGAAGGCACTTACCTTATAGCCTTCTTCGTTTCTTTTCCTCCTGGTGTTTTCGTGATGTAGCTGCTTGTTTTCACTTCACTCACGAGCGGGTTTTCCTTGGTGGAAGCGGCAAAATCACATACAGCGGCGCGGCGCGGAGCGGTATCGAGACGGCGTTCTTAGCGAGCGGAATGTTCGAGACTGTCACTCGCGTTCACGGTCGCGGCGACGAATCAAGCCAAAGGCAGTGCCTCTTCCAGGGAGAGGGATAGAGCGGGACGGGAATATGATATCGCTCGCACTAGACAAGCGTGGAACGATTCATGTTGATGCGATTAGTTATATATAGGAAGGTAGATGGCGCTACCAACATGTAAATGCCGAGGCCAGTGTAATAGCCTAATATTAAAGATAACAATCTATGGAGAAGCGCTTAGGGTAATTATTAGGTAATAATGATTTGTAGATATAAGAAACTTGATCTAGCCCTACGACTTATAAATCTTGGGTTCGGCCTTTGCCACTAGATAAGTAAACTTTTTGAATATAGTTAGGTATAACAACAGATTTTTCGTAAAGATGAACAAAAATAATACAAGCCGCAGACACGACCGGACCGCTCAATGTCAAAGGAAAGAAATTTATAAATATTTTGCTCTAATTAATAACTAGAACACGACCAGTAACCACCTTTTGAATGTAAACAATGGTGAGTCATTAGTTAGGCATTTATTTATCGGCGCGTCGCTGAGTGAACGTGCGTGCGTCATAACGACAACTAGGTACGATCTAAATGGTAGGTACTATTCGACTGCTCCGAGCTCGCGACGCACGGTTAATCAACGTAATCGTTTATAAAGTACCTATAATAACAATTTGATTATGGAATTTATACAGAATTAAGAATAACAACAGAACTTCAGAACAAGGCACGGCGAAAAACAATACGCCAATCAAGATGCATTTCAACAAATAGATTTGCGGAAAGAAAATACACATGCGAGAATCGAACTTGTATGCTCAGCTAATAGCGACCTTTTAACCACTGATCAACAGGGTAAAAAAAAATATATATTTAGTTTATGGTTAGTATTTTTTAAAACAATGTTCAACATAACATTTGAGTACACAATTGCGCAGCAATTTGAAAAATAGTATTGTTTACGAGAAAAAAATATTTGCTACCCACCACAGAAAATATCAATTTATAGTAGGCACTACTACAAACGGTAATATAAATTAGAAACGTTCGTTTGAAAAAATTAAACAATGAATAGGTAGAAGGTATTCTTATTGTTGTTTTTATACTTTTATTATTCTTTGTAATTAATGAACTTTAAATCCTTGATGTGCCAATCGCCTAAAGGTTTTCCAGCCATGTCGTTAAGTTTGTATACTAGAGGTGATTTTTTTTTTCAATTTTTTTTCAAATTCAAATTATATTTATTTTGTTAAACACAGGTAATTAAAAGATCTTACAAATAAAAGTACAGTGCAACGCTGTGTCTTGCCAATACTATCGGCGTACAAAAATTCATGGATAAAAAAATAAAAAATAATTAAAAGTAATAAAATCAATTAAAAACATTTTGAGACGTGTCATTTAGAAAATCGGTAATCGAATAATAGCATCTTTCACATAAAAACATATTAAGCTTTTTCTTGAAAAGTTATAAATTTAATTCTTTCTATGTCTCCGGTATCTTGTTATAAATCATTGGAGCTAGACAAAACATGCTATTCCATAAGAGGGCAGTATTAGCTTTTCGAATACATAAATTATTTTTGCGCCTATTACGTATGATAACATCAGATAAACTGGGAAACAAATGAGAATTTGCTTTAACAAATAAAGCTACTTCAAAAATATACAAAGACGGAAGTGTTAGAATTTTGTGTTTGATAAAATATGATCTACAGCTGTCAGTCACTCGAAGACCAAACATAGCCCTTATACATCTTTTTTGTGCTTTGAACGCAATCTCCCTATGTGCAGAGTTGCCCCAAAAAATTATTCCGTATCTAAGTACGGATGCAACAATGCCATGGTAAGCAGTTAGTAGAGCTTCTGTGTTAACTGTATGTTTGAGTTTATAAAGAGCATAGGACGAACTACTGATTTTTTTGCAAAGAGTCTCTATATGTTGTTTCCAATTAAGCTGATTGTCAATCGTCAGTCCAAGGAATTTTGTATTATTTGTTTCACATATATTATTATTCTGATATTTGATATTCATTTGATAACATGAGCGTTGTCTTTGACAGAAATGCATAATTTGAGTCTTGCCTAGATTTATCTTCAAATTATTATTATTCAACCATACAATTATTGAGCTGATTGTGGTATTAATATCCGATTCATACGAATCGGGTTTATCACAAGCTATAGTCACAGTACTGTCATCGGCAAATAATGTTAAGGGATGTTTAATTGCTTGAGGTAAATCATTTATGTATATGATGAACAACAAAGGCCCCAATACACTGCCCTGGGGCACTCCGAATAATACTTTACGTTCCTTAGATAAGTATATATCTTGTCTTTTTGTCTTGAAATTTAACTTATTTATTGCAATTACCTGTTTTCTGTTCGTTAAATAAGATTTTATTAAATTATTTACATTGCCTCTTAAGCCATAAGCGTCAAGCTTTTCAAGTAGAATATTATGATCGACGTAGTCAAAAGCTTGTGTCATATCACAATAAACGGCACATATAGGTATTCTTTTATCAACATTCATCATTACCACATTTAAAAACTCATATATAGCCATATTTATGGTGTTATCTTTACGAAAACCTTTTTGTTCTTTACATAATATATTGTTTTTTTTTCAAGGTATGAATATATTCTGTGATTTATATATTTTTCAAATATTTTTGAAAAGATTGGCAGAAGTGAGATCGGTCTATAATTATCAATAAGCTCTTTATTTTCTTTTTTGTGTAAAGGCTTTATAATCGATACTTTTAGTTGGTCAGGAAATACACCATGGCAAATACATAGGTTTAAAATGTAACTGAGATGTTCAGATAATAAATCTCCAACAGAGTTTACTTTTTTGGTAGAGATTTCGTCATAGCCCACACTATTTTTATTTTTCAAATCCTTAATAATATTAAGTACATCGATAGATGTACTTGGTATCAAAAACATTGAATTTAAACATTTTTTTATGTACTTAGTAGGATTCTGTCCTGATTCTGGTAAAGGTACAATTTTATCAACAAAATAATCATTAATTTTATTTGCAATAATTTGTGGTTCAACAAGAACTTTATCATTTATAACAATTTGACTTATAGAATCACTAGGTACACGCATTTTAGAGGAGTTTATTATTTGCCATGTAGTTTTATTTTTATTCTTAGAATTTTTAATATTATAGATATTTTGAGATCGTTTAGTTAAATTTATAATTCTTTTTAATAACTTCGAGTAACTACTGTATTTGAATTTATTACTAAATGTAGGCTTAAGTCTAGCCTGCCATAACAATTCTCTTTTTTTAGAACTACACAATTTGATTCCACGGGATATCCATTTAGACTTTTTATTGACTTGTATTGTAATAAATCTTAGAGGAAAGCATAAATCGTAAAATAACGTAAATGTTTCAAAGAAGCAATTATTTGCTTTATTTGGGTTGTCAGTGGCATAGACGTCAGAGAAAGATAAAGCTTTTAAACAGGATCTGAATTTTATAATATTTTCATTTGAATACTCTCTTTGAAGAGAATGCCAATAATTAAACATGCATTTTTTGACTACGGGACATTCAAGCAACTGTGCAGTATGATCAGACAAGGCTAATTCGAGCACTTCCGTCTTACAACCCTTACAGAAATTATGAGCAATGTTGTCCAAACAGGTTCGACTATTTAACCTAGTAGGCTGCTCTATAGATAAGGATAAATTAAAACTTTTCAATAGACATTTAAGTTCAAGTGTAACATTGTTATTTTTTAATACATCTATATTTATGTCTCCTGCTAAAATAATGTGTTCATATTTTCTTTTACATATTTTAATTAATAACTCCTCTAATTTACAAAAAAATATCCGAATGTTTCCATTAGGTACTCTGTATACACAAACAATAATTATTTTATAATGAGTTAATTCGATTGCGCAACATTCAAAGTTATTAACTAATGAAATCAATGAAGCATCTGGAATATCTTTTTGAGGCAATCTTACATTTAATAAATTTAGGCGCCAATTTCTTACTAAAGTATTTATCCTTATCACTAAGAAGAAACGTTCTGCGCCAAACTATATCACCGACATTGAATTCTGCCTGTTTACGGCGAAGATTATAAGATGAACAATTTCGTTGGTGGGCCGACAACAGAGCTGAATGTACCTTCTCGAAAATAGAAGATAAATAGCCTAAAGTTTCGGCATAGCCGTCCCGTGGTTCAAGCACCATATCGGAATTAAATTCCTTATCAATAGACTGAGAACCACATGTTATGACCTCCCTACCAAAAACAAGGAAATTAGGAGAATAACCAGTAACCTCACTAACTGCGCAGTTAAGGGCGAATTGAACTTTAGTGATTAGAGTGTCCCAGATTCGATGATCAGATTCTATGAAAGTTGAAATAGCTGTCATAATGGTTTTGTTGTAACGTTCAACTGAGTTAACGTGGGGAGTATACAACGGTGTAAAATGCAAATTTGGAATTTTATATTTTGACAACATACTTTTAAAGGTTGCGCTAATAAATTGTTTACCGTTATCCAAAACAATAGTAGATGGAATTCCATGCACCAAAAATACATTTTCCTCAAGAATTTTGTTATCACTTCTGCAGTTGCCCGTTTAATGGGGAAAAGTAAACAATATTTAGATAAACAACAACTGACCACAAATATAAAAGTGTTTTGTTTCCTGCTGGGAGGCAATGGACCAATCAAATCAATACTAATCGTCTGAAAGGGCTTTTGACATGATTTGGGTTTTCCCATTAGACCTAAATTTGGGAGATTTTGGTGTTTATGGGTGATACAAGGTTCACATGAACTGACGAACTTGACAACATCAGTGTACATACCAGGCCAAAAGTAATTAAGTGCGAGACGTTTGTATGTCTTAAAAAACCCAGATGTCCAGCAGTGGGCGAAGAATGATTCTCCCTTAGAATGTCATCTCTTTGGTCAGACGGAATAACCTCTTTCCATTGAAATTCTCTAGTGAGAGGGTTTAATGTTTTTTTAAAACAATACAATTTATTGTTTATTACTTGATAGTTAACAAAGGAAGTCGGAGAACTTAAACAGCCTTTATAGATATTTAAATACCAAGGATCATTAGTAGAAACTGGTAAATTCTGATTAGAATTAATATCTATATTTATATCGTTAGCAATAGCAGAAACGGTTAAAGAGCGAGACAGAAAATCAGGTAAAACGTTATCGGTACCCCGACGATTACGTATTTCGAAATTATAGGAAGATAAGCGAACTCCCCATCTGGCTAACCGGCCAGTCGGGTTTTTTAAGGTCAAGAACCATTTCAAAGCAGCGTGATCTGTGTAAACAATAAACTTTTTACCATTTTCAACATAACAACGCCAGTGTTCTATAGCAGATAGAACAGCCAGGGCTTCGCGCTCTGTGGCACTGTAATTTTTTCTTGCTTAGTGAGTGATTTGCTATAGTACGCTATGACTCTTTCCTCACCATTTAACCTTTGACAGAGGATCGCGCCAAGTCCAAGTGACAGAGGTGCGTTTTTACTTTGAGATGTTAACTTATTTAAGGGTGCAGCAATAGAGCTAAAATTCGGTATAAAACGCCTGTACCACGAAGCTGCGCCTAAAAAACGACGTACTTCTTTTCTATTAGAAGGAGTGGGATAATTTTTCATTGAATTTACTTTATCCGGATCGGGATGCAATCCACTAGAGTCGACAACATAGCCTAAATATTTTAGTTTATCTCTAAAAAATTTACATTTTTCGAGATTAATTGTTAAATTAGCGCTTTTTAGTTTATCAAGAATGCGTAATAAAAGAGTAAGATGCTCGTTGAAACTGGAAGTGATACAGATTATGTCATCGATAAAACAGAAAACCTTATTTTCAAATTCTGGACCATAAAATAAAATATCAACTAATCGTTGTTGAGTAGCTGGCGCATTCGTAAGACCGAAGGGCATTCTTTTGAATTGAAATGTGCCACGCGTAGGAATATAAAAGGCTGTTTTGCAACGGTCCTCTTCTTTAATTAATGTTTGCCAAAAAGATTTAGACAATTCTAAACTAGACAAGTATTTAGCATCTCTCAGATTATCTAAAATTTCCGAAATATAAGGCAAGCTATAAGCATCTTTTTTTGTAACGGAATTTAATTTACGACTGTCCAAACAGAAACGCAGTTCACCATTCTTCTTAGGGGTCAAAATGACAGGGTTTGACCACGGGCTTTCAGATCGTTCAACAACATCCTCTGAGAGCATGTCGTCAAGATGCTTTATTAAAATTCTTTGTTTATCGGGAGACATGCGATAAAATCTTTGCCGAATAGGGGGGCAATCACCTGTATCAATTGAATGAGAAATAATATTTGTGCAACCGAGACCCCGCTTCTCGTATGAAATATCGGTAAATTTAGAAATAATGTTGTCAGCGGTAGCTCTCTGGTCGACTGTAAGATGATCATAAGAAACAAGATGTGTAGGGGGAACTGCCTGCAACTCCATTACTTGAGCGTCAGACTTGTTCACAATCAAAACGGACTCTAATTTGTTAGGAAATAGGCCAAAGCTTCGCCAAAAATCCATGCCAAGGATAAGGGAATTTTGAATCCCAGGTACAAAATGAACTTCTAAGTTAATCAATTTATCCTGAACTCAAAGGGTAGAACAACCGATCCCAAAGACTCAAATCGTTCGCCGCCAGCTGTTATTAACCTTAAAGGTTTCGATTTATCCAAAACATCGTCTTTCAAAAATAAGTTATGCAAATTATTACCTAAAATTGTAACGCAAGATCCAGAATCTAAAAGACCAGTGGTAGGTATTCCGTTTAATTTTAGAGTAACGTAAGGTAAATATTCTACTTTAGAATTACGGATTGAGGATATATGATAGCTACTAAAGAATTTTTTTTTAAAGTCCAACCAATTATTCCACTCTGTTTTATTACAATTAGTTGTATAATTTGATTTTCCACAATCCTTGTTAACTAGTTTTTTGAAACTGTAGGGGTCGACTTAGATTTATAATTGGGGCAGTCTGACGCCTTGAAAGCCTTTGTACCGCACTTAAAACAGATTAGGTAGTGTGGTTGACGGCAATTACGTAATGAGTGCGAATTGCATCTACAACGCACGCAAAAAATTTTATTTATATTAGAAGTACTCGATACGGCGTTAACTTGTGGTACAGACTTGTATCTCGATGTATCAGCGACAGAGTTATATTTATTGAAGTGATTATGATTGTAAACATTTTTGTTTGAAGAAAAATTAGAAAACGGATAATTATACGCTAGATCAGGTGCTACAGTATTCTTTGAAACTTTAGGGGGTTCAGAAAATTGCTTACTGCGACTTTAGTAATTTTCGAAAAGACGACAAACTTCGACCAGACTATCAACATCAACAACCTTTGCAGTTGGCAGACAATTAGTGTAACTAGGTCTAATATTATTTAGCAAAATTTCTAGCTTCTCCGAATCAGCGATAGGAGAACTAAGTCGCGAAAACAGACCGTGCATTTTTGCCACGTAAATAGTTATTGATTCGTTTTCGCCCTGTGAGCGCTGACGAATCTCCGTCATAAGCCGATAATCGTAGTTATGCGGACTAAAATCTCGTTTCAAAAGTTCGCAAAGTTCTAACCAAGTCTTTACATTATTTTTAACAGAACGATACCAAACTAATGCGTCACCCGAAAATATTTCAAAAGCGAAAGACAACATCTTGTCGTGAGGAATAGATCTACAGAACATAAATTCATCAATTTTTTCAATAAAGGATCTTACACATGATTTACCGTTAAATTTGAATTTACCTAATTCCGAAAAAAGCTTACGGTCGTAATTATAGGAAGTGTTTCCTTCTGCCACTGAGCAATCCGACCGCGAATTACGTCTCGTGATAAATTGTAATTTCGCATATAAGTCATTAAATTTATTCCACACAGACTCAATTTTTTTAATATCAAGACTGCCGGTATCCACCCTATTCAGTCGATGAAAACAATGGTGCAGCACGGTTTCGACCTTCTGTTGAAGCTCGGAAGTATAGTTTGCTTCCAACATAGATAAGTGTTTAGTTGATCTTAATAGCGACTTTTCCACTTCTGCCACATCCTCCTCTGGTGGGAAGGGTGAAGATAATATATCCTCTGAGGGAGTTTTAACTGAAAGTTTAGCGATTTGTTTGCGGGGATCGTCAGGCTTTGAAACGCTGCGTATTGTGGTCTCATATTCTAATTCCGCTTTAGTTAATAATGAGAAATTTATAATGTAAGCCATTATTACAAAACAATAATAGAAAATCTAAGTATTTACGCCGGCACTAGAAAAAAAAATTTAATATCGCCAGAAAATCGAATACCGTGCTAAAAAAAGCTGAAGTACACTAAATTATACAATGGTGTGATGATTGGTCAAGGAAGAAAAAATTTCTTAAAGGTCACTCAAAGGTTGAATCACAATATTTTTTCGCGAACACGTGGCTCGTTAGTTCAACGGCTAAGCGGTTAGAACCGGTTGGCGGCTCAACACGCTGCCCGCGGTGGAAACGTGATTTTAGACAGACGTTAATTAAATCACCGTTATGTTATTTACACAGTTAAATTGCTTATGGCCAACAAAAATAGATAGAAACTGTACCTGTACGCAATTCACCACACCAGAATATATGCACACACAGGAGAAAAATATACAAGAGAAAAAGAAATTATTTCACTCACCTGTAAAGTGCCAACTTACGTTTTAAAAATTATATATATATAATATAATTAAAAATTCTATTGGGCGCCAATGTCGCACAAGTGATTGATTTCCACGGGGTAGCCGGGATCGATCACTCGCCGAGCAATTAAAGAGAGATAATTAGGTTGACTCACGGGAAATAAATAAAAAATATCACCAGGAAAGTTTAAACTCGCGTTATAATTCCAGTTATTCGATGGCTTTAGTTATACAAAAAAGAACTGACAATTAAGATTAACAGATGAGACAATTATCCAGGGCGTGGGCGACGTTGGCACTTCACAGGTCTTCGGATGATGGTAGTACTCAACTGGCGGTGCTGGCCGGAGGAAAAGGGACGAAGCCTCGTGTCCGCTGTATTTATAGGGCCGGCGCGGAGGGGCGCGAGGGAACGGCCCATTGCTGCGCGTCACTCGTAGCGAGGCTCGCGGCGCAGGAGCGCGATGTGACGTCACATGTTAATAGGTTTTTCCGAATTCTAGTAGCAGCACGAAATCTGGTAAATAGCCCGGTAAAGGCAATAGTTTCGCTCTCTATTAAGTTCATAGCAAATATGGATGTAATATTACACCTCTGCCTACCCCTTCGGGACTAAAGGCGGGTCTTTAAAAAATATTCTTTAATTTCATTTTCCTTAAAGTTACAGATCTGGCGTCGCAGCTACGATTTGCCCGTGCCCCCCATGGGGGAGCAACATCTGTACTACTCAACCATCATGAACGACCCACGCTACGTGGGGGACCCTAAGCCAGGAGAGTTCCCCATGGCCGAGAGCCTAAAACAGACCGTTGATAGGACCCTGCGTTACTGGCATGATGTTATAGTACCTCAGGTATGTCCACCGAAATATCTGTTTTGATTTTTATGTAATAAACCGGTAAACGACCAGCCGGATCGCGTGATGGTAAGCATTACCACCACCCATGGACACAAGCAATACAAGGGGAGTCACAAGTGCGTTGTCGCCCTTTGGGTTGCAAAAAGGGATAGGAGGAGGAGTGGAATGAGCGACAAGGAATAGGGGATGGGGCCTTCGGCACTCTCACTCACCGAATGAAATGCAACAGTGGTACTGTTACTTTACGTCGATTTCTTGTGAGAGGGTAGTACAAACCTGGTGCAGCCCTCCCATTAAAGCTTAAATCAGCTAGGCTTTACTACCTATAAATGGTTTAAATATACTATTGAACACATTATCAGTCATTCATTTAATGTCGTAGTGATTGTATAAGAATTTATTATCAGAGTAAGTAAATTTCTGAAAGGGTATTTGTTATCTTCCTTTTAAGCGGTTGGACTAATTTTGATGAAATGTTGTGTGTATATTTCAAGGGATCCCGGGAAGGCAAAATTTTATCATTCGTGATAAGTACGAGGCATGCTAAGAGATTATAGTATTGCCAGAAACTAGTAAACCATGTCTCTAGTAAAATAAGCATTTCTTTTCACATTTCATTTCATTCCATTATTGAAATAATATTTTTTTTATTATAATATAGCAGAGCAGTTTGATTAGTTTTATCTAATTACTCTGTATGATTCCTAGATCAAAGAAGGCAGGAATAGCATCATCATCGCTGCTCACGGAAACAGTCTTCGTGCCATTATCAAACATTTAGATGGTCAGTTTAAAAACAATAAATTATACATTTTAGTTCAAATACGTTGGAACATTTAATTTTGTAAAAATACAGCTTCCACTGTTTACCCCATGTATTTTAAATCAGTATTTTCCCGAAAAGTATGTACTTAGCCTATGATATAAAAGCTACCTATAATATTTATTTTACAAAATTAGTAAAGAATAAATATTTTTCGGAATTAAAAAGGCTGTTAGGCTCGCCCCCTATTACGTGGGACCTAAAAATTCCTGGCGAAATGTGGGTGTAATATTACACCTCTGCTTAACCCTTCGGGGATGTGGCGTGAGTCTATAAATAAAAAAAATTAAAAAAAAAAATATTTTTCGGTATGCCATGGTTTAGACTAGTGTTAGTTCGTTCAAGGCTACTAACTCCCTCATAATATCTATGACGACTGTCAAAGATGTTTATGATAGCTGCGGGGCAAGCTATATAATTAACGTTTTACATAATTATGTCTTTTACATTTTCAACGACTACTTCCACACTAGGTCTAAATCTTGTGTCGCGGGGGACTTTACAAATATTCAACTAACGGACACAATTAACACTAAGACTCGAAAAAACAATATTGTATATTAATCACTCACTAGTATTGTCACGTGTGGGGATTGAACCCACAACACTTGGCGCAGTGTAAAGCGGCGAGCCGGCCGCTTAAACCACTACGCCAGCACTGCTCTCCAAGAGCTTTAAAAGCTGTTCCACTTTTAGGTCTCAGTGAAGAAGACATCTTGAGACTGAATATACCGACTGGCATACCGTTTGTGTACGAACTGGACGAGAACCTTATACCGGTGGACTCCATGGTGTTCCTTGGAGATGAGGAGACTGTCAACAAGGCCATGGCTGAAGTCATCGTCGCGCAGGCGAAACTTAAGGGATAGTTGGTGTTTTATGTAGTTTTGAATTCATCATAATGGTTAATGATAATTAATATAGAAATACAGTCGTAGTGTATGCAACAAAACAATAGATTTTTTATTAAACTTTAAGTATATTGAACATGTAGCAATTATTTACAGAAAATAATTTAACTTTTTTTAAAAAGACCTTCCCAGCTCTTGGTTCTTTCTGTAAAGCGGTGAAGAGTATTAAAAATTGGCCAAGTGCGAGTCAGACTCGCGCACGAAGGGTTCTGTACCATAATCTATAAAAGAAAATCATGTTTGTCGTATGTATACTTAAATATTTTTAAAGTTTCTACCGGTATATTCAGAGAGAGTAAAATATTGCTTAAAATTACGTTTGTTGTACGGGAGCCCCCCTTTAATATATACTTTATTTTTAGGGTTCTGTACCTAAAAGGTAAAAAACGGGACCCTATTACTAAGCCTCCGGTGTCTGTCTGTCTGTCTGTCCGTCTGTCTGTCACCAGGCTGTATCTCTTAAACTGTGATAGCTAGAAAGCTAAAATTTTCACAAATTATGTATTTTGGTTACCGCTATAACAACAAATAAAAAAAAATATTAAGGGGGGGGGGGTCCCATTCAAAAAACGTGTTTTTTTGTATTTTTTGCTCAAAATTACTAACGGTAACAGGTAGACGCTTTAAATTTTCGCAGAATATGTAGTTGTATATTACCTTTCAAAATAAATAATTATATACAAAAAAGTTAATAATAAAGGGGGCTCCCATACAACAAACGTTATTTTTAAGCAATTTGTTACTGGATCTTAATAAACACGTAGAAACTTAAAAACTATTTAAGTATACATACAACGAACGTGATTTTCTTTTATAGATGATGGTACGGAACCCTTCGTGCGCGAGTCCGACTCGCACCTGCCCAATTTTATTTAATATTTATTTTGAAAGGTAATATAAAACTACATATTCTGTAAAAAAATTAAGCGTCTACCTGTTACCGTTAATAATATTGAGCAAAAATATGAAAAAATCACGTTTATTGTATGCGATGGGGTCCCATCCTTAACATTTTTATTTTTATTATAGTATTTTTTGTTATAGCGGTAACGGAAATACATAACTTGTGAAAATTTCAGCTTTCTAGCTATCGCGGTTTATGAGATACGGCCTGGTGACAGACAGACAGCGGAGGCTTAGTAATAGGGTCCCTTAATTTTTACCTTTTAGGTACGGAACCCTAAAAATGAGACATAGGACACAAAGTCTCGAAAAAACGATTCGTAAATTTCGTAAAGCGTTTTCTCGTATTGAAATCACAATATACGATGTGGAGTAATACTATCATACCATCGCTTGTCGGAATATGCTGGTCGTTGCTCTACTCACTCTACTTACTCATTATATTGATTGTTTGGACGCAAAAGGTGTAGTGATCTTCCAATTAGAGGGTATGCTCTGAATAGGTTAGGTCCGAGCCGTTTTTAATAGTGCGATTCAGGATTCATGTTAACAAATAAATTATTTTTCAAGACTTAACCTGCAGTCTGTACTTTCATCTTTACAAACCAAAGAATACACTGACTCGAGACAACAATTAGTAGACCACAGGGTTCACGGACATAAAGTACCTATTAGGGGGACCAAAGAAAAGATGCATTGATTGTGTTAAGGATGACATGAATGATAAGGGAGTGAATGTTCAGATGACGTCTGATGAGAATGGAAGAGGAAGACTTTCTGCGCTGATCCCAAGCAATATGGAAACAGGCTAGGTAGACGAAGACAAAACTGTTCCATGTGGAGATTGAATTTCAACAATGGAATGGTACATCAACGCAATATTAAATGGCACGAGGGCCGCTTAATCCACTACGACAATCGAAACTAATTGTACGGTGCAGATGACACCAATTATTGTAAGTATCTACCGCTACGATGACATTCAAGTGATGTTATATCACAACACACAGTCGTTTTATTCATCGCACAGTGCGGTATGCACAATTAACAGTTTTACTCTACATAAGTATTTGACAAGCGCCGCGTTGATCCACTTATGTCAGTAAACCTGTTGGGAGTTTGTGATATACGGATGAAAAGAACGGTAAACAAACCTGGTTATTATTATTTTAAGTATCTAATGTTTCACTGCAGGGCCGAGTGCCTTGTAACTAGTTCTATATTTAGTTTCCTCGGATCAGTACTTACCTAAAACCGAAGATAGGCTTCTTTTTGTCGTGTCATTGGTGATTTAAGTTTTGCGCGAACAGTAATTCGCCACAGCTATGGCGATATTTATAGCCCCATACAGCTCGGCCAAGGAACACTTAGCTTGAAAGAAGGACAGGACAGCAAGTGTGGCATGTCCTGCTCTGTAGCCCCGCATCCGCACGGCAAAGGAGTCCTCAACCGCAAAGCCCCATCTGTAGAGGTTGTATCTATAACGGCACCTGTGTTCGCAGCCGATTTAAGAACTTCCAGGCGGACCAGGGCCGGTCCTGCCCTGGGAAAATTCTTCTGCAGGTAGCTCTTACACTACATAGTGTAAGAGCTATATTACGTAGAAACTCTTATATATATATACAACTTCAAAAACTAATCCCTCTTAATTGTTCTTGTTCTTTACAGTTTTTTGTAGTTCACTGCTTTTTTTATTTTATGTTAATAGACGGCACACGAGCAGACAGATTGCCTGATGGTAAGCAATTACCGCCGCCCATGGACACAAGCAACACCACAGGAGTCAAGTGCGTTGCCGGGAGAAGGAATAGGGGATAGGGCCTCCGGCACTCTCACTCACCGAACGAAACGCAACAGTTTAGCTACCGTTACTTGACGTCGATTTTCTGTGAGAGGGTAGTACTTCCCCAATCGCGCCGGCCCATTCATGCTGAAATCAGCAAGGCTCTACTACTGCTGGACTTATGCCTCTTCTAAGTTACTTTACAGTACCTTCTTAATTTATTTATTTGTTATTAATAGTAAAGAGCAAACCGTGACAACATTTTGCTAACCAATTGAAGTAGTAGTGTGTCACAATTGACCTTTTAACTTTATTAAACGAGAATTATTCATTATAACATTTTTACCAAATTTACTGTGACGCTTCCGTCAATTGCCTGTCTTATTTTATAATTTTGTGCGACAAAATACTTATTCTCACGTCCTGGTACACAGTTGGGTGTAACACTAAACAACATTACAAATTATGTCCAATTGACTAGTCTATTTTCTTTTAGCTGGATGCTAAACCAGTGCCAAAAGGTCAAAATGATCCTTGTGTTATCCCGGTTACAATCCAATAACTTCCAGCTTGGAGCCCGGGTCCGCCCTCCAGCTTTAACGTCTCCATATTGTCCTGTCTTTGGCATCCTTAGTTGTAAGTCTATTGTAAAAGTTGTACATAAAGTACCAAAAGGTTGCAGGTACATGAAATTCCCTTCCAGAATATTTTAAGTATTGTGATCTTATTAATAATATTAAAAATATTCGTTTATTCTGTGTCTGAAAGTTACTAATGTATAACAGATCAGAATATAATTATATCATTATTTATCAGTTGTCAGGTGGCCATAATACTCAGCTTAGTTTATAATGAAGCCTTGTATTAATTATTCCAAAACATAAACAAAAATAAAAATTGTTGTAATTGCCTCTGAGTAACAAGCACAAACGACATTTGAAGATAACACAGTCGTATACCCCACAATTAAATTACCTACCTTTATGTGTAAACAGTAATAGCAGTTAATTAAGACATGTAGACTTTCTAGCGAGAGCGCAAAGGACAGTATTTAAACAAGTACTACCAGTGTGGAACAAAATACATGCTGTTTTTATTCTCTACCAAATTCAAAATACACAATTCATTCACCATTAAAATCATAAAGAAATTTTATTTTAAGCAACCTAAGTAAGAACTCTTACAACATTTCCTGCAACACGGATACATTTTCTTAGAACGCACACCGTAGTCAGGACAAAGTTCTGATGTAGTCTGACTTCTAACATCTCTCAACTTCTGCTGGTACATCTGTATTCGCTTTCTTTCTCTTTCCTTCTGAGTTAACCATGATCTCACCTTCTTTTCCATCTCTATTCGTTGTCTTATCTTAGACAGCTTTTTCTTAGAGCCGCTTATCAATTGATTAACCTGAGCTGCCTGTGTCTTATCGTTTAATCCTTTGTTGGTAAATTCCATTATAGTATCCTTAAGTTTATCGTTGTCATCCTCATATTTTACTCTAAATCGCCTTCTAGCATCAGTTTCGTTGGGTCCGGTGCCAAAAACCGTGTCGAATATATCATAAAGGGTCTTATTATCATCTACAGCAAAAAGTTCGTTACTCGCAATATCAGTGGCATTGAATTCCGCTAGATGTTCCTTCAGCTCTTGCATGTATTTGATGCCCTCTAATGCGTCCGAGTCATTGGCTTTGCTTAGGGAACTGATAGATGATTCTATAGCTTTTTGTATGTGTACATATAGCTCTCCTCTTTCTTTTTCCAGTTCTTGGATTGCTTGTTTCTGTTTATCATCGCGAATCACAGTTCCTTCTAGTAAAAATATACAGTTTATTATGATTACTGTTTGAATCATGCTCTTCATATTCTAAAGGTTTCGTGCATGGCACAAATTCGCAATTGGTATAAATATTTGATTGAATAAACGTTACTATGTTTTATAATCGTATTTATGTTTGTTTTAATGTTCACAATTTTACTGCTGTTACAATAAAATTTAGCGAAAATTTTATTGAATTTTAGAAAATGGCAATGTTTTCATATGATTTCCGGATTTCAATTGTAAGCTGATTGTGATTACTATAAATAAAGAATATGATACGGCTTTTTATAACATTTTAATGTTGTTCAATATTATAATATAGAGCTACATACGAAATGAAAAGTTGAAAAGGTTGATAATACCATATGCAAATTCTGCATTTCGCAAAAAATGACACATTTCTAGATTAAACAACAATGGGACTATAAACTGAAAGTTATAAGGTATTTAATATTTACATAATATTTTATGTTAGTCATACATATGTTTTCAAACATCGGATATTCGATAGTCAGACATCGAATCAAAATCGACACGGTTATGTTGTTAGATATCCTTAAGGGTACATACATTTCTACTAGGTAGTCCACTTTTTCAGTTAAGTAAGTAGCGATGTGAGTCATTTGGTTCTATAAGTATTTTTAATATCAAGTTGTTTCATTCATCATCATCATCATCATCAGCCTTTAACAGTCCACTGCTGGACTAGGCCTCCTTTGAAAGGAGGAATTGGCCTACTATACCACGCTGACCAAACGGGTTGGTACAGGGTTTGTATCAAGTTTTCCTTCTCTTACAGTGCTGTTCTCTGCATAATATGCTCCCTCTGTCGGCTCTTACGACACCCATGGGATGATATGGGGTGGTGACAATCCGTATTCTTAATCCGTCACCACACGGACATTTGTTGTTTCATTAACCGTATAAAATCAATTTCAACTATTATATTATTTAATAGTGGGTGTAATACTTATTACACCTCTGCCTACCCCTTCGGGGATACAGATGTAAGTCTATAAATAAATAAATAAAATAAATATTATTTAAGCAATGAGACAATCATTAGGGACATCTTACGGATACAGAAAGAACCACGAAGATAAATCGCCTCAAAATCTCGAATCGCGCTATCAGAAGTTACATACATCATCACCAAATTTACAAATCCTCATCAATCACAAAGGATTTATACATCGGTAAAGTAATCGTATATACCTCACTGGGCACGGTTGCTTATAACCTGGTAACCGAATCCTGTTTCGCAAAAATATTACTCCGCGTTTCTCCATAACATGCAAAAAAATATAGGGGCTTTAAATTAGATATCTCACATTTTCCTGTCGAACCTTTAATTATAACGCGTACGAAAATGTTACACACGAGTATGGCTACATATAGGATATAGGTACACCTACATCAAGAGCCAATTCAAATCGAGCCCAATTATTTGAACTCCTCATTCCCAAATTATCACTCGCATTGACAACGATCAGATATCACGAACAAAAGCTTAACCGTTCAATTTTGTACCCAAATCCGGGCCCACGATTTTTTGTTTAAAAAAGTATCAAGTCTTATCTCGCCGAGTGGATTTTCCTCAATACTTGCGTCCCGGTGTTATCTCGGGTTTGCGGACGTATCGGCAGGCAGATACGCGGGAAACATTTGTATGTATGCTCACGACAGTCCTCGGTGGAATGCGTGGCTTTGGGTGAGATACGATATACGCTCTGAGGAAATATTGGAATATTTTTAGGTCTTACGTATGTTTAGGGCAGGGATTGTAAAATGTGCTAAGAGCTGAATTACTATTAAAGTAAAGTCGTATACTTAGAAGCTTTGTGTAGAAGGTAACTTACTTTTGTCCTTTGAATTAACGGAGAACCTTTAAGAATAACTGTATCTCTCCAGAGCGTAACGGCGAGGACTGCTATACTGTAGACATACTAGAATAATATAATCAGCTACATAGCTGATTATATATTATTCTAGTCTGGTAATAAAGGTCACCGCCCACATCGTAAAGGTAAAGCCATTAAACTGTCTAAAAGCCTTAAAATAAAGATGATCTGGTAAGCAATTTTAAGTGTCCCAGAAGGTAGTCGAAAAATGAATTTGGCCAAATTACTGGGAATAGATATATGCAAGTCAGCCTGTAGCGGCTGGCACCAAGTGCCTAAGCCCGAGCTCAGTGGCGAGCCATTGTAGAAGCCTTTATCCAGCAGTGAACTGCGACAGGCTGATGATAATGATAACAGCTGAATATTCTTCCTTCTTACTTGACACAGTATAACATTATTCAGCAGAGTAGTAGATGAAGCACTTCTTGTTCCGAAATGTGATGTTTTGAACTTAGATTTGTCGATCAAATACCATGCCCTTGCG
The DNA here is from genome assembly GCA_944739405.2 of Euclidia mi. NCBI lineage: Eukaryota > Metazoa > Arthropoda > Insecta > Lepidoptera > Erebidae > Euclidia > Euclidia mi. Next base: position 2,094,969 of record OX123205.2, on the reverse strand, counting down.
ACAAAATACCTGCACGTGTCTGGCTTCAGCATTTGTGCTATTAAAACCACAGTTAATACCATATCCACCCCTTTAAAATGCCATGACCGCAGCAGTAAATTGATAAACACAATAAAAAATGCCGGCTTGCGGCGAGCGCGGTCGCCCGAACGTCGGATAAGATAGCGAGCTCACATGACCACATATGCTGTGTGGATGAATAGTTTCGGATAGCGCACACGTCGAATCGAAGCCGTATTGATGCCAGCTTTCGTGTGACCTCACTTGTGGCTACGGTTCAGGGCAGTGGGATTAATAAGCCAGTTCAAATGGCTTTTATAGTGACCGCACGTATGGCATAGTATTTAGCAGTCACCTCGGAGTTTATTACTGCTGTCAGTGTCGTGGGTTTGATTCCCATGCAAGACAACACTAAGTTACTAACGCGACATTTTGAGAAAGTGATAAAGAGATATTCTTCGAAACAGACATTATGACAAAACTACATTCTACGAAAGAGAGATCTTACGACCAGTGGACATTTTGCGAAAGTGACCTTTTGCAACAAAGCCAAACCTAAAGATATGTAAGATTATTGTCCATCAAAAACATATCTAATTTCTTCTAATAAAACCACGATCTATGGACGAACCAAAGGACTGACGTGCATGGAAAATTTTATATTGCGTCTATTAGTCTATACATGCATTGTATTGTGGACACCATGTGGACACTACCACAATGCAACAATATAGCTGAATGTGTACCTATCTGTTACAGACTAAATGTTATGCTTTGCGATTTCATACATGTTATACTTCTTTTTGTCTCTGTTACAAATAAATGTTTTTTCTTTCTTTTGTAGCGATAGCTACATACAACTGAGGCCATCTAGCAAACGATGACGAAGACTATCACATTACGGCGACATCTATCGGACACCATACGACAAAATAAAGTCCTGAACCGCGCAAGCAGAATTCGCGCACGAATTGACGCATATTAACTTCTCAAATACGTCCACCAAACTTACAGTCCACAAGGCACGATCACCCGTTAGAGGATCCTTCCTCTAGTTGGAGGAACACCACACCTTGCATCCTCCACACTTTTCGCATCTTTCATCATTCTGAAAAAACCGTACGTTATATTAGCACGTCGCAAATTTTTAAGAACTATAATTGTATTGATATATTTGATTCGAGTCAATAGCACGATCGTATAAAGCGAGGTAACGCAACTACTTCTATATTCTTTTATTCTCTCGCACATTATCTGAAAGCATTTTGATTCAGCGCACGTTGTTTATTTATAAAAAATACGAGCAAGCTCATTGGGATATATGGCTATTGGTTCTGTACCGAGAACAGGGCGGTTGACTAGTGAAGACAACAACAGACTGCCAGGAAATTAGGGTATCGTTTTTGAATCCACGGCGCGCACCACTGAAATTTCGGAGTTAGGTGCGTATCGAATTGTTGGTTATCGCTTGCCCCGTGTCTTGGAAAGCACTTTAAGTCGTTAGTTCTGGCTGACATGAAGATCGTTGAAAGTCGTTATACGGAGTAGGTACCTCTGAATAAACCGACACTAGTCAAAACCATGGCATATCGCTATCCCTTTGGGTTGCCAAGGTCAGACAGGCAGTCACTCTCTACACAAGCTGGTATTCTGTCATATCTGGTTAGTCTAGTAAGCGGACCCCGGGCTCCGTAAAGTCTTGGATGCAACTGGGATAACGCTAGGACGATGATAATGTATGGTATGGATACATCTAATGATTTAAATCTGTTTTATACCAGTAATAAGGGGACTTCAACATCGTATTTAAACTTATTAAATTAATAATTCTAATAATTTATTGCAGAACTAAGTGTAGATACATGATGATTGTATACAATGATGAGTGCTTAGCTTAGCTCTCTTTGTAAGCGTAGCAATATGTATGTAGAAATGTTAGGTTGGTTGGTAAATAGGTGGCTATTTCTACTAGCAATCAAAGAACCCTAAAAATAAATTTTGAAAGGACATTACAGAGTGTTCAGCAAATAAACTTATCGCCTGAGGGGTCATTAAGTGCTCTGCTTTTACGACAAATAAAAGGATGAAAATATACGGCTCTACGTGTAAATGAGAATTATAAATATTCTGTAAAAAATAACTCAAAACGTCAACGTGACATTTTGTATGATTTGTTTTATTTTTTGTAACGATAATCGGACTTTTTTGCTGTTGCCTTTTTGGTTAGACAAGTTTATAAGCTTTTAGCCTTTTGTTAATGTTTTTTTTTTGTCTTGTTGACCTTGGCCGTGGCCAAATGGGGGTTGGCAGACTACACGTGTCTATTGAGAACGTTATGGAGAACTCTCAGACATGTTTGTTTATGTCTCGATATTTTCTTTCAACATTTAGCAAGCGATAATTACCATTAAGAGGATGAACCTATGTACGCTCATTACCTCGAATAGCCAAAGGTGCCAGCTGTATCAGTTTGGTAGAATCTCCACTAGACTATGGGCATCATGAAGGCCTCTTGTCTTTTTAATGTAAGATCAAAATGCCAAGCGCAATATAAACCATTATGAAAATAATTCAATGAAAATTGATCAAACATCAACCAATCTCACTTTATTATATACCAATTTTCGTCGCCTACAATGGAGGGACAGATATTATAAATATAAATAGAATGGGGCGAAAATTATTCTAAAATCTTAGAGTGGAAGCAAACAAAAAACTAATGTCCGTATTTATTGGTGACGGGTAAGGAAGATGGCGAGATGGGCAGAGGGGGTGAAATATTTGATTGTTCAGTCGTTTTATTGTCAATCGACAATCGCGCCTGAACATTGGAAATTGAGTAATAGCTGCAGACTGCTTTGTTTAGATAGGGACCACGATTGCCACGGACTTGGGACAATAATATTTGCTATTGGCAAAGCACAGACATCGATCTACATAGATAACGCAAATGCATGCACTTCGCGTGTCTGAACCCCGACCAAGCGTCGAGGTTGGTCGCCGCTAACTTCAGTCCCCGCGCGTCCGTTGTTGCAGTCGAACGTCCGCAAAAAACTAAAAAAATGACTCGTTGCGTGATAATTAACTGCAATAGCCCAAAAATTTCGAGCACCCAAAGGCAGGAACATATTTCCTATCACAGGTAAGTTATTTTAAAATTGTATTATGCGTAAATTCATATTAAAACTGTTTTTAAGTATTCTAAGCTGCGTGTCGTTCCAGATTATACCTAACTATAAATTACCGTTAAGTAAACTTTATTCACATTACGTTGCCGCGTTTGCTTTGGACGTTTGATCTGACGTTGTGTCTTAGGAGACGATGAATATCACACAAGCGATACTGTCGCGCATCGCTTCGGTACAGTTCGTACAGTAGGTATTAAAAAGTCGGCACGCTTGGTTTCAATACAAATCGTGATAATTGCGTTATCTATGTAGATATATATCTGTGTGGCAAAGATTATCCGCTTGCCTCTAGCGGCAATTCACATTCACATTTTTGACAGCTTTCAATGGAAAATATTTTTCGAGGTTATGGTGGTTATGGTAAAAGCTGTCAAAAGTGTGAAAGGTAGTAATCTGAGAAAGAGTCGTACTTAGACAACTTCTAAATTCACCGCTAGAATCGCTACTTAGAATCTAAGCATCGCTAATAAGCTATTTCTAAGTTACGCGATTTTGATAGGGCATATGACATAACATGAGAGGTAGTATGAAAGTGGCGCCTATAGACGAGAAAGAAAGTCGAAAAGAAGTCGTTTGGCTTGGTATGGACATATTATGCGTAGAGATGATATGTATGTAGGCAAGCAACTGATGAATATGAATGGTACAGGGATGGAAAGGGAGAGGAAGGCCAAGGAAAAGATGGATGGACTGTGTGAGGATGGATATGAAAGAGAAAGGGGTAAATGATCAGATGATGGGCGACAGAAAAGAATAGAAGCAAAGGACGTACTGCGCCGACCCCAAATAAATTGGGACCAGGGCAAGAAAAAGAAGAAGATATGACATATTATTATCATTCCCCGCATTTACGAAGAGAAAGAACTAATTTTCTCAAAACAACATTTCCTCAAAAAAAAAACCCGTAAAGTGCAAGTTGACTCATGTAGCGTTCCGAACTAGCCCTAGGTAAACTAGTGTCCAAAGTGTAATAGGACTGGATCACAACATTCATTATAACGCTTGCAAATGTAAGTACATTTTTATCGACTACTAGTCGACGCCAGCGACTTCCCACGCACATATTTTCGAATTTCCCGTTTTGCCCGATCCCGAGGGAATTTCGGGAAATCCCGTCTTAGTGCACCCCTTCGGTGCCCAAGGAACATATATGCTATATTTCATCTTCTTACGACCAGTAATTTCGGCTGTAGCGTGTCTGTCAGTCAGTCAGTAACGCAAGGGTTTTATATATTAAGATTAATCGTTAAGTATTATAGGTAATGAACCGTTATAAGTTTCATTGAAAGAGTGAAGTTCATAATGTAAATCATTATAAAACATAAATGAAATGAAATGAAAACTGAAAAATGAAAATTTCTTGATCATAAAAAAGCGGTACAAATTGTTTTTCCACTTTACAGAGGTATTGACATTTACAGCTAATTATTACTAGGTAAGTGGAAAAGATCACCTGTTACCTGTACTAGTTGAAGAACTGTTTCACAGGCAACAGGGCCTTCCCAAAGAAATTTGTGTTAAATAAGTACAATTTATAATGTATCGGAAAATATCAAAATACTGACAAATAAATACGCATCAAGAAAAACAAAAAAACATACTTTACACACACCCAAATAATATGTTTAGAATATAGAGGTAGTGATGGGCTATTCTGCAGTTAATGTTTTTTGCCAAATATTTCGCAAAAATATCTCTGAATACAAAAACGACTCAAGAAAACTCCTAACGGACGGACAGACGCGGCGTGTAGCATAATTATCACATAGATACTCATTTCATGGACTAATGCTTTTTTTTGCGCCGAGTTGACCATTGATGTTTTAAGTAGTTTGAAGTATTGTATATTGATGATAGGATGATTCACGTGACTGCATAAGTGGCCTGATTTACTATTATACTTGTATTATACGAATAAATTCCTCATTTATCCGAGCTTTTTGATGAGTCTGCATCGCGTTAGTACTTACTCATTTTTTACGGTAAAAATATCTCTTTATGCGCCGATAGTGAAATTCCAGCCTGCTTACATGGGCCATCATTAAGAAATGACGAGCGCTAATATTGGTCCATGTCCGTATCTTATATAGGTAAGCGGCAAGCTCACAATTCTCTGTTTGTTGGATTTCAGCAATGCTTTCAACACCGTTGACTTTCATGTTCTCCTTGCCATTTTAAGCTCTCTTAGCATATCTCCATCCGTGACTGACTGGTTTCGTAGTTACCTGTTTGGCCACCGGCAGCGTGTCCATCTGGATGAAACTTATTCGTCCTGGTGCGACAATTCTGCGGGTGTACCTCAGGGCGGCGTTCTCTCTCCTCTGCTCTTCTCGATTTTTATCAATTCAATATCTAATTCTATTTCAAGTTCCTACCACCTTTATGCAGATGATCTGCAAATCTACTCACAAGCGAAGCTTGAAAATTTATCTTTAGGCATCGCCAGTATTAATCAGGACCTAGTTGCCATATCAGAATGGACTAAAACGTACGGTCTTAAGGTTAATCCTGTTAAAACCTAGGCTATAATTATTGGCAGCTCTAGACTGATATCTAGGATTAACTGGTTCGTGCTTCCCCAGGTGTCTTTTGCAGGTGTTTCTATTCCTTTTTGTAAAGATGTTAAGAATCTGGGGATATACATAGACACAACATTTTCGTGGGCCGTCCAGCTGCAATACATCAGCCGACGTCTTTTTGCTGCCATAGCATCATTGAGAAGACTGCGTAATTTCCTTCCAACTGTCACTAAAATTGCACTTGTGCAATCTATTCTTCTTCCCATTCTTGACTATGCCGATGCCAGCTATCTCGATCTCAATAATGATCAGCTTGATAAACTTGAGCGGCTCCAAAATTTCTGTATAAGATTCATATTTGGTTTACGCAAATATGATCATATCTCTGAATTTCGCACGAAGCTCAAGTGGCTGCCAATCCGTACATACTCACATTCTCTACCTTCTCTATAATATTCTATACAACCCTTCTTTTCCCATGTATCTGAAAACTCGCTTTGAATACCTCCATGACACACATACAAAGAGCTTAAGATCATCGGAGAATCTTAGGTTGAAAGTTCCTGCTCATTCTTCAGTTTTCTACGACAAATCTTTTACTCTCCAGGCTATCCGATTGTGGAATTTGTTGCCTGAGACAATAAGACAGGCTCAATCGTTGACATTATTTAAGAAACTTGTCAACAAACACTACTTAGCAGATTTTCCGTGACTACTCTTTTAAACTTGCACTGATATTGTATTTTTTATGGTATCTATTTATATAGGTATTTATATCTATTGTATTTATTTATAGTATCTGTTACAGACTCTTAGTTGCATCATAAATACTTTTTAATAATTTTATATTCTTTACTGTCATAGCTAACGTCATTCATTCTTTCTGTATTCTAACTTACGTTCGGTACAAATAAAAATAAAACAACTTAATGTATGCAAAAAGCCTTTATTTTATTGGCAACGAGGCAAATTGTGTTGTTCAGTAAACACCATGAACGCTGAACAATTCGCGGCATTCCTTACCGCGCAACAAGAACAACAAAAGGCACTAACAGTCCTACTGCAGCAGCTCGTTCAACAGCAACAACACCAGGGAAGCTCCTCAACAGGCAACAACACCAAGAACAACGATGGTAACGAAGCACCCACGACATCTAAACAAAACATTGTAAAACACTTCAAGTGCGACAAGTTTAACCTAGAAACAACCACTGCTGAAAACTTTATCGATCTGTTTGAAGCAAAATGCCGAATTTGGGGCAAAGAGACTGTTAGTATTCAGAAAGACCTACTTATTAACTGCATAACACCTGAAATATACCACGAGCTGAATGTAGCTTTGACTCCTGATTTTGACACAGCAACATACGATGATATAAAGATGAAACTATTGGACTTATATAGAACAAAGAAAACACAATACAAAGCCTTAATAGATTTTTGGAACTCGACGAGAGAAAGCGGCGAAACTATGGAACGTTATGCTAATAGACTTAAGAAACTCTCGAGGGACTGTGGCTACGAAGGGACTATGCTTGAGAGACAGCTTCGTGATCGTTTTGCAACCGGCTTGAACCATACACAGCTAGAGGTAGATTTAAAGCAAAGATGGCCTGAACTACGCGAAGTAACAGAAGGGGGCAAACCGAGAGAGATAACATTCACAGAAATATTTTCAGTTGCCCAGTCACGCGAAATTGCAGAGAACGACAGCAGTGCCGTGAATAACAAACAAAATGACTACGTTAAAAGAATACGCCAAAAGAGACAAGGCAAACGCAGTGATACAACGACTAACGAAACAGCCAGAAAGTTGCGACTAGATCAATGCCGACGATGCGGAAAGCGGGACAAACATAACTACGAGAACTGCTCAGCTAAAGACCACCCTTGTACGGCATGTGGGAGCACAGGACATTACGAGAGTGTATGCATCAAATCAGGTAGAGCATATTTGTCGACACAACCTAAACGCTCCCAACGTCCTAACAAGGCCGATAAAAACAGTAAAACACAGAGAATCAACAATCGAACAGATGCATTAGAGACCTCATTAACGACAACGTCGCACTCCGACTCCTCGGCGGAAGAGAGTGAAAGCGAGTACAACCTTGTTCACACTATTACTAAGAAGACCTCCCGGTGCAAGAAAATTGACGTGACCATTAATGGGGTAAAATGCACGATGGACTGGGACCCAGGATCGATCTATTCTATAACTACCACGAAATTATGGAAAAAGATTGGAGCCCCGGCGTTAATGAAGGGACCGAAACTACAAGCTTATTGCAATTTCAAGCTCAAACCGCGAGGTATAACTGAAGTAACAGTTGAAGTAGACAACGTACAAAAAAATTTACCGGTTGTAGTTATGGACAAGGCAGATCCTATGCTTTTCGAGTTACAATGGTATGAAATGTACGACATGACCTTTCCCAAGCCTGTCTACTCCATCAAACGCACCAAAGAGACGTCACTGGACCTAGTGCTAGTTACCCACAACGACCTATTCGACAACAAATTAGGGAAGGTCAAGGATTACCAAGTTAGGATCCACATCAAACCTGGCAGTGAAGCAAAGCACCTACCGGCACGTCCCATCAAATTCAGCATGCGCAAAAATATAGAAATAGAACTAGAACGGCTTCTGCGCGAGGGGATAATAACAGAAGTGGACCCCAACATGAGTCCCATAGAATGGGCTACACCTACAGTCAATGTTTTAAAACCAACAGGCCAAGTACGTATATGTGGCGACTACCGAACAACGATAAACCCGGTGCTTATCAAACATACTCATCCCGTACCTCTATTTGACCAGTTACGACAACGTCTGGCTCACGGAGAGAAATATTCAAAAATCGACCTTAAAGATGCTTATCTACAGTTTGAAATAGCTCCGGAATCAAAAAAGTACTTAACAATATCAACCCACAAAGGATACTTTGATGGGCAGAGGGGGTGAAATATTTGATTGTTCAGTCGTTTTATTGTCAATCGACAATCGCGCCTGAACATCGGAAATTGAGTAATAGCTGCAGACTGCTTTGTTTAGATAGGGACCACGATTGCCACGGACTTGGAACAATAATATTTGCTATTGGCAAAGCACAGACATCGATCTACATAGATAACGCAAATGCATGCACTTCGCGTGTCTGAACCCCGACCAAGCGTCGAGGTTGGTCGCCGCTAACTTCAGTCCCCGCGCGTCCGTTGTTGCAGTCGAACGTCCGCAAAAAACTAAAAAAATGACTCGTTGCGTGATAATTAACTGCAATAGCCCAAAAATTTCGAGCACCCAAAGGCAGGAACATATTTCCTATCACAGGTAAGTTATTTTAAAATTGTATTATGCGTAAATTCATATTAAAACTGTTTTCAGTATTCTAAGCTGCGTGTCGTTCCAGATTATACCTAACTATAAATTACCGTTAAGTAAACTTTATTCACATTACGTTGCCGCGTTTGCTTTGGACGTTTGATCTGACGTTGTGTCTTAGGAGACGATGAATATCACACAAGCGATACTGTCGCGCATCGCTTCGGTACAGTTCGTACAGTAGGTATTAAAAAGTCGGCACGCTTGGTTTCAATACAAATCGTGATAATTGCGTTATCTATGTAGATATATATCTGTGTGGCAAAGATTATCCGCTTGCCTCTAGCGGCAATTCACATTCACATTTTTGACAGCTTTCAATGGAAAATATTTTTCGAGGTTATGGTGGTTATGGTAAAAGCTGTCAAAAGTGTGAAAGGTAGTAATCTGAGAAAGAGTCGTACTTAGACAACTTCTAAATTCACCGCTAGAATCGCTACTTAGAATCTAAGCATCGCTAATAAGCTATTTCTAAGTTACGCGATTTTGATAGGGCATATGACATAACATGAGAGGTAGTATGAAAGTGGCGCCTATAGACGAGAAAGAAAGTCGAAAAGAAGTCGTTTGGCTTGGTATGGACATATTATGCGTAGAGATGATATGTATGTAGGCAAGCAACTGATGAATATGAATGGTACAGGGATGGAAAGGGAGAGGAAGGCCAAGGAAAAGATGGATGGACTGTGTGAGGATGGATATGAAAGAGAAAGGGGTAAATGATCAGATGATGGGCGACAGAAAAGAATAGAAGCAAAGGACGTACTGCGCCGACCCCAAATAAATTGGGACCAGGGCAAGAAAAAGAAGAAGATATGACATATTATTATCATTCCCCGCATTTACGAAGAGAAAGAACTAATTTTCTCAAAACAACATTTCCTCAAAAAAAAACCCGTAAAGTGCAAGTTGACTCATGTAGCGTTCCGAACTAGCCCTAGGTAAACTAGTGTCCAAAGTGTAATAGGACTGGATCACAACATTCATTATAACGCTTGCAAATGTAAGTACATTTTTATCGACTACTAGTCGACGCCAGCGACTTCCCACGCACATATTTTCGAATTTCCCGTTTTGCCCGATCCCGAGGGAATTTCGGGAAATCCCGTCTTAGTGCACCCCTTCAGTGCCCAAGGAACATATATGCTATATTTCATCTTCTTACGACCAGTAATTTCGGCTGTAGCGTGTCTGTCAGTCAGTCAGTAACGCAAGGGTTTTATATATTAAGATTAATCGTTAAGTATTATAGGTAATGAACCGTTATAAGTTTCATTGAAAGAGTGAAGTTCATAATGTAAATCATTATAAAACATAAATGAAATGAAATGAAAACTGAAAAATGAAAATTTCTTGATCATAAAAAAGCGGTACAAATTGTTTTTCCACTTTACAGAGGTATTGACATTTACAGCTAATTATTACTAGGTAAGTGGAAAAGATCACCTGTTACCTGTACTAGTTGAAGAACTGTTTCACAGGCAACAGGGCCTTCCCAAAGAAATTTGTGTTAAATAAGTACAATTTATAATGTATCGGAAAATATCAAAATACTGACAAATAAATACGCATCAAGAAAAACAAAAAAACATACTTTACACACACCCAAATAATATGTTTAGAATATAGAGGTAGTGATGGGCTATTCTGCAGTTAATGTTTTTTGCCAAATATTTCGCAAAAATATCTCTGAATACAAAAACGACTCAAGAAAACTCCTAACGGACGGACAGACGCGGCGTGTAGCATAATTATCACATAGATACTCATTTCATGGACTAATGCTTTTTTTTGCGCCGAGTTGACCATTGATGTTTTAAGTAGTTTGAAGTATTGTATATTGATGATAGGATGATTCACGTGACTGCATAAGTGGCCTGATTTACTATTATACTTGTATTATACGAATAAATTCCTCATTTATCCGAGCTTTTTGATGAGTCTGCATCGCGTTAGTACTTACTCATTTTTTACGGTAAAAATATCTCTTTATGCGCCGATAGTGAAATTCCAGCCTGCTTACATGGGCCATCATTAAGAAATGACGAGCGCTAATATTGGTCCATGTCCGTATCTTATATAGGTAAGCGGCAAGCTCACAATTCTCTGTTTGTTGGATTTCAGCAATGCTTTCAACACCGTTGACTTTCATGTTCTCCTTGCCATTTTAAGCTCTCTTAGCATATCTCCATCCGTGACTGACTGGTTTCGTAGTTACCTGTTTGGCCACCGGCAGCGTGTCCATCTGGATGAAACTTATTCGTCCTGGTGCGACAATTCTGCGGGTGTACCTCAGGGCGGCGTTCTCTCTCCTCTGCTCTTCTCGATTTTTATCAATTCAATATCTAATTCTATTTCAAGTTCCTACCACCTTTATGCAGATGATCTGCAAATCTACTCACAAGCGAAGCTTGAAAATTTATCTTTAGGCATCGCCAGTATTAATCAGGACCTAGTTGCCATATCATATCTCTGAATTTCGCACGAAGCTCAAGTGGCTGCCAATCCGTACATACTCACATTCTCTACCTTCTCTATAATATTCTATACAACCCTTCTTTTCCCATGTATCTGAAAACTCGCTTTGAATACCTCCATGACACACATACAAAGAGCTTAAGATCATCGGAGAATCTTAGGTTGAAAGTTCCTGCTCATTCTTCAGTTTTCTACGACAAATCTTTTACTCTCCAGGCTATCCGATTGTGGAATTTGTTGCCTGAGACAATAAGACAGGCTCAATCGTTGACATTATTTAAGAAACTTGTCAACAAACACTACTTAGCAGATTTTCCGTGACTACTCTTTTAAACTTGCACTGATATTGTATTTTTTATGGTATCTATTTATATAGGTATTTATATCTATTGTATTTATTTATAGTATCTGTTACAGACTCTTAGTTGCATCATAAATACTTTTTAATAATTTTATATTCTTTACTGTCATAGCTAACGTCATTCATTCTTTCTGTATTCTAACTTACGTTCGGTACAAATAAAAATAAAACAACTTAATGTATGCAAAAAGCCTTTATTTTATTGGCAACGAGGCAAATTGTGTTGTTCAGTAAACACCATGAACGCTGAACAATTCGCGGCATTCCTTACCGCGCAACAAGAACAACAAAAGGCACTAACAGTCCTACTGCAGCAGCTCGTTCAACAGCAACAACACCAGGGAAGCTCCTCAACAGGCAACAACACCAAGAACAACGATGGTAACGAAGCACCCACGACATCTAAACAAAACATTGTAAAACACTTCAAGTGCGACAAGTTTAACCTAGAAACAACCACTGCTGAAAACTTTATCGATCTGTTTGAAGCAAAATGCCGAATTTGGGGCAAAGAGACTGTTAGTATTCAGAAAGACCTACTTATTAACTGCATAACACCTGAAATATACCACGAGCTGAATGTAGCTTTGACTCCTGATTTTGACACAGCAACATACGATGATATAAAGATGAAACTATTGGACTTATATAGAACAAAGAAAACACAATACAAAGCCTTAATAGATTTTTGGAACTCGACGAGAGAAAGCGGCGAAACTATGGAACGTTATGCTAATAGACTTAAGAAACTCTCGAGGGACTGTGGCTACGAAGGGACTATGCTTGAGAGACAGCTTCGTGATCGTTTTGCAACCGGCTTGAACCATACACAGCTAGAGGTAGATTTAAAGCAAAGATGGCCTGAACTACGCGAAGTAACAGAAGGGGGCAAACCGAGAGAGATAACATTCACAGAAATATTTTCAGTTGCCCAGTCACGCGAAATTGCAGAGAACGACAGCAGTGCCGTGAATAACAAACAAAATGACTACGTTAAAAGAATACGCCAAAAGAGACAAGGCAAACGCAGTGATACAACGACTAACGAAACAGCCAGAAAGTTGCGACTAGATCAATGCCGACGATGCGGAAAGCGGGACAAACATAACTACGAGAACTGCTCAGCTAAAGACCACCCTTGTACGGCATGTGGGAGCACAGGACATTACGAGAGTGTATGCATCAAATCAGGTAGAGCATATTTGTCGACACAACCTAAACGCTCCCAACGTCCTAACAAGGCCGATAAAAACAGTAAAACACAGAGGATCAACAATCGAACAGATGCATTAGAGACCTCATTAACGACAACGTCGCACTCCGACTCCTCGGCGGAAGAGAGTGAAAGCGAGTACAACCTTGTTCACACTATTACTAAGAAGACCTCCCGGTGCAAGAAAATTGACGTGACCATTAATGGGGTAAAATGCACGATGGACTGGGACCCAGGATCGATCTATTCTATAACTACCACGAAATTATGGAAAAAGATTGGAGCCCCGGCGTTAATGAAGGGACCGAAACTACAAGCTTATTGCAATTTCAAGCTCAAACCGCGAGGTATAACTGAAGTAACAGTTGAAGTAGACAACGTACAAAAAAATTTACCGGTTGTGGTTATGGACAAGGCAGATCCTATGCTTTTCGGGTTACAATGGTATGAAATGTACGACATGACCTTTCCCAAGCCTGTCTACTCCATCAAACGCACCAAAGAGACGTCACTGGACCTAGTGCTAGTTACCCACACCGACCTATTCGACAACAAATTAGGGAAGGTCAAGGATTACCAAGTTAGGATCCACATCAAACCTGGCAGCGAAGCAAAGCACCTACCGGCACGTCCCATCAAATTCAGCATGCGCAAAAATATAGAAATAGAACTAGAACGGCTTCTGCGCGAGGGGATAATAACAGAAGTGGACCCCAACATGAGTCCTATAGAATGGGCTACACCTACAGTCAATGTTTTAAAACCAACAGGCCAAGTACGTATATGTGGCGACTACCGAACAACGATAAACCCGGTGCTTATCAAACATACTCATCCCGTACCTCTATTTGACCAGTTACGACAACGTCTGGCTCACGGAGAGAAATATTCAAAAATCGACCTTAAAGATGCTTATCTACAGTTTGAAATAGCTCCGGAATCAAAAAAGTACTTAACAATATCAACCCACAAAGGATACTTTGTCTCTCTATTGCAACAGCACCCTCAATTTTCCAACATTTTCTTGACAAACTACTTGATGGCATACCAAAAGTCGCTGTATTTTTTAATGATATTGCCATTACGGGGAAAAATGACAAAGAACACATACAGACCCTTTCAATGGTTTTCAACAAATTGAAGCAAGCCGGACTCAAAGTCAATCTCAAAAAATGCACTTTCCTACAGCCTGAAATCGAATATTTGGGTCATATTATTGACAAAAATGGAGTACGATCAACAAAATCCAAAATTGAAGCAATTTCGAAAGCACCACCCCCAACAAACACCAAAGAACTGAGGGCGTTCTTAGGACTCGTCAATTTTTACGAACGATTTATTCCACATTTACACAGTGAATGCGCTGACTTACATGAGTTAACGGGGGGCCGTCGAAAATGGCAATGGACTGATCACGAAAACGAATTATTTCATAAGACCAAGAAATTAATAACAAGATCCAAGTCACTTGTGGCGTTTGACGAACACCGGCCTCTTTTCCTATCCTGTGACGCCTCGGAGAAAGGCGTAGGCGCAGTCCTATACCACAAGGATAAGAACGACATCGAACAACCTATTGCGTTTGGCTCGCGGAAACTGAAACCGGCGGAAATCAAATACTCTGTTATCGACCGTGAGGCATTGGCGATATTCTATGGTATTCAAAAATTTGATCAGTATCTCAGAGGCACTAAATTCACACTGGTAACCGACCATAAACCACTTATTCACATATTGGGTCCTCAACGAAATCTGCCAAAAATTGCTAACAATAGACTTGTAAGATGGGCACTCGTCATTGGAAATTATGATTACGACATCATTTATAGAAAAGGTGAGCATAACATTATCGCTGACTACCTTTCCAGGATGCCAAATAGCAAGGAAGAGCCGAATGTCTCTGAGCTATCAGTATGCAAAATCACCGAGAAGTTACAACATAATCAAAAGGAGGATTTGGCCTTAAGTGAAGAGCGTATCAGAGAAGAAACGAAGCACGATGCCACGCTGAAGCCAGTCTTACAATTGATCAAAACCGACTGGTATAACTGTACACATGCTGAGCTTAAACCATTCCTCAGAAAACGAAACGAATTGTCTATAGAGAATAAGATTATCATGTGGCAAGGTAGAGTTGTCGTACCGAGTAAATTAAGACTTACAGTACTACGTTATTTGCACATTGGCCATCCTGGGACATCTGCAATGAGAGCCCTAGCACGCTACTATGTATGGTGGCCAACTCTCGAAGAAGACATTGACAATTTTGATAAACAATGCCAAAAATGCCAAGAAAATCGTCCTAACAACCCAGAACTTCCAGTATACTCTTGGTCTATCCCAGAGAAGGTATGGGAAAGAGTTCACGTTGACTTTGCTGGGCCCTTCGAGGGAAAATATTGGCTAGTACTGTCAGATGCATTATCAAAATGGATAGAGGTTAAACGGATGACAAAGATAACCACCAAGACATTGTGCGAGAAATTAGATGGCATTTTTACAACTTTCGGATTACCTCAAGTTATAGTGTCTGACAATGGACCTCAGTTCACTTCCAAAGAATTCCGAGCATATTGCAAGTCGCAGGGTATGACACGATAAGTAAATAATAAACCTAAGTCGTCCTCAAAAACCACACTATCTATTGGTAAAATCATATAAATACATACATACACATTAGAGCGCCTTCACGCTAGTGATTTCGAGGCATTTTCCCTGCAGCAAATTGAACGCTTCTCATACATTCATAAGAACATCTACGCCACCACAATCGCTAGTGTTGAGGGCCTTTTAGATAAATTACATCGATGCAGAATAATAACACAATAAACTCTAGTGGCGCTGCGATACAAGTCTAGTAGGTCATGAAATAATAAATGCAAATATCCATGTTATAAAATCTCTGCGTCCGTAATCCAGTGGATAGCGAATACGTCTGATGATCTGAGGTCTCGGGTTCGATGCCCGGGTCGGGCAAAAGTTCTAAAAGGTTATTCCGAATTCTAGTAGCACCACGAAATCTGGTAAAGTTCCCAGTAAAGGCAATAGGCTCTCTATTAAGTGCATAGCAAATGTGGGTGTAATATCCGGCTCGAAGGACCAGAACACAGAACAGATGTACGGTTTGCACAC
Source organism: Euclidia mi (assembly GCA_944739405.2). NCBI lineage: Eukaryota > Metazoa > Arthropoda > Insecta > Lepidoptera > Erebidae > Euclidia > Euclidia mi. Next base: position 2,078,696 of record OX123205.2, on the reverse strand, counting down.
CAGATTAACTGATAATAACTATAAAAGAAACACTGTTTAACTGATAACACAACTGATTTATTGAACTGAAACCTGCTTATAATAAAAATGAATGATGTGAGCCGCACGCGACGGTAATGCCGACTGACTGTATAAAGGTTTACATAGAATATGGAAATAATGAATGCTGAGTGCGCACAACGTGAGCGCTAGTATGTGCGGTGTTGACACCGTACATGCTCCGGGGCGCGGCAATGAGAGATGGAAGATGCTGATGATCTGATGAGTAACAAGGTGATTCCATTTTTGCTTAGGACTAAATGATTTTACAAATGATCCCGACAGTTATTCGTGATCAATTTTACGAAAACTGCACTGAGTAAATATAGGCGATCTCGCTGTGCTCGTCACGTTTATTTTCACATCTTTATTCACTCTACTTGAACACTGCACTACACTATGCTCTGCTTTTACACCTTTACGTCGTTCACTGATATCACTATTATCACTAAGTTGCTGTTCAATCCCGCTTGCTGTCGGTGCTGGCAGCGCTGCGGAGCTGCGGCGCGCGCGCCTCCACACGAGCGCGAACAGCGCCAGGCCTACTGCTGACACCACGTAGATTGCTGCGTAATGATGAATATCGTGAAACGACAACCCATCGTCTCCGTCCTCAAATCGTTTCTGGGTTGTCTTCATCTGCTCAATCTGCTCATCTATATTCTTGAACGTACCCGAAAAGTTGTTGTTCTCATTAAATTCGCTTGTCGTCATTGGAATTGATACATTAATGAGATAGTTGACGGGTGAGATTTGTACTGCTATCACATCTGGCTTTATGTTTATTTGATTTGATTGCGTTTTATGCGACGTGACCGTGAATCCGTCGCCCTTGATGACGCAATCGCTCCCTAGCGCTATAATGCTGACTCCGTTCAACTGTTCGCTCGCAACCTGATGCTCGCATATTATTCTTAAAGTGCATTGACCGCAGCAAGTAAACATAAAGGTATTTACTGGGAATAGATTTGTCCATGTGTTTTGGCACAGGCTGGTGATAGTTTCACACTTCGAGTGCGCATCTTTAACGCAAAAGTCAAGGTCAGACTCTCTCTGCAACACTGGTTTTTGTAACTCACACAACTTTGTATATGAGTCCAGTTGAAAACAGTTCTGCAATTCACTCTCCGAGATAGCTATGAAAGTGTCTTTCAAAATATTCATAGCCAAATACCTATCTACAGGTATAACGTTGACCATATCCTTGCCGTTGTACCGTGGAATAGTGAATGTTTTGTATATATCGTAACTATAATAATAATAATAATGATCTTTATTTTCATCACAAATCATAATTTACAGTTACACATACTTAATGGGTACATTTACATAATATAAGTACAATAGTATAAATACATAGTTGTAACTCAGATAGTGAGGACTGGTGTCTGAAATAGGCGTAAGCCTGTAGTACAGATCACCAGGCCCATACTGTGGAACCAACATAATATTATTTCAAGTACGTTAACATGCGAATTTCTAAACAAAACTGCAATATGAAAATGGGAATTAGAAGATAAAAAAGATTAAATAATTGTTAATTAGCCTTACTGTAAAACACTTTGTGACCGCATGCGGGCACGCGTGTATAAGAGTGTGTGTGTGTATGTGTGTGTGTTTGGGTGTGTATTTGGGTGTTTGTGTATGTGTGTATGTATGTGTGTATGGATGGTCACGAGAAAAGTCAGTTTAGTTGTGTAAAAGGTTCTCTGTAAAATCGTAGTCCACGCCAAGCAGCCAATTGGAAACAACAGTCTTGCACGCCACCTTATGAAGAGGGTAGATTGACAAGATACGGTTTAATTTATTATATAAATAGGGGCCTAGGTAACAAAAGAAACGATGAGAGAGAGAAAGGTTACATTTTTGTTTGACACATACTCTATCATTCCTACGTCTAGTTTTCAATAGATCTGGATCAAAGGACAGGCAGGAATGTTGTTTGAGAATAGTGTATAGGATGAAAAGCTGACGTACCGATAATACCCCGCATTTTTTATAGAGCTCGGTGGTGGGATGCTGGTAGGGTAGAGAGTAGCTCACTTTCAGTATCGCCCTTTGTGCCCTCTCTAATTTAAGAAAGTGGGTTTTAGCTGCTCCTCCCCAGGAAGTGATGCAGTAGGAAAGAAGTGATTGGCAGAGTGCAAAGTAGACAGATTTGATCAGCTTTTCATCCGCCACATGTCTTAGATTTTTAAAGACGACAATTAGTTTGCGAATCCTGCTAGCTAGCAGATCAATATGTTCCTGGAAACTTAATCTACTATCGATCATAATACCCAAATATTTAATGCAGTTTGCCCTCTCTAGATTTGAGCACAGACACTCGGAGTTGTTCATATTTGTGCATGAGTGAAATTTGACACCGTAGGTAGATATGCGCGGGTCTGCGATTGCTTTAGAGAATGCTAAATATTTAGTTTTTTCTGCGTTTAGGGTAAGTATGTTATTGCGTAACCACCTCGCAACATTGTTAAAGCCATCTTGTGCGTATCCGAAAACTTCCTCCCACGCATCGCCATAGAAAAGAAGAGCTGTATCATCAGCAAACATAACTATTTTAGAATTACGCATTTCAAGTTGACATAAGTCATTGATGTATGTCAAAAATAGAGTCGGGCCTAATATGCTGCCCTGAGGTACCCCAATAGTTATCAAAATTTCCTTGCTTGTATACTTATCTATTTTAACCACTTGAGGGCGAGATGTGAGGTAGTCTTTGAAAAGGTTCAGCTGGATACCCCTTATCCCAAGGCGTTCGAGTTTTTTTAACAAGATTGGGACAGAGACTGTGTCAAATGCTTTGGCCAAATCTAAAAAAATACAGATTGTCTTCTTACCGTCATCAATTTTATTGATTATGAAATTTGTTAGTTCATGTGTTGCATCCGCTGTTGATTTATTACGTCTAAAGCCAAACTGTGAATTTGATAAAAAAATATTGTCTTCTAGGTATTTTACAAGTCTATTATTAATTATTTTTTCAAGAATTTTGGATAAAGTCGGTAAAATTGCAATTGGCCGGTAGTTATTAACACAGTCCCTGTCACCATCCTTGTAAATTGGTTGAACTCTTGATTTTTTAAAAGATTTAGGAAAGACTCCGGTAGACATAGCTGTGTTGCATATATGAGTTATAGGATTAACTAAAATATCTTTATAAGATTTTATAATTTTAGCAGAGATTGAGTCAAGTCCAACGGCACAGTCGCTTTTTAAATTGTCTATTAGGTTGCTGACTTCATGAGAATCCGTAGGCAGGAGCACAAAAGAGTGGGCATATGAGTCGGAGATGCTAGGCAAATTGAAAGAAGGACTGGGAATTATTTTTTGGGCCAAAGTGTTTCCTATTTCCGCAAAAAAGCGATTAACTTCATTAACCGCTGCCAGGGGACTACCGACACCCAACAACATATTCGCAGGTTCCTTTCGTTTAACAGTGAAAGTTATTTCTTTGATAGATTGCCATAATTTTTTGTTGTTACCTTTAGCATTTTGCAATTGCATTTTGTCGAAGTTCCTTTTTGATTTTTTTAAGAGAGTGCAACAGTAATTTCTGTATCTCTTATAAGTGGTTTTTAAAGTGTCGTTGTAAGGATCTTTTTTCAGCTTTTTATTGAGATTGTCCCTATTTCTTAAACACTTGAGAATGCCAGGGGTCATCCATGGCTTCAATAATCTTCTACGCCTAGATATTTTAGAAGGTATTGTATTACTTAGAATAGTTTCCTGAAGAGAGTTTGTCAAGAAATCTGCGGCTGCATTTGCGTCTTCAAGGGCAAAAATGGGACTTAAGTCGAGATTTTTTATCTCTTTATCAAAATTAACTATGTCTAGTCGGTTAAGGCGAGCTGGCGGTATTCTATTATGGCAAAGATTGATATATAAAGCAACACAGTCATGATCGGTTAAGGATGTTTGGAGAACCAGACAGCGGGATGGTTTCTTAGTTTTTAACATTATGTGATCCAGGCACGTTTTGTTGTGAGTGGGAGTGGTATGGGCAGGCAAAATACCATGAAAAGCCAACACATCCAAATACTGAAACTTAAATCTATCGCTGCTATTATCACCTATATCTATATTGATATCGCCTAAAATCATAATGTTTTTTGTGGAAGAATACAGCTGCAACAGGCTGTTCAAAGAGTTAATGAAAACATTTACATTCTTGTGACTAGGGGGTCGATATATAGCTATTGCAATTGTATCCGGGTGAAATTGTATAAGTAGACAGTTCGATTCTTGTAAATCTTTCTCCTCAAATAAAATAGACAAGTTATTTTTGTAATAGACAACCACTCCTTCGTTTTGGGTAAAGTTATTTTTTGTTGCAAAGGAGTTGTACCCGTCCAAGTTAGGTATAGCTAGTGATGATTTTAGCCAACATTCCGTTAGAACAATACAATCCCAGTTCACCTTAGTGCGTGCCATTATAGGAAGAAATCCAAGGAAATTACATTTTAGGCTTCTAATATTTTGTTGCATTATTTTCAGACATTGGCCGACTCTTGGTAGAAATGCTGTACATGACTCAACGTCACATGTTGTTGATTCAGCGATTTCAAATTTGTCGATTTCATCATCAATATGATTTAATTCATTGAATTTTATTGTATGATAATAATATATAAGATTTAAGCCAGGCAAACTACCTCGCGGTAGGTACCAATAAACAAAAAACAGATTGGGCGCTCAAAGAAAACCTTCACAAAACTTGGTAGGTTGAAAATACTAAATGTTGAGTATGTGTGGTATTGGTGGGTGTGTAAAGAGGCTAAAGAATTACTTATGATATTACAAAACTGGAAGGTTAATCTATAAAAGACACAATGTGAAAATCGAGAGAAAACATGCAAGTATATATGATATAGTTCTTTAAGAGATAAAAAATATAGTCATGCGTTAGTCAACAGTGCAGATAAGCAGTGCTCCGACTTAATTTGAATTGGCTTTGCATCTGGATTCTTGCGAATAAATATTTTCCCGTTCAAACTCCAGCAGGACATTTTGTGACTTTTTGCAAACTGTCGACATTCATAAAATAGCTTCCTCACTGAAGGTGCTTGATAGTCCGCTGCATAAACGGGCACTTTCTCTCCAGACAATCCGATCAAGTGGGAATTCAGCTTTTCATGTAATTGACGTCCCTTATTGAAACTCCTTACGCTGCGTAGGAAATCATTCTTACGTACTACCGAAGTAAATTCAGCAATAATTGGGCGGGATACGCCCGGTTTGCCGGGGAGGCGATATAAATCTCGAATGTTAGACTCCTGCAATTCAAGATTCACAGCTTTGCCGACACTAGATACAATGGATAGCAGATCATCTACCTTCTCACTTTCCTTAAACGGCACATTGTGTAGCTCTATTGATGCTGATCGTGACTTGTACCTTATGTCCTGAATTTCCTTTTGTATATTATTCATAAAATCTAAATTCTCCTTCTTACGTTTCTCTAATTCAATGACCTGACTTCTAATCTCTTCATAATCTTTATTAATAAACGACATACCTTTTTCAAGCTCACCATGTTTATTTTGAATCTCTATACAGCGCTGCTTGAGCTCTGACACGTCTCCAGCCAAACGTGACAACAAGGCATCTTGCTCCGCTTTCCACGTAGCGAGTCTTTGCTCCTGATCGGTCTTCCATGTTGTCAACATTTGAAGTATCTCCGTTTTTGATTCCGTACACGAACATGAGGATTGAGTTGTGCATTTTGGTGATTCTTCCATACGCTGACGTTTATTTCTAATTGTGATGTTAGTATCAGACTTTTTAGTACTAGCTGATTCAGATGGGCCTTGCTTTGAGTTCTTAGGAGTGGTTTGTTTTACAGATGACTGCATTTTGTTTGCCGGCGGGGTGTTGTTGTGAGGCATTTAACTTTTCTTTGTTAATTCTGTACCGGAGGAGGAGCGTTTATTATCTAGGCGACGTTGTTGAAATATTGCACTTAAATTTTTCTTTAAATTAAGTAGCGCCTGCCAAAATTTCTGGTGCAAAACTATTAAATTTTCAAACGCCTGCCGTAATGTTCGGAGCAACCAGCTACCTCTTAATTAAAAAGCGCCTGCATAAAATCTTGGAGCAAAATATGTATCCGCTGTATGCTATTGGTTTCTTGCAGGTTTTGTAACTGTCTCTATTAATTAGCGGAATTTGTAGTTCGAAAATAAAGTAATCTGTGGTCATACGTGCTTTCACTCTCAATATCTTGTACATTTGTGTGAAATCTGTCTGAATGTTGTGAATGGGCAGCGATAACTCTTTTGACAGCTGACTTGAGATAACGCCGAATTCTTGCTTTAATTGAGAGGGTGTTAGAAGATGTACGTTAAAATGTTGGACGCTCGTAATGGTATCCAGGAGGGTATCTTGAATGTTTACTAGATTCATGAGCATGCTGTTTGCCATGATGCTAGTTGCCATAAATTCGCTGATCTTCTCTGTTATACTAATTTCCTTCTGTATTTGAGATGTGGCTTGGTCTATACGGATCAAGTGTTGATTGAAGATCTTGTGTTGCTTCTCCATGGTGCTCTCAACTCTCTTCAAAACATTGTTTTCTGCTTCTATAACTGACGTCTGATTTTTCCAATATTGAGCTATGTGTTTCTGATTATTTCTGATCATAGTTGTATCCTTCTAATACTGTTCGGCGAAGCGTTCATCCAATACGCCGAACAAACTGTTTGCAATATAGCCCACGCCGTCTATAAGGCCCCGCCGCCGGCGCACGCGTGCGCTCTTATCAAAGTGCTGACTCTGTAGCAGGGCGTTATAGTACTCGAGCTCTACGATGCCGTGATGTAATTGTATCAGGATGACGTCACAATGTGATTGTTCACGTATTGTCGTACATAGCTCTGATAAATAATTGTAGTAACTGTTCAGTACCTTGGTTCCTTGCCAGTATGGTGACATATTGTAATAAACGACTATTTTCCATTTGTCTTGAATTAGGTGCATGTCTGATAACTTGTCAAAATAGATACTGTTGTTATTCTGTAACGCTGTTATGTTATAAGCACCATGTACCGTTGGCGAGGCAATTAACATAAACAACATAAATATCACGCTTATGAAATTTATGCAAGACGTCTTGAACGTGGTTTTGTTTTTCTGTCTTTTGATATCTGCTTCAGATTCCTGTTGCTGCGGATTGTTTTGATTTGGCGGCTCATTGACAGGTAGAACTGATAATTTGATAATAGGCCGTTTGATTATGCCGCCCTTTGTCTTGAGGCTAACGACGCGCACGAGTCCATCCTTCCCTGGATGTGCTTCAACGACACGGCCCAATGCCCACTTACCGGGCGGTAAGTTGGCGTCGTGAATAATAACAATGTCGTTTACCTGAATATTGGGGTTCGATCCTCGCCATGTATTTCTTGCTGATAAACCTGCTAGATACTCTGTACGCCAACGGACCCATATGTCATTGAATATTTTTTGTGTTAACTGCCATCTCGTTCTTTGATCTCTTTCTGTTTCTGTTATTGTTAGGATGGGTCCACTGGCTAGGAAGTGCGATGGCGTAAGGTAATCTGTGTCGTTTGGATCTTCGGTTATTGCACAAAGGGGTCGCGTATTGAGGCATGCTTCGAGCTGAGACAGCAGGGTAGCGTACTCCTCGTACGTGAGTTTTTGATCTCCGACTACTCTGCGCAAATGATGTTTGAGGCTCTTGACTGCTGATTCCCATAATCCTCCGGCGCTCGGCCAAGAGGGAGCATTAAAATGCCACGTGATTTGCATCTCACTCATTTCAGTTAGGAACTCTTCTGTTATGACTGATTTCAAATTTATATATTCTTGTTCTAAAATCCTGCTAGCTCCAATAAAATTAGTTCCATTATCGCAGAATATGTGCCTGGGAGTACCTCTTCTTGCTGCTAACCTTCTTAGGGCCGCTAAAAATGCTGCTGATGATAAATCTGATACTAATTCGAGGTGCACGGCCTTGGTCACCATGCACACGAATACTGCCACATAGCCTTTTGAGGTTTTTGTACCGCGACTTTTACTGGATTTAACTTGAACGAAGCCTGTAAAATCTACACCGACGTTGTAAAACGGTCTGGTGGGATTCGTTCTGGACTCCGGTAAATCTCCCATCAGTTGCTGCTGTTTGACTGGATTGTGTCGCTTACACAAAACACATCTGTGTAAACGTTTTTTCACTGCTCGGTTTCCTCCCAATATCCAATACTGTTGTCTAAGCCATGATAAAGTAAGTCGTGCACCGCCGTGAAACGTCTGTTTATGAGCATAATCTATTAATAAATCTGTTAAGTGACTGCTATGCGGAATAATGAGAGGATGTTTCATGTCTTTGCTGATGTTAGCGTTTTTTAGACGCCCTCCAACTCTGAGGTAGCCGTCCTTGTCCAAAAACGGGTTCAAACTGTATATTTTGCTTTTTGGTTTAACTTGCTTATGCTGCTCGAGATATTCAATCTCTTCTGAAAACTCTACTTGCTGTACTGATTTGATAATTTTTAATTTTGCTGATTGAAGTACTTCTGTTGTTAAGAACGCTTGTTTATGTCGATTACGTGTAACTGCGCGTAGTATCCAAGCTAAGACACGTGACGCTCGCGTAAAACTGCTGTGTTTATTTAGTAATTCTTGTATTACGTTTGGTAAATCTGTTTGAATTGTATTTGATATTTTAATTTCTTTTGCTTCTAATTGAGTTTCAAATACTGTCTGTTTGCTAGTTTCTTGATGATTGTATGTCGATAACCAAGTGGGTCCTTGCCACCAGAGTGAATGCTGCTGCAATTGCGATACAGTTAAACCACGACTTGCACAGTCAGCAGGGTTTTCGCTGGATTTAACGTAGTGCCAACAGTCTGGTGACATAATTTCTGTAATTTTTCTAACTCGGTTAGAAACAAAAGGCTTCCACCGGTTGGGGTCCCCATGGATCCAGCCTAATACTGCTTTGGAGTCACACCACCCGTATATCTGAACCGTGTGGGTACTCAAACTTTGTTTGACCTTGACCATTAGCCTTGTCAGTAATAATGCTCCACAAAGCTCTAATCGTGGCAAGGATGTTTCGCTGGCTGTTTTGCTTATAGGTACTACTCTTGTCTTTGCTGCTAGAAGAATGACTGATGCTGTGTCTTGTTTCTGAATTCTTGCGTATACAGCACACGCGTAGGCTTTTACTGAAGAGTCACTGAAGCCGTGAAGCTGAATTGTGCTTTAACCATCACTGCCGATCCACCTTGGTATCTCCAATTTGTTGATGTTATCTATGTCTGATCGTAATTTCAACCATTCTTCAAATATGCTATCCGGTACCTTATCATCCCATTTTAGGTCTGCAATCCAAGCATTTTGGAAAAGAAGCTTCAGTTTTATAGTTACAGGCGCCAACCACCCCAAAGGGTCAAATATTTTTGATATATCTGCTAGTAAAATCCTTTTTGTTGGCTTTGATTCTGATTTTGCTGACATTTTACACTGAAATGTGAAGACATCTTGTTTTGCATTCCACAAAAGACCCAATGCCTTTGTGGACTCTAAATGTTTAAAATCAAAATTTTCTTGATTACTTGTGGTCTGACTGATATTTTCTAACAATGCGGGGGAATTAGAGATCCATTTACGAAGATTAAATCCTCCCAATTTGAGTAATTCTAAAAGGTCTGCTTGTAACTGCTTCGCGGAAGAAATACAATGATTTCCGCTCAATACATCGTCTGCGTAGAACTGATCTTACAAGACCTTGGCTGCTGCTGGATAGCGGTGTCGCTCATCGCTTGCTAACTGCTTCAATGTCATCATGGAGAGGAAAGGGGCTGCCTTTGTGCCATATGTGACTGTCGCTAACTGATATTCTGAAAGGGGCAATTCTGCTGATTCGCGCCAAATTATTTTTTGATATTTCTGATCATCTGGATGAGCCAAAATTTGCCTGAACATTTTTTCTATGTCGGCTGTGAAGGCATATCTATACTGTCGCCAACTGATAACTAAAGATAATAAATCCTTCTGTAAATTCGGACCCCTAAACATAAGGTCGTTCAAACTAAGGCCAGATGACGTAGGCTGTGACGCGTTAAATACGACCCGAAGTGACGTTGTAGTCGAGTCCGCGCGATGCACACAATGGTGCGGCATGTAATAACTCGGTGTCTCGTTACTGTTTATTAAGTGCATGTGACCTAATGTTACATATTCTTGTATGAAGGATTTATAACTGTTTGCGACACTTTCTTGTCTTTTTTACGCTCTAATTGAAGGAATTGAGCAACTGCTGTATGCCTCGACTGTCCTAATTTTTTGCTTGCGTCTAAATGCATGGGGAGGCGGATTACGTATCTGCCATCTGCCCGCCGCTCCGTAGTAGATTTGTATAACTGTAAACATTGTTGATCCTCGGACGTCAAGTCGCTATCGTCGTTGATATCCTCAATTGACCAAAATCTCTGGAACTCGTCATCGTTGAAAAAAGTTACACTGCAGTTTAATGACTTCATATTAGCTGCGTTCCCGCATAGGATCCATCCGAAGCGCGTTTGCTGAGCTATCGGTAGGACTTCGCTTGTTTTGATAATACCTCCCATGAGTAATATGGCGTAGATATCGGCACCTAATAAGAGGTCAACTGGGCGACTGATGTAGTATTCAGGATCTGCTAATTCGATATGCTGTATATGCTCCCATGCAGGTTTTTCAAATGACCGATTAGGTAAATTGTTGATAACGCTTTTCATGATAATCACGTCTGTGTTGATAGAATATTCGCTGTGAATTGATGATATGTTGATGGTCAACATTCCCTTACACGTGTTGCTCTTGGATCCTACTCCATATACTACGCCCTTACAACGCTGATGTTGCAAGCCTAATAACTGAGCCGCGTTTTCTGTCACGAGCGAGGCTTGCGAACCTTGATCGATTAAGGCCCTTAAAACTTTGTACGATCCGTTTGCTGCTCGGACCTTCACCTGGGCAGTTGCTAAAAGTATTTCGCCTATTTCGCCCTGTGTCGCATAGGCACCCTTCTCCTGCTGATTTGTCCCTTGCCTGTTTCCCTTAACGGCATCATTTGATTTTACATTTGGTGATTTATAATTATAATTAACGTGTAAAATTGTGTTATGGTCACCGAGGCATGTGCGGCACCTTTTGCTGGATAAGCATTCGTTACCTTTGTGGTTGTGTAGGCAATTTTTGCATAGCGACAATTTTTCCACTGTTTCTAATTTAATGTTCGCCGGAAATTCCAAGAACGTGTTGCAATGGAATATTCCATGATTTTTATTGCAGACTGGGCACATAGGTAAATTGGAACGGAAATTATTATGTGTTAATGATTTCTTCATTGTTTCATTACTGTTATTTGTATTACTTGTAAATGCCTTAAATTGAGGTTTTCTGATATTCTGATAGAATGTCTCCTGCTGATGACTGGGCCTTCCTGTATCCTGCTTGCGTTTTGATGATTCTAAAGATGTAAATTTACTCTCCAGAAAGTCCAGTAATTCTTGAAGTGATGGTAGTTCCCTGGGGCTCCTTAACGACTCAATGTAGTCATTATGCGTGTCCGCATCGAGCTTGTTAGAAATGATATATACCACTAATGGATCCCACGTGCTTATGTCTACGCCTAAGGTCTTAATTGCATTCAGACACTCGTTGGCAGTGTCATGAATCTTCTTGATAGCCGCTGCCGATTGGTGCTGTATGGTTGGGAAACTCATAAGAATATGGATATGAGAATTAAAAATAAGCTTAGCGTTATTATAACGATGTGTTAAAATATCCCAACACACCTGATAATTGTCAGAACTGATTGGCAAATGCTGGATCAATCTTTCAGGTTCTCCTTTAAGTTTGCCCTTCAAAAATTGCATTTTTTGAGCATTTGGCATTGATTTATTGTTGTGAATGGTTTCAACAAATAAATCTTTGAAGGACACCCATTGATGGTAATTTCCTGTAAATGTGGGTACGTCCATCTTTGGCGTAGATTTCTCCCTATAGCTAGTCGACCACATTCTACGGCTGACTTCTTTCTTGATATCTTGAAACTGCTGCTCATGCTTGTTAAAAGTCTGTTCATACTCTATGTTCTCCTCGTAGAGCTCGCTGTCAATTTTCCAATGCAGCGTGTCAATAACAGACCAACGGTTCTGAATTGTCTGCAAAATATCCTCGAATTCCCATTTTTCAGAGACACTTTCAAGGTCAATGCTGTTCACTGTCCTAACAAAGGCTTTGAAATTGCTTTTCTGATTTCTGAACATCTCTTCTAGTTTACTGCTTACACCCTGCTCGCGAGAACCTGTTTGCTGCTGTGTGGGCGTCTCCGGGCGCGTTGACGCTTGCGGTGTAACCGCTATACCACTGGGGTACTGCTGCTGTATTCCCAAGGGCGTTGCTGGACGAAGAAGAGACTTGTCTGCTGCTTTTGAAGCCGACGGGAACTGATTCATGATGTATGAACGTGTATTCATGTAATATTCTTCTGTCTGTTTATACACGTCATTTGTAAAATAATCATAGTTCCTTTCATCGAACTTGCATAACTTGAAGTGATTGTTCTGAAACTCCTGCCAATATGACTCTAGAGAGCTCAGACGATTCTTGATATAGGTAGACGTTTTGCGTTCAGCACCGTCTTTCTTGAAATTCGTAAGGAGTTTTTCAATTCCTTCTACAATTTGTTGCTGGGTTGCTAGGAGATCCTCCATGGCGATAAATTAGCTGCTTGAAATAATATAAGGATCACTCACCGATAGCTGCTGCGTCACTTACGTGGCCGGGTGGTATCCACTGGAGGTTCTGAACAACGGGCACTCGCGAAAAGGTCCCGTTAACGGTAACTCGAAGGACCAGAACAGATGTACGGTTTGCACACCAGATTAACTGATAATATGTATAAAAGAAACACTGTTTAACTGATAACACAACTGATTTATTGAACTGAAACCTGCTTATAATAAAAATGAATGATGTGAGCCGCACGCGACGGTAATGCCGACTGACTGTATAAAGGTTTACATAGAATATGGAAATAATGAATGCTGAGTGCGCACAACGTGAGCGCTAGTATGTGCGGTGTTGACACCGTACAAAGTGCATAGCAAATGTGGGTGTAATATTACATCTCTGCCTACCGGGACCAAATGCGGGTCTATAATCTTTAATTTCATTTTCCTTAAAGGTACAGATCTGGCTTCGCAGCTACGACCTGCCCGTGCCCCCCATGGGGGAGCACCATCTGTACTACTCAACCATCATGAACGACCCACGCTACGTGGGGGACCCTAAGCCAGGAGAGTTCCCCATGGCCGAGAGCCTGAAACAGACCGTCGATAGGACACTGCCTTATTAGCATGATGTTATAGTACCACAGGTATACCCCACGATCTATCTGTTTTGATTTTTTATGTAATAATCCGGCAAACGACCAGCCTGTTCGCGTGATGGTAAGCGATTGCTACGGCCCATGGACACAAGCAATACAAGGGGAGTCACAAGTGCGCTGTCGCCCTTTGGGTTGTAAAAAGGGATAGGAGGAGGAGTGGGATTCTCACTCTTCATCGTCACTTCTCACTCGTCTTTTGCACTCTCAGTCACCGAACGAAACGCAACAGTGTAGGTACTATTACTTTACGTCGATTTCTTGTGAGAGGGTAGTACAAACCTGGTCGAGCCGGCCCATTAAAGCTAAAATCAGCTAGGCTCTACTACCTATAAATGGTTTAAATAAACTATTGAACACACTATCGGTCATTCATTTTATGTAGTAGTGATTGTATATGAATTTATTATAAGAGTACGTAATTTTCTGAAAGGGTATTTGTTATCTTCCTTTTAAGCGGCTGGACTAATTTTGATGAAATGTTGTGTGTTTATTTCAAGGGATCCCGGGCAGGTCAAATTTTATAATTTCTGATAAGTACGAGGCATGCTATGAGATTATAGTATTGCCAGACACTAGTAAACCATGTCTCTGGTAAAATAAGCATTTCTTTTCACTTTTCATTTCATTCCATTATTGAATTATTTTTTTTTAATTATATTCTAGCAGAGCAGTTTGATTGGTTTAATCGAATTACTCTGTATGATTTCTAGATCAAAGAAGGCAACAATAGCATCATCATCGCTTCTCACGGAAACAGTCTTCGTGCCATTATCAAACATTTAGATGGTAAGTTTAAAAACAATAAATTATACATTTTAGTTCAAATACGTTGGAGCATTTAATTTTGTAAAAATACAGCTTCCACTGTTTACCCCATGTATTTTAAGTCAGTATTTTCCCGAAAAGTATGTACTCAGCCTATGATATAAAAGCTACCTATAATATTTATTTCACAAAATAAATATTTTTCGGAATTAAAAAGGCTGTTAGGCTCGCCCCCTATTACGTGGGACCTAAAAATTCCTGGCGAAATGTGGGTGTAATATTACACCTCTGCTTAACCGTTCGGGGATACAGGCGTGAGTCTATAAATGAAAAAAATAAATAAAAAGAAAAAATATATATTTTTCGGTATGCCATGGTTTAGACTAGTGTTAGTTCGTTCAAGGCTACTAACTCCCTCATAACATCTATGACGACTGTCAAAGATGTTTATGATAGCTGCGGGGCAAACTATATAATTAACGTTTTAATAATTATGTCTTTTACATTTTCAACGACTACTTTCACACTAGGACTAAATCTTGTGTCGCGGGGGACTTTACAAATATACAACTAACGGACACAATTAACACTAAGACTCGAAAAAACAATATTATATAATAATCACTCACTAGTATTGTCACGTGTGGGGATTGAACCCACAACACTCGGCGCAGTGTGAAGCGGCGAGCCGGCCGCTTAAACCACTACGCCAACACTGCTCTCCAAGAGCTTTAAAAGCTGTTCCACTTTTAGGTCTCAGTGAAGAAGACATCTTGAGACTTAATATACCGACTGGCATACCGTTTGTGTATGAACTGGACGAGAACCTTATACCGGTGGACTCCATGGTGTTCCTTGGAGATGAGGAGACTGTCAACAAGGCCATGGCTGAAGTCATCGTCGCGCAGGCGAAACTTAAGGGATAGTTGGTGTTTTATGTAGTTTTGAATTCATCATAATTGTTAATGATAATTAATTTAGAAATACAGTCGTAGTGTATGCAGCAAACCAATAGATTTTTTATTAAACTTTAAGTATATTGAACATGTAGCAATTATTTACAGAAATTAATTTAACTTTTTTAAAAAGACAATCCAAACTCTTGCTACTTTCTGTAAAGCGGAGAAGAGTATTAAAAATTGGCCAAGTGCGAGTCAGACTCGCGCACGAAGGGTTCCGTACCATAATCTATAAAAGAAAATCATGTTTGTCGTATGTATACTTAAATATTTTTAAAGTTTCTACCGGTATATTCAGAGAGAGTAAAATATTGCTTAAAATTACGTTTGTTGTACGGGAGCCCCCCTTTAATACATACTTTATTTTTAGGGTTCCGTACCTAAAAGGTAAAAAACGGGACCCTATTACTAAGCCTCCGGTGTCTGTCTGTCTGTCAGTCTGTCTGTCCGTCTGTCTGTCACCAGGCTGTATCTCATAAACTGTAATAGCTAGAAAGCTAAAATTTTCACAAATTATGTATTTTGGTTACCGCTATAACAACAAATAAAAAAAAATATTAAGGGGGGTCCCATACAAAAAACGTGTTTTTTTTTGTATTTTTTGCTCAAAATTACTAACGGTCACAGGTAGACGCTTTAAATTTTCACAGAATATGTAGTTGTATATTACCTTTCAAAATAAATAATTAAATACAAGAAAGTTAATAATAAAGGGGGCTCCCATACAACAAACGTTATTTTTAAGCAATTTGTTACTGGATCTTAATAAACACGTAGAAACTTAAAAGCTATTTAAGTATACATACAACGAACGTGATTTTCTTTTATAGATGATGGTACGGAACCCTTTGTGCGCGAGTCCGACTCGTACCTGCCCAATTTTTATTTAATTATTTATTTTGAAAGGTAATATAAAACTACATATTCTGTTAAAAATTTAAGCGTCTACCTGTTACCGTTAATAATATTGAGCAAAAATATGAAAAAATCACGTTTATTGTATGGGACCCCACCATAACATTTTTTATTTTTATTGATATAGCGGTAACGGAAATACATAACTTGTGAAAATTTCAGCTTTCTAGCTATCGCGGTTTATGACATACGGCCTGGTGACAGACAGACAGCGGAGGCTTAGTAATAGGGTCCCTTAATTTTTACCTTTTTGGTACGGAACCCTAAAAATGAGACATAGGACACAAAGACTCGAAAAAACGATTCGTAAATTTCGTAAAGCGTTTTCTCGTATTGAAATCACAATATACGATGTGGAGTAAATCTATCATACCATCGCTCGTCGGAATATGCTGGTCGTTGCTCTACTCACTCTACTTACTCATTATATTGATTGTTTGGACGCAAAAGGTGTAGTGATCTACCAACTAGAGGGTATGCTCTGAATAGGTTAGGTCGTAGCCGTTTTTAATAGTGCGATTCAGGATTCATGTCAACGCCACTGTAAGATAAATTATTTTTCAAGACTTAACCTGCAGTGTGTACAAATACTTTCATCTTTACAAACCAAAGAATACACTGACTCGAGACAACAATTAGTAGATCACAGGGTTCACGGACATATAGTATTAGGGGGACCAAAGAAAAGATGCATTGATTGTGTGAAGGATGATATGAATGATAAGGGAGTGAATGTTCTGATAACGTCCGATGAGAATGGAAGAGGGAGACTTTCTGCGCTGATCCCAAGCAATATAGAAACAGGCTAGGCAGAAGAAGACAAGATTGGCCCATGTGGAGATTGAATCCACAACATTCAACGCAGTATTAAATGGCAGGACGGCCGCTTAAACCACTACGACAAACAACACCAACTGTACGGTGCAGATGACACCAATTTATTATTGTAAGGATCTACCGCTACGATGACATTCTAGTGATGTTATATCACTACACACAGTAGCGCTCATAGCGAGACTTGGCTTGCTGTTCGTAACAGATTGGCAAAGTTAAGCAACGCTTGCACAGGTCACCACTTGGATGGGTGCCGTGTGTACGGAGGGCACGTAAAGCTGTCGGTCCCGGTTTTTGCTAAGAATAAGGATCGTTAGGCGATGTCGGAGGCCTTCGGGCGGTCTGAAAATTCTGACACCAGAGTTTGCCACACACTCACACGAAACTCAATCAATCACTACACACAGTCGTTTTATTCATCGCACAGTGCAGTATGCACAATTAACAGTATTACTCCACATAAATATTTGTCAAGCGCCGCGTTGATCCACTTATATCAGTTAACTTTTTAGGAGTTTTGTGATATACGGATGAAAAGAACGGTAAACAAATTAAGTCAAACCGAAGATAGTCTTCTTTTTGTCGTGTCATTGGTGATTTAAGTTATGCCCAAACAGTAATTCGCCACAGCTATGGCGATATTTGTAGCCCCATACAGCTCGGCCAAGGAACACTTATGTAGCTGGACAGAAGGATAGGAGAGCAAGTGTGGCATGTGCTGCTCTGTAGCCCCGCATCCGCTCAGCAAGGAGTCCTCAGCCGCAAAGCCCCATCTGTAGAGGTTGTATCTATAACGACACCAGTGTTCGCAGCCGATTTAAGGATTTCCAGGTACATGACATACTGCATGAGCTACATTACGCAGAAACTCTTATATATTTGACTTGAAAAACTAATCCCTCTTAATTGTTCTTCTTGTTCTTTACAGTTTTTCGTAGTCCATTGCTGGACTTATGCCTCTACTAAGTTACTTTACAGTTTATTTGTTTGTTAATTTATTTGTTTGTTATTAGTAGTAGTAGCAAACCGTGACAACATTTTGCTTACCAATTTTAATAGTCGTGTGTCTCAATTGACCTTTAAACTTTATTAAACGAGAATTATTCATTATAACATTTTTACCAAAATTACTGTGACGCATCGGTAAATAGCCTGCCATATTTTATAATTTTTGTGCGACAAAATACTTATTCTCACTTCCTGGTACACGGTTGGGTGTAACACAAACAATATTACAAATTATGTCCAATTGACTAGTCTGTTTATCTAGTAGCTGGATGCTAAACCAGTACTAAAAGGTCATCATGATCCTAGTATTATCCCGGTTACGATTCAAGACCTTCCACTTTGGAGCCCGGGGTCCGCTCTCCAGCGTTGACGTCTCCATATTGGCTTGTCTTTGGCATCCTTAGTTATAAGTGTGTTGTAAAACTTGTAAGTACTAATAGGTCGCAGGTTCATTCAATTCAATTCCAGAATATTTTTAATATTGTGATGTTATTCACAATATTAAGATTTTCGTTTATTCAGTGTCTGAAAGTTACTAATCTATAACAGATAAGAATATAGGAGAAGGAAAACTCCGAATTTAAACCAACTTTCAGCGAGCATACCCGAAACAAAACCCCGATCTAAGGTGTGAACCGACCCGTGCCGAGGGATTCGTGGCCAGAGGGCAAGCTGGTCGTAAACGGAGGGTGCCTGTGTTTGTGGTCACAGGGCACAGCTGATATTCCGCCTTACCCCCGTAAAGGGCTCTGCGGGGATGGACCGTCTAGATCCCTAAATCTCGTGGGAACGCTATGGGAACAAAAACTTATTCTTCTCCATACGGCGGCGACGCGGTTCGCAACCCGTCACGTCTCGTTTCCCGCGAGGGCGAAAAGCGGCCTACGGAAAGCAGGTTTGCAACATTGAATGTTGGTGGAGGAATGAACGGCAAATTGGATGAAGTATGTCAGATGATGGATGATAGAAAGATTGATGTTCTTTGTGTGAATCAGTTTGATCGGTGGTTATATTTCAAAAAGTATCATGTCAATCAATCAAATATAGGTACTACATTTGCATTTTGCACGCGTTCCACATATTTATGATAATATTAACGATCTGGAAAATGCAGGTAATTCGTGTTCATGGTCAGTATACCAACAGATTGTTAATTACTGCCGGTTCGTGTACCGTTGTCGTCATGCTCACTAAAATGTCATTTCTTGTGGTGGCGTCGTGTGTCGGGTCATCCCTGTCCCTCTGATATGGCGAGAGGGATGATGGCTGGCCCATGCGTCATACTCGTGAACGGGTGCTACTTGCGATGACTGGTCGATGTCGGTCTTACGGGCTGGTATTACATTTTTAATATTAAACTGTATCATTTCTATCATGGTTCTGAACATTTGCGCGGATTGCCTGCATTATTAGGTACTTAATGTAAGTGGATGCTCCTGTTTCACCATGTCAATTTTCAGGAGGCTAATTAAATGAACATCAAAATTTTACTACATTATGCTTGAGTATTAAGTAGAGTAAATACATATATACAAATGACATAGAAGGTGTAACAGTTGCAGCACCTTACAAAATTTAAATTTTTATGTATTATGCAAAACCTGGCGATGAAAAAGAGTGACCTTGAGTTTTATTGCCCGTTCTTTCTCATGGTTCTACGCCCTTGCTTTGCGAACGTGGCAGTAAATGTAAATGTAGAAGCTTTAAGTAATTTTTTAAATTGACGTTCATAAGTGTCACTTTGTGATTTAAATGAATAAAGGATTTTGACTTTGACTTTTGACTTTGAATGAAACAAAAAGAAAAGGGTGTGACACCACCAAGCATGGTGCATATACGGCGTATTGGTCTGGGGTAGATAGTACCACCAGAGCCTGTAAGGGAGTTGGTGTAGTACTGTCTGCGCGAATGAATGAGTGCGTAAAAGAGTTTGAATGTGTAAATGCTAGGCTACTGTGGATGAGAATGAAAGTAGGACTTACTCGTCTCTTTATTGTGGGGGTGTACGCCCCGGTCAATATAGTTACGGGTATGTCACAACATGAGCAAGACGAAAGGCAGGAGTTTTGGGAGAGCTTAAGCGAGATTTTGAGGAACTGCAAGGATAATGAAAGATTGATCTTGTTAGGGGATTCAATGGATGGGTGGCAGTAAAGCGAGATGGATTTGAAAGGGTGTTAGGTGCATTTGGTGATGAGAGTGTGAACGAAAATGGAAAAGCACTGCTTGAGATTTGTTTGGAGTGGAGCCTTTGTGTGACAAACACCATGTTTGATCATAAAAGGATACATATGTATACGCGAGAGGCGAAAAATGTTAGAAGAAGTATGATTGATTTTGTGATAGTAGATGAACGATTGAGAAAGAATGTGTTGGATACAAGAGTATATCGAGGGATCGGCATCCACACAGACCACTTCTTGGTGTTGAGCCGGATAAGTGGGCTCTTTAAAGGATGGCGACACCGAGAGCGTAATGAAAATAGGGTCTTGGAAAGAATAAAAGTAGAAAATCTACAAGAGAAAGATGTGAAAGATGAGTATAAACGAAGATTGATAGCAAGATTTGAGAGATTCGATGGCATAAATGATATGGAAGAATTATGGCAGGCCTTTAAAGAAGAGGTAGTATGTGTAGCGTCTGAAGTATGTGGTATGATCAAGAGAAGGAAAATACGAAAGATTAAGAATACATGGTGGGACAAGGATGTACAATCAGCAGTGTCAGAGAAGAAGAAAGCTTGGTCAGATTGGTTGGCTGCCAGAGCAAATGAAAGAATGGGAAAAGCAACGAGTGTAGACATAGCTGAAGCAAAAAAGGAGTTTGTTAGGTCAAAAAGAATAGTGAAAGAAATCGTTAAAAGGAAAAAAAAGGAAAAGAAAGATGAGTTTGATAGCAGATTATCTGACGATTTCCAGAGGAACATTTAGTTTTTCTGGAAATCCGTTCGTGCAGTTCGAGGAAGAACTCAATCCTCAGAACACACATCCATCAGAGACGAGAATGGAAGTATAGTAAATGGTGAATTGTGCGTGCTGAAGAGATGGAAAGAGTATTTTGAAAGTTTATTCGAAAGAACGGCGATAGAGACACCGATAGCTGAAGTGAATTGTAATGATAGCAATGATGAAAGCGTTATTGGCGTGGATGAGATCGTGAAGGCACTGGGAAGTATGAAAGTAGGTAAGGCTGCAGGATATGATAGGATTACAGTCGAAATGCTGAAGGCTGGACAGGGCATCATAGTTGGTCAGTTGCAGCGGTTATATAACTTGTGTTGGAACACCGGCCGAGTACCTAATGACTGGACCACAGCTGTAGTTGTGCCTCTTTATAAAGGAAAAGGCTCGCAACAAGACTGCAAAAACTATAGAGGCATTAGCCTTCTCAGCATTGTTGGCAAATTGTATGCAAAGGTTCTTATTGAAAGAGTTATGGAAGTAACCGACAAGAAAATATGGGATGTACAAGCGGGATTCCGAAAAGGTATGGAATGCACGGATCAGGTTTTTTCCTTGCGAAGCATAGCCGGAAAATTTTTGGCCAAAGGTCAAAAGGTCTATTGCGCATTCGTGGATTTGGAAAAGGCTTACGATAAAGTGGTGAGGAATGAAATGTGGTCGGTGCTGTCAATGAATGGGGTGGACAGCAGCCTCATTCGAGCTCTGAAATCCCTTTATGAGGATTCTAGAGCTTGTGTGAGGGTAAACGGGGCATACCCTGACTGGTTTACCATCAATAAAGGTGTTAGACAGGGATGTGTAGCGTCACCGTGGCTGTTTAACCTCTTCATGGACAGTTGTTTGCAAGATTTAAAACATAGTGACTGCGGATTAAGGATGAATGGGTTACTCGTCAAATGCCTCCTTTATGCTGATGATCAGGTTATACTTGCATCTTCAACGGAGGAGTTGCAGGAGATGGTAACAATCATGCATCGTGCGTTAGAAAGGAAAGGAATGAAAGTGAATGTAAGTAAAACGAAAGTTATGGTTTTTGAAAAGGAGGAAAGCGTTACGGCTTGTAATGTTTTGATCGATGGACAGCGAGTGGAACAAGTGAAAGAGTTTGTTTACTTAGGTACGTTGTTTACAAGAGATGGTAAGAATGAAGCAGATATTGAAAGGAGAGTTAATGCAGGTAATTGTGTGAATGGAGCTCTGAAGGCTTTTATGAACAGTCAAAACGTGTCCAAAAAGGCACGTTTGGCTGTACATAGAGGTGTGTTAGTGCCTACCCTTATGTATGGTAGTGAAAGTTGGGTATGGCAGAAGAGATTTGAAAGTAGAATAAATGCTGTAGAAATGAGAGCACTGAGAAGTATGTGTGGTGTGTCTTTGACCGACAGAGTAAAGAATTGTGTGATACGAGAGTGGTGTGGGGTAAAAGAAGATGTAGTGACAAGCATTGAGAAAGGCATGTTAAGATGGTTTGGGCACATGGAGAGGATGGATGACGATAGACTGACAAAGAAGATATATCAGGCTAGTATGAATGGGACAGGACAAAGAGGAAGACCTAGGAGAACGTTCTCTGACCAGATTGGAGACATCCTGAAAAAAGGACAAGTCAGAAGTACCCTTAACAGAAGAGCATGCATGAGAAACTTGATGGCAGTGAGTGAAGCAAGTGAGGTATGTCAGGATCGTTGCAAATGGCGTTCCGTAGTCTCTGCCTACCCCTCCGGGAAACAGGCGTGAGTCTATGTATGTATGTAGATAAGAATATTATTATATCATTATTTATCAGTAGCCTGGTGGCCATATTACTCAGCTTAGATTATAATGAAGCCTTGTATGAATTATTCCGGAACATAAACAAAAAAAACTGGTTGAGAGGTGTCAAGGGACACCCGGATGGAACGAAGTTCCTTTCGTTTAATTAGTGAAGAAATTGTAATTTTTTTTATTTTAAGTTATAATAATATTGTTTTATTATTAACAAATATAATGTAATATAAACTGAATCAGAAGGCTCAATTTTATTAATAATTGTTAATTTTACAAAAAAAGTCCCGTTCGCCATCTTGGATCCCCAAATAAATGTCATTTACGTTATCAGAATGCACGATAGCCTCGAAAATTATACCCAAATTAATTTTATTAAAAAAGTCCTATCCGCCATCTTGAATTCCCAAACAGATGTAATTTTCGTGACCAGAATCCATAAAAACCCCGAAAATGATACCCATATTAATTTTATTAAAAATGGCCCGTCTGCCATCTTGGATTCCCAAATAGATGTCATTTTCGTGATCAGAAAGCATGAACATGATGCTTGCTTTCTATAAGAGAGAGAGTTAGACACAGACAGAGAAACATGCGCACGCCGCACGGCTTACAATAGCTTACTATAGCAAAAAAAACCAGTTGGTTGCCTGTAAAGTCGGTATACGGGCGAAAGTTTTACGTGACAACGACTTTGAGTGGTAAAATAATTTTAATGTGAATATTCATTCGTATAGTAGGAAGAAGGATGAAAGACGCGTGCCTTTCACTTTTTATGTCTGTCTCTCTCGCTCTTAGGCGGGACGCGTGCCTCTCACTCGCTCTCATTGTGAGCGCATAACGTGAGCGGAGCGTAACGCAGTTTCTTGAAGTGTCACCCGGCAAACCAATTTATAAGACGTTGTCACGTCAAAAGTGTCGTTACCACAGAGCAGCTTTTCGTCTTAATTTTTTCTGTCTAGCCCCCTTTCGCAATGCGCGATAAGGATCTTCGTTCTAATAAAAATTGATGTTTTCGCCCCTGAGTAACAAAGACAAACGACATTTGTAGATAACACAGTCAACCCACAATTAAATGACTTTTATGTGTAAACAGTAATTGCAGTTAATTACGAAATGTAGACTTTCTAGCGAGAGCGCAAAGGACAGTATTTAAACAAGTACTACCAGTGTGGAACAAAATACATGCTGTTTTTATTTTCTACCAAATTCAAAATTCACAAATCATTCAACATTAAAATCATAAAGAAATTTTATTTTAAGCAACCTAAGTAAGAACTCTTACAACATTTCCTGCAACACGGATAGATTTTCTTAGAACGCACACCGTAGTCAGGACAAAGTTCTGATGTAGTCTGTCTTTTAACATCTCTCAACTTCTGCTGGTACATCTGTATTCGCTTTCTTTCTCTTTCCTTCTGAGTTAACCATGATCTCACCTTCTTTTCCATCTCTATTCGTTGTCTTATCTTAGACAGCTTTTTCTTAGAGCCACTTATCAATTGATTAACCTGAGCTGCCTGTGTCTTATCGTTTAATCCTTTGTTGGTAAATTCCATTATAGTATCCTTAAGTTTATCGTTGTCATCCTCATATTTTACTCTGAATCGCCTTCTAGCATCAGTTTTGTTGGGTCCGGTGCCAAAAACTGTGTCGAATATATCATAAAGGGTCTTATTATCATCTACAGCAAAAAGTTCAGTTTCGTTACTCGCAATATCAGTGGCATTGAATTCCGCTAGATGTTCCTTCAGCTCTTGCATGTATTTGATGCCCTCTAATGCGTCCGAGTCACTGGCTTTGCTTAGGGAACTGATAGATGATTCTATAGCTTTTTGTATGTGTACATATAGCTCTCCTTTTTCTTTTTCCAGTTCTTGGATTGCTTGTTTCTGTTTATCATCGCGAATCACAGTTCCTTCTAGTAAAAATATACAGTTTATTATGATTACTGTTTGAATCATGCTCTTCATATTGTAAAGGTTTCGTGCATGGTACAAATTTTCAATTGGTATAAGTATTTGATTGAATAAACGTTACTATGTTTTATAATCGTATTTATATTTGTTTTAATGTTCACAATTTTACTGCTGTTATAATAAAATGTAGCGAGAATTTTTTTGAATGTTGGATAATGGCAATGTTTTTTTTTTTTTTTTTATTTATTTAGGTCTACTCACAGCACATACATATATGTTACATCAGGTTTTCTAGAATATACATATCATTCCCATGCATATGCCAATTAAGAGTTAACACAACATTGTTATGACATGCTACTTAATCTAGTGAATCTCCAAAAATGAAATAAACTAAACTTATAAAACTAATTCAAGTATTTTTAATTAAAGATAAAAAAAAAAATAAACTACAGTTAAAATTATTTAAGAGCCATTAAAGTTTTTTTTTTTTAACATTTACTCAAATAAAATACTGTCTAATGGGATGTATTAACACTTAGGGACTTCGAAACTTTAGATTTAAATTGGGATTTGCTGTCATAAAAAATGTCTACTTCGGGTACAGTGTGAATGACTGAATTAAGGTCTCTACAAATTCTTAATATTGGGGCGTTTCGGCTAACGTTGGTACCGGTTACTGGCAATTCCAATATTCTCGTTATCGGATGACGAGGAACCTTGCGCGGGACACACAGAGACACTTGTGTAAGCAGATCACAATCCGTTAACCCATTAATTAACTTATATAAAAACATTAGTCCATGAGTTATACGGCGCTCACGTAGGGATGACATTTGGAAAGTACTAAGACGTTGGTCGTAACAACTGCGAGGTGATATCTTATGTGTTGTGTATGCTAAATGTTTGGTAAAGGCTCGTTGTAGATTTTCTATACGTTGAGAGTGAATGGCATACCACGGATTCCACACAACACAAGCATATTCTAGTCTGCTACGCACGAGCGAGTTGTAAAGTGTTATTTTAGCCTTGGTAGACAGAATACCTTTGGTGGTACGCCTAATGAAACCTAGCATTTGAGCACACTTCGTAACTGTGTTATCGATATGAGCTCTGAAATTCAATTGGCTGTCTATGATAATACCTAAATCACTAATCTCATTCGTCCTGGCTAGATCAGTACCATCAATTGTGTATGAGTGAAATACGGGCTGCTTTTTCCTGGTAAATTTGATTTGGTAACATTTACTAACATTTAACACCATACAGTTTTTTGTGCACCAGTCTTGAATTCTATTTATGTCGCTCTGCAGTTTGGCGGCGTCGTCAGAACATGTTACTGTTTTATAAAGTTTCAAATCATCTGCGAACATCAGATGTTTGCTGTGTTTTATCTGAGAAGAGATGTCGTTGATGAATACTGAAAACAGGACAGGTGAGATGTGCGAGCCTTGTGGAACACCTGAGGTCACGCAATAAGGCTGAGATTCACACCCGTTTACCGCAACAATCTGTGATCTGCCTTCGAGATATGATTCAAACCAAGCTAAGAGTGATCCATGCACACCGACTCCAGCAAGCTTCGCCAATAGCAGTGAATGGCTGACTTTGTCGAACGCGCTGCTGAAGTCCGTGTACACGGCATCCACCTCTAACCTATTATCTAATTCACGGGATACATGTGACACGAACTCAACCAAGTTGGTTTCCACTGAGCGGCCTCGTTTGAATCCATGTTGGCTAGGCGAAATATGACGATCTACCTGACAATTTAATATGGGTGTAACAAGTGATTCCAATATCTTTGCAGTACATGATAATATCGAGATCGGACGGTAATTCTTTACTTCTTTGGAATCTCCTTTTTTAAAGACCGGAATGACTCTTGCAACTTTCCATGCTTCAGGAAAGAGACCACTGCAAAGCGAACGGTTAAATATTAAACACAGTGGCTGGGCAAGAAATTTACCACAACGTTTTAAAAATAAAGGTGGTATATTATCAGGACCCGAGCCCTTGGAGATATCTAATTCCTTAATTTTCTTTACTATGTCTCCCTCCGTGAATTGTATTGTGCTGATGGATTCATTAACGCAGAGAATTTCTGAGTGGCTATTGCCTGTGTCGCTAGAATAGACAGATGAAAATTGACGGGCGAATAGATTCGCGATTTCATGGTTAGTGTTCGCTGATGTGCCTCCCATAGTTATAGTAGAGGGAAGATTGGACATGCCTTTGCGTTTGTCTTTCACGAAACGCCAAAAAGCCTTAGGGTTTTTAGAAATATCTTCGCTAATTCTAATTTTATAATCGTTATAGCAGCTATTTATTAGTTTATGGCATCTACAACGCAGGAGTTCAAAGCTAATACGATCACGTGGATTTTGGAATCTACGAAATCTTTTTCTGAACTTTTCTTTTTCTCTTAGTAGCTTAATTAGCGAGGATGTGAACCAAGATGGGTATTTAGACTTCCAATGGGTACGGTTTGGCACGAACTGTTCTATGATACTCCCCAAAATGCCATAAAATTCTGATAACATGTCATTCACATTATTACATCTGCAGAATGCTTCTGCCCAGTCTATTAATTCGAGTTTAGATAAAATCTGGTCATAATCGGCGTTGAAAAAGTTTTTATCTGTCCGGGGATTTTGTTTTGATGGTGCTATTTCATTAAATGGGACTGTTACTAGTAGACTAGGGTGCAATAGGTCTAATTTGCTTAGAAGATCGGGCGGAGCTGTGACATTTACATCTTTTATATTACTCAGTATCAGATCTAATGTTCTGTTATCTATGTTAAGACATTTATTGTACTGTAGAATATTATTTGCGGACATGAAATCAATAAAAGCGTATCCTAATGGATTGTGGTAGTCTTTAGGTGTAGTATGGAAGTCGTTATTTAACTGAATCCAGTTTATAAAGCCCAAGTTGAAATCCCCAAGCATCAATACGTGATCAACTTCATTAATTACATTACTGGCCTTACTTAAAAATAAGGATAGGCTCTCCAATCGGATAGGAGGGGGCAGATATACTACACAGATAGCGATTGTCTTTTTTATATTATTCATTTTAACTTCTACCTTTACCCATAAGTCCTCACCTTCGCTTTCCCAATTGTGGACCCTTATTGATTTGAATACAGTTGAAATTGCAAGTAGAACTCCCCCACCATCCTTCTTGGAGAATCTATTACAACTTCGGTCTTTACGATAAACTATATATCTCGGATCAATGAACTCTGAGTTTGATACATTTGCATTTAACCATGTTTCAGTGAGTGCGATTATACTATAGTTGCTTTGGAGAATATTAGTATATATTTCATTTGTTTTAGTTCTCATTCCTCTGATATTTTGATAATATATATCAACCATTATTTGACAGAATTACACAAATCGCTGACAATAATATTGAAAAGGGAACTTATACTCTACTTATTTATTTTCATACGTTCTAAGCAAGCTAAGTTACGAATACAAAATGACTCACTATTTTCATCCTTACGTACTAGTATTCGACCGTTACGAATCCATATAAATTTGAAGTTGGTCTCCTTGGCTAATTTCCTGGTCGCCGCATGGAGCTGTTTGTTGTGGGGAGTCAGATGTTCCGCTACAAAGATCGGTACTCTATCGCCGCCAATTCCAAGGTGTTGGGAACTTAATTTGTCGTCTCTGTGTTTTTTGTTAAAGTCCACTACAGCAGCTAACAAGGTGTCCCGAATACGAGGAGATCGAAGTTTTGCAATGACTGATCGAGGTCGGTTGCTATCTTTGTTTAGCTTCGCCACCCTGGTTACATGTAGAACATCATGGTCAATCATAGGGCATCCAACAGTTTCAGCTAGGTGAAGGAGTGTGTTCGTGAGGTTTTCGTTTCTGTGTTCTGGCAGGCCATTAATCTCAACATTACTTTGCCGCATATGTTGTTCTACAATTTCTAGACGAGTGCTAAGGTCATTGACGTTTGAATGGAGTTGCTTATTTTCAGCCTGAAGTTTATTAATTATAGCATCTTTTTCCTCTAGGCGCTTCTTAAAATCCTCGAATTGCGAATTAAAAAATGCTAATGAATCGTGCATACTTGTTATTTGGCTGTTAATGTTTTGTAATTGAACGGTAACTAGTTCCTTGATTGTAACACTCAGTGTATTGCTCACCTCTTGTTTAATAATATTTCTTAGCATATCCTCCGTCAAGTTCGTGCTCTGAATGCTGGGTTGCTGTTGCTGTTCCGTATTCTTTTGCCGAAATGTTACGTTACTTATACCAGGAGACATGACATCGGGCTGGCTGGGACTTGTAATACAATCCTGTTGGTAGGTGGGTGATTTTTTCGTATTGTCTGTCTTTGATTGTTTATTGCGACATGTAGGACATTTCCATATAGTTTCGCTATCCATACTTTGAAAGCGCTTCTCTGATATATTTGCACAGGAAATATCGTATTTAACCTGACACATCGCACAGGTAATATAATCCTTGGAAACAATTTTTTTGTGACATTTACCACATACATTACTACCAGGTGCCATCTTATCACAATTTTAATAAATTCAAACTTGGTAAGACGCACAAAAAGAGCTAGTGATATCCGCCGGGCTCGAACTTGATGCACCTCTCGCTTCAACCGATAACTCTCCGCTTCGACCACGAGTTGTTAGTTTGTAGAGCTCAATTTGAGGTATGGTATCGAGACCGTTGCGTACCAACCACTTCGCCAGCTAGGAGTGCCAAGTGTCAAGTGAATTGTCCCTTTACCCTCAAACAAAATTGTAACAATTAGTAGACACAATATTTTGCACTGAATTTGTCCTAATTTTAGCCGTATAAAGTCACAAATGAGTTCACAAACACTATCACTTTTAGTTTAAAAGTTTGTTTACAATTTGTGCACTATATTATCACGAATAACACGGTTATTTAATTTTAAATTTCAAATCAAAGTGAGAGCGAAAGTAACACGTCTCAACAGTAGAACTGCGGGAAGTATATTATATGTTTTCATATGATTTCCGGATTTCAATTGTAAGCTGATTGTGATTACCATAAATATAGAATACTAGAGGACGCCAGCAGCTACGCCTGCATTTTTCTTTAAATTTACCCGTTTTGGCCGATTCCGTGGGCATTTCGGGAAATCCCTTCTTAGTGCACCCCTACGGTCCCCAAGGAACATACATGCCAAATTACAGCTTCCTGCGCCCAATAGTTTCGGCTGTAGCATGTCTGTCAGTCAGTCAGTAACGCAAGGATTTTATATACTAAGATGATACGGCTTTTTACAACATTTTAATGTTATTCAATATTACATAGAGCTTCATACGAAATTATAAGTTGAAAATGATGATAAAATCATATGCAAATACTTCATTTCGCAAACAATGACATATTTCTAGATCAAACAACAATGGGACTATAAACTGAAAGTTATAAGGTATTTAATATTTACATAATATTTTATGTTAGACATACATATTATGTATTCAGACATTGGATATTTGATTATCAGATAACGAATCAAAATCGAACTTAAACTCAAACTCAAAATCCTTTATTCATTTAGATCACAAAGTGACACTTATGAACGTCAAATTTAAACATTATTACTGTATGCTTCTACATTAACATTTACTGCCACGTTCGCAAAGCAAGGGCGTAGAACCATGAGAAAGAACGGGCAATTAAACTCATGGTCACTCTTTTTCAACGCCAGGTTTTTAATAATACATAACAATTAAACTTTTGTAAGGTGCTGCAACTGTTGTACCTTCTATGTTACTTGTATATATTTACTTTACATGATACTCAAGCATAATCAAGTTAAATTTTGATGTTCATTTAGTTAGCCTTCTGAACATAGATATGGTGAAACAGGAGCATCCACTTACATTATGCACCTAACAATGCAGGCAATCCGCGCAAATGTTCAGAACCATGATGGAAATGATGAAGTTAAATATAAATAAAAAATTATACCAGCCCATAAGACCGCCATCGACCAGTCATCGCAAGTAGCACCCGTTCACGAGTATGACGCATGTGCCAGCCATCATCCCTCGCCATATCAGAGGGACAGGGATGACCCGACACACGACGCCACCACAAGAAATGACATTTTAGTGAGCATGACGACAACGGTATACGAACCGGCAGTAATAAAATTAACAATCTGTTGGTATACTGACCATGAACGCGAATTACCTCCATTTTCCAGATCGTTAATTGTAGCATAAATTTGTGAAAACGTGTGAAGAAATGCAAATGTAGTACCCATATTTAATTGACGTGATACCTTTTGAAATACAACCACCGATCCAACTGAATGAGTACAAGGCAATAAAATTAAACATAATAAGTAAATAGTATCTAACGACATGAAAGACATCTAATGATGTGGTGGCGATTCCGAAAACATCATTTACTTATATAATTTTACTAGCTGACCCAGCGAACTCCGTATCGCCTTTTTAAGAGTTTTTATTTAATTCCCTTTTTTCCAAGCCCCTTTTCCAAAGTTACCATTGACTTAGCGCTTAATCTCTTATCATTCCAGGGTCTATAAATGATGCACAAACAAACATAGATTTTTATATAATATTAAATGCCCAATTCCTTAAATTATCGGAGACGATAACCATATCGACTTAAAAAAAAACCCGTCCGCCATCTTTGATTTCCTATCCGCTATCTTTGATCACGAAATAGATGTTGTATTTGGATTCACCATCCCTTAAAGCATCAGAGACGATACCCATATCGATTTTTTAAATTTTTCCCATCCGCCATCTTGAATCACGAAATAGATGTTGTATTTGGATTCCCCATTCCTTCAAACATCGGAGACGATACCCATATTGATTTAAAAAAAAATCCAATCCGCCATCTTTGATCACGAAATAGATGATGTTTTTGAAATCCCCATTCCTTAAAATATCGGAGACGATACCAATATCGACTTTAAAAAAATCCCGTCCGCCATCTTTGATTTCCTATCCACCATCTTTGATCACGAAATAGATGTTGTATTTAGATTCGCCATCCCTTAAAACATCGGAGACGATAACCATATTGATTTTTTAAAACTTTCTCATCCGCCATCTTTGATTTTCCATCCGCCATCTTGAATCACGAAATAGATGTTGTTTTGAATTCCCCATCCCTTTAAATATCGGCGACGATACCCATATCGACTTTTAAAAAAATCCCGTCCGCCATCTTTGATTTCCTATCCGCCATCTTTGATCACGAAATAGATGTTGTATTTGGATTCACCATCCCTTAAATCATTAGAGACGATACCCATATTGACTTTTTAATATTTCCCATCCGCCATTTTTGATTTCCCATCCGCCATCTTGAATCACGAAATAGATGGTGTTTTTGAATTCCCCATTCCTTAAAATATCGGAGACGATACCCATATCGACTTTAAAAAAATCCCGTCCGCCATCTTTGATTTCCTATCCACCATCTTTGATCACGAAATAGATGTTGTATTTGGATTCACCATCCCTTAAATCATTAGAGACGATACCCATATTGATTTTTTAATATTTCCCATCCGCCATTTTTGATTTCCCATCCGCCATCTTGAATCACGAAATAGATGGTGTTTTTGAATTCCCCATTCCTTAAAATATCGGAGACGATACCCATATCGACTTTAAAAAAATCCCGTCCGCCATCTTTGATTTCCTATCCACCATCTTTGATCACGAAATAGATGTTGTATTTGGATTCACCATCCCTTAAATCATTAGAGACGATAACCATATTGATTTTGTAAAACTTTCTCATCCGCCATCTTTAATTTCCCATCCGCCATCCTGAATCACGAAATAGATGTTGTATTTGGATTCCCCATCCCTTTAAATATCGGCGACGATACCCATATCGACTTTTAAAATAAATCCCGTCCGCCATCTTTGATTTCTTATCCGCCATCCTTGATCACGAAATAGATGTTGTATTTGGATTCACCATCCCTTAAATCATTAGAGACGATAACCATATTGATTTTGTAAAACTTCCTCATCCGCCATCTTTGATTTCCCATCCGCCATCTTGAATCACGAAATAGATGTTGTATTTGGATTCCCCATCCCTTTAAATATCGGCGACGATAACCATATCGACTTAAAAAAAAACCCGTCCGCCATCTTTGATTTCCTATCCGCTATCTTTGATCACGAAATAGATGTTGTATTTGGATTCACCATCCCTTAAAGCATCAGGGAGATACCCATATCGATTTTTTAAATTTTTCCCATCCGCCATCTTGAATCACGAAATAGATGTTGTATTTGGATTCCCCATTCCTTCAAACATCGGAGACGATACCCATATTGATTTAAAAAAAAATCCAATCCGCCATCTTTGATCACGAAATAGATGATGTTTTTGAAATCCCCATTCCTTAAAATATCGGAGACGATACCAATATCGACTTTAAAAAAATCCCGTCCGCCATCTTTGATTTCCTATCCACCATCTTTGATCACGAAATAGATGTTGTATTTAGATTCGCCATCCCTTAAAACATCGGAGACGATAACCATATTGATTTTTTAAAACTTTCTCATCCGCCATCTTTGATTTTCCATCCGCCATCTTGAATCACGAAATAGATGTTGTTTTGAATTCCCCATCCCTTTAAATATCGGCGACGATACCCATATCGACTTTTAAAAAAATCCCGTCCGCCATCTTTGATTTCCTATCCGCCATCTTTGATCACGAAATAGATGTTGTATTTGGATTCACCATCCCTTAAATCATTAGAGACGATACCCATATTGACTTTTTAATATTTCCCATCCGCCATTTTTGATTTCCCATCCGCCATCTTGAATCACGAAATAGATGGTGTTTTTGAATTCCCCATTCCTTAAAATATCGGAGACGATACCCATATCGACTTTAAAAAAATCCCGTCCGCCATCTTTGATTTCCTATCCACCATCTTTGATCACGAAATAGATGTTGTATTTGGATTCACCATCCCTTAAATCATTAGAGACGATACCCATATTGATTTTTTAATATTTCCCATCCGCCATTTTTGATTTCCCATCCGCCATCTTGAATCACGAAATAGATGGTGTTTTTGAATTCCCCATTCCTTAAAATATCGGAGACGATACCCATATCGACTTTAAAAAAATCCCGTCCGCCATCTTTGATTTCCTATCCACCATCTTTGATCACGAAATAGATGTTGTATTTGGATTCACCATCCCTTAAATCATTAGAGACGATAACCATATTGATTTTGTAAAACTTTCTCATCCGCCATCTTTAATTTCCCATCCGCCATCCTGAATCACGAAATAGATGTTGTATTTGGATTCCCCATCCCTTTAAATATCGGCGACGATACCCATATCGACTTTTAAAATAAATCCCGTCCGCCATCTTTGATTTCTTATCCGCCATCCTTGATCACGAAATAGATGTTGTATTTGGATTCACCATCCCTTAAATCATTAGAGACGATGTCCATATTGATTTTTTAATTTTTCCCATCCACCATTTTTGATTTCCCATCCGCCATCTTGAATCACGAAATAGATGTTGTTTTGAATTGCCCATCCCTTTAAATATCGGCGACGATACCCATATCGACTTTAAAAAAAATCCTGTCCGCCATCTTTGATTTCCTATCCGCCATCTTTGATCACGAAATAGATGTTGTATTTGGATTCACCATCCCTTAAATCATTAGAGACGATACCCATATTGACTTTTTAATATTTCCCATCCGCCATTTTTGATTTCCCATCCGCCATCTTGAATCACAAAATAGATGGTGTTTTTGAATTCCCCATTCCTTAAAATATCGGAGACGATACCCATATCGACTTTAAAAAAATCCCGTCCGCCATCTTTGATTTCCTATCCACCATCTTTGATCACGAAATTGATGTTGTATTTGGATTCACCATCCCTTAAATCATTGGAGACGATACCCATATTGATTTTTTAATATTTCCCATCCGCCATTTTTGATTTCCCATCCGCCATCTTGAATCACGAAATAGATGGTGTTTTTGAATTCCCCATTCCTTAAAATATCGGAGACGATACCCATATCGACTTTAAAAAAATCCCGTCCGCCATCTTTGATTTCCTATCCACCATCTTTGATCACGAAATAGATGTTGTATTTGGATTCACCATCCCTTAAATCATTAGAGACGATAACCATATTGATTTTGTAAAACTTCCTCATCCGCCATCTTTGATTTCCCATCCGCCATCTTGAATCACGAAATAGATGTTGTATTTGGATTCCCCATCCCTTTAAATATCGGCGACGATACCCATATCGACTTTTAAAATAAATCCCGTCCGCCATCTTTGATTTCTTATCCGCCATCCTTGATCACGAAATAGATGTTGTATTTGGATTCACCATCCCTTAAATCATTAGAGACGATGCCCATATTGATTTTTTAATTTTTCCCATCCACCATTTTTGATTTCCCATCCGCCATCTTGAATCACGAAATAGATGTTGTATTTGGATTCCCCATTCCTTTAAACATCGGAGACGATACCAATATTGATTTTTTTAAATTTTCCCATCCATCATCCATCTTTGATTGCTCATCCACCATCTTTGATCACGAAATAGATGCTGTATTTCGATTCTCCACCCCTTAAAATATCAAAGGCCATACCCATATTGATATTTAAAATTTTCTCATCCGCGATCTTTGATTTCCCATCCGCCATCTTGGATTACTAAATAAATTTCATATTATTAATCAGCGTTCCGAAAATCTCGAAAATGATACCCATGTAGATTATATCCTATTCGTTTAGCCTTTTTTTGCCTTTGACCCAACCCCCCCTCTTCTCGTTTGGCCATTTTAATATTTTTGTCTGGCCCTAAAAGTTGTGGCGTAATTTTATATAGCCTGTAGCCTTTCGGAATAATTGGGCTATCATAAGCAATAACAATTTTTAAAATCCGACTGCTAGTTCCTGAGATTAGCCGACATTATGTTTTAGCCTTTTTAGCCTTTTGCTCGGCCTCAAAGGGTCGAAGCGTTATGTTATATAGCCTATAGCCTTCCGGAATAACTGGGCTATCGTATACAAAAAGAATTTTTCAGATCCGACCGATAGTTCCTGAGATTAGCGCGTTCAAACAAACAAACAAACAAACAAACTCTTCCGCTTTATAATATTAGTATAGATTGGGAATAGAATCATATTTAATTACATGTCATGAAAATTTTAATATTATCTACCTACTTACCCAATAATTATGTGAATACTAAAACAGATTATTGCCAAGCGCATTTGTCATTAAGGTAATCATTTAAATTGTAATAAGCCTTTTGCATTAGGTTATTTTTAATCGTTGTCTTAAATGCGCTAAACGGCAAGTCTAAAATACATATCGGTATCTTGTTGTAGATGCGTAAACTTTGTCCTATAAAAGAATTATGAGTTTTACACAAACGGAAATACGGAACACATAATTTATGTCTATTTCTTGTATTAATAGAGTGAATATCACTATTCTTTGAATATGAATTTATATTCCTACGCACATGCAAAACACTGGCATAAATATACTGAGACGCTACAGTTAAAATACCGATGTCCTTAAATCTTTCCTTGAGCGAAACTCTTGTTCGTAATTGGTAAATGGCCCGAACTGCTCTTTTTTGCAATATAAAAATACTTTCGATATCAGCAGCTCTACCCCATAGTAATATGCTATATGACATAACACTATGAAAATAGCCAAAATATACCAGCCTAGCCGTATCGACATCTGTTAAACTACGCACCTTCTTAATGGCATAAGCAGCCGAACTAAGTTTCGCTGACAGATATGTAATGTGTGCGCCCCATTGCAACTTTGAATCAAGTGTTATTCCTAGAAACAACGTAGATTCAGTTGTTTCCAGTACATCACCATTTAAAACGATGTTAGTACCAAGGTTTCTGACGTTTGGCAAAGCAAACTTAACACATTTGGTTTTTTTGGCGTTCAGTACTAAGTTGTTTACAGTAAACCATTTAGTCACCTGAATAAGAGCACTGTTTATTTCGGCAAAGTTTTCCTTATTTCTATCTACTTCAAATATCAATGAAGTATCGCCAGCAAACAATACCACGTCACAAATGTTCTCAGGTAAAATGGCAAATCATTAATGTAAACAAGAAACAAGAAAGGCCCTAGGATACTACCCTGCGGCACTCCCAATTGTACTGGTAAACCACTAGATTTTGAGCCATTTATTTCGACACATTGGATTCTGTTATTTAAATATGCCTTAATAACATCCAATGCTTTAGTCTGGACGCCGTAATGTTTAAGTTTGCACAAGAGCGTATCATGGCAGACACAATCCAATGCTTTCGAAAGGTCGCAAAACACACCAATCGCATTCTGAGATTTCTCTCATGCATTGTAGACGTGTTTGAGTAACGCTACTCCTGCATCCGTCGTCGAGTGACCCTTAGTAAAACCATATTGCTCAGTATGAAGGAGGCTGTTTAAATTAAAGTGTTTCAGAAGTTGCTTGAGTATGATCTTTTCAAAGATTTTACTAAAAGTAGGTAGTATTGAAATTGGCCTATAATTACTAGGATCATTCTTACTACTGGATTTAAACAGAGGTATTATCTTACTATGTTTCATTAAATTTGGAAAATCACCTGATTCTATACACTTATTAAACAAGTTACTAAGATAAGGAGCTACTATATCTATTATACTTTTCAATATCTTAACAGATATTCCCCAGAGATCACCTGTATTCTTAGACTCTAGAGATTGAAAGGTGTTTATAATGTCAGTAGAACTAATAGGGCTGAATTTAAATATTACATCACATTTTTGTACACTTGATTCTAATAAATTTTCTGCACCTGAAGCTGATGAGTTTAGACCTCTAGTAGTAGTAATAGGTATGCTAGCAAAAAATTTATTGAATGTGTGTGCAACTTCTTCTTTATTGTTAATAATTTTATTATTATCTAGCAAGTTAACATTGGTGTTCCTTAAGTTTGTCTTGCCCGTTGCTTCGTTAATAACTTGCCAGGTGGCCTTAACTTTATTAGAAGACTTCCTAATTTTGTCACTAATGAATACTGCTTTAGCTATACTGCATATCTTTTTAAATATTTTAGAATAATTTCTGACATACTCAGTGAAGCTCGCATTAAAATTGTATTTCTTCATACCATACAACTCATACATCCTTGCTCTGCTTTTGTGAATACCTACAGTAGCCCACTCACTAAATGCTCTAGACTCCTTGATTACTTTTTCCTTGGTCTTAAAAGTACTTCTAAATTCGTTTTGCACTATATTAAACATAGTATCATAAATCTTATTAGGTGATTTAAGCTCCATCATATCAGGATTAATACCTACTAACATTTTGTTCCTAAATTCAATAAATTTACGCCTAGGTAATGGCCTAACTGTCACCTTATGTACGACTTTTCATGAATATATGAAAATCCTGCCAATTGACCACAGTGATCCGAAGTTAAGTCAGTAGTAACTAATTTATGTGATACTGTATGATTACTAAATATATTGTCAAGGCAAGTGGAAGATGATGCTGTTATTCTAGTAGGTTCAAAAAATAAATTTGTCAAATTAAATGATTTAAAAAGGTTTAAAAGCCTACTAGTCATTGGTGAACTATCTAATAAATTAATGTTAAAATCACCACAAACTATGATACCTTTTTTATTGGTCCTAATTTTACCAATTGCGTCTTCCATAGTAGACTCAAACACATTAAAGTTACTTAAAGGAGGGCGATACACACATATAACAATATACTGTTCACACGATTATGATGTTAGATATCCTTTAGGGTACATACATTTTTTTTTTTTTTTAAATCTTTATTGAAGGGACTTTGTCAACATTGACGATGGCGCCCCGTAATTCGAGTTACATAGTATTTTAACAATAATTGTATACTATTTTTACACTTAATTATAATAAGTAAACTAAGATGAAGGCATGGATGTACGGCCCAACCGCGTTGATTGGGCCGTATCTCCCTGCCTCAATCGATACATGTATAGCGCACATAGCTTCTTGGCCTCTTCCGAACAAGGCGAGGCCAAGAAGCTATTGCATATTCCTATATTACACTGTCTACTGTCCAATATGTAACGCCGTTGAGACTCGTTAAAAGCACACTCAAGTAGTACGTGATGAACATCGTCTAATTGATTACATTCCAAACAGTTTGGTGAATCAGTTTTACCCATTAGATGCACAAATTTATTTGATGGGATGTGCCCAGATCGAAGTCTGAACAGCGTCACTACATAATCTCTGCGTGTTTTCATCTGTTGGAACCATGGGCAACGAAAAATTCGAGACTGTATGGTCTTATACCATATGCCTTTTGTACGCGATCGTTCGTCAAAATATTCCTGCCACATATCCAAGCAAGTCTTTTTGATCGATCCTACGAGGTCGCTCGGTAAGGGTCGACACCTGTACAATATCCCTTCTGACGAGGCTGATTTTGCTGCTCGATCTGCTTCCTCGTTACCCATGATACCAACGTGGGACGGAATCCACTGTAAAATTATGGTTTTGTTCATCCTACATAGCTCGTTTAAAGTGTGGATTATAACCATAGCTATCGGGGAACCTCGATATTTCGAGGGTAGCCGAGCCAGGTGCAATAGAGCACTTTTACAGTCTGTAAGAATCACAATATAATTTGCCTTGAGACTAGACGCGTAAGACAAAGCCTCCAGGATCGCTATCAGCTCACAGTGCATTATAGAGATATTGGCCTTAACTCTAAACTTAAACGACACGTTTACTTGTTGATCAAACACAGCTGCTCCTGCATCGATCCCGTCCTTTGATCCGTCGGTATAAATTTGATAATACAGATTATATTTATTAACCAAATACTTGGAACAGTTTTCCTTAAGATCACATATATTTGCCATCCTTTTTGGAGCAGTTACATAGTCGATTTCCGTAATAATAATTTGAGACAAATCAATATTGGACAGCCATGTATTCAAAGAGAATATTTGGAGTATAGGGCTAGAATAAATGACTAAGTCTTTAAGCGATCTATGAGTTTCTACCAGCAAAGGAATCTTCTTATTTCTCCAATATTGGCCGTCACACATACTTGACAACTCACTAACAGTATTGATGGTGATATTATCTTCTAAAGATCTAGATCTGAGCCAAAACTTGCCCGCTAAGTAACGTCGCCGAATATGTAGCGGCGGTAAGCATAGTTCGTTTTCCATAATATGTATTGGCGTGGTTTTAATAAAACCTCCAATGATTCTCATGCATAAATTTTGCATCCTATCGAGCTTACTCAATTGACTGCTAGTGTAGTTCTCAAACAAAAAGCTGCAATAGTCAAGCCTACTTCTGATCATTGCAATATATAATCGTCTTAGGTGCATAGGATGTACTCCCCAGTTAGAACCGGCTAGAATTTTAAAAACATTCAGTAATTTAGAGCACCTTTCCTGTAATTCGTGTATATGTTTCTTCCACTTCAAAGATCCGTCTAACCACATACCTAAATATTTTACAGTGTCAACTTGTTGGATATTAAGGTTATTAAAAGCTATGGTAAGGTTTCTTCTGTTTCTGCCCCTACTAAACAAACATATTTTAGTTTTATTAACAGCTATATTTAGACCTAGTTCTTCTATTGAGGTCTTAAATAAATTTAGTGAATTTTGTATATCCATAACTGAGTCTGAAATATGCTGTCTACTCACATATAACACAAAGTCGTCGGCGTACTGTGATACAGACACGTCGGCTATTGTGTGACAAATCTTTGAAGTGGCAGCGTTAAACAATAAAGGCGATAGCGGATCCCCCTGAGCGAGACCAGTCCCAGTACTTCGTACTATGGTATTATTATCATTAGCTCGAATTGACAAGTGTCTCTCATGTAAAAATTCCCATAAATACCTACACAGCAATCGTCCCACCCCAAACCCATCTAACATATTTAGTAGAGCCTCCACATTAATGTTGTTATAGGCACCATCAATGTCAATAAAACATCCCAGCGTATTAATGCCCTTGGAAAATCCTATCTGGATATATGAGACCAAT
Source organism: Euclidia mi (assembly GCA_944739405.2). Classification (NCBI taxonomy): domain Eukaryota; kingdom Metazoa; phylum Arthropoda; class Insecta; order Lepidoptera; family Erebidae; genus Euclidia; species Euclidia mi. The sequence goes on along the minus strand of OX123205.2, from coordinate 2,038,000 downwards.
CTGGCAAGATTATCAGTACAAGATCGCGACCTTCTAAACCCGGTTGTTTGGTTTGAAAAGCAGTTATTTTTTTCAAGAAACCATTCAAGTCTTCGACATATGATTGTGTGTAATATTTTACAAGGACAAGATAAAAGTGAAATTGGTCTGATACCCGATACAGTTCTAACGTTCCTACCAGGCTTTGGTATGGGCACAACATTTATAACTCGCCATTGCTTGGGAACGAACCCTGAGTGGATAAACCTATTATATAAAGATACTAAGGTTATTTTACCCAGTTCTGGAAGGTGCCTTATCATTGAGTAAGATATTTGGTCTGCGCCGGGAGCCGTATCACTTTTCTTAATACAATTATTAAGTTCGTGGATTGATACAGGACTAGATAATTTTTCATTCTCAGACATAAAATTAGGTAAAGATGGGCTCACATAATCTGGCGTCAAATTGCGGAGAAGTTGCTCAGCTTGATCTTGATCCACGATATTTTTAGCTACTCTATCACCCTTCAGCCACTTCATACGCGTATACACCTCAGTTGCTGACATTTCGTTATCCAAACTGTCACAAAATTGTCTGAACGAATTGTATTTGCTCTTTCGTATAAGTTTTTGGGCAACTCTAACTTTATCATTCAGCTTGTCTAAATTCTGTGGTGTTGGGTTTTTCCTGAATGAGGCTAGCGCTAACCGTCGCTCCGCAACCGCGCGTGCCAAATCTTGACTCCAATATGGTTTGGGTTTGAATTTTTGCGGTCGCATAGGGCTGTTGCATAGTTTTACTACAGGTATACATTTGTCTGCTGCAGAATCCAATATCCTGACGAAATTGTCATATGCTATTTGATTATCGGAATGTATAAATTGGTTGCTTAGTTCCTGTTCGACAATCTGTTTATATTTTGCCCAATCTGCTTCCTTAAAGTTTATCTTAGTGTGGCAGCTGCGTTCGTAATTAACTTCTGTTTTGGGTACATACATTTCTATTGGGTAGTCCACTTTTTCAGTTAACTAAGTATCGATGTGAGTCAATTGGTTCTATAAGTATTTTCAATATCAAATTGTAACGTTAACCGCATAAACTCAATTTCAACTATCATATTATTTAGCTAATGACATAAGCATAAGGGACATCTTACGGACACAGAACGAACTACGAAGATAAATTGCCTCAACATCCCGAATCACGCTATCAGAAGTTACCTACATCATCACCAAATATACAAATCCTCGTCAACCACAAAGGATTTATACATCGCTATAGTAATCGTATATACTTCACTGGGCAAGGTTGTTTATAACCTGGTAACAGAATCCTGTTTCGCAAAATTACTCCGCGTTCGTCTATAATATGCAAATAAATATAATAATATAGGGGCTTTAAATTAAATATCTCACATTTTTCTGTCGAACCCTTAATTATAACGCGTACGAAAATGTTAAACACGAGTATGGCTACATATAGGATATAGGTACACATACATCAAGAGCCAATTCAAATCGGGCCCAATTATTTGAACTCCTCATTCCCAAATTATCACTCGCATTGACAACGATCAGATATCACGAAAAAAGCTTAACCGTTCAATTTTGTACCCAAATCCCTGCCCACGATTTTTTGTTTAAAAAAGTATCAAGCCTTATCTCGCCGAGTGGATTTTCCTCAATACTTGCGTCCCGGTGTTATCTCGAGTTCGCGGACGTATTGGCAGGCAGATACGAGGCAAACATTTGTATGTATGCTCACGACAGTCCTCGGTGGAATGCGTGGCTTTGGATGAGATACAAGATACGCTCTGAGGAAATATTGGAATATTTTTAGATCTTACGTACCTATGTTTGGGACTAGGATTGTAAAATGTCTTCAGAGCTGAATTACTATTAAAGTAAGGTCGTATACTTGAAAGCTTTGTGTAGAACGTAACTTACCTTTATCCTTTGAATCGGCGAACCTTATTATACTGTAGACATACAAGAATAATATAATCAGCTACATAGCTGATTATATTATTGTAGTCTGGTTATAAAGGTCACCGTCCACATGGTAAATGTAAGGCCATTAAGGCGCTACCTCGAAAATGTATGCCCTTTTTGATTACATATTTTGAAGCAGTGAGACACACCAGCAAAGTGAAAATTTTGTATATTATTTATCAGGTCTTTATCTAGGGACTGCTCGGACAGATACACGATTGGAAGATTTTCGCTCGATAGAATTTTATTTTGAAAAACATGCTTTCTCTAAATATTTTTACGTATATTTCAGAAAAAAAATTAACTTTTCACCTTGAAATTGCTACTCACCGAAAGAAGAGGTAGTTTATTAGGGATTGGTCTAACGATTTTTTTCTAAGTCGATCATTACTTGAGTTTTGAACGAAATAAGATTTCAGACAGTTTTGTGATGGCATGCCATGTCAAAAACCGTGCGACATTCAACTTTATAGCTAACACTTAGCGATGACCTCTGCACGATTTTTTGACCTTCGAGGTAGCCTCTTAAACTGTTTTATAGCCTTAAAATAAAGATGATCTTGTAAGCATTTTAAGTGTCCCAGAAGGTGTCGAAAAAAAATTTGGACAAATTACTGGGAATCGATATAATGCAAGTCAGTCTGTAGCGGCTGGCACCAAGTGCCTAAAACCGAGCTCGGTGGAGAGCCATTGTAGAAACTTTTATCCAGCAGTGGACTGCGACACGCTGATGATAATGATAATAGTTGAATATTCTTCCTTCCGTATAAAATTATTAAGACGAGTAGTAGATGAAATACTTCTTGATCCGAAATGTGATATTTTGAACTTAGATTTGTCGATCAAATACCATGCCCTTGCGACGAAATACCTGCACATAGCTGTTTTCAGCATTTGTGCTATTAAAACCACATTTAACCCTGCATACAAAACATCTTACCCACCAAGATCTTAGGGTCCCAAGCCAACCTCACCTGCAAGTGGTGCACCTGCCGATCAACGGACGAGGCTCTGGCATACAAAATCTCCCGATAAGCGGCAATAGGCTCGCCACCTATTACGTGGGATCAAAACACTGGCGAAAAGTGGGCGTTTAATATGCCTCTGTCTACCCCTTCGGGGAAACAGGCGTGAGTCTATGTATGTATGTGTATGTACAAAACATAAAAAACCATATCCACCCCTTTAAAATTCCATGACCGCAGCAGTCAATTGATAAACACAATAAAAAATGCCGGCTTGTGGCGAGCGCGGTCGTCCGAACGCCGGATAAGATAGCGAGCTCACATGACCACATATGTTGTGTGGATGAATAGTTTCGGATAGCGCACACGTCGAATCGAAGCCGTATTGATGCCAGCTTTCGTGTGACCTCACTTGTGGCCACGGTTCTGGGCAGTGGGATTAATAAGCCAGTTCAAATGGCTTTTAAAGTGACCGCACGTGTGGCATAGTGGTTTAAGCAGTCACCTCGGAGTTTATTACTGCTTTCAGTGTCGGGGGTTTGATTCCCATGCAAGACAACACTAAGTTACTAACGCGACATTTTGCGAAAGAGATAAAGAGAAATGCTTCGAAAGAGACATTATGAGAGAACTACATTCTATGATACAGCGATCTTACGACCAGTGGACATTTTGCGAAAGAGACCTTTTGAAACAAAGCCAAACCTAAAGATACGGTACATTATTGTCTATCAAAAACATATCTCTTGTAGGTAAAACTAAAGTCGTCTAATAAAACCGCGATCTATATGTTATATTCCGTCTAATAGTCTATAAATGCATTGTATTGTGGAAAAATGCAACAATATAGCTGAGCGTGTTCCTATCTGTCGCAGACAAAATGCTTTAGTCCGAGAGCTGGCATCAATTTTGGGTAGGTATTTGAGGCCAGCTGAAAACTTGCCTCATACCCCTCCTTTTATACCACAACACGGAACTGCAGACCAAGCTGATCAGTAACTGGGCTATGGAATAAAGAAAATACTTCCGAAAATGTATTTGAGGCAACGTGCAATTTTTGAATGTTTTATGTTTTAAAAGCCAGATTTAGTCGGCGTTTTAACATTGCCAGGCGTCTTTTTTATATTAATTGGCAAATTACTTTTGTGTCTTAGACAAATAAATATAGATTTTACTTTCTTTTTCTCTAGCTTGCTACTTTCATAGTTCAAAAAAAATTTGTACGCTATATACAAGCCAGTGCCAAATTTCTAAGAACTATAATTGGTGTATTTGTTTCGAGTAAATAGCTCGATCGTATAAAGCGAAGTAACGCGACTACTGCTATATCCTTTTATTCTTTCGCACATTATCTGAAAGCATTTTGATTCAGCACACGTTGTTTATTTATAAAAAAAATACGCTCAAGCTCATTGGGATATATGGCTATTGGTTCCGTACCAAGAACAAGGCGGTGGACTATTGAAGATACCAACAGACTGCCAGGCAATTAGGGTATCGTTTTTGAATCCACGGCGCGCACCACTGAAATTTTGGAGTTAGGTGCGTATTGAATTGTTGGTTATCGCTTGCCCCGTGCCTCGGAGAGCACGTTAAGTCGTTGGTTCTGGCTGACATGAAGATCTTTGAAAGTCGTTATACAGAGTAGGTACCTCTGAAAAAACTGACACTAGTCAAAACCTGACATATCGCTATCCCTTTGGGTATCCAAGGTCAGACAGGCACTCACCTCTACACAAGCTGGTATTCTGTCAAATCTGGTTAGACTAGTAAGCGGGTTTTCACCCTGGGCTCAAGGGTGAAAAGTCTTGGATGCAACTGGAATAACGCTAGGACGATGCTGATGTATGGTATGGATACATCTAATGATTTAAATCTGTTTTATACCAGTAATAAGGAGACTTCAACATCGCATTTAAACTTATTCAATAAATATTTCTAATAATTCATTGCAGAACCAAGTGTAGATACATGATGATCGTATATAGCGATGAGTGGTTATTGGTTAAGACTTACGGCTCTTTGCAAGCGTAGCAATATATATTTAGAAAGGTTAGGTTGGTTGGTAAATAGGTGGTTATTTCTACTAGCAATCAAAGAACCCTCAAAATAAAATTCGAAAGGACATTACAGAGTGTTCAGCAAATAAAGTTATCGCCTGAGGGGCCATTAAATGCTCTGTTTTTACGACAAACAAAAGGATGAATATACGGCTCTACGTGTTAATGAAAATTATAAGTATTCTGTAAAAAAATAACACAAAACGTCAACGTGACAATTACGTACGATTTGTTTTATTTTTTGTAATGATAATGGGACTTTTTTGCTGTTGCCTTTTTGGTTAGACAAGTTTATAATCTTTGCACCTTTTGTGAATGTTTTTTTTTGTCTTGTTGACCTTGGCCGTGGCCAAGTGCGGGTTGGCAGACTATACGTGTCTATTGAGAACATTCTAAAGAACTCTCAGACATTTTTATATCTCGATATTTTCTTTCACCATTTAGCAAACGATAATTACCAATATGAGGGTGAACCTATGTACCCACATTACATCTAATAGCCAAAGGTGCGAGCTGTATCAGTTTGGTAATATCTCCACTAGACTATGGGCACCATAAGGCCTCTTATTTTTTAATATTACATCAAAATGTCAAGCTCAATATAAACCATTATGAAAGTAATTCAATAAAAAATTATCAAACATCAACCAATCTCACTTTATTATATACCAATTTTCGTCGCCAACAATAGAGGGACAGATATTATAAACATAAATAGAATGGGGCGAAAAATTATTCTAAAAATCTTTGAGTGGAGGCAAACAAAAAACTAATTTCCGTATTTATTGGTGACGGGTGAGGAAGGGGGCGAGATGGGCAGAGGGGGTGAAATATTTGATTGTTCAGTCGTTTTATTGTCAATCGACAATCGCGCCTGAACATCGGAAATTGAGTAATAGCTGCAGACTGCTTTGTTTCAACAGGGACCGCGATTGCCACGGAATTGGGACAGTAATGTTTGCTATTGGCGATGCTTAGATTATCCGCTCGCCTCTAGCGGCAATTCAGAATAGACACACACAGATTCTAAGGGTGCTTCAACACGGATGTAGCTGGAGCAAGTAAAGGTGCGGGTTACACGCGTGGGTAATATGCGCAAGCTACTTGATCAAGTTACTCGCTTGTACTTGTACATGGTGCAAATAACTGGAGCAAGTAAAGACGCGGGCTACTTACGCAAGCTGTACCTATGTACAAGTTATTGGTTCGTGGTCAAGAGCTACATGTGCATGCTATTCGCGCGGTAGCTTTATGACTTGAATCGCGTCAAATGTCTCGACGAACGAAAATTATTTTAAAATCATATGTTAAAAATGTAATTTTAACAGATAACATGCGCGAGTGACCCGCGCGCGTCGCAGAGCACGCGAATTACTTGCGCGGGTGGCTCGCTTTGGTACATGCTCGAGTCGCTGGACCCGCACATTGTTTTAAACGATATGTTTACGGTGCATGTAATCCGCGCCTCAACATGCTCAAGCTACATGCGCCGTGTACAAGCACCCTAAGACGACACTTTTGACAGCTTTCAATGGATTTTTTTGTTTCGAGGTTTTGGTGGTAATTGTATGGAGTATGTAAGGAGCTGTCAAAAGTGTCAAAGGTAATCTGAGAAAGAGTCGTACTTAGACAACTTCTAAATTCGCCGCTAGAGTCGCTAGTTAGAACCTTAGCATCGGCAATAAGCTATTTCTAAGTTACGCGATTTTGATACCTCATAATTATGACACATCATTCTTCGCATTTACGAAGAGAAAGAACAAATTTTCTCAAAACAACATTTCCTCAAAAAATCCGTAAAGTACACGTTAACTCATGCACAATGTTTCGAACTAACCCTTAACTAGTGTCCAAAGTGTAAAAGGACTGGATCACAACATTCAATTTATCGCTTGCAAATGTAAGTTTAATTTTATCGACTATTAATCGTTAAGTATTATAGCTAATGAACCGTTACAAGTTTCATTGAAAGAGTGAAGTTCGTTGTAAATAGCCGTGTGGTTGACGGCATTAGCCGTGTGGTTGACGGCATAGAATACAAGTGTCATCACCCCCTACCTTCCCGTGGGTGTCGTATGAGGCGACTAAGGGATAACACGATGCAAATACCATCTTTGCGTAGAGACGGAAAACACGACATCAAACCCTATACGACTGCCTCGTTGGTCTCGCGGCATAAATGTGCGCGTGGGATCGGGAGGTCCCGGGTTCGATTCCTGGGTCGGGCAGTGTTATTGGGTTTTTCTGTCACGAAATTCTCAGTAGCCGCACGGAGTCTGGAAATGTGCCCGGTACGGCAATAGGCTCGCCCCTTATTACGTGGGACTAAAGTATATCTGGCGAAAAGTGGGTGTAGAAATACACCTCTGCCTACCCCTTCGGGGATAAAAGGCGTGACGTTATGTATGTATGTATGTATGAAGTTCATTATGTCTATCATTATAAAACATACACCCAAATGCTACTGTTTAGAATATAGAGGTAGTGATGGGCTATTTGTCCGCGTGGTGACGGATTAAGAATACGGAATGTCACCACCCCATATCATCCCATGGGTGTCGTAATAGCCGACAGAGGGAGCATATTATGCAGAGAACAGCACTGTAAGAGAAGGAAAACTTGATACAAACCCTATACCAACCCGTTTGGCCTGCGTGGTATAGTAGGCCAATTTCTCCTTTCAAACGAGAGGCCTAGTCCAGCAGTGGACTGTTAAAGGCTGATAATGTGTGATGGGCTATTCTGCAGTTAAAAGCTTTTGCCAAAAATTTCGTAAATATATCTCTGAATACAAAAATGACTCAAGAAAACTCCTAACGGACGGACAGACGAACAAACAAACATGCGCGGCGTATACCATAATTATCACATAGATACTTATTTCATGGACTAATGCTTTTCTTTGTGGCGACTTGACTATTGATGATTTTAGTAGTTTGAAGTATTGTATATTGATGATAGGATGTTTTACGTGAATGCATAAGTGGCCTGATTTACTATTAAACTTGTATTATACGAATAAATTCCTCATTTATCCGAGGCCCAATTCTCATAAATAAATATAGTTGCGATATTTCAGTGTCATACTTACGTCACAAAAATCGTATTTTTCTAAATTATCCGATATTAAAATGAAATCGTAACGAGATCGTAAATTGAAACAAGTGTCAAAATATGTGTCAACGATGAACTGTTTCTTTTAAATTATACGCTGACTAGTCGACGCCAGCGGCTACGCCTGTATTTTTTTTTAATTTACCTCTTTTGACCGATCCCGTGGGAATTTCGGGAAATGCCTTCTTAGTGCACCCCTACGGTTCTCAAGGAATATACATGCCAAATTTCAGCTTCCTGCGCCCAATAGTTTCGGCTGTAGTTTCGGCTGTGTGTAGGCAGTCAGTAACGCAAGGATTTTATATATTATGATGACATTTGGTTAGCAGATTACCGCTTCTGAGTCCATTCAAAATATAATTTCAATGTCATATAAATATACGAGAATTGGCCTGCTGAGCTTTTTGATGAGTCTGCATCGCGTTGGTACTTACTCATTTTTTACGGTAAAAATATATCTTTATGCGCCGATAGTGAATTTCCAGCCTGCTTACATGGACCATCATAATGAAATGACGAGCGCTAATATTGGTCCAAGTCCGTATCTTACATAGGTAAGCAAGTAAGACTTCACACAATGTATGAGCATCACATCATACCATCGACTTGAGAAGAAGAAGAAGCACTAATTTTGTCCCAAGTCCATGTCTTACGTAGTAAAGCAAGTTTGACTTCACACAATGCGTGAACCTTCAAGAAATGAGAGCTAAGAGGTGATTGAATCTGCAAGACATTGTCTACGAGGGTGCAGACATCGAGTTATACTCGTACGCGGGTTTTGAATGGTATGTTTTGGAGTAGTTTGAGGTATTTTATGTTGATGATGGGATGATATTTTACGTAAATGGTCGAGTTGCATGTTTGTCTGTATACCATTCTTGCGTTACTGACTGAGAGAAGATGCACAGACGAAACTATTGGACGCAAGACTCTGAATTCTATTAGGCATGTGTGTTCCTTAGAGACGGTAGGGGTGCATTAGGAATGGATTTTTAGAAATGCCCACAGGATCATGGAAGAAATAGTTAACATTTAATGTGCGAACGGAGCCACAGGCATCCTATATATAATGTATTCTAGCAGATTGGCACTTAGGTACATTTACAAAGAACATAAAGCCTGTTAACTTTTTGCTGCATACAGATTCTCATAGAAATTGTAGGTTGATAATAGTCAAATGATGTTTAAAGAAGAGTTATTAAGAAGTAACCGCGAGAAAATCTCTACGTCTATGAATTCTCCATCATGAACTCGATGCTTATGTGAAGTTTGCAACCAGTACTTGGCCAGCGTGGTGCATTATATACAATGGGCGGTTCGTGCTCTGTAGTAAGACAGTTTATATACCTGGATGATGAAGATAAAAAACAAAAAAAGATGAGACGACATTTTGAAATAACGAGAATACAACTAAAGTTAAAGCGGCGATAGCCTAGTGGTGTACGTAACGGACTGCCGAGATGATGGTCTCAGGTTCGACCCCCAGGGGTACCTGCCACACACCTCTGATTTTTTGAAATTTTATTTGTATTAAAAATGTAAATTTTCGCTCGCTTAACAATGTGTGTAGTACACCTATGCCTACCCCTTCGGGGATAAAGACGTAAAGTTATGTTATTTTCCAACTAAAGCTTATGCAAATATGCATGCAAAGCTATATAAAGCCTCAGCTATTACATTCGCATGTAAAGCTATAAATTACAAACCATTGTAACACAATGGTTCAGCAAATAGTTCACTTAACTGTCAACGAACGATTAATTAGAAGTACAAATATGTAAATTGCTTTGATTATTGGTTCGTTAATACATATCACAATTATGTGTGCTCCGTACAACCAGTACGCCGACCGCCATTATATTTTGATCAATGGGTTTGTTTTGTTAACCTTTGGGGATTTTTATCTCGTACGTTTCAAAGGTTATGAAGCATAAAACAAAATAATGTAAAGGATAACGGGTACACGTATTGTTTTGTTTTTAGGATGCTGTAGTCTTTTTGATAAGTTTGGAAGTGTTCGATTTTTAACGAATTTCAGTCAGGATGTTAATGACAATATTTTGAGCATCAGATTGATAACGTTGTGAATATGTTTTAATAATAATAAGAGAGCGATAGCCTAGTAGAGAGACCGACAGACTGCTACGCAGAAGGTCCGGGTTCGAATCCACGTCGCGCACCACTTTTCGGAGTTATGTGCGTATTAAATTGTTAATTATCGCTTGCTAAACGGTGAACTTTATGAAGAACCTTTAGACATGCAGGTTTTCCCATGATGTTTATCATGGGAAAACCTGCATGTCTAAAGGTTCTCCATAAAGTTATCGAAAGACATGTTTAGTCTCCCAACCCGCACTTGGCTAGCGTGGTGGACTATGGCCTTACCCTTCTCATAGTGAGAAGAGATCCGTGCCCATCAGTGGGACAATTTATATACAGGGTTGATGCTGATGATGAATAATAAGAGTATTAAATACCAACAGATTGCCTCGTATATGGTATCGGGTTCAAATCTACGGCGCGCATCACTAACGTAACGTACTGTAAAGTGCACAAGTTGATAATCGAAGTCCTAGCTATGCGGTGCGGTGACGTGCCGTGGTTAGCGGAGCGATGGCGTGGTACACAGTTATGTGCTATAGCTTCTAGTAAGACTATGTTCTTATTAAAGGTTATTTCAAATAATTATTTGGCTTCGGCTGGACATGTAAGCCGAAAATCAGGCTCAATGGCATGGCATTGAAGAGGCCTATATTCAGCAGTGGACTATGGCAGGCTGATGATGATGATCATGATTTGAGAGAACGGTACTGAAGCTGTTGTGCTGTGTACCTTTATCATGCAAAATGAATGTCCAAATCCACTTTAAACTTTCGCGATTTGTAGGCACCATACATTTTACTAAGCGATAGTTAGCAAATTTTATGTAACTGGCGACAATCGACCATTGTAAACCGAAACGTCAGAGGAAACAAAGATATTAATATATTAAAATAAGTTAATTCTCGAGAGTTAAACCGCAGTTACAATGTAATATATATAAATAAAAATGAATCACATAAATGTTTGTCCGCGCATAACTTCCGAACAACTGCACCAAAATTGATAAATCTTTTTTTAATTTGTTTGCTATTGTCAGGAAAAAGTCTTTATGAAAAGAAAATGAAAAAGAAAAATATCGCGATCTGCGGTACGAAGTTCGCCAGGTCAGCTAGTTTCTAAAATTATGTTATTACCCATTACTTAAAACCGTGTGTTCTCAAGTTTGCCGTCTCTTTCCAAAGTTACTACCTGTTTGTTTCGTGTATTTTCTTACAACACCCACGGAATGAAAAGGGGTAGTAACACTTTGTATTCTCATCTGTCACCTGACCAATCTTTTTGTATTAATCGTGTGCACAGAGCTTTACTGTCCTCACTATCGACGCTTAAATCGAGTTGCAGTGTGTAAGATTACTTAGCAACTCCTTGAGGACACCTAGATTTTCCATCTATGGTGTGCAGGCAAACATCCATGTTACAGATGCTGTTATATTGTAATGTGATAGACTGCACCGTTCGTGTAGTGGTTGAAGCGGCCGCCTCACCACTTGACTCTGCGTCGAGTGTTGTGGGTTCGATCCACACACGAGACAACATTTTGTGTGAGTCTAGGTGTTCATTGTGTCCGTTAGTTGTATGTTTTGTTAAGTCCCCACACGACACAGGATTTAGTCCTACTGCGAGAGTATTCAAAAAAAAGTGTGGGTGGTGTCTATACATTGTCTTGTGACTGGAACGATCAACAATCTTGTTCAAATTAAACAAGATTGTTTTGAATTGGTATGGCTTGTTGATTATTTTTCTTTTGTCGTTTAATTAGGCGTGTGTTGGGTGAAGGTCTGCGTTGCCTTCGTAAGTCTTAAAATTTGTTATAATTAGCTTAGTTTTTAGGTTACATAGAACTTTACATTTCCCCTGATGTTAGGCAGCAGTAACATCAGTACATCCCCTGATGTTAGGCAGCAGTAACATCAGTACTGGAAGAAGGCCGAAGAAATGGGATCCGGAAGGGCTTCTGACCAGAAATCTGCAGGCGATACGTCGGCTGTAGAACTGCGGTGTAGAAGGCAAATGGGGAAACCACCACACTAAGTTCCCCATTTATGGAGTATGAAATGAGTAATAAGGAAAATAAAGTTCTTGACAACGGGCTTCCACGACGTAACATTCCGTGGCGGTCTGAGTCCGGCAGGGGCAGAGGCAAGGCTGTCCAGGTCGTCATCCAGCGAAATCCTTGTAGGATTGGCACGTGGAATGTGCGAACAATGTTGCCACCGGGCAAATTAGAAGAGTTAATAACGGAAATGGAAAGGCAAAACATAGATATCATAGGTTTAAGTGAGGTGAGATGGGAAGGAAGTGGGGATTTTTGGGCTTACGAACACAGAATCATATAAACAGGAGACAAACAAGGAGCCAATGGCACTGCAATAATTTTAAATAAAAAATGGGGTTTACAAATAGAAAATACCATACACCACAGTGATAGAATAACAGCGATTAAAGTGAAGACCTCATCAAGTAACATGATCATAACACAGGTATATATGCCTACCGGCAGCCACTCAGATGATGAAATAGAAGTAATGTACAATCACTTAGATTTTATAATTGATACAGTTAAAGATAATGATATTTTTATAATAATGGGTGACTTTAATGCAGTGATTGGGGAGGGGGCAGTAGAAGAAGGTGTTGGTTGTTACGGTTTAGGTAATAGAAACTCAAGAGGTGAAAGGTTAATTCAATTCTGCAAAGAAAACAAAATGACCGCCATTAACACCATTTTCAAACAACCGAAAAGGAGACTGTATACCTAGAAAATACCTGGCGATACTGCCAGATACCAATTAGACTATATTCTTGTTAAAACAAAGTATAAATATCAAGTAACGGCTTGCAAGACATTACCAGGAGCAGATCTCAACACAGATCATAACTTATTGATTGGTTCCTTTAATCTACAAGTAAAAAGAACTAGGCGTAAGATGAAACCAAAGACTATTGATCTCAGTACAATTAAGGATGAAAAAAGTAGTTATAGTGTGCAATATAGCAATAAAATAGGTAATAAATTAGAGTCATATAAACATAAGATAAAAGAGTTAAGTATAGAGGAACGATGGTGCAACATTAGAGATATCATACAAAATAGCGCACAAGAATGTTTAATAAAGGAAAAAAATGTTCCTAGAAAAAAATGGATGACTAGCGATATCATAAACATGATGAAAGAAAGAAGGATGCTTAGAAACAAGAGCGATTTAGACAGCATAAAAGAATACAAAAGACTTACAAACAGAATAACCACGCAGTGTAGAGAAACAAAGGAAAAGGCTATAGAAAAAGATTGCGAAATAATAGAATATTTTATAAAAAAGGGTAAAATGGATAGCGTATACAACATAGTTAGAAAGTTAGATAGAAGACATAAAACTAAAAGTACAGCTGTATTAGATGAACAAGGAGCAATTTTGTTGAATCACATAGACGTTGTTAAAAGATGGAAGCGATACATAGAAAGTGTTTACGAAGGACAAAAACTAGGTGATATGGATATAGAGAACGAATCACAGATTGAAAATGACAACTTAGGTCCGCCGATTATAAGAGAAGAGTTTCATAAAACCTTACAAGGTATACATAATGGCAAAGCGGTAGGGATAGATGAGGTTAACATCGAATTAATTAAGTATGCACGCTGCCCTCCACTACTGGATGAAATATTCCTACTAACACAGTCCATGTATCTAACCGGCAAAGTACCCAAAGACTTTCAAATCAGTAAAATAGTCATGTTACCGAAAAAATTAAATACACTAAAATGCGAAGATTACAGAACGCTTTCTCTTATATCGCATACATCAAAGATTTTACTTAAAATATTACAGCTGAGATTAAGGAAAACATCAGAGCATTGTATAGGTGAAGATCAGTATGGATTTAGGCCAGGAAAAGGTACCAGGGAGGCAATATTAGCATTAAAATCAATTACCAATAGAAGATTGGAACTAGGCCTTAGCACACACATCGCCTTTGTTGATCTAGAAAAGGCCTTTGATAAAGTTAATTGGAAGAAACTGATGAAAGTCTTGAAGAATGCTGGATTAGATTACAGGGATAGGAAGATAATTTTTGAACTTTATAAGGATCAGGAGGCTGTGATAGCAGTAGGAGAAGAAAAAGAAAGAGCTAAGATCAGACAAGGCGTTAGGCAGGGATGTCCACTGTCTCTAATATTTTTTAACATTTTTATAGAGTGTGCAATAAAGAAAATTATAAAAGAAGGACAAGGAGGAATAAAAATGAATGGGAAAAATATACATTTTATAAGATACGCAGATGACATAGCTGCTTTAGCAGAGAGTAGAGAACAGCTAGAAATTTTATTAAACAGAATGGACGAGGTTTTCCTACAAATAGGATTAAAAATAAATAGTTCTAAAACCAAAACAATGATAATATCTTAATTTCCTTTTATCAATATTGATCCCATAAAATTAAATAACACTCAAATAGAAAATGTTAATAAGTTCAAATACCTAGGTTCTTTAATAACCAGTAACTCCAGATGCACTCCCGATGTAGTGGTAAGATTAGGAATGGCGAAAGGAGCATTTAACTCGAAAAAACAGCTACTTACTTCCAAAAACATTTCAACTGAGATCAAGAAACGATTCATTAAATCCTATATCTGGAGTATAGCACTGTATGGATCAGAGACATGGACATTGACACAAAGGGACAGAGAGAGATTGGAAGCGTTTGAAATGTGGTGTTGGCGTAGGATGGGAAGAATAAGTTGGACGGAAAGAAAGACAAATGAGGAAGTTCTAAATATGGTAAAGGAAAAGAGACAAATTTTAGAAACAATTGAGAACAGAAGAGGAAAAATGTTGGGCCACTTGATACGACATGACACCTATATAACAAACATCTTGGAAGGAAAAATACAAGGCAGAAGGGGTAGAGGAAGGCCAAGAAGGACGTTCATAGATCAAGTGAAGGAAAAGGTTAAAGTCACGTCGTATCAAGAAGTCAAAGCACTGGCTGAAGACAGGATATTATGGAAGGAACTCCACCGACAAGAGCTTGGCTCTTAAATTGAAGAGAGAACTTTACATGTATGTAGGGTGACTTTTAGCCGAAGGAAAAATGCATAAATGTTAGTATTTTAAAGTAACTTCTGACGTATTACTTTGTTTTCTATGATTTAACCCACATTTAAATGTGTGGAGCTTCAGTGTAAGTAGCTTTCGCGTCAAATAAAGGTTCTACAAATAATAGCATGGTTCAGTTAAACCTGTTCTCTGTAAAATAACTTTATTACCCAATATTAGATAAAACTATATTGTACACCAGACAAGTTTAAATTCCAGAGTCAGACCAAGATGTTATGTACAATTTTAACAGCCTTATAAGTAAAAGCATTTTTTCGTGCAAATTTCGACTCTAAAATCAATTTGAATTTCATCAATTCAGTATTTTACCGTGCAATCTAACGGCGAGACATAATTATTTACTCTTGCATTTCCCTTACAAATTTTCCCCAATACATCAAAACATCGGACCATACATCTAATGAACATATTTAGTAACGCGATCGGTTCTCATTTGGCAAACAGGACGTAATGTTTTGTAACTCGCCATTAGGATAATGAATTAACGGCGCTGAGCCAAATTAGCAAGTAACTGTCGAACAGTTAACGGATGGTATGATCAATAAATTGTATAGAATAGTTTATTAATCTCTTCTCTTTATCACAATTCTATTTGTGAATAACACAAAGTGATGTCTCGTGCGGGACTAAACCCATGACACTCGGCACTCGGCATAGTACCTACTAAACTGAGAGGGGACTGCTAAAACAATTACGCCATATGCCCAAAAGCCTCCGACATGATCCAAAGATTCTTGTTCCGAGACAGGAACTGGGACCGACAGAGTTACTTGCTCTCAAAAGCACGCTAGCGCTCCGATACTGCTGTTGTACTAAGTTTGTACATTTAAGACACTAAGTGACTCTTACAGCTTCGTGATAACTAGTTTATCGGACCTGGAAATATAAAGATACGAGAGAGATTGAGAGAGAGAGAGAGAGAGAGAGAGATTATGATTTATTTTACAAACCACAGTGTGACAAATCGGGTTCATATTCGACTGTACGAATAACTGCGCCTTGTGGGTTATATATATATATATATATATATATATATATATATATATACATATACAAGATAACTCACACTCGTGGAAAACAAACCCGGGAACTCGGTCTTAAGAAATTGATTGCTATATTTGTGGTAACTTAGAAATATAACGCATATCCATTTTAGAAACGTATTTAATGATCAGTGCCTTTCCTCTAGATGTAATGCCTAAGTAAATAGTTATAAGTTTTTAATTTAAATTATAACACGCCTTAATTCAGTTCATCTGTTAGTTGGCTCGCATCTTGCAGCTGAATTTTAAACGAGCGCCTCAAACCGATTGAGTTAAACTTTGGCATACGACGCGAAAGTTTGGAACAGTAGATACCAATTAAGTGTATAAAACTTTAATTACTACTTTGAAAAAAAAATAATTGCATAGGTTATGCCTATTTGTGCAAATAGTTCTACAAGGACTAGATAAAAATTTTACACTAATAATCCTACTAATATTATAAATGTGAAAGTTTGTGAAGATGTCTGTATAGATGGATGGATGGATGGATGTTTGTTACTCTTTCACGCAAAAACTACTGAACAGATTTGGATGAAACTTAACAGTAATATAGTTTATACATCAGAATAACACATAGGCTACAATTTATAAAGATTTTGTATAATGTTGCCATAATATAAGGAAAATTATCAACTAAGTCGGCAAAAATCCTGAGCTCTGAAAGCTATCTTCGCGTGCGTTGCCTTTTTTTTTTCTGCCGAACAAATTGACTCCATGCTGCCTGATGTTAAGCAGTCAGTGAAGTCCCATAGTGATAGCCATCATCCCAGCAGCCAGCATGGCATTATGGCATGATGGCCTTCACCTTGACGGCCTTGAGTAAAGCTTTTTCACACCCCGCTTAAAGGACCCGGGATCATAAGTGGAGGGAAACAGAGATAAGAGGCGCCGAACCGTTTGGTGCGTGACGGTATTTGTTCTACCGTATAAGAGTGGCACCTCAACCCAGCACGTGTCGTTCGGGATAGGAAAGGAGAGGGTGGGATTAGTTGAAAGAGCTCTTCGGAGCACTCACCGTGATAGATGCATTAGATGAAAGATATTTCGTGCGTTCAAAGCAAATAGACGTGCTCTGTACCAATATTTATATCATTACATGTTAAAAAACAATTTATAAAATCTGTGACCTACTTGCCGCGCTACATACGTTTACGCTGAGTTAGTGATTGTGTAGTGAAAAACCAGTTACTATGTCTGTTGTTACATGAGTTTAAAGATGGCTAATGTTGAAAACAGCCCTTTCAATCGAAGTACAATAACCCCACGTAGCCCTCCGTGCACCCCTCAGCCACGACACCATGACGATGAGGACGTAATAGAAGCTCTGTCAACCAATAGCCTTAAAATCTGGCTGAGCACAATTGAGCAAAGCCTCAATGAAGTATGCCAGATTGCCGCAGAAGGAAAGTTAAACTCCGATCAGAAGCTCAAAATCAACGCCCTATCAAGGAAGGTAAGCGGTGGAGCTGCACAAATGTCTGTACATTATCAGTCTTTGAAACAAAAGACTATATTGTTAAATGCGAAACTGGAAGCCCACAAAGAAAAACAAGACCTATTTGAATGTTTCAATGACTTCAAAAAATCAATCAAAGAAAGCATACAAGAAAATTGCACAAAACCAGAGACGGAGAAGATGACCTTTGCTGACATGGTCAAGACTAATAAAAATAATTTCATTCGCCCTAAAAATTTGAGTTCAATCGCTATCTATCCAAGCGATAAACATAAATCCAGCGATGAGACAAAATCTCTAGTCCAGAAAATCATTTGCCCAGAACAAATGGGGCTACAAGTGAGAGGACTACGCAAAACAAAAAACGGAGGTGTGATTATTAGCACGGAGACAAAGGACGACATAGAGAAGCTCAGGCAGTCAACGCAACTAAGTAGTTCAGGATTCAAGGTGGAAGACACACTCAAACGAAGACCTCGTATTATAGCTTTAGGAGTATCAGCTCATTTGCAAGAGCAAGAAGTCTACGACTGTATATATGAGCAAAATATAAAAAAGAAACTCAGCATGACCCGCGAAGCGTTCTTGTCCTCCATAAAAATCAGCCACAAATCCGGTAGAAAAGAAGCACCTACTTGCAACATCATACTAGAGGTATCTGCCACTATCAGAAGAGTACTGATGACCCAGGGATACGTTTGCATTGATTGGAAATGCTGCAATGTCAGAGATTTTACACTTGTGACCAGATGTTACAAATGCCAATATGGACACGCTGCAAAGACCTGTCGCGAGACCGTAGATACGTGTGGACATTGTGGCGAAGTAGGCCATCAAGTAAACGAATGCAGTAGAAAAGAGAACTCACCTAAATGTGCGACATGCCATCGCTTCAAGAAACCGAGCGACCACAAAACAGGTGACCCCGAGTGCCCAGCAAGAAAAATGGCAGAGGCAAGGTACATTAATTCTATAGATTATAGTGAGGGCGCCTAAGAGCGCCGCCTTTATTTCTTAAATTTTTGCAGTTTCTACAGTCTACAACACTTTTAATTGATACGCTTAAAAAACAATTTAGTTTCGTAATTATTATGGCTGACGAATTAATTAAGGAGTTAGATGATTTTTCTGTACATATATCAAAAATGTGTGATACGGAAAGTTGCAGTTTATACGTGTCAAGATACAATAAGCCTTTAACAATACTAACCCAGAACATCCGTAGTATCTATAAAAATATAGATGGCTTAACCATTTTCCTAAAAAGATTGAATTTTGAATGCGACATTATCATTCTCACAGAATGTTGGCTTACAAATAGAAATGGCAATTTACCAGTTTTGTCAGGCTACAATACCTTTTACACAGCAAAATCCCTTAATCAAAACGATGGTGTGGTAGTATACGCAAACAACTGCCTATCTGTCACTTTTGAAGAACCAAATGTCCAAGAATTCAATTGTCTGGTGATGAAAATTGGATCCGATATCGCCGTCATCGCTGTTTATAGACCACCATCCTTCAGAAACTTAGATACCTTTAATAACTCCTTAAATCGCATCATACAAACCCTATCAGCTTTTAAAACCGTTATTCTATCTGGGGATGTAAATATATCTATAAACGCTGAGAACTGTGACGCCGGGACGCAAGATTACTTAAATATGTGTGCATACCACGGCCTTTCCCCCTCCCATACCTTTTCAACACATCAGAGTGGTTCCTGTTTGGATCACGTCTTGCTTAAGACCCAGCTTCCGTGTCTAACGCTTGTTGTTAACTCTTCAATAACCGACCATTGTGCTGTCCTAATTACACTTGATTTATTGCAATCATCGGACGTTACGCGACCTCAGCAGAAATCAAAAATAAATATGAGTGGACTTGAACGAGATTTGTGCAACATTGATTTTAGCCTGGTTTACAATTGTGCTGATGCAAACAACTCACTAGCGTATGTTATTAGTAAAGTGCAAGAGAGCATTATAAAAAATACGAATATCTACAAACTTAGTAAGAGAAACTATAATATTAAACCTTGGATAACTCCAGGTTTGATTAGATGTATTCGGCATAGAGACAAGCTACATTTAAGAGCTAAACATAGTCCTAAAAACGTAATTTTACAAACATCCTACAAACGATACCGTAATTTTTGCAATAACCTCTTGAAAAAGTTAAAAACAGAGTACGACAAACTACAAATAAATGAAGCAGGCAATAACAGTAAAAAACTATGGCAGTACCTTAAAACCGTTACTTATACGTCTAAGCAAAATACACCCGATACGAGTTTATTAAATACACATGACTCACCACAATCATCGGCCGATAGCGTAAATGAGTATTTTGTAAACGTAGGACTAAAACTTGCGGAAAAAATTTAAGTTCAATGCGGCATAGATCTGTGTGACACTCACTCAAGTTACTCAACCTATCTGAACAGCGGTAAATCTTTCGTAATGTTGGAACCGGACGAAGATGAAGTTGAGCGAACTATACTCACCTTAAAAAATAACACTGCAGCAGGATGGGATAACATCAACTCTAGCGTTTTGAAAAATTTCAGACATATTCTTGTACCTCCCTTAACACACATTTTTCGATTATGCCTCGCTGATGGCATTTTTCCCACCTATCTTAAAAAGGCTGTAGTAGTTCCTATTCACAAAAGCGGAACAAAAGGTCTCGTAACAAACTATAGGCCTATTTCGATATTACCTTCGATAGCCAAAGTCTTGGAAAAAATGGTAAATAATAGGCTCATGACTTATCTCGAAAACAATGCTCTCCTATCCGTCACCCAATTCGGTTTTAGACCTAAGTTGTCTACTGCTGATGCAGTACACCAGTTAACGAATTATGTCTCAGAAGAACTTGGAAAGAAAAAGCACGTCATTGGAATATTTCTTGACCTCGCAAAGGCCTATGATACAGTGTCTATTCCTAAACTCCTTAAAAAATTGGAAGCCATAGGCGTCAGAGGTAACCAATTAAACTTCTTTACTGAATACCTAAAGAACAGGCACCAATGTGTACGTATAGGCAACGTTATTAGTGCAGATATGAAAATGCCCCAATTCGGCATTCCCCAAGGAAGCACCCTCGCATCAACCCTCTTCCTGGTGTACATCAACGATCTCTGCAACCAAAATTTAGATCATGGCAAAATCATTGCATATGCTGATGATACCGCCATCCTGTTTTCCGCTGACACTGCTGAGGAGGTACATGAATTTGCACAACGGGGGTTTGACATAGTAAACAACTGGCTGAAATATAACCTATTGACCTTAAACGCTGAGAAAACCAATGTTATCAAATTTTCAATGCGGAAGTCTCAGACTACGACATATAATAATACATTACAAGCTCATTATTGTATTAACCCTGCACTTAACACATGCACTTGCCCTGCTGTTCGCTACACTACTAACATTAAGTACCTAGGAATCATTGTAGACGATTGCCTCTCCTTTAAACAACATATAAGTGCTCTTACATGTAGAATTCGTAAATTATTCCACGTTTTTAAAAAACTCCGTTGTATAGCAGATAATAAACTAATCATACGGGTATATCAGGCTCTATGTCAATCAGTTCTGCAATACTGTATTACTTCTTGGGGTGGAGCCCCAAAATCTATAATGTTGCCGATTGAACGAGCACAAAGAGCACTCTTAAAAGTAGCAACTAACCGACCCTTCCGATTCCCCACGCAGCTCTTATTTGAAAGTTGTAAAGTATTAACTGTACGCCAACTTTTCCTGTTGTATACGATCCTAAGGCATCACTCTACGCTTATTTATAACCCTAATCTCACTAACAATAAAAGACGTAAAGATATCGTGTGTACTGCACTTTCCGAATCTAAGTTTATATTCACGAACAGATTTTATGCATTTCTAGGACCATTTGTTTATAACAAACTTAACAAAGTACTGTGTATTTATGACGTAAACTTTTATAAATGTAAACAATTAGTTTATAAGTATTTGCAACCTTTGAATTACGAACAGACTGAAGATTTGATGACTGTACTAAAATAAATATTAGCTAGCCAGGCATAACTCGTGGTCTTGACATAGTTTCTTTTAGGTAAGTAAAATGTAATTTGCTTAATAGCTTAATATAGTCTTTAATTATTGGTAATAAATATATACTTTATTTTAGATATTACTATGTAATACATTATGATTATTGTGCCTTTACAGCCTGTGGCACAGGTCTATCCTAGTACAGGCACCCATTGTAACTTAGATCTTATCTCTTTCCTAGAACTACATATATTTATTTATTGTAGAAGCTATGAATAAATAAACAATTTATTATTATTATTATTATTATTATTATTATTATTATTATTATTAGAAGACAGCCATTGAGGCCACGCCTCTGCGTAATTGCAGTGACTCAAGAGTCTTAGTGGCCTCTGGATCCCCGATGATACGGACAGCACGCCGCTGCAACCTATCGAGGGCGTCCAATAAGTACTGAGCGGAGCCATTCCAAAGGTGAGAGCAGTATTCCACGCAGGAGCGAACCTGGGTCTTGTATAACAGACACAACTGCTCCAGCGTGAAAAACCTCCTCACCTTGTTCAGGACTCCGAGTTTCCGAGATGCGGATTTGATGACACCCTCGATGTAGTTCTTCTGGTTGAGATTTCTGCGTATGTCCATACCCAGGATATTGAGGCTGTCTTGAATCGGTAGTGGAGTGTCCAGAAGAGAGGGATGGGGAAGGAATGGAGATACCTTGGCTGAAAATGCGCACACCTGGGCCACCTGTTCTTGGCGTTGAACTCGACCAGGTTCTCATCACCCCAATGCGAGATGCAATTCAGAACCTGGTCAAGCTCAGCAACAAGTGTTCGCCTATACTCCTCAGTATCGGCTTGCTTAGCCGCAGGGTGTCCAAGATATCGCCCATGTACAGTACTGTCATCTGCATAGCAATGTATGCCCCCAAAAGTGAGCATATCATTGATATGCCGAAGAAAAAGCGTGGGCAATAACACGGACCCCTGAGGCACACCAGCATTCACCTGGAGAAACTTCAATGACTCACCGTCACAAAGGACTCATATACGGCGTTCATGCAGGAAGCTGGCAACCCAGTTGCACAATCGAGGCGGCAAGCCATAGGCTGGAAGCTTGGAAAGAAGCGCACGATGCCAGACTCTATCGAAGGCTTTGGAGATGTCGAGACTAATAGCCAACGACTCCCCATGCCTGTCCATCGCCTCACCCCAAAGGTGAGTGACATACGCTAGAAGATCACCCGTTGATCGTTTCAGTCTGAAGCCATACTGACGATCACTGATGAGAGAGTGATCTTCTAGGTCATTCACCTGGAGAAACTTCGATGACTCACCGTCAGAAAGGACTCGTATACGGCGTTCATACAAGAAGCTGGCAACCCAGTTGCACAATCGAGGCGGCAAGCCGTAGGCTGGAAGCTTGGAAAGAAGCGCACGATGCCAGACTCTATCGAAGGCTTTGGAGATGTCGAGACTAATTGCCAACGACTCCCCATGCCTGTCCATCGCCTCACCCCAAAGGTCACTCGTTGACCGTTTCGGTCTGAAGCCATACTGACGATCACTGATGAGAGAGTGATCTTCTAGGTAGCGAACGAGTTGGTTGTTGATTAAACGTTCAAACACCTTGCAGAGGATAGGAGTGATAGCAATGGGTCGATAGTTGCCCGGATCAGAACGATCCCCTTTCTTGGGAATCGGTTGTACGTTCGCCTCTTTCCAAGCCTGCGGCACTACGCCAGAGGCATATGATAGGCGATACAGGCGTGTAAGCATTGGAGACAACTTGGCTGCGCATTTTTGAAGCACAACCGCTGGAATTCCGTCAGGTCCACTGGCTTTCCGGACATCGAGAGATCGCAGTGTCGCGCGGTCATCGCGACTAAACTCACTATGAAAAAAATCAAAGATGGCTGTCACCGCAAAAATGGCGGATTACATATTTTCCACAAATACCTCAATATGGGTATCAAATGAAAGGGCTTGATTGGTAGAATAGAGCTCCCTATGAAAAATCCAAGATGGCCGCTGCCACAAAATAACGGATTACCTATTTTCCACAAATTTCTCAATATGGGAATAAGAATAAGAATAAGAAATTTTATTTGCTCAGACATGTGTATGACATACAGAATTAGATAATACATGTATGCAAGATCTTAATTACTAAAAGTGGCTCATGACATGTCTGTCATTTCTCATGACGTGCAAATATCTTATGTACAATTTTATTGACTTATTATTGGATTAATTACTTTAAAATTATATAAGTATACATTAAATAACACTCACTAATATCAATTGT
The DNA here is from genome assembly GCA_944739405.2 of Euclidia mi. NCBI lineage: Eukaryota > Metazoa > Arthropoda > Insecta > Lepidoptera > Erebidae > Euclidia > Euclidia mi. The sequence continues at coordinate 2,013,816 of OX123205.2, read as the reverse complement.
CTTAAATTTTATTACGTTATCTATTTATTTATCATTATTTTCCTTTTCCAATGACACACATTACATTAAATTTTATAATTATTATGATTTGCATTACAGTATTTGTACAGGCAGCGATAGCCTAGTTGAGATACCAACAGACTGCCATGCACAGGGTATCGGGTTCGAATCCACGGCGCGCACCAATGACTTTTCGGAGTTTTGTGCGTATTGAATTGTTAATTATCGCTTGTCCCGTGCCTCGGAGAGCACGTTAAGCCTCGGTCCCGGTTGTCATGAAGATCTTTGACAATCGTTACAGGGCGTCAGTACCGTCTAATAAACTGACACTAGTCTAAACCATGGAATATCGCTATCCCTTCGGGTTGCGCAGGTCAGACAGGCAGTCGCTCCGTGGAAAAGCTAATATTCAGCCAAATCCGGTTAGACTAGTAAGCGGACCCCAGATTGAAACTGGGATAACGCTAAGAGGATGATGCATTACAGTATTTGTACCTTCAATTAAAATAACATTTATAAGTAAGATATTATCATGGTTCATATTTATTTTCCTATAACATTCACAATGAGTCGTTTAAAAATTCTGTTATACTATTGTAGGCTTTTTGCGCCAAAAATAATTTTATCGTGTGTTTAAGCTGTGGTATAGTTTTCTCTTTCCAACTTTTGGGCAATTTATTATATATAATTGGTGCCATGCAAATAACACTCTTGCGCATAAGTGCAGTTTTTGATGCAGGCACACACAGTTTGCTATCATCACATCTATTCCTTGGAAATTTGTCTGCCATACGAGGAAACAGATGAGGATTTGTTTTTACGAACATTACCATTTCCAGTATATAAAGTGATGGTAACGTTAATATATGATATTTAATAAAATAATTTTTACAACTATCGGTAGTTTTGAGATTAAACATGGATCGCAAGCAGTACTTTTGTCGTTTAAAAATTATATCCCTATCTGTTGAGTTTCCCCAGAAAATAACACCATATCTAATGATAGACTCAACTAAACCATAATATGCCGTTAAAAGCGCTTCTATATTTAGGGAACGCGATAATTTATATAACGCATATGCACCACTGCTTATTCGTTTCGCTAGAGCCTCAATATGAGCTTTCCAATTTAATTTATTGTCAATTGTTAAACTTAAAAATTTTGTTGTATTAGCTGTCTGTATTCTACTATTATTATATTCAATGTCAATATTAGAAAATAATGATGTCCGTTGGCTAAAATGCATAATCAAAGTTTTATTGATATTAATTTTTAAATTATTATTATTCAGCCACGTTACCGCTTCAATTAATGTATGTTTTATGTCAGTTTTATATGTGTCCTTACTCTCGCATGGTATAGTAATCGTACTGTCATCTGCAAACAATGTCATGGGATGTTTTATGCATTTCGGGAAGTCATTTATATAGAGTGTAAACATAGGTGGTCTCCATAAGGGACAGTACACTCACATGACGTGAAAATTTCTTCACGCTTGGAGCTCGTATTTATTCTGCTGATTTGCGTTACTTGCTTTCTGTCATGAAGGTAAGATTGAATTAGATTAAGTACGTTGCCCCTTATGCCATATGCGTCTAGTTTCTTTAGTAATATACTATGTAGGACATAATCAAATGCCTGTGTCATGTCGCAGAAAGTGGCACAAACTGGTGTATTTTTATCCACGTTTGACAGAACAACGTACACAAGTACAATTGGTAGACTTGGGGCCATGAACATTGAGTCTTTTCTGGCTAAAATATGTTTAGTAACTGTGGTTCCCGAGCTAGTCATAGGTTCAATTTTATCTATAAAGTAATCGTTAAATATATTTGCAATACATTTGGGGTCTGTAATCATTTCATTATTATATCTAATTTGGTCTATTGTGTTCTTTGGTAAGTTTAGTTTTGTTTCGTTTATTATTTCCCAAGTAGTCTTAGATCTTTTTTGATGTTTTTATTTTATGTATATTCTACGCGCGTTGAGTTAAATAAATATTTTTGTAAAGCAATTTTGAATAACTTTTAAATTTATTTTTATTTATTTCGGTAGGTTTTTGTCTATATTGCCATAACAATTGACGTTTTCTTTTGCTACATATTGTTATACCATGGGAGACCCAATTAGGTCTTCTATTCACTTTTGCAGAGATCAAAGTTTCAGGAAAACACTGTGTGTATAGGAAAGAAAACATTTCTATGAAGGCATTATAGGCAATGTTAGGGTCCTTAGCTTCATACACTTCAGCAAAAGATAGGCTACTAAGGTAGGATTTGAATTTATCGATGTTTTCTTTACTATAGTCCCGTCTAGCGGTTCGCCAATGATTTGTAATGTTTGCAGTGCTAATCGGGCAGTTGAGTAGTTGTGCTGTGTGGTCAGACAAAGCTAGTTGCAAAACTATAGCTTTACGGCACCTATTAAAATTATGCGCAAAATTGTCAATGCATGTCTTGCTCTTCAAACGAGTAGGTTGACGTACAGATAATTTTAAATTAAAATTCAATAATAAATTTTCAAACTCTAGAGACTGTTTGTTTTTCTTCAATATATCTATAGTAAAATCACCCGCCAGTATTACATTTTTAATGGTTTTAAAAATTATGTATAATTGTCCAATATTTCACAAAAAGTTTTTAGTGTTTCAAAAAAATAAAATAATAATAACACAAAAAGTAATTTATTGTTCGGGTTCGAACGTCCAACTCATCGAAGTATCAAGCGTTGCGCCTCCACGCCACAGATGTCAATATGTAGAGTAGTGAAATATTGACTCCCAAAGTACTTCTAATAATATGTTTTTATTTTGTAAATGTAGGTGGATTTAAATTTTGGGTAGAGTTTTTTCGCTAACGTTCTTGAGTAGCTTATCTGAACTTTTTGAAACACTTTTAAACATTCAATGATGTTATTATTGCGTAAGTTGTCTGCACTTTTTGGTGATTTTGTCCAAACCTTTTAGTCACTGTTTATTAACTATTTGTTTACTATCACAAACACTGTTGTAATATGTCACTTGCTTCACTTGTATCACTGAGTATTTTGGCTGTTATTTTAACACTATTACTGTTCTATGATTACTACTAACATGCGAAATAGTTTTTTACAGTGTTATAACTGTTATTGTTGCAATTTTACGATATCTTAGCGACTTTAAATATTTTTAAACTTAAAAAATACACCAGAGCTTTGTTGACCGTGCGCGAGCGAGACGGCGATGGGTATCGAATGAAAGGGCTTAATTGGTAGAAAAGAGCTCGCTATGAAAATAGAATGAGAAGTATGAACTAACAACAAAACTAAAAACTTGAAAATAAAATTAACTAAAAGAAAATAATTTTGGGCGTAGTGTATCCAGAGTAAATATTATGATAGAAATTTCACTTGTCAAACGATTTTATATTTGTCTGATCAATACCCCAGATTGATGAGAAGATTGGTGCGATCTGGTAGCCGGGACTTACCGAATTACATTACTTATTATTTAATATTTACTTACATTATATGGCTATACGAATATACAATAAAATACCGAAAAATATCAAAAGCGAAAAGTAGTTTGGATGAATAGATTAAAGGTTATCACAATATAATTGACCTAAGCGGAGCGTTATCAAAAGCGCTTACTATGAGTTGGCTCGCTTAAGAGCAGCGGCGGGGCGGAGGAGCGGCCTGATATAGGCTGGTTTCGGCAGCGCGGCCGGCGCGCGCGACTCACACGCGGCGCGTTTGAACTGCGTGACTATGAAACGCTACTACTAATCTAGTGTAATTGTAAGCGCGCGCGCGGGCGGCGCCGGTCAAACGCGTGACTCTGAAACCAGCCATATACTTTTTAGTAACCTTTCAGTTTATATTTTTGCTGCTGCCGTTATTCTCAGTAGGTACATATTAGGCTCTTCAGTAACTTTAATAGCATACGTACACCTTCTCTTTACCTGAAGTTTGACCATTACGAAAACGTTTTATCAGTTTATTTGTATACTTCACGGCTAATACGCTTAGCCGTTTGTTATCAAATTATATGGATAGTCTGAAACCTGTGGCAAGTACATACTTAGGCTACTCTTTACTCTTTATTAAAATATCATGCGGTCGCCGCGGGCGAAAGCTTGTAGTATTATAAATGCCAAAGTGTGTCCGTTTGATTTTGTGCCCTTCTTTCACAACGCAACGTAGTGATGGTACTGTAATATTTTTGTGTAGAGTTAGTTATGAGGCTGAAGAGTAACATGTAGGTTAGTTTAGCATATTAGTGCCGGTGTCGCGGCTGTAGTGCCTACCTTAAATGCAATCGTATTTTCAAATGTATTTTCTAAATTATACATATACCAATGAATACAGATTTTACATAGAAGCGCACTTTTTAAGGATTTCTTGTGTTGATGCCAAGTGTCTCCAGTTTAGTTCGTAGGTGACGCCGCTGGTGGCGCTGGCGTCGTTCTCCGTCTCTCTTGCTCTGGTAGTTAAGATACACTGGAGAAAAGTTCGTCTCTCTTGCTCTCGTAGAGACAGCTGTCACAACGCGAGTGCCATGCCACCAAGCGGAAATTTGAATAGCAGAAAAATTGCCTTCAAAGCGCCTATATGAAATGCGCCTCTATGTAAATATCTGAGCTCTTTGCCTATACTATTCGATAGATACATCACAGGCAATTTCTCAATAAATTGAAGGTGATTTACATTGATCGGCACCACCTACATGACATTCTTACGGTTAAAATAATCCCAATCGGGAATCAGGAATAGGGGATACAGGTGATACCTGAGCAAGTTTTGGTGTATAATTCACGGGGGTGAAGCCCCGAATAAAGACAAATAATAAATAAATACTAATCAGATAAATATGCCACGAGACCGCTTTTCTTCAACCAGAAAATTTCTCCATCTCCGGCAATAGACGTCCACGACGGAACATATTCTTAGCCCTAAGCTCTCGACAGTGATAATCTAGTGACAGCGATAGTCTTGTGCGGAGACCGACAGACTGCTACGCAGAGGGTCCGGGATCGAATCCACGGCGCGCACCGATGACTTTTCGGAGTTATGTGCGTATTAAATTGTTAATTATCCCTTGCTAAACGGTGAAGGAAAACACGTGAGGAAACCTGCATGTCTGAGAGTTCTCCATAATGTTCTCGAAAGACATGTGAAGTCTGCCAACCTGCACTTGGCCAGCATGATGGATTTTGGCCTTACACTTCTCTTAATGGGAAGAGGGGGTCAGTATACACACATAACATTTTCGGATTTCCAATTATCGGAGTTGAAATTTAGGTGAACTTTGGCGCACCCGGGAAGAGGGACAGTATGAAGGGCTGATGATGATGATGAAGCTCTCGACCTTTTATTATTTTAATAGCTGTAAATTTGTAGGTGAGCTTACGGCCCCTCGGTAAGCGACTACCACCCATAGATTTGGCCATGTCACAGACACAGTCAAGCCGCTGCCTACATTGAGGCATACGCTATTAAGTCTTATAATGCTCAGAAATTTCACTAGCTTCATATAAATCGGTGTATAGTACTGCACATTTGTGCGTTAGCAGAATAACTGAAACTGCGGTGGTACTTGACTAGACAGGTCCCGCAGTAAAATGCCTACCACATCATCAGCTTACTATAATGCACTACTGGATATAGGCCTCTCCAATGGCACGCCACTGAGCCCGATTTTCGACTTTTCGAGTCCAGCCGCATCGTATATCACATAGACCGAGATAATTTGCTTCCTAAAAAACTTACTTGAAATTCTTCCTCCACTTTAAACAAACACAATAATGTCAACAATACTTAGAGCAGCTCCACAGCCTCCACATGACGCAGACATACTTGCCTTATTACACCAACGCTACCTCGTTATATTCACGCTCCAATACATTTTTTGTTCAAAAGACTCACAAGTTTTCTTTATAGAACACACTCCGTCTGCTTGCGTGGGTTTGCCTTAGATCTATTAGTTTGTATATGTTTCAAACGTTTCTTATTCTGTGTAGGAAAAGTTGAGGCTAAATAGTCAGATGCGATGGCGTATTGATTTGCTCTCAGAGAAGGAGTGGGTGTTGGTGATATTTTTAGAAAATAGACCTTCTTAGAGGTGGATATTTTTGTTTTCTTTTGATAGTGGATGTTAAACTTGTGATGTTAAAGGAAGAATGGACTTTTGTATGATTGTGAATGGATTGGTCTACAAAAATAAAGGGGTTATTGCTAACGGTAGCGATAGCTAAAGGGTAAGAGTGACCTCGATGGCATAATGATATTAAAGAACAAAATTAACATCCACTTAACTTCGAAACATTGATGAACGCCGTTACGATTGATCTCGAGACCTTTTATGTAGCAGTGCGTTATTCTCTCCATTAGGTTATAGCTGCCTCCGTCTACCCCTGGCGGAGGATAGTCCAATAAAGATTTCCTCCACGATAAAAAAAAAAAAAGGTTATAGCTGCCTGTTACGTCATTCACAATCATTATAATAATACAATTATAAAAAAGTAGTTCTAGATCAACCGGTTTATTAAGTAAGTTAAATTACATTAAACCGGGTTTAATGTAATTTAACTAAAATCACATACATACATGCATAGACTCACGCCTGTTTCCCCGAAGGGGTAGGCAGAGGCATATTAAACGCCCACTTTTCGCCAGTGTTTTGATCCCACGTAATAGGTGGCAAGCCTATTGCCGCTTATTGGGACATTTTGTTTGCCAGAGCCTCGTCCGTTGATCGGCAGGTGCACCACTTGCAGGGGAGGTTGGCTTGGGACCCTAAGTTCTTGGTGGGAACCCTATGCACCTATAGGAGGGGACCTTGGGTTACGGCACTAATGTTCTAGATCAATTAAAGTCAGTGGGTTCATGTAGCACATCCGTATATTTCGATCTCACAATACTGTTCTTAGTTTAACTGTCTTAGAGCTACTCGTGAGTAAATCTAAAGTACATGGCTATATAGTGACGACATACTTAGCTTACGCTTATACAATGACAACCTTAGCATACGCTCCGTTACACACCCAACTAAAATCAATACATCGCAATAGAATCCGCTAACCGTAGTTTGATTTCAATGTGTAAAATTCGCCTAAAACCAAGAAGATAATTCAAATATTCATTAATTACTTCACAAACTGCCCAAAATGTCTCCTAGTGCAATGGTTTGCTTTTATCACATTGCGACAGCTACACATCTTATTTGATCTCTAGCATCCATTTTGCATTGCTCTATTGGTATTATAAACAGATATTTTGTGTGAAATTCTGTATCTAACCTCATTGAGGCACATTGCTTCGTTATTGCAAGTAATAATTGAAGAAACAATAGTGAGAGATCGTTATTGACATTCAGCGCAAGTCACCGCAACAGCGCTGTATTTGTGATACTGTTTGATATTACAGACGTCTTCGATTCTCAGAAATGCATCGAGAATGCAATATAACAAGGTACTGTTATTGATTATTATAACCTCTGTATCTACGTCAGTAGGTATACAAATAGCTATGCTTTAACAAGTTGGCTATGAAAGTTTAAGTTTACATTGTAGAAATATGTTATTATGCAGACCTTTTTCACGACCACGATACACGTTTCCAGAAATTTCATGAGTCGTCTCGAAAAGTCTAGTTATGTGTTCCGGCCGGTATAAATACCATGCAGACGCGCGAGTCAAGACAGTAACGTAACAATTGAAGAATCGACAGCGATCATCAAGCAAAGGGAAGTAAGTCGGAGTGTTTAGTGGTGTTTCTAGTGGTGTGAAATAAGTGTGTTTTATTGTGTTGTGTTTGAAAATAAGTGTGTATAGTGTTTGTGTTAGTAAATAAAGTGCAGTTTTTCTGGCATAGTGTATATAATTTATCACCGAACCCCAGCTCGTAACAGTATCTATCTCAGTAGGTAAACAAATAGCTTTGAGTTGTTACACATAACAGTTCAGGCCATTTAATATAAATAATTATTTTATTATGAAGGCATTTTATGTGGTGGCTGGAAATGGCTGGATGAATTATGTATCTTGTAGTGTACCCTGGAGGATCCCTTCGGGCTGATGAGATCGCTTGAGCTTATAAGTGACAAAATGTAAACGAAGTGTAAATATACTGCAATTTATTATGCACTTTTAAATAATCATGTACCTTATGGTTTAATAAAATTAGCCATTTTTGTCAAGGTAGTTTATTTAGTGTAGACTGGAAAGCGACCAATAATTGCTACACTAGGTACCGGACTCCATAATACTTTTCTAAGTTGTTGAATAACGCTTGCAGAACTGTGATTTCCTTCGGATAGAAACCCGCCAAGTCTGATAGTATTTTTTAATTTTCTTAAAGAGGATGTGAAATCTGATAACTCGCACTCGTCCAGTGTGATACACTACGTCCTAGCTTTCTCAAATTGAAATTCTACACTATTATTATTATGATTTTACTTAAAACCCACATTTTATTTCATAAGGGTTTTGTTTTACAGGATGTTGAATAACAAAACTAAATAGTAAATTAAGTACAATTTACAATTTTTCTTTTTTTTTATTTAATTTGAAGGAAAAACATTCAGTATGTTATCTTGTTAAATATAATAAGCTGTGTATAATAGCTCTGAGCTATTAAAGGAAAACGTCGGTAGTACGTTAAATAAACTGGATTGCTGGCAATCCGCCGTAACAACGAAATTACTATACTATATTTTCCAAAATTATATAGTATTTTTATTTATCTAGAATTTTTCAAAATTAGGCAGTGAAAGCCCAGTGGATATACCAACAGATATCGGGTTCGAATCCACGGCGCGCACCAATGACTTTTCGGAGTTATGTGCGTATTGAATTGTTAATTATTTACCGCTTGTTCCGTGCCTCGGAGAGCACGTTAAGCCGTCGGTCCCGGTTGTCATGAAGATCTTTGACAATCGTTACAGGGCGTCAGTACCTTCTAAATAGACTGACACTAGTCTAAACCATGCAATATCGCTATACCTTCGGGTTGCGGAGGTCAGACAGGCAGTCGCTCTGTGAAAATGCTAATATTCAGCCAAATCCGGTTAGGCTAGTAAGCGGACCCCAGATTGAAACTGGGATAACGCTAAGAGAAAGAAAGACTATATTTTCCAAAATTACGATCCCGGTTTGGCATAAAATATATCGTAATTTAAGAGGTGGTTCTGATTTCGGTACAGCTATATAACAGCTATACAATCGGAATCGCAACGTATAAAAAGCAAGATAATATTCATGTAATGGAGTAACTGTTAACTTTGCTTTTTTGCTTACTTGTAAAACCAGATTTGACTGAATATTTTCCACATAGCGATTGCTTGTCTGACCTCCACAATCCAAAAGACTAGGGATATTCCATGGTCTAGTGTAGTCTAAACCATGGAAGGTTTAGACTAGTGCCGGTTTATTCAGAGGTATTGACTCCCTATAACGACTGTCAAGAACTTCATGACAGCCGGGACCGAGGACTTAAGATGCTGTCTGAGGCACGGGGCAAGCGATAATGAATAATTAAATAAACACAAAACTTTAAAAAGTCAGTGGTGCGCGCCGTGGGTTCGGATCCTATATTCTCTGGATGGCAGTCTGTCGGCATCCCCACTAAAGTTAAATAATCAACACGCCTCTTAAATATAAAAACTTTATATTCGACTGTCTAAAAAATATTTCGATCAAAAACAGAGAAAAGAAAATTATTCATAAGTATTTGGAGACAAACGATAGGGCCAGTAATAGAAACAGGTCAAATTTTGATTAAAGTCTCTCTAGTATATTTACACAAAAAGAAATCAAATTGTTTGCTCCCGATATTTGGCAGAAATTATAAAAAGTTGTCCCGCTGGAAACTTCAAGGTAATAACTAGTAGCACCCATTAAGTGAGGAAACGTGAGTGCAAAAAGCAGTAGAGGGAAAGGTACCTAGCAATTACGTTACCTATCATCCTCATCATCAGCCCTGGATATATACTGTCCCACTGCTGGGCACGGGCCTCTTCTCACTATGAGAAGGTTAAGGCCATAATCCACCACGCTGACCAAGTGCGCGTTGGCAGACTTCACATGTCTTTCGAGAACATTATGGAGAACTCTTAAACATGCAGGTTTCCAAATGATATGTTCCTTCACCGTTAAGCAAGCGATAATGAACAATTTAATACGCTCATAACTTCGAAAAGTCATTGGTGTGCGCCGTGGATTAGAACCCGACACCCTCTGCGTAGCAGTCTGTCGGTCTCTCCACTAGACTATCGCTGCTACTTTTCACACAATTACGATATACGTAGTTAATATGGCAAGGTTTGGAATTTTTTAATAATTTATTAGGGACGTCATACAATTTTATTGAAACGGGTCTTATTCGCGATATTTGATTAATTTAAGGTATAAATACCTCTGTTTTACCGACGTAGCGTTCATAGTTACCGACGCGGCACTCAGATGACGTCAGTCCCGCCGCTTTCCAGTTATAATATATTAGTCTATGCCCGCCGCTACCACAGCCGTAGTAAGACGGCCGTGTTATTAGCGGGATTGTATATATACCTTTAATTAAATCTATATCGCAATTAAGACCTGTTTTATTAAATCGTATGTTTTATACCTGTTTTATTTCGCCATATGTATACATATGGCGAAAGTTTAAAATCGATTATTAGGGGCGTATTCCACAATAATTGGTCCCTTTGTAGTGTAATGACCCCTTTCCATATATTATATTGTGTATTCGTTTTTAAATAAAGAGTGTATTGTCTGACATATTGCGTTTGACTTTTTTTTTATATAAAATTAGGCGGCTAACGAGCAGACAGATCGCCTAATGGTAAGCAATTACCGCCGCCCATGGACACAAGCAACACCACAGGAGACACAAGTGCGTTGCCGCCCCTTGGGGTTGGGAAAAGGGACAGGAGGAGGAATGAGATGAAGGAGAAGGAATAGGGGATGGGCCTCCAGCACTCTCACTCACCGAACGAAACGCAACAGTTTGGGTAGTGTTACTTTACGGCGATTTTCTGTGAAAGGGTAGTACTTCCCCGGTCGAGCCGGCCCATTCGTGCTGAAATCAGCGAGGCTCTACTACCTGGAGAAAACTTGACTTGTGTCGGATCGTCGACAATGTCTAAAAGTTACACAATAAATAAATAAATTGCCCTCTATTAAGAAATCGATTGCTATATTTGTGGTAACTTAGAAATAGGTATAACGCATTTCAATTTTAGAAACGTATTTCATGATCAGTGCCTTTCTTCTAGATGTAATCTTCTTTCTCTTGGCGTTATCCCAGTTTCAATCTGGGGTCCGCTTTCTAGTCTAACCGGATTTGGCTGAATATTAGCTTTTCCACGGAGCGACTGCCTGTCTGACCGCCGCAACCCGAAGGGATAGCGATATTCCATGGTTTAGACTAGTGTCAGTTTATTTAGAAGGTACTGACGCCCTGTAACGACTGTCAAAGATCTTCATGACAACCGGGACCAACGGCTTAACGTGCTCTCCGAGGCACGGGACAAGCGATAATTTACAATTCAATACGCACATAACTCCGAAAAGTCATTGGTGCGCGCCGTGGATTCGAACCCGATACAGAGGGTATGGCATGACATGGCAGTCCGTTGGTTTATCCACTCGGCTATCGCTGCCTTTCTTCTAGATGTAATGCCGAAGTAAATAGTTATAAGTTTTTAATTTAAATACTAACACGCCTTAATTCAGTTCATCTGTTAGTTGGCTCGCGTCTTGCAGCTGAATTTTAAACGAGTGCCTCAAGCCGATTGAGTTAAACTTTGGCATGCGACGCGAAAGTTGGGAACAGTAGATACCAATTAATTGTATAAAACTTTAATTACTTTGTAAAAAATAATTGCATAGATTATTTGTGCAAATACACATCAAGGACTTCATAAAATTTTCACACTAATGATAATGTCTTGAATTCGGGCTAAGAATGGGTATTTTTTAACAGAGATCAGTGGAAGCGATTAATTCATCCAGTCTTAGCCCAAGGCAAAGGATCTAAACACATGGACCAAGTTTCTTGGCGCTAACAATTAAACAAATGTCTTACCAAATATCTCCTGGTGATGTTCTTGAGTGGAGTCCTGGAGGCAAGTTAGACACACACGAGACTAAAATTGGCCAATATTAGCAAGTGAATTATCTTTACTTTACCAGACTCCAACGCAGCGTCTTCAATGCACGATGCAAGTTCACAGGACTCACAATTCAGTTTTGCAAATGTCAATGTTCGACTCAACTTTTGCCGGGCAAACCAAAGGCGACAGTTTATAGTATTTGCAAGTTAATTCAATTCGCGTTAATTCAAAGGGCGTTCAATTTATTAATTAGGTACAAGGCACGCGAGAGTGCAAACGGCGTGTAAATTTTTCAAGGCGGCAACGGAAGTGACAGTTCAATGTGACCATTGTCAGAAATTTTCAATAGACTAAACAAAATGTTACTCAATCGATCTAATCGATTTGACTTATAATAAAAACTAATTCTATTTCAAACATCCACCCGCCCCGGACCGGCCTACCGGTCCGCTAATCGGTTGGTAGACGTGACAATGTTGCAACCGCTCTCCTCAGAATCGAACCGTCCACCAAGACCTCAGCAAATCGGGGAATTCCATCAGCCCCAGTTACCAAACGAAGGATGCGCTCCCTGCGCCATCTGAGTGGCGGAAGGTTAGCCTCCTTGATCAAAACAAGGTCACCAATCTTGGGTGGATCGGTCTTGTCGGTCCACTTAACGCGTTGCTGGAGTATGTGCAAATATTCCAAGTGCCAGCGTTTCCAAAAGCTCTGAGTAATCTGGCGTACCAATTCAAAACGCGAGAGACGACCAGGCCTCGTATCAATATAGGGGTACTCAGGCAAGGCGACAAGTGGGCGACCAATCAAAAAATGGCCCGGCGTAAGGGCCTCCAAATCATTCGGATCTGAGGAGATCGGGCACAATGGCCGAGAGTTCAAAACGGCCTCTCTTCAAAACACAGTTGCGAGTTCCTCAAATGTAAGGACAGACTCACCGATTGTCCTGCGCAAGTGTGTTTTGGCCGATTTTACGGCGGCCTCAAATATACCACCCCAGTGTGGACAATTTGGTGGGGAAAACAACCAATTTATCCCACGTCGGGCAAACCTATCACCTATATCAGCCTTGTTGGTTTCAAGGAAATTAACAACATCATTCAAATAATTATAGGTGCCCTTGAAGTTAGTGCCGCAGTCAGAACGGATCAAGGAAGGTAGCCCTCTGCGGGATACAAATCTGTCAAATGTGGCTACAAACGCCTCGGTCGTAAGCGAGGAGACCAGTTCTAAGTGTACGGCCTTTGTGGAGAGACAAACAAAAACACACAAGTAGGCCTTAACAGTCTTGCTGTTTCGAAGTGTCGACGTTTTCACCAAAAAGGGACCAGCGAAATCCGTGCCAACACCGTCAAACGTCCTGTTTTCAGTTACGCGATGTGCCGGTAAGTCCCCCATCAAGGGCTGCATGGTAGAAGCCTTGAGCTTATAGCAAGGGATGCAGCGAAAGACTACACTCCGAATAATTCTTCGGGCAGACAAGATCCAAAATTCGCGTTGCAAAATGGCCAAGAGCGCATTACAACCAGCATGCGATTTTTTAAGGTGACGGTCAGTTACCAACAAGCGTACCAAATGACCATCCTTAGGTAACAAAAGGGGGTGACGTGCTCCGTAAGGGAGATTGGCGTTCTTGAGACGCCCTCCAACGCGCAAGAGACCCATATCGTCCAAAAAAGGGTTCAATTTAGAGACAGCTCCCGATAATTTCGATCTCCCCGATTTAAGGATAGCAATTTCCTTCTCAAAATGCGCCAATTGCACAGAACGAACCCAAAAGGTGAGAGCCTCCTGTCGTTCCTGTGGTGAGAGAAACGGTGTCAGACGTTTCTGTTGTGGGTGCCTAAAATTAAAAACAAAACGCTTTATCCAAGCAGTGACACCTAACAACTTGTCGAGGGAGCTGTAACGATTCAACAAAAAATCGGGGTCGAAGGCGCATTCTACCTTCTCAAGAGCGAGTGTTCGTAGACCCGGCAAATTAGAAGTATTCAAAACTGGCGTTCGAGGCCAATCGGTTTCTGGTCGACTCAACCATTCCGGACCCCACCACAGCGAATGACCTATCAAACTAGGCGTCAAGCATCCGCGCGAGGCACAATCAGCGGGGTTGAGCTCACCTGGCACGTGTCTCCAAACAAGCTTGACTTCAGATTTTTGGATTTGGGAGACGCGATTAGCGACAAATACCTCCAAGGTGTGGACAGAAGCCTTCAACCAACAAAGAACAATTAGGCTGTCTGTCCAGGCGTAGGTCCCATTAATACAAATGCTTTTACCCAAAGTGCTAGACACGTGGTTCAATAAGCGTACAAGTAGTGCTGCTCCCGAGAGCTCCAATGTCGGAATGGTCAGAGATGTCCGAAGGGGTGCAACCTTGCTCTTCGCCATGATCAGGGAAACTCTCACCTGACCTGAGGCACTGACTGTGCACAAGTACACCACGGCCGCGTGACCACGTTCCGAGGCATCACAAAACCCGTGAAGGGTGGCCTTGTACTTCCTGGGAGGAAGGATGGGACGAGGCAAGGAGATCTCGTTGACGGCAGGAAGTGAGGATACAAAAGAGGTCCATTCCTTAACAAGAGTACCGTGTAGATGTTTGTCCCAGGTCAATCCTGCTGTCCAAAGCTTCTGCAAGAAGCATTTTGCCCAAAATATGACAGGACAGATCCAACCGTTCGGATCAAAGGTTCTGACGACAGTAGACAGCACGAGACGTTTAGTCCAAGAACAAGGCAATTTTAAGTCTACGTTGTACGTAAAGATGTTTTGGACTGGTCTGTACTGAACGCCGAGAACAGCCATCATGGCGGGGTTGTCAACAATCTCAAACAAATGTGGATCCTGCTGATGATCCTCTGGCAAGCCTTCCAAAAGCGCTGGTGAGTTGGAAATCCATATGCGCAACTCATAACCAGCGGAGGCCAAAATACCTATCAATTCGTCCCGCAGGAGGATCGCCTCGTCCGCTGTGGAGGCGCCCGAGCAAATGTCATCGACGTAAATATCATCCTTCAAGATGGCAGAGGCTCGTGGGAAACGTAGGCCTTCGCGGTCTGCAAGCTCCCAAAGAGAACGTATTGCCAAGTAGGGGCTTGACCTTAACCCGTACGTATTCGTATTGAGCTCGTAGACGACCATGGGATCGCGAGGAGACTCTCTCCAAAGGATCAGCTGGAAGCGACGGTCATCAGGGTGGATAATAGTCTGCCTGAACATCATTTTTATGTCGGCCACAAAGACAACCTGATGTCGTCGGAAGCTGGTGATGACGTCACAAAAGTCCTCGACCAACTTGGGACCAGAATGCAAGCACTGGTTCAAGGATACGCCTGTTGAAGTCTGCGCAGAACCATCAAACACTGTGCGCAGCTTGCCAGTCGATGGCTTCAATACCGCATGATGCGGGAGAAAGTAATGCTCCACCGAACGCCAATCCAAATTTGACACAGACATGTGTCCCAATTGTTCATATTCTCTCATGAACTCAATGTACTTCTGTCTGAGCTCCGGATCACGACCCATGCGACGCTCCATAACCAACAACCTCTTTTCGGCTAAAGGTCGTGACTCACCAAGCGGAGGCCGAACAGACAGGAAGGGTAGCCTCGTAATAATCCGACCAGAACGGAGTCGACCAGTGTTGTTCTGGAAGAACAGCTCGCACTCCTCATGTTCTGGATTCAAACGAGCAGCTTGAGGAGGCTCCTCTATCTCCCAAAACCTCTGAACCGCATCAGAGAGAGCAGAGCCTACAGCCAACAAATTATCAAGTTCGGGTGGAGGGGGGTCCCTAGGTACAGGTCCCATCAAAGCAAATCCAAATATGGTCGGGTTGGCAGTCAAACCATTTGGCACCAAGACCCGTTTCCCACCAATCAAAATTCCACCGAGAACATCAGAGCCAATCAACAAGTCGATTTGTCCCGGTGTGTCAAATTTGGGGTCTGCCAGTTCCAATCCCGATGTCAAATTCACCACACCAGCGGGTAGCTGTTTCTGTGGGTGCATACCCAAAATATTCTTCAACACAATAGCCGAGGTTTTAATCCTCGGGTGTGAAGATTCAACAGGGCCAAACAAAACCTTAACTTGCCCTTCAACATTAGAGGCTACGTCACCTATGCCCCGTATACAATTTGGAAAAGAGCCCATATTTAATTTAACCTGCCCTACCAAATAAGTGGAAACAATGCAACCTTGTGAACCTGTGTCCAATATAGCACGGACAACAACAGAGGTCCCCGTGGGTCCCCAGACCCTAACAGCAACCGTTGGTAGGATAACGGTCTCAATGGGGTGGTTGGCGTTATAGGGCAGGGGTCAATGACCTATTGTTGCCTGGGCGGCGACCGTTGGTCAGGACCAGGCAAGTCAAAACGAGGGTGCGGCTTGAAGTCCTCAAAGGCGCGATGACTTGATCCACGCGCCATCTGTGGGGGGTCATAATGACGCACCCGCCCAAAACGAGGTGGGCGCGAGTCAAGGCGGGGACGCTTGTAGTGTAGTGCACCTCTACTTCATTATAAGTATATAGGTTTGTGCATTATATTCGGTGAAACACTCATTATACGACAGTCATCGAACACAGTTGTTTCCCTTACACTCCCGTCGCCCATCCACACATTGCATGGCGACCCTGCCAGTGCTGCCCTTGGGCAGCGCTCGGCGTAGAATATAATTGATTCACAAAAAAAAACGGACAATCTTACTATCTGACGAAATGGCATGAATAACGGAGACATGAATAAAATGAGCAAACAAAACATCAACATTGAAAATTCAAAATTTGGTGCTGAAGAAAAAGAAATTTTTTAACCCTGTAAAAGAAGAGTTGGAGCAATATATTGGATGAGGAGAGATTTTTATGAGATGGATTTATTTTGCTGGGAGCCGGGAGATGTTCGAGTCGGATGATGGATTTTGCTGTGCGCTGGGCGTTGTACGAGTCTGATGTTGAATTTTGCAAGGCGCTGGGAGATGTTCGGGTCTTGATGACTTCGTAACTACTACGTGTTGGAAACGGTTCCTGTGATATCCGGAAATGAAGTTAAGAAGGAAAGGTACCCATATTCAATATATTTCGATTGGTTCAATTTATTTTTATTGTAGATTTCATTTAATGGCCAAGAAAGATACTTATCAAATTTTTGTTAGAAACTGAAAGAAACTATAGAAGCATATCGCTTCCATCTTATTTTATTTGATTGATAATTTGTTTGCTCATGAAAAGTATTTAATTATATTCAAATCAACTTCTTAGAGGACTTATGTAATCAAATACCTCTTCTTAAAATTAAATAATATATCTTAAAATTAAATAATATATTAATTAATATTTAGGTTCGCTAATGACAATATGACTATGGTATCAGTTAAATACAATTAAACTGTTCTTAAAAGCAAAGTAACTTTAATTAAGTATTAAATTTAGTAAATTCCTTGAATATTCGGTTTAATAGAAAATTGTAAAGTTTACAAATGTATTAATTTCAAGTGTTATAATTTTATGTTAAAATTATATCACTTTATTTTCTTTTCTAAAGACGTTAAGCAGTTGTTTTAATAATTTCCTATCAATATATATTATAAGTATACGATGTAAGAGATATTTTAGTATTGTGAGTACACAACAAAATGTAAGTAATTAAATTGACAAAAGCAAATTTAAAATAATGAGAGGATATAATTATGTAATCACATACTTATAAAGCATTATATTTTTAGAATCAAGTTTAGAAGCCAATATGATGCAGGTGTGCAAGTATGCGATGCATTCTTAGGTCTCGAAATTCAACACCGTTCATTACTGAGAACGACACTTTGTTTATAATTAGCTTATCTTGTAATGACATGTAACAGTTTGAAGTACTTATATGCTTAATGTTTTATTTAAAAGTTATGATATCGTAATACGCATTTTATTTTTTGGTCTTGAGATATAGGTATATTTTAGTATGAGTGTGGCATTTTAATGTATGAGATTGAGGAATGGAAAGGGTTAGTTGATGGAAACTGGATTTGGATAGAAGTAATTACATGGTTTTGTTTGTATAAAGGTATCGATTTATTAGTAAGTAGGGAATGATTTTGTTTACAAGGTTCAAGTATGCAAAGGACTGATCACCCAAACGCGACAGAATTCTTTTAAACTTAATTATTCAATTCGATCGATGGTATTATGTAGTGTTATTGAATGAATTATGATGTACCTATGTATAAATGATAAAATAAGGTACACAATTAATAATGGTACTATTAAGAACAGTCCTTCATTTTGATCATGGCAGTAAGCGAGTTCTTCTCCGTGAAAATTGTTGGAGACGTAAAAATGTCTTAAATATTGTTCTTAAATATATGATATATAATTATGATGAGATGAATATGATGATTTACATGTAATAAAGAAGTGTACCTAAGTGAGATGTAATAAAGTGACCGGGCCCGGGTCTAAAATAAGTAATATGTGTATACCAATAATATGAAGAAAGTATTGTGATGAAATGATTAAGTATATGAAAGATAGATAGGAGATGAAGCGAATGAATAGAAATTGAAAAATGGAATTAAGGTAGAATAGTTATATTTGAAAAGATAGGTTATGCCAGTGAAATATATAATTATCTACTTATATAAATGTAATTTTGAAATAAAAGCTAAGGAAATGTAATGAGATCAATGAAAATGTATCAACTATGAATGACTAAGAATGCATACGTAAATAATTATGTATTACTTAAAAATTTTAATTCTTTGAAACCAACAAAGTATTAGCCTGTTTACTGCAAGTGCAGGCAAGTGACAGGTATCTACTGTCCAACAAAATGAATAGTTTCAATATATTGAAACAAACACAAAAGTTATCAAAAGTTGTAACTTATAACAAATTAAAAGTTGAACTTCAAATTAATTAATTAATTATTTGCAACAGACATACGGGCTGTGTTATTTGAGATATACAATAGTAAGTAAGCACAGAATATGTGTTACCTAGCAATATTATCTATATTATATCAAAACAAAGTTTATTAATGTGACCCGCCCAAGTGACAAGGTCAAGTTGGTTGTTATAATGTTTATGAATATATGCAATAAACTAAATTTACTAAATTTATTGATACATACAGCTGTTATGTATCCAAACAAACTGACTTATTAATGCAACAACAAATTTAAGTTAGATTTTTCAACAATACAAATCAAACAATTACTGATTGAGGTTATGTATGACATGTGTTTCAAATTATCTAGGTCAACTTATACAATTAAATATTATGTATTTTAGACAATACTGACCTGAGAACACTACAACACTGTTAACCTGTTAAGAAATGAGATGCTTAGCTCAGATACAAGTTTACAATATAGGCACAGTTAACCACGCTCTTGCTATCAAAAAATTATGTCTAGAATTCGGGCTAAGAATGGGTATTTTTTAACAGAGATCAGTGGAAGAGATTAATTCATCCAGTCTTAGCCCAAGGCAAAGGATCTAAACACATGGACCAAGTTTCTTGGCGCTAAGAATTAAACAAATGTCTTACCAAATATCTCCTGGTGATGTTCTTGAGTGGAGCCCTGGAGGCAAGTTAGACACACACGAGACTAAAATTGGCCAATATTAGCAAGTGAATTATCTTTACTTTGCCAGACTCCAACGCAGCGTCTTCAATGCACGATGCAATTTCACAGGATTCACAATTCAGTTTTCAAATGTCAATGTTCGACTCAACTTTTGCCGGGCAAACCAAAGGCGGCAGTTTATAGTATTTGCAAGTTAATTCAATTCGCGTTAATTCAAAGGGCGATCAATTTATTAATTAGGTACAAGGCACGCGAGAGTGCAAACGGCGTGTAATTTTTTCAAGGCGGCAACGGAAGTGACAGTTCAATATGACCATTGTCAGAAATTTTCAATAGACTAAACAAAATGTTACTCAATCGATCTAATCGATTTGACTTATAATAAAAACTAATTCTATTTCAAACAGATAATATTCTAAATGCCAAAGTGTGTTCCTTTTGATTGTGTGTCCTTCTTTCAGATCGCAACGTAGTGATAGTATTGTAATATTTTTTGTGTGGAGTTAGTTATGAGACTGAAGAGTAACATGTAGATCACTTTATCGGTTATATATATCTACCAAGCGGGCGGTGTCGCGGCTGTAGTACGTACCTTTGATGCAATTGTATTTTCAAATGTATTTTCTAAATTATACTTATACCAATGAATACAGATTTTACATGGAAGTGCACTTTTTAAGGATTTCGTGGGGACTGTCTCCAGTTTAGTTCGTAGTTGACGCCACTGGCGGCGCTGGCGTTGTTCTCCGTCTCTCTTGCTCTCGTAGTTAAGATACACTGGAGGAACGTTCGTCTCTCTTGCTCTCGTAGAGACAGCTGTCACAGCGCGACTGCCACGCCGCCAAGCGGAAATTTGAGTCGCAAAGCGCCCATATGAAATGCGCCTCTATGTAAATATCTTGCATAGCTCTTGCATGAGCTCTTTGCATATACTATGTGATAGATACGTCACAGGCAATTTGTCAAAAAAGTGAAGAGGATTTACTTTGATCGGCACCACCTACATGACATTCTTACGGTTAAAATATGTAATAGGGAATCAGGAATCGGGGATACAGGTGATTCCTGAGCAAGTTTTGGTGTATAATTCACGGGGGTGAAGCCCCGAATAAAGACAAATAATAAATAAATACTAAACAGATAAATATGCCACGAGACCGCTTTTCTTCAATCAGAAAATTTCTCCATCTCAGGCAATAGACGTCCACGATGGAACATATTCTTGCCCCTAAGCTCTCGACAGTGATAGCCTAGTATGGAAACCGACAGACTGCTACGCAGAGGGTCCGGGTTCGAATCCACGGCGCGCACCGATGACTTTTCGGAGTTATGTGCGTATTAAATTGTTAATTATCGCTTGCTAAACGGTGAAGGAAAACATCGTGAGGCAACCTGCATGTCTGAGAGTTCTCCATAATGTTCTCGAAAGACATGTGAAGTCTGCCAACGCACACTTGGCCAGCGTGGTGGACTATGGCCTTACCCTTCTCATAATATGAAGAGGGACAGTATTTAAAAACTTACTTGAAATTCTTCCTCCATTTTAAACAAATACAATAATGTCAACAATACTTAGAGCAGCTCCACAGCCTTCACATGACGCAGCCAAACTTGCCTTATTATACCAACGCTACCTCGTTATATTTACGCTCCAATACATTTTTTGTTCAAAAGACTCACAAGTTTTCTTTAAAGAACACACTCCGTCTGCTTGCGTGGGTTTGCCTTAGATCTATTAGTTTGTATATGTTTCAAACGTTTCTTATTATGTGTAGGAAAAGTTGAGGCTAAATAGTCAGATGCGATGGCGTATTGATTTGCTCTCAGAGAAGGAGTGGGTGTTGGTGATATTTTTAGAAAATAGACCTTTTTTGAGGTGGGTATTTTTGTATTCTTTTGATAGTGGATGTTAAAGATAGTGATATTCAAAGAAGAATGGACTTTTGTATGAATTGTGAATGGATTGGTCTACAAAAACGAGGAGGTTATTGCTAACGGTAGCGATAGCTAAAGGGTAAGAGTGATCTCGATGGCTTAATGATATTAAAGAACAAAATTAACACCCCTACAACCCCTACTACCACCACCTAACAACTTCGAAACATTGGTGAACGCCGTTAAGATTGAGCTCGAGACCTTCGATGTAGCAGTCTGTTATTCTCTCCACTAGGTCGGCTGTATGTTACATTACTTACACTCAAAATCTTAATATATAAAATCCTTGCGTTACTGACTGACTGACAGACACGCTGCAGCCGAAACTATTGGGCGCAGGAAGCTGAAATTCGGCATGTATGTTCCTTGGGGACCGTAGGGGTGCACTAAGAAGGGATTTTCCGAAATTCCCACGGGATCGGCCAAAACGAGTAAATTGAAAAAAAAATGCTGGCGTAGCTGCTGTCGTCCTCTAGTCATTTTATAAGTTACAAATATTAATTAATGACTCCACAAACTCCCCAAAATGTTTCCTTATGCAATGGTTTTATTTTATAGAGAGCTTCTCTTTGTTGATCTCTATCATCCATTTTGGATGGCTCTATTGGTACAATAAACAGGTATTTTGAGAAATTCTGTATCTAACCTCACTGAGGTACATTGCTTCGTTATTACAAGTAATAATTGAAGAAACAATAGTCAGAGATCGTTATTTACATTCAGCGCAAGTCACCGCAACAGCGCTGTATTTGTGATTCTGTTTGATATTACAGACGTCTTCGATTCTCGGAAATGTATCGAGAATGCAATATAACAAAGTTCTGTTATTGATTATTATAGCTTGCTCTACTATGGTATTTAGTTCAGTATGTATACAAATAGCTATACTTTGACATGTTACCTATAAAATTTTAGGAAATTAAAGTTCAAGATTTTTCTATTGTGGAGGCATTTTATAGTGTTGAGGAGGTGTGAGGTTGGTAGTGGCTGGATAGCGAAAACGGAGAGTGAATCTTGTGGCGTACCCTAGGGAAAGCCCACGACCAGCAGTGGACTGCAATAAACCAAGTGTAAATATGCTGTTATTTGTGCACTTTTAAATAATCATATACCTTATGGTTTAATTATTTGACATTATTGTCAAGATAGCTGATTTAGTGCGGACTGGAAATCTACCAATGATTTCTACGCTAAGTAGCGAACTCAAAACATCATCACTTAAAATGTATATTTATTTATTTATTTAAAAACTTCCTGCAAAATACATTGTACAAGGCGGACTTAATGCCTATAGGCATTTTCTCCCAATCAACCTTTAGGTGATGCAGAGATGAAAATGGCAGGTGTGTACTACACATAAAGAGAAAAATGTATATCACTTGCAGAGCCATAAAAGAAACACGTGCGAAAACTTACATCTCTAATAGTTCTTTATAATGTTTTTAAAGAGCACATGCAGTCTGGTAACCCGCGTTTGTCCAGTTTTATACACTATGTCTTAACCTTTCTCGAATTGAGATTCGGCACGTGTCTATTATTATTATGATTTTACTTTTAACCCACATTTTAAATCAAGAGGGTTTTGTTTTACAGAATGTTGTACAATAAAACCAAATTATTGTTTTAAT
This sequence comes from Euclidia mi, assembly GCA_944739405.2. NCBI lineage: Eukaryota > Metazoa > Arthropoda > Insecta > Lepidoptera > Erebidae > Euclidia > Euclidia mi. Next base: position 1,990,571 of record OX123205.2, on the reverse strand, counting down.
TGAAACAATAATATTCGGGATATTATCTTGTAAAATATAATAGGCTGTGTAATAGCTCAGAGCTATTAAAGGAAAATGTTGGAGTTACGTAAAATTAACTGGATTGCTGGCATCCAAAAGAACGATCCTGATTTGGTATAAAAATATATTGGAATTGAAGCGGCATTTCTAATAATCTTGAATTATTTATTATATACAATCATACATATATAAACTCACGCCTGTTTTCCGAAGGGGTAGGCAGAGACTATGGAACGCCATTTGCAACGATCCTGACATACCTCACTTGCTTTACTCACTCCCATTAAGTTTCTCAAGCATGCTCTACTGTTAAGGGTACTTCTGACTTGTCCTTTTGTCAGGATGTCTCCAATCTGGTCAAAGAACGTCCGCCTAGGTCTTCCCCTTTGTCCTGTCCCATTGACACTTGCTTTATATATCTTCTTTGTTCTTTGTCAGTCTATAGTCATCCATCCTCTCCATGTGCCCAAACCATCTTAACATGCCTTTCTCAATGCTTATCACTACATCTTCTTTTACCCCACACTACTCTCGTATCACACAATTCTTTACTCTGTCGGTCAAAGACACACCACATATACTTCTCAGTGCTCTCATTTCTACAGCATTTATTCTACTTTCAAATCTCTTCTGCCATACCTAACTTTCACTACCATACATAAGAGTAGGCACTAACACACCTCTATGTACAGCCAAACGTGCCATTTTGGACACGTTTTGACTGTTCATAAACGCTTTCAGAGCTCCATTCACACTATTACCTGCATTAACTCTCCTTTCAATATCTTCCTCATTCTTACCATCTCTAGTAAACAACGTACCTAAGTAAACAAACTCATTCACTTGTTCCACTCGCTGTCCATCGATCAAAACATTACAAGCCGTAACACATTCCTCCTTTTCAAAAACCATAACTTTCGTTTTACTTACATTCACTTTCATTCCTTTCCTCTCTAACGCACCATGCATGATTGCTACCATCTCCTGCAACTCCTCCGCTGAAGATGCAAGTATTACCTGATCATCAGCATAAAGGAGGCATTTGACGAGTAACCCATTCATCCTTAATCCGCAGTCACTATGTTTTAAATCTTGCAAACAACTGTCCATGAAGAGGTTAAACAGCCACGGCGACGCTACGTATCCCTGTCTAACACCTTTCTCAATGGTAAACCAGTCAGTGTATGCCCCGTTTATCCTCACACAAGCTCTAGAATCCTCATAAAGGGATTTCAGAGCTCGAATTAGGCTGCTGTCCACCCCATTCAATGACAGCACCGACCACATTTCATTCCTCACCACTTTATCGTAAGCCGTTTCCAAATCCACGAATGCGCAGTTGACCTTTTGACCTTTGGCCAAAAACTTTTCGGCTATGCTTCGCAAGGAAAAAACCTGATCCGTGCATCCCATACCCTTTCGGAATCCCGCTTGTACATCCCATATTTTTTTGTCGGTTACTTCCATAACTCTTTCAATAAGTATCTTTGCATACAATTTGCCAACAATGCTGAGAAGGCTAATGCCTCTATAGTTTTTGCAGTCTTGTTGCGAGCCTTTTCCTTTATAAAGAGGCACAACACAATAAATACAATATATATTATATACATACCTCGGAATTCCACCGTATATTGAAAAGTAAGACAATATTCATGTATCGGTGTAATTTTTTTCATAGGTGAGATTGCAAAGTCAGGTGTAGCGCTAGCCGAGTGGAAATAGCAACCGAGCCGATTGAAAGAAAGAAAGATATGTCTTTGGGTTTAAATAATGAAAATAAATCTTTTAAAAACAAGCTTTCTTAAGCACTAAACATAAATATATTTAATCGATTTTAAACTTTCACGATTTGTTTACATATACAATAAGTAATTTTTATTAATTTTAAGCTTGGTGAGACATAAATGTAACTAATATAAAAAAACTGATATGTTTGTGTGTGTTTTTCCAACTGTGGTTTTCCATCGTCTAAGTCAAAGTCCTCGATAAGTCAATAACTCGAATTTTTTGACGTTTTCCTTCAAATTCTACTGTATTTGTTATTAAGTATAATATTCTGACAATATATTTAAGATTGTTTTGCTATCCATACTTTATCGGTAATATTTACTATAGGTAGAGTAAGGAACACATTTCGGTTGACTAAGGAAACTTTATTAAAATATTGTCATCGGTTGAGTTAGGCATTCAAATTTAGGATGAGTAAGGAAATCGGATGAGACGTCATAGGTTGAATACGAAACAACCCACAAAATAAATTAGCGGGTCTTAATCGCGTACAATTAACTTATTTAAGGTATAAATACCTATTTGTTTCCGACGTTTCGCTCGTCTTGCACCGAGCGTGGTCGCGGAGAGACTGATGAGAATGTCGGTACTCCAACACACTACACTAATGACGTCTACGCACTGTTGAGATATATCACTGCGATTTATCAGTGATAAATCTCAACAGTGTGTAGAGTACCACGCTGTAGTGTACCACGCTTGGTGCAAGACGAGCAAAACGTCAGAAACAAATAGGTATTTATACCTCAAATAAATTAATTGTACGCGATTAAGACCCGCTAATTTATTTTGTGTGATAAATATATGTAAGGTGAAAGTACTTGTCAATACCAATCAAACGTGCCCAAGCTCGATGGGGTTTGTTTCACTACATATTTCTATGGCCACCTTCCAGCTGTCATATTAGCTCCATGAAAGCAAAATATTGCATTGTTGCGCAATATACACATGCATGCAAAATATCAGCCCAATAGAAAACCGGCAAATGGGTCAAATTTATCTTCCAAGATTTCATTACTGACACCGGTCATCATCCTCATCCTCTTAGCGTTATCCCAGTTTCAACCCGGGGTCTAGCTAACCCGCTTTCTAGTCTAACCGGATTTGGCTGAATATTAGCTTTTCCACAGAGCGACTGCCTGTCTGACCTCCGCAACCCGAAGGGATAGCGATATTCCATGGTTAAGACTAGTGTCAGTTTGTTTTAGAGGTACTGACGCCTTATAACGTCACTGTCAAAGATCTTCATGACAGTCGGGACCGATAGCCTAACGTGCTTTCCGAGGCACGGGACAAGCGATAATTAACAATTCAATCATTACTGACACCGGTATAGGTGAAAAAAAATCATCCTCCTAGCGTTATCTCACCCCGAGGTTCGCTTACTACTTTGGAAATAGCTTTTCCAAAGAGTTACTTCCTGTCTGACCTCCGCTACCCAAAGGGAAAGCGATTATCTCTGGTTTAGATTATTATTTATATTTATTTATAGACTCACGCCTGTATCCCGAAGAGGAAGGCAGAGGTGTAATATTACACCCACATTTCGCCATGCATTCTTAAGTCCCACGTAATAGGGGTCGAGCCAATTGCCGTACTGGGCACTTTACCAGACTCCGTGCTGCTACTGAGAATTCGGAAAAACCCAGTAACACTTTGCCCGATCCGGGAATCGAAACCAAGACCTCCCATTCCCACGCGCACTTTTAAGCCGCGAGACCAACGAGGGAGCAGTGGTTTAGATTAGTGTTAGTTTATTCAGTAGAAGAGACTTTAACAACTGTCAAAGACCTTCATGACAGCCGAGGCAAGTAACAAGTGATAATAAACGCAAATTACTTTGAAAATTCTGCTGCATGGCAGTCTGTTGGCATCCACACTAGGCTTAATAAAAGTAAATAAAAGCTTTAAAATCAACGCACCGCTCTCGGTGATCATAATCGCAGCTCCGTGGTGTGTGGCTCGCCATATTGACCACGCACACAAGCGTGGCGCGTATGGTCACATAATTGCGTGTGACGAGCTTGTGGTCTGTCACACTAGCTACACGTGTGTAGTTATGAGGGTGAGGTAATGTGAGGGTTATGGTGCCAGGACGGTGATAGGGTTTGACTTTGAATTATTATTATGTTTCTCATTTTCACGGCTTTGCTTCTAACATGTGGTGTTAGAAGAATAACCGGTCCTTTGGGATTTTTACACGGGGATATGGATCAACGTGCAGAGACCCCTAGAGAGTTTTAATCTAAAATGGGATGGGACACATGCCACGGAGCCTCCACAACTACACGAAGGAATTAATATACCTGTATGACGTTGGCAAAATGTACAGCTTATAATGGAGCTTATTTCGATTAAATCGAGTTATTATTCGGTATTGTTTTAAGGTAGTAGAGCCTTGCTGATTTCAGCATGAATGGGCCGGCTCGACCGGGGAAGTACTACCCTCTCACAAAAAATCGACGTATAGTAATAGTACCTAAACTGTTGCGTTTAGTTCGATGAGTGAGAATGCCGGAGGCCCTATCCCCTATTCCTTCTCCCTCATCCCAATCCTCATCCTATCCCTTTTCCCAGCCCCAAGGGGCGACAACGCACTTGTGACTCCTATGTTGTTGTTTGTGTCCATGGGCGGCGGTAATTGCTTACCATCAGGCGATCCGTCTGCTCGTTTGCCACCTATTACCATAAAAAAATACTGAAGTTATGCCACTTTGAACATTACCTATTGAAACACTGAGAACTTTTGTACCAACTTAATATTTGGCTGAAATACAGCCTTTAATAGAGGACTAAGATTGAGGTGTTAATAGGTTTTGGTTTTTACTAGATTTCGTCCGCGGCTTTGCCCATGTTTACGCGTTAAAACGTGTGTTACGTGTTTCACCCATACGGTAATCATTTATCGTCATCATCAGCCTCTTATTTACCATCATCAACCTATATCAGTCCACTGCTGGACGTAGGCCTCTCTTATGTTCGCCAATGAACTTGGTCTTCGGCTTAAACGTGTTATTTGAAAAATCCCTCCCTAAGGGATAAAATACTCCACGGGCAGAGCCGTAGGTGAAATCTAGTCAATTGTTTGTTTGTTTTTCGTGTGAGTGTGTGACCAACTGTAGTGTCTTAATTTTTTGGCCGCCTGAAGGCCTCCAACATGGCCTAACGCTTCTTATCCTGAGACAAAAACCGGAACCGACAGCTTTACGTGCCCTCCGTAGCACGGTAGCGTTCAGATATGTATGTATGTTACTATTTACTATTTACCAGTAATTAAGTCCAATGTGAAACAGTTGCAGCTCCTTACAAAAACAAAATATGTACCATAACACTGGCGATTAAAAAGAGTGGCCACGAGTTTTATTGCCCGTTCTTTCTCGTGGTTCTACCTATTGCTTTGCGAACGAGACAGTAAATGTAGAAGCAATAAGTAATTTACTTAAAAAACTGACGTTCATAAGCGTCACCTTGTGACCTAGATGAACAAAAAAAGATGTAAATTCCACACGCGGTCACCCATCCAAGTGGCGATCTCTGCAAGCGTTGCTTAACTTTGCCGATTTGTTACGAACGGTTAGCCAAGTCTCGCTATGAGGGCTACGCTACGTCTAGTCAATTATATTTTACGCGTTTACAACCCTAAACCGCCTCCACGTTCGAACGTAACTTTTTCTAAACTAACGAGGTTGCTTCAGAGTTGATAATTGGAAAAGCTGATACCCTGTGTACACAAGTTAACAGTACCTATAGGTATAAAAGTACACAAACCACCTGTACCTATGGGTACCAAAGTACACAATGTTCAATGTTCCGACCCATTGGCGTGAATGGGGATTTGTTATGTGATTCGAGTTTTAATTTGAAAGTAATTTAGTTTGGTGTGCTTATGTTCGGAAAGTGTACATAAAAATACATGTGCAGTGCTAATTTAGACTAACATGTAGATTCTAAGCTTTGATGAGCAGAAGTAGACAGATGATAAACAAGGATGAGCTAGATGATACTTAACAGGTTTTTAATCCACAGAAGTACTTTGCACTACATACTCCAATGATAAGCGGGTAAAGCAGATACCTAACATTCAACAATGCACCTTGTGGTAACGGATTAGGAATTCAAATCCAACTGCGAGAGCTGTCTCCAGAACAATACAGAAGAAGTTCAGTCTCTACTCTCAAATTAGCACGAACTATGCATGTGTGAAAATCATCCTTCTTCTTCTTCTTGCCATGTGAGTGTGTGGCCAACTCTGGTTTCGGAGTTTTCAGACCGCCCGAAGGCCTCCGACATGGTTTAACGTTCCATGTCCTGAGACAAGAACCGAGACAATAACTGGGACCGATAGTTTTAAGTGCCATCCGAAGCATGATAGCGCTCTGATGTAAATGCTACACATGATCACCCATCCAAGTGGCGACCTGTGCAAGCGTTGCTTAACTTCGCCTACTAGGAACGACAAGCCAAGTCTCGCTATGAGCGTTACCTACTATACTAAGTAATGTAGCGGTAGCTACATACCACTGAAGCCATCTAGGGAATGAAGACGGAGACTGTCAAAGCACGACGCCATCTATCGCACACGACCCGTCAAAACCAAAGTCATGAATCACGCAAGGAGAGTTTGTGCGATTCCGTATATATACAATTCTCAAGCACAACCGTCGGAGTCCACCAAGCACGATCACCTAGCCTGGTTAGAGGATCCTCCCTCTAGTTGGAGGAACGCCACCCTTAATGTCTAAACATACTATGCCGAAGTTACGCGGCCGATTTTACGTTCCGTAGTACTCGGCTGATATAACACACCATAAGCGCCGAACTTGCCGCTCGTGCTACCAACTACGCTTGTGCGCTACTTCTAGAAAAGTTGCCGCTGAACTTAAGCCTGACCGAAGTTACACTGTACGCTATAACGCAAGGTAATTTCTGAATAATGTGTCGTCAGTAATTAATTTAGCATTGCAGGCGTAATCATGCCGAACTTTGGCCGCGTAACTTCGGCATAGTGTGTTTAGACACTTAATTCTTCCACAGTAACATAAACAACCACATACGTACATCACATGTAACTACTCACATCGTCACTCACGTTAATGAAATTTCCTATTCTCATTGAAATTTTAATTGTCACAGCTATAAAAACGACCGTAAAACCGCTTAGACGGTTACGCCATCTAGCGAGACGAACGTAAAACTTTTACTGCAGCTTTTATTCTACGCAGTTACTAGAAGTCAGAGGTAATTTATTAGGGTTTTATTCAATTAAGCATTGTTTTATTGCTTTATAATCTAATTAAGATGCTCGATATTTGGGAGGATTTGAGGATTCTAGAGCTTGTGTGAGGATACACGGGGCATACACTGACTGGTTTACCATCGAGACAGGTGTTAGAGAGGGATGTGTAGCGTCGCCGTGGCTGTTTTTAACCTCTTCATGGACAATTGTTTGCAAGATCTAAATCATAGAGACTGCGGATTAAGGATGAATGGGTTACTTGTCAAATGCCTCCTTTATGCTGATGATCAGGTAATACCTGCGTCTTCAGCGGAGGAATTGCAGGAGATGTTAACAATCATGCATGGTGCGTTAAAGAGGAAAGGAATGTAAGTGAATGTAAGTAAAACAAAAGTTATGGTCTTTTAAAAGGAGGAATGCGTTACGGCTTGAAATGTTTTGATCGATGGACAACGAGTGGAGCAAGTGAATGAGTTTGTATACTTAGGTACGTTGTTTACAAGAGATGGTAAGAATGAAGAAGATATTGAAAGAAGAGTTAATGCAGGTAATAGAGTGAAGGGGGCTCTGAAAGCGTTTATAAATAGCCAAAATGTGTCCAAAAAGGCACGTTTGGCTGTGCATAGAGGGGTATTAGTGCCTACCCTCATGTACGGTAGTGAAAGTTGGGTATGGCAGAAGAGATTTGAAAGTAGAATAAATGCTGTAGAAATGAGAGCACTGAGAAGTATCTGTGGTGTATCTTTGACCGATAGAGTAAAGAATTGTGTGATAAGAGAGTGTTGTGGGGTAAAAAAAGCTGTAGTATGGCACATGGAGAGGATGGATGACGATAGACTGACAAAGAAGATGTATAAGGCAAGTGTGAATGGGACGGGACAAAGGGGAAGACCTAGGCGGACGTTCTCTGACCAGATTGGAGACATCCTGAAAAAAGGACAAGTCAGAAGTAACCTTAACAGAAGAGCATGCATGAGAAACTTGGTGAGTGAAGCAAGAGAGATATGTCAGAATTGTTGCAAATGGCGTGCCGTAGTCTCTGCCTACCCCTCCCGGAAACAGACGGGAGTCTATGTATGTATTATGTAAGTGCGGTGCAACAGTCTTCCCGCTCCCATATATTTAGGTCGTAGATTTGTGATATATTTATATTGCAACCTGGTACCAGTAAAAGTATATATTATTGCTTCTTTTGGAATTTTTCTTTTATCTCTCACACAACAACATCTATAAAGACCTCTACAAACATGAAGTTAGATTCCTGTAAATACAATTATGAATACGTCTTTTCATCATATCAGCCAAAAGGCGTCCACTGCTGTACATAGGCCTCCCCAAAGGCTCTCCTCATGGACCGATCCTGAGCCACTCGCATCCATCCGCTGCCCGCGACCCCAACAAGATGGTCAGTCCACCTTGCAGGAGGCCTACCTCTGCTACGACGTCCTGTGCGTGGCCGCCACTCCAGAACCTTTCTGCTCCAACGGCCATCGGTTTTTCTGGCTATGTGCCCTGCCCACTGCCACTTCAGCCTGACTATTCGGAGAGCTATATCGGTGACTTTAGTTGGCCAGCGGATCTCTTCATTTCTGATTCAATCTCGCAGGGAAACTATGAGCATAGCTCTCTCCAACATACTATAGCATTAAGGAATATTTCGAAGACAGATTCATACCCTAATTATTATTGTAAAACTATATAATTATCTAAAAATGTATTAATTTTCTTTTGTAATGCCATTATGATATTTTTTGTACCATTTGCACGTCCCATTGGACAGAATATGCCGAAAGCAATATTATGTAAATTATGACATCTGTAACACCATATTCAAGCAAATAAATAATTTCATTTCATTTCATTTCATTTCATTTCATTTCCATCGCCCTCTGAGTGACCCTGAGCTTCCGGATAAGGCCCATAGTTAGCACACACATCTTTTAAATAAAATAAAATTAAAACGTGTATTAAATGTGTCCTGTGGATCGTTAACGACATGATCCATTCTTGGATTTAGAATTAACTTCGATTTTTGGTCATCATAACTGCACCTTTAAGCTTATTTAATATCCCCGTTCGTCTAAGGAGGAGAAGAACATCTTCTCATTCAACCTACAATACTCAAATACACTAAGAAGGCAGGTCCAATAAAACTTACAAAAAACTAGTGGTACCAAAAATTCTCTCATATAGATAAGTAATCATATTCACAAGAATCGAACACGGTTTGCATCAAAAGTCCTCAAAAGTAAAGCCCCAAACTACGCCATTCAAGTCATTTATTCCACCGAATCATTAAAAATAACTGTATAATTTACATTTCTTAGTACCGAGAACAGTATTTGTCCACCCAAAGGACGAAATCGTCCGTAAAGATAAGATTTAAGGCCTGCCCTCGATTAATTAATTACTTAATATTCAAAGTATAGCACTTCCTGTTAACAAATTTTCTTTTTTTCAATCTTCCTCTATCGCTATCTCGCTGTTTCATGAGTTGTTAGAGCGAGATGGATGTACAACAGCGGCTCGTCAATTACTTGACGACACTCGATTGGCTTTTGTTTCGCGATCGCGTTCGTGCTACGCGGTTCGCAAATGAAGTAACATTATTATATGTCAATCGTTTTTAATCCATTTTGTATAGATTCCGCGATTCAGCGGTGGCCAGTGTGGTGGACTAAGGCCTTACCCTTCTCATAGTGAGAAGAGGAACGTGCCCACCAGTGAGACAGCATAAAGGGCTGATGATGATAATGATGATGATAAAGATGCATCGTTTTCTACAAGCACACGACTTCATATTAAGGAGTTCATCATTTGTATCAGTTGGATGTCAAAAGCTTTTTCTGATCCATGTTCTAGAGATCAGTATTACACACTCAGCCAATAACTAAAATTGTGAAGAATCTATTATAGGACAATGAAATTGCACAGCACTTTCAGATTTAGTGTCACCATTATTTTGTTTGCATGGATGGCGCAGTAGCTTAATTTGTACAGTGATGGTGTGGACATCGAGTCCACCATAACCATACTGGATAACAATTTTTGTAATCAACTAATTATTGTTATCATTGATTAAATGTTTTTAAAGGCCGTTTTAATTCAGAATTAAGAACTTAGGTCTAGTGCAGAAGGCACTTTCGTCTTACTACGGAATTCAATATTCGATCTATAGATAGATCTGTAGATTTTAGATTCGTTTTTGACATAAGCTCCATACAAAATATGTCAAACACGAATCTCGAATCTCAAAATCCTTGTCCTCATCCTCATCCTCTTAGCGTTATCCCAGTTTCAATCTGGGGTACGCTTTCTAATCTAACCGGATTTGGCTGAATATTAGCTTTTCCACGGAGCGACTGCCTGTCTGACCTCCGCAACTCGAAGGGATAGCGATATTCCATGATTTAGACTAGTGTCAGTTTATTTAGAAGGTAGGTACTGACGCCCTGTAACGACTGTCAAAGATCTTCATGACAACCGGGACCGACGGCTTAACGTGCTCTCCAAAGCACGGGACAAGCGATAATTAACAATTCAATACGCACATAACTCCGAAAAGTCATTGGTGCGCGCCATTGATTCGAACCCGATACCCTCTGTATGGCAGTCTGTTGGTCAGTATATCCACTCGGTTATCGCTACCTACAATTACTATATACTTGGAATCTCAAAATCCATGTATGGATCAAATATTGAAAATGGCCATTAGAGGACCCGTTAGTCTTGACATATGTACCATTAGTTTTATTATATCCTTCATAGCTGATACGATGAGTGTCCTGATTTCGTGTACCCCTTTCCATAACCTCATGGTGAGACTGTTCATGAATTTAATTGGTCGCAATCCATCACGGCCACAAATTGGAACCAATACTTACGGTTAGTGGACGCCGCGCAGTGGGCACCTACCTTTATCTTTGGATAGTGTAATCCTAGCGACCGAGTCCTGTCGGCTTACTGCATAGGAAACTTTTAGTAGATTGCTGCGCTAATATGTTTGTACGTTTTGAAGTTTTGGATTGGAAACTGATCTGGCTGTTTTACTGTTGGTGTTGTGAAGAATTATTTGTGATAGGTGCGTGGATATAGCGCTTTTGCCAGAGAAATGTGTACCAGTCTAAATTATTGCTTCTCACTTAAACACTTACCTCTAAATACTTTATATGGTACTAATGGATGCGGTAAAATATGCCCGATTTTAAATTAACCGTTTCTGCCCAATCCTGTAGGTATTTCGAAAAATCTCTTCTTAGTGAATCCCTACGGTTCTCAAGGAACGTACATGCCAAATTTCAGCTTCGCAGTTGCGCCTATAATTTTGGCTGCTTTTGCCTGTCAGTCAGTCAGTAACGAAAAATGTGATATATACGAAGATTGATAATGAAGAAAGAGGAGCTTTTGAAGTCGTTTTTTAAACGTAGATTTGTTATTAATTCATGTATAAATGATTACTGATTTTATTGCTTAAAACGTAAATAATTTTTATTTTTTACGCCTGTATCCCCGAAGAGGTAGACAGAGGTGTAATATTACAACCACATTTCGCCATGATTTTTTTAGATCCCACGTAATAGGGGGCGAGCCTACTGCCGTACCAGGCTTATTACCAGACTCCGTGCTGCTACTGAGAATTTCCTAACGGAAAAACCCAATAACACTATGCCCGACCCGGGAATCGAACCCGAGACCTCCCAATCCCACGCGCACATTTATGCCGCGAGACCAACGAGGCAGTCGTAAACAAAACGTAAAAAATACACGGCGTTAAAACTCAGTTTGACGTGCGTGCCAAAGCTCGTCGTAAACAAACGCTTGACAAACACTCCGCGACAACAACAAGGGTCGGGTAGCAAGATATTCTTTTTTTAAATGCGTGGGCATAGCTCCAACTTTCTCCTGAGGACCTTGTCTGAACGGTGGGACTCATATATGTTGCTGGCATGGATGGGACTACACTGCCTTCCTAACAGCAACTGAGTGTGTCTCATGCCCTAACTTATTCATTATTTTTATTATTACTAACATTACTTTTATAAGAATGTGTTACTAACATAATTGAATGAATGGAACTTGTTTTCTAAGTAATAAACAAATCAATAATATAAAAAAAAACTGTAGGCATCCCCTGGTTTATAATATTAGCATGGCTAGTATAGTTGTAGCGTAATGTTTTGAGATGCATCTATAATTACTACTAACAAATTTTAATGGTTAAAATGTAAATACCACACGGCATACAAACGCTCAGTTTGACGTGCGTGCCAAAGCTTGTAAACAATCGCTTCACAAACACAATATAAACCATGGGGGCGGACCACTTACTTGATGGGTGTTCATTATTATTATTTGATCGAAGAAAATATGAAGCTAGAATTGACACACTATAAAATCTTATATCTTATACTAATATATAAAGCTGAAGAGTTTGTTTGTTTGGTTGAACGCACTAATCAGGACCGATTTGAAAAAATCTCAGTGTTAGATAGCCCATTTATCGAGGAACGCTATAGGCTATATAACATCACGCTGTGAGTGACGGGAGTGGAGCAGTAGCCTTACATTACGCGGGTGTAGCCGCGGGTGTCCTTTAGTAAGAAATAAAAGGGCTGATGTCAACAACAACGCCTTGCGCACAATGTAATTATCAATAATTACATTGTGCGCAAGGCGTGCGAATGGTAGATATCAGTGCTCTAATCATTATCTTCGTCATAGCGATATCCCAGTAACATCCAAGATTTTGCACTTTAGAGACCATCCAGATTTAATAAATATTAGCAATCAATGCGTTTAACTTATTTTTATAACTTATATTTATTCACCCGCGTCCTGAGGGAACTACTTCGGATACCCGGTTAGTTTATAGCCTAAGTTACTCCTTGGTACATCAGCTATCCGCCGGTGAAAGTCCCTTCGAAATCGGTCCAGCCGTGAGATTAGCGAGAACAAACAGACAGACAGTCAGGCACACCGACAGACAGACAGACAAAAATTGTAAAAAATGTCATTTCGGATGTACCGTGTATACATCCATATGCATAAAGTAAAAAGCAGTTATTTCAATATTACAAACAGACTCTCCAATTTTATTTATGTGTAGGTATAGATGCACACTATTGTGGTTCTAGAATAGAATGACCCGACTTGCAATAATTATCTTATGTTCAGGAAAAAACAAGCAACGCTTCATATTATTTCGCTACTTTCGTCCAATGCTTTTGCCTGCTCCTAATAGTTCATGAGCATTACCGATATTGACAAATGGTTACAGTTACAATTGCCATTTTATCGCAAGTAAAATATGATATATGACGTCACAAATCAAAATGGCGGCCGGGATATTGAAGCACTAAAACTGGTTTTCTGGTTTGTTTGATTATTGGCTAGCTTTTTGGGATTTTTGTCTATTTAGTTATAGAAGCTTGAAAATGTCCTGGTGTATCCAAATGACAGTAGAGTTCTTGTTATATTGGGTCAATTTTTCGGTTGTTGTAGAGCTGATAGTGTTAACTAGCCTTTCGCAACTGATTGCTAAAGTTAAGCAAAGATTACAAGGTCAAAATTTGGATGCGTGACCGTTCGTTTCATTTACATCAAAGCGCTACCGTGCTTCAGAGGGTACGTAAAGACATCGGCCCTTGTTCTTTTCTCAGGACAAGAACAGTCAGGCCATGTCGGAGACCTTCAGTTGGTCTATAAACACTGACACCAGAGCTGGCCACATAATTACTCGTATAAAAAAGTGTGGTTTGGAAGGAATTACCTTCCATGCTGATTATTTTTCTTAGCTCTGGAACAAAATAAGTATTTCACTTAACATATTCATGCATGCCACCATTTTGTTTTATAACATGATCGATCACCCTAATCAGATTAGCCGATATTTCCGCACATGTCTAGAATCAGTTAATTACTAATGTGTAGCCTATGTAACGCGACATCCCGCCGCTGCAACAAACAAACAAACTAACAAACACGAGATGTATAACGAATACAATTGATAGTAGGTACCTATTGTTTGATAGTCTATGTAAAAGTTATTTTATATGTGTGTTTTGAATTCAGAATACTCTGTTTTTAGTCTAACAGAAAAAAACAAAACATTCGATCTTTTTTATTTACTGTGCCACCGTGAATTTTACGCTTTATAGTCCTGATACACCTGAGCATTCATCTGTAACAGCGTTCACTTGTACATCGAGCATTCTCCTTTTTTGTTTTGTCGTACAGAACAAGGAACAGAGCCGAACATTGCCACGAACATTTTTACAATGTTTCTAGTGAACGCTCTTATCAGCAAATACATTCGTAAGAATGCTTATTACAGGTAAATGCTCGAATGTATCAGCACCATTGGCATTAAATCTTGGTTCGCAGTAGTTTTAACAAACATTTAACTAGCTGAAACGTGAGGCGACCGGTTACATCACTGGGCTATACACACACATTAGCGCAGTGATATAACCACCCTCTTCATGCCTCTATGGTTCAAGTGTCACCCCTACACTTTTTCGGGCCTTCGCACAGGAACCACTGCAGTGCCCCCAACGTCATCCCTAATCTGCTCGTCCTCCCATCAGGTCGGCGACTCCTTTGATTTTGCGACAAGCTTCTATGGCTGACAGTTATCACCTTCCAGCGGGCGATCCATCTGCTCGATTGCTTTCAATGTGATAAAAAAACAACTGGTACTTCTAGAGATAAGTGCACTTCAACAAACATTTCAGATTTATAACTTAAGTATAGTTTGTCCCTATTAAAACACGCCAATCTGTACTACGTTAGAATTTTTAACAAACTGCTGCAAAATTCTTTCGCTTTTTCACGAATAAAATGAAACATTTTTACAACGAATTTTCAAATTGGTTTACATAGCAGAATGCCGCTTTATAATCGGTTTACTAGTTTTTGTATTGAATTTGTTTAACGGAAGGACCAGAGAGGCATATGACTAGACCTCAATGTAACACATATGAGCTTTGTTATCATCAGGAATAGTACGGCTGCTTCTCGATATTATCGCTTCGTGAAGTGACCGGGGACCACAATTTACACTTCACTGGGCCTCTGGGTTCTGGCTATGACGAAGATAATAATAGACATTATCAGTAATCACCTTGACAAGCTTGTCGGGAGTCCTTACAAACAATCAATCAACGGTCACAAATACAGAATCGAAACAATAAATTGTGCATCTCACAAAGATTTGTCTCGTATGGGGATCGAACCCAAAACACTCTTCAAACCGCTTAAAATAGTTCAAGGTAAAGTTGAAGCAAAGATATATAACAATTGGAGCTTAGAACTAAACTAGATTCCTTAGTATATGCACACATCGTGATCAAAATAAGGACGGTCCTCTCTATTCTAAGCCCACGCTTCCATAAGCCATTTAATAAATACCGATTGCAATAAAAATGGAGACAAAACAGTATAATAAAACAATTCAAACAACTTACGCGGCTGACTATACAAGCATAGACGAACAGAACCGGGCGAAGCCCTAGTTAAACAATGCTATTCCAGTTTGCTTAGTAAATATTAATCGGCATATTGTTATCCATCTATTTGCGTTTAGTTCAACAACCCGTGTACTTTGTAATTATTTCATTAAATCATTATTAACTATTAATCATTAGTCTGCAATGAAATAGTGGTATTCTGTCAAACAATCGTTGCTAAATGGTAAAGTAATTATTGCAGTATATAGAATTAATTCGGTGGGTATATCGGAAATTATTGTGAAATTGTTTAACTGTGCAATTGTCGCTTAAAGCTTAGGTCAGTGGGTAATGATTTGAAAATGGTAAGTAATTGTGTAATTAGTTTTGTGTTTAATAGATTGATATATTAATATAATGTGATACTATAGTAATTGTATACGAGAGGATAGATCTGATTGATAGTAAATGCTGGCCGAGTTCTATCGACATATCAAAGCATTGAATGTAGATTTACAGTAATTGGAAACAAGATTGCAGGAGATAGCTACGATTTGAGAGGCAGTGATAGCATAGTGAAGATGTTAATGGAGATAAAACACCCGAGACACATCGCGTTGCAGAGGGCCAGGATTCAAACCCTCAGCTCGCACCACTTACTTTAAAAGTAAGTGGTGCGAGCTGAGGGTTTGAATGTAATTGATTGTTAATTTTAGCAGGAGATACGAAAATGTAGTAATAGATGGATGTTTGTTACTCTTTCAAACAATCTCTCTCAAAAACAAAAAAGGAATTTAAATGAAACTTTGCTGAAATAAAGCTTATAGGTACGTCAAAATATTTTGTCACGATAGCTGACACTAACGCGGGTTAAGCCGCGGGTGGGATCTAGTTCACAGCAGATCTAGCTAGATGTTTTTTGTATATGAGCGAATCATTGTGTATCTGCCCTAGTTGACCCTCTTCAATGTTTATACCTAGGACAAGATTTAGCCGTCAGACCCTGTTGTAATGAAGTTCGTTGACAGGCGTTTCAAGAAAATTACAACCATATATTTAGAATCTCATATTGACCGCAGAATATAGTAGCTATACCATTGGGTTGCAGAAGTCAGGATAAAATGTCAAATCCAAATCTAATAAGTCTATAAAGCGGCTCTGGAACTCTTAGAAGAGAGTCTCGCGTTGCCATCAAGACAAATAAAGTAAATAATAATCAGGCGGATTCCTTATCTAGCTTAGTGAAAATTTTCTTATAAATTACCCATAGAATATAAAAGGCACTTTAAACAGCACATAGTTTACCTAGCATTTGCAAAACTTGATAAAAATCTCCTTAAAGGGTGCTAGTTAATTTGAGCTCCGCTTTAGTTCCGAGGAGAATTTCACTTAATATAAAATATCTGAAGTATATTGCGTCCGCTATCTTACGATGCTTCCTTGACAGTTTATGAAGGCGCTTCCAAATAACGCTCAACTTTACTGCGAAGCGCACTTTGTGTATCTTAAAAATAAGCCGTGCTATTAATTATCTACTGGCTGTGCCACGTTTCTTTAGGTTTTCAAATACATTACTGATGATAAAATATATCTACTCACATCTCTAACTATCTAATATATCTATCTAAACGTCACGCCTGTCTCCCATTGGGGTAGGCAGAGATTATGGAACGCCAAATGCTCCAGTTCAAACATACCTCTTTCGCTTCCTCGACATTCATTAACCTCGTCATGCATGCTCGTCGGTTATGGCTACTTTTGATTTGGCCCTTCCACAGTACGTCTCCAATTTGGTTGGCGTTTCGGGCGTCCTCTACCAACATCTCCATTCATTCTTACTCGATACACTTCTTTCGTAAATCTCCTTGCATCCATCCGTTCCAAATGTCCAAACCATCGTAACAAACCTTTCTCAATCCTTGGCACTACATCTTCTTTCAAACGAGTTTCGACTTTCTCGAATAACCCTATTTCTCACTTTATCTATCATTCTTACTCCGCACATACGCATATACGCCCTTATCTCCACAGCATTAATTCTACTTTCATGCTTCTTCCAGACGCACGATTCACTTCCATACATCAGTGTTGGCACCAAAACTCCCTGTAATATAGCAAGGCGAGCCTTACTCGGTATAATTTTACTGCTAAGAATGGTCTGTAAGGCGCCATTCACACAATTTCCTGCTTTCACTCTCCTTTCATTATCTCCCTCACATTTTCCATCTCTTGTAAACATTGACCCTAAATAGACAAACTCATTCACTTGTTTCGAAGAATTGGAAAGAGACGGAAACAAGATGTGACTCTAGTTTCATAACATTTTCTGCATAGTGCGAAAAGCCACAAAAACCATTAAGTAAAGTGACCTTCCCTCGTTTATCTTCTAAACTGTAGTATTTATGTAGGTATGTAAAATATGTTTATAGCTAATGTAGGATGCACTTTCAATGAACATTATAACGGTTCATTGGGCTTACTAATTCAGGAGTAGGTACCAAATAGTCAATTAAATTAAAGCGATAAAATGAATAGTAATAATAATACTTACAATTATCAAAGTTTTATCTTTAGAACACCAGGTAAGAGCTTCTTCAGAACCTTACATGACGCGTGGCTAAATATACAGTTGGCAAGCCAATAATCCTATAACTATCCGGTCCCACAGGTTTGCCTGTAAAAATAATTGATAAACTACCCAATCTGCCACTCTACACCCTACCTTCTAAAACCTACCCATATCTAATTCTACCCTATCCTTAACTATACCTATGCATATCTAAGGTGTCTACGTGTAGTGTACCTATATCTAGGTGAGCAGGCGAGCGCAAGTATTTGGAGCGGATTCCTATCATAACTCAGTATTACGCGGCGGATTGTATTTATTGAGCAGCTTAGCTCAGCTACCGCTGCGATATTGCTATTCATATTGACCTGTGTTTAATAATCTGCTGTAGCCGGTTATCATTTTATATTGATTAGATTATGGGAATGAATTATTTTAAATCAATGTATACTTATGTTATAAAGCTGAGATGTATGCGTATCTGAACATATTCATCTCAGATATAGAAAACGATTGCCGCCTTATTATAAAACATCGGTAAAATTAATTCGAAGTTTAGTCCTAAACTATTTTGCCTAAAATTTATTATAAGTGTTCTATATATACATTACAATGAACCTGGTATTATATTTAGACCTTGTTTTATATTATTACGGGTTATATTACGGGTTTATTTTTTTGTACGGTAGCTTATTTTATACAAAGTGTTGTCTTGTGTGAGAATCAAACCCACGATACTCAACCAAGGGGCGAGACGTTCGGTAAAACCACTACGTTTTCTATTTTTGTTTATCTGTCTGTATACCTACATAAAATTCTTGCGTAACTGACTGACTTACTGGCAGACAACGTACAGCCAAAACTATTGGGCGCAAAAAGTTGAAATTTTTCATGTATTGTCTTTGGTGACCGTAGGGGTCCACTAAGAAGGGCTCTCTCGAAATCAGACGGAATCGGGCAGATACAGTTCAATAAAAACAAAATGTGAAAGCGTAGCTTCTGTTTCGGTGAATACCTGAATAAGATCGGACGCGAGGCATCGGCAAATTGTCAGCATTGTGGTGATGAGCAGGATACAGCACAACATAATTATATACATACATAGACTCACGCCTGAAGGGGTAAAAAGAGACTACGGAACGCCATTTGCAACGATCCTGACATACTGCTCTTGCTTCATTCACTGCCATCAAGTTTCTCATGCATGCTCTTCTCTTAAGGGTACTTCTGACCTGTCCTTTTTTTAGGATGTCTCCAATCTGGTCAGAGAACGTCCGCCTAGGTCTTCCCCTTTGTCCTGTCCCATTCACACTTGCCTTATATATCTTCTTTCTCAGTCTATCGTCGTCCATCCTCTCCATGTGCCCAAACCATCTTAACAACATGCCTTTCTCAATGCTTGTCACTACATCTTCTTTTACCCCACAACACTACAATTACATACAGCACAACACACGCTAAAAAAGTGTTCTGCATGGGACTCTCAGCGGCAGGTTCTAGTTGAACGCATCGGACAAAACCTCTCTCTGCCATCAGTAGTGTCTTTCATGCTGGAGGCGACAGATAACTGGAAGGAAGTAGTTTCTTTCTGTGAGACTGTTATGATACAGAAGGAGGCCGCTGAGCGGGACCGAGAAAGAGGAGATCCCTTCTCGAAGAAGGAGACGTCGAACTGGCAATCGCTCTGTCACCTACATTTTATATACCCTCTGCCTGTTCTTTCTCGCTCCGAGCCGACGGCCCTCCGAAGTCGTTAGCGTCTCAAAATAGGGGTTTTGGGCGCTAAATAACGGCTTTCGAGACGACGGTGGTACGTAGTGGTCACTTGCCACCGTGTGTGTGTGCATTACACACCATGATGTGCCTTAATGGCGTAGCACAGAAGGACCACCGGTAGCATAAATCATTCCCCGGAGCCCTCCCTATTGTGTATAAGATGGCCACCGAGGAGGTTTTAGTGCGGTAAACATCCCACACACCCCGGCCATTCCCCTAGAAGACCGGACAGCCTTTAGAAGGTTTCCCCTCGAAAAAAAAACAAAGAAAAAGTTGCGTGCATCCTCTAACCTAACATAAACTAGAAAGTTATCTCCTCTCAAGTAGGTTATCCATAAACCACGCATCTTCAGTAATCCCACTTCCACTTTCATTTCCCTCAGATCAATCCTTGCACAATTGAACATGCATAAGACAAGACAAAGAGGCAAGTCACTCCGAAGTAGCAATTAATTAGCACGATATTGCGCTAGCATTGTTTCTACTGCTCATATGCATATTGAGAGCGTTTATACGAGATGGGTCTACGACACAACTACATAAACTTCAACATTTCTTTTTTTCAAAGCATCACGCCTGTATACGGTAAGAGGTAAGCAGATGTGTAATATTACACACATATTTCGCCTTATGAATTTTTAGGTCCACGTAATGGGAGCAAGCCTATTGCCGTTACCGAACATATGGCATTATTGCCAGACTCCGTGCTGCTACTGAGAATTCGGAAAACTTAGACTCTCTTTTGCTCGATCCGGGAATCTAACCTGGGACCTCCCGATCAGCAGATGCATACGCTCTCAACTGGACCACGGAGGCAACCAACTGAATAAATTTTAACAATTCACGCATTTACTACTGACTTCGTCCGCGGGTCCGCCCGCGAGAACTATACACTCAAACCGTGAAACCGTACAAAAATCTATTCAGTAATTTTTAAGTTTATCGCGTACAGACAGACAGACAGAGATTTTATTATTTCATTCAGCTACAAAATAACATAAATTATTTAACTTAGAAACATTAGCTGTAGGTATAACAACTCTGAGATTCCACACATAACTTCAAAAAGTCAGTGGTGTGATGGGTTTGAACTCGAGCTCTCTGACTAGAAGTCTCTTAGGCTCTCCACCTAGCTATAGGCCTCGTAGACAAGTGGCATTTGTTTCCTATTTCTAATGATGTTTTGCCCCTGTTGATTTTTATTATAAGTACAGCGGGACTATTGCTTAATTTAGTTTTGGATGCCTCAGTCGCAACACTTTACTCATTTTGCTACTGCCGCTTTTATTATTTAAATTTAATATAAAAAGAAAAAAGACAATAAATATTTATTTTACCACAAAAGGCACACATAAAACTGCCATATAGGAAAAACTAAGTACCTAAGTAAGTAACAAGTCTATTACAAAATTATCGTATTAGCAGATTGTTATTTCTGCTCGCTGGCAACACCACACTTTCCAGCTGACCAATCGGGAGCCGTCTACCTCCATTGGTCAATAAAGCAGAAGCCAAAAAATAAATACAAAATTAACGTGGAAACTGACACTTATTCAAAGTTTACATCGCAAGCTAACATCGCAATAATATGTAGAACTAACATATGTATTGTTCTAGTGTACACGACGCTCATAATGATACACTAAGCCCACTGACCATCAATATAATCCAGGACATATGTGTGCGTGCAACACAGAGAGACACGACAGATGAACGCCCACAAACGCAGCTCGGCAGAGCGTTATATTTTTTTAACCGACTTCTAAAAAAAAGGAGTCTCTCAATTCAGTTGTAATATTTTATGTTCATTAACTTAGAAATCTTTGTCATTTTAAAGATAGATAGATATTGGCATACGGGGTTTATCATGGTAATCATGTGGCAATCGGCACGCCTGCATGCTTCCAAAAACGAACCCATACCCGAATATGAAACGCTAATTTGAAACCGCTCCCGAGACTCCTACATAGTATTCTATTAGTCAATTCACTAGGCAGTCACTGTCTATTTTCTTCATAATTTTATTATTTATGCAGTTGCATAGAAGAAATTGGAATTTGCACTAAGCAAGAAATAAATAATTTTTTTAGTGCACCCCTTTGATCTCCAAGGAACATACATGCTGAATATCATCTTGTTTGTTTTTCGTGTGAGTGTGTGGCCAACTCTAGTGTCGGAGTTTTCAGACCGCCCGAAGGCCTCCGACATGGCCTAAAGATTCAGCTGCTTGCGCCTTATAGATTTGACTATACGTTCTCTGTCAGTCGGTGTCAAGACCAACTTGCATACTACATTTAGATAAGAAAATTCCTTTTACTTAGGGTAATCTTTTTGCTAGTATACAATAGAGAATTGTCTATCCTTCTATTCATGTATAATCTATTCAAATATAAAAGACATAAGACCAAGATATTTTATTTTCTATATTCTTGTATCTTATATATCATACTTGATTTAAGCTTGTTCAACACAAGTTCAACACAGACACACGACCTATGTTACTCACACACTGACACAACTGCACATATGCACGATGCACGTATGCGCATATACACATATGATAGTTTGACAGCAGACGAGCGTGTCACGATGTTCTGTCATAAATCGTCACGGTTCAAGGAAGCCGGACACTAGATGTACATTAAAGGCGAGGGCATGTTTATAAGCGGTAGCGATAGGCACAGTGGATAATCTAAATAATTTGTTTAATAATAAATATTGCAAGTACCGATGGCCGTGGGGCAGGAATGTTCTAGAGTGGCGGTCGTATACTGGAAGTGGCAACAGGGGTAGGCTTTCGGCAAGGTGGACCAACGATTAGTGTAAGATCGCAGGAAGCGGTTGGATACGGGTGGCTCGACATTGGTATGTATGAAGAACCTTCGGAGTGGCCTATATCTTGCAGTAGAGGTATCTTGGCTAATATTATGCAGCAAATATTAATATTAGTTTTGGTCACCATCATTATCGTCCGTGTGGTGACGGATTAAGAATACGGAATGTCACCACCCCATATCATCCCATGGGTGTCGTAAGAGCCGACAGAGGGAGCATATTATGCAGAGAACAGCACTGTAAGAGAAGGAAAACTTGATACAAATCCTATACCAACCCGGCCAGCGTGGTATAGTAAGCCAATTCCTCCTTTCAAAGGAGAGGCCTAGTCCAGCAGTGGACTCTTAAAGGCTGATGATGACATTATCGTCCTAGCGTTATCTTGTTTGCATCCAAGACTTGACTTAAGATCCTATGTCCCCTAGATGGGGCAGAGGGTATCCACAGTGCTCTGCCATTCCGTTCGGTCTTGAGCTTCTCGCTTTATTTCGCTTCAGGTCTTGTCTATGTTTTGCTCCTCCGCGATGATGGTCCGCCGCCAGGTCTGTTTTGAGCCGCCACGTTTTCGCTTTTCTTGGGGATTCCAGTCTAGGGCTTGTCTTGGTATATGTTCGGGATCCCTTCGGAGCGTGTGGCCGATCCAATTCCACTTGCGGCGTTTTATCTGGTGGTCGATCGGAGTCTCACCGCAGCGTTCCCATAGCTCTACGTTAGACATTTTTTCGGACCAGAAAACACCGAGAATACGGCGAAGGCAGTGATTGACGACGACCTGAAGACGACGCCAGATGTCTTTCGTTGGAACCGAGCACTAGTTTGATCAAATATAACAGAGTATTAGCTTTTCCAGAGAACGACTGCCCTCTGACCATATCCAATAAGTATAGCTATATTCCATGGCTTAACCAGCATTAGTATATTCAATGCTGACGTCTTATAACGACTGTCAGAGACCTTCATGACAGCCGGGATGGCCGGCTTAATGTGTAGTTGTAGTGTGTAGCAGCCGGTTATTAATTTCCCGTCTCCGAGGCACGGAGAAATTAATTAATTATTAAATAATTAATTAATTTCTTATTATATTAAATATTAAATAATTCCTGGGTCGGGCAGTGTTATTGGGTTTTTCTGTCACGAAATTCTCAGTAGCAGCACGGAGTCTGGAAATGTGACCGGTACGGCAATAGGCTCGCCCCTTATTACGTGGGACTAAAGTATATCTGACGAAAAGTGGGTGTAGAAATACACCTCTGCCTACCTCTTCGGGGTTATAGGCGTGACACTATGTATATGTATGTATGTATGTATGTATAATTAACAATTGTATACGCACTAGACGCTCTACATTGGTCTTGAAGTTAACTGGGCTATTGCTACTTATAATAAGCAATCAATGGCTAAAGTATCGTCTCTGTATAAGCCAAATGGCGACAAAATAACCACAAGATATTTCAAAATCGCTCCCTCCTGTGAATATAACCCGACTGTGATATAATAACTGTAGTGCGAGTTAAGTGTGGCTAAGACGAGGCGGCGCCGGGTGAGGCGTATGTATGTGAACTGCGCCGTCATACGTGTGACAGACAGACAGATTAGCGCATGTTAGTTAGTATATGTGTGGTATTGTGACCTAGATATTTGTTTCTTTGAAACCTTGGATTGTGCAGGTAGATTAGTAGGATTTATGCTAAGATAAAGGTCATGACTGTCATGAGTTTGATTCTCAAATAAGACAAATTCTGAAATCTCTCAAAGCGGCAGTGCTAAACTGTGAGACGATTACCTGAGCCTTCTTTATCTAGGCAGTCAAATATGAATCCAATACTTAACACTGAACTGCCATAACTTTTAGATCTACAGATCTAATAATCCTTGCCTGCATGACACCGTCAATATAAATGTACAATATGTCGTCAAAGTAAAGCAACGCTTGTAAAGGTCACAACTTGGATAGGTGACCGCGTCTTTGGCTTAAGAGCGCTACCATGCTTCGGAGACCCGTAAAGCCGTCGCGTGACGTGCTCAGATGGTTACTCAGGACAAGAATCGCTATAAACTTTCACTTCACATACACAAAAAAAGAAAGAAAATTATTGCCCGTATGTCGTAGTTGTTAAAGCGGTCCCATCGCAGCATAGTATTATACCGAGTGTTGTAGGTTCGATCCCGCACGAGACAACACTTTGTGTGATCCACAAATTCTTTTTTTACTTTTTGCCCTTTGATATAATGTTTATTAAGTCTCCCACGAAACAGGACTGATTCCTAGTTCTAGAAATGTCATAAAAAAATATAAGAGACTAGAGGACGCCAGCAGCTACGCCTGCATTTTTTTTTTAAATTTACCCGTTTTGGCCGATCCCGTGGGAATTTCGGGAAATCCCTTCTTAGTGCACGCTAACGGTCCCCAAGGAACATACATGCCAAATTTCAGCTTCCTGCGCCCAATAGTTTCGGCTGTAGCGTGTCTGTCAGTCAGTCAGTAACGCAAGGATGTTATATATTAAGATTAATGAAATATTCGATATTATTTATTGATCATACTATCCATTAACTGTTCGACAGTTACTTGCTAATTTAGCTCAGCACCGTTAATTCATTATCCTAGTGGCTAGTTACAAAACATTACGTTCTGTTTGCCAAATGAGGGCCCATCGTGTTACTAGATCTGTTCATTAGATGTATAGTCCGATGTTTTGATGTATTGATTTAAAATTCCACATTATATCTTGGTCTGACTCTGGAGTTTTAACTTGTGTCTAGTGTACAATATAGCTTTATCTAATCATCATCATCATCGTCCAAGCATTATCCCGGTTGCATCCAAGACTAACACGCCTTGGAGCCCGAGCTACGCTTACTAGTCTAACCAGATATGACAGAATATCAACTTTTCCACAGAGCGACTGCCGTCTGACCTCCGCAATCCAAAGGGATAGCGATATTCCATGGTTTAGACCAGTATCAGTTTATTTGAGGGTACTGACTCCCCGTAACGATTGTCAAAGATCTTCATGACAGCCGGGACCGACGGTTTAACGTGCTCTCCGAGGCACGGGGCAAGCGATAATTAACAATTTAATACGCACTTAACTTCGAAAAGTCATTGGTGCGCGCCGTGAATTCGAACCCGATACCCTCTGCATGGCAGTCCATTGGTATCTCCACTAGGCTATCGCTGCCTAGTAATATAGTTTTATCTAATATTGGGTAATAAAGTTATTTTACAGAGAACAGGTTTAACTGAACAATACTATAATTTGCAGAAACTTTATTTGACGCAAAAGCCACTTACACTGAAGCTCCACCCATTTATGTGGCTTAAATCAAATGAGATAGAAAACAAAGTAATACGTCAGAAGTTACTTTCAAATATCAACATTTATGCATTTTTACTTCGGCTAAAAGTCAATCTACATACATGTAAAGTACTATTTAGGCCAAAAACTCAGCTAATTATAATTAATTTTAAGACCTATGAAGGCAACGCAGAACTTCACCCAACACATCATCCTCCTAGCGTTATCTCAGTTTCAACCTGGGGTCAGCTTACTAGTCTAACCGGATTTGAATATTAGCTTTTCTACAGAGCGACTGCCTGTCTGACCTCCGCAACCCGAACGGATAGCGATATTCCATGGTTTAGACTAGTGTCAGTTTATTAAGAAGGTAATGAAGCCCTATAACGACCGTTAAAGATCTTCATGACAACTGGGTCCGACGGCTTAACGCGCTCTCCGAGTCACGGGACAAGCGATAATTAACAATTCAATACGCATAGTATCTTCTTGGGTTTACGCGAATGTTACACATTGAAATTAAACTACAGTTTACGGATTTTATCGCGTTGTATTAGTTTCACTAAGTTCAGTTCAGAACGAAGAACATCGTTTTCTTCCAAGGATGATACGAGAGGCTATTGAAATTAAAAAACACCCTAATTTCAATAGGGAAGATGGTTGGAATGTTCCTCCAGCTTGGGACCCTGTCATAAGGCTAATGAAACCCAAAAAGGACAAAGTCACCAGAAGACCTAAGGACACTGTGAGCTCATTCTGCGTAAATAGTAACACCAGTAGTTGAAAAATGTTCGGGTACTTTGAGATAACTTATACATTCAAGAAAAAGACAAATATCACCTCAGTCTGCCGTGAACATGAATTCTGTAAAGAATTCGAAACGTCAGCTAGTAATAAATTAAAAATATAGTTTCTAGATCTTTAGTTTCAAATGTAATAACTTAGTGAAACCAATACAACGCGATAAAATTCGTAAACTGTAGTTTAATTTCAATACGCACATTACTCCGAAAAGTCTTTGGTGCGCGCCGTGGATTCGAGCCCTGTGCATGGCAGTCTGTTGGTATCTTCACTAACGCTGCCTCACCCAACACACGCCTAAATAAATGACAAAAGAAAAATAATCAACAACAAGCTTCACTACCAAGTACCAATTCAAAACTATCTATTTTAATGTTACACAAGATTGTTGATCGTTCCAGTCACAAGATATTGTAAAGACACCACACATAACAATATAACAGTATCTGTAACATGGAAGTTTGCCATACGCCGTAGATGGAAAATCTAGGTGTCCTCAAGGAGTTGCTAAGTAATCGTACACACTGCAACTCGATTTAAGCGTCGATAGTGAGGACAGTAAAGCTTTGTGCACATGAGTAATACAAAGAGAGTGGTCAGGATTAATAATACAAAGTTTCACTACCCCATTTCATTTAAGGGGTGTCGCAAGAGGTGACTAAGGAATACACGATACGAATAGTATCTTTGGAAAGCGACAGCAAACTTGAGGACACTCGGTTACAAGTAATAGGTTATAAGATAATTTTAGAAGCTAGCTGACCTGGCGAACTTCGTACCGCAGATCGCCACTTTTGGTTTTTTTTTCATTTTCTTTTCATAAAGACTTTCTCCTGAAAATGGCGAACAAATAAAAGAAAGATTTATCAATTTTGGTGCAGTCGTTCGGAAGTTATGCGCGTACAAATATTTCTGTGATTCATTTTTATTTATATAGATTACATTGTAACTGCGGGTTTAACTCTCGAGAATTAACTAATTTTAATATATTAATACCTTTGTTTTTTGTGATTTTTCGACTGGTTTACAATAGTCAATTGTCGCGAGTTTATAACCAAGAAAATTGGCTAACTTCGTTTAGTAAATTTTATGGTGTCAAGAAATCGCGAAATCTTAAAATCTATTATGACATTCACCTTGCATGATAAAAGTACAAAAAAAGCACAGCAGCTTGAGTACCGTTCTCTAAAATCATCATCATCATCATCATCCGCCTGCCATAGGATCCACTTCTGTATATAGGCCTCTCCAATGGCACAGCCGTGCAGTGCGCCCCATCTTCGGAATTTCGTGTCCCGCCAAATAGGTAAATGTAATAGCCTTAAATGAAAACACAGAGCGGTTTCGGTGCTTGGTCATAGTAGCGCGGGCAGCCCGCGCGCGGGCCGCGCGCGTCGCCGCGCGCGTCTTCATGTGTCCGTAGTGGCGCGTTTGCGGGTGCGGTGTACAGTGTTTGTCAAATTTAGGATCGCGGCTTGATTAATATGAATTTTCAGTTAGATGACGTTAACACTCACCATAGCAACACTATGTCAATTGTTCACCAAATTCGCAACTAACTGATAACAAGGCTGTAGCCGTGCGGATAATATAACCGCCTCACGGTCTGAAGGCGTGGGTTCAAATCACATTCATAACGCTTATAATAATTTTGGTTTTTATGATATTTGGAAAATCTTTATAAATATTTGGCAAATATTAAAAATAATATTTTGAATAAAAATTGGAAAATTCTAGTAACTTCAGGAACGACTGGAAGGGTTAAAAAGAGATATGTGGTAATGTAAATAAATAAAACAAATTAGAATTTATATAGATACTTTGCATTTTTAAGTTCAACATTATATAATACTAGCTTTTGCCCGCGGCTTCGCGCGCGTTGAAGTCGGGGTAACATTAATTTACTTGCAGTCTCAGGTTGTGTGAGGCTCCTGATTAGTCTAAAGAGTTCAGAAACTCTATAGAGTACAAAGTAATTCGGTCAATATCCATGACATTATCTACCATTATATATACCGAATATATATCTATAAACACTTTCACATTTACAATATTAGTAGAGTATTTCTGAAGATTGACTGATATGTAAGTAACCTATCTTTAGGATTCCCTAGCCAAAGGCTAGGAGGCTTAAAACTGAACCCCTGATAGATTCGCCATGTCTGTCTATGTATCCGTTTCTATGTCACAGCTACTTTATGCCAAAACTATTAAGACTACAAATTTCAAAATTGGTAAGTAGATGTATTCTGTGAACCGCTTTATGATTTATATACAAAAAAAAATATCTGTCCTATACTAGCGGGGTGCCTCTGGAGATTTTTTAATTTAAATTTTGCTTCCCAATACCCTCTAATGTATTATGTAATTGATTAACATTATAAAGTTTAATTCAAAGCAATTTACATTTCAATTGGTATCTTTAACAAGTGTATTTTAACAGAAATAGTTTGACTGCTCGCATTATGTAATTGTAAGTGTAATTTTTGCATGCCGATTGAGAGGTGAAACATGCTGTACTAAATGACTGAACTATAACTGTATCATCTGTATCTACCATGTTTCTAGCAAATAAATAATTATTCTATTCTATTCTATTGGTGCTCAATACCAATAAACAATATCGATACACAAACACTACAGAAACCAAAGTTATTTTTGCTGGCCAAAAATTTATAGTGATATTTGGCCGGGGGCTACGTTATGCTTATGTTAAGTGAATCCCTCTACTACGATAACCTTGATGAGCGAGTTCGACTCGCACTTGATTCCATAATTACTCATAATATTAATGCTCATAAAAGTTTGAGATCCGCACGCTCCGCATTGTTGCCCGCTTGCCGCCCGCACATTCACTACGGACACTTGTATGAAAGTTCTATGGTTTGAGTTGCCCGCGTACTCCCCGCGCTGCACCGCTCGCCGCCCCGCTCTCCCACTACGGACACTTCTATAGAGCCCCATATGTTTGAGTTTACCGCGTCGCGCCCGCACCCGCGCCCGCCTTTCACTGTGGCCGAGCACTCAGACTAGCGTTTTAAACACACGTATAAGCTCGGATTTGGAAATGCATGTGTGTTTAGGCGCACACCCGCAACTTGTACGAGCGTTGACGCGCTTCTAAGCTTATGTGATATCGTCTCGCGAGACCGCTACCGTTTACGCAAACAGGCCAAATCATGCTCGTTTACGCGAATCCGGTTTTTTGAAGCGCTTAATGTAGCGCGCGTGAAATGTATGCTGAAATGACCATATAAGCGCAGCAAAATACGTTAATCTAAAACCGCCCTTACTAGAAGCTGCTCCGCACATAACAAAGTCCTGTGTCATCGCTCCGTTAACCGCGATACGTCACCCCACACCACATAGTTAGGACTTCGATTATCGACTTGTGCAGTTTATAGTAGGTTACACTGCCTTAAACTCAGACAGAACTGTTCTTAAGAATCTGTGGGGTTGAATGTGGTGGCAGACTTTTTGAGTTCGACTTGAATTTGATATAAATAACGTTCATAGCGAGACTTGGCTTGCCGTTCGTAACAGATCGGCAACGTCAAGCAACGCTTGCACAGGTCACCACTTGGATGGGTGACCATGTGTGGCCTCGACTTTTCTATGATATCTGTATATATAAAAGTCTTGAGTTACTGAATGACTTACAGACAACGCACAGTCAAAACTAGTGGGTGCAGGAAGCAGTACATATGTTCTTTGGAGATTGTTCACTAAGAAGCAATTTACGAGATTCCTACGGGATTGGGCAAAAAAAGTATTTTTTTTGTAGTCATAGCTGCTGGCATTTCCTAGTCATATTATATTTCGTAATCTGTTTTACGCTCTTGGTTAAAACGGTGAATTTAAAGGTAGTTTAGAATATCTAACAATAATAATTAGATCAAAGATAAAGTATACCAAGGTAAGGTATTTAAGCAAAAAGGGCTACAAATGACGACCAGTTGTATTGACGCCAGTCAGACTCACGCCTCGTTCCCATCGGGGTAGGCAGAGACAACAGAACGCCACTTGCTTCTATCCTTACAAACCTCACGCGCTTCCTCTACACTCATTACTCTTTTCATACATGCTCGTCGGTTTCGGTACTTCGGACCTTAGGTAATTTCAATGTGTAACATTTGCGTAAACCCAAGAAGATATTAAGTGACTACCTGTCTAACCTCTGCAACCAAGTGATATTCCATGGTCGTAACAGCCGTGCGGCAGCAGTCCGGCATTAACTGTCTAAATTGCAAGCGCCCATAAAGTTACTGACTCCCTATAACGACTGCCAAAGATCTTCATGACAGGCAGGACTCTCAGCTTAACTTGCAATCTCTCTAACCATTAACACAACTTCCAAAATTCAGTGGTGCGCACCGTAGATTTTAACCTTATATTCTATACGAGGCAGTCTGTTGGTATTTACTACACTTATTATTCATCATCATCATCAGCCCTGTATATAAACTGTCCCACTGCTAGTGCCTCATCTCACTATGAGAAGGGTAAGGCCATAGTTCACCACGCTGGCCAAGTGCCGGTTGGCAGACTTCACATGTCTTTCGAGAACATTATTGAGAACCCTCAGACATGCAGGTTTCCTCACGATGTTTTCATTCACAATTTATCAAGCAATAAACAATTTAATACGCCCATAACTCCTAAAAGTCATTGGTGCGCGCCGTGGATTCTAACCCGCAACCTCTGCGTAGCAGTCTGTCGGTCTCTCCACTAGGCTATTGCTCTCTTATTATTGTTAAAACATATTCACAACGTTATCAATCTGACGCTCAAAATGCTGTCATTAACATCCTGACTGAAATTCGTTAAATTTTTAACTCTTCCAAAATTATCAAAAAGACTACAGCATTATTAAAACTAAACAATACGTGTACCCATTATCCTATACATTATTTTGTATCAAGCTTCATAACATTTGAAATTCACGAGATAAAAATCCCCAAAGGTTGACAAAACAAACCCTTTGATCAAAATATAATGGCGGTCGGCGTACTGGTTGTACGGAGCACACATAATTGCGATATGTATTAACGAACCAATAATCAAAGCAATTTACATATTTGTACTTCTAATTAAGCGTTCGTTGACAGTTTAGTGAACTATTTGCTGAACCATTGTGTTACAATTAATGGTTTGTAATTTATGGCTTTACATTCGAATGTAATAGCTGAGGCCTTATATAGCTGTGCATGCATATTTACATAAACTTTAGTTGTAACATAACATAACTTCACGTCTTTATCCCCGAAGGGGTAGGCAGAGGTGTATTACACATTGTTAAGCGAGCGAAAATTTTCATTTTTAATTCAAACTTTACTTCAAAAAGACAAAGGTGTGTGCCCGGGGTAACTGGGGGTCGAACTTGTGACTATTATCTCAGCAGTCCGTTACGTACACCACTGGGCTATCGCCGCTTTAACTTTAGTTTTATTCTCGTTTTTTTAAAATGTCGTCTCATCTATTTTTGTTTTTTATCTTCATCATTATCCAGGTATATAAACTGGCTTACTGCAGAGCACGAATCGCTTCTCACGATAAGAAGGGTAAGTAGGTACATGATGGAGAATTCATAGAAGTAGAGATTTTCTCGCGGTTACTTCTTAATAACTCTTCTTTATACATCATTTGACTATTATCAAACTACAGTCTCTATTAGAATTATCTGTATGCAGCAAAAAGTTAACAGGCCTTATATTCTTTGTAAAAGTAAGTGCCAATCTTCTAGAATACATTATTCATAACTACAGGATGCCGGTGGCTACGTTCGCACATTTAATTTTAACCGTTTTTTCCATGATCTTGTGGGCATTTCTAAAAATCCCTTCTTAATGCACCTCCACGGTCTCCAAGGAACACACATGCTAGATTCAGCTTCTTGCACTCAATAATTTCGTCTGTGCATCTTCTCTCATTCAGTAACGCAAGAATTGTATACAGATAAACGTGCAACTCGAGCATTTACATAAATCATCCCATCATCAACATAAAATACTTCCAACTACTCCCAAACATACCATTCAAAACCCGTATGTCTGTACCCTCGTAGACAATGTCTTGCAAATTCGATCACCTCTTAGCTCTCATTTCCAGACGGTTCACGCATTGTGTGAAGTCAAACTTGCTTTACTACGTAAGATACGGACTTGGGACAAAATAAGTGCTTCTTCTTTTTCTCGAGTCGATGGTATGATGTGATGCTCACACATTGTGTGAAGTCTTACTTGCTTACCTATATACGGACTGGGACCAATATTAGCGCTCGTCATTTCTTGAAATGAATGTCACTATCGGTGCATAAAGAGATATTTTTACCGTAAAAATGAGTAAGTACTAACGCGATGCAGACACATCAAAAAGCTCAGATAAATGTGGAATTTATGCGTATAATACAAGTATAACAGTAAATCAGGCCACTTATGCATTCACGCAAATTATCCTATCATCAATATACAATACTTCAAACAAAAAACATCAATGGTCTAGTCGGCGCAAAAAAGAGCATTAGTCCATGAAATGAGTTTCTATGTGATAATTATGCTATACGCCGCGCATGTCCGTTTGTTCGTCTATCTGTCCGTTAGGAGTTTTCTTGAGTAGTTTTTGTATTCAGAGATACTTTTGTGAAATTTTTGGCAAAAGCCATTAACTGCAGAATGGCCCATCACTACCTCTGTGCTCTAAACCGTAGCATTTGGGTGTGTGTAAAGTATGTTTTATAATAATATACCTAATGAACTTCACTCTTTCAATGAAACTTATAACGGTTCATTAGCTATAATACTTAACGATTAATCTATACTATAATAAAACTGTAGAGGTGAAAAAGTCTGTATATTAAAGATATTTTGATGAAAATTAGCTAAAAAATCTAGGAAAATGCTAAAAAGCAATACTTGATAATTTTTAGAATTTATGTCTGTCTGTCCGACGTCTTTCCCTATGTTGCTAAAGATCTCTAAAATTGCGAAATTGATTTCAATAAAACTTACACTTATGTACAAAGGATACTCAAACCTATAAAATAGTATATGTAACATCACAATCAGTTGAGTGGTTTTTGGTGTACAGCTTGACCTCTCCTTTGTACGTAGTCCCAAACAAAACAGGGATCATCCAAAAATGGTTATCTATGTGGTGCCATCTATGATCATTATAAGTTTGTTAGTAAAGGTATAGTTCCCCCCCGTGGGATATCCACCTTGTCGTGGTGGGGGGGCTCAGTAACCGTGGATTGGTCATCCGCGGTGAAGCTAAGAGGGATCCAGGAGGGGACGCTCCGCGTGGGCTTGGAGGGGCCTGCGCAGGATGCGTCCAACGGTGCGGGTGTGGGGGACAGGTCTGTCTGTCCCTCGCAGTCGGGCGCGGTCGCGGGAGGAGAGGCGTGTCGGTGTTGCGTTGCCGCGCGCCCTATCTCCCGCGACCAAATGGGGGCGTACCATTCGATGCGTCGCGGTGGGGCCGCAGAGGAAGAGGAGATGCGGTGTTGCGTTGCTGTCCTCCCTATCCTCTGCGGCCGCTGGGTGTTTCGGCCGCGGAGTCCAACACCTTAATCCGCCGCAAAGGGGGTTTTGTTCGGAGCCCGCCTGACCATCTGGTGGGCCAATACCCGTCGGAGGGCAGCGACGAGTGCTTAGGCGATGCCCTACACTCCGACACACGGGTACATGGAGAATGTTGAGGTGGTTTTTTGTGGAAACACCACATACTCCGGCTCTTATTTCCCCCAAGAGTCGGAGATCCGAAGGGATTTTCCACCTCGTAAAACAAAAAAAAAAGTAAAAGTATAGTTAGTCTAAATAGGTACCTTCAAAGTGTTTTATGGCTATTTACCCGACTTTAAAAAAGGAGGCGATTCTTAATTTCGTCAGTATATTTTTATGTATTTTCGATGAATAAATTACTGGAACCGAGCATATTTATAGTTATCCTAGTGACATCTATCGGTCGGACCGATAGATGTCACTATTTTCAAATAATTTTCTAGCAAAATAAATGTTTCTTGCAAAAAAGACAATAATTATGTGTCGGGTATCTTTCTGTTATTAAAAAAATAATAGAGTACAATATTCGGAACTTTCATAAACAAAATGTCTCTGTGTCAAAATTTATTACAATGTCCACTTAATTTAAACGGTCAATCTCATTTATTTAAAATTATTATGTTTATATAATAGTTATATAATCATTTCATTTTATTTTAAATGATAAAAACAATTACTATAGATCCTTTTTATCAATAAATTGTCGATTAGTTCATATTATTTTCTATCTCAGTTGGTTTGTATATGTAAACATAGCTGATGGCGTTAAAATGACGTCATTTTCTGATTGGCAGTGCTATGATTCTCCGAGGATTGATCAGGTTCTCGGATAATTTGCTTTCGTCGTCGTTGGAATACTTGGATTGTGTATTTGACGTTACTTATGAGTTTATGATTGTTGAATGTTATCGTGTTTCTTTCATTTTTTCGTTCGTTCGTGTTCTGTTATTATAGGTACAGGTGTTTCATTATTACCAATTTACCACTCCTCACGTCACGTACGCGGGAGACTGAGCCCTAAATTCAGGTACCTCTTGAATTACTCAACAGGGCTATCTTACTTTCGGCAGGGCTGGATAGTCGTAGTCCTGTGTGTATTTTCTAAATAAATCGCAGGGACAGACACTTGAAACAGCTGGAATCGACATCCGAACATGTTGTTTTTCACATGATCGGTAAAAATAATATACATTTTCTATGTATGGTAGTGAAGGTTGGGTATGGCAGAAGAGTCATGAAAGTAGAATAAATGCTGTAGAAATGAGAGCACTGAGAAGTATGTGTGGTGTGTCTATGACCGACAGAGTAAAAAATTGTGTGATAAGAGAGTGTGGTGCGGTAAAAGCAGATGTAGTGACAAGCATCGAGAAAGGCATGTTAAGATGGTTTGGATACATAGAGAGGATGGATGACGAAAGACTGACAAAGAAGATATATAAGGCAAGTGTGAATGGGACAGGACGAAGGGGAAGACCTAGGCGGACGTTCTGTGATCAGATTGGAGACATCCTAAAAAAAGGACAGGTCAGAAGTACCCTAAACAGAAGAGCATGCATGAGAAATTTGATGGGAGCGAATGAAGCAGGAGAGGTATGTCAGGATCGTTGCAAATGGCGTTCCATGGTCTCTGCCTACCCCTCCGGGCAACAGGCGTTTGTCTATGTATGTATGTATGTATGTTCTACGTGATGGTGGTAAAACAGTTATTGTTGTGTATAAAGAAATGCTCTAAAGATATAATATATTAGGTATATAATATACATAAAAAAGTTATAAATATATTATACTCTTGGCATAAATGTCATGCTAATTAAATTCCAACATTTACGCGAACGCAGTCGTGGGCACAGCTAGTAGTCGATAAAATTTAAGTTATATTTGCAAAAGATAAAATTGATGTTGTGATCCAGTCCTTTTACACTTTGGACTCTAGTTAAGGGCTAATTCGGAACACTACATTGTGCATGAGTTAACGTGCACTTTAAGGGTATTTTTTGAGGAATGTTGTTTTGAGAAAATTTGTCCTTTCTCTTCGTAAATGCGGGCAATGATATAAGTCATATGACGTATCAAAATCACGTTACTTAGTAATAGCTTATTGGCGATGCTAAGATTCTAACTAGCGACTCTAGCGGCGAATTTAGAAGGTGTCTAAGTACGACCAATGAATACAGATTTACATAGAAGCGCAGTTCTTAAGGATTTCGTGTGCCGATTCCAAGTGGGGACTGTCTCCAGTTTAATTCGTAGTTGGCGCCGTTGGCGGCGCTGGCGTCGTTCTCCGTCTCTCTTGCTCTCGCAGTTGAGATACACTCGAGGAACGTTCGTCTCTTTTGCTCTCGTAGAGACAGCAGTCACAGCGTGACTGCCACGCCGCCAAGCACAAATTTGGATAACAGAAAGTTTGTCTTCAGAGTGCCCATAGGAAATGCACCTCTATGTAAATATCTGAGCTCTTTTGACAGCTCTTAATACAATTACCACCATAAACTCGAAAAAAAATTTTTCCATTTGTAGCGGTAGCTACATACAACTGAGGCCATCTAGCGAGCGACGACGAAGTCTCAACAACAACAACACGGCGACATCTATCGGACACAATGCGACGTATAACAAGGTGCTGAATCGCACATGCAGAGTTCGCGCGCCGAGTTGTATATATACAACATCTGAAATACGACGTCGGACTGACAGTCCACCAGGCACGATCACCCAGCCTGGTTAGAGGATCCTCCCTCTAGGTGGAGGAACACCACACCTTTATCCTCCACAGTGGTGACCCCTACGTGATCTGAAGCAACCTTCGCCGGTCAGATCAACAGCAGCTTCGTCGTCATCCTCGCCTCACCTCGCCTCACTCACTCCGCACTTCACCCGATGGGCGGTAATCAAGTCGCCGCCAGCCAGCATCTTCGGCCAGGGACCAACCATAGGCCATGCAGGCTTGCATGCCTGGTATTCCCTGCAGCCACTCCAGCGTCTAGGCACAGCACCCTGCACCCGGTTTACGTAAGAAGAGGACATCTCTCACCGGCAACGCAGCAGCCAGCCACTACGCAGCCACCTCGCAGCATCTCCCCGACTCACCGTGGGACACTCACTGCGCAGCACCTTCGCAACCTCTCCCCGACTCACCTTGGGACCATTGCGAAGCCACTATCCCGACTCACTGGGATAGCTCACCGCGCACCGCACTTAGACCCGACTCACTGGGCCTACTAGCGGCACACAGTTCCGACCCACTGGAACTAGCGGCATCTCTTCACTGGCACTGGCACGCTCTTCAGAAGTATCGACAGCTGACTCATCACCTTCGAGATCGACCTCCGGTCTTGGAGGGGAGTGATGTAGCGGTAGCTACATACAACTGAGGCCATCTAGCGAGCAACGACGAAGTCTCAACAACAACACGACGACATCTATCGGACACAATGCGACGGATAACAAGGTGCTGAATCGCAAATGCAGAGTTCGCGCGCCGAGTTGTATATATACAACATCTGAAATACGACGTTGGACTGACAGTCCACCAGGCACGATCACCCAGCCTGGTTAGAGGATCCTCCCTCTAGTTTGAGGAACACCACACCTTTATCCTCCACACATCGAAAGCTGTCAAAAGTGTCATCATAGACAACTTCTGAACTGCCGCTAGAGGCGAGCGGATAATCTTTGCATCGTCAATAGCAAATATTATTGTCCCAAGTCCGTGACAATCGTGGTCCCTATCTAAACAAAGCAGTCTGCAGCTATTACTCAATTTCCGATGTTCAGGCGCGATTGTCGATTGACAATTAAACGACTGAACAATCAAATATTTCACCCCCTCTGCCCATCTCTCCCCCTTCCTCACCCGTCACCAATAAATACGGAAATTGGTTTTTTGTTTCCCTCCACTCAAAGATTCTTAGAATAATTTTCGCCCCATTCTATTTATATTTATAATATCTGTTCCTCCATTGTAGGCGACGAAAATTGGTATATAATAAAGTGAGATTGGTTGATGTTTGATCAATTTTTATTGAATTATTTTCATTATGGTTTATATTACGCTTGACATTTTGATGAAATATAAAAAAAAAACTAGAGGTCTTTATGATGCCCATAGTCTAGTGGAGATTATTCCAAACTGATACAGCCCGCACCTTTGGCTATTCGAGGTAATGAGCGTACATAGGTTCACCCTCATATTGGTAATTATCGTTTGCTAAATGGTGAAAGAAAATATCGAGATATAAATAAACATGCCTGAGAGTTCTCCATAATGTTCACAATAGACACGTGTAGTCTGCCGACCCGCACTTCTCCACGGCCAAGGTCAACATGACAAAGAAAAATTCACAAAAGGCGCAAAGATTATAAACTTGTCTAACAAAAAAGCAACAGCAAAAAAGTCTGATTATCATTACGAAAAATAAAACAAATCATACACAATGTCATGTTGACGTTTTGTGTAATTTTTTTACAGAATATTTATAATTCTCATTTACACGTAGAGCCGTATATTCATCCTTTTGTTTGTCGTAAAAGCAGAGCATTTAATGGCCCCTCAGGTGATAACTTTATTTGCTGAACACTCTGTAATGTCCTTTCGAATTGTATTTTTAGGGTTCTTTGATTGCTAGTAGAAATAACCACCTATTTACCAATCAACCTAACCTTTCTTTGAATGCGATATTGCCTCGTTGGTCTCGCGGCATAAATGTGCGCGTGGGATTGGGAGGTTTCGGGTTCGATTCTCGGGTCGGGCAAAGTGTTATTGGGTTTTCTCCGTTAGGAAATTCTCAGTAGTAGCACGAAGTCTGGTAATGTGCCCGGTACGGCAATAGGCTCGCCCCCTATTACGTGGGACCTAAAAATTCCTGGCGAAATGTGGGTGTAATATTACATCTCTGCCTACCCCCTAAGAGATACAGGCGTGAGTCTATAAATAAAAAAATTAATAAAAAAATGCGATGTTGAAGTCTCCATATTACTAGTATAAAACAGATTTAAATCATTAGATGCATCCATACCATACATCATCATCGTCCTAGCCCTATCCCAGTTGCATTCAAGACTTTACGCCTTGGAGCCCGGGGTCCGCTTACTAGTCTAACCAGATTTGACAGAATACCAGCTTGTGTAGAGAGTGACTGCCTGTTTGACGTTGGCAACCCAAAGGGATAGCGATATGCCATGGTTTTGACTAATGTCAGTTTATTCAGAGGTACCAACTCCGTATAACGACTTTCAAAGATCTTCATGTCAGCCAGAACCAACGACTTAAGGTACTCTCCGAGGCACGGGGCAAGCGATAACCAACAATTCAATACGCACCTAACTCCAAAATTCAAAAACGATACCCTAATTGCCTGGCAGTCCGTTGGTATCTTCACTAGTCAACCACCTTGTTCGTGGTACGGAACCAATAGCCATATATCCCAATGAGCTTGCTCGTATGTTTTATAAATAAACAACGTGTGCTGAATCAAAATGCTTTCAGATAATGTGCGAGACAATAAAAGAATATAGCAGTAGTCGCTTTACCTCGCTTTATACGATCGTGCTATTTACTCGAAACAAATATACCAATTATACTTCTTAGAAATTTGCTACTGGCTTGTATATAACATACAGTTTTTTGGAACGATGAAAGTAGCAAGTTTGCAAAAAAGAAAGTTAAAACTATTTATTTGTCAAAGACACAAAATTAAAGTATTTTGCCAACTAATATAAAAAAAACGCCTAGCAATGTTAAAACCCCGAAAGGTCTCTTTCGCAAAATGTCCACTGGTCGTAGGATCTCTCTTTCTTAGAATGTAGTATTCTCATAATGTGTCTTTCGAAGAATATCTCTTTCTCAAAATGTCGCGTTAGTAACTTAGTTTTGTTTTGCATGGGAATCAAACTCACTACACTGACAGCAGTAATAAACTCCAAGGTGACTGCTTAAACCACTATGCCATACGTGCGGTCACTTTCAAAGCCATTTGAACCGGCTTATTAATCCCACTGCCCAGAACCGTGGCCACAAGTGAGGTCACACGAAAGCTGGCATCAATACGGCTTCGATTCGACGTGTGCGCTATCTGAAACAATTCATCCACACAACATATGTGGTCATGTGAGCTCGCTATCTTATCCGTCGTACGGACGACCGCGCTCACCGCAAGCTGCCAATTTTTCTTGTGTTTATCAATTTACTGCTGCGGTCATGGAATTTTAAAGGGGTGAATATGGTTTTTTATGTTGCAGAGTTAACTGTGGTTTTAATAGCACAAATACTGAAGCTAGTCAACTGCAGGTATTTTGTAGCAAGGGCATGGTATTTGATCGACAAATCTAAGTTCAAAATATCAGATTTCGGATCAAGAAGCACTTCATCTACTACTCTGCTGAATAATTTTATACTGTGTCAAGTAAGAAGGAAGAATATTCAGCTATTATCATTATCATCAGCCTGTCGCAGTCCACTGCTGGATAAAGGCTTCTACAATAGCTCTCCACCGAGCTCGGTCTTAGGCACTTGGTACCAGCCGCTACAGGCGAGTTGCATATATCGATTCCCAGTAATTTGTCCAAATTCTTTTTTCGACTACCTTCTGGGACACTTAAATGCTTACAAGATCATCTTTATTTTAAGGCTATTAGACAGTTTAATGGCCTTACCTTTATTACTAGACTACAATAATATAATCAGCTATGTAGCTACATAGCTGATTATATTATTCTAGTATGTCTACAGTATAGCAGTCCTCGCCGTTACGCTCTGGAGAGATACAGTTATTCTTAAAGGTTCTCCGATTCAAAGGACAAAAGTAAGTTACCTTCTACACAAAGCTTTCAAGTATACGACCTTATTTTAATAGTAATTTAGCTCTGAAGATATTTTAAAATCCCAGCCCTAAACATACGTAAGACCCAAAAAATATTTAGTATCTCATCCAAAGCCATTCCACCGAGGACTGTCGTGAGCATACATACAAATGTTTCCCGCGTATCTGCCTGCCGATACGTCCGCAAACCCGTGATAACACCGGGACGCAAGTATTGAGGAAAATCCACCCGGCGAGATAAGGCTTGATACTATTTTAAACAAAAAATCGTGGGCCGGGATTTGGGTAGAAAATTGAACGGTTAAGCTTTTGTTCGTGATATCTGATCGTTGTCAATGCCAGTGATAATTTGGGAATGAGGAGGTCAAATAATT
This sequence comes from Euclidia mi, assembly GCA_944739405.2. Taxonomy (NCBI): domain Eukaryota; kingdom Metazoa; phylum Arthropoda; class Insecta; order Lepidoptera; family Erebidae; genus Euclidia; species Euclidia mi. The sequence goes on along the minus strand of OX123205.2, from coordinate 1,949,051 downwards.
GGGCTCGATTTGAATTGGCTCTTGATGTAGGTGTACCTATATCTTATATGTAGCCATACTCGTGTTTAACATTTTCGTACGCGTTATAATTAAGGGTTCGAAAGGAAAATGTGAGATATCTAATTTAAAGCCCCTATATTTTTTTGCATGTTATGGAGAAACGCGGAGTAATATTTTTGCGAAACAGGATTCGGTTACCAGGCTATAAGCAACCGTGCCCAGTGAGGTATATACGATTACTTTACCGATGTATAAATCCTTTGTGATTGATGAGGATTTGTAAATTTGGTGATGACGTATGTAATTTCTGATAGCGCGATTCTAGATTTTGAGGCGATTTATCTCCGTGGTTCTTTCTGTATCCGTAAGATGTCCCTAATGATTCTCCTTGCTTAAATCTCATTGCTTAAATAATATTTATTTTATTTATTTATTAATAGACTTACACCTGTATCCCCGAAGGGGTAGCCAGAGGTGTAATATTACACCCACTATTAAATAATATGATAGTTGAAATTCATTTTATACGGTTAACGAAACAACTTGATATTAAAAATAGTAATAGAACCAAATGACTCACATCACTACTTACTTAACTGAAAAAGTGGACTACCCAGTAGAAATGTATGTAACCTAAAGGATATCTAACAACATAACCGTGTGGATTTTGATTCGATATCTGACTATCGAATATCCGATGTTTGAATACATATGTATGACTAACATAAAATATTATGTAAATATTAAATACCTTATAACTTTCAGTTCATAGTCCTATTGTTGTTTAATCTAGAAATGTGTCATTGTTTGCGAAATGCAGAATTTGCATATGATATTATCAACCTTTTCAACTTTTCATTTCGTATGAAGCTCTATGTAATATTGAACAACATTAAAATGTTGTAAAAAGCCGTATCATATTCTATATTTATGGTAATCACAATCAGCTTACAACTGAAATCCGGAAATCATATGAAAACATTGCCATTATCTAAAATTCAATAAAATTCTCGCTACATTTTATTGTAACAGCAGTAAAATTGTGAACATTAAAACAAACATAAATACGATTATAAAACATAGTAACGTTTATTCAATCAAATATTTATACCAATTGCGAATTTGTGCCATACACGAAAACTTTACATTATGAAGAGCATGATTCAAACAGTAATCATAATAAACTGTATATTTTTACTAGAAGGAACTGTGATTCGTGATGATAAACAGAAACAAGCAATCCAAGAACTGGAAAAAGAAAGAGGAGAGCTATATGTACACATACAAAAAGCTATAGAATCATCTATCAGTTCCCTAAGCAAAACCAATGACTCGGACGCATTAGAGGGCATCAAATACATGCAAGAGCTGAAGGAACATCTAGCGGAATTCAATGCCACTGATATTGCGAGTAACGAAACTGAACTTTTTGCTGTAGATGATAATAAGACCCTTTATGATATATTCGACACAGTTTTTGGCACCGGACCCAACGAAACTGATGCTAGAAGGCGATTCAGAGTAAAATATGAGGATGACAACGATAAACTTAAGGATACTATAATGGAATTTACCAACAAAGGATTAAACGATAAGACACAGGCAGCTCAGGTTAATCAATTGATAAGAGGCTCCAAAAAAAAGCTGTCTAAGATAAGAAACCGAATAGAGATGGAAAAGAAGTTGAGATCATGGTTAACTCAGAAGGAAAGAGAAAGAAAGCGAATACAGATGTACCGGCAGAAGTTGAGAGATGTTAAAAGACAGACTGAAACAGAAATTTGTCCTGACTACGGTGTGCGTTCTAAGAAAATCTATCCGTGTTGCAGGAAATGTTGTAAGAGTTCCTACTTAGGTTGCTTAAAATAAAATTTCTTTATGATTTCAATGTTGAATGAATTGTGTATTTTGAATTTGGTAGAGAATAAAAACAGCACGTATTTGTTCAACCCTGGTAGTACTTATTTAAATACTGTCGTTTGCGCTCTCGCTAGAAAGTCTACATGTCGTAATTAACTACAATTACTGTTTACACATAAAAGTAACTTAATTGTGGGGTATACGCATTGAGATAACATAACTACTAGAGTTACAAACTCCTACAATAATTGACGTTCGAAATAGCGTGGCAACCAGCCGAGATAGACGACGTAGCTTTGAAACTAATATGTACCTTAGAAAAAACCTATATTCATCTCTTTCACTTATTCAAAAATCACGTTCCAAAACGTCAATTTGAATGAGACAACAACTGAAAGTCAATCGTGAAATACGATGTTCTCCAGTTGTAAAAATGTTTTCCCCAAGAACATAACGGAAAAAGAAGCACCCATACATATATTGTTAAATAATTGAACCCTAAAATATAACGCACCTTTTTTGAGCAGTCGTGTAAAAATTGGTACCGAATTGTGTAAGAATTCAAATGAACAATATAAATGTTCTAAATAAAAATATTTTAAGGCATCTTGTTGTTGATTGGATCTCGTCGATTTCTCTTTAAAAATAAAGGAATTAAATCTATAAGAAAAAAACGGGAACAAAAAAAATATTAAAATAATAATTTACTGCTTCGTATTATAGGAGGAAAAAGTCTTAATAGGAAACAAGGATTGAGTCCTATAATTCCGGTACCAAATGACAACGCTCATCAAGTTAAGAAACTCCCGTAAAAATAGGAAATTCAAAATTTTATTTTTTGACAATATCGTGAAGTTCAATGATTTTTTGCGATTTTTATTGTAATTTGCAACAAAATGTCGTGATTAACAATTAACATGAGCGTGAAATAAAATATCCTGCCTCTTTAACAACGTAATTTGCAATATTTCACTGCGTGGGTAGATACGATTTTTACGATCGTTGTCTTTTCGTGTCGACAAAGACACTTGAGGATAATGTGACAGTATTAGGTACACGGACCCATAACACATGGCAACAAATATATTATGCGCTCTTTGCTAATCTAGTTGTTATATAGATCAATGGGTATATGACTGTGTTATCTTCAAATGTCGTTTGTGCTTGTTACTTAGACTAGAGGCAATTACAACAATTTTTATTTTTGTTTATGTTCCGGAATAATTCATACGGGTTCATTATAAACTAAGCTGAGTAATATGGCCACCAGAGAACTGATAAATAATGATATAATTATATTCTTATCTGTTATACATTAGTAACTTTCAGACACTGAATAAACGAATATTTTTAATATTGTGAATAAGATTACAATATTAAAAATATTCTGGAATTGAATTTCATGAACCTGCGACCTATTAGTACTTACAAGTTTTACAACACACTTGCAACTAAGGATGCCAAAGACAAGGCAATATGGAAACGTTAAAGCTGGAGAGCGGACCCGGGCTCCAAGGTGGAAGGTCTTCGATTGTAACCGGGATAACACAAGGATCATGATGACCTTCTAGTACTGGTTTAGCATCCAGCTACTAGATAAACTGACTAGTCAATTGGACATAAATTGTAACGTTGTTTGTGTTCCCAACCGTGTACTAGGAAGTGAGAATAAGTATTTTGTCGCACAATAATTTACCGGCTATTTACCGAAGCGTCACAGTAAATTTGGTAAAAATGTTAAAATGAATAATTCTCGTTTAATAAACTTAAAAGGTCAATTGTGACACACTACTACTTTAATTGGTGAGCAAAATGTTGTCACGGTTTGCACAACTACTAATCCTACTAATATTATAAATGTGAAAGTTTGTGAAGATGGATAGATGGATGGATGGATGGATGGATGGATGGATGTTTGTTACTCTTTCACGCAAAAACTACTGAACGGATTTGGATGAAACTTTACAATAATATAGTTTATACATCAGAATAACACATAGGCTACAATTTATAAAGATTTTGTATAATGTTGCCATAATATAAGGAAAAGTATCAACTAAGTCGGCAAAAAGCCTGAGGTCAGAAAGTTATTAATTGGAATTTTACCCCCTTTCTGATGACAGATTGATCTGATATTTGGTATATACTCATATTGTCATCGAGATTAAAAGATAATATTTAAATGATTGTAATTTCAAGATGGCCGCCAATACAAAATGGCGGATTTCTAATTTCCCACAAATACCTTAATATGGGTATCAAACGAAAGTGCTTAATTCGTAGAAAAGCACAATATCTTTCTATGAAAAATCCAAGATGGTGGTCGCCGCAAAATGGCGGATTACATATTTTCCACAAATACCTCAATATGGGTATCAAATGAAAAGGCTTGATTGGTAGAAAAGAGCTCACTATGAAAAATCCAAGATGGCCGCAACCACAAAATGACGGATTACTTATTTTCCACAAATACCTCAATATGTGTATCAAATGAAAAGCCTTGATTGGTAGAATAGAGCTCACTATGAAAAATCCAAGATGGCTGCCACCAAAAAATGGCGGATTACTTATTTTCCACAAATACCTCAATATTGGTATCAATTAAAAGAGCTTGATTCGTAGAATAGAGCTCACTATGAAAAATCCAAGATGGCTGTCGCCACAAAATTGAGATTACCTATTTTCTACAAATACCTCAATATGGGTATCAAATGAAAGGACTTGATTCATAGAATAGAGCTCACTATGAAAAATCCAAGATGGCTGTCGCCGCAAAATGGCGGATTACTTATTTTCCACAAATACCTCAATATGGGTATCAAATGAAAAGGCTTGATGTGTAGAATAGAGCTCACTATGAAAAATCCAAGATGGCTGCCACCAAAAAATGGCGGATTACTTATTTTCCACAAATACCTCAATATTGGTATCAATTAAAAGAGCTTGATTCGTAGAATAGAGCTCACTATGAAAAATCCAAGATGGCTGTCGCCACAAAATGGAGATTACCTATTTTCTACAAATACCTCAATATGGGTATCAAATGAAAGGGCTTGATTCGTAGAATAGAGCTCACTATGAAAAATCGAAGATGGCTGTCGCCGCAAAATGGCGGATTACTTTTTTTCCACAAATACCTCAATATGGGTATCAAATAAAAGGGCTTGATTCGTAGAATAGAGCTCACTATGAAAAATCCCAGATGGCTGCCGCCAAAAAATGGCGGATTACTTATTTTCCACAAATAACTCAATATGGGTATCAAATAAAAGGGCTTTATTCGTAGAATAGAGCTCACTATGAAAAATCCAAGATGGCTGTCGCCACAAAATTGAGATTACCTATTTTCTACAAATACCTCAATATGGGTATCAAATGAAAGGGCTTGATTCGTAGAATAGAGCTCACTATGAAAAATCCAAGATGGCTGTCGCCGCAAAATGGCGGATTACATATTTTCCACAAATACCTCAATATGGGTAAAAAATGAAAGGGCTTAATTAGTAGAATAGGGCTCACTATGCAAAATCCAAGATGGCTGCCGCCATAAAATGGCGGATTACTTATTTTACACAAATACCACAATATGGGTATCAAATAAAAGGGCTTGATTCGTAGAATAGAGCTCACTATTAAAAATCCAAGATGGCTGTCGCCACAAAATGGCGGATTACATATTTTCCACAAATACCTCAATATGGGTATCAATTGAAAGGTCTTGATTGGTACAATAGAGCCCACTATGAAAAATCCAAGATGGCCGCCGCCACAAAATGGCGGATTACTTATTTTCCACAATTACCTAAATATGGGTATCGAATGACAGGGTTTGATTGGTAGAAAAGGGCTCACTATGAAAATAGAATGAGAAGTATCAACTAACAACAACATTAAAAACTTGAAAATAAAATTAAGTAAAAATAAATTAATTTTTGGCGTAGGGTATCCAGAGTAAACATTATGATAGAAATTTCACTTGCCCAACGAGTTTATATTTGTCTGATCAATACCCCAGATTGATGAGAAGATTGGCGCGATCTGGTAGCTAGAACTTACCATATTACTTTTTAGCTTTTAGTACATAATCTAACTAGGTACATCATTTTTTGTTGTAATAAAACAGTATAACATAAAAACTATAAATGTATTTTACAATGCTCATTCTAGAGAAGTTAGCATATTGTTTTCAAAATTGATAGATTTAGCCTTCAGTATTTAATGTTAGTAGATTAACTTTGTCTTTTACAGTCAGATATCTGACCTAATCGCAGCGTCATTAAAAGCGCTTTCTACGAGTTAGTGCGCTTAAGCACAGCGAGGCGGAGGGTCGGTCTGATTGTCTGATATGTACTTTGTGGTACCTAATGCTTTCAGATTTTATGTTTTGTTGCTGTTATATTCAGTAGGTAAACAAGCTCTTCATAACTTCAATGATATACTATATTTTCCTTATCTTTACCTGAAGTTCAACGATTATGTACACAAAAGTAATTTTCAACATTATCTGTTAATATGTATGCTACACGGCTAATCTACAGAGCCGTTTGTGATGAAATTTGACATGGATAGTCTGAACCCGGGGAACATAGGCCACTCTTTATTAAAATATCATGCTGGCGAAGCCGCGGGCGAAAGCTAGTAAAAAATAAATTAATTAAGAAGGTACTGTAAAGTAAATTAGTAGAGGCATTACTCCAGCAGTGGACTAAAAAAAACTGTAAAAAACAAGAAGATCAATAATTAAGAGCGATTAGTTTTTCAAGTTGTATATATATATATATATATATATATATATATATATATATATATAAGAGTTTTTACGTAATATACTACTGCAGAGAAATTTTCCCAGGGCAGGACCTGCCCCGGGAAAGTCCTTAAATCGGCTGCGAACACAGGTGCCGTTATAGATACAACCTCTACAGATAAAGCTTTGCGGCTGAGGACTCTTTGTCGTGCGTATGCGGTGCTACAGAGCAGGACATGCCACACTGTCCTTATGTCCAGCTAAGTGTTCCTTGGCCGATCTGAACGGGGCTACAAATATCGCCATAGCTGGCGAATTACTGTTCGCGCATAACTTAAATTACCAATAACACGACAAAAAGAACTAGTTACAAGGCATTTGGCCCTGCAGTAAACATTAGATACTTAAAATAATAATAACCAGGTTTGTTTACCGTTCTTTTCATCCGTATATCACAAACTCCCAAAAGGTTTACTAATATAAAGCCTTGTATTCATTAGGCAACATTTGTTGATAAACACTGTTAATAAACAGTTTATAAACAGTGTTGCATCATCTCTGGATACAGTTTATAAACAGTTCATAAACAAATGTGATGAAACATTGTTTCTGAAACATGTTGCCGTGTTCCCCAATCAAACGGAGAACAAGCCGAAACATTTTGTTTATATGCAAAAGTCAACAGGTGTGGACGTGTGTTGCGCGAGTTTATTAACATGGAAGTAGTGTGGTCCAACCACCAAGTTTCGATGATCATAGAGCATTATCAACAGAATCATGTACCTACTTTGGGACTCTTCAAATAGAAATTATAAAGACAAATTAAAAAAAAAAAGATGCTTGGGCCGATATTGCTGCAGAATTGAATATATCAAATGTAATAAATATGATATATATATAATATTTATATAATATATATATATATATATATATATATATATATATATATATATATATATATATATATAATATTTATATTATATATATATATATATATATATATATATATATATATATATATATATATATATATTTATGTTTACAAAACCAATGCCATCAGAAAGTGATCAGCCACCGATAGGGATTACAAAAAACAGGTATATGCGATTTTCGACCTTATTGACGTAACTCAGACTTTATAATTTAACTAACGTAGCAATGTCAGAAAGCAAGAAAATACAAAAATAAAGTCTGTCATGAATTGTCAATAAGGTCGAAAATCGCATGCACCTGTTTTTTGTAAGCCCTATCGATGGTCGATCATTTTATAGTCATTTGTTTTGTAGACGTTCATTTGTCTTACACAATTTCTTTTTAAACTTATTTTAGGTACCTATCCCCCCGGTAAAACTAGTGGCACATAATAGCTAAAGGAGATTCCTATGTTTATTAGCAAAATAGATCATATTACCAAAAATATTCAACACTATTAGTGGTATCGTTGGGAATGTCAAATAAATCACGTCGTCACGTCGTGTCCTTGGTAACAAATGTATATTTTTATTCCGTGCTTTTAAAAGTTTCAGGTGCATGCCTTTGTTGGTTCCACTCGCTATTTTATTTACAACTGTACTTCTGCCGTATAGCGAATCCGTCGAGTCCAAGAATCTGCCCAATCCACGAATCTGTCGAGTTGGGAATCTGCCAAATCACGAATCTGTCCAATCCAGAATCTGTCGTTTACCGAACAAGCGATTTGTCTTAACCTATTGTGACAACCCTACCAAAATAGGCAACAAATTTTACAAGCTCTTAAGAAGCTGTCTCTCTGTTCGATTTATTTACTCATGTGGCATCACTACCTCCTCGGGCGACATCCTAGCAACAACTGACAAGTGTGGACGGCCATGTTTCAGAAACAGTGTTTACGGCAAACTTGGTGATAAACACTTCATAAACAGTTTATCAACAAATGTTGCCTAATGAATACAAGGCTTAATACTGTTAATTGTGCATACCGCACTGTGCGATGAAAAAAACTACTGTGTGTAGTGATATAACATCACTTGAATGTCATCGTATCGGTAGATACTTACAATGATTGGTGTCATCTGCACCGTACAATTGGTTTCGTTTATCGTAGTGGTTTAAGCGGCCCTCTTGTCATTTAATATTGCGTTGATGTACCATTCTATTGTTGAAATTCAATCTCCACATGGACCAGTTTTGTCTTCTTCTACCTAGCCTGTTTCCATATTGCTTGGGATCAGCGCAGAAAGTCTTCCTCTTCCATTCTCATCAGACGTCATCTGAACATTCACTCCCTTATCATTCATGTCATCCTTAACACAATCAATGCATATTTACTTTGGCCCCCCTAATACTTTATGTCCGTGAACCCTGTGGTCTACAAATTGTTGTCTCGAGTCAGTGTATTCTTTGGTTGGTAAAGATGAAAGTATTTGTACAGACAACAGGTTAAGTCTTGAAAAAGAATTTATCTTACAGTGGCGTTGACACGAATCCTGAATCGCACTATTAAAACTGGTTCGGCCCTTACTATGGTCAAAGCATACTCTCTAGTTAGAAGATTACCACACCTCTTGCGTCCAAACAATCGATATAATGAGTAAGTAGAGTGAGTAGAGCAACGACCAGCATGTTCAGACGAGCGATGGTATGATTCGCATCGTATATTGCGATTTCAATACGAGAAAACGCTTTAAGAAATTTACGAATTGTTGTTTCGAGTCTTTGTGTCCTATGACTCATTTTTAGGGTTCCGTACCTAAAAGGTAAAAATGGGCCCCTCTTACTAAGCCTCCGCTGTCTGTCTGTCACCAGGCTGTATCTCATAAACCGTGATAGCTAGAAAGCTGAAATTTTCACAAGTTATGTATTTCCGTTGCCGCTATAACAAAAAATACTATAATAAAAATAAAAAATGTTATGGTATATATACATAAACGTGATTTTTTCATATTTTTGCTCAATATTATTAACGGTAACAGGTAGACGCTTAAATTTTTAACAGAATATGTAGTTTTATATTACCATGCACGAAGGGTTCCGTACCATCATCTATAAAAGAAAATCACGTTCGTTGTATGTATACTTAAATAGTTTTTAAGTTTCTACGTGTTTATTAAGATCGAGTAACGAATTGGTTAAAAATTACGTTTGTTGTATGGGAGCCCCCCTTTATAATTAACTTTTTTGTATTTAATTATTTATTTTGAAAGGTAATATACAACTACATATTCTGTTAAAAATTTAAGCGTCTACCTGTTACCGTTAGTAATTTTGAGCAAAAAATACAAAAAAAAGCACGTTTTTTGTATGGGACCCCCCCCCTTAATATTTTTTTTATTTGTTGTTATAGCGGTAACCAAAATACATAATTTGTGAAAATTTTAGCTTTCTTTATATTTTTGGATATAGCCTGGTGACAGACAGACCGACAGACAGACAGACAGACAGACACCGGAGGCTTAGTAATAGGGTCCCGTTTTTTACCTTTTAGGTACGGAACCCTAAAAATAAAGTATATATTAAAGGAAGCCCCCCTTTAATATATACTTTAGCGTACAACAAACGTAATTTTAAGCAATATTTTACTCTCTCTGAATATACCGGTAGAAACTTTCAAAATATTTAAGTATACATACAACAAACATGATTTTCTATTATAGATTATGGTACGGAACCCTTCGTGCGCGAGTCTGACTCGCACTTGGCCATTTTTTAATACTCTTCTCCGCTTTACAGAAAGTACCAAGAGTTTGAATTGTCTTTTTAAAAAAGTTAAATTAATTTCTGTAAATAATTGCTACATGTTCAATGTACTTACTGTCTTACTAATAAAAAATATTACTCACACGTTTAACGTATGAATACTTACACAGCGTATAACGTCTGTATAGGAGTTATACAGGGTTTACACAACATCGCTACTAATAAACGCAAAGACAAGCTTGTGTAACTACTCACGCTGTGTAGTCTGTGTACACACAGCTACACATTAACCTAAACAAGCCCAATATTAGGCAAACTCCCTTAGTGTGACCAACCTGTTGTTGAGTAGTTCAGCTAATATTGGCTTTGTATAGGTTGATGTGTAGCTGTGTGTACGTCAAATATGCTGACAACTTTTTATGGAAGTACGTTCAAAAACTTCTAATCGTAACTTGGTTTTAATAATTTAATTTTATTTTATAGTTTATATAATTATAATTTTACTAGCTTAATTATATATTAAATGCAGTTTCTTCTTAAAAATATCCCTTATCTATTAATGTAATGTACAAAAACTAAAGACTAATGGTTGTTATTTTCTGAAAGATAAATATGTTTTGATTTGTACTCATAGCTTCCGAACGCCTCCACCGACAATAAAATTCATTTCATAGATCAAAGAAATATAACCTTCCTAGTCCAACCTCTCTGTCATAGATTGCGCGCATAACCTAAGTAAAGTGAGAACCTCAGCGTCATCAGCTGGCCAAATAGCCGCCATTTTGCTCCTACACACTCCTTATACAAGGGTGCAAGCGTGTGTAGAGCTTGTGTAAGTCTAAATAGATATTTTGATCTCTTATAACGCATGTATACACGCAATCTGTCAAAATATTTTTTATTAGTTGCGTTTTTGTTACGCAATGCTTATAGTACTTGTATACACTGTGTCATAAAAATTTTCTTAGTAAGACAGTTAAAGTTTAATAAAAAATCTATTGTTTTGCTGCATACACTACAACTGTATTTCTATATTAATTATAATTAACAATTATGATGAATTCAAAACTAGATAAAACACCAACTCCCCCCCGTGGGATCTCCACCTTGTCGTGGTGGGGGGGCTCAGTAACCGTGGATTGGTCACCCGCGGTGAAGCTAAGAGGGATCCAGGAGGGGACGCTCCGCGTGGGCTTGGAGGGGCCTGCGCAGGATGCGTCCAACGGTGCGGGTGCGGGGGACAGTTCTGTCTGTCCCTCGCAGTCGGGTGCGGTCGCGGGAGGAGAGGCGTGTCGGTGTTGCGTTGCCGCGCGCCCTATCTCCCGCGACCAAATGGGGGCGCACCATTCGATGCGTCGCGGTGGGGCCGCAGAGGAAGAGGAGATGCGGTGTTGCGTTGCCGTCCTCCCTATCCTCTGCGGCCGCTGGGCGTTTTGGCGGCGGAGTCTAACACCTTAATCCGTCGCCAAGGGGGTTTTGTTCGGGGCCCGCCTGACCATCTGGCGGGCCAATACCCGTCGGAGGGTGGCGACGAGTGCTTTGGTGATGCCCCACCCTCCGACACACGGGTACATGGCGGAAGTCGAGGTGGTTTTTAGTGGAAACACCACATACTCCGGCTCTTATTTCCCCCAAGAGTCGGAGATCCGAAGGGATTTTCCACCTCGTAAAACAAAAAAAAAAAAAAAAAAGATAAAACACCAACTATCCCTTAAGTTTCGCCTGCGCGACGATGACTTCAGCCATGGCCTTGTTGACAGTCTCCTCATCTCCAAGGAACACCATGGAGTCCACGGGTATAAGGTTCTCGTCTAGTTCATACACAAACGGTATGCCAGTCGGTATGTTCAGTCTCAAGATGTCTTCTTCACTGAGACCTGAAAGTGGAACAGCTTTTAAAGCTCCTGGAGTGCAGGGCTGGCGTAGTGGTTTAAGCGACCGGTTCGCCGCTTCACACTGCGCCGTTGTGGGTTCAATCCCCACACGAGACAATACTGTGAGTGATTAATATACAATATTATTGTTTCGAGTCTTAGGCCTATTGTCCACGAAAACCGCACGTCGTACGCACGCTTTGGTCAATTGACGATTGCAAGACGAATGCTTGCATCTTGCGTATAAAAAATCAAAACTGTATCCACGTCTCGTCATGCGGTCGTCATGCGATGCGCGCGGCAGCATGCCGCACGGTGGACACAGTTTTGATTTTTTATACGCAAGATGCAAGCATTCGTCTTGCAATCGTCAATTGACGAAAGCGTGCGCGTGACGTGCGGTGTACGTGGACAATAGGGCTTAATGTTAATTGTGTCCTTTAGTTGTATGTTTGTAAACTCCCCCGCGACACAAGATTTAGTCCTAGTAGGGAAGTAGTCTTTAAAAAATGTAAAAGACATATTATATAAAACGTTTCTTATAAAGTTTGCCCCGCTATCATAAACATCTTTGACAGTCGTCATGGGGAGTTAGTAGCCTTGAACGAACTAACACTAGTCTAAACCAGGGCATACCGAAAAATATAAACTTATTTTTTTTTAATTCCGAAAAATATTTCTTTTTTACTTATTTTGTAAAATAAATATTATAGGTAGCTTCTATATCATGAGCTTAGTACATAGTTTTCAGGAAAACACTGACTTACGTGACTTACGTGACATACGTGGTGTAAACAGTGTGTCTAGAGTTTGGCTAGAAAGGACTGGGATTACAAATAATCCCAGATTGGTGGAAGCGTGATTATATTCATCAGTCCTTGTCAGCCACAACAAATCTCAGACATAACTGTACTGTGTTGCACAGTGATGAATTGAAATCCAAATAACAATAATATTGATTGCTTACCAAATATCTTCACTGATGTCAGGCTTGAGCTAAATTAGACACATTCAAAAAAATATATTGGCCAAAATAGATGTATCTTATACTTAGCTATTAGGCTGCAAACGCGAAGTTTTCAAGACACGATGGCACGTGGACGACGATACCGGATTTACACAATTTTCGCTAATGTTCATTAAGATACAACTTATCTTTTATCACAAATAAACCGATGCCAGCTGATCAATTAGCGACAATACACTATGGTTTTTGGTTTTACAAACAAATACAAGATCAAAAACGCGCTCACAAAACGGAATCTTTCAGAGCGAACCAAAAGCTAGCTTTTTTCGCTGACCGCGGGAAACGACAACGAACATAAAAAAAAGTGAATGAATGACAGTTTATATTGTGACCATAGTCCAAATTTACAATAGACTGAACTAAACGTTACTAAATCGATATAATCGACTTGACCTATCACAAATACATACATACATAGACTCACGCCTGTTTCCCCGAAGGGGTAGACAGAGGCATATTAAACGCCCACTATCACAAATAATATTTCTATTTCAAATATCCATCCGCCCGGACCGGCCTACCGGTCCGCTAATCAGTTGGTAGACGTGACAATGTTGCAACCGCTCTCCTCAGAATCGAACCGTCCACCAAGACCTCAGCAAATCGGGGAACTCCATCAGTCCCAGTTACCAAACGAAGGATGCGCCCCCTGCGCCATCTGAGTGGCGGAAGGTTAGCCTCCTTGATCAAAACGAGGTCACCAATCTTGTCGGTCCACTTAACGCGTTGCTGGAGTATGTGCAAATATTCCAAATTCCAGCGTTTCCAAAAGCTCTGAGTAATCTGGCGTACCAATTCAAAACGCGAGAGAAGACCAGGTCTCGTATCAATATGGGTACTCGGGCAAGGCGACAAGTGAGCGACCAATCAAAAAATGGCCCGGCGTAAGTGCCTCCAAATCATTCGGATCTGAGGAGATCGGGCACAATGGCCTAGAGTTCAAAACGGCCTCAATCTTACAAAACACAGTTGCGAGTTCCTCAAAGGTAAGGACAGATTCACCGATTGTCCTGCGCAAGTGTGTTTTGGCCGATTTTACAGCGGCCTCAAAAATACCACCCCAGTGTGGACAACTTGGTGGGGAAAACAACCAATTTATCCCACGTCGGCCAAGCCTATTGCCTATATCAGCCTTATTGGTTTCAAGGAAGTTAACAACGTCATTCAAATAATTATAAGTGCCCTTAAAGTTAGTGCCGCAGTCAGAACGGATCAAGGAAGGCAGCCCTCTGCAGGATACAAATCTGTCAAATGTGGCTACAAATGCCTCGGTCGTAAGCGAGGAGACCAGTTCTAAGTGTACGGCCTTTGTGGAGAGACAAACAAAAACACACAAGTAAGCCTTGACAGTCTTGCTGTTTCGAAGTGTCGACGTTTTCACCAAAAAGGGACCAGCGAAGTCCGTGCCAACACCGTCAAACGTCCTGCTCTCAGTTACGCGATCTGCCGGTAAGTCTCCCATCAAGGGCTACATGGTAGAAGCATTGAGCTTATAGCAAGGAATGCAGCGAAAGACTACACTCCGGATAATTCTTCGGGCAGACAAAATCCAAAACTCGCGTTGCAAAATGGCCAACAGCGCATTACAAGAAGCATGCGAATTTTTAAGGTGACGGTCAGTTACCAACAAGCGTACCAAATGACCGTCCTTGGGTAACAAAAGGGGGTGACGTGCCCCGTAAGGGAGGTTGGCGTTCTTGAGACGCCCTCCAACACGCAAGAGACCCGTATCGTCCAAAAAGGGGTTCAATTTAGATACAGCTCCCGATAATTTCGATCTCCCTGACTTAAGGATAGCAATCTCCTTCTCAAAGTGCGCTAATTGCACAGAACGAACCCAAAAGGTGAGGGACTCCTGTCGTTCCTGTGGTGAAAGAAAGGGTGTCAGTAGTTTCTGTTGTGGGTGCCTATAGTTAAAAACAAAACGCTTTATCCAAGCAGTAACACCTAACAACTTATCGAGGGAGCTGTAACAATTCAAAAGGAAATCGGGGTCGAAGGCGCATTCCACCTTTTCAAGAGCGAGTGTTCGTAGACCCGGCAAATTGGAAGTATTCAAAACTGGCGTTCGAGGCCAATCAATTTCTGGTCGACTCAACCATTCCGGACCCCACCACAGCGAATGACCTATCAAGCTAGGCGTCAAGCATCCGCGCAAGGCACAATCAGTGGGTTTGAGATCACCTGGCACGTGTCTCCAAACAAGCTTGACTTCAGATTTTTGTATTTCGGAAACGCGATTAGCGACAAATACCTCCAAGGTGTGGACAGAAGCTTTCAACCAACAAAGAACAATTTGGCTGTCAGTCCAGGCGTAGGTCCCATTAATACAAATGCTTTTACCCAAAGTACTGGACACGTGGTTCAATAAGCGTACAAGTAGGGCTGCTCCCGAGAGCTCCAATTTCGGGATGGTCGGAGATGTCCAAAGGGGTGCCACCTTGCTCTTCGCCATGATCAGGGAAACTCTCACCTGACCTGAGGCACTGACTGTGCGCAAGTACACCACGGCCTCGTGACCACGTTCCGAGGTATCACAAAACGAAGTGAAGGGTGGCCTTGTACTTCCCGGGAGGAAGGATGGGACGAGGCAAGGAGATCTCGTTGACGGCAGGAAGTGAGGATACAAAAGAGGTCCATTCCTCAACAAGAGTGCCGTGTAGAGGTTCGTCCCAGGTCAATCCTGCTGTCCAAAGCTTCTGCAAGAAGCATTTTGCCCAAAATATAACTGGACAGATCCAACCGTTCGGATCAAAGGTTCTGGCGACAGTAGACAACACGAGACGTTTAGTCCAAAAACAAGGCAATTTCAGGTCTACGTTATAAGTAAAGATGTCTTGGACTGGTCTGTACTAAACGCCGAGAACAGCCATCATGGCGGGTTGTCAACAATCTCAAATAGATGTGGATCTTGCTGATGATCCTCTGGAAAGCCTTCCAAGAGCGCTGGTGAGTTGGAAATCCATTTGCGCAACTCATAACCAGCGGAGGCCAAAATACCTATCAATTCATCCCGCAGGAGGATCGCCTCGTCCGCTGTGGAGGCGCCCGAGCAAATATCATCGACGTAAATATCGTCCTTCAAGATGGCGGAGGCTCGTGGGAAGCGTAAGCCTTCGCGGTCTGCGAGCTCCCAAAGAGAACGTATTGCCAAGTAGGGGCTTGACCTTAACCCGTACGTATTAGTATTGAGCTCGTAGACGACCATGGGATCGCGAGGATTCTCTCTCCAAAGGATCAGCTGGAAACGACGGTCATCAGGGTGGAGAATCGTCTGCCTGATCATCATTTTTATATCGGCTACAAAGACAACCTGATGTCGTCGGGAGCTGGTGATGACGTCACAAAGGTCCTTGACCAACTTGGGACCAGAATGCAGCACTGGTTCAAGGATACGCCTGTTGAAGTCAGCGCAGAACCATCAAACACTGTGCGTAGCTTGCCAGTTGATGGCTTTAATACCGCATGATGCGGGAGAAAGTAGTGCTCCACCGAACGCCAATCCAAATTTGTCACGGACATGTGTCCCAATTGTTCATATTCTCTCATGAAGTCAATGTACTTCTGTCTGAGCTCCGGATCACGACCCATGCAATACTCCATAGCCAACAATCTCTTTTCGGCTAAAGGTCGTGACTCACCAAGCGGAGGCCGAACAGAAAGAAAAGGTAGCTTCGTAATAATCCGACCAGAACGGAGTCGACCAGTGTTGTTCTGGAGGAACAACTCGCACTCCTCATGTTCTGGATTCAAACGAGCAGCTTGAGGGGGCTCCTCTACCTCCCAAAACCTCTGAACCGCATCAGAGAGAGCGGAGCCTACAGCCAACAAATTATCAAGTTCGGGTGGAGGGGGGTCCCTAGGCACAGGTCCCATCAAAGCAAATCCAAATATGGTCGGGATGGCAGTCAAACCATTTGGCACCAAGACCCGTTTCCCACCAATCAAAACTCCACCGAGGACATCAGAACCAATTAACAAGTCGATTTGTCCTGGTGTGTCAAATTTGGGGTCTGCCAGTTCCAATCCCGATGTCAAATTCACCACAGCAGCAGGTAGCTGCTTCTGTGGATGCATACCCAAAATATTCTTCAGCACAATAGCCGAGGTTTTAATCCTCGGGTGTGAAGATTCAACAGGGCCAAACAAAACTTTAACTTGCCCTTCAACATTAGAGGCTACGTCACCTATGCCCCGTATACAATTTGGAAAGGAGCCCATATTTAATTTAACCTGCCCTACCAAATAAGTGGAAACAATGCAACCTTGTGAACCTGTGCCCAATATAGCACGGACAACAACAGAGGTCCCCGTGGGTCCCCAGACCCTAACAGCAACCGTTGGTAGGATAACGGTCTCAATGGGGGTGGTTGGCGTTATAGGGCAGGAGTCAATGACCTATTGTTGCCTGGGCGGCGACCGTTGGCCATGACCAGGCAAATCAAAATGAGGGTGCGGCTTGAAATCCTCAAAAGCGCGATGACTCGATCCGCGCGCCATCTATGGGGGGTCTTAATGACGCACCCGGCCAAAACGAGGTGGGCGCGAGTCAAGGCGGGGACGCTCCGCCAAAAGAGGGGAATACCTGGGGCAGCAGTCATGGTGCTGGTGACGTTGAGCGGTCGCACATTCTGGTGCGCGAGAGGAGGCGTGCGCACGCTACGGTTCTCCAAGCGGGGTGAGTGGCGAGCGATTGAGCGAGGCGACTCTCAGCTACGCGCCGGTGAGCCTCGGCTGCCACCTTCAAAACACCCGCCCGTGCGCGGCGTCGGCTGGTTGGACAAGCGGCCAGCCTCTCTGGCATTCATGCAGAGAGTGTCCAAATGCTGTCCTCCACAGTGAGGACAGGGGCGAGAGTTTGGGCAGTCTCACTGGTAGTGGGACCCCAAGCAAGAGAAGCAAAGGTGGCGGGCATTCGCGATGCGCCTACGAGAGGCCACATGCAAGTCCAAAAATGCCCTGCAACTGGCCGTTCTGTGCCCCTTGACCTTGCAGTAAGAGCAATCTGCTGGGCTCTACGTGACTGCAAAGCGAGGAGGGCGCCGATCAACATTGGCTGACCTTGGGCGGCTGCGACTTAGCCGGCGTGTCACCACCGGAGATGTCCAAGACCCGGCACTCATCCTCGAGGAACTTCTCCAAGTCAGCAAACGGGGGCAGATGGGTCGCGCTATCTCCACCAAAGCGCTGCGCAAAACGCGACCTCCGGTCGGCAGGCAGATTCTTCAACACAATGTGCACCAATAGATAGGACCATTGGTCCACGGGCAGGTCAAGGCACTTAAGTGCGTTGATGGCCACCAAAAGCGGGTTCAAAAGTTGGGTGCGCAACCCAAAGACCCGGGTGAGCGTCGGCAAACTCAAAATCTGTTCAATATGCGTGTCGGCTAGGCCACGCTTGTTATGGTACCTACGAGTAATTAGGTCACGAGCCGTCTGGTACGCCTCGTCAGACACGGGCAGATGCTGGATGAGGCCCTTGGCCTCCCCATCCAGAACCGACATCGAATAGGCCAATTTTTGTGCCGGCCGAAGATCAGGCCTGTCATTGACCAGGCTGTCAAACAAATTAACGAAGCCCAGGTAGCTTCCTAGGCAGCCATCGAAATGCGGGAGGTCTAAGGAAGCCTAGTCACCAGCCCCGGTGCTGACCTAGAAAGCTCCTGCTTCAAGCCGGGTTGCCCGTCCCTCTCGGCAACTAATTGTCTCGCACTATTGGAGACAGCATCATTTCACATCAGTGGAAGCTGTATTTCTACAAAATTAAATGTTCCAACGTATTTGAACGAAAACATATAATTTATTGTTTTAAAACTTACCATCTAAATGTTTGATAATGGCACGAAGACTGTTTCCGTGAGCAGCGATGATGATGCTATTCTTGCCTTCCTTGATCTAGGAATCATACAGAGTAATGAGATAAAACTAATCAAACTGCTCTGCTAGAATAGAATAAAAAAAATAATTATTTCAAAGTCAAAGTCAAAGTCAAAGTATTTTTTATTGTGAAAGTATTTCCATTCCATTTCAATAATGGAATGAAATGAAAAGTGAAAAGAAATGCTTATTTTTCTAGATACATGGTTTACTAGAGTCTGGCATTACTATAATCTCTTATCATGCCTCGTTCTTATCAGGAATGATAAAATCTGACTTTTTATAATTATGTTTGTTTTTAACCTTCCCGGGATCCCTTGAAATATACACAAAACATTTCATCAAAATCAGTCCAACCGCTTAAAAGGAATATAACAAATACCCTTTCAGAAAATTACATACTTCTATAATAAATTCATATACAATGACTACGACATAAACTGAATGACCGATAGTGTGTCCAATAGTTTATTTAAACTATTTATAATAATAGTTAGTAGAACCTAGCTGATTTTAGCTTTAATGGACCGGCTCGACCAGGTTTGTACTACCCTCTCACAAAAAATCGACGTAAAGTAACAGTACCTACACTGTTGCGTTTCGTTCGGTAAGTGAGAGTGTCGGAGGCCACATCCCCTATTCCTTCCCCCTCATCTAACTTCTCCTCCTAACCCTCTTCCCAACCCAAAGGGTGACAACGCACTTGCGACTACCCTTGTATTGCTTGTGTCCATGGGTGATGGTAATGCTTACCATCACGCGACCCGGCTGGTCGTTTGCCGGTTTATTACATACAAAATCAAAACAGATAGATCGTGGGGCATACCTGTGGTACAATAACATCATGCCAGTAAGGCAGTGTCCTGTCCACGGTCTGTTTCAGGCTCTCGGCCATGGGGAATTCTCCTGGCTTGGGGTCCCCCACGTAGCGTGGGTCGTTCATGATGGTTGAGTAGTACAGATGGTGCTCCCCCATGGGGGGCACGGGCAGGTCGTAGCTGCGAAGCCAGATCTGTGCCTTTAAGGAAAATAAAATTAAAGATTATTTTTTATAGACCCGTCTTTAGTCCCGAAGGGGTAGGCAGAGGTGTAATATTACACCCACATTTGCAATGCACTTAATAGAGAGCCTGTTGCCTTTACTGGGAACTTTACCAGATTTCGTGCTGCTACTATAATTAGAATTCGAAAAAACCTATTAACACTTTTGCCTGACCCGGGTATCGAACCCGAGACCTCAGATCATCAGACGTATTCGTGATCTAGTCACGGACGCAGAGATTTTACAACATGGATATTTGCATTTATTATTTCATGACCTACTTGACTTGTATCGCAGCGCCACTAGAGATTATTGTGTTATTATTCTGCATCGATGTAATTTATCTAAAAGGCCCCTTAACACTAGCGATTGTGGTGGCGTAGATGTTCTTATGAATGTATGCGAAGCGTTCAATTTGCTGCAGGGAAAACGCCGCCAAATCGCTAGCGTGAAGAGGCTCTAATGTTTATGTATGTATTTGTATGATTTTACTAATAGATAGTGTGATTTTTGAGGACGGTTTAGATTTATTATGTATTTATCGTGTCGATGGCAACACATTAAATAGATTTGGCCCAAAATAAGGCCATTCGAATAGCATTTGGCCTTGCCTCATACAGGTCGTCAAGCGTACACGACTCTGGGCCTGCGAGACACGAAAGTAAATGGCCCATGGTCTGTGGAGACGCGCCACATCCGCATTTATTCATCCTTGACTCTATGATTTTTTCAATACATTTATAATTCACATTGGAGTACTAGTAAATTCGATAAAAATAATGTAGGTACACTGAATGTTACTGCGTTTTTCCGAATTCTCAGCAGCAGCACGGAGTCTGGTGATATGTCCGGTAACGGCAATAGGCTCGCCCCCAATTACGTGGGACCTAAAAATTCATGGCGAAATGTGCATGAGAGTACACCTCTGCCTACCCCTAAAAAAATAAAGGATAAAATGAACAATCAAATTGAGAAACCTTTCTTGTAAAGCTAAATTATCATTATATTACTTGCGGATATCCATATTTCGCAGCGCACTCAGTCAAACTGATCCCGGTGAGGCCGCCATAATGTCTTTCGTTCATCCTCCAAGACTTGTAGACTGGTACGTCTGGTTCTCCAATCTCGTTGAGTACAATATCTAAAGTTTTTTGAGCTCGTCTTAATAATGATGTGTAACCAGCGTCGAACTTGAACCCTAACGCTTTGAGGGTCTTCCCAGCTGTTTCTGCTTCGGCGCAACCTGATAAACAGAATTTATTTATCATCTAACTAGATGAACCTGCGGTTACTACCGCGTTATTTAAGGCTACTGCTCCGCTCCTCCCGTAACTTATAGCGTGATGTTTTACAGCCTATAGCCTTCCTCGATAAATGGTCTATCTAACACTGAAATATTTTTTCAAATCGGACCAGTAGTTACTAAGATGAGCGAGTTCAACCAAACAAACTCTTCAGCTTTATATATAAGTATAAGATTAGATAACCATCAGAGCTCCAACGCAGAAATGAATGTAGAGGCAATGCGTGAGGTTCTTAAGGACAGAAACAAGCTTCTACAAGGTGTCTACCCCGACGAGAAAAAGGCGTGAATATAATGTATGTATTAATGATACAAAAGCTTATCCAACATTTTATATAATCTTTCTGTACGTGTGTTCAGAAGGCAATCGCTCAGTGACGAAGCTTATATTCTCTGGAATCTGGTTAGGTTAGGCTGAACTAGGAGGATGATGATGATAAGTATATAATGGTACCTAAGTATATAAATACTATCTAGTGTTTTTATTTCGATTCTAGGTCATATTTGTTGCCGCCTCTTCCAAGTTTTAAGAACGAGACGTCATCAATTTGATACAGTCATGCAAATCAATATCTAATACTAATATATATATCTGATGAGTTTGTTTGCTTGAATGAACGCGCTAATCTCAGGAAGTATATTGAAAGTTGGTATTTCTTTGGTTTACGCGAATGTAACACGCACAATCAATTGCATATTGGTTAAACTGAGGTAGCATTTAAACCGAATGATCTGTAGTTTAATATCAATCTATTGTAAGAGTTGTGAGAAATATCTATTTGTCTAAAACTTACCTTTAGAAATGAGATCAGAATCAAACCAGCCGCAGAAAAATCGTTTCTTGTTCCACTCGCTTTCACCGTTGCGGATCATTACGACTTTGTACTTACCCTCCATTGTAAATAAAATTAAAGTAATTTACAACAAATTCGTATGTGTCAATCGTGTTGTGATTTATTTACTTTTGACGTTTATTATTGACAATTTAAGATGATAATTTGATTTTTTGACATGAGTACAACCCAACCTCTCATCATAGTGTATTAGAACTTTTTTACTTATTCATTATTTAGATCAGGATGTTACATTCACCGCCAAATTCAATGTCCGACCTATCCATTGATTTGAAGATTTAAGACGCATATGTGACATAAGCTTCATACAAAGGAATTTATTATTTGCCATCTCCAAACCCTCTTAAGGTAAGAGCTGAAGACTTGATGAAAAAGCTTTGCTAGCTAGCACTATAAAACAGCAGGCGACAGCGAGTTTTACTTTTAGATTTCCTTGTTATCAGTGTTTTATTAATCACTGCTAATTTATTTTTCATTTTTATCCGTTCACACTGTAATCAAGTACCTACGCAATTTAAGAAAGAGATAGAGCATAACCCTTTCAAAACGTTAAGCCCACCAAAGCCTCATTTCCTGCCATGCCACAAAGCTTTACCAAAGAATAGGTACTTACTTAACGCTCGAAGATAAAAACATCGCAACAACACATTCTTCGGAAATCTCAATGATTGGAAGCTGGGATGATAAGACGAGGGTGCTATCCCTTATCACGCTGTCCTTAGCATTTTGATTGGAAAACGATGCCGAAAGGGTAGACATTGCGCGCTTGCCAACAAGCGCGCAATGTCTACCCTTTCGGCATAAGCTTAGCGAGTGGGCTGGAACATTGCGAACTAAAAAGTGTAACTATTATGCGTAGAAAACTGAAATGTTTTTGCTGAGCTGACGGTTTCAATTCACGACTGTGAGAAAGGATTAATCAGGGGCGGGAAATAGTCGTATGTTGACTTGAAGTTTATGCTACCGCTATTGTGCCGAGAATTATGTGTCAGATATTAAATATATGTCAATGCTGCTACTTCAGAAGTCATCTTTTCCAAAATTAAAAATGTTAAGAAAACACAGAAGCAGCGATAGCCGAGTGGAGGGATCGACGGACTGTTACGCAGAGCGTCTCGGGTTAGAATCCACGGCACGCACCAATGACTTTTCGAAGTTAAGTGCGTATTAAATTGGTAATTATCGCTTGCTAATCGGTGAAGGAAAACGTCGTGAGGAAATCTGCATGTCTGAGAGTTCTCCATAATGTTTCGCAAAAGACATGTGAAGTCTGCCAACTCGCACTTGGCCAGCGCGATGGACTATGGCCCAACCCTTCTCATAGTGAGATGAGGCCCGTGCCCAGCAGTGGGACAGTATAAAGGGCTGATGAATAAGAAAACACTAAGAAGTTACATATTTTTATAGTTACCTAAAAATATGTTATATGTTTTATATGTACCTATAATGTCTTCTTTAGTTCTGGCAAATGTGTGAAGTCAACCCTATGTCAGTACATATAACTGAGTTATCGTATGCCAGTATATTCAAACCACAGTTATCATAGAACTAAGATTTTTAGATAGAGCAGGGGCAGTTTTTAAGAATTACGCACACATATCACAAATAAAACCAAATCAATTTATTATTGCAAATATGGGTATATTTACATCTTGGTATGCAAAGTTGTTTATTAATAATGACATTCAAGTTAAATAAATGTAACACAAAAGAAATGACATGATTTATTAGTATTATAAAAAAATAAAATAAAATATTAAAAAGTAAAGTGGATGTAAGTTGTTTGAAGAAATTTTTTATATTTTTTTTTATTTATAGTCTCTCGCCTGTATCTCGGAAGGGTAAACAGAGGTGTTACACCCACATTTCACCATGAAATTTTAGGTCCAACGTAATAGGGGGCGAGCCTATTACTGTTACCGGGCACAGCACCAGACTCCGGGCTGCTACTGAATATTTGGAAAAACCCAGTAACACTTTTACCCGACTCGGGAATCGAACCGGGGACCACCGATCAAAAGTCGCATACGCTATCCACTGGACCACGGAGGCAGTCAATCTTTAAATGTATATAAAACTCTTGCGTGACTGACATACAACGTGCACCGCGCCAAAACTATTAGGTGCAGACTGTTGGGGTGCTCTAATAAGGGATTACCCGAAATTCTCAAGGAAACGCGTAGAAAAGATTTTTTTTTTTTTAAATCTGCAGGTGTAACTGCGAGCATTCTCTAGTAAAAATAAACTCAATAACAAAGAAGACATTAATAACATCCCTAGTGAAAAGAAAAGTTTGAGGTTAACAACCCAGTCCTAAAATGAGAAAACACTAAACTTATTAGATTTTTTACACCAAACTTTTAACAAGTTTTCGCTTGGTTCAAAAATAAGGATGATGCATTAGATCTGGTAAACACTTAGTTGTTAGGAAAAGTAACAGTAGGTACCTAAACTGTTGCGTTTCGTTCAGTGAGTGAGAGTGCCGGAGGCCTCATCCCCTATTCCTTCTCCTTTATCCAACTTATCCTCCTATCCCTCTCCTAACCCCAAAGGTGAAGCATCGCACTTGTGACTCCTGTGGTGTTGCTTGTGTCCATGGGCGGCGGTAATTGCTTACCATCAGGCGATCCGTCTGCGTGTTTGCCGCCTATTACTATAAAAAAAAGTATTATATGGAATCTAATTCAAAACTTTTTTCCTGTGGGTAACACAAGTTTTATGATAGCCTTACCGTTAACAGTCGAGTGTTGTAGAATAATTTAAGGTTGTAGGTTCGATACCCATTCTAGACAACACTTAGTACAACATACAGGTTGCTGTTACGAATATAGGTGATCATCATTAATGTAAATCCTGAGTGTATATAAACTGTCCTACCGCGACCGTTGAAAGCATGTCAAAAAATGAGTTAATTATCGTTAAACCCGTTTACTAAAATTGTAAGATGGCGATACAAATGGCCAAGTTTTTAAATCGATTATGAAGAAAGAAAGGCCATAATATGCCACCAAACTGACATGTACGAGTTGGTAGACTTTATACGTATTTCTAGAAGATTATAATGAAATCTCAGACATGCAGGTTACCTCACGAAGTTTTCCTTCACTGTTTAGCAATCGATAAATTACTAAAAAGGTTATACGAACTTAGCTTCTAGAAATCATCGTGAACCTGAGACTTTCTGCATAGCAGTCACACCACTAGGAAATCGTTATTCAGAATGTTATTTTCTTTTTTTATAGACTCTCGTCTGTATCCCCGAACGGGTAGGCAGAGGTGGAATATTACATTCACATTTCGCCATGAATTTTTAGGTCCCACGTAAAAGGGGGTGCGCCTATTGCCGTTACCGGGCACATCACCAGACTCCGAGCTGCTACTGAGAATTCAGAAAAAAACCAGCAACACTTTTGCGCGAATCGGGAATCAAACCCTGGACCTACGATCAGCAGTCGCATACGCTATCCACTGGACCACAGAGGCAGTGATTCAGAATGAACGTGTTGATAAATCCAAATAGTTAAATACATGTCTACTGTATAGATATCAAACCTACAGAACATAAACGCCAAACGAAGCACATATATTATGTAATTATACAACGCCTTATAGACACTCTTCACTTTGTCTATTTACAAGGTTGATGTAATGTTGCACGTAATTTAGTTCCATTTAGGAATTAAGCGACCTCTTTCCATTACAACCGGTGTGTTAAATTATCCAACTAGTCATCCAACTATTTGACCAACTAGTCGGCCAACTCATCGTCCAACAAGACGCTTACACCGGATTTGTCGTTGATTGTGTCTTTTTTGTATAAACGGGAGATAATTTCGCTGAAGAAATAAAAAGGATTTGCCCCACTTCTCATTATAATATAATGTTTCGCGCGCTAATGTCGAGTTTGCAGCAATTTTGTTAATGTAATGTAATGGTACTTCCATTTGATCCGTTTGTATTGTAATTGTATCTTAATGTTTGAAGAGATTTTGTAATAAAATTGTGTTTTTACAAGGAATTACCCAATTTTCTGCACGACGGAACGAGAGCATATGTTCGCTAGCGTAGATAGGTATAACTAGTGCCATCTGTTGTACGATAGTGAAGATATAAACGCTGGTGACATCTTCCGGTCATTGCCAGAACTACGAAGACATGATTGAAAATTCTGAATCGCGCTATAAGACGTTTTACATGCGATGACTGTGTTCAAGCTTTCAACAGTATCATCTGGTCTACCAGGCACAATCACCTAGCCTGGTTAGAAAATCCTTCCTCTAGTTGAAGGAAAGCTACATCTCTTTCCACCACATTTGTGACACCATCTTCTTTCACAATTCGATAAAACACAAAATTATAACTAGAACAGGTTTTTACGTGTATGTGATTAGAAAGACTTTAGGAACTAGAAGCAGCTATAGTGAAAGTGCTGTGCAGAAGGCTGACGTGAAGTGAAAGCTAACAACTTTTCGAAGTTATTTGGGTATTAAATAGTTAATTATTCATCCGAGTTCATCCGATAGTCAACTGACAGATTGCAAGTCCAAAATCCAGTAACATGTTGTGATACAGGCTGGATTCAATCTGCAGGGCTGGCGTAGGCCAGCCCTGCAGATTGAAATATAGCCCTGGTTAATAGAGCCCTGGTTTGAGCGGTCGTCTCCCTTCAGAATACAGCTCCGAGTGTTATGGACTCGATTCCCACACGAGGCAACACTTTGTGTGATCCATAATTGTTATTTCGATCCGGGGTATTTATTGTGTCGGTTAGTTGTATGTTTATAAAGTCCTTCATGACACAGCATATACCTAGCCCCAGAGCTGAAGACTTGAAAAAAACCTACTTTTCCTAGGATGATGTTAGACTTTATACGAGAATTTTAATATCAAGTATTATGAATAACCAGGTAAGCCTTTAAAGGACAATCTGCATAAAACACCTTGTCCGTATAACACGACGGAACAGCATCTTATTATAAAATGTAAATCCAAGATGGTTGGTCGTTAGCAAATCTTTAATTTTCATTTTCACCAAAATTCACTTGACACTATAATGGACGTCTGGGGGACCTTAAGGCAGCGATTTGAGTTTCTTTAAGAAAGTATTTTATAAAAGTTTATTATGTTTCTTTTGGTTTTAGAAAGAGTGATGTAATAAAGTGATGAGGGAGAAAATTGTTGAAAGTGGGGGTCTTAATGATGTGGTATTGTAAAATTACAATAAAAGATTAACAAAATGGCTAGAGCCCTAATTGTTTTCTTTTCAAAATTATGCCTAACAAAGAACGCACAAACTAAATAACCTTTGAAATAAATGTCGATATGTTGTTGAATTTTGTAGTATGTTATCTAACAAAACTATTAGAATATTTCTTCAGAACATTACACAATAATATTTATTAATTGATTAACTATGTGGATGTTGAGTATGTTTGGTCAAAAAGTGGTCGCAATTAAAAAAATAAACACCATAATGTTGATGCCGACTAGTCCTTCTCCAAGCAAACTTTAATGTGCCAAAATAAAAAACATTTACAAAGTTTTACTCACTTCATGTATACACATATGTATATATCATAAAAAGCTTTCTCCTGCGGCTTTACTTTATAATATTGAAAATCCTTCCCTGGTTAATTAGCGCCTACGTCATAATAGGAACCCACCGTCTAATGGATAGTTCCACAATTCGATCTATCCATGGATTATGAGATTCGAGATTCGCATTTGACATATTTTGTATGGAGCTTATGTCAAAAAAGAATCTAAAATCTAAAAAAAATATGGATAGATCGAATATTGAATTCAGCGGTAAATCTCATGTTTCTAGCTGCGGTAGTTTATACGAAAGACAAATATTTTTTTAGATTATGTATTGACACTAAAGATTTTGAACCAAATTTTCAAACGCACAGTTATTTTAATAAAAAGATATCAAATACTTATTGAAATTTTCATCATCAACCCAAAAAAATATTTTCTATTACTACATCTTCCCGATTTCCTTGCCCACTCGCTGTTTCCATGGCCCAAACGTGTCGAGCAATAACAAAAGCCAATGTTCCGTCGATCACATCGGTAAAGACATCGATAATCGAGTTATCGATGTTGCGACTTTGCGACGGAAGGGGTGCGATGCGATGCGGCCCCGGGGCACACCGGCGACAGATCGAACAGCCTCAACAACTTGTACCTTGTTTTACATAATCATTTTTGTGTCCCCCTCTTGCTTCGTAGTTTATTTATGAAGGATAATTTATTATGAAAGGGTGCATTTTATCGACTTGGATGTGTCAATGTAATAAACTGGTTAAGGAAGATGGGGCCTTTTGAAGAAATTAGGGTGTATGAAGAGCCATTTCCTTTCAACTTTTTAAAATATTGTCTCATAAAAGTAAAATAATTTCTTAAAATGGCTTCTGAAAACGATATGAAAAAATCGTAGACATGCAGGTTTTCTCGCAATGTTTTACTTTACAATTTATTGAGTGCTGTGTCGAGCGACAGTTAACAAATTAATACGCACCTAAATTCTCAAAGCCAGCGGTTCGAGCCATGAGTTTCTACTACTCACCACTAGGCTATCACTGCCAAACATATATATTGTTTTCGTCATCATTATCGGTAGCTTGTTGTAGTGCACTGTTGGTTATATATCACTCTATAATACTTCATCGACTTACCAATAGTTCTGAAATCTTCCGCCTACAACCAAATAACTTATAATTAGTTAACGAGTAAGGGCTCCAATAATGGCAGGCGGAGACTGACAGAAATCCTGATTGAATCAGAACCTCAATGGTTGCGGACAGCTGTGTAATGGCCTGTCAATATTGACCACGACGACCATTGATGGAAAGTGGCAGATCACTCAACCGTGACCTATAGATATCTGATCGAATTATACTTTAAGTTATAACTTAAAAATTTAAAGGGATAGCTATGCAGAGGATCTCAGGTTTAAATCCACCATTGATGCACAATGCAAAGACTTCGCATTAAGTGCGTATTAAATGGTTATTAAATCCGTGTGGTGACGGATTAAGAATACGGAATGTCACCACCCCATATCATCCCATGGGTGTCGTAAGAGCCGACAGAGGGAGCATATTATGCAGAGAACACCACTGTAAGAGAAGGAACACTTGATACAAACCTATACCAACCCGTTTGGCCAGCGTTGTATTGTAGGCTAATTCCTCCTTTCAAAGGAGAGGCCTAGTCCAGCAGTGGACTGTTAAAGGCTGATGATGATGATGAAATTCTTAACTGAACAGTGAAGGAAAACGTCTTGATCAAACCTGCATGTCTGAGAGTCCTCCATAATGTTTTTGAAAGACATGTAACTGCCAATTCGTACTTGAATAGCATGTTGTATTTTGGCCTAACCCTTCTCACAGCTATAATTCCGCTAATTGTACCAAAAACGTAGTTCTAAGGCACTTTATTATAATTATTGTAATTAAAATGTAATATTAACCCTAGAATACTAATCATCGCCTGGGAGGCCGCGTTCGGTTGATTGTTTAAGAATATTTTTAAATTACTTCTATGTATCGCGGCGTGCGTTCGTGCCAATATAGTGCACCCCACGACTCGGTGGAGAGTGGTCATGGGTTCAGCGAGGAACTCAGGTATCGAGTTATTGATCTCACATTCGCCTGGGAGGCGAGTATTAACGGTAAGTTTTTTTCTAAAGTTTTCTTTTAGTTTTTTGCAATTATCTTTTTATTTATTTGTAACAATAAGTTTGTTTTAAATGAGAATTTATCATTTTGTTTCATAGAAGAATCTCGACGAGATCCAGATAACAAACTATTTGGAAAACGGCGATTCGGACAGTGGAATTGAGGATTACGATTCAGACGACAGTGTGGCTGATCCTACTCTCTTACCCGCGTGCCAGTTTGAAGATGATCTCCAAAATATTGCTTTGAACAATCTTAATATACCTACTGAAATATCTCAAATATAAGCAAGCACAAGCACCGAGTTAGAAGCTGCTCTACAAACCCAATCTCGATCTCCAAACTGCTGTAATTTTGATAGAAAATATAGGCTGATTTTAATTTACTCTCAAGCCAAATATCTTATAATTAGAATAGTATTTTTACTTTTATGTTATATAATTTAATAATACTTAATTTAGATAATAAATTAGAAATTATACTTATGTGTCGTTTTATTTTTTATTATTATTTTCAAAAGACTGTTCTAACAAAGGGTAATGTCAGATTTAAGGTTGATTTTAAGACTGAAATTATAATTTTAAGAAAAATGTGCCAATAATTTAAAGAAACGAGGTCCTTCTTCATTATTTTGTCACATTTAATACAAAATTTAAATGAAAAATATTTCTGAAATCTTGTATAATTTATGAAGTAGACTCCCGAGCGATCATTAGTATTAAGCAGTAAAAAAATAAGATTAGTACTCTAGGGTTAAACCAATATATCACTTCTTTCCCGATTTATTTTACATACAATATGAAAAATCAAGGCCTTCTCTGAAAAATCCTTGAATTCTTGTGTAATTGCGTGTCGAATATTGATGATTTGATGAAGACTGGCAGTTCACTCTGGCGTGATAAACAGATATCTGATAGAATTGTATTGACAGGCGCACTTTTAAACTGAACTTACTCAGTAGAGACGTCAATTCTACTTTTAAAATCACATCAAGCATTTCGAAAATGTTAATCATTGTTAAGAGACAACCAAAGACTTAGAAATACTACATCATATAGGGTATATATACACTGTCCAAGTATCATGTTTCTAGCTGCAGTTCATAATAGATTTGCAATGATTATATGTATATATGCCTTTATGATTATATGTATAACCAACGATGTTACAAGTAAATTAGAAGTAGATACGTTATAGGCGTACCAAAAGCAGAACGCTAAATAATAAGCCAGTTGGCAAGTCAGACATATTATGTGTGTGACGTGTGTGTGACGAGAGCCGGCGTCATAGTGAAACTGACACATCTTGTCGGAAGTTAAAATAAAATATGGAGTTATCGATGTGTGCGTTAGTGTACCGTTTCTACAGATAGATTACTACGTATGTAACGTATCTATGACTTTTCTGTATTCCATGACTTTTCTAGTATTATTGTATAATTATGACTGATATACTATTATTTATATAATTATGACTGCGCGGTTAGCGTAGTGGTTTAAGCCGCTTTTTCCGCCGCTTGACACTGCGTCGAGTGCTGTGAATGTGATTCCCACACGAGATGACAATTTGTGTGACCCGTGAAATGTTGATACGAGTCTGGGTATTCATTGTGTCCATTACTTCCATGTTTCTCAAATCTCCCGCGACATAGTATTTATTCCTAGTGCGGTAATCTACTAAAAAAAGAAAAAAACGGCCAGACATCTTACATCAGACTTGCATTCAATTAATACCAAACACACCAAAATCCGCAAGTCCAAATGTATTAGTAACTCAAACCATCTCAATCAAGGAGCCAACATACCCAGCCACTTTCAAGCCAGCACGACGATTAGCCAGACATACAACAGTAAAGTAATGAAAACGCCCATATACGACCAGTGCATGTCAGATAACCGGCCCTCTATGGTGGTACAGACAGCAACAAAGTTCACTGCATACTTCAAAATCATTTCTGAGATTTTGATGAATAATTCTTCTTCTTCTTTCCTTCACTATATCCCATTATCTGGGGTCGGCTCTCTTTGTCTGCCTTCTCCATTTTGCTCGATCTTGAGCGTTGATAGCATCAAGATGAATGTTGATGCTATGAGAAAAGGACATCCTTTAGGTCTTTTTGGGCTGATGAGAGCCAGGTAGTAGGAGTTCTTCTACGTCGTCGCGTAGTTGTCCGTAGATTAAGGGCCACTCATACCATATGGTCTTCAGGGATGATTATTATTATCTTAATATATAAAATCCTTGCGTTACTGACTGACTGACAAACACGCTACAGCCGAAACTATTGGGCGCAGGAACCTGAAATTTGGCATGTATGTTCCTTGGGGACCGTAGGGGTGCACTAAGAAGGGATTTCCTGAAATTCCCACGGGATCGGCCAAAACGGGTAAATTAAAAAAAAATGCAGGCGTAGCTGCTGGCGTCCTCTAGTTTATAAATATGTCGCCTGTAGCTCACCTGTCATAAACTTTAACAATTATTTTTCTATTAAAAATATTCCTTCCTTAACGGAATTGAAGGGTTCCGACATTTCATATGACCCGCTGCCCAAATTTCATGCTTCTAGCATGAGTTTTATTTTAATTAGCGCTCTGCGATGATTTATATCAGTCAGAACAGGAGAAATTATATATATGATCATATGATTTAGGTACATACATAGATTCACGCCTGTTTCCCGGAGGAGTAGGCAGAGACTACGGAACGCCATTTGCAATGATCCTGACATATCTCTCTTGCTTCATTCACTCCCATCAGATTCCTCATGCATGCTCTTCTGTTCAGGGTAATTCTCACCTGTCCTGTTTTTAGGATGTCTCCAATCTGGTCAGAGAACGACCGCCTAGGTCTTCCACTACGTCTTGTCCCTTCCACACTTACCTTATATATCTGATTGGTTAGTCTTTCACCATCCATTCTCTCCACGTGCCCAAACCATCTTAGCATACCTTTCTCGATGCTTGTCACTACATCTTCTTTTACCCCACAACACTCTCTTATCACACAATTCTTTACTCTGTCAGTTAGAGAGACACCACACATACGTCTCAGTGCTCTCATTTCTACAGCATTTATTCTACTTTCATGACTCTTCTGCCATACCCAACTATCACTACTTATTCATAAACGCCTTTGGCTCGGCTTTACACCGAAACCGTAGGGTTCTAGGCGACTTGGGAAGGATTAATGGAATGGACTGTATTAGGGCGAGTTCTGGGTCGCCTAGAAAGGAATAAGGGAAGAGGAGATGGATACGGGAGGAGGTGATTGAGTGGGTATAGGATATTTCAAGGATGGAAGGCACTTACCTTATACAACCTTCTTCGTGTCTTTTCCTCCTGGTGTTTTCGTGATGCAGCTGCTTGTTTTCACTTCACTCACGAGCGGGTTTTCCTTGGTGGAAGCGGTAAATCACATACAGCGGTGCGGCGCGGAGCGGTATCGAGACGGCGTTCTCAGCGGGAGGAATGTTCTAGACTGTCACTCGCGTCCACGATCGCGTCGACGAATCGGGCGAAGGCAGTGCCTCTTCCAGGGAGAGGGAAAGAGAGGGACGGAAATATGATATCGCTCGCACTAGACAAGCGTGGAACGATTCATGTTGATGCGATTAGTTACATATAGGAAGGTAGATGGCGCTACCATATCCCCCCGGCCCTAAAGGGTTGCCTTTAAAAAAAAATAGAATTGAACTTAGCTATGTTGGGTGTACTACCGCATAACCCATCAATAGGCTAAGACAGCGATATGACAATAAAATTAATCTAAATTAACTTTAGCGAAAGCTACAAACGCAATAATAGCGAAAACTACTAACTAAATACTTAAACTAAGAGGTAAGTCCAACTTCAGGCTAGATCTCACTGAGTTGGAAGCGGACAGAGACGTACAACAGGGCGCACGTAACTCCCCTTGGCGGTTTTCACGGTAACAACGCGAGTTGTACCGTCCTTGGAAGTATGCAATTTCTCTACGATGGCTAACGGCCATGAAAGCGGCGGAGCATTATCATGTATTATGACGACCAACGTACCCTCCTGTATAGGGGATGTAGGACTATTCCACTTGGATCTAGCCTGAAGCTGGTGTAGATATTCCGCACGCCAGCGCCGCCAGAACGACTGCACGAGTTTATCCAGCAGAGTATGTCTCTGGAGCAAGCTTGAAGAGTCTGCTTCAGGAGCCGGAAATGACGATAATGGCACTGTGTTCAGAAAATGTGCAGGGCTTAACGCGGATGGTTCTGCAGGGTCACTACTCAATGCCGTGAGCGGATGCGAGTTGATCAGTGCCTCGACTTGTGCAAGGACAGTTAAAAGCTCTTCGTAAGAGAGGATCTGTTGACCTATAACCTTGAAGAGATGTGTTTTAATTACTTTGACCATGCTTTCCCAACATCCACCGAAATGCGGTGATGCTGGTGGAATAAACTTCCAGTCGATATGATTTATGGAAAGTTCCTCCTGAAGACGAGTACGATATTCTTCCCTGAGAAACTTATAAAGGTCGCGTAAATAAGAGCTTGCGCCCACAAAACAAGTGCCGTTATCCGTGTACAAACACTGTATAGGGCCGCGCCGTGAGAGAAATCGTTTAAGGGCTGCCAGGAATGACACCGTGCTTAAATCTGTCGCAACTTCAATATGCGTAGCGCGCGTCGTTAAGCATGTAAAAATACATAGCCAGGCTTTACGGCTTTTAACACCTCGACCACGCACTGGCGTATACTGCAGTGGTCCTGCGTAATCGCAACCGGTGTGTGTAAACGCTTTAGCAACCTGGTTGACGCGCTGGCTAGGGAGATCGGCCATGGGAGGGAAAGTCGGACGCGGACGAAATTTGAAACAGACGTTACATTTATGTATTCTGTGACGAATTATTCGTCGAGCGGCTAAAATCCAATACTTATGCCTAAGTAAGGACATAAGCAACTCCGGACCGGCATGGAGGTGCTTCTTGTGATAAAAATCAACAAGAAGGTCGACAACATGATCATGTCGCGGCAGAATACAAGGATGTTTGTAGTTATAAGGTTCATCCGAATTTGACAGACGACCCCCAACGCGTATGACGCCATGTTCATCGAGAAACGGCTTGAGTCTAAGGATAGCGGGAGAACAAGGTACATTGTCCTTTAAATTTTGAATGTCGTTACTAAAATGAACAGCTTGTACAGCTCGTAGTAACTTACATTCTGCGAATTTCAGATCAGTACTTGATACAAAAGTCTCATTAGGTAGGTGCCTAAGAAACCTATAGACATAAACGATGGCGCGGAGTAACTTAGACCACGATGACATGCGTAGTGCGAGTGCATAGATGGGAGACTCCGCAACCTCAGCAATCACGGGATAAGAAACAGACTTCCGCTCGGGTACATCTTCGTCTTCTGCACTGTGGTCAAAGGGTTGCATGAGCCATTCTGACGGATCATGGGAGATCCAAGAAGGTCCACGACGCCACAATGGATGATGCAGAAGATTAAGTGGAGTGACACCACGAGACAAGCAATCTGCGGGGTTCTCAATACCCGCGACGTGATTGAAACAAGTAGCAGGAACCAGTTCAATCAATTTGCTAACGCGGTTGGCGACAAAAGTCTGCCAGCGATGAGGAGAAGAATGAATCCAAGCGAGCACTACTTTGGAGTCGGAAAATGCGTATAATTTATTAATGGGGTAGTGGGGCAAAACTGTGTCTTGAACCTTGCGGAGCAACTGAGACAGCAGAAGGGCCGCGCACAACTCCAGTCTCGCAACTGAAACGGTTTTAACAGGCGAGACCTTAGACTTGGCACAAACTAACTGCACCGAGTAGTTAGAACCAATGCGGACTTGCAGATATACGACTCCGCCGTAAGCACGCTCGCTGGCGTCAGCGAAACCTATCAAGTTGATGGTACATCCATCTACCAACCCAAGATGACGCGGAATAGTAACTTGATTGAGCGCGGTAAGCTCAATACAAAACTGGCCCCAAGCAGCGACAATATGGTCAAGGGGTGTTTCATCCCACTCACACTTTGATAGCCAAAGCTCTTTGATCAAGAGCTTGGCGTACAAAATTGTGGGAGCCACAAAACCCATTATGTCCCATAGTCGAGCCACTGTGGACAGCATAGTGCGTTTGGTGCACTTATCATCTGGTGGTGAGACGTCAAACCGAAAACTATCGCAGGATTTGTCCCAGCGTAAACCGAGAACCTTATGCGGTACAGACTTCTCAAACTCAATGTCTGGAGAAGCCTTATGAGAATCTGGTATGCGTGCGAGAACCTCCTTAGAGTTGCTTGTCCATTTGACAAGATCAAACTGGCCTCGCTTGAAAAGCTAAATAAGCTCTTCACAAAGCGAAATTGCTAGCGGAGCGGATATGACACTACAGGCAATGTCATCCATGTACAAAGCGGAAGTGGCAACAGCCGCTGCGGCGGGAAAGTGATCGCCTTCATCAGCGAACAACTGGCGAACAACTCGTAACGCGTGATATGGGCTAGACTTGAGTCCAAAGCAAACACGATTGAACTGATACACAGATAAAGGTTCTTTCTTGTCAAAACGATAAAAGACCCGTTGAAATCTACGGTCAGATTCGCGAACGCCGATATTGAGGAACATTTGGCGGCAATCAGCTGACAGAGCGATTTGGAAAAGACGAAACTTTATTATGATGTTAAATAAATCACCCTGTAGATTGGGGCCGGCATGCAAAATGTCATTAATCGACTGACCCGATGTAGTCTTACAACTAGCGTCTAAAACCACACGAAGTTTAGTAGAGGTTTTATCTTCGCGAACTACGCCGTGATGCGGGATATAATATGAGGGCAGAGAGTTGCCCTCGTTGTTTACAACTACACTCAAAAAACCTTTATCTATGTAGTCACGAATGACGTCATTATAGGCGCTGCGTAACTTAGGTGATGCATCAAATTTTCGTTCCAAACAATGGAAACATCTGAGCGCAGCAGCGTACGAGTCGCCTAACGAATAAGGGTCACCACAGAATGGCAACGCCACAACGTATCTGCCACTGTCGTCACGAACAGTGGTAGCGCGGAAATGTTCTTCACACTCGAGATCTTTATGGCTCATCGAGGGCGGTGCGGTAACCTCTTCAAGCTCCCAAAATCGCTTGAGAAGAGAGTCAATATTATTTTCTTGAAGAACAGAACAACAGCAAGACGTAACGTATTGAGAAGTATGTAATGTAGGTACGGTACCCATAATTACATACCCGAATACCGTCTCAATAGCGGGCGGTAAGTTATTTTGCTCACTACGTACCACTTTAGTAAGTAGCAAGTGCGGGAATATTGCGGCTCCGATCAAAACATCAATGTCTGCCGGATTCGCAAACTCCGAATCCGCTAGTGGTAATGACTCAAGATGTGTGAGGAGCGACACGTCCACATTAGCGTTTGGCAACGTGTCTGTAATACGTTCCACGATAAGCGAAGAAATGTTAAAATTAATGTCCCTATTAAAACGCGAATGTATTTTAATATCTACGGAACCTTTGCAATGTTTTTCTGATCCGCCTATCCCTCGGATTATTGAGTTCGTATTTTTAAAGTTATTCCATAATCCGAGGCTTTTGAACAATTCTAACGTTATTAAATTGGTCTGAGATGCGCTATCTAGCAGACAACGTACCATGTGCGGCGACCCATTGACATCATATATGATAACTTGCGCTGTCGCTAACAGAACAGTCTTAGACGCCATACATGGCGGCCTAGCACTGCTCTGATCACTACAAGCGCGCGAAGGCCGTCCGCGCGTGCGTGCCGCCCGCGCAATGGATGTCGTACACAACGATATCTCATTATTGCGAGGCGTGGAAGGCGCAGCTACCGTGTTCTGCACTTGCGTGAGTGTGTCAAGGTTAGCGGCTTGACTTGACAACCGGTTATTTTTATCAAAATGTAACAGTGTATGATGTTTTTGTTTACACGTGCGACATCTCGTTCTACTGGAACAATTACTCGTTTTATGTTTTATGCTTAAGCAATTAATGCAAGCTTTGTTATCTTTTACGCTTTTAAAACGAGCAATTGGATTTAAATCATTAAAGGTGGGACACTTATAGTAATGGTCGTGCACTATATTACTGCACAGACACTTCTGTGAATTATTACTATTAGATTCCGAACATGTTACGTAAGATTGTGGATTAGGGACTGAGTTATTATTACTATTTCGCGATTTATTCAACCTTTGTTTGTTGTTGTTAGTGTTAGACGGGTCAGGTGAACCAGACTGCGTATTATGAAATATTCGACACTGATCTTTGATGAACGAAATAAAACTATCTTGTGTAGGTATTTTATTATTGCGTTCCGTCATCTCGAATGCGCGAATTGTATCAGTGTCAAACTTTTTTAAAGCGAGTTGAAGCAACATAAAGTCGGAAAGATCTTCTAATTTTAAATTCCTAAGAGAATTAACCGCGGTTACGAAGTTATCAATAAACAGCTGGAAATTCGAGACAGACGCGTTGCCGGACAGTTTGAGACTTAAAGTTTGGTCAAAGTACGTAGACGCTAGAACGCGCGTGTCTTGATATCTGTCAAGTAGTAACTGAAATATGACCTGATAATTCTCAGCACTGGGTGTGACACCTGCAAATACGGACTGGGCCTTCGGTGACAGTTTACCTATTAAATAGTACAACCTGTCAGCATCTGTCAGAGAACCATTATCGTGAACTGTAGACTTAAAACTTGCATAGAAGAACGGCCAATTTCGTATATCTCCGTCAAACGACATAATCTCGATTGGCGGTAATCTCGGTTTGCGGGCAACGGGCTCTGCCGAACATTTACCCTCCAATTGCGATTGTATACGCTTAATAATACAATAAAGATCTTCGGATGAGGTATACGCCTGATAGTTCGGTTTTTCATCAGGATTGATAGAAAGTAATCTTGCGTTATAATCGTCTAACAACTTATGAAAATCCGTTCGAATACTATCTACTGTTATACAATAACTGAGAAATGCTTCGCTATTACTGTCAGACATAGATGCGGTTTTTGATCGTTCATATATGTTTTGGATGCGCTCA
This sequence comes from Euclidia mi, assembly GCA_944739405.2. Lineage (NCBI taxonomy): Eukaryota > Metazoa > Arthropoda > Insecta > Lepidoptera > Erebidae > Euclidia > Euclidia mi. The sequence continues at coordinate 1,910,038 of OX123205.2, read as the reverse complement.
AATAAAATATTGCGTTTCGCTTCTAAGATTGTCATCTCTTTGTCTTCCGACACGCGTGACTTCTTTTGTTGTGACATGCTTACGTAAGTGTAAGCTAATGAGAACGAAACAAAATAAGAATATCTAATGTATCTATAATTTTACCTAAGTAGGCTAAGTAGGCAACACTTTAGAGCTGAGGAACTAAAAGTTGATTGAAATATGAGATTTATAAGACAACTATGATAGTTGCAGAAGTAATAATTTAATAAGTAGGTAGCTACATAAAAGTTTACCTACTAATGCGGGCGGAAATAACCATGCGACGGTTATATGAATATATTAGGAGTATAGCTAGGTGCTATAACTGCCTAGGTATAGCGGTATAACGTATAAAACGTAAATGAATCCGACTCGTATGGATAAAAAAAAATGGCTCGGCTTTACACCGAAACCGTAGGGTTCTAGGCGACTTGGGAAGGATTAATGGAATGGACTGTATTAGGGCGAGTTCTGGGTCACCTAGAAAGGAATAAGGGAAGAGGAGATGGATACGGGAGGAGGTGATTGAGTGGGTATAGGATATTTCAAGGATGGAAGGCACTTACCTTATACAACCTTCTTCGTTTCTTTTCCTCCTGGTGTTTTCGTGATGCAGCTGCTTGTTTTCACTTCACTCACGAGCGGGTTTTCCTTGGTGGAAGCGGTAAATCACATACAGCGGTGCGGCGCGGAGCGGTATCGAGACGGCGTTCTCAGCGGGAGGAATGTTCTAGACTGTCACTCGCGTCCACGATCGCGTCGACGAATCGGGCGAAGGCAGTGCCTCTTCCAGGGAGTGGGAAAGAGAGGGACGGAAATATGATATCGCTCGCACTAGACAAGCGTGGAACGATTCATGTTGATGCGATTAGTTACATATAGGAAAGTAGATGGCGCTACCAGCCTTCAGAGCTCCATTCACTCTATTACCTGCATTAACTCTTCTTTCAATATCTTTTACATTCTTACCATCTCTTGTAAACAGCGTACCTAAATATACAAACTCATTCACTTGCTCCACTCGCTGTCCATCGATCATAACATTACAAGCCGTAACGCATTCCTCCTTTTCAAAAACCATAACTTTCGTTTTACTTACATTCACTTTCATTCCTTTCCTCTATAACGCACCATGCATGATTATTATCATCTCCTGCAACTCCTCCGCTGAAGACGCAAGTATAACCTGATCATCAGCATAAAGGAGGCATTTGACAAGTAACTCATTCAAACTTAATCCACAATCACTATGTTTCAAGTCTTGCAAACAACTGTCCATGAAGAGGTTGAACAGCCTTGGCGACGCTACGCATCCCTGTCTAACACCTGTGTTGATGGTAAACCAGTCAGTGTGTCATGCCCCGTTTATCCTCTCCCCGTTCATCACAGCTCTAGAATCCTCATAAAGGGATTTCAGAGCTCGAATGAGGCTGCTGTTCACCCCATACATCGACAGTACCGACCACATTTCATTCCTCACCACTTTATCGTAAGCCTTTTCCAAATCCACGAATGCGCAGTAGACCTTTCGACCTTTGGCCAAAAATTTATCGGCTATGCATCGCAAGGAAAAGACTTGATCCGTACACCCCATACCCTTTCGGAATCCCGCTTGTACATCTCATATTTTCTTGTCGGTTACTTTCATAACTGTTTCAATCAGTACCTTCGCATACAATTTGCCAACAATGCTGAGAAGGCTAATGCCTCTATAGTTTTTGCAGTCTTGTTGCGAGCCTTTTCCTTTATAAAGAGGCACAACTACTGCTGTGGCCCAGTCATCACAAGTTAACCCCAGCACAAGTTGAGTAAACGCTGCAGCTGACTAACTATGATGCCCTGTCCAGCCTTCAGCATTTCGACTGTAATCCTGTCATACCCTGCAGCCTTACCTAATTTCATACTGGCCAGTGCCTTCAAAATCTCATCCACGCCAATATCGCTTTCATCATTGCTATCATTACCATTCATTTCACCTGTTGATGTCTCTGTCGTCGTTCTTTCAAATAATCCTTCAAAATACTCTTTCCATCTCTCCAGCACACACGATTACACACGATTCACCATTCAGTATCTTTCCATTCTTGTCTCTGATTGCTGTGTATTTTGAGGATTGAGTTTTTCCTTGAACTGCACGAACGGACTTCCAGAAAAACTTAATGTTTGTACGAAAGTCGTCAGATAATCTACTATCAAACTCATCTTTCTTTTCCTCTTTTTTCCATTTAACCATTTCTTTCACTATTCTTTAAAACCTAACAAACTCCTTTCTTGCTTCATCTATGTCATCACTCGTTGCCTTTCCCTTTCTTTCATTTGCTCTGGCAGCCAACCAATCTAACCACGCTTTCTTCTTCTCTGATAATGCTGATTGAACATCCTTGTCCCACCATGTATTCTTAATCTTTCGTAGTTTCCTTCTCTTGATCACACCACATACTTCAGACGCTACACATACTACCTCTTGTTTAAAGGAATGTCATAATTCTTCCATATCATTTATGTCATCGAACCTCTCAAATCTTGCTATCAATCTTCATTTATACTCATCTTTCACATCTTTCTCTTGCAGATTTTGTACTTTTATTCTTTCTGGTAGCGCCATCTATCTTTTTATTGATAATTAATTACATCAATGTCAATCGTTACTCGCTTGTCGCATCGTCCAATACGAGCGATCCTTTTATTCTTTCCCTTTCCCAAAGGCACGCCTAACTAATTCGTCGCCGAGTTCAACGAGGCACGACAGTCAAGAATCATCTATCTCGCTGACCGGCCGCGTTCGCGAGGCAGACCGCGACGCGCCGAACCCGTGTAATACCGCCATATTTTACCGCTTCTATACTATAAACCAACAAAACCACCCGCGGGTGAAGGGGAGTAATTTAATAACTCTGGGTTGGATCCGGACGGAGTGATCAGCTTACAGCCCGATTCTGCAAGAAGCCGACGACAGCCATCTTATCAAGCCGAGAGAACGGAGGTAGGTGTACTGCAAATCCCAGTATCTATAATTCCCAACTCCCACTCCCTTTTCCTATTCTAGGCGATCAGAACCCATCCTCATACAGTCCACAATATTAATATTTTCCCAAATCGCCTAATACTTACGGTTTTTTCTTACCATTTTTTTTTTGTCCTTCCAGCCGGATTCATTTGCGTTTATACGTAACCTCTCGTTTATATCTCGCGTAGTTATCTTCTAGAAGTACCTACCTAGGTAGTTATAGCACCTAGCTATACTCCTGGTCCATTTACATACCCATTACGTGGTTGTTTCCGCACGCTTTCGTAGGTAATATACTTTTATGTAGCTACCTACTAACCTAATTATTATTACTGGAACTATCATAGTTGTCTTGTAAATTACCTATTTCAAGCACCTTTTAATTCCACCGCCTTAAAGTGTTGCCTACTTAGGTAAAATAATAGGTACTTTAGGTATTCTTATTTTGATTCGGTCTCATTAGCTTATACTTACGTAAACATGGCACAACAAAAGAAGCCACGCATGTCGGAAGAAAAAAAGCTGACAATCTTAGAAGCAAAACGTAATATTTTATTTGAGCGTATTCAAAACATTTACGAGCGCTCAAAAACTGCCGCTACTTCTGACATTAATAGGGTATCATTTCTTAGTTATTGTATGACAGTAGATAGTTTTCGAACAGATTTTCATAAGTTGTTAGGCGATTATAACGCAAGATTGCTTTCTATTTATCCTGATGAACAGCTGAATTATCAGGCGTACACCTCATTCGAAGATCTTTATTGTATCATCAAGCGCATACAATCACAATTGGAGGGTAAATGTTCAGCACAGCCCGTTTCTGCGGTTCGAGCGCCGAGATTACCGCCAATCGATCTTATGTCGTTTGACGGAGATATACGAAATTGGCCGTTATTCTATGCGAGTTTTAAGTCTACAGTGCACGATAATGGTTCTCTGACAGATGCTGACAGGTTGTACTATTTAATAGGTCAGCTGTCACCGAAGGCCCAGTCCGTATTTGCAGGTGTCACACCTAGTGAGAACTATCAGGTCATATTCCAGTCACTACTTGATAGGTATCAAGATACTCGTGTTCTGGCGTCTACTTACTTTGATCAAGCTTTAAATCTTAAATTGTCCGGTGCCGCGTCTGTTTCGAATTTCCAGCTGTTTATAGACCACGTTGTTACCGCAGTTAATTCCCTTAAAAACTTAAAATTAGAAGATCTTTCCGACTTTATGTTGCTTCAACTCGCTTTAAAAAGTTTGACACAGAAACAATTCGCGCATTCGAGATGACGGAACGCAATCATAAAATACCTACACTACAGATAGTTTTATTTCTTTCATCAAAGATCAGTGTCGAATATTTCATATTACGTAGTCTAGTTCATCTAGCTCGTCTAATAATAATAATAGCAAACAAAAGTCGAATAAAGCGCGAAATAGCAATAATAACTCGGTCCCTATTCCGCAATCTTACGTAGCATGTTCGGAATCTAATAAAAATAATTCACAGAAGTGTGTCTGTGCAGTAATATAGCACACGACCATTTCTATAAATGTCCCGCTTTTAATAATTTAAATCCGACTGCTCGTTTCAAATGTGTAAAAGAAAACAAAGCTTGCATTAATTGTTTAAGTATAAAACATAAAACGAGTGATTGTTCTAGTAAAACGAAGTGTCGTTCATGTAATCAACGACATCACTCATTATTACACTTTGATTAAAGTTATCCGTTGTCGAGCCAATCTTGTAACCTTGACCCGATTTCTAGCGCGCCGACGTCGCAGGTGCAGGCCGCCACGGTGGCTTCCCCTTCCACGTCTCAGGGCGAAGTATCGTTGTGTACGACGTCCATTGCGCGGGCGGCGTGCACGCGCGGACGGCCCTCGCGCGCTTGTAGTGCTCAGCGCGGTGCTAAGCCGCAGTGTACAGCGTCCAAGACGGTTCTGTTAGCGACAGCACAAGTTATCATTTATGATATTAATGGAGCGCCACACATGGTACGTTGTTTGCTAGATAGTGCGTCACAGAGTAATTTTATTACTTCTGATTGTTTCAAACGCCTCGGACTGTGGGATAACTTTAGAAATACTAACTTGGTAGTCAAGGGCATCGGGGGTTCGGAAAACATTGCAAGGCTTCCGTAGATATTAAAATACATTCGCGTTTTGATAGGAATATTAACTTTAACATTTCTTTGCTTATCGTGGAGCGTATTACGGACACATTGCCGAACGCTAATGTGGACGTATCGCTACTCACGCATCTCGAGACACTCCCGTTAGCAGACGCGGGATTTGCGAATCCGGCAGATATTCATGTTTTGATCGGAGCTTCTATATTGCCGCACTTGCTACTACCTAAAGTAGTACATAGTGAGCAATATAATTTACCGCCCGCTCTTGAGACGGTATTTGGGTATGTGATTATGGGTACCGCACCTACGTTACATACTTCTCATTATATTACGTCTTGTTGTTGTTCTGTTCTTCAAGAAAATAATATTTATTCCCTTCTCAAGCAATTTTGGGAGCTCGAAGAGATTACCGCATCGCCCTCGATGAGCCGTAAGGATCTCGAGTGTGAACAACATTTCCGCGCTACCACTGTTCGTGACGACAGTGGCAGATACGTAGTGGCGTTGCCATTCTATGGTGACCCTTATTCGTTAGGCGACTCGTACGCTGCTGCGCTTAGACGTTTCCATTGTTTAGAACGTAAACTTGATGCATCACTTAAGTAACGCGGCGCCTATAATGACGTCATTCGTGACTACCTAAATAAAGGTTTTTTAAGTGTAGTTGTATACAACGAGGGCAATTCTTTTCCCTCATATTATATCCCGCATCACGGCATATAATAAGGAACCTTTATCCGTGTATCTGTTTAATCGTGTTTGTTTTGGACTCAAGTCTAGCCCATATCACGCGTTACGAGTTGTCGCCAGTTGATCGCTAATAAAGGCGATCACTTTCCCGCCGCAGCAGCTGTTGCTACTTCCGCTTTATATATGGATGACATCGCCTATAGTGTCATATCCGTTCCGCTAGCAATTTCGCTGTGTGAAGAGCTTTTCAAGCGAGGCCAGTTTGACCTTGTCAAATGGACAAGTAATTCTAAAGAGGTTCTCGCACGCATACCTGATTCTCATAAAGCTTCTCCAGACATTGAGTTTGAGAAGTCTGTACCGCATAAAGTTCTCGGTTTACGCTGGGACAAATCCTGTGATAGTTTTCGGTTTGACGTCTCACCGCCAGATGATAAGTGCACCAAACGCACTATGCTGTCCACAGTGGCTTGACTATGGGACATAATGGGTTTTGTGGCTCCCACAATTTTGTACACCAAGCTTTTGATCAAAGAACTCTGGTTATGAAAGTGTGAGTGGGATGAAACACCCCCTGACCATATTGTCGCCGCTTGGAGCCAGTTTTGTATTGAGCTTACCGCGCTCAATCAAATTAATATTCCGCGTCATCTTGGGTTGGTAGATGGATGTACCATCAACTAAATAGATTTCGCTGACGACAGCGAGGGTGCTTACGGCGGAGTCGTATATCTTCAAGTGCGCATTGGTTCTAACTACCCGAGTAGTTAGTTTGTGCCAAGTCCAAGGTCTCGCCTATTAAAACCATTTCGGTTGCGAGACTGGAGTTGTGCGCGGTCCTTCTGTTGTCTCAGTTGCTCCACAAGGTTCAAGACACAGTTTTGCCCCACTACCCTATTAACAAAATATACGCCTTTTCTGACTCCAAAGTAGTGCTCGCTTGGATTTATTCTTCTCCTCACCGCTGGCAGACTTTTGTCACCAACCGCGTTAGTAAATTGATTGAACTTGTTCCTGCTACTTGTTTCAATCACGTCGCGGGTATTGAGAACCCCGCTGATTGCCTGTCTCGTGGTGTCACTCCACTTAATCTTCTGCATCCTCCATTGTGGCATCATAGACCTTTTTGGATTTCCCATGATCCGTCAGAGTGGCCCATGCAACCCTTTGACCACAGTGCAGAGGACGAGGACGTACCCGAACGGAAGTCTGTTTCTCATCCCGTGATTGCTGAGGTTGCTGAATCTCCGATCTATGCACTCGCACTACGCATGTCATCGTGGTCTAAGTTACTCCGCGCCATCGTTTATGTCTGTAGGTTTCTTAGGCACCTACCTAATGGGACTTTTGTTTCAAGTACTGATCTTGAGTTTGCAGAATGTAAGTTACTACGAGCTGTACAGGCTGTTCATTTTAGTAACGACATTCAAAATTTGAAAAACAATGTACCTTGTTCTCCCGCTATTCTTAGGCTCAAGCCGTTTCTCGATGAGCACGGCGTCATACGCTTTGGTGGTCGTCTGTCTAATTCGGATGAACCTTATAACTACAAGTATCCTTGCATTCTACCGCGTCATGATCAAGTTGTCGACCTTCTTGTTGATTTTTATCACAAGAAGCATCTCCATGCTGGTCCAGAGTTGCTTATGTCCTTACTTAGGCGTAAATATTGGGTTTTAGCTGCTCGACGAATAATTCGTCACAGAATACATAAATGTAACGTCTGTTTCAAATTTTGTCCGCGTCCGACTTTCCCTCCCATGGCAGATCTTCCTAGCCAGCGCGTCAATCAAGTTGATAAAGCGTTTACACATACCGGTTGTGATTACGCAGGACCTCTGCAGTATACGCCAGTGCGTGGTCGAGGTGTTAAAAGGCGTAAAGCTTGGCTATGTATTTTTACATGCTTAATGACGCGCGCTACGCATATTGAAGTCGCGATAGATTTAAGCACGGTGTCATTCCTGGCAGCCCTTAAACGATTTCTTTCACGGCGCGGCGCTATACAGTGTTTGAATACGGATAACGGCACTTGTTTCGTGGGCGCAAGCTCTTATTTACGCGACCTTTATAAGTTTCTCAGGGAAGAATATCGTACTCGTCTTCAGGAAGAACTTTCCATAAATCATATTGACTGGAAGTTTATTCCGCCAGCATCACCACATTTCGGTGGATGTTGGGAAAGCATGGTCAAAGTAACTAAAACGCATCTCTTCAAAGTTATAGGTCAACAGATCCTCTCTTACGAAGAGCTTTTAACTGTCCTTGCACAAGTCCAGGTGCTGATCAACTCGCGTCCGCTCACGGCATTGAGTATTGACCCTGCAAAACCATCCGCGTTAAGCCCTGCACATTTTCTAAACACAGTGCCATTATCGTCATTTCCGGCTCCTGAAGCAGACTCTTCAAGCTTGCTCCAGAGACATACTCTGCTGGATAAACTCGTGCAGTCGTTCTGGTGGCGCTGGCGTGCGGAATATCTCCACCAGCTTCAGGCTAGATCCAAGTGAAGTAGTCCTGCATCCCCTATACAGGAGGGTACGTTGGTCGTCATAATACATGATAATGCTCCGCCGCTTTCATGGCCGTTAGCCATCGTAGAGAAACTGCATACTTCCAAAGATGGTACAACCCGCGTTGTTACCGTGAAAACCGCGAAGGGGAGCTACGTGCGCCCTGTTGTACATCTCTGTCCGCTTCCAACTCAGTGAGATCTAGCCTGAAGTTGGATCTACTTCTTAGTTTAAGTATTTAGTTTGTAGCTTTCGTTATAATTGTTTCGCTAAAGTTAATTTAGATTAACTTTAATATCATATCACTGTCTTAGCCTATTGATGGGTTATGCGGTAGTACATCCAACATAGCTAAGTTCAATTTTATTTTTTTTGAAGGCAACCCTTTAGTGCCGGGGGGATATGGTAGCGCCATCTATCTTTCTATTGATAATTAATTACATCAACGTCAATCTTTCCTCGCTTGCTCGTCCAATACGAGCGACCTTTTATACCTTCCCTTTCCCAAAGGCACGCCTAGCTAATTCGTCGCCGAGTTCAACGAGGCGCGACAGTCAAGAATCATCTATCTCGCTGACCGGCCGCGTTCGCGAGGCAGACCGCGACGCGCCGAACCCGTGTAATACCGCCATATTTTACCGCTTCTATACTATAAACCAACAAAACCGCCCGCGGGTGAAGTGGAGTGATTTGTGTAGCTCTGGGTTGGATCCGGACGAAGGGATCAGCTTTCAGCCCGATTCTGCAAGAAGCCGACGACAGCCATCTTGTCAAGCCAAGAGAACGGAGGTAGGTATGCTTCAAATCCCAGTATCTATAATTCACAACTCCCACTCCCTTTGCCTATTCTAGGCGATCAGAACCCATCCTCATACAGTCCACAATATTAATATTTTCCCAAATCGCCTAATACTTACGGTTCGGTGCATCGCCGAACCACTTTCCAAGACCCTCTCTTGATTATTTTCTCGGTGTCGCCATCCTCTAAAGAGCCCACTTATCCAGCTTAACACCAAAAAGTGGTCTGTATGGATGCCGATCCCTCGAAAAACTCTCGTATCCAACACATTCTTTCTCTGTCGTTCATCTACTATTACAAAATCAATCATTCTTCTTCTAACATTTTTCGCCTCACGTGTATACAAATGTATCCTTTTGTGATCAAAAACAAACCTCAAGCAGTGCTTTTCCATTTTCGTTCACACTCTTACCACCGAATCCACCTAAAACCCTTTCAAATCCATCTCGATTTACTCCCAGCCATCCATTGAAATCACCTAACAAAATCAATCTTTCCTTATCCTTACAGGTCCTCAGAATCTCTCTTAAACTCTCCCAAAACTCCTGCCTTTCGTCTTTTTCTTGTTGTGACATAACCGTTACTATATTGACCGGGGCGTAAACCCCTACAATAAGAAGACGAGTAAGTCCTACTTTCATTCTCATTCATATTAGCCTTGCATTTACACATTCAAACTCTTTTACGCACTCATTCATTCGCGCAGACAGTATTAAACCAACTCACTATGGTTCGTCTAGAACAAGCTAGCTAGACAAAATTATTTTATTTGATTTTTATGTCTAGATGCGGTTAATAAGCAAAGATATAAAGTTTTTGGTACTTTTTTCAAGGCAGTTTGTCATTTGAGCTGGTATCATGAAAAAAAAAACATTTATCGGGCATATGTGTATAATATATTTTTTGAACATTTTATAAAGTGATTTATCCCTCGACGTCGCTATAAAATCTAATAACAGATGCATAAAATATCTAAGAACTAAATCTATTACTCATTATCATCACTATCATCAGATGAATCATCCATTGAATAGTCATGATCGTGAGGGGCAGAACTATGAAAAGTAGAAATCATATTAACATTTTGTTCCTTACAGCTAGGTGGGACAATTAAATCTAATACTTCAGTTGGAAGCGTACCTATTTTCTTCCGAGGAACTTCTCGTAAACCGTTTATTACAGGGTCAGATGTTATCAATAACATATTAAGTAAATCTCTATTCGTAGCCTCCCGTGATCGCTTTCGTGTGTTGTGCTCACGAAATCTTCTGCAGTCCTTATTCCGAGCTTCCTGTGCTTCCTCGGAAAGCTGGCCTATAGGTAGAAGGGACGATCTAATTACTTCGCCACTGTGCAAAAGTATTTTGTGGACAGTAGCGGGCATGTAATACCATGAATAGAGATTTACATAAAGTTGTCTAGTTTCTTGAGCTAAGTTAACGAATTTTTCAATATTTATATCATATCCCGATGATAAAGTGCGAAGTAGTATGCCAAATTTTTGTATTAGTGAAACATCTAACCCTGTAATATCGGCACTAGCCTCGGGATTTCCAAAAAATCTTCGCGCGGTGTTCCCGTCATTAGTGTTACCGAACCCTGGTTTTGGTTTGTCTACAATCAAGCCCATTTCGCTTTTAAATCGTTTTTTAATGTCATCTGAACGTTGTTTCACACTAGCTTTGTCTTCGGCTGTTCTTAACTGCCATTTTTTTATATTTAGTCGATAGCTAATGTGAAGCAAGCATTCAAAGCACCTTATCCAAGCGTGCAACGTAGACAAACCAAAACCAAGATTATCTTTGTCCGCAGCAAACTCTTTTGACAGATCATTCATCACTGTTGGAGTTGCCCCACAAATAAAACATTTTTGTGAGGAAGAAGTTTCGGTCAGAGCATTGCAAACTTTTCCGTCAATCATTGTTAAAAGCATAACATGTGTGACAGATACTTCGGTCTCCATCACCTTGCAGGTTGTCGGCAATAAAGCGTTTATCTCTTCTAAAACCTTATTGGTTTCCGAAATCGTAAAATCTTTCGTTTCCTTAGAAAAGATAAACTTTATTGGCCGACAATACATTGTAGAACAGGGCCGAGGATTCTGCCACACAATATTACCACTTTCATCTTTCAATTGAAGAGGAACGAAAGAAAATACAAATAAAAACTCGTCACTATCGTCACAATTAGTGAATTTTTGTTTGTACATACTATGACCGGAACTTCCATCACAACCCCATTTACTGATTAATGTGAATGACGTGCAAGGTAACAGACTATGAACAACTTCTTGTTGTGCTGAAACTAAACGTTCGGCAGTCTTATCAAGAATTGCCTGAACTTTGATTTCAGCATGCGTTTCATTGACTGTAATTTGTTCACCTGACGGGTAGCAGGCTATTTTAGCCTTTCTAACACTGTACATTGACGGAAACACCTTATGTCCAGCTTTAATACTCCACTTCCGAGTCTGCTTATAGCTATGGCTACTTGATTTACTATCAACGTAGTACGCTAAAGCTTCCTCACTTGTTAAACTCCTGGGGGCACTTTCTTCACTCGTGGTCTTGGTTATTGAAGGATCACTAGTCACATCTTTAATTTGACGTGCTACACTTCTCTGACCCGAGATTCGAGCTGACACTTCAGCGGCGTAAATTAATTCACTAGCACTTCTGGACTGTAATAGATCGTCTACACGTCGTCTCTTCGTTTTGAGACTAGAATGTTCAAAATCTTTAGTAGGTCTTCCGGGTCCCGGTTCTCCAGATGTAGTTGGCAGAGATAAATAAACGGACACATCGAAAGATATGTCAAGACCCTCCAGCCACGTCGAATACTTTTGTAGGAATCGCTCTCGATTTCTTCCACAGCTGCTCCACTTTTCAGCAAATTTCGTTGAATATCTTGAGATTAGTACTTTAATATCTCGCAGAGACTGCTCCGTAACACCATCAAAATTATATCTCAAAGATATAAACCGAAAGAGCTCCTCATTCCGCGTTTCCTTCGGGTGTTTCAGCCATTCTTCGAAAAAATCCATTCTTGAGACGGTAAAAACTGTTGAAAGAAAAAAATAAATAAAAATTAGTTGTGCAAATATATCGCAATGAATTTTTTTACGTATAACTACTAGACACTTATGAGAATCGTATATGATAGGTTCTACGGTGGGGACAAGTGGGGACATGTTATTATTTGACCGATGAATTTGAAAAAATGAGTAAAAAAGTGGGTGAAAATTCAAACATTTCATTTTATAAGACTAAAGAATGAAGTTCCCATGTTGAAAATGAAATAAAATATAACTACTTACCCTTACGTATACAATCCATCACAAAAACACTTTCACAAATTTCTTTTAGTGACATAAACAATGCTATCAAATATGATGTAAAAATGCAAATGAATGCCCTTTAAATAGTCAACATCTTATAAACATACCTTAATGACGCTCTTAATGAGGGTAGTATTGATAATTAATAGGTGTAATCCTCAATGTATAGGGGTAATGAGTTCGTAATAGTAATTAACTTCCAGGAATTTAAGAGTTGTTTTTGTCTAGCTAGCTTGTTCTAGACGAACCATAGTGCAACTCCCTTGCAGGCTCTGGTGATACTATCTACTCCGGACCAATACGCCGTGTAGCTGCCGTGCTTGCTAGTGTCACATCCTTTCTTTTTCGTTTCATTCACACCCAGAACATCAATCTTTCTATCATCCATCATCTGGCATACTTCATCCAATTTTCCGTCAATCGGCTCGTTTCCCGCGAGGGCGAAAATCGGCTTTCCGTAGGCCACTTTTCGCCCTCGCGGGAAACGAGACGTGACGGGTTGCGAACCGCGTCGCCGCCATTTGAAGTATAATTAATGACTGTCCTCATAGCGTTCCCACGAGTAATAGGGATTTAAAATGTCCATCCCCGCAGAGCCCTGTACGGGGGTAAGATGGAATCCTAGCTGTGCCCTGTGACCACCAACACAGGCACCCTCCGTTTGAGACCACCTTGCTCTCTGGCCACGAATCCCTCGGCACGGGTCGGTTTACACCTTAGATCGGGGTTTTGTGTCGGGTGTGCTCCCTGAAAGTTGGTTTAATTTCGGAGTTTTCCTTCTCCTAGACAGGTTGCCAACCAAGGCTAACGAGGCCCATCTCCCCGAACATTTGGTTTATTTTCGGAGTTTTCCTTCTCCTAGACAGGTTGCCAACCAAGGCTAACGAGGCCCATCTCCCCGATTTAGGTAATGAGATAATAAATCGATTGACAGGTGGCGCTACCGTCGCGCTAAGAACAATTTGAAAGTGCTCTGTGTTTACTTTTAAATTTAAAATAGTTAAAGTAATTGTTTATAACCAATATATGTGTTAAAAAGTTCCATAAGGCGTAAATATAATGCAGAAGTGTTATTATCAACATTGCACGCAAATCTCGCAAATAAAACATAAAAAGATACTCTAGTACGATACACATTAAAATAAAGTGATTATTAGTGTGAAGTGAACAAAAAACCTACCAAAAAGTGATACGAAAGCATTTTCCATAATTCATCACTCAAATTTCAATCATTTATACATAAACAGTGTTAAAACTCTAAATAAACTTCTAAGTGAGACGGTTTAAATTACGATTCAAACAAATGAATAAATTTTTGCAGCATGAATCATCAATAGCAATTTCCATCTAATTGCTTATGAAACAAACGCCTATTTTACGTTATTTATACTAGCTGATCGTGGCCCGCTGGGTAAACGACAGACTGAGAATACGCAACAAGGCAGCAACGGCGTGTGCTCGGGTTCAAATCCAGTATATCGTTACACTTTTTGTGAATCATTTGGGATTTATATTAGTACAATCAAAACACTTCTCATCACACTATCTATCGGATCATAACAGAACTACTATCTGCAACGATGGACCAAACAGAAAATATTACGATCAGACGTGCGCGAGCGCACTTCGATACTAACTTGGATGATAGTTTCAACAATCACACACTAGATGGCACCATGCATAGCGTTCCTGATATATCGGAGGATGAAAATGTCGACATCGTCACCGAACTGAGGAAACAGATTGATGACCTTACTACTAAACTACTGAGTGCAAATAGCGAAATAGACTCTTTGATACTAGAAAATGAGGCGCTAAAAAAGGAGAATCAAAATCTGACCCGCAAGAATTCGATCTATAAACAAATTGTGTCTAGTCCAATCCAATCCCCGCTCAAAACCCCTAAAAATGCTCAAATCAGACGAAAGAATCTCGCAGTAATAAGCAAACCCAAACAGATTTCCCCATATTAAATGAAAGTTTTAATATAGAAAAAGGAGATGAACAAAATACTATAGTTCAACATTCCAGAACACAGATGAAGCTACCTGACAGGATTAATGTGGAAAAAATATCTGATACAATGTCCTATTCACAGACCGTAGTTAGAAATAGACTCTGCATCATTAGTGCAAATAAAATCAACAACATATTAGCCTTAGCAGAAGAATATTTCCTTGACAACTATCACATATGTCACTACCTCACACCAAATGTTGGAATAAAGGCTCTCTTACAGGATATACAAAGTAAAGTATCAAATTTTACAATGAATGACTTTTGCATAATTATGGTTGGTGAGGAAGACTTTAAAAAGACTCAAAACTATTATGATATAATAACTGACATTAGATATATACTACAGGACATTAAAAATACTAATATTATTATTACTTTACCAACATTCAAATTTAATTACATTATAATTGCAATAATTTATATAACACAAGACTGGAGGTATTTAATAATATGGTATATATGGACATTATCACACATGAGCATGCCTATCTTCTGGACTCTAACTTGAATTTAAGTTACCACCATACTTTGTATACACGCTCTGGATCATTAAATAATCGTGGTATGAGGGCTTTATTTGGTGACCTCTTGGATCTGTTGTTGGCAATCAAACAAGAAAATACAAACAGTATAAAGGAAAAACTATCACGTGATGAATTCGCAGAATCTCAATCCCTTTTTCGCCCCTAAATATTTAAATATACTCCACCAAAATATTGCTGGGCTGCGGACAAAGTCACATTTATTAACAGTCTGTATAAAGGAATTATTAGAAAAAAAATCTGATGTTGATGTCATTTGTCTCACCGAACACTTTATGATGACTGGACATGAGAACTCTTGTTTGATTCCTAACTATAACTTAGTATCGTGTTACTCTAGAACTGACTCAAAAAGAGGTGGGTCTTGTATTTTTGTAAAAAAAGGCCATAACTGCAAAGAAATATCAGTCCTAACAGGATATTCAATCCGTTCAGCTTTTGAGTGTTGTGCTATTGAGCTGACGGACTATAACATTATTGTTGTCTGTGTGTATAGAGTACCCTTAGCTAGTAACACATATATATTTTTTGATAAATTGAACATGGTCCTGATGTTTCTTTATAAACACTATCATAAGCATTATATTGTTATTGCTGGGGACTATAATATTAATGTCCTAATTAGGAATAAGTTAACAATTGAATTGGAATGTTTGCTACTAAATTACAATTTAAAATTACAATTAAAAGAACCTACAGGACATGTAAGCAAAACATGCATAGACAACTTTGCCCATAACTTTGGAAAAAAATGTAAGTCTGAGGTAATTGAGTTAGCGCTGTCTGACCACACTGCACAATTGCTGAAATGTCAAGTAAAAAATATATATTTAACTAAGTACTGGAAAATCAGGCGACGGGATTTTTGTATGGAAAACCAGGCAAAATTCAAATACTGTATAGGCCAAATGAGATTTCCAGATATTTACAGTACTTGTGATCCAAACATAGCATATAATATTTTCTTTGATACATTTAAGTTATTTTATAATCTTTGGTTTCCCCACAGAACTATAACCATACACAACCACAAAAAACCCAAGTGGATTTCACGGGGTATTAGGACTTGTAGTGTTAAGAAGCGCGAATTACTGTGGAAATATAGAAAAAACCCAAGTGTAGATAACAAATCAAAATTGATGCAATACAACAAAAGACTGAAAAACTTTTTAACTTTAACCCAACGAGCGCAAAATAATCACAATATAATAAATTCAAGGAATAAGGCAAAAGCTGTATGGCAAACTATAAACGCTGCAAAGCAAAATAGGCCATTAGAATCTATACCATATATTAAATTTAATAATAATATTGTGACAAATCCGTATGACATATCAAATGAATTTAATAATTGTTTTGTAGATAAGATAACACCCATTAATACTATGCTTAAGAACCAACATAAACAATACCTAACATCTAGACCTAACTCAATATTTGTGAAGCCATGTTTGCCAGACGATATAAAGCAAATTATAAAAGGTCTAAAAAATACAAATAGTGTAGGTTATGACGATATCTGCACTAAAATAATTAAGTTAGTAACAGAAAGTATCTCACAACCTCTTAGCTACATTGTAAACCTATCTATAGAAGCTGGTGTATACCCTGAAAAACTAAAAGTTGCAATAATTAAACCAATTCATAAAGAAGATAGTAAGGAAAACATGAATAATTATAGACCTATTGCCCTTATATCAGTCTTCTCAAAAATTATTGAAAAATACATATATAATGAATTTCTTAAATATTTTGAAACCCATAATATTTTAGTTAAAGAACAAAAAGGATTTAGACAAAATAAAAGTATCAACCTTGCTATATATGAATTTTTAGAAATTATAATGTCCAATGTCGACAAGCGAATACCAATCTGCGCCATCTTTATGGATATGACGCAAGCTTTTGATCACGTGGTACATGACATTTTATTATATAAGCTAGAGACATATGGTATAAGAGGCAATATTTTGAAATTAATAGAATCTTACCTCAAAAACCGTACTCAATACACACAAATTAATAAAATTAATGTTAGAACTAAGATGGAGGATACATACCTATCAAATGAACGTAAAATAAAATACGGAGTCCCACAAGGAAGTGTATTGGGTCCATTACTCTTTATAACTTACATAAATGACCTTCCAAATGCGAACTCTAACCCAATGACGCTCTTTGCTGAAGACAGCACCGTTACAATTAAGTGTAAGGACAGACTATCTTATGAGCATGATATAAACAGTACTCTTAATGCAATTATTAAATGGCTGGACATTAATAATCTTAAGGCAAACATCGCGAAAACTAAAATAATGCATTTTAATCAGCGTATAAAAGCAATCACACCTAACATTATCTATAAGGGTGAACCTGTGTCGGCAGTGCAATCAACAACCTTTCTCGGCCTTACTGTGGATAGCAAGTTATTAAATTGGAAATCTCAGATCGAAACAATGTGCAAAAGTAAATATATGCGCTACATGAATTAAAACAGATTTTTAGTATTGATACTTTAATAACTGCATATCATGGTTTAGTTGCTTCAGTCCTGAGGTATGGTGTCGTTTTTTGGGCAAAATCGACTGACATAGACTTAATTTTTAAAGCACAAAAGCGTTGCATAAGGGCTATGTTTGGGCTCCAAATGATCGAAACCTGTAAGCCGTTCTTCCAGAGGTACAAAATTTTACCACTCCCAAGCCTATATATATATGAGGTCGCAACATTTGTTAAGGTAAATAAAAGTTTATTCACATTAGCCTCAGAAGCCAATAATAGACGACAACGTGACGCATTTCGCCTTTGTCTGCGCCGCCCCTATACCACTTTAATGCACAAAAGTGTCTTTCACATGGCACCTGTAATTTTCAATAAGTTACCTAAAGAAATAAGGGCAATGAACACTGCTGCATTTATGAAAAATCTAAAGAACCTTTTAAATAATAAATGTTATTATAACTTAATAGAATATTTAAATGATACATTTTCAAACTAAGACCTCATATTAATGACCTCAACTAATAGAATAATAATTTATAATTGATGTACCTATGTATAATAATATTAATAATTAATGAATTAATAATGAATTGACATATAGGAATGACATTGAAATAATTTAATTGTTGTAATTGTAAAAATAATTTATATTAATTTATTTTATTTTCTATTATTTAATATCTTAAAATATTACTATCTAATTTTATATATTTATTTCAGTGTCAATCTTGATTTTGAGAAACTATGACCATATGTTTACATTTTGTATGCCTTATGGTAGAATCACTTGAAACATGTATTCCTAATAACACCATTGTAACAGTGTTTTCTGCAAAATAAATTATTTGATTTGATTTGATTTGATCGAGCGACAATCGAACTCGTGACCTTCGCCTTGGCAGTCGTTTACTCCACACATCAATCGTTGTCAATCGTCGGCAAACGCTTATGTTGCTGACGTTACAGGTATAGTGTACAGTCGTCCCGACTTTCAACAAGACGGTGACTGTGTGTGACACGCAAAGCTTTGGTTGTTTCGCTCCAAGCTCAGTTCAGTCGTGAGACTGAAGTGTTGGATGTTCCTTCAGCTGAACTAAATTGATGCAGGTTTGAGGTTTTCTTTTGAGGTGCGATGTTGGTCATGTTTGTTGGTACTGGTTGATGCTTATGTTTACGTGCACAAATGTTTGACCTGAGCGGGAATCGAACCCGTTACCATCGGCGTAACGATTTTTGTCCTAAGACAAGAATCGGGACCGACGGCTTTACGTGCCCTACGAAGCACGGTAGCGCTCAGCGCAGATGTAAATACCGCACACGGTCACCAATCCAAGTGGTGACCTGTGCAAGCGTTGGTTGACCTTTACGACCTATTAGGAACGGCAAGCCAAGTTTTGCTATGCCTAGTTTGGGATTAGATGACGAATGCGTGCAATGTCTCGGCATATTAATTATACATTAGATAGTACCTAATCTATGAGGTCTACAAATATACAGATACTCATTTAGAAGGCCGTGAACTGTTCCAGAATCCGACAACAATGTAACGTTCCCAAATTGCCTAATACAACAAGAACACCTCTATTAACGTATTGTGTGTATAACAAATGCGAGAATAGCTCGAGGGTGATTCGCCAACACCTGCCAAGTGAAGCATAGTGGTAGCTCCGTCTCTGTCGCACGTTAGAACTACTCTAATTGCATTCCGGTAATTGCGGTGCTATCTGCCTAGTTCTGTTACACTGTAGAAATATGTTCAGAAGGAAAACTTATAGAATACAATTGCAAAAAAGAAGGTTTGATGAGAATTTATGCTAGTATTATAAATGCAAAAGTACGTCTGTTTGCCCTTCTTCTGGTCTGAACTTTTTTGTGTGTGAAGATATTATAGGCGACTCGAGAGTGACATACGCAAATTCATCATCATCAGCCTTTTACAGTCCACTTCTGGACTAGGCCTCTCCTTTGAAAGGAGGAATTGGCCTACTGTACCACGCTGGCCAAACGGGTTGGTATAGACAAACATAAGCAAATTAATATGTATTTATTATTATGCTTGCCGTGCCCTTCGATTTTGCCTGCTATGCCTCATTCTTTGAACCGTCGCGCCGTATCGCATCACTCACCCATACTATCAAATCCTTCTCACAGTCGTTTCTTTTAATATATGTATATAGCTAGCCGCAGCTAACCTAATATATAATATTTCTCATGATAATGACAACTCAGATACAAATTTAGCGACTGTGACTGGTAGTTCTAGAGATAAACGTCTGCAAAGGGACAAACAAAGCGTTACATTATTTGATAATATTATATCACATTATGCAATTCATTCTATGAGTCGTCTTAACCCTTTCCTAGCGAATATACGAAAAATTGGTAAAAACAAAGTTTTATGATTATCTATGCATAAGCGGTAGTAAAGAAAACTAATGAATTTTTTTTCATTCTTTTTTTATTATATCTAGGTACTATTTTTATGACCTGGACTTACAAGTACCGTCAGAAACTTTGAGTCTCAAAATGACTAATAAAATATGAACATTACTTGTACTTATTTTTGGCTTCAATTAAACTGCTAATACTGCAAAATTAATTAATAAATTATGGACGTAAGAGACTAGCATCCACGACACAGGGAATCCTAGTGAGGAGGCTAGTGCCAATTGTATCTAGTTTTAAGTTACTGAACAATAAATTATTATTATTATTTGTTTCTCTTTCACGGGTATTATTCTAATTTGTTAGAACAATTATTATTATTTGTTTCTCTTTCATGGTTATTCTTCAAACTTATGATGCAAGAAGAATAACCGGCCCTTTGGCAGGCGTACACGGAGACATAGGTTCAACGCGCAGAGGCCCTTTGAGAGTTTTAATCTAGAATATGATGGGACACCTACTGAGGAGCCTCCATAACTGCACTATTAAGTGCGGTCACGGATTAGCCGTAACAGGTGCAAGACTTTTGCTACTTGTTAATATGGAAACTAATTAATCTGGGCTATTGTGATGGGTGCTAAATGGACTGGTTTAAATGGAAACTATGGATGAAAACCGGCGTCTGCCCTAAGTACTCTTATAGTACGTCGAAAAGGGGCAGACGGTGACCCGCCAACTCACTAGATGGGCCCTCTCTAAATATTATTATGTGTTTCTCTATCACGTGTACTTTTCTAAAATAAGTTAAAAAGTACACGGTCCTTTGGCAGGCGTACACGGAGACATAGGTCCAACGCGCAGAGGCCCTTTGAGAGTTTTAATCTAGGATGTGATGGGACACCTGCTAAGGAGCCTCCATAACAAAACTATAAAGTACAGCCACGGATTAGCTGCAGCAGGTATAGGACTATTGCTACTTGTATGTAAACTAATTACTCTGGGCTATTGTGGTGGGTGTTCAATGGATAAGTGACTATAGAAACTATGGATGAAAACCAGCGTCTGCCCTAAGTACTCTTATAGTACGTCGAAAAGGGGCAGACGGTGACTCGCCAACTCACTAGATGGGCCCTCTCTAAATAGCCACCAAGGTTGTTTACCTTGGTGGCTATTTAGAGAGGTTTGCCATAAAGGCAGCCAGAGGGCAACACCGGTGCGAGTGGCTAGGGGTGTAGAGCAGTGCGGCACCGGTTTCGCCATCGCGGGTCTCGTGACCTGGAGCGGGTTTCCTCGTAATTAAACCCTTGAAAATGACACTTCCACCCCCGAGCAGATAGCTCTTGCGGCTTCTCTCTGGCCGGCCAACTAAGGCAAGCCATAGTTGAGAGTCCTGCGGGCGCTCTTGTAAATCCACTCTAACCAGCCAGTAAAGGCAAGCCGGAGACGAGGCCCTGACCGACTCTCTGAAGCATTCGGGACCGCAGTGTCTCACCCACACACATTCAGCTCGCCACAAAGCTGCCCTGCGGTTGTAAGCTTTCTTGTGATCTTGTAATACATTTTTTGTTTATTATTATTATTCACTTTATTTATCATACTTCTCATAATTCATTTTATATTAATAAGCTACATTAAAAAACAACGTTTAAAAATATAAAAGGGACCACGGAGACCCACCGGTGTCGGGTACAGGGACCAAGCCACCGCTGGTTATGGCCTCAGAGACAGGAACTTCATCACGATGCGTGCCGTGTCGAGAAGAACTGCCTTCTGAATCAATGACTTGATCCAGCTGCCTAGTGCGAGCCTCTTTAGGTATTGGTCGAGGATCTTAGCGATTAGCCCATTTACCGACATGACTATCACCACAATGATCGCCGAATCCGCATCCCACATGTCAACAATCTCGTGAACTAGGTCCAAATATTTAATCTCCTTCTCTTTTTCTGCCTTTACGAGATTGCCGTCATGCGGTATGGTGATATCGATTATCATTGCGAGTCGCTCTGCTCGGTCTATAACTACAATATCAGGCTTATTGGCTACAATAGTCCTGTCTGTAATGATAGACCAATCCCAGTACAACAATGCACGACCATTCTCAAGAACTGGGTCGGGCACATATCTGTAGTACGGTACCTTTTAACCAACGAGATTATATTTAAGGGCTAGTTGTTGATCGATTATCCTGGCCACTTGGTTGTGTCTGTGCAGATACTGACCGTCGGCAAGATTCGAACAACCGGACACTATATGCCTGAGGGATTCCCCGGGTTGGTGACACGCCCGACATATGTCAACCGTCCCATCACTCAGATTATACTTTCGGTAGTTGTTTGTCATGACAAGTTCGTCCATAATTGCAAAGACAAAACCTTCGGTTTCTCCAAAGAGATCACCGAATCGCAGCCAGGAGATAGAAGCTTTAAAATTTACTCATCTGCAGAAAATAATCTCTGAGGTTGCACACCTCGCGGTTATGGAGGGTCGTAGCTCATAAAAAGCCTCGACCCCCAAATTTCCGCGGGATGTACAGCCTCATTACTGATGAGCGTGGATGATGCATACGAGATGCAGTCAGCATTGAACGGACTTTTCTATCCAGGGCATCTAGTTCAGTCTGGGTCCACCTGAGTATGCCGAAGGAATACATTAGGACTGGCATGGCCCACCCGTTGCAGGCCCGCACCTTGTTGCCACCTGATAAAAGACTGTTAAGTACTTTTCTCACGCGGCCAAAGAACCGAGCCTGCAACGTCTGTTTCATGTCAGTCTCAGAAATATTCAAAGACTGCGACATACCCAGGTATTTGTAGGTCTCAGTTGGGGAGAGGGATCTAAGTTGTATGGAATCTGAGAGTTGTATCGCTGCAGATTCCATAATCGTGCCTCTCATTTATTATTATCAAATACTTAATTCGCGATCGTATTGTAGAAATAATTGACGGGAAATCAGCCGGTACAAATTAGTACCTTCAGTTAGGAAAGGGTTAAATGTATTGCTTAAACCGCGAGCGATTAGCCTTTGAAAATAACCTTAGTTTTACTGAGACAATGTTAGTTTCTACTTAGGGGTGTTCATAAAGTCTTTAGGCCCGTTCGCGACAGTCGAACACCCGTGTATTCGAAAACACTCAAGAGGTTAACCTAATTTAAATGAACTAAATTACCTTGCTTTACATTTAATATGGGTAAACAGTAACAATAATTACAAATGAGCACACCAATTTACCAACTAAACTAAGCATAACACTGTCCGTCAACCAAATATAAATTGAATTTACATTAGCGCACCAACGAAATGTGATTATTAATTTAATATGTAAACTATTCTAACTAGGCCGCGACTGCTGAATACCTCATGAGTTGTGGTAAATATAGAAGAGTGTGCACGGGTATTATGCGTTAGTCAATATGTATCGCCTGTTCAATTATGAAATGAGTGCTCGTTGGAATCATATTATTGTAGTTTTGTAAAACATTATCTGGATAACAAGTTATTTTGTGAGTAGATAATATTCAAAAAGTAATTGTGATAGATTCATGAATATTTTATGTAAATGTTATTAAACAAATTGCAAAAGGAGAGTAATAGGAAAGTATTGCAATGTGTTACATTTTGATCCTTTTAATCTTGAAACGGTTAGGTAATATCAAAAGAAAATGTATACACTGCATAACTATTCTATCTGTTCTAATAAACTATGAAACTGCAAAAGGCTCATACAGACTTTCGCATCCGACTGACACCTTCAAATTGTGAGTTATGAGGCAGATTTGGCTTACTACACCACATTGGACGGATGGGCTGGTGAAGAGTTTCATGTCGAATTTTCGTCTACTTACAGACCTTTTTTATTTATTATTGGCTTTGTGTGTTTTCCTTAATCGCCTCTTGTAACACCCTCCAAATCTAGTAGGAGATTAAGTATTCGAGCCGTTTGGGGTCGAAACCTTGGGGCCATGGGGTCCAAGTGCGAGATCCCTTTTTAGAGATCTCGCAAAGAGAGTGATCGACCCTTCGAGTGACCAGAGGGCTGGCACGTATTTGGCACAAAAGGTAAGCATTGCTATACAACGAGGCAATGCTACCAGTCTTCTCAGCACGCTTCCAATTGACTGCGATGCGTATTTGACGTCACGTGCTTTCATGACGCCTTCAAATTTTTTTTTTATTTTAATTTTAATATATCGGTTCTTTATACCTTTAAGTTTATTTTAATTTTAAGACATAGGTAGGTACGCTGAGTTAGGATCCGATTCTGTTTATGATAAGATAAGTTAGTTTTTAAGTTTTTATCTCTCTTTCTGTTGCATGCATATTCATAAACGAAATAAATGAGTTTTTCTTTCTTTCTTTCTTTTCTTACCTATTTGGAATATTTAAGTTAATATACCTTTTGTGCCTCCAAATGGATTTAGGTACTGAAATTTTTATTCTTATTATACTGATACGCACGTTACTACGTTAAGTCAGCGGTGCATACCGTGGGACTGTTTCTAATGTTTCTATCTCCACTAGATCATCGCTGCCTCTACAAAGTTATACTTCTTTCATACAACTGCACGGTGTATTCGTTGGCAGATAACACAGTTCTTGTCTGAGAGGACTAGATGTATTACATCGTTGCTACTACACCTATATTTCGCTTATCTCTGCCTGAATCTACTCAGACAGGTGCTAACTTATGTATTTTCCTGTCCAAGTCAAATGAAGTATCTATTTGGTTTCATAATGTTAATAAAGTGTCGACGTATCGTCGCTGGTAAATTGTGCCTGAAAACAATAATGGTTATTATTGTCTGAAGGCACAATTTTAATATATTAAATCTGAAATAAAACGACGTATTCCCAGAGACGAGTGGCAAAGACTGACAATGTTTTATTTCTAACTATAGAAGTAAACACACAATTTAAAATACATGTCTATATGTCTAGTGACAATAAAAGACAGATGGCCTGGGCCTCAAGTCTGTTATTACAATAGTGCCAAAATGGTCAATCACTGACTTCATAATTGTTGATTTTGACAAGTTTGGTAGTCTACTGTTACAATGGTGTCATTATGATTTTCCGATGGTCAACCACTGACACTCCATTGAAAGACATGGCATAGATTGGTAGTCTCGTACATAATGACAAATCAATGACTGACGTATGCGGTAATCTGGTAATATTTTGACAGTTCTTTTGATCAGTGACCTACCATCGTAACGCCATCGTGCAATCATTGCTTTTGCCTAGTGTTTGCGAAACATAGTGACAGACAATCAAAAAGTTTGATGTACTACAAAAAAGAGATTATGTATTCACTGCGAACTAATATTCTTGAGCTAACTAACAAGCCCGTCGTTTAACGAGGATAACTACAAACCCTTTTACGGATATTCCCGAGGCGAAATTTGTAAAAACGTTTCATCATTCGTTGTTTGCGCTCAATAGATGCAGACGCGTTTATTGTTTCTGCAGAGCAGTAATTATTATAATTGATATTCTTATGACATAGCAAAAAAAAAAAAAAAATAAGTGTGTCACGAGACTTTCGTACGTTTTTATGTGCAATAACTTAAAATAATGTTTACCGGTACATATATTTGAGTAAGAAGTGTAACTTAAAAATGTCGAGCGCCAGTCCTTTTGCGCGCAGTCAGATCACGTGTAGGAGCCCTACGCCGTCATCACCGTTGCCGTCACCTCGTCCTGAAGACAAACCACCCGCTGCCACTGCCAAGCCGACACTTGAACTTATCACTACAGCAGAAGTAGAAAGATGGATGAAGATAATCAATACTTATCTGACTGAAGTTTGCTCTATTGCTACAGAAAGTAAGCTCAACACAGACTCAAAAGTACGAGTCACAAATATCTGCCGCCAAGTGAGCACTGTTGCATCTGAGATGGCTGTAAACTATCAGTCAGTGAAACAAAAGGCGATGCAAGCACACTCCACCATCCAGCACCTTCAAGAGACAAACAATATCTCAAATACCCTTGAGGAGATTAAGAAAGTCGTGCAAATAAATCATACCCAGACCCAGAAGAATACTTTTGCTGATATGGTTAAAAAAGGTAGCAACAATTTTATTCGCCCCAATACCGTTAATTCAGTGACCATATATCCAGCCGACAAAAGTAAAAGCAGTGATGACACTAAAGCCCTTATCCAGACCATAATCTCGCCCGAGGAAATGAAATTGCATGTACGCGGTGTCAGAAAGACAAAAAATGGCGGTGTAGTCATCAGCACCGAAAATAAGGATGACGTCGAGAAGCTCAAAAGCTCTACAAAGCTTTTAACATCAGGACTTACTGTCGAAGAGCAGACTAAGCGTCGTCCTAGGATAGTCGTTATTGGAGTTCCTACAGCACTCAGTGAAAAAGAGGTCTTCGAATGCATGTTTGAACAAAACTTAGCACAGACATTTCCAGACAAGACAAGAGAGTCCTTCATTGCCTCCATTAAATTGAGTCACAAATCTGGGAAAAAGAACACGTCGGTGTGCAATTATATAATTGAAGTACCACCGGGAATACGAAGAGCCCTTATTAACCAGGGGAGAGTCTTCATAAACTGGACATCATTTCCCGTAAGGGACTTTACCCTTGTTACAAGATGTTATAATTGCCAACAATACGGACATGCAGCAAAATTCTGCCGCGAAACAAGCCCTACCTGTGGTCATTGCGGAGAATCAGGACACGTCATCAAAGAGTGCAGTAAGAAGACATCACCACCTTCCTGCGCCACCTGTATGAAATTCAAAAAGCCCAGTAATCACCAAACTGGACGAGAGCTGCCCAGCAAGAAAATATGCCGAGGACAGGTACCTGAATTCCATCGACTATGAAGGCGCCTGAGAGCGCCACCAACTACAAGTAAAAGCACCGCTTCTAAAGGTACTCGTTAATTATAGTTATGGCTAATAAGCTAATAGATGACTTGGACAACTTCTCTATCTCAGATTCAAAAGTGTGTAATATTGAGGATTGTAAAAGCCTACTTCCACCTCATGATAAGTGTCTAACTATTATCTCGCAAAATATTCGTAGTATCTATAAAAACTTTCAGGAACTAGAAATTTTGCTTCATACTATTGACATAACTTGCGACATAATAGTGCTGACAGAATGCTGGTTATCTAATAGATCTGACGCTCTACCAACGTTAGACGGTTATCGACAATTTTGCAGTGATAATCACTTCAATCAGAATGACGGCGTTGTAGTATACATTAGAAAACATCTAAATGTAGTTATAGAAAAACCTCATATTGATGAAAGCAACTGCCTGCTCATTAAAGTTAACCAAGAGACTGCCATAATCTCTTTGTATAGGCCACCATCTCTTAGTACAGATAAGTTTCTTAATTCCCTTGATTTAGTACTAAACAGTTTATCATCTTACAAGAATATAATTATAACAGGTGACTTAAATATAAATATTTTGTCTGGGAGAAATGACGTCCGAGGACATGATTATCTTAATGTCTGCTCTTTTCATGGTCTCTTGCCAGCTCATACTCTTCCTACTCATCAAAGTGGATCATGCTTAGACCACTTCATTATCAAAACAATGCATCCATCACGCACCTTGGTCATTAACTCTTCAATCACAGATCACCGCACTATTCTATTATCTTTACAACTATCATTTCCTAAACATAAATGCACACCCAGCTATACTAAAATAAACATGGAGCACCTTGCAATTGATATACCTAACATAGATCTTGACCCCGTTTACTATTGTGCTGATCCTAATATTTCACTCGATTACCTCATAAACGAATTACAAAGTGCAATTCACAAAAATACTACTACTATAAAATTATCTAACAGACATAAAATAACAAAACCGTGGATTACACAAGGTCTTTTGCGCTGCATAAGACATAGAGACAAATTGCACTCGAAGGCTAAGAAAGCACCCGATAATGAAATTATCTGTATGTCTTACAAGCGATATCGCAATTTTTGTAACAACCTCCTAAAAAAATTAAAGATTCAATACAACAAAGCTGAACTAGAAAAGGCGGGGCATAACAGCAAATTAGTATGGAAATTTATAAAAAAATGCACCTTCATCACTAAAAATCAAGAACCACCATTAGATTTACTTCAATCCGAATCAAATCCCACACTGGCACTTAACAAAATAAATATGTTTTTCGCTAACGCTGGCAAATCACTTGGAGAAAGAATCTTGCACCAAAGAAACTTCTCATTGCACGACACCTGTAACAAATCATGTAACTCCGCGCTTAAATCTTTTGTATTATTAGATACTGACGTTGACGAAGTCGTTCAAATAATAAAAGGACTAAGGGATACTTCAGTTATAGGGTGGGATGGCATTTCTACCTCTATAATCAAAAGATTTAAGCACTTCCTTGCACCTCCACTAACCCACATTTTTTATATATGTTTGTCTGAAGGTATATTTCCGAAGTCTTTGAAAAAAGCTATTGTTATCCCAATATACAAAACGGGAGAAAGAAGTTGTGTAAACAACTATAGGCCGATTTCAATCTTGCCAGCATTATCTAAAGTCTTGGAAAAACTAATAAATAATCGATTAGTGAAATACCTGGAATCGAACAATATACTTTCAGACAGGCAGTTTGGTTTTAGAGCGCATATATCAACAAACCAGGCAGTTCACATGGTTACTGATCACATTGTGGCTAACCTGGATAAAGGGATGCAAACTATTGGGATCTTCCTAGACCTTGCCAAAGCTTTTGACTCTGTTTCAGTTCCAGGTCTATTAAGAAAGCTTGAGTATGTGGGAATAAGAGGCACACAATTGCAACTACTTACTGACTGTCTTAGCGACAGATGTCAGTGTGTAAAACTAGGCACAAACCTTAGCGTGTATATTCCTAATCCCCCCTTTGGGGTGCCTCAAGGGAGTATTTTAGGAGTAACTTTGTTCCTAATATATATTAATGACCTATGTAACCTAAGTCTTCATAATGGTGTCGTTGTGTCTTATGCAGATGATACGGTACTATTATTCACAGGAAATACTCGTACTGAGGTATATACACATGCTCAACTAGGTTTCAATACTGTAAATAACTGGCTTTTTGACAACATACTAACTTTAAACACCCAGAAAACAAAATATATCCACTTCTCAATACGTAACAATAACATTAATGAATCACCTAACAACACTATATTCGCTCACGACAGTAAATGTAATTCATCTGCTGACGTTGCATGCTCCTGCCCTACTTTAGAATCTACACAATGTATCAAGTACCTTGGAATAACACTTGACAACAATCTTAATTTCCGCATTCACATAGACCTCTTATGTAAAAGAGTACGGAAATTAATATTTATTTTCAAAACAATGCGTAGCGCTGCAAATTTTAAATTAATAAAACAAATCTACCTGTCATTGTGTCAGTCAATTATAGCCTACTGCATTACTTCATGGGGAGGGGCATCCAAAACCATCTTATTGCCACTAGAACGCGCTCAGAGAGCTATTCTAAAAGTGGCGACGTTTCGACCTTACATATTTCCTACCTATGAATTGTATCAGTCCACTAATGTTCTAACTGTACGTCAATTGTTCATACTGCACACCATACTAAAACAACAAGCAGTAATTCCATTCAAACCACTGCCCCCGGACAAGAGACGGAAAGATCTAGTCTGTACTAAGTTTCATGGTAAACATGTCTTTATAAATAGATTTTTCTTATTCATAGGCCCTTTTTTATACAATATATTAAATAAGTTACTAGATATATATATAATTTTAGTTATAAACAATGTAAAATAATCATAACTAGACACTTACAAACAATGACCTACTCCGATACTGAGAATTTGCTTACTGTCATAAAATAATCACCTACTATTCAATAGCCTCGATTTTAATTATTATTGCATCAATGTTAAATTTAAGCGTATGCACATTTGTTTTATTTGCACAATTATATTACATAAGTACAAAATAGCCTGAAACACAGGTGAAAACCTAGTTCAGGCAATTAATTTTAAACACTAGATAGCAAAGTAAAAATAACCTATACCGGCTTTAAACTACCTAGGGGAAAGTGGTCACCCTTCGTACGCGGGGCACATTCGTACAGCTAGTTTATCAGAAAAACTAAAGGTCACACAAACACGCCTTTGCTTGTGTGCATAGACATACCGGCCGCAATGTTGCTAGCAGAGTGTCGCGCGAGTCGCACTACGATTCCGCAGTTGACAAAACGTAACGTGTTTTCGCGCGCGGTGAGTAAATTTTATACCTACCTTCAGTTCGTAATTGTAAGTAAAATTATTATGTTTTTGACAAATTGGTGATGATTGATTAATGTTAACATTGTTTATTTTGAGCTTTTATTGTTATATTTCTCAAACTTAATTAGAATTTGTATAAAGTTGTATTTTAATTTTGTATAAAGGCATGGGGTACATTCGGACAGCCAGACAGGGGGCGCATTCGAATGTGCCCCCTATAGATTCTAATAGCTACCAGTACCAAAGTTACAGTTCAGAAGGTACTTAGACGTAACGGATACAAAGATAAGATTCACCGTCTGAAGAGGAAGGACCGTAAACCCGAGGTGAGCAGAGTGCTTCATGCCTTATCTAAAAGGAGTAACGGGCAAAGTCGGAACAGTACCTACTCATGAAATACTCCATCAAGACTGTATATAGTCCGCTTTGTGTTTTATCTTAATTTATTTTAATTTTTTAAATTGTTTAACCTTTCAATTTTTTTGAGAGCTAGTGAACTTTAAAATAACTTATATTTCAACACTTGTAATTTTGCACGCCGGCAACGGTGAGACATCCTGTTCTGTATACCTATTGCTCTCCAAACAACTAGCTGTAAACCGTGTTTCACGCAAATAAACGTTCTTATTCTTATTCCAAGATAGCATACAATCAGCACAGCCCAAAGGATGCCATTCCTTTTCAAACACCTGGTCCACAAGGTCAATTCCAGGTGTGGTAGTTCCTATATCGGACAAACCAAGCGAACAATTGCGGGAAGGGTCAAAGAACATATCGTAGCTGTGAAAAATCGACAAGTAAATAAGTCCGCTATAGCTGAACATTTATTGGAGTCAAACCACTAGATAGAACTACTACAACCACAGGCCTTATCCGCCGAACGTCACTATTACTCCAGGATAGTACGTGAAGCGGTTTAAATTAAAAAAAACACAAAAATTTTAACCGGGCGGATGGATTTAGATTATCAACAACTTGGAATCCAGTCATAAATAATTGTAAACACCGTCGCAATGATACAACTCAACAGTGTCTAGACGTCATTAGTGTAGTGTGTCGAGAACCGACAGTGCAGTTAAAAAAATCAAGTGAGGGTAGGTGCCAAAACCTGCACCGCACAAGGAGGGCGCTGAGCTCACAGTACCGCCGCCGCGACCACGGCTGAAGCAAATCGTCCAAAACGTTGGCAAATACCGAGATATTTATGCCTTAAATTTATGATTTATCGCGAGTAAAACGTGCTAAATAACCTTTTAGAATGATCAATAAGTGAACTAAGGATGAACGTTTTTATTTTTTATTTTTCTACAGAAAGTTTAACGGCTATGAGTCAAGTCACATATTATTAAGTTAGTCCTTTGACAAATAAATATTTTTATAATAATTAATGAAAATTTAAGGACTTTAATTGGCTTTTTAATAACCCTGTATGAATGTACCCCATGGCGTACGAAAGTACCCCACCTACTGTACGAAAGTACCCCATGCATGGGGTACGTTCGTACAAATATCTTATCGTAGAAAAATGGCTATAACCCTTTAACCTTTTCACATAATAGTTTCGGACTTTTTTGTAACAAACTACAATATATTTGTTACACTTAGGTACATAAACTAGGTAACTTCGTCATTTAATTGCAAAGTAAAAAAATAAAATGTAAAAAGTGTACGAAAGGTAACCACTTTCCCCTATATGTTAAGTATTTATTGTTTATTAGATTATAAAGTATTATATTATTATAAGATTATCCAGACCTAATGTATCCATCCACTGTAAACATTATTTTTGAATAAAGATTATTATTATATTATTATTATATATATATTATATTATATTATCTTAGAGAGGAAAGGATTCAGTAACGGAGTTATTTCAAAAACTCATTCCCCTTAAGGCCAGACCGCGTCAAAACGATAGCGTATCGGCAGAAATGAAGGTGAGAAAACTGAATTTTGTTAATATTGATTTATTATTCTATTCCTATAAAGAAGAAATTTATTAATTAATGTTATATTATTATTGCTGATTCTGGTAGCACTCATTTTACGCATCAGGATCTTACTAGACCTTGATTGGACAGGGTGCCCTCCATGACATTTCGCCAATTACTGTGTCGCAGCCCATTAAAGAAGTTACAGAGGCATTATATAAAATATACCATCAATATATTAAATGGAGGTATATCATAGTTCGCCTAGTTCAGTTTGTGGTTTTCCAAATTTGATGTTCAAGTGTCTACTTGAACATCAAATTATACATGTACATTCTGCCTTCTGAAATATACAACGACATCAAAGCTAAATACTCATATTCCAAACATAAGAAACAGGAAATTCAATAATATTTTCAAACATTGTAGCTGTGCTTTTAACCCAACTATGGCAGAGCTCAGATGAACTTAGTTCATCTGAGTGACGGAGCTAAAAGGAAAGAGTAATGTTTTTTCAAAATTGGGAATGGAAGTGTTGGTAGTAGATAATGATGACTATAGATAGTGACCAGCAGTGGTTTGGTACTTAAATAAATGATAATGTCATACCTATGTGATAGTTTGAAGTATTAGTAGGTACAATAAGATCTTCCTGATCTCTTTTTAATATTGCCATACCTACCTGACAGGAACAGTTATGTTAATGACTAGATAGTGACCAGGCTTTATATAATGTTCCTAATTTATCAATATATTCTACCTACACTTTATGGAGTCTTGTAAAGAATTTAAGTACATAATTCAATTAAATGATATCTGAATTAAGATGAAAAGTGTTTTTAAATTAATTGCATAGTATAGAAGATCTTAGTATAAAAGAATATGATGTAATGAGTGGTGTGTTTATAAATATTTACTTATCTCTCTTACAGATACAAAATTCAAGCAAACGGGCAACTTCTTTATAAGTTTTGTGACCGCTCATATCCATATGTTTGAGACATACATATTTGTGAGGATTCGGCAAAGCCAGTATGAAGAAAGTTGCTTTGCTAGTAGATGCAAAAGTGAAGATTTATCATAGTTAGTATATGAGAATAGTGTTCAATTTTTGTGTCTATAATTGGAACCAACAATTCTTAATAAATTCATGTACAGAAATTATTTATCTTTAATAAAACAACATAGTTAATAATAATACATAATTATGAGTTTTATTTTTCTTCTTGATACAGTTACAACACATGAAACACAAATAATATTTTAATTGTAATAGGAATGTATCTATGATCTAACTCAATCTTCAATATTTTATGTTTTGGTTATGCCAATTATTCTTCTTCAAATATAAACACGTTTAGTAGTTAACTCGCTATCTTTAATTATAGTATTTACTCCTGTCGATAAAATCACTTTTCTTTGTGGTGTGAACTGCATAACCTTGCTGTATCATTTCCTTTGGAATTTGTTATCCATAAAGCATTTTCCATTGATATCTTCGTTTTGGCTCTAAGAGAAACATACGAGCTACTCGGTATTTAACAATTCAACGCAGTGCATTGAGATTATTGAGAAATATAACAAACTAAGACTTTGTTTACAAAAATTTAGTTTTGAACTTTTGACAGTTCTTACGTCAAAACATGATTTGACTTTGACAACTAAACAGAACAAATATTATTGAGTTGAATGGTTAAATTCATTGTTTTTTTTGCTATTTACGAACTTTAATACAACTTTAGAGTGCTTATGACACTAGTAATGAATATTTTAAAAATATATAAATGAAATCTGGCATGAAAAATAATTAAATTCAATGGTAGTTTAACAAAAATCATTTCTTCTAATGTTTTTTTTTTATCTATGGCAATACAACAATGTCATTCTGCCACCATTCAATTACGAGACCACTGATCGATCACTGAACTATCATTATGAATTACCAGACTACGAACTTTTGTCAAAATGACAATAGGATCGTGTTGGAATGACGAATGTGTTTAAAATAGCAGACTTGAGGCCCTGTACGATACATGGCCAATGCTAATACATACTGTGTAGATATTAAACCTTCAACACCCCCACTATATCTAACAATATGTATATACACAATTATTACAATCTTTGAATATATAATATATCCAAAAGCTTTATACATCAGCTGGCATCTCAGCTGTAGGCAAATACTATTCACATTTACAATTGTATTTACTATACATTCTATACAAAAGTAAAATATCTCAATAGACGCTTTACATTGCACAATGTTCTCTAGAATAGCAATTGTAAAAGTAACTCAAAAACCTAACTCCATAAGTAATATCAGGCCTGGTTAGAACTGCTAAGTACATTAGACAACCAATAGCTTGCTGATATGGGAATTTTCCAACATAGTTTTCCCCCTTACATACATGCAAGTTAATTTTTGTAACACCTGATCAAAATAATCAGACTGATTCAATGTGATAGATTTCTTAGATTTATTAACACATTGACACCAATGACTTTGAAATACATTTTTCAAATATTCTGTTTCTTTACAACCATTTGAAAAAATAAAAATCTCTACAAAAAATATTTCTAACTTTTGTATACATACATGGATCTATCTTAGATCTCCTATAAACAATATTTATCAAACATTCATGCAACTAAACATGCACGGAACCGAACTTTGTTATCACTGTCATATTTTTACAAAGCACCCACTTACACTGCACAACCCTACCATCTTGTGAACTATCACATAATTCCCATGCATCATTTTCTTTTTACTTTAGTTCTTCTTGCATGGCCAACGTCCACTGTTTCTCTTCTGGTCCGTTGCAGTGTCAAACCTGCCCCATCATAGGTTTCAGCACTTGAACAAAGATTCAACATAGCATATCTCTCTGGTGGTTTCCGTGTTCGTCTGGGTCTGTCCATGAATCCTTCATTTTTACACTGAAGTGTACTCTCTGAGTCTTTATAATCACTGTTGGAATTATCTTCAAGACTAGATATATGAAGATTCCAAACTCGTTACCTTCTGGGCTTGTTGTTTACCTTCAAGACTAGATGTTGATTCCAAAACCTGTTACCTTCTGGGATTGTTCTGGTGTTTAACCTAAGCCCCCACTGAAGCAAAGCTTGGTCTTGCACCTGAATCACACATTCAGAATTGATTTCTGGCTTCAATTTCAGGCCCATAACCTGAAATAATACGTTTTCCCATCGACCGCGCTTGTAATATCTTTATCTTGTTTTGGCTTTATACAATGTTTCATGCCTTCCAGAACTAATAAATTTACTGCAGCGGAACACCACTCCGAATAATTATCGCGTCCCTTTAGTTTCGGTACATTTACTGTCGAACTGATATACTGGAACATACTGCGATAGTTAAAATTACAGCTAAATCGCACTGGATACTGTCTTTTAACACTTCCTTACAAAATCCTTGTTAAAACGAATACTGTATTTTAACACTTGCTCGCAAAATCCTTGTTAAAACGAATACTGTATTTTAACACTTGCTTGCAAAATCCTTGTTAAAACGAATACTGTATTTTAACACTTGCTTGCAAAATCCTTGTTAAAACGACTCAATTGCGATTTTAACACTTGCTCGCAAAATCCTTGTTAAAACGAATACTGTATTTTAACACTTGCTTACAAAATCCTTGTTAAAACGAATACTGTATTTTAACACTTGCTTGCAAAATCCTTGTTAAAACGCGTCAATTACGATTTTAACACTTGCTCGCAAAATCCTTGTTAAAACGACTCAATAGCGATTTTATGAGCTCCCTGGGCCCATAACCTGAAATAAAACGACGTATTCCCAGAGACGAGTGGCAAAGACTGACAATGTTTTATTTCTTACTATAGAAGTAAACACACAATTTAAAATAAATGTCTATATGTCTAGTGACAATAAAAGACAGATGGCCAGTACGATACATGGCCAGTGCTATTACATACTGTGTAGATATTAAACCTTCAACAAAATCCTTGCGTTACTTACTGACTGACTTACACGCTACAACCGAAACCATTGGGCACAGGAAGCTGAAATTTGGCATGTATATTCCTTGGAGACCGGAGGGGTGCACTTAGAAAGGATTTCCCGAAACTCCCACGGAATCGGCCAAAACGGGTAAATTTAAAAAAATGCAGGCGTAGCTGCTGGCGTCCTCTAGTTTACTTATAAATCATCATTTTCCTTACGTACCCTGGTTCCATCCGCATCACTTTTGCCTTGAGTGTGGTGTCTGCTTTCTAGTCTAAACAGATTTGACAGAATAGTTAGCTAGCCGCTTGACCGCTAGCGCCAATTCGCCGAATTCGCTCGACCGCTCACGTTCTAAACAAAATGTCGCGCCGCCGCTCGCCAGATGGGCGCGCTAACATAAACATTTATTGTTGATAAGTCAGTAACATGAGTAAGTTGAAGTGATGTTTTTCTTCAACCTTATAAATGACTCGTTCAAGTCGTATGAATTCTTTGTTGACATTTAGTTTCTAATTTATTATACTTAGCAGCGAACATTGACTATCGTTGAAAAACACACTTTGTGTATTTTAAACAGGATTATTTTAAAAAGTATATCGATGACATACATATTTTATGAGTTTTTACTACAGAGGGGTTCTATCTACACCGAATTAAATAAAAAAACATGTATCATAGTATAAAAATATTTAATTACACGCATACGATTAGCACGTAATCACGGAGCTCGCGAAACAAATAGTGGCATTGGACATTATTTTTTCGTTCCGGGTTAATGACTCTAAGACTCGCTTCGTATTTTTAGCATGAAGAAATATTCATTGATTTGAATAGAACAGAGACAAAGGATTTAAAGCATTACGTAATAGAAAGAAACAGTAAATTCAGACCGAGTATAGCGCTGTAACCAAAAAGGGGAAAATAGTCACTTGTGCGCGGTCTACGGCATTTCGAAAAAGGGAGAATAGTCACTTGTGCGCGGTCAAGCGGCTAGTCATAGAGCGATTGCCATAGATAGCCGCAACTCAAAGGAACAGCGACATTCCTTGACTTAGACCAGAGTCGGTATATGCAAGAGTACCGACTCCCCATACGGACTGTCAAAAAAATTTAATTCTGCCGGGACTAACGGCACAACATCCTCTCTGCAGCACGAAAAAATGATTTTTAACAATTGACTTCGCGCATAATACCAAAAAGGTAGTGGTCTGCGCTGTGACTTTAAGCCTGATACTCTCCTCTTGGCAGTCTACTTGTACCACCTAGTAGTTTATCGTCGCTGCCACGTTTTTATTGCGCAGGACTGCGGGTTTTTAAGCTTTATTTTCTTTATATCCATATAAATTATACAAACAGTAACAGTAAGATTCCTCATATTACTTTTCTCAGAATTCCCTTCCCTACATTCTCCTCTATTAAACACTAAAGCCATATTCACCGTACAACAATAACAGTACAATATCCTGTTACGATTGACTTATTTCATTATGTAATCATACATTGCATCGTCGGTACGAGACACCGAACATCCGGCTTGCAGCCACACCGCATTGTATTACGATCAACGTCGAAATGTTGATTAATGAGATCTGTTGGTATTGGCGTATCCAACACGGTTATGTAGATGTGTATCATAATTGACGTATATCAGGTTAGGTTTCAATGCTGAGGCGTATTGCAACTGATTGTATTACAGAAAACTTGACCACATTTCTGGTGTCTGTCTAAATTGCTACCAGAACATAACATCACGCCTTGTTATCCTCGAACGGGTAGGCAGAGGTGTATTACACACCCACACTTCGCCAGTTACGTTTAGATCCCAATGTAATAGGGCCGAGTCTATTGCCATCTACCGAGCACATTATTAAGCGACAAATTATTAACATTTTAAATAAACACATAAGTCAGAAGTGTGTGTCCGGGGTACCTAAGGATCGAACCCGAGAGCATTGTCTCGGCAGTCCGTTTCTAGACCACTAGGCTATCGCCGCCATTCCAGAACAAACCATTAATATTACTAGATTCTTAAAGAAAGGCTTTATATCAACGCTAAATAGTATTTTTTTGTATATAGTCACGCCTGTATCCCCGTAGGAGCATCCACATTTTGAGTTATGAATCTTAGGTCCCACGTAATAGGGGACGAGCCTATTGCCGTTACTGGGCACATTGCCAAACTCTCTGCCGCTACTGAGAATTAGGCAAAACTAAGACGTAAAGTAAGACGTTTTGCTCGACCCGGGAATTGAACCCAGAACCTCCTGATCAGTAGACGTACACGCTATCCACTGGGCCACGGAGGCAGTCTAAAAAGTAATTTGCTGATAGACTTGAACATCCACCTGTGATGAGCATTCTTGCAAATGTTACATTACAGAAATATTGCTGTCTCATGTGGGTATCGAACCCGGAACATTCGGCGCAGTGTCAAGCGGCGAGGCGGTCGCTTAAACCACTACGCCAACCGTGCAGTCAGATATTCACCCATACATCCTTACAAGCTACCAAGATTTTCCAAAAAACTCGGCGCAGTCCTATACTGCGAAACAACCGCTTAAGCCAATAATACAAGCCAATAATTATTATAAAAGTAATAGAATACATAGCCAAATCATCATCGTCCTAGCGTTATCCTCGGATCCAGTATAACTAGATATGACCGAATATCAGCTTTTCCACAGAGCGACGGCGTCTGATATGGCATACCAGTCTCAGTATATTTGAGGATGCTGACTGCCCGTGACGACTGTCAAAAATCTTCGTGACAGGGGCAAGCGATAATTATTAATTCAATACGCACATAACTCCCAAACAGTCAGTAGTGCAGCCGTGGATTCGAAACCTTAGGCATGGCAGTCTGTTAGTATCTCCATTAGGCTATCGCTGCATAATAAATTGGCGATGCAAAGACTATCGCGCGCCTCTAGCGGCGAATTTGGACGTTGTCCGGGTACGACACTTTTGACAGCTTTCAATACAACTTTGCTTCGAGTTTATCTAAGAACTAGATGAGCCCGCGGTTACACCAGCGTTATTTAAGGCTACTGCTCTGCTCCCGTGGCTCTAAGCGTAATATTATATAGCCTATAGTTTTCCTTGATAAATGGGCTATCGAACACTGAAAGAATTTTTGAAATCGGTCTAGTAATTTCTGAGATTAGCGCGTTCAACCAAACAAACAAACTCTTCAGCTTTATATATTAGTATAAGATAAGGAATGAGTTTATAGTGGTAATTGTATTGAGCTGTCAAAAGTGTCGTACCCGGACAACTTCCAAACTCGCCGCTAGAGGCGCTAGTTAGAATCTTAGCATCGACAATAAGAGTCAAATATCATTCTCAAATGTCAATGTCATCCTGCTCCAGCAATACGTATTGAAACATCACTATAATTCGAGTATCCGATGTTAATTAATACTTGTGCATCGTCTGTCGACTCACACCGTCGGTAGCCCCGACAATAGATGGATTCGTTACAAATTGGCACTCTCAGGAAACGCCCGGGGGTCTGTCTTGCTGTTACATTCGATATTGGTAGTGTGCAAACTGTTTGGCGAGTTTGATGGCACGTCTTAGCAAACGGTTTAGCTAGATTTTGATGATATGTCTTAGGCTGTATGAGAATGCAGTTGTATCTATACATATATATATTTTTTGTGTTACTGATTGACTGATTGTAATACAGGAAACTTACAAGAACAAACCATTAATATTGCTAGATTCTTGAAAGAAGTTTTTATTTACACTACAAATTTGTTTGTCTTGGAACAAAATTAAACGAGAAACCGGCGATAGCCCAGTGGTGTACGTAAAGGACTGCCGAGACGATGGTCTCGGGTTCGCTCCCCAGGTACCCCGGGCACACACCTCTGACTTTTCGAAGTTAAAATCATCAGCCTTTAACAGTCCACTGCTGGACTAGGCCTATCCTTTGAAAGGAGGACTTGGCCTACTATACCACGCTGGCCAAACGGGTTGGTATAGGATTTGTATAAAGTTTTCCTTCTCTTACAGTGCTGTTCTCTGCATAATATGCTCCCTCTGTCGGCTCTTACGACACCCATATGGAATGATATGGGTTGGTGACATTCCGTATTCTTAATCCGTCACCATACGGACATCCGAAGAATTCGAAGTTACATGTGTATTAAATTGCAAATGTTGATTACCGCTCGCTTATGACATTGGGAACGAAACATAACTGGCGAAAAGTGGGTGTGTAATACACCTCTGCCTACCACTTCGGGGAGAAAAGGTGTGAAGTTATGTTATGTTATGTGACTGTCTGATAGACAACGCACAGCTGATACAAAACCATTCGGCGAAAACAGCTGAAATTCGGCGAATACGTTCCTTGAAGATTGTAGGGGTGCACTAAGAAGGGATTTCTCAAAACTCCCGAGGAATCGAGCAATATGGCTACGTTGAAATAAAATTTGCGTGCATTTTCTCGTCTTAATATATAAAATCCTTGCGTTACTGTCTGACTGACAGACACGCTACATCCGAAACTACTGGTTACAAGAAGATGAAATTTAGCATGTATGTTCCTTGAGGAGTGTAGGGTAGCACTAAGATAGGATTTTTGGAAATTCCAACCCTAAGGGGGTTAAACATCAAAGTTTATATACACTTTGTATATTTGTTCCACAAACGACGATTGTGAACACTAAGCATTATTTTCCTGGAAATTCCTCCCCTAAGGGGGTAAGATAGGGGGTCACAGTTTGTATGTAACTTTTTATACCCTCACTGGATTAACTTGAAACTTTGTATACCTATTGGTTCCTAAAATGAAGTTAGTGAACACTAAAAGTCTTTTTAGAAATTCTTAACCGTAACCATTTAAGTCCCACGTAATAGGGGGCGAGCCTATTGCTTTTACCGGGCACATCACCAGACTTCTTGCTGCTTCTGAGAATTCGGAAAAACTCAGTAACACTTCTACCCGACCCGGGAATCGAACCCGGGACCTCCAATCAGCAGTCGCATACGCTATCGACTGGACCACGGAGGCAGTCGGCGGAGGTATAATTTATCTATAATATATATGTATTTAGAAATATGTAAGTATAAAACGATTTTAAACTTTCGCGATTTGTATACATCATACAGGGACGCATGGCGATCAAAGGGAGAGGCTTTTGTCCTGCAGTGGGACACTTTACTAGGCTAATGAAAATAAAATAAACATTATATAAAATAATTTTGCGGGTCTTAATCGCGTTAAATTAACTCATTTAAGGTATAGATACCTATTTGTTACTAACGTTTCGATCGTCTTGCATAGATCGTGGTTGCGGAGAGACTGATTCAGGGTTTCGGCATCCGCGTATATAGAAAACCAACACACACCGACAGGTATCAAAACGCAAACTCGCACCACCATCCGTGGCACTTGGATTCCGTATTGTTTTCGTTACTGATCAGAGCATATGACCTGTGTGACCCTGAATAGTTACATAGTAAGCTATCACATGTTCGGGAGGTACTTAGGCGCAACGAATACAAGAAGATACTCCGTCGGAAGAGGAACGATCGTAAACCGGAAGTAAGCATGTCATATTTTGCTATCCGTAGTTACAGGTGTAGTTCTTGTAAATCAAACTTAGTATAGTTACGTATATGCTACACCATTTGTGTGTATTAACGACAATCTTAGCAGTTGATAGCTAATTAATCCCCGGCAGTAACAACAGATAGGTATAGGCTTACATCAATACTTATTATTTAATGAATCCGCGGTAATCCCGGGATCATCGCCCTGTTGATAATGTCGGTACTACGTACATGCTTACGTTACACTATGAATTAGATAGATAAGGTGTGACGTATGTCCGGTACCTACCG
Organism: Euclidia mi; assembly: GCA_944739405.2. NCBI lineage: Eukaryota > Metazoa > Arthropoda > Insecta > Lepidoptera > Erebidae > Euclidia > Euclidia mi. Next base: position 1,868,049 of record OX123205.2, on the reverse strand, counting down.
CGTCTACGTCACAGTACTGTCCATACGCTCGGCCAATCAGAGAAGGCCATCGTCCGCGCTCGCGAAGCCTGACCAAATATGGTCATAAACAGACTCCAATTCTGATGGACGGCCGGTATATAAAGGGGCCGACAGAGAGGCCGGCACCGCTAATCTATACTGACTACTACCGCTACTCTATCCGTATACGTTGTACGTGTTTCCTGATTCCCAGCTGTCTTACTATTAATTTAATTCTAATTTAATTTATTTTTACCCAAAAGATACACAATAAAAATACACATAAATTATAAAAATCTTAAAATATAGGTACAATCATTTTGTTGACCACTGGTACCCAAAGTAAGATTTAACTTGTGGTATGGGTACCAGGGCTCTCGTACAGTTTGCACTTAAAGTGAAGTGAAGTAAAAATGTACATACATATCAATAATATAAATATATAGAATCATATAGTCATTATATATACACTTAAATATATATTTGTGTGTGTGTGTGTGTGTGTGTGTGTGTGTGTGTGTGTGTGTGTGTGTGTGTGTGTGTGTGTGAGTGTGTGTGTGTGTGTGTGTGTGTGTGTGTGTTGTGTATGTGCCTTGTGAGTCCGTATGCATTTTGGCCTATAGTATACTTAGTTTGATCATATTTTCTGTATCTTCATATGTTTTGGACAAGAGCCATATGGTAACTTGCTTCTTGCATTGTGAACTAGTTAATGGATAGATGTTACAGTGTTCATTAGTAATATTATGTAGATGACAGCTTACAATCCTGTGGTGGCGCGCTACTAGCGCACTTCTAAAGCTTTGGGCTTGGCAGACCATACGTCCTCGTCGCTTTTTTGTGACTTGAATGTCATATTCTAGACCAACATGTTTTCTACAGATTGTTTGTAGCACAAAGAGCTGTCTGACAGTAAGCAGTTTACATTCTTGATATAAATCGGCAGTCGAATATCTATAATGTTTAAATGTCATAACCTTAAGGACTGCTCTTTCCGCTCTTTCTAGTGGCAGAAGAGACGATTTTACAGCTCCACCCCAGACGGATATACAATATGTGAGAATTGACTGACATAGTGCATAATAAACTAATTTTACTGTGTCAAAGTCAGCTGAGTAACGAAGCTTTTTAAAGATGCATATCATCTTACGGACGCGGGCAGTAAGACTAGTCAGTTGGTACTTCCATGAAATAACATTATCAATGAATACTCCCAGATACTTTGTGTGGTCAGATCTCTGTATAGTTGGACAGTCACAGGTGCTAGTGGACGTGTATGTCGAACAATTATGCGCTCTTATTTTGAATTTGTCCAAAGATGGTTGGGTTTTAGCAGTCTTTGAAAAGGTTATGTAAGTGGTTTTGCTAAGGTTAAGTGTAAGTAGGTTGATTGATAACCATTGCATTACATAACTAAGTGCGCATTCAGCACGAGCAAACACTTCTGGCCAGTCTTTGCCACGAACAAGTATTGCAGTATCGTCTGCATAGGTAATGATAGAAGAATAGGGAAGGGATAGTGTACACAAAGAATTTATGTAGAGTAAAAAAAGTGTTGGACCAAGAATCGATCCCTGTGGGACGCCAAATAGAAGGGGTGCGTTGCCACTAACAGTATCATCTATTTTTACACACTGTGTCCTGTCAGAGAGATAATCTTTGAAAATTCGTAGCGCATATCCGCGGATGCCCATTTTTTCCATCTTTAGTAAGAGATGTGAAACAGAGACAGTGTCAAATGCTTTGGTAAGATCGAGAAAAATTGACAGGCATTTTTGTCCACTATCCAGGCTGTGTATTATTTCATCAACTAGAGTAGCCACTGCATCCTCAGTTGACTTTCCTGTCCTGAATCCAAATTGATTGGGTGCTAAAATACTGCATTTCCTTAAAAAGTTTCTCAAGCGGGTGTTGAGCACCTTCTCTAGGATTTTAGACAGCGCAGGCAGAACAGATATGGGCCTGTAATTGTTGACACTGTCTCTGTTTCCACTCTTATAGATGGGATGCACAACGGCCCTTTTAAAAGGTTTGGGGAAAATCCCTTCTGACATAGAAATATTGCAAATGTGGGTTATTATTGGTACCAGAGTTTTTGAGCACCTTTGCAATAAATGAGCAGGAATTGCGTCCCATCCAACAGCAGCATCTTTTCGCAGGCTTTGAATAATTATGTTAACCTCAGACTCATCCGTTGGCAACAGAACAAAAGAATTAGCATTAATGTTATCCTGCTGCAAATTATTATTTTGTATATTAGGGCTAATTTTTAATGCTAAGTCACTACCGATGCGGGCAAAATAGTCATTAACTCTGTTTACAGATGTTAAATTATCTTTTTCTATGTTTAAAAGTTCAACAGAGTATTGTTTAATGGACTCCGTGTGAGTAATGTTTTTGATTATTTTCCAAGTAGACCGTGGGTTATTTCGTGCTTTAAGTAGTTCGTTATTCTCGTAGTTATGTTTTAATCTTTTTAGTAATTTATTGCAAAAGTTCCGATATCGGAGATATGTTACTTTAAGGGTACAATTATCGGGATTCATTTTAAGCTGTTTACTCATAGAATCACGATCTGAGCAAGCCTTTAGTGATCCAGGGTTTGAAAATTACTTGTTTAGATGGCATGCGCATAACTGTAGAGTGCTTTTGTATTAATGACCCAATACTTGTGATTAACATCTCTGAGGCAACGTTAGGATCAGATATATTTAAAATTTGAGAGAAATCTGTGTTCGAGACATCCGCGTAAATTGAATTATAATCCACTTTGACAAAGTGAGTTTTTCGTTTGTTTGGTCTTAGTAAAGTTTCCATGCTAAAGAGTACCGGTGTGTGGTCTGTCATACTAGACTCAATTATTAGTGTAATAGTTTTATGGTTAGATTTCAATAAAACATGATCCAAACAACTCTTGTCACGGGTAGGTAGATTGTGCGTCGGCAGAAGTCCATGTGATGCCGTTAGATTGAGATAATCGTTCGCCATACCATTCAGCTGTTCCGGAATAATATTAATATTAATATCCCCGATTAGAACCAAGTTCTTATATCTACATAAGGATGCCAGTGTGTTTTCTAAGCCAATCAAAAAATTGTCAATATTACGGTTACAGGGTGGGCGATAAAGGGCAACTATAGCAAGATTTAAAGTGTCAACTTTGCAAATTAGGCAATTTGCGTCCTGTACGTGTGACTCTATGACGGTGTGTTTCATTGATGTCTTGACAAAAACAATAACACCATCGTTTTGATTTATATTTTTTACCGTATGATAACCGACATAGCCGCCCAAAGTTGGATGGGTAGACGCCTTGCTGAGCCAACACTCTGATAAAACTATTATTTCAGGAAGTATAGATAAATTACTCAAGAAAACAGTTAATGCATCAAAATTATGGTTCACGCTACGGATATTAACATGTAATATTTTCACTGAATTATAATTATTTTTCAAGAGACCACTACATTGAGCTGTGGGTGAGTAACTACATTTACTGCACTAGCGTACTGCCCATCTCTCTACCTGCTAGCTGAGGCCGGCTGACGCCGCCTGCCTGACTCTATTGGTTGTGCCTTTCCCTAATGCTGTTTCCCTTCAGGTTTCAGGTCTACCTTAAGCTTCGGGCTACGATACCTAGAACGCTACACTTCCTGCATCGCCTTCGGCGTCACCTCTGCCGAAGAGTCTGGCCCGCCCTGCTCATCGCACACACACCGCCAGCACCTGCCAGCTGAAGCCAACGGCCTGCGAGGATCTGCCGCTACACGCAGCCCTTCGAGCAACCTGCCCTGCACACCACCGGAGGGGACAGCGTGGGAGACTGCAGCCCTTAGTGTTCAGGCCAGTGTCGTGTTGTTGGTCAGTCATACTCGTGCAATGGAAGTGAGACAATACTCGACAATAAACGCATCTAGAACCTCTACTGCGTTTTAACTCTAGAACCCGTTACAAAGGTGATTGACAAGAACTGAACAATAAATTTACATTTAAATACTTATAAACATCATTATAGTAGAGAACAATACTAATGCATATTTCTTGATAGAACGTATTTGTTTTAGGATAAATTTCGCTTTGTACAATACAGTAAATAAACTTACAATCACGAACACAAATAAAAGCTACCGAAATAAAAATAGTATTGTCACATGCGGGCATCGGATCCATGAAACGATACGGTATAGAATTAACCGTTTAAACCACTACACCATATTGATGTTATCGTCTTAGCTAGATACTTTTTAATTGCTAGGAGATGATTACTTACTAAACTACGTCGAAGAATAAACAAATCACTAGGTTCCTATTATTTCTAGATCCAATTTACGATGACATAATCTTCTTATTTCTTGTCCGTGTGGTGACGGATTAAGAATACGGATTGTCACCACCCCATATCATCCCATGGGTGTCGTAAGAGCCGACAGAGGGACCATAATATGCAGAAAACAGCACTCTAAGAGAAGGAAAACTTGATACAAACGCTGTACCAACCCGTTCGGTCAGCGTGGTATAGTAGGCCAATTCCTCCTTTCAAAGGAGAGGCCTAGTCCAGCAGTGGACTGTTAAAGGCTGATGATGATCTTCTTAATTTAATTTTTATGTGATAAGAACCAAAAAAGCAGACGGCTACCGCGATGGCAAGGTTTATCGCCACCTATTGACAATATGGACCCCCGTAACACATAGGAGTCACAAGTGTGTTGCCGACCTGGATGGGAAAAGTAAAATGAGAAGCGGGATGAGGGAGAAGGAAAAGGATGGGGCGTCCGGCACTATAATATCTTCCAATCTATACATCATCATCATCAGCCCTTTATACTGTCCCACTGCTGGGCACGGACCTCTTCTCACTATGAGAAGGGTAAGGCCATAGCCCACCACGCTGGCCAAGTGCGGGTTGGCAGACTTCACGTCTTTCGAGAATTTTATGGAGAACTTTCAGACATGCAGGTTTCCTCACGATGTTTTCCTTCACCGGTTTGCAAGCGATAATTACCAATCATCAATACACACTTAACTTCGAAAAGTCATTGGTGCGTGCCTTGGATTCGAACCCTCTGCGTAGTTGTCCGTCGGTCTCTCTACTCGGCTATTGCTACTCTCATATCTATTATCTATACATACTTTAAAAAATAGACGCCTCGCGTGACCAGAGGGCTGGCACGTATTTGGCTCAAAAATTAAATATAGCCATCCAACGAGGCAATGCTGCCAGTCTTCTGGGCACGCTTCCAATTGACTGCGATGCTGATGAGTTTCATGACGCCTTCTAAATTTTAATTCTTTAATTTTTTGAATTTTCCCTTGTATATATTAATTCGTGTTTTTTTTATTATTTTAAGACTTAATTTACTTATATTGTTAATTGTAAACAAATATTATAATTATATATTACTTTAGAAAATAACTCAATTTATTTGCACTGTACATCAACCACCAGTAGGAATATTTTTACATCGCAGAACTAAAGTCAATAGTTACAAATGAAAACCGCACGGATATTTGTAGCACTAACATCAAATCTAATTGTATCGGAATGTATTGGCAGACAATAGAACAAAGACAACTTTAGAAGGTACGACACGGACACGACACAACTTAAGTACGAGGGAATATAATTTTAACTGACTTCGAAAAAAGTAGGAGGTACTCAATTCAGTTGTATTTTTGTATGGTTTCCTTTTGGTCCCAACCATGTTTGTGAAATAAAATCTTGTGTTGTTTCACAGTTTTGGTCGTTTTTTTATAACCTTAGCTGGTAATGATATAGGTACATCTATTTAGATATGATGTGTATATATGATTTATGCCCAACAGATCTACTGTTGGGCATAAATCATATATACACATCATAACATACATACAATTATCACAAAAGGCTGATGATCATTTAGCTGTGCACAGTTTTTCTTTAAGTTTTCGCCATTTAGAACAGTTTACACACGCTTTAATACTAATAGTTGGTAAGAGAAGGGAAAATTTATAATTAAAAGAAAAATAATGGTTGAATTCTGAATATCTTTGAAGTGGGTTTAAAAGTTAAAAATGTATAGACCGATCTCGGTACAGACATTAAAGCAAACCTATATACATCCATAGGATGTTTGATATTCTTACACACGAAACCTTCTGGACGAATTTGCAAAACCTTTGCATTAGTACAGTTTATTCATGAGAATAGCACATGGAATCGCTTTTGTCCCAATAACCGAAAGCCACAAGGGCGAAGACGTGGGAAAAGCTAGAATTACATAATATGCCAACCGTGCAATTATTTGTTGAGGTATTAACTTTGACAAATGATTGCACGGTTGGCATAGTGGTTAAAGCTTTCACCTCGTCGCTTGGCAAAGTGTTGTGGGTTCGATCCTCCAACGAGGCGACACTTTTATTTTTCTTTAATTTATTATATCTTCTAGCCTCATTTATTCATTCCTTGAAGGGGTAGGCAGAGGTGAAATATTACCCCTCATGAATTTTACGACACTTTTTGTGACGCATAAATTGTTGATTGCCTCGTTGGTCTCGCGGCATAAATGTGCACGAGGGATTGGGAGGTCTCGGGTGCGATTCCCGGGTCGGGCAAAGTGTTATTGGGTTATTCCGTTAGGAAATTCTCAGTAACAGCACGGAGTCTGGTAATGTGGCCGGTACAGCAATAGCCCCCCCCCCCTCGCTATTATGTGGGACCTAAAAATTCATGGCGAAATGTGGGTGTAATATTACACCTCTGCCTACCCCTTCGGGGATACAGGCGTGAGTCTACAAAAAAAAATATTGTTTGAGCTTTGGTTGTTCGTTATATCCGTCGGTTGTATGTTTGTAAAGTCCCCGCGAAACAGGATATATACATATTATATCTGGTGCGAGAATTGGCTTAAAAAAATGCAACTACTTTAATAAGTAGTCGTGTCGTACAGTATAAAATGTGTCGCCGTCCTCATCCCGCTCAGTACGGATGTACGACGAGACCAATTAGTTATCTCTCCCATCCGTCCGTGTGCTCATATTTGAGACTAGCTACTGAATATCATTTACAATGTTCTTTTAACTAAATGTATACAACATTTTCTAATGGTTTTATCTGTAAAGTAGTGCACTTGCTGTATAGTTTTCTGTGTTTGGTCTTATACATACAAAATAATTAAGCGGGTTTTAATCGCGTAAAATAAACTTATCTAAGATAGGAATACCTTTATTTTTTCGACGTTTCGATCGTCTTGCACCGATTGTGGTCGCGGGGAGACTTTACTGATGTACTCAAATCGCGAAAGTTTAACCCCTTGTATGCCGGAACGCAGATCTACGCGAGACACAATAGCTTTTTAATTGTGTCTGGTATTCCGGCATACAAGAGGTTAATATCGATTTTTGCTCTACTACTTTGATAGGTTGTGCTATCTATATTGTATAGTGGTTGATGCAACGCCACCACACAACTTGTAATTAGATAATTAGATGTTATTTGATTGATACGAAACACGATTGACTTGATTAATGATTGATATTAGATTGAGTTACTAACAAAAGCTACCTATATCTAGCTGACCTGGCGAACTTCGTACCGGCATATATGTATATTATACATATAAACCTACCTCTTCAATCATTCTATCTTTAAAAAAAACGCATTAAAATCCGTTGCGAGGTTTTAAAGATTTAAGCATACATAGTGACGGACAGACAGAAGACAGACTTTGTTTTATACTATGTAGTGATAATAGATAATAATAACTTAATAAATACATACCATCGTCATTGGCCCTGTATCTAAACTGTCCCACTTCTGGGCAAAGGCCTTTTCTCACTGCGAGAAGGGTAAGGCTAGAGTCCACCACGCTGGCCTAATGCGGGTTGGTAGACTTCATATGTCTTTCGAGAACTCTCAGACATGCAGGTTTCCTAACGATGTTTTCCTTCACCGATTAGCAAGGGATAACTAAAGATCTACAATGCACTAAACTGATACGTCATTGGTGAGTGCCATGGATTCGAACCCTCTGCGTAACAGTCAGTCGGTCTCTCCACAAGGCTATCACTGCCAGATACGTATAAATAAGAAATATAAAGGGTGAAAGGATTACCATGACAAATAATTGTCTACATCGCCGTCGATTGGGACCGTGCACAGAATGCTGGCAGCATTTCCACGTTGTAAGGCACTGCCTCCGTGGTCTAGTGGATAGCGTATGCAACTGCTGATCGAAGGTCCCGGGTTCAATCCCCGGGTTGGGCAAATTGTTGGGGTTTTTCCGAATTCTCAGTAGCAGAACGGAGTCCGGTGATGTGCCCGGTAACGGCAATAGGCTTGCCCCCTATTACGTGGGACCTAAAAATTCATGGCAAAATGTGGGTGTAATATTACACCTCTGCCTACCCCTTCGGGGATACAGGCGTGAGTCTATAAAAAAAGGTAATGCTAGTCTTTGGTGACAAGTAAATGCCAGGGTAAGTGTTAGTCAATCTTCTTTCTCTTAGCGTTATCCCAGTTTCAGTTTGGGGTCCACTTTCTAGTCTAACCGGATTTGGCTGAATATTAGCTTTTCCACGAAGCGCCTGCCTGTCTGACCTCTGCAACCCTAAGGGCTAGCGATATTCCATGGTTTAGACTAGTGTCAGTTTATTTAGAAGGTACTGACGCCCTGTAACGTCTGTCAAACATCTTCATGACAACCGGGACCGACGGCTTAACGTGCTCTCCGAAGCACGGGACAAGCGATAATTAAGAATTTAATACGCACATAACTCCAAAAAGTCACTGGTAAGTGTTAGTCAATATCTTTGGGATATTCGCCCCCTATTACGTAGGAGCTGAAATTTTACTACCCTACCCTACAGATTGTCTCACGTAGCCACGTAGCAATCGTAGCACTCGTAGCACTCTTAGACTCTGCCATCAAAGAATACAGAATTATTGTATTAATTCTCACAAATAAGGTCAGATACGTGATGTCTTTTAAAAACGAACTTTATAAATGTAATTTACGATATAATAAATCAAATAATGTTTTATGTGAGTTATCTTATTTTTGATACTTTTAAACTTTTGCTATTTCACTGGTATCTATGTAATAGATTTCAATCGAGTTTATTACCCTAAAACTTGCAACTAAAATAAATGCGTGCTGTCTTCTACGTTAACGAAATCATGAGCAAAATAAATATGGAGTAATAAGAGAAAGCGGCGACAGCCCAGTGGTGTACGTAACGGACTGTCGAGACGATGGTCTCGGGTTTGATCCCCAGGCATACACCTCTGAGTTTTCGAAGTTATGTGTGCATTAAAATTGTTAATTATCGCTTGCTTAATAATATGCCCGGTAGATGGCAATAGGCTCGCCCCTTAACACATTGCGACCGAAACATAACTGGCGAAGTGTGGGTGTTTAATACAGACGTGTATTACCGAGGCCTTTATCTCCAAAGAGGCCTACCTCTTCGGGGATAAAGGCTTGACGGGGCATTCCGTGTGATGCTGAAAACAGTTAACATAACATGACTTCAAAGCACAACAAGAGATTGAACTAACACACACTCACTTCAAAGCGACAAAGTAATATTCCATTCTATGTATTGCTATAGGTAGTCGGGAACGTACTCAAATGAAATAAAATGTAGGACTTAAGTGACACAGCGCTGGCGTGTCGCAGAATCAATAGTGATGTTCGACAGACGGCAGCTACGGAATAATTATAAGCGGCGAGAGATGCCTAGTGAGGTGGGATCATCGATAAAAGATATCGATAGTTTTTATTTTTGCACACAATTTTTTTCAATAATGTAATACGCACATACCTTCGAAAAGTCAGTGATACGCACTGTGAATTTGAATCCAATACCTCATACATGGCAGTCAAATGGTAAATTCATTGGATTTTTAACTATCGCTATATTTAGAAAAGTGAGAATATTGATTAGACTTTAAACCGTTCTAGCTTTTACAATAATGTCACATACTAATAAGTAAATTTTATAACAGATTTTAAATGCGTAATATATGTTTAATAAATGATATTGTGAAATATCATCACTACACGTTGGTACGGGATGACTCATTACAATCACGAAAGTGCACAGGAAACAGCGTATCATTGAATATAATATGTAAAACTTAAGCTACAAATAACTTTCCTCACCTCACTAATAAATAAGATTGAATATCTCCCAACTCACTTTCCTTGAACTACGTGAACAGAAATAAAAGACTAACTTGTGAACTTTGTGAATAAAGTTTGTATTAAAGATAAGATAAAGATATTTTTATTTGCTAAGACACGTGTACATAATAAAAACATTGATAAGATGCTCATTATAGATGTCTCATAATAATTTGTTTCAACATGTCTGACCATTGCTGGCTTACAAATATCAAACATTAATAATGAATGACATAAATTTTAATAATTAATAAACTTGTTTAATAACATAATGTCAATGCAATATTATATTTAAACAAACAAATCAGAAATATGTCAGGAAACAGTCAAAAAACATAGTATTTTTTTTTTGTAACAAATAATATCAACTACTTCGGACATCTAAAATTTTACTTATAAAAATAAAAAAAATATTATAAAAATTTATCTTTGAGGAAGTCTTCATAATTGTAATAACATTTTTCAACTAAAAGTTTTTTAATGCTCTCTTAAATTGGTCTGCATTCAATTTGGTAATATAATTTGGTAGTTTATTATAAATCACTGGAGCTCTGCATAATATACTTTTGTGGAGTAGTGTAGTTTTGGCAGGATGCACACGTAATCAATCGTTATTTCTGCGATTTCGAGTTACTGTTTCTGACATACGAGGAAAATATTGTGGATTACTTCTGACAAACATGACCGATTCCAAAATATAAATAGATAGTTTAGTTTAGTTGGTCGTGGGTTCTCCGCACTTAGCCACTTATTTGGGCCATTGTGCGTAAGTGGCGACTTGATTTACGCCGACTACTCATACCACCTTAGCTCCTTCCAGAAAGCCATTAGTTGGCTGATGTCGTTCAAAGCCTCACACATAGTTCTGGGGTTGTTCAGCAGCTTTGCCCGTTGGTCGCTCACACTTGTGCAGTGCAGAATGACGTGAGCGGGTGTATATAAATAGATGGTAATGTTAAAATATTATATTTTGTAAACAGAGGCTGACAGCTTTCGGTACTTTTTATTCCAAACATGAATCGTATGCATCGTTTTTTAATTTAAAAAACCATATCTTTGTTGGTAAAACTGCCCCAAAAAATTACGCCATACCTTAGGACAGACTCAACCAAACCGTAATATGCAGATAAAAGTGCATCAGTGCTTACAGTTGATGCTAGTTTGTATAGCGCATATGATTGGATGCTAATCTTTTTACATAGTTAGTTAATATGTTTTTTCCAGTTTAACTTACTGTCTATAGTTAGGCCGAGAAATTGAGCTTCGTTGACTGCCTGTATATTATAATTATTAACGATCAGATTAATATTTAGGGGGTTATTTGTTTTTTGTCCAAAATGCATAATATTTGTTTTTGCTAAGTTTATTTTTAAGTTATTATTGGTCAGCCACGAAATTATCGATGTCAAAGAGTGATTTATGTCAAGTTTATACTGATTTATGTCCTTACATGCAATTGTTACTGTACTGTCATCTGCAAATAATGTTACTGGTTGAAGGGTGGCTTTTGGTAGATCATTAATGTATGTAATAAATAAAAGCGGTCCCAATACACCACTTTGTGGCACAGAATACGATAAATAGCGTTTAGAGGAGGTATATGTTTCTTCAGTTTTGGTTTTAATATTTACTCTAGTGATTTGAGTTACTTGTCGTCGATTTGTAAGATAAGATCTAATTAGGTTCAGCATATTGCCTCTAAAGCCATATGCGTTAAGTTTGTCGATCTTTATGTTATGTATGATCCACAAAGTCGAATGCTTGAGACATGTCCAACAGTGTATGGACACTCATGAAGAAGCTCTGAGACGTGTTGCTGAACTAGAACGAGAATTGAGTGAAGCTCATAACACCATCTCTAACTTAGAAACTCTTAAACACAGTGAACAGATAGCGAATACCTGCAGTCTATATCATGAGTTGGTTAGTAGTGAGCCTGATCATGTGTGTATTAGGGAGCCTGTTGTGACAATAGACCTGACCAGGGATGATACCATTATCATGAGACCCAGCTTTTCAAGTCACAAAAAACTTAAACGCTATATTAAAGTTAATAAACTAATTAAAAGATGTCATAAATCTATGAAGAAATATAATGTGCATAGGGTTAATTTAAATCTCAGAAAGGAGCGCATTTATTTACTTGATCAACTATCTAAGTACTCTAGAAGTTTAGAACATAGTAGGGTAGTGTATGATACTGACACTCATCGCTTGAGGGAAGAACTAGTACTTAGGGAGAGCACCTTAAATGAAATATTTAACAAATATCAAGCTTCTCAACAAGAGCTGAGCAAGCGTATAGTAGAGGCAGGTGAGCTAGTAGACTTGGTGAGATGTAATGCAGAAATGTATGAGTCTCTGACCAATAAGCTCTTATGTCCTTGTGCTCACACTCACACTCCAACCCCAGCAGAGCCATTGAGTACCATACTACCTGAGAATTTTTCTGATAATCCACAAAACCAATCCTCTTCACAATCAAATATGATTAAATCTAGGTTTTCAACATCAACTAACAAAACATACATTTTTTCTGATAGGCTAGGTCATAATTTTGGTAGTCTTCTCTGTGAGTATACAAACCAGTGTGTTATAAATTATTGTAGGCCAGGGGATAGTTACAGTAGTTTAGTTAATCAGATTAAGTTGCACCCCTTAGATGAGAGTAGTACGGCCATATTGTTGTTTGGTAACAGTTTAACTGTAAAAAGACAGCATATCATAGAATGTGTTGAAATGTTATTAGACCTTAATTCCAGATTTAGTTGTAAATTTATTTTATGTGCTTTGCCATACTCAAATGACTTAACATATACACAAAACATGCACATACACAAATTAAATATGTTATTATATAATATAACTTGTCGTCATAGTGACGCAATATTGTTTTTTGACGCTAATAAATTTATTAGTAAATTTACTTTAACAAAAGATACAATGTATCTGCCATTTTATATTAAGCGACAGATTGCTAAACTATTAGCATACAATTTACAGCAAGGAAAAGACCCTTGTGTTTACATTTTATTTGATAGGGTTAGTACTTGTACTAACAACGTTTTTATTGACACGTCTTGTGATTTAAACTCCAAGATAGGACAACAGTTAGGCTGCAGTATTTGAATATAGTACACCAAAACATGCAGGGCCTATCTGGCAAAGAATTAGAGTTAAGTTTATTTCTAGAAAAATATGATGTTAAGGTTTTGTGCTTAACTGAACATTGGTTAAAGAATCATGAGCTTATTGTTATAAATGAATATTATATGGTGCAGAGTTCGTATATAAGAATGCAGGCTATTAGAGGCGGTTCTCTCATAATAACTTCAAATTTATTAAAATGTAAGGAACGTAAAGATATTGTTAATTTATCTATTGAGCGCACTATTGAGTTATCCTGTGTGGAACTAGACCTATATATAGTAATTTGTGTATATCGACCTCCTGCTGGTGACTATAATCTATTTGAGACTGTTATGGAAGATGCTATCAATAAAATTAAATGTAGTAATAAGAATATTATAGTATGTGGAGATTTTAATATTAATATTTTAGAGAATTCTTCACAGAGTATTAGATTTCTGAATCTTTTCAAGTCATTTAATTTAAGTAACCTATTCTGTGAACCTACTAGAGTATCTGCAACATCTTCTACTTGTTTGGATAACATATTTAGTTCTTGTGCTGCCACAAACCCAGTAGTAATTAGTTCTCTCCCTTCTGATCACCGTGGACAGATAGCTAGTTTTCCCTGTTCAACATATGATAAATCACGTATAGTAGAATGTAGGCCTCAGACTACCAATCGTCTAATACGTTTCAAAAATAATATTATTGCTAAACTCAATACCTCAATATTAAACTCACAAAATCCAAATACAATTTATAACTCACTTTTTGGACTAGTAAATAATGAATTTCAAAATACTTTTAAGAGTAAAACTGTCACACTAAAGGGTACTATGGGATCTTTCAACCAGTGGGCCACTATAGGTATATACAAAAGTAGAGCCAAGTTATTTGAATTATATGGTATGAAACAACATAGATTTGACTCACCTTTTCGAGATTATGTAAAAAAGTACTCAAAAATTTTTAAACAAGTTTGTATTATGGCAAAATCTAAATTTATTAGTAGTAAAATTAAGCATTCAACAAATATAATTAAAGAAACGTGGAGCATTATAAATAATGAAACAGGAAGAGCTCGACCACGGGAAAACCAATTTGAACTAAAAGAAAACAATTTATTAGTCACTAACAAAACTCAAGTAGCGCATATGTTCAATAGTTTCTTTGCGAGCATACCTTTAACAACTACTAGCTCTTTACAATCATCATCTTTAGACGCTGGAAATTTTTTGCTTAGCAGTGTACCTGAATGCAAGAGCGTGTTTAGATTCGAGCACGTTACCCCGCGAGATATATTGATCGCATATAATTCAATTAATATTAAAAATACCGGCGACTTTTGGGGCATTTCAATTAAAATTTTAGGTACTATAGTTGAGACTGTTGCGCCTTACCTATCTATAATTTTTAATCAATGCTTTGACCTAGGCGTATTTCCGGATTTGATGAAATTAAGTAAAATTATACCCTTATTCAAATCTGGCAGTAAAAATGAAATTAATAATTTTAGGCCCATATCTATCTTGCCGGCATTTAGTAAAATATTTGAAAAGATACTTTTAAAGCAGCTATTAAGCCACTTCAATTTAAATAGTCTGCTTCACAAAGATCAATACGGGTTTACTAAAGGTAGATCCACTACTGATGCGGGTGTTGCTCTCATAAAACACGTTTATAGTGCTTGGGAGTCATCAAAGAATGCTATTGGAGTGTTCTGTGACCTATCTAAAGCATTTGACTGCGTTCAGCACGACACACTACTGCGTAAGCTCCGCCACTACGGCGTAGAGAAAACCGCACTTAGTGTTGTCGATTCGTACCTGCGGCAAAGATTTCAGTGTGTCGATGTAAATGGGACTACATCCTCTAAATTACCTATACAGCTAGGCGTTCCACAAGGCTCAATTTTAGGTCCTTTTCTATTTCTAGTATATATTAATGACTTACCTTTTTATTTAAAAAACATCTGTGATGTCGTACTTTTTGCAGATGATACGTCACTTATTTTTAAAGTAGATAGGAATAGAAATCAATTTGATGATGTAAATAATGCACTATTACAAGTTACACGATGGTTTACAGCAAACAACCTAGTACTTAATTCTAGGAAAACTAAATGCGTTAAATTTGCTTTACCTAACGTTAGACAACTGGGACCTAATATTATGCTAGATAGGGAGGAACTTGACACAGTAGACTCTACAGTGTTCTTAGGTATTACATTAGATAATAAGTTACAATGGGGTGCACATATAGCATGTCTAGCAGGAAAGCTCAGCTCTGCTGCGTATGCCGTCAGAAAAGTTAGGCAACTTACTGACATCGACACGGCTCGTTTAGTATATTTTAGCTATTTTCACAGTGTTATGTCCTACGGTATTTTGTTATGGGGCAAAGCAGCGGATATTCAGAATATCTTCGTTCTACAGAAACGAGCGGTACGAGCAATATACATGTTAGGTGCAAAAGATACTCTTAGGGAACGCTTTAAGTCTATAGGAATTCTTACAGTAGCCTCGCAATTTTTATTTGCTAATATTTTGTACATTAGGCAAAATATAAGTTTATTTACCTCAAAAAGTGATATACATAATATAAATACTCGAAATAAGCATAGGTTATATGCCCCTTATCATCGTTTACATAAAGTTAATAATTCTTTTGTAGGGCTAGGTATTCGTATATACAATAAAATACCAATTAGTCTTTTAGAATTACCATTTAGTACATTTAAAGCTAAAATAAAAGACTGCCTTATTAAGAAAGGTTATTATACTATTAATGATTATTTCAGTGACAAGGATAGATGGTCACTTACACTAGACAACTCATGATCTACTACTTATTTAGAATTTATATAGATACTTAGCATTTTTCAGTTTATCATTATATAACATTTCTAGTTCTTTTAAATTATTATTCGTTTATCATAATTAGGTCATTCTACTTACTACATCTACATTTGCATTGTTGTTCCACAATTTTTTTTTAAATTTACTGTACTGTAAGATGAAGATAACTCGTTATCATGGTCTGTGAACTAAAGTTTTTGTAATTTTGTGTATTCATATACCGTCACTTCTGTAACATACATTTCCACCATAGTTCTGAACATGGTCACGAGTTGTATACATTATAAGTCGTAAGTGGATGCTCCTGTTACACAATATTCGCATTGGAAGGCTAACTAAAACACATCATTTAGTAACTACATTAATTGCTTAAGTATTATGTCTGTAACTGATTACTATCTCCAAGTAATTTAGTACAATGTGTAACAGTTGCAGCTCCTTACAAAAATGAAAATATGTACCATAATATTGGCGATTTAAAAGAGTGGCCTCGAGTTTTATTGCCCGTTCTTTCTCGTGGCTCTACCTATTGCTTTGCGAACGAGGCAGTAAATGTAAATGTAGAAGCATTAAGTAATTTAATTTTAAAATTGACGTTCATAAGCGTCACATTGTGACCCAGATGAATAAATGATTTTGATTTGATTTTGATTTGATCATGTCACAGTAAATAGCGCAAATTGGAGTTCTTTTGTCAACATAGCATATAATATTTTTAATAAACTCATAGATAGCCATGTTTATAGTTCTATTGGAAAACAAGTTATGAAATACGAAATAGAAGTGCTTATGATGGATAGGATTTTGTTGTTCAAATATAAGTTATTCTTTTGCTAACTTTATCTCTATTTAGCTTATAGTATCAACTTGGAACTGCGCCGGTAGTATAAGCAACAGTGGATTATAAATTCCTGATTTTGATTGGCATTAACTTGGTGGTATTCCAGAATTTCACGTGTGGAGTCAGATAAATGCCAGAATTCGACGAATTGTCAGTATATTCAAGTATGTACTTGATTATCTATAACAGCTTTCAGAGATCTTCATGATTCTCCTACATTGAACTGCTGGTACTGCATCGCCTATACTCTGACCGAGTTATGATGGCCTCCTATTCGACTATGAGAAGTCTCTTGCAGTGTGCTGTTTTGTAGTTAAATTGTACACTGCATGGATGGGTATTTGGTCTAAAGAACGTAACGTTCTAACTTCTGTCCTTTTCAAACAAATCTGAATATTTGTTTGAAAAGGAACATGTCATATCTATAATTAATTTAGTATATCGATAACTCCCACATGCCACCAAAGTCCATCCCTATGACGTAACCCGTTTAGTGACACAGTTAGTGCGTGGCAGAGCGCTACGGAAATCAAACAATCGGCAGCGCTGCACATTTTATATCCCACTCACACCTACATAACATGCCGCACGTGCGAGCGAGACAGAGTACGAGCACGGGACTTGTAACAAACAATAATTGGTTGTCGTTCATTGAATGAATGTTAGACGTATTGTTCGGGTGTGATTAACTAAGAGGAACAGTGGAGTAATTGCTTTGACTTTTGTTATTGATACTTATTAGTCATCTATAACGTCCGTCTTAGTTATCAAATATCTGGTTGTTATATTATTATACTCTACCAAGCTTGTGATGAGATGACCGTGTTTGACTTGTAATAGGATATTATTATAATTTTTAAGTCAATAATAAATCTTAAGTCATCATCATTGAGACCAACAGACTGCTACCGAGGGTCTAGGGTTCAACCCCGCAGCGCGCATCATTTGATGATTTCTTCCCGTTTGTTTTCTTCTTAAAAAGACAACTCCCGCAATAGGAGTTAATGTGTCGCTGGGGGACTTACAAACATGTAACCAACGGACACAATGAAAACCCAGACTCGAAACAACAATTGATGGATTACACAAAGTGTTGTCTCGTGTGGGAATCGAACCCATGACAAGCAGCGAGGCGGCCGCTTAAACCACTTCGCCAACCGTGCAGTTAATGCCTTGTTTAATACCTATTCTGGTAAACAAGCACACTTAAATGCAGTTGCTACTAATGAGTTGGTGGACAATTATCCAAGCGCTGATAATTTAGTAGCTCAGTCCGTTAATAGTTCACTAATGCGCAATAACGTATTACAGTCATACCAATGTGATTAATTATTCAAGCAGCGAATTGCAGCTCAATAGTCGTAAACTATTAGTTCATCCGTGAACAAGGGTGTCTGTGCCGAAATAGCGGACACTCAAATTAAAGTTACGTTTTATAAATCGGAAAGGTAAATTCAAAGTAATGTTGTAAAAATTTCAATAAAAGTTTAAGTTCACAAACAATTGGTTGTAATTGTCACTATCATTAATTATTTTTTTATAGGCTTATGCCTGTATCCCCGAAGGGGTAAGCAGAGGCGTAATATTACACCCAAATTTCGCCATGAATTTTTAGGTCCTACGTAATAAGGGGCGAGCCTATTGCTGTTACCGGGCACTTCACCAGACTCCGTGTTGCTACTGAGAATTCGGAAAAACCCAGTAACACTTTTCCCGACCCGGGAATCAAACCCAGGACCTCCGATCAGTAGCCGCATACGCTATCCACTGGATCACGGAGGCATTGCAGAAATTCACAAACTATTGGTCGTAATTGTCACTATCATTAACATGCTGACCCAATGGTTAACTCAAAATCTACCTAACGAATTTGGGTTCGATTTTCACCTATTAATAATGTGATTCCTAGGAAGTTTTAGGTAAAATAAAGTTTAGTCGTATATTACTATGTTATTATCAGCACCTTTCACTCTAGTGACAATTTCACTAACGCGATTTTAATGGCAATCATTGACTTCATACAATTTCACTTTTGACCGATAGATATCATTACTTGTATATTCAATACATATAAGATACCCATAATGGGGTAGTAAAATAAATATCAATATCAATCAAGAGCCATGAAAATACACTTATCCAAAGTTCACCTAAAAGTTGAAATGAAAACGCCCTCTCATCTCAAGTCCATCTCAAGAAGTGAACTCGTTGAATACACACACTCGCGGTCTAATAACATCCGGCGATGTACAAAATACTGTTCAATACAAATACTTTTCCTCAAGTCTAAGGGGGAAGGCACATGGAGACGATTATGAGATACTAGACTTAGCTCGCGGCATCCCGCGTGAGAGTCGGCCATGCATGGATGGCGATTTATTTAGCCACCTCGACATTTCAGGGTTATGAAATCCAATTGCTACAATTAGTTTTTCTGCGATTGGGTGATATTTTTCTTGTAATATAGAGCTCCCAAAATAGGTAAGGTTAGGTTTAGGACACGGTCCGACGTTTACTATAAATTTTGGGTCTGACAAAGTGTTGCACTGTGCGAAGATTGCACCACAACACACTAAAGAGCGGGGCGGCTGCTTATTTCAACACATTAAACATGAATATACAACACAAAAATAAACTAACTATTTTTAAGTTTATAAATTATTTTTATATAAGCTTGCATATCAGATAAACATAATTATAGGATCAAAGTATTCGTCAATACGAATCAAATGAGCTCAAACTCGATAGTAGCAAGTTGGCAAGAGGGTTGTGTCTTTTTATTGCGGAATTCCTATTGCCACCTTCTAGCTCCGTCATCATATCAGCCCTATGACATTTCAATATTGCATTGTCACGCGTTATACATATGCGTGCAAAATTTCAACTCAATAGAAAACTGGGAAGTGGTACAAACTTATCTTGTAAGAATTCGTTGTAGACCGGTATCAGTTCTTGTGGTGAGAGTAAATAAAAGGTTGTAACATGTAAATACGGCATAAAAAATATTCCTAGCACAGGATGAACCATTATAATCTAATAAAGCAATATTTAATGTTGCAATATTTGACAAGAGCCCAAAAATTGCCGGGGCTTTCCAACATTCCCTAAATTGTTTTGCTTTTCTGTGAAATTCATTTTATGTTGCTATTTTTGCACCCTGTGTAGCTGTCAGAACACTGTGTAAAGTATTTGATACATTCTAAAGTAACACTGTTTTATCATTTACTAGACGTTGCCAGCGGCTTTACTCGCGTCAATTATACCTATAAACCTTCCTCTTGAATCATTCTATCTATTAAAACAAACCGCATTAAAATCCGTTGCGTAGTTTTTAAGATTTAAGCATACATAGGGACGGACAGACAGAAGACAGACTTTGTTTTATACTATGTAGTGACTATAACTTAATTTATTATTTAATGTATCATTTATTATAAAACAATATAATATTTTAATATGTTTTTTAAGATCGTCACGCAATGGGTGCCGCAAGACGGGCGGCGGAACAGAGACAGACCCCGAAAACGATGGCGTGACGATCTAGACAATTTTGACAGAAACTGGCCCAATTTGGCAGAAGATAGGGATGCTTGGCAGAGTGTAAGGGAGACCTTTGCCCAGCAGTGGGACAACATAAGTTAAATAAAAAAATTAAAGTTTTTTAAAAGTAGGTATATTCGTCACAAAACACAACCACGGAATTAAATGGTGAAGTGACACTTCACTTCACCATTTAATTCCGTGGTTGTGTTGTGTAAGAGGCGACAACGGAAAATAGAACACAACACAGAGGAAATAGAACCTTTGCAAAGAGACGAAAACTTGATATTAGACTCTGTACCAACCCGTCTGGCCAGCGTGGTATAGCTGGCCAAATTCTTCTATTGATTCATAATATGGCGCGAAACAGGAGTGAACAATAACTAGCAGTGGACTACGATAATGACGATATTTATTAATAATAATATGTTTCACATATTCGAGCACTAATCCCGCTGAAAAACTGTTATGCAGTTTGGAGGGTTTTTAAAAAAATGTACCATGTTTTTATTTCAATATAAAATACCTAATTATTATTATAATAATATTCGTCGGCATTTGAAACTACCTACATTTTATATGAGCTCTTCGCTCTACAAATATACGTGTATAACATTGACGTAGGTCCACTACGGTGCATTGGTTTTCGATCTAATCGAAAACCAACCGTAGACTTAGACTAGACTTAGCGTCACTGAGGCTCGATGTATTCAATAATACTATACATTATATTGATTTTGACTGCACCAATAGTGTCGTGTCGTGTGCAGCCGCCTCGCCTTTTAATTGAAGGAAAGCGGACAGATTCTAGACTAGATAGATCTAGAATTTGTTTGATCCCTATACGGGAGAACACTTTGTGTACTAATTTATATTAATGTTTCAAGTCTTAAAAACCCTGTAGCAAGTTGTTACCTATACTATACCTATAACCTACACTTACGTATGAGAAAATATTTTGCATATTTTCTTAAAAAACTGTCAGCGCGTAAGTTGGAAGAGTTTATATTACATCATACAATTTTAATAAACAGGTCTTACACGCGATATGTTTATTACATTGCTACTTCATAACTACGCAAAGTACAGCACAATAAGTACATCACTTTACAGATTTCTGAATTTTACGGACAGTAACACACAGACACAGTAATATTAATAACTTGTATAATTATGTGATGAAATGATGATGTCCTCCTCGACGTGTCCGTCGACGGCGACCCCATGGTTCATCTTCTTTGATGTGCTCGGAAGTTACTTGCAAAACCAAACTTGTTCCGAAATGTGCGGTCACCGACAGCGCAGTAAAGTTGTCCGCTTTCATTGCGAGTGTAGTTGTATGTTGGCCTCGGCTGGGTTTTACGTAGATGGCGTTTAGCGTCAAGATGTTGGAGACGCGACAGTTCAAATGGATCAACCAAAAGCAACACTCTACGCTCAGCTTTCATATGGAAAGCGCAAAACTGGAGGGCAATATTTGCGTTATGTTATGTGTTAGTTATAAAGATGTCCTCAAAAGACATCTTAAAAACTGCAGCATACCCATACAACATTAGGAAGGGCTTACTGCTAACCGGCCTGAGTGGCGACGACAGATAATTATTTACAATGCGATTGTGTGAATACTGTTTAATAAAGAGAATATGACTCATCATCATAATACCAGCCGAAAGACGGCCACTGCTGGACAAAGGCCTCCCCCAAGGCTGTCTAATACCTATAAACTACTAAAATACAACTCTAATCTCATCATA
Organism: Euclidia mi; assembly: GCA_944739405.2. NCBI lineage: Eukaryota > Metazoa > Arthropoda > Insecta > Lepidoptera > Erebidae > Euclidia > Euclidia mi. The sequence goes on along the minus strand of OX123205.2, from coordinate 1,845,761 downwards.
ACCTCAAAATTTATTAACCACCTTTTTACGCAGATTTCCTTTATAACCAACGTCTTCCTAAGTCCAAATAATTTGGAATAGTGGAAACCGAACGACTGTGATAATGCCCTTAGATCCTCGACCGAAGAACGGCGACTTAAAACTTTGAGTATTTGTTTAGGAGCTAATCGAACAGTCGAGAGGATGAGGATGAAAAAAATATACAGTGCGTAGTATAAAGTGTCTGCGTAGCTTCAGTAAGAAGCATTATAAAAAGTAAGTGTTTGTAAGAAATACAACTTTGAAGAATTTATGTATTACTAGAACGCAGACCCAGGTTTCTAAGGTTTTGGATGCAATCGAGATCACGCGAGGATGATGATAATTTCGTGGAAGATTAGAGCAGTGATGGCTTAGAGAGGAAATCAAGAAACTATCAGGCAGAATTTTCTAAGAGGCATGGCACGCACAGCAGACTTTTCTAAGCGATGAGCGTAATGTTTGAAAAGTTTGTTAGTTTGAAAGAAACACCTCTTACTTTGCCGATTTCAGTACAAATGCGCAGACTCAGTCACATATATTATGTGACTCTGCTACGATACGCAAGAGGCTCGTCTGCTGACGACAAAATGGCGAATTTTTAAATTAAGACAATAGGGAATATGCGTGTAAGTAAGTAAGTAATTCCTTTTATTGTCACATCTCATCGTACAATCATCATTTACAAACAAAGGTAAGTAAGTACATATAACTATAACCTGTTACAAGTAAGTTTGTAGGCATGTAGAAATAATCTTATTAATACGGGTACACATTACACAGCATTACCTACATACATTTTACAGCAATATTTATATTCATATTCATTTATTTATAAGATATAAGTTTACAGCATGTAATACACCAACTCACTTATATCTATACTAAATGTAATGTAAATTAAATACTAAGTTCTACAAAATTACTAAAAATAACAATATAAAATTTGTAAACAAATACAACAATAAACTTAACTAGAGGTAGGAACTATTATTTATTTCTTAAATTTAGGTACCTATAAATATGTTTCAATAATATACTCTGTTCGTTAAAAAATATGTCTGCATCTGGACTATATTTAAGAAGCTCATTTATAAGCTTAATTGCTCTAGCCGTAGGACTGTTTTCAACTTGTGGAGAGCGCCACATAGGTAGATAGCATACGAGTTTATGCATTCTTCTGCCTACACTACGCAAATACTGGTCGGGAATATAAAGATGTATTGATTCCCGTACAGCAGGGCTATCTATTTTATTTGTCAGTATAAGACAATACGTTGTTATATGTGTAGAATCCCTCCTGAGTTGGAGTGTATCAAACCCTACCATTCCTGACACAAACAAAGATGGATAGAGAAACGGGTAGTAACCATATTGCTTTTGTATAAATATCTACAGAATTTACGTTGATTTTTTTCTAACATTACATTATACATTGACTCTTTAGGACTCCAAACTATTGCATTATATTCTAATTTACTACGGACATAAGCATTGTATAATTGTTTTATAACTTGTGTGTTCTTAAATTGTGTTGATAAATAATAAAACCAAGACATTTATTGGCGGCTTTGCAAGTATCAAGAATTTGGTTACGAAAATTTAATTTGCTGTCCATTATGACTCTTAGGTCCTTAATTGAAAACACACGTTCTATTGGTGCGCCATCAATAGTATAAATATTGACTATTGGATTACGGGATCGAGTGAAGGTGATACTTTTGCATTTAGAGTTATTTAACGGTAATTTATTTCTAATTGCCCCCTCAACTACAGCGTCTATATCATTTTGTAGGTCTAGACAATCATTAGCCTCTTTTACAGAAAGGTAAAGTTTTAAGTCGTCAGCAAACATTAGACATTTTGCTTTAGAAACAACACTAGGTAGATCATTGATCATTACTAAAAATTGCAAGGGACCTAAGGTACTACCTTGACTAACACCTGATCTAGTAAAATACTCTTCTGACTTATATCCTTCTGTCTTAACAAACTGTTTTCGATCTTTTAAGTAAAGTAAGGGCCATAAATTTTAAAAGACATGATGAGAATCCCAACACAGAAAATTTGTTCAGTAGCACATCATTGTCTACAAGATCGAAGGCCTTTTTAAAATCAAAATATGCGGCACCTATTTGACAGCCAGACTTAACCCTAGTAGTTATATGATCAACAAAATCTATATGATTGGTCAAAGTGGAGCGCCCAGGACGAAACCCATGCTGGGAATCATTTAATAGTCCATTAATTTGTTTATAGATGGTATTATTAAGAATGGATTCAAATATCTTTCCAAATACACACAATACAGCAATAGGTCTATAGTTTGTTATATCAGTGGAAGACCCACATTTTGGTATCGGTGTCACCCTGGAAACTTTCCACTTGCTTGGATACAAACATTGTCTAAGCGATAGATTATACACATGATGTAAAGGCACTTCTAGGGCTGAGAAGCAATCTTTTATTAAAAAGGCAGGTATGTTGTCTGGACCACAAGCTGTTGACGCTCTTAGTCGTAGTACTGCATATCTGAGATCAGTAACTGTAACTTGATTAACAGTCACTGTAGATACAGGCAAACAGCCTAAACGATTGGCCTCTTCTTCAGCTACCTTTACATCTAACAATGGTGAAGTGTTGTGGAACACTGAACTAAAATATTTAGCAAACGAGTCAATTGCTTCCTGACCTTCTACTGTTCTACTGTTATAAGTATATGTTTTTATATATTGCCTATTTTTCCGTTTTTCCTTTACATATTTCCAAAAACTTGAGGGATCTTTAGTTATATTATTTTCGACCATTGTTATACATTTTTTAAATGCAGTATTTATAAGTTGTTTCACTTTAGTTCTATAATATTTAAAAAGTTCTTTGTTAAACTCTAAACCGTTGCATTTAAACTTTTTCAAATTAAAATATTTTAATTTAATATAATGAATTATTTCTTTGGTATACCATTTCGGATATATATATTTATGGTTGCGAGCTATTGTTTTTAAAGGAACGTGGGTACTAATAACATTATTTAATTTATTATATAATATATCTACGGGAAGGTTAATATTTAAATTTTGATTGTCAAGTAATTCAGTCCAGTCAATATTAGCAATATCAATATATAAGCTATGTAAATCTGCTTTTTGGAAGTTCCACTCCATACTTAAATAATTTCCTGGAACCAGAGAAGACGGAATGCATGTTTTTCTTGGGAGTGTTAGCAGGATCTCTAAAGGAGGGTGGTATGCATCCATAGGCACTAAGTGTTCAGTATCGGATGACACATTAATATTATTAGAATCAAGAGTAGTCAATACTAGGTCCAAAATGCATCCATATTTATTGTTAATATTATTGCATTGTTGCAACTTACAAAGTTCCATAAAATTTTCAAATTGAGTTTTAACACTATTATTGCACGACCTTAGGTTAAAATCACCAACTATCAGAAATGGGTATTCAGTATACATGTTAATAGCATTTTCCATGCATGTTAAGACATTAAGGTATTGTTTACTATTGTAACTAGGCGGTAAGTAAACAACACACACCATTAACTTTATACTTTTACCGGTAATAGTAGCAAACAATAATTCATAATCATCAGATAAGTGGTCTACATTTGTTACTCTTTGCATATTATAACAGTTTTTTGCTGCCAATAGGACACCACCCCAACCAACATCACCCTGTCGGTCTTTTCGTATAACTACATACTCAGAGGGAAATAGTTCAGAGTCGTTAACAGAGCTATTGAGAAAGGTTTCTGTTAGGATGACAAGGTCGCTACATATTGTTCTAGTATTGTTGAGAAATATAGCAGTTTTTGTACGTAGACCTCTGACATTTTGATAATATATCAATATTTTCTTATTACAATTCTTTTTGGTACAATCCTTTTTAAATTTATTTTTTTGAAACATATTATTTTGCTTTCTATGCAAGAAAAAACTTAGGACACCTATCATGTAGTTTTTTAATTTGAATGGGACATGAATTTCCACAATAACTATTAACATTAACAATTTTACATAGTATATTATTGTAAATATGCTTGAATCCTATGTTGGTAAGTTTACCAGTTTTTAATGAGAACATATCAAAAGAAACTATGAGATTTGAATCATAAAAATATGCATAAGTGTTATTCTGTAGCTCTTTGTACCCACATTAAAAAATATAACAGGATAAGTGATTACAACTGTACGCCGCCGATGTGACAAATGAGGCAGGCATTCAGCATTGCGTCGTTCGTGACGTTAGCCGCGACACGACATTTTTTTTTTGTGTGGCTCCATCGGTTGGATCGATGATTTTGCCAATGTCAAGGTGGAAAAAGAGATCAAATAAATTTATAAAAATACATAATAGATAACTGTTGACCGGTACTAATAGCAATGGTTTCTTCTTGAAGGGCCGAATAAAAATACATAATAGATGACTGTTGACCGGTACTAATAGCAATGGTTTCTCTTTGAAAGGCCGGATACGACACGATTTGCTGGTTTTCAATGCCTGCCCCAAGTGACGTAACGAACGTAGGTACCTAACGTTACAAAATATGAACCTAATAAAATAAATAATAGTTTGTGATTCAGATATAAGCGAATATATTTTTATGACATTCTTTGTCGGTTAGGAAAGACACCACTAGCATTATTTTGTATTTAAACACTCTAAAATCGCGAATATTATATAAAAGGTGGAAAATTTACGCGCAAAATTTAAAATGTCGAAACGCAACGCTATTGCCTAGATACCAAAGTGACGACACCAAGGAGCAAGTATACATGGAGTGATAGCTTTAAGCATAAACAAGAAACCTATCGTTATTTCTTTTTACTTGTATAAAATTTCATATGTGTAACCGAGACAGATGTATTGTATTTATTACCTCTTGAAATACTCATGTCGCAATTTCTTCAAAAGAAGAAATGACTGTCAATAGTGATGTACTCATGCATTAATCTTTTATTAGTATTGGTATATAATTCGGTATGTAGAGACAAGATAAGCATTTGATTAAGTAAAATACCAGTAGTAGGTATATTATTTTACGAGATTTTATTTAGAGTATAGTACTAAGGTGCCTACAAAGAAACAAATACTGTAAATAGAGAGGTAATAATAAGATATGATTGATCATATCTTATTATTACCTCTCTTTTTACAGTATTTAGGAAAGTAATTGAAAAAAAGTCTAAATAGTCAAAATCATTTATTTATACCACAAAGTAATGCACACGATAACTGCCCAGCAGGTCTGATACTATAGGTATTACCAAAATGGGATGTACATGGGCGGAAACAGTTAACATTTACGAACAATATTTTCATCCTGAGTTCCAGAAGTGCAAGCCATGTTCACTCTTGAAGCTTTATTATCGCTTATAAAAATAAGGTTTCGTTATTTCGGACATTTCTGAAAATTACAACACAAATCTGTTTATAAGATACCTACATATATGTATATATGATTACTATAGCATATTTTAACAGTTGCAATGTTGCCAATGTTGGTATATATTGATTGATAAAAATATAAGTTAATAATAATAAAGTAAAAGTACAAACCTCAGTATTAGATATCTGGTTAGTAAAAATAGTAGGCACAGCATAAGAATGCAAAACTTTTCTTTGAAATCCTTCTTGATAACAAGCAGACACAAAATCAAGCGAACAAAGTTTAAAAGAATTAGACTGTTGCCATTCTCCCTTTCTCATATTTCGGACCCAATTTAGTTTCAAATCTTCATTCTTTGGCTATCTACAAAAAATCACAATTAATAACCAATTATTCAAATTATAATCTTTCAGAAACTGGTTTTCTAACTGACAATTTAAATTATATATAATTTACAACACTATCCTCATATTTTTTATCGAAATAATTCTATTATATTTATTTCATTGTGACTATTGGAATAAAAATATGTGTCAACGGTGGTCATTATCTTTATCTTTAAGTATATTTAAGCTTTACAAATATCATTGTAGAATTATTACGGCAGATATCTACAATTTTACTTATTATGACTTACCGGTGGTAAGATATTTTTTGACCATTTTCGGTCAATAGTCCCATTTGGCTTTTACATCCGACGGCATTACAAACTATGGTCATTTTTAAATGTTTAGAAGTAGTCATATCTACAATTATAATATTTTGTAGCAATTAAAATTGTTATTTATTTCGACACGGCTTTCACTCCAGCTGGACGAACATCGACATGACGTAACATTTTTCTTGGCATATGTCAGTCAAGGCTGTATAAAAGCTCTATGGCTATCATACTCGAACATATGCAGTTTTGTAATTAAAGAGAAAAGAGATGCATATACGTTTTCTACTCATTTTGAAATGCTCCCTCCATGTATACTTGCTCCTTGTAAATAATGAATAAGTAAAAAAGGTTTAATACACTATGACGACAGGTCGTATCATGGTTGTACTCAAAGAGATTGGATATATAATACATAGAGGTAGCCCTAGTACTGAAAAATTGAACACAGTCAACTGACGTGTAAGATACAATTTAGACAATTTAATGCCATCAAATTATATAACTTTAGTGATTCATCTTTTATGACAGTTCTATCATGATTTTGAATTTAGCCGTATAATATTTATATCGACTTTTCAAGTGTTGTAAGAAATCATATCGATATGTCTATCCACCGTATATTTTTATCTCGTTATTTTTTAGATTCTTTGTGCACGTGATAAAGATTTATAAAATAAGTGGATTGCTGCAGTATGTCGTGGAGAAAATTGGGTGCCTAGAAAGCACCATAGAATTTGTTCCAAGCATTTTACTGCGGAATGTTTTTATAGTAATGACAGATGGCGCAGACTAAAAGAAAATTCTGTGCCAACATTACTCCTCCATTCTAAACGTATCAGTGTGAGTGTTTAAATAATTACTTGCTTTTACTTTTATTAGGGTAGCAGCGCCAAACAGGAGTCGGATCTTGGGCTCCATTCGATGTCTCGACCAAAGGAATAATTTAATTTTAATATTTTCTACAATTTTATTATCAGTGCATAGGGTTCCCACCAAGAACGTAGGGTCCCAAGCCAACCTCACCTGCAAGTGGTGTACCTGCTTATCAACGGATGAGGCTCTGGCAAACAAAACATTAGGCTCGCCACCTATTACGTGGAATCAAAAGTCTGGCAAAAGTGGGCGTTTAATATGCCTCTGTCTACCCCTTCGGGGAAACAGGCGTGAGCCTATGTATGTATGTTATAAACAATATTCAGCCAGCTACCTGCAGTTACACTGTTGCCACGAAAAGCCACGACACGCTAAGCGACAAGCGATTTGTCATATGAGTGAAGAGTGTAGCTATATTCAATTTGTTCATAAAAATATCGTTCATTCCATGCTTTAGTTATTCTTCCATGGTTGTACTATAAAATCAAATTGTCATCTTAAATTGTCAATAGTAAACGTCAAAAGCAGAGAGGTTGGACTAGGTTTAGACTTGATAAGGTTATATTTCTTTGGTCAAAAGTAAATAAATCACAACACGATTGAAACATACGAATTTGTTGTAAATTACTTTAATTTTATTTACAATGGAGGGAAAGTACAAAGTCGTAATGATCCGCAACGGTGAAAGCGAGTGGAACAAGAAACGATTTTTCTGCGGCTGGTTTGATTCTGCTCTCACTTCGAAAGGTTAGTTTTAAACAAATAGTTATTTCTCACAACTATTCCAATAGATTGAAATTAAACAACAGATCATTCGGTTTAAATGCTTCCTCAGTTCCCAATATATGCAATTGATTGTACGTGTAACATTCGCGTAAACCAAAGAAATACCAACATTCAATAGACTTCCTGAGATTAGCGCGTTCAAACAAAGAAACTCTTCAGCTATTTAAATTAGTATTAGATATTGATTTGCATGACTGTACCAAATTGATGACGTCTCGTTCTTAAAACTTGGAAGAGGCGGAAACAAATATGTTCTAGAAACAAAATTAAATCACTAGATAGTATATACAGGGTGTCACAAGACCCGTACCAAGCCGAAGTCTACTCGTTGTGGACATCATACCAAGTCATACTAACCAAAAATGATTTTTTATTTTGAGATTTCAAATTTTTAAACCGCAATTAAAAGCACGCGCGTGCAATGCTCAAAATACCTACTTATCCATGGGGCTATAGGGCATCTAAAGAACGTATTGGCAGGGTAAATGCATCGATTTTGTACCTTACTAGAAAAGTTCCATACTAACTTTGAGCCTCAATAACTATCTCCTGAACCAGTAATTTCCCAGGTATGGTGCCGAAGTAGAAAATGGTCGTAGTGATTGGTACAACATGGCATTTCAGTTTTCGTTAAGGGTCTTTTTACACCCTGTATATACCGAACTATCATCATCCTCCTAGTTCAGCCTTACCTAACCAGATTCCAAAGATTATTAGCTTCTTCACTGAGCGATTGCCTTCTGAACACACGTACAGAAAGATTATATAAAATTTTGGATAGGCTTTTGTATCATTAATACAAACATATACTCACGCCTTTTTCTCGTCGGGGTAGACCCCTTGTAGCAGCTTGCTTCTGTCCTTAAAAACCTCACAAATTGCCTCTAAATTAATTTCTGCGTTGGAACTCTGATGGTTATCTTATCTTATATCTTATACTAATATATAAAGCTGAAGAGTTTGTTTGTTTGGTTGAACGCGCTAATCTCAGGAACAACTGGTCCGATTTGAAATTTTTTTTCAGTGTTAGATAGCCTATTTATCGAGGAAGGCTATATAACATCACGCTATGATGACAGGAGCGGAGCAGTAGCCTTAAATAACGCGGGTGTAACCGCGGGCTCATCTAGTACTAATATATAAAGCTTGAGAGTTTGTTGGGTTAAACTCGCTGATCTTAGTAACTACTGGTCCGATTTGAAAAATATTTCAGTGTTAGATAGCCCATTTATCGAGGAAGGCTATAGGCCATATAACATCACGGTATAAGCTACAGGAGCGGAGCAGTAGCCTTAAATAACGTGGGTGTAATCGCGGTTTCATCTTGTTAGATGATAAATAAATTCTGTTTATCAGGTTGCGCCGAAGCAGAAACAGCTGGGAAGACCCTCAAAGCGTTAGGGTTCAAATTCGACGCCGGTTACACATCATTATTAAGACGAGCTCAAAAAACTTTAGATATTATACTCAACGAGATTGGAGAACCAGACGTACCAGTCTACAAGTCTTGGAGGATGAACGAAAGACATTATGGCGGCCTCACCGGGATGAGCATGACAGAGTGCGCTGCGAAATACGGATATCCGCAAGTAATAATGATAATTTAGCTTTACAAGAAAGGTTTCTCAATTTGAGTGCACATTTTATTTTTTATAGACTCACGCTCGTTTCCTAGATCAAAGAAGGCAAGAATAGCATCATCATCGCTGCTCACGGAAACAGTCTTCGTGCCATTATCAAACATTTAGATGGTAAGTTTAAAAACAATAAATTATACATTTTAGTTCAAATACGTTGGAACATTTAATTTTGTAAAAATACAGCTTCCACTGTTTACCCCATGTTTTTTAAGTCAGTATTTTCCCGAAAAGTATGTACTCAGCCTATGATATAAAAGCTACCTATAATATTTATTTCACAAAATAAATATTTTTCGGAATTAAAAAGGCTGTTAGGCTCGCCCCCTATTACGTGAGACCTAAAAATTCCTGGCGAAATGTGGGTCTAATATTACACCTCTGCTTAACCCTTCGCGGATACAGGCGTGAGTCTATAAATAAAAAAAAATAAAAAAAAAATAAAATATATATTTTTTTCGGTATGCCATGGTTTAGACTAGTGTTAGTTCGTTCAAGGCTACTAACTCCTTCATAACATCTATGACCACTGTGAAAGATGTTTATGATAGCTGCGGGGCAAACTATATAATTAACGTTTTACATAATTATGTCTTTTACATTTTCAACGACTACTTTCACACTAGGACTAAATCTTGTGTCGCGGGGGACTTTACAAATATACAACTAACGGACACAATTAACACTAAGACCCGAAACAACAATATTATATATTAATCACTCACAGTATTGTCTCGTATGGGGATTAAACCCACAACACTCGGCGCAGTGTGAAGCGGCAAGCCGGCCGCTTAAACGACTACGCCAACACTGCACTCCAGGAGCTTTAAAAGCTGTTCCACTTTCAGGTCTCAGTGAAGAAGACATCTTGAGACTTAACATACCGACTGGCATACCGTTTGTGTACGAACTGGACGAGAACCTTATACCGGTGGACTCCATGGTGTTCCTTGGAGATGAGGAGACTGTCAACAAGGCCATGGCTGAAGTCATCGTCGCGCAGGCGAAATTTAAGGGATAGTTGGTGTTTTATGTAGATTTGAATTCATTATAATTGTTAATTATAATTAATATAGAAATACAGTCGTAGTGTATGCAACAAAACAATATATTTTTATTAAACTTTTAATAAGTATATTGAACATGTAGCAATTATTTACAGAAATTAATTTAACTTTTTTAAAAAAACAATCCCAACTCTTTGTAAGTACTTTCTGTAAAGTAGAGAAAATGAGAAATAGGACACAGAGACTCGAAACAACGATTCGTTAATTTCGTAAAGCGTTTTCTCGTAATGAAATCACAATATACGATGTGGTGTAAAACTATCATACCATCGCTCGTCGGTATATGCTGGTCGTTGCTCTACTCACTCTACTTACTCATTATATCGATTGTTTGGACGCAAGAGGTGTAGTAATCTTCCAACTAGAGGGTATGCTCAGACTAGGTTAGGTCTGAGCCTTTTTTAATAGTGCGGTTCAGGATTCGTGTCAACGCCACTGTAAGATAAATTATTTTTCAAGACTTAACCTGCAGTGTGTACAAATACTTTCATCTTTACAAACCAAAGAATACACTGACTCGAGACAACAATTATTAGTAGACCAAAGGGTTCACGGGCATAAAGTATAAGGGGGACCAAAGAAAAGTTGCATTGATGGTATGAGCGAAGACATGAATGATAAGGTAGTGAATGTTTAGATGACGTCCGATGAGATTGGAAGAGGAAGACTTTCTGAGCTCATCCCAAGCAATATGGACACAGGCTAGGCAGAAGAAGACAAGATTGGTCCATGTGGAGATTGAATCCACTACATTCAACGCAGTATTAAATGGCACGACGGCCGCTTCAACCACTACGACAAACGACACCAATTGTACGGTGCAGATGACACCAATTATTGTAAGTATCTGCCGCTACGATGACATTCCAGTGATGTTATATCACTACACACATACACATCACTACACACAGTCTTTTTATTCATCGCACTGTGCGGTATACACAATTAACAGTACCTATTACTCCACATAAATATTTGACAAGCGCCGCGCTGATCCACTTATATCAGTAAACCTGTTGATAGTTTGTGATATACGGATGAAAAGAACGGTAAACAAACCTAGTTATTATTATTTTAAGTATGTAATATTTCACTTCAGGGCCGAGTGCCTTGTAACTAGTTCTATATTTAGTTTCTTCGGACAAGTACTTACCTAAAGCCTTGTATTCATTGGGCAACATTTGTTGATAAACTGTTTAAGACGTGTTTATCAACAAGTTTGCCGTAAACACTGTTTCTGAAACATGGCCGTCCACACTTATCAGTTGTTGTTAGGATGTCGCCCGAGGAGGTAGTGATGCTCAGTGCCGCTTACATAATAATTCATAAGAGTGCTACTAGAAAAAAAAAAAGAAAAGGTGATGGATTCGGACTTATCTCTTAAATAGAAATTACGTACTTCATGACCTTCGTGAATTTGATGGTACACAAGTACAAGTGTTTTTGATTTCGTATACCTACAAGTACAAGTCTTTTTGATGACCTAAGCTTTTTCTTTTCACGGGAAAATTGTGATCGTAGAGAATGCATCTTTGTTTCCACTTCTTTTTGCGACATATTCAATTCTGCAGCAATATCGGCCCAAGCATTTATATTTTTTAATTTATCTTTAAAATCTCTATTTGAAGAGTCTCAAAGCACATGATGCTGTTGATAAAGCTCTATAAGCATCGAAACTTGGTTGTTGGACCACACTACTTCCATGTTAATAAACTCGCGCAACACACGTCCACACCTGTTGACTTTTGCTTATAAACAAAATGTTTCGGCTTGTTCTCCGTTTGATTGGGGAACACGGCAACATGTTTCAGAAACAATGTTGCATCACATTTGTTTATGAAATGTTTATAAACTGTATCCAGAAATGATGAAACACTCCTTATAAACTGTTTATAAACAGTGTTTATCAACAAATGTTGCCTAATGAATACAAGGCTTAAAGCCGAAGATAGGCTTCTTTTTGTTGTGTTATTGGTGATTTAAGTTTTGCGCGAAAAGTAATTCGCCACAGCTATGGCGATATTTGTAGCCCCATACAGCTCGGCCAAGGAATACTTAGCTGGAAAGAAGGACAGGACAGCAAGTGTGGTATGTCCTGCTCTGTAGCCCCGCATCCGCACGGCAAGGTGTCCTCAGCCGCAAAGCCCCATATGTAGAGGTTGTATCTATAACGGCACCTGTGTTTGCAGCCGATTTAAGGACTTCCAGGTGGACCAGGGCCGGTCATGCCCTGGGAAAATTCTTCTGCAGGTAGCTCTTACACTACATATTGTAATCTTATATATATATATATATATATATACAACTTCAAAAACTAATCACTCTTAATTGTTCTTCTTGTTCTTTACAGTTTTTTGTAGTTCACTGCTTTTTTTATTTTATGTTAATAGACGGCACACGAGCAGACAGATTGCCTGATGGTAAACAATTACCGCCGCCCATGGACACAAGCAACACCACAGGAGTCACAAGTGCGTTGCCGCCCCTTGGGGTTGGGAATGGGGATAGGATGAGGAGTGGGATGAGGGAGAAGGAATAGGGGATAGGGCCTCCGGCACTCTCACTCACCAAACGAAACGCAACAGTTTAGGTACCGTTACTTGACGTCGATTTTCTGTGAGAGGGTAGTACTTCCCCAGTCGCGCTGGCCCATTCATGCTGAAATCAGCAAGGCTCTACTACTGCTGGACTTATGCCTCTTCTAAGTTACTTTACAGTACCTTCTTAATTTATTTGTTTGTTATTAATAGTAAAGAGCAAACCGTGACAACATTTTGCTAACCAATTTTAGTAGTCGTGTGTCTCAATTGACCTTTTAACTTTATTAAACGAGAATTATTCATTATAACATTTTTACCATATTTACTGTGACGCTTCGGTAAATAGCCTGCCATATTTTATAATTTTTGTGCGGCAAAACACATATTCTCACTTCCTGGTACACGGTTGGGTATAACACAAACAACATTACAAATTATTTCCAATTGACTAGTCTATTTTCTTTTAGCTGGATGCTAAACCAGTGCCAAAAGGTCATAATGATCCTTGTGTTATCCCGGTTACGATCCAATAACTTTCACTTTGGAGCCCGGGTCCGCTTTTCAGCTTTAACGTCTCCATATTGCCCTGTCTTTGGCATCCTTAGTTGTAAGTCTAGTGTAAAATTTGTACAAAAAGTGCTAATAGGTCGCAGGTATATGAAATTCCCTGCCAGAATATTTTTAATATTGTGATCTTATTAAGAATATTAAAGATATTCGTTTATTCAGCGTCTGAAACTTAATAATTTAATTTTATAACAGATAACAATAGAATTATATCATTATTTATCAGTTGTCTGGTGGCCATATTACTCAGCTTAGTTTGTAATGAAGCCATGTATGAATTATTCCGGAACATAAACAATATTAAAAATTGTTGTTTTCGCCCCTGAGTAACAAGCACAAACGACATTTGAAGATAACACATTCGTATACCCCAAAATTAAATAACTTTTATGTGTAACAGTAATTGTAGTTAATTACGACATGTAAACTTTCTAGCGAGAGCGCAAAGGACAGTATTTAAACAAGTACTACTAGTGTGGAACAAAATACATGCTGTTTTTATTCTCTACCAAATTCAAAATACACAATTCATTCAACATTAAAATCATAAAGAAATTTTATTTTAAGCAACCTAAGTAAGAACTCTTACAACATTTCCTGCAACACGGATACATTTTCTTAGAACGCACACCGTAGTCAGGACAAAGTTCTGATGTAGTCTGTCTTTTAACATCTCTCAACTTCTGCTGGTACATCTGTATTCGCTTTCTTTCTCTTTCCTTCTGAGTTAACCATGATCTTACCTTCTTTTCCATCTCTATTCGTTGTCTTATCTTAGACAGCTTTTTCTTTGAGCCGCTTATCAACTGATTAACCTGAGCTGCCTGTGTCTTATCGTTTAATCCTTTGTTGGTAAATTCCATTATAGTATCCTTAAGTTTATCGTTGTCATCCTCATATTTTACTCTGAATCGCCTTCTAGCATCAGTTTCGTTGGGTCCGGTGCCAAAAACTGAGTCGAATATATCATAAAGGGTCTTATTATCATCTACAGCAAAAAGTTCAGTTTCGTTACTCGCAATATCAGTGGCATTGAATTCCGCTAGTTGTTCCTTCAGCTCTTGCATGTATTTGATGCCCTCTAATGCGTCCGAGTCATTGGCTTTGCTTAGGGAACTGATAGATGATTCTATAGCTTTTTGTATGTGTACATATAGCTCTCCTCTTTCTTTTTCCAGTTCTTGGATTGCTTGTTTTTGTTTATCATCGCGAATCACAGTTCCTTCTAGTAAAAATATACAGTTTATTATGATTACTGTTTGAATCATGCTCTTCATATTCTAAAGGTTTCGTGCATGGCACAAATTCGCAATTGGTATAAATATTTGATTGAACAAACGTTACTATGTTTTATGATCGTATTTATGTTTGTTTTAATGTTCACAATTTTACTGCTGTTACAATAAAATGTAGCGAGAAGTTTATTGAATTTTAGATAATGGCAATGTTTTCATATGATTTTCGGATTTCAATTGTAAGCTGATTGTGATTACCATAAATATAGAATATGATACGGCTTTTTACAACATTTTAATGTTGTACAATATTACATAGAGCTTCATACGAAATGAAAAGTTGACAAGGTTGATAATATCATATGCAAATTCTGCATTTCGCAAACAATGACACATTCCTAGATCAAACAACAATGGGACTATAAACTGAAAGTTATAAGGTATTTAATATTTACATAATATTTTATGTTAGTCAAACATATTTATTCAAACATCGGATATTCGATAGTCAGACATCGAATCAAAATCGACACGGTTATGTTGTAAGATATCCTTTAGGGTACATACATTTCTACTGGGTAGTCCACTTTTTCAGTTAAGTAAGTAGCGATGTGAGTCATTTGGTTCTATAAGTATTTTTATTATCAAGTTGTTTCGTTAACCGTATAAAATCAATTTCAACTATCATATTATTGAATAGTGGGTGTAATATTACACCTCTGGCTAAACCTTCGGGGATACAGGTGTAAGTCTATAAATAAATAAATAAAATAAATATTATTTAAGCAATGAAACAATCATTAGGGACATCTTACGGATACAGAAAGAACCACGAAGATAAATCGCCTCAAAATCTCGAATCGCGCTATCAGAAGTTACATACGTCATCACCAAATTTACAAATCCTCATCAATCACAAAGGAATTATACATCGGTAAAGTAATCGTATATACCTCACTGGGCACGGTTGCTTATAACCTGGTAACCGAATCCTGTTTCGTAAAAATATTACTCCGCGTTTCTCCATAACATGCAAAAAAAATATAGGGGCTTTAAATTAGATATCTCACATTTTCCTGTCGAACCCTTAATTATAACGCGTACGAAAATGTTAAACACGAGTATGGTTACATATAGGATATAGGTACACCTACATCAAGAGCCAATTCAAATCGAGCCCAATTATTTGAACTCCTCATTCCCAAATTATCACTCGCATTGACAACGATCAGATATCACGAACAAAAGCTTAACCGTTCAATTTTGTGCCCACATCCCGGCCCACGATTTTTTGTTTAAAAAAGTATCAAGCCTTATCTCGCTGAGTGGATTTTCCTCAATACTTGCGTCCCGGTGTTATCTCGGGTTTGCAGACGTATCGGCAGGCAGATACGCGAGAAACATTTGTATGTATGCTTACGACAGTCCTCGGTGGAATGCGTGGCTTTGGGTAAGATACGAGATACGTTTGAGGAAATATTTGAATATTATTTGGGTCTTACGTATGTTTAGGACTAAGATTGTAAAATGTCTTCAGAGCTGAATTACTATTAAAGTAAAGTCGTATACTTGAAAGCTTTGTGTAGAAGGTAACTTACCTTTGTCCTTTGAATCGGAGAACCTTTATGAATAACTGTATCTCTCCATAGCGTAACGGCGAGGACTGCTATACTGTAGACATACTAGAATAATATAATCAGCTACATAGCTGATTATATTATTCTAGTCTGGTAATAAAGGTAAGGCCATTAAACTGTCTAATAGCCTTAAAATAAAGATGATCTTGTAAGCATTTTTAAGTGTCCCAGAAGGTAGTCGAAAAAAGAATTTGGACAAATTACTGGGAATCGATATATGCAACTCGCCTGTAGCGGCTGGTACCAAGTGCTTAAAACCGAGCTCGGTGGAGAGCCATTGTAGAAGCCTTTATCCAGCAATGGACTGCGACATGCTGATGATAATGATAATAGCTGAATATTCTTCCTTCTTACTTGACACAGTATAAAATTATTCAGCAGAGTAGTAGATGAAGTACTTCTTGATCCGAAATATGATATTTAGAACTTAGATTTGTCGATCAAATATGCCATGCCCTTGCGACGAATTCCCTGCTGTTGTCTAGCTTCAGTATTCATGCTATTAAAAACACAGTTAACCCTGCAACATAGAAAACCATATCCACCCCTTTCAAATTTCATGACCGCAGCAGTAAATTGATAAACACAATAAAAACGCAGGCTTGCGGCGAGCGCGTTCGTCCGAACGACGGATAAGATAGCGAGCTCACATGACCACATATGTTGTGTGGATGAATTGTTTCGGATAGCGCACACGTCGAATCGAAGCCGTATTGATGCCAGCTTTCGTGTGACCTCACTTGTGGCCACGATTCTGGGCAGTGGGATTAATAAGCCAGTTCAAATGTTGTTTATAGTGACCGCATGTATAGCATAGTGGTTTAAGCAGTCACCTCGGAGTTTATTACTGCTGTCAGTGTCGTGGGTTTGATTCCCATGCAAGACAACACTAAGTTACTATTGCATTATTTTGTGAAAGATGTTCCTCGAAAGTGACATTATGAGAGAGCTACATTCTACGAAAGAGAGATCTTACGACCAGTGGACATTTTGCGAAAGAGACTTTTTGCAACAAAGCCAAACCTAAAGATATGGAAGATTATGGTCCATCAACACAATCTAGTAGTACATATCTCTTGTAGGTACAACTAAAGTCTTCTAATAAAACCGCGATCTATGGACGATCCATAGGACTGACGTGCGTGGTAAGTTTTATATTCCGCTTAATAGTCTAAACATGCATTGTGTTGTGGACACTACCACAATGCAACAATATAGCTGAGTGTGTTCCTATCTGTCGCAGACTAAATGCTATAGTCCGAGAGCTGGCATCAATTTTGGGTAGGTATTTGAGGCAAGCTGAAAACTTGCCTCATACCTCTCCTATTATACCCCAACACGGAACTGCAGACCTGGCTGGCGAGTAGTGGGGCTATAGAATAAAAAAAAATTACTTCCCATTTTCGGAAGTAATTTTTTTTAGGCAACGTGCAATTTTTAAATGTTGGATGTTTTTAAAAGCCAGAAGATTTAGTCGGGGTTTTAACATTGCCAGGCGTTTTTTTTTATATTAGTAAGCAAAATACTTTGGTCAGGGGGTGCTTATGTCTGTTGGTCTGTCCGACCATTAGACAGGGCTTCGGGTACGCGTTCCCGGCTCTCCGAGCTACTGTAGTCACTACCCTATATCCGTCCAGTGATTACAGTACCCCAACCTACAACCCCCTTCTTCCTTGTCATCCCATCCTATCCATTTACCCCGTATCTCCTATCACCTTCCTCTATAACGACAACATTTCCAAGGAGGGTTGGCGTCAGGCAGGCGGCCGGCTGGTAAAATTCATGCCAAAACCTTTTGCAGTATGGCCAAGTATGTACATGAGTGCGATAGGATTAGGGCGTTCCCCGCAGGCGACGCGCAGGGGCAGCACCCGGCACCTGCGAGAAATATGCAAGGGTTGTTGCACTACTCCGGGCGAGTGCAACATAAGAAGCAAGCCTGTGATGTAAAGGTGAGGTATGCAAGTTGGAACGTAGGTACGATGACTGGAAGAGCTAGAGAGTTAGCTAGTGTTTTGAAGAGAAGACGAATAAATGTGGCATGTTTGCAGTAAACAAGATGGAAAGGTACGAAAGCTAGGGAGATCGGTGAAGGATACAAGTTTTATTATTGCGGAAGTGATGGCAAAAGAAATGGTGTGGGGATTGTGTTAGACGAAAATCTGAAAGATAGCGTGACAAGTGTAAATAGAGTTAATGACAGATTGATTGCTGTGAAAGTGATGTGGCAAGGTATTATTCTGAATGTGATAAGTGTGTATGCCCCTCAGATAGGCTGTGATGATTGTGAGAAAGAGAAGTTTTGGATGGATTTCGATAGCATGATGACGAATATACCGGAGAATGAAGAGATTATTGTGGGAGGTGATTTTAATGGACATGTGGGACGAACAAATGAAGAGTATGAAAGAGTACATGGAGGTTGGGGACTCGGCAGCCGAAATTGTGAGGGAGAAGCAATTCTTCAAGCTGCTGCCGCTTTTGACCTAGCAGTTGCAAATACTTGGTTCGAAAAAAAAGAGAAACATCTGATCACGTATAACAGCGGCCACCATATGACCCAGATCGATTATTTCTTAATAAGACGTAATCGACTCAACTGGGTCAAAAACTGTAAAGTGGTTCCAGGAGAAGATTTAGTCTCGCAGCACAGGCTCCTGATGGTCGAACTTAAGATTCAAATAAGCTTTAAAAGAACCAAGCAGCAACTAACTCCAAAAATAAGATGGCATATGTTAGAGAAAAATGAATGTGTAGAAAAATTCAGAGATGGAGTGGTAGGTACAATGTTAGGAATGGGCGATATGAATGATATTAGTGTCAATGAGTGTTGGGAAGAGATGAGTGAATGTATTAAGGGTGTAGCAAAGGATGTTTTAGGAGAGTCGAAAGGGAAGCATATGAAAGATAAGGACACGTGGTGGTGGACAAAAGAGGTACAGAATGCACTTAAGGAAAAGAAAGCAAGGTTTAAGGAATGGCAGCTGATGAAAGGAGGAAATGAATCTTTAGAAGAAAGTAAGAAGAAGGAATATGACGAATGTAAAAAGAGAGCCAAAAAGGCCGTAGCCATTGCTAGATCCAAAGCCCCAGACAAGTTGTACGGGTTACTTGAAAAACCCGAAGGTCATAAATACTTATACAGCATGGCTAAAGCTAGAGAGAGAAAGGCGAAGGATGTATCCCATATTAAGTGCATGAAAGACGAAACAGGAGCGATTCTTATGGACGAAGATAGAATAAAAGAACGATGGAGGACATACTTTAAAAAGTTAATGAATGAGGAGAACGATTGGAGCGGAAAACTTGAGGATGAGGTGATGAATATTGGGTTAGTGAAGGAAATAAATAAGGACGAGTTAAAAAGGCTGTTAGTGGAATGAAGAATGGAAAATCGTTAGGACCAGATGGAATACCAGTAGAAGCATGGAAAGCGTTAGGAGATGATGGATGGGCGTGGCTGACTTTATTCTTCAATAAGCTGTTGCACGAGGAGACCATACCCGAGGAATGGTGCAACAGTTACCTGGTGCCCATTTTTAAAAATAAGGGTGATATCCAAGAGTGCAACAATTATCGGGGAATAAAGTTAATGCCACATACTATGAAAGTATGGGAGAGAGTAATTGAGCGACGCCTGCGTGACGAGAGTGAGATTTCACTAAGCCAATTCGGTTTTATGCCTGGTCGAGGTACGGTGGATGCCATTTTCGCTCTTCGCCAAATATGCGAAAAATACAGGGAGGCACATAAAAACTTGCACATGGTGTTCGTCGACCTTGAAAAGGCATATGATCGAGTGCCCCGTGAAGTCTTGTGGTGGGCCCTGAAGAAGAAAGGAGTGCCTGGGAAATACCTGACGTTGATTCAAGCCATGTACGCTGAATGCCGAACGCAGGTCCGATCCGCAGCTGGTATCACAGCCAGATTCGATGTGGCCGTAGGCTTGCACCAAGGGTCGGCCCTTAGCCCCTACCTCTTCCTGTTAATTATGGATGCTATATCATCGGACATACAGGAAGAGGCACCCTGGTGCATGTTGTTTGCCGACGACATCGTTCTGGTAGCAGAGAGTGGACAGAAGGTGCAGAGCAAGCTGGAGGAGTGGCGGCAGAGATTGGAGAATGTAGGCTTGAGAATAAGCAGAACCAAAATGGAATATATGTTCTGTGACTTTGGCGGTCTCTCCAGTCCTATACCGGTTACACTCGGCGGTACACCTCTACCAGTATGCTCCGATTTCCGCTACCTAGGTTCACTCCTGCAAGATGACGGCGAAATTGATCGGGATGTTAGGCAAAGAATCAACGCAGGATGGATGAAATGGCGACAGGTCTCAGGCACAATATGCGACCACAAAATGCCTGTGAAATTAAAGGGCCGTATGTATAAATCGGTTATAAGGCCTGTCGTACTGTATGGAGCTGAGTGTTGGGCTACAAAGAAGATGGATGAGAAACGATTGCATGTGGCAGAGATGAGAATGTTACGATGGATGTGTGGAGTGACAAGAATGGACAGAATTAGGAATGATTACGTTAGAGGTAGTATGAAAGTGGCGCCCATAGCTGAAAAGGTGAAAGGGAGTCGATTGGCCTGGTATGGACATGTTATGCGGAGAGATGAGATGTATGTAGGTAAAAAAAGTGATGGATATGCATGTAGAAGGACGAAAAGGGAGAGGAAGGCCAAGGAAGAGATGGATGGACTGTGTGAGGATGGATATGAAAGAGAAAGGGGGAAACGATCGGATGACTGGTGACAGAGAAGTATGGAAGCGAAGGACATACTGCGCCGACCCCAAATAAATTGGGACCAGGGCAAGACAATGATGAATAAGCAAAATACTTTTGTGCCTTTGACAAATAAATACTCTTTCTTTTCTTTTTTGCTAACTTACTACTTTCGTCGTTCCAAAAAAACTGCACGTTATATACAAGCCATATTTCTAAGAAATATAATTGGTTTATTTTTTTCGAGCTAATAGCACGATCGTACAAAGTGAGGTAACGTGGCTACTGCTATATTATTTTATTCTCTCGCACATTATCCGAAAGCATTTTGATTCAGCACACGTTATTTATTTATAAAAAATAGGATCAAGCTCGTTGGGATATATGCCTACTGGTTCCGTAGCATGCACAAGGCAGCGATAGCCTAGTGGAGATACTAAGTTACCAACAGACTGCCACGCAGAGAGTATCGGGTTCGAATTCACGGCGTGCACCGCTGATTTTTAAGAGTTTCATATTGAATTGTTAATAATCACTCGCCCCGTGCCTTTGAGAGCACGTTAAGCTGTAGGTCTCGGCTGATATGAAGTTTTTTTGTCTTTAAAGGATTTTTATCGTTATAGGGAATCAGTACCTCTCAATAAACTGAGGCTAATCTTAACCATGGAATATCGCTATCCCTTTGGGTTGCCAAGGTCAGACAGGTAGTCATTTTCTACACAAGCTGGTATTCTGTCAAATCTGGTTAGACTAGTAAGCGGACCCCGGGCTTCAAGATCCTTGTGACCTTGAAGCCCGGGGATGCAACTGGGATAACGCTAGGACGATGATGATGTATGGTATGGATATGTTACGGCTAATGCTAGAAGATCGAGTAAACCTAGGTTTACCCGGGTTGAATTAGTATTACCCAAGCTTTTTGGGTAAAGTCCGAATAATAAGTAAAATAAATTTTAATTCGGAGTTTACCCGTACTTTTTTTTCCCTCATGTACCCGTGTGTCGGAGGATAGGGATTCGCATAAGCATTCGTCGCTACCCCCCGACGGGTATTGGCCCGCCAGATGGTCAGGCGGGCCCCGAACGAAACACCCTTGGCGGCGGATTAAGGTGTTGGGCTCCGCCGCCAAAACACTCAGCGGCCGCAGAGGATAGGGAGGACGGCAACGCAACACCGCATCTCCTCTTCCTCTGCAGCCCCACCACGACGCATCGAATGGTGCGCCCCCATTTGGTCGCGGGAGATAGGGCGCGCGGCAACGCAACACCGACACGCCTCTCCGGGTCTCTCCGCGACACACAGACAGACAGAACTGTCCCCCGCACCCGCACCGTTGGACGCATCCTGCGCAGGCCCCGTCAAGCCCACGCGGAGCGTCCCCTCCTGGATCCCTCTTAGCTTCACCGCGGGGTTCCAAGGCCACGGTTACTGAGCCCTCCCACCACAACAAGGTGGAGATCCCGCGGGGGGGGGGGGGCGTTTACCCATACTCACCTAGGTCTACCCAACTCTGCCTGGGTAATGTTAAAAATGTATCTAATTAATTAATAAAATGAAAATCCAAGGGCATTTTTAAATTTAATTATTAAAAAAGGTATTAAAAGATGAATGTAATCGTATGAAGAGCATAAACTAGTTTTAATAGCATAAACTAATAGCGGGCTGAAACATGATATCTTTAATAGCATAAATATATAAAAAGTTTGTGTAACAATTAGTTCACAAAAGTACTACTTAATGAATGTTATTTAAATTCAAATTATTTATTTGAGCAAGACAAACTACTGTCACATTTTGAATTGCAAAATTTTCCTGCAGCTTGGCATGAACCAGCATGAACACTTCTTTGTAGAACATTTTGTTTTGCAATTACACCTTTTATAACCTTGACTTGCTGAAAACGACTGTTCATTTGCGAGCTCTCGTAAGCTTTTTCTTTCTGGTGATATATTTTCGATATCAACCAGTTTATAATGACACACAGAAAACTGATTCCTTGAGAACATTTCCTCAATAGTACCACGTTCGTTTCCTAGCCTATACAGATCATCAGCTTTTTCTACAACTGCCAGAAGCACGTTCCGAAACTCGCCTCTTCCTCTATCAACTTCTGGTATTAGGACTCTTACCGTATCCCCAATAGAACATGGAGGAAATTTTAAATTAGATAAGGCTTTCATTTTTTTGGTTTGATTTTCTAAGCTCAGTCGTGCAGATAATCTATGTTCAGTTATATTTTGTTGGGTAGTACAAATTTCACACAAATTTATTTCTTGTGTACTTGTGCCTGGATTTATACATCTACAACATTCAATTTCGTCTTTCTTTTTGGCCAATTCTTCTACACTATTCCCCGTAAAACTTCCCTATTACCTTCTTTTGTATTTAAAACTTCTGTTTCAATTTCGTTTATCATCTCCTTGCTCTTTGAATGGCCATTCTGTGATTGCAGCTCTACATTAAGTAAATTTCCTTGAAATTCTTGAACAGATTCCAGTCCCTCTTCTTGGGGTTCTTGACTAGATTCCGCTCCGGTGGTAAAGTCCGTCAACATTTTCTCGAGCTCTTCCTCAGTGTGAATACTGGCAACAACTTCTTTTGGAAGAGAAGACGACGTTAAGCCCACCTTGACATCACTACCGAACATGGCGGTATAGGGAGCTCGTTTTATTCCATCGTGGAATGCTCTATTTTTCATTAACTGAACGAACTTCAAACCTTCTGACCAACGCTTACAATTTTCGTCATTCATCCACGTCATAAGCATATTTTGTACGTCTAGGTTTGCCATGTACTATGTTGAGACCGGACCACATTGAGCACAGCTCTTCAATTATGGAATTTGCAAACTCGCGGCCATTGTCTGATTGAAGAATAGAAGGTGCACCAAAAACACAAACTATGTCCAAAAGCTTATAAGCGACTTCTACGGCTCGTTTAGATATTAACGCGCGCAGCTGTGTAAACTTTGTCAAATGATCTTGGTAGACCATTATGAATTTGAAGTCACCGTCAGGGTTAGACTGCATGTCCATTAAATCTACTTGACAGCGACTATTCATTTCTGTTGACAGCAATGGTTTGACAACAATTCCTTTTTTAGCAGACTTTAACTTTTTTGGCATGGTTCACATAGTCGTAAATATAACTTTATTACTTCTTGAGTAACATTTTTATATTTTTTTTTACACTCTCTTTCCATTTGATGTTTTCCTCCATGTCCAACAGCCAAATGAGTTTCATGTAAAATATCGAACACCTCATCGTTGGTTACGTAATATTTAATCGATGTCTCACTTGAAGATAGAGCAGCAATCAGTTTCTCGACGCCACTTACCGAACACAAATCAAAACGCTTCAACCGCCGGTATTGTAAAGTAGTTTTCGATTAAGCTTCTTTTGCACTTTTCACTGAATTAATTATTTCCAAATACTGTTCGTTACTAAAGTAAAAAGAATTCAACGCTTTTGCAGATAATAACTCTTGAAATCCCCTCAACTGGCAGATAGCTGATTTGACATTTTCGCCGGGGCTGGCAGGGGCCTGCAAAGGATGAACCAGCCGGGTAGGAACAGATGCATTCTCTCGATAATTTCTCGATGTTTTTGTAAGAATACATACTAATATATATACATTTTTGGATTCTCAATAAACTTTCCTATATAAAAGTATGTAAATATATTAATATTTGTTTACATACGTGTTGTTAAAATTGCTGGAAATTAGAGGGAAGTAAAAAAGCGATCATTTTGTATAAAATTACGTATATTTTTTTAATTAAACCAGTTTCATGTACAGTTTTTGTTTTATATTACAGCTAAGTAATATATTTATTGAATATAATAATCACGAGACATATTTCCATTCATATTTTTTACACCAAGATTATTAGAACTCATTGCGAAGTATGTCACGCGCTCGAGCTCGCTTAAAAAAACTTAAGTGTTTGAAGTGGCACAGACGACAAATGGTCATATTATTAGCTTGGTAGCTAGCTTATTCTTTCCCGTACGCATTGGTATAGGTACTAGTGGGATCAAATATATATTGTAAACAGTATTCAGCTGTGTTTACGCGCCAAGGCCATCGTCCCATTTTGGGATGGTTGCCAGTATGGGAATTTTTTTTGCATCCCAACTTGGTACTGAAGTCCGCCTAGGTCTTCCCCTTCGTCCTGCCCCTTCCACACTTGTTTTATATATCTGCTTGATCAGTCTTTCGTCATCCATCCTCTCCACGTGCCCAAACCATCTTAGCATACCTTTCTCGATGCTTGTC
This sequence comes from Euclidia mi, assembly GCA_944739405.2. Taxonomy (NCBI): domain Eukaryota; kingdom Metazoa; phylum Arthropoda; class Insecta; order Lepidoptera; family Erebidae; genus Euclidia; species Euclidia mi. Next base: position 1,820,321 of record OX123205.2, on the reverse strand, counting down.
ACTACATCTTCTTTTACCCCACAACACTCTCTTATCACACAATTCTTTACTCTGTCAGTCAGAGAAACACCACACATACTTCTCAGTGCTCTCATTTCTACAGCATTTATTCTACTTTCATGACTCTTCTGCCATACCCAACTATCACTACCATACATAAGAGTAGGTACTAACACCCCTCTATGGACAGCCAAACGTGTCTTTTTGGACACGTTTTGGCTATTCATAAACGCCTTCAGAGCTCCATTCACTCTATTACCTGCATTAACTCTTCTTTCAATATCTTCAACATTCTTACCATCTCTTGTAAACAGCGTACCTAAATATACAAACTCATTCACTTACTCCACTCGCTGTCCATCGATCATAACATTAAAAGCCGTAACGCATTCCTCCTTTTCAAAAACCATAACTTTCGTTTTGCTTACATTCACTTTCATTCCTTTCCTCTCTAACGCACCATGCATGATTGTTACCATCTCCTGCAACTCCTCCGCTGAAGACGCAAGTATAACCTGATCAACGAAGTTAAATTTTTTAGTAACGGATTGGCGATTAACGAAGTTAATTATTTAATTAACGATGCCCAGCTATGGCATTCGCTTTCGGTAATATATTTAACGTTTTATAAGTCCATATGTATTAAATATTTATGTATATGTATAAGTACTATTTTTCGTTTTTCAATTATTTATGATTTAAATACGTTACATAGTTATTTATTTAGTCTATCTATAACAATTTCTGATGTTTATGTTTATTGTTATTATATATTATTATTATAGTATCTGATATCACATGCGTGAGTCACAAGAGAACCTGATTAAAAATCGGCGCCAGGCTTTTGCCTAGCATAACGTCGAATCAGGTCCTTTTTTTGGCTGCACGCAAATATCTTTACTACTTCTATCCTGCCTATTTTCTTTTGTTATGTATTTTTCTTGTTTTCTGTTATTTTTTGTTTTCTTTATTTTTATCTTATTTGTCAATTTTGTTTTGTTTTTTTTTCTCTTTTTCGTGTATTTATGTGTAGATAAAAAATTTTGTGTAGCGAAAAATAAATATTTCTTTATCTTTTATCATCAGCATAAATGAGGCATTTGACAAGTAACTCATTCATCCTTAATTGTAGTAGTTGAAAAATAGTGACTGTGGCACTATGTTTCAAATCTTGCAGACAACTGTCTATGAAGAGGTTGAACAGCCACGGCGACGCTACACATCCCTGTCTAACACCTGTCTCGATGATAAACCATTCCGTGTACGACCCATTTATCCTCACACAAGCTCTAGAATCTTCATAAAGGGATTTCAGAGCTTGTATGAGACTGCTGTTCACCCCATACATCGACAGTACCGACCACATTTCATTCCTCACCACTTTATCGTAAGCTTTTTCCAAATCCACGAATGCGCAATATACCTTTTGACCTTTGGCCAAGAATTTTTCGGCTATGCACCGCAAGGAAAAGACTTGATCCGTGCATCCCATACACTTTCGGAATCCTGCTTGTACATCCTATATTTTCTTGTCGGTTACTTCCATAACTCTTTCAATCAGTACCTTCGCATACAATTTGCCAACAATGCTGAGCAGGCTAATGCCTCTATAGTTCTTGCAGTCTTGTTGCGAGCCTTTTACCTTATAAAGAGGCACAACCACCGCTGTGGCCCAGTCATCAGGTACTCGGCCGGTGCTCCAGCACAAGTTAAATAAGCGCTGCAGCTGACCAACTATGATGCCCTGTCCAGCCTTCAGCATTTCAACTGTAATCCTATCATATCCTGCAGCCTTACCTAAATTCATACTTCCCAACGCCTTCACAATCTCATCCACACCAATACCGCTTTCATCATTGCTATTATTACCATTCATTTCGTCGATCGATGTCTCTATCGCCGTTATTTCAAATAAACTCTCAAAATATTCCTTCCATCTCTTCAGCACGCATGATTCACCGTTCACTATCTTTCCATTCTTGTCTCTGATTGACGTGTATTCTGAGGATAGAGTTTGTCCTCGAACTGCACGAACGGATTTCCAGAAAATCTTTATGTTTCTCCGGAAATCTTCAGATAGTCTGTCTGCTATCAAACTCATCTTTCTTTTCCCCTTTTTTCCTTTGAACAATTTCTTTCACAATTCTTTTTGACCTAACAAACTCCTTTCTTGCTTCATCTATGTCATCACTCGTTTCCTTTCCCATTCTTTCATTTGCTCTGGTAGCCAACCAATCTAACCAAGCTTTCTTCTTCTCTGACACTGCTGATTGTACATCCTTGTCCCATCATGTATTCTTAACCTTTCGTATTTTCCTTCTCTTGATCACACCACATACTTCAGCCGCTACACATACTATCTCTTCTTTAAAAGATTGCCATAATTCTTCCATATCATTTATGCCACCGAACCTCTCAAATCTTGCTATTAATCTTCGCTTAAACTTATCTTTCACATCTTTTTCTTGCAGATTTTCTTCTTTTATTCCTTCTATTTTCATTATGTTCTCGGTGTCGCCATCCTTTAAAGAGCCCACTTATCCGGCTCATCACCAAAAAGTGGTCTGTGTAGATGCCGATCCTTTGATACACCACTATATCTAAAACATTCTTTCTCAAACGTTCATCTACAATCACAAAATCAAAAATTTTAGCCTCACGCGTATACATGTGTATCCTTTTGTGATCGAACATGGTGTTTGTCACACAAAGGCTCCACTTTAAACAAACCTCAAGCAATACTTTTCCATTTTCATTCACACTCTCATCACCAAATCCACTTAAAACCCTTTCAAATCCATCTCGTTTTATCCCCACCCATCCATTGAAATCACCTAACAAGATCAATCTTTCGTTATCCTTACATTTCCTCAAAATCGCTCTAAAATTCTCCCAACACTCCTGCCTTTCGTCTTATTCTCGCTGTGACATACCCGCTACTATATTGACCGGGGCGTAAACCGCTACAATAAAAAGACGAGTAAGTCCTACTTTCATTCTCATCCACAATAGTCTAGCATTTACACATTCAAATTCCTTAACGCACTCATTCATTAGCGCAGACAGTATTAACTCAACTCCCTTGCAGGCTCTGGTGGTACTAAATACAATTCACAATGGAATTAGAGGCAAACAAGTCTTTAGCTTTCTTAGATGTACTTGTCATCAGGAATAAAAACAACTCCTTAAGCCATACTGTGTATAGGAAAAAGACCCATACTAATAGGTACTTAAACGGTGAATCTCACCACCATCCTAAACAGTTAGCTACTGTAGGAATGTCTCTGTTTCAGAGAGCCCGTGGGATCTGTGACAAGAAACACCTGGACGCTGAGCTTCAACATGTCAGGCAAGTTCTGCAAGACAACAAGCTCCGACCGCCGCGCCACTGTCACAGATCCCAGAAGAAAGAAAAACCAGCCACAGTAGAAAGACAACCTGCTGTCCTCCCATACATCAAGGGCGTGACCGACAAAATTGGCTACATCTTGAAGCGAGCTTCTATCAAAACTTACTACAAGCCGCCAACGAAGATCAGTCAATTATTACCATCTGTCAAGTGTCAGTTACCCTTGCAAGAGGCCGGTGTCTACAAAATTGACTGTGAATGTGGGCTCTCATACATTGGACAAACCAAGAGAAGCATAGGCATTCGACTCAAAGAACATATAGCTGACATAAAACATAAACGCTCAACAAAGTCTGCTGTGTGTGAACATGTGGAACAAGGACCCAACCACTACCTGCGATTTGATGAACCACAGATACTCGCAAAAGAACATCGTTTTCTTCCAAGGATGATACGAGAGGCTATTGAAATTAAAAAACACACCCTAATTTCAATAGGGAAGATGTTTGGAATGTTCCTCCAGCTTGGGATCCTGTCATAAGGCTAATGAAACCCAAGAAGGACAAAGTCACCAGAAGACCTAAGGACACGGTGAGCTCATTCTGCGTGAATAGTAACACCAGTAGTTGAAAAATGTTCGGGTACTTTGAGATAACTTATACATTCAAGAAAAAGACAAATATCACCTCAGTCTGCCGTGAACATGAATTCTGTAAAGAATTCGAAACGTCGGCTAGTTATAAATTAAAAATATAGTTTCTAAATCTTTAGTTTCAAATGTAATAACTTAGTGAAACCAATACAACGCGATAAAATCCGTAAACTGTAGTTTAATTTCAATGTGTAACATTCGCGTAAACCCAAGAAGATACTATCTGGTGGTACTGTCTACTCCAGACCAATAAGCCGTGCAGCTGTCATGCTTGTTGCGGCCACAATATTTCCTTTTTGTCTCATTCACACAAAGAACATCAATCTTTATATCATCCATCATCTGGCATACTTCATTCAATTTACCATCCATTCCTCTTTCAACACTTAATGTTGCAAACCGGCTTTCCGTAGGCCGCTTTTTGCCCTCGCGGGAAACGAGACGTGATGGGTTGCGAACTGCGTCGCCGCCGTCTGGAGAAATATAATTTTCAGTTCCCAGAGCGTTCCCACGAGCATTAGGGATTTAAAATGTCCGTCCCCGCAGAGCCCTTTACGGGGATAAGGTGGAATCCCAACTGTGCCCTGTGACCACCAGGTGGTTATTTCTACTAGCAATCAAAGAACTCTGAAAATAAAATTCGAAAGGACATTACAGAGTATTCAGCGAATAAAGTTATCGCCTGAGGAGCCATTAAATGCTCTGCTTTAACGACAAACAAAAGGATGAATATACGGCGCTACGTGTAAATGAAAATTATAAATTTTCTGTAAAAAAATAACACAAAACGTCAACGTGACATTTTGTATGATTTGTTTTATTTTTTGTAATGATAATCAGACTTTTTTGCTGTTGCCTTTTTGGTCAGACAAGCTTATAATCTATGCGCCTTTTGTGAATTTTTTTTGTATTTTTGACCTTGGCCATGGACAAGTGCGGGTTGGCAGACTACACGTGTCTGTTAAAAACATTATGGAGAATTCTCAGTCATGCAGGTTTCCTCACGATGTTTTCTTTCACCATTTGCCAAGCGATAATTACCAATAGGTGGATAAACCTATGTACACACATTACATCTAATAGCCACAGGTGCGCGCTGTATCAATTTGGTAGAATCGTCTCCACTAGACTATGGGCATCAAAAAGGCCTCTTGTTTTTTAAAATATTAGGTACATCAAAGTGTCAAGCACAATATAAACCATAATGAAAATAATTCAATAAAAATTGATCAAACATTAACCAATCTCACTTTATTATATACCAATTTTTGTCGCTTACAATGGATGGACAGATATTATAAATATAAATAGAATGGGGCGAAAATTATTCTAAAAATCTTTGAGTGGAGGCAAACAAAAAACTAATTTCCGTATTTATTGGTGACGGGTGAGGAAGGGGGCGAGATGGGCAGAGGGGGTGAAATATTTGATTGTTCAGTCGTTTTATTGTCAATCGACAATCGCGCCCGAACATCGGAAATTGAGTAATAGCTGCAGATTGCTTTGTTTATACAGGGAACGCGATTGCCACGGACTTGGGACAATAATATTTGCAATTGCGGCAATTCAGAAGTTGTCTCCTTTTGACAGCTTTCAATGGAATTTTTTTTCGAGTTTATGGTGGTAATTGTATTAAGAGCTGTCAAAAGTGTCAAAGATAGTAATCTCAAAAAGAGTTGTACCAAAGAGCTCAGATATTTACATAAAGGTGCATTTCCTTTGGGCACTCTGAAGACAAACTTTCTGTTATCCAAATTTGCGCTTGGCGGCGTGGCATTCACGCTGTGACAGCTGTCTCTATGAGAGCAAGAGAGACGAACGTTCCTCGAATGTATCTTAACTGCGAGAGCAAGAGAGACGGAGAACGACGCCAGCGCCGCCAACGGCGCCAACTACGAACTAAACTGGAGACAGTCCCCACTTGGAATAGGCACATGAAATCCTTAAGAACTGCGCTTCTATGTAAATCTGTATTCATTGGTCGTACGTAGACAACTTCTAAATTCGCCGTTAGAGTAGCTAGTCAGAATCTTAGCATCGCCAATAAGCTATTTCTAAGACGTCATATGACTTATATCATTCCCCGTATTTACGAAGAGAAAGAACTAAGTTTCTCAAAACAACATTTCCTCAAAAAAAGCCGTAAAGTGCACGTTAACTCATGCACAATGTAGTATTCCTAACTAGCCCTTATCTAGTGTCCAAAGTGTAAAAGGACTAGATCGCAACATCAATTTTATCTTTTGCAAATGTAAGTTTTATTTTATCGTTAAGTATTATAGCTAATGAACCGTTATAAGTTTCATTGAAAGAGTGAAGTTCATTACATTTACAGACACCCAAATGCTACGGTTTCGAATCTAGAGGTAGTGATGAGTAGCGTAAAATTGGGGCTTCTGCATCACTTGCTCTCGCGTCGCCGCTCGAGCTGCGTGATACAGAAGCCCCAATTTTACAATCGAGATCGATTAATATAAATGTGATCTGCATCACTCAGAACAAAGTGAGCTGACGCAGACGCTCCCAATAATACCGTTGTTATCTGCGATCCGTCTGATTCACGATATAATATTGTATTTCATTCACCGACATATCATTGTAGTAGCAATGCAATGGGACAACTTACTGTCGTTTCTAGTTTGAGATGCTAATGTAACAACATTCTCAAGTTACACTGCTGTGTTCAGTCGACGCGATCAGTCCGATCGGTTGTTGTGTGTATCATAATCTGGTATGGTGTCGAACTGACATAGCCCGGCAAAAATTATCGCGCGCACTTAAATAAGTACAATAAACAATAATATTATGTTCGATCACGGCACATCGTTGCATCGAAACGATTTGGTGCACATCTTGTACTAATGAATGCATAGGCCTTCCGTATAATGAGAGGTTAGCTTTTACTAGCAACTATAACTCAATAATAGAGTGTGGACACTACCACAATGCAATAATATAGCTGATTGTGCACATCAAGTGCACATATTTGTCACAGACTAATCTTATGCCTTGCAATGTTTTCTTTTATATATAATACTTTTTCTGTGTCTGTGACAAATAAATAGTTTTTCTTTTTCTTTCTTTCTTAGTAAGTAGCCAACAGTAGGTATTATGGAGACATAATAATTGATTATAATACAAAAAAAAATAAAGTAAAAAAAAACATAAAAACAAAATCCAAACCGGAACAATACTCATTTGTTCCGTGCGGGAATTGAACCCGCAACACGTTGGTGCATTAGTTGTCGCGTCTATTAAACCTACTATTTACATTGTGATGCGAGTCATACTCTTAGCCAATGCGCCAAACGTGTCGTCAAAGATGTGATAAAATATTGGACCACTTTGTCTTAACATGACGTGTATAGAATTATCCAAGATAATCAATAACTCAGTACAAACGTTTATTTTTTATAATTACGATAATAAAATCTTCTAATATATAATATATTTAAGTAGTAGACAATTAGGATTCTTGATGGATGATTTATATATCTTAGTCTTAAAACAAATAGCACTTTAAAATACAATAAATGTTAGATTAGGAATCACTTATTTCTTATAAGATTATTTAATTACTCTTTTAATAATAATAATTATGCATTTCATTTTCATCTACTACAGGCATTCAATCCAGCAAACCTGCCGTCTTTCTGATTTAGTCCAATCGTAAAAAGGAAATGGTGGTTTGAGTAAAAACGCTTGTATGTTTTTATTACACCATACAGCTATTTCATTTAGTATAAATTCATTTGCTTACTGCATCACTCACCTCGCTTCGCTCCGTTCGCCATGCAGAGCGCCCCAAAAATCACACTACTAACATGATCTGCGATACGGACGGTTGGTATTAGAAGTATAATATTATTTCATTCATCGATGCATCGTAATACTGGTAGCATAGTAACAATGTTTTTACTTGGGATGACATAATATAAACAACATTCTCAAGTTCGTTCGACGCGCTCAGTGCGGCTCGGGCACAGCGATGCATTCATAATAATTTATATGTACATACTGTTATCTTTGCACAGCTCGTAGATAATTTTAATGAATGAATGCAAAATCTTAACAATGTTGAAAGTAGGATCGGGTGGCTCCCGGGTTCGATTCCCGGGTCGGCCAAAGTGTTATTGGGTTTTTCTGTTAGGAAATTCTCAGTAACAGCATGAAGTCTAGAAATGTGCCCGGTACGGCAATTGGCTCGCCTCCCTATTACGTGGGACTTAAATATATCTGGCGTAAAGTGGGTGTAGTAATACACCTTTGCCTACCTCTTCACGGTTACAGGCATAAGACTATGAATGTATGTACTTATGAATTATATAATTGTTTTATCCACAACTAGCTTTTGCCTCTCACTTCGTCTACATGGAACTTGAACCCACGGTCACTCGGATTCCAGGTGATGCGGACTTATCGAGATAAAGCAGATTGACTGCACGTGTAGTGTTCGATCGATTAATATAGTCTGCGTCACTCAACTCGCTTCGCTCGTTTCGCGACGCAGACTCCGCCAATAATACCTACTTTTGTTATCTGCGATCCGTTTTATTCACGATATAGATTATTAACATTATGTTTTCAGCTTAGAATAATAACACCTATTCTAAGGTTTTCAGGTTAGGAATTTAACTCCTTGTCTTAGTGACCAATGTAACTGTTCTCTTTGCTGAGTTTTTTATTGTACTTATGAATGTGTATCAATTAATGTACCTCATATTCCAATCATAGTATATATTAAAACTAAATGATAATCTCATGAATAAGGAAATCTCCGGAATATTTATAGCGATCATATAGGGTTAACAAATTAGGACAACCTTTATCTTCTAAATTAATTACATTAACACTATTTAAAATATTTTTCAACCATGACACTTTTTCAAGACCTTTAACGAAAACACATTTATCTTTTAAGATATCTAAAACTAAATATTGATAATTTGAGTAAGGTATAAATCCTTCGCTCCAGTATATTTTTCTATTACGCTCAATCCAGCAAACTTGTTGTCTTTCCGATTTAGTCAAATCGTAAAAAGGAAATGGCGGTTTGATTAAAAACACTTGCAGGCTTTGATTACACCATATAGCAATTTCTTTTATTATAAATTCATTTGCTTCTGTTTTAAAGCCTTGGATGTCTACAATAGCAGTCATGATAATCTACGCACGATGTTGCTCAGAGGTTTGTATTCCACAAGTCGGTCGTTTATAATCAAACTGTATGCAGTTGTCTTATCTGGTATTTGTGTTGAACATTCAAATTCCAATCTTACATCCACTGGACCAGTTTTTAAACTATCGTTTTGCCTCGAGCAGTCTAAGATGAAGACTGGGGCCTTTTCTTTGAAATCCTGCAGATCAAGCAACTGTTCTACCGGAGAGTTGTAATACGACTGGCGAAATTTCACATACATTTCATATTATATACTATATTTGTTCTCACAAAACTTTAAAGATAAAGGCTCATAAGGATAGAGAGATAGAGCGTAACATTTGTCACCTCACAATGATCAAATACCGAACTGTCTTTAGTTCTATTATTTTTTCTATTAGTTTGCAAGCAAAAAATGACATACCGAGGCTTTTCTAATTGAGAAGCAGTCTTTACTGACCAAGAATGCTTTGTGGTTTTAGGTAGTAAAGGATACTCATATAAATCCCAATTTCTAAAGGCCATCTGAATAGGTTTATCTCTTTCTAAGTGCTTTAAAAGTATTAAACGTTCTCGATCGGAAACTTTTATATGTGGTACTCTCCATTGAATTCTCTGTATATCTATTTGAAGCTGAACGACTTCATCAGTAAGAATAATACTATTTAAGTTAGAATTACTCCTATTCAATATAAGTTCGTGTTTACAATTTATCACAATTTTATTGTAATCCTCTGCAAACCCTAAAATCTTATTTAAGGGCACCACAAGGCTAAAATGTCCATCACTTTGGAATCCGTTTAAATTCCAACCCCATAATGCAGAAACTTTACTTTCTGCTTCATTAAATGAGATGTATGACTTTATTGTTGATGTTATTCCAGAATTTTTTATACGATTTATTTCAATTCCATTCATTTCGTACCTGATGTCTTGGAACAAGTACATAACAGGGTTATTAGTAAACGTAACAGCTTTCTTGATCTGATGCCCATCCTTACCGAACAGCTTTGCTTGACCTTCGATGTAGATGGAACTGGCTGATGGTAGCACGTATATATCTTGCTGGTGTATGGGGATTCTGATTTCATCGTTTTCTCTAAAACTGTTATTGTAGGTATTGTATGAATGGATTTCATAACTTTCGATCGAACTATTAAAGTGTGGTAAATCGGTAATCTGTAGTATACTCATACTTTAAACCCTAAAGCTTTAAGAAAATCTTTATTTGATTTAGTCAATTTCTTCACGTTTTTCTTACGTCTGTGCACCTTTATGGTCGTTGACGGAATAGGACGTTTTATTTTCACTGAAGGGTTTTTATAATATACTATCATTTTGCTTTTCTTAAATGAAGACGTAATTGAATATTTTCTTCACCAAAGTCAATACGGTAACCAAACTGATCTACAATCCTAACAGATATGGATGAAATTATATTTTTGTTAACTGGGAAGTAAATAACGTTCTGAGGTATTTCTATGTAGCCATGACTTGGAGCAGTATCAGATATAAATTCATGAATAAAATGAGTCGGTAATCCGTTGCAGTATGAACCGTGTACAAGATCACATTCAATTCTGATAACAGCTGTTAAACTGCTGTTATTAACGGGCACATTCGGTGTTGTTTTTAATACTGAAAAGTATAGTAAACCGCACTCGTACTGATCAGATAAATGAAGAGGTGGTTGAAAATACGAAATCAGTTCCGATTTATTTCCAGAGATGGTAACCGTAGTAGACATGCTTGCATACTGAACCCTTTTAGATGATCCTTTTTATTTTATTTCATGATTATACCAAAAATTCTTTAAGAAATTTAAACATAAATGTCCACAATTGAAGGGGTGATCACGTTGTATATTTTCATAATTATATTGAATGTTAGAACCTACATATTTTATAAATTCCTTCGGAGGTTTAAGATTTCCATAACTGTCAAAATACTCAACATAATCATTATATTTTGCATAGGCTACCCAATGAGAACCAGGATTTTTTGAACTATCCAAATTAATAACTCCACATTCTTTTTTATAAGGACATTTAGGGAGCTCATCTCTCATATAGACACCTCTAAAATAGGAATTCTATTCCCGTACTTTAAAATGTCAAAGTTAGTTAAGGCCCATTTGGGTAGCCAATATCTTAGTTTTTTCTTTTGATACGAAAATTCCAAGGCCGCCTTTATGTGGTTTAAGGTGTAGTCCTTTCCCAATACATAGAGCTTCCATTTTTTCATTATGTCTTCTCGATTCTTCATACAGCTTTTTAGCCATTTTGAATTCATTTATGGTTTTAGCAATACCAGCTGCACCGCCTGCTAAAGCTCCCGCAGCTGATAATCCCGCAAAAATAGGAATCAAAGGTAATACTCCCCCAGTTTTTGGAATAGGAATAACGCGAGGGAGCTTAATCGATGAATCATCAGCCAATTTTCTAGTAGCGGCAATAGCTAATTCTATTGCCATTTTCTTGCTCTTAGGTTTTAATTTTTTGATATGCCTTTTTGCTTTTGTAATAACAGATTTTAATTTACTTTTTAACCCTTTTCCAGGTGTAATTTTTGGAGAATGCTTTTTGTCCAAACCAGAACCAGTTTTAATTTTTGCTGACATAGCCTTACTTACTAAGCGTGCCGCGAGTTTTTCAGCTATACTGGCATCGGAAGCAACCGCTCGCTCTTTCGCCATTTTTAACAAAATTAAATCAGCCCTATGTCGATCCTTTAAGTTTGATGACTTGTGATATGCAATATCGTGCTCTTTGCAGTAGGTATTCGTCCAACTTATTTACGCCGTTATCTCCTTTTGTTAGTCTTTTTATTAATTTAGTACCTGGGCCACAGTAATTATATCCTGGTGAGTGTAATTCAAATGGTAAATTATTAATAAGCCAATTGAGAAGACTACTCTCTCCAAAACACATTATAAGACTGATGATTCCGGTTTGAATACTTTAATAAATAGTTATGTGATTCGAGTTTGTTAACGTTATTTTATTTATAATATTACATTCGATTTATCAATCCAACTGCTTTCAGCTGAAAACAAACCTAACCATTTTACTAAAACCCTGTTACCTTTTCTTCTAAGAACTTTCTCGACTAGATATATATTGGGATGTTTTGTTTTTTGAAGTTCTTGTGTATAAAATGCTCCTAAAATAGGCAGACCTCTGATAGTGTCTTCAATTAAGTAAGTTATAGGAGTTGTATTTTGTATTTTACGAATTTTAAATATTTCTGTTGACCAGTTGGGAGTATAACCTTTTTCAAATGTACCTTAGTATTTACTGATACGCACATAATCACCTACTTTGTACTTGCTTTTTAAATTATCATTTTTTGGCAACTTTAAATACCTTTCTAATATCAGTTTTTTATTCATATTGTTCACATTAGCAGGGATTTCATTAATAGTGCGATGGTGAGTGTGATTGTATTTGTAAATAACATCATTGAGGGTATTATTTACCCAATTGTAATTGCCTTTTAAACTAAATTCCTTATAGATTTTAGATTTCAATGTTCTGATAAATCGTTCGACTATTGAAGCTTTTTTTGTTGAGAAGGTTGAATAATGGTTAATATGAAACGATTTCATAAGCTTCTGAAATTTGTTATTATAAAATTTTGTTCCATTATCGGTTTGCAGATTTTTAGGAACACGCCCTTTATCCAACAAAGTTTTGAAAGAGTTATACACATCTTCTTTGCTTTTACTTCTCATAGGAAAGGCCCAAGCATATTTCGAAAATGAATCAATAACGGTAAGAATATATCTATAATTTTTATTTTCTTTTGAAATTGATTGCAAATCAATTAAGTCTGCTTGCCACAAGTTATCTATATCTCTCATTACAACATGTCTTCGCGGATAGTTCACTCTCGCATTTTTATGAATTTCGTTTACCACGTCAGCTTTGCTCATGTTCACAACTCAGTAGGTATGTTTGTCTCGAATTCTGCTATAATACTGAATAAAAAGCATATTATTAGGACTATTTATTATTTAATTATGTCAGCTTCTTTTAACTCTTCGATTATTGATAAAATTTCATTATCATGATTTGTATTACCAGCATCTCGGGAAGCAATTAATAGTTTCAATGTTTCAACCAGTTCGTTAGGATCGTCCAAATATACCAAGTCAGTGCTATTTTTGTATTTCTTTAACGTTGGTAAGCTTCCTCCAAATTTAGTGACAATATTATTGTTTGACGATTCAGAAAACAATGGTTTGATTATTTCACGATATTTTATACCTTTATCGCCTCTAATTTGCCCATTAGGATTGAAATCTCTCTTATGTGCATTTGTATAATGCAATTAATTATATAATGCAATTAATAATTTGTATAATGCAACATATCTTTATAGACAAGTTTATCTTTGCTCGATATTTGTTTCAAATCAGGTTTTCTTCGAAGTAAAAGTTCTTTTAAACCAGGGGTTAAATTGAAGCTTTTGTCACCAACTTTAATTAAAATGGTATTATCATTATTTGCACTATCTATTTTAGAAAACGAAACTATTGAATTACCCATAAATAATTTTTTGTTTTCACTCCTTATTCCAAATGGTATGTTTAGGTCATAAATATCATGGATATCACGACCCTCTAATGATATTTCTAAATCATCCGGTAATTCCGTCTGTGGAGGCTTTTTAACGTTCAGTACAGAATTCTGTTCTGGGTCATAGCATTCTCCAAACTTAGTAGATGAGCTAGTATTAATGTCACCTAATTCCACGTCTTCAAAATTAGAGTGTGTATTCTCAAAATTTTTTATTTTTTTTAATGTTTTATTTGAATCAACTAGAGTTTTAAGGGGATCTGTGACAGGTTTTAACATTTTTTCAAGTGATAAGTTCGTAGAGTGTTCCTGGTTTTTCATTTGTTTTATTGTATTCTTTATGGAGTCTACAGACTTCATTAATTCTATTTTAATATTTTTCTCCATGTTATACTTATTAACAACTGTATTCAGCTAAATAACAAATTATACTGAATTTGATTTGCCATGTTAATTACTTATATATAGACATATAAACAGTCAGTCAAATTTAATAAACATATCAAAGTTCCGTCTGTACCTTCCATTATTTAATGACGATTCTTTATTAATAAGTAGAAAATTATAAGGTTTACTCCAAACAGTTTGACAAATATTTCTAAACTCTTTCCACTGTAAATCAGAAGTGACATGCTCTTCATAAATATGTTTTAAATTCACATCATCTTGTTTGAATATAATAAGAAAATTCACATTGTCACGCAACAGTTGTTTTGGAATTTTGGAATAGGTTTGAGATAAATAGAAACAATCTATTTGTTTATGTCTACCCATACAAAAATAATTGCGAATATTAACTTGATTTTCACACGCAACATCATCAAAAATAAACACAGAATTTGTTAAAGCTTCACTCGGAGAAATCACCTCTTTATCATCGCTAAATTTGTAGAAGTTAATCTGCGAGACTTTTCCTAATACTTCACTCAAGAAACGATACTTTGGTTGAAATGAAGTTTTGGAATAAAGATAAAGATTTTTAAATTTTAGACCATTTTCATGTAACAACAAACTAATCATAACGTTTGTTTTACCACAGTTCGATGGACCGCACATTATACATCGAATCGTATTCTGTAATAAAGGACTATGTCTGATCTGGTGAGAAGTTTCATTTAAATCTATATTATTAATTTTCAAAGATATGGGTTGCTTGATCAACTTCATTTTGACAATTACTTTAATTTTAATGAATGTCTAACACACAAATTTATAGGTAGCTATAACTTTAACACTAAATTAGATATACATATCATAAAGTATAAATAACAGCATTTAACATGTTTGAACAGGTCTAGAAAGTTAGGAATTTTGTATTGTCGTATTACAATATTATATTTTTAATAACTGATTTCATTTGTTATTGAATATCATACAGATTTAAAATTGCATTCCTTATTTCATTATGCTGTCATAGTCAGCCGAAACAGGACCTGTTGCTAGCAGAGAAATCAAGTTTTATTGGTAAGTACGTTTTTAATGTTATTAGTTATTACAATATTATATTATATTATTATATGAATAATTAGATATCTTACTTTAGTTTTATTTTCAGAATCATGTCATACAGCCCCAGCATTCTCAACATTGGAAGACTTAACAGATTTGTATTTGATAATGTTGATTCTCAAATCCCAAGTCCTTTGGACGAAGTTGACCAGACAGGAATACAAGAGGTTAGTAAATATTATTTTATTCCTCATAGTTAAATTCATATAGTTATGAACTTTTCATGTATATTTTTTATGTTATTATATTGCAGGACAATGCTTTGGCAGAGAATGGTAGACAGTTAAAAAACAAGCCATTTTTCTACTCTCAAGGAAATTATGAATGTTTTGAAAAGCATCGGAACAAATCCTCTGATCAGGTAAGCACTACATAACATGTATTTATGTTTAAAAACATTTATTGTGCGCGTCCACATTATTATATATTTATGTGTGATTTATTTTTTTACAGGTTACTAGCCCATATTTCTCCACTCAAGACGATGGCATAACATACATTGAACCAAACTTTTCTACCAAGTCAAAAAAATTGTCACCGTCTAAAAAGCGTCAAAGTTTATTAACGTCATCGGCAAATTCGTACATTGTTCGAAGAAATCGTCCTAAGCAAGGACGTCTTCTAATTAAGATAGATATTCGTGAATTAGATTATGTAGACAAAAATAAAAAAAACGAGGCTTGCTTAAGTGCACAATATGTGGTTGAGGAGCCTTATGATGATGTAATGGATATCACAGAGACATTAATAAAAAAAATAAGTAAGAAATTGTGTGATACTGAGTAGTCTTAAGATAATGTTTTTATTTAAGTTTAATTGTATTTCTAAAAATAAATAAATGTTATCTTTTTAAAAATGTGTAATTGTTATGAGTCAATGTTTGTATGCATGCTTTATATTTATGTAAAAATTAAATAAATGTTGTGGCTGAATTTAGTAGCTCAGTACCGAATTGTGGAATACAAACCTCTAAGCAACATCGTGCGTAGGCTATCATGACAGCCATTGTTGACGTTCAAGGCTTTAAAACAGAAGCAAATGAATTTATACTAAAAGAAATAGCTGTATGGTGTAATAAAAACCTACAAGTGTTTTTAATCAAACCACCATTTCCTTTTTACGATTTGACTAAATCAGAAAGACGGCAGGTTTGCTGGATTGAACGTAATAGAAAAATATACTGGGGTGAAGGATTTATACCTTACTCAAATTATCAATATTTAATTGCAGATGTTTTAAAAGATAAGTGTATTTACGTTAAAGGTCTTGAAAAAATGTTATGGTTGAAGGATATTTTAAATACTAATAATTTAATTAATTTAGAAGATAAATGTTGTCCTAATTTGTTATGTTTATATGATCGCTATAAGTGTTCTGAAGATTTGTAGAATTGTATTTATCATGACTCAATATGAGCTTTAAAAATGTTTTGTGTTTAAAAAAATGGTGCATTGATAATAAACCTTTTTTAAATTGATAATATACATTGTTTTATTTTACTTAATAGTTTCCTAGACTCATTAACATATCCATTTATTTTTTAAATTGATAACATGATTACATTGATATTACATGGAGTGAGGAATTCATTAGGTACCTACACACATTCATAATAAAAACTCACTAAAAGTAACGCTACCATTGATCACTAAATAATTGCTAAACTTAAAAAAATATGTTAACTATAACAGTATGGTATTACTGGGCACTCTGAGTTATGCAGAACACATTAATATGAATCGACCTCGATTGTAAAATTGGGGCTTCTGTATCACGCAGCTCGAGCGGCGACGCGAGAGCAAGTGATGCAGAAGCCCCAATTTTACGCTACTGTGATGGGCTATTCTGCAGTTAATGGCTTTTGCCAAAAATTTCGCATCTCTGAATACAAGAACGACTCAAGAAAACTCCTAATGGACAGACAGACGAACAAACGGACATGCGCGGTGTATAGCATAATTATCACATAGATACTCATTTCGTGGACTAATGCTTTTGTGCGCCGACTTGACCATTGATGTTTTTTTGTTTGAAGTATTGTATAATTATTGATGATAGGATGATTTACGTGAATGCGTAAGTGGCCTGATTTACTTGATTGTACTTGTATTAAACGAATAAATTCCTCATTTATCCGAGCTTTTTGATGAGTCTGCATCGCGTTGGTACTTACTCATTTTTTACGGTAAAAATATCTCTTTATGCGCCGATATGGATATTTCAGCCATAAATGAAAATTACGAGCGCTGATATTGGTCCAAGTCCGTATCTTACATAGGTAAACAAGTAAGACTTCACAAAATGTGTGAGCATCGGGAAATGAAAGCTTGTACAAGAGCTTAAGTTTGAAGTACTGTATGTAGAACATAGGAGGTTTGACGTGAATACACTTGTGATCCTTCGGGCATTGCTGGTGTCTATAGGTGACGGTGATCACTTACTATCAGGTGACCCGCTTGCTCTTTTGTCTTCCCATGCAATAAAAAAAGGAATAACAAGAATTTACAAGATTTTCTACATTTTCTTACCCACTATTATAAGAAAAATAACACAGTATATGCGTTTTAAACCAGTCTGTATCTCGCAGATACTCAATTCAAGCTAAAAATATCTGCTTAATGTACTAAATGTCCGCAAAGATTTTTGGAGGCCAATCTAATTATCTAACCCACTGAAAGCGCAATTGCTGTTGCCACATACAGGGCTGGAGCCATTTGATTTGGACTCTAAAAGAGGAAGAAGCACTTATTTTGTCTCAAGTCCATGTCTTACGTAGTAAAGCAAGTTTGACTTCACACAATGCGTGAACCGTCAGGAAATGAGAGCTAAGAGGCGATTGAATCTACAAGATATTGTCTACGAGGGCGTAGAGATCGAGTTATATGTGAGTTTTGAATGGTATGTTTTGGAGTAGTTTGAAGTATTTTATCTTGATGATGGGATGATTTACGTAAATGCTAAGGTTTGCATGTTTCATCATCCTCTTAGCGTTATCCCAGTTTCGATCTGGGGTCCGCTTGCTAGTCTAACCGGATTTGGCTGAATATTAGCTTTTCCACGGAGCGACTGCGAGTACCTAGATTTAGACTAACCAAAACTAATAAATCATTCCTAGGTAATTGTGTACGTTTCTATAACAAACTGCCGAAAGCAGTTACAGACCTTACTGACGGGAGATTTAAAAAACATGTTAAGATGGCTCTCGTTAAAAAAGCATATTATAAGATAAGTGATTACATTGACGATAGGGATGTATGGCGTTAGTTGTTTTCTGCACATGCGGCTTCCCTGGCAACTGAAGTAACCTTAGGTGTTATTGAAGTCTTAGTATTTATTAGTCAAATTTAACACGATGCAAATACCATCTTTGCGTAGAGACGGAAAACTCGACATCAAACCCTATACGACTGCCTCGTTGGTCTCACGGCATAAATGTGCGCGTGGGATCGGGGTCCCGGGTTCGATTCCTGGGTCGGGCAGTGTTATTGGGTTTTTCTGTCACGAAATTCTCAGTAGCAGCACGGAGTCTGGAAATGTGCCCGGTACGGCAATAGGCTCGCCCCTTATTACGTGGGACTAAAGTATATCTGGCGAAAAGTGGGTGTAGAAATACACCTCTGCCTACTCCTTCGGGGATAAAAGGCGTGACGATATGTATGTATGTATGTAGTCAAATTTATTTCTAAGTAACCGGACCTAGAAAGTTTATTTTCTCTAGTTTATAGCAGGTATCCCAGTTTTGCCTTTTTCAACATGTAGGTTATTATTTTAATTGTTTTTAAAGTAATCTACTTTGTAAAGTGAGCAGAATGTTAGCTGATAATACTATGATCGTCAAAGTATCTCTCATATAAAAGTCCAGATCTTTAATCCTGCAAACTACTGCTAACAGTTAATTTATATATTTGCTATTATACATTGTGCTCGCTTTTTCTTGACAAGATATTGTAACTCTTAAAACAAAATTGTAAAAAACCAAATATTTTAAAAGAGTGTCCAGAGGAGTTTCTTGCCGGAGTCTTCTCCCTGGGCCTACCTTTTTTTAATTTACCAACTTGAAAAAAATATATTTGAATTTGAATTTGAATTTTGTGTTCCTTGGAGATGGTGGGGGTGCATTAGGAAAGGATTTTTAGAAATGCCCACAGGATCATGGAAAAAGGGTTCAAATTAAATGTGCGAACGAAGCCGCAGGCATTCTGTACTTTTAAATAATGTATTCTAGAATATTGGCACTTACTTTTACAAAGAATATAAGGCCTGTGAACTTTTTGCTGCATACAGATAATTCTCATAGACATTGTAGTCTGATAATAGTCAAATGATGATTAAAGAAGAGTTATTAAGAAGTAACCACAAGAAAATCTCTACGTCTATGACTTCTCCATCATGTACGCGATGCTCATGTGAAGTCTGCAACCCGTACTTGGCCAGCGTGGTGCACTAAATGGAATGGACTTACCCTTCTTATCGTGAGAAGCGATTCGTGCTCTGCAGTAAACCAGTTTATATACATGGATAATGATGAAGATAAAAAACAAATATATATAAGACGACATTTTAAAATAACGAGAATACAGCTAAATTTAAAGCGGCGATAGCCCAGTGGTGTACGTAACGGACTGCCGTGATGATGGTCTCAGGTTCGACCCACAGTTACCCCGGGCACACACCGCTGACTTTTTGATGTTATGTTTATATTAAAAATGAAAATTTTCGCTCGCTTAACAATGTGTGCAATACACCTCTGTCTACTGCTTCGGGCATATAGACGTGAAGTTATGTTATGTTCCAACTAAAGCTTATGCAAATACGCATGCAAAGCTATATAAGGCCTCAGCTATTACGTTCGAATGTAAAGCCATAAATTACAAACCTTTGTAACACAATGGTTCAGCAAATAGTTCACTAAACTGTCAACGAACGCTTAATTAGAAGAACAAATATGTAAATTGCTTTGATTATTGGTTCGTTAATACATATCACAATTATGTGTGCTCCCTACAACCAGTACGCTGACCGCCATTATATTTTGACCAAAGGGTTTGTTTTGGTTTTTCAACCTTTGGGGATTTTTATCTCGTACGTTTCAAAGGTTATGAAGCATAGAACAAAATAATGTAAAGGATAATGGGTACACGTATTGTTTTGTTTTAAGGATGCTGTAGTCTTTTTGATAATTTTGGAAGAGTTCTAAATTTGACGAATTTCAGTCAGGATGTTAATGACAACATTTTGAGCGTCAGATTGATAACGTTGTGAATATGTTTTAATAATAATAAGAGAGCGATAGCCTAGTGGAGAGACCAACAGGCTGCTATGCAGAGGATCCGGGTTTGAATCCACGGTGCGCACCAATGACTTTTCGGAGTTATGTGCGTATTAAATTGTTAATTATCGCTTGCTAAACGGTAAAGGAAAACATTGTGAGGAAACCTGCATGTCTGAGAGTTCTTCATAATATTCTCGAAAGACATGTGAAGTCTGCATACCCGCACTTGGCCAGCGTGGTGGACAATGGCCTTACCCTTCTCATAGTGAGAAGAGGCTCGTGCCCAGCAGTGGGATAGTATAAAGGGCTGATGATGATGATGAATAAGAGTAGTAAATACCAACAGACTGCTTCGTACAGGGTATCGGGTTCAAATCTACGGCGCGCACCACTGAATTTGGGAAGTTGCGTTAATTGTTAGAGAGAGAGCAAGTTAATCTGACAGTCCCGGCTGTCATGAAGATGTTTGGCAGTCGTTATAGGGAGTAAGTAACTCTAAATAAGATGACGCTTGTCTTTATCATGGAATATCACTATGCCATTGGTTGCAGAGGTTAGACAGGTAGTCACTTAATATCTTCTTGGGTTTACGCAAATGTTACACATTGAAATTACATAAGGTCCGAAGTACCCGAAACCGACGAGCATGTATGAAAAGAGTAATGAGTGTAGAGGAAGCGCGTGAGGTTTGTAAGGATAGAAGCAAGTGGCGTTCTGTTGTCTCTGCCTACCCCGATGGGAACGAAGCGTGAGTCTGACTGGCGTCAATACAACTGGTCGTCTTTCGTAGCACTTTTTGCTTAAATACCTTACCTTGGTATACCTAGGTCTTAACTTTATCTAATTATTATTGTTAGATATTCTAAGCTACCTATAAAGTCACCGTTTTAACCGAGAGCATAAAACAGTTACGTAATATAATATGACTAGGAAATGCCAGCAGCCATGACTACAAAAAATTTCCTTTTTTGCCCAATCCCGTAAGAATCTCGTAAATTGCTTCTTAGTGAACAGTCTCCAAAGAACATGAAGATGCCAGATTGCAGCTTCCTGCAGCCACTAGTTTTGGCTGTGCGTTGCCTGTTAGTAAGTCAGTAACGCAAGACTTTTATATATTATAGAAAAGTTGAGGCCACACACGGTCACCCATTCAAATGGTGACCTGTGTAAGCGTTGCTTAACGTTGCCGATCTGTTACGAACGGCAAGCCTAGTCTAGCTATGAACGTTATTGATATCAAATGAAAGTCGAAGTCAAAAAGTCTGCCAGCACATCCAACCCCACAGTTTCTTAAGAACAGTTATGTCTAAGTTTAAGCCAGTGTACCGTGGTGTGAACTGCACAAGTCGATAATCAAAGTACTAACTATGTGGTGCGGTGACGTGCCGCGGTTAGTGGAGCGATGACGCGGGACTGTTATGTGCGACAGCTTCTCTGAGTAAGACTGTGTTCTCACTACGCCCGATCGCCGTTTGTAACCCTATTGACGTACGATCGGCCGCAATAGTTGATAGAGATATATACCTATTTGACATAAGCTCAATACAACATTTATGTCAAATATTATGTATCTCTAGTAGCCAAATCCATCGATAGATCAAAGTAGAGGGTGCCCGCGACTACGCGCAAACATTTTTTTTTAATTTACCCGATTTTCCCGGTCACGAGTGCACCCTTACGGTATCCAAGGAACATACATGCCAAAGGAGAATGACCAAATTTGTATGGAAGATGGGCTAAGTTTGCTTCTCGATGATTTGACCAGTAAAATATAGTAAATATACTCCTAATTAAATTAGGAAAAAAAATTAATACGATATTCGGCGGCAGTTCTTAGCTATCGGACATTAAATATTTAAAATATTTTGAGGTTAAGTATTGTGATAGTTACATGATTTAATCATATAAATAGTAGTAAATTAGTTAATTATCGCCCGTGCTTCGAAGAGTACTTACGTTAAGCCATCGGTTCCAGTTGTCGTGAAGATCTTTCACCATCGGACGTCGTTACGGGGAGTCAGTAGGTACCCTTCAATAAACCGATACTTACTGGTCTAAACCATACAATATCGTTTTCCCTTTGGGATATGGCGGTCAGACTATGGAAAAGCTAATATTCTGTCATATCTGGTTAGACTTCTAAGCGGACCCAGGGCTCCTAGGCGTTGAAGTCTTGGATGCAACCGACATAACTCTAGGACGGTGATGATATGATTTAATCATATTACCGGAATTTATTAGAAGCCTCTAATATACAATATAGAAAATAGTTGTAAAAATAAGTGGAGCTACGAAACAAACGCTTGTACATTATATTAGTTTGCGGTTTTTTCAGTCTGATATATTTCTTACTGAGAATTCTCAATAGCATGTGGTACAATTAATGAGAATTTCAGTGAGGCTAGTTCGCAAAAGATAAGCTCATTCCATTGGACCTTATTACAAAGTTGGCATTAGAACAACACTGTTTTATGCTTAATAGGTAAATGAAACTCAGTTTTTATGTTATTCTTTATTTTATTTGTTATTATAGGTACCTAAATCTTCTTCCAATAAATCACCTCAAAATTAAGCAGGAGCTTGTATATCGTATACCATAATGTGGTGCAGGTATGGCCTCAGAAGTTACAACAGCTTCAATTAATGTGTAGCATTCTAAACATAAGACTCCATTCAATTCCTGAAACAAACAATTAAAGTCGTTTGAATATTCGGTGAGGAGAGCACGAGAGAATTGTAGGAATTGAGAAGAGAAGTAAACAACACTTACACAGACTGGCGCTATCCATGATGTCAAAATATTGAGCTCCGAATCAGATAGCTTGTCCAAAGAACGGGCGTGTTGCTGCCGAGGTACCGCAAAGGAAGAGTTAACATAACTGCAATCCTCAACACGGCAAGTCCAGACGACATACTAATGTTACCAATAAAGACTGTCTCATACTTTAGTCAACCCACGAGTCTTGATAACACGAAATAAACTTGTTTGGTCCACAAAGGATTGTTCAAGTCAATATAAACGACAGTAAATTACTTATTTTCCAATAAAAAGATATATATGAGCATAGGTGAAAAAGCAATTTGTCTGCTTTCATGTCAAAATAACTGACGTAAGACCAGAGAGGTTGGACTAGTAATAAGGTTATATTTCTTTGCGTAAGACATTACAGATGCCAGTATAATAAAAATATTTTCCCATATTTTCGATAAGTACAAAACATTATTTCGTGGGTAATATGTTGCAAAAAGGATAAACATATTATTTATAGAAAATATTTCACCACAATACATTTTTCAAAACATCATAAGATTTTGGTGTTATTTTGCTTATTAGAACTTTTGTTATGTCACCCTGTTTTCACTATGAATGTAATTTTTCCCTATTAGAAGGGGTTTGCAAGAAACTGTAAACATTTGCCTAAATATGCAAAATGAGTTTTGAACACAGTTTTGAATATGAAATGGCGATGTCACGACCGGAACAACGCAGATACTTTTAATTTTGAACTAAAAATCCCTGTTTCGCTTTAAATTAAAATGAATATATATAAAATTATAAAATAAAAGAAGATTTTCTAGATATGAATGGTTTAGAAGCAAACGTGCCACAAAATAGCCCAGTTTTGGTCATTCTCCTTTCAGCTTCATATGCCAATAATAGTAATAATTAAGCTTTTGTAAGGTGCTGCAACTGTTACACCTTCTATGTTACTTGTATAATTAGATTTACTGTACATAATACTCAAGCATAATCAAGTAAAATTTTGATATACATTTAGTTAGCCTCCTGAACATAGACATGGTAAAACAGGAGTTCCACTTAAATTATGCACCTAACAATGCAGGCAATCCGCGCAAATGTGGAAACCATGATGGAAATGATACAGTTAAATATCAAAAAAATTATACCATAAGACCGCCATCGACCAATCATCGCAAGTAGCATCCGTTCACGAGTATGACGCATGTGCCAGCCATCATCCCTCTCGCCATATCAGAGGGACAGGGATGACCCGAGACAACGCCACCACAAGAAATGACAATTTAGTGAGCATGACGACAACGGTATACGAACCAACATTAATAAAATTAACAATCTGTTGGTATACTGACCATGAACACGACTAGTCTAAACAGATATGCACGTGAGAGATATGTAATAATATCTGGGCTTTGGACTGAAATTACTGATATCCAAGTATTTATACATATTATGTAAGAGGATAGTGGCAACTAAATGACACTGACATGACGTTTGACAGTTAAACTGTCAAACGTGTAAATAAGGTGTACCTATATAAGTCGACAGGCTCGGCTAGCTCGTCCTATTCTCCTTCGACGACGGCTCAGGTACGATATGGTTCTGACTATTTAATTGCCACTGTGTTCCAATATTCTGTGTTGCTTGTTCTTTTGTTTCATCATCTACGAAACAATGTAAGATAGTGTAATCATTATCTTATTGATATTGTGTTGTGGGTAGTTTGATCGTTTGTGAGATATTATAGATTGTAATATAGGATAGAATAATATACTGTGGATCAAGTCATATCAATGAGATTCATTAGGTCAAGTCAAAGTCAAAAAACATTTATTCATCTGGGTCACAAAGTGACGCTTATGAACGTCAAATTTTTATGTACATTACTTAATGCTTCTACATTTACATTTACTGCCCATTCGCAAAGCAATAGGTAGAACCACGAGAAAGAACGGGCAATAAAACTCGTGGCCACTCTTTTTAATCGCCAGTGTTATGTTACATATTTTGTTTTTGTAAGGAGCTGCAACTGTTTCACATTGTAATTAATTATTTGTAAATAGTAATTAGGAACATACATAATACTTAAATAATTAATGCAGTTACCAATTTAACTGCTGTAGTAGCCTTCCAGAGTGAATATTGTGGAACAGGAGCATCCACTTACGTCTTATAATGTAGGCAACTCGCGACCATGTTCATAACTATATGGTGGAAATATATGTTACAGAAGTGACTGTATATGAATACACAAAATTACTAAAACAGTAGTTTACAGCCCATAATCACGAGTTATCTTCATCTTACAGTGCAGTAAAACTTTAATAAAATTAGTGGAACAACAATGCAAATGTAAATGTAGTACCTAAGTTGAATGACCTAATAATACATGAACAGTAATTTAAAAGAACTAGAAATATTATATAAAGATTAACTGAAAAATGTAAATTATCTATATAATTCTATATAATTCTAATTAGGTATAAAGATCATGAGTATAGTAGGTATATACCTATGGTAAACATTTAGTAAATTGTATTGATGCTAAATAATGCTTATTATGTTCTGTTGTAAGACAGACCTTTCTAGTAATATAAAACTACCCACAACATTGATATTTAATATAAATTGGCTGTACCACTGTTTGTTAATTATTGTTATATATATAGTTATTGAAAAGAATGATCAAGAGTTTTATTGCCCGTTCTTTCTCTTGGTTCTATGTCTTTGCTTTGCGAACTGGGTTGTAAATGTAAATGTAGAATCACGACGTAATCTAAAGATATATCCTTGTGCCAAACTGAATAAATGAAAGTATGATTTGATAGTTGTCTCTTTTATTTATCAAAACTGTCTCTGCACTATAGGAAGCTTCTCTGATTCTGACATCAGAAGTGGGATAAATTTGCGCCCACAATACTAATACATCCAATTGCAAGTTCCAGAGTCTCCTCATCGTGATGCCATGATTCTGCCTAAGCCCGTCACTGCACCGTTCAGCTGACGACGGAGAACGATTGCCCTACGATCCAGTAGCAACGTTGCCGAGAGCAAGCCGGTGGATGAGTACCGACTACATATCTTAACGATCTGCAACAGTATGCTGAAGCCAACAGCAACAACCAACTGCGAACGCTGGTAATGTACTTCCACCAAGAATATAGCCATGAATGGTCGAAAAATATGACTGTTGTACCAGGTTATTTTAACATGTTCATCAAAAATGTATCTGAGTATAAAACTATGTAGGTAATAGCGAAAAAGTTACAGAAAATGTATAATAGATTTTTAAAGTAGCCGATATTGTTCTAATCTGTTGGAATTTAAATAGGCAACATTTGTAGTGATTGACAGAGCCTCTGTATGAGCATTGGCTGTGTTGTGCTTTGTTGATAACTCTTTTTAGTGTAAGTACTGATTAGCGTAATCGTACTGCATATTTGAATTCCAAGAATTAAGTGCTCTGAAGAATCTTTTCATTACAAGTCTAATATGAAATGATGGTAGGTAGATTACATTTCAGAGATTTCTTCATTAATTTTGTTGGCTATTCGGTATTCATTACATACAGACCAATATTGCGGTGTAGGAATGTGCCTTAGCTCTGTTCCATAAGCTGTTGTTAAATTTTCGCCACAATTACCAAATTAATCAGTTCATGCTATATAGTTTTATTAAATCAGATCCAAACTATAACGAAAGAAAAAAAATAAGAATATTTTAATGTTAAGCTCTTGAATGTGTTGCCCTGGAGATAAGAATACGAAACTGTATATTCATCTTCAACATAACTTTGAAATATACTTAGGTACTCGTATTTTTAACTGGTTAATAATGGTTTATGGCACAAAAATTTGTGTATAGAATTACAATTAATAATGCACTTTCTATAATTGTGTAGTGAGTAATTGTCATGTAGGTACCCAGATAATTTCCACCAGTTTACTTGCAATAGACATACTTATGATTTTGTCACTTTGATTTCTATTGGAAGAACAAAACCAAATAGCTTCCATTTGTCTCAGAGGCACCACATTTGAATGACATGTTGTAAAGATAACCTAGGAGTTTTGTATAACTATTACTACAAGCGAACTTTTGTGTGTAGGTACAGAAATATTCTATATTATATCAAGCGGGTCTGTATCTAGCTAGATCATATCGATAAAATGATAGTTTCGTTTAGTAACTATTTCCTTTTATTTTTTAAACATACCTCATCCTCCTGAGGCCTGAGGGGTCATATATGCTACGTCTAAATATATAGCTCAAGGTATTTTTATTAAAAAGTAGTTATTGAAGAATGTTTTATATTACATAGGATTAAATTGACTTGTTAAAGAAAGTGACATCATTTTGCTTATGTCTGGCACTATTAGATGGCAGTGTATCCAATATTTTCAAGTAGTGTTATTTGGTTGATAATTTCCTGTTATTTATAACGATAATAGCAGATAAAATAGTTAAAATGAAATGTGTAATAAATGCATACATCTGTCTAATTAAATGGATCCGAAATAAGCTATTAAACTAAATTGATTCAATTTGAAAATAGTTCCAAATTACATCACTGATTCTTTTTCGAAAACATTCTAATAGTTTATTTATCCATTCTTGGAAATAATACAAATAAATTCAATAAATTAATAAAATATTAGACGGTATCTATTTTTATCTGCTTTTATTCATTGAAATTATGTATTTTTATTATGAAGTGCCATGTGTTAAACTGTAAACCTATTTAGACCATAATTATAGTAATAATCAATCTTAGGATTAGCTCTCGGTAATGAACTATCTTATCAATTTAGTATCTCTGGTATAAACACTGCGATAGATAAGCTATTTAGAGATATTTTTTATGCAAAGATGTGTACATGTACTTTGTGTGGTTCAATTGTAGGAGACCATGGCAATAATGATTAAAATGGTATTTAATCATTCTAGGTGCTTGAAAGGTTTTGTTTATTTATTTTAAACAATACCTACTTACATGTAAGCTTACTATTTTTATACCAAACCTCTTACGAATCGTGAAATCTTAATTATAATGAAACTGAATGAAACAGATACCTAACGTAAAATACGTAAAAAAAAAACTAATTAAAAACGATGTCAGTGTTCTGATTGTGTAAACGGAATGAAAATAGCCACATCACATGATACAATTGATAAATTAAACTGAAATTGATGAAATTAAATAAGATATTCTGCTTAATATAATAAGTATTTGTATAAGTACATTGATTTTTTTAAGTGTTACGACCTAAATGAATAAATCTAGGTATGTATATTTGACTTATAGATATTGAAATATTAACCGACTGATCCGAATTCTAACTAGTGTCTGGTTTGACTTTCTACACGACTATTTATTATACCTTTTCTTACCAAGAGTACTTTTACTGGCATTTGCGTCTAGTTTAACTTTAGGCAGTTCACTGACTATTGGTAACATAAATAAACTATTAACTAAATTGGTTCATTCTTGATTACTAGTTATTTATTTATACTTTTGTACTGTTTGTACCTGCAATAAATTCAGGTCAATTCAGTTTATAGCATTCCATACTGTACATTTACGGGTGGTAGACTTACAATTAGGAAACAATTACTATGGAACACTTAGAGAGAAGCAGTTTAGTAATATACTATAATAGTCTATATATAATACCTAGGTGCATTTGATATATTATAGTTAAAAGATGTATTATAGTAACATGCTTTAATAGGGTCTGCTGCATTTATTATTTTAAATTGATAAAATTTTAGTGTATTATTAATATAGATATCAATTTTGATTATGATAAGTTACATTTATAGATTTTCCTACAGTTAATTTTTGTGGAATATAATAAAGAACTTTGTACTTTTAGATAGCTACGATTTTAAGATTAATAACGTTTAGATATTCTTCCTCCTATGAAAGGAGAGGCCTAATCCAGCAGTGGACTGTTAAAGGCTGATGATGAGATATTCTTTGATGACATAGTAGCTTTTACAGATAACATTTTTTTTTGTTTTCTTACTAAAGTATTCAAGTTAAATTTTAAAATACATATACAAAGAAAATAAAAGGACGGTCTTACTATAGGTTAGAGGTTCTGATAAGCATACACAGCATTACATATAAACTTGTTCTAAACAAGGATCGATAATGTAGGTAGCAGTGATGATATAAAGGTATCTGTAAATATCTTTAATTATGTGATAACATCGATTTATTAATTGATGATTAAATAGTTGACGATGATTGAATTATTATTGATGATTAACTTACCGATGGTTAAGAAGTTGATGATAATGCTGGCAATGATGACCATTTTGATAATGATTTTGATAATGATTTTGATAATGATTTTGATAATGATTTTGATAATGATTTAGATAATGATTTAGATAATGATTTAGATAATGATTTTGATAATGATTTTGATAATGATTTTGATAATGATTTTGATAATGATTTTGATAATGATTTTGATAATGATTTTGATAATGATTTTGATAATGATTTTGATAATGATTTTGATAATGATTTTGATAATGATTTTGATAATGATTTTGATAATGATTTTGATAATGATTTTGATAATGATTTTGATAATGATTTTGATAATGATTTTGATAATGATTTTGATAATGATTTTGATAATGATTTTGATAATGATTTTGATAATGATTTTGATAATGATTTTGATAATGATTTTGATAATGATTTTGATAATGATTTTGATAATGATTTTGATAATGATTTTGATAATGATTTTGATAATGATTTTGATAATGATTTTGATAATGATTTTGATAATGATTTTGATAATGATTTTGATAATGATTTTGATAATGATTTTGATAATGATTTTGATAATGATTTTGATAATGATTTTGATAATGATTTTGATAATCATTTTGATAATGATTTTGATAATGATTTTGATAATCATTTAGATGTTGATGATATTGATCATATTGCCTACGAATTGCTGAAGTCTTTCGCCTTGTTCTAGCCTGGACTCATGTGCAGCAGGTGTGGGGCTAGATAGTATCAAGGAGATTGACCGTTGTTACTTGTCTATTTAATGTGAAAGGAAAGGCAATGGCAATGAGTGTATTAGAATGAAAGTATTGTCCTAGTATTACACTACTGTTATCATACAAGTTGGCACCTGTATACTTGTAAATTAGTGAAATCGAATTTAATTATTTAACTCGGTTGTGAATTTAAATTATTTATTTTATTTCATTTATTTATCAGCCATAAGCAGAATTACCTATTTTAATTTTTTATTCTTAAAACCTTTACTTAAATTTTTATGCTTCGTAGTGGCTCCTTTTGTAGTATATTATTTTTGTCAATTTGTGGATGGATAATGCAGTGGTGTAATATTGTAAAATTAAACTGTACTTCTATGTAACATGTGTATTGTGAATGTTAATGATCCCTTCATAGAATAGTAAATACAATTGATAACAATGGTATCAAAGCAGCTGACACAGAACTTATTTCTAGACTCGCAAAATGAAACCGTAATTACTGTAAATATGAGTCCAGTTTATTTTTGTGTAATTGTTTCGTACAAATGGATTGTTGTTGTGATACTATTCTTATAATTGAACTTACTTAGATGACGACGTAAGTCAGTATAGCCATAGCGGACGTAACGGTACTATCGTTTTTAGATGGCTTTAATCAATATGGTAAGAATTCATTGTTACATAATACAGGGCGCCCGTCGGGCGATTATTTAGTAACGTGTTATTTAATTTATTGTACTTCGAGGACGAAGTAATTGTCAGTCTGGCCGTGAG
Source organism: Euclidia mi (assembly GCA_944739405.2). Lineage (NCBI taxonomy): Eukaryota > Metazoa > Arthropoda > Insecta > Lepidoptera > Erebidae > Euclidia > Euclidia mi. The sequence continues at coordinate 1,789,228 of OX123205.2, read as the reverse complement.
AGATATGTAATAATATCTGGGCTTTGGACTGAAATTACTGATATCCAAGTATTTATACATATTATGTAAGAGGATAGTGGCAACTAAATGACACTGACATGACGTTTGACAGTTAAACTGTCAAACGTGTAAATAAGGTGTACCTATATAAGTCGACAGGCTCGGCTAGCTCGTCCTATTCTCCTTCGACGACGGCTCAGGTACGATATGGTTCTGACTATTTAATTGCCACTGTGTTCCAATATTCTGTGTTGCTTGTTCTTTTGTTTCATCATCTAGGAAACAATGTAAGATAGTGTAATCATTATCTTATTGATATTGTGTTGTGGGTAGTTTGATCGTTTGTGAGATATTATAGATTGTAATATAGGATAGAATAATATACTGTGGATCAAGTCATATCAATGAGATTCATTAGGTATATACCTATGGTAAACATTTAGTAAATTGTATTGATGCTAAATAATGCTTATTATGTTCTGTTGTAAGACAGACCTTTCTAGTAATATAAAACTACCCACAACATTGATATTTAATATAAATTGGCTGTACCACTGTTTGTTAATTATTGTTATATATATAGTTATTGAAAAGAATGATCAAGAGTTTTATTGCCCGTTCTTTCTCTTGGTTCTATGTCTTTGCTTTGCGAACTGGGTTGTAAATGTAAATGTAGAATCACGACGTAATCTAAAGATATATCCTTGTGCCAAACTGAATAAATGAAAGTATGATTTGATAGTTGTCTCTTTTATTTATCAAAACTGTCTCTGCACTATAGGAAGCTTCTCTGATTCTGACACACGCGACAACATATTTATACGAATAGTAGATCTTTATATCTACTATTCGTATAAATAAGTTGTCGTGTGCACAGAGCTTTATCATTTTACTATCGACGCTTAAATCGAGTTGCAGTGTGCACGATTACTTAGCAACTCCTTGAGGACACTTAGATTTTCTATCTAAGTGTCCTCAAGGAGGCTGTAGACAAACTTGCAAGTTACAGATACTGATATATTGTAATGAATGGCGTCTTTGCATTGTGTTGTTGCTTTAATCGCTCTTGTTGTGAACATGACTGTTTTGAAATGATGATATAACTTTTCTTCCTATTTCACAGTGTATGAAATTCTTGTTTACTTAATACTGGACCGATTTAAAACAAGATTGTTTTGATATAATATAACATTTTCATTAGGTATTTTTCTTTCGTTGTGTAACTAGCCGTGAGTTGTTTGAAGTCCTGCCTCGCCTTACCAAGTCGTAAAATTTGTTGTAAGTTGGTTACCTTTTAGCAGAAGAGTACTTCATAAGTATTGAAATTTGATAGTAACTTCAGACGAATTCTATTTTCTATGTGTGGCAATTCAATTGACCCACAATTAAATGTGTGTAGCACCAGTTGTATGTAACTTTCGCGATAAACAAGAAATCCTGTAAATATTAGCATTATTTTGTAGAAGTTGTTTTAAATTATAGAGTTTGGCTTAACTTATCTGGTCACTTTTCATTGATTTAGTATTTTACCGCGCAAACCTAACAGCCAGACATATTTACGCTTGCATTTCCCATACTCTCCAATCAATCAAAACATCGGACGATATATCTAATGAACAGATTAAGTAACGCGATCGGTTCTCATTTGGCAAACGGAACGTAATGTTTTGTAACTCGCCATTAGGATAATAAAGATAAAGATAAAGATTTTTTTATTCTGGCTCACACATAAAAGACATAAATATGAACATAAAAAGAAACAATTTATATAAAGTAGATAAATATAAAATTAAGAAAAGAAATGTAAATCAAACAAAAACTTTCAAGTAAAGAAAACAATAAAAAACATAAAGAAATACATGACAAAACAAAATAAAGACTGAAGACAGAAGTAAGTTATTGCGTGCAGCCAAAAATGGACCTGGTTCGGCATAAGCTAGGCGAAAGCCCGGCACCGATTTTCAACCAGGCCCTCCGGTGAGTCACGCATGTGATACCAGTAAAAGATAGCAAAGATAGGTATACATATTACATTAAAAACATAAACATCACAAGCAGAACCAAATAAACTAAAAATAAATAAGTACATATGATTCGTATTTAGATAAAGTAGTATAAGTATATACAATATACCTACCTACATAAATATTAACTAATACATATAGTCATAAAAGTGTTAAATAGTATATTTACATAAATACATAATATGTACATTAAAAGTGCTGTGCGATGTACTAGCGGCTCGCGCGCCGTGATCTTTCGGCGCCAGAAAGGCGGGGCGGCGGGTGGCGCGGGCGTGTTGTAAACAAAGCCTTTGCCACTCGCCAGTCGCCGTATCACCACTGGCAAATCTGCTTGTACCTGCATAATGAATGAACGGCGCTGAGCCATTTTAGCGAGTAACTGTGGAACAGTTGACGGATGGTATGATCAATAAATTGTATAGAATAGTTTACTAATCTCTTCTCTTAATCACAATTCTATTTGTGGATAACAGGAAGTGTTGTCTCGTGCGGGACTAAACCCACGAAACTCGGCATAGTACTAAGCTGAGAGGGGACTGCTAAAACAATTACGCCATATGCGCAAAAGCCCCCGACATGATCCAACGATTCTTGTTCCGAGACAGGAACCGGGCCCGACAGAGTTACTTGCTCTCAAAAGCACGCTATCGCTCCGATACTGCTGTTGTACTAAGTTTATACATTTAAGACACTAAGTAACTCTTACAGCTTCGTGATAACTAGTTTATCGGACCTGGAAATATAAAGATATGAGAGATATTTGGTGAAGCCACTGACGTTTATATTCAATTTGAGTATAAAAACAGGTGTATTTCCTGATTTATTTAAAAAAGCCTTAATTCATCCTATATATAAAGCGGGGGATGTAGATCGTGTAAATAATTATAGGCCTATATCTGTCTTACCTTGTTTGTCTAAAGTTTTGGAAAGAATAATTAACAATCGGCTAAAGAAATACTTGGAAGAAAACAACATACTTTCTAACAACCAATATGGCTTTAGAAACAATAGGTCCACAAACGACGTAGTTTTTGAACTAACTAATCACATCGTAAAGGCTTTAGATAAGAGAAAGAAAAGTGTTGCAATATTTTTAGACTTAGCCAAGGCCTTTGACACAGTCTCCATTCCCAAGCTGATCGATAAATTGGAGCGTATTGGAGTAAGAGACCGACAGCTAAAGCTTTTCGAAAGCTATTTGACAAACCGGACACAGTGCGTAAAGATCAATGACTACGTCAGCAAAGAGCTTTCTATTGGTTTTGGTGTACCGCAGGGAAGTATCCTTGGACCCACGCTCTTCTTTGTTTACGTCAATGACATGTGTAAACTTAAAATTTGTGATGGCAAATTATTAGCGTTTGCAGATGACACCGCACTTATTTTTACAGGTGAGACGTGGGACCGGGTCTTCGATGCGGCACAAACTGGTTTCAATATAGTAACTGAGTGGCTAGCAGATAATACATTATATCTCAATGTTGACAAAACTAAAACTATTAAATTTAGCCTAAAAAGATCGACCAATACAAATATTGACCGATCTATTACTGCCCATAACCACAGAACTGATAGCCGCTTAACATGCACTTGTCCTAGGTTGCATAATGTCTCTAGTATAAAGTACTTGGGAGTAATTATTGACGACACGTTGAGTTTTGCCCCGCACATTGACCAACTTACGGGGAGAATTCGTAAGCTTATATACATTTTCAAACACCTGAGACATGTGGCAAAACCAACAGTTCTAAAAAGCATATATTACGCTCTGTGCCAGTCCATCTTAGGGTACTGTATTCTATCTTGGGGTGGGGCTTGTAAATCATCCTTGATAAAACTTGAGCGAGCACAGAGAGCCGTACTAAAAGTAAGTACTTTTAAACCTTTTCGATTTCCCACCAAAGAACTGTACGAATATTGCGAAGTTCTAACAGTGCGGCAGCTGTTCATACTACAAATAATAATGAAGCAATATTCAATGCGCGTACAATGCGGGACATCATCACCATCCTTACGACGCAAATTGCGTACGGTCAAGCTAAAGTCAGCCGATAGCCATAGGACAACTTTCACCAAACGGTTCTACTATTTCCTAGGACGATATATTTAGAACAAAATTAATAAATCATTAAATACACTTAGACAATAAATATCAATGTAAAACTAAAGTAATAAAATGGCTCCAGAAACTTTCCTATGACGACACAGAAAAACTTATTCGTCTAGCAATCTGAGAAACTATCTTTTTTTTACATATCTACAACTATATTAATCTCACGCAGATTCTCTCCCAATAGTCTGTACACACACACGGCACACACATTTACACATACACACACACACTTACACTCATACGCACATCTACACATACACACACACACACACACTTACATTCAATATTACACGCAACATTTATTATGTATATAACAGGTTTACTAAATCTTTCACAAAAAAGGTTACAACTGTCGGAAAAGTAAATACTATAGGTAGGTCTAGTTTCTTATGTAACCAGTAGATTTTTACCTAGTATACTGTGAAAACAGAAGGTTGCTGGTACTTATAGCTCAGGATTTCCTATTTTAAGTACCAGAAGAACATAATAATTGATATTCTCTGTACCTACATTAGTACCTACTTGTACTTTTGTGCTAATAAAGAATTTTATTATAATTTTTTTATTATTATTATTATATTGAGAGAGAGAGAGAGAGAGAGAGAGAGAGAGATTTTGATTTACTTTACAAAGCACAGTGTAAAAAATCGTGTTCATATTCGACTGTACGAATAACTGTGCCTTGTGGGTTAAATGCGCATACAAGATAACTCTGTGCGATTTTAGAATTTATTGTGGGTGGAAATCAAACCCAAGAACTCGGTCTTAAGAAATTGATTGCTATATTTGTAGTAACTTAGAAATATAACGCATTTCCATTTTAGAATCGTATTTAATGATCAGTGCCTTTCCTCTAGATGTAATGCCTAAGTAAATAGTTATAAGTTTTTAATTTAAATCATAACACGCCTTAATTCAGTTCACCTGTTAGTTGGCTCGCATCTTGTAGCTGAATTTTAAACGAGCGCCTCAAACCGATTGAGTTAAATTTTGGCATGCGACGCGAAAGTTTGGAACAGTAGATACCAATTAAGTGTATATAAAACTTTAATTACTTACTTTGAAAAAAAATAATTGCATAGGTTATGCCTATTTATGCAAATAGTTCTACAAGGACTAGATAAAAATTTTACACTAATAATCGTACTAATATTATTAATGTGAAAGTTTGTGAAGATGTATGTATAGATGGATGGATGGATGGATGGATGTTTGTTACTCTTTCACGCAAAAACTACTGAACAGATTTGGATGAAACTTTACAGAAATATAGTTTATACATCAGAATAACACATAGGCTGCAATTTATAAAGATTTTGTATAATGTTGCCATAATATAAGGAAAATTATCAACTAAGTCGGCAAAAATCCTGAGCTCTGAAAGCTATCTTCGCGTGCGTTGCCTTTTTTTTTTTTTATTTCTGCCGAACAAATTGACTCCATGCTGCCTGATGTTAAGCAGTCAGTGAAGTCCCATAGTGATGGCCATCATCCCAGCAACCAGCATGGTATTATGGCATGATGGCCCTCACCTTGACGGCCTTGAGTCAAGCTTTTTCACGCCCCGCTTAAAGGACCCGGGATCATAAGTGGAGGGAAACACGTGCACTGGTAAAGAGTTCCACGTCTTAATCGTACGGCAGAGATAGGAGGCGCCGAACCGTTTGGTGCGTGACGGTATCTATTCTACCGTGTAAGAGTGGCACCTCAACCCAGCACGTGTCGTTGGGGGTAGGAAAGGAGAGGGTGGGATTAGTTGAAAGAGCTCTTCGGAGCACTCACCGTGATAGATGCGGTAGAAGACAGCCATTGAGGCCACGTCTCTGCATAATTGCAGTGACTCAAGAGTCTTAGTGGTCTCTGGATCCCCGATGATACGGACAGCACGCCGCTGCAAGCTATCGAGGGCGTCCAATAAGTACTGAGCGGAGCCCTTCCAAAGGTGAGAGCAGTATTCCACGCAGGAGCGAACCTGGGTCTTGTATAACAGACACAACTGCTCCGGCGTGAAAAACCTCCTCACCTTGTTCAGGACTCCGAGTTTCCGAGATGCGGATTTGATGACACCCTCGATGTAGTTCTTTTGGTTGAGATTTCTGCGTATGTCCATACCCAGGATATTGAGGCTGTCTTGAATCGGTAGTGGAGTGTCAAGAAGAGAGGGATGGGAAAGGAATGGAGATACCTTGGCTGAGAATGCGCACACCTGTGTTTTCTTGGCGTTGAACTCGACCAGGTTCTCATCACCCCAATGCGAGATGCAATTCAGAACCCGGTCAAGCTCAGCAACAAGTGTTCGCCTATACTCCTATACTCCTCAGTATCGGCTTGCTTAGCCGCAGCGTGTCCGAGATATCGCCCATGTACAGTACTGTCATCTGCATAGCAATGTATGCTCCCAAAAGTGAGCATATCATTGATATGCAGAAGAAAAAGCGTGGGCGATAACACGGACCCCTGAGGCACACCAGCATTCACCTGGAGAAACTTCGATGACTCACCGTCACAAATGACTCGTATACGGCGCTCATGCAGGAAGCTGGCAACCCAGTTGCACAATCCAGGCGGCAAGCCGTAGGCTGGAAGCTTGGAAAGAAGCGCACGATGCCACACTCTATCGAAGGTTTTGGAGATGTGGAGACTAATAGCCAACGACACCCCATGTCTGTCCATCGCCTCACCCCAAAGGTGAGTGACATACGCTAGAAGATCACCCGTTGATCGTTTCGGTCTGAAGCCATACTGACGATCACTGATGAGAGAGTGATCTTCTAGGTCATTCACCTGGAGAAACTTCGATGACTCACCGTCACAAAGGACTCGTATACGGCGCTCATGCAGGAAGTTGGCAACCCAGTTGCACAATCGAGGCGGCAAGCCGTAGGCTGGAAACTTGGAAAGAAGCGCACGATGCCAGACTCTATCGAAGGCTTTGGAGATGTCGAGACTAATAGCCAACGACTCCCCATGCCTGTCCATCGCCTCACCCCAAAGGTGAGTGACATACACTAGAAGATCACCTGCTGATCGTTTCGGTCTGAAGCCATACTGACGATCACTGATGAGAGAGTGATCTTCTAGGTAGCGAACGAGTTGGTTGTTGATAAAACGTTCAAACACCTTGCAGAGGATAGGGGTGATAGCAATGGGTCGATAGTTGCCCGGATCAGAACGATCTCCTTTCTTGGGAATCGGTTGTACGTTCGCCTCTTTCCAAGCCTGCGACACTACGCCAGAGGCATATGATAGGCGATACAGGCGTGTAAGCATTGGAGACAACTCGGCTGCGCATTTCCGAAGCACAACCGCTGGAATTCCGTCAGGTCCACTGGCTTTCCGAACATCGAGAGATCGCAGTGTCGCGCGGACATCGCGACTAAACTCTCTATGAAAAAATCAAAGATGGCTGTCACCGCAAAAATGGCGGATTACATATTTTCCACAAATACCTCAATATGGGTATCAAATCAGGGTCACCAAGTCAGGGTGCTCCGCGGAATCTGGCCCGTCAGAGCCGGCCGCGTCTGGCTCGGGGGCTGGCCCGTCAGCCGAGGGTAACTCGGAAGATGAGAGCCTGCTCTTGAGTCCGGTGCGGCGGGACGACGGGGTGGAGGCTGGAGACATCCTGGCTGGCCTAACGCAGCTGAAGGTTGGGGAGGAGGGAACATCACCCACAGATGAACCCTCTGCCTAGTGACGTCAGCTGCCTACAAATCAACCTCCATCATAGCCAAACGGCCACTGCGCAACTGCGCAAATGGATGGAGGTCCAACATTCAGCCATCGTGCTCATCCAGGAACCTTGGATAAGGGGTGGCCTCATTAGAGGCCTCTCTAGCCTGGGAGGTAAGATTTACTCTTCTACTGACCACACACATCCAAGAACCTGCATACTTACAACTAAAAACATCAGAGCCCAAGCTTTAATGGAGTTCTGTTCCAGAGACATCACAGCAATACAAATCGAAATAATACAGCAGCCAAGGAGTATAGCGGTCGTTTTTGCATCGGTCTACATGCCCGAGGCCGAAGACCCGCCTCCGTTCGACCTCACGCGTCTGGTTAACCAGTGCGAGAGAACCAATATGGAGGTCGTAATAGGAACGGACTGCAATGCCCACCACCAAATGTGGGGCATGGACTGCAACAATAACAGAGGTATGTCATTGGTTGAATTCACCACTAATCTTACCCTATTAAACAAAGGTACGGAGCCCACTTTCGTCACTAAACGTAGTCGGACAGTTATCGACTTAACTCTCGCAACAGAAGGAGCGGCTGAACGCATCAAGGGATGGCACGTCTTGAAAGAGGCATCATGCTCAGACTACAGATGGATCAGCTTCTCCATAAAAGTCGATATATAGCCCACACAGCCCCGCAGGAAACCACACAACACTGACAAAGCAAAGTATGTCCTACTACTTAAAGATAAACTTACCCTTACGGCCACGCCGCCGGTACTGGGTGACACTGTACAGATCGACGATCAGGTATGAATACTGACGCAGTCGATGCTAGACAGCTATTATGCAGCTTGCCCGAAAACCACTCCGCCTTCAACCCCGGGGAAACAACCCTGGTGGGGCGCCGAACTTGAACGTAACCGCAAGAAGGTAAGAAAGTCTCTAAATAGGGCAATGAACACAAGCGCGGACGCAGATTGGGACGCTTATAAAGCGGCCAAATCAGACTACAGGAAATGCCTCAGATTCAGACGCACCATGGGATGGAGAAAATTCTGTGGGAGCATTGAATCTTGCCAACAAGCAAACCGGGTAAGGAAACTACTGGCCCAGCAACCAACGGTTGCACCAGGTACTCTCCGTAAACCGGATAACACATACACCACATCGGAGGAGGAGACAAGACGCGTCCTACTCGAAACACACTTCCCAGGCTGCGTCCTCACCCCGGTAATAACGTGGCACGATACACCAACAGTGGCGACCGAACACGAATGGAGACACGCAAACAACGTGGTCACAGAAGAAAAACTCCGATGGGCCATCGATAGCTTCCACCCCTTCAAAGCAGCCGGACTGGATGGCATCTTCCCAGGGTTATTACAATGGGGAGGAGAACCTGTCCTTAAAAGACTCCTGGCAATTATGAGGGCTAGCCTGGCCCTCAGATATGTACCGAAGAGGTGGAGGGAAGTCAAACTAATCTTCATACCAAAACCAGGCAAAACAGACTATACCCATGCAACGTCCTTTAGACCAATAAGCCTCACCTCCTTCATGCTTAAAGCCTTGGAAAGGCTTTGCGAGAGGGAACTAAGAAGTGGGGCTCTTAAGCACCTACCCTTACATGCCAACCAACATGCATACAGCTCAGGGAAATCGACGGAATCGGCCATACGTCAGGTCGTGAACCAGATAGAAGCTGCTATACAACAAAAAAGCATCTGCCTGGGCACCTTCATCGACATAGAAGGAGCCTTCGACAAGACAAACTTTTCCAGCATAAGCAACGCCCTAGCCAGGCATGGTGTGGACCAGATGCTCATACAGTGGATCCAAAACATGCTCAGCAAAAGGGTAGTGCGCCTTTAAGGCGACACTCAGACAGCCTTGATAACTAAAGGGTGCCCGCAGGGAGGTGTACTCTCCCCGCTATTGTGGAACTTAGTCATCAATGAACTCATAGACAAACTCAACGCGAGATACTTCTATACAATAGGTTATGCAGATGATCTAACCATACTCACCTCAGGTAAGGTAACCAGTACAGTGTACGACCTAGCCCAACAAGCCCTACGCATAGTAGAGTGGTGGTGTAATGAGTACGAATTATCTGTAAACCCGACCAAGACCGAACTAGTTATGTTCACACACAAACGCGCGCTGGGTACTTACCGATTGCCCAGGTTATTTGATACAGAGCTTAAGCTGTCTACTGAGGTCAAGTACCTGGGCGTCACTCTCGACAGCAAATTGACATGGAACAGCCACATGGAAAATAAGCTCAATAAAGCCAGCATCATCTTCTGGCAGTGCAAGAAGATGATAGGTAACGCTGGGGCCTATCCCCCAAAATTGTCTTATGGCTCTATAAGACAATAATACGTCCGATGGTAAGCTACGGCGTAGTAGTGTGGTGGCCTCGGACCAACCTAATAACGGCCGCCAACAAGCTTCAAAAGCTTCAAAGTCTTGCATGCCTAGCGGCCACGGGCTGTATGAAAACAACGCCAACAGCGGCACTTGAAGTGTTGCTGGACCTGCCTCCATTGCACCTGTTCATACAACAGGAAGCAGCGATGTCGGTGGTCCTGTTAAGAGCTCTGAAGCTCTGGAAAGACACTAACACACCGCACACTCACACACTAACAACTTAAATACTTTAAAGAAGTTCCTATCACACAAGCCATTGGCGACCGTATACCGAAGCAATTTGTTTTCGACAAGAAATACAAAATCAAATAGAAATATAAAATAGCAACTGTACGAGGACCTACACGAAAGAGCAGTTAACCACAACGAGCTCACGATCTTCACAGATGGGTCTAAAACAGATACAGGTACGGGTTCAGGAGTATTCTCCGAGGACCTAGATATCATCGCACACAACATCGCAGCACCGCTGGGAGCCTACAACACGGTCTACCAGGCCGAATGTTTTGGCATAATCCTCGCTGCCACAGCAATCATGGCACGTGAGGTAAGGGAACGATCCATTAGGATCCTCTCAGATAGTAAGGCTGTCCTCTCAGCCCTCAAAAGCCATACTATCACCTCGGCACTCACGCTTGAATGCCACCAGAAACTAACAGAGGTAGGTAAATTACACAAATTAACACTGCAATGGATCAAGGGCCACAGTGGCTCAAGAGGGAATGACGCAGCCGACGTACTTGCCAGAAGAGGGGCCACTTTAGAGGTGGTGGGACCCGAGCCCATTATTCCCCTCCCTTCTGGTTTTTATCGCAACCTGGTAAGATATAGGACCAGGACCAAACACAACCAGTCCTGGATTGGTATTGAAATATGTAGGCAGGCCAAGGAGGCTCTTCCCGCAGTAGACGGTAAGATAGCCAAACAAATCCTCCGGCTGTCCCAACAACAACTACGGACAGTCACGGCCACCTACACAGGACACGGATTCTTTAATAAACACCTATTTACTATAGGTATCACCTACAGCCCGCTGTGCAGGGCCTGTATGGCAGCAGACGAGACGGCAGCCCACCTGCTCCTCGACTGCCCTGAGGTCGCACAGTACAGGCAGCAGTACCTGACCAGATACAGCACCCTGAGGGAGGCCGTGGGCCACATCAAGAGTCTGCTGGCCTTCCTCGAAGAGCTGGGGTGGCTCGAATGACGACACCATTCCCACCCGCACGCAAAATACACGCCAAGACGTGGAGTTGCGGAAACAGCCCGTGCCATCAAGTATGGGTATCAAATGAAAGGGCTTGATTGGTAGAATAGAGCTCACTATGAAAAATCCAAGATGGACGCCGCCACAAAATAACGGATTACCTATTTTCCACAAATATCTCAATATGGGTATCAAATGAAAGGGCTTGATTCGTAGAATAGAGCTCATTATAAAAAATCGAAGATGGCTGTCACCGCAAAAATGGTGGATTACATATTTTCCACAAATACCTCAATATGGGTATCGAATGAAAGGGCTTGATTGGTAGAATAAGGCTCACTAAGAAAAATGCAAGATGGCTGCTGCCACAAAATTGCGGATAACTTATTTTCCACAAATACCTGAATATGGGTATCAAATGAAAGGGCTTGATTCGTAGAATAAAGCTCACTATGAAAAATCTAAGATGGCTGTCGCTGCAAAATTACGGATTACATACATATTTTCCACAAATACCTCAGTATCGAATGAAAGGGCTTGATTGGTTGAATAGAGCTCACTATGAAAAATCCAAGATGGCCGCCGCTACAAAATGGCGGATTACATATTTTCTACAAATAATAATATAATAATAATAATATTCTACCACATACACACATCACCATCTAGTCCCAAGCTAAGCAGAGCTTGTGTTATGGGTACTAGATAATGGATAAACATACATATATACTTGTTTTTTTTTTGTAAATACATACATACTATACATAGAAACACCCAGACCAAACAAAATGGCGGATAACATATTTTCCACAAATACCTCAATATGGGTATCATATGAAAGGGCTTGATTGGTAGAAAAGAGCTCGCTATGAAAATAGAAGGAGAAGTATCAACTAACAACAAAACTAAAAACTTGAAAATAAAATTAACTAAAAGAAAATAATTTTGGGCGTAGTGCATCCAGAGTAAATATTATGATAGAAAAGACAATGGGCAAAAATGTATGGGACCTGGGACCACCCTTCAATAGTAATAAGGTGTATGTCATTGGATAGGTCTTTTTAATAGAAACAAGATTTATTATGACGGCTTTGTTGTCACAGTTGTCCGTTCCAAGATATATGACATACAAGTTTCGATAAAAGTATGTTGAAAAAAGCGTTTATTATAGTGCTTAGTACTATATAATGTTTTATTTTGCAAACTGACTCGTTTTCGCGCCTGCCCAAGCGCTTAGGAACAGTGCGGGGTGCCCCCCCTCCCCTCCAAACCGATTACTTGGAGCTAGGCCGAGTGACGCCCGCCGTGCGGTGGTAGTTATAGAATTGGGACATAAATATATATTTTAGTATTATGACGTTCGAAAAGAGCTTAGATTTATATCTTTAATATTTTTATCTTTATCTTATCTTAATCTTTCAACTAACTACTCACAAAACATAATTACATAATATTGCTTTGTTGCGACGTGAAGGGCGGACAAACAAACAGACTTTCGCATTTATAATATTAGTATTGATAACCCTTTAGTTTCCTAAAAGTTGCATTCCGCACCGTACCAACCGCTTGGGCAGACGCGAAGATAAGTGAGTTTGCAAAATAAAGCATAATAATAAAATAAAAGTACTCATCATCATCAGCCTTTAAAAGTCCACTGCTGGACTAAGCCTCTCCTGTGAAAGGAGGAATTGGTCTACTATACCACGCTGGCCAAACAGGTTGGTATAGGGTTTGTATCAAGTTTTCTTTCTCTTACAGTGCTGTTCTCTGCATAATATGCTCCCTCTGTCTGCTCTTACGACACCCATGGGATGATATGGGGTGGTGACATTCCGTATTCTTAATCCGTCACCACGCGGATGGTAATAAAAGTACTAAGCACCATGAAAAGAATGCTTTTTTCAACATATTTTTATCGAAACTTGTATGTCATATATCTTGGAACGGACAACTGTGACAACAAAGACGTCATAATAAAAGTTGTTTCTATTAAAAATACCTATCCAATGACATAAATCTTATTGCTATTGGAAGGTGGTCCCAATCTGCCCATACTCCTTTCACTAATCAAACGATTTTATATTTGTCTGATCAATACCCCAGATTGATGAGAAGATTGGTGCGATCTGGTAGCTAGGACTTACCGAATTACATTACTTCGTCGTCATCAGCCCATAACAGTCCACTGCTGGACTAGGCCTCTCCTTTGAAAGGAGGAATTGGCCTACTATACCACGCTGGCCAAACGGGTTGGTATAGGGTTTGTATCAAGTTTTCCTTCTCTTACAGTGCTGTTCTCTGCATAATATGCTCCCTCTGTCGGCTCTTACGACACCCATGGGATGATATGGGGTGGTGACATTCCGTATTCTTATTCCGTCACCACACGGACAGTACATTACTTACTTATTATTTTATATTGACTTACATTATATGGCTATACGAATATACAATAAAATACCGAAAAATATCAAAAGCGAAACAAAATTTCATACATTTAAAAATAAAATAAAAGAATTTCTATTAAAAAACTGTTTCTATTCTGTTGAAGAGTTCTTGGTAAAAGTTAAAAACTGTAACTGAAAAATAATATAAGTTTATATATAATATATATTAATAAGGCAATCTACAGAGCCAACATGAATAATAGGTACAACTAATAAATTGTATAAAAATGATACATGTTTGTAAAAATTAATATTATGATTTGTCCTCAAATTTGCTATACCTGTAAAAGGTTGCTAAGTTGTAAGCACATAATGTATACCAAGTAAGACCATAAACTGTACACTTAGTTTGCAAATAAACATCTTTGAATCTTTGAATCTTTGAATTACTTATTAGCTTTAGTACATAACCCAACTACATCATTTTTATTGTAATAAAACAGTATAACATAAAAAAATATTTATGTTTTTTACAATGCTAATTCTAGATCATGAGCAGAGCATGTATAGATGTTTGTTACTCTTTCACGCAAAAAGTACTGAACGGATTTGGATGACACTTTACAGTAATATAGTTTATACATCAGAATAACATATAGACTACAATTCATTAAGAATTTTTTATTGTGTAATTTGGACAAAATATAACGAAAAGTATCAACTAAGTCGGCAAAAATCCTGAGCTCTGAAAGCTATCTTCGCGTGCGCTGCCTAAACCGTTGAAGTTCCCTTGAGAATTGTCTCATTGTTCATTGGAACGGTGATATTGTTTATCTTAAAAAGTTCTAAATGAAAGTCCGCGACAGCATATGTGTCCTTCATGTGGAAGCCATGCTCATCCTTTTATGTGGAAGCCATTATATACTAAAAAGTAAATCCGTAATTTTTTTTTTTTTCCTTCTTTACAATGCTCATATGAGAGCAGTTATCAAATTGCTTTTAAAATCAATAGATTTTTGTTCTTCAGTATTTAATATAGATGAACTTTGTCTTTTACAGTAAGTAGTTTGGATGAATAGATTAAAGGTTATCACAATGTAATTGACCTAAGCGGAGCGTTATCAAAAGCGCTTACTATGAGTTGGCTCGCTTAAGAGCAGCGGTGGGGCGGAGGAGTGGCCTGATATATACTTTTTAGTAACCTTTCAGTTTATATTTTTGCTGCTGCCGTTATTCGCAGTAGGTACATATTAGGCTCTTCAGTAACTTCAAAAGCATACGTATATACTAATCTTTACCTCTAGTTTGACCATTACGAAAACGTTTTATCTGTTTATTTGTATGCTTCACGGCTAATACGCTTAGCCGTTTGTTATGAAATTATATGGATAGTCTGAAACCTGGGGCAAGTACTTACTTAGGCTACTCTTTACTCTTTATTAAAATATCATGCGGGTGAAGCCGCGGGCGAAAGCTAGTAGTATCACAGTCAAATAATCCATACAGTCGTTCGACGAACGCGTCTAGACGGGTCAATCGTGCGGGGGCCAAGAGGTGAGACGCGGGAAGAGCGGTACCTAGTTACGTATATCGCCTTAGTTCCTAACTAGGTACATGTTTTTGGGGGCTGGCACGTGCTTGTTTTTTGTTCGTTACTTATTTATTTGCTTATGAATATTAATTAAGATGGTGCATACGACTTGTGATGTGAGACATTGAAATTATTTATGCTGTTTAAAGTTTTAAATAAATAAGGATTTAAAAAATCTGCGATTTCATCTATTTACTTATACCAAAAAAGAAAATTTCACTAATTATAATTATTTATATTATTTTGAAATGTATGTACCTACCTATAACCACTTAAAATAATGTGCACATTCCTACTAATCTACTAACTTCTTACAATATCTCATGTCTGGCCAAATCTTAATATATAAAATCCTTGCGTTACTGACCGACTGACAGACACGCTACAGACGAAACTATTGGGCGCAGGAAGTTGAAATTTCGCATGTACATATGTTCCTTGGGGACTGTAGGGGTGTACTAAGCAGGGATTTCCCGAAATTCCCACGGGATCGGCCTAAACGGGTAAATTTAAAAAAAATGCAGGCGTAGCTGCTGGCGTCCTCTAGTCACAGAATAAAGTAGCAATTATTGTACGTAAACAACATGGCAGACGTAAGAAAATATGCGTTGTAAGGTAATATTCGATTCTGGTGTGATTTTAATTTCATTCAATAAGTACCTAGTACCTTCGCATTAGGTAAGTACCTATCACATATTATTATGTATCTTGGTAACGGCGCATCCTAGCTCAAAAATAACCATATTTTTGGCCCCCTTTTATAAACCCCACACATGTTCTCCGTAATCTCATAGCCCGGTCACCCATCCATAAAATGACCGTGATGTCTATTGCTTTACCTTAACGTAGTTTGCACGAAAAAAATCTGCAAAATACTTCATATCGAAAACATAGGCTCTGCAAGCTGATCCCAAGGTTACACATCCATTAAATCACCGCTATGTCAATCGCTTTATATTAACTTGGTTTGTACGAAAAACGCTTTATATTCTTAACCGCCTCCCACGAAACCTGCGTGATGAAATAGGTGCTGACTGACACTTTGTATGCAAATCTGTCACCGCACGAAAAATGCAACGTGTTTTATAATAATTATTTATCGTTAATTATTGTACGTATATAATTAACTAGCTGTTTCCCACGGTTTCACCCGCGTCCTGAGGGAACTTCTTCACGTACCCGGTTATTTTTAGCCTAAGTTACACCTTGGTACATCAGGCCAGTGAGGGTCACGTCAAAATAGGTCCAGCCGTTCTAGAGATTAGCGAGAACAAACAGACAGACAGACAAAAATTGTAAAAAAAATCATTTCGGTGTATGTACCGTGTATACATCCATATGCATTTAGTAAAAAGCGGTTATTTTAATATTACAAACAGACACTCCAATTTTATTTATATGTATAGATAAGTGATTTACACTATATTATTCATGTAGCGTAGCAATTGTTATATTTTTCTAAAATAAATAGACGGTGTTTGAATAAGTAGGTATTGTTTACATGTGGCAGCCCTAGCCTACTTACCCTTGTCTAGACATTGTCGGCTTTTTCTACGAGATCAAAGGCGTCAAACTACTGTATGTCTTTATACTGTGGTAGTATTATAAATGCCAAAGTGTGTCCGTTTGATTTTGTGTCCTTTTTTCACATCGCAACGTAGTGATGGTACTGAAATATTTTGTGTGGAGTTAGTTATGAGGCTGAAGAGTAACATGTTCAAATTCAAATTCAAATCATTTATTGCAAATGGTGGCATGTAGGTTAGTTTATCGGTTATATATGTCACCATGCCCACGCAGGCGGTGCCGGTGTAGCGGCTGTAGTGCCTACCTTAAATGCAATTGTATTTTCAAATGTATTTTCTAAATTATACCAATACCAATGAATACAGATTTTACATAGAAGCGCACTTTTTAAGGATTTCTTGTGTTGATGCCAAGTGTCTCCAGTTTAGTTCGTAGGTGACGCCGCTGGCGGCGCTGGCGTCGTTCTCCGTCTCTCTTGCTCTGGTGGTTAAGATACACTGGAGGAACGTTCGTCTCTCTTGCTCTCGTAGAGACAGCTGTCACAACGCGACTGCCATGCCACCAAGCGGAAATTTGAGTCGCAGAAAAATTGCCTTCAAAGCGCCTAGATATGAAATGCGCCTCTATGTAAATATCTGAGATCTTTGCCTATACTATTCGATAGATACGTCACAGGCAATTTCTCAATAAAGAGAAGGTGATTTACATTGATCGGCACCACCTACATGACATTCTTACGGTTAAAATAATCCCAATCGGGAATCAGGAATCGGGGATACAGGTGATACCTGAGCAAGTTTTGGTATATAATTCACGCGGGTGAAGCTCCCGATAAAGTCAAATAATAAATAAATACTAATCAGAAAAATATGCCACGAGACCGCTTTTCTGCAACCAGGGCCGTGGGACCGCTACCGCGTTTTATGACGTGACAGATAACATTCTTTCTGCACAGGATCGGGGTATGTGCACTTTACTAGTTCTACTAGACTTTTCGCGTGCTTTTGAAAGTATACATATTTCCTTGCTTCTTTCAAAATTAAATTACTATGGCTGTGACAACAGAACGGTCAATTGGTTCCATAGTTATCTGTCACACAGTGGGCAGACGGTGGAGGTGCGTCGTCAGTCTGATGGTAAAATGGTAGTCTCAGATTACAGTCCGCTCGTGAGGGGTGTTCCACAGGGATCAATCCTGGGACCTTTACTCTTTATCATGTATTGTGCTGACATAACTAACTGCATAATTAATTCACAGTATCACATCTACGCTGATGACATTCAGGTGTATGTGTCTTTTAAGCCTAGTCAGTATCCTATGGCTCTAGAGAGTTTAAAGCAGGACCTCGATAGAATTGTGGAGTGGGCTGAGAATAACTCCTTGATGCTGAATCCAAAAAAGACAAAATATATGATTTTTGGTACACAAAACCAACTCCGTTCATTACCGGTCTTAGGGGAGGTAGTTGAGAGAGTGAGTGAAGCCCGTAACCTAGGTCTGAATATTGACTCGAATCTAAGATACTAGAAACATATCGCTGAAGTAGTACGTAACTGTTTTTACATGTTGCGTATCCTTTACAAAATGCGACCATATTTATCCGAAGATTTGCGAGTACGATTGGTCGAATCGTTAGTTCTCTCCAAATTGAATTACGCGGACACTGTGTATGGACCACGTTTGCTGGCTCGCACGGATCGTTTGATCCAGAGAGTCCAGAACGCCACCGCTCGTTACTGTTTCGCAATAAGACGTAGAAGTCATGTAACGCCTTTTTTGAATGATAGAAATGATAAGTTCATACTTAAAATGAAATCACGGCGTAAGCTACACTTGGCATCCCTTATGTTTGGTGTCGTTCATTACCAGCAGCCAGTCTATCTTTTTAACAAAATTAGATGGGTTACGAGCAGATGCGACTGTGCTAGCAGGCTGTGTTCGCAACAGCTTTCCATATTGCCTCATAAAACAGCAGCATTTAGAGGTAGCGTCCGTTATGCGGCTTCTAAAATATGGAATAATCTGCCCCCGCCTATAAGATCTCTTAAAACAATTGGCACTTTTAAAATTCACCTGCGGAGATATCTTATTGACGCACAGCGGAAGCAAGGTATGGCCAATTCAAACTCGTCGCATATATGATACCTTGCTGGAAATGGAGCTACGCGTGGATATAAGTATTGGTTGTGTTTCTGCATGTGTGTGTGTGTGTTTATGTGTGTGTTTTGTATGTATGCGCGCGCGAGCGCGAACTAGGAATGCCAATTTATTAGTCTATTCAACTGCGATGTACTTGTACTGAATAAAAAAAAAAGAACAAACAAAATACTTCTAGTACATATTACGTGGCTGATGTGTACTGCAGATTGGTAGCTGTGTGCCCGTGGTGTTTGGTGGTTGTGTTCACAGACTTTTTCTTCACTAAGAGCGTTGATTGTCTTACCCATCACAAAGCAGGCGGGGTGGGGTGACCTAAAAGTATTAAAGTATAAAAGATATAGGAACCTAGTAATTTTGGTATCGATACGTGTAAATATATGCTTATGTCATGATCATTGTGTGAACATTTATGTACTTACTTATGAAAAGTTTTATAACTGACACGATATATATATATTTTCTCGCTATGTTTGTGTTGCAATTTATGTAATTATTGTTAGCTTTTATAGACACTTACCTATAGAGTGCGGCCATCGTGCTATGTCAGGTGTAGATTTCCTTGCTTAATAAGCTTTTCATACCGGTCAATTGTGCAAGGCAATGAGATTGGAGCCACTTAGGTAACGCTTACTTTAAGGCAATAATGTAACGTCATTTACAAACTCGTAATGTTTTGTCATTGCACTACGATCTCGTGACTGTACAGCGCAGTGCGTGTGCGCGCCGCACGTGCGATGAGCAGTCTGTCGTAGGAGTGGGCGATATAAATCGTATATAGATATTGAATCTATATATCGATGCAATATCGTAAATCGGATATTGGCCAAATCTAAAACTATATATTTCACGAAACACTATACTGTCAAACATCTAGCGATACGCGTATCACATCGAACAAATGGAATCGTATACGAGCGGTTATACATATTTTGCTTGCCGGCCGACGGCGACGACGCGACGACATAGTGGGAGCGCGAATAAGTAGACTGAAATGGTTGTAAACGGACAGATACTAAGTACGATTCTAAACGTTACATTCTAGGCGTAAATATTATATTGGCATGATTGTTTCATTTTAAACCTTACGAGTAGATAAGTAAATAAATATACAATTTGGTGAGTCTTGAATTATAGTAATATAAATGAAATTAACATAAAATATTGTCATACATAAAGTATGAAGGACGGTTCTTTTAAATTTTGATAGTGTATCACATCATTGATACAATAAAATTAAATATCGCATTAGGTATAAAAACCATAAAAGATATTCGTAGCAATATATCAGAAATACAGCGCATCCGTTGTATCTGACAGTATCTATTAATATATAGTTTCAGAAAATATAGTGTTTCAAAATCCGATATCGAATATCAATATATAGATACGATTTGATATTCATAAAAGGTGAAATTACCCACTCCTAGTCTGTCGGTTGTCTCTTTTTGTCGCCGGTTGACGCGACGTAGACTCCGCCCCAATGCTGCCCGCGCCGCTCGCACCCGCGCTGCTAATGCGTGATGTTGTTTGTTATTGTTACTCTGTACACATTTTAAGTAAGTTTATCTATATATAATAAAATTGTATTTGTCTAGCGTAGGTATCCACTGTTTTGCGCCTTCGTGAGTCACTAGCAGGGCCCCGTAGAATATCAGTGCCAGCGGGTCTGGTGTTATGCTGAACGGGGTCCCATTACTGCCACGACCTGGCCTTAGCGTGTTGTTAATGTTATTTTGTAGCTTTTTAACGATGTTTTTGTTTCTTTTATTATTTTTTAATTTTGCCTATACCTTTCTTTTATTTAAGATGTAATTTGTCTGGTTGTGGCAGAAATAAATCATTTTTCATTTTCTTTTTTTTTCATTTCAGAAAATCCCTCCATCTCAGGCAAAAGACGTCCACGACGGAACATATTCTTGCCCCTAAGCTCTCGACAGTGATAGCCTAGAGACAGCGATAGCCTTGTGTGGAGACTGACAGACTACTACGCAGATGGTCCGGGTTCGAATCCACGGCACGCACCGATGACTTTTCGGAATTTAATACGCACATAACTATGTGCGTATTAAATTCCGACCACACCACACCACACAACACCACACCATACCACACCACACCACACACCACACCACACACCACACCACACAACACCACACACCACACCACGCACCACACCACACCACAACACAACACACCACACACCACACCACACCACACCACTCACCACACCACACCACACCACAACACACCCCACTACACCACACCACACACCACACCACACACCACACAACACACCCCACCACACCACACCACACCACACCACACACCACACCACACCACACCACACGACACCACACCACACACCACACCACACCACACCACACCACACACCATACCACACCACACCACAACACACCACACACCACACCACACCACACCACACACCACACCACACCACACCACACCACACACTACACTACAATACACTACAATACACGAAACGGCCATAGACTCGCCCCCTATTACTTATGTAACGGGTTCTGGTATTAAAACGCAGAAAAGAGGTTCTAGATGCGTTTATTGCCGAGTATTGTCTCACTTCCCTTGCACGAGTATGACCGACCAACAACACGACACTGGCCTGAACACTAAGGCTGCAGTCTCCCGCGCTGTTCCCTCCGGTAGTGTGTAGGCAGGCTGCTCGAAGGCTGCGCGTAGCGGTAGATCCTCGCAGGCCGTTGGTTCAGCTGGCAGACGCCGGCGGTGCGAGTACGCTGAGCAGGGCAGGCCAGACTCTTCGACAGAGGTGACGCCGAAGGCGATGCAGGAAAGTGTAGCGGTCTAGGAGCGTAGCCGGAGTCTTAAAGTGAACCTGGAACCTGAAGGGAAACAGCATTAGGAAAGCCACAACCAATAGAGTCAGGCAGGTGGCGTCAGCCGGCTTCGGCTAGCAGGTAGAGAGATGGGCAGTACGCTATCGCAGTAAATGTAGTGACTTACCCAGCTGCTGGGATCAGGATACACGTAGAATGTATAATTATAGATATAGCGGTATAGAATAGAGTAGTGGTAGTAGGTTAGTATAGAGTAGCGGTGCCGGCCTCTCTGTCGGCCCCTTTATATACTGGGCCCTCCATCAGCGTTGGAGTCCGTTCATGACCATATTTGGTCAAGCTTCGCGAGCGCGGACGATGGCCTTCTCTGATTGGCCGAGCGTATGGGCGGTACTGTGACGCAACCGCGGTAAGTACTGGACATACGTTACAATACCGCCCGCCTTAGGAGAGGATTTTGCGTGACTAACAGGTAAAATCCGACTAGCTGCGCTAGGTCTACGAGTCTGCTACTGTTCAAGCTAAGACAGCATATAGAAAGAAGGAAGGGAAAGTCTTATACGGTTTGTAACAATTGGTTAGGCGTCATAGTGTATAAGTTTTAAGTCCTTTATGTGCCAAAACCCAATAGAATTTCCAGACGCCTCCGACAACTCGTAAATGAGAGGCGACTTTTTATTAATCACTGTGCACTTCACGAATTTAGGGGCTAGTTTCTTACAGAAGGATTTATCCTTGTCGCTCTGATAAAAAGTCCTTTTCCACACAGTGTCTCCCATATTAAACTCAGCTGGTTTACGGCGTAAATTATACGTTTGGGAATTCCTAGCATGAGCTTGAATGAGGAGTGCCTGAACTTTGTCAAATATGCCTGATAAGTGACCTATGTTTTCTGCGTAATCGTCCCTAGGTATGTATACTATATCATCAGCGTCCGTGTCGACATAGTGTGAGCCGCATGGAACTAATTCACGTCCATAGACTAAAAAACTAGGTGTATAGCCCGTGACTTCATTAACTGCAGTATTTAATGCAAACTGCACCTTAGGTAGGAGAGTGTCCCATAATCTCTGGTCATTTCCTACAAACGCCGCTAAGGTAGAACCAATGGTTTTATTATAGCGTTCGACCGTATTCACATGTGGGGAATATTTAGGAGTAAAATGAAGATTAGGGATTTTGTATTTGCGCAACATAGCTTTTAAAGTAGCACTTACAAACTGTTTACCATTGTCCAATATAATTGTAGATGGTATACCATGAACTAAAAATATTTTTTCTTCCAAAATATTAGTTATTATTTCAGCAGTTGCGCGCCTGATAGGAAAAAGGAGACAGTATTTACTAAAACAACAAGTTACAACAAAGATGTATTCGTTTTGTTTTCTTGTGACGGGTAATGGCCCCACCAAATCTACTCTAATGGTTTGGAAGGGTGGTGA
Source organism: Euclidia mi (assembly GCA_944739405.2). Classification (NCBI taxonomy): domain Eukaryota; kingdom Metazoa; phylum Arthropoda; class Insecta; order Lepidoptera; family Erebidae; genus Euclidia; species Euclidia mi. Next base: position 1,765,823 of record OX123205.2, on the reverse strand, counting down.
ACACACTTTGGGTCGTCCCATGGTTCCCAATGGTGCATGGTTCTGATGTTTGCGCGCGATACAAGTGTCACAAGAATTTATGAACTTTACCACGTCACGGCGCATTTTGGGCCAATAGTAACGCAGTGCTAAGCACTTGTAAGTTTTAAATATACCGAAATGTCCCGAAGTGGGTTCGGCATGGTTCTCTAATATGGCATTATTTCGATCAGAAGAAGGTAGTACTTCTTTCCATTCGAACTCCTTACGTAGCATACACCTAGATTTTATCAAACGATACAATTTATTATTTTTAATAGAATAGTCTGGATAGTCATTAGGCGAAGATAAACAACCATTGTAGGTGGCTGAATACCATTGATCAGTGTCAACATTAGGGTCATTCACGTTATTATTATTCGCGTTAATTATATTTACAAGTAGGGATCGTGATAACGCATCGGCTATAATATTATCTGCGCCGCGCCGATGCTTTATTTCGAAGTTAAAGGCTGACAGACGAACCGACCACTGAGCTAATCTACCAGTCGGGTTGCTCAAGTTTAGGAACCATTTCAGTACAGAATGGTCAGTATACACCACGAACTTTAACCCGTTATCTAAATAACAGCGCCAATATTCGAGGGCTGTTAGAACTGCTAATGTCTCCCGTTCTGTTATACTGTAGTTTTGTTCCTGTGCATTTAGTGACCTACTCATGTAAGCGATTGGTAGTTCTACGCCATCTATTTCTTGTGTAAGCAACCCACCGATGCCACTCGCACTCGCATCTGTGTGAACTTGAAAAGGTTTATCGTAATCGGGACACGATAATATTGGTGCGGAGCTTAACAATTGTTTTAGTTTACAAAACGAGTCATCAGCTTCCACCGACCACTGAAATGGTACGGCTTTCTTACCGGTAGAGGTAAGTTTGTTCAAAGGACCGGCAATAGTACTAAAATTAGGTATAAATCGCCGATACCATGATGCAATGCCTAAGAACCTTTTGACTTCTTTTTTATTCTTAGGCGTAGCATATTAAAGAATGGCTTCCACCTTACATGGGTCTACTTGTAATCCTTTAGAGTTTACTACGTAGCCCAAGTACTTCAATTCATCACGGAAGAATTTAGATTTTTCTAAGTTAATGGTAAGGTTGGCCGATTTTAATTTTTCGTATACTTTATTTAATAGTGACACATGAGCATTAAAAGATGGCGATATAAGCACGATATCATCTAAAAAAACGAATACAGAGTTTTCGAACTCAGGACTGTTCGTAAACAAGTGATCCACCAAACGCTGTTGTGTCGCAGGCGCATTCGTTAAACCTAACGGCATAGTCACAAATCTTAATGTTCCTCTAGTAGGCACATAGAACGCAGTCTTATTACGATCACATTCGCGAAGAGGCGTCTGCCAAAAGGACTTAGATATCTAGCATGCCTAAGGTTGTCTAAAATTTCGGATACGTAAGGTAGTTTGTACGCGTCTTTTTTAGTAATAGAATTAAGTTGCCGACTATCTAAACAAAACCTTAGTTTACCGTCCTTCTTAGGCGTTAGTAAAATTGGTGACGACCACGGACTTTCGCATTTTTCTACCACTCCCAATGCAAGCATTTCGTCTAATTCGTCAATAATTATTTTTAATTTTGCCGGCGGTAACCTATAATATCTTTGGCGTATCGGCGCAGAATCGTCAGTGTCTATTACATGTTCTATTAAGTGAGTTCGTCCCATGTATTGAAATATTCTTTTAGGCCGCGGTACCAGTGAAGTGCGTTACCGGTGAAAATTTGGGAGGCATACGATAAAATTTTAGTGGAAGGTAGATTACGCGCGGTTTGGAATTCGGTTACGCGTTGTAGGAACGCTCGGACGCATCCCGTACCGTCGTATTTTAGCTTGGACAGTTCGCTAACTTTCAAATGCTCGCAATGCAACACTGGGGCTAACACCGCCTGCGTCGAGGTAGACGGCGCAGGTCGGACCTCAGCCACAGCATCAGCTGAGCGAACACCTGATTGTTCAATGGCGGACAGCTCCGCCGAGAGCTTGTCGAACCGGCTGCACAATTCGGTAATACGTTTTGAATACGCCGTAGGACGTTCCATCCCACGGAGTCTGTGGAATAAGTGGTTGTGCAGTGCGGTAGACCTCCTAGCTAGGTTTGCGTCGTAAGAAATGGATAACGAATTCACTCGCTTGGCCAGCTCAGAGACGGCCTCGCTAGCGCCCTCGAAGTCCACCGTGATGGCTAGGCCGGACTCCAAAATATCATCATCTGGAATGGCTTCCAGTAATTTAGGAAGCTGCTTCCTCAGACCTAGGACAGAGGTAGCCGGCTCCTCACCTCTAATCGCAACCTCGTAGGCTAACTCGCTTTTATTTAAAAGAAAGTATTTTATGCGGTGTGAGCCCATTGTGTATGAAAGAGTACCGCGTAAGTATACACTACACACTACACGTAGTGCGCAAGCGTTCCGCCCTTACAAATGGCCTACTTTACGATTAGGCGTAAAAGTTCGACCGTTAGGACTAATTAGAAAAAACGTTAGATTCAAATTTGCGAACTATTACGTAGTAGGTAGTTACACTAAAAGGTAGACAATTAGTAAAGCAATACGCACCGGCTCGCTGTAGCCGCACCTCCTCGCTTACAATAATGGAGACCTGCTAGATGAGAACTCGAGCACGGCAAGCGAGACAATAACCCACGTAGGCGCCACTGTAACGGGTTCTGGTATTAAAACGCAGAAAAGAGGTTCTAGATGCGTTTATTGCCGAGTATTGTCTCACTTCCCTTGCACGAGTATGACCGACCAACAACACGACACTGGCCTGAACACTAAGGCTGCAGTCTCCCACGTTGTTCCCTCCGGTAGTGTGTAGGCAGGCTGCTCGAAGGCTGCGCGTAGCGGTAGATCCTCGCAGGCCGTTGGTTCAGCTGGCAGACGCCGGTGGTGCGAGTACGATGAGCAGGGCAGGCCAGACTCTTCGACAGAGGTGACGCCGAAGGCGATGCAGGAAAGTGTAGCGGTCTAGGAGCGTAGCCGGAGTCTTAAGGTGAACCTGGAACCTGAAGGGAAACAGCATTAGGAAAGCCACAACCAATAGAGTCAGGCAGGCGGCGTCAGCCGGCTTCAGCTTGCAGGTAGAGAGATGGGCAGTACGCTATCGCAGTAAATGTAGTGACTTACCCAGCTGCTGGGATCAGGATACACGTAGAATGTATAATTATAGATATAGCGGTATAGAATAGAGTAGCGGTAGTAGGTTAGTGTAGAGTAGCGGTGCCGGCCTCTCTGTCGGCCCCTTTATATACTGGGCCCTCCATCAGCGTTGGAGTCCGTTCATGACCATATTTGGTCAAGCTTCGCGAGCGCGGACGATGGCCTTCTCTGATTGGCCGAGCGTATGGGCGGTACTGTGACGCAAACGCGGTAAGTACCGGACATACGTTACACTTGGGACCTAAAAATTCATGGCAAAATGTGGGTGTAATATTACAGCTATGTCTACCCCTTCGGGGATACAGGCGTGAGTCTATAAATAAAAAAATACTAGGTATACTATATTTCCCAAAATTACGATCCCGGTTCAGCATAAAATATATCGTAATTTAAGAGGTGGTTCTGTTTTCGATACAGCTGTATGCAATCGGAATCGCAACGTATAAAAAGTAAGACAATATTCATGTAATGGTGTAACTTTTAACTTTGCTGTTTTGCTTACTAGTCTAACCAGATTTGACTGAATATTTTCCACATAGCGATTGCTTGTCTGAGCTCCACAACCCAAAAGAATAGCAATATTCCATGGTTTAGACTAGTGCCGGTTTATTCAGAGGTAGTGACTCCCTATAACGACTGTCAATAATTAAATAAGCACATAAGTTCAAAAAGTCAGTTGAACGCGCCGTAGATTCGGATGCAGTCTGCTGCCATCCCCACTAAAGTCAAGTAATTTACACGCCTTTTAAATATAAAAACTCTATATTCGATTGTCTAAAAAATATTTCGATGAAAAACAGACAAAAGAAAATTATTCATAAGTATTTGGAGACAAACGATACCGCCAATAATAGAAATATGTCAAATGTTGATTAAAGTCTGTCTAGTATATTTATACAAAAAGAAAACAAATTGTTTCTCCCGATATTTGGCAGAAATAATTAAAAGTTGTCCCGCTTGAAACTCCAAGGCCTTAACTTAACTAATAGCACCCATTAAGTGAGGAAACGTGAGTGCAAGAAGCAGTAGAGGGAAAGGTGCCTAGCAATTACGGTACCTATCATCCTCATCATCAACCCTGTATATATACTGTCCCACTGCTGGGCACGGGCCTCTTCTCTCTATGAGAAGGGTAAGGCCATAGTCCACCACGCTGACCATGTGCGGGTTGGCAGACTTCACATGTCTTTCGAGAACATTATGGCGAACTCGCAGACATGCAGGTTTCCTCACGATGTTTTCCTTCACCGTTAATCAAGCGATAATGAACAATTTAATACGCACATAACTTCGAAAAGTCATTGGTGTGCGCCGGGGATTCGAACCCAAGACCCTCTGCGTAGCAGTCTGTCGGTCTCTCCACTATACTATCGCTACCAATTTTCACACAATTACGGTATACGTTGTTAATATGGAAAGGTTTGAAATTTTATAATAATTTATTAGGGACGTCACACAATTTTATTGAAACGGGTCTTATTCGCGATTTGATTAATTTAAGGTATAAATACCTTTGTTTTACCGACATAGCGTTCATAGTTACCGACGCGGCGCTGAGATGACGTCAGTCCCGCCGCTACCACGGCCGTAGTAAGACGGCCGTGTTATTAGCGGGATTGTATATATACCTTAAATTAATTCAATATCGCAATTAACACCTGTTTTATTAAATCGTATGATGTATGCCTATCGCGAAAGTTTAAAATCGATGATTAGGGACGTATTCCACAATTGGTCCCTTTGTAGTGTAATGACCCCTTCCCATATATTATTTTGTGTATTCGTTTTTAAATAAAGAGTGTATCGTCTGACTTATGGCGTTTGTCTTGTGTCAGATCGTCGACAATGTCTAAAACTTACACAATAAATAAATAAATTTCCCTCTATTAAAAAAAAAGATTGCTATATTTGTGTTAACTTAGAAATATAACATAACGCATTTCCATTTTAGAAACGTATTTCATGATCAGTGCCTTTCTTCTAGATGTAATGCCTACGTAAATAGTTATAAGGTTTTAATTTAAATCATAACACGCCTTTATTTTGTTCATCTGTTAGTTGGCTCGCATCTTGCAACTGAATTTTAAACGAGCGCCTCAAACCGATTGAGTTAAACTTTGGTATGCGACGCGAAAGTTGGGAACAGTAGATACCAATTAATTGTATAAAACTTAAATTATTTCGAGAAACTAATTGCACAGTTTAGTATCTATTTGTGCAAATATGTAAAAAATAGCTACATAAAAATCCAAACTTTATAAATGTGTAAGTGTGTTCGTTTCTTAGTTTGTCCTTTCACGTCGCAGCGCAGCGTACGATTTTTGTATTTTTGTAGTTAATAAGGAGGCTGGAGTGTTACATATTATATCTGCTTCCCACGCGGGCGTTTGCCGCGGTTGTAGTCCCTACCTTAGATTATTGTATTTATTAGATCTGATGCTCCACTTGACATTCTTACGGTTAAAATAGCCCGAATCGCGAATCAAGGAATCCAGGAAACAGGTATCTAAGCAAGTTTTAGGTGTATAATTCACGCGGGTGGAGTCCCGGGCGCGTATTTACAAAGGCCGTTTACTATTTAAGTCACGTGTCAGACTCTAATAGAAGAGCTTGTTAGTTTATGCATATTACTCGATAATACCTAATCTATCTCAGTAAAAAAAATGATTCAAATGGATTAGCTTTTTGCCTTGATATTTTCAAAGTAAATACACGTACAAAACCTAGACCTGTATTATTCATATTCACTCAAATAGATAAGCCTTTGTCGAGATATTTTCAAACATGGTTTTGGTTTTTAGGTGCGACTGTATGTAATTCAAGTAACTAAATAGGTTATATTAGGTTCTCTTATGACCCTTAACCCAAAAATAGGAGCCCTGCGTAGCAGGACTCCGTCAACTTAGTTTAATAAAAACTATTTAATTGGACATAATGTCTATTTACCTACATATTATATTTGTGATATAATATAATATAAAATGAGTTGGCGGAGCCCTGCTTCGCAGGGCTCCTATTTTTGGGTTAAGGGTCAAAAGAGAACCTAACATAACCTATTTAGTTAGTTGAATTACATACAGTCGCACCTAACCAACCAAACCTAGGCACTAGGCACATTGTGGTCCTAAACCTGGTCACAGATTATATAATAATAATAATAATAAGTGTTTATTTCAGACCATTTTTAAGTCCATACAGTTGAGGTTACATAGGTCATTACAAATTATGTAGGCGCGACCAGGCCATGGAGAACGGACAATCCGTTTCCATTCGCTCAGCAAAAATTTTTAGGTAGCTGTTGAAGCTACCACGAACCCGCCGCGCTAGGGACGCTGCTCTCTTTCTTAATATAGCGGCAAAGCCGTCCACACGGGCCTCAGCGAACATCCCTGACGCACTACAGAAGCGCGGCAGCCCCATCAGCGCCCTAAACCCATTATTATACTGGACTCGCAAGACATCGTAAGCCATTTGCGTATGCTTGACCCATAGGCTGCACGTATAAAAAGATTGGCAAAACGCCTTGAATAGGGTTACTTTAACTTGTTCAGTGCAGCGTGCGAACCTGCGAGCCAGCATGTTCGCCCTGACTGACAATGCCCTGCGTTCCCTTTCCATGTCCACATCATCTTTGAGTGACTCGGTGACCCAGTGGCCCAGGTACTTAACTCGATCAACTATTTTTAGAGGATGGTTATTTAAAGTGATCGTGGGTATATGTTGATAACTTTTCGTACCCGCTTTGAATATCATCACTTCACTCTTGTTGGTGTTGTACCTGAGCCCATGCGCCACCGCGTAGCTCTCCCATATCGATATCAGCCGCCTGAGGGCGCTGATCGAAGGGCTCAGCAGCATCATATCATCGGCGTAGCTAATATTGTTGATCATGGTGCCGTCTATAGAACAGCCAACTCCAGTGCTGCTGAGCTCACGAATCAGGCCATCCATATATATAGGTTGAAAAGTTTTGGCGACGTCAACCCGCCCTGCCTCACACCCCATCCCAACCTATACACTTCTGATAGCTTGTCCGTCCATCTGACATAGTTAGTTTGTTTGCTATACCAAAATTTGAAAACCGATATGAATTCGCTTGGAAGATTCGTTTCGTTAGACAATTTCTGCCACAATTTGCTATAATCTACCAAATCGAAGGCCCGCAAGAGGTCTCAGAAACACGCATAAATTGGTGTCTTCCTATTAGTGTAGTACTGGACAGTGTGCTTGAGCGTCAGTATCGCTGTTTCAGTGGACAACCCTGGACGGAAACCGAACTGAGCGTCATGGAGCTTTATATGACTGTCTAGATGTTTATCAAGCACCCTATCCAGCACTTTAGCTATAATATTAGCCAGAGATATGGGCCTATAATTACTTAGGCTTGATGCGTCACTAGTTTTATTTTTGATAATAGGGACTACTATAGTTCTCATCAAGCCTTCAGGCAAGTGTGAATGCCCTATACAAAAGGTAAACAGCATAGCTAGCACCCGGGGCATGTGAACACCAGCATATTGTAAGTGTTCAATGCTCAGAGAGTCATGCCCAGGAGACCTACCACGCTTCATGTCTCGCATCACCCTCGCGACATCTCTAGTCAAAGTAAGCACTATAGGATCGCCTTCCTTATTAATGCGTACCGTCTCTGTGCTCGCAGGCACTGACGAGCCCTGTACTAGGAAGTGAGATCTAAACATGTTCGCAATCTGGACGGAGTCACTATTTCCCTCTACACTCACGGGAACGCTCGGCCTTGTATTCAATTTCTTAGTCTCTTTCCAAAAACTACTAAAATTTTTCGATGAATGTTGCGTCGCTAAGATGTCCATTTTTATTTGAGTCTGGTTATTTTGACACCACTTAAGTTGTTTTTTAATCTTAGTCCGAGATTCACGCATACAATCATATATTGGGCCATTAGTAGGCTTTCCATAAGCGACCCACTGTTGAAAACAAAGGCGAGCCTCCCTATGAGCCTCTCTTACATACTTATTCCATCCTACGACATGGCATTTCTTGTTCTTATTTTTATGCAATTTATATTTATATGTGATAGAGGCGGCATTTGACAAAATTTTTACAATATTATTATACAAATTATCTATTAAAATTTTATTATCTACATTATTACATGTAACGTCAGAACAGTTTCGAAATTCTGGGGGAAAATCAATGTCACGCAGTTTTTGTGTACATAATTTATTATACTGCTCGATTTGTTGCACATTTCTTTCGCCCCATATTACAGTATTGGTTTTGACATTAGAAACATTTCGTTTTGGCATTAATTTTTCTATATTACATGATAAAAAGACGAGGAAGTGATCAGACCATGTAACATCATACTTTATTTCTACATCCATTACACTCAAGTTGGCAGCTTCAGTCACCAGTACGTGGTCCAGCCACGACTTACTGCCGTGCGCCTCGCTAACATAGGTGTATGTGCCAGATAACAACCCTAGCCTTTCTATATCTGCGCATAACCAGCTTTGTTCCGTACAAAAATCTTTAAGTTCCTTACCGAAGGACGCAGATGGGTCCGCATTAAAATCACCGAGCATAAATGCAGAGTCCACATCACTGTTTTCAATTATGGCACTCATCTCACTTAAACAATCCGTAAACTCCGTTAAATTATCGCTAGCCTCCGTCGGCATATACACAGAGAACACTAAAAAATTGCGATTTTCTAATAATACTCTTATAGCCGTAATCCTCACACTTTTACACTCAACAATCGACACACATTTAAAAGCACTCTTGCGCCACAATAAAGCGACACCGCCTTAAGGCCGCCCTCGCAGAATGCCCGCTGACGTATCAACAGCTGATTTACCGGTATACGCGAAGTCTTGATCTATTCCTCCTAAATAGGGTATGTCGTGTGGTAGGAGCCACGTCTCCTGTAATGCTACAATATCGGCTGATCGGCACAAAGATTTTATGCAATCAATAGATCGAGTAATTGATTTGCAGTTGTAGCTTACAAAAGTAGTATTACTGCTTCTCTTCTGTAGATTGACCGCCATTATTTGAATGTTTATTTCTATATTCTACAAATTTTCTAATCGAAACTCCTTCAGGCCATATGTTATCTTGTAAAAATAGCGATAACTTGCTTTTAGGCACACTAACCTTATACGAGTTATAATTTCGGGGTATTTTAGTATTTATTTTTCGTAAATAAACACTGATTTGCGTTTTAAACATTATATACTCAGCGATATCTTTTTCTGACGTATTTTTGTCGACATTGTTCAGAAACAATGGTATTCTAATATCAGCCGCTTTAAACTTTTCACATGCATTACTAGGAGCCTTTCCCTCAACTATAGTAATTTTATTTCTTAATTTATTGCGTTGAATCAAAGTCCACTCTTCATTAGGTTTATCCTTCCACTGCCCCGCGCTGCCAGCAATTTTAGGAAGCGTTTTACTCGACACCGGAGTGGACGCAGTCATGATATCGAGATTTATATTATTATTATTGAGGCCACCGCTCTACTCGGGCTCAAGAATGGTTTCGACATTCGGAACCACGGTGATGTTTGGAGCCTCCACCTATTCTGTGCCTCCACGCGCATCGCCTCGCGCTCGCTTGTCGCGGACGGTGCGAGGGAGATAGCTTGTTCAATGACCTGCGTGTGCGATGAAGATAGTTCTATAGCGTCATCGAATGACGTATATTCAGCTGTGCTATTGTGAGTCTTATTACTTTGCAGAATGTGAGGTAGGTCCGTGAAGCGTTGGTTTGTAACTGTATTTTTTGAAAGGATGCAACTGTTTGGCTGAATGTTACTATTTTGGTATTTACTATTGCACTCATAATTTTGATTAAGTAGGGAAGATTGTTTGATGTTAATTAGCTCTGTTTTGACCTCCTGAAGTTGTTGAATTGAAACGTAGGATTCCTTTACTGTTTGTAAATCTTTCTGAATCACAAGAATATCTTTTAATAATCGAGTGGCATCTATGTGATCGAATGTCACAGGTGGTAACTTCTGTAACTCCCTGGCTACAAATATAGGCATCTCTTGCGGGTCAGTTTCTTTGAAAACGGTGACAATATCGTACAAGTTTCTCTGCGATCGACCATCTCCTTTTCTTGTTACTTTCTTCTTTTTCGTTGTCCGGGATTCAAACAGTAACGCCTTAGCATTTTCTATATCCTCTGTAGAAAAGCACGTAGAACATAGTCGCACTATGCTTTCCTCATCCATCACATCCACTTTATTTTGGATGAATGCCAGTACTTCACAAATTACTATGTTGCAGTTACTGCACTTCACTTTACTAGACAACATCGCGAACGAATGAGACCAACACGAACGCGTCCGATCACTTCCGCGCGCGAGCAATGACTGTATGATATGGTCCTTTTTATATTTCAATGAAATTCGAATTTGTGAAGTAGACGTTTTGGGAGTAGACGTTTTGGGAGTAGACGTTTTGGGAACTAGTCTTTTTGGGAAAGTGGACAAAATGGGAAATTGGCATTTAGGGAATTACCATTTTGGGAAGTGGACGTTTAGGGAGAGTGAACATTTTGGGAAGTTGACGTTTCGAACCTAAAGGTATTATTGAAGTCAACGATCGGTATCAAATTGAATAGCATTTGTTGCTGCAATGTTAGAATGAATTTATCTTACAAAGTCTACTCGATTTCGGTTAATTTCTGTACTAGATCATAGGGTTCCCACCAAGAACTTAGGGTCCCAAGCCAACCTCACCTGCAAGTGGTGCACCTGCCGATCAACGGACGAGGCTCTGGCAAACAAAATATCCCGATAAGCGGCAATAGGTTCGCCACCTATTACGTGGGATCAAAACACTGGCGAAAAGTGGGCGTTTAATATGCCTCTGCCTACCCCTTCGGGGAAACAGGCGTGAGTCTATGTATGTATGTATGTTCTGTACTAGAATAGACTAGTTTCGTCAAGTTTTTGTCAAACAAAAGCTAAGCCAGTTCAGTTTGCACTTTCACTCCAATGGTATACCCTTTGTAAATACGCGTCCCGGGCGAGGTCTAGGGATAAATAAAAAACTATATTCATAAAAATATACTACAGAACCATTGCTCTCCAAACAGAAAACTTCACCATCACTCAGGGAATAGACGTCCGCTGCTGAACATAGGCCTATCCCAAGGATCTCCACATATTTTCTTATTCTTTTGTTTTTATAGCAGTAAGATTGAAGCCGTGCTGACGGCCCACTGGCAACCGCCGCCTGTAGACTTTGGCCATGACGGAGACACAGCCAAGCCACGTTCTACCTTGAGACGTAAGGTATTAAGTCTTCTAATGCCCAATAATTTCACTAGCTACAGTACCATTGAAACAGGAAATAAGTAATGCAAATTTGTGCGTTACTACTTGGCGGCAGAATAACTGATACTGCGGTGGTACCTAGTCTGCCTCCGCAATAAGATGCCTACCACATCATAATCATTTGTCTGCCGCAGTCCACCGCTGGATATAGGCCTCTCCAATGGCATGTCACTAAGCCTGATTTTCGGATTTTCGTGTCCAGCTGCTGCGTATATCACATAGACCGAGATAATTTGCTTCCTAAAAAACTTACTTGAAATTCTTCCTCCACTTTAAACAAAAACAATAATGTCAACAATACTTAGAGCAGCTCCACACAGCCTCCACATGATGCAGCCATACTTGCCTTATTATACCAACGCTACCTCGTTATATTCACGCTCCAATACATTTTTTGTTCAAAAGACTCACAAGTTTTCTTTAAAGAACACACTCCGTCTGCTTGCGTGGGTTTGCCTTAGATCTATTAGTTTGTATATGTTTCAAACGTTTCTTATTCTGTGTAAGAAAAGTTGAGGCTAAATAGTCAGATGCGATGGCGTATTGATTTGCTCTCAGAGAGTTGTAGTGGGTGTCGGTGATATTTTTAGACAACAATTCTTTGAAGGTGGATATTTTCGTATTCTTTTGATAGTGGATGGTAAACTTGTGATGTTAAAAGAGGAATGGATCCTTTTGTAATTTGAGAGATAGAATATATCTTTAAAAACGAAGGGGTTATTGGTTTTAGGAGGATAAAGGCTTATAATTCGTAAAAAAGCAAAGCATGGAGGTAACGGCAGCAATTGCCTAACCTTCAGACAAACCTCAATGGCGATAACTGATCTTAAACAAATGAATACCCACTTAACTTTAAAAACTTTGTGGCGCGCGCCCCAAGATTAAACTTGAGACATTCTGTGTAGCGGTTTGTTATATTGTCTCCTAAGTTATAGCTGCTGGATACGCCAGTCAAAATAATTTTATATGTTACAAATATTAAGTAATGACTCCACAAACTGCTGAAAATGTTTCCTAATGTAATGGTTTGCTTTTATCACATTGAGAGAGCTACACTTTGTTGATCTCTATCATCCATTTTGCAGTATACAATAAACAGATATTTTGCGACATTCGCTATCTGGCCTCACTGAGGTACATTGCTTCGTTATTGCAAGTAATAATTGAAGAAACAATAGTCAGAGATCGTTATTTACATTCAGCGCAAGTCACCGCAACAGCGCTGTATTTGTGATTCTGTTTGATATTACAGACGTCTTCGATTCTCGGAAAATGCATCGAGAATGCAATATAACAAGGTATTGTTATTGATTATATATAGCTGTACGTTACTCTATTATAGTACTGTAGTGTATATTAATAATATGATACCTGGCGTTTCACGTATACTCTCTGCCATGAAGCTGCATGGTACATAAACGGGTGTCAATCCCGTTCCTGAACGAATGTAGTTACCGGACGGAAGATGTGTGGAACGGAACAGCACTAGACGGAGGACAGCGCATGCGATGGCGGGAGTAATACGGTGAGCCGATAATAAGTATCAGTTGAATTAACAAGTAGACAGTACAAGTACCTATCATACACGGACTTGTCCAGTGTTATATAGTATGTCTTAACCTTTCTCGAATTGAAATTCGGCACGTGTCTATTAGGTATAATTATGATTTTACTTTTAACTTACATTTTATTTCAAGAGGGTTTTGTATTTCAGAATGTTGGACAAGAAAACCAAATAAGTATAATTATTTAATTTGAAAGAATAACATTCAGGATATTATCTTGTAAAATATAATAGGCTGTGTTTAATACCTCCGAGCTATTAAAGGAAAACGTCGGTGTTACGTAAAATAAACTGGATTGCTGGTATCCAAAAATTACGAGTCGTGTCTGATTTCGATAGATGCTTAAGAAGTTGGAATTGTGACATATTTTGAAAAGCAAGACAATTTCAGGTATAGGTGTAATTTTTTTTACATAGGTGATTGCAAAATCAAAAGCAGCGATAGAAGTAGCAACAGAGTCGATTGAAAGAGAGAAAAATATGGTTTTTAATAAACATAGTTAGCGTAGTTTAAACAATAAATAATTAAAAGGACAAACTGTCTAATCTCGGCAACAAAACGGGATGGACCTATTTCACTACTAGCGTCAGCTTATTCAGAGATACTCACTCCTAATAAGTCGTTGTGGGGAGTTAAGACCTAGATAAGAGAAAAGATCTCAGAAGATGATCAAGATACTAGAAAAAATCTTCAAGCTGGTCCCAGCTTGAAGATTTTTACTTAACGCTCAACGCTCTACGAGGCAAATTTCAATTATAAAATACACACATAACTCCGGAAACTCAGTGGTGTACGCCGTGGATTCGCACCCGATACCCTCTGCATGACTGTTGATATCTCCAGCAGCCTTAATAAAAGTAAATAACAACTTTAAAATCAATGCACCGCTCTCGGTGATCATAATCGCAGCTCCGTGGTGTGTGGCTCGCCATATTGACCACGCACACAAGCGTGGCGCGTGTGGTCACATAATTGGGTGTGACGAGCTTGTGGTCTGTCACACTAGCCACACGTGTATACACGTGTATATTATGAGGGTAAGGTAATGTGAGGGTTACGGTGCCAGGACGGTGATTGGGTTTCACTTTGAATTATCATTTTTGTTTGTTTGTTTTTCGTGTGAGTGTGTGGCCAGCTCTGGTGTCCGAAATTTCAGACCGCCCGAAGGCCTCCGACATGGTCTAACGCTTCTTATCCTGAGACAAGAACCGGGACCGACAGCTTTACGTGCCCTCCAAAGCATGGTAGCGCTCAGATGCAAATACACCACGCGGTCACCCATCCAAGTGGCGATCTCTGCGAGCGTTGCTTAACTTTGTCGATTTGTTACGAATGGCAAGCCAAGTCTCGCTATGAGGGCTACGCTACGTCTAGTCAATTATAATGTAACACGTTTACAACTCTAAACCGCCTCGACGTTCGAACGTAACTTTTTCTAAACTAACGAGGTTGCTTCAGAGTTGATAATTGGAAAAGTTGATACCCAGTGTACGTGGGTACACAAGTTAACAGTACCTATAGGTATAAAAGTACACAAACCACATGTACCTATGGGTACCAAAGTACACAATGTTCAATGTTCCGGCCCATTGCCGTGAATGGGGATTTGTTATGCGATTCGAGTTTTAATTTGTAAGTAATTTAGATTGGTGTGCTTATGTTCCGGCAGGTTACATTAAAATACATGTGCAGTGCTAATTAAGACTAACGTGCAGATTATAAGCTGTGATGAGCAGAAGTAGACAGATGATAAACAAGGATGATCTAGATGATACTTAACAGGTTTTTAATCTACAGAAGTACTTTGCACTACATACTCCAATGATAAGCGGGTAAAGCAGATACCTAACATTCAACAATGCACCTTGTGGTAACGGATTAGGAATTCAAATCCAACGGCCAGAGCTGTCTTCAGAACAATACAGAAGAAGTTCAGTCTCTACTCTCAAGTTAGCACGAACTATGCATGTGTGAAAATCATCCTGCTTCTTCTTGTCATGTGAGTGTGTGGCCAACTCTGATGTCGGACTTTTCAGACCGCCCGAAGGCCTCCGACATGGTTTTACGTTCCATGTCCTTAGACAAGAACCGAGACAATAAATGGGACCGATAGTTTTAAGTGCCATCCGAAGCATGATAGCGCTCTGATGTAAATGCTACACACGATCACCCATCCAAGTGGCGACCTGTGCAAGCGTTGCTTAACTTCGCCTACTAGGAACGACAAGCCAAGTCTCGCTATGAGCGTTACCTACTATACTAAGTAATGTAGCGGTAGCTACATACCACTGAAGCCATCTAGGGAATGAAGACGGAGACTGTCAAAGCACGACGCCATCTATCGCACACGACCCGTCAAAACCAAAATCATGAATCACGCAGGGAGAGTTTGTGCGATTCCGTATATATACAATTCTCAAGCACAACCGTCGGAGTCCACCAAGCACGATCACCTAGCCTGGTTAGAGGATCCTCCCTCTAGTTGGAGGAACGCCACCCTTAATTACTTTTTACTGTTTCTACGGGATATATACCACGTACCTTTGTTTTGAGTAACCGATATTTCGGCACCTTGTTGTTGTTGTTGTTGTTGGTTGTGCGCGCAATAAACGAGTAAGAAAGCGGGTAGACCGGTTCACGTGTTTATAACATTCATCCACCCGCAATACTTCAGTATATCCGTGAACATGGCGCTTGCAACAGTGCCGAAATATCGGTTACTCAAAACAAAGGTACGTGGTATATATCCCGTAGAAACAGTAAAAAGTAATTATAGTGACCACGATAGTCTAAATTCCTATATCGCCACCCTTAATGTCTAAATATACTATGCCGAAGTTACGCGGCCGATTTTACGTTCCGACGTACTCGGCTGATATAACACACCATAAGCGCCGAACTTGCCACTCGTGCTACCAACTACGCTTGTGCGCTACTTCTAGAAAAGTTGCCGCTGAACTTAAGCCTGACCGAAGTTACACTGTACGCTATAACGCAAGGTAATTTCTGAATAATGTGTCATCAGTAATTAATTTAGCATTGCAGGCGTAATCATGCCGAGCTTCGGTCGCGTAACTTCGGCATAGTGTGTTTAGACACTTAATTCTTCCACAGTAACATAAACAACCACATACGTACATCATATGTAACTACTCACATCGTCACTCACGTTAATGAAATTTCCTATTCTCATTGAAATTTTAATTGTCACAGCTATAAAAACGACCGTAAAACCGCTTAGACGGTTACGCCATCTAGCGAGACGAACGTAAAACTTTTACTGCAGCACTTTATTCTACGCAGTTACTAGAAGTCAGAGGTAATTTATTAGGGTTTTATTCAATTAAGCATTGTTTTATTGCTTTATAATCTAATTAAGATGCTCGATATTTGGGAGGATTTGAGGATTCTAGAGCTTGTGTGAGGATACACGGGGCATACACTGACTGGTTTACCATCGAGACAGGTGTTAGAGAGGGATGTGTAGCGTCGCCGTGGCTGTTTTTAACCTCTTCATGGACAGTTGTTTGCAAGATCTAAATCATAGAGACTGCGGATTAAGGATGAATGGGTTACTTGTCAAATGCCTCCTTTATGCTGATGATCAGGTAATACCTGCGTCTTCAGCGGAGGAATTGCAGGAGATGTTAACAATCATGCATAGTGCGTTAAAGAGGAAAGGAATGAATGTGAATGTAAGTAAAACAAAAGTTATGGTCTTTGAAGGAATGCGTTACGGCTTGAAATGTTTTGATCGATGAACAACGAGTGGAGCAAGTGAATGAGTTTGTATACTTAGGTACGTTGTTTACAAGAGATGGTAAGAATGAAGAAGATATTGAAAGAAGAGTTAATGCAGGTAATAGAGTGAAGGGAGCTCTGAAAGCGTTTATAAATAGCCAAAATGTGTCCAAAAAGGCACGTTTGGCTGTGCATAGAGGGGTATTAGTGCCTACCCTCATGTACGGTAGTGAAAGTTGGGTATGGCAGAAGAGATTTGAAAGTAGAATAAATGCTGTAGAAATGAGAGCACTGAGAAGTATGTGTGGTGTATCTTTGACCGATAGAGTAAAGAATTGTGTGATAAGAGAGTGTTGTGGGGTAAAAAAAGCTGTAGTAGGGCACATGGAGAGGATGGATGACGATAGACTGACAAAGAAGATGTATAAGGCAAGTGTGAATGGGACAGGACAAAGGGGAAGACCTAGGCGGACGTTCTCTGACCAGATTGGAGACATCCTGAAAAAAGGACCAGTCAGAAGTACCCTTAACAGAAGAGCATGCATGAGAAACTTGATGGGAGTGAGTGAAGCAAGAGAGGTATGTCAGAATTGTTGCAAATGGCGTGCCGTAGTCTCTGCCTACCCCTCCCGGAAACAGGCGGGAGTCTATGTATGTATTGTGTAAATGCGGCGCAGCAGTCTTCCCGCTCCCATATAGTTAGGTCGTAGATTTGTGATATATTTATATTGCAACCTGGTACCAGTAAAAGTATATATTATTCCTTCTCTTGGAATTTTTCTTTTATCTCTCACACAACAACATCTATAAAGACGTCTACAAACATGAAGTTAGATTCCTGTAAATAAAATTCATTTCAAGTCTTTTCATCATATCAGCCAAAAGACGTCCACTGCTGGACATAGGCCCCCCCAAGGCTCTCCTCATGGACCGATCCTGAGCCACCCGCATCCATCTGCTGCCCGCGACCCCAACAAGATCGTCAGTCCACCTTGCAGGAGGCCTACCTTTGCTACGACGTCCTGTACGTGGCCGCCACTCCAGAACCTTTCTGGTCCAACGGCCATCGGTTTTTCTGGCTATGTTGCCCACTGCCACTTCAGCCTGACTATTCGGAAACCTATATCGGTGACTGTAGTTCGCCAGCGGATCTCCTCATTTCTGATTCAATCTCGCAGGGAAACTACGAGCATAGCTTTCTCTATCGCCCTCTGAGTGACCCTGAGCTTCCGGATAAGGCCCATAGTTAGCACACACATCTTCTAAATAAAATAAAATTAAAACGTATATTAAATGTGTCCTGTGGATCGTTAACGACATGATCCATTCTTGGATTTAGAATTAACTTCGATTTTTGGTCATCAGAACTGCACCTGAGGAGAAGAACATCTTCTCATTCAACTTACAATACTCATATACACTAAGAAGGCAGGTCCAATAAAACTTACAAAAAACTAGTGGTACCAAAAATTATCTCATATAGATAAGTAATCATATTCACAAGAATCGAACACGGTTTGCATCAAAAGTCCTCAAAAGTAAAGCCCCAAACTACGCCATTCAAGTCATTTACTCCACCGAATCATTAAAAAGAACTGTATAATTTACATTTCTTAGTACCGAGAACAGTATTTGTCAACCCAAAGGACGAAATCGTCCGTAAAGATAAGATTTAAGGCCTGCCCTTCATTAATTAATTACTTAATATTCAAAGTATAGCCCTTTGCCTTAACAAATGTTCTTTTTTCCAATTTTCCTCTGTCGCCATCTCGCTTTTTCATGAGTTGTTAGAGCGAGATGGATGTACAACAGGGGCCCGTCAATTACTTGACGACACTCGATTGGCTTTTGTCTCGCGCGTCGCGTTCGTGCTACGCGGTTCGCAAATGAAGTAACATTATTATACGTCAATAGTTTTTAAACCATTTTGTACAGATTCTTAGACTGACGCATAAAATTGATCATTGATTCAAGTGGTCAACCAAATACATAAAATATAATGTAAGTAAAATTTATGTTGATACAAAGATGCATTGTTTTCTACAAGCACACGACTTCAAATTAACGAGTTCATCATTTGTGTCAGTGGGATGTCAAACCAATGAATACTGATTTACATAGAAGCGAAGTTCTTAAAGATTTCGTGTGCCAACTCCAAGTGGGGACTGTCTCCAGTTTAGTTCGTAGTGGGCGCCGTTGGCGGCGCAGGCATCGGTCTCCGTCTCTCTTGCGCTCGTAGTTAAGATACACTGGAGGAGAGAGAGATAGCTGCCGCAGCACGACTGCCACGCCGCCAAGCGGCAATTTGAGTCGCAGAAAGTTTGTCTTTGTAACGTATGTCCGGTACTTACCGCGTTTGCGTCACAGTACCGCCCATACGCTCGGCCAATCAGAGAAGGCCATCGTCCGCGCTCGCGAAGCTTGACCAAATATGGTCATGAACGGACTCAAACGCTGACGGAGGGCCCAGTATATAAAGGGGCCGACAGAGAGGCCGGCACCGCTACTCTACACTAACCTACTACCGCTACTCTATTCTATACCGCTATATCTATAATTATACATTCTACGTGTATCCTGATCTCAGCAGCTGGGTAAGTCACTACGTTTACTGCGATAGCGTACTGCCCATCTCTCTACCTGCTATCTGAGGCCGGCTGACGCCGCCTGCCTGACTCTATTGGTTGTGGCTCTCGTAATCCTGCTTTTCTTCAGGTTCCAGGTTCACCTTAAGACTCCGGCTACGCTCCTAGACCGCTACACTTTCCTGCATCGCCTTCTGCATCACCTCTGCCGAAGAGACTGGCCTGCCCTGCTCATCGTACTCGCACCGCCGGCGTCTGCCAGCTGAACCAACGGCCTGCGAGGATCTACCGCTACGCGCAGTCTTCCAGCAGCCTGCCTACACACTACCGGAGGGAACAGCGTGGGAGACTGCAGCCTTAGTGTTCAGGCCAGTGTCGTGTTGTTGGTCGGTCATACTCGTGGAAGGGAAGTGAGACAATACTCGGCAATAAACGCATCTAGAACCTCTTTTCTGCGTTTTAATACCAGAACCCGTTACAGTGTCGCCTCCATCATTGTAAGCGGTGCAGGTGCGGCTACAGCGAACCGGTACGTATTGTTATACTAATAGTCTACCTTTTAGTGTAACTACCTACTACGTACTAGTTCGCAAATTTGAATTCTAACGTTTTTTCTAATTAGTCCTAACGGTTGAACTTTTACGCCTAATCGTAAAGTAGGCCATTTGTAAGGGCGGAACGCTTGCGCACTAAGTGTAGTGTGTAGTGTATACTTACGCGGTACTCTTTCATACACAATGGGCTCACACCCCATAAAATACTTTCTTTTAAATAAAAGCTAGTTAGCCTACGAGATTGCGATTAGAGGTGAGGAGCCGGCTACCTCTGTCCTAGGTCTGCGGAAGCAGCTCCCTAAATTACTGGAAGCCATTCCAGATGATGATATTTTGGAGTCCGGCCTAGCCATCACGGTGGACTTCGAGGGCGCTAGCGAGGCCGTCTCTGAGCTGGCCAAGCAAGTGGATTCGTTATCCATTTCTTACGACGCGAACCTAGCTAGGAGGTCTACCGCACTGCACAACCACTTATTCCACAGACTCCGTAGGATGGAGCGTCCTACGGCGTATTCAAAACGTATTACCGAATTGTGCAGCCGGTTCGACAAGCTCTCGGCGGAGCTGTCCGCCATTGAACAATCAGGTGTTCGCTCAGCTGATGCTGTGGCCGAGGTCCAACCTGCGCCGCCTACCTCGACGCAGGCAGGGTTAGCCCCAGTATTGCATTGCGATAAAATACGACGGTACGGGATGCGTCCGAGAGTTCCTACAACGCGTAACCGAATTTCAAACCGCGCGTAATCTACCTTCCACTAAAATATCATATGCCTCCGAAATATTCACCGGTAACGCACTTCACTGGTACCGCGGCCTTCCCATGTAGTGAAATATTCTTTTGAATATTTCACTACATGGGAAGAACTCACCACTAAATTAATAGACGATTTCACACCGTACAATTATAACTACCGGTTATTAAATGAAATCCGCCGACGTACTCAAGGTGCTACCGAAACTATAATAATTTATCTCTCGATAATGAATCAGCTGTTCGCTAGGCTGTCACCGTCAAAGCGATTGTCCGAACGCGAAAAGTTAGACATTCTATTGCATAACATACGTCCATGCTACTCGCTAGTGCTAGCTCCGTCAATATCTTCAATAGACAGTATAGCAACACTGCAGACGTTATGTTTAAACTACGAACGGATGAAATGTTTGAACTCTCAATTCCGCGAACCGTATTATAGTAACGACACGTTGGACCAGACCTAGCTTACAGTCACAAACCTAATAACCGAGTGCGTAATAATTCCTTCAATAATTATCCCGTTGCCACTATAGAGGGTACGCCCGAAAAACCCCTAAACCTAGCTCTGTCGCTCTAGTCACGTCCAAGTACTGCCCGCACTGCCGTATCAATGATCACAGTTTGAATGAGTGCAAACGCGATCGGTTTGCAATTTGCTTCAAGTGCGGCCGTAGGGATGTGACATTCCCTAACTGCCCGAACTGTAAATCTACGAAACCAAAACACTAGTTGGTCAGAGTCGGGGCGTGTCAAAGCCTAAATTGGGTTCTACAACCTATTCAACCAATTTTGACAAAGATGATTGGAGAAATTGGCTAAACACTCTAAAAGTGTATTTCTCTAGTTATTCCGTCGCCTCGATCCTGGATAATAAACCTAAAAATGACCTACGGCCCTATGTTAACGTAACGATTAACAGTTTACCTATTTGTGGATTGCTCGATTCCGGTTCAGCCATTACAATTTTAGGTAACAACTCCCATATGGAGGTAATGACTAAAACCGGGTTAGAAATACAGCAGTGTCACAACACTAATTCCATTCGGTCCGCGGGTGGAAATATATTGTTGCCGCGCGGTTTTATCAACTTACCCACTAATTGTAATAATCAAACCCACTTATTGAAAGCTTATATTATTCCAGAAGTTACAAGTAATTTAATTTTAGGCATCGATTTCTGGAAACTATTTAAATTACTGCCTAACCATATCGCATCAGTATGCATGTCTAAAACATTGCCGTGTAGTGTGTTAAGTGAAAATAAGCTAAGTAACACGAACGTGTTGCAATCTTTTAGTGAGTTGAGTGAGTCACAACAAAGAACGGCTAAGTTAATTATAAAGTAATACGAGTCGATTTCTACTGAAAAAACCGGGTTAGGACGAACTCACTTAATAGAACATGCAATAGACACTGGCGATTCTGCGCCGATACGCCAAAGATATTATAGGTTACCGCCGGCGAAATTAAAAATAATTATTGACGAATTAGACGAAATGCTTGCATTGGGAGTGGTAGAAAAATGCGAAAGTCCGTGGTCGTCACCAATTTTACTAACGCCTAAGAAGGACGGTAGACTAAGGTTTTGTTTAGATAGTCGGAAACTTAATTCTATTACTAAAAAAGACGCGTACAAACTACCTTACGTATCCGAAATTTTAGACAACCTTAGGAACGCTAGATATCTAAGTAGTATAGACTTATCAAAGTCCTTTTGGCAGACGCCTCTTCGCGAATGTGATCGTGATAAGACTGCGTTTTATGTGCCTACTAGAGGAACATTTAGATTTGTGACTATGCCGTTTGGATTAACGAATGCGCCTGCGACACAACAGCGTTTGGTGGATCACTTGTTTACGAACAGTCCTGAGTTCGAAAACTCTGTATTCGTTTTTTTAGATGATATCGTGCTGATATCGGCATCTTTTAATGCTCATGTGTCACTATTAAATAAAGTATACGAAAAATTAAAATCGGCCAACCTTACCATTAACTTAGAAAAATCTAAATTCTTCCGTGATGAATTGAAGTACTTGGGCTACGTAGTAAACTCTAAAGGATTACAAGTAGACCCATGTAAGGTGGAAGCCATTCTTCAATATGCTACGCCTAAGAATAAAAAAGAAGTCAAAAGGTTCTTAGGCATTGCATCATGGTATCGGCGATTTATACCTTATTTTAGTACTATTGCCGGTCCTTTGAACAAACTTACCTCTACCAGTAAGAAAGCTGGACCATTTCAGTGGTCGGTGGAAGCTGATGACTCGTTTTGTAAACTAAAACAATTGTTAAGCTCCGCACCAATATTATCGTGTCCCGATTACGAGAAACCTTTTCAAGTTCACACAGATGCGAGTGCGAGTGGCATCCGTGGGTTGCTTACACAAGAAATAGATGGCGTGGAACTACCAATCGCTTACATGAGTAGGTCACTAAATGCACAGGAACAAAACTACAGTATAACAGAATGGGAGACATTAGCAGTTCTAACAGCCCTCGAATATTGGCGCTGTTATTTAGATAACGGGTTAAAGTTTGTTGTGTATACTGGCCATTCTGCACTGAAATGGTTCCTAAACTTGAGCAATCCGACTGGTAGATTAGCTCGGTGGTCGGTTCGTCTGTCAGCCTTTAACTTCGAAATAAAGCATCGGCGCGGCGCAGATAATATTATGGCCGATGCGTTATCACGATCCCTACCTGTAAATATAATTAACGCGAATAATAATAACGTGAATGACCCTAATGTTGACACTGATCAATGGTATTCAGCCACCTACAATGGTTGTTTATCTTCACCTAATGACTATCCAGACTATTCTACTAAAAATAATAAATTGTATCGTTTGATAAAATCTAGGTGTATGCTACGTAAGGAGTTCGAATGGAAAGGAGTACTACCTTCTTCTGATCGAAATAATGCTATATAGATATATTATATTAGAGAACCATGCCGAACCTACTTCGGGACATTTCGGTATATTTAAAACTTACAAGCGCTTAGCACTGCGTTACTATTGGCCCAAAACGCGCCGTGACGTGGTAAAGTTCATAAATTCTTGTGACACTTGTATCGCGCACAATCATCAGAACCATGCACCATTGGGAACCATGGGACGACCCAAAGTGTGTTCACGACCCTTCCAAACCATTAGTGTAGATTTGGTGGGGCCATTACCCGTCACAAGAAAACAAAACGCCTACATCTTTGTTGTAACTTGTTGTTTTAGTAAATACTGTCTTCTTTTTCCTATCAGGCGCGCAACTGCTGAAATAATAACTAATATTTTGGAAGAAAAAATATTTTTAGTTCATGGTATACCATCTACCATTATATTGGACAATGGTAAACAGTTTGTAAGTGCTACTTTAAAAGCTATGTTGCGCAAGTACAAAATCCCTAATCTTCATTATACTCCTAAATATTCCCCACATGTGAATACGGTCGAACGCTATAATAAAACCATTGGTTCTACCTTAGTGGCGTTTGTAGGAAATGACCAGAGATTATGGGACACTCTCCTACCTAAGGTGCAGTTTGCATTAAATACTGCAGTTAATGAAGTCACGGGCTATACACCTAGTTTTTTAGTCTATGGACGTGTATTAGTTCCATGCGGCTCACACTATGTCGACACGGACGCTGATGATATAGTATACATACCTAGGGACGATTACGCAGAAAACATAGGTCACTTATCAGGCATATTTGACAAAGTTCAGGTGTTGTTGGTCGGTCATACTCGTGCAAGGGAAGTGAGACAATACTCGGCAATAAACGCATCTAGAACCTCTTTTCTGCGTTTTAATACCAGAACCCGTTACATCTTCAAAGCGCCCATATGAAATGCGCCTCTATGTAAATATCTGAGCTCTTTAGTCGAACGCTTTTTCTGATCCGTGTTCTACAGATCAGTATTACACACTTAGACTATAACTTAAAGTTTGTGAATAATGTATTATAGGACATTGAAATTGCACAGCACTTTCAGATTTAGTGTTACCATTATTTTGTTTGCATGGATGACGTAGTAACTTAATCTGTACAGTAATGGTGTAGACATCGAGTCCACCATAACCATAATGGGTAATTTTTGTAATCAACTAATTTTTGTTATGTGTTGTCATCAATCGACGTCGCAGCTCTTGGCCGGTATTCCGCCCCGCCCCGCACCTCGGGCTCCTTTAAATTATACGGGATATTTTAAATTCTTTAACTAATTAAACAGATTTTTGTTTGTAACTAAAACCACGATTTTCATTTAACCCCGTATAACCCCTCGAAGCATTTTGGCCACCATCGAGGCATCTCAGGACACCCATAGATGTATTTTGGCCACTTTCGAGGCTAGGCTTTCGAGCTAAGTACGGGCGCGTAATATTTTCGTTCAAAGAATGGTGATATTTGTATTTATTCAGTTAATATTGTATATCAAAAGACGCGTAGTTAAATAAGCTTTCGAATGATATTAATAAACACCAAATAACATACTTTTTGCTCACGCAAGAGCGGTATAAAGCGCGCCAGGTATAATATTTTCCCGCCATTTTCGAGCGCGCTATTATATTTCTAACATATTCATATTTCTCATCGTTTTTTATTATGGGAGGTATATAAGTATCGTACACGGTTAGAAAGGTAATTTAATTTACTTTCAGAGAAAATAAATATAATGGAAAGAAACATTTTAATTTTAAACATAAAAATATATAAAATATAAATGATTGTTAACTACCGCCAATTTTCGTATTTTATTTTTTTAAACATTTTGTTATATATCAGATTCAAACCTAGATAAGTTTCTTTTCAACTAGATTTCCAATTAAAAAACCATATCTGATAAGAATCCGATAAGAATTAATCTAATTGGACTTTGCACACTTGTTTACTTTTTCCCGCCAAAAATAACCGCCATACCCGCCAAAATTTTCGAAAGCCGTAAAAGCCGTAAAAGCGTTTATTTATATACTCATAATAAAACAATAATTCATAGCATAAATGTAACCTCATCTATATATTTTAATTCAATAAAAAATAAATGGTGTTTTTTTCGGTAATTCAAATTCAAATTCAAAATCCTTTATTCATTTGGGTCACAATGTGACGCTTATGAACGTCAAAATAATAAATTTATAAAATAATTACTTAAAGACTCTACATTTACATGAATTACGGTAATTAAATGAATAAAGCCTCTTGAATTAGATTATTACACAATATTCGTTTATTTTTATGCTGTTATTTAATAATTAATTAGTACATTCACAATTAAAACATAAAAATATCAAATACAATTATATTATTTGTTTACAATGATGTTTTGAATTCATAATTACGCCCCGCGCGCAACATGCAAAGACAGCGAAATATACAAAATTTCAAATGCTGACATTTAAATAATTTTCTAAGCAAGTATTGCTATAATTTTATATTTTTGTAAAGCTTATACCACCAGGTATACAAAATAATAAAAGTAAGCAATTTATAACCCATATTGTTATCATGACAAACAAAAATGGCGAGTTGGTCGTCGATAGACGACATTGTTTACAATAGGATCAAGTTCGGCGGGTCGCATAAACTAAACATTCCGTCATTCAGTCACCATTCCAACATTACTACAAAGCTTATTTAATCTTCTTTCATAAAAACATCACTTCAAATATCAACACCCGAGTGACGAGTCGTAAGCTTAGGTTTAAGGTAGCACGGCAAGTGGCCTTGCTTCGCGGGTGGTCAGATAACGACCGCGTGATGCTTTAGCGATAAATGTCAAATTAAAGCGGTAACTTTGAGCGGATAAGTAGCTAACTACGTTACAGTGGCTACCCAACGTTACAGTTATCATTGATTGAATGTTTTTAAAGGCCGTTTTTATTCAGAACTTAGGTCTAGTGCAGTATGGACTTTCGTCTTAGAGGACCTGTAGTCTTGACATAACATAAGTTTTATTATACCCTTCATAGCTGGTACGATGAGTGTCCTAATTTTGTGTACCCCTTTTCATTACCTCATGGTGAGACTGTACATGAATTTAATTGGTTGCAATCCATCACGGCCACAAATTGGAACCACTACGGTTAGCGGACGCCGCGCAGTGGGCACCTACCTTTATCTTTGGATAGTGTAATCCTAGCGACCGAGTCCTGTCAGCTTACTGCATGAAAACTTTTAGTAGATTGCTGGGCTAATACGTTTGTACGTTTTGAAGTTCTGGATTGGAAACGGATCTGGTTGTTTTATTGTTTGTGTTTGTTTTTGCTAGAAATTCTGTTCTGGTCTGTCCACTACGCTTTTGCTTCTCGTTTAATCACTTACCTCAAAACACTTTAAATGGTAGTAATGGTACTAGAGGATACCCACTATTACGGCTGCGCATTTAATTTTAATTTAACCGTTTCCACCCGAACCTGTGAGAATTTCGGCAAATGCCTTCTTAGTGACTGTACGGTTAGCGCAGTGGTTTAAGCGGCCGCCTCGCCAATTGACACTGCGCCGAGTGTTGTGGTTTTGATTCCTACACGAGACAACACTTTGTGTGATCCATAACTTGTTGTTTTGAGTCTGGGTGTTAATTGTCCTCGTTAGATGTATGTTTGTAAAGTCCCAGGCGACACAGGATTTAGTCCTAATGCGTGAGTTGTCTTTTTTTAAAAAAGAAAAAAGAAAAGTGTACATCTGCCATCCCCAAGGAACATTCTTGCCCAATTTTAGCCTCTTTATAATAGTTTTGGCTGCGCTGTCTGTCAGACAGTCAGTAACGCACGAAATGTATATATACCTACAGAAGACTGAAGATGAAAAAGAGAACCTTTTGAAATGTGTTATTAAACTTAGTTTTGTAATTAACTGCATGTATAATGACTATCATTTTTATTGGTTAAAACGTAAATAATACACAACATATACACGATCACTTTGACGCGCGTGACAAAGCTCGGTGTAAACAAACGCTTCACGAACACACTGCGTCAATATGAACCATGGCCATGGGGGCGAGTACTTACTTGATGGAGGTTCATTATATTACTGCTAGCTGCGCCCGTGGTTACAACCGCGTTATTTAAGGCTACTGCTCCGCACCCGTGACACATAGCGTAATGTTATATAGCCTATAGCCTTCCTCAATAAATGGGCTACCCAACACAAAAAGGCACAACTAACGGTAGTAGAGCCTTGCTGATTTCAGCATGAATGGGCCAGCTCGACCGGGGAAGTACTACCCTCTCACATAAAATCGACGTAAAGTAACAGTACCTAAACTGATGCGTTTCGTTCGGTGAGTGAGAGTGCCGCAGGCCCTATCCGCTATTCCTTCTCCCTCATCCCACTCCTCAGCCTTTCCCTTTTCCCAATCCCAAGGGGCGGCGACGCACTTGTGACTCCTGTGCTGTTGCTTGTGTCCATGGGCGGCGGTAATTGCTTACCATCAGGCGATCCATCTGCTCGTTTGCCGCCTATTACTATTAAAAAAAAATGCCAGATCGTACCAGTAATTCTAGAAATTAGCTCGTTCAAACAAAACAAACTGCAGCTTTATCATATTTCTAGATGAGCCCGCGTTTACACCCGTGCTATTTAAGGATACTGCTACGCTCCCGTGCCTCATAGCATGATCTTATGTAACCCTTAGCCTTTCTCAATAAATGGGCTATGAAACACAAGAAGAAATAGCGGGCTAGTAATTCCTAAGATTACCTAGTTCAACCAAGCAAACTCTGCAGCTTTATTTAAGATAGTATATATAGAATGACTTTGGTAGTAATTATCTATATAGTTATCCTTATTAAGTGGTTAAAACGTCAATAATACACGACGTATACACGCTCAGTTTGACGCGCGTGCCAAAGCTCAGCGTAAACAATCGCTTCACAAACACAACGCGTACATATGGGCCATGGGGGCGGACCAATTACTTGATGGATGTTTTTTTATATTATTACTTGATTAGCTCGCGGTTACACCCGCTTTATTTAAGGCTACTGCTCCGCACCCGTGTCTGATAACGTAGTATTATAAAGCCAATAACCTTTCTCGAGAAAAGGGGTATACAACACAAAAAGAAATAGCCGAATCGGACCAGTAGTTCCTGAGATTCGTTCGTTGAAACAAAGCAAACTCTGCAGCTTTATTATAGTAAGAAAGAAAAACTAGATGAGCCCGCGGGTACACCCGTATTATTTAGGGCTACTACCTGCACCAGTCGCTCATAGAGCGATGGTATTTTGGCTATATCTACCTCGATAAATGGGCTAGCTATGTAGTTTCTGAGATTAGCGCGTTCAAACAAAACAAACAAACTCTGCAGTTCTAATCACTACATAGTATAAAACAAAGTCTTTGTTCTGTCTGTCTGTATGCTTAAATCTTAAAAACTACGCAACGGATTTAAATGCGAATCTCTGAAGCATTCGGGACCGCAGTGTTGCCACACACATCCAGCTCGCCACAAAGCTGCCCTGCGGTTTGTGAGCTTTCTTTTTATCTTGTAATACATGTTTTTATTCATATCACAAGATGAAGGTGATGTTTAAAAGCCGTTACTCTGCCCTCTGAGTTTGAGTTAGTCTCATGTTGAGATAACGACTGCCCCAGAGGGGTATTATTATTATTATAGATAATGACTTTGGTAATCAATAACTATGTATATAGTTATCCTTAATCAAGTAGTTAAAACGTAAATACTACGAGTAGGTACATGTCGCACAAACGCTTAGTTTGACGTGCGTGCCAAAACTCGACGTAAACAAACGCTTTACAAACACACTGCGTCCATATGAGCGCCATGGGGGCGAGCACTTAGGCTCAGTTCACACCGAAATGGCAGCGGCCGGCATCGAAGAGAAGGCTTGCGGCTGCCAGCGACTGCTCGCGCGTGCGCGCGACTGCTCGCGCCCGCCCGCGACTGCTCGCGGCCGCGCGCTGCTCACGTCACGGCTCAGGCTCACGCTATTCCTATGCGCCGCAGTTTATATTCTACATATAACGAGGAAACACGTGTGTAATTAGCTGTGAAAATGAGTATTTTGGATTTAATAGTTATTGCACGTATAATTGAAGAAGAAGAAGAGGAAACGCGGATTCTTGGGTATACGGCCGCCCGCGCCCTCCCGCGCATGCTCGCGGCCGCCCGCGCCTTCCCGCGCATGCTCGCGGCTGCCCGCGCCTTCCCGCGCATGCTCGCGGCTGCCCGCGCCTTCCCGCGCATGCTCGCGGCCGCTCGCGCCCGCCAGAGCGGTCGCGCGCCGACGCAACATGGATTGTCAAGTGATTCTATGTATTATAGTCATGGTGATAAAGACTAAAATTATATGACACTGAAACTGCTCTCCGCTTCGCTTCCGGCCGCTGCCATTTCGGTGTGAACTGAGCCTTACTTGATGGATGTTCAGTATATTATTATTTGCATAGACTAATGATTGGTCTCGCAGCGAAGCGATACCAATCATCTGTCTAGGATTATTTGTTTGTAGAAAATGAAGCAATATTTGAACTTGCGATACTGGTTGACGCTACAGAATAAAAAAAAATAATTAGGCTAGTTGACGAAAAAAAAATTATAAGTCCGTCCTTTAGACTATTCAAAAATAAGCGATATGTATTTTTTTTATTTGTAAATTTAACCAAAAATGACCAAGATATAGCTCATTAAAGTTACGTATAACGTCACGCCGTGCTGCATTTTTTCGCACTAGTTGACGTCACAGGTAACTTTAATGGGCTATATCTTTGTTATTTTTTATTTAATCGTAAAAAGATAAAATACGTGTCCAATATTTTTTTATAATCTAAAATACGGACTTTATAAAATGTAATTAATTTGACCCTGGAAACTACCCTATTAATATGGGTGCAAAGCGTACGACTGATAGATAACAGTGTTCATATCATCGCGATCGTCCTAGTGTTATCACAGTTACGTCCAAAAATTTTCGCCTCGGAGCTTGGGGTCTGCTTACTAGTCCAATCAGCAACTATACTGATTCCCCGTAACGACTGTCAAATATCTTCATAACAGCCCAGACCGACGGTTTTATCGTGCTCTCCGAGGCACGGGGCAAGCGATAATTAACAATTTAAAACGCCCATAGCTTCAATGGTGAGCACCGTGGATTCGAATCCGATATCATCTGCATGCAGTTTGTTGGTATTTCTACCAGGCTATTGCTGCCTTTTTATTTTTGTTCTTCGAAAAGTCAGTGCCCTAATATAAAAAATAAAAAAAAATAAAAATTAGAAAAGTGTAACTGACAATAGTAATTTTAATTTGGTGTTTTTTATAATAAATATTAGAGTAAGAGCATTAAAAAGGCAGCGATAGCCTATCAGAGATATCACCAAACTGCCATGCAGATGATATACCTAACGGCATACGATGAACGCTATTTCAATTAACGTTTTATAATAAATTAGTCTTGCAATAGATATCTAATATATTCAGTTATAATTTAGGTTGATAACGGTTGAAAGAGCTCTGAATGTAGTCTTTTCAATTCAATGCGTTTAATTTATATTCATAATGCACACTACTGTGGTTGCAGAATATAATGACTCGACTAGCAATATTTGTTTTATGTTTAGAAAAAAACAAGCAATGCTACATATAACTTCGCAACTTTTGTCTAATACCTGAGC
Source organism: Euclidia mi (assembly GCA_944739405.2). Taxonomy (NCBI): domain Eukaryota; kingdom Metazoa; phylum Arthropoda; class Insecta; order Lepidoptera; family Erebidae; genus Euclidia; species Euclidia mi. The sequence continues at coordinate 1,734,435 of OX123205.2, read as the reverse complement.
CTCCTCGTAATAGTTCATGACCATTACCGATATTGACAAATGGGTACAGTTACAATTGCCATTTTATCGCAAGTAAAATATGATATAAGACGTCACAAATCAAAATGGCGGCCGGGATATTGAAGCACTAAAACTGGTTTTCTAGTTAGTTTGTGATTTCTTTGACTAGTGGCTAGTACTTTGGCATTTTTGTCTATTTGGTTATAGAAACGTAGAAATAAAAGCTATACCTACCCAAATGACGCTAGAGCTCTCTGTTACTTATTTATATTAGGTTCATTTTCTTAACGTTTTGTAATTTGTAGAAATGAGTGTGGTTGTTGCAAAGTAATGATCATAGTAATTCGTAATAGATTACCAAAGTAAAGCAACGCTTGCAAGGTCACCATTTGGATGGGTGACCGCGTGTGCCATTTACATCAGAGCGCTACCGTGCTTCGGGGGCACGTAAAGCCATCGATCTCAGTTCCTACCTCCGGAAAAGAATCGTGAGGCCATGTTAGACCATGACTGCACGATTGGTGTAGTGGTTTAAGCGGCCGTCTCGCCGAGTGTTGTGGGTTTGATCTCCACTCGAGACAACACTTTGTGTGATCCATAAATTGTTGTTTCGAGTCTGGGTGTACATTGTGTCCGTTAGTTGTATTTTGTGAAGTCTCCCGCGACACAGGACTTAGTCCTAATGCGGGAGATGTTTTATAAAAAAAGAGAAAACAGAGATCCATCAAGTGAACTAATAACTTTGACACCAAAGAAAAGAAAATAAATAGTTTAGTAGAGAAACGAAAATAATTATTTATGTTAGGCTATAGATGAACTAAATGTATAATGCGTAGTGTGCTTTGTGTCCTTTGATTATATGTTTGTAAAGACCGTAGTGCGAGAGTTGCCTCTTTAACAAAAGAAAAAGAAGAGAATAATTATTCATAATAGCCCAGCCATATAATGGACTGTCGAGATGATGGTCTCTGGTTCGATCCCCGGGCACACACCTCTGTCTTTTCAAAGTTATGTGTGCATTAAACATATTAATTATCGTTCGCCTAATAATGTGCCCGGTAGATGGCAATAGGCTCGCCCCCTGATACATTGGGACTAAAACATAACTGGCAAAGTATGGGTGTGTAATTCACCTCTGCCTACAGTCACCAATGCCTTCGGGGAGAAAGGTGTGAAGTTATGTTATGTTATCTTCATTACATATCATGCATGTCACCATTTAGTTCTAACTAAACACCATCGACCACCCTAACCAGAGTACCCGATATTTACGCACATGTTTAGAATCAGTTAATTGCTAATGTATGGCCTATGTAACATCGACGCGACATCCCGCCGCTGCAACAAACAAACTAACAAACACGGGATGAATAACAAATAGAATTGATAATATTGTTTGATAGTCTATGTAAAAGTTATTTTGTCTGTATGTTTAGAATTCAAAATAATCTGTTTTTCACATTTACATTCGATTTAGGAGTAATTACTGTGCCACTTGTCGTTTTTACAAAAATTTAACTAGCTAAAACGTGAGGCAACCGGTTAAATCACTGGACTATACCAATGAATACAGATTTACATAGAAGCGCAGTTCTTAAGGATTTCGTGAGCCGATTCCAAGTGGAGACTGTCTCCAGTTTAGTTCGTAGTTGGCGCCGTTGGCGTAGCTGGCGTCGTTCTCTGTCTCTCTTGCTCTCGCAGTTAAGATACACTCGAGGAACGTTCGTCTGTCTGGCTCTCGTAGAGACAGCTGTCTCAGCTGCCACGCCACCAAGCGTTAATTTGTGTCACAGAAAGTTGGTCTTCAGAGCGCCCATAGGAAATGCGCCTCTATGTAAATATCTGAGCTCTTTGACTATATACACACTTTGTTGCAGTGATTTAACCACCCTTTGGATGCCTCTATGGTTCAAGTGTCACCCTTCCTTTTTTCGGGCCTTCGTACCTACAGAAACCACTGCGGTGCCAACGTCATCCCTAATTTGCTCGTCCTCCCATCAGGTCGGCGACTCCCTTGATTTTGCGACAAACTTCTATGGATGACAGTTTTCACCTACCATCGGGCGATCCGTCTGCTCGATTGCTTTCAATGTGATGAAAAAAACCAACTGGTATTTCTAGAGATAAGCGCACTTCAACAAACAAACGTTTAAGATTTATAACTTTAGTAGGTTGTCCCTATTAAAACACGCAAATCTGTTCTATGTTAGATTTTTTCAACAAACTGCTGCAAAATTCCTTCACCATTTCACGCAAAAAATTAAACATTTTTACAACGAATTTTTAAATTGGTTTACATAGCAGAATGCCGCTTTATAATAAAAATGGTTTACTAGTTTTTGTATTGAATTTGTTTTACGGAAGGACCAGAGAGGCATAGGTATGAATAGACCTCAATGTTACACATATGAGCTTTGGTATCACCAGGAATAGTACGGCTGCTTCTCGATATTATCAAATCGTGAAGTGACCGGGGACCACAATTTACACCTCACTGGGCCTCTGGGTCCTGGCTATGACGAAGATAATAATAGACATTATCAGTAATCACCTTGACAAGCTTGTCGGGAGTCCTTACAAACAATCAATCAACGGTCACAAATACAGAAACGAAACAATAAATTGTGCATCGCACAAACCTTTGTCTCGTATGGGGATCGAACCCAAAAAACTCATCGAACCGCTTAAAGTAGTTTAAGTTAAAGTTGAAGCAAACATATATAAAAATCGGAGTTTAGTACTAAATTAGATTGCATCGTATGTGTACACATCGCAATCAAAATAAGGACGTTTCATTCTATTCTAAATCCACAGTTCCATGAACAATTCTGTAAATATTTTTTAGATCCGCTAGATGGCGCTATCTGGCAAGGAGTTAAATAAGAGAGCTCTCAGTTATTAATTGAATTAAAAATGGTTATATATCTTTATAGAGTGTTAAAGTGTGATAAATAAGTGAATACTTAATACTTAACAGCACATGTACTAACATTGGCAAAGTTAATTAAAATAAAAAAGTGATAAAATTTGCAAAATATACCGGTGGATATCTAATTTAACTAAAAGTAGTGAAAATCAGTAAAGAAAGTGATAAATAATTTTGAGTAATAATAAATACATTATCCTAATGCAGACAATGACAAAAACTTAGGTAATAACGAAAAATAAGTGCATGACTTTTGTTTATCAAGTGTACGGAATGTGAAAAAATTCCTAAGCTGTGATCATTGACATATATATTACTGCGTAATGACTGGGCGGACCGTATGTTACAATGACGCCTCGAAGTTTGTCCTAAAATGGTCTTCCCTTTAACGAAGTGAACTAGTACGCGATCAACTGTCATCGGTAGCGGTCGTAAATTTTGCGAACAAAAATGCCAATTGTGCCGTAAAAGGTTGCGTGAACTACGACAAAAAACATAATAAAAAATATGATAACATTTCATGTCACCAGTAACTTAAAAATATGTCATTAAATCAACTTCTAACATTATTTAAAGCAATTTTCTTTCATATTGGTAAAAACGGCGCGGAGCCACGTAAAAGTGCGACATAACTTTGAAGCAGCGGGCGTTGTACCCGATGAAATGAAAATATTTATTATTATTACTATAAAATTAAATAATGTTCTAACAAAATTATTTTTAATTGATTCTTAAAATTTAAAGATACACCAACGTCAAAAAACATTAGGTACGAATCTAAAATGAAAAAAAATATATTGTTTTGTACCTCGAAAAATACCTCACCCCGCTCTTACAAGGTTATGTCTAGGAGCAGACCATGCCAATTTACATCGTAGTTCATACTATTTTTACTAGATGGCGTTATTTTTTTTGTAAGGTGACTGCGTCTGTCAAATGTTCAGTCGAACGTATCTTTAGTATTTACATCAATGGCTTTGATTCATATTAACCGATCTTCTCTGTTTGAAAATTCCATCAACGTATCTAGTAATACATAATTTCGCAACAATTAATCAAGCCATCGGTGGCTGGCACTGTACAGTGTACGGTTACGCTACGACTGTGGGCAGTTCGAGTCTCCACCGCTCGACCGACGACTTTTTGTGATACATCTTCCAGCGATTATTTCAATTGATAAAGCATTCAAACGACATCTGTGAATAACGTCATGAATTTCTTCGACAACATAACATTTAGAAAAACTCGTACGCATTCATCACAGTCAGATAATGAAAGCGTTTACCTTGACCAATCACTAGATGGCACCAGTCATAGCGCTCCGTGCATGTCGGAGGATGAGGAGACAACCGAGATTGAAAAATTAAAGGAACATATCGGAATTCTAACTGCTAAATTACAAAGTGCAAATGACGAAATAGACAAGCTTTCTATTGAAAATAGTATGATGAAGGAGGAAATCGGCAATCTACAACGCAGAAATGCACTTTTAAAGAAAGTAACTAACAGTCCAGCAAAATCTATTAAGTCAACGCCTATTAAGAAGTGTCAGCGTCAAAAGCAAGTCTGTGACTAAACAGTGCATCAATCACTTCAAGCTTTAAGGCAAACTCTGATACCACAAGACCATAGCCAGTCATATAAAATAATTGACCAACAACAAAAATCACCTGTGAAACAAAATGTCAACAAGGCACCCTTACCGAAAAATTGTCAAAATAAGATGTACATTATAAGTTCAAACAAATCTAATAACATATTATCATTAACAAATGACACTTTTGGTAAACAATATAGCATATGCCATTTTTTAGTTCCAAATGTTGGAATTAATCAGCTATTATCGAACATACAGAAAAAATTAGAAGGTCTTACTTTAAATGATTTCTGCAATATAATAATAGGCGAGGAAGACTTCAAAACATCAGGAAATTACATTGAACTCATCACCAATATGAGAAATATACTCCAGAAAATTGATCACACCAATATAATTATTACCTTACCTACATTTAAGAATGCCCTACATTACAATTTATATAATTCAAGAGTAACTATGTTTAACCAGCTACTGTACTTACAGTAGCTGGTTAAACATAGTTACTCTTGAATTATATAAATTGTAATGTAGGGCATTCTTAAATGTAGGTAAGGTAATAATTATATTGGTGTGATCAATTTTCTGGAGTATATTTCTCATATTGGTGATGAGTTCAATGTCAATCAGATTGAGATTCATAGGTTAAATTATCCATATTAGACTTCATATCCATATTAGACTTCAAAACATCAGGAAATTACATTGAACTCATCACCAATATGAGAAATATACTCCAGAAAATTGATCACACCAATATAATTATTACCTTACCTACATTTAAGAATGCCCTACATTACAATTTATATAATTCAAGAGTAACTATGTTTAACCAGCTACTGTACTTACAGTAGCTGGTTAAACATAGTTACTCTTGAATTATATAAATTGTAATGTAGGGCATTCTTAAATGTAGGTAAGGTAATAATTATATTGGTGTGATCAATTTTCTGGAGTATATTTCTCATATTGGTGATGAGTTCAATGTAATTTCCTGATGTTTTGAAGTCTAATATGGATATGAAGTCTAATATGGATAATTTAACCTATGAATCTCAATCTGACATATGATCGCACTATGTTCAGAAAATCAGGAGCGATAAATAATAATGGTATGAAAGTTATTTTTGAAGACTTCAATACTCTGATTAGCGCTATAATAGATAACTTATCATCCGATACAATCTCCCTAGAAAAGCAAATTGAAGTCACGAATACAGACATATCCTCACAAAAGCTTTTTCGGACATAAATATATCAACATATTACACCAAAATATTGCAGGCTTAAGAAATAAATTAAATGAACTTTATGTATGCTTACAAGAACTGTCGGATAATAGCAATGCTGTCGATGTCATTTGTGTGACAGAACACTTTATGATGTCGGGTCATGAGGACCTGTGCATTATACCAAATTTTTATCTTACTGCATACTATAGTAGAAATAGTTCTAAGAGAGGGGGATCATGTATCTTTATAAAAAAGGGCCATCGCTGGCAACCTATTCCTCATATAGCTTCATTTGCTGTATCCTCTAGCTTTGAGGGTTGTGGTGTAGAATTAATTGACTATAACATTGTTATTGTATGCATATATAGAACACCTCAAACCAGCAACCTAAATAAATTTTTTGATAGGCTCAACAATATATTATGTTACATAAAAAGATCTTACAAAAGGCATAACATCGTGCTGGCAGGAGATTTTAATATTAACATCTTAAAACATAATAATATTACTTTAAAATTTGAATGTCTCTTAAACTATAACTTGAAATTAGCAATTAGAGAACCTACCAGAAAAGTTAGTCAAACATGTATTGACAATTTCATTCATTGTTGTGCACAAAAATGTAAAACTGATATAATAGAGTTAGCATTATCTGACCACACCGCCCAATTCTTACGATACCCTGTTAAGAAAGTCTGTTTGATTAAACGCTGGAAAATCAAACGTAGGGACTATAACATCAAAAATTTGGAAATGTTTATTAACTATATAGGTAATCTGACTTTTTCAGATATTTATGCTACTCAAGATCCAAATGAAGCTTATAATATTTTTTATGACACGTTTAAACTGCTTTATGATCTCTGTTTTCCATACCAGTTTATTGCTATAAATGTACATACAAAACAAAAATGGGTCTCGCGTGGCATAAAGGCGTGCAGTATAAAAAAACGATCACTTCTTTGGCAATATAGAAAAAAGCCAAGTGACATAAATAAAATAAAATTGAAGCAATATTGTAGACTGTACAAAAAAATATTAAGATTAACACAACGAGCTTAAACTGTTAATTCCATAGACACGTCACAGAATAAAGCAAAGTCAATTTGGAAAATTGTAAACAGAGTGAAACATAATATCCTAAACGAAACTGTAACTAGTATAAAAATACATGACGAAATTGTAACTGATCCAAATGTAATCTGTAATTTATTCAATAATTATTTTATTGACAAAATAGTTCCAAATTGTGTGACAAACAAATTGAAATATTCAGCTTATATGTCCCCTAGGCAAAAGTCTATGTATATGAATCCATGCTCTCCTTTCAATGTATTCAATATTATAAAAACCTTAAAGAACACCAATAGTGTTGGATATGATGAGATATGAACTAAAGTTATTAAATATGTAGCTCCTAATATTTGTGACCACATTAGTCATATAATAAATTTATGCATAGAAACGGGGGTATTCCCTGAAAAACTTAAGACAGTAATTATAAAACCTGTTTTTAAAAAAGAAAGTAGAGATCACATGGACAACTATAGACCTATAGCACTTGTTCCTATTTTGTCCAAAATATTTGAGAAACATATACACAATGAACTCAATAACTATCTAGAGCATAATTGTATTCTAGTTAAAGAGCAGAAGGGTTTTCGACGTAACATGTCAATAAATATGGCCATATATGATTTTCTAGAAGTTGTAGTAAAAAGTATTGACAGCAAAATACCTGTCTGTTCCATATCATGAAATCCTGCTAGGTAAGCTCAATGCTTATGGCATAAGAGGAAATGTCCTAAAACTAATTGAAACATATCTTAAAAATAGAATACAGTACACGGAAGTTGTTAAATTAAATACTATAACAAAAATTGAAGAAACTTACAGATCTGAATCACGTATAATTAAATATGGCGTGCCCCAAGGCAGCATATTAGGTCCATTACTATTTATATTGTATATAAATGACTTACCAAACGCAACCAATAACCCTATAGCCCTCTTTGCGGACGACAGTACCATAACTATCAAATGTACAGATAAGGCTTGTTATGAATCTGCTATTAATACCGCTCTGATGTCTGTCATTGACTGGTTGAACACAAATAATTTAAAAGCCAATATAGGAAAGACGAAACTAATGCACTTTAGTCAGCGTATACCTACCATGAATAACAATAATGTATGCGCTAATGGACAATCGCTAATGGACAATCGCTAAAAGAAGTAGAGGCTACAAAGTTTTTAGGCATAATAATCGACAAGAAAATCACATGGAAGCCATACATTGAACAATTATGTAAGAGAATCAATAAGTCAGTGTATGCACTTCATGAATTATCACAAATAATTGATGTCAATGGTCTTCTTACTGCATACCATGGCTTAGTGGCATCGGTTCTTAGGTATGGAGTTATATTTTGGGGGAACTCAGTTGACAAAGACATAATCTTTAAAGCCCAAAACCGCTGTATTAGGGCTATGTTCTCTCTCAAAACAATTGAAAGCTGTCTGCCCTACTTTAAAAAATACAATCTTCTGACTTTACCTTCAATTTATATACTAGAAGTAGCTATTTTTGTTAAAAGAAACTAAGGTTTATTTGAACTTGCCTCAGATACATCTAAACGCGTACAAAGAGATAAACATCGGCTTTGCCTATGCAAAACAAATACAACATTTATGCATAAAAGTATTTTCGCCATGGCTCTCAAAATTTATAATAAATTGCCAAGAAGTATCAGGGAATCAAATGTAACCATATTTAAACAAAAACTAGTAAAGCTTCTAAATGAAAAATGCTATTATAATGTCTCTGATTTTTTGACCGACAATTTATAATCTTACTATGACATATTATTATTCAATGTGGACATTTTATATTCATTATTTTTTATTAATTAATTAATCCTTGACATATTTTTCATATTATTTGGTATATTTTTTATTTTTATTACTTGACATTGTTATTCATTAATCTTAATTATGACATTTTTCTTTTGTTTTTGGCAATAATTGTAATTAATTTAATTTGTTCTAAATTGTATTTTTTGTAATTGTAATATTTGCACACCTCTCTGAGGTTATAATTCAGCGAACTTCATATATTTTGTAAGACCTTAATGTACCTACCTGTTTTATGCAAATAAAAGAATTTGAATTTGAATATTCTGACGACCGGTTGGCGCCGCGGGAGTGTAAGTGACTGCTACGCCGAAGGTCGCGGGTTCGATTCCCGTTCAAGTCAAACATTTGTGTGCGTGAACATGGATATTTGTCGTGGTCTGGGTGTTTCTATGTATAATATGTATGTATTTACAAAAAAAAAGTATATATGTATGTTTATCCATTATCTAGTACCCATAGTACAAGCTTCTGCTTAGTTTGGGACTAGATGGTGTTGTGTGAATGTGGAAAAAGAAAAAAAAAACCGATAGCAATAAAAATGGAGACAAAACAGTAAAATAAAACAATAAAATTGAAACAACTTACGCTGCTGACTATACAAGCATACGCGAACAGAACCGGGCGAAGCTCTAGTTAAACAATGCTATTCCAGTTTGCTTAGTAAATATTAATCGGCATATTGTCCATATATTTGCGTTTAGTTCAACAACCCGTGCACTTTGTAATCATTAGTCTGCAACGAAATAGTGGTATTCTGACAAACAATCGTTGCTGAATGGTAAAGTAATTATTGCAGTATATAGAATTAATTTAGCTGGTATATTGGAAATGATTGTGAAATTGTTTAATTGTGCAATTGTCGCGTAAAGCTTGGGTCAGTGGGCAATGATTTGAAAATGGTTAGTAATTGTGTAATTAGTTTTGTGTTTTTTTGGTTGATATATTAATATAATGTGATATTATAGTAATTGTATAAGAGAGGATAGATCTGATTGATAGAGTAAATGCTGGCCGAGTTCTATCGAAATATCAAAGCATTGAATGTAGATTTACAGTAATTGGAAACAAGATTGCAGGAGATAGCTACGATTTGAGAGGCAATGATAGCATAGTAAAGATATTAATGGAGATAACACACCCGAGACGCATGGCTGCAGAGGGCCAGGATTCAAACCCTCCTCGGTTCGCACCACTTACTTAAAAAGTTATGTGCGTAATAGATTGTTAATTTTAGCAGGAGATACGAAAATGTAGTAATAGATGGATGTTTGTTACTCTTTCAAACAATCTCTCTCAAAAACAAAAAATGAAACTTTGCTGAAATAAAGCTTATACGAGGGTCAAACTGAAAGTTCTTAGAAAATCAAAAACTGATTACATTAGCCAGTTATTAGTTTTATTATATCTTTTCAAAATATTGTCCATTGACGTCAATACACCGCTGCATGCGATGGAACCACTGGGAAAAGCACTTTGCCCACTCGTCCTTAGGGGTCTCTTCAATGGCATCGCGATACGCAGCCACCGCTTCTTCAGCATTCATAAACCGCTTTGCTTTAAGTTTTTCTTTAATTTTTGGAAATAAATAAAAATCACAAGGCGCGAGGTCGGGGCTATATGGCGGGTGACCCAGTAATTCAACGTTTGATGTCGCCAAATAGTCGATCGTTCGCTTGGCGGTGTGCGACGAGGCGTTGTCGTGGTGAAGGAGGATCCTACTGCGAGGTCGTTTCTCTCGAACTTTTTCCAAGACAAGTGGCAAACAATTGGTAGTGTACCATTCTGCAGAAACTGTTTTTTGATCCTCTAACACAATTGTTGCGAAATGACCTATTCTTCCAAAGAACGAGGCCACCATTTTTTTTCCCGCACTTCGATCTCTCTTCACTTTAGTTGGCAACTCCTCGAAAGGAAACACCCACTGAGCAGATTGTCTTTTGGTTTCAGGATCATAACAGTAAATCCAGCTTTCGTCACCTGTTAGTATGTCGAACACAGCATTTGAGTCACCTCCGTTAAATCTTTCAATAATTTTACGGCACCAATCCACACGATGGAGTTTTTGAGCCTTAGTCAAATTATGAGGTATCCACCGGGCGCAAAGCTTCCTGACCGCTAAATGTTCGTGGAGGATTTTGTGCACTTGACTCATACCGATGCCTAAGCTTGTCCGAATCTGCTGATAGGTCACTCTTTTGTCAGTCTCTATCATACGCCGCACAACACAGATGTTATTTTCAGTCGTCGCCGTAGAAGGCCGTCCCTCACGTACATCATCAGTGAGATTAGTGCGACCACGTTTAAACTCATTAAACCAGTTGTAAACAGTCGCACGAGATGGGGCTTCATCGTGAAAGGCCAATCGTAGTCTATCATAACTTTCTTGTTGACTTAAATGACATCGAAAGTCATAAAAAATCATTGCACGAAAATTTTCTCGTGTTAAATTCATGTTGACGTGACACAGACAATTTTCAATTTGCCGCCAAATCGTAAAACAAATGACAAATGAATGAAATATATACTCAGTAATATTGGCAAAGAGTTCTATTTTCAAATTTTAGAATATTTTTTTTATTATATTGTTTATAAGTGGCCAGTTCTAAGAACTTTCAGTTTGACCCTCGTAGGTACGTCAAAATAGCCCCTATCCTATATTGTGTCACGATAGCTGACACTTACGCGGGTTAAGCCGCGGGTGGGATCTAGTTCACAGCAGATCTAGCAACATGTTTTTTGTATATGAGCGAATCATTGTGTATCTACCCTAGTTGACCCTTTTCAATGTTTATACCTAGGACAAGATTTAGCCGCCCGTCCCTGTTGTAATGAAGTTCGTTGACAGGCGTTTCAAGAAAATTACAGCCATATATTTAGAATCTCATCTTGACCGCAGAATATAGTAGCTATACCGTTGGGTTGCAGAAGTCAGTATAAAATGTCAAATCCAAATCTAATAAGTCTATAAAGCGGATCTGGAATTCTTAGAAGGGAGTCTCGCGTTGCCATTAAGACAAATAAAGTTAATAATAATCAGGCGAATTCCTTATCTAGCTTAGTGAAAATTTTCTTATAAATTACCCATAGAATATAAAAGGCACTTTAAACAGCACATATTTACCTAGCTTTTGCAAAACTTGATAAAAATCTCCTTAAAGGGTGCTAGTTAATTTCAGCTCCACTTTAGTTTCAAGAGAATTTCACTTAATATAAAATATCTGAAGTATATTGCGTTCGCTATCTTACGATGCTTCCTTGACAGTTTATGAAGGCGCTTCCAAATAACGCTCAACTTTGCTGCGAAGCGCACTTTGTGTATCTTAAGAATAAGCCGTGCTATTAATTATCTACTGGCTGTGCCACGTTTCTTTAGGTTTTCAAATACATTACTGATGATAAAATATACCTACTTACATCTCTAACTATCTAATATATCTATCTAAACGTCACGTCTGTCTCCCATTGGAGTAGGCAGAGACTATGGAACGCCAAATGCTCCAGTTCAAACATACCTCTTTCGCTTCCTCAACATTCATTAACCTCGTCATGCATGCTCGTCAGTTATGGCTACTTTTGATTTGGCCCTTCCACAGTACGTCACCAATTTGGTCGGCGTAAGTCCAGTTCGGGCGTCCTCTACCAACATCTCCATTAATTCTTACTCGATACACTTCTTTCGTAAATCTCCTTGCATCCATCCGTTCCAAATGTCCAAACCATCGTAACATACCTTTCTCAATCCTTGGCACTACATCTTCTTTCAAACGAGTTTCGAATTTCTCGAATAACCCTATTTCTCACTTTATCTGTCATTCTTACTCCGCACATACGCATATAAGCTCTTATCTCCACAGCATTAATTCTACTTTCATGCTTCTTCTGCCAGACGCACGATTCGCTTCCATACATCAGTGTTGGCGCCAAAACTCCCTGCAATATAGCAAGGCGAGCCTTACTCGGTATAATTTTACTGCTAAGAATGGTCTGTAAGGCGCCATACACACAATTTCCTGCTTTCACTCTCCTTTCATTATCTCCCTCACATTTTCCATCTCTTGTAAACAATGACCCTAAATAAACAAACTCATTCACTTCTTCCACTTTTTCATCTCCTATCATTATGTTACATTCAGTTATACTATCTTCCCTCTCTATGACCATGACCTTAGTCTTGCTTACATTCACTTTACATATTGTACCTAAATTAAATTTAGGCTCTTGTTCTTTTTGATAGAATTGGAAAGAGACGGAAACAAGATGTGACTCTAGTTTCATAAAATTTTGTGCATAGTGCGAAAAGCCACAAAAACCATTAAGTAAAGTGACCCTCCTTCGTCTATGTTCTAAACTGTAGTATTTATGTAGGTATGTAAAATATGTTTATAGTTAATGTGTGATGAACTATCAATGAAAATTATAACGGTTCATTGGGCTTACTTGTTAACGAGTAGGTACCTAATAGTCAATGTAATTTAATCGATAAAACGAATATTCACAATAATCAAGGTTTTATCTTTGAACACCAGATAAGAGCTTCTACAGAACCTTACATGATGCGTGGCTCGATATGCAGTTGGCCAGTCCAATAATCCTATAACTATACGGTCCCGCAGGTTTGCCTGTAAAAATAATTGATAATCTACCTAATCTGTCACTCTACAACCTACCCATATCTAGTTCTAGCCTATCCGTACCTATAGCTATGCATATCTAAGGTGTCTACGTCTAGTGTACCTATATCTAGGTATGCAGGCGAGCGCAAGTATTTGGAGCGGATTCCTATCATAACTCAGTATTACGTGGCGGATTGTATTTATTGAGCAGCTTAGCTCAGCTACCGCTGCGATATTGCTAGTCATATTGACCTGTGTTTAATAATCTGCTGTAGCCGGTTATCATTTTATATTGATTAGATTATGGGAATGAATTATTTTAAATCAATGTATACTTATGTTATAAAGCTGAGATGTATGCGTATCTGAACATATTCATCTCAGATATAGAAAACGATTGCCGCCTTATTATAAAACATCGGTAAAATTAATTCGAAGTTTAGTCCTAAACGATTTTGCCTAAAATTTATTATAAGTGTTCTATATATACATTACAATGAACCTGGTATTATATTTAGACCTTGTTTTATATTATTACGGGTTTATTTTTTTGTACGGTAGCTTATTTTATACAAAGTGTTGTCTTGTGTAAGAATCAAACCCACGATACTCAACCAAGGGGCGAGACGTTCGGTAAAACCACTACGTTTTCTATTTTTGTTTATCTGTCTGTATACCTACATAAAATTCTTGCGTAACTGACTGACTTACAGACAACGTACAGCCAAAACTATTGGGCGCAAAAAGCTGAAATTTTTCATGTATTGTCTTTGGTGACCGTAGGGGTGCACTAAGAAGGGCTCTCTCGAAATCAGACGGAATCGGGCAGATACAGTTCAATAAAAACAAAATGTGAAAGCGTAGCTTCTGTTTCGGTGAATACCTGAATAAGATCGGACGCGAGGCATCGGCAAATTGTGAGCATATTGGTGATGAGCAGGATACAGCACAACATATATACATACATACATACATAGACTCACGCCTGGAGGGGTAAAAAGAGACTACGGAACGCCATTTGCAACGATCCTGACATACTGCTCTTGCTTCATTCACTCCCATCAAGTTTCTCATGCATGCTCTTCTCTTAAGGGTACTTCTTAACCTGTCCTTTTTTCAGGATGTCTCCAATCTGGTCAGAGAACGTCCGCCTAGTTCTTCCCCTTTGTCCTGTCCCATTCACACTTGCCTTATATATCTTCTTTATCAGTCTATCGTCATCCATCCTCTCCATGTGCCCAAACCATCTTAACATGCCTTTCTCAATGCTTGTCACTACATCTTCTTTTACCCCACAACACTACAATTACATACAGCACAACACACGCTAAAAAAGTGTTCTGCATGGGACTCTCAGCGGCAGGTTCTAGTTGAACGGATCGGACAAAACCTCTCTCTGCCATCAGTAGTGTCTTTCATGCTGGAGGCGACAGATAACTGGAAAGAAGTAGTTTCTTTCTGTGAGGCTGTTATGATACAGAAGGAGGCTGCTGAGCGGGATTGAGAAAGAGGTGAACCTTCTCGAAGAAGGGGAACGTCGAACTGGCAATCGCTCTGTCACCTAGATTTTATATACCCTCTGCCTGTTCTTTCTCGCTCTGAGCCGACGGCCCTCCCAAGTCGTTAGCGTCTCAAAATAGGGGTTTTGGGCGCTAAATAACGGCTTTCGAGACGACGGTGGTACGTAGTGGTCACTTGCCACCGTGTGTGTGTGCATTACACACCATGATGTGCCTTAATGGCGTAGCACAGAAACACCACCGGTAGCATAAATCATTCCCCGGAGCCCTCCCTATTGTGTATAAGATGGCCACCGAGGAGGTTTTAGTGCGGTAAAAATCCCACACACCCCGGCCATTCCCCTAGAAGACCGGACAGCCTTTAGAAGGTTTCACCTCGAAAAAAAATCAAAGAAAAAGCTGCGTGCATCCTCTAACCTAACATAAACTAGAAAGTTATCTCCTCTCAAGTAGGTCATCCATAAACTATGCATCTTCAGTAATCCCACTTCCACTTTCATTCCCCTCAGATCAATCCTTGCACAGTTGAACATGCATAAGACAAGACAAAGAGGCAAGTCACTCCGAAGTAGCAATTAATTAGCACGATATTGCGCTAGCATTGTTTCTACTACTCATATGCATATTGAGAGCGTTTATACGAGACGGGTCTACGACACAACTACATAAGCTTCAACATTTCATTTTTTCAAAGCATCACGCCTGTATACGGTAAGAGGTAGGCAGATGTGTAATATTACACACATATTTCGCCTTATGAATTTTTAGGTCCACGTAATGGGAGCAAGCCTATTGCCATTACCGAACATATGGCATTATTGCCAGACTCCGTGCTGCTACTGAGAATTCGGAAAACTCAGACTCTCTTTTGCTCGATCCGGGAATCTAACCTGGGACCCAGTCCCGATCAGCAGATGCATACTCTATCAACGGGACCACGGAGGCAGTCAACTTAATAATTTTTTACAATTCACGCATACTTGATACTTGATGGCACGGGCTGTTTCCGCAACTCCACGTCTTGGCGTGTATTTTGCGTGCAGGTGGGAATGGTGTCTTCATTCGAGCCACCCCAGCTCTTCGAGAAAGGCCAGCAGACTCTTGATGTGGCCCACTGCCTCCCTCAGGGTGCTGTATCTCGTCAGGTACTGCTGCCTGTACCTGACTGGTTGTGTTGGGTCCTGGTCCTATTTCTTACCAGGTTGCGATAAAATCCAGAAGGGAGGGGAATAATGGGCTCGTGTCCCACCACCTCTAAAGTGGCCCCTCTTCTGGCAAGTACGTCGGCTGCGTCATTCCCTCTAGAGCCACTGTGGCCCTTGATCCATTGCAGTGTTAATTTGTTTTGTTTACCTACCTCTGTTAGTTTCTGGTGGCATTCAAGCGTGAGCGCCGAGGTGATAGTATGGCTTTTGAGGGCTGAAAGGACTGCCTTACTATCTGAGAGGATCCTAATGGATCGTTCCCTTACCTCACGTGCCATGATTGCTGTGGCAGCTAGGATTATGCCAAAACATTCGGCCTGGTAGACCGTGTTGTAGGCTCCCAGCGGTGCTGCGATGTTGATGTTTAGGTCCTCGGAGAATACTCCTGAACCTAAACCATTAAGCTGGAGGATGGTTTGACACCTGCAGCCGGGGCCACGGCGTCGACCATCTGTATGGTTTTGGTTGTGGCGGCGGGAACAGCTTTCGCCGTCCCCGTCGCGGTTGGGGTAATAAAAAGGATTTCGGTATCCATACGTTTATTTAAAGACTTCATCCCTCTGGCTTCCCACCCTCCATGGAGCCCGCAACAGGGAACGTCATACCGGACGTTAGGATTACCAGAGGGATATAGGAACGCAAGGCTGGCTTACAGCACGACATCGGGCGCCCGCTCGGGTCAAAGGTCGGAGCCGAGTTACCAACTCCATCCGTCTTCCCTCGCTTGCGCCTTCAGTATAGCCTTCACCCACCACATCAACAGCCGAAATAAATTCCAACTGCTGATGCGGACCCCACGTCCCTAGCCTGTGGCCCTCTGACGGGACACGATGGCCATTTCCCCCGCTGCGGCTCACAGCGGGGGCTACCGTTTAGCGTGAAATCGGGACCAAAGAGGGCGTGGTGCCTCACGGTCGCATTACCGCCAGCGCCGCTCGGCTCAACCCCCCAGGACTCCGTCATCCCCGTGTACGGCGCTCGACTGCGCAGGTCCTAGCGCAGGTGGTCACCTTCTCTTACCCGTGACTGTTTACTACGGGCCCAAGCCCACCCGGCCACGAGGGGGCGTGGTGAAGAGATGTGTAAGTGAATGTGTGTGTGTGCGCGCATGTGTATACGTGTGTGTGTATGCGTGTGTAAAGTGCCTGTTATTTGTGTTTCGGCTGGAGGTTTTGGTTGCATCCATTTCTGAAGGAACTGGACCAAGAACGGGCGGCAACCTCGAGAAGGATAGTCCACCAGCCTTGCCTTAGGGATCATCACGACCTGCGCTACCCCTGAGACCATTCGCCACTCCCTGCACCGGACTCAGGTGCAGGGAGTAGAAGTCAGTGCAGCTCAGTGATGCTAAAGATGAGTTGACCTGCACGGGCTTCCGCCCACAATTCACGCATTTACTACTTACTTCTCGACTTCATCCGCGGGTCCGCCCGCGAGAACTATACACTCAAACCATGAATCCGTATAAAAATCCGGGTAGTTTTTAAGCTTATCGCCTTCATACAGACAGACCGGAAGAAAAGGGAACTTGAGTGATAGATTAAATTATTTGATTTAGGTGCAAAATAGCATAAACTTTTTAAATAATATTTGCTATTAGCTGCGTATAACAACACTCAGGCATGCAGGTTTCCTCACGATGTTTTCCTTCACAATTTCACACACAACTTTAAAGATATGGGCAGGACAGGTTAGAAGTGCCCTGAACAGAAGAGCATGCATGAGGAATCTGATGGGATTGAATGAAGCAAGAGAGATATGTCAGGATCGTTGCAAACGGCATTCCGTAGTCTCTGCCTACCCCTCTGGGAAACAGGCGTGAGTCTATGTATGTATGTATGTAACTTTAAAGATTCAGTGGTGCCCCGTGGTTTTGAACTCGAGAACCTCTGTCTGGAAGTCTGTTGGGCTCTCCGCCAGGCTATAGGCCCAACAGGTAAGTGGCATACGCTTTCTATTTCTACTGCTGTTTTGCCCACTATTGTTTTATTGAAAGCTTTCTGTATTCCTCAGTCACAGCACTTTAATCATTTTGCTACTGACACTTTTAGTTTTACAATTTAAATAGTAAATTAGCGTTTGTCACGTGCCCCGGAGAGCACGTTGTAAGCCGTCAGTGTCTGCCGGCAGTGTCATGAAGATCTTTGATAGTCGTTGTAGGGAGTTTGTACCTACACTAGTCGAAAGCATGGAATACACGAAACACATATGATACTCTAAGCCCCCTGACCATCAATATAATCTTGGACATATGTGTGCGTACACCTTCACATGCAGACATGACAGATGAACAACGCACACAAACGCATCTCGTTTATCAGACCGTTATATTTAAAAAAGGGAGCAGTTTCTCAATTTAGAACTGTATTATTTTATGTTCGTAATTGATATCGTATTTATATGATTTCTTATTTCTTTTCTATGTCCTTAGAGGTCGCGTTTTAACCGCGTACTCTACACCGGCAAAATCCCGTGCCAATGGAGGCTGAGTTTAATCACTCCAGTCTCACGTCAGTCAAGGGTTCAGTGCAGGAGTGAAGCAGCTATCGTGGTATTAAGGTGATGTCCTACACTCTGAAACTCTTTGAGCGTATAATTGACTCCTGGATCCGGCAGAAGACGAATGCTTCGGAGTGTCAATACGGGTTTCGTCGTGAACCCTATTTTCGCCGCCAGAATCGCCATGGAGAAGTACAGGTCGAAGAACACGCCTCTGCATCTACTTACTATTCTTGATCTGCAGAATGCCTTCGATTATTATAGTTATTAGTTATATAATAATATGATTTTATATTACATATAAACTGGTGCTGTTCTAAACCATGGAATATCACTATGCCTTTGGGTTGCGGAGGTCAGACGGCAGTCGTTCTGTTGAAAAGTTGATATTCTGTCATATCTGGTTAGACCAGTAAGCGAACCTCGGACTCCAAGGCGTGTAAGTCTTGGATACAACCGGGATAACGCTAGGGCGATGATGATGATGATTACACCTCTGCCTACCCCTTCGGCGATACAGGCATGACGCTATAAAAAATAAAATATTCTTGTCTAAAAGTCCTTTAAATATTCTAGCATCTAATATAATACTACTTATCTAATATACTTACTACTACTAGCTTGAAGCTAGTGTGATACTGACTTCAAGCACGCGGCAAAGAATAATTAAATATTCTATACATTGGTCGTAGCAGTCCATTAGTCTCTTCATTAAGCTATTACTGCTTATAATAAGCTATCACTGTCTAAAATATCGCCTATCTTTAAGCCAAATGGAGACAAAATCAAAATAACCACAAGATAATACAAAATCGCTCCCATCGGTTATATTCACAGGCGGTAGCCGCCTGTGAATATAACCCGACATTGATATAATAACTCTAGTGCGAGTTAAGTGTGGCTAAGACGAGGCGGCGCCGGGTGAGGCGTGTGTATGTGAACTGCGCTGTCATACGTGTGACAGACAGACAGATTAGCGTATGTTAGTTAGTATATGTGTGGTATTGTGACCTAGATATTTGTTTCTTTGAAATATTTAGGTTTTATTGTACAAGTCTACTAGTACAGGTATATGTCGAGTAGTTTGTGATCCTGACTGGTAAGACGGGGGACTCAGGTTTGTTTCCATCTATACTAATATAATAAAGCGAAAGAGTTTGTTTGTTTGTTTGTTTGTTTGTTTGAACGCGCTAATCTCAGGAACTACCGGTCGGATCTGAAAAATTCTTTTTGTATACTATAGCCCAGTTATTCCGGAAGGCTATAGGCTATATAACATAGCGCTTCGACCCTTTGGGGCCGGGCAAAAGGCTAAAAAGGCTAAAACATAATGTCGGCTAATCTCAGGAACTAGCAGTCGCTATTGCCTATGATAGCCCAATTATTCCGAAGGGCTATAGGCTATATAAAATTACGCCACAACTTTTAGGGGACAGACAAAAATAATAAAGGGGGAGAGGGGGAATAATAAAGGGGGGGCGAGAAGGGGGAGGGTTTGGTCAAAGGCAAAAAAAGGCTAAACGAATAGGATACAATCTATATGGGTATCGTTTTCGAGATTTTCGGGACACTGATTAATAATATGAAATTTATTTAGTGATCCAAGATGGCGGACGGGAAATCAAAGATGGCGGATGAGAAAATTTTAGAAATCAATATGGGTATCGCCTTCGATATTTTAAGGGGTGGAGAATCGAAATACAACATCTATTTCGTGATCAAAGATGGCGGATGGGCAATCAAAGATGGCGGAAGGGAAAATTTTAAAAAATCAATATTGGTATCGTATCCGATGCTTAAAGGGATGGGGAATCCAAATACAACATCTATTTCGTGATTCAAGATGGCGGATGGGAAATCAAAAATGGCGGATGGGAAAAATTTAAAAAATCAATATTGGTATCGTCTCTGATGATTTAAGGGATGGTGAATCCAAATACAACATCTATTTCGTGATCAAAGATGGCGGATGAGAAAGTTTTAAAAAATCAATATGGTTATCGTCTCTGATGTTTTAAGGGATGGCGAATCTAAATACAACATATATTTCGTGATCAAAGATGGCAGATAGGAAATCAAAGATGGCGGATGGGATTTTTTTTTTAATCAGTATGGGTATCGTCTCCGATTTTTGAAGGGAAGGAGAATCCAAATACAACATCTATTTCGTGATCAAAGATGGCCGATAGGAAATCAAAGATGGCGGACGGGAATTATTTTTAAAGTCGATATGGGTATCGTCTCCGATATTTTAAGGAATGGAGAATTCAAAACCACCATGTATTTCGTGATCAAAGATGGCGGAAGGGATTTTTTTTTAAATCAATATGGGTATCAACTCCAATATTTAAAGGGGTGGGGAATCCAAATCCAACATCTATTTCGTGATCAAAGATGGCGGATGAGAAATCAAAGATGGCGTATGGGTTTTTTTTTTAAAATCAATATGGGTATCGTCTCCGATGTTTGAAGGGATGGGGAATCCAAATACAACATCTATTTCGTGATTCAAGATGGTGGATGGGAAATCAAATATGGCGGATGGGAAAAAATTTAAAAATCAATATGGGTATCGTCTCTGATGATTTAAGGGATGGTGAATCCAAATAAAACATCTATTTCGTGATCAAAGATGGCGGATAGGAAATCAAAGATGGCGGACGGGATTTTTTTTTAAAGTCGATATGGATAAATATCGGAGACGATACTTTAAGGAATGGGCAATTCAATATTATATAAAAATCTATGTTTGTTTTTGCATCATTTATATACCCTGCAATGATAAGAGATTAAGGGCTAAGTCAATGGTAACTTGGAAAAGGGGCTTGGAAAAAAGGGAATTCAATAAAAACTCTTAAAAAGGCGATACGGAGTTCGCTGGGTCAGCTAGTACTAATATAATAAAGCGGAAGAGTTTGTTTGTTTGTTTGTTTGTTTGAACGCGCTAATCTCAGGAACTACCGGTCGGATCTGAAAAATTCTTTTTGTATACGATAGCCCAGTTATTCCGGAAGGCTATAGGCTATATAACATAACGCTTCGACCCGTTGGGGCCGGGCAAAAGGCTAAAAAGGCTAAAACATAATGTCGGCTTATCTCAGGAACTAGCAGTCGGATTTTAAAAATTTTTATTGCCTATGATAGCCCAATTATTCCGAAAGGCTATAGGTTATATAAAATTACGCCACAACTTTTGGGGGCCGGACAAAAATAATAAAATGGTCAAACGAGAAGGGGGAGGGTTGGGTCAAAGGCAAAAAAAGGCTAAACGAATAGGATACAATCTATATGGGTATCGTTTTCGAGATTTTCGGGACGCTGATTAACAATATGAAATTTATTTAGTGATCCAAGATGGCGGACGGGAAATCAAAGATGGCGGATGAGAAAATTTTAAATATCAATATGGGTATCGCCTTCGATATTTTAAGGGGTGGAGAATCGAAATACAACATCTATTTCGTGATCAAAGATGGCGGATGGGCAATCAAAGATGGCGGATGGGAAAATTAAAAAAAATCAGTATTGGTATCGTCTCCGACGTTTAAAAGGATGGGGAATCCAAATACAGCATCTATTTCGTGATTCAAGATGGCGGATGGGAAATCAAAAGTGGCGGATGGGAAAAATTTAAAAAATCAATATGGGTATCGTCTCTGATGATTTAAGGGATGGCGAAGCTAAATACAACATCTATTTCGTGATCAAAGATGGTGGATATGAAATCAAAGATGGCGGACGGGATTTTTTTAAAGTCGATATGGGTATCGTCTCCGATATTTTTAGGAATGGGGAATTCAAAAACACCATCTATTTCGTGATCAAAGATGGCGGATGGGATATTTTTTTTAAAATCAATATGGGTATCGTCTCCGACGTTTGAAGGGATTGGGAATGCAAATACAACATCTACTTCGTGATTCAAGATGGCGGATGGGAAATCAAAGATGGCGGATGGGAAAAAATTAAAAAATCAATATGGGTATCGTCTCTGATGATTTAAGGGATGGTGAATCCAAATACAACATCTATTTCGTGATCAAAGATGGCGGATAGGAAATCAAAGATGGTGGACGGGATCTTTTTTTAAGTCGATATGGGTATCGTCTCCGATATTTTAAGGAATAGGGAATTCAATATTATATAAAAATCTATGTTTGTTTTTGCATCATTTATAGACCCTGGAATGATAAGAGATTAAGCGCTAAGTCAATGGTTACTTTGGAAAAGGGGCTTGGAAAAAAGGGAATTAAATAAAAACTCTTAAAAAGGCGATACGCAGATCGCTGGGTCAGCTAGTCTAGGATAAATTCTAAAATCGCACAAAGAAGCTATCTAGTGTGGGTGTTGAACCCACATACGCGACCGCTTAAGCCACCCATCATCCATCTTATATCGCCGAAGGTTGCAGGTTCGATTCCCGCTCAAGTCAAACATTTGTGTGCATGAACATGGATGTTTGTCTTGGTCTGGGTGTTTCTATGTATAATATGTATGTATTTACAAAAACAATGTACGAGTATGTATGTATGTTTATCCATTGTCTAGCACCCCTAGTACAAGCTTTTGCTTAGTTTGGGACTAGATGGTGTTGTGTGTATGTGGTAGAATATTATTATTAATACCTCCCTACAATCCCTCCCAGTTTATTTTTTGCAACTAATGGTAGCCTATGTCCGTCTCCATGGTTCAATAAATGTCTATATTCAATTTTAACAAAATCGGTCCAGCTGTTATAGCGTGAAAACGGAACATACATACATACACACTTTCGAATTTATAATATATTAAAATCTGTAATCGCTACACATTTTTTTAATGACAACGCCGCATTAAGTATAAATCCTGTGTTCCAGGGGACTTTACAAACATGCAACCAACGGACACAATGTTCATTCAGACTCGAAAGCAATTTATGAATCGCACTAAATATTATCTTGTGTCCTTTAGATTTCCAGATCCGATAACCAAGTCATCTCGACGCCGTAAGTGTCACTTAGTGTCTAAAATGTATAAGTATACTTAGTACCACAGCAGTGTAAATGAACTTGCTGTCCTCATTAGGTCGGCAAAAACACGCTTCTAGATGACACCATTTGGATGGATGATCGCTTATTGTGCTAGCGTGCTTCGGAAGGCAGGTAACGCTGTCGGTGCCGGTTCTTATCTCAAGACAGGAATCGTTGGGCCATGTGGGAGGCCTTCGTGTGCTCTATAGTCAAAGTCAAAGTCAAAATCGTTTATTCATCTGGGTCACAATGTGACGCTTATGAACGTCAAAATAATAAACTTATAAAATAATTACTTAATGACTCTACATTTACATTTACTGCCACGTTCGCAAAGCAAGGACGTAGAACCATGAGAAAGAACGGGCAATAAAACTCACGGTCACTCTTTTTCATCGCCAGGTTTTGCATAATACACATAATTAACATTTTGTAAGGTGCTGCAACTGTTACACCTTCTATATCACTTGTATATATTTACTGTACATAATAATACTCAAGCATAAGGCAGCGATAGCCGAGTGGATATACCAACAGACAGAGAGGGTATCGGGTTCGAATCCACGGCGCGCACCAATGACTTTTCGGAGTTATGTGCGTAAAAAATTGTTAATTATAGCTTGTCCCGTGCCTCGGAGAGCACGTTAGCCCGTTGGTCCCGGTTGTCACGAAGATCTTTGACAGTCGTTACACGGCTTCAGTACCTTCTAAATAAACTGACACTAGTCTAAACCATGGATTATCGCTATCCCTTTGGGTTGCAGAGGTCAGACAGGCAGTCGCTCCGTGGAAAAGCTTATATTCAGCCAAAATCCGGTTAGACTAGAAAGCGGACCCCAGATTGAAACTGGGATAACGCTAAGAGGATGATGAATAATACTCAAGCATAATACTTAATTCATGAATAAAACTTTGACACGAGACTTGGCCACACACACATCATCATCAGGCCTTTATACTGTCTCACTGCTGGGCACAAGCATCTTCCCATATGAGAAGGGTAAGGCCATAGTCCACCACGCTCGCCAAGTGCGGGTTGGCAGACTTCACATATCTTTCGAGAACATTATGGAAAACTCTCTGAGAGTTCTCCATAATGCAGGTGTCCTCACGATGATTTCCTTCACAGATAAGCAAGCGATAATTAACAATTTAATACGCACATAACTCCGAATAGATCATTGGTGCGCGCCGTGGATTCGAACCCGGACCCTTTGCGTAGCAGTCTGTCGGTCTCTCCGCTAGGCTATCGCTGCTACACACATACGAAAAAGACATGACTGTCCCTATGGCATAAATGCTTAAGCAGTCCCCTCGCAGCTTAGTACTTTGTCGACCCCAGACATCCACAAATATCTGCCTTAAATCTAGATGTACATTTTGTCCATTTATTGAATGTTTATCAAGTCTGCCGCGATAAAAGATTTATTCCTAGTGATCGAGTCTCGTAAAAAAGGAGAAGAGATTAATAAACTATTCGATATAATTTATTGATCATACTATCCATTAACTGTTCGACAGTTACTTGCTATCATACAATATTATTTAGCGGGTCTTAGTCGCGATAATTTATTTATTTCAAGGCATAAATACCTCTGTTATTCTCCTACGTTTCTACCGGCTTGCAACGGTTGTGGTCGCGGAGGGACTAAGACCCGCTAAATAATATTGTATGATGTATACCGATCGCGAAAGTTTAAAATCGATTAGTTACTTGCTAATTTGGCTCAGCGCCGTTAATTCATTATCTTAATGGCGAGTTACAAAACATTACGTTCTGTTTGCCAAATGAGGGCCCATCGTGTTACATACTAAATCTGTTCATTAGATGTATGGTCCGATGTTGTGATGTATTGGGGACAATTTGTATGGGAAATGCAAGTGTAATTTTGTCTGCTACGGTGGCACGATAAAATACTTGATGAAAAGCGAATAGACAAGTTTAGCCTAACTCTATAATTTGAAATGATAGGTATGGTATAATACCTCCATGTGGGATCTCCACCTTGTCGTGGTGGGGTGCTCAGTAAACGTGATTAGGGCACCCACAGTGAAGCTAAGCGAGATCCCGGGAGTGGACGCTCCACGCGGGCTTGATGGAGGCCTGCTGTGCAGGATGCGTCCAAAGGTGCGGGTGCGGAGGAGAGTTCTTTCTGTCCCTCGCAGTCGGGCGCGGTCGCGTGTGAAGAGGCGTGTCGGTGTTGCTTTGCCCCTATCGCCCGCGACCAAATATTAATATAATAATATTCTACCACATTCACACAACACCATCTAGTCCCAAACTAAGCAGAGCTTGTGCTATGGGTACTAGACAATGGATAAACATACATATATACTTTTTTTACACGACTGCCCAAAGAAAGGAGAGGAAAGGAGTATATAGTGTAGGGGGATCTCTTAAATTGGTGTTCCACAAAACGGCTCCCGACTGCAATGACAATTTTATTCAAATCTGGTTACTCAACCAGTTTGTGCCTTATTGCCTAAACCTTTCCCCTTTTTACACACAAATTAAACTTGTTATTAACTTTTTTGTTCGTTTTTTTCAGGATAGTCGTATTTTTAATTTTTTTAATTATAAATTTTTATTTTTTTGTAAATACATACATAATATACATGGAAACACCCAGAGCAAGACAAACATTCATGTTCACGCACACAAATGTTTGACTTGAGCGGGAATCGAACCCGTGACCTTCGGCGTCGCAGTCGCATACACTCCCGCAGCGTCAACCGGACGGAACGAAAAAACCATTTGTTGCATCGCGGTGGGGCCGCAGAGGAAGAGGAGATGCGGTGTTGTCAGGTTGCCGTCCTCCCTATCCTTTGCGGCCGTTTTAGTGCCTGCGGACGGCGAGTGCTGGGGCTGCTCCCCGTCCGCCAAAAGGCAAGGAGGCGGCGTAGTGTCCGCGCCGCCTCCCAAGTCATAACGAGACGGGGCCCGCCAACACCAACGGCTGGACAATCCCGGGCGGGGTCATGGAAAAGTATGCCATAGGGATACCGCGGTGGTTTTAGTGGGTATGCCCCATCTTTAGGGGAGAGCCTCCACAGACCTCCTTCGCCAGTCCCAAGCCCGGTCGATCACACTCTGGCCGGGCGTCGAGTTGAGATGGCTCATAAGGAGAGTTTCCACTTCTCTAGGTAGTAGAGCCTTGTTGATTTCAGCATGAATGGGCCGGCTCGACCGGGGCAGTACTACCCTCTCACAGAAAATCGACGTAAAGTAACAGTACATGAACTGTTGCGTTTCGTTCGGTGAGTGAGAGTGCCGGAGGCCCTATCCCCTATTCCTTCTCCCACATCCCACTCCTTATCCTATCCCTTTTCCCAACCCCAAGGGGCGGCAACGCACTTGTGACTCCTGTGGTGTTGCTTGTGTCCATGGGTGGCGGTAATTGCTTACCATCAGGCGATCCGTCTGCTCGTTTGCCGCCTTATACTATAAAAAAAACGTAGTCAACAAAAAAAAACAAAAGGTATGGGTATAACAAGTTCGAAAAATAATACTAATATTTACAGGTTTTTTTGTTTTTCATTAAGCTACATACAACTTCTCTACACATTTAAACGTGGGACAATACACACGTGGGATAAAAAATACTTTCAAATGTCATTGTATATACAGTACTATTTAGCCTAACTTATTACCTACTTATAACTATTTTTTATAAGGAGGCACCGGAGGACTTCACAAAACCCACACCTGGTATAATTATACCACGAAAGAAAAATAATGAAATAGTTATATAACTTAAAAAAATCTTGTTTATAATTGCAGTACCAATACAATGAGAAGACACCACACATTACAATATAACAGCATCTGTAACATGGATGTTTGCCTACACACCGTAAATGGAAAATCTAGGTGTCCTCAAGGAGTTGTTAAGTAATCGTACACATTGCAACTCGATTTAAGCGTCGATAGTGAGGAGAGTAAAACTCTGTGCACACGATTAATACCAAAAGATTGGTCAGGTGACAGATTAAAAATACAAAGTGTCACCACCCCATGTCATTTAACGGGTGTCGTAAGAGGTGACTAAGGAATACACGAAACGAATAGTATCTTTGGAAAGCGACAGGAATAATAGGTAATAACATAATTTTAGAAACTAGCTGACCTGGCGAACTTCGTACCGCAGATCGTCATTTTTTTTTTTCATTTTCTTTGCATAAAGACTTTCTCCTGATAATAGCGAACAAATAAAAGAAAGATTTATCAATTTTGGTGCAGTCGTTCGGAAGTTATGCGCGGACAAACATTTCTGTGATTCATTTTGATTTATATAGATTACATTGTAACTGCGGATTTAACTCTCGAGAATTAACTAATTTTAATAGATTAATACCTTTGTTTTCTCTGATGTTTCGACCGGTTTACAATGGTCAATGGTCGCGAGTTTATACCCATAAAATTTGCTAACTATCGCTTAGTAAAATTTATGGTGTCTACAAAACGCGAAAGCTTAAAATCTGTTATGACATTCATCTTACATGATAAAAGTACACAGCACAGCAGCTTGAGTACCGTTTTCTCAAATCATGATCACCATCATCATCAGCCTGCCATAGTCCACTGCTGGATATGGACATCTCCAACGACACGCCCGTGAGCCATTGAGCAGTGAGCCCGATCTTCGGAATTTTTTGTCCTGCTAAATACGTACATACCTAAATGAAATAGCCTTAAATAAAAACACAGTCACCGAAATATGCCCGTTTACTTGAGTCCGGTTTTTGAAGCGCGTTATGTAGCGCGCGTGTAAGCGCGTATGCTGCAACGACCGTTTAAGCGCAGAAAAATATGCTAATCTGAAACCGCCCTTACTAGAAGCAGCTCTACACATAACTGTGTCCCGCGTCATCGCTCCGCTAACCGCGGCACGTCACCGCACCACATAGTTAGTACTTCGATTATCGACTTGTGCAGTACACCACGTTACACTGGCTTATACTTACACAGAACTGTTCTTAAGAAACTGTGGGGTTGGATGTGGTGGCAGACTTTTTGAGTTCGACTTTCATTTGATATGAATATAGATGTAGCGTTCACAGCGGTACTTGGCTTACCATTCATAACAGATCGGCAACGTTAAGCAATGCTTGCACACCCATCCAAGTGGTGACCACTTGGATGGGTGTGGTGGTGAACAGAACGCCACTTGCTTCTATCCTTACAAACCTCACGCGCTTCCTCATCACTCATTAGTCTTTATATACATGCTCGGCGGCTTCGGGTACTGCGAACCTTCGGTAATTCCAATGTGTAACATTCGCGTAAACCCAAGAAGACATTAAGTGACTACCTGTCTAACCTCTGCAACCAAAGGGATAGTAATATTCCATGATAAAGACAAGCGCAATCTTATTTAGAGTTACCTACTCCCTATAACGACTACCAAATATCTTCATGACAGCCGGGACTGTCAGCTTAACTTGCTCTCTCTCTAACCATTAACGCAACTTCCCAAATTCAGTGGTGCGCGCCGGAGATTTGAACCCGATACCCTATACGAGCCAGTCTGTTGGTATTTAATACTCTTATTATTCATCATCATCATCAGCCCTGTATATAAACTGTCCCACTGCTGGGCTAAGACCTCTTCTCACTATGAGAAGGGTAAGGCCATAGTCCACCACGCTGGCCAAGTGTGGGTTGGCAGACTTCACATGTCTTTCGAGAACATTACGGAGAATTTTCAGACATGCAGGTTTCCTCACGATGTTTTCCTTCACATTTTAGCAAGCGAAAATTAACAATTTAATACGCACATAACTCCGAAAAGTCATTGGTGCGCGCCCTGGATTCGAACCCGGACCCTCAGCGTAGCAGTCTGTCGGTCTCTCCACTAGGCTATCGCTCTCTTATTATTCTTAAAACATATCCACAACGTTATCAATCTGACGCTCAAAATGTTGTCATTAACATTTTGACTGAAATTGGTTAAATATTGAACACTTCCAAAATTATCAAAAAGACTACAGCATCCTAAAAATAAAACAATACGTGTACCCATTATCCCTTACATTATTTTGTTTTATGCTTCATAACCTTTGAAACGTACGAGATAAAAATCCCCAAAGGTTGACAAAACAAACCCTTTGATCACAATATAATGACGGTCGGCGTACTGGTTTTACGGAGCACACATAATTGCGATATGTATTAACGAACCAATAATCAAAGCAATTGACATATTTGTACTTCTAATTAAGCGTTCGTTGACAGTTTAGTGAACTATTTGCTGAACCATTGTGCTACAATGGTTTGTAATTTATGGTTTTACATGCGAATGTAATAGCTTAGGCCTTATATAGCTTTGCATGCATATTTACATAAACTTTAGTTGTAACATAACATAACTACACGTCTTTATCCCCGAAGGGGTAGGTAACACACATTGTTAAGCGAGCGAAAAATTTAATTTTTAATATAAACATAACTTCAAAAAGTCAGCGGTGTATGCCCAGGGTAACTGGGGGTCGAACCTGAGACATCATCTCGGCAGTCCTATACGTACACCATGCACTGGGCTATCGCCGCTTTAACTTTAGTTGTATTCTCGTTATTTTAAAATGTCACCTCATCTACTTTTGTTTTTTATCTTCATCATCATACAGGTATATAAACTGTCTTACTGCAGAGCATGAACTGCTTCTCACGATAAGAAGGGTAAGTCCATTCCATATAGTGCACCACGCTGACCAAGTACGGGTTGCAGACTTCACATGAGCATCGAGTAGGTACATGATGGAGAACTCATAGACGTAGAGACTTTCTCGCGGTTGCTTCTTAATAATTCTTCTTTATACATCATTTGACTATTATCAAACTACAATGTCTATGAGAATTATATGCATGCAGCAAAAAGTTAACAGACCTTATGTTCTTTGTAAAAGTAAGTGCCAATATTCTAGAATACATTATTTATAAGTAAAGAATGCCTGCGGCTACGTTCGCACATTTAATTTTAACCCATTCCTCTGTGATCCTCTAGGAATTTAAAAAAATCTCTCGCGCTCAGTCGTTGCATCGGTCCTGAGGATGCCTCGTCGATACAGCAGGATACTGCACGTCAGGTATTTTCCTGGAACCCATTTCCGCATTATTCCATGTATCCCTTATCCTTTGTCTTTAGAGGAGTTTGGTATTGTCAAACTTTTTCTATTGCAATAGTTGGGGTAGATGGGTTCCTCTTTCCTTCCATTATGTAAAAACTCTTCCTGATGCTCTCACGGTCTCCAAGGAACACATATGCCTGATTCAGCTTCTTGCACCCAATAGTAACAAAAGTTAGTAACAAAAGAATTGTAGATAGATAAATATGCAACTCAAGCATTTACGAAATCATCCCATCATCAACATGTCATCAACATAAAATACTTCAAACTACTCGATAACATACCACTCAAAAGTCGCATATAACTGAATGTCTGCACCCTCGTAGACAATGTCTTGCAGATTCAATCACCTCTTAGCTCTCATTTCCTGACGGTTCACGCATTGTGTGAAGTCTTACTTGCTTACCTGTGTAAGATACGGACTTGGACCAATATTAGCGCTCGTCATTTCTTAATGAAGGCACGTGTAAGCAGGCTGGAATGTCACATCGGCGCATAAAGAGATATTTTTACCGTAAAAATGAGTAAGTACTAACGCGATGCAGACTCATCAAAAAGCTCAGATAAATGAGGAATTTATTCGTATAATACAAGTGTAATAGTAAATCAGGCCACTTATATGCATTCACGCAAATCGTCCTATCATCAATATACAATACTTCAAACAAAAACATCAATGGTCTAGTCGGCGCAAAAAAAGCATTAGTCCATGAAATGAGTATTTATGTGATAATTATGCTATACGCCGCGTATGTCCGTTTGTTCAGCTGTCTGTCCGTTAGGAGTTTTCTTGAGTAATTTTTGTATTCAGAGAAATTTCTGCGAAATTTTTGGCAAAAGCCATTAACTGCAGAATAGATCATCACTACCTATATATTCTAAACCGTAGCATTTGGGTGTCTGTAAAGTATGTTTTATAATGATTTACATAATGAACTTCACTCTTTCAATGAAACTTATAACGGTTCATTAGCTATAATACTTAACGATAAATATTAATAGTCGATAAAATTAAATTTACATTTACAAGAGATCAAAATAATGTTGTGATCCAGTCCTGTTACACTTTGGACACTAGTTAAGAGTTAGTTTGGAACACTATATTGTCGATTCAACGTGCACTTTACGGGAGTTTTTTTTTTGAGGAAATGTTGTTTTGAGAAAAAATATTCTTTCTCCTCGTAAATACGGGGAATGATATGAGTCATATGACGTATCAAAATTACTCTTATAAATAGCTTATTGGCGATGCTAAGGTTCTAACTAGCGACTCTAGCAGCGAGTTTAGAAGTTGTCTAAGTACAACTCCTTGGTACAACTCTTTCACAGACTACTATCTTTGACACTTCTGACAGCTCTTAATATAATCAGAGAGGTTGGACTACGTTTAGACTAGAGAGAACATGCCCTATAAATTTCCTTATACCGAACGTGCAACATGTAATGTCAGTTGGTCTTAGTTGGTTAATCATAACGTCAAATTACGCGTCTCATTTAAAAATGCATAGACTCTTTACATACTCATATCTTTGACTACATTCTCTAAATAACCGTGCTGTGATCTGTCATCAGTGTAAAATTTGTTGGACGTTTGTGTTTACATTTTTAATAACTTTTTGCATTTAAATAGTAAGTAAGCTTATAATAATTAAATAGTGTACTCATTAATTAATACACATCGTGTATGTG
Source organism: Euclidia mi (assembly GCA_944739405.2). NCBI lineage: Eukaryota > Metazoa > Arthropoda > Insecta > Lepidoptera > Erebidae > Euclidia > Euclidia mi. Next base: position 1,702,101 of record OX123205.2, on the reverse strand, counting down.
ATATCGGGATGTGGATTCCGCTATTCTCGGAACGGAAATAACAGGAGAAACTTTATCTTCAAGCAGTGAGTCGGAATTTTCCAACAAATTTATTTACTTTTCTCGTATTAATGCTATAATGAGTGTTAAGTTTACACAATATCATTGTATTGCAAATCAAGGGAACAGCTTGCATACGTACCTATGTGTTATGAATTTAACTCACAAATTGTTATTTTGTACATTTATTGATTTAATAGCCTTAGTGATGGGATTTGACAGTGAAAGGAGATATCGGTGTTTTTAAATGAGGGATAAATACGGAAACCAACTATCGGACATGAATGTAAGACTGTAGCTGGAAGCGATAGCGGGTAGCCGCGGTTGCTAAGTTGGCAATAAACAAAAACGTCCAGCGGTCTAATTTTCTATCGCGCGTTTGATAGTAAGCGCAGTTTAATGTACAATGTACATAATTTACTTAGATACCTACCTTAAAAGTAGCGTCTATTAACCTAAAGCCAAGTGTTCCAGTGTACGCACGCGTGTGTAGGCTTACATTTTTGCATCTATAAAATAGTAGATGGATTAGGGATGTGAGTAGCATTTTTTATTATTAAGAAGGTGTTTTTTTATTACAGGTTGCCTATTAATGACATCACAAGAAAACTTTGGATAAATGCCGTTGGACGGCCTAGTTTGATTTAGCAGAAGTACCATCGTATTTGTTCACGTCATTTTGAGAAAGACTGTTTTTTAAAGACAGAAAGCACCTGGCGTCGTTTAAAACCGAAAGCTGTGCCTACATTACATTTATGCCCGGATATTGCACACCCGGTAGAATTATTTATCCAAAGCTAAACAAAAAGTGTGTAATTTGAGTTTGAACATATTAATAAAATATAATAATTGCAACGATTTTAATTAATCTACCTACTTCTATATTATTTATCATATTAGTGCTATCCTGACTGATCAAAGACGTCTTGCCTTGTAGTCCGCTACATAATATTCTACCATAAAATATAATATTCTTTCACATTCATACAACATTATCTGGTCCCAAACTAAGCATATCTTGTACTACGGGTACTAGACAATCGATAAACATGCATATATACTTTTCTGTAAATATATTACATATTATACATAGTACCATCCAGACCAAGACAAACATCCATATTCATGCACACAAATGTTTGACTTGAGCGGGAATCAAACCCGCAAGCTTCGGCGTGGCAGTCGGATTACCTACAACTCTAAAAAAATCGAGCAGTGTCCAACGTTAGCGATAGTAAGCAACTTGATATGATGCGACGCAAACAAATTGCCAAAGCCTGCCGTGCCGCATTAGCCAATCTTGTATAATTCGTACAATACATAATCTAAGTGACAGTTTCTTAGCATCGCATCGCAACGCATCGCTCATTAGTTTATGAATACTTTTTGTCAATAGATTTTATGGCTAAAACGAACAATTAAACACGTGATTTTTTTAGCACTGTCTGTCTGGCAAGTCTTTGCAAAGCACTGTCCGGCGTCAACAGCAAAAACTACAATTTCAATACTTTAGTTGTTTACTTCTACGGCTTAAATATATCAACACATACTAAAGTTAGACATTTGACCAAAAATATTTATCGATAAATCATCACTGTTACGAACAACACTCAGTTTCCTAACTCTATGTTTTGTCTACTGTTTGCCTACCATGATGCTGCTATAAGAGCGTGCTGCTAAACCTATCGACAGCTCTTTCTATCATACTGCATGTGCCATTAGAAAGAAGATATCAATCATAGCAACCGCTGTTGTTATTTAGTGTTACTTCTATGTCTTAGGTTATATTTCTTTGAATATAATTACCACCATAAACTCGAAAAAATATTTTCCATAGAAAGCTGTCAAAAGTGTCGTCGTAGACAACTCCTGAATTGCCGCTAGAGGCGAGCGGATAATCTTTGCATCGCCGATAGCAAATATTATTGTCCCAAGTCCGTGGCATTCGTGGTCCCCGTCCAAACAAAGCAGTCTGCAGCTATTACTCAATTTCCAATGTTCAGGCGCGATTGTCGATTGACAATAAAACGACTGAACAATCAAATATTTCACCCCCTCTGCCCATCTCGCCCCCTTCCTCACCCGTCACCAATAAATACGGAAATTAGTTTTTTGTTTGCCTCCACTCAAAGATTCTTAGAATAATTTTCGCCCCATTCTATTTATATTTATAATATCTGTCTCTCCATTGTAGGCTACGAAAATTGGTATATAATAAAGTGAGATTGGTTGATGTTTGATAAATTTTTATTGAATTATTTGCATAATGGTTTATATTGCGCTTGACATTTTGATGTAATATTAAAAAAATAAGAGTCCTTTATGATGCCCATAGTCTAGTGGAGATTCTACCAAACTGATACAGCCCGCACCTTTGGCTATTCGAGGTGATGAGCGTACATAGGTTCATCCTCATATTGGTAATTATCGCTTGCTAAATGGTGGAAGAAAATATCAAGATATTAACAAACATGTCTGAGAGTTCTCCATAATGTTCTTAATAGACACGTGTAGTCTGCCAACCCGCACTTGGTCAACAAGACAAAAAAAAACATTCACAAAAGGTGCAAAGATTATAAACTTGTCTAACCAAAATGGCAACAGCAAAAAAGTCCAATTATCATTACAAAAAATAAAACAAATGATACAAAATGTCAAGTTGACGTTTTGTGTTATTTTTTTACAGAATATTTATAATTCTCATTTACACGTAGCGCCGTATATTCATCCTTTTGTTTGTCGTAAAAGCAGAGCATTTAATGGCCCCTCAGGCGATAACTTTATTTGCTGAACACTCTGTAATGTCCTTTCGAATTGTATTTTTAGGGTTCTTTGATTGCTAGTGGAAATAACCACCTATTTACCAACCAACCTAACCTTTCTTTAAATGCGATATTGCCTCGTTGGTCTCGCGGCATAAATGTGCGCGTGGGATTGGGAGGTTTCGGGTTCGATTCCCGGGTCGGGCAAAGTGTTATTGGGTTTTTCCGTTAGGAAATTCTCAGTAGTAGCACGAAGTCTGGTAATGTGCCCGAATGTGTACGACAATAGGCTCGCCCCCTATTACGTGGGACCTAAAAATTCCTGGCGAAATGTGGGTGTAATATTACATCTCTGCCTACCCCTTAAGAGATACAGGCGTGAGTCTATAAATAAAAAAAATAATAAAAAAAAATGCGATGTTGAAGTCTCCATATTACTAGTATAACACAGATTTAAATCATTAGATGTTTAGGTGTGTGCCCTAGTGTGTCTCTATGGTGTGTCTGTGTTCATGTGCATTGGGAATTACTGGCGCTGAATAAAAACTATGGAAAGCACTTTAACCTTCATTTATTGTCCGAAAAGGTCCCAAGCCTATCCACGTTCGTACCGACCGGGCAGCGCGCAGTAACTGCCGGTGCCGCTAACATACTTCTCGCTTACACACAATACTGCTGATACATCATATCGTTCATACTTACAAAGTCCCTACACAACACCCACCAATTTTTTACAAAAAAAATTCAAACTAGAAACACTAAACTAAACTTAAAATTAACACGTTAGGCACATACATACACGTAACACAATGTAACAGTTAGGATGTTGAATCATAACATTGCGATTAACACTGTAGGTACACGTATTACATTACAGCTTACGCGTAGCTGGCTGGCTTAGACTGCTGAGGTGGCGGCCGTGGGGCTCCCGCGGGTTGAGCAGCTACAATTCTTGTAAACATTTTCGTCATCCAGTGTCGAATGCGATACCGGCAATATATTATTACGGCCAATAACATAAAAACACCCACAAACCCTGTCATTACAGCTATAGTTATATTGTACTTGTTCATTTCAGCCTGTACTGCACCATTTTGGGCAATGATCACTTCTTCTTTACTATATGTTTTTCCCATTTTAAGATAAAAGTAAATTAACTTTCAGAGATGTTACTTGAATGAAATATATCAGCGTTATAAAATTATAAAATTATAATATGAATCTATTTTAAGACATGGCCTACTTACAGTGTTTATCGCATTGTATGCAGTTCGATGCTCATTTCGCATAATTAACAAATACTCATTTCACAATCAAACGATATTACTACATAATTCGCATAAAATAATAAGTAGGTTCTAACTGAGTGTAAATAACTATTTCGTAACTTCATATTAAGGTACACATACATTAGACTGTAAGTTAGGTATAAAGGTATGCGTCCATTGTACTGCAACTTTTTAGGTAAGTGTTATGAGATACAAGTATTAGACCATAAAGTGTTGTTTTATTTACTGACTACATTTAACAATTAAATCTTACTGGGCGTTTGATTACACGTCCCGATTTCGATACTTTCTTAGGATACATATTCTTATCGTTACATTCTGATGACTTATGTTCTATGATTAATTTATTAACGTTGGCATTCGGTTCGCTATAACAATCATTGTCCGTATGTTCGCTAACATGTTCGTTCAATATAAACGCAGGTTTTAACCTGTCGACAGATATATTGACAGTTCTATTAGGCAACTGGATGGTATATACTTTACCTTTTCTGTTCACTACGCGATAAGGTCCGTCGTATGGTGGCGTCAGGGGTCTGCGTACTGCGTCATTTCTAATAAAAACATAACTACACTTACCTAATTCACTATGTACAAATAATGTGCGCGTGTCTCGCAACTCTCTTGATACTGGTTTTAACTTATTTATATTAATTCTTAACTGGTCTAAAAATGCGTAATCCGTTAAGTTCCGATTATCCGAGATGTTATAGAAATCTCCGGGTAAACGGAGCGTTTGACCATACATGTACTCGGCTGGACTTATACCATTATCGCTCCTAGCTACTGTACGTAATCCTAATAAGACTGTAGGAAGCTCGTCGTACCATGAAGTATTATCTGTAAGTCGTGCTGTGACAGCTTGTTTCATACTCCTGTGCCATCGTTCTATAATACCGTTACTTTGCGGTCTGTAGGGAGTAGTTCTAATTTTTTTAATGCCTAGTAATTTTAGCAATTCGGTAAACAGATTACTTTCAAACTGGCGACCTTGATCGCTCGTTAGCTGTTCGGGAACTCCAAAACGAGTTATCCAGTTATCATAGAAAACTTTAGCTACAACTTCGGCAGTAATTTCATGTACCGGGATGGCTTCCGGCCAACGCGTATACCTATCTATCATTGTAATAAGGTATCTATGATTGTCTCTAGTAGGTGGCAATGGTCCTACTATATCTATATGTACATGAGATAAAGGCTTAGATTCTGAGAACTGTTGACCTTCTGACACAGTATGCCTATTAATTTTCGATTTCTGGCATTGAATACATGTTTTTGCCCATTGGCCAACATCACGGTTCAATCCCGGCCAGAAAAATCGGTTTGCTATTAATTTGCGAGTCGCTCTAATGCCAGGATGACTTATTTCATGTACTGTTTTGAATGCTAATTTCCTATAGGATTCGGGTATATATGGTCTACACGTATTAGTAGAATTTTCACAATAAATCAATTTATCACTGTGTGGAATGAGAATTTTCTTTAGATAAATATTATCATTCTGTTCAGTTAATAATTGTTTTAACTCTGCGTCCGTTTCCTGTGCTACTGCTAATTCTACGTAATCTATAGACGTTGGGCACTGTATAGTCTCGATGCGCGATAACGCGTCTGCAACTTTGTTGTTATCGGCCTTCACATACCTTATATCCGTTGTGAATTCGCTTATGAATAAAAGCTGCCTTGTACGTTTAGGTGTTTCACAGTTACTTACAACTTTATTAAATGCATAAATTAACGGTTTGTGGTCCGTATACACAATCAATACTCTGCCTTCGAAAAGAAATCTAAAATGTTTTATTGCCATGAAAATTGCAGTTAACTCTCTATCATAAGTTGAGTACTTCTGTTGAGCTGTAGTGAACTTTTTTGAAAAATATCCTAGTGGTAGCCATTTATCATGTATCCACTGCTGTAAAACTCCCTCTGCACATTTATCCGATGCATCTGTCATCAGAGATAAAGGGACGTTTGGTACTGGATGCGATATCATCACTGCATTTTTTAAACTAGTTTTACAATCTTCAAAAGCTTTAATAGAATCATTTGTCCACTCTATTTTAGATCTATCTTTTTTCTTAGCACCTTTTAAAAAAATATTTAAAGACATTTGGTGAGCTATGGCATTTGGTATATTAGCTCGATAAAAGTTTATCATTCCTAAGAATGTTCTTAATTGATCAACAGTTTCCGGTCTGGGGTATTCTACAATAGCCTTGACCTTATCTCCAAGGGGTCGTATTCCAGCAGTTGACACTTCATATCCTAAAAATTCTATACTAGATTGGCCAAAAACAGACTTAGATAAATTAATTGTAATACCATATTTTTTTAGACGTTCAAATACCATTCGTAAATGTAATTTATGACTTTCTAAATTTTCACTAGCGATTACAATGTCATCAATAAAATTAAATAGGAAATCTAGGCCTTTTAAAACGTCATTATTCATGAATCTTTGAAAAGTTTGACTTGCATTTTTCAATCCAAAATTCATTCGAGTAAACTCAAATAGCCCAAAAGGTGTGATAACTGCAGTTTTCTCTACATCTTCTGGCGCAATTTTCACATAATGACTGTATCAGTCGAAACATGATCCTACCTATCCTTGATGAAATCCTTTCTGTCCTTTGTCATATCCTGAACTACTCGGTTACTAGCGGTGTCCAAGTAGTTCCGATACCTAAAAAATTCAAACCTTTTCCCTTTACTGACTTCCGTCCAATATCCATACTACCCTTCCTTTCCAAAGTCCTTGAGCGTCTTGTACACGCACAACTCTCTAGTTTCCTTTCCAAGAATGCTCTCCTGAATCCTTTCCAATCCGGTTTCCGCCCTGGACATAGTACCACCACAGCATTGGTTCATATCACTGATCAGATAAGGCTGGGCATGGATGGTGGAAAGCTCACGCTTCTCTCCTTACTTGATTTTAGTAACGCATTTAACACTGTGGATTTCCAAATCCTGCTTGCCATACTCCGGTCTATTAACATATCTCCAACGGTAATTGAATGGTTTCGTAGTTATCTGCTTGAACGCCGACAGCGTATACGCGTTGACGAGTCATACTCTTCATGGTGTAATACATCTGTCGGTGTACCGCAGGGTGGCGTGCTATCACCATTGCTTTTCGCAATTTTCATAAATTCTATCTCCAAAAACTTACTCTCGTCCTACCACCTTTATGCAGATGATTTACAGATTTATTCACAGGCACCACTCGAGACGATTTCAGAGGCGTTTACTAACATAAACTTAGATCTGGCGCAAATTTGTACGTGGAGCAGAAGGTATGGCCTAAAGATGAACCCGTCGAAAACACAAGTTATCCTGATTGGCAGTTCCAGGACGATTTCCAACGTAAACTGGCCGCAGCTGCCTCAAATTGAGTTCGACGGTAAAATCTTAAGAATCTCAGACAGTGTAAAAAACCTGGGTATTTATCTCGATAAAACTTTATCATGGGGAAGTCAAATACAGGAGACAACATACTTCTCGCTTACACACAATACTGCTGATACATCATATCGTTCATACTTACAAAGTCCCTACAGATGTATCCATACCATAAATCATCATCGTCCTAGCCTTATCCCAGTTGCATCCAAGACTTTACGCCTTGGAGCCCGGGGTCCGCTTACTAGTATAACCAGATTTGACAGAATACCAGCTTCTGTAGAGAGTGACTGCCTGTCTGACCTTGGCAACCCAAGTGGATAGCGATATGCCATGGTTTTGACTAGAGTCAGGTATTCAGAGGTACCTACTCCCTATAACGACTTTTAAAGATCTTCATGTCAGCCATAACCAACGTGCTCTCCGAGGCACGGGGCAAGCGATAACCAACAATTCAATACGCACCTAACTCCGAAATTTCAGTGGTGCGCGCCGTGAATTTAAAACGATACCCTAATTGCCTGGCAGTCTGTTGGTATCTTCACTTGTCCACCGCCTTGTTCTTGATACGGAACCAATAGCCATATATCCCAATGAGCTTGCTCGTATCTTTTATAAATAAACAACGTGCGCTGAATCAAAATGCTTTCAGATAATGTGCGAGAGAATAAAAGAATATAGCAGTAGTCGCGTTACCTCGCTTTATACGATCGAGCTATTCACTCGAAACAAATATACCAATTATAGTTTTTAGAAATTTGCGACGTGCTAATATAACGTACAGTTTTTTTAGAATGATGAAAGATGCGAAAAGTGTGTAGGATGAAAGGTGTGGTGTACCTCCAACTAGAGGAAGGATCCCCTAACGGGTGATCGTGCCTGGTGGACTGTCAGTACGGTGGAGGTATTTGAGAAGTTAATATGAGACAACTCGTACGCGAATTCTGCTTGCGCTATTCACGAGTTTATTTCTGTTGTATCGTGTCCGATAGATTCAAATTCAAATTCAAAATTCTTTATTGCCATGATAAACCTATAAGATGACAAATAATTAATATTGATTGATTTTAGGTTATTGTTAGCAGTATATCCGTACCTTCTGAACTAGTTTAGACTTTGACTCAGAAGGTAACTGTTTATTCTTGCTAATAATATCCTAAATAATGTCGCCATAATGTGATAGTCTTCGTCATCGTTTGCTAGATGGTCTCAGTTGTATGTAGCTAACTATTTATTTGTATCAGACACAAAAAGAAGTATAACAGGTAAAAAAATTGCAATATCTCTTTCTCAAAATGTCGCATTAGTAAGTTAGTGTTGTCTTGCATTGGAATCAAACCCACGCACTGACAGCAGTAATAAAATCCAAAGTACCTGCGTCAACCACAATGCCATACGCGCGGTCACTATAAAAGCCATTTGAACTGGCTTATTAATCCCACTGCCCAGAACCGTGGCCACAAGTGAGGTCACACGAAGGCTGCCATCAATACGGCTTCGATTCGACGTGTGCACTATCTGAAACAATTCATCCACACAACATATGTGGTCACGTGAGCTCGCTATCTTATCCGTCGTTCAGACGACTGCGCTCGCCGCAAGCCAACAGTTTTATTCTGTTTATCAATTTACTGCTGCGGTCATGGAATTTTAAAGGGGTGGATATGGTTTTTATGTTGCAGGGTTAACTGTGGTTTTAATAGCACAAATACTGAAGCTAGACAACTGCAGGTATTTTGTCGCAAGGGCATGGTATTTGATCGACAAATCTAACTTCAAAATATCAGATTTCGGATCAAGAAGCACTTCATCTACTACTCTGCTGAATAATTTTATAAGACAACTCCCGCATTAGGACTAAATCCTGTGTCGCGGGGGACTTTACAAACATACAACTAACGGACACAATGGACACCCAGACTCGAAACAACAATTTGTGAATTACACAAAGTGTTGCCTCGTGTGGGGATCGAACCCACAGCACTCGGCGCAGTGTCAAGTGGCGAGGCAGCCGCTTAAACCACTACGCCAACCGTGCAGTCAAAGTACTGTGTCAAGTAAGAGGGAAGAATATTCAGCTATTATCATTATCATCAGCATGTCGCAGTCCACTGCTGGATAAAGGCTTCTACAATGGCTCTCCACCGAGCTCGGTTTTAGCACTTGGTACCAGCCGCTACAGGCGAGTTGCATATATCGATTCCCAGTAATTTGTCCAAATATTTATTTCGACTACCTTCTGGGACACTTAAAACTGCTTACAAGATCATCTTTATTTTAAGGCTATTAGACAGTTTAATGGCCTTAACCATGTGGACGGTGACTTTTATTACCAGACTTTGTTTTTTTATGGCACCCGTCATCACTAGTAATGGGAATAACGGTTGTTTTGCAATAATGAATTATCCTGTTGCGTTATTATGTAATAACTGTTATTGTAAACTGTTGTCGTTATCCTGTTATTGTTTCACAAACACTGTAAAGAAAGCATTGGTCCGATATATACATTAAATATGTACTTCACGACAACGACAACGTCGACAACAGACAACAGTGACAACTGACAACTTGACAAGCCATAACAATAACAGGATAACTAAAATAATAAGATTCCCAAAAATTACTTAAGCAAGTATGACCTTTATTACGTTTCGCGAAAGATTATAATGCCGTGAGGTTGGCGCTGAGATAGTCGCGAGGCTCGGGAGCGGCGACTCGGCGAAACTCGAGCGCACGTGCGCCTATCGTCATCTCTCTCACACACTCGTGGTGTGCATATTGCATGCCTACTCTTACCTATCCTGTTGTCATTTTAGCACGATAACAGCACGTGCGCCTATCGTCATCTCTCTCACACACTCGTGGTGTGCATATTGCATGCCTACTCTTACCTATCCTGTTGTCATTTTAGCACGATAACAGTTTATAATGATAACAGGATAACTCAGTATGCAATAACTCATTATTCAATACGCTCAAATAATGCATTACCATAACTGTTATTGTAATAACGACCATTACTAGTCATCACAGGTTGTTGAGCCCAGTTCCTTCGATTTTTGTCGAAGACCTTTTATACCGCTTTTGTCCGTCTCCATTCTCATTCGTTCATCGTCAGGGGAATGCTTTATTAGTGTATCCTTACATTACAAGATACGAAACATTTTGTTATTTATTATCAGCTATGTAGCTGATTATATTATTCTTGTATGTCTACAGTATAGCATTCCTCACCGTTACGCTCTGGAGAGATACAGTTATTCTTAAAGGTTCTCCGATTCAAAGGACAAAAGTAAGTTACCTTCTACACAAAGCTTTCAAGTATACGACCTTATTTTAATAGTAATTTAGCTCTGAAGATATTTTAAAATCCCAGCCCTAAACATACGTAAGACCCAAAAAATATTTAGTATCTCATCCAAAGCCATTCCACCGAGGACTGTCGTGAGCATACATACAAATGTTTCCCGCGTATCTGCCTGCCGATACGTCCGCAAACCCGTGATAACACCGGGACGCAAGTATTGAGGAAAATCCACCCGGCGAGATAAGGCTTGATACTATTTTAAACAAAAAATCGTGGGCCGGGATTTGGGTAGAAAATTGAACGGTTAAGCTTTTGTTCGTGATATCTGATCGTTGTCAATGCCAGTGATAATTTGGGAATGAGGAGGTCAAATAATTGGGCTCGATTTGAATTGGCTCTTGATGTAGGTGTACCTATATCTTATATGTAGCCATACTCGTGTTTAACATTTTCGTACGCGTTATAATTAAGGGTTCGAAAGGAAAATGTGAGATATCTAATTTAAAGTCCCTATATTTTTTTGCATGTTATGGAGAAACGCGGAGTAATATTTTTGCGAAACAGGATTCGGTTACCAGGCTATAAGCAACCGTGCCCAGTGAGGTATATACGATTACTTTACCGATGTATAAATCCTTTGTGATTGATGAGGATTTGTAAATTTGGTGATGACGTATGTAATTTCTGATAGCGCGATTCTAGATTTTGAGGCGATTTATCTCCGTGGTTCTTTCTGTATCCGTAAGATGTCCCTAATGATTCTCCTTGCTTAAATCTCATTGCTTAAATAATATTTATTTTATTTATTTATTAATAGACTTACACCTGTATCCCCGAAGGGGTAGCCAGAGGTGTAATATTACACCCACTATTAAATAATATGATAGTTGAAATTCATTTTATACGGTTAACGAAACAACTTGATATTAAAAATAGTAATAGAACCAAATGACTCACATCACTACTTACTTAACTGAAAAAGTGGACTACCCAGTAGAAATGTATGTAACCTAAAGGATATCTAACAACATAACCGTGTGGATTTTGATTCGATATCTGACTATCGAATATCCGATGTTTGAATACATATGTATGACTAACATAAAATATTATGTAAATATTAAATACCTTATAACTTTCAGTTCATAGTCCTATTGTTGTTTAATCTAGAAATGTGTCATTGTTTGCGAAATGCAGAATTTGCATATGATATTATCAACCTTTTCAACTTTTCATTTCGTATGAAGCTCTATGTAATATTGAACAACATTAAAATGTTGTAAAAAGCCGTATCATATTCTATATTTATGGTAATCACAATCAGCTTACAACTGAAATCCGGAAATCATATGAAAACATTGCCATTATCTAAAATTCAATAAAATTCTCGCTACATTTTATTGTAACAGCAGTAAAATTGTGAACATTAAAACAAACATAAATACGATTATAAAACATAGTAACGTTTATTCAATCAAATATTTATACCAATTGCGAATTTGTGCCATACACGAAAACTTTACATTATGAAGAGCATGATTCAAACAGTAATCATAATAAACTGTATATTTTTACTAGAAGGAACTGTGATTCGTGATGATAAACAGAAACAAGCAATCCAAGAACTGGAAAAAGAAAGAGGAGAGCTATATGTACACATACAAAAAGCTATAGAATCATCTATCAGTTCCCTAAGCAAAACCAATGACTCGGACGCATTAGAGGGCATCAAATACATGCAAGAGCTGAAGGAACATCTAGCGGAATTCAATGCCACTGATATTGCGAGTAACGAAACTGAACTTTTTGCTGTAGATGATAATAAGACCCTTTATGATATATTCGACACAGTTTTTGGCACCGGACTCAACGAAACTGATGCTAGAAGGCGATTCAGAGTAAAATATGAGGATGACAACGATAAACTTAAGGATACTATAATGGAATTTACCAACAAAGGATTAAACGATAAGACACAGGCAGCTCAGGTTAATCAATTGATAAGAGGCTCCAAAAAAAAGCTGTCTAAGATAAGAAACCGAATAGAGATGGAAAAGAAGTTGAGATCATGGTTAACTCAGAAGGAAAGAGAAAGAAAGCGAATACAGATGTACCGGCAGAAGTTGAGAGATGTTAAAAGACAGACTGAAACAGAAATTTGTCCTGACTACGGTGTGCGTTCTAAGAAAATCTATCCGTGTTGCAGGAAATGTTGTAAGAGTTCCTACTTAGGTTGCTTAAAATAAAATTTCTTTATGATTTCAATGTTGAATGAATTGTGTATTTTGAATTTGGTAGAGAATAAAAACAGCACGTATTTGTTCAACCCTGGTAGTACTTATTTAAATACTGTCGTTTGCGCTCTCGCTAGAAAGTCTACATGTCGTAATTAACTACAATTACTGTTTACACATAAAAGTAACTTAATTGTGGGGTATACGCATTGAGATAACATAACTACTAGAGTTACAAACTCCTACAATAATTGACGTTCGAAATAGCGTGGCAACCAGCCGAGATAGACGACGTAGCTTTGAAACTAATATGTACCTTAGAAAAAACCTATATTCATCTCTTTCACTTATTCAAAAATCACGTTCCAAAACGTCAATTTGAATGAGACAACAACTGAAAGTCAATCGTGAAATACGATGTTCTCCAGTTGTAAAAATGTTTTCCCCAAGAACATAACGGAAAAAGAAGCACCCATACATATATTGTTAAATAATTGAACCCTAAAATATAACGCACCTTTTTTGAGCAGTCGTGTAAAAATTGGTACCGAATTGTGTAAGAATTCAAATGAACAATATAAATGTTCTAAATAAAAATATTTTAAGGCATCTTGTTGTTGATTGGATCTCGTCGATTTCTCTTTAAAAATAAAGGAATTAAATCTATAAGAAAAAAACGGGAACAAAAAAAATATTAAAATAATAATTTACTGCTTCGTATTATAGGAGGAAAAAGTCTTAATAGGAAACAAGGATTGAGTCCTATAATTCCGGTACCAAATGACAACGCTCATCAAGTTAAGAAACTCCCGTAAAAATAGGAAATTCAAAATTTTATTTTTTGACAATATCGTGAAGTTCAATGATTTTTTGCGATTTTTATTGTAATTTGCAACAAAATGTCGTGATTAACAATTAACATGAGCGTGAAATAAAATATCCTGCCTCTTTAACAACGTAATTTGCAATATTTCACTGCGTGGGTAGATACGATTTTTACGATCGTTGTCTTTTCGTGTCGACAAAGACACTTGAGGATAATGTGACAGTATTAGGTACACGGACCCATAACACATGGCAACAAATATATTATGCGCTCTTTGCTAATCTAGTTGTTATATAGATCAATGGGTATATGACTGTGTTATCTTCAAATGTCGTTTGTGCTTGTTACTTAGACTAGAGGCAATTACAACAATTTTTATTTTTGTTTATGTTCCGGAATAATTCATACGGGTTCATTATAAACTAAGCTGAGTAATATGGCCACCAGAGAACTGATAAATAATGATATAATTATATTCTTATCTGTTATACATTAGTAACTTTCAGACACTGAATAAACGAATATTTTTAATATTGTGAATAAGATTACAATATTAAAAATATTCTGGAATTGAATTTCATGAACCTGCGACCTATTAGTACTTACAAGTTTTACAACACACTTACAACTAAGGATGCCAAAGACAAGGCAATATGGAAACGTTAAAGCTGGAGAGCGGACCCGGGCTCCAAGGTGGAAGGTCTTCGATTGTAACCGGGATAACACAAGGATCATGATGACCTTCTAGTACTGGTTTAGCATCCAGCTACTAGATAAACTGACTAGTCAATTGGACATAAATTGTAACGTTGTTTGTGTTCCCAACCGTGTACTAGGAAGTGAGAATAAGTATTTTGTCGCACAATAATTTACCGGCTATTTACCGAAGCGTCACAGTAAATTTGGTAAAAATGTTAAAATGAATAATTCTCGTTTAATAAACTTAAAAGGTCAATTGTGACACACTACTACTTTAATTGGTGAGCAAAATGTTGTCACGGTTTGCACAACTACTAATCCTACTAATATTATAAATGTGAAAGTTTGTGAAGATGGATAGATGGATGGATGGATGGATGGATGGATGGATGGATGGATGTTTGTTACTCTTTCACGCAAAAACTACTGAACGGATTTGGATGAAACTTTACAATAATATAGTTTATACATCAGAATAACACATAGGCTACAATTTATAAAGATTTTGTATAATGTTGCCATAATATAAGGAAAAGTATCAACTAAGTCGGCAAAAAGCCTGAGGTCAGAAAGTTATTAATTGGAATTTTACCCCCTTTCTGATGACAGATTGATCTGATATTTGGTATATACTCATATTGTCATCGAGATTAAAAGATAATATTTAAATGATTGTAATTTCAAGATGGCCGCCAATACAAAATGGCGGATTTCTAATTTCCCACAAATACCTTAATATGGGTATCAAACGAAAGTGCTTAATTCGTAGAAAAGCACAATATCTTTCTATGAAAAATCCAAGATGGTGGTCGCCGCAAAATGGCGGATTACATATTTTCCACAAATACCTCAATATGGGTATCAAATGAAAAGGCTTGATTGGTAGAAAAGAGCTCACTATGAAAAATCCAAGATGGCCGCAACCACAAAATGACGGATTACTTATTTTCCACAAATACCTCAATATGTGTATCAAATGAAAAGCCTTGATTGGTAGAATAGAGCTCACTATGAAAAATCCAAGATGGCTGCCACCAAAAAATGGCGGATTACTTATTTTCCACAAATACCTCAATATTGGTATCAATTAAAAGAGCTTGATTCGTAGAATAGAGCTCACTATGAAAAATCCAAGATGGCTGTCGCCACAAAATTGAGATTACCTATTTTCTACAAATACCTCAATATGGGTATCAAATGAAAGGACTTGATTCATAGAATAGAGCTCACTATGAAAAATCCAAGATGGCTGTCGCCGCAAAATGGCGGATTACTTATTTTCCACAAATACCTCAATATGGGTATCAAATGAAAAGGCTTGATGTGTAGAATAGAGCTCACTATGAAAAATCCAAGATGGCTGCCACCAAAAAATGGCGGATTACTTATTTTCCACAAATACCTCAATATTGGTATCAATTAAAAGAGCTTGATTCGTAGAATAGAGCTCACTATGAAAAATCCAAGATGGCTGTCGCCACAAAATGGAGATTACCTATTTTCTACAAATACCTCAATATGGGTATCAAATGAAAGGGCTTGATTCGTAGAATAGAGCTCACTATGAAAAATCGAAGATGGCTGTCGCCGCAAAATGGCGGATTACTTATTTTCCACAAATACCTCAATATGGGTATCAAATAAAAGGGCTTGATTCGTAGAATAGAGCTCACTATGAAAAATCCCAGATGGCTGCCGCCAAAAAATGGCGGATTACTTATTTTCCACAAATAACTCAATATGGGTATCAAATAAAAGGGCTTTATTCGTAGAATAGAGCTCACTATGAAAAATCCAAGATGGCTGTCGCCACAAAATTGAGATTACCTATTTTCTACAAATACCTCAATATGGGTATCAAATGAAAGGGCTTGATTCGTAGAATAGAGCTCACTATGAAAAATCCAAGATGGCTGTCGCCGCAAAATGGCGGATTACATATTTTCCACAAATACCTCAATATGGGTAAAAAATGAAAGGGCTTAATTAGTAGAATAGGGCTCACTATGCAAAATCCAAGATGGCTGCCGCCATAAAATGGCGAATTACTTATTTTACACAAATACCACAATATGGGTATCAAATAAAAGGGCTTGATTCGTAGAATAGAGCTCACTATTAAAAATCCAAGATGGCTGTCGCCACAAAATGGCGGATTACATATTTTCCACAAATACCTCAATATGGGTATCAATTGAAAGGTCTTGATTGGTACAATAGAGCCCACTATGAAAAATCCAAGATGGCCGCCGCCACAAAATGGCGGATTACTTATTTTCCACAATTACCTAAATATGGGTATCGAATGACAGGGTTTGATTGGTAGAAAAGGGCTCACTATGAAAATAGAATGAGAAGTATCAACTAACAACAACATTAAAAACTTGAAAATAAAATTAAGTAAAAATAAATTAATTTTTGGCGTAGGGTATCCAGAGTAAACATTATGATAGAAATTTCACTTGCCCAACGAGTTTATATTTGTCTGATCAATACCCCAGATTGATGAGAAGATTGGCGCGATCTGGTAGCTAGAACTTACCATATTACTTTTTAGCTTTTAGTACATAATCTAACTAGGTACATCATTTTTTGTTGTAATAAAACAGTATAACATAAAAACTATAAATGTATTTTACAATGCTCATTCTAGAGAAGTTATCATATTGTTTTCAAAATTGATAGATTTAGCCTTCAGTATTTAATGTTAGTAGATTAACTTTGTCTTTTACAGTCAGATATCTGACCTAATCGCAGCGTCATTAAAAGCGCTTTCTACGAGTTAGTGCGCTTAAGCACAGCGAGGCGGAGGGTCGGTCTGATTGTCTGATATGTACTTTGTGGTACCTAATGCTTTCAGATTTTATGTTTTGTTGCTGTTATATTCAGTAGGTAAACAAGCTCTTCATAACTTCAATGATATACTATATTTTCCTTATCTTTACCTGAAGTTCAACGATTATGTACACAAAAGTAATTTTCAACATTATCTGTTAATATGTATGCTACACGGCTAATCTACAGAGCCGTTTGTGATGAAATTTGACATGGATAGTCTGAACCCGGGGAACATAGGCCACTCTTTATTAAAATATCATGCTGGCGAAGCCGCGGGCGAAAGCTAGTAAAAAATAAATTAATTAAGAAGGTACTGTAAAGTAAATTAGTAGAGGCATTACTCCAGCAGTGGACTAAAAAAAACTGTAAAAAACAAGAAGATCAATAATTAAGAGCGATTAGTTTTTCAAGTTGTATATATATATATATATATATATATATATATATATATATATATATATATATATATATATATATATATATATATATATATATATATAAGAGTTTTTACGTAATATACTACTGCAGAGAAATTTTCCCAGGGCAGGACCTGCCCCGGGAAAGTCCTTAAATCGGCTGCGAACACAGGTGCCGTTATAGATACAACCTCTACAGATAAAGCTTTGCGGCTGAGGACTCTTTGTCGTGCGTATGCGGTGCTACAGAGCAGGACATGCCACACTGTCCTTATGTCCAGCTAAGTGTTCCTTGGCCGATCTGAACGGGGCTACAAATATCGCCATAGCTGGCGAATTACTGTTCGCGCATAACTTAAATCACCAATAACACGACAAAAAGAACTAGTTACAAGGCATTTGGCCCTGCAGTAAACATTAGATACTTAAAATAATAATAACCAGGTTTGTTTACCGTTCTTTTCATCCGTATATCACAAACTCCCAAAAGGTTTACTAATATAAAGCCTTGTATTCATTAGGCAACATTTGTTGATAAACACTGTTAATAAACAGTTTATAAACAGTGTTGCATCATCTCTGGATACAGTTTATAAACAGTTCATAAACAAATGTGATGAAACATTGTTTCTGAAACATGTTGCCGTGTTCCCCAATCAAACGGAGAACAAGCCGAAACATTTTGTTTATATGCAAAAGTCAACAGGTGTGGACGTGTGTTGCGCGAGTTTATTAACATGGAAGTAGTGTGGTCCAACCACCAAGTTTCGATGATCATAGAGCATTATCAACAGAATCATGTACCTACTTTGGGACTCTTCAAATAGAAATTATAAAGACAAATTAAAAAAAAAAAGATGCTTGGGCCGATATTGCTGCAGAATTGAATATATCAAATGTAATAAATATGATATATATATAATATTTATATAATATATATATATATATATATATATATATATATATATATATATATATATTTATGTTTACAAAACCAATGCCATCAGAAAGTGATCAGCCACCGATAGGGATTACAAAAAACAGGTATATGCGATTTTCGACCTTATTGACGTAACTCAGACTTTATAATTTAACTAACGTAGCAATGTCAGAAAGCAAGAAAATACAAAAATAAAGTCTGTCATGAATTGTCAATAAGGTCGAAAATCGCATGCACCTGTTTTTTGTAAGCCCTATCGATGGTCGATCATTTTATAGTCATTTGTTTTGTAGACGTTCATTTGTCTTACACAATTTCTTTTTAAACTTATTTTAGGTACCTATCCCCCCGGTAAAACTAGTGGCACATAATAGCTAAAGGAGATTCCTATGTTTATTAGCAAAATAGATCATATTACCAAAAATATTCAACACTATTAGTGGTATCGTTGGGAATGTCAAATAAATCACGTCGTCACGTCGTGTCCTTGGTAACAAATGTATATTTTTATTCCGTGCTTTTAAAAGTTTCAGGTGCATGCCTTTGTTGGTTCCACTCGCTATTTTATTTACAACTGTACTTCTGCCGTATAGCGAATCCGTCGAGTCCAAGAATCTGCCCAATCCACGAATCTGTCGAGTTGGGAATCTGCCAAATCACGAATCTGTCCAATCCAGAATCTGTCGTTTACCGAACAAGCGATTTGTCTTAACCTATTGTGACAACCCTACCAAAATAGGCAACAAATTTTACAAGCTCTTAAGAAGCTGTCTCTCTGTTCGATTTATTTACTCATGTGGCATCACTACCTCCTCGGGCGACATCCTAGCAACAACTGACAAGTGTGGACGGCCATGTTTCAGAAACAGTGTTTACGGCAAACTTGGTGATAAACACTTCATAAACAGTTTATCAACAAATGTTGCCTAATGAATACAAGGCTTAATACTGTTAATTGTGCATACCGCACTGTGCGATGAAAAAAACTACTGTGTGTAGTGATATAACATCACTTGAATGTCATCGTATCGGTAGATACTTACAATGATTGGTGTCATCTGCACCGTACAATTGGTTTCGTTTATCGTAGTGGTTTAAGCGGCCCTCTTGTCATTTAATATTGCGTTGATGTACCATTCTATTGTTGAAATTCAATCTCCACATGGACCAGTTTTGTCTTCTTCTGCCTAGCCTGTTTCCATATTGCTTGGGATCAGCGCAGAAAGTCTTCCTCTTCCATTCTCATCAGACGTCATCTGAACATTCACTCCCTTATCATTCATGTCATCCTTAACACAATCAATGCATATTTACTTTGGCCCCCCTAATACTTTATGTCCGTGAACCCTGTGGTCTACAAATTGTTGTCTCGAGTCAGTGTATTCTTTGGTTGGTAAAGATGAAAGTATTTGTACAGACAACAGGTTAAGTCTTGAAAAAGAATTTATCTTACAGTGGCGTTGACACGAATCCTGAATCGCACTATTAAAACTGGTTCGGCCCTTACTATGGTCAAAGCATACTCTCTAGTTAGAAGATTACCACACCTCTTGCGCCCAAACAATCGATATAATGAGTAAGTAGAGTGAGTAGAGCAACGACCAGCATGTTCAGACGAGCGATGGTATGATTCGCATCGTATATTGCGATTTCAATACGAGAAAACGCTTTAAGAAATTTACGAATTGTTGTTTCGAGTCTTTGTGTCCTATGACTCATTTTTAGGGTTCCGTACCTAAAAGGTAAAAATGGGCCCCTCTTACTAAGCCTCCGCTGTCTGTCTGTCACCAGGCTGTATCTCATAAACCGTGATAGCTAGAAAGCTGAAATTTTCACAAGTTATGTATTTCCGTTGCCGCTATAACAAAAAATACTATAATAAAAATAAAAAATGTTATGGTATATATACATAAACGTGATTTTTTCATATTTTTGCTCAATATTATTAACGGTAACAGGTAGACGCTTAAATTTTTAACAGAATATGTAGTTTTATATTACCATGCACGAAGGGTTCCGTACCATCATCTATAAAAGAAAATCACGTTCGTTGTATGTATACTTAAATAGTTTTTAAGTTTCTACGTGTTTATTAAGATCGAGTAACGAATTGGTTAAAAATTACGTTTGTTGTATGGGAGCCCCCCTTTATAATTAACTTTTTTGTATTTAATTATTTATTTTGAAAGGTAATATACAACTACATATTCTGTTAAAAATTTAAGCGTCTACCTGTTACCGTTAGTAATTTTGAGCAAAAAATACAAAAAAAGCACGTTTTTTGTATGGGACCCCCCCCCTTAATATTTTTTTATTTGTTGTTATAGCGGTAACCAAAATACATAATTTGTGAAAATTTTAGCTTTCTTTATATTTTTGGATATAGCCTGGTGACAGACAGACCGACAGACAGACAGACAGACAGACACCGGAGGCTTAGTAATAGGGTCCCGTTTTTTACCTTTTAGGTACGGAACCCTAAAAATTAAGTATATATTAAAGGAAGCCCCCCTTTAATATATACTTTAGCGTACAACAAACGTAATTTTAAGCAATATTTTACTCTCTCTGAATATACCGGTAGAAACTTTCAAAATATTTAAGTATACATACAACAAACATGATTTTCTATTATAGATTATGGTACGGAACCCTTCGTGCGCGAGTCTGACTCGCACTTGGCCATTTTTTAATACTCTTCTCCGCTTTACAGAAAGTACCAAGAGTTTGAATTGTCTTTTTAAAAAAGTTAAATTAATTTCTGTAAATAATTGCTACATGTTCAATGTACTTACTGTCTTACTAATAAAAAATATTACTCACACGTTTAACGTATGAATACTTACACAGCGTATAACGTCTGTATAGGAGTTATACAGGGTTTACACAACATCGCTACTAATAAACGCAAAGACAAGCTTGTGTAACTACTCACGCTGTGTAGTCTGTGTACACACAGCTACACATTAACCTAAACAAGCCCAATATTAGGCAAACTCCCTTAGTGTGACCAACCTGTTGTTGAGTAGTTCAGCTAATATTGGCTTTGTATAGGTTGATGTGTAGCTGTGTGTACGTCAAATATGCTGACAACTTTTTATGGAAGTACGTTCAAAAACTTCTAATCGTAACTTGGTTTTAATAATTTAATTTTATTTTATAGTTTATATAATTATAATTTTACTAGCTTAATTATATATTAAATGCAGTTTCTTCTTAAAAATATCCCTTATCTATTAATGTAATGTACAAAAACTAAAGACTAATGGTTGTTATTTTCTGAAAGATAAATATGTTTTGATTTGTACTCATAGCTTCCGAACGCCTCCACCGACAATAAAATTCATTTCATAGATCAAAGAAATATAACCTTCCTAGTCCAACCTCTCTGTCATAGATTGCGCGCATAACCTAAGTAAAGTGAGAACCTCAGCGTCATCAGCTGGCCAAATAGCCGCCATTTTGCTCCTACACACTCCTTATACAAGGGTGCAAGCGTGTGTAGAGCTTGTGTAAGTCTAAATAGATATTTTGATCTCTTATAACGCATGTATACACGCAATCTGTCAAAATATTTTTTATTAGTTGCGTTTTTGTTACGCAATGCTTATAGTACTTGTATACACTGTGTCATAAAAATTTTCTTAGTAAGACAGTTAAAGTTTAATAAAAAATCTATTGTTTTGCTGCATACACTACAACTGTATTTCTATATTAATTATAATTAACAATTATGATGAATTCAAAACTAGATAAAACACCAACTATCCCTTAAGTTTCGCCTGCGCGACGATGACTTCAGCCATGGCCTTGTTGACAGTCTCCTCATCTCCAAGGAACACCATGGAGTCCACGGGTATAAGGTTCTCGTCTAGTTCATACACAAACGGTATGCCAGTCGGTATGTTCAGTCTCAAGATGTCTTCTTCACTGAGACCTGAAAGTGGAACAGCTTTTAAAGCTCCTGGAGTGCAGGGCTGGCGTAGTGGTTTAAGCGACCGGTTCGCCGCTTCACACTGCGCCGTTGTGGGTTCAATCCCCACACGAGACAATACTGTGAGTGATTAATATACAATATTATTGTTTCGAGTCTTAGGCCTATTGTCCACGAAAACCGCACGTCGTACGCACGCTTTGGTCAATTGACGATTGCAAGACGAATGCTTGCATCTTGCGTATAAAAAATCAAAACTGTATCCACGTCTCGTCATGCGGTCGTCATGCGATGCGCGCGGCAGCATGCCGCACGGTGGACACAGTTTTGATTTTTTATACGCAAGATGCAAGCATTCGTCTTGCAATCGTCAATTGACGAAAGCGTGCGCGTGACGTGCGGTGTACGTGGACAATAGGGCTTAATGTTAATTGTGTCCTTTAGTTGTATGTTTGTAAACTCCCCCGCGACACAAGATTTAGTCCTAGTAGGGAAGTAGTCTTTAAAAAATGTAAAAGACATATTATATAAAACGTTTCTTATAAAGTTTGCCCCGCTATCATAAACATCTTTGACAGTCGTCATGGGGAGTTAGTAGCCTTGAACGAACTAACACTAGTCTAAACCAGGGCATACCGAAAAATATAAACTTATTTTTTTTTAATTCCGAAAAATATTTCTTTTTTACTTATTTTGTAAAATAAATATTATAGGTAGCTTCTATATCATGAGCTTAGTACATAGTTTTCAGGAAAACACTGACTTACGTGACTTACGTGACATACGTGGTGTAAACAGTGTGTCTAGAGTTTGGCTAGAAAGGACTGGGATTACAAATAATCCCAGATTGGTGGAAGCGTGATTATATTCATCAGTCCTTGTCAGCCACAACAAATCTCAGACATAACTGTACTGTGTTGCACAGTGATGAATTGAAATCCAAATAACAATAATATTGATTGCTTACCAAATATCTTCACTGATGTCAGGCTTGAGCTAAATTAGACACATTCAAAAAAATATATTGGCCAAAATAGATGAATCTTATACTTAGCTATTAGGCTGCAAACGCGAAGTTTTCAAGACACGATGGCACGTGGACGACGATACCGGATTTACACAATTTTCGCTAATGTTCATTAAGATACAACTTATCTTTTATCACAAATAAACCGATGCCAGCTGATCAATTAGCGACAATACACTATGGTTTTTGGTTTTACAAACAAATACAAGATCAAAAACGCGCTCACAAAACGGAATCTTTCAGAGCGAACCAAAAGCTAGCTTTTTTCGCTGACCGCGGGAAACGACAACGAACATAAAAAAAAGTGAATGAATGACAGTTTATATTGTGACCATAGTCCAAATTTACAATAGACTGAACTAAACGTTACTAAATCGATATAATCGACTTGACCTATCACAAATACATACATACATAGACTCACGCCTGTTTCCCCGAAGGGGTAGACAGAGGCATATTAAACGCCCACTATCACAAATAATATTTCTATTTCAAATATCCATCCGCCCGGACCGGCCTACCGGTCCGCTAATCAGTTGGTAGACGTGACAATGTTGCAACCGCTCTCCTCAGAATCGAACCGTCCACCAAGACCTCAGCAAATCGGGGAACTCCATCAGTCCCAGTTACCAAACGAAGGATGCGCCCCCTGCGCCATCTGAGTGGCGGAAGGTTAGCCTCCTTGATCAAAACGAGGTCACCAATCTTGGGTGGATCGGTCTTGTCGGTCCACTTAACGCGTTGCTGGAGTATGTGCAAATATTCCAAATTCCAGCGTTTCCAAAAGCTCTGAGTAATCTGGCGTACCAATTCAAAACGCGAGAGAAGACCAGGTCTCGTATCAATATGGGTACTCGGGCAAGGCGACAAGTGAGCGACCAATCAAAAAATGGCCCGGCGTAAGTGCCTCCAAATCATTCGGATCTGAGGAGATCGGGCACAATGGCCTAGAGTTCAAAACGGCCTCAATCTTACAAAACACAGTTGCGAGTTCCTCAAAGGTAAGGACAGATTCACCGATTGTCCTGCGCAAGTGTGTTTTGGCCGATTTTACAGCGGCCTCAAAAATACCACCCCAGTGTGGACAACTTGGTGGGGAAAACAACCAATTTATCCCACGTCGGCCAAGCCTATTGCCTATATCAGCCTTATTGGTTTCAAGGAAGTTAACAACGTCATTCAAATAATTATAAGTGCCCTTAAAGTTAGTGCCGCAGTCAGAACGGATCAAGGAAGGCAGCCCTCTGCAGGATACAAATCTGTCAAATGTGGCTACAAATGCCTCGGTCGTAAGCGAGGAGACCAGTTCTAAGTGTACGGCCTTTGTGGAGAGACAAACAAAAACACACAAGTAAGCCTTGACAGTCTTGCTGTTTCGAAGTGTCGACGTTTTCACCAAAAAGGGACCAGCGAAGTCCGTGCCAACACCGTCAAACGTCCTGCTCTCAGTTACGCGATCTGCCGGTAAGTCTCCCATCAAGGGCTACATGGTAGAAGCATTGAGCTTATAGCAAGGGATGCAGCGAAAGACTACACTCCGGATAATTCTTCGGGCAGACAAAATCCAAAACTCGCGTTGCAAAATGGCCAACAGCGCATTACAAGAAGCATGCGAATTTTTAAGGTGACGGTCAGTTACCAACAAGCGTACCAAATGACCGTCCTTGGGTAACAAAAGGGGGTGACGTGCCCCGTAAGGGAGGTTGGCGTTCTTGAGACGCCCTCCAACACGCAAGAGACCCGTATCGTCCAAAAAGGGGTTCAATTTAGATACAGCTCCCGATAATTTCGATCTCCCTGACTTAAGGATAGCAATCTCCTTCTCAAAGTGCGCTAATTGCACAGAACGAACCCAAAAGGTGAGGGACTCCTGTCGTTCCTGTGGTGAAAGAAAGGGTGTCAGTAGTTTCTGTTGTGGGTGCCTATAGTTAAAAACAAAACGCTTTATCCAAGCAGTAACACCTAACAACTTATCGAGGGAGCTGTAACAATTCAAAAGGAAATCGGGGTCGAAGGCGCATTTCACCTTTTCAAGAGCGAGTGTTCGTAGACCCGGCAAATTGGAAGTATTCAAAACTGGCGTTCGAGGCCAATCAATTTCTGGTCGACTCAACCATTCCGGACCCCACCACAGCGAATGACCTATCAAGCTAGGCGTCAAGCATCCGCGCAAGGCACAATCAGTGGGTTTGAGATCACCTGGCACGTGTCTCCAAACAAGCTTGACTTCAGATTTTTGTATTTCGGAAACGCGATTAGCGACAAATACCTCCAAGGTGTGGACAGAAGCTTTCAACCAACAAAGAACAATTTGGCTGTCAGTCCAGGCGTAGGTCCCATTAATACAAATGCTTTTACCCAAAGTACTGGACACGTGGTTCAATAAGCGTACAAGTAGGGCTGCTCCCGAGAGCTCCAATTTCGGGATGGTCGGAGATGTCCAAAGGGGTGCCACCTTGCTCTTCGCCATGATCAGGGAAACTCTCACCTGACCTGAGGCACTGACTGTGCGCAAGTACACCACGGCCTCGTGACCACGTTCCGAGGTATCACAAAACGAAGTGAAGGGTGGCCTTGTACTTCCCGGGAGGAAGGATGGGACGAGGCAAGGAGATCTCGTTGACGGCAGGAAGTGAGGATACAAAAGAGGTCCATTCCTCAACAAGAGTGCCGTGTAGAGGTTCGTCCCAGGTCAATCCTGCTGTCCAAAGCTTCTGCAAGAAGCATTTTGCCCAAAATATAACTGGACAGATCCAACCGTTCGGATCAAAGGTTCTGGCGACAGTAGACAACACGAGACGTTTAGTCCAAAAACAAGGCAATTTCAGGTCTACGTTATAAGTAAAGATGTCTTGGACTGGTCTGTACTAAACGCCGAGAACAGCCATCATGGCGGGTTGTCAACAATCTCAAATAGATGTGGATCTTGCTGATGATCCTCTGGAAAGCCTTCCAAGAGCGCTGGTGAGTTGGAAATCCATTTGCGCAACTCATAACCAGCGGAGGCCAAAATACCTATCAATTCATCCCGCAGGAGGATCGCCTCGTCCGCTGTGGAGGCGCCCGAGCAAATATCATCGACGTAAATATCGTCCTTCAAGATGGCGGAGGCTCGTGGGAAGCGTAAGCCTTCGCGGTCTGCGAGCTCCCAAAGAGAACGTATTGCCAAGTAGGGGCTTGACCTTAACCCGTACGTATTAGTATTGAGCTCGTAGACGACCTTGGGATCGCGAGGATTCTCTCTCCAAAGGATCAGCTGGAAACGACGGTCATCAGGGTGGAGAATCGTCTGCCTGATCATCATTTTTATATCGGCTACAAAGACAACCTGATGTCGTCGGGAGCTGGTGATGACGTCACAAAGGTCCTTGACCAACTTGGGACCAGAATGCAGCACTGGTTCAAGGATACGCCTGTTGAAGTCAGCGCAGAACCATCAAACACTGTGCGTAGCTTGCCAGTTGATGGCTTTAATACCGCATGATGCGGGAGAAAGTAGTGCTCCACCGAACGCCAATCCAAATTTGTCACGGACATGTGTCCCAATTGTTCATATTCTCTCATGAAGTCAATGTACTTCTGTCTGAGCTCCGGATCACGACCCATGCAATACTCCATAGCCAACAATCTCTTTTCGGCTAAAGGTCGTGACTCACCAAGCGGAGGCCGAACAGAAAGAAAAGGTAGCTTCGTAATAATCCGACCAGAACGGAGTCGACCAGTGTTGTTCTGGAGGAACAACTCGCACTCCTCATGTTCTGGATTCAAACGAGCAGCTTGAGGGGGCTCCTCTACCTCCCAAAACCTCTGAACCGCATCAGAGAGAGCGGAGCCTACAGCCAACAAATTATCAAGTTCGGGTGGAGGGGGGTCCCTAGGCACAGGTCCCATCAAAGCAAATCCAAATATGGTCGGGATGGCAGTCAAACCATTTGGCACCAAGACCCGTTTCCCACCAATCAAAACTCCACCGAGGACATCAGAACCAATTAACAAGTCGATTTGTCCTGGTGTGTCAAATTTGGGGTCTGCCAGTTCCAATCCCGATGTCAAATTCACCACAGCAGCAGGTAGCTGCTTCTGTGGATGCATACCCAAAATATTCTTCAGCACAATAGCCGAGGTTTTAATCCTCGGGTGTGAAGATTCAACAGGGCCAAACAAAACTTTAACTTGCCCTTCAACATTAGAGGCTACGTCACCTATGCCCCGTATACAATTTGGAAAGGAGCCCATATTTAATTTAACCTGCCCTACCAAATAAGTGGAAACAATGCAACCTTGTGAACCTGTGCCCAATATAGCACGGACAACAACAGAGGTCCCCGTGGGTCCCCAGACCCTAACAGCAACCGTTGGTAGGATAACGGTCTCAATGGGGGTGGTTGGCGTTATAGGGCAGGAGTCAATGACCTATTGTTGCCTGGGCGGCGACCGTTGGCCATGACCAGGCAAATCAAAATGAGGGTGCGGCTTGAAATCCTCAAAAGCGCGATGACTCGATCCGCGCGCCATCTATGGGGGGTCTTAATGACGCACCCGGCCAAAACGAGGTGGGCGCGAGTCAAGGCGGGGACGCTCCGCCAAAAGAGGGGAATACCTGGGGCAGCAGTCATGGTGCTGGTGACGTTGAGCGGTCGCACATTCTGGTGCGCGAGAGGAGGCGTGCGCACGCTACGGTTCTCCAAGCGGGGTGAGTGGCGAGCGATTGAGCGAGGCGACTCTCAGCTACGCGCCGGTGAGCCTCGGCTGCCACCTTCAAAACACCCGCCCGTGCGCGGCGTCGGCTGGTTGGACAAGCGGCCAGCCTCTCTGGCATTCATGCAGAGAGTGTCCAAATGCTGTCCTCCACAGTGAGGACAGGGGCGAGAGTTTGGGCAGTCTCACTGGTAGTGGGACCCCAAGCAAGAGAAGCAAAGGTGGCGGGCATTCGCGATGCGCCTACGAGAGGCCACATGCAAGTCCAAAAATGCCCTGCAACTGGCCGTTCTGTGCCCCTTGACCTTGCAGTAAGAGCAATCTGCTGGGCTCTACGTGACTGCAAAGCGAGGAGGGCGCCGATCAACATTGGCTGACCTTGGGCGGCTGCGACTTAGCCGGCGTGTCACCACCGGAGATGTCCAAGACCCGGCACTCATCCTCGAGGAACTTCTCCAAGTCAGCAAACGGGGGCAGATGGGTCGCGCTATCTCCACCAAAGCGCTGCGCAAAACGCGACCTCCGGTCGGCAGGCAGATTCTTCAACACAATGTGCACCAATAGATAGGACCATTGGTCCACGGGCAGGTCAAGGCACTTAAGTGCGTTGATGGCCACCAAAAGCGGGTTCAAAAGTTGGGTGCGCAACCCAAAGACCCGGGTGAGCGTCGGCAAACTCAAAATCTGTTCAATATGCGTGTCGGCTAGGCCACGCTTGTTATGGTACCTACGAGTAATTAGGTCACGAGCCGTCTGGTACGCCTCGTCAGACACGGGCAGATGCTGGATGAGGCCCTTGGCCTCCCCATCCAGAACCGACATCGAATAGGCCAATTTTTGTGCCGGCCGAAGATCAGGCCTGTCATTGACCAGGCTGTCAAACAAATTAACGAAGCCCAGGTAGCTTCCTAGGCAGCCATCGAAATGCGGGAGGTCTAAGGAAGCCTAGTCACCAGCCCCGGTGCTGACCTAGAAAGCTCCTGCTTCAAGCCGGGTTGCCCGTCCCTCTCGGCAACTAATTGTCTCGCACTATTGGAGACAGCATCATTTCACATCAGTGGAAGCTGTATTTCTACAAAATTAAATGTTCCAACGTATTTGAACGAAAACATATAATTTATTGTTTTAAAACTTACCATCTAAATGTTTGATAATGGCACGAAGACTGTTTCCGTGAGCAGCGATGATGATGCTATTCTTGCCTTCTTTGATCTAGGAATCATACAGAGTAATGAGATAAAACTAATCAAACTGCTCTGCTAGAATAGAATAAAAAAAATAATTATTTCAAAGTCAAAGTCAAAGTCAAAGTATTTTTTATTGTGAAAGTATTTCCATTCCATTTCAATAATGGAATGAAATGAAAAGTGAAAAGAAATGCTTATTTTTCTAGATACATGGTTTACTAGAGTCTGGCATTACTATAATCTCTTATCATGCCTCGTTCTTATCAGGAATGATAAAATCTGACTTTTTATAATTATGTTTGTTTTTAACCTTCCCGGGATCCCTTGAAATATACACAAAACATTTCATCAAAATCAGTCCAACCGCTTAAAAGGAATATAACAAATACCCTTTCAGAAAATTACATACTTCTATAATAAATTCATATACAATGACTACGACATAAACTGAATGACCGATAGTGTGTCCAATAGTTTATTTAAACTATTTATAATAATAGTTAGTAGAACCTAGCTGATTTTAGCTTTAATGGACCGGCTCGACCAGGTTTGTACTACCCTCTCACAAAAAATCGACGTAAAGTAACAGTACCTACACTGTTGCGTTTCGTTCGGTAAGTGAGAGTGTCGGAGGCCACATCCCCTATTCCTTCCCCCTCATCTAACTTCTCCTCCTAACCCTCTTCCCAACCCAAAGGGTGACAACGCACTTGCGACTACCCTTGTATTGCTTGTGTCCATGGGTGATGGTAATGCTTACCATCACGCGACCCGGCTGGTCGTTTGCCGGTTTATTACATACAAAATCAAAACAGATAGATCGTGGGGCATACCTGTGGTACAATAACATCATGCCAGTAAGGCAGTGTCCTGTCCACGGTCTGTTTCAGGCTCTCGGCCATGGGGAATTCTCCTGGCTTGGGGTCCCCCACGTAGCGTGGGTCGTTCATGATGGTTGAGTAGTACAGATGGTGCTCCCCCATGGGGGGCACGGGCAGGTCGTAGCTGCGAAGCCAGATCTGTGCCTTTAAGGAAAATGAAATTAAAGATTATTTTTTATAGACCCGTCTTTAGTCCCGAAGGGGTAGGCAGAGGTGTAATATTACACCCACATTTGCAATGCACTTAATAGAGAGCCTGTTGCCTTTACTGGGAACTTTACCAGATTTCGTGCTGCTACTATAATTAGAATTCGAAAAAACCTATTAACACTTTTGCCTGACCCGGGTATCGAACCCGAGACCTCAGATCATCAGACGTATTCGTGATCTAGTCACGGACGCAGAGATTTTACAACATGGATATTTGCATTTATTATTTCATGACCTACTTGACTTGTATCGCAGCGCCACTAGAGATTATTGTGTTATTATTCTGCATCGATGTAATTTATCTAAAAGGCCCCTTAACACTAGCGATTGTGGTGGCGTAGATGTTCTTATGAATGTATGCGAAGCGTTCAATTTGCTGCAGGGAAAACGCCGCCAAATCGCTAGCGTGAAGAGGCTCTAATGTTTATGTATGTATTTGTATGATTTTACTAATAGATAGTGTGATTTTTGAGGACGGTTTAGATTTATTATGTATTTATCGTGTCGATGGCAACACATTAAATAGATTTGGCCCAAAATAAGGCCATTCGAATAGCATTTGGCCTTGCCTCATACAGGTCGTCAAGCGTACACGACTCTGGGCCTGCGAGACACGAAAGTAAATGGCCCATGGTCTGTGGAGACGCGCCACATCCGCATTTATTCATCCTTGACTCTATGATTTTTTCAATACATTTATAATTCACATTGGAGTACTAGTAAATTCGATAAAAATAATGTAGGTACACTGAATGTTACTGCGTTTTTCCGAATTCTCAGCAGCAGCACGGAGTCTGGTGATATGTCCGGTAACGGCAATAGGCTCGCCCCCAATTACGTGGGACCTAAAAATTCATGGCGAAATGTGCATGAGAGTACACCTCTGCCTACCCCTAAAAAAATAAAGGATAAAATGAACAATCAAATTGAGAAACCTTTCTTGTAAAGCTAAATTATCATTATATTACTTGCGGATATCCATATTTCGCAGCGCACTCAGTCAAACTGATCCCGGTGAGGCCGCCATAATGTCTTTCGTTCATCCTCCAAGACTTGTAGACTGGTACGTCTGGTTCTCCAATCTCGTTGAGTACAATATCTAAAGTTTTTTGAGCTCGTCTTAATAATGATGTGTAACCAGCGTCGAACTTGAACCCTAACGCTTTGAGGGTCTTCCCAGCTGTTTCTGCTTCGGCGCAACCTGATAAACAGAATTTATTTATCATCTAACTAGATGAACCTGCGGTTACTACCGCGTTATTTAAGGCTACTGCTCCGCTCCTCCCGTAACTTATAGCGTGATGTTTTACAGCCTATAGCCTTCCTCGATAAATGGTCTATCTAACACTGAAATATTTTTTCAAATCGGACCAGTAGTTACTAAGATGAGCGAGTTCAACCAAACAAACTCTTCAGCTTTATATATAAGTATAAGATTAGATAACCATCAGAGCTCCAACGCAGAAATGAATGTAGAGGCAATGCGTGAGGTTCTTAAGGACAGAAACAAGCTTCTACAAGGTGTCTACCCAGACGAGAAAAAGGCGTGAATATAATGTATGTATTAATGATACAAAAGCTTATCCAACATTTTATATAATCTTTCTGTACGTGTGTTCAGAAGGCAATCGCTCAGTGACGAAGCTTATATTCTCTGGAATCTGGTTAGGTTAGGCTGAACTAGGAGGATGATGATGATAAGTATATAATGGTACCTAAGTATATAAATACTATCTAGTGTTTTTATTTCGATTCTAGATCATATTTGTTGCCGCCTCTTCCAAGTTTTAAGAACGAGACGTCATCAATTTGATACAGTCATGCAAATCAATATCTAATACTAATATATATATCTGATGAGTTTGTTTGCTTGAATGAACGCGCTAATCTCAGGAAGTATATTGAAAGTTGGTATTTCTTTGGTTTACGCGAATGTAACACGCACAATCAATTGCATATTGGTTAAACTGAGGTAGCATTTAAACCGAATGATCTGTAGTTTAATATCAATCTATTGTAAGAGTTGTGAGAAATATCTATTTGTCTAAAACTTACCTTTAGAAGTGAGATCAGAATCAAACCAGCCGCAGAAAAATCGTTTCTTGTTCCACTCGCTTTCACCGTTGCGGATCATTACGACTTTGTACTTACCCTCCATTGTAAATAAAATTAAAGTAATTTACAACAAATTCGTATGTGTCAATCGTGTTGTGATTTATTTACTTTTGACGTTTATTATTGACAATTTAAGATGATAATTTGATTTTTTGACATGAGTACAACCCAACCTCTCATCATAGTGTATTAGAACTTTTTTACTTATTCATTATTTAGATCAGGATGTTACATTCACCGCCAAATTCAATGTCCGACCTATCCATTGATTTGAAGATTTAAGACGCATATGTGACATAAGCTTCATACAAAGGAATTTATTATTTGCCATCTCCAAACCCTCTTAAGGTAAGAGCTGAAGACTTGATGAAAAAGCTTTGCTAGCTAGCACTATAAAACAGCAGGCGACAGCGAGTTTTACTTTTAGATTTCCTTGTTATCAGTGTTTTATTAATCACTGCTAATTTATTTTTCATTTTTATCCGTTCACACTGTAATCAAGTACCTACGCAATTTAAGAAAGAGATAGAGCATAACCCTTTCAAAACGTTAAGCCCACCAAAGCCTCATTTCCTGCCATGCCACAAAGCTTTACCAAAGAATAGGTACTTACTTAACGCTCGAAGATAAAAACATCGCAACAACACATTCTTCGGAAATCTCAATGATTGGAAGCTGGGATGATAAGACGAGGGTGCTATCCCTTATCACGCTGTCCTTAGCATTTTGATTGGAAAACGATGCCGAAAGGGTAGACATTGCGCGCTTGCCAACAAGCGCGCAATGTCTACCCTTTCGGCATAAGCTTAGCGAGTGGGCTGGAACATTGCGAACTAAAAAGTGTAACTATTATGCGTAGAAAACTGAAATGTTTTTGCTGAGCTGACGGTTTCAATTCACGACTGTGAGAAAGGATTAATCAGGGGCGGGAAATAGTCGTATGTTGACTTGAAGTTTATGCTACCGCTATTGTGCCGAGAATTATGTGTCAGATATTAAATATATGTCAATGCTGCTACTTCAGAAGTCATCTTTTCCAAAATTAAAAATGTTAAGAAAACACAGAAGCAGCGATAGCCGAGTGGAGGGATCGACGGACTGTTACGCAGAGCGTCTCGGGTTAGAATCCACGGCACGCACCAATGACTTTTCGAAGTTAAGTGCGTATTAAATTGGTAATTATCGCTTGCTAATCGGTGAAGGAAAACGTCGTGAGGAAATCTGCATGTCTGAGAGTTCTCCATAATGTTTC
Organism: Euclidia mi; assembly: GCA_944739405.2. Taxonomy (NCBI): domain Eukaryota; kingdom Metazoa; phylum Arthropoda; class Insecta; order Lepidoptera; family Erebidae; genus Euclidia; species Euclidia mi. The sequence goes on along the minus strand of OX123205.2, from coordinate 1,668,048 downwards.
GCAAAAGACATGTGAAGTCTGCCAACTCGCACTTGGCCAGCGCGATGGACTATGGCCCAACCCTTCTCATAGTGAGATGAGGCCCGTGCCCAGCAGTGGGACAGTATAAAGGGCTGATGAATAAGAAAACACTAAGAAGTTACATATTTTTATAGTTACCTAAAAATATGTTATATGTTTTATATGTACCTATAATGTCTTCTTTAGTTCTGGCAAATGTGTGAAGTCAACCCTATGTCAGTACATATAACTGAGTTATCGTATGCCAGTATATTCAAACCACAGTTATCATAGAACTAAGATTTTTAGATAGAGCAGGGGCAGTTTTTAAGAATTACGCACACATATCACAAATAAAACCAAATCAATTTATTATTGCAAATATGGGTATATTTACATCTTGGTATGCAAAGTTGTTTATTAATAATGACATTCAAGTTAAATAAATGTAACACAAAAGAAATGACATGATTTATTAGTATTATAAAAAAATAAAATAAAATATTAAAAAGTAAAGTGGATGTAAGTTGTTTGAAGAAATTTTTTATATTTTTTTTTATTTATAGTCTCTCGCCTGTATCTCGGAAGGGTAAACAGAGGTGTTACACCCACATTTCACCATGAAATTTTAGGTCCAACGTAATAGGGGGCGAGCCTATTACTGTTACCGGGCACAGCACCAGACTCCGGGCTGCTACTGAATATTTGGAAAAACCCAGTAACACTTTTACCCGACTCGGGAATCGAACCGGGGACCACCGATCAAAAGTCGCATACGCTATCCACTGGACCACGGAGGCAGTCAATCTTTAAATGTATATAAAACTCTTGCGTGACTGACATACAACGTGCACCGCGCCAAAACTATTAGGTGCAGACTGTTGGGGTGCTCTAATAAGGGATTACCCGAAATTCTCAAGGAAACGCGTAGAAAAGTTTTTTTTTTTTTAATCTGCAGGTGTAACTGCGAGCATTCTCTAGTAAAAATAAACTCAATAACAAAGAAGACATTAATAACATCCCTAGTGAAAAGAAAAGTTTGAGGTTAACAATCCAGTCCTAAAATGAGAAAACACTAAACTTATTAGATTTTTTACACCAAACGTTTAACAAGTTTTCGCTTGGTTCAAAAATAAGGATGATGCATAAGATCTGATAAACACTTAGTTGTTAGGAAAAGTAACAGTAGGTACCTAAACTGTTGCGTTTCGTTCAGTGAGTGAGAGTGCCGGAGGCCTCATCCCCTATTCCTTCTCCTTTATCCAACTTATCCTCCTATCCCTCTCCTAACCCCAAAGGTGAAGCATCGCACTTGTGACTCCTGTGGTGTTGCTTGTGTCCATGGGCGGCGGTAATTGCTTACCATCAGGCGATCCGTCTGCGTGTTTGCCGCCTATTACTATAAAAAAAAGTATTATATGGAATCTAATTCAAAACTTTTTTCCTGTGGGTAACACAAGTTTTATGATAGCCTTACTGTTAACAGTCGAGTGTTGTAGAATAATTTAAGGTTGTAGGTTCGATACCCATTCTAGACAACACTTAGTACAACATACAGGTTGCTGTTACGAATATAGGTGATCATCATTAATGTAAACCCTGAGTGTATATAAACTGTCCTACCGCGACCGTTGAAAGCATGTCAAAAAATGAGTTAATTATCGTTAAACCCGTTTACTAAAATTGTAAGATGGCGATACAAATGGCCATGTTTTTAAATCGATTATGAGGAAAGAAAGGCCATATGCCACCAAACTGACATGTACGAGTTGGTAGACTTTATACGTATTTCTAGAACATTATAATGAAATCTCAGACATGCAGGTTACCTCACGAAGTTTTCCTTCACTGTTTAGCAATCGATAAATTACTAAAAAGGTTATACGAACTTAGCTTCTAGAAATCATCGTGAACCTGAGACTTTCTGCATAGCAGTCACACCACTAGGAAATCGTTATTCAGAATGTTATTTTCTTTTTTTATAGACTCTCGTCTGTATCCCCGAACGGGTAGGCAGAGGTGGAATATTACATTCACATTTCGCCATGAATTTTTAGGTCCCACGTAAAAGGGGGCGCGCCTATTGCTGTTACCGGGCACATCACCAGACTCCGAGCTGCTACTGAGAATTCAGAAAAAAACCAGCAACACTTTTGCGCGAATCGGGAATCAAACCCTGGACCTACGATCAGCAGTCGCATACGCTATCCACTGGACCACAGAGGCAGTGATTCAGAATGAACGTGTTGATAAATCCAAATAGTTAAATACATATCTACTGTATAGATATCAAACCTACAGAACATAAACGCCAAACGAAGCACATATATTATGTAATTATACAACGCCTTATAGACACTCTTCACTTTGTCTATTTACAAGGTTGATGTAATGTTGCACGTAATTTAGTTCCATTTAGGAATTAAGCGACCTCTTTCCATTACAACCGGTGTGTTAAATTATCCAACTAGTCATCCAACTAGTTGACCAACTAGTCGGCCAACTCGTCGTCCAACAAGACGCTTACACCGGATTTGTCGTTGATTGTGTCTTTTTTGTATAAACGGGAGATAATTTCGCTGAAGAAATAAAAAGCATTTGCCCCACTTCTCATTATAATATAATGTTTTGCCCGCTAATGTCGAGTTTGCAGCAATTTTGTTAATGTAATGTAATGGTACATCCATTTGATCCGTTTGTATTGTAATTGTATCTTAATGGCTGCAGAGATTTTGTAATAAAATTGTGTTTTTACAAGGAATTGCCCCATTCTCTCCACAAAGGAACGAGAGCATAGGTTCGCTAGCGTAGATAGATATAGCGAGTGCTATCTGTTGTACAATAGTAAAGATATAAATGCTGGTGACATCTTCTGGTCATTGACAAAACGAAGTCATGATTGAAAATTCTGAATCGCGCTATAAGACGTTTTACATGCGATGACTGTGTTCAAGTTTTCAACCGGCAAGATTTCTGGTCTACCACGCACAATCACCTAGCCTGGTCAAAGAAAAAAGTTGAAGGAAAGCCACATCTCTTTCCACCACATTTGTGACACCATATTCTTACACAATTCGATAAAACACAAAATTATGACTAAACACGTTTTTACATTTTTTTTCTTTATTTTTAAAGGACTTTGAGCCATTGTTGACTATGTCAGTCCTATAAACTTATAACTTAATACAGAAAGTATATGTATAATCTTAAAATAACTTGTGTATTACACTCTGCTACACTAAGATATTATTATTACTATTAGTTAACTTATCTATTAGTTTATATAGGACCACAGCTGCTTCCGACGTAGGATTAGACAAAATACTTAGAAATATTCCAACATCATATTCATTTAGTTTAAACTGAGATTTTAATTGAGCTCTCATACTATCTGTCCGTGCACACTCTGTTAGTAAATGATGTACATCTTCAGCAATATGACATGTCAAGCTATTGGGTGAATCCGTTTTGCTAACCAGAAACTTAAATTTATTTAATGGCATGTGACCTGATCTCAATCTACAAGCTATAAAAATTAGTCTTCTACATAGTTTCATATTAACAAACCATGGTATCTGAAATGGCTTGCTCTGAACAGCTTTATACCACACACCTTTGTTAGTGGAAATACTGTTAAACTCTGACTCCCAGGTGTCCTGCATAAGCCCTTTATACTTTAACTAGAGGACGCCAGCAGCTACGCTTGCATTTTTTTTTAATTTACCCGTTTTGGCCGATCCCGTGGGAATTTCGGGAAATCCCTTCATAGTGCACCCCTACGGTCCGCAAGGAACATAGATGCCAAATTTCAGCTTCCTGCGCCCAATAGTTTCGGCTGTAGCGTGTCTGTCAGTCAGTCAGTAACGCAAGGATTTTATATATTAAGATAGTATGTCACTACACTCAGAAAAAACAAATGTCTCTGTACCACTCGTAAAAGCGGCTATAGTGAAGGTGCTATGCAGAAGGCTGACGTGAAGTGAAAGCTAACAACTTTTCGAAGTTTTTTGGGTATTAAATAGTTAATTATTCATCCAAGTTCATCCGATAGTCAACTGACAGATTGCAAGTTCAAAATCCAGTAACATGTTTTGATATAAGCAAATTTGGTGCTATATTTCAATCTGAAGGGCTGTAGTGGTTTCCGCAGTCACCTCCCTTCAGAACAAAGTTTCGAGTGTTGTGGGTTCGATTCCCACACAAGACAACACTTTGTGTTATCCATAATTGTTATTTCGAGCCTGGGTATTTATTGTGTCGGTTAGTTGTATGTTTATAAAGTCCTTCGTGACACAGCCTATACCTAGTCCTAGAGCTGAAGATTAAAAAAAAAACTACTTTTTCTAGGATGATGTTAGACTTTATACGAGAATTTTAATATCAAGTATTATGAATAACCAGGTAAGCCTTTAAAGGTCAATCTGCATAAAACACCTTGTCCGTATAACACGACGGAACAGCATCTTATTATCAAATTTAAATCCAAGATGGACGGTCGTTAGCAAATCTTTAATTTTCACCAGAAATCACTTTGACTTTATAATGGACGTCTGGGGATCTTAAGGTAACGATTTGAGTTTCCTTAGGGAAGTATTTATAAGAGTTTATTAGGTTTCTTTTTGTTTAAGAAGAGAGATGTAATGGAGTGGTGAGGGAGAAAGTTTTGAAAGCAGCGAACGAATGATGTGGGGGGCGTAATTGTTAATCTTTTTAGATTTCATGGCTACCAAAGAACACACAAACTAAATTACCTTTAAAATCAATGTTTAAATTTAGTTTTTGTTGTTAGCTAGCCGTCTAACAAATCTATTACTATATTTCTTATATAATATAAAATTTAAGATTTGGACACCATTATTGAATAGGATGACTATTGTCATCCCGTAGTGGTCAAAATTCCACGAAAAAAATTATTTTAACTACTCCATATCCTTTCCGTATGGTAATGGATTAAGAATAAGGAATGTCACATCCGCATATCATCCCATGGGTGTCGTAAGAGCCGACAGAGGGAGCATATTATGCAGAGAACAACACTGTAAAAGAAGGAAAACTTGATACAAACCCTATACCAACCTGTTTGGTCAGCGTGGTGTAGTAGGCCAATTCCTCCTTTCAAAGGAGAGGCCTAGTCCAGCAGTCTAGTTTAGGCCTCCTCCATGCCTATGTCCAGCAGTGCTCCCCGCACAGACCATTTTACAAACAATAACATATCCAATCGACTGATAGAAACTACTGTGAAAAATAAAAAAAGCGTTTACCTTTTTTCTTTTTACATATATTAATAAATACACACACTTATTTCAATGAAAATAATAGGCAGCGATAACTTAGTAGAGATACCAACGGACTGCCATGCAGAAGTATCAGGTTCGAATCCACGGCACGCACCATCGACTTTTCGGAGTTATGTGTGTATTGAATAGGTAAACAATTGACGTTCATAAGCGTCACCTTGTGACCTAGATGAATAAACGATTTTGACTTTGACTTGACTTTGACTTTAATTATCGCTTGTCCCGTGCCTCAGAGAGTACGTTAAGCCGTCAATCCCGGCTGTCGTGAAGATCTTTGGCAGTCGTTATAGGGCGTCAGTACCTCTAAAATAAACTAATACTAGTCTATTATTAAAATTAACCATGGAATATCGCTATCCCTTCGGGTCGCAGAGGTCAGACAGGCAGTCGCTCCGTGAAAAAGCTAATATTCAGTCAAATCCGGTCAGACTAGAAAGCGAACCCCGGATTGAAACTGGGATAACGCTAGGAGGATGATTTCAGTGGAAATAATCAAACGCCTTTTAGTAATTTTCATCATCACGCCAAAAAATATATTCCAACAGCATGTTTCCATTTGTCCTAGCCCGCCCGCTGTTACCATAGCCCGAACGTGTCGAGCAATAACAAAAGACAATGTTCCGTCGATCACATCGGTAAAGACATCGATAATCGAGTTATCGATGTTGCGACTTTGCGACGGTCGACGGAAGGGGTGCGATGCGATGCGGCCCCGGGGCACACCGGCGACAGATCGAACAGCCTCAACAACTTGTACCTTGTTTTACATAATCATTTTTGTATCCCCTTCTTCCTTCGTAGTTTATTTATGAAGGATTATTTATTATGAAAGGGTCAATTTAATAAACTGGTTAAGATGGGCTTTATCAAGAAATAAGGGTGTTTGATGAGCCATTTCCTTTCAAATTTCAAAAATATTGTCATAAAAGTAACATAATTTTGTAAAATGTCTCCCTCCTTCGTCTGTGGTCCAGTGAATAGCGTATGCTTCTTCTGATCAGGCGATCTCGAGTTCGATTCTCAGGTCGGGCAAAAAGTGGTACTGGGTGTTTCTGAATTCTTAGTAGCAGCACGAAGTCTGGCTAAGTACCCAGTAACGACAATAAGCTAGTCCCCTATTATGAGGGACCTGCAAATTCATAACGGCGAAATGTGAATGTAATATTACACCTCTGCCTACTCCTACGTGGATACGCGTGAGTCTAAAAAAATTTCACCCGAAAACGACATGGAAAGCTCTTAGACATGCAGGTTTTCCCGCAATTTTACAATTTTACAAATTTTACAAAACTTTACAATTTATTGAGTGCAGTGCCGAGCGACAGTTATCAAATTAATACGCACTTAATTTCTCAAAGCCAGCGGTTCGAGCCATGAGTTTCTACTGAAGTCCCTCTGCAAAGTCTGTTAGTCTCCCCATTAGTCACTGCCATACATTGTTTTCATCATCATTATCGGTAGCTTGTTGTAATGCACTGTTAGTTATATATCACTCCGTAATACTTCATCAACTTACCAACCGTTCAAAAATCGCCCGCCTGCAACGAAAGAAACGACTTATAATTAGTTAACGAGTAAATCCTCCACTAAAGGCGGCTCGAGACTGACAGAAATTCTTATTGAATCAGAACCTCAATGAATGAGGACAGCTGTGTAATGGCCCGTCAATATTGACCACGACGACCCATGACGACGGAACTGGCAGATCACTCAAACGTGATCTATATATATCTGATTGAAATATACTTTAAGTTGTAACTTAAAAATTTAAAGGGATAGCTATGCAGAGGATCTCGAGTTTAAATACACCATTGATGCACAATGCAAAGACTTCGAATTAAGTGCGTATTAAATGGTTATTTAATTCTTTGCGGAACAGTGAAGGAAAACATCGTGATCAAACCTGCATGTCTGAGAGTCCTTTATAATGTTTTTGAAAGACGTGTAAATTCTGCCAATTCGTACTTGAATAGCGTGTTGTATTTTGGCCTAACCCTTCTCATAACTATAAGGCCGCTAATTGTAGCTAAAATGTAGTTCCAAGGCACTTTATAATTATTGTACTTAAAATGTAACATTAAACCAACATACAACTTCCTTGCCGATTTTTTTTAAATACAATATGAAAAATCAAGGCCTTCGCCGAAAAATAAATGAATTCTTGTGTAATTGCGTGTCGAATATTGATGATTTGATCAAGACTGACAGTTCACTCTGGCGTAATAAAAAGATATCAGATAGAATTATATTGAAAGGCGCACTTTTAAACTGAACTTACTCAGTAGAGACGTCAATCCTACTTTTAAAATCACATCAATCATTTTGAATTTGCACTGGCAAGCTACATGAAATGTTCATCATTGTTAAGAGACAACCAAAGACTTAGAAATACTACGTCATATAGAGAACACACTGTCCAAATATCATGTTCCTAGCTGCAGTTGATAGATTTGCAATGATATGCCAGTCATCATCATCATCATTAGCCTTTAACAGTCAAAAAGGAATTGGCCTACTATACCACGCTGGCCAAACGGGTTGGTATAGGGTTTGTATCAAGTTTTCCTTCTCTTACAGTGCTGTTCTCTGTATAGTATGGTCCCTCTGTCGGCTCTTACGACACCCATGGGATGATATGGAGTGGTGACATTCCATATTCTTAATCCGTCACCACACGGTTATGCCAGTCAGGACACTTAAATTTATAATTATATTCATATTATTTATATACATAATTATGTCTGCACGGTTAGCGTAGTGGTTTAAGCCGCTTGACACTGCTTCGAGTGCTGTGAATGTGATTCCCACACGAGATAACAATTTGTGTGATCCGTGAAATGTTGATACGAGTCTGGATATTCACTGTGTCCATTACTTTCATGTTTCTCCAATAGACAGACATCTTACATCAGACTTGCATTCAATTAATACCAAACACACCAAAATCCACAACTCCAAATGGATTAGTAACATAAACCAACTCAATCAAGAAGCCAAAATACCCAGCCACTTCCAAGCCAGCACGACGATTAGCCATACATACAACAGTAAAGTAATGAAAACGCCCACATACCACTAGTGCATGGCAGATAACCAGCCCTTTGTGCCTTCGGTGGTACAGACAGCAACAAAGCTCGCTGCATACTTCAAAATAATTTCTGAGATTTTGATGTATAATTCTTCTTCTTCTTTCCTTCACTATATCCCATTATCTGGGGTCTGCTCTCATTATCTGCCTTCTCCATTTTGCTCTATTTTGAGCGTTGATAGCATCCACATGAATGTTGATGCTATGAGAAAAGGACATCCTTTAGGTATTTTTGGGCTGATGAGAGCCAGGTGGTAGGAGGACTTCCACGGGGTCGCGTCGTTGTCGGTAGATTAAGGGCCACTAGTACCATGTCGCCTGTAGCTCACCTGTCATAAACTTTAACTTTTATTTTTCAATTAAAAATATTCCTTCCTTAGCGAAATTGAAGGGTGCCGACATTTCATATGACCTGCTGCCCAAATTTCATATTTCTAGTGTAAGTTTATAGCGCTCTGCGACAGGGCCGAACCGTCCCTATGTGCAATGTGCGCGGCGCACACAGGCGCCAGGGTAACAGGGGCGCCGCGCGCCGAGATATGCGTTAATTATAACAGTTATTTACGAAAAAGGATGGCAAAAAAGGCGCTTCACTGATTTTTCGCACACAGGCGCAGTGGCCTAGGAAGGGCGGCGGCGTTGGCGGTTCGACTAAAAAAAAAAAAGTCATCCGCCAGTGCAGCCCAGGCGCTTCATGGATTTCGCACACAGGCGCCGGATTGGGTCGGAACGGCCCTGCTCTGCGATCATTTATGTTAGTCAGAACAGGAGAAATTTTATGTATAATTATTATGATTTAGGTAATGCGATAATGAATAGAGCGAGAATCGAACTCGTGACCTTCGCCTTGGCAGTCGCTTACTCCACACCCCAATCGTCGGCTAACGCTTATGTTGCTGACCTTACATGTATAGTGTACAGACCTGCCGACTTTCAACAAGTCGGTGGAGTGTGACACGCAAAGCTTTGGTTGTTTCGGTCCAAGCTCAGTGCAGTCGTGTGACTGAAGTGTTGGATGTTCCTTTAGCTGAACTAAATTAGTGCTGGTTTGAGGTTTTCTTTGGAGGTGCGATTTTGGTCATGTTTGTTGGTACTGGTTGATGCTTATGTTTACGTGCACAAATGTTTGACCTGAGCGGGAATCGAACCATCGGACCATCAGCGCAACGATAAAATAACCGAAGGAAAACTAACGATTTTTGTCCTAAGACAAAAACCGGGACCGACGGCTTTACGTGCCCTCCGAAGAACGGTATCGCTCTAATGTAAATACCGCACACGGTCACCAATCCAAGTGGTGACCTGGGCAAGCGTTGGTTGACCTTTTCGAACTATTAGGAACGGCAAGCCAAGTTTTGCTATGCCTAATTTGGGATCAGATGAAGGATGCGTGCGATGTCTCGGCATATCCTTACTAATATTATAAATTCGAAAGTGTGTACGTATGTATGTATGTTCCGTTTTCACGCTATAACGGCTGAACGAATTTTCTTGAAATTTTATATAGATATGTATTGGACCATGGAGACGGACATAGGCTAGCTTTAGTTGCAAAATTTCACCTGGGAGGGATTGTAGGGAGGGTCAAAATTTGTAGGGCACAAATCTTACTGTTGGAAGTGAGTAATAATAATATATATATAACTAGCTTTTGCCCGCCGCTTCGCGCGCGCTAAATTCGGGGTAACACATATCTACTTTCAGTCTCAAGTTGTGTGAAGACACTCCTGATTATTGTAGAGTCAGAAGCTCTATAGGGCCCAAAGTAACTCGCTCAGTATCCATGACAATGTCAAAGCCATGTTTCAATACATGTCCAATATAAATATCTATAAAACCTTTCGCATTTATAATTTTAGTAGGTAGAGAAAATCGTTTCAGCTGGTTGGGCGTAGTATATAATTATTAGTTTAGATATACGAACAATGTATTTCACGCACAATATGACAATATGTATGACTTGGTATGATGTGACACTTGACAGTACTGACAGATAGCACATGCGCAGCACTCAATTATTCGCGCATGCGTTCTTACTTCCAAGAGGAAAATTTCTGCCGTACAAACTTCTATCCTCCCTACAATCCCTCCCAGTTTAATTTTTGCAACTTATGGTAACCTATGTCCGTCTCCATGGTCCAATATATCTCTATATTAAATTTCAACAAAATCGGTTCAGTCGTTTTCGCGTGAAAACGGAACATACATACATACATACATACATACACACTTTCGAATTTATAATATTAGTAGGGATAATAATATAATATTCTACTACATTCACACAACACCATCTAGTCCCAAACTAAGCAGAGTTTGTACTATGGATACTAGATAATGGATAAGCATACATATATACTTTTTTTTTTGTAAATACATACATATTATACATAGAAACACCCAGACCAAGACAAACATCCATGTTCATGCACACAAATGTTTGACTTGAGCGGGAATCGAACCCGCGACCTTCGTTACACTCCCGCTACGCTAACCGGCCGTCGGCTGCGCATGTGATATCGTATCTGTCAGTATTGTCGCGTCAAACATATTGTCATATCATAATTATTCAAGTAAATATTAAAGTATTCGTACAATAAAATATATTTGTGTAACCCCGAATATAACGCGCGCAAAGCCGCGAGCAAAAGCTAGTTAATTATACATTAGATAGTACCTAATCTATAAGGTCTAAAAAAAGACAGATACTCATTTAAAAGGCCATGAACTCTTCCAGAATCCGAAAACAATGCAGCGTTCCCAAATTGCCTAATACAACAAGAACGCCTCTATTAACGTATTGTGTGTACCTATAACAAAATGCGAGAAAAACTTGAGGGTGATTCGCCAACACCTGCCAAGTGAAGCATAGCGGTAGCTCCGTCTCTGTCGTACGTTAGAACTACTCTAAAGCCAGGATCAAACCAACGCGTTCAGCTTGCGTCCGCGGTGGCGTGCGCAGTGGCGATCAGATGGTGTGTACGAACTTATAGCGCGGTGTTCACATCTACGCATCCTCGGATTGCACGCGGCGTCCGGTGCAGCGTCTGCACGTGGCGGTGGCGATCAAATCACGCTTGTTGCGTTAAGCCAGGATCAAACCAACGCGTTCAGCTTGCGTCCGCGGTGGCGTGCGCGGTGGCGATCAGATGTTGTGTACGAACTTAAGCCAGGATCAAACCAACGCGTTCAGCTTGCGTCCGCGGTGGCGTGCGCGATGGCGATCAGATGTTGTGTACGAACTTATAGCGCGGTGTTCACATCTACGCGTCCTCGGATTGCACGCGGCGTCCGGTGCAGCGTCTGCACGCGGGGGTGGCGATCAGATCGCGCTTGTTGCGTTAGGACGCTGCACGCAGCTATTATTTGTTGAGGAAACTGTGTTTTTGTAGATTTTAAGTATGGTGGAAACGGAAGAATTTATAAATTAATTCCACAAATACCCATTGTTGTATAATAATACGTCTCATTCTGATAAGGCGTTATCGAATGATGGTAGGTATTTACTTCACTGGCACTGTATATCATACCCATCTCAAGTTCACTTCTTGTTCTTCTTCGTCTTCAATAATAGCAGACAGAAGTTAAAACTTCTTGAATTTCACTATCGGTATCAGACAGCATTTTAGTGACGCGACTACAGCCTGGTGAACGCCTGAACGAACGCGACAGCGTGCACAACTTTTGCACGCGCAATAATCGCCACCGTGCACGCCACCGCGGACGCGAGCTGAACGCGTTGGTTTGATCCTGGCTTTAAGCCAGGACCAAACCAACGCGTTCAGCTTGCGTCCGCGGTGGCGTGCGCAGTGGCGATCAGATGTTGTGTACGAACTTATAGCGCGGTGTTCACATCTATGCGTCCTCGGATTGCACGCGGCGTCCGGTGCAGCGTCTGCACGCGGCGGTGGCGACCAGATCGCGCTTGTTGCGTTAGGACGTTGCACGCAGATATTATTTGTTGAGGAAACTGTGTTTTTGTAGATTTTAAGTATGGTGGAAACGGAAGAAATTATAAATTAATTCCACAAATACCCATTGTTGTATGATACGTCTCATTCTGATAAGGCGTTATCGAATGATGGTAGGTATTTACTTCACTGGCAATGTATATCATACCCACCTCAACTTCACTTCTTGTTCCTCTTCGTCTTCAATAATAGCAGACAGAAGTAAAACTTCTTCAATTTCACTATCTGTATCAGACAGCATTTTAGTGACGCGACTACAGCCTGGTGAACGCCTGAACGAACGCGACAGTGTGCACAACTTTTGCACGCGCAATAATCGCCACCGCGGACGCGAGCTGAACGCGTTGGTTTGATCCTGGCTTAATTGCATTCCGGTAATTGCGTTGCTATCTGCCTAGTTCTGGTACACCGTAGAAATATGTTCAGAAGGAACACTGATATGGTACAATATATATTTTTTATTTTTAAAAAGTCACGCCTGTTTTCCGAAGTGGTAGGCAAAGGTGTAATGTTACACCAACATTTCGCCAATGAAATTTTAGGTGCCACGTAATAGGAGGCGAGCCTATTGCCGTTACCCCGCACATTGCAAGACTGTTGCTACTGAGAATTGGGAAAAACTCAGTAACACTTTTGCCAGACCCGGGAATCCAACCCGGGTCCTCTTGATCTGCAGACACACACGCTATCCACTGGACTACGGAGACAGAATTATATTATGCTAACATTACAAATCCGAAAGTGTTCTTGTTTGACTTGCTCCTGGTTGCAACGGAGCTATGATATGGTATGATTTTTTATTCGTGTGGAGATGCATATTACGCGGATGTATAAATCTAATCTATTAGACTGCACGGTTGGCGTAGTGGTTTAGGCGGCCGCCTCGCTGCTTGACGCTGCGCCGAGTGTTCTGGGTTCGATCCCCACACGAGACAACACTTTGTGTGAATCATAAATTGTTGTTTCGAGTCTGGGTGTTCATTGTGTGCGTTAGTTGTATGTTTGTGAAGTCCCCCGCGACACAGGATTTAGTCCTAATGCGGGAGTTGTCTTATTTAGAAAAGAAAAAAAATACTGCCTCGTTGGTCTCGCGGCATAAATGTGCGCGTGGGATTGGGAGGTCTCGGGTTCGATTCCCGGGTCGGGCAAAGTGTTATTAGGTTTTTTCCGTTAGGAAATTCTCAGTAGCAGCACGGAGTCTGGTAATGTGCCCGGTACGGCAATAGGCTCGCCCCTATTACGTGGGACCTAAACATTCCTGGCAAAATGTAGGTGTAATATTACAACTCTGCCTACCCCTTCGGGGATACAGGCGTGAGTCTATAAATAAATAAATTAAAAAAAATATTACTTAACGCGCAATTGACCTATGTAAATAACCTTACTTTTACTGAGACAATTTAAGTGAGTGTTCATAAAGTGGTTAGGCGATGGTTAGGCCGGTTCACAACATTCGAACACCTGTGTGTTCGAAAACACTCAAGAGGTTAACCCGATTAACATTAAACAGTACAATAATTACTACATAGCACACCAATTTGTGATTGACGTGTGATTTGTCAGTGTCAGTGATTTTGATATTATTTGTTTAACCGAGACCTGGCTTATTGACAGTATTTCTGATTGCGAATTGTTTGACAATCGATACATTGTTGCGAGACGTGATAGGGATTATAGCAATACAAATCAGGTGCTGGGGGGCGGGGTTTTAATAGCAGTGAAACGGGAACTTGTGTCGGACGTTCGTAGGGATTGGTGTTCAGCGGCGGAGGACTTATGGGTCACTCTAACGTTGCATTGCAGTAAACCTAAGGTTTGCTATAAGATTCATATCTGTGTAGTTTATATATGTAACAATAATCGTGGCAGTTCATTAATGGTGCAACTGAACACTTTTTCAAACAACCTTAGTGATCTAGTTCTGAGACATCCCACAGACAAATTTATAATCCTAGGAGACTTTAACCAACCTTATATTGTTTGGCAGCCAGCGGTTGACAATAGCTCATTGTATCCTAGCAACCTGCAGGGTGACATCCAGACAAATCTTATAGATTCTTTTAACATCTGCAACTTTTCGCAATATAATAGCCACACTAACAATAATAATAGGTTACTGGACCTGGTGTTATCAAATAACGAGGTTCTAGTCTCTCGATGCACCGATCCACTTGTGCCGGAGGATTCCCATCACAGAGCGTTATGTATCACCGCGGATTTTGTCGAGCTGCACAGCTTATCTTCTCGCCCGTATCGTAAGTATTTTTATCATTTAGGTGATTACAGCGCGATGCAAGATGAGTTAAATCATGTAGATTGGCAGCAAGAATTGAATTCTGGGTCACTTGAAGACGCCGTAACATACTTTTATAGCACCATCAATCGTTTACGCAACACCCACATACCAAGTAAGATTGTTAAGCCTCGTGTGAAATACCCGCCCTGGTACAAAATCCCGCTGATTAAAATAATAAAAGAAAAATCCAAATACCATTCAAAATTTAAAAAATATCGTAATATTTCCGATCATCATTCTTTTGTAACATTGCATCAGCGGGCCAAAGAGTTAGAGAGCCAATTATTTCTCAACTATATATCTAAAATAGAAAAGGATATCCAGAAAAACCCCCGAGCTTTTTGGCGTTATGTTAAGTCCAAACGCCAATCTAATCAATATCCAGCAGTGATGCAACTTGGTCAGCATTCCACTAGCGATGGCGAGGAGATATGTGACATGTTCAACGAATATTTTTACTCCAATTTCTTAATAAGCTCTCATGACAGCCCTCCACTGTACAGTGAGCAGAACGTTGAACAGGTCGCTTCATGTATCACGGCTATAGAGGTTAGCAAAGATGAGCTTAGTAATTTACTAAAACATGTGGATATTAATAAGTCAGCAGGGCCGGACGATATCTCGCCAATATTGATTAAGGGTTGTGCCGATAGCCTTGTCATCCCTCTCTCGATTTTATATAAGCGTTCTCTAGACACAGGTGTGGTCCCCATTATCTGGAAGTCGGTGTATATAACACCGATACATAAAAAAGGACGTAAAAATATGATTGAAAACTATAGACCGATCTCAAAGCTGTGCGTGTTCGCCAAGATCCTCGAAAAAATCAAACTAAGTTTTTGTGAACAACAGCACGGCTTCTTGAGAGGTCGGTCTACTACATCTAATCTTGTTATATGTTGTAATTTTATATCACATTTCATGTCACAAGGGTCCCAAGTCGATGTTATATACACCGATTACAGTAAATGCTTCGACAGAATAGACCACAAAATTTTAATGCGTAAACTTTTGAGTATGGGTGTAGGCGGAAATCTATTCCGCTGGTTTACATCGTACGTAGAAAACAGATGCCAAACTGTCGTGCTGAACGGTTATACCTCTAGAGGACCGCTTACGAATATTCCTTCGGGCGTCCCACAAGGTTCGTTGTTGGGACCGTTGCTGTTTAATATATTCGTCAATGACATAAGTAACTGCTTCATATCCTCCAAAATTATTCTTTATGCTGATGATTTGAAAGTAATGAAACAGATAAATACGATTCAGGATGCTAAAGAACTACAGGAAAATCTTGATAGGTTTCAAACATACTGCAGAATAAATAAACTGGACCTAAATGTTAATAAGTGTTACGTGTGCTCATTCACGCGTAAGCCCAGTCCAATAGTGCAGGTTTATAAATTATTAGATATACCATTAACAAGAGTCAATAATATTAAAGACCTTGGAGTTACTTTCGATTCAAAACTCCTATTTGACACACACATCGACAACATTGTTAGCAAGGCATCCAAAGCACTCGGGTTCATATTTCGAATCTCGGCAGACTTTAAAAACATCAAAACAATCAAAATACTTTACTGTTCCTTCGTTCGCAGTCACCTAGAATACTGTTCACAAGTGTGGAACCCTAAATATAACATCTACGTTGAGCGAATAGAGCGCATTCAGAAAAGGTTTTTAAGGTATATACAGTATCGTTGCAGCTGCTATTTACCTGACTACATGAGCCGATGTAAAAAATTTCACATTTTACCACTCGTTGAAAGACGAAAAATAGCGGACTTGTCATTTTTATTTGGTATCATGAGAGGAGCAATTAACTCGTCAGAATTGGTGAGCAAAATGGCTTTAAGTGTTCCGTCAGCACATCTTAGACGGTTTAACTTATTACATGTTCCTGCTGTAGATTTCAACTACCGACAAAACTCATACTTGATCAGAGCGAGTCGCATGTATAATGCGGCATGCCGGAGTGTGGATATTGACATTTTCTTTACTAGTGTCACTAAATTAAAAAAGCAACTGTGTAATGACTTCTTTGAGCAAGTGTAAAAAAAAAAAAAACTAGTTTTACTCATATTTAACTGTGTACCTATGTCTACTGTTGTTTATCTGACTATGTGTTAGAGTTATCTTTATTATTTTATAAGTGAAAACTTTTAATTGGCCTTAACCTATTATCATTATATTTTATAGTATTATATAGCTGTAAGTTTTCCTGAAATGTTAAAATAAAATAAAATAAAATAAAATTTCGCAGCTAAACTAAGCATAACACTGTCTGTCCCGTTGCAAATATAAATTAAATTTTCATTAGCGCACCAATGAAATGTGATTATTAATTTATTATGTAAACTATTCTAACTAGGCCGCGACTGCTGAATACGTCATGAGTTGTGGTAAATATAGAAGAGTGTGCACGGGTAGTATGCGTTAGTCAATATGTATCCTCTGTTCAATTATGAAATGAGTGCTCGTTGGAATTATTTTGTAGTTTTGTAAAACATTTTCTGGATGACAAGTTATTTTGTGAGTAAATATTCACAAAGTAATTGCGATATATTCATGCATATTTTATGTAAATGTTATTAAACAAATTGCAATAGGAGAGTAATAGGAAACTATTGCAATTTGTTATATTTTGAGCCTTTTAATCTTGAAACGGTTAGGTAATATCAAAAGAAAATGTATACACTGTATAACTATTCTATCTGTTCTAATAAATTGGATGAAAGTGCAAAAAGCTCAAAATGATTGAACTCATCATCAAACAGAGTTTCGCATCCCACTGCTAGACAAAGGCATCTCCTAATTAAAGACACCATCAAATTGTGAGTTATGAGGCAGATTTGGCTTACTACACCACATTGGACGGACCGGCTGCTAAAGAGTTTCATGTCGAGTTTTCGTCTACTTACAGACCTTTTTTATTTATTATTGGCGTTGTGTATTTTCCTTAATCGCCTCTTGGAATACCCTCCAAATCTAGTAGGAGATTATGTATTTGAGCCGTATGGGGTCAAAACCTTGGGGCCATGGGGTCCAAGTGCGAGATCCCTTTTTAGAGATCTCGCAAAGAGACTGATCGAGTCCTCGAGTGCCCAGAGGGCTGGCACGAAAAGGTAAGCATTGCTATACAACGAGGTAATGTTACCAGTCTTCTGAGCACGCTTCCAATTGACTGCGATGCGGATGGCTTTCACGACGCCTTCAAAATTTAATTTTAATTTAATTTTAATTTTCGATTCTTGTATATACCTTTATGGTTATTTTAATTTTATGACATAGGTAGTTACCTATTAGGAATATCTAAGTTAATATACCTTTTGTGCCTCCAAATGGATTGAAGTACTGACATTTTTATTCTTATTATACTGATACGCTCGTTACTACGTAAAGTCTGCGGTGCATATCGTGGGGCTGAATCCAATACTCTGCATGACAGTCTGTTTCTATATCCACTAGATCATCGCTGCCTCTACAAAGTTAAACTTCTTTCATACAACTGCACGGTGTATTCGTTGGTAGATAACACAGTTCTTGTCTGACAGGACTAGATGTATAACATCGTTGGCACTACTCCTATATTTCGCTTGAATCTTATCTCTGCCTGAATCTACTCAGACAGGTGCTAACTTATGTATTTATCCGTCCAAGTACAGTACGGCCGTTTATCGATGGCGAGTCTGAAGTTCGCGCAGAAGGCGGCGCAGTAATCCTTTTTAGGAACAACGCGGTGGCAAGAAGCGGGGTGCGCGGGGCGGTAGTCTAGGCCAGTGATGCACGTTATGTAAATACAAATTAATAGTTTATTCAATCAAAAATTTAAATCGATTAGTTTTATAATTGATTTTGAATTAATTTATTTTTGTTATAATAATAAAAGTACTATAAGATATAAAATGAAATAGATTTATTGAACCAAGCAATATAGTGAGATTTTGTTTTTAGTAAATGGTTCGGCGATACACCGAAACCGTAGGTTCTAGGCGATTTGGAAAAAATGGACTGTATCTAAAGGAAGAGGATGTAGGATTGGAATGGGAGAGATAATTGTGAGTGGGTATAGGATATTCCAAGGATGGAGGGCACTTACCTTATACGGCAATCTTCTTCGTCTCAGAAGGGCAGTCTCCTGGTGGTTTCGGGCTGAAGCTGCTTGATTCACTTCACTACACCAATCACTTCCACTTGCGAGCGGTTTATAAGCGGTAATAATTATAGCGGGAACGGCGCGGTGCGATACGGTATGGCGGACGCGTATTTTGCCAATCGAATGTTCTCGAAAGTTCTGGACTGTCTCTCGCGTCGACGATCGCCGCGACCAATCCGCGAAGGCATGCCCCCTTCTTGGGAATGGGATAGAGAGGGATAGAAACAAAAGGCATCGCTCGCATTGGCCAAGCAGCAACCAACCATTGATGTTGATGCTACCATATCCCCCCGGCCCTAAAGGGTTGCCTTTAAAAGAAAATAGAATTGAACTTAGCTATGTTGGGTGTACTACCGCATAACCCATCAATAGGCTAAGACAGCGACATGACAATAAAATTAATCTAAACTAACTTTAGCGAAAACTACAAACGCAATAATAGCGAAAACTACTAACTAAATGCTTAAACTAAGAGGTAAGTCCAACTTCAGGCTAGATCTCACTGAGTTGGAAGCGGACAGAGACGTACAACAGGGCACACGTAACTCCCTTTAGCAGTTTTCAGGGTAACATCGCGGGTTGATCAGTGCCTCGACTTGTGCAAGGACAGATAAAAGCTCTTCGTAAGAGAGAGATGCGTTTTAATTACTTTGACCATGCTTTCCCAACATCCACCGAAATGTGGTGATGCTGGTGGAATAAACTTCCAGTCAATATGATCTATGGAACGTTCTTCCTGAAGACGAGTACGATAACCCGCGACGTGATTGAAACAAGTAGCGGGAACAAGTTCAATCAATTTACTAACGCGGTTGGCGACAAAAGTCTGCCAGCGGTGAGGAGAAGAATGAATCCAAGCGAGCACTACTTTGGAGTCGGAAAATGCGTATATTTTATTAATAGGGTAGTGGGGCAAAACTGTGTCTTCAACCTTGCTTAGCAACTGAGACAGCAGAATGGCCGCGCACAACTCCAGTCTCGCAACCGAAATGGTTTTAACAGGCGAGACCTTAGACTTGGCACAAACTAACTGCACCGAGTAGTTAGAACCAATGCGGACTTGCAGATATACAACTCCGCCGTAAGCACGCTCGCTGGCGTCAGCGAAACCTATTAAGTTGATGGTACATCCATCTACCAACCCAAGATGACACGGAATAGTAATTTGATTGAGCGCGGTAAGCTCAATACAAAACTGGCCCCAAGCGGCGACAATATGGTCAGGGGGTGTTTCATCCCACTCACACTTTGATAGCCAAAGCTCCTTTGTCAAGAGCTTGGCGTACAAAATTGTGGGAGCCACAAAACCCATTATGTCCCATAGTCGAGCCACTGTGGACAGCATAGTGCGTTTGGTGCACTTATCATCTGGCGGTGAGACGTCAAACCGAAAACTATCACAGAATTTGTCCCAGCGTAAACCGAGAACTTTATGCGGTACAGACTTCTCAAACTCAATGTCTGGAGAAGCTTTATGAGAATCTGGTATGCGTGCAAGAATCTCCTTAGAGTTGCTTGTCCATTTGATAAGATCAAACTGGCCTCGCTTGAAAAGCTGAATGAGCTCTTCACAAAGCGAAATTGCTAGCGGAGCGGGTATGACACTACAGACAAGGTCATCCATATACAAAGCGGAAGTGTAGTATAGTATAGTATAGCGTAGCGTAGCTTAGCATAGCATAGCGTAGCGTAGCATAGCATAGCGTGGCATAGCGTAGCATAGCGTGGCATAGCGTAGCATAGCGTAGCATAGCGTAGCATAGCGTAGCATAGCGTAGCATAGCGTAGCATAGCGTAGCATAGCGTAGCATAGCGTAGCATAGCGTAGCATAGCGTAGCATAGCGTAGCATAGCGTAGCATAGCGTAGCATAGCGTAGCATAGCGTAGCATAGCGTAGCATAGCGTAGCATAGCGTAGCATAGCGTAGCATAGCGTAGCATAGCGTAGCATAGCGTAGCATAGCGTAGCATAGCGTAGCATAGCGTAGCATAGCGTAGCATAGCGTAGCATAGCGTAGCATAGCGTAGCATAGCGTAGCATAGCGTAGCATAGCGTAGCATAGCGTAGCATAGCGTAGCATAGCGAAGCATAGCGTAGCATAGCGTAGCATAGCGTATCATAGCGTAGCATAGCGTAGCATAGCGTAGCATAGCGTAGCATAGCGTAGCATAGCGTAGCATAGCGTAGCATAGCGTAGCATAGCGTAGCATAGCGTAGCATAGCGTAGCATAGCGTAAATGAAATGAAATGAAATGAAATGATTATTTATTTCGTGTAAACTTTTTTAAAGTGCTTACGAAAAGTCAAATTAAAATTGTTCAGTTTATACATCATTTATATTTTTGTGTTGAATTAGAGCAGCTCAATCCCAAGCATTTTTATCGCCTATATAATCAGTAATTTTATAATATGCTTTTAAACACAGTGTAGTTTTAACAATAATTTTGAATTTATTTATAGATAAATTTCTTATATTAAGAGGGAGCTTATTATAAAAGCGTATACACTGCCCCATAAAACAGCTACTTATTTTGTGGAGGCGGGTGCTATGAACTATAAGATTATTCTTATGTCTAGTATTTACAGTGTGTAGATCACTTTTTTTACTAAATGTGTCAATGTTCTTTTGGACATATAACAGATTCTCGTATATATATTGCAAAGCAACAGTTAGAATGCCTATCTCACTGAACTTTGCTCTTAGAGAAACTCGAGGACCGAGGTTGTAAATACCCCTTATTGCTCTTTTCTGCAGCACGAATATTGTGTCAAGGTCTGCAGCATTCCCCCAGAGAAGAATCCCATATGACATAATACTATGAAAGTAGCTGAAATAGACCATTCTAGCTGTTTCTATATCTGTGAGGCGTCTAATTGTCTTAACCGCATAAGCTGCAGAACTAAGTTTGCCTGAAAGTCTTTCTATATGCGGACCCCATTGAAGTTTGGAATCAAGCATAATACCTAGAAATAAGGTTGTCCCGACGGGCTCAATTCTGGTTTCCTTCAGTTGTACATTGGTTTCCATCTGTTTAACATTGGGCATGGAGAATTTTAAGAGTTTAGTTTTCTTATCATTGAGTAATAAATTATTTACATTAAACCAATTAACAACTTTAGAGAGTGCGTTGTTTACTTCGTCAAAATTACTCTGTTGTCTTTTAATATTAAAAATTAATGAGGTGTCATCCGCGAACAAAACAACCTCATGATTGTTCTTTACGTAATAGGGTAAATCGTTGATATAGATCAAAAATAGAAATGGTCCGAGTATTGAACCCTGCGGGACGCCCATTTTTAAGGCAGAACCTGGCGATGTCTTGTCATTAATCTGAACCTTCTGGATTCTGTTGCCCAAATAAGAAACCAGGAGATTAAGAGCTTTGTTCCTAATGCCATAATGATGTAATTTCCTGACCAGAGTATCATGATGTACACAATCAAAGGCTTTGGACAAGTCGCAAAAAATTCCTAAAGCATCTTGCGACTTCTCCCAAGCTGTAAATATACTTTTGAGTAACTCTACTCCTGCGTCAGTAGTTGAACGACCCCTCGTAAATCCAAACTGTTTCTTGTGAAGAAGATTATGTCTGTTAAAATAACTAAGCAATTGACTAAGTATTAATTTTTCAAAAATTTTACTAAGCGTTGGCAATACAGAAATAGGTCGAAAATTAGAAGGGTCTGATGTGTCGCCAGATTTAAATAAAGGTATAACTTTACTATATTTCATTAAATCAGGAAATATTCCAGAAGCGATGCAACCATTGAACACTGTTGCAAGATGTGGAGCTATTATGGTAATAATAGATGAAGCAGTCTTCACTGACAATTCCCACAAATCCATTGTCTTTTTCATATTTATAGTTTTAAATTGATAAATAACATCTTTAGTAGTCACAACGGTAAATTCAAAGGCTGCACCACATTCTGGCACGCAGTCCCTAAGAAGCATTTCAGCAGACATGGAAGATGAGTCGAGCGACCCTGTAGTTATTATAGGTATATTAGAAAAAAACTTCTCAAATTCTGTCGCTACTTCCAGGTCCTCTGCAACACTCATATTATTGATATTTAATAAGAAGTCACGGCTGCGTGCTTTGGCTCTGCCAGTTTCATTATTGATGACATTCCAGGTAGCCTTTATAGTGTTTTCTGATAATTTTATTTTATTTCTCAAATAAATAGATTTTGCTGTACTACAAGCTTGTCTAAATATTTTGGAATATTTTTTTACATAATTTATAAAGTTCTGACTATTATTATAAGTTTTTTCATCATACAGTTCATATAACCTAATCCGGCTTTTATGAATACCTTCAGTTGCCCAATCACTAAACATCAGCCGGTCAGTTACATTTAATTTTTTGGATGTAAATACAGTCTGAAATTCGTCATTAATCAAGTCAAACAAAGAGCTATATAACTGATCCGGATGGTCATTATGAGGCAACCAACGCATTTTTCGAGATAAATTGTCTTTAAAAGTTTTAAGTCGATTTTCATTTATTGATATACATTTAATAATTTTTCTCTGGACTTTCGGGCATTTTCTTGGACAACAGATTAACTGCCCACTGTGATCTGACTGAAGCATATTAATCAAAGATTTGTGTAATGGTTTTATATTTGTAAATATATTATCAATACAAGTACCACTTGTGGCAGTCACTCTAGTTGGTTCATAAAAATTATGACATAAATTGTATGACTTAAATAAATTTAAAAATTTGATAGTCGAAGAGCATTTTTCTAATATGTTAACGTTAAAATCTCCACAAATAGCAACAGTTTTACGGCAATTACAAACTTTGCTAAGGGCATCCTCCATAATAACTAAAAAACTTTCAAATGGTGCACATGGAGGTTTGTATACACTCATAGCAATGAACTGCTCAAACTCAACACATGTGATTTCTACTACTCGCTCAACAGAGAGGCTCACAATGTCAGTCCTTTCTTTAAATTTTAGAAATTTGCTAACTATGATTAACGAGCCACTATGGATAAAGTTTTCTCTACTGAACGAGCTTGCAACCTGGTGGTTATTGAAATTGAATATGAACTGGTGGCTTCTTAGCCAATGTTCTGTAATGCATAAAATATCAATATTGTTACAGTTCATAAACAATTCCAATTCTAACTCCTTACCCATCAACCCTTGTATATTTTGATGCACCAGGCTGATACAATTTTTTAAATTATTTTTTGTAGGTAAGGTTGATGGAGTTGTATTTTTGTCACTTAAAGTAGGTACAGAATTCAATGTCTTATTAAATATATTGCCAGAGATTGACTCTATTGTCTCAGAATTCAATTTAAAGAATTTGGAACGGATTCCAAGCTTATATTGCATGTCAAATTTGACTGCTCAATAAAAGCAGTGTGGTTAGCCAAAACCTTGGCTGTGTTATTAATACAATAAGCTAGCGAGGATGCTATTTGTCTTTTATAAAATTGTGATATATAATAATTATCATATGTCAAATAAAAAATTCTAATTAGAGCATTAGAGTCAATAATGTCAATTAAATTATTATAACATGTCATGGTATGTAATTTGGAATTAATCTTAAATCTATAATCATTTTCAGCTTGTGGCAACAGCTTACTGTAAGGAAAAGCAAGTAACAGAATTTTTTTAACTTTTAAATTCAGTAATTGGTCAAAATATCTCTTTATTAAATTAATATTTGCATTTCCTCTTCTCCCAATAAATATAATTATTGTTGATTCAGGACAGTATGATTTAGATAAAATTGATTGCATTATCTGAGAAAAGCTTGCTCCAGGCATACATAAGTTAGTTATAGTCATACCTGTCCTTTGCTTCAACAATTGGCTCATGTTTTTACCTATCTCATCGCTAAACATTAATAGCTTTTCGGTGTTTGTAATGGGGGGTGAGAAAGAAGTGCCAGAATTACAATAAGAATTAATGGTGCTGTCATCCACTGCAGCAGAGAGTGACAGCATATCAGAGCAATAATTCAAAGTAGTTGACTGTGAATGACTCTGTGGCGCCTGGCTAAGTTAATTTCCATGACTATTATTAGTCAAAGATTGAAGCCTCTCTTCATTGTACTTACATAAGTCCACTAACTCATCCATTGCCAAGATATGCTCGTTAATTTGTTTTTGTGACAGATTATATTTTTTTGTCATATTAGCCAAAGAATCTTGTAAACTATCAATCTCCGTCTGCAGACAATGAATATCAGCATCATATTTCACTAGATTTGAATCTAATTTAGTTAGACATACTGACATTTGTTCTTTTACATTAACATATTTTTTGCAATAATCTAGATTTATGTTTGATTTCCTGTACATTCTTAATAATTTTTCCTTTTTCCTAATAAATTTATTTATTTTAATATACTTCTTCAATTTATTACAAGCTTTTATATTTCTAAATGACTGAATAGTTGAATTAGAATCTGTAAGATCAATAGTCACTATATTCTTACTGTCATCATCGGAGATAGCAGAAACCATACCTGGAGCGCTGCCAACCAGCTCATCAAATAATGACTGTGGTTACTGATTTTATAGACCGGTTTGCACTTTCTAATCTGTTAATATGATCATTGGCCTCACTTAGGAGACCCTCTAACTCAGTGATGCGTTTTAGAGCGTTCTCAAACTCATCACTGCACCTGTCAAATTGTGTTACAATCTTATGTAATCTATCCCGTTCATCAAGGGTAGCGAGTAAATTAGAGTGTATTTCTGCCATCTCACTCCTAAGCTGAGAGTTTTTACCTAAAATCTCTAGCATTTCTTTCTCATTGTCATCATGTTCACTTTGTAGTGACTGACACAAATCCTTATATTTCTTTAGTTCTACAAGGGTCACCTGTAATTTCTCATCATCTAAGCGTGCCCTTCTGGTCATCATCTTGACAAAATTAAGTAAACAAAGCAAGAAAGGTTCACTGAGGTTTGTGTAAGACACACAAAGTTTTTTGTATAGATTGAGGTGTGCTGACTTAGTATTACCGCTAGTGAAGGGTGTAAGAATGTCAAATAACAAGTAAACTCACCTCAAATTGTCTCAAAGGTAGCTTTTATTGTAAAAATAATGCAAATTCTTTTAAATAAAATTGTTCGTTACTTTGACAGTTGACTTACTTGACTTTGCAAAACTTTTACAACTTGATAAACACCACTTATCACTGTTATTATACAATAATTATAATTATCACAGCTTATTACGTAAGAAATTAGCAAGTTAGGCACATTATTATTAATTAAATAGATTTAAGAATAATAAATTATTGGGAGAAGTACAGTTTAACGTTATACCGCCAGTGTTGCCAGAAGCAAAAAAAAAAAAAGCGTAGCGTAGCATAGCGTAGCATAGCGTAGCATAGCTTAGCATAGCGTAGCATAGCGTAGCATAGCTTAGCATAGCGTAGCATAGCGTAGCATAGCGTAGCATAGCGTAGCATAGCTTAGCATAGCGTAGCATAGCGTAGCATAGCGTAGCATAGCGTATCATAGAGTAGCATAGAGTAGCATAGCGTAGCATAGCGTAGCATAGCGTAGCATAGCGTAGCATAGCGTAGCATAGCGTAGCATAGCGTAGCATAGCGTAGCATAGCGTAGCATAGCGTAGCATGGCGTAGCATGGCGTAGCATGGCGTAGCATGGCGTAGCATGGCGTAGCATGGCGTAGCATGGCGTAGCATGGCGTAGCATGGCGTAGCATGGCGTAGCATGGCGTAGCATGGCGTAGCATGGCGTAGCATGGCGTAGCATGGCGTAGCATGGCGTAGCATGGCGTAGCATGGCGTAGCATGGCGTAGCATGGCGTAGCATGGCGTAGCATGGCGTAGCATGGCGTAGCATGGCGTAGCATGGCGTAGCATGGCGTAGCATGGCGTAGCATAGCGTAGCATAGCGTAGCATAGCGTAGCATAGCGTAGCAAAGCGTAGCATAGCTAATTAGTGCTTTATCTTACACACAGTTTCAGCACCCACCTTGATCTCTTGAAGAGCAGAACAACAACAAGACGTAATACAATGAGAAGTATGTAACGTAGGTGCGGTACCCATAATCACATACTCAAGTACCGTCTCAATAGCGGGCGGTAAATCATATAGCTCACTACGTACTATTTTAGTTAGTAGCAAGTGCGGAAATATTGAAGCTCCGATCAAAAGATCAATGCCTGCCGGATTCGCAAACTCCGCGTCTGCTAACGGCAATGACTCGAGGTGAGTGAGTGATGCTACGTCTATATTAGCGTTCGGCAATGCGTCCGTGATACGCTCCACGATAAGCGAAGAAATGTTAAAATTAATATTCCTATCAAAACGCGAATGTATTTTAATATCTACGGAACCCCTGCAATGCTTTTCTGATCCGCCTATCCCTTTGACGGTTGAGTTAGTATTTTTAAAGTTATTCCATAATCCGAGGCGTTTGAAGCATTCCGATGTTATCAGATTGGTCTGAGATGCGCTATCTAGCAGACAACGTACCATGTGCGGCGACCCATTAACATCATATACGATAACTTGCGCTGTCGCTAACAGAACAGTCTTAGACGTCATACACTGCGTTTTGGCCCTGCGCGTATCATTATAAATGCGCGAGTGCCGTCCTCGCGTGCGCGTCGCCCGCGCAATGGACGTCGTAACAACGATATCTCATTCTGAGGCGTGGAGGGGGAAGTCACCGTGGCCTGCACTTGTGACGTAAGTGTGTCAAGGTTAGCGGCTTGGCTTGACAACGGGTTATCTTTATCGAAATGTAGCAATGAATGATGTTTTTTATTGCATAAGCGACACTTTGTCTTACTAAAACAATTACTTGTTTTATGTTTTATGCTTAAGCAATTAATGCAAGCTTTGTTATCTTTTACGCATTTAAAACGAGCGGTTGCATTCAAATTATCGAAGGCCGGACACTTGTATAAGTGGTCGTGCACTATATTACTGCACAGACACTTCTGTGAATTATTACTATTAGATTCCGAACATGTTACGTAAGATTGTGGATTAGGGACCGAGTTATTATTACTATTTCGCGATTTATTCAACCTTTGTTTGTTGCTGTTAGTGTTAGACGGGCCAGGTGAACCAGACTGCGTATTATGAAATATTCGACACTGATCTTTGATGAACGAAATAAAACTATCTAGTGTAGGTATTTTATTATTGCGTTCCGTCATCTCGAATGCGCGAATTGTATCAGTGTCAAACTTTTTTAAAGCGAGTTGAAGCAACATAAAGTCGGAAAGATCTTCCAATTTTAAGTTCCTAAGAGAATTAACCGCGGTTACGAAGTTATCAATAAACAGCTGGAAATTCGCGACAGACGCGTTGCCGGACAGTTTGAGATTTAAAGCTTGGTCAAATTAAGTAGCCGCTAGGACGCGCGTGTCCTGATATCTATCAAGTAGTGACTGAAATATGACCTGATAATTCTCAGCACTGTGGCAGCACTTTTGTGGCAAATTAAATTCTCTACAACTTTAGTCATAAAACTTTTATCATAAATAACAATAATACAAATAATATAAAACACATATCTTTAAATAATTATCTATAGAGGTCCCATGGATACTTACTCATAAGTGCATACCATGCGTGCCATGTTCCAAATACCTACTTATTTGGAATACAACACAAAGTGTCTACCTAAAGAAAATCCGTTCGATCTATGTTTGTCAACGAAATTTTCAAAAAAAAAAATTCTGCAGCATTCAGGTATGTTTCTTTTGTTTCCGATTGTTCAATAGGCTTATGGATAACCGTCTAAAATATTTTTCATATGACTGGAATCAATGCTATAGGTCTGTAATGAGTCATACTATGTTTATCTTGTTTCTTAAAGAGCCGTTTTATTATGGTCCTTTTTAATTCCGTGGGAACTACTCCCTGCAATATACCTACCGAAAATTATGTGGCTCATTGGATTTGATATTTTAGTAGACACGGTTGACCATTTGGGTATAAAACATGTTGCCGCTCGGCTAGTCCCAAAAGAATTTTGCACCACGATAAGGCGCCACAACACCATCATTGTGAACAAATTTTCGACTAAACACTCAACAAATACCATCGAGCAACCACCAGCGTAAAAGTGGAAATTGTGTATGTTCCGGTTAAAATATCTGTCACTATTGCCAGGTGACGTTCATTCATCGTAAAATAATACGACTTGTATATAAATTATATAAAGTCTGGCAATAACAGTTTTGTACACGAATATACATGCGCGGTAATTCGCAAAGGCTAGCTTCAGACTCGCCATCGATAAACGGCCGTACTGTAGTAGATTATCTATTTAGTTTCATTATTTCAATTGCACCGTGATAGAAGCGTATTTTGTTAATAATAATGACTTTATTAACTTACTTTGAGGAACGTGGTGGTGGCGTAGCGGGCGTGCAAAACGACTACCACTCCGAAGGTCGCCGGTTCGGTGCCCGCTCAATTTTGTTTTAAAAAGTTTGGGACTAGATGGCGTTGTGTATATGTGGTAAAATATTATTATCCCTCTGTCATTTCATTCAAATTATAGGGGTCCAACGTGAAATAGCATGCAGGCGGCAACAGTGGCTCACCGCACGCTCATTCTATTAGCACACGCTCATTCTGACGACCGGTTAGCGTAGCGGTAGTGTAAGCGACTGCCACGCCGAAAGTCGCGGTTTCGATTCCCGCTCAAGTCAAACATTTGAGTGCGTGAACATGAATGTTTGTCTTGGTCTGGGTGTTACTATGTATAATATGTATGTATTTACAAAAATAAAAGTATATATGTATGTTTATCCATTGTCTAGTATTCATAGTACAAGCTCTGCTTAGTTTGGGACTAGACGGTGTTGTGTGAATATGGTAGAATGTTAATTATAATTAATGAATAATAACCCCATATGACGAGACGTATGTACACACATCTGCACGTAAAGCTACACACTTTGACCTCTGTACCGATCTTATATCGTATGATGATATATGTGTTCGAATTGTACTACAACTGTATAGGTTAACTTGTCGCTGTGTGTACTACTACCGTATGTACCCGGTTGCGTTCCTAAACCTACGCCTTGGAGCCTGGGGTCCGCTTGCCCGCTGTATCTCCTCCACTTTGTACGGTCTTAAGCATCCCTGGTGGTTAGTTGGTTGGCACGCTTATCATCCCTTACGACGTCAAGTCAGTATTTCTTTAGCCTTCCCCCTTTACCGGGGCGCGGCGGAGGTAGCATGGCAAGACATTTGTTACCCACGTAAGACGTCGGTTGACGTAAGACGTGGCCACAGCAGCGTAGCCGACACTTTTGCAGTTTGTCAGCAATGTCACGGACATGAAGGTTACCCCGGATGCGGGAGTTCTTAATGCGGTCCCTCTGCGTGACTCCACACATCCAGTGCAGCATGTTCATCTCCGTGATACGCAGACTTTGCTTGTGTCGCTCAAGCACAAGTTTTTATGTGCTCACGTCTGTATTCCCGAAGGGGTAGGCAGAGGTGTACTATTACACCCACATTTTGCCATGAATTTTTAGGTCCTACGTAATAGGGGGCGAGCCTATTGCTGTTACCGGGAACATCACCAGACTCAGGGCTGCTACTGAGAATTCGGAAAAACCCAGTAACAGTTTTGCCCGACCCAGGCATCGAACCCGGGACCTCAGATCAGCAGTCACATACGCTATCTACTGAACCACTGAGGCAGTCAATAATGATTGATTATTCATAACTCTTAAAAGCCAGTGGTGCGTGCCGTAGCGTGGGTTTGATTCCGATAAACTCTGCGCGGTATCTTTTCTAGTCTATCATCGCTGTCACACTTTGTATTATGCAAATCTATAGCTATATATATATATATATATTTAAATTGTATCCATTACACCACTACCACTACCTTTGGTAGTGGTTTTGAAAGCAAAAAACGAGTAAAAAATTGGGTAGACCGTTATACTTGCTATTATCTACCCGCAATACCTAAGTACATCCGTGAATATGGCGCTTGCAACAGTGCCGAAATATTGGTTACTCCAAACAAAGGTACGTGGTATATATTCCGAAAGACAAATTAAAATAAGTTTAAATGACCACGAAAGTTTAAATTCCTATATATATATCGTATCTAGTAAGTTACAAAACCGGTATTTTTCAACTAGTATATTTTCTTTATAAATATCCATCAAAATCTAGCAAACAGTAACAGTGCGATATCTCATATAACTTTTCTCAGAATTCACTTCCCTTCATTGTCCTCTACCAAACACTAAAGCCATATTCACCGTACAACAATAACAGTACAGTATTCTGTTGCAATTGACGTATTTGATTATGTAGCCATACATTGCGCCGTCGGTACGAGACACTGAACATCCGTGTTGAGGCCACGCCGCATGGTATTACGATCAACACGATCTGTGAATACATGTGATGTGTTGATATTGGCGTATCCAACATGGTTATGTAGATCTGTACCTATCATAATTGACGTATCTAACCAAATTGGAGGCATCCTAAAAACAGGACAGGTTAGAAGTACCCTGAACTGAAGAGCATGCATGACAAATCTGATGGAAGTGAATGAAGCAAGAGAGATATGACAGGATCGTTGCAAATGGCGTTCCGTAGTTTCTGCCTACTCCTCTGAGAAACAGGCGTGTATGTATGTATCAGGTTAGGTTTCAATGCTGGGACATATTGTAACTGATTGTATTCAGGAATTGACCACATTTCTGGTGTCTGTCTAAATTGCTACCAGAACATAACTTCACGCCCTTTTATCCCCGAAGGGGTAGGCAGAGGTGTATTACACACCCACACTTCGCCAGTTATGTTTAGGTTCCAATGTAATAGGGGGCGAGCCTATTGGCATCTACCGGGCACATTATTAAGCGAGTGATAATTAACATTTTAAATACACACATAACTTCAAAAAGCCAGAGGTGTGTGCCCGGGGTATCTGGGGATCGAACCCGAGACCATCGTCTCGGCAGTCCGTTACATACACCACTAATCTATCGCCGCTACCAGAACACACCATTAATATTGCTGCATTCTTAGATAAACTAAATAGTATTTGTTTTTATATAGTCATGCCTGTATCCTCGTAGGAGCACCCACATCCAAGTAATAGGGGGTGAGCCTATTGCCGTTACCGCGCACATCACCAGACTCCGTGCTGCTACTGAGAATTAGGCAAAACTTTGTAAGACGTTTTGCCCGACCCGGCAATTGAACCCAGAACCCGATCAGCAGACGTTAACGCTATCCACTAGGCCACGGAGGCAGTCTAAAAAGTAAAACTGATAAACTTGAACATTCACTTGTGATGAGCATTCTTGCGAGTGTAACATTACAGAAATAGTGTTGTCTCGTGCGGGTAGCGAACCCAGAACATTCGGCGCAGTGACAAACGGCGAGGCGGTCGCTTAAACCGCTACGCCAACCGTGCAGTCAAATATTCATCCATCCATCCTTACAAGCTACCAAGATTTTCCACAAAACTCGGCGCAGTCCTATACTGCGAAACAACCACTTAAGCAAATACGCCATATGTTTAGTGACCTAGTTTATAAGCGTAATAAAATAGTAGAGTAAATAGATATGACCGAATATCAACTTTTCCACAGAGCCACGACGTCTGGCATACCAGTCTTAATTTATTTGAGGATGCTGACTGCCCGTAACGACTGTCCAAAATCTTCGTGACAGGGGCAAGCGATAATTATTAATTCAATATACATAACTCCCAAAAGGTCAGTAGTGAAACCGTGGATTCGAAACCTTAGGCATGGCAGTTTGTTAGTATCTCCCTTAGAAAGAAAGAAAGAAAGAAAACATATTTATTCTGCTTCCCACATTTACAAAATAAACAAAACATACAAAATAGAAGAAATACTAAGGAATACAGAATTGGATCCTAACTCAGCATTGAGCCATCTTGCTGGTTTGCGAGATGGCACTGATATTCTGTTAGGTCCAAAAAGTATGAAATAGATACATATAAATAAATATAACGTAACATACAAAAAAAATTCTAAATATATTTTTGTGTCCACGGTCGGGTGACATTTCTTTATTGGAACACCATTATGAAGAAGGAAACTATATTACATTTTAAATAAACACGACAAATAAGTTCCTTCTTCCATAAACAAGAACTAAAACTAAAAGTAAAATAAATAAAAATATAAATATGTATTACAATATATATGCAATTTAAAATGTTTACTGTCAAATCCACATTTTTTTTTCGACATTGCAACCCTACTATATCAATGATGTGAGTCATCAATAGGGAACATTACGCAAAGCTCGACGCAGATGGCAGCACAAGCAACTACAGTAAACAAACTTACGTAGCGCGCTTTTCAAATATTGTCATCAACAAGACAAAAATACATATATCTATACTTATTTATATAGGCAAAATAGTTTCAACAGTTGTAATTATCAATAACAATAAAAATGGTACAATGTTTCTGTTTTAGTGACTTATTTGAGATGAGATAATGAGATCGCGCATCCAAAGTTTGAAGTCTAAACGAGTTGTCAAGTTTTTTTTTTTTTTTTTTTTTTTTTTTTTTAATCTTTATTAAAAAAGGGGGTTTTTATCCACATGGATACGCCAACCCCATCGTACCTTAAACTAAATATACACTTTTAATGAATTTATAAATTCCTAACTACATTCTATCTCATGATTTCATGAATCATTAATTAAGCAACCGAACCAAACCACAAACTTTTTTTGCGACTTCTGATTTAGGATTAGCTAAAATACTTTGAATAAGCCCGACATCTAAAATGTTTAAATTCAATTCCTTAATCAAAGATTCTCTTTCATTTTTGTTCTTTACACAATCCATCAACAAATGTTGCACATCCTCAATTTTGTTACATGTTTCACAGTTGGGCGAAGCAGTCTTTCGCATTAGGAATGCAAACTTCGCTGATGGATAGTGTCCAGAACGTAGCCTTAGCGCTAATTTCACGTATCCTCTACTTAACTTGCTATCATCAAACCAGGGTAAACTTGGAGGCTCACTCTGAATCGTTTTATACCATATCCCTTTTTCTTTACAAATCTCATCAAAATAATTCTTCCATTTATTGAAACATACTTTCTTAAAACCTGAACAATATTCCCAGTAATCCGGTAAATAAGAAATTTCGCTACCCGATTCAGCAGCTAATTTTGATAAACGGTCAGCCTCTTCGTTACCCTGTAAACCTATATGTGCTGGAACCCATTGCAATACCAGTCTAGTATCGTCCTTGTTTAGAATGTTAATAACTTTAAGAATGTCATAGGCTATCGATGCACCTCTGCAACCAGAGACGCATCGAGCCACATGTTGTAGCGCACTTTTACTATCAGTAAAAATAACGACTTTGTTTAAATTTTTACTACATACATAAAGTAATGCCTGAAATATTGCAATGAGTTCCAGAGACATTATTGAAATATTACAATTTACTTTAAAACTAGCTTTATAACCCGTGTTTTGAAAATAGAAACCGGCTCCCAACCCATGTTCATTTTTTGACCCATCTGTAAAGATCTTGTACCAATCACTATACTTTTCATCTAACTCGATTATAACTTCATGTACCAATACATTAGGATCATAACATTTTTTTGAATTTCTAACACTTCCCAAATCGCATTTAATAGCCTCTTTAGTTTTGATAGCTGATATCCAGACTTCTAGGCTAAACATTTTAAGAATATCCGAGGAAACAATATGTAACTGACCCAATTCATTGAAAGTTGTAGCAAGTAATGGCTTCTTTTTATTTGACCAGTAACTGTTTTGACTAAGCGAACCTAATTCTGAAATTACTTTAATACTTATATTATTAGACCATGACAGAGCTTTTAACATATACTTGTATGCTAGATACTGCCTTCTTAAATACAAAGGAGCTATATGCAGTTCACTCTCCATCACGTGGATCGGAGAACTTCTTATAAAACCCCCCACTATTCTAAGTGCTTGATTTTGTAATTTGTCCAATTTTGATACATGAGTCTTTGCACTGCAATCATACAAATAGCAACCATAATCAAGCCTACTTCTTATTAATGAAATATAAATTCTACGCATGTGTTTTGTATGTATTCCCCATGTACTACCCGCTAACAGTTTCAACAAATTTAAATATTTTGAGCATTTGCTAATTATTTCATTAACATGTTTTCCCCAGAGTAGACTCCGGTCCAACCACACTCCTAAGTACTTAATACATTCTACTAACATTATTGGCTGATCATATACTTTCAGGGAAGGCAATATTCTCCTTCGACCTCTACTGAAAATACAACAGTTACATTTGGTTGGTGACAAAGTCAATCCAATCGCACCCAGTAGTGTAATTAAACAATTTAAAGCCGTTTGTAAATAATGTTCACATTTTGCAATTTGTTTATCACTTATGTAAATGACAAAGTCATCTGCGTACTGTGAAATCATGACATTTTGTATTTGACTACATATTTGGTAAGTCACTAAATTAAACAATAAAGGAGAGAGAGGATCCCCTTGTGCCAGTCCTCTATTAGTCCATCTAGAATCAATTGATTCACTATTAAATGACTTAATTTTTAAGTGCCTTTCATTCATGATAGACCACAGATAGATGCAAAATTTTGACCCAACTTGTATTTCATCTAATACCTTAGTGACGCAATTAATGGATACATTATTATAAGCATTTTCGATGTCCAAAAAGCACGCTACTGTAGGAATGTTTTTAGTAAATCCTATCTGGATATAAGTAACCAACCGAGACAATGAATCCAAACATGATTGTGCTTTTCTGAATCCTACCGTAAAAGGAGATAGTAGCTTTTCCTTTTCTGCAAACCATTCTAGCCGTTTCAGAATCATAATGTGAAAAATTTTACAAACACATGAGATTAGTGAAATAGGCCTTAACTTAATCTCACTATTAACATTATTTGTACTTTTGGGTATAGGTATGATTTGAATATCTCGCCACTGATGAGGAACAGTACCGAATTTAAATATATTATTGTAGATGTTAAGTAGGAAAAGTTTTCCTGAATCAGGCAAGTTATATATCATTGAATATGATATACCATCTTGCCCTGGTGCAGAGTCCTTCTTTTTAAGACAATTCTCTAGTTCTTGGCTGGTAAATTCAGATTCTAATTTATCATTTTTAGACTTAAACCTCGGAATACAATTTGAAACGTAGTCTGGAGTTAAAGAACGTAATAGTTCTTTTTGTTTATCAATGGGAGGGCACGATCCTTGTTGTTTAAAACCTTTCATCCACCTCATGCGGCGCCACATCTCAGGAACAGTAGTTACTTCATCTATAGAATCACAAAACTTTTGCCAACCATGGTACTTTGCTTTCTTAATCAATGCTTGGGATTCTATAGTTTTAGTTTCTAGTCTGTTCAAATTTTCAGGAGTGGGATTTCTACGAAAGTTAGACAAAGCTAGCCTTCGTTGAGCAACTACTTTAGACAACGTCGGATTCCAATATTTTTTTGGTTTAAACTTTTCATCTGGCTTTATACTAACTTTAAAGCATGGAATATGTTCATCGGCAGCATATTCAAGTAGATTTATAAAAAAGCTGTACATTTGTTGAACATTATTATTATTTTCATTCCATTCATGAATTTTTTCCGCAATAGTTTGACGATATTTACACCAGTTAGCATTTTTAAAATTCCGTTTTTTGAAATGATGAACAATGGTAGATAGATTAGCTGTCATTTTTAAAATAAGGTGATCACTTCCCAGATTTTCATTACATACCTGCCAATTAAATTTAATTGCAACATCAGAGGATACAAAAGATACATCAGGTGAGGTTTGTTGTAAATTCCCATTTACCAATTTAACTCGTGTTGCCATGCCAGTGTTGAGAGAAATGAAGTCATTTTCAAGTGCCGAGTCCATTATCTGTGCACCTCTCATATCCGATTTTGTCGACCAATTAGAGTGGTGGCCATTAAAGTCCCCTGCAATTATGGTTTTCTTAGAAAAGTGTGAAAAAAGTTCATCCCAATCGGACGACTGAGTTTGCACAGACGAGGGACAATAAACTGACACAACATATTCTAAATCATTACAATTTATCAATTTAACACATACAAATTCGATACCCACGTTATTGATATTGAATGAAACTAGGTGCGATTGGACAGACCTATGAACCAATAAAGCGACACCACCGTAACTGTCATACCGATCTTTCCTGTAAATATTAAATCCACTTATGTTTACATCATCTTCACAATCAAACCATGTTTCACTAATAATTGCGATATGTATATTTTCTCGCAATAAAAGTTCTGAAAAAGATGTCAGTTTAGGTCGTAAACTTTGTGAGTTCCATTGAAATACATTCAACTTAATAATTTTTTGTGAACTAACCATTATTAAAGTAATTTATATATCCTAAGATTTCCTCACCAAATATCTTGTTAATTACAAATTTCTTCAATTCTTCTCCAATAATTTTAAACATAAGCAGTAATTTTTCTTCAAATTCACTCTCAGACCTAAAAATATCGATTATTTTTAACCAAATCTTCTTCAATTCAAATTTATATACCAGTTGTTCATCTCGCTTATTGCTCTCCTTTTCTTCCTGTGGTTTAGCAATACCCTCGACCACTGCCTGCTCTAAAGAATCCTCATTTAACTTTGTTTTCTTCACTTTCGGATTTTTAGACTTCTTTTTTGAACTTGAGACACTATGGTTTGTCTTTGAAGCTGCCTCTTCCTCCTCTTCCTCTTCCTTCGACTGTTGTTCTTGATGTAGTATGACCTTAGTTAGTATACTACTATATGTTTCTTTAGCAGTGTTTGGAATTAAAATTGATTGCATGCTGGAATTTTCCTGTGTGACTCCATTTGTACTTACATCTTCTTTCTTCTCCATAAAAATTTTTAAAGCTCTTCTATATGTTACTTGTTGTTCACTCATAATATTACGAATAGATTTTTCTCTTAAGAACATAGGACAACTTTTATCTAAAACAAAATGATTGCCTTTACAGTTCAAACATTTGACATCTTTTATGTTGCAATTATCATGATTTTCTCCACACTTT
The DNA here is from genome assembly GCA_944739405.2 of Euclidia mi. Classification (NCBI taxonomy): domain Eukaryota; kingdom Metazoa; phylum Arthropoda; class Insecta; order Lepidoptera; family Erebidae; genus Euclidia; species Euclidia mi. Next base: position 1,630,149 of record OX123205.2, on the reverse strand, counting down.
GGACACCTGAGTTTTTTAGTGGGACAAAATTTAATACCATGACCAAACTGCCAGCAGCCCGAGCATTGAGTAACTGGAAACACGTACCTTTCCACTATAAAACGGCAATCATAAGCATATACATACTGAGGTAAAATATTACTTTTGAAGCTTACTCGAACTGTCTCGCAATCAACCCATTTCCCTTCTGAAGTAAGACGTTTTAATCTTTTCACAGATAGAACTTCAGTGTTCGATTTTAAAATCTCCATAAGTTCTTCTTCACTTAAGTCCAGATCCACACCTTTAACTATTCCGTAGGATATTGACACTTCCTGTATTAATTGACATCTTAGGCCTATGTCCTTGAATTTTTGACAGTTAAGTAATTTTATGGCATCCTCTTTCCTTTGACATTGGATAAGTACTTTATTTGGACTTTTGTATTTTATTCTCAGAATTTCTTTAATATTTTCAGTGCGAAGTAGTCTCGCCATAGCTATAGGCTTAGGAAGCTTCTCCACGGAGGTAACGCAGACTTCATGATTTTCTATTATTTCGGATACGATATTATTTTCTGTATCTACCCCCATGCCATTTCTAAATTCCAATGATTCACTCCTTATTACGCGTTTGGACCGCCTTCTATTTACAGTAATAAAGTCATCCTCACTATGGTCATCCTCCCGCTCTTTTCTCTTCTCTCTAATTCGTGTTTCTTCATCCAAATTTTTGCCATTTTCTAAAATTCCTTCATCCATCTCAGTTAGCTGCTGTTCGCACTTATTCAAGATCTCCGAATCACTCAAATCTTCCCCACTTGATTCCTCTTCCATCTCACTTCAAGAATTCAAGAGAGGGTATTTGTGAAAAAATTTGTATCACTCGATACGAAGGCCGATACGCGTGCGCACAGCCCAACGTCTCGCGGCGAACTCGAGTTGTCAAGTTGTCACTCAAATTTCATACTTGCCAAAATTCATTGTTTACTGTAGTCGGTGATACCGCCATCCGGTGGTTTAACTTGGCAGTAATCTTCCTTATTGTAGAAATACTTTGGAAATCAATAATTTATAATAATTCACTCTAAGAAAACTAATAATATTTTTACCTGGAGCACATAAATTATGATAATTATTAATGCACAGACCAGACATATAAATGTAAAATATCCTTTTCTAATAAGCTTTCAATACAACTTTGCTTCGAGTTTATCTAAGAACTAGATGAGTCTGCGGTTACACCCGCGTTATTTAAGGCCACTGCTCCGCTCCCATCCCTCATAGCGTGATGTTATATAACCTATAGCCTTCCTCGTTAAATGGGCTATCGAACACTGAAAGAAGTTTTGAAATCGGTCCAGTAGTTCCTGAAATTAGCGCGTTCAACCAAAACAAACAAACAAACTCTTCCGCTTTATTTATAAGATAAGGAATGAGTTTATAGTGGTAATTGTATTGAGCTGTCAATAGTGTCGTACCCGGACAACTTCCAAATTCGCCGCTGAGGCGCTAGTTAGAATCTTAGCATCGACAATAAGAGTCAAATTGAATATAATTCTCAAATGTCAATGTCATCCTGCTCCAGCAATACGTATTGAAACATCACTATAATTCGAGTATCCGATGTTAATTAATACTTGTGCATCGTCTGTCGACTCACACCGTCGGTAGCCCCGACAATAGATAGATACGTTACAGATTTCCACTCTCAGGAAACGCCCGGGGGTCTGTCTTGCTGTTACATTCGATATTGGTATTGTGCAAACTGTTTGGCGAGTTTCATGGCACGTTTTAGCAAACGGTTTGGCTAAATTTTGATGATATGTCTTAGGCTGTAATGCCTAGGCCGCACACATCGCGATAACCCGAAGATTTGCGTTATCCCGATGTGTGTAGCCAAATATTCGCGTATACTTCGGTGCTTCGTACGTAGCTGCGAGGACTTCGCTCCGCTGTCGGTAAATTCTCGCAGATCAAAGCATTTTATCGCGATGAACTTCGCTTGCGCGGCCACACTTCAGTCGGCCGCCAGCCATCGTACGTAGCGGACGTGTTAAGTTAAACTGCAGTGCGTAATATAGCTGAAGCGAAACATGGATTGGATTGATTATCATCCACTTCCTCCTTTTTCTTGCTTTTAATTTAAGTATTCTTTAGATGACATAAATGTAAAAAATAATTATTTGCTGCCATAAAATACAGAGCAACCGTGGCGTCCATTTTGTCTTTTGCGTATAAACATCGCTCGTACATCGCGATAAACTTTACATCGCGCATTATCTGGCCGCGCAGCTTCGCCGTAGACCGAAGACGAAGTTTATCGCCCGAATGTTATCGCGATGTGTGTGGCCCAGGCATATGAGAATGCAGTTGTATCCGTACATATATAATTTTTGTGTTACTGATTGACTGATTGTAATACAGGAAACTTGAAACTTACAGGAACAAACTATTAATATTGATAGATTCTTGAAATAAGTTTTTATTTACACTAAAAAATAGTTTGTCTTAGAAAAACATTAAACGAGAAAGCGGCGATAGCCCAGTGGTATACGTAACGGACTGCCGAGACGATGGTCTCGGTTCGCTCCCCAAGTTCCCCGGGCAAACACCTCTGACTTTTCGAAGTTATGTGTGTATTAAAAACGTTAATTATTGCTCGCTTAATAATGTGCCCGTTAGATGGCAATAGGCTCGCCCCCTATTACATTGCGACCGAAACATAACTGGCGAAAAGTGGGTATGTAATACACCTCTGCCTACCCTTTCGGGGATAAAAAGCGTGAAGTTAAGTTATGTGACTGACTGAAAGACAACGCACAGCTGATACAAACCAGCTGAAATTCGGCAAGTATCTTTCTTGGGGATTGTAGGGGTGCACTAAGAAGGAATATCTCAAAACTCCCAAGGGATCGGCAATATGTCTACGTTATAATAAAATTTGCGAGCATTTCCTAGTATTTTATATATAAACTAATACTGATATATAAAGCTGAAGAGTTTGTCTGTTTGGTTGAACGCGCTAATCTCAGGAACTACTGGTCCGATTTGAAAAATTCTTCACTGTTAGATAGCCCATTTATCGAAGTAGGCTATAGGTTATATAACATCACGCTATGAGCTACGGCAGCTGAGCAGAAGACTTAAATAACGGGGGTGTAACCGCGGGCATCCTCTATTATTTTATAAGATGCAAGCTGTTCCCCACTATCGGCTCAAAATGTTATTTAAACTCAACCGATTTTATATCTTTAGGTTGGAACAGTTAAAACCCTCCTTTAATGAGTGCTTACGTCAAAAGGACTGCCTCGTTGGTCTCGCAGCATAAATGTGCGCGTGGGATTGGGAGATCTCGGGTTTGATTCCCGGGTCGGGCAAAAGTGTTACTGGGTTTTTCCAATTAATCAGTAGCAGCCTGGAGTCTGTTGATGTGCCCAATACGGCAATAGACTCGCCCCCTATTACGTGGGACTAAAATAAATCTGGTGAAAAGTGGGTGTAGCAATATACCTCTGCCTACCTCTTCGGGGATATAGGTGTGAGTCTATGTATGTATGTATATAGGTCAAAAGGAACGAAGTGTCTAAATGTTAAAGCCTTTTGGTACCTGAAGACACTGGTTCCTTTCTTGATATTGTGGTCTATAGTTTTGTTTTTAATACTTGTGACTCTCTTGTAACTCTTTTTATAGTCATTAGAAGCACAACATTATTGCCTAGTGTTCAAGTGTAATATCTATAGACCGGTATACCCACACAACTCGGCTCAAATTACTCGCAGTCTAGAAAGCTAACCCAATTATTGATGTCAATCTTAATACAAACCTACGTGGTCGTGTTACATACGCCAATATCACAAGAATCAATAGTTCAGTTGTGATTGTAATAATGATACAATGCCTCTTCAAGCATACAGGGATGCTAGAGAATAGGTATCAACGCACAGAAATACCGTCATGACTGCCTCCGTGGTCCAGTGGATAGCGTATGCGACTGCTGATGGGAGGTCCCGGGTTCGATTCCCGGGTCGGCCAAAAGTGTTACTGGGTATTTCTGAATACTCAGTAGCAGCCCGGAGTCTGGTGATGTGCCCGGTAACGGCAATAGGGCCGCCTTCTATTAGGTGAGACCTAAAAATTCATGGCGAAATGTGGGTGTAATTTTTACACCTCTGCCTACCCCTTCGGGTATACAGGCGTGAGACTATAAATACCGTCATACACTAAACCAAGGTGATTGCCTGTTAGTCTAGTGTGTCTGAGTGTTACACTGGAAGTCGTGGGTTCGATACCCACCCAGCAGAAATCTTTGTGTGATGAGCACGATTATTGTATTCTGTGTGTGTAGTTGATTGAATCAGGCGTTACTTGGCGGAACTCTATTGTAACCTAAGCGATGGGCAACGACTGAGGCTCAGTCGTTGCCTATCGCTCCTGAGAATGCCTCGTGCAGAGGCGAAACACGTGTCGAAGAATAGTCGGCGCATACAGCGGGATACTGCAAGTCAGGTATCTTCCTGGAACCCAAACCATTCCTATATCCCTTATCCTTTTAGAGGAGTTCCGTATTGTCAACCTTTTTCTATTGCAATAGTTGGGTTGGTCAATCCGAGGGTGCGTGGTGGATTCCTCTTTCCTTCCATTAGGTTTCTGTGTGTGTGTAATTTATCGATATGTATACAAATATATTTAGAAATCTACTAATCTAAAGTAGGAATGTTTATCAGTTACCTAGTTGATGTCCTCCCGACCGATTCTGACCACGGCGGCTTGTCTATTTATGAGACTTGCCATCTGCGCGGGACATATTATAGTGCACAAGTGTGTGCGCATACACAAGTGCAGTCCCTATTCCCTTACTCTCATAGTCCGACGGGACGCATGTTATCTACTTACCATAGTATCTGAAGTATCAACGTACAGCTCAATCTGCTAGGTTTAGAAATGGGTCAGTTTTCCATAACAGGTAAACCATTTCCCAAAAACCAATGAAGATACATACTACTTACGCAAAACCACGTAAATTTAAGATATAAAATGTTTTTAGTCTGCAAAAGACTACAAAATTCAAACAAATAGAAGTTCGTGCACAGTCCAATCGCCGTTTTTTTAATGCGTCGCTATTGCTTGTTTCTCGCTACCTATATGCCGATATCGCCACTACAAACGTGATATTAAAGAATGATTATTTTTATTACTTCAGGATGACCGCAGCTACGCCAGCACATGTTTTTTTAATTAACCTGTTTCTATCCGATCTCGTAAGATTTTTAGAAAATGACTTCTAAAAGCACCCCTACCGTCCCCAAGGACCATACAAGCATATTTCAGCTGCTTGCACCCAACAGTTTTAGCTGTAGCCTGACTGTAAGACAGAAACACAAGTATTTTATATAAAAAGATAACTTTCAACTCTGCCATCTAAGTTACAACATCAGAAAGGACCAGACTACAACTATATCTACCAAATATCTACATATTTTGCCATCAGTATTTACAGGTGTAGTTCTTGTAAATCAAACTTAGTATAGATATGTATATGCTACACCATTTGTGTGTATTAACGACAATCTTAGCAGTTGATGGCTAATTAATCCCCGGCAGTAACAACAGATAGGTATAGATATCAGGCTTACATCAATCATTATAATTTAATGAATCCGCGGTAATCCCGGGATCATCGCTCTGTTGATAATGTCGGTACTACGTACATGCTTACGTTACACTATGTATTAGATAGATAAGGCGATTGGCAAGAACTTAACACTGATTTTACACTTAATTACTTATAACATAACTTCACGCCTTTTATCCCCGAAGGGGTAGGCAGAGGTGTATTACACACCTACACTTCGCCAGCTATGTTTAGGTCCCAATGAACTTATAAACATCATTATAGTAAATTAGAGTAATATCTGACTATACAGGATGTAAAAAGACCCTTAACGAAAACTAAAACCCCATATAGTACCAATTATTACGATAATTTTTTACTTCGGCACCATACCTGGGAAATTACTGGTTCAGGAGGTATTGAGGCTCAGTCACGATTTTTTTTTTTCGAATTATTCCAAAATCGTGTTTAGAATGATAAATGTACACTTTCTGCCAAATAAAAATAAACAAAATTTTCAATATTTCCCTAAAGTAAACGGCTTTAAAGTTCCCGACGCGTAGTGTATGCGTACCATCAATCAGCTGCGGAGTCATTCCCCTCGGCCGCGCGACCACGTGATCATAAACTGCTGCCACCGCGGCGCACGGTGTAGGTAGATACGGCCGGCGTAGGTACGATGTCTGCAAACGCGCGCTATACATTGTCGGTAATAAAAGTTGTGAATTTTTTTAAGCCTAATTTTTTTTTTTTGTTTCCCAGCTATTATTTTCACGTAGTATGACTTGGCATGATGTGCAAAACGAGTAGACTTCGGCTCGGTGATGGGTCTTGTGACACCCTGTATATTTTACTAGCTGAGCCTGCCGCGTTGTATAGAGCTACTGCTCCGTACCTTTCTCAGTAAATAGGCTATACAACAAAAAACATAATTTAAATCGAGCCTGAAGTTACTGAGCTTAGCACATTTAACCAAACAATCAAACTCTTCGGCATTATAATATTAGTAGTAGTATCACGGCATTATAATATTCTTATCCGAGTGGTGACGGATTAAGAATACGGAATGACACCACCCCCTATCATCGCATGGGTGTGGTAACAGCCGATAGAGTGAGCATATTATGCAGAGAACAGCACTGTAAGAGAAGGAAAACAAACTTAAACTCAAATTCAAATATGTTTATTTCCATAAAAATGTTTAAATTTTTTGGACACGTCAGAAAGTCATACAAATAAAAAAAATAAAAAGTAACTTTAAATGCATATTAACATAGTTGAGCATTGAAAAAAATGCCTGTTCAGAAAGTAGAGCCTCGTGAGAAGAATCAGGCAAGAAACTCCGGGCCACTCTTTTCTACGTCTTGATTCTATACAATTTAAAAACTTAGTAACTACATTGAATTTTTTTGAACTACATTAAAAAAACTTGATACAAACCCTATACTGACCCGTTTGGCCAGCGTGGTATAGTAGGCCAATTCCTCCTTTCAAAGGAGAGGCCTAGTCCAGCAGTCGACTGTTGTGAAGGCAGATGATGAGTAGTATCGCAGGGATATACAAAACCTTCAATCTATAGACACAAATACTCGGTACTACAAAGTATTAATCAGACAAACTGTTGTCATGTGTGGGTGTCGAATCCTCGAAACGCGACGTTATGGCAGTCATGAGACGATCACTTAAACCACTGATGCACGATTAATGCCATCTTTTTGACTGAGAGGTTTTTAATTGTGTGGGGACGAACACACTACACTACGCTGCGTCTTAGGAAAAATACATTAAAAGAGGCCTGAAATTTCTAGATTATACTAAACACAACAACAAGTAGGTACGTGCGAGGTGCCTCGGTGAACACGACATCGCCGTAAAGATAAGAGTAAAAAAGAAGCAACACCACAGGAGTCACAAGTGCGTTGCTGCCCCTTGGGGTGGGGAAAAGGGATAGGATGAGGGAGAAGGAATAGGGGATAGGGCCTTCGGCACTCTCATTCACCGAACGAAACGCAACAGTTTAAGTACTTTACGTCGATTTGTCTGTGAGAGGGTAGTACTACCCCGATTGAGCTGGCCCATTCATGCTGAAATCAGCGAGGCTCGCTACTACCTTTAAGACGACTTAAGTAAGAGTGACTATAATTTCAACCGACTTTAAAAAGGAAGGCGTTTCTTATTTTTAATATGCATCAGAATAACACCTGAAACGGCTTTTGTCCGAATAACCCTCCAAGTGCAAACCCATACAGTACATAATAATTTGACAAAAGTGGAACAAACTTAATAAAGATTTTTAAATACATAAGAAAATATCCTATTCTTCATTCGTCAAATGAAAGAGTGAAGAAGAAAAGCCGAAAGGGTAGTAGTATTTAAGTAGGCCTATGTACTTGTGTGAGGGCTCGCGGTATTTAGGGTCTACACGCATAGTACAGTAGCTACTTTTGGAAATATTAGTATTCTTTAGCTAATACCTAAAGAAAAATTAACCACATTACAGCTTGGTTAGCGTATCGTTGTAATTAAATCAGATTGACTCCAGGCTAATTAAAATATTGGTTTTCAAAATAACTAGGTTTTTTCAATGACGTATTATAATATAGACGCGCCATACTTCCACAAAGCGGCTCTGAAAAATGGCTACAAATACCAAATAATATCTTGTATGAATAAAGAAAGAGAAAGAAATAAATACTACTATAGGGGACACCTGTTGTTAGAGAGAGATAATTTTAGTTGTTTTTTAAATTTTTACTCACAAATTATTGTTACGCAGCGTACTATCACAATACACGTTCGCGCGTAACTAAACGGAATGGCGGCAATTGCCTTCATTTCAGTTTGCAATTTTAGTGTGCGGGCAACGCATCTATAGTTATTATATATCTTTGGTTTTTTTTCTACGGTTAGCCCTCCCCCAGTACAGAGGAATATCGCACCACGCCGCCGCGCAGTTCCATAAGCTTCGTCCCAGACTTAGTCGCCTTCCACTGACAGTATTAACAAAGTGTAAATACATGACATACATGACACAGTTATTGATGTAGTGGTTTAAGCGGCCGCCTCGCCGCTTGACACCGCGCCGAGTGTTGTGGCTTCGATTCCCACACGAGACTACACTTTGTGTGATTCATAAATTGTTGCTTCAAGTCTGGGTGTTCATTGTGTCCGTCGGTTGTATGTTTGTATAGTCCCCCGCGACACAGGATTCAGTTAAGGAGTCGTCTTTCTAAAAATACATATAAAGTGAAGAAAGGACACCAAAATCTACATCTCTTTATTGGACTTGCCTCGCTTCTAATTAGCTTACGATACCTAGAAGTACGCTTCATGCCACATAGCTAAACCATCCAGCATTCATTTAAACTGCTAACTTAATGCCATTATTGTCTAATTTGACATAATATATAGGTATAGTTCGATATTGACACATAGTTTGACATTTTGTTCAATTAATCATTCAAATAATAGTATATTATTCAAATAATGTAAACGTAAATGTAGAAGCTTTAAGTAATATTTTTTTTTAATTTGACGTTCATACGTGTCACTTTGTGATTTAATAAATAAAGGATTTTGACTTTGACTTAGTAAATTTAGAATAATACCATGAATGACACAAGTATAACACTGATACTAGATCGAAACTGCATTTTGAACAAATATAATTACGAGAATTGGGCCTCTTACCGTCGCATCGTCGTCGTGTCGTATCTATAGTATAAAATGTGTCGCCGTCCTCATAGTACGAATGTACGACGAGACCAATTAGTTATCTATCCCATCAGTCCGAGTGCTCTCAGCCAAGACTAGCTACTGATTATCATTAACGATGTTTATTTAACTAAATAACTGCTACATTTTCTAATGATTTTATCTGTGAATGATAGTATTGGAGAGGATTTGGTGTGTAGTTTTGTGGTTTTGCTCTAATACACACAAAATAATTTAGCGGGTTTTAATAGCGTAAAATAAGCTTATTTAAAGTAGAAATACCTATATTTATTCGACGTTTCGATCGTCTTGCACCGGTCGTGGTTGCGGAGAGACTGTCTCTCCACTGATGTATACAAATCGCGAAAGTTTAAACCCTATTTTGCTCTACTACTTTGATATGTTTTGCCATCTATATTGTACAATGTTTGATGTAACGCCACCACACAACTTGTAATTAGATAATTAGATGTTGTTTGAATGATACGAAACACGATTGACTTGATAATTAATTATTGGGGATCCTGCCGTTTTGCAAAAAAGATTTTGACAAAATTTCATTACCCAAACAAATTTTTGCAATCTTTTTTTATACCATTGCAATATTTCGAATGATTTTAGTACGCATATTTTTATTTGGTCAAATTTTTACTTGGCAAAATATTACCAAGTATAATGTCATTATGGCATTTGGTCTTTAATCAAATGATTTATCACAGCAAACAATCTTTAGACAATAAACGTTTGGTGATATTAGTTTATTTATGGAAGTAGCTAGGGTAGGTTAATTATAAAAAAAAATGGTAAGGTTAGGTTAGGTTAGAACTGTGACCTCCTACGCACGAGCCGAGCGAGCGAAGCGAGCGGTGCCGCGGTAGCGGCCGGCGAGTGCCAGAAACGACTTGCATTAATATAAAAAAGAAATTGTTTTTAGTAGGTTACCCGGAACTGAACTATTCAGATTAGGATTATTATTGATTTTGCGTAAAAACTGTTATTCCAACTGAAATATTTGACTAAATAAAAAATGTTTAAAGTACTAGTTGGTAAACAAGTTATAGTTTAAACGTTCATTTCCCAAACATTAGATTTGCGTTACAATTTTTTGTGAATAGATTTTTTGCTAAGTAATAATTTGGCAAAAATTTTTTGGGAAGTGAAAATTTGTCAAATTCCTTTCGGTCAAACAAGGGAGACCCTAATTATTGATATTAGATTGAGTTACTACACGATTTGAATGATATGAGTGCACTGAATATAGTGCTCTGCGGTTCGAGAATTATTGTGCATTGGTTGCAGTGTACATGTATAAAATGGCCTTACCACAATTTACACCACTAATATGAGTTTATAGATAACTAGCTGACCCGGCGAACTTTGCACCGTCATACATTTATATTATACATATAAATCATCCTTTTCAATAATTCTATCTATTAAAAAAACCGCATTAAAAGCCTTTGCGTAGTTTTAAAGATTTAAGCATACATAAGGACAGACAAAAGACAGACTTTGTATTATTCTATGTAGTGATAATAGATAATAATAACTTTATCAGCATCAGCCTTTAACAGTCCACTGCTGGACTAGGCCTCTCCTTAGAAAGGAGGAATTGGCCTACTATACCACGCTGGCCATATGGGTTGCTATAGGGTTTGTATCAAGTTTTCCTTCTCTTACAGTGCTGTTCTCTGCATAGTATGCTCCCTCCGTCGGCTCTTACGACACCCTTGGGATGATATGGGGTGGTAACAATCCGTATTCTTAATCCGTCATCACACGGACAAATTAAAATAATAACTTAATACAATACATATCATCGTCATCGGCCCTGTATCTAAACTGTCCCACTTCTGGGCAAGGGCCTCTTCTCACTGTGAGAAGGATAAGGCTAGAGTCCATCACGCTGGCCAAGTGCGGGTTGGTAGACTTCACATGTCATTCGAAAACTCTCAGACATGCAGGTTTCCTAACGATGTTGTCCTTCACCGATTAGCAAGCGATAATTAAAGATCTAAAACGCACTAAACTTCGAAACGTCGTTGGTGAGTGCCGTGGATCATGCGTAACAGTCAGTTGGTCTCTCCACAAGGCTAGCGCTGCAACATACGTATAAATAAGAAATATAAAGGGTGAGAGGATTACCATGACAGGCAATTCTCTACATCGCCGTCGATTGGGACCGTGCACAGAATGCTGGCAGCATTTCCACGTTGTAAGGCAATGCTAGTCTTTGGTGACAAGTAAATGAGTTACCCAACTGTTAGTCAATATCTTTGGGATATTCGCCCCCTATTACGTAGGAGCTGAAATTTCACTACACTCATAGAGTGGCTCACGTAGCCACGTAGCAGTCGTAGCATCGTAGCACTCGTAGGGATCTCCGCGTAGACTCTGCTACCAAATTATACAGACTTGTTGTATCAATTCTCACAAATAAGGTCAGACAAGTACATACGTGATGTATTTTAAAAACGAATTTTATAAATATAATTTACGATATAGTAAAATTAATAATGTTTTAAGAAAGTTGTCTTATTTCTGATAATTTTAAACTTTTGTTATTTTACTGCTATCTATGTAATAGATTTCAATCGAGTTTATTAACCTAAAACAACTAAAATAAATGCGTGCTGTCGTGATAAATCTACGTTAACGAAATCATGAGCAAAATAAATATAGAGTATTAAGACAAAGCGGCGGCAGCCCAGTGGTGTACGTAACGGACTGCCGAGACGATGGTCTCGGATTCGATCCCCAGATATCCCGGGCACAGACCTCTAACTTTTCAAAATTATGTGTGCATTAAAATGATTAATTATCGCTCGGTTAATAATATGCCCGGTAGATGGCAATAGGCTCGCCCGGCTGGCGAAGTGTGTGTGTTTAATACAGCTCTGCCTACTTCTTTGGGGATAAAATGGTGACGGAGGCATTCCGGATGATGCTGAAAACAGTTAACATAACATGACTTCAAAGCACAAAAAGATATTGAACTAACACACACTCACTTTAAAGTGACAAAGTAATATTCCATTCCATGTATTGCTATAGGTACTTGGGAACGCACTCAAATGGAATAAAATGTAGGACTCTAAGTGACACAGCACTGGCGTGTCGCGAGAATCAATAGTGATATTCGACAGACGGCAGATACGAAATAAATATAAGCGGCGAGAGATGCGTAGTGAGGTGAGATATTCGATAAAAAATATCGATAGTTTTATATCTGCACACAATTTTTAACAATTTAATGCTCACGTAACTTCAGAAGCCTGTGGTGCGTGCCGTGGATTTGAACAAGACACCTTCTGCATTACAGCATGTTGGCACTGTCACCTTTTGAAAAGTGTGAAACTCCATAGACTCAAATGCGTTCAAAGTTTCGCAAGTTTTGCAATTTGCATACATACCAATATATATATATATGAATCTGGTTTTAAATGCGTAATAATTTCAAATCAAAGTTGTTGAAGTTAATACATATTAGTCCCAACGTTGTGGCATGAGTTGACACAGAATGACTGAAAACAGCATATTACTATATCTTTGAATATATTAAAAACATAGACTAAAATAACTTTGCTCACATCACTATTAAATAAGATTGAATATCTCCCAACGCTTTCCTTCTATGTTAACTGAAATAAAAGACTAACCTGTGAACTTTGTGAATAAAGTTCGCATTGGAAAACAAGTAATGAAATTCGACATAGTAGTGGTTATGATGTATGTGATTCTGTTGATCAAATATAAGTTATTCTTCCTAGCTCTATCTTTGTTTATCTTACTAAGGCAACTTGGAAATACCGCGGCTATCAAGCGATAGTTTAAAGTATAGTTTTAGCTTCGGTGCCAGGGTTAAAAAGGAAAACTTTTTCTTTTTTTCTTTTTAACCCTTTCGCTGTCTTGCACTGTAGCTTAATAATATTCAAAAATTCAAAATTCAAAATTAAAAATTCAAAATCCTTTACTCATTTGGGTCACAATGTGACGCTTATGAACGTCAAAATAATAAATTTATAAATTAAATACTTATACTCAAATTTAAAACATTATTACTGTATGCTTCTACATTTACATTTACTGCCACGTTCGCAAAGCAATAGGTAGAACCATGGGAAAGAACGGGCAATAAAACTCACGGTCACTCTTTTTCATCGCCAGGTTTTGCATAATATACATAATTTACATTTTGTAAGATGCTGCAACTGTTACACCTTCTATATCACTTGTATATATTTAGGTACTCTACATAATAATACTCAAGCATAATACTTTTGATGTTCATTTGGTAAGCCTCCTCAGAATAGACATGGTGAAACAGGAGCATCCACTTACATTATATATACCTAATAATGCAGGCAATCCGCGAAAGTGATCAGACCCATGATGGAAATGATGCAGTTAAATATTAAAATCTAATACCAGCCCGCAAGACCGTCATCGACCAGTCATCGCAAGTAGCACCCGTTCACGAGTATGACGCATGTGCCAGCCATCATCCCTCTCGCCATATTAGAGGGACAGGGATGACCCGACACATGACGCCATCACAAGAAATGACATTTTAGTGAGTATGACGACAACGGTATACGAACCAGCAGTAAGAAACAATCTATTGGTATACTGACCATGACCGCCAATTACCTCCATTTTCCAGATCGTTATTCGAATTCGATCGCTCTAATAAGGGATTACTCGAAATTCTCAAGGAAACGGGTAGAAAATACAAAATTAAAAAAAAAAAATCTTCGTACGTTACTGCGAGCATTCTCTAGTAAAAATAAATTCAATAACAAAGAAGACATAAACAACATCCCTAGTGAAAAGAAAAGTTCGAGGTTAACAACCTAGTCCTAAATTAAGAAAATACTAAATTTGTTAGATTTTTGACACCAAACTTTTAACAAATTTTCGCTTGGTTCAAAAATAAAGATGATGCATTAGATCTGGTAAACACTTAGTTGTTAGGAAAAGTAACAGTAGGTACCTAAACTGTTGCGTTTCGTTCGGTGAGAACCCAACTTATCCTCCTAACTCCAAAGGTGAGGCAACGCACTTGTGACTCCTGTGGTGTTGCTTGTGTCCATGGGCGGCGATAATTGCTTACCTTCAGGCGATCCGTCTGCTTGTTTGCCGCCTATTACTATAGAAAAAAGTATTATATGGAATCTAATTCAAACTTTTTTTCCTGTGGGTAACACAAGTTTTGACTGGCTCAAGTGATAGCCTTACCGTTTACAGTCGAGTGTTGTAGATAAGGTTGTAGGTTCGATACCCACTCTAGACAACACTTAGTACAACATACAGGTTGCTGTTCCGAATATAGGTGATCATCATTAATGTAAACCCTGAGTGTATATAAACTGTCCCACCACGACCGTTGAAAGCAGGTCGAAAAATTAGTTAATTATCGTGAGTAAAACCCGTTTATTTAACTTGTATGATGCATACATATGGCGAAATTTTAAAATCGATTATGAAAGTAAGGCCATATGCCACCAAACTGGCATGTGTGAGTTGTTAGACTTTATACGTATTTCTAGAACATTATGGTGAACTCTCAGACATTCAGGTTACCTCACGAAGTTTTCCTTCACTGTTTAGCAATCAATAAATTATTAAAAAATTTATACGAACTAAGCTTCTAGAAATCAGTTGTGAACCTGAGACTCTCTGCGTTGCAGTCACACCACTAGGCAATCGTAATTCAGAACGTACGTGTTGATAAATCGAAATATCTAAGTACATGTCTTCTGTATAGATATCAAACCTACAGTACATAACACAAACGCCAAACGAAGCACATATTATTATGTAATTATACGACGCCATAATGACACTCTTCACTTTGTCTATTTACAAGATTTAGTTCCACTAAGGAATTAAACGACCTCTTTGCATTACAACAAACGTGTTTCAAATTATCCAACAAGTCATCCAACTAGTTGACCAACCGTTTGTCCAACCGGTCGCCCAACAAGACGCTTACACCGGATTTGTCGTGGATTGTATCTTATTTGTATAAACGCGAGATAATTTCGCTGAAGAAATAAAAAGGATTTGCCCCACTTCTCATTATGATATTATGTTTCGCGCGCTAATGTCGAGTTTGCAGCAATTTTGTTAATGTAATGGTACTTTGATCCGTTTGTATTGTAATTGTATCTTAATGGCTGTAGAGATTTTGTAAGAAAATTGTGTTTTTACAAA
Source organism: Euclidia mi (assembly GCA_944739405.2). NCBI lineage: Eukaryota > Metazoa > Arthropoda > Insecta > Lepidoptera > Erebidae > Euclidia > Euclidia mi. Next base: position 1,614,626 of record OX123205.2, on the reverse strand, counting down.
GAATTGCCCCATTCTCTCCACGAAGGAACGAGAACATAGTTTCGCTAGCGGTAGATAGGTATAACTAGTGCCATCTGTTGTACAATGGTGAAGACATAAACGCTAGTGGCATCTACCGGTCATAGACAGAACTATGAAGTCATGATTGAAAATTCTAAATAGCGCTAACAATAACCCTCTGGTCTACCAGGCACAATCACCTAGACTGGTTAGAAAATCCTTCCCTGTAGTTGAAAGAAAACCACATCTCTTTCCACCACATTTGTGATAACATATTCTTTCACAATTCGATAAAACATCAAATTATAACCAAAACACGTTTTTACATGTATGTAAAAATTAGAAAGACTTTAGGGACTTGAAGCGGCTATAGTGAAGGTGCTATGCAGAAGGCTGACGTAAAGTGAAAGCTAACAACTTTTAGAAGTTATTTGAGTATTAAATATGTAGTTAATTATTCATCCCAGTTCATCCGATAGTCAACTGACAGATTGCAAGTTCAAAATCCAGTAACATGTTTTGATACAGGCAAACTTTGTGCTATATTTCAATCTGCAGGGCTGGCGTAGTGGTTTGAGCGGTCGCCTCCCTTCATAATACACCTCCGAGTGTTGTGGACTTGATTCCCACACGAGACAATACTTTGTGTTATCCATAATTGTTATTTCGAGCCTGGGTATTTATTGTGTCGGTTAGTTGTATGTTTATAAAGTCCTTCGTGACACAGCATATACCTAGTCCTAGAGCTGAAGACTTAAAAAAAACCTACTTGTCCTGGGATGATTTTAGACTTTATACGAGAATTTGAATACCAAGTATTATGAAAAACCAGGTAAGCCTTTAAAGGACAATCTGCATAAAACACCTTGTCCGTATAACACGATGGAACAGCATCTTATTATAAAATGTAAATCCAAGATGGTTGGTCGTTAGCAAATCTTCAATTTTCACCAGAAATCACTTTGACTTTATAATGGACGTCTGGGGGACCTTAAGGCAGCGATTTGAGTTTCCTTAAGGAAGTATTTTAGTAGAGTTTATTAGGTTTCTTTTTGTTTAAGAAGAGAGATGTAATCGAGTGGTGAAGGAGAAAGTTTTAAAAGCAGCGAACGAATGATGTGGGGGGCGTAATTGTTAATCTTTTCAGATTTCATGGCTAACGAAGAACACAAAAACTAAATTACTTTTAAAATCAATGTTGAAATTCAGTTTTTGTGGTTTGCCGCCTAACAAACATATTATTATATTTCTTTAATAATATAACATTTAAAATTAGGACTCCATTATTGAATACGATGACTAATGTCATCCCGTAGCGGTCGAAATTTCACGAAAAATTTTGTCTTTACAACTCCATATCCTTTCCGTGTGGTGATGGATTAAGAATACAGAATGTCACCACCCCATATCATCCCATGGGTGTCGTAAGAGCCAACAGAGGGAGCATAATATGCAGAGAACAACACTGTAAAAGAAGAAAAACTTGATACAAACCCTATACCAACCCTTTTGGCCAGCGTGGTATAAGTAGTAGGTCAATTCCTCCTTTCAAAAGAGAGGCCTAGTCCAGCATTGCACTGTTAGAGGCTGATGATGATGATGATGAACTTTATATCCATACAAACTTTTTATCATCATTATTATCTCAGCCTAGAACGTCCACTGCTGGACATAGGCCTCCTCCAGCTCCTATGTCCAGCAGTGCTCCCCGCACAGACCATTTTACGAACAATAAAAAATCCAACCGACCAATACAAACTACTGTGCCAAAATAAAAAAAAGCGTTTACTGTTTTCTTTTAACATATATTAATAAACACACACACTTATTTCAGTGAAAATCATCAAACGCCATTTAGCAATTTTCATCATCACGCCCAAAAAAAATATTCCAACAGCATGTTTCCATTTGTCCAAGCCCGCCCGCGGTGCCCATAGCCCAAACGTGTCGAGCAATAACAAAAGCCTATGTTTCGTCGATCACATCGGTAAAGACATCAATAATCGAGTTATCGATGTTGCGACTTTGCGACGGTCGACGGAAGGGGTGCGATGCGATGCAGCCCCGGGGCACACCGGCGACAGATCGGACAGCCTCAACAACTTGTTTACATAATCATTTTTGTGTCCCCTTCTTGCTTCGTAGTTTATTTATGAAGGATAATTGATTATGAAAGGGTGCATTTTATCGATCTGGAAGATGTGTCAATTTAATAAACTGGTTAAGGAAGATGGACCTTTTAAAGAAATTAGGGTGTTTGAAGAGCCATTTCCTTTCAAATTTTAAAAATATTGTCATAGAAATAAAATCATTTTGTAAAATGTCTTCCGCCTTACCTCTGTGGTCCAGTGAATAGCGTATGCTCCTTCTGATCAGGAGGTCTCGAGTTCGATTCTCAGGTCGGGCAAAAAGTATTACTGGGTATTTCTCAATTCTCAGTAGCAGCACGAAGTCTGGCTAAGTGCCCGGTAACGATAATAGGCTAGCCCCCTATTATGAGGGACCTTCAATTTCATAACGGCGAAATGTGAGTGTAATATTACACCTTTGCCTACCCCTATTTCGCCCGAAAACGACATGGAAAGCTCTTAGACATGCAGGCTTCCTCGCAATGTTTTACTTTACAATTTATTCAGCGCTGTGTCGAGCGACAGTTAACAAATTAATACGCACCTAACTTCTCAAAGTCAGCGGCTCGCGCCATGAGTTCCTATTCAAGTCCCTCTGCGAAGCAGTCTCTTAGTTCCTCCACTAGGCTATCACTGCTTTCCCTCATCGCCATCATCATCGGTAGATTTTGTAGTCCAGTACGGATATATACCGCCACTTAATAATTCATCAACTCACCAATCGTTCAGAAACCGCACGCCCGCAACCTATCAAATCAACTTATAATTAGTTAACGAGTAAATCCTCCACTAATGGCAGGCGGAGACTGACAGAAATCCTTATTGACTCAGAACCTCAGCGGTTGGGGACAGCTGTGTTAATGGCCCGTCAATATTGACCACGACGACCCATGACGGAACTGGTAGATCACTCAACCGTGATCTATAGATATCTCATTGAATTATACTTTAAATTGTAACTTCAAAATTTAACAAAAAAAAAAACACTTTTTTAAGCTATGCAGAGGATCTCGGGTTTAAATTCACCATTTATGCACAATGCAAAGACTTCGAATTAAGTGCTTAAGGCGCTGTTATACCTCAGAAGCCGTGAAACACCTAATTTTTCGTCGCGCACCTAGCCATAACGGTACATACTACAAACTTGCAAAAAATAGAGCTTATAGTCAAAAGTCTGAACAAAAGACTTTTGAAAGAATTTTTCATGTATGTAAAATAGAATCACGGTAAAAAAATCACAAAAACAAGGCAGAAAATAATCTTTCGTCTCACTGTTTGTAATATTTTGATCGTGAACTGTCATATTTTATTTGATAATATTGTAGGAAATCTAATGAACTAAAGAATTACCCTATTTATTTTCATATTATACGTGTATATTTTGTAAAATTAAATAAAATCTGCCAAACGTCTATGATTTTGACGCTCGGTTGATTCCATCAATATCAAACGCTTCGGCAATTTAAACCTTATTAGCATAAGCGGTGTACTGAGTGTCAGTTGCTAGTTTATGCCCCGCCCAGACCTCATCATTCGGCTATGAGCCCTGTGAGAGATAGGTCATGTCGCTTGCGTCTCCGCTGCACGAAATTTTACGTAAACATGTTTGTTAATAATACGCCGATTTGAGTTCGTAATTTCATGTTTTATGTTATAGACTGAATACTTTGAATCAAATAGGCTTTTTTTGTGACTGTGGGCACATATAATTAGGACCTAAGTTTATATTCTTGTTGCGTTTAATGTGTTATTGTTTCTGTGCTTATAAATATATAATTAGAAGAATAAAATATGGACAATTAGAGAAATAAAGTTCTACGAAGAATTTGTACAAGAAAGCATCGTAATAAAATATAAATTCATCCATGGCCAAGTGATTATGAAATATGAAAAAATTTTACACAAATTATTTTCATAAGAGTCTTTTATGACTGACTATGTTATACATTAGCGATTATGCATAATATAGTTGTATAAATTATTCTCACAATACATAGCTGCCACAGTTTTCAATGTTTGAAAGAGTAATAACATAAAATCGAATCATTTTATGTATAGGTCGGTTTACGAAAGATGACCACTGCGCAGCAATTATTTTTTAGGTCTCCGTGGAGGTGCGGGGTGAGGCGCGGGTGGAATTCCAATGGCGTGGCTCCGTTCCTGACGCATTCCCTAAATGCGTCAAGAATGGAGCCACGCCATTGGTGCATGAATGTACATATGCGTGACGACCGCCATTTCTGGTCAACTTTCGTGAACCGACCTATACCTTATTATTTCATTAGCTTGTCAGAGCGCCTGGAGCGCTAAGATGCCGCCACGGCGAACAATAAACAGTGCTAATATGGCGCTCCGCAGTCCGCACATAAGCGAAAACGAATGTTGTACTATTGTGTTGTGAACATAAACCTATTTAGGTACATCGGGTAAAACTTTGATTATTCATTAACTATTAGGTAAGTTTCAGTACATCTAATATCTTTTTAATTTCTAAAATCAATCATTTATAAGTAAGTAGGTGACTTCTCTGTTTGCTATAACACAAGTTATAGTTTTTTTTTAAATAATAAAGTATCTAACTAATTATATTTATTGTAATTACAGTGAAGTTAAAGTTACAGTTTAGCAACAACATTTGACTGCAATAATTCCTAACACGATTTGTTCAAGAGTTATAAGCAAAAAATACACGAGGGATAGCAGTGACTGGTTCGAATTGCGTAAGAATATGTTGACAGATTCAAATTTTGGTATAGTGGTAAAAAGAAGAGATAACAGCCGTAAAGCCAACTTAGTAAAAATTATTTTGTACAAATAAAATATTTGCAATGAAAAAAAGCAGTTGCGCAAGGAGTCTAAAATGAACCACTGGCTTTGCAACAACTGGCGAAGTAAGAAAATGTAACAATCGAGCCTTGTGGATTATCCGTTTTATGGTGCCACGCCAGATGGATTAATAGGTCCAAACACGATTGTAGAAATTTAATCTTCTATAGTTGCCTATAAGAATGGCCTGGAGAATAGTATAAGAGCAAATAAAATACAAATATGAAAACATGATAAAAAAGTTAACTGACTAGTCTAAACAAATATTGTAATTTTTATTACCAAATTCAGGGGAAACGCCACGTTACACGCAAACAAAAATGTTTATTTGCTGTGTGGAGTGGCGAAAGTAAACCACTAAAAATAGAAATGATAGAAAGAGGTGATGTTTTCTGGGAGACGAAAATGAAAGAAAAGCTTGTGGCGTTTTATATGAATTGGCAGTTGCCTGAAATTGTTGATTCTCGTCGAGCTCAAGGGATGGCATTGAACAAAAATATAAAACAAAATCACGGAGAGGAAAATGTTTCATCAGTGCTTGAAGTTTCTACAATACCAAGCCTTAAAAGGAAAGTAAATGCAAATGTGCCTCTTGAACAACAGCAAATAATAAGTATTGAAGCCTCATCACCTCACACACTGCCTGTAACTTTCGATGAGAATAAAGAAAACCTGCCGGGTTGCAGCAGACAGCTAACTTTTGATGAGCTGTAAACTCTGTATTTCGTTCATTCATTCATTCATTCATCATCAGCCTTTAACAGTCCACTGCTGGACTAGGCCTCTCCTTTGAAAAGAGGAATTGGCCTACTATACCACGCTGGCCAAACGGGTTAGCATAGGGTTTGTATCAAGTTTTCCTTCTCTTACAGTGCTGTTCTCTGCATAATATGCTCCCTCTGTCGGCTCTTACGACACCCATGGGATGATATGGGGTGGTGACATTCGGTATTCTTAATCCGTCACCACACGGACAATGTATTTTGTAAGTAAATGATAAATAAATATATTTTAATATTTATTTTCTTTGAAACAACACATATTTTAAGCGAAAGAATTTTTTTATATTTTTCCATACAATGAGGAGAGCCAACGAAAAAGCAGTAACTCAAATTTTAATTCTATAATTTGGGTTGGGTTTCGAAACAAGTCGCCTGAATTTGAGGGTATTGGTGGTGTAGGGGGCTTAAGGGATAAAAAAGATAAAAGATAAAGATAAAGATTTATTTATTTTTGGCATACACATAACAACAAAAAAAAAAATGTAAGTACAAAAAATAAGGAAACAATTTAGAAAACATACATATAAAAAGAAGAAGAAAATAAATCAAACAGAAACTAAACAAGTCAAGAAAATAATAAGAATAGAAAGAGATACATGACAAAATAAAACAAAGACAGAGGTAGGTGTTTGCGTGTAGCCAAAAAATGGACCTGGTTCAGCATATGCTAGGCGAATGCCTGGCGCCGATTTTCAACCAGTCCCTCTAGTGACTCACGCATGTGATATCAGTAAATATATAAAAGATAGGTACAATAAAACGTAAAAATCACATCAAATAAAGTAAATATATAGGTATGATACGTATTTAGATAAAATAGTACATATATACTATAAACATAAATATTAATACATATGGATATAAAAGTGTGTGTGTATTAAATAGTATAATTATATGAATAATACATAATATGAACATTAAAAGTGCTGTGCAATGCTGGTTAAGTCGAATAGCGACGCGCGCGCTATGATCTTACGGCCAGAAAGGCGGGGCGGCGCGGCGGAAGGCGCGGGCGTGTTGTAAACAAAGCCTTCACCATCAGCCAGTCGCCGCGTCACAGCCGGCAAAACTGCTCGTACCGTTCCCATAGAATAAGGCTCGCATATGGCGAGCGTCCGGTAAACTATTAATATGCGAGTGTATACATACATATAAGTTGCAGACAGTACATTAACTTGTGTGAAAAAAAATAAAATAAATAAAACATGAACCAAACCATTACGGTAAGTACAGTTACATTATATCTTAATTGTTCCGGTTTACCTACGGACAGCGAGACTTAGAGCGGCAGGAGATTAAAAAAAACATCTTATTTATATTTGTTTCAGGTTGCTCCTACGAGTTTCTTACACAGCGTCAGCGTACGTAATACCCAGAGCGTACGTTCACAATAATGGAGCGGAAAACAGAATATGAACCTTCTTGAAATGGAATAGTATTGACAAGCATAATTGTAAGTTAAAACAATTAACTTCAATAACAACTATGTATAACTATGTACTTAATCATATCATATTTCCATAGTAAATTTAATGGTATGTCAATTTATTTGTCAACAATAAGTATAAGAATCGTATTAATAAAATAGTAATATATTATAGTTTATAATAATGTCACGAGTTATTGAATTATTATATTATAATATGTTTATGTACACAATTATTAGAAAGTCATGTCAGGAGTTATAAAAAATAATATCGTATACCTTAAATTAAAAAAAATATATATATATGTAATGAAATGTAATAATATAAATAATATAAATCGAACGAAATGTCACGAACTTATTATATTGATTATAATAGTCGCAATTATATTCATAATTATTTGATTATACTAAGTAGTTACCTAATGTTAATTATTATTTAGTTGACTTTAATTTCAAATTAAGGAGACATTCATTTCAATGGGTAACATTGTTGCCGCTGCTTTTCCATAAGATGTTTTTTTAGGTTTCTCCTGAATGAGGGTAATGATGTGAGATCACGTAATGGAGGGGGGATATTATTCCAACATTTTGAAGCAGCATAGCGAAAGCTTCCTCTAAATGCTTCTGTACGATGAAGACCAATTGATAATTGCTTAGAGCACTTTCTGTTGCTTTCAAGGGAGTTAGTTTTAATCCCCTAAAAGTAATTTTGGCTGCCGGAGTTGCGTCTAAATATTTTTAAACAATTTCCAAAAATTCTTAGTAGTAGTTTTTATACCTTGAAAAACGTGAAACGAAACGCAAACCCGCCATCTTGGAATGATCATATTGACAGCTAATGTCAAATTTATGTTAGGTTCTCTCTTAATCTCTCTTAATGACTCTTAATCCGAAAATAGGAACCCTGCGAAGCAGGGCTCCGTCAACCTTAGTTTATTAAACTAGTGTGAAGAATGTGGAAGTTGGCAGTGCCATACACACTAATGTTTGGAGATTTTTTTTTTCAGAGGAAACCAAGTATTTCCGGCAAGTGAAAATGGTGAGGGCGGATTCCGAGACCCCCTCAACCACTCACAACCCCTAAAAACGGCGACGTATTTCGAAACCTTTACCATAATAATTATGCCTATAATAACAATAAAACATCCATAAATAAATAAAATAAACCAACTTTTACTAAACTTCAATTATTTCGTAACTCGCTTTAGTTGAGATACAGCTTTTGCGCTTAGTAGGGCAGTATTGTGGTTTTTAGGGTACCGTAGCCAAAAATTGTAAAAGCCCTTTATATTTTGTAGGATAGTATTATATAGGTTGTTTTTTATATATTGTAGGAACCCTTATAGATTCGCCATGTCTGTCTGTCTGTCCGCCCGTATGTAACAGCCAATTTATTGCAAAACAGATTTGAAAACTGGCAGGAATGGAATTAGATGTAGGTATTCTATGAACTGCTTTACCAATTTTATACAAAAACAAAACAAAAATAATTAGGGCCTCCATATATGGAACTGACTTAATTATTTTTATCATCTTACGGCACGTATTTATCTACTTTCGTCAACAATAATTTCGTCAAAAAAAAATTAATACCTATAACGTCTAATGTAAACCAGTTTTGCTCATGGCTCCACTAAGAACAAAAATTGCGCTATGCCTATATTGTACAAACAGATTGATTTATGTAATATTAATTTTAATATCAGTATCTCAATTCAATATGCTAAAACGTTTTGCTTGCGATTTTGAAATATTGGAATACGGATGTCGCCAGAATACGGCCGCACACGACGAGAATGAAGGGGGGCGCCCCGCAGTAGACGGAGCTAAGCGCCCTTCACCTCCCCTGCTTCACCCCCTCATTTTCCAAAACAGTCGCTTAGTACAGCGCCTTAAATGGTTATTTAATTCTTTGCTGAACAGTGAAGGAAAACATCGTGATCAAACCTGCATGTCTGAGAATCCTCCATAATGTTTTTGAAAGTCGTGTGAATTCTGCCAATTTGTACTTGAATAGCGTATTGTATTTTGGCCTAACCCTTCTCATAGCTATAAGGCCGCTAATTGTACCTAAAACGTAGTTCTAAGGCACTTTATTATATTTATTGTAGTTAAAATGTAATATTAAACCAATATATCACTTCTTTCTCGAGTTTTTTTTACATACAATATGAAAAATTAAGGCCTTCTCCTTGAATTCTTGTGTAATTGCGTGTCGAATATTGATGATTTGATGAAGACTGGCAGTTCACTCTGGCGTGATAACCAGATATCTGATATAATTATATTGAAAGGCGCACTTTTAAACTGAACTTACTCAGTAGAGACTTCAATCCTACTTTTAAAATCACATCAATCATTTTGAATTTGCACTAACTGGCTTTATGAAATGGTTATCATTGTTAAGAGACAACCAAAGACTTAGAAATACTACGTCGTATAGAGAACACACTGTCCAGATATCATGTTCCTAGCTGCAGTTGATAGATTTGCAATGATATGCCAGTCATCATCATCATCATCAGCCTTTAACAGTCAAAAAGGAATTGGCCTACAATACCACGCTGGCCAAACGGGTTGGTATAGGGTTTGTATCAAGTTTTCCTTCTCTTACAGTGCTGTTCTCTGTATAGTATGGTCCCTCTGTCGGCTCTTACGACACCCATGGGATGATATGGGGTGGTGACATTCCGTATTCTTAATCCGTCACCACACGGATATGCCAGTCAGGACACTTAAATTTATAATTATATTCATATTATTTATATACATAATTATGTCTGCACGGTTAGCGTAGTGGTTTAAGCCGCTTGACACTGCGTCGAGTGCTGTGAATGTGATTGCCACACGAGATAACAATTTGTGTGATCCGTGAAATGTTGATACGAGTCTGGGTATTCACTGTGTCCATTACTTTCATGTTTCTCCAATAGACAGACATCTTACATCAGACTTGCATTCAGTTAATACCAAACACACCAAAATCCGCAAGTCCAAATGGATTAGTAACATAAACCATCTCAATCAAGAAGCCAACATACCCAGCCACTTCCAAGCCAGCACGACGATTAGCCATACATACAACAGTAAAGTAATGAAAACGCCCACATACGACTAGTGCATGGCAGATAACCGGCCCTTTGTACATTCGGTGGTACAGACAGCAACAAAGGTCGCTGCATACTGCAAAATCATTTCTGAGATTTTGATGAATAATTCTTCTTCTTCTCTCCTTCACTATATCCCATTATCTGGGGTCGGCTCTCTTTGTCTGCCTTCTCCATTTTGCTCGATCTTGAGCGTTGATAGCATCCACATGAATGTTGATGCTTTGAGAAAAGGACATCCTTTAGGTCTTTTTGGGCTGATGAGAGCCAGGTGGCAGGAGTTCTTCCACGTCGTCGCGTCGTTGTCGGTAGATTAAGGGCCACTAGTACCATGTGGTCTTCAGGGATGATTATTCTTATTTATAAATATGTCGCCTGTAGCTCACCTGTCCTAAACTTAAACATTTATTTTTTACACAAATGTTTGACCTGAGCGGGAATCGAACTCGAGACCATCGGCGTAACGATAAAATAACCGAAGGAAAACTAACGATTTTTGTCCTAAGACAAAAACCGGGACCGACGGCTTTACCTGCCCTCCGAAGAACGGTATTGGTCTGATGTAAATACCGCACACGGTCACCAATCCAAGTGGTGACCTGGGTAAGCGTTGGTTGACCTTTTCGAACTATTAGGAACGGCAAGCCAAGTTTTGCTATGCCTAGTTTGGTATAAGATGACGGATGCGTGCAATGTCTCGGCATATGAATTATACATTAGATAGTACCTAATCTATAAGGTCTACAAATAGACAGAAACTCATTTAGAAGGCCATGAACTCTTCCAGAATCCGAAAACAATGTACGTTCACAAATTGCCTAATACAACAAGAACACCTCTATTAACGTATTGTATGTATAACAAATGCGAGAATAGCTCGAGGGTGATTCGCCAACACCTGCCCAAGTGAAGCATAGCGGTAGCTCCGTCTCTGTCGCACGTTAGAACTACTCTAATTGCATTCCGGTAATTGCGGTGCTATCTGCTTAGTTCTGTTACATAGTAGAAATATGTTCAGAAAGAACACTGATATGGTACAATTTTTATTTTTTATTTTCAAAAGTCACTCCTGTGTTCGCCGAAGTGTAGGCCTTAGACTATAGTGTAGGCAGAGGTATAATGTTACACCAACATTTCGTCAATGAAATTTTAGGTGCCACGTAATAGGGGACGAGCCTATTGCCGTTACCGTGCACATTGCAAGACTATTGCTACTGAGAATTGGGAAAAACTCAGTAACACTTGTGCCAGACCCGGGAATCCAACCCGGGTCCTCTTGATCTGCAGACACACACGCTATCCACTGGACCACGGAGGCAGAATTATATTATGCTAATATTATAATGCGAAAGTGTTCTTGTTTGACTTCCTCCTGTTGCAACGGAGCTATGATATGGTTTGATTTTTTATTTGGGTGGAGATACATATTTATTGGAGATGCAAATTACGTGCATGAATAAATTTAATGTATAAGACTGCACGGTTGGCGTAGTGGTTTAGGCGGCCACCTCGCTGCTTGACACTGCGCCGAGTGTTGTGGGTTCGATCCCCACACGAGACAACACTTTTTGTGAATCATAAATTGTTGTTTCGAGTGTTCATTGTGTCCGCTAGTTGTATGTTTGTAAAGTCTCCCGCGACACAGGATTTAGTCCTAATGCGGGAGTTGTCTTATTTAGAAAAGAAAAAGAAAATACTGCCTCGTTGGTCTCGCGGCATAAATGTGCGCGTGGGATTGGGAGGTCTCGGGTTCGATTCCCGGGTCGGGCAAAGTGTTATTGGGTTTTTCCGTTAGGAAATTCTCAGTAGCAGCACGGAGTCTGGTAATGTGCCCGGTACGGCAATAGGCTCGCCCCTATTACGTGGGACCTAAAAATTCCTGGCAAAATGTGGGTGTAATATTACACCTCTGCCTACCCCTTCGGGGATACAGGCGTGAGTCTATAAATAAATAAATAAATATATTACTTAAGGCGCAATTGGCCTTTGAAAATAACCTTTATTTTACTGAGACAATTTCAGTGAGTGATCATAAAGTCTTTAGGCCGGTTCGCGACATTCCAATACCCGCGTGTTCGAAAACACTCAAGAGGTTAACTTGATTAACATTAACTAAATTAACTTGCTTTACATTTAAAATGGGTAAACAGTAACAATAATTACAAATGAGCACACCGATTTCACAGCTAAATCAAGCGTTATGCTTGGTTTCACTGTCCGTCCCGTTGCAAATATATATTGAATTTACATTAGCGTACCAACAAATGTGATTATTAATTTTATATGTAAACTATTCTAACTAGGCCGCGACTGCTGAATAGGTCATGAGTTGTGATAAATATAGAAGAGTATGCACGGGTAGTATGCGTTAGTCAGTATGTATCCTCTGTTCAATTATGAAATGAGTGCTCGTTGGAATTATATTGTAGTTTTGTAAAACATTTTCTGGATAACAAGTTATTTTGTAAGTAAATATTCACAAAGTAATTGTGATAGATTCATGAATATTTTATGTAAATGCTATTTAACAAATTACAATAGGAGAGTAATAGGAAACTATTGCAATTTGTAACATTTTGAGCCTTTTAATCTTGAAACGGATAGGTAATATCAAAAGAAAATGTATACATTGTATAACTATTCTATCTGTTCTAATAAATTGGATGAAAGTGCAAAAGGCTCAAAATGATTGAACTCATCATCATACAGAGTTTCGCATCCCACTGCTAGACAAAGGCACCTCCTATTTAAAGACACCATTAAATTGGCAGTGATTAGGCAGATTTGGCTTACTACACCACATTGGACGGAAGGGCTGGTAAAGAGTTTCATGTCGAGTTTTCGTCTACTTACAGACCTTTTTTTATTCATTATTGGCTTTGTGTAGTTTCCTTAATCTTCTCCAAATGGATTGAGGTACTGACATTTTTAGTCTTATTATACTGACTAGCTGTGCCCGCGGCTTCGCCCGCGTGGAAGTCGGTATCCTTTAAATATCCCTTTCTGTGGCCTTGATAATGTAAAATAACATAATGATCGGTTGATGAAACTCACACTCATATATATAAGTTTCTTACTTACTGTATTAGAAAAGAAGTAACCTTTACTTACCTGCCACCTAAATTCTTAGCTCTTTCTTTTAATAAATATTATCTGGCGGGATTACATAACTATTAGTTAATTTGAATTTTTGCACTCAAAAAGTAACACTCGAATAGTAAGTATACGATGCTCTACTATGTACCTAATAATATAAGCTGTTATAATGGTGTGCAAAATAATAGTTTTAAATAATACCCGTAGATGGCACCACTGGCAAAATTAAAAGTCGGTGTTAAGATCCCGCGCTGACAATATGAATATTAGAAAAGAAACAATTATAAATTTTTGCCCAAATTGAGTCTGAATCACTTAATAGCCATTGCGGATATATGTATATTTAAAATTGCGATAACTTTTGATAGAATAAACGGATTCTGATAAAATAAAGACTAAATGTTAACCAAAGACACAAACTGTGCGTTTGTCACTATCTCGATACAAACAATTTAGTGTGTTGCTTGAATTCAAGTCTATTAAATTTATTGAATGACGCTGCTAGGCTCCCATAGGTGATAGCGTAATGATTGTTGTCCTAGATTGTAATCGGGACTTAAGAGAATATCAAAAAAAATTGTTTTGTGTTGTATATCGATAACATGTCACAATCCAATTGAAATTTGGCAAAAATATTCAATGTACAGACAAAGTGCTCTTTGAGTTTTATTATAGTACTAGCTTTTGCCCGCGGCTTCGCTCACGTTAAATTCGGGGTAACATATAACTCCTTCATCGTCCGATAGTAATTTTCGTTTTAATTCTGGTCATAGGGACTGATAAGAAATATAACCGCAAGAAGTATTTAAAACATTTTTGTAAACAGTGTTTTTAGAGTTCTGTAGTCAAAAATGGCTAAACACGGAATCTTTATAGACGCGCTATGTCCGTCAGTCCGTATCTCACAGCCACTTTATGCCGAAAGTGCCGAAACTATTTAGTTTACACATTTGAAAATTGGTAGGTAGACGTATTCTGTGAACCACCAAAACCAAAAAATATTGAATAAGTATTAAGGATATATAAGATAATTTCTTCATACATGGAACTGATGTGGAAAATGTGTCGTTAATAATTACTTTGAGGTTCCTAAAACCATTGTTTCTCAAAGTCAATCATTTGAAAGATATACGGTTCCAAAGTGGTAAAATGGGTGTGAGGATCCCTCTAACTTTAATAGTAAGAGAGTGACAAATCTATAAAAAATATTAATATATCCTGTAGATCGTTCTAAAAACTTCCAACGAAAATTGATTTGAACGATATGTAGTCAGCAGTTTTTGAAATAAAGCACATCTTAAAAACTGCAAATATAGCTTTGTCGTTTAGACAAATACTATACTACTATAATAGTTAGTCGAAGATAATGGCTATGGTAAGTGGATACCTGCACTACGGAACCCTTCATGAGCAAGTCTGACTCGCAATAGCGAATAGCTTTTATAATGTTTCATCCTTGGTGTTACTTGTAGCCGTTTGCCATTACAAAGCTTTAGTGCATTAAGATTCCGCATTGATAGGACTGGAACACCAACGTTCGGTCTCAAGTTGCATGAAGGTACTCCTGAGAGTTCAGAAACTCTATAGGGTACCTTGAAGTAACTTGGTCAGAATTCATGACATTATCTACCAAAAGGTGCTCGACAACATCACTTTGCATACAGTCAAATGTCAAAGCCATGGTCTGCTATATCTCTAGACACACTTTCGCATTTATGAGTAGAGAATATAAGTTCAGCCGCTTTAACGTGAAATCGGTAGATACATACATAGGTACACATTTTCGCATTTATACCTGATATTAGTAGGGATTAGCCAAAGCTGTTACAATAATTATTAGTTTATATATGTAAGCGAATGAAGTAATGACAGTGCACCATAGGACAATGTATAATGTGACAGTACTGACAGATATACGATAGCCCATATAGCTCAAGCGTTCTTACTGTCAAAGGTAGTAGGTTTGTCCCTACAAACTTCGACCCTCTCTAAAATCCCTCCTAGATTATTTTTTGCAGCTAATTGTATCCTATGTGTTTTTCCTGGTTCTGAGCTACCTCCCCACCAATTTTCAGCCAAATCGGTTATGCCGTTCTTGAGTTATAAATAGTGTAACTAACACGACTTTCTTTTATATATATGTATAGATTATATAATACATATCATTAGAGAATTTCTTATTTTTTTTATAGACTCACGCCTGTATCCCTGAAGGGGTAGGCAGAGGTGCAATATTACACCCACATTTCGCCTTCAATTTTTGGGTCCCACGTAATAGGGGGCGAGTCTATTGCCTAATTTCTTTATACACAACATTATCTGTTTTACCACCTTCACATAGAACATGTAAATTATTTTTACCGCTTACTTGTGAACATGCCACATATAACTGACCATGTGAAAAACAACATATTCGGGAGTCGATTCCAGCTGTTTCAAGTCTGTCCCTGCGATTTATTTAGAAAATACACACAGGGCTACGAATATCCAGCCCTGCCGAAAGTAAGATAGCCCCGTTGAGTTACTCAAGAGGTATCTGAATTCAGGCCTCAGTCTCCCACCCACGGATTCCCACGTACGTGAGGTGTGGGAATTTGGGTATAATGTCACCTGTATAAGTACAGAACACGATCAAACGAAACAAACAGACAGACAGACATAAATTCTAAAAATTATCAAGTATTGCTTTTTAGCATTTTCCTAGATTTTTTAGCTAATTTTCGTCAAAATATCTTTAATGTACAGACTTTTTCATCTCTACAGTTTTATTATAGTATAGATAGATAGTTGTTATAAATTTTGACACAGAGACTTTTTGTTTATGAAAATATTATACTCTATTATTTTTTTAATAACAAAAAGATACCCGACACATAATTATTGTCTTTTTTGCAAGAAACATTAATTTTGCTAGAAAATAATTTGAAAATAGTGACATCTATCTATTGGTCGGTAAATAGCCATAAAACACTTTGAAGGTTCCTATTTGGACTAACTTTACTCTTACTAACAAACTTATAATGATCATAGATGGCACCACATAATTAAATAACCAGTTTTGGATGATCCCTGTTTTGTTTGGGACTACGTACAAAGAAGAGGTCAAGCTGTACAACGAAAATCACTCAACCGATTGTGATGTAACATATACTATTTTATAGGTTTGAGTATCCTTTGTACATGAGTGTAAGTTTTATTGAAATCAATTTCGCCATTTTAGAGATCTTTAGCAATATAGGGAAAGACGTCGGACAGACAGACAGACGGACATAAATTCTAAAAATTATCAAGTATTGCTTTTTAGCATTTTCCTAGATTTTTTAGCTAATTTTCGTCAAAATATCTTTAATGTACAGACTTTTTCATCTCTACAGTTTTATTATAGTATAGATTGCTATTTCTTTTGATTGCGTAGACATAGAAGTTTGATTTTGTTACAGCCTAAAGGTGTTATATACTTGAGTATTTGCTATGAATTTCAATTTAATACCTCTACGCGTTCAAGAGTAGGGGGTAGTAACTTTAAATTTATTAAAAATATTTTTTTAATTGATGTAACCAAAAATTTACGGTTTTCGCAATTTTTCCTTTATATGTGCTATAAGGCGTTGCTTCGTACCAAATTTTAAGATTATGAGCTCACGGAAAGTACCCTGTAGGTTTTGATTCACTTGCGAGTAGGCGCGAGTTTGAAAATATGCTTATATTGCTCTTTCTTTTGATTGCGTTGACATAGAAGCTTGATTTTGTTACAGCCTAACTGTGTTATATACTTGAGTATTAGATATAAATTTCAATTTAATACCTCTACGCGTTCAAGAGAAAGGGGTAGTAACTTTAAATTTATTAAAAATATTTTTTTATATGCTGTAACTAAAAATTTACGGTCTTCACAATTTTTCCTTTATAAGTGATATAAGACGTTGCTTCGTACCAAATTTCAAGATTTTGAGTTCACGGGAAGTACCCTATAGGTTTTGATTCCCTTGCGATTAGTCGCGAGATTGAAAATATGATTATATTGCTCTTTCTTTTGGTTGCGTAGACATAGAAGTTTGATTTTGTTACAGCCTAACGGTGTTATATACCTGAGTATTAGATATGAATTTCAATTAAATACCTCTACGCGTTCAAGAGAAAGGGGTAGTAACTTTAAATTTATTAAAAATATTTTTTTATATGCTGTGACTAAAAATTTACGGTCTTCGCAATTTTTCCTTTATAAGTGATATAAGACGTTGCTTCGTACCAAATTTCAAGATTTTGAGTTTACGGGAAGTACCCTATAGGTTTTGATTCCCTTGCGAGTAGTCGCGAGTTTGAAAATATGACTATATTGCTCTTTCTTTTGATTGCGTAGACATAGAAGTTTGATTTTGTTACAGCCTAAAGGTGTTATATACTTGAGTATTTGCTATGAATTTCAATTTAATACCTCTACGCGTTCAAGAGTAGGGGGTAGTAACTTTAAATTTATTAAAAATATTTTTTTTATTTGATGTAACTAAACATTTACATCTTCCGGTCATTGACAGAACTACGAAGTCATGATTGAAAATTCTGAATCGCGCTATAAGACGTTTTTCATGCGATGACTGTATTCAAGCTTTCAACAGTATCTCTCTGGTTTACCAGCCACAATCACCTAGCCTGGCAAGAAAGTCCTTCCTCTAGTTGAAGGCAAGTCACATCTGTTTCCACCACATTTGTGACACCATCTTCTTTCACAATTCGATAAAACACAAAATTAAAACTAAAACACGTTTTTACATGTATGCGATTAGAAAGACTTTAGGGACTAGAAGCAGCTATAGTGAAGGTGCTATGCAGAAGGCTGACGTGAAGTGAAAGCTAACAACTTTTCGAAGTTATTTGGGTATTAAATAGTTAATTATTCATCCAAGTTCATCCGATAGTCAACTGACAGATTGCAAGTTCAAAATCCAGTAACATGTTTTGATATAAGCAAATTTGGTGCTATATTTCAATCTGAAGGGCTGTAGTGGTTTCCGCAGTCGCCTCCCTTCAGAACAAAGCTTCGAGTGTTGTGGGTTCGATTCCCACACAAGACAACACTTTGTGTTATCCATAATTGTTATTTCGAGCCTGGGTATTTATTGTGTCGGTTAGTTGTATGTTTATAAAGTCCTTCGTGACACAGCCTATACCTAGTCCTAGAGCTGAAGATTAAAAAAAAAACTACTTTTTCTAGGATGATGTTAGACTTTATACGAGAATTTTAATATCAAGTATTATGAATAACCAGGTAAGCCTTTAAAGGTCAATCTGCATAAAACACCTTGTCCGTATAACACGACGGAACAGCATCTTATTATCAAATTTAAATCCAAGATGGACGGTCGTTAGCAAATCTTTAATTTTCACCAGAAATCACTTTGACTTTATAATGGACGTCTGGGGATCTTAAGGTAACGATTTGAGTTTCCTTAGGGAAGTATTTATAAGAGTTTATTAGGTTTATTTTTGTTTAAGAAGAGAGATGTAATGGAGTGGTGAGGGAGAAAGTTTTGAAAGCAGCGAACGAATGATGTGGGGGGCGTAATTGTTAATCTTTTTAGATTTCATGGCTACCAAAGAACACACAAACTAAATTACCTTTAAAATCAATGTTTAAATTTAGTTTTTGTTGTTAGCTAGCCGTCTAACAAATCTATTACTATATTTCTTATATAATATAAAATTTAAGATTTGGACACCATTATTGAATAGGATGACTATTGTCATCCCGTAGTGGTCAAAATTCCACGAAAAAAATTATTTTAACTACTCCATATCCTTTCCGTATGGTAATGGATTAAGAATAAGGAATGTCACATCCGCATATCATCCCATGGGTGTCGTAAGAGCCGACAGAGGGAGCATATTATGCAGAGAACAACACTGTAAAAGAAGGAAAACTTGATACAAATCCTATACCAACCTGTTTGGTCAGCGTGGTGTAGTAGGCCAATTCCTCCTTTCAAAGGAGAGGCCTAGTCCAGCAGTCTAGTTTAGGCCTCCTCCATGCCTATGTCCAGCAGTGCTCCCCGCACAGACCATTTTACAAACAATAACATATCCAACCGACTGATAGAAACTACTGTGAAAAATAAAAAAAAGCGTTTACCTTTTTTCTTTTTACATATATTAATAAATACACACACTTATTTCAATGAAAATAATAGGCAGCGAAAACTTAGTAGAGATACCAACGGACTGCCATGCAGAATGAATAAACGATGCATAGATGAATAAACGATTTTGACTTTGACTTGACTTTGACTTTAATTATCGCTTGTCCCGTGCCTCAGAGAGCACGTTAAGCCGTCAATCCCGGCTGTCGTGAAGATCTTTGGCAGTCGTTATAGGGCGTCAGTACCTCTAAAATAAACTAACACTAGTCTAATTATTAAAATTAACCATGGAATATCGCTATCCCTTCGGGTCGCAGAGGTCAGTCGCTCCGTGGAAAAGCTAATATTCAGTCAAATCCGGTCAGACTAGAAAGCGAACCCCGGATTGAAACTGGGATAACGCTAGGAGGATGATTTCAGTGGAAATAATCAAACGCCTTTTAGTAATTTTCATCATCACGCCAAAAAATATATTCCAACAGCATGTTTCCATTTGTCCTAGCCCGCCCGCTGTTACCATAGCCCGAACGTGTCGAGCAATAACAAAAGACAATGTTCCGTCGATCACATCGGTAAAAAAATCGATAATCGAGTTATCGATGTTGCGACTTTGCGACGATCGGCGGCAGGGGTGCGATGCGATGCGGCCCCGGGGCACACCGGCGACAGATCGAACAGCCTCAACAACTTGTACCTTGTTTTACATAATCATTTTTGTGTCCCCTTCTTCCTACGTAGTTTATAAACAAGAAAGGGTCAATTTAATAAACTGGTTAAGATGGGCTTTATTAAGAAATAAGGGTGTTTGAAGAGCCATTTCCTTTCAAATTTCAAAAATATTGTCATATAAGTAAAATAATTTTGTAAAATGTCTCCCTCCTTACCTGTGTGGTCCAGTGAATAGCGTTTGCTTCTTCTAATCAGGAGGTCTCGAGTTCGATTCTCAGGTCGGGCAAAAAGTGTTATTTGGAGATTCTGAATTCTCAGTAGCAGCGTGAAGTCTGGCTAAGTGCCCCGTAACGGCAATAGACTAGGCCTCTATTATAAGGGACCTATAAATTCATAACGGCGAAATGTGAGTGTAATATTACACCTCTGCTTAACCCTACGAGGTTACGCGTGAGTCTATAAAAAATTTCGCCCGAAAACGACATGGAAAGCTCTTAGACATGCAGGTTTCCTCGCAATGTTTTACTTTACAATTTATTGAGCGCTGTGTCGAGCGACAGTTAACAAATTAATACGCACCTAACTTCTCAAAGTCAGCGGTTCGCGCCTTAAGTTTCTACTCGAGTCACTTTGCGAAGCGGTCTGTTAGTTCCTCCACTAGGCTATCACTGCCTTCCCTGGCGAGAGGGATGATGGCTGGCCCATGCGTCATACTCGTGAATGGGTGCTACTTGCGATGACTGGTCGATGTCGGTCTTACGGGCTGCTATTAAATTTTTATTATTTAACTGCATCATTTCCGTGGTTGGTGGTGGCATGGTTCTGAGCATTTTCATCAAGTACCTACTTAAATAAGTACCTACTTAATGTAAGTGGATGCTCCTGTTTCAACGTGTCTATTTTCGGGAGGCTAATTAAATGAACATCTAATTTTACTAAATTATGCTTGAGTATTATGTAGAGTAAATAGATACAAGTGACATAGAAGGTGTAACAGTTGCAGCACCTTACAAAATTGAAATGTTATGTATTATGCAAAACCTGGCGATGAAAAAGAGTGACCGTGAATTTTATTGCCCGTTCTTTCTCATGGTTCTACGCCCTTGCTTTGCGAATGTGGCAGTAAATGCAAATGTAGAAGCTTTAAGTAATTATTTTTTTAAATTTGACGTTCATAAGTGTCACTTTGTGATTTAAATGAATAAATGATTTTGACTTGACTTTGACTTTGACCCTCATCGCCATCATCATCGGTAGTTTTTTGTAGACCACTACTGGATATATACCACCACATTATAATTCATCAACTCACCAATCGTTCAGAAATCGGACGCCCGCAACCAAATAAATCAACTTATAATTAGTTAACGAGTAAATCCTCCACTAATGGCGGGCCTGACTGACAGAAATCCTTATTGAATCAGAACCTCAATGGTTGAGGACAGCTGTGTAATGGCCCGTCAATATTGACCACGACGACCCATGATGGAAACTGGCAGATCACTCAACCGTGATCAATAGATATCTGATGGAATTATACTATAAGTTGTCACTTAAAAATTGAAAGGGATAGCCATGCAATTGCATCCAAGGGGTAGGCAGAGGTGTAATATTACACCCACATTTCGCTATGTATTTTTGACTTCGAATTAAGTGCGTATTAAATGGTTATTTAATTCTTTGCGGAACAGTGAAGGAAAACATCGTGATCAAACCTGCATGTCTGAGAGTCCTCCATAATGTTTTTGAAAGTCGTGTGAATTCTGCCAATTTGTACTTGAATAGCGTATTGTATTTTGGCCTAGCCCTTCTCATAGCTATAAGGCCGCTAATTGTACCTAAAACGTAGTTCTAAGGCACTTTATTATAATTATTGTAGTTAAAATGTAATATAAAACCAATATATCATTTCCTTCCCGATTTTTTTTACATACAATATGAAAAATCAAGGCCTTTGCCCTAAAATCCTAGAATTCTTGTGTAATGGCGTGTCGAATATTGATGATTTGATGAAGACTGGCAGTTCACTCTGGCGTGATAAACAGATATCTGAGAGAATTATATTGAAAGTCGCACTTTTAAACTGAACTCACAAATTGAAGACAATCCTACTTTTTAAATCACATCAATCATTTTGAAGTTACAGTACCTAGTTTTACAAATTGTAAATCATTGTTGAAAGACAATGAGTAACTTAGAAATACTAAGTTATATATAGAACACATTCTCAAAATTTCATATTTCTAGCTTTAGTAAATAGATTGTCAGTCAGTCAGAGTAGGTAGAGATGTAATATTACACCCACATTTCACCATGAATGTTTAGGTCCCACGTAATTGGGGGCGAGCCTATTGCCATTACCGGGTACATCACCAGACTCCGTGCTGCTACTGAGAATTCGAAAAAACCCAGTAACACTTTTGCCCGACCTCAGGACAAGTATATTAGTATATATATAAGTATGATTGCACGGTTAGCGTAAACTATAATTACCTCGCCGCTTGGCACTACGTCGAGTGCTGTGGATTCAATTCCCTCACGAGATAAAACTTTGTGTGATCCATAAATGGTTGTTACGAGTCAGGGTATTCCTTGTATCCAATACTTCCACGTTTCTCAAATCTTCCACTATAGTATTTATTCCTTGTTATCTCCTAAAAAATTAAAAAAAGCCAGACATCTTACATCAGACTTGCATTCAATTAATTCCTTTCATCACACCAAAATCCACAAGACTCAATGTATTAGTAACTTAAACCCTCTCAATCAAAGAGACAACATACCCAGGTACTTCCAAGCCAGCACGACGATTAGCCATACATACAACAGTAAAGTAATGAAAACGCCCACATACGACTAGAGCATGTCAGATAACCGGCCCTTTGTACATTCGGTGGTACAGACAGCAACAAATCTCGCTGCATACTTCAAAATCATTTCTGAGATTTTTATGAATAATTTCTTGTATGTTCACTTTATCCCATTATCTGGGGTTGGTTCTCCTTGTCTGTCTTCTCCATTTTGCTCGATCTTGAGCGTTGATAGCATCCACATTCATATGAATGTTGATTTTATGAGAAAATGACATCCTCTAGGTCTTTTTGGGCTGATGAGAGCCAGGTGGCAGGAGGTCTTCCACGTCGTCGCGTCGTTGTCGGTAGATTAAGGGCCACTCGTACCATGTGGTCTTCAGGGATGATTATTATTATTTATAAATATGTCGCCTGTAACATCACCTGTCCTAAACTCTAACATTTATTTTTCATTCAAAAATATTCTTTCGGTATAATCCATATACAAGTAAAATATGAGAAACTTTGCAAAGCGGACTGTATTTCGCGTAAATGTGCTATGGTTCGTTACAAAAATATAAACTCCGACAATCCAGCGCGCGCGCCCTCCAAAAAGTGTGTGTCTTGCTGTTTCTGTCAATTCTGTCCATCACTGCATCCGCGCGTGCGCCGGCGCCCGCGCGGCATGGCGCCCAGGAGGCGCTGGAGAGGGGGGGGCTAGTGCTGTTCCGCAGTGTGTCATAGGCACCTTCCTTAACGGAATTTAAGGGTGCCTACATCGTAAAATGAACAGCTGCGCAAATTTAATGATAGTTAGCGGTCTGCGATGATTATGTCAGTCAGAACAGGAGAAATTGTACAGTGTGGCGCAAATGACCCTATAGAAATTCCTTATAATTATTATTTTTGTGACATCTCCTGACACTCTCATATTGAAAATTTTGTAGTAATCAAATGTAAAATTCACTAAAAATAGTCACGTGGAATAATCGCGTCATAAACTTAACCTGGAAGGATAATTTTTCTTCAAATTTGATTATGATGCGATGTGATGTGCCCGGTAACGGCAATGGGCTCGCCCCCTATTACGTAGGACCTAAAAATTCATGGCGAAATGTGGGTGCGCAATATTTACACCTCTGCCTACCCCTTCGGGGATACAGGCGTGAGTCTATAAATAAATAAATAAAAATTTGATTATGAGTGACGAAGCGCATTTCCATTACTCGGGCATGTCAATAAGCAGAATACTCGTTTCTGGGGCACTGAATATCCGCGCATTATTTAACAAACACCTTTACATCCACTAAAAGTAACTGTATGGTGTGGCGTCCAGACTTCTTTCTTTGGGGTTATTTGAAATTTCAGGTGTATGTGAACAAACCACAGACTCTCGTAGCTTTAAAAGAAAACAAACACCAAGAAATAAGAAATATATCGCAGGAAGTGCTACGGCTAGTTATGGAAAATGTCATAAATAGGGCTCAAATGTGCTTCAAATCTGGAGGTCAACATTTAATAGACATCATTTTTCAATCATAATGCAACTAAATTCCACGGCATATATACGAGTATATATATATATATATATATATATAATATACTTAAAAAACAAATTCTACTTTTCCAAGTTTAATTTTCCAAAGAATCAAAGTTGCTAGTAGCTGAACCAAATAGGGTCATTACTTTTGCGCCACCCGGTATGTATAATTATGATAATCGAACTCGTGTTATGTTGCTGACGTTACATGTATAATGTACAGTCCTGCCGAGTTTCAACAAGACGGAGGACTGTGACACGCAAAGCTTTGGTTGTTTCGCTCCAAGCTCAGTGCAGTCGTGTGACTGAAGTGTTGGATGTTCCTTCGGTAGAACTAAATTAGTGCTGGTTTGAGGTTTTCTTTGCAAGTGCGATATTGATCATGTTTGTTGGTACTGGTTGATGCTTGTGTTCACGTACACAAATGTTTGACCTGAGTGGGACTCGAACCCGTGACCATCGGCGTAGCGATAACGATAAAATAACCGAACGATATCTAATGAATTTTGTCCTAAGACAAGAACCGGGACCGACGGCTTTACCTGCCCTCCGAAGCACGGTAGCGCTCAGATGTAAATACCGCACACGGTCACCCATCCAAGTGGTGACCTGTGCAAGCGTTGGTGGACCTTTTCGACCTATTAGGAACGGCAAGCCAAGTTTTGCTATGCCTATTTTGGTATAAGATGACGGATGCGTGCAATGTCTCATATATAGAAGGTGTAACAGTTGCAGCACCTTACAAAATGTAAATTATGTGTATTATGCAAAACCTGGCGAAGAAAAAGAGTGACCGTGAGTTTTATTGCCCGTTCTTTCTCATGGTTCTACCTATTGCTTTGCGAACGTGGCAGTAAATGTAAATGTAGAGTCTTTAAGTAATTATTTTATAAATTTATTATTTTGACGTTCATAAGCGTCACTTTGTGACCCAAATGAATAAACGATTTTGAATTTGAATTTGAATTTGAATTTGAAAATTTGAATTTCTCGGCATATTAATTATACATTAGATAGTACCTAATCTATAAGGTCTACCAATAGACAGATACTCATTTAGAAGGCCATCAACTCTTCCAGAATCCGAAAACAATGTAACATTCCCAAATTGCCTAATACAACAAGTACACCTCTATTAACGTATTGTGTGTATAACAAATGCGAGAATAGCTCGAGGGTGATTCGCCAACACCTGCCAAGTGAAGCATAGCGGTAGCTCCGTCTCTGTCGCACGTTAGAACTACTCTAATTGCATTCCGGTAATTGCGGTGCTATCTGCCTAGTTCTGGTACACCTTAGAAATATGTTCAGAAGGAACACTGATATGGTACAATTTATTTTTAAAAAGTCACGCCTGTTTTCCCCGAAGTGGTAGGCAGAGGTCTAATGTTACACCAACATTTCGTCAATTAAATTTTAGGTGCCACGTAATAGGGGGCGAGCCTATTGCCGTTACCGGGCACATTGCCGGACTGTTGCTACTGAGTATTGGGAAAACTCAGTAACACTTTTGCCCGACCCGGGAATCCAACCCGGGTCCTCTTGATCTGCAGACACATACGCTATCCTAGCGTATGTGTAAAAAAATGTATTAGCATGATATAATTCTGCCTACGTGGTCCAGCGACCACGGAGGCAGAATTATATTATGCTAATACATTTTTTTTAATAGACTCAGACCTGTATCCCCGAAGGGGTAGGCAGAGGTGTAATATTACACCCACATTTCGCCATGAATTTTTAGGTCCCACGTAATAGGGGTGAGCCTATTGCCGTACCGGGCACATTACCAGACTTCGTGCTGCTACTGAGAATTTCCTAACGGAAAACCCAATAACACTTTGCCTGACCCGGAAACTTCGAACCCGAGACCTCCCAATCCCACGCGCACATTTATACCGCGAGACCAACGAGGCAGTCTCATGCCAATGAGACTGCCTCGTGAATTATAAATACGAAAGTGTGCTTGTTTGACTTTCTCCTGGTTGCAACGGAGTTATATGGTATGATTTTTTATTTGTGTGATATACGTTGTTCAGAGCTTGCCTAGACAAACTGGGAATTGTTTGCAGAGGGCAATGGAAGCTTGATTAGATTCATCCAGTTGTTCTAAGCAAGGCAAAAGTATCTGACATATGAGGCTGAGTTTCTCAGCGCTATGAATTAAACAAATCGATTAACTGGAAATCTTCTCTGGTGGCCTGGAGGCAACCTATACAATTACACTCACTAATTTGGCCAAAATGGTGGTGAAATATCTATAGTTAGGCTATATATAGGATAGTTTAGGCTACAAATGCGGCGTCTTCAAGACACGCAGCACGAGGTTGCAGAAATTCACAATTTACAGTTTTACAAATGTCAATGTTCAACTCAACTTTTGCCGGGAAATCAAAGGCGGCAGTTTCAAGGTTTTACTCAAGTTAATTCAATTATACAAACTAAATTCGCGAAGCTAGTTTTTACCAAGTGCTTGCAAAAGGCGATATTTTACGAGACGACAAATTAATTTTTCAAAGCAAAAGAAAATAATGATTTGTCAATTCATAGTGTGACCAGAGTAAAAAATTACAATAGACAACAAAAAATGTTACTAAACTGATTTACTCGACTAATTACTATAGGAATACTTATATCTATTTATAACATATATGATACACATTTACTGGAGATGCATATTACGCGGATATATAGATGTATTACTTTACGCGCAATTGGCCTTTGTAAATAACCTTACTTTTACTGAGACAATGTCAGTGAGTGTTCATAAAGTGGTTAGGCTCGTCCACGACATTCGAACTCCTATTTATTCGAAAACACTCAAGAGGTTAACCCGATTAACATGAACTAAATTATTATGCTTTACATTTAATATGCGTAAACAGTATCAATAATTACAAATGAGCACATCAATTTCACAGCTAAACCAAGCATAACACTGTCCGTCAACCAAAATATAAATTGAATTTACATTAGCGCACCAACAAAATGTGATTATTATTTTAATATGTAAACTATTCTAACTAGGGCGCGACTGCTGAATACGTCATGAGTTGTGGTAAATATAGAAGAGTGTGCACGGGTAGTATGCGTTAGTCAATATGTATCGCCTGTTCAATTATGAAATAAATGCTGTTCAGAATCATATTACAGTTTTTAAAACACTATCTGAATAACAAGATATTTTGTGAGTAATATTGATAAAGTGATTGCTATAGATTTATGCAAATTTAACGTAAATGTTATCTAACAAATTGCAATAGTCTTAACTTGTTTCAAGATTCATCATCAGCCTTTAACAGTCCACTGCAGGACTAAGCCTCTCATTTGAAAGGAGGAATTGGCCTACTATACCACGCTGGCCAGACGGGTTGGTATAGGGTTTGTATCAAGTTTTCCTTCTCTAACAATGCTGTTCTCTGCATAATATGCTCCCTCAGTCGGCTCTTTACGACACCCATGGGATGATATGGGGTGGTGACAATACGTATTCTTAATCCGGCACCACTCGCACAGTTTCAAGATTATAAGGCTCAAAATAATTTAACTCATCATTATACAGCCTTGCCCAGCCCACTGTTGGACATAGGTTTCTCCTAATTTAAGTCACAATACCATTGTGAGTTATTAGGAGGTTTTGGCCACCACCACGTTGGCCGGATAGTTTAGTAGAGACTTTGATGTCGATATTAAGAGACATTATTGGCTTTGTGTATTTGTCTAAGTCGCCCCTTATAACACTCACGGAATGTATTAGGCCACTGATTCTTTGTATTATTATTCCTTCACTACACAGATACATACATACATAGACTCACGCCTGTTTCCCGGAGGGATAGGCAGAGACTACGGAACGCCATTTGCAACGATCCCGACATACCTCTCTTGCTTCGTTCACTCCCATCAAGTTTCTCATGCATGCTCTCTTGTTTAGGGTACTTCTGACCTGTCTTTTTTTAGGATGTCTCCAATCTGGTCAGAGAACGTCCGCCTAGGTCTTCGTCCCTTCGTCCTGTCCCATTCACACTTGCCTTGTATACAAATACACACAGATAATGTTAATTTATACGAATGCGACTTTAAAAAAGCAGAGGTGCACGCCATGGGTTAAAACCCGTTAGTGTCTGCACGACAGTCTGATGGTATCTCCCCTAAGCTATCGCTACCCGTACAAAGTTATACTTCTTTCATACAACTGCACGGTGTACTCGTTGGCAGATAACACAGTTCTTGTCTGAGAGGCCTAGATGTATTACATCGTTGCTACTACATCTATATTTTTCTTTTGACATATTTTGTTTTAATTTGTATTGTTTTTATTTTTCTGTTTTTATTCAATTTATATTTTTATTTAATTTTTATTTACTGTGAATTTTAATAGTTCTCGAATTTAATTCATTCTTTGATCTAATTTTATTTTTTTTCTAATTTAATTTTAATTTATGTTATTCTCTAATTTAATTTTAATTAAAGTTATTGTAATTATTTTTTTTATTTACATTCTTAAATTCTCAAATTATAATTGTGCGTGCAGTGCTTTTCTATAAGTAATGAGGAAATATGTAATCCGCCAGTTTGTGGCGACAGCCATCTTGGATTTTTCTTAGTGAGCCCTATTCTAACAATCAAGCCCCTTCATTCGATACCCATATTGAGGTATTTGTGGAAAGTATGGAAACCGCCATTTTGCGGCGTCAGCCATCTTGGATTTTCCATAAAACAATTTTTTTTTTAGTTATTTTTATTTTCAAGTTTTTAGTTTTGTTGTTAGTTAATACTTCTCATTCTTTAGATTTAACTTCGCAATGCTGTCTCAAATGAAATGTAACAGTGTACTCATTGTTGAAGAGCCTTAAATAAATAAATTTCGCTTATCTCTACCTGAATCTACTCAGACAGGTGCTAACTTATGTATTTTCCTGTCCAAGTCAAATGTACTATCTATTTGGTTTCATAATTTTAATAAAGTGTCGACGTATCGTCGCTGGTAAATTGTGCCTGAAAACAATAATGGTTATTATTGTTTTACTTTACTTTTAAAACAGCCATTCACAGCTTCTACTACCCATCTGCAAATTGTAACACAACGTGATCTATTGGCATCGAGAGTAGTGAGCTGTGCTTGACCGTCTTCTTTAGTTTCCGGCATATGCCCTAAGTACCCTTTGTCATGTAGGCTATCCATGCAATCCCGAAAACCACGATCTAAAATGAAAACATCATTTTCTTTGTAAAAGTTATTGAATTCTGGGTTATTTAATAGATCTCGCATTATAGCAGCGTCATTTGTGGTTGCACTATATGGTCCGCATACATCTATAATATATCCATCACAAGCACACATGATAAATGGCTTCACCAAATTCCTATATTTGTGTAGGGAATATGTATCTTTTTGAAATAAATAATTACTACTTTTTTGTGTATATATGTATGTTGCATCGGCTATGGTAATTGCTGGTTTTTGTTCAACGGGTGATTCAGGCTCACCAAATATATTATCAGCTATATATGAGTTTCTCGCCACCACTAGCTCCCTTCTTAAATGATTAAAACCTAAAAATTGAGGTACATAATCATTAATTAATATGTCCCTGGCCATAGACATTAACGTTTCCAGAGTCCTTCTGGGAACCTGAAATAGGCAAGATAACCTATCACCGGAATCACCGGTTCTTAATTTGCACAGTAGTGCAGTTAAAGCAAAACTACCCCGATGCATATCCCTGAGCCTAGGTGTTGCTTGCAGTATTTCTTGATGCTGTTGTTTGGTAATACCAATGAAATACTCCACTTGGTTGTCTGGGTGGTTTTCTATATTTTCATAATTAATGTTATTCAGGCCTTCCATTAAAATAAATATGATTTCTTCAATCTGTGTTGCACTGAAATTATTCAGGCTATACTCCGCAGAGTACAAATCTGCAATCAATTGTGGCGCCCGCAAATGGTGTTCACAAATGCGTGCACCTCTCGGTATATAATATTGGAATTGCACCAATGTGTGACGTCGCATTTCTTCAGGTACTCTGTGACGTTCAGAGCCCATACACTCCTGAAAAATGCAGTGTCTTGCTGTCTCAGCTGCTCTTCTTACATTTGGAAGAGAGATGTATCGAGACCTCTGAAATCTTTCGTCGGCTTGTTGGAAGCTCACTTGCACCTCTCGCCAGCATGCACCACAAACTTGATTCATGGATGATAGCTGTAAAGATTTATTCATTGAGATTTGGCAATAATAAAAAATTAAAGCTTGCAAAAAGGATCTATTTGGATAAAAAGCTATAATATTGTACCTGCTGATGCTCCAGTAAGCGAGCAATATGTTCTGGACTGTTCTCTCCACCAGACGGAACTGTAGACGTCACATTCTGTCCACAAACACCACACATTATGTGAAGGTCATCACCATAATCTGGTGGTAGTGGTTGGACATCTGCCGGTGGGGGTTGATCATCTGCCGGTGTTGGTTGGACATCTTCCGGTACTGGTTGGATCTCAGGTGGTGGTGAAACATGTCTTAAAGCAGTCCTTTGAGCTCTGCGCCAACATGGTATACATGTGTCAGCCTCTGAAGACAGCTAAAAAAAGTAAATTTTTAAAAATATATACTTAAAATAAAACTGAGGAATTGTTTGTTTGAATGTACTAATGTTGGGATGTACAGTGCAATTGAAAATAGCTTGTTATATCAGAAAGGTTAATTTTAGTGGAAGG
Source organism: Euclidia mi (assembly GCA_944739405.2). NCBI lineage: Eukaryota > Metazoa > Arthropoda > Insecta > Lepidoptera > Erebidae > Euclidia > Euclidia mi. The sequence continues at coordinate 1,583,405 of OX123205.2, read as the reverse complement.
TTACAGGCTAAAGGACATTGCATTATGACCTACAAGGCAGTGCAAAAATTGCTTCATGCATGAGTGGCATGACATAACTATTTAATTACAAAATAATAATGAAAGACTAGAACTTATTTAATCACTTACACCTTTAGGATAATAAAATATGTTACACAATTTATAGAAATAATATATGATTACAGAAAATGATACAACATAATATACTGTAACCTAAGAGATTTAATTGGTTGTAGGAACTAATAAAACAGTTAATCATAAATAACATTATTACCTGCCGTGGTTGGATCCAGCCAGAAATAACATTTAGCAGCCTTTGGTCCTCTTCAGGTGAAATCCTATGTCTGTTTATTCTGGACAAGGAACGCCCACATACTGTACAGACACATTGATGTCCTACTCGCCGTCTTGGAATAGCTTCAGACACAGAGTGAGTAGCTAATTGCCAACAGGCATGGCAAATGCAGTCTGAAGGTGTTATCTGGAAACAATTAGGTGATGTTGTACATGCTGATGTGTGGACAAAACAAACACTTATTTTGTAAGCTACAAGGGAAGCCAATACGCTACAGACTCTGTAGCAAATAGGTACTTGTAACAGTGGCATCACTTCAACTGTAGGAATTCTATTACTTTACATTCATGATAACTATCCATCATCATCATCAGCCTTTAATAGTCCACTGCTGAACTAGGCCTCTCCTTTGAAAGAAGGAATTGGCCTACTGTACCACGCTGGCCAAGCGGGTTGGTATAGGGTTTGTATCAAGTTTTCCTTCTCTTACAGTGCTGTTCTCTGCATAATATGCTCCCTCTGTCGGCTCTTACGACACCCATGGGATGATATGGGGTGGTGACAATTCGTATTCTTAATCCGTCACCACACGGACACGTCGATAACTATCCATGTAAGTATAAAACTGGGAAGATGTGATGATTACAAAATAATAAACTAATTAGTACTACTTACATCTCTAGGATATGTCCACAGTCGAATCGTGTTGACCAGGGCTTCACCCTCGTCTGCGAAGTTGTGCCGCCTGAGGCGAGACAGGCGTACGTTGCAATTTATGCACTGCAGACTAGACATGTTGTCACAGTGTCAAGAAAATGCAGCACAAAATGAACTTACAAGCGTCCTTTCGCGAAATAATACACTAACACTATCAATGCCGTGATCGGAGGAACCGGAGCTCAACTCAACGTATCGACGGATAGATAAAAGTTAGCAGAAACGCTTAGATGTAGCATAAGGTAGGGTCGCCTAAGATCGGACGCTTTTTCTATGAATTAGGAGCAAGTTGCAAACAATTTTTTTTCTCATTTCTAAATGTTATTTTCTCAGTGGACTTGGATGTAAATTATTAACGATAAAGTATACTACGGACATCTTTTTTTTATTTTCGTAAACACTACGGGTAAGAAACGCCGTCAAAGTGACATAACATTTTATCTGATTGTCGTTCAAAAAAATTCAATGAAGCCAAAGTTCGGACTATTGTCTAATTTCAACTCTGTAGCTATGGCATTAGAATGCATAATAGAGAAATATCCGGCCTTTAGTTGACAATACTTTAAAACAAATCGATTTGAAATTTGCACGATTTACACTGAGAAAATTCATTTAAAAAATTTTGTTATTTTTTTAGTCCGATCTTCCCTCCTACGGCCAATAAAAGCGTGACTGAGTTTGTCAAACTTTATCGACTCTGCAGAAAGGGTACTTTAGGATAGTTAGGTAAGATCGGATGTGTAGTGAAGCCAAGTAATATAACTATCATTATTTTTTTAGAAGATTTTTTGATCATTAACTAAAAAAAATTGTATTAGTAAACTGAATCAATAAATTTTTATTGTACTCTTACTTTCCCGTATATACCAATGTACTCTGTGTCTTACTCTTAACCTAATACAGTCATATAATTTGTTACAGTCTTATGTTTGATTAGCATGTAATGTACTTATTCTATGGCATAGACAGTCTTCTTCTTATTAAAAGTCTCTTCATGCTAGCATCATATCAGAATTTTAAATACCCACTTTTTTGGTAGTATCTTAAAGTTAAATTAGAATCTTTTACTTTCTTTACAGCTTCTTCCAAGTCATTTTTATTATAGGTGGTCGTTTGAAGTGAATGTCTTTGGTATTTCATAGGCATGATCAATCTATAGACATATTCACCAGTCAAATTACTCTACTGGATTAAAATACCGACTATACCAGTACTACTATATTAAATGTAGATTTGTTAAGTACATACATACATAGACTCACGCCTGTTTCCCGGAGGGGTAGGCAGAGACTACGGAGTGCCATTTGCAACGATCTTGACATATCTCTCTTGCTTCATTCACTCCCATTAGATTCCTCATGCATGCTCTTCTGTTCAGGGTGCTTCTAACCTGTCCTGTTTTTAGGATGTCTCCAATCTGGTTAGAGAACGTCCGCCTAGGTCTTCCCCTTCGTCCTGTCCCTTCCACACTTGCCTTATATATCTGCTTGGTCAGTCTTTCGTCATCCATCCGCTCCACGTGTCCAAACCATCTTAGCATACCTTTCTCGATGCTTGTCACTACATCTTCTTTTACCCCACAACACTCTCTTATAACACAATTCTTTACTCTGTCAGTCAAAGAAACACCACACATACTTCGCAGTGCTCTCATTTCTACAGCATTTATTCTACTTTCATGACTCTTCTGCCATACCCAACTATCACTACCATACATAAGAGTAGGTACTAACACCCCTCTATGGACAGCCAAACGTGTCTTTTTGGACACGTTTTGGCTATTCATAAACGCCTTCAGAGCTCCATTCACTCTATTACCTGCATTAACTCTTCTTTCAATATCTTCTACATTCTTACCATCTCTTGTAAACAGCGTACCTAAATATACAAACTCATTCACTTGCTCCACTCGCTGTCCATCGATCATAACATTACAAGCCGTAACGCATTCCTCCTTTTCAAAAACCATAACTTTCGTTTTACTTACATTTACTTTCATTCCCTTCCTCTCTAACGCACCATGCATGATTGTTACTATCTCCTGCAACTCCTCCGCTGAAGACGCAAGTAACTCATTCATCCTTAATCCACAGTCACTATTTTTCAAATCTTGCAAACAACTGTCCATGAAGAGGTTGAACAGCCACGGCGACGCTACACATCCCTGTCTAACACCTGTTTCGATGGTAAACCAATCCGTGTACGACCCATTTATCCTCACACAAGCTCTAGAATCTTCATAAAGGGATTTCAGAGCTCGTATGAGGCTGCTGTTCACCCCATACATCGACAGTACCGACCACATTTCATTCCTCACCACTTTATCGTAAGCCTTTTCCAAATCCACGAATGAGCAATAGACCTTTTGACCTTTGGCCAAGATTTTTTCGGCTACGCACCGCAAGGAAAAGACTTGATCCGTGCACCCCATACCCTTTCGAAATCTTGCTTGTACATCCCATATTTTCTTTTCGGTTACTTCCATAACTCTTTCAATCAGTACCTTCGCATACAATTTGCCAACAATGCTGAGAAGGCTAATGTCTCTATAGTTCTTGCAGTCTTGTTGCGAGCCTTTTCCCTTATAAAGAGGCACAACCACTGCTGTGGTCTAGTCATCAGGTACTCGGCCGGTGCTCCAGCACAAGTTAAATAAGCGCTGCAGCTGACCAACTATGATGCCCTGTCCAGCTTTCAGCATTTCAACTGTAATCCTATCATATCCTGCAGCCTTACCTAATTTCATACTTCCCAACGCCTTCACAATCTCATCCACACCAATATCGCTTTCATCATTGCTATTATTACTATTAATTTCGTCGATCGATGTCTCTATCGCCGTTCTTACATATAGACCTTCAAAATACTCCTTCCATCTCTTCAGCACGCATGATTCACCATTCAGTATCTTTCCATTCTTGTCTCTGATTGCTGTGTATTCTGAGGATTGAGTTCTTCCTCGAACTGCACGAACGGATTTCCAGAAAATCTTTATGTTTCTCCGGAAATCTTCAGATAGTCTGCTATCAAACTCATCTTTCTATTCCTCTTTTTTCCTTTTAACAATTTCTTTCACAATTCTTTTTGACCTAACAAACTCCTTTCTTGCTTCATCTATGTCATCACTCGTTGCCTTTCCCATTCTTTCATTTGCTTTGGCAGCCAACCAATCTAACCAAGCTTTCTTCTTCTCTGACACTGCTGATTGTACATCCTTGTCCCACCTTGTATTTTTAACCTTTCGTACTTTCCGTCTCTTGATCACACCACATACTTCAGACGCTACACATACTATCTCTTCTTTAAAATATTGCTATAATTCTTCCATATCATTCATGCCATCGAACCTCTCAAATCTTGCTATCAATCTTCGCTTATACTCATCTTTCACATCTTTTTCTTGCAGATTTTCTACTTTTATTATTTCTAGGACCCTATTTTCATAATGTTCTCGGTGTCGCCATCCTTTAAAGAGTCCACTTATCCGGCTCATCACCAAGAAGTGGTCTGTGTGGATGCCGATCCCTCGATACACCCTTGTATCTAACACATTCTTTCTCAAACGTTCATCTACAATTACAAAATCAATCATACTTCTTCTAACATTCTTAGCCTCACGCGTATACATGTGTATCCTTTTGTGATCAAACATGGTGTTTGTCACACAAAGGCTCCACTCTAAACAAACCTCAAGCAAAACTTTTCCATTTTCATTCACACTCTCATCACCAAATCCACCTAAAACCCTTTCAAATCCATCTCGTTTTACTCCCACCCATCCATTGAAATCACCTAACAAGATCAATCTTTCGTTATCCTTACATTTCCTCAAAATCGCTCTTAAGTTCTCCCAAAATTCCTGCCTTTCGTCTTGTTCTTGCTGTGACATACCCGCTACTATATTGACCGGGGCGTAAACCCCTACAATAAAGAGACGAGTAAGTCCTACTTTCATTCTCATCCACAATAGTCTAGCATTTACACATTCATATTCCTTAACGCACTCATTCATTCGCGCAGACAGTATTAAACCAACTCCCTTGCAGGCTCTGGTGGTACTGTCTACCCCAGACCAATAAGCCGTGTAGCTGTCATGCTTGGTGGGTCCACAACCTTTCCTTTTTGTCTCATTCACACATAGAACATCAATCTTTCTATCATCCATCATCTGGCATACTTCATTCAATTTACCATCCATTCCTCCTCCAACATTTAATGTTGCAAACCGGCTTTCCGTAGGCCGCTTTTCGCCCTCGCGGGAAACAAGACATGATGGGTTGCGAACCGTGTCGCCGCCATTTGTTAAGTCACTGATGTTATTTTTGTTAAAATAACATCAGTGACATAACAGACCTCCGGTCTGGCCTTTGACCCCTCTGACAAATCAGGCGTCTTAAATTTAATAAATTATTAACAGGAATTGATAATTATGAATAAGATTGAGGACCATTGTATTTTTTTATTAATCCCAAGATCGGGTTTTTTTGTCCGATGTTAGGCAACAGGAGGTAAATCCGGATCTACGCCTACAGACATCTTAGGCCCAAACAAAGGATACAATTCTAGAGAGCATTTGCTAATTCCCCGCAAAAATCAACTTAGAAAGCAGTAAAATGATGAAAACTTGCCAATATTTCACAACAAACTTTTGGAGGAAAGATCGGATCGTCAAAAATGTTACAAAATTGACACAGTTATTTCAAAGCACCAGTACATACGGCCTGCTCATCGCAGGCCGTACCGCGGTATAAAGGGAGGGGCTAAATTTAATGGCGCAGGCAAATATGTTGCTATTCATAAAAAATGTCGCTTTATTCGCAGTAAATTCTATGCTTCCGGTCTTATGTCACATCCGATCTTAGGCGACCCAACCTTACACCACAATCCAAAGCAATAGCAAAGACGCCATTGATGATCGCCGGTTTGTTTACGATTTTCTCGTTCCGTCAATAAAATGTTGCCATATCAATTTTTCTATCGATTTATATATACGATTTCGTCAGAATGTTTAGTTAATTCAATCCCGATTGGTGTAATACTTATTATTTATTTGGTCTTAGCTTTTGAATACGAGAATGACCCAAATGAATAACAATGATTAATTTAAATCGTTTTTTTAACAATTTCTGATTGATTACATGGCAAGTTTTTGTTACAAATACTGCGTTTTGTTATTAACATTTGCAAGTTTAGTTACTGCAACTGTAACAATTATTCAAACTAGATTTTCATACTTTTGCAAAGTTCTAAAAATATTCTAATAACATGAAAATAGTTAGGTTGATTCACTTATTAAATGGTGCAAATCTCGACATCATCCATCATATATCACTATGGGTACCAAATCTGCCGTTCTCCTTTCCTTTCTGTTTCTATAACTTCACCTGAATCACCTGAAATAATTAAGTTTTACTTTCATTTTAATATTGTTCCTACTAAGCAGGTAGGTATACATATAAGTAAATTAACATGTTGTGTCCTTGTCATGATATTGTTTAGAAATACCATGTATGTATATATGTACAATCTAGAGTTCCTATGACATTTCATAAAAGCAATCTTGTAGTGTAGCTACTTCAGACGTCGGGGAATTATAACTAAGTGTAGTTGAGCAATAGCCGTAGTAACTTTCATAACAATACAGCATGCCATTGGTGGACTGTCACCACATAAATCAGCCGCACTTAAGTGGGATGCAGTACCTACTTAGCGAGATACGTAAGCGTAAGTATTAAATTAATCTGTGGCGTAAGTACCTACTAAACTTGTTACTGTGGAAACTGATTAATAGGTACCTACCTAAAATAAATATTTTTATTAGGTGAACTACAATAATGAAGTACTTCATTATTGTCGTTACAGTTAGGTACCTACTAATGAATCGGTGTAACCTCTTGTTTAGATGTTCAGTAGATTTAATAGGTTGTATTAGTAAAATCACTTGAATATGAAAAAATACCACTCGTCTTTGCAATTTAGGGCTTATTTTATGTTTTATAAAGTTAAGCACTTATTTCGATATGTACCTACACGAAATCTGGCAGAAAAAAAATGTTTCACCTAGGTCAGTAAAATAAAACCTAATAAGTAATCAACACGGAATGTAGGTAATACTTTCACGAATTCTAGGTACCTAGGCAAGGAAGGTTATCGCTGCGTCATAAGATTACAACATCTTCAATCAAGTCAACATTTTTATTGATAAATTATTATATAGAGTAATCGTAATAAGTTTATGTTATTTGACGAAGCTACTAGCTACACAAAATGACAGTCCATCTATCAAAATGACAACGGTCAACTTTCTCAACTATAGAAGTAAACTTGTAAACACACTAGGTAATTTGGCTTTAAATTTGGCAGATGTCTTGGTAAGTAAGTAAGTAAGTAGTGCTACTGGAACGAGAATGTGGTGAAATAAACACATGAAGTTACGGGTGCCTTCCAAAATTTGGTGCCTTTACAATCTTTACATTACATGGCGAGTAGCCTACTCGACAGTAGGTACTTATGGTTGGTGAAATAGGCCCAATTAATTAAAAGTATAGGTATTTGAGCTTAGGTACCTTTATTTCTGCAGGTATGCTAGTACATTTACTGCCGCCACTTAAATAATTTTTAGTGTCCGATATCAAAGTTCGGACTAAGTCCTGGATATAATAAATATTGGGGTTGATACCGAAAAAGGATAATTTTCTATATACCACGATACCACTCATTCTAAAATGGCGGGAAATTAAGTAACTAGGTACCTATTTGATTTTCATTCAATTCATTTATAAATATACTTATAGGTAAAAAAAATAGTTCGAATAACAATCTGATGCTATTTTATTTATTTTATTTTTATTTTATTATATATGCACACCAACAGTATAATTACATAAATCTGAAACACAGCTTTCTTAAATCTAAATTAGTTGTAACTACACATTTAACAGGCATGCATAGCTTTTAGGTAATAGTGTCTATTTACTACACAGGATTACATGCGTGCTATATTAAATGAAATTTATAAAAGGAACTATACAAACTAGAAGAAAAAAAAAAACATGAAATCTATTAAAATGAAATTAAACATATTACAAAAAAAAAAAACATAATATAAGTAACAAGACCTTACTGTAGCAGGAAATGCCTATATAGTCTAAGCTCCATAGCAAAGATGTCAATCGAACTGTTAGTTTTCACCACTCTCTCATTATATAAACGAGCCATACGCGTCAGAGGACTGTTATAACTACTATTTAAGGTGCACATAGGTGCTTCAAATAAACGCGGATGGCGCATGACGCGCTGGTTAATTTTGAATTTGAAATTTTGAATTAATGGGGCATCTATACAGCCTCTGATAATTTTATGAAGGATTAACAAGTCCGAAATGTCACGCCTTTCCTTTAAACTTCTCATTTCATAATGGAGTAACCTATCGTTATAAGCAGGAATTGACTTTCGAAGCCCATTTCTAACTGTTAAGTGTCTCACAAAACGAGCTTGAATTGATTCAATAGAATCACTGTACGTGGAATAAAAGGGTGACCATATGGTAGAGCAATATTCCAGTGTACACCTCACTAAGGCATTGTATAATAAAATGATGCTGTTGTTGTTGCGAAATGGCTTACACATACGAATCACAAAGCCAAGTGTTTTGCTAGCTTTAGATACTGTCCTATCAATATGATAGCGAAAAGTCAATGGTGTGTCAAAAATAACGCCCAGATCACGAATAACTGAGACCCTTTCCAGGCGAGCTCCATTTATTTCATAGTTAAAGATAGTGTATTTAACCTTTTTCGTAAATGTGATACATTGACATTTTTTAACATTGAGTGTCATTCCATTATCACAACACCATTGTTGGACAATATTTAAATCATCCTGGAGAGCCATGCAGTCACTTAGTGTGTCTACTCTGCGATATAACTTTAAATCGTCAGCATAAGCTAAACAGTTGCTTTTAATTAAGTCTAGGAGGTCATTAATAAAAACAAGGAATAATAATGGACCCAATTTTGATCCCTGCGGAACGCCCGAAGAGGGTATAAAAGGTTTTGATTCGTAGCCGGCTAATGCTACAAGTTGAGAACGATTTTGCAAATAGCTGTCAAACCACCGCAACAGACAACCGTGTATTCCAGCATCATTTAACTTTGCAGAAAGTATAAAATGATCCACGCGGTCAAAAGCTTTTGCAAAATCTGTGTATATAGCATCAACTTGACCCCTATCCTGTAACGCGTCAATAAGTTAGGTAGTGTATATCAACAAGTTGGAAAGAGTTGAGCGGTTGGACACGAAACCATGTTGCCGGGAACTTAAAGTGTGGCGAAGATGATAATAGACTTCTTTGTAAATTAGACCTTCAAACATTTTAGCAAATTGAGAAATTATGGATATCGGTCTATAATTGGTTACATCATTTAAATTACCAGATTTATGTGTTGGAATAATGTACGTAATATTCCATAAGTCAGGGAATAAACCACTTTTTAATGATTTGTTATAAATAGTATGTAACGGCATAATAAGTACTTCCATACAAAGACGGATGAAAATAGGTGGCAGTCCATCGGGGCCCGCACCTTTATTTAAGTTTAATTTTTCAATGCTTGCCTTTATGTCATTTTCAGAAATGTATATAGAGGAGAGAGAGTAACTAGCTGCAGTTCCTAGTCTAGGGGAATTACCTGACGACTGATTCGGAGCATATGTAGATGCAAAATACTCCGCAAACAGATTAGCGACACAATCACCGCCCTCACCCACCCTATCATAATAAAAAACTTGTTGGGGAACGCTTTTAAATGACTTTTTTGTTCTAGTATACCGCCAAAATGACTTAACATTGGTTTTTATTTCTTTTTCTATATTTGCTATATAAAGCTTAAAACAATTTTCTATGGCTATTCTAGATCTCTTCCGTAATGCATCAAACATATCATAATCTCTTGGATTCTTATACTTTTTGAATTTAATACGGTATTTGTGTTTTACTTTAAGCATTTTAATTAATGGAGGGGAAAACCATACAGGATAATTTGCTTTTTCTGGGTGTTGCTTTAGGAGTATGCTTTTCAATCGTTTCCCATAAAATGTTATAAAAATTTTGAACATAATCATTACAATCCAGACACTCATAGCTATCCCAATTGATTAGACGAAGATCTGCAATACACGCCTCGTAATCTGTTTTGTTAAAGTTATATTTTAACCGATCAATATTAGGGCGTAAATTAGTGATCATAGGTTTGTCAAAGACTATTTCTATCGGTGGATGATGGATGTCAGGTTTACTAAGGGGAGGTGCGTCGCTGACACTGACGCAAGCATTTTCGTCCACGAAAACTAGATCTAATATATGCTTATTCTCGTTGCTTATATCAATTACCTGAGTAAAACCGGTTACATTGAGAAAATCTCTTAGCAGTACGGACTTAGGGTCACAAACTCCCATAAATGAATTGTCTCTGTTCTGCCATTTGATATTAGGTAAATTAAAATCTCCTATTAATAATGTATTGCAATCAGTGTTTTGCAGATATGTGTCCTCAACCCTATCCAAAAAGTCCTTAAAAGTATCGCTCGGTATATAAGATGGTAGATAAACAAGACATAAATTTAAACAGGCACTTCCAAAACTAACAGACAGCCACAAATATTCAACAAATATTTTCCAATCATGTTTTCTAACAAAACGTAACTTATTACTAATAGCCACTAGAATGCCACCACCATGAGATTTAGAGTACAACTGCTTATAACCATGGCATCGATCTTTTCGCACAACAGTATATCTTTCATCGAAATACTCAGATGATAAAAACCATTCATCTAACCAGGTTTCAGTAAAGCAAATTATATCGTAGCTAGAATTGATTATTGACATATAAATATCATGTGACTTAGTCTTCATGCCTCTTACATTTTGATAAAAAATTGATAAATGCATAATTATTTATAAATACAATCAAAATATACATGACATAAATGAATTCAGACTAATATTACAATTTAAATAATTTTCTCTAAACACTGTTTATCTTTAATTAATATACTGCCGGAATTTTCATTTTTAGCAACATAAATTTTTCCATATCGAACCCAGACGAACTTGTAAGACTTATCTTTTGCTCAAAGCCGAGCAGCCGCATGTAAAGCTTTGTATGTAGGAGAGAGGTGCTCGGAGACATATACCGGTTGTTTATTGCCGCCGTAACCCAGTAGAGTTGTATTGAGCTTTTCATCCTTGTTTGCTTTATTATACCGGGTAATTGTAGAATATAGGTCGTCGCGGCATCTAGGACTGCGCAGTTTCACCACCACCGTACGAGGACGTGTCCTGTTATTATTGATGCTGGCCACCCTGGTGCATTTCAGAATATCGGAATCGCCGAGTTCACATGACACAACTCTAGACAATTGAGTTATAATGTTAGGGAGTATTTCGTTTTTATTTTCAGGCAGCCCATGCAGCTCTAAGTTTGCGTCACGTAAGTTTTGATCCATGATATTGACCTGATTTCTTAACTGATCTGTTGACTCCTGCAAAACAGCATTTTGTGACCGAAGATAGGCATTGTCTTCTTGAAGTTTTACGAAATCGGATTTTAAATCGTTGTATTGAGAAATATCGAAACATCCAGATGCCTTTAGGTCCTCAAATTGTTTCCTGATATCGTCAATTTCACTTCTTAATTCTCGAACAAGGTGTTTTACTTCGGTTCGCATTGTATTTCTAATTTCTTCTCGAATAATACGCCGAATGTCGCTTTCCTTCTCTTCGTCATCGGAATTAACACCGCCTTGGTTTGAAGTTTCTTTGTTTTGTTTGTCATTCAAACAGCTAGGACAATTCCAAGTCGAACGCGCAGCTTTACTGAGTCTTTTGTATTTAGTTGCAGTAATGTTTACGCACAAATGGTGATAGATATTATCGCAGTTAGAACAGGTTATTTGTTCAAGGTTTGGTACCTACGAGTCTTCCACATACATCACAGTTTGACATTGTAGTTTAATGTAATACAAATGCACCAATGTGGAAACAATTCCAAAAAGACAACGTTGTATGTAGCTAGGATTTGAACCATCAACTCGTTGAACGCGAAGCCGTAGCGCTACGCACCGCGCTACCAAGACTTAAGAGTTGGTCACGAAATAGGAGTTCGCTTTCAAATAATTTGCAAACGGTGGGACAGTAGGTAGATTGTTAAATATATCGTTTATCAGTTTATATTTGCTGCCAAAGTTTTTAAAGTTCACCACCACTATACACTTTTGTTTAATGATTTCACGCACAAAAACACGTATATTTGCGGAGTAAATTATGTACTTCTAATCAATTAATGTTTATGCGTCAAAATATTGAATTCACGAAACGGAATCTATACTTTTTACTATGATTTAGATTTTTTCTAACGGAGTAGAGTTTAACGTGACCGCACTAAAGTAATCCCGAGTGACATATGAATATGTAGCTGTCGATTATGTTTCCACAACAATTATCGAATTTTGCTGTCAACCTGCGTTATCGAAGCATATTGAATAGCATTGACTTACGATAAGTATCTAGTTATCGGGCGTTATGACATCACATTAGATTCGATATCTTTGACGTGATTTTAACATTCGAAACGATTGTTCTGAATAACAAACTGAAGCAATCGTACGATATGAAACCGAATCGTACGAAAACTGAGTTATCGTGACATTCTGAATCGACCTGCAGATTTGACAGGATAGTTAGCTAGTCATAGAGCGATTGCCATAGATCGCCGCAACCCTAAGAAACAGCGACATTCCTTGACTGAGACCAGAGTCAGTATATGCAAGAGTACCGACTCCCCATACGGACTGCCAAAAAAATTTAATTCTGCCGGGACTAACGGCACAACATCCTCTCTGCAGCACGGAAAATGATAATTAACAATTATTGACTTCGCGCATAATTAAATACCAAAAAGTCAGTGGTCCGCGCTGTGACTTTAAGCCCGATACTCTCTTCTTGGTGGTCTGCTTGTACCACCTAGTAGTTAATCATCGCTGTCACGTTTTTTATTGCGCATGCAGGACTGCGGGTGTTTAAGCTTTATTTTCTTTATATCCATATAAATCATGCAAACAGTAACAGTAAGATTCCTTAAATTACATTCTCCTTTATTAAACACTAAAGCCATATTCACCGTACAACAATAGTAGTACAATATCCTGTTACAATTGCTTTATTTGATTATGTAACCATACATTGCGCCGTCGGTACGAGACACCGAACATCCGGCTTGTAGCCACGCCGCATTGTATTACGATCATCGCCGAAATGTTGATTCATGTGATGTGTTGGAATTGGCGTATCAAACACGGTTATTTAGATGTGTATCATAATTGACGTATATCAGGTTAGGTTTCAATGCTGAGACGTATTGCAACTGATTGTGTTACAGGAAACTTGACCACATTTCTGGTGTCTGTCTAAATTGCTACCAGAACAGGCAGAGGTGTATTACACACGCACACTTTGCCAGTTATGTTTAGGTCCCAATGTAATAGAGGGCGAGCCTATTGGCATCTACCGGGTACATTATTAAGCGAGTGATAATTAAAATTTTAAATGCACACAAAGCTTCGAAAAGTCAGAGGTGTGTGTCCGGGGTAACTGGGGATCGAACCCGAGAGCATCGTCTCGGAAGTCCGTTACGTACACCACTAGGCTATCTCCGCTACCAGAACAAACCATTCATATTGCTAGAATCTTAAAGAAAGGCTTTATCAACACTAAATAGTATTTGTGTTTATATAGTCACGCCTGTATCCCCGTAGGAGCACCCTTTCGAGTTATGAATTTTAGGTCCCACGTAATAGGGGGCCAGCCTATTGTGGCTACTGGGCACATTGCAAAACTCTCTGCTGTTACTGAGAATTAGGCAAAACTCTGTAAGACCTTTTGCCCGATACGTCTGCTGATCGGTTCTGGGTTCAATTCCCGGGAATTGAACCCAGAACCGATCAGCAGACGTATACGCTATCCACTGGGACAGGCAGTCTAAAAAGTAATTTGTCTTTGAAAAATCCCTTAAAGATACTGATAAACTTGAACATTCACTTGTGATGAGCATTCTCGCGAATGTTACATTAAAGAAATAGTGTTGTCTCGTGTGGGTATCGAACCCAGAACACTCGGTGCAGTGTCAAGCGGCGAGGCGGTTGCTTAAACTACTACGCCAACGTGCACTCAAATATTTACCCATGCATCCTTACAAGCTACCAAGATTTTCCACAAAACTCGGCGCAGTCCCATACTGCGAAACAACCGCTTAAGCCAACACGCCATATGTTTAGTGATCTAGTTTATAAAAGTAATAGAATACAGAGCCAAATCATCACCGTTCTAGCGTTATCCCCGGATCCAGTATAACCAAATATGACCGAATATCAGCTTTTCCACAGAACGACGACGTCTGACATGGCATAGCAGTCTCAGTTTATTTGAGGATGCTGACTGCCCGTAACGACTGTCAAAAATCTTCGTGACATGGGCAAGCGATATTTATTAATTCAATATGCACATAACTCCCAAACAGTCAGTAGTGCAGCCGTGGATTCGAAACCCTCGGCATGGCAGTCTCTTAGTATCTCCATTAGGCTATCGCTGCATAATAAATTGGCGATTCAAAAATTATCCGCGCGCCTCTAGCGGCGAATTTGGAAGTTGTCCGGGTACGACAGCTTTTGACAGCTTTCAATACAACTTTGCTTCGAGGTTATCTAAGAATAAGGAATGAGTTTATAGTGGTAATTGTGGGATCCTGCCGTTTTGCCGAAAAGATTTTGACAAAATTTCATTACCCAAACAAATTTTAGCAAACTTTTTTTATACCATTGCAATACTTCGAATGATTTTAGTACGCATATTTTTATTTGGTCAAATTTTTACTTGGCAAAATATTACCAAGTATAATGTCAGTATGGCATTTGGTCTTTAATCAAATGATTTATTACAGTAAGCAATCTTCAGACAATAAACGTTTGGTGATATTAGTTTATTTATGGAAGTAGTTAGAGTAGGTTAATTATTAAAAAAATGGTCAGGTTAGGTTAGGTTATTTTTTGTCACATATATATATAAGTATATGATATCACAAGAATCAATAGCTCAGTTGTGATTATAATAATGATACAATGCCTCTTCAAGCATACAGGGATGTAAGAGAATAGAAACTAACGGACAGAAATATCGTCACACACTAGATTAAGGTAAGGTTAAGGTATAAATTCCTCTGTTTTACCGAAGTTTAGGCCGAAACCGAAACTTCGGTTAAAACAGAGGTATTTATACCTTACTAGACGATGCCTGCGGTTACACCCGCGTTATTTAAGGCTACTGCTCTGCTCCCGTCACACATATCGATATATCGATAAATGGGCTATCTATCTGGCTAAATGGAATGATTACATTAGAGGTAGTATGAAAGTGGCGCCCATTGATGAAAAGATAAAAGGGAGTCGATTGGCCTGGTATGGACATGTTATGCGGAGAGATGAGATGTATGTAGGTAAAAAAGTGATGAATATGCATGTAGAAGGACGAAAAGGGAGAGGACGGCCAAGGAAAAGATGGATGGACTGTGTGAGGATAGATATGAAAGAGAAAAGGGTAAATGATCGGATGACTGGTGACAGAGAAGTATGGAAGAGAAGGACATACTGCGCCGACCCCAAATAATTTGTGACCAGGGCAAGACAATGATTGATGAATTTTTCAAATCGGACCAGTAGTTCCTGAGATTAGCGCGTTCAACCAAACAAACAAACTCTTCAGCTTTATATATTAGTATAAGATATTAATCAAATATCGCGAATAAGAACCGTATAAATTAAATTATAATTATAATAGCCTAGTAGAGTTAGTAAGTCTGAGTGCTTTTCCAGAGTGGAAGCGCCCGCAAACGCAAATGCAATTCCCACCCAAGATAAATTAATGTGTGGTGAGCACGATTATTTGTTCTGTCTGTGTGTAATTATTTTTTTAATTTCTTTTTTTATTTATAGACTCATCCATACTTCGCCATAAAATTTTAGGTCCCACGTAATAGGGGGCGAGCCTATTGCTGTTACCGGGCACATCACCAGACTACGTGCTGCTACTGAGAATTCGGAAAAACTCAGTAACACTTTTGCCCGACCCGGGAATCAAACCCGGGACCTCCAATCAGCAGTCGCATACGCTATCCACTGGACCACGGAGCCAGACGGCGGAGGTATAATTTATCTATAATATATATGTTAGTATAAAACGATTTTAAACTTTCGTTATTTGTATACATCATACATGGATGCATGCTGATCAAAGGGAGAGGCTTTTGCCCAGCACTGGGACACTTTACTTGGCTAATAAAAAAATCAAAAAACATCATACAAAATAATTTAGTGGGTAAGACCCACTAAATCACGTATAATTAACTAATTTAAGGCATAAATACCTATTTGTTAACAACGTTGCTATCGTCTTGCACAGATCGTGGTCGCGGAGAGACTGATGCGGGTTTCGGCATCCGTGTATATAGAAAACCGCCACACACCGACAGGTATCGAAACGCAAACTTGCACCACCATCCGCGGCACTTGGATTCCGTTCTGATTTCGTTAGTGATCAGAGCAAATGACCTGTGTCATCCTGAACAGTTAAAAAGTGAGCTGTCACATGTTCTGGAGGTACTTAGGCGCAACGGATACAAGAAGAAGATACTCCGTCGGAAGAGGAACGATCGTAAACCTGAAGTAAGCATGTCATATTTTGCCATCAGTAGTTACAGATGTAGTTTTTGTAAATCAAACTTAGTATAGGTACGTATATGCTACACCATTTGTGTGTATTAACGACAATCTTAGCAGTTGATAGCTAATTAATCCTCGGCAGTAACAACAGATAGGTATAGATATCAGGCTTACATCAATCATTATAATTTAATGAATCCGCGGTAATCCCGGGATCATCGCTCTGTTGATAATGTCGGTACTACGTACATGCTTACGTTACACTATGGATTAGATAGATAAGGCGATCGGCAAGAACTGAACAGTAAAATCACATTTAAATACTTATAAACATCATTATAGTAGAGAACAATACTAATGCATATTTCTTGATAGAACGTATTTGATTTTAGGATAAATTTCACTTTGTACAATACAATAAATAAACTTACAATCACGAACACAAATAAAACCTACCGAAATAAAAATAGTATAGTCACATGCGGGCATCGGATCCATAAAACGATACGCTATAGAATTAACAATTTAAAGGACTACGCCATATCGATGCCATCGTCTTAGCTAGGTACTTTTTAATTACTAGGGGATGATAACCCACGAAACTACGTCGAAGAATAAACATATCACTAGATGCCTATTATTTCTAGATCCAATTTACGACGACATGATCTTCTAATTTCTTGTCCGTGTGGTGACAGATTGAAAGATGGATTGTCACCACCCCCTATCATCCCATGGGTGTCGTAAGAGCCGACAGAGGGACCATACTATGCAGAGAACGCAACTGTAAGAGAAGGAAAACTTGATACAAACCCTGTACCAACCCGTTTGGCCAGCGTGGTATAGTAGGCCAATTCCTCCTTTCAAAGGAGAGGCCTAGTCCGGCAGTGGACTATTAACTAATGATGATTTTCTAAATTTGCTTTTTATGTGATAAGAAGCAAAAGAGCAGACGGCTACCGCGATGGCAAGGATAACCGCCACCTATTGACAATATGGACCCCTGGAACACAGAAGAGTCACCAGTAGTTTCGGCTGTAGCGTGTCTGTCAGTCAGACAGTAACGCAAGGATTTTATATATTAAGACTAGAAAATGCACGCAAATTTTATTTCAACGTAGCCATATTGCTCGATTCCTCGGGAGTTTTGAGAAATCCCTTCTTAGTGCACCCCTACAATCTTCAAGGAAGGTATTCGCCGAATTTCAGCTGTTTTCGCCGAGTGGTTTTGTATCAGCTGTGCGTTGTTTATCAGACAGTCACATAACATAACATAACTTCACACCTTTTCTCCCCGAAGTGGTAGGCAGAGGTGTATTACACACCCACTTTTCGCCAGTTATGTTTCGTTCCCAATGTCATAAGCGAGCGGTAATCAACATTTGCAATTTAATACACATGTAACTTCGAATTCTTCGGATGTCCGTGTGGTGACGGATCAAGAATACGGAATGTCACCACCCCATATCATCCCATATGGGTGTCGTTAGAGCCGACAGAGGGAGCATATTATGCAGAGAACAGCACTGTAAGAGAAGGAAAACTTTATACAAACCCTATACCAACCCGTTTGGCCAGCGTGGTATAGTAGGCCAAGTCCTCCTTTCAAAGGATAGGCCTAGTCCTGCAGTGGACTGTTAAAGGCTGATGATTTCAACTTCGAAAAGTCAGAGGTGTGTGCCCGGGGTACCTGGGGAGCGAACCCGAGACCATCGTCTCGGCAGTCCCTTACGTACACCACTGGGCTATCGCCGCTTTCTCGTTTAATTTTTTTCCAAGACAAATTAATTTTTTGTGTAAATAAAAACTTCTTTCAAGAATCTATCAATATTAATGGTTTGTTCTTGTAAATTTCAAGTTTCCTGTATTACAAACAATCAATCAGTAACACAAAAAATATATATGCACAGATACAACTGCATTCTCATACAGGCTAAGACATATCATCAAAATCGAGCCAAACCGTTTGCTAAGACGTGCCATCAAACTCGCCAATCAGTTTGCACAATACCAATATCGAATGTAACAGCAAGACAGACCCCCGGGCGTTTCCTGAGAGTGCCAATCTGTAACGTATCCATCTATTGTCGGGGCTATCGACGGTGCGAGTTGACAGACGATGCACAAGTATTAATTAGTATCGGATACTCAAATTATAGTGATGTTTCAATACGTACTACTGGTGTAGGATAACATGTTAGAATTATATTTGACTGTAAAATCCTACTTCTACTACAAACTTGAAAGTTATTTAGGGAGGATGGTTGAATGATTGTTACTCTGTCGCGCAATTTATATAGTTATATATTTTCTAAAGGATTCTTATAAAACTGCAGCATCTCTTTCATATCCGCGACAGTCGAATTGAACGAACATATCGAAGCATAGAACCACACAGAGTTACGAAAATGTTCATGATCTAGTGAAAGCTCTAGTCGATAAAAAACTCGAAGCTAATTACTATCTTCTTGCTAGAATGCTCGCCAGAACGCTCGACCGAAAGCTCCTTAAAAGCTCACCTTTAATTTTCTGTAATGTAACATTCGCAAGAATTATAAAAAAAAATAAAAAATAACGAGTTAATGCTTAAGTTTAACAGCACCTTTTAGGGTCTAAAGAAATAAAATAAAAAGTACCTTAGTTTTGTTCCAAGACAAACTAATTTTTAGTGTTAGAACACAGAAGTGTTGCCGACCTGGATGGGAAAAGGAAAAGGAGAACCGGGATGAGGGAGAAGGAAAAAGGGATGGGTCGTCTGGCACTATAATATCTTCCAATCTATACATCATCATCATCATCATCAGCCCTTTATACTGTCCCACTGCTGGACACGAGCCTCTTCTCACTATGAGAAGGGTAAGGCCATAGTCCACCACGCTGGCCAAGTGCGGATTAGCAAACTTCACATGTCCTTCGAGAACATTATGGAGAACTCTCAGACATGCAGGTTTCGTCACGATGTTTTCCTTCACCGTTTAGCAAGCGATAATTAACAATTTAATACGCACTGAACTTCGAAAAGTCATTGGTGCGCGCCGCGGATTCGAACCCGAGACCTTATGCGTAGCTGTCCTTCGGTCTCCCTACTCGGCTATCGCTACTCTCATATCTATGATCTATACATACTTCAGAGAAAAACTCAATTAATTTGCACTCTACATCAACCACCAATAGGAATATTTTTACATCGCAGAACTAAAGTCAATAGTTACAAATGAAAACCGCACGACATTTGTAGCACAAACATCAAATCTAATTGTATCAGAATGTATTGGCAGACAATAGAACAAAGAGAACTTTAGAAAGTACGACACGGACACGACACGACTTAAGTACGAAGGAATATAATTTCAACTGACTTCGAAAAAAGTAGGAGGTAATCAATTCGGTTGTATTTTTGTATGCTTTCCTTTTGATCCCATTCAAGTATGAGAAATAAAATGTTGTGTTGTTTCACAGTTTTGGAGTCATTTTTTTATAACTTTAGCTGAAAATCATATACACCTATTTAGATATGATGTGTATATGTAATTTATGCCCAACAGTAGATCACAAAAGGCTGATGATGATTAAGCTGTGAACAGTTTTTCTTTAAGTTTTCGCCATTTAGAACAGTTTACACACACAATAATACTTACAGTTGTTAAGAGAGAGAAAAATGTATTATTAAAAGAAAAATAATGGTCGAATTGTGAATATCTTTGAATTCGGCTTAAAAGTTAAGTATTTTATAGGCCGATCTCGGTACTGACATTACAGCAAACCTATGGATGTATGGATGTTTGATATGCTTACACACGAAAACTACTGAACGAATTTGCAAAACCTTTGCATTAATACAGTTTATTCATGTGAATAGCACATGAAATCGCTTTTGTCCCAAAAACCGAAAGCCACAAGGACGAAGACGTTCCCGCTCAGTACGGATGTCCGACGAGACCAATTAGTTATCTCTCCCATCAGTCCGAGTGCTCACATTTGAGACTAGCTACTGAATATCATTTACAATGTTCTTTTAACTAAATGTGTACAACATTTTCTAATGGTTTTATCTGTAAATGACAGTATTAGTGCATTTGCTGTATAGTTTTCTGTGTTTTGTCTTATACATAGAAAATAATTTAGCGGGCGTTAATCGCGTTAAATTAAACTTATTATAGGTAGAAATACCGATATTTTTTCGACGTTTTGATTGTCTTGCACCGGTCGTGGTCGCGGAGTGACTCTGCTGATAAATACAAATCGCAAAAGTTTAAAATCGATTTTTGCTCTACTATTTTGATCTGTTGAACTATCTGTATTGTATAGTGTTTGATTTAAGTAACTCCATCACCCAACTTGTAATTAGATAGATAGATAATTAGATGTTATTTGATTGATACGAAATACGATTGACTTGATAATTAATTATTGATATTAGATATAGGGCTCGGCTGTAGATGTAGGGCTCGTGAATGATACAAATGTTAAGAGTGCACTGAATGTAGTGCTCTGTGGTTCGAGAATTATTGTGTATTAGTTGCAGTGTACATGTATAAAATGGCCTTACCACAATTTGCTCAGACAATAATATGAATTTATAGATAGCTAGCTGACCCGGCGAACTTTGCACCACCATATATGTGTATTATACATATAAACTAAGGCTAGAATCCACGACGCTGGCCAAGTGCGGGTTTGTAGACTTCACATGTCTTTCGAGAACTCTCAGACATGCAGGTTTCCTAACGATGTTCCTTCACCGATTAGCAAGCGATAATTAAAGATCTAACACGCACTAAACTTCAAAACGTCATTGGTGAGTGCCGTGGATTCTGCGTAAAAGTCAGTTGGTCTCTCCACAAGGCTAGCGCTGCAACATACGTATAAATAAGAAATATAAAGGGTGAGAGGATTACCATGACAGGCAATTCTCTACATCGCCGTCGATTGGGACCGTGCATAGAATGCTGGCAGCATTTCCGCGTTGTAAGGCAATGCTAGTCTTTGGTGACAAGTAAATACCAGGGTAACTGTTAGTCAATATCTTTGGAATATTCGCCCCCTATTACGTAGGAGCTGAAATTTCACTACCATGATAAAGTTGCTCACGTAGCCACGTAGCAGTCGTAGCATCGTAGCTCTCGTAGGGGTCTCTGCGTAGACTCTGCCACCAAAGTAAACAGAATTATTGTATCAATTCTCACAAATAAGGTCAGACAAGTACATACGTGATGTCTTTTAAAAACGAACTTTATACATTTAGTTTACAATATAATAGATCAAATAATGTTTTATACGATTTATTTTATTTTTTATTTTATTTTACTAACTTTATATACACACATAGCGTATAAAGGTGGACTTAATGCCTTAGGCATTTTCTGCCAGTCTACCTTAGAGTGGTGCAGAGATTGATGGTAGATCTTATTTCTGATACATTTAAACTT
Source organism: Euclidia mi (assembly GCA_944739405.2). Taxonomy (NCBI): domain Eukaryota; kingdom Metazoa; phylum Arthropoda; class Insecta; order Lepidoptera; family Erebidae; genus Euclidia; species Euclidia mi. The sequence continues at coordinate 1,561,193 of OX123205.2, read as the reverse complement.
GTGCTATTTTGCTGATATCTATGTAATAGATCTCAATCAAGTTTATTACTCTAAAACTTGCAACTAAAATAAATGCGTGCTATCATCTACGTAAACGAAATCATAAGCAAAATAAATATATAGTAATTAGACAAAGCGGCGACAGCCCAGTAGGTACGTAACGAACTGTCGAGACGATGGTCTGGGGTTCGATCGCCAGGTACCCCGGGCACAGACCTCTAACTTTCCAAAGTTATGTGTGCATGAAAATTGTTGAATATCGATAATTAACAATTTTTATGATCTCAAATCTCATGCCAATAGGCTCGCCCCGCTGGCGAAGTGTGGGTGTTTAGTACACCTCTGTCTACTTCTTTAGGGATAAAGTCGTGACGGGGGCATTCCGTGTGATGCTGAAAACAGTTAACATAACATGACTTCAAAGCACAACAAGAGATTGAACTTACACACACTCACTTTAAAGTGACAAAGTAATATTTCAGTACTCAAATGGCATAAAATGTAGGACTCTAAGTGACACAGCGCTGGCGTGTCGCGAGAATCAATAGTGATGTTCGACAGACGGCAGATACGAAATAAATATAAGCGGCGAGAGATGCGTAGTGAGGTGAGATGTTCGATAAAAAAATCGATAGTTTTATTTTTGTTCACTTTATCAATTTATCAAATAGCTTCGTAAAGTCCGTAGTGCGCGCCGTGGATTCGAACCAGATAGCCTCTGCATGGCAGTCTGTTGGTATATTTACTTGAAAAAATTGCGATTACCTTTTGAAGAGGGTTTAAACTCATTATACTGAAATGCGTTCAAGCTTGGGCAATTTGCACACATGCTAATAAATATTTATGTAACGAGCTTTAAATTGCGTACTTATCTTAATATATAAAATCCTTGCGTTACTGACTGACTGACAGACACGCTACAGCCGAAACTAATGGGTGCAGGAAGCTGAAATTTGGCATGTATGTTCCTTGGGGAACGTAGGGATGCACTAAGAAGGGATTTCCCGAAATTCCCACGGGATCGGCCAAAACGGGTAAATTTAAAAAAATGCAGGCGTAGCTGCTGGCGTCCTCTTGTTTTTAAATAAAGATTATATGTAATTTATTTGTCTTAATGTTTCGGCATGGGTTCTTCAATTTATATACGTTGACACGGGATGACTTTATATTTATTTATTGGTTCTCCAACAAAGAATACACATTACATGATAGATGAGATGTTTCACAATCTTGCTACCTCAGTAAGAAAGAAAGAGGTGTACTGAAAACAGCATATTACTATATTTGAATATTGTAATACTAGGCTACAAATAACTTTGCTCACCTCACTTTTAAATAAGATTGAATATCTCCCAACTCACTTTCCTTGAACAACGTGAACAGAAATAAAAGACTAACTTGTGAACTTTGTGAATAAAGTTTGTATTGGAAAATAAGTAATAAAATACGAAACAGAAGTGCTTATGATGGATAGGATTCTGTTGTTCAAATATAAGTTATTCTTTTGCTTACTTTATCTTTATTTAGCTTACAGTATCAACTTGGAACTGCGCCGTATAAGCAACAGTGGATTATAAATTCCTGATTTTGATTGGCATTAACTTGGTGGCATTCCGGAATTTCACGTGTGGAGACAGATAAATGGCAGAATTCGACGACCTGTCAGTATATTAAAGTGTATTTGATTATCGATAACAGCTTTAAGAGATCTTCATGATTCTCCTACCTTGAACTGTTGGTACTGCATCGCTCTCTGACCGAGTCATGATGGCCTCCTATTCGACTATAAGAAGTCTCTTACAGTGTGTTATTTTGTAGTGAAATTGTACACTGCATGGACGGGTATTTGGTGTAAAGAACGTAACGTTCTAACTTTCAGATTTGTTTGAAAAGGAAAATGTCATATCTATAATTAATTTAGTGTATCGATAACTCCCACATGCCACCATAGTCCATTCCTATCCCGTAACCCGTTTAGTGACACAGGTAGTGCGTGGCAGAGCGCTACGGAAATCAAACAATCGGCAGCGCGGCACATTTTATATCCCACTCACACCTACATAACATGTCGCACGTGCGAGCGAGACAGGGTACGAGCACGGGACTTGTAATAAACAATAATTGGTTGTCGCTCATTGAATAGATGTTAAACGTATTGTTCGTGTGTGATTAACTCAGAGGAACAGTGGAGTGATTGCTTTGACTTTTGTTATTGATACTTAATAGTCATCTATAACATCCGTCTTAGTTATCAAATATCTGGTTGTTATATTATTATACTCGGCTTAGTTTGTGATGAGATGACCGTGTTTGTCTTGTACAAGGATATTATAATTTTTAGACAGAAATAAATAAGTCATCATCATTGTGACCAACAGACTGTTTCAGAGGGTCTCGGGTTCAAATCCGCAGCGCGCATCACTGACTTCTAACTTTTCTCTTTTTAAAAAGACGACACCTATAATGGCTCACACAAAATTTTGTCTCATGTTGGAATCGAACCCACAACACTCTGCGTGGTATCGCCAACCGTACAGCCAGCATTTATGAAAACTATGTGTTTTAATTATGGAGCCTTTTAAGTAAAAGGCAACGATAGTCTAGTGGAGATACTAGCAGAATGCTACCTGAGACACGTTCAAACCCGCTGCACACATCTCTAACTGTGGGACTCACATTGTGCATGCCTTGTTAAATACCTACTCTGGTAAACAAGCACCCTTAAATGCCGTTGTTACTAATGAGTTGGTGGTCAATTATCCAAGCGCTGATAATTTAGTAGCTCAGTCCGTCAATAGTTCACTAATACGCAATAACGTATTACAGCCATACCAATGTGATTAATGATTCAAGCAGTGAATTGCAGCTCAATAGTAGTAAACTATGGGTATAGTTCATCCGTGAACAAGGGTGCCTGTGCCGAAATATCGGACACTCAAAATAAAGTTACGTTTTATATATCAGAAAAGTAATTTCAAAGTAAGATTGCCTCCGTGCTCCAGTGGATAGCGTATGCGACTGCTGATCGGAGGTCCCGGGTTCGATTCCCGGGTCGGGCAAAAGTGTTACGGGGTTTTTCCGAATTCTCAGTAGCAGAGTCTGATGATGTGCCCGGTGACGGCAATAGGCTCACCCCCTATTACGTGGGACCTAAAAATTCATGGTGAAAAGTGGGTGTTATATTAGGTACGCCTCTGCCTACCCCTTCGGGGTTACAGGCGTCAGTCTATAAATAAAAAAAATAAAATTTCAAAGTATTGTTGTTAAGTTCACAAAATATGGTCGTAATTGTCACTATCATTAATAAGCTAATCCAATGGTGAACTCAAAAACTACCTAACGAATTTTTGTTCGATTTTCACCTATTAATAATGAGGTTCCTAAGGAAGATTTAGGTATAATAAAGTTAAGTCGTATATACAAGGTGTAAAAAGACCCTCAACGAAAACTGAAATCATTTTAAGGTAGTACAGCCTTGCTGATTTCAGCATGAATGGGCCGGCTCGACCGGGGTAGTACTACCCTCTCACAGAAAATCGACGTAAAGTAACAGTACCTAAACTGTTGCATTTAGTTCGGTGAAAGAGAGTGCCGGAGGCCCTATCCCCTATTCCTTCTCCCTCATCCCACTCCTCATCCTATCCCTTTTCCCAACCCCAAGGGGCGGCAACACACTTGTGACTCCTATGGTGTTGCTCCATGGGCGGCGGTAATTGCTTACCACTAGGCAATCCGTCTGCTCGTTTGCCGCCTATAACCATTAAAAAAATACCCATATTGTACCAATCACTACGAACATTTTTTACTTCGGTACCATACTTGGGAAATTACTGGTTCAGGAGATATTGAGGCTCAAAGTTAGTATGGAATTTTTCAAATTAAGTACAAAATCGATGCATTTACCCCGCCAAAATCTTCTTTAGATGTCCTATGACCCCATGGATAGTAGGTATTTCGAGCATTGCACGCGCGCGCTTTTAAATGCGATTTAAAAAATGTGAAAACTTAAAAAAAAACATTCGTTTCCTAGGTATTATTTTCGGTTAGTATGACTTGGCATGATGTCCACAACGAGTAGACTTCGGCTTGGTGATGGGTCTTGTGACACCCTGTATATTATACTATGTTTTTATCAGCACCTTTCACTCTAGTGAGAATTTCACGATATACACGCGATTCCAATGCCAATCATTGACTTTACAATTTCACTTTTGACGAATAGATACCATTACTTGTATATTCTATACATATAAGATACCCATAATGGGTAGTAAAATAAATATCAATACCAATCAAGAGCCATGCAAATACACTTATCCAAAGTTCACCAAAAAGTTGAAATAAAAAAGCTCCCTAATCTTAAGTACATCTCAAGAAGTGAACTCGTTGAATACACACACTCGTGGTCTAATAACATTCGGCGATGGATAAAAAACTGTACAGTACAAACACTTTACTACTCACAAGTCTAAGGGGGAAGGAACATGGGGACGGTTATTTCGATTCTAGACTTTGTCCGTGGTTCCGCCCTCATTCGAGTCGGTTAACGCGGTAGTAATGGAAAGTTCTAGCAACGAACACAAAGAACCCTCAGGCTTACAACTTTTGAGATTTTAGTATGATTAATAGGGCCCCCCCCTATTAATCATACTAAAATCTCAAAAGTTTGTATTTTAGTATTGTGGAATTAATCAAATTAATCCCTGCCGCCTCTTTCCGCCATCGTTCTACGCGACAGCATTTCCATCCCCATCATTTAGATGGTTGGCAATCCACAACGGTGCGTTTCTCTAGAAACTTTCTGCCTCGCACCTTTAAACTGTGGAATGATCTGTCGCCTGCGGTTTTTCCGAACCAAAACGACCTTCAAACCTTCAAGAAAAGAGCGTATTCCTTTTTAAAAAGGCCGGCAACACACTTGTGACTCCTCTGGTGTTGCGGGTGTCCATGGGCGGCGGTAATCGCTTAACATCAGGCAATCCGTCTGCTCGTTTGCCCCTATTCCATAAAAAAAAACTCACAAAGTGTTGTCCTGTCGGAGATTGCATCTCAACTCTAAACGACAAGGCTGCTACATAAACCACTTCGCCATACTGGCATTCATAACACAGAACTAAATTATAATTTGGAAAAAATTCGGAACGTCGGCTCGTAATAAATTAAAATGTAGTTTCTAGATCATTCGGTTTAAATGTAATAACTAAGTGAAACCAATATTACGCGATAAAATCTCTAAACTGTAGTTTAATTTCCCATTATAATTTATACGAAAACTAGAGGACGCCAGCAGCTACGCCTGCATTTTTTTTTTAATTTACCCGTTTTGGCCGATCCCGTGGGAATTTCGGGAAAACCCTTCTTAGTGCACCCCTACGGTCACCAAGGAACATACATGCCAAATTTCAGCTTCCTACGCCCAATAGTTTCGCAGTGGCAACCTGGGATCTGCTTACTAGTCTAACCGGCTTTGACTTAATATAAACTTTTCCACGGAGCGCAACCCAAAGACTAGTGTCAGTATATTCAGAGATAGGCACTGACGCGCTATAACGACTGTCAAAGATCTTAATGACGGCCGGGACCTACTGCTTAGCGAGGCACGGGACAAACGATAATTAATAAATAATTTAATGCACGTAACTTCGAAAAGTCAGTGGTGCGCGCCGTGGTGCCCGCAGTCTGTTGGTATCTCCCACTAGGCTATCGCAGCATACGGCATTTAAATGATTCCTAGCATAGGATAAACCATTTTTATCTAATAAAGCAATGTTTGATGTTGCAATATTTGACGAGATCCCGAAAATTGCCAGTGCTTTCCAAAATTCCGTAAATAGTTTTGTTTTTCTGTTAAATACATTTTATATTACTTTTTTGCACCCTGTGTAGCTGTCAGAACACGGTGTAAAATATTTGATACATGCTAATGTAACACTGTTTTATCATTTATTATAACACATACATACAATCGAATTTTTCCCCGTCGGTGTAGACAGATACAGCAGAACGCCATTTGCTTCTGTAGTTACAAACCTTTCGCGCTTCATTCATTACTCTTTTCATACTTGCTCGCCGGTTTCAGTTGTTTCGTTCGAATTTATTACGATTTCGGTTTTAATCAACTTAGCCAATTTTCAGTAAATTTCGTCCCTGGAATACTGCCCATATACCTCTAAAAGAGTCACACCGACCCCGCAAATTGGTTTCCACCGTGAGACTAAAAAACCATTAAAAACATAAATGTATTTTTTTTGTAGCAACATATTTCTTACGAAATATAAAGTGTAGCAGTTAGAGACGACTAAACAAAATACGTGGAGCAAATAGAAACCTTGCGAAGAGACAAAAAACTTGTTACAAACCCTGAAACAACCCGTCTTAATCCGTCTATTGACTCACAATGACTTTAATTTAAATAGTCTGCTTCATAAAGATCAATACAGATTTACTAAAGATAGATCCACTACTGATGCGGGTGTTGCTCTCATAAAACAAGTTTATTATGCTTGGGAGTAACCTAAAAATGCTATCGGAGTATTCTGTGACCTGTCAAAAGCGTTTGATTGCGTTCATCACGACACGCTACTGCGTAAGCTACGGTGTACAGGAAACCACACTTAGTGTTGTAGAGTCGTACCTGTGGCAGAGATTTCAGTGTGTTGATGTAAATGGGACTACATTCTCTAAATTACCTATACAGTAAGGCGTTCCACAAGGTTCAATTCTAGGTCCTTTTATAGAAAAGGACCTAATAAAAAGGTAAGTCATTAATATATATATATACAAGGAATAGTCCTTGTATACACGCTGATTTTTTATTGGTTTAGAAAAAAGAAACCTCACGTCCGAAATAAAATCCTCTATTCATATTCAAAATCAAAATTCACCTAGCACCTAAAACAAAAAAGTTATAAAAGTCAGTAACTGCTGGAAATACGTAGTAAAACACGGTTGTTTATGAGTAGGTAGTGTTCGAGCGCCGCGCGGTTATGACCTCACCGCGCGCGCCGGGCGCCGCCGTCAGCTGTTATTTACCTACAGCAGTTGTAGGTTGTAGGTAGGTAGTTAGTGCGGACTGATAATGATACGTAATTTACTTAGAAAACACGATTTAGGTAATTACGATGCCAACAATTTTAAACACATTTGTTTTCTTATTTTGTTCCCTTTTTAAGAACCCCTGCCGCATCCTAGTGCTAAATCCTGTCTCACGAGGGACATTAAAAACCTAACAATAACGGACACAGCAGTCGAAACAACAATTTATGAATCACACAAAGTGTTGTGTCAAACATCGCTTATACCACTACGCCAACCATGAAGTGCAGTAATAAAGAATTAAAATAATAAACGTATGTAACTAAACAGCTATACCTATTCAATAATTTCTTGGCACATTACTTGGACTTAGAATTTCGTCGAAACAAGCTGTGGGTTTACGAAATCATGATGAACTAGTAGAAGAAAAACGATAAACTAAGAATTATTCGTTACGTTATTAGACATAGGTACCTACATTATCTTTTGAATAACTAGACAAAGATTTTAAAAATGGAAAAGTTTAGTACTTGCGTATTTCTATGGTATTTATAAGAATGTAATCACAGTAGGTATTCAAAAATGAATAAACCAAATACCTTTGCTGTTTGCTGCCTAGGTACTCGTACATCACAATCAATTTACACCTTTCACACATTGTCTTTTGTTAATGATAGCTAATTAGAAAAACACTAATTAATTACGATGCCGAATTTCTTGTTCAAACTGCATTGAACACGCTAAACTGACCGATGTTTATGAGGCGTTGCACTACAGCCAGGATTGTGTTTGGTGATGGCACTTAGGGTGAGTGAATACCTACCTCGCGTGCGCAACGATTCCAGGTGGTCTGGTTACGAATACATGCGCCTCGCCTCTTCCATATTTTCACCAGACATGTAATACACTCGCACCATAGACGCGAACTCAATATTGGAATATTCATAATGCCGATCCATTACGAAGCGCGCGCGACGTAACACGGGTACTGTGACGGGGTCGAACGTGACATGACTGTTGGAGTCACGACTGTGACGAGCGGCAAATTGCAACCGACCCCCGCCCCTACCCCTGTCGCCCCGCGTTGCTATGCAGTATGCGCGCACGCCGCGCGCCGGGGGCGGGGTCTGTACCTACAGTGCAGTGTTTATCTGTGTGTGTCGTATGTTTAATATCTATCTGTGTAGGTATGTGTGTGGCACGATCGAACATACATCGGCGCGCGCGATTTCTTTCATAACTACGAACTCTCGTACCAATAATTTATTATTTTTGTTACGATTTTTATAGCTTAGATTTCAAATTTTATTAGCTGGTTAGGTTCTGTTAACGATCAGTAATAAGATGGCTTTCGCTCCAAAATTAATTAAAAATCAGCGTGTATATATATTAATGACTTACCTTTTTATTTAAAAAACGTCTGTGATATCGTACTTTTTGCAGATGATACGTCACTTATTTTTAAAGTAGACAGGAATAGGAATCAATTTGATGATGTAAATAATGCACTTATACAGGTTACACAATGGTTTACAACAAACAACCTAGTAATTAAGTCTAAAAAAACTAAATGCGTTAAATTTGCTTTACCTAATGTTAGACAACTGGGACCTAATATTAGGATAGATAGGGAAGCACTTGACACAGTTGACTCGATAGTATTTCGAGGCATTACATTAGATAATAAGTTACAATGGGGTGCACATATAGCATGTCTTGCAGGTAAGCTCAGCTCTGCTGCGTATGCTGTCAGAAATGTTAGACAACTTACTGATGTCGACACAGCTCGTCTAGTTTATTTTAGCTATTTTCATAGTGTCATGCGTGGTACAGTAGGCCAAAACCTCCATACGGAGAGGCTTAAGTCCAGCAGTAGACTGCAAGACTTTTTTTTTCTGCCGAATAAATTGACTCCATGCTGCCTGATGTTAAGCAGTCAGTGAAGTCCCATAGTGATGGCCATCATCCCAACAGCCAGCATGGCATTATGGCATGATGGCCCTCACCTTGACGGCCTTGAGAAAAGCTTTTTCACGCCCCGCTTAAAGGACCCAGGATCATAAGTGGAGGGAAACACGTGGGCTGGTAAAAAGTTCCACATCTTAATGGTACGGCAGAGGTAAGAGGCGCCGAACCGTTTGGTGCGTGACGGTATCTGTTCTACCGTGTAAGAGTGGCACCACAACCTAGCACGTGTCGTTCGGAATAGGAAAGGAGAGGGTGGGATTAGTTGAAAGAGCTCTTCGGATCACTCACCGTGATAAATGCGATAGAAGACAGCCATTGAGGCCACGTCTCTGCGTAATTGCAGTGACTCAAGAGTCTTAGTGGCCTCTGGATCCCCAATGATACGGACAGCACGCCGCTGCAACCTATCGAGGGCGTCCAATAAGTACTGAGCGGAGCCATTCCAAAGGTGAGAGCAGTATTCCACGCAGGAGCGAACCTGGGTCTTGTATAACAGACACAACTGCTCCGGCGTGAAAAACCTCCTCACCTTGTTCAGGACTCCGAGTTTCCGAGATGCGGATTTGATGACACCCTCGATGTAGTTCTTCGGGTTGAGATTTCTGCGTATGTCCATACTCAGGATATTGAGGCTATCTTGAATCGGTAGTGGAGTGTCTAGAAGAGAGGGATGGGGAAGGAATGGAGAAACCTTGGCTGAGAATGCGCACACCTGTGTTTTCTTGGCGTTGAACTCGACCAGGTTCTCATCACCCCAATGCGAGATGCAATTCAAAACCCAGTCAAGCTCAGCAACAAGTGTTCGCCTATACTCCTTAGTATCGGCTTGCTTAGCCGCAGGGTGTCCGAGATATCGCCCATGTACAGTACTGTCTGTCTGTTGATGATATTGTATATTATACAAAATATAGATTTATTTACTACAAAAAGTGATAAACATAATATAAATACTCGAAACAGGCATAAGTTATATGCCCTTTATCATCGTTTACATAAGGCAGCGATAGCCTAGTGGAGATACCAACAGACTGCCATGCAGAGGGTATCAGGTTCGAATCCACGACACGCACCAATGACTTTTCGGAGTTATGTGCGTATTGAATTATTAATTATTATTGTACCTTGTACCGTGCCTCGTAAAGCAGGTTAAGCTGTCGGTCCCGGTTGTCATGAAGACATGTCTTTGACAGTCGTTTCAGGGCGTAAGTACTTTCTAAATAAACTGACACTAGTCTAAACCATGGAATATCGCTATCCCTTCGGGTTGCAGAGGTCAGATAGGCAGTCGCTCTGTAGAAAAGCTAATATTCAGCCAAAATCCGGTAAGACTAGGAAGCGGACCCCAGATTTAAACTGGGATAACGCTCAAAGGATGATGAGGATGATGATGATATATATACAATAAAATAAATCTATATTTTGCTTTTTGATGCTCATAATGAAAATATTATAAACAGGGCTAACAAAGCACTTGGTTTTATTTTTAGGATTGCGTCAGAGTTCAAAAACATAAAGACGTTTAAGATTCTTTACTGTGCATTTGTCCGCAGCCACCTGGAATATGCTTCGCAGGTTTGGAACCCAGTTTTCAACATTTACGCCGACCGAATAGAACGCATTCAGAGGCGTTTTCTTCGATTTGTGCAATTTAAGACTCGCAAATATACCTCTAACTATATTGTACGCTGTAAGAAGTTTCATATACTACCATTATTTGAAAGAAGGCGCATAGCAGATCTTGTTTATCTATTTAAGATTGCTAATGGTTCGATTGACTGCCCTGAACTACTAAGTAAGTTGGGATTAATAACACGCACCGCGTATCTACGTCAGCCTAGTTTACTTTATATACCGCCAGTAAAAACCACGTATAGGCAAAACTCGTTCCTGATAAGAGCTTGTAGATCGTTTAACGAAGTATCTCGACATGTTGATTTAGATTTGTTCAATACCAGTGTCCCACGACTAAAAAAGTTACTTGTTGATAATTTTTTCTCCTAGCTGTTTATACATGATAAGTAAGCCTTATTCATTTAATTTCTTGTTCTTTTGCAATTAACTTCGTGTCTCTGCCGACTTTTGTTGCATTTTTTTTTATGTTTACTTGTGAAAACTTGTAAATGGCCCTCAGCTTCATAAAATTGTAAATTGTATGTCCTTGTTAGCTGTAAGTTTTCCGAAAAGATTAAAATAAAAATAAAATAAAATAAAATGATCATCGTTTACATAAAGTTAATAATTCTTTTGTAGGGCTAGGTATTAGTATATACAATAAAATACCAATTAGGTAGTCTTTTAGAATTACCATTTAGTACGTTTAAAAGTAAAATAAAAGACTGACTTATTAAGAAAGGTTATTATACCATTAATCATTATTTCAGTGATAAGGATAGATGTTCACTTACACTAGCCAACTCTTGATGTTTGTACTTACTTTGAATTTATATAGATACCTTGCTTTTCAGTATTTTTAATATCTCTAGTTCTATTAAATTAATATTCATGTATTATTGGTTCATTCAACTTACTACATTTACATTGGCATTGTTGTTCCACTAATATTATTAAAATTTGCTACAGTGTTAGATGAAGATAACTGGTGATCATGGGCTGTACACTAACTTATTTGTAATTTACGTGTATTCATATACCATCACTTTCTGTAACATACATTTCCACCATAGTTCTGAACATGATCGCGAGTTGCCTCCTGTTACAAAAGATTCACATTGGAAGGCTACTACAGCACCTTATTTAGTAACTGCATTAATTGTTCAAGTATTATGTATGTTCCTATTTGGTATTAACAAGTAATTAATTAAAAATGTGAAACAGTTGCAGCTCCTTACGAAAACAAAATAAGCACCATAACACTGGCGATTAAAAACAGTGGCCACGAGTTTTATTGCCCGTTCTTTCTCGTGGTTCTGCCTATTGCTTTGCGAACGAGGCAGTGAATATAAATGTAGAAGCATTAAGTAATTTACTTTAAAATTTTGACGTTCATGCGTCACCTTGTGACCTAGATGAATAAATGATTTTTGACTTTGTCATCAGGTCATTGTCACACAGGAAGAGGGGTTCTATGATGACGATGAGATTCCTCGTCATTTTAAAATACCTACTGGGTGGCGCAAAAGTAATGACCCTATTTGGTTCAGCCTCAACTTTGTTTCAAAATTAGAAAACTAGAATTAGTTTTTTTAAATATATATATTTGTGCCATGAAATTTAGTTGCATTATAATTTAAATATGATGTCTATTAAATGTTGACCATTTTCCATAACTAGCCGTAACACTTCCTGCGATATGTTTCCTATTTCTTTATGTATGTTTTCTTTTAAAGCTGCGAAAGGCTATGGTTTGTTCACATACACCCGAGATTTCAAATACAATAATATTAAATAATTTTATAAAATAAACCCCAAAGAAAGAATTCTGGACGCCACACCATACAGTTACTTTTAGTAGATGTAAAGGTGTTTGTTGAATATTGCGCGGATTTTCAGTGCCCCAGAACCGACTATTCTGCTTATTGATGTGCCCCGAGAGATGGAAATGCGCTTCGTCACTCATAATCAATTTTGAAGAAAATCATCCTCTTCAATGTTGAGGTTTATGACGCGATTATGCCACGTTCTTGGGCCTGCCCAAGACATCGGTCTATGATTATTTTTAATGAATTTTACATTTGATTACTACAAAATTTTCAATATAATGGCAGGAGATGTCATAAAAAATATAAGGAATTTCTATAGGGTAATTACTTTTGCTAGTAGAAGGTGGCACTAATATGAGCTCTTCCTTCCAGAAATATACGAGTATAGCACCGACTTAGGTCCACCACGGTGCATTGGTTTTCGATTAGAGTTACCGTAGCGCAGGGACTTAGCGTCGCTGACGCTCGAAGTATTTAATAATATTATACATTCTATTGATTTTGACTGCACCGATGGTGTAGTGCTTAATACAAGCTCGCCGTTTAGCACTGTGCTGAGTATTTTGGGTTCACCGTCCTTCCGAGAGAAACATTCCTGTGTTTTAATTAATAATTAAGTATCGAGTCTTAACTACGCAATTATAAATAATTTTAAAGAAATAATTTGTAGTGAGAGAATTTACTTTAACGATGCCTACAACCTATACTTACGTATGAGAAAATATTTGACTTATTTTCTTTTGAAGCCGTCTCTGCGTAAGTTGGAACCGCACTTGAACAGTTTTTTACCCGACTGCGCGACGCAAAGGAGGGTAATGTGTTTATCAGTCTATGTATGTATGTATGTATGTATGTACATATGTATGTTTGTTTCTATGTGGCGTTGTAGAGACCAAATGCGTAGGCCGATTTTGATGATTCTTACGTCAATCGATTCGTCTTAACCTTGCGAGTGTCACTAAAGACATGACAGTTATCAAAATTCACCACAGCGTCAACCAGACGCCATATTGTCAAAATGAAAAAAAAAATATGTCGATGAACTATGTCATGTGGGGTGTCGTTGAATAGGTATTTTAAAATCATCTTTAGGTTTCTTTTATCATTTTTCATTTAAAATAATAGTTTAGGATATATAACGATTTAAAGTTGTTTAACAAAACAATCATTCTCGCTAATGTTGTTACTTATTGATATAAGTTTTTACTTCAAGTATAAACGATAAACAAACAAAAAAAGCAGTGAATAACTAAAAAGTAGAAAATAAAAAATATATTTAAAGAAAAACAAAAAAACCGACTGCGTAAAAAATAATTTAATAAAATACGTGACAAAAATAACTTAAATAAAAACTAAAAAGAAAGAAACAAGGCTAGTAGTTTAGAATTCTAATGCAGAACAGAACGACTCACAGTCGGGGCCCCTTGGAAACATTTGATTGGTAAAATTTGAATGGGCCCCGACTGTGAGTCGTTTTGTTGTGCATTAGAATTCTAAACTACTAGCCTTGTTTCTTTCTTTTTAGTTTTTATTTAAGTTATTTTTGTCACGTATTTTATTAAATTATTTTTTACGCAGTCGGTTTTTTTGTTTTTCTTTAAATATATTTTTTATTTTCTACTTTTTTACGTTTTTATTTACGTTTCTACTTCTTAATTACTACTCAAAGGTACTATATCGACAACTCATTACTTTTTATCCAAATATGTGAATTCTGAGCGGACATAGTGATATGATTAATACCTATAAACTCCGAAAACACAACTCTAATCTCATCATAACCCCAAAAGTTATTGACAACCTCTTTACACAGACTATCTTCCTTCATAACTCACGTCTTCTTAAGTCCAAATAACTTGGAATAGTGTAAACCGAACGATTGTGATAATGCCTTTAGATCCTCGACGGAAGAGCGGCACGACTTAAAACTTTGCGTATTTGTTTAGGAGCTAATCGAACGTTCGAGAGGATGAGAATGGAAAAAATATACAGTGCGTAGTATTAAGGGTATGTGTAGCTTCAGTAAGAAGCTTTATAAAAAGCAAAAGTGCTTGAAAGAAATACAAGTTTGAAGAGTTTATAAATTGCTATATAGAAGGTAGACCCAGGTTTCCAAGGTTTGGGATGCAATCGAGATATCGCTAGAACGATGATGTTTACCTACGTTGAAGATTAGATCGGCGATGGCTTAGTGGGAAAATCAATAGACTGCTACGTAGAAGTTCTCAGATTCGAACTTACGGCGCACACAACAGACTTTTCTGGACTATGTGTGTGACAACTTGGCAATTCATAGGTTTTGGCAAATAGCTTGAGTTCACAGAGAGCACGGTAAACCATCGGTTCCGACTACCATAATATGTTTGTGTTATAAACGAATAAATTGTGAAAGTATAAAATTGAAGTGATCCGACAGATAACCAAGGTAATCGACATACCCCAAAGAATTATAGCTTAGCTGAAGTGGCAGTGGGCCGGTCACATTTGTCACAGAACCGATAACCATTGGACTAGTCGTGTTCGAGAGTGGAGACGTAGTGTAGGTCGCCCTCCGCTTAGGTGGAGTGACGTTAAAGGCAAAGTGGCTGGCAGTGACTCGACACCAAAAGCCAAAAATCGGGCTCAGTGGCGTGCTATTGGAGGGGCCTGTATTCAGTAGTCAATTATGGCAGGCTGACGATGATTAGAATCGTATCCACAGGTTCCAAAGCACCCCAGTCTCCCTTAAGAGTTAGAAAAATCACTAGCTAGCACATTTCCACTACAAAAATCTTCACCTGTATAAAGCCTTATAAAAATGATTCGTGTTCCCACCTTCACGGAACATTCCACGATGAAGGAGCATTCCGTCATCTTTGTGAATATCCCAACACATAAAGCTTCGATGTGACACAGCGGTGCTAATAAACGAATGTAGGGGTGTGGCTAATAATTTATTCACGCGCCGGGACCTGCGGTGTGGCCGCGGCGTCTTGTAAGGACAGGTCTGAGTGTTCGCGGATTGTGAGAATTAGTAAGGTTTTGAGTAATAATAAAATAAATGTTTAGTTTAAGGGTAGGTTGGGTCGTAAGTACCTACGTGTTAAAATCGAGGTAACATACATATATGTAGTTGCAGTAGGTGGGCACCTTCTTTTTTTCGTGTTGGGTTGGAAAATCCTCATGGCGTCCCTCCGTCCTGGGGGGAAGGGCAAAGGGGACTTTCAGACTCTTACTGACTAAAAACCAACCCGTGTTCCTCATGTACCCGTGTGTCGGAGGGTCGGGTATCGCCGAAAGAATAAAACCCCCCCGGCGGCGGATGAAGGCGTTGGGCTCCGCCGCCAAAACATTCAGCGGCCGCAGAGAATAGGGAGGACGGCAACGCAACACCGCATCTCCTCTTCCTCTGCGGCCCCACCGCGACGCAACGATGGCGCGCGAGATAGGTCGCACGGCAACGCAACACCGACACGCCTCTCCTCCCGCGACCGCGGCCGACTGCGAGGGACTGAAGAACTGTCCCTCGCACCCGCACCATTCGACGCATCCTGCGCAGCCCTCCGTCAAGCCCACGTGGAGCGTCCACTCCTGGGATCTCGCTTAGCTTCACCGTGGGTGTCCTAGCCACGGCTACTGAGCCTCCCACCACGACAAAGTGGAGATCCCACGGGGGGGTGGGTCGTAAGTACCTACGTGTAAATATCGAGGTATAACATACATAATAATATGTAGTTGCAGTAGGTGGGCACCTTTCACTCTCCAAAAGTTACCATATTCTTTTGCAATTATTACAAAATCGATGCATTTCTTGCACCAATTTGTTCCTATACTACTCACGGATGGGATATATTTCCTTACCCGCTATACTACTCTTTAATTAGTTCGCCTGCTCGCGGTGACACCACCGCTTGTCTGTTTTAAGAAGTGTCTTTAGGACAAGTCGGCCGATTTCCGCCTGCTTTCACGAGATCCTTTCAAATCTCCAAACACCACTAACTACCATCGTGATACAAACCATATGTTTTGTGGCTTAAGGTTCAATTTCGTTAGGAAAATAAATTTGAGTCCAGTGTTATAGTTGCTTATATGTAATCAAATGTATGTTGTATTTTAGAGATAGATAATAGGAATGCAGGTATAGTTCATTCAGGAAATCCTTAAATAAGAAACACTTACCTATTACTTTGCTGACGTCAGCACATTAGCAGACTCAGTCGGGATATACTGAGTGAATTTGCCACGATACGCAAGAGTTTAATCTGCTTACGACAAATTGTAATTTTTTTTAATGAAGACAATTTCTACTATATTATTGTTGCTGTGAGATAGCTTGGCGTAGTGGGTAAGCTACTACCACACCGAAGTTCGTGGCTTTGATTCCCGCTCAAGCCAAACGTTTGGACATGGATGTTTTGAAATTGGGGGAAAAGGAAATTCTGGAGACAATAAAAATATCCCCCCTATATTGTCACGGGATTTTGAACGAAATGCAACAAACTCATATTTTAAGTTTTTTTTTTATAGTAATAGGCGGCAAACGAGCAGACGGATCGCCTGATGGTAAACATTTACCGCCACCCATGGACACAAGCAACACCACAGGAGTCACAAGTGCGTTGCCGCCCCTTGGGGTTGGGAAAAAGGTTAGGATGAGGAGTGGGACGAGGGAGAAGGAATAGGAGATAGGGCCTCCGGCACTCTCACTCACCGAACGAAACGCAACAGTTTCAATACTGTTACTTTACGTCGATTTTCTGTGAGATGGTAGTACTTCCCTGGTCGAGCCGGCCCATTCGTGCTGAAATCAGCAAGGCTCTGCTACCTAACAAATTTATTTTAATTTTGGTTATTTTAATTTTTATTAACCCAGTTGACTTGGGGCATTTTCCTCCTCCATCATTCAGAAGGCGACGCACAGAGCTTGCTCGGTGTTTCCCTGCGAGACCGAATCAACCATGAGGATATCCGCAGGAAGACCTAATTCGGCGATATAGCTTTACGAATATTCAAACTGAAGTGCTGTTGGTCAAGGTAAACAACTCGAAGAACCGATGGCCGTTAGCCACACAGCAAAGGTCTCAATGTCTTCAAAAATATCGAACGATGTCTTCTAAAATACTATATTCACGTCTCTAAACGTACAGACATACATAGTATCACGCATATATCCCTGAAGAGGTAGGCAGAGGTATATTGCTACACCCACTTTTCGCCAGATTTATTTTAGTCCCACGTACCTAATAGGGGGCGAGCCTATTGACGTACCGGGCACATTACCAGACTCCGAGCTACTACTGAGAATTTCCTAACAGAAAAACCCAATAACACTTTGCCCGACCCGGGGATCGAACCCGAGACTTTCCAATCCTATGCGCACATTTATGCCGCGAGACTAACGAAGCAGCAGGCTCTAAAAGTACAATACGAGTAATATAATCCTATAGTACTAATACGTAAGCTGTGTGTAACTGAAACTGAAACTTGTATACAATAGCTGTCACAATCATTTCGCTAAAGTAAACTACCTTGTTTATAATTATACAGTTGTACACGTCTTAGTAACGAGTTGAGACAGGTAAGCACTGCCGCTTACATCTCTTGTGTGTTATGTGTGCTAGGTAATATATATAATTATAGGATGAATGTTAATAATTAGCTGTACGGTCTTGGTTCAATGGTTTTTATTGAATTGGTGTATTAATTATGAAGCAGCGAAGCTCTAAATTATTGATTACTAGAGGACGCCAGCAGCTACGCCTGCATTTTTTTGAAATTTATCCGTTTTGGCCGATCCCCTGGGAATTTCGGGAAATCCCTTCTTAGTGCACCCCTACGGTCCCCAAGGAACATACATGCCAAATTTCAGCTTCCTGCGCCCAATAGTTTCGGCTGTAGCGTGTCTGTCAGTCAGTCAGTAACGCAAGGATTTTATATATTAAGATTATTGCTTGTTAAAGAGTAAGACTGTCTCCGTGGTCCAGTGGATTGCGTATGCGACTGCTGATTGTATGTCCCGGATTCGATTCCCGGGTCGGGCAAAAGTGTAACTAGGTTTTTCCGAATTCTCAGTAGCAGCTCGGAGTCCGGTGATGAGACCGGTAACGGCAACAGGCTCGCCCCCTATTACGTGGGACCTAAAAATTCATGGCGAAATGTGAATGTAATTTTACACCTCTGCCTACCCCTTCAGGGATACATGCGTGAGTTTATAAAAAAAACAATAAAAAAACGTGTAAAGGAAAACATGGTGAGGCAACCTGCGCGTATTAGAGTCCTCACAACAACTCAAATTTAAATATGAGTTAAATGAGCATTGATATTGTTAGTGAGTTGCCGGCAGGGTATACGAAATCCTTGGTGAGCAAGTCTAATTTGCACTTGCTCAGTTTTTGTTAACATGCATCGCCTATCATTTACGTTTTTTTATTTATTTTTATTTATAGACTCACGCGTGTATCTCCGAAGGCGTAGGCAGAGTTGTAATATTACACCCACACTTCGCCATGAATTTTTAGGTCCCACGTAACAGTTGGCGAGCCTATTGCCGTTACCGGGCACATTACCAGACTCCGTGCTGCTACTGAGAATTCGGAAAAACCGACCCGCGAATCGAACCCGGGACCTCCGATCAGCAGTCGCATACGCTATCCATTTGACCACGGTGGCAGTCATTATCGTATTCGTATCATTTACGTACCTATATGTATATCAGCCACAAGTTATTTAATGGCAAATACGCTATGACAACACAAGACAAAGATGAAAAGATAAACAAATTGTTAATTTATTTACAAAAAATAATGTAATTAATGTTCGTAATTTTAAACGATATTTTTAACAACATAAATAAAATAAAATACACAAATGGGTAAGCGATACAACAACCGCGAGTGATACAATTTAAATATTTGCGCAGCCGTTTTACTGGCCGTCATTAATTCGATTTGTTTAATTATTTTTCCTTTACGCTTATGGTTTAAATGCTAGGTTTAAATGAAGTGATTGATAAAATTTTGTTGGGTAATACAGGCAAATTATTGCAGCGATAGCCTAGTGGAGAGACCGACAGACTGCTACTCAGATGGTCCGGGTTCGAATCAACGGTGCGCACCAATGACTTTTCGGAGTTAAGTGTGTAATAAAATGTTAATTATCGCTTGCTAAACGGTGAAGGAAAACATCGTGAGGAAACCTGCAGGTCTGAGTGGAGAACATAATGTTCTCGAAAGACATGTGAAGTCTGCCAACCCGCACTAGGCCAGCGTGGTGGACTACGGCCTTACCTTTCTCATAGTGAGAATAGGACCGTGCCCAGCAGTGGGACAATATATATACAGGACTGATTTTGATGATTATGAATACAATTAGGAGAGACCTATAGGAAGGGAGGCTGGGCGCTTTATATAGGTTAACCATTGCCAATATAATCATCTGATTACAGGCTGTGAAGTCTTCTCCTAATTGAAGATAAATATAATAATAATAATATTCTACCACATATCATCATCACCATCTAGTCCCAAGCTAAGCAGAGCTTGTGTTATGGGTACTAGATAATGGATTAACATATATGTATTCTTTTTTTGTAAATACATACATATTATACGTTAAAGTTAACTTGCTAGTTTTGAACACTAAGGGGTACGGCTTGGGTCTATGGTACTCTGAGTCAGAATAATACTCTACCTACTCTACTACATACACACAACACCATCTAGTCCCAAACTAAGCAGAGCTTGTAATATGGGTACTAGACAAAGGATAAATATACATACCTTTTTAAATACACCCAGACCAAGACAAACATCCATGTTCATTCACACAAATATTTGACTTGAGCGGAAATCGAACCCGCGACCTTGAAATGAAATGAAATGAAATGAAATGAAATGAAATGAAATGAAATTATTTTTATTTGCAACTCCAATGCAGTAGTAACAACAATATAGTGAACAAAGGAAAAAAAAATAATAAACAGTTTTTGGATCGCAAATAGGGTACCTGCGTCAGTATACATTGCAGAATCAGGTGAGACTGCAAAACTGATCTTCCCGCAGGACCTACTTTCATACATTCAATCTCTTAAAACTAGTTATAATTAATTATAATTAGTACATACAATATGAATTAATACATAAATATCAAATAAATATACATACATAATTTAAATAATCCTAATAAAAACATAATTATACAGAATATAAACTTCTTATAAATAATTCTCAGAAATCACAATAACAATAAATGGATAACGTTTTTTTTGCGTTTCCGAACGCTTTACAATCACGTCCTGTCACCCTTGACAGATGGTGTGTTCGGTCGACCATTGCTCGAAGTTGTGATTGTTATCTTTGTGCCAACCAATATTAAAAACTAATGTGTAACACAGACTATATGGATACTACATGTATAAGATACATTCTGCTTACATATTGTACTACAGATGATAAAAATGTGTGTGTAATACCGTTAAAATGTAAGTTACCGCTTCATTGTACAATATCTAAGATTATGTTTGTCTTTGTATTAATATTTGCTTATATTTAGTTCGGAATGAGTGTACTGTTTTCAGGCTACGCAGGTGAGGAGGAAGATCATTCCAACATTTCGTTGAAGCAAATCGGAATCCACCTCTGAATGAAGAAGTACGGTGCTTCAAGGTGACCATGAGATCTGATGAGGCCCTTGTATTATATGTATTGACCTCTCGCGACCATGTCAACTTCTCATAGAGGTAAGCTGGTTTTTTATATAAAACTATACCAAAAAGCAATGTTGCCAAATGAAGGTGTCTACGTGTAGTCATCTTCATTAGGTTCCCTTTGTTCAAAAATGGAGTGACATGTGTGCGCGGTGGGATTTTATAACAAAACCTAGCACATGCGTTTTGTACTCGCTGTATTAATTTTTGAGTTCGTTTTAATATGCATGCTCCAAATACAGTGTCTGCATAATTTAGTTTGGACAAAACCAGCGATTCACAGAGTTGTATGCGCACATCTGTGCTGAGGTGATCCCGAATGCGGTATAGCAACTTGAGACGGTAAAAACAGTTTTTTACAGATTCAAGAACATGCGTCTCAAAATGCAATTGTCCATCCATGATCAAACCCAAATTACGCGCTTCGCTAACTTGCTGTATGGGACTACCATCCACCATTACTACTGGCTTGTGGGCCTGTATTTTATGAATGCATTCTTTAGAGCCAAATATAATATACTTTGATTTGTTTGGATTAAGCACTAGTGAATTGTTTTTTGCCCAGTCAGCTATCCTCTCTAAATCAGTATTCACTTTAATTACAGCCTCATTGCAATCATCTGGACGAAAGGAGGTGTATATTTGGAGATCATCAGCATACATATGGAACTTGGTGTTATGTATATGGTTGGTAACATCGGCGCAGTATAAAATGAAGAGGAGAGGGCCGAGTACTGATCCCTGAGGGACGCCCCGAGTCACCTGACAACAAGAGGAGTAAGCCGTAGTACCATCCCTGTTGTTATCCAGTTGGACAAATTGAGATCTGTCAGTCAGGTAACTGTGGAACCATTTCACTGTTGCCGAGTCACACCCATAATATGAAAGTTTTGCCAGGAGAAGAGAAATATTGATTGTTTCGAAGGCGCGCGAAAAATCTAGCAGTGTGAGCAAAGTACCCATGCCCTGGTCCCTAGCCTCCAGTATAACATCAACCACATCAAGGAGAGTGGTGATTGTGCTGTGTCCCTGGCGAAATCCCGACTGCTTCTTCGGTATTATATTATAATTCTCAAGATACTTCCTTAACTGACTGCTTACCACCTTTTCCAGTACCTTTGATAAGCAAGGAAGCAAACTGATGGGTCTTAAGTCCTTGGCAGTGATGGGATTAGAGATTTTGGGTATGGGTTTAACAATAGCCGTTTTCCATACTTCAGGAAAGGTAGAAGAAGTGATTGATTTGTTGATGATTTCTGTGATGTATGGTAGACTATGTGGAAAAGTCATCATCAGCATGTCCAATGAAATGTTATCTATACCGAGGGCATTTGATTTAAGACTTTTAATGTACAAGTGAACTAGTTCTTCACTAACAGGCTCAAGATTGAAGGAGTGTGAGTGGAACCTCTCAGTCTCAAAGTAAATCAGATCAGATAGTAGGACTGTATCATTGCCAGGAATGTTTAAAAAATGTCTGTTGAGATCCTCTGGATCATTAAATGTAAATGGAAAATCATGTACTTTTGGTTTGCCGATTGTAATTGTAGATTTTAGATTGTACCATAACTTCTTTGGATTTCTGATATGACTGTTTACATAAGTCTCAAAGTAGGCTCTTTTTTCGCTTTCAATTGCATTTACTACAATATTTTTCATGTCTTTATAACAAGTTTTGTGTATGGTGGATTTACTTAATTTATAGCGAAGAGATCTATCTTTAATTAAAATACTGGTTATTGGTGCATGCATATCAAATAGAGTTGTGATAAAGGTGTTAAATAATGATACCATGTCACTCACATTTTCCTGGACAGTTATATAAGCCCAATCTAATTTGTTGAGGTCAGCCTCAAAAACATTTGGCATTATGTGCATTAACGGCCTATAGTTGATCCACTGTGGGGTAGGCTTGTTAATTTTAATTTGCAATGTCACTGATATGATGGCATGATGACCTAATTCAGGTTTATGTTGGACTGAAATGTTGTTAATATGTGCATCAGTGCATACAACATCGATTAGGGTCTCACTGTGATCGGTGAAATGAGTTGGCTGCTGGATCACCTGATCAAGACTGATACTCTGTAAAAATTTTTTTAGTAAGATAGTGTTGTTATCATTACTGATGAGCCAGTTTGAGTTAAAGTCGCCAAGAAGTACGGTTTTGTCGGCTTTGTTAAATGATGTTAAGGAGTCAGTAATTGCATCCAGAAAGGTGTTCATGTCTAGCCAAGGTGGTCTATATGCCGTGCCAATGATCAAAATTTGCGAGTTAATCGTGAGTTTGAGCCACATTTGTTCGACATTCGGTGCGACTGGGTGTGCCATGGTTCGAACCTTGAGGTCACGGCGCACATAGAAGCCAACGCCACCGCCCCGGCCTCCCCGCACATTCGAGGGTCGAGGTACGTGACGCAGGCGGTAGTTTGAAAGTGTCGGCGCACGCCCATCCTCTCCTTCCCGTAGCCATGTTTCATTGATTGCCATGATGTCTACTGCTAGTTCATCCATGGCTAACAAAAATTCATCATGCCGGGTTCCCAATGAGCCGGCATTAAATAAACCCACCTTCAAGTATTTACTTCTTGTCATTTTTATAATTAAATATTTTTACTGTCCTGTATATACTTATTAATGTAACTTTTTTAAAGCCAAGATGTTCAAATATTATTATACCATTTGTAGATATAGTTTTGTAAATATTATGCTGTGTTATTATTATATGTAAGTAGTGTAAGATTGTGATGCATTTATATACATACACTGAGAAATATAGAAGCATTAATAAAATAAATATATGCTTATTAGTCATTCTTATATATAAATAAATAAATAATTTGTATAAATAATAAATATACATAGTGATAGTCATATTATAATAATTTAACCCATTATTGCAACCTGTATCCTTAGTTATGCTATTCTTACAATAAGACTTCCCGTCTTTACTAAATCTAAAACTTAATAATAGTATTAATTTAAAAAAATAACTATGTGGAGCTAGAACTAAAAACCTGTTCAATGTCCGATTCTTTTTTAATCGAGCATACTTTGTCTCCAGGCTTGTTTCGTGCAAAGATACGGCCATGCTTGACCCATACGAACTTCCATCCTGAGCGCTGGCCGGCCTCGCGCGCCAACCGAAACAAGTGACGGTTCTCTTTGGTGAGCCGCTCGTTGATATAAAAGCGCCTAGGCGCTCCTGGGGCCATGTCGGCCGACGTCACTCCTCGACGAACTCTGGCGCTTTGCAGCATTGCATCTCGCTTTGCTCGCGTCGTGAAGCGTACCGTTATGGGGCGTGGACGCTCCTCGGGGCCCGCAGCGTCCGTCGCTACGATATGCCGACCGCCAATCCGTTGCGCGCAATCTATATCCTGTTCTTCAAGGCTCAACCCGATCTTCGCAGCTATCTGCATTACGACATGGACGGGGTTCTCCCCGCTCACCTCCGGGAAGTTGGCTATCTCGACGTCGTTAGCCAGCAGCTGCTGGTCACGCTCGCGAAGGTCATGTCTGAGCTGAACGATCACTTCGTCAACGTCTTCATTTTGAGGAGGTTGCTTCTGTTCAAGCTTACTGACCCTCACCTCTAGAGTATCGACTTTTTGTTGGTATTTTATTATATTTACTTTAATGTCCGCTAGCTCGTCTCTAAATGCTTGCAGATCTCTGTTTACAGAACGTAAATGATCTCTGAAAATTTTGAGCTCTTCATTAATATCAAGTGTCAGCTCCTGGGTGGACTCGAACGATGAGTTCGTTGGCGAGTTGACGCTTAACGGGTCTTCAGGCTGCTTGCTGGCAGCCGGTAAGTCAGTATTTTTCTTGGCTGTCTTAGACTTGATACAGCCCGGGCATTGCCAGGATGGAGAAACCGTACCGGCAGGAGGCAGGGAAACACATCTTAGGTGAAAATATACGTCACAGTGGCGACATCTCGCAGACTCAGTCGGCGACAGAAAGCGACGACAACGCCCACAACTCCTTGACATGATTGTTTACTGATTGATTGTATTCTATGTAATTCGCAAGACAAGCCAAAGATGGCGCTTCTGTCACAATCTTAATTGATGGAAACAACACCGGCAATGTATCTAATAGATCAAACACGGACACAGAGATGGCGCTGTGCTTAGTTCCGTGAAAAAGGCTTCTTTTAAGGCTCTCGCGGCATTTATCAGCGCGCGGGTTTAGAAATATTCAGTTACTAGCACCGCGCCAAGACCACATACACCAGCGATCACCAACACTGTCTGGAACCTCAGTTCGCCTTTATATTTTATAGAGTAAGGGTAGTTTTTAAGTCCTTTAGATGTAAAGATTTAAATTTAAGTTTAAATAGAATTTAACTAACGAAATACACTGCAAACACTAGTCCTTAATTGTGTCACTGTCCACAACCTCACAACCGCAGATTCACGAAACAACAACTCGTTTATTTTTAAAACAACAATAAGACGGAGCGTAATAGGTTTAACGAAAACAGTTTTGACAGTCCACACCTCTATTACTTCGGCGTAGCAGTTGCTTACACTCCCGCTGCGCCAACCGGTCGTCGCTATAAGTAAAAATAAGCTTATAGTCAGCGAAAGCGTTGTAGATAGACTAATGACTGCTACTTATTTGACTGTGCTGCTACGCACCACAGATTTTAAGAAGTTAAATGTGTATTAAATTGTAACTAATCGCTAATGACTAAGGAAAACATAAAGAAACCTGCATGTCTTAGAGTTCTACATAATGTTCTTGATAGACATGTGAACGCTTAGCCTGGGTTGTGGACTACCTATGACCTATCCGTTCTCATAGTGAAAACAGCCCATGATCAGCATTGGGACAATTTATATAGAATAAGAATAAGAATTCATTTATTTGCACACAATAACATTAAATTTTACAACAAGTAAGAACCAAAGAAATTAAGTAGATAAAATACATAAGAATTAAAGAAAGTAAGTAGATAAGTACATACAAACAAGATTGTTAGAAAACTTAGAGAGTTAAAAGACGAAGCTCCGTTTGTCCCAAAGTAGCTTATTTACAGACAAGTTACAAAATTATATAACAATTACTAGTATAACTGTATAATCAACAATGTATCGCCACAATCGCTCACGCGACGGCCGGCCTGCCGCGGCGCATATAGGGACAAAGTTACAACAGACTGCCTCCGTGGTCCAGTGGATAGAGTATGCGTCTATGGTTCGGAGGTACCAGGTTAGATTCCCGGGTCGGGCAAAAGAGTTACTGGGTTTTTCCGAATTCTCGGTAGCAGCGCGACAATAGGCTCGCCCCCTATTACGTAGACCTAAAAGTTCACGGCGAAATGTGGGTGTAATATTACACCTTTGCCTACCGCTTCAGGGATACAGGCGTGAGTCTATAAAATAAACCGGTCAAGTGCGAGTCGGACTCGCGCACCGAGGGTTCCGTACCAACCTGTAGGTATACATAAATTATTAAAAAAATATGTGATGTAACAAAAAATGTAATGTTTTCAAAAATTTTCCTCCTCCTTTTAATTTCAAGATTTTGAGTTCACGGGAAGTACCCTGTAGGTTTTGATTCCCTTGCGAGTATTTGCAAGTTTGAAAACATGTTTAAATTCGTTTTCTGTTGATTGCGTTGACATAGAAGTTTGAATATTATTACAGCTTTACGGTGTTATAGACTTGAGTCATCATCATCATCATCCTCTTAGAATTATCCCAGTTTCAATCTGGGGTTCGCTTACTAGTCTAACCGGATTTGGCTGAATATTAGCTTTTCTACAGAGCGACTGCCTGTCTGACCTCCGCAACCCGAAGGGTTAGCGATATTCCATGGTTTAGTCTAGTATCAGTTGATTAAGAAGGTACTGACGCCCTGTAACGAATGTCAAAGATCTTCATGACAACCGGGACCGACGGCTTAACGTGCTTTCCGAGGCACAGGACAAGCAAGGTTCCGTTTTTTCATTTCGAAGTACGAAACCCTAAAAATAAAGAAGTTTCAAGTTTACAAGCTTTAAATGTGAGGTATCACTTTTAGAAGCTGAGATGGTTTTGTTGTGTCGCTAGGCGTTTCTGGCATGCACATGATTTATTCATAGCTTATATTATATTAGGTTCATCATCATTATCATCCATTATAACCCGACTTTGATGATGATATATTAGGTTACTACCACTCTCTACTCTAATCAGCATGAATGGGCCGGCTCGACCGAGGAAGTACTACCTATAAGTAAAGTACCTAATCTGTTGCGTTTCGTACGGTGAGTGAGAGTGCTGGAGGCCCTATCCTCTATTCCTTCTCCCACTTCTTATCCTATCCCTTTCCTCCACCCCAAGGGGCGACAACGCACTTGTGACTCCTATGGTGTTGCTTGTGTCCATGGGCGGCGGTAATTGCTTACCATAAGGCGATCCGTCTGCTCGTTTGCCGCCTATTACTATAAAAAAAATATGAATGTCTGTGGTTATCATCGCAATTTGGTTGTAATACAGCACGTTTACTTATTAATTTTAGTCTCATTAAGGTACAACACATACAATTTTGGATCATTTCATACGTATTAGTTGAGGACATTTCCATACCACGGTAATAAAGTCGACATTTTTCACGAGCCGTAATCATCAGATGACAGTATATAATTACTGTAATGCTATTTGTGTCAAGGGCCTGGTCTATCGATCAAATAATAAAAATGCTGTAAGTAATATTCTCCATCCAAGCTTTTCGTTAACGCGCGTCCTACCTAACATAACATATCTTCACGCCTTTATCCCCGAAAGGGTAGGTAGGTAGGTATATTTCCCAGGTAGTAGAGTCTTGCTGATTTCAGCATGAATGGGCCAGCTCGACCGGGGAAGTACTGCCCTCTCACAGAAAATCGACGTAAAGGAACAGTACCTAAACTGTTGTGTATCTTTCGATCAGTGAGAGTGCCGGAGGCCCATCCCGTATTCCTTCTCCCTCGTTCCATTCCTCCTCCTATCCCTTTTCCCAACCCCAAGAGGCGACAACGCACTTGTGCCTCCTGTGGTGTTGCTCGTGTCCATGGGCGGCGGTAATTGCTTACCATCAGATCCGTCTGCTCTTTTGCCGCCTATTATTAAAAAAAAGGGCCCCACTTTATATATAAAATTCTTGTGTGTCTGTATACATAAAATTCGTGCGTTACTGACTGACTGACAGACAGTGCCAAAACTACTGGGCGTAGGCAGCTAAAATTTGGCATGTATGTTCCTCGGGAACCGAGGGTGCACTAAGAATGGATTATCCAAAATTTTAACGGAATCTGAAATCACGTTTAAATCAAAATATCTCGGAGTATGGTAATGTGCCCGGCTCGCCCCCTATTACGTGGGACTAAAATAAAGCTGAAGTAGGTAACAATATGCATCTGCCTATCTCTTCGGGGATATAGGCGTGAGACTATGTATGTATGTATGTACACAATCATAACAGGTTTCACCCAATGCGATTGACATTGTTACAAACATATAAGTACATGTAAAAAGCAAAATTAGAACACTAATATTACAACAAAGAACAAGATAATGACAATTTGTCTATTCCAATTTTGTGAGTATATCAAGATGTGACTGGTATAACAAAATGTCGCTCAGCAAGCTACGGAGAGGGCTATGCTCGTCGTTTCCCTGAAGTATGGAATTCGTAACGCGGTGAGCCGACAGAAAACCAAAGGGATGGGCATAGCTTGTGAAAGAATTAGCAAGCTGAAATGGCTGCGGGCTGGTCAGATTTTCGCAGAACCGAAAAGCGTTTGACTAGACGTGTACTGGAGTGGGCAAATAAAAGAGCCTTAGTAAACCTGGTTCCCGAGTGACGCAACAAACATTCAATGAACGGATACAAAATACTCCCAGACTTGTGGCAATATTTTGTGAATCCCACAAAGTTTTATGACAAGTAGGAATTTAAGCTACAACAGTCAAAGCGCAGCCAAATCGACGACTGGTTGGCGCAGCGGGAGTGTAAGCTACTGCTATGCCGAAGGTCGCGGGTTCGATTCACGCTCAAGATCGGCCATCTTACGTCTCATTTTGTAAGCAATGTTATTTTAAATTAAAAAGAAGAGATGGCGCTATAATAAAAAAGCATTCTGTCTAAAATGTTAACAATGTTATGATATTTCACCTTGTCACCCAAGTGTGCCTCATTTCAAGGTTATAACACGATCAACCGATCTAGTAGGTACCTATTTTACGTATGTACCGGTGGCGTTAAAATATCTAGCGATATTTTTATGACTTCGTGTCTTTCCGTTCAAAATTTGGAATGCACTTTGTACACTGTTCCTTCAAGCTGATATTTGACATACTTACGTAAGTTTGGTGGCTATGTTACGGATGGTTACGGTAACATTGAAATGGTGCAGTGATGAATGACCTTGTGAATGCACCTTGGTCTGATGATGAAGCAGGGAAGGTGGTTACAGGAACTTCTAAACTACATATGATAAACTACTCGTGTTTGGGCTCGTTTAAATTGACTTGACAAAACCTATGACCTTGTGAGGTTGCCTTGGTCTGATGATGAAGCCGGAAGATGGTCACAGGAACTCCTAAACTACACGTGATAAACTCGTAGTGTTTGGGCTCGTTTGAATAGACTTGACAAAACCTATGACCTTGTGAGGTTGCCTTGGTCTGATGATGAAACCGAAAGGTAGTCACAGGAACTCCTAAACTCTAAACTACACATGATAAACAAGTAGTGTTTGGGCTCGTTTGAATAGACTTGACAAAACCTATGACCTTGTGAGGTTGCCTTGGTCTGATGATGAAGCCGGAAGGTGGTCACAGGAACTCCTAAACTACACATGATAAACTAGTAGTGTTTGGGCTCGTTAGAATAGATTTGACAAAACCTATGACCTTGTGAGGTTGCCTTGGTCTCATGATGAAGCCGGAAGGTGGTCACAGGAACTCCTAAACTACACATGATAAACTAGTCGTGTTTGGTCTCGTTTGACAAGACTTGACAAAACCTATGACCTTGTGAGGTTGCCTTGGTCTGATGATGAAGCCGGAAGGTGGTCACAGGAACTACTAAACTACACATGATAAACTAGTAGTGTTTGGGCTCGTTTAAATTGACTTGACAAAACCTATGACCTTGTGAGGTTGCCTTGGTCTGATGATGAAGCCGGAAGATGGTCACAGGAACTCCTAAACTACACGTGATAAACTAGTAGTGTTTGGGCTCGTTTGAATAGACTTGACAAAACCTATGACCTTGTGAGGTTGCCTTGGTCTGATGATGAAGCCGGAAGGTGGTCACAGGAACTCCTAAACTACACATGATAAACTAGTAGTGTTTGGGCTCGTTTGAATAGATTTGACAAAACCTATGACCTTGTGAGGTTGCCTTGGTCTGATGATGAAGCCGGAAGGTGGTCACAGGAACTCCTAAACTACACATGATAATCTAGTGGTGTTTGGGCTCGTTTGACAAGACTTGACAAAACCTATGACCTTGTGTGGTTGCCTTGGTCTGATGATGAAGCCGGAAGGTGGTCACAGGAACTACTAAACTACACATGATAAGCTAGTAGTGTTTGGGCTCGTTTGAATAGATTTGACAAACCTATGACCTTGTGAGGTTGCCTTGGTCTAATGATGAAGCCGGAAGGTGGGTACAGGAACTCCTAAACTACACATGATAAACTAGTCGTGTTTGGGCTCGTTTGACAAGACTTAACAAAACCTATGAGCTTGTGAGGTTGCCTTGGTCTGATGATGAAGCCGGAAGGTGGTCACAGGAACTCCTAAACTACACATGATAAACTATTAGTGTTTGGGCTCGTTTGAATAGATTTGACAAAACCTATGACCTTGTGAGGTTGCCTTGGTCTGATGATGAAGCCGGCAGGTGGTCACTGGAACTCCTAAATTACACATGAGAAACTAGTAGTGTTTGGGCTCGTTAGAAT
Organism: Euclidia mi; assembly: GCA_944739405.2. Taxonomy (NCBI): domain Eukaryota; kingdom Metazoa; phylum Arthropoda; class Insecta; order Lepidoptera; family Erebidae; genus Euclidia; species Euclidia mi. The sequence goes on along the minus strand of OX123205.2, from coordinate 1,530,118 downwards.
AGACTTGACAAAACCTATGACCTTGTGAGGTTGCCTTAGTCTGATGGTCGGTGGTCCCAGGGTCTGTGGTGCATGCTACTGATAATATAATAGGTACTTACTATACTAGGTGGTGCTTCCCTTTGAGTTCTACTTCGTGAAAATTGTTATTCTTAATTTATATTATTATATTCTTAATTAAACTGGTATTCAGGCGAAATTAATGTAACCTAAATGGCGAAACCCTGGCGAAGCGAACGTCGAGATTGCAAAAGGGGAATAGGTAACTATTAAAATGTAGAAATGAAACAACAGTTCATTTTATTTTTTTATTTATGAAACCATGATACCTCAACAACTAACAAAAAATCTTGCAAAAACGTTGGATTTTTTTCTCTTCAACTTTCACGGGAACGAAGTCGCGCGCAAAAGCTAGTCATTACAATTGGTTTATTAATTTGGCCTTACAAGCAGGTTATGCAAACTTAGTGCAAGTTAGTTATTTAGATAATTAACTCAAATCCAGATGTTGGCAAATTAATATTTTTAAATTGATAAATTAGGTAGTTTTTTATTCCTCCATTATAGTGGATAAACAGAATTAGATAAAAAACTAAATTTAACTATTATAAAATCATTTGTTTTGTAGGATTCGTAATTTTGAAGCTGATTGTAACAATTTTTTTTTTAAATACTTGCAACACTTTCAAAGTATTTCTTACTTGAATTGAACGTACGCGATCGCGTCTCGCGTTTTGCCGATCCCCGATCGTAACGGAGTACTTTTACTTTCATGGGATATTATTCCTTACCGCCATACATTTACGGAACTTTGTCGCGCAAAACACTAAAATATTTGCAACACTTCAAAGTATTTTTTACTTGAACTTACGCGAACACGTTTCGCGTATTACCGACTCCCGACCGTAACGTAGTAGGGTAAATACGCTAATTGTCGGCATCCTTACGGTTTTTCTGTTTTGAAATCGGTCTGGCACCATCAATTTGCAACGAAAGTATAGCTTCCGATGCGGTTTTGGATAGTTTGATAAATCTATTTCATGTTTATGGGCATAAGGTTGACATTTCTACTACAAGGAAAAAGTAATAAGGTTTATATGCGTCGAGAACGAAAAAACCCTTAAGTCGGCCATTCACAGACCATGGTCGGTCGCGGTTTTCCCAAATATCGGCCGGGTATAGGATGTTTTAAATTAAGACGGATAAATATTATTAATATGATTTATTTTGGCAGGAGTCTCACTAAGTATACGTTATTAATCGTATTTGTTTAATAGTAGGTACAGTATTTTTTTATTTGCACTTTAATAACGTTAGGTAAGTATTACAATTTATAACAAAGTAAACATCAAAATAATTATAATTAGTTCTGGATATCTTTTCAAAAATAATTCATACCATTTTTGGCCCAGAGTATCATTATTGAATATATTTATATTTTTAAGCTACGTAATTAACATGGGTTAAGGTAGCAAGTTCCAAAGAGCAGTTTATACCTTATATTTCCATACCATAATAAGCTAATATAAATGTTTTCAATAATATCAACTCCTACATTTAAACTTAACTCTTTATATTATAAATAAATAAATGTATAATAAATATTTAATTTTGAAAAAATAAGAAAAGTAATCAGCCTGTATAGTTGGCCTCAAATTCGAGGCTAGTCGACATTACGATCTTTAATGTTTCTAAAGCCGGCCCCTATTTTGTGTACATTATTTCTCGATATTCAACTAGGTAATATCACCCCGGCCGGTATTTGGCGATTAAACGTAAAATAGATTTATTTGCCTATATGCGTTGCAAATTCTCTTATTAAGGCAATGGAATTAGTACAATTGGAAATTATAAAACAGACTGCAATTACTTTAAGTCGCCCACGGCCGAGAATCCGGTTTTAATTCAAAACTGGTATTCTATTGGCGGCCTCCTATTTTCCCTTTAAAACAATACGTTAAACATTGAAAAATCTATCTCAAAATATAGTAAAAATCACTAATTACTAAAAATAATGTTTAAAACAAAAAAAAAGGAATGTCTGAACGTTCTAATATCAATCCCCGAAGTGTGGGTATTCACAGCAAGTAAGGTACTTTAAATATGAAATTGACGCTTCGACGGCGCAATCGCTACTGACGCTCAGTGTGCGAAGAGTGTGTAACGTAATCGGAAAGTAACAGTTTGTACATATAGATTATGAACTAAGATTGTAATTCGAGTGGCAAAGAACAATAGCCACTTCCCATACATTGAATGACCTGATAGTGAATTATTGCGTATATAGATAAAATGTATGAAAACAAGTAGCTCTATGATCAAGAAATTATACTGTAAAGAAAGTTTTTCTTATAAAGGTCTAGAAAATACTTAATATACCGTAATTAGTTCGTATTAATTTGACAGTTTCTATCATGTCCAATGTCACCGGCGGCGTCGTTAAGTCAAAAACGTTTCGTTGCATCCTTATCCAATGTTTTCAACGGCAGAAATACATTTATATTTATCTTTTTATATCTTTTGACATAAAAAGATACATTCATTTATGATCAGCTTTTAACAACTTGATTCAATTTATATATAAAATTAAGTTTTCTAGAGGTTTTGACAAAACCAGTCGATATAATTGTGCTATAAGTGAAATGGAACGTAGCTAAACAAGGCAATATTATCGGGCACAGATAATACAACAATGCAGCGAATAAAAAATATTTTGTTAACGATGCGTTCACGAGTTCTAGAACATCTTTATAACCCAAAACTTTTCTTTTTACCTAGACTTCTAAAAAATATAATTGTTAGTGAAATCATTACACTATAAAATTACTTTAATTTTAAAATAAGTTTTATCGCTATACATGTTTAGGTCAAAAATGGCCATTCCTCTTTGTAACTTCAATACGTTTTAATGAACGCAAGCCGAAAATGTGCAGACGGCCGAAGTTTGGGGAGAGGCCGACGTATGGCGTATTTACCCTACAGATACTTTTATGAAATAATATTCCTTACTGACATACATTTACGGAACTTTGTCGCGCAAAACAGTAAAATACTTGAAAGTATTTTGAGTACTCGGGATTATAAAACTTGCAAGGTTTTGCGCGACAAAGTTCCTTAAATATATGGTAGTAAAGAATAAATTTCCATGAAAGTATTTAGAAAAGTCCATTACCTAATTTTGCGATAAACATCCTTACTCATATTAAGATAAGGTTTATTTTTCAATACAAATTTGCATTACCAGGGCGTCACACGAAGTTTTCTATACTCGAGTGCCCAACAACTTGCAAGCAAAGTTGCATTTAGTTGGTATCAATATACTTATATTGATACCTGGTTTTCGACCCTGGTATTTTTATAGACGCACTTGGTATACTTGGTACGCGATTTTGCAATTGTGCGACTCATGAAGTCATGACTATCGGCATAGATAAATTTAAATAACCTATCAGGAACCAAGCGAATGAGTTCTAGACTTCTAGAGAAGTCAGCTATCAAAGTTTAAAAATGCGTTTTGTTTTTTTCATTAGCTTGATTTACAACATACTCAACATCAACTGTTTATTAGTTGCTATTGTCTGTTCAAGATACGAAAAAAATAAAAGGTAAAAAATATGCTGTATCATTTATGATTTGAAGGGACAGGCGTATTTTTGTAAAACTAACTGAATCTTTCGCTTGGAGTTTTTAACTTAAATCTACTTTTGTTGCGAAGGCGACATTAAAATAACCAATTTATGGTTTGTTTACATTTTATTTTTTCGTATCTTGAACAGACTATAGGTACCTATAAATGTAAGACGCATATTGATTAACATAATTTATGAAAATTTATTATATAATACTACTACAAACACAGTAAGTTTTTATTATGTATAAAATTTAAATTACACTACTTTTACGTACTTAAGGCGCTGTACTTAGTCAAAATAGGCTTCACAAAACAGTTTTTTAGCCAAATGTATACATTTTAGACCAGCTAAAAAAATATATGTTAATCTTGATCATATTTATGGGGGATCATATTTATTGTGGGGTAAATGAAGATGTAGTGACAAGCATCGAGAAAGGTATGCTAAGATGGTTTGGGCACGTGGAGAGGATGGATGACGAAAGACTGACCAAGCAGATATATAAGGCAAGTGTGGAAGGGACAGGACGAAGGGGAAGACCTAGGCGGACGTTCTCTGACCAGATTGGAGACATCCTAAAAACAGGACAGGTTAGAAGCACCCTGAACAGAAGAGCATGCATGAGGAATCTGATTGTAGTGAATGAAGCAAGAGAGATATGTCAAGATCGTTGCAAATGGCGCTCCGTAGTCTCTGCCTACCCCTCCGGGAAACAGGCGTGAGTCTATGTATGTATGTATGTATTTTTATGGAGGGACCATTGTGTTCAAAACACGTTTTCGGTAAATTTTCTCGATAAAAAAAAAAACATAAAATAACCATTTAAATTGAAATTGTAGCAATTGTAACTGTATTATTTATAAACAAATCTTGATAATATTAATAACAGTGATGTAATATATAATAATAAAGGGAACTGTTGTTTTTATTAATCGATTGGAATAAGATATTTGTAAGGATTAATGTATTTAATAATAAATAACTCGTTCTGAACGTCCCGTCGTCGTCACGCTTCTCTTTCTTATGTATACAATCCGACAGTGACAGCAACAGCTGAACTCAGTAGCTGTACACGGCGCGGCGCCTTAAATGTAAAAACAAAACGCAATCGCTCGACTACGTACCTATATAGGTACTTTTTAAAATAAATGCTCATGGCCGTTCATTGTTAACATAATATCTTACTTTTTCAAATATTTGATGTTTATTTAATAAATATTTATTTATTTTACCATCTACAGATTAATACCAAATTAAATATATACATACGTAAAAGCGCCATCTATGAATGCCGAGTGAAAGTTAACTCATTGTAACGTTTTACTACAAGCTAGTACGTATTATGGCCACCAGAGCAACGAAGTGCACATCATATTTTTCAAAAATATTCACATTCAATTAAATGTTTCATTTTTTTATTTAATCGTAATAAAGGGATTTTTTAATTAATAAATATCATATTTTAGAACTTTATTTTCTTATTTATCATTTATGCATGAAAGTTATCAATAATAATCGATACTAGTAAAGCCATCTGTTGAGAGAGTTAAGAATGACGGAAAACGTTCTAAGGAATGAGACCCCATGGCATAGGTTAGCATGGTCGTGGTCACTTACCTATTTATTCTTAGTCTTACGTAATTATGTCTTGATACATTTCAAGATATAGACATGTCCGATTGGTGATTGATACTAGTACCTACTGATTTAATACTACTACAGATTTGTGTAAGCAGTGGATGCAATCGTGGACAAAAAAATTCATGGCGAAATGTGGGTGTAATATTACACCTCTGCCTACCCCTTCGGGGATACAGGCGTGAGTCTGTAAAAAAACTAAATAAGACATGCCCGATTGGTGATTGATACTAATACTGATTTAATACTACTACAGATTTGTGTAAGCAGTGGATGCAATAGTCTCAACTCACAACCTCTCTTAATACCAACACTGTACAACGACCGTAATTCCTTTACTAATAAAAAATACCTTGCACAAAAAGGCACTTCGAAGATAATTGTACCTCGGAACATTATCTCCATGATACAAGCGTTCCACGCGGCGTCGCTCCATTTAGATAACGACCTTCATTTACCAACATAATACCTATACTTACTAATTAGACGAAACAACACATTACAAGCCATCTCTTTTTGCCGCGTACTTTTTTCTTGGGAACAATAGAGAGGGCAGTATAGGGGGGGTATTATTTCGTTAGTGATCATATGGAATAAGTGTTTTGTATGGTCCCGGGAGGTTAAATGGAGGCTTGTCACGAGAACAGAGTGGACGTAAAAGACTTGGGGATTACGGACCTCTTGTAAGGGAATGCCGTCTTAGGGTGTTGTACTCTTGAAGCTAATTATACGCAGCATACCTTACGGCATAGTTAACTTGCTAGGCTTGTAGGTTTCAATACTAAGGGGTACCGTTTCACCCATTACTTTGAGTTCAAATAACAGGGTTAGTTTGCCCATTACCATCGAGCTTGGCAGTTGCTACCTATAAATTAAGGCAGGTAGTTGAGTAATTTTTATTTCATTTCATACGAACAAAAGTTAATTCATAGGTTTATAAAAGTACGTGTCGCTTATGAACTCATTCTCTCTTATGTCCCATCACATACAATTGATTGTTTCGTGCTGTATATTTGTTTATGTACGCTTGCCTGAGATCCACTGTTTATACATAGTGCACGATCGTCTCTTGAAATAATAAGAAATTTGATTTCAAGAACGCACAGTATAACTACAAACTAACAAACTATTATGTATTTGTACGATTACATAGTCTGCTATATGGATAATTGTAACGCCAGGCGTCATAATTATGTGGCCATCTAAGAGGAAAACGGAAGAAATATTTTTCTATAAGGCATACAGTGCTCCCTTGTACATCAACTTTTTAGTTTAAAAAAAATCTTAGGTAATGTAAATGTAGTTTTTTTCAAAGACTACTCCCGTAGTATCAATTATTTTTATGTCGTATTTTCCCAGCGGCAATTAGTAGCAATACGTAGTGACCACCAGAGGCGCTAAATATTCTCATTGCCGATCGACTCAAATGTGATCAATTAGTACTCAACACAGACTAAACCACTTAATTATATACGCTATCTTAACTGCTGCTACTATCAGACAATCCGTATGCTTGTCTCCTTCAATAATAACTTAAATAGCACCATTAACAGACAGTGTCACATAGCCCAGACATTTCAGTAAAATTAAATCGTAAAAAGTTTGCGGCAAACTATACGCTCAATGTGAATCAGCCTTAGGAGCCTATCTGAATGCACCTAATACTTGCAACTTATGACCAACGTACATTAAATGCAAAGGCTCAGCACTTGGGGTCGCAATAATAATCACGAATACTCATCGATGGACACTTAACAATACTGGGGTACTCTAGTACCCCCTGGGGTCCTAAACTTTGGGAACTCTTGTGAAGCACTCGCGGACAATATTAGTTGCAGTGACCAGTTGGATAATAAAACGCACTGGGCAGAAATGTATAGTGTAGTAAACTTATTTTTTGTTGGTATGTGTTGTGCATCTAAACCTTCGTCAGGAATCAGTACCTATTGTTGAAAGCCGTACAAATACGTTCAACAATTTTTGAGTTTATCGTGTCCATACTGACAGACAGGACAAAAGGGGGACTTCATTTCAGGATAAGCACAGATGGGTAAGGCAAGGCCTATGTCCCCCCGTGGGATCTCCACCTTGTTGTGGGGGAAGGGGGCTCAGTAACCGTGGCTTGGACACCCGCGGTGAAGCTAAGAGAGATCCCGGGAGTGGACGCTCCGCGTGGGCTTGGAGGGGCCTGCGCAGGATGCGTCCAAAGGTGCGGGTGTGGGGGACAGTTCTGTCTGTCCCTAGCAGTCGGGTGCGGTCGCAGGAGGAGAGGCGTGTCGGTGTTGCGTTGCCGCGCGCCCTATCTCCCGCGACCAAATGGATTCCTATTTTCATATTAATCTGTACTTGCCGCGTATAAATTAAAGTTTAGTTGTTAGTTAAAGGCTAATATGACTTGTATCTTGGTCTAAAATTCCTTCGAATCTTTAAAATAAGATCACAAGTAGTATTTTAAACAAATGCAACGTAATAAAACATCACAAAACTTCACGCCTTTTATCCCCGAAGGGGTATGCAGAGGTGCATTACACACCCACTTTTCGCCAGTTATGTTTCGGTCCCAATGTAATAGGGGGCGAGCCTATTGCCATCTACCGGGCACATTATTAAGCGAGCGATAATTAACGTTTTTGAATATTGATCACTTCAAAAAGTCAGAGGTGTGTGCCTGGGGTATCTGGGGATCGAACCCGAGACCATCATCTCGGCAGTCCGTTACATACACCACTAGGCTATCGCCGCTTTTTCGTAATAAAAGGCTTTTACTATTGAACGTAGCTTCAAACCTACTCCTTTGTCGAACGATTGTTAATTTTTTATAGTCCCGACGATCAAAAGGCATCGGGTTCTAATCCTATCTGAATACCCAGTACTGTTTGATCTGGAATGAGTCTGGTCTTTGTAATGTTTCTCTTTTTATTACTGGTGAAGTTGACTACCTGTCGAATAGTCTCTAGATTAGTTTAGTAGTTGTATTTTACAGTTATGTGTGCATTAAGAATGTTAAGTAAGATATTTCTGTATAATCAAAATCGCAGTAGTTTGCGGCAAACTATACGCTCGCTTAATAATGTGCCCGGTAATGAAATGAAATGAAATAAGGTTTTGTTTTTTACACTACAAGGACAAAAAAGATGGCAATAGGCTCGCCCCCTATTACATTGGGACCGAAACATAACTGACGAAGTGTGGGTGTTTAATACAACTCTGCCTACCCCTTTTGGGATATAAGGCGTGAAGTTATGTATGCATGTATTTTAATGCTAGATTTTGCCTGCGGCTCCGTCCGCGTGAATTGTACACTTAAACGTTGCTCACGTAAAAACTGTTCGGTACTTTTGAGTATATCGCCATAGTAAAAACAGAATAGTAGGTTAGCTAAAGCTGCTCGGCGAGTTAATAGCCTTCTCTTGCGATGACGCATGGGTTGTCACGTGTTTACACCGCGGCGCCGGCTTTGTCGGCGCGCGCGCTTTTTCGCCGTTTTTTTTAAGTGATTGCGCTGAATACTACAAAAGGAGATGTACCATTTGGCCATACATTATGGGCCTGGCACGGCCAAACACGACACCATGTGTGTTTTGAAGATAAATGACTACTCTGTTAACCGGTATAATTTATTTTTAAATAACTTTTGGTGGAAATAAGATACGAGATATTTGAAATGGCAATTATTCCACAACTAAATATACCTCAAAATTGAATTTTAACATAAATATAATACCTTGATGTAAATAAAGGTATGTCTTTGCGTCATAAAGAACAAAAATTACATAAAGAGAGGCCAATAATAATGAATAATCACCTGTGTACTAGGGAACCTCGTACTATGTATACTCGTCCAAAAAAACTAACCACAATCACAAACACAGCTGCATATTCTTAGCATGGGTAGAAGGTACTGATCATTATTATTGAATTTATATTCAATTACATTACATTAAAACCGTACGAAAACACCAATAAATCAGAGCAAAATATTTACGACGCGCAGTAGCAACACGAATGACATAACAGTTAAAAAATGTGTTGCAAATGGTTTGAAAAAATATTTCTACTATCGATTAAAAAACAAAACAATTTAAACAGTTTAATAATTATGGAATATATAATAAATTATATATTTCTTGATTCTTTTTACAAATATACCTACTTATAAAGTAAATAAAATATATTGTTTTCTAATATAATAATAAAAATATTATTTCGTTAAAACAATTTCTGCCTACCATACTTCATTTTATTTTTAATGCTGGCAACATAAGACATCCATCCGCTACTACCATAGCCTATTCAAAATAATTATCTTTAAAAAGTAAATTCTTTCACCGAATTTCTATCAAGAAACGAAAACGATGTATAAATTTTAAAAAAAATATGTTTAATTTCAAAGATTCACAACTTTCTGGCCGCTACAGGCCGTATTTGGTACTTCTCCTTTAAGCTTGCATATATTTTTTTTCAAATACCTACTGACTAGCTAAGCGTTATATAACTATCTAAATGCCCTTTATAGCGAGAAAAATGTAACAAGTTTAATTTACTGTCGTTTAACACATTGTATAATATATTAATAACGTTTATTACAAAACTGAATGTACATAAACAATTCGAGCAGGCGAGCAGTGTAGTACCTACATGAATGCGCGCGATCAGACGCGCGCCGCATCCCGTACTGAATCCGCGTCAAGCTGGCCGCGCTCGTGAGATTGTGTGCGTGAAAAGTGCGTGCGTACACGGCGCCCCGGCGACTCACGCATACATTCAAACCAGCGCGGCGGCGGCGGCCGATTTGTATGAAGCTATCCTACTATTCTGTTTTTACTATGATATCGCGTTCATAACAGACGGGACGGCGCCGTGGCGCGGGGACTTAATTTTATAATATGTATAGAATGTGTAGGTGAACATTTTCCTGCGAATTTATTATCAATTTATCGAAAGTGATTATTATATTATTTCCAACTATAGTTATCAAAATTATCAACCAAAAAATATACAAGCAAAATTCCTGAAATTAACCAATTAAATTTCAGACGAACTAAAATTAATCCCAGCAGCGAATAAATGAGTTTTCTACGAATTATTTACAAAATGAAACTACCCTTCATATTTTGTTTATATTTACGTATAAACACGAGTGAAAGTACAAGTGTTTCAGAGAATTGATCTAGAGAGAATCGTTTAGTATTTGGTTATTTATAATTTCCATGCTTTCCATGAAAATTATTAAGCGGGTAGGTTACGTAGGCGAATAACAGAGGTTTTAACACAATTTATGCCTGTAAATAAGTCGATTATTGCGACTAAGACCCGCTAAATAATATTGTATTATGTTCTATGTATATGTTACGTAAGATTACATGGCATGTTTTATCAAGGAATAGTTGAATTTAATTAAATATAAAAAATAATAATTTGTCCGATTTGCAAACATAGTATTAGATTAATATATGTATTACTTGTAAAGGGTACTTCTAACCTGTCCTGTTTTTAGGATGTCTCCAATCTGGTCAGAGAACGTCCGCATAGGTCTTCCCCTTCGTCCTGTCCCTTCCACACTTGCCTTATATATCTGCTTGGTCAGTCTTTCGTCATCCATCCTCTCCACGTGCCCAAACCATCTTAGCATACCTTTCTCGATGCTTGTCACTACATCTTCTTTTACCCCACAACACTCTCTTATCACACAATTCTTTACTCTGTCAGTCAAAGAAACACCACACATACTTCTCAGTGCTCTCATTTCTACAGCATTTATTCTACTTTCATGACTCTTCTGCCATACCCAACTATCACTACCATACATAAGAATAGTTACTAACACTCCTCTATGCACAGCCAAACGTGCCTTTTTGGACTCGTTTTGGCTATTCATAAACGCCTTCAGAGCTCCATTCACTTTATTACCTGCATTAACTCTTTGTCCGTGTGGTGACGGATTAAGAATACAAATTGTCACCACCCCATATCATCCCATGGGTGTCGTAAGAGCCGACAGAGGGAGCATAGTATGCAGAGAACAGCACTGTAAGAGAAGGAAAACTTGATACAAACCCTATACCAACCCGCTTGGCCAGCGTGGTATAGTAAGCCAATTCCTCCTTTCAAAGGAGAGGCCTAGTCCAGCAGTGGACTATTAAAGGCTGATGATGATTAACTCTTCTTTCAATATCTTCAATTCATTCTTACCATCTCTTGAAAACAGCGTACCTAAGTAAACAAACTCATTCACTTGCTCCACTCGCTGCCCATCGATCATAACATTACAAACCGTAACGCATTCCTCCTTTTCAAAAACCATAACTTTCGTTTTACTTACATTCACTTTCATTCTTTTCCTCTCTAACGTCCCATGCATGATTTTTACCATCTCCTGCAACTTCTCCGCTGAAGACGTAGGTATAACCTGATCATCAGCATAAAGGAGGCATTTGACAAGTAACTCATTCATCCTTAATCTACAGTCACTATATTTTAAATCTTGCAAACAACTGTTCATGAAGAGGTTGAACAGCCACGGCGATGCTATACATCCCTGTCTAACACCTGTCTCGATGGTAAACCAATCCGTGTACGACCCACTTATCCTCACACAAGCTCTAGAGTCTTCATAAAGGGATTTCAGAGCTCGAATGAGGCTGCTGTTCACCCCATACATCGACAGTACCGACCACATTTAATTCCTCACCACTTTATCGTAAGCCTTTTCCAAATCCACGAATGCGCAATAGACCTTTTGACCTTTGGCCAAGAATTTTTCGGCTATGCACCGCAAGGAAAAGACTTGATCCGTGCACCCTATACCCTTTCGGAATCCTGCTTGTACATCCCATATTTTCTTGTCGGTTACTTCCATAACTCTTTCAATCAGTACCTTCGCATACAATTTGCCAACAATGCTGAGAAGGCTAATGCCTCTATAGTTCTTGCATTCTTGTTGCGAGCTTTTTCCCTTATAAAGAGGCACAGCCACCGCTGTGGCCCAGTCATCAGGTATTCGGCCGCTGCTCCAGCACAAGTTAAATAAGCGCTGCAGCTGACCAACTATGATGCCCTATCCAGCCTTCAGCATTTCAACTGTAATCCTATCATATCCTGCGGCCTTGCCTACTATCATACTACCCAACGCCTTCACAATCTCATCCACACAGACACACAATATCGCTTTCATCATTGCTATTATTACCATTCATTACGTCGATCGATGTATCTTTCGCCGTTCTTTCAAATAAACCTTCACAATACTCCTTTCATCTCTTCAACACGCATGATTCACCATTCAGTATCTTTCCATTCTTTTCTCTGATCGACGTGTATCCAGAGGATTGAGTTCTTCCTCGAACTGCACGAACGGATTTCCAGAAAAACTTTATGTTTGTGCGGAAATCTTCAGATAGTCTGCTATCAAACTCATCTTTTTTTCCTCTTTTTTCCTTTTAACAATTTATTTCACAATAATTTTTGACCTAACAAACTTCTTTCTTGCTTCCTCTATGTCATCACTCGTTGCCTTTCCCTTTCTTTCATTTGCTCTGGCAGCCAACCAATCTAACCAAGCTTTCTTCTTCTCTGACACTGCTGATTGCACATCCTTGTCCCTCCATGTATTCTTAACCTTTTGTATTTTCCTTCTCTTGATCACACCACATACTACAGACGCTACACATACTATCTCTTCTTTAAAAGATTGCCATAATTCTTCCATATCATTTATGCCATCGAACCTGTCAAATCTTGGTATCAATCTTCGCTTATCTTTCACATCTTTCTCTTGCAGATTTTCTATTTTTATTCTTTCCATGACCCTATTTTCATTATGTTCTCAGTGTCGCCATCCTTTAAAAATAAAATTAGCAGAACAAAATGTAAATGTAGTTACTTGGATGACCTAATAATACATTAAAAGTAATTTAAAATAACTAGAAATCTTTAATATATATAAATCTCCTGTCACGATGTTTGTTCGCGATGGATTTCTAATCTACTTAACCGATTTTAAATTAAATTGGCACACCGTGAGCAGTCTGGTCCAACTTGAGAGATAGGATAGCTTAGATCTTTAATTATAGTCGCAATTTTATTTTATTGCAAATTATTTGTCTTTAATTAATTGACAGTCACAATTATCTGTTAACTCCAAAAGATTCTAACAGATGTCGATAATCTTATATTAATAATTTCGTCAAGGAGTACATCGAAACCTTACCTGAATAATAAAACATTAAAAAATAAAGATTTCGAGTCGACAACATATATCCGCAAAATTCGGACTGTCGACTATTTTGTTAAATTCTAATGGTTCTGACAGACAAATCACAGTCGCCATATTGGCACTATGATATTGGCCCAAGTTTGCTTTGTACTAAGTAGTTTGTATGTGTAAATACTTTTTACAGCTGTTATATAGTATCCGCCCAAAAAAGGAGATTTGTGTTACCCCGAATATCTATCTATACTATAATATAATAAAGCGGAAGAGTTTGTTTGTTTGTTTGAACGCGCTAATCTCAGAACCTACCGGTCGGATCTGAAAAAATATTTTTGTATACGATAGCCCAGTTATTCCGGAAGGCTATAGGCTATATAACATGACGCATCGACCCTTTGAGGCCGGGCAAAAGGCTAAAAATGCTAAAAGATAATGTCGGCTAATCTCAGGCACTAGCAGTTGGATTTTAAAAATTGTTATGCTTATGATAGCCCAATTATTCCAAAAGGCTATAGGCTATATAAAATGACGCCATAACTTTAAGGGGCTGGACAAAAATAATAAAATGGTCACACAAGAAGGGGGAGGGTTGGGTCAAAGGCAAAAAGAGGCTAAGCGAATAGGTTACAATCTATATGGATATCGTTTTCGAGATTTTCGGGACGCTGGTTAATAATATGAAATTTATTTAGTGATCCAAGATGGCGGACGGGCAATCAAAGATGGCGGATGTGAAAATTTTAAAAATCAATATACAACATCTATTTCGTGATCAAAGATGGCGGATGGGAAATCGAAGATGGCGGATGGGAAAATTTATAAAAAAGTCAATATTGGTATCGTCTGCGATGTTAAAAGGGATGGGGAATCCAAATACAACATCTGTTTCGTGATTCAAGATGGTGGATGGGAAATCAAAGATGGCGGATGGGAAAAAATTAAAAAATCAATATGGGTATCGTCTCTGATGATTTAAGGGATGGAGAATCCAAATACAACATCTATTTCGTGATCAAAGATGGCGGATAGGAAATCAAAGACGGCGGACGGTATTTTCATTAAAGTCGATATGGGTATCGTCTCCGATATTTTAAGGAATGGGGAATTCAAAAACACCATCTATTTCGTGATCAAAGATAGCGGTTGGGAAATTAAAAAAAAATTAATATGGGTATCGTCTCCGATGTTTAAAGGGATGGGGAATCCAAATACAACATCTATTTCGTGATTCAAGATGGTGGATGGGAAATCAAATATGGCGAATGGAAAAAATTTAAAAAATCAATATGGGTATCGTCTCTGATGATTTAAGGCATGGTGAATCCAAATACAACATCTATTTCGTGATCAAAGATGGCGGATTGGAAATCAAAGATGGCGGACGGGATTTTTTTTAAAGTCGATATGGGTATCGTCTTCGATATTTTAAGGAATGGGAAATTCAATATTAGGTCTATAAAAATAAATGTTTTTTTGTTTGTTCATCATTTATAGACTCTGAAATGATAAGAGATTAAGCGCTAAGTCAATGGTAACTTTGGAAAAGGGGCTTGGAAAAAAGGGAATTAAATAAAAACTCTTAAAAAGGCGATACGAAGTACGCTGGGTCAGCTAGTATTACTTATATAAAAGCAAAACTGAAAATGCAAGGTATCTATATAAATTCAAAATAAGTACAAAGATCAAGAGTTGGCTAGTGTAAGTGACCATCTATCCTTATCACTGAAATAATCATTATAATATTATAATATTCTACCACACTCACGCAAAACCATCTAGTCTCAAACTAAGCAGAGCTTGTACTATGGGTACTAGATAATGGATAAGCATACATAATAATATATACGTTCTTTTTTTGTAAATTCCACAATGACCATTCTGATATACATATATACTTTTTTGTAAATAGGTACATACATATTATACATAGAAACACCCAGACCAAGACAAACATCCATGTTCATGTACATAAATGTTTGACTTGAGCGGGAATCCAACCCGCAACCTTCGTAGTAGCAGTCACTTACACTCCCGCTACACCAACCCGTCGTAATTATTAGTATAATAACCTTTCCTAATAAGGTAGTATTTTATTTTACATTTAAACGTACTAAATGGTAATTCTAAAAGACTAATTGGTATTTTATTGTATACACAAATACCTAGCTCTACAAAAGAATTATTTACTTTATGTAAACGATGATAAGGGGCATATAACAATGTCTGTTTAGATTATTTATAAAGACATAAAGACATATTTATTTCTGCATTTTGGTTGTTTACAACACTTATACAAGTCAAAACCCTATTCTAGATGATGCCGGCTTTTCTTAGCTAAATGACTTCTTGAGAAGAAAGGCCGAAACAAACACAGAGTCATTGTTTTTTTTGTCACTTCAATTTCTTTAGTCTTATCTTGATCTTTTAAAGTCCAGACAAAAAAAGGGTTTAGTATGCAAGTACAATGCAGGAAATCATCTGACGCTTTTGACTGACTCGGCCCACTAATGGCCCGCATTCAACAGCAATCGTACGGCTCAACCTTGATTGAGGGAGCCAGCACGATCTGTATCACTATGCCTCCACGCCATCAGAAGGGGTGTATGCATAAGCATGTCAGCCTAAGCCATCAGACAGGTTGCCACAACTATTTGTTTATATGTTTAATAATGCCCACATCGTACTCACAACTTTACATGCTAATACATAGTAAAATACATGTTGTAAAAAATAAGTAAAAATAATAAAATTTAAACAATAAAATGTCATATATTTAAATGTCAGAAAATTATTATTATTGAATGTCAATTTAAGAATGTCTTAAAAAATAAAATAATATTATATTACTTAAGTAATATAAATATTATCAAAAGAAAATAAATAAAATAACAATGTCAAATCAAACAATGTCAAAACAAATTAAATGAAATTACAAATGTCAAATAAAAAATGTCAGAATGTAAAGATATAAGTACTACAAATGTAAATAAAAACATTATGTCACTAATTTCAAAATGTCAAAATTCATAATCTCAATTCATAATTTTTAAACTCAATTCCAGGCGTTTTGCCTGCTAAATAATCTTTAACTGTGTAATAAGCTTTTGAACACAAGCTCTGTTTAATAAATACTTTGAATTTATTAATACTTAGTTCCTGAATATTGCCTGGAATTTTGTTGTAAAAACGTATGCTTTGACACTTGTATGAGTTACTTATTTTTCGTAGTCTAGTTGAAGGTAGAACAAGTTTGTCTTTGTTTCGTGTATTTAATTTATGAATGTCGCTGAATTTAGAAAACATATTTATATTTTTCCTGGCATATAACAAGTTCTCATAAATGTATTGAGATGCGACAGTCATTATCTTAATTTCTTTAAATTTTTCCCTCAGTGAATGCCTTAAACCAAGACTGTAGATTGCACGAATAGCCCGCTTCTGCAGTACAAACACAGTTTGAATGTCAGCTGCGTTGCTCCATAATAAAATGCCATATAACATTATGCTGTGGAAACAACTAAAATATACTAATCTGGCCGTATCTATATCAGTTAACTGACGAATTTTATAAACCGCGTACGCTGCAGAGCTAAGTCTATTCGACAACTGTCCTATACGTGGGCCCCACGGTAGCTTAGAATCTAAGGTTATGCCTAAGGATACGGTGTTATCTATAAGATCCAACTTTTCTCCATTCAAACACATTTTAGGTTTAACTTGTTTTACATTCGGCCTTGAAAATCGTATACATTTTGTTTTTCTTTCATTTAACAGTAAATTGTTAGCAGTAAACCATTGAACTACTTTAGAGAGAGCGTTATTTACATCGTCATTATTTGATTGTTCTCGTCTACGTTTTAAAATAAGTGATGTATCATCAGCAAATAACACTATCTCTTCATTATTTTGCATAAAGCTTTGCGTAGCTTCTTTAATAGAATCTTTTCAAATATTTTACTAAATGCCGGCAAGATTGAGATAGGCCTAAAATTATTTATGTAATTTTTACTGTCAGATTTGAATATAGGTATGATTTTACTTAATTTCATCAAATCCGGATTTGAAGTATTTACGGAAATACGCCTAGATCAAAACATTGGTAAAAATTATAGAGAGGTAAGGCGCAACAGTCTCAACGATTGTACTTAAAATTTTAATAGAAATGCCCCAAAAGTCACCGATATTTTTAATATTAATTGAATTATATGCAATCAATATATCTCGCGGGGTAACGAAGAATTTTATGTATAGGTACAGATATATTCATGAAATCAATAAATTATTATCAATTTCAAGTTAAAGATTTCAATCTCTACAAGACCTTCTGCGCAATATTTATTAAAAATATAAATCTTCATATTAAATTACATTCGAAGTTTTAAAAGCGCTAAGAACTTTTTCCAGGGGTGCACGGTAGTTTATTTTTTAATTTACAACAAAGTTCACAAACTTCAGTCCTGTAGTTCCTAGATTAGTTTTATTGGGTTCTTTTTTATAAACTATGTAACGGCCAACACAACACCTATTTTAGACATTGTTTATGTATATAGATAGAAATATTATATGAGAATATATCATAACTCTCATCAGCCGTATAAACTGTCCTTCTGCAGAGCATAGGCCTACTCACTAAGGCAGGCGCTAGATAGAATGGCATCTAAAGTAGCAGCGTGATAAATCACCAAGTAAGCCTAAATAATATCATCATCCAAGAGATATCCTCGTTTCAACCCGGTGCCCACTTACTAGTCTAACCGGCTTTGGCTGAATATTAGCTTTTCCATAGAGCGACTATCTGTATGACCTCCGCAACCCCAAGGAATAGCGATATTCCATGGTTTAGACTAGTGCCAGTTTGTTGCCGAATGCTAAATAATATAAATACTCTTTCAACATTATAATATTGTATCCACATTGAGTACATTTCAACAAACTTACCCAAATATTTGGTGGATTATTATATTGATATTACAAATTTTATAATTAATACATAGTGTGACAAACCCATTGACTTGAGCTCCAAAACAATACAGAATCCCACAAAACTTTAACGAATCCCACTTGTATGTTCACACAAGTTTCTCATATCACGATACCTGTACAACAAACAGAATAACAGCTGCGGTCTCAACATCACAACAGAACTAGGTGTAGTTTTAGAACTAATCTCGATACCTACCGTCAGATTTAGTTAACAAATACTACTGTGTCCCATTATGAATGAAGTTTGTAAATTCTCTTGTTGATTCTCTTTGTAATGGTCTCTCTCATGCAGTTCCATGTTTAGTAATTTGATTTATCATTAATATAGCCTGAACTTATCGATTTGTATACATCATACAATATATGTATGATAGCCTGAACTGTAATACAGGCAGCGATAGCCAAGTGGAGATACCAACACACTGCCGTGTAGAGGGTATTGAGCTCGAATCCACGGCGCATACCAATAACTTTTCGAAGTTACGTGTGTATTAAATTGTTAATTATCGCTTGCTAATCGGTGAAGGAAAATATTGTGAGAAAACATGCATGTCTGATAGTTCTTCATAATGTTCTCGAAAGACATGTGAAGTCTGCCAACCCGCACTTGGCCAGCGTGGTGGACTATGGCCATACCCTTCTCATAGTGAGAAGAGGCCCGTGCCCAGCTGTGCAACAGTATATAGGGCTGATGATGATGAAATTATAGTCTGCTAATAATGTAAGAAAAATTGTGAGAAAACCTGCATGCCTGAGATTTTCCGTATGTTTTCGTAATACATTACAAGACAATCACTACATAGTACCTATACAACAAAGTCTGTCTCCTGTTTGTCTGTCCCTATGTATGCATAAATCATAAAAAACTACGCAATGGATTTTAATGCGGTTTTTTTAATAGATGGAATGATTCAAAAGGAAGGTTTATATGTATAATTAACGCGGGCGAAGCCGCTGGCGACGTCTAGTTAATCTATATAAATAAAAATGAGAAATGTTTGTACGCGCATTACTTACATATGACTGCACCAAACTGGATTAATCTTTCTTTTATGTGTTCGTTATTGTTAGAAGAAGTTTTATATTAAAATCCTATACTAATATATAAAGCTGAAGAGTTGGTTTGTTTGTTTGTTTGGTTGAACGCTCTAATCTCAAGAACTACTGGTCCGATTTGAAAAATTCTTTCAGTGTTAGATAGTCCATTTATCGAGAAAGGCTATAGTTTATATAACATCGCACTATGAGCGACGGGAGCGGAGCAGTAGTCCTAAATAAAGCGGGTGTTACCGCGGGCACCCTCTAGTTATTTCATTAAGTAATATCAAATAATTTAAAATAAATATATGTGGCGGTACGAAGATCGCTGGATCAGCTAGTTGACAATATAATACGTACATGGCAACTAAATATCAGCGGTGCGCGCCGAGGATTTGAACTCAAGACCTTTTGTGTTTTGTGCTGTTAGTCTCTCCACTAGGCTGCTATCGCTGCTTACGATGATAGCGTCGTGAGCAGTTATATTACTAAGCAGTTAATATAATATCATTTGTATTGTATTATTCGTAAATATTGTGTTTTCTATATAAATATAATATTATAAACACAAAGACGTATGTCTTAGTGTGTATCGGCATATACACTACAACGAATGGTATCGTTTAGATAGCGACCGCGGGCCGCGCATGAATCTCGCAACGTACGTAAGGAGCCCTCACAAAGACGTAGCTAAGCATAGGACACATTACTGGACAACTCAAAATTAAAAACTACACATTAAATTGTAAGCTGTAGCGCTCATAGCAAGACTTGGCTTGGCGTTCGTCAAAAGTCGGTAAAGTTAAGCAACGCTGGCACAGGTCGTCACTTGGTTGGGTGACCGCGTATGGAATTTGTACCAAAGCGTTACTGTGCTAAGGAACCCACGGCAAGGTATCAAACAAGAATCTCAGAACAAGAATAGTTCCTGCCAGAAACCTTCGGCCGGTCTGAAAACTCCGACACCAGATTTTGATATAAACTCATAGGAAAATAAAAAAAATGCAAGCTGTGCCACTCTCACCTAATATAGTCAACTTATTGACTTTTTTTCGACCCGGGAATCGAACCCACTACCGCAGGACCACAGAGGCAGTTGCTCTATAACTTTGTTTTGTCTCTTCACGTTGCAGTCCGTTATTCTCACCACTAAACTATCGCTTGTTTGTTTAGATTCTACCGGGAGTGAAATCCACTCCTGAGAGGAGTTTATTGCAACAAAACGCGCAAAATTTATTATTTTTTATAGGCCTGTAACCCCGAAGGGTTCGGCAGAGGTGTAATATTACACCCACATCTCGCCATGAATTTTTAGGTCCCACGTAATAGGGGGCGAGCCTATAGCCGTTACTGGGTACATCACCATACTCCGTGCTCCTACTGAGAATTCGGAAAAACTCAGTAACACTTTTGTCCGACCCGGGAATCAATCCCAGGACCTCCGATCAGCAGTCGCATACGCTATGCACTGGACCACGGAGGCAGAATCTCTGCTTTACGATTTAAGTTATTGATTGCGTGTGTGCGTAGTTATTGTTGAAGATTTTTAATGTATCGACTATGTGCGTTAGGCGTGGCTTGAATATGTCGGTGGCAGTTACATCTGTGTGAGTATGGAGGCAAGCTCGTATTGTATAATGAAGTGCTACTATTTGGAGCTTTCGCTGATTTTTGGATGGCAAAAAGAGCAGAAAATACAATCCAAATTTTTATTTATTTATTTATAGACTCACGCCTGTATCCCCGAAGGGGTAGGCAGAGGTGTAATTATTACACCCACATTTCGCCATGAATTTTTAGGTCCCATGTAATAGGGGGCGAGCCTATTGCCGTATGGGGCACATTACCTCCGTGCTGCTACTGAGAATTTCCTAACGGAAAAACCCAATAACACTTTGCCCGACCCGGGAATCGAACCGGAGACCTCCCAATCCCACGCGCACTTTTATGCCGCGAGACCAACGAGGCAGTCCAAATTTTAAATCGATGCCTTTACTCACAATTGAACAGTAAATACATACTCGCTACTTCAATTACTGTAGTAAGAAGCAAAACTTAATACGCATAAACATTAACTTACTACAATAGAAACAGTTCACAATTGCTTAATTTGACACAAACATAGACAAACAGACAAACGGTTAAAGCACGACCGTACTTCATTCAGAATTACAATTAGTGGCACAACACTCGATGCCATACTTGGCATTAACAGCGGGCTTGCTAACTGGCACTTTGCCAGACACACTTATCTGCCAGATTGTGGCACTAACTGCTACGTCGATCAATGACTGATGCTTAAATAACCAGACTGATTATATTGCTGTGATCTGTAAGGTTTAACTAATTTTAGCATGAACCGCTTGGTTGGAACAGTATTACCTGTAGGTACTGTGTTTAAAAATATAGATGTTACAAAAATATGAACTTTTTTAATAACTGGTGCCGCATTACATTTTTTCGGTGAGTGATTCCGAAGGTCTGCCAATAACCACTACTTGTTATTTTACTTTATTTTAAACTTCTACAAATATTTATGTAACACAGATTTGATAAGCGTGTGTTACTTAACAGCTCGTGTGGCTTAGACTGAAATGTCAGGGCAAATGTAAGGTGATTTAGTAACACTATTGCCCTGCGATCAGCAGTCGCATACGCTATCCACTGAACCACGGAGACAGTATATTAGTTCCACCACCATCATCAGCCTTTAATAGTCCACTGCTGGACTAGGCCTCTCCTTTGAAAGGAGGAATTGGCCTACTATACGCTGGCCAAACGGGTTTGGTATAGGGGTTGTATCAAGTTTTTCTTCTCGTACAGTGCTGTTCTCTGCATAATATGGTCCCTCTGTCGGCTCTTACGACACCCATGGGATGATATAGGGTGGTGACATTCCGTATTCTTAATCCATCACCACACGGACGTATATTAGTTACTTTACTTTAATTACCTCTGCATCTGTCTTTGTGAACCTTCTAGCAACTTCTTTTTTCTCGATAAGATGCAGCAAGGATATACATATGTATGTCGTAGACATTGGTCAGTTACTCTAAAGTGACACAGCCTGAGCTACTTATCTATAAGCAAGTAAAGCGAGCTTACTTCGGAGGTGTAAGATTTTTGTTAATAAGATTCACAAATTGGGAAAATTACTATGCTTTTTCTGTAGCTGCTCATGTTGTGTGACAAAACGCTGCCGACGTATCCAATTATTGTTTAAACACTTGTAATAATCTACAAAAGGGTTGCTAGATGTAGTATTTCGGACGCTTGTTTTTTGAAGTATCTCCTTACTTCGAAAGTAATATATTCTGTGTTGCGAGGACTTTACAAACAATAATCGACTGGCATGAGGTACACCCAGACTTGAAACAACAATATGTGGATCACACAAAGATTTATCTCTCATCTGGGGATCGAACCCACAACACTAGGCGTACAGTAAAATGACGAAGCGGCCGCTTGAACCACTAGGACATACTAAGTTTTTGCGTTTTCACTAAAGAAACGCTAAAATAATATTAGCAACGTAAAATAACTGACTAAGTTAGTGTGCTGGCAGTGTGCACTTATCCTAAGATTACATTCACCCATTTGTTCCTATAAACATCGCGTTTAGATTGCGATAGGTTGTTTTTTATAAGAAAAATTACGGCTCACCATTACTCAAGATATCGGCCGTGTTTTATGAGACATCCTGATGTTATTCGTGTCAAATGTTGCTCGCGCATGACAACTTTGGGGTGACAAGCCATGATTATCAGTAACAATGTATATAGGTATATACCTACATTTTACACCCTCATTTCGTGACTATTGCAAAAAGCCCATACAGTTTTTAACCGCCAAGATCAGGTTCAAATATTAGTTAAAATCAATTCATTATTTATAAAAAAAATAAAATACAAATAATAACAATTATTTGTATTATATTTTTTTTAAACTACTGTTCCTTCTTCTTGTATTGTAGAGGACTTTACAATGATCATCCTATCAACAATCAATCCGTACGGATTTACATAATTCAACACACGGCGAAGTGTTATCTTTGTTGGAATATTAAAAATACATGATAGAAATAATTAAACATACATTTTACTTATGATTTTAATTGTGAATGAAATATGAACATTATGGCGCTATCAAATGAGACGTTTACGTACCAAAATACATAAGATATCACAACAACATGCCTAGTATAAAGCAATTCATTTGAAAACAGTTTGACACTAGAAATTCAATAAAATCCCACTACATTTTATCGCAGAAACATTGAAATTGTGCACTAAAACAGTCCCAATAAAACAAATTGAAACAGGGTTACGTAACAACGTTGCACTCAGTGGAGAATTTTTTCGATAAAAAAGAGACGGAAATAAAATACTACTAACGCTTTATTCAACAACTAGAAAATATGAAAAGACCTTTGTTGACAACAATTATAATGAATTGCATATCTACGATCAAGAATAATAATGCAGCTAATGATAAAGAAATTATCCAAAGCTTAAAAAAAGACAAAAGTGAAGTGTACCATCAGGTCAACGCAGCAATAGATGAATCGATTAATACTCTTCGACAAAGTAATGATACTGATGCTCTCGAAGGCATTCAGTACATGCTAGAGTTGAAAGAACACTTAGCGGAATTAAATGAAACCGAACTTGTTTTGCCAGCAGATGAAAGAGAGTTTACTGCTTTAACTAATAATATTGCTGTTATTAATATTTCCAAATCAGATATCGGTAGTATCAATGCTACTGAAAGTGGAAGGAGAGAGAGAGAATCGAAACATGATAGAGAAATTAATAGACTCAAGGAACAGATTGCAGAGTCAGCTAAGCGCTACGTTTTGGAAAAAAAGCAACGTCTCTTGAAATCTACGAAAGAGAGTCTGTATCATACGACTACTACTATAAAAAATATTAATCTTAAGGACTTTTTAGCTGAGAAAAAGCAAACGAAAAAGCAGGGGAAAAAAGTGCGATGATTTATATTTAAGTTTCGTGGAAAGTTTAATGATATGCGAATATGAGTATAGAGTACTGAACGATCTAGTTATTATATACTTGCTTACTTACAATAAAGTAAGTAAGTTATTAACTATATATATAATTATATAAGTAGAGTTATTTTTTATTTTCATCAAGCGAAAAGTTTGCATGTATAAATATTAGTACCTAATAAATAAAGTGAAAAGTCGCATATTCTAATTAGGAAGCGAAATATTAATTATTTATCTATTATTTATATCTATGGACAGCCAGTAGTATTTACATAATAATATTCTAAGGAAATCAAGTTTAAGGATAACAAAAACTGAGACTGAAATAGATTGCACGGTTGGCGTAGTGGTTTAAGCGGCCGCCTCGCCGCTTGACACTGCGCCGAGTGTCGTGGGTTCGATTCCCACACGAGACAACACTTTTTGTGATCCATAAATTGTGTTTCGAGTCTGTGTGTGTAAACTGACACTAGTCTAAACCATGGAATATAGCTATCCCTTTGGGTTGCAGAGGTCAGACAGGCAGTCGCTCTGTGGAAAAAGCTAATATTCAATCAAATCCGGTTAAACTAGAAAGCGAAACCAGAGTTCTAATTGGGATAACGCTAATAGGGTGATGACAAATAGTTTTCGTTTCTCTACATTTTCAGCGCATTTGTTTAAAATTTTACAAGAGTGTCTTAATACATCATAAATAAAAAGCTGGTTCTAGAGTGTGTTATCTGTAACCAAGACTGGTTACGCGCGTAGTAGTCTATGAGACCGCTCGCCACAATACTACGCCGTAAATTAGAAGAACAATATCCGATAAATATCGAAACTTATATAGTTTATTTGTAAGGCCTCTTATAACGGGGACCGTCTAGGTAGATACAGTATGCGTTATTCTGCCGCTAAATAGCAACGTACAAATATGCACTACGATGTTCAGGTTTGAATGGTAGTGAAATTAATGGCTATTAGAAGACTTTGATGAGTGTAGAGGAAGCGCGTGAGGTTTGTAAGGATAGGAGCAAGTGGCGATCTGTTGTCTCTGCCTACCCCGACATGAAAAAGGCGTGAGTATATATAGAAGACTTTACACCTTACGTCTCAAGGTACGCAGCGGCTTGGTTGTGTCTCTGCCATATCCAAAGTCCTTATGCGGTGGTTGGCGCTTACTATGAACTGACAGCACGTCTGCCATCTTAATGCCATAAAAGAAAGCTTTTTGGTGTCCGGGAGACTACTGTGATGTCCGCTCTTCTTAGCTTATACTGCCGCTCATATTTATTTATACTTCAAGTAGCCTTTCACTGCCAATAAACCTTTACCCACCTGTCCAACCAAAGGAAAAATATTTAAACAGCTTCGTTTATGAACGTCGTAGTCAGCGATCAGACAGCACGTGCCGAAAAGTGGAGCGTGACACATAACTTGTGTAATTAATGTCGTTTCGATCATTACTCGCTAATGGTGTAATGAAGTCACCTGCGTACCTTCACGCACCATATCGCTGCGGACTCAGCAGAAATGAGCGAGGTTGATGAGCGAAGGGCGAAGGAAACTTTTAGCGGGCTACACAGAAATATTTCCTTCTTTTCGTATGAGTGTGTTGCCAACTCTGGTGTAGGAATGTATAGTTCGAAGGCCTCCGGCCTCCTCCTTTAGCCTAACAATTATTATCCTTAGTCGAGAAAGGAAGCGCTCTGCTCTAAATACAACTAGCGTCCATACATTCAAAAGTCGCCCTGTGTAAACGTTGCTTAACTATTATGAACTGCAAGTCAACTCAGGCTATGAGCGCTACATACTTAGAACTACGATCAGAAGTTTTACACGCTACTATTGTTAAGTCTGCCTCGTTGGTCTCGGGGCATAAATGTACGCGTGGGATTGGTAGGTCTCGAGTTCGATTCCCGGGTCGGGCAAAGTGTTATTGGGATTTTCCGTAAGGAAATTCTCAGTAGCAGCACGGAGTCTGGTAATGTGCCCGGTACAGCAATAGGCTCGCCCCCTATTACGTGGGACCTAAAAATTCACGGCGAAATGTGGGTGTAATATTACACCTCTGCCTACCCCTTCGAGGAAACAGGCGTGAGTCTATAAATAAAATAAAAAAAAAAAGTTAAATATATACTAATTCTCGACAGCTTATCGCCATACTCGGTCATCTAGCCCTGTCAGAGGCTCCTCCATCTTGTTAGAGGAGTACTGCATCTCCGTTTATTCACAGTAAATTTGGTGTATGTTTGATAACCACGCTCGCTTGACCACGCACAGCTCATCTCTTCACCCATTTATCCACCGCACGGCTCCACAACGCTCCAATATATCAAGCATACATTTGATCACGATCAAGACTTGTAATGAACACAAGCTATCGAGTGAAAGCTCTCAGAACGTAATCAAAGAGGTTTGTATTCGGTTTCTTAGATGGATTTCAAGATGTTAATGACGGATGGCACAGTGAATAAACTGCCTCATCACTGGATGCTACTGAGGGTTCTAGATTCGATCTTCATAACAAACTGGGTTTGACTACTATGAAAATATGTACTTCCTTATATTAAGTTTCTCTATTTCACGAGTACCACTCTTTCTTATTTATCTTTGCAGTTAAATCAGTACCCGGACCTTAAAATAAAAGGCGTAGAGACGTTTAATGTTTCAAACACCAGTTTTGTATAGATGACAATAAAATTGTGCCAAAGCAAGTTAAAGCCAAGGATGCGGAAGGCAGAGGGTCGGTCATTGTGGCGCATTTTGGGAGAAGCCTTTGTCCAGCAGTGGACTGCAGGAGGATTGAAGTTATAGCCGACACATGTCATGAAGTGCGAGGCGCATTATGGCTTGTCATTTATACTTGACCATGGCCAAGGAGCTCAGATATTTACATAGAGCATTTTTTTTCGCCAGAGGGCGCTTCTTGATGTCAACATTAACCGGGTATTTCAATTTTAATAAAAACAGTATTTGTTACTTTTTCTACCTGAATTAGTTATCAAACATAGCTAAAGTGCCAATATATAAGTGAAAAAACGTTTGTAGAAGTGTATTCTAAAAACTAAACAAACGAGATTAACTTTCCTTCCAAGTGCTGACAGTTATATAGTGGCCTACACTGTTTATTCTAGACTCAAAACCGTGAGTACTTACTGTGTACTGATCATCCACTAACATCCTCAATCAATCATCGTGGAAACTACACACAGGACACATTTTAGTCACAAAACTCTTATAGTAAAACCGATATGAAAAATTTGTATTCGTCTTTCAAAGTGAGAATACGATGACTAATTTGACATTTGTGGAGTGATTGAGTGAATGATACGATATAAACTATAAATCAGAGACAGTGGTGTTGCTAACAGAATAAATATAAATTAAACAAAAGTGAACATTCATCGCAATTCAGAGCGACCCAGAGACATCTAGTGGCTGTCGTGAGAAATTTGGTATATCAGTCATTAAACGATGTCGGGCAGGGTAGGACGTAATAGCGACAACGACCACAAGAGGGCACTACTTGTTACTTGTTTTAAATGTAAAAGCCGAGTTGATAACAAAACCACTATGGTAAGCGCCCTATGCAAAAACTATTTAGAATTTTTCTGTGTAGGCAATGGCAATCCAGACAAGGTCAGTAAATGGCAATGCGAATCATGTGTTACGAAGAGGGCTGGACAAACTGCACTCACCACAGAAATGTGCAACGTAACAATAAGAAAAAAGATGTCTGTCCACAAGAAACTTACTATTGTCTCGTCTGATACTGCTCAGGAGATCACTACGGTATCTACTCCAATTAGCACAGAATCTGAAAATACAGACATAGACATTTTTTCGGATTATCCAACCACTGATGAAACATTGCTATCAAAAAGTATGGATTACTCAAGGACGGAAGCTATCTACGGAATTCAATATTCGAAATAAAGATAGATCTGTAGATTTTAGATTCGTTTTTGACAGTTTTTGACATAAGCTCCATACAAAATATGTCAAACACGAATCTAAAATCTACAGATCTATCTATAGTTCGAATATTAAAAATGGCCGTAAATCTAATCGATTTTAAACTTTCGCGATTTGTATACATCATACAAAACAAATTAGGGGGTCTTAATCGCGTACAATTAATTTATTTAAGGTATAAATACCTATTTGTTTCCGACGTTTTGTATGATGGCCGTAAATCTATTCAGGACATGAGCTAAGAATGGACTTAGCCACTACACAGAACGAACTTGAAAACGTTATTCTTGATTACAACGACCCCCGTTCAAAAGTAACCAACCTTAGCAAAGAAAATAACACTTTAAAGTATTTTTTATCTGAAAGACCATCAAGGGAAAGCAAATTAATCTGTAGTATGAAAAAGACAAATAGAGCATCCTTACAACATTCAGATATAATTATATTAGCCACACCACCCAGGATAACCAGTGACAACAATACAGACAAACACTCCAGCAGAAATATCCTAAACCTACAGCAAAACCTTCAAGATCTGGACTTATAACTGAAGTCAGCAAAAAATGAAATCAGTACCCTTCAAAGCCATTCAAGATAAAAAATATGAAAATCCTACGCTAATTCAAGATTTTAATAACGTAGAGTCAGAAATCAATGAAAGTAAGAGGCCTAAATTGTGTATCCTCGCGAACAGTTCATCCTCGGGCACGCTGTCAGCGGTTGATGCTACGTTTAGTACCCAGTTCGACTACATTCGGTATTTCTCACCCAATAGTAGTATTAAATATTTGCTTCAGAATATCGACAAAAAATTGCATGGATAAGATATGTGGGACTATTGTATTGTTATGATAGGTGACAGAGATTTTAAGAGTACATGTGATTGTGTGGAGATAGTCAAAACTATAAGGCAAGCAATACACCATATTACTCACACGAATATAATTCTATGTACTCCCGCATACGTATGTGGATCACTTATATATAACCATAAAGTGGAACTGTTTAATAATCTTCTGTATTTAGAATTACAAAACAATAATTATGCACACTTTTATGATTCAAATCTCTTGACTTCACTTGACATGTTCTCTTTTAAAACTGGAAAAATAAATAAAAAGGGTATCCAGCATATTTATAAAGATATTCTCAATAATATTAATATGGATTATTACTTCTATGGTCACCCATTATTCACCCCTCGAATAAGTAATTCAGAACTTAATTGTACTAAGTTTTTTCTCGACCAGAATAAGCCACAAAAAAAAGAATAAATTTTATAATAAAGTTCAATCAAAAAGATTACTATTGTTCTACCAAAATGTTCGAGGTCTACGCACAAAAACTGTAACTTTCCATAATAATGTATCTTGAATATCAAGCGATCTTATCATCCTTACTGAAACTTTTCTGAATGATTCTGTATATGACTCTGAACTGTTTTCTCCCGAGTATATTGTAATTAGAAAGGATCGTGTAGGTAATGTAGGGTGGGGTGGTGTTCTTCTTGCTGTAAAAAATAGTTTTAATGTTAAAAGTATTAAAAATATAGACGGTTTAACTGATGATAAAGAGTTGTTGTTTGTTATGTTAACGTCGAAAAATATAAAAATTTTAATTTGTGTTGCATATTTACCACCCAACTACAATGAGAAGCAATATCTTGATGTGTTAAGTTGTATAGAAAATGCTATGACCACGTATTCTAATGTAAAGTATTGATAGTTGGCGATTTCAACTTAAAGTCATGTAACAAATCAGTTCAAACTCAATTTCATGATTTCCTAAATTACTGCAAATTACACCAATGTAATAATGTTTGTAATAAATATGGATGCATCTTGGATCTGGTATTAACTAATCTGGACTACGGAAGTTGTACTGTGTCATCCGAAGTGGAGCCATTGGTACCTATTGATGCCTATCACCCGCCATTAGAGATCGTTGTTAAAATACCCACAAAAGCTGAAATAAACATACCAACTCCTCCAGGCCAGAACCTACGCACAGAGTGGAATTTCCGCAAAGCAGATCTCTGCGGATTATACACAGATATACGTGACTTGGACTGGACGGACCTAATGCATCAACAAGACGTAAATGTAGCTGTTGAGATATTGTATAATAAGCTTAACGAAGTGATCAGTAGACGAGTCCCCTTTAAAACTTTAACTACGAATCATAAGTATATATATCCGAAATGGTATACTAATGAAATCATAAGCTACATAAAATTAAAATATTTTAATTTAAAAATGTTTTAAGCTCGTGGCTTAGAATTTAATAAGGAATTATTTAAATATTACCGAACCAAAGTAAAAGAACTTATAAATATAGCATATAAAAATTACATTGCAATAGTTGAAAATAATATAGCACGCGAACCTTCAAATTTTTGGAAATACGTTAAAGATAAAAGAAAAAATAGACAACATACTAAGCAATATGTGTATAATAATAAAGCTATAGAAGGACAAGAGGCTACTGATGCGTTTGCCCAGTATTTCAGCTCAGTTTTTCAACCTGACACTCCTATACTGAATGCTAAGAGCGCGGAGCGTGGTGCATTGTACGCAGAGATTCCAACGCATGTCATTATTAATATTATCGAGCCCCTGAGGGCTCGATAAGCCCGACGATAAGACGACGCATTGCCCATCGCAGATCTGAATCTGCGATGAGCAATGCGTCGTCTTAAGACATAGTCAGCTTATGGCCCGGAAAACATACCTGCGTTTCTAATAAAGGACTGTATGTCAGTCTTAGAGGATCCATTACTGTATATTTACAATCTCTCACTTCGGCTATGTATATATCCCAATGCATGGAAGCTCTCCAGGGTAACTCCTGTGCCGAAAGGTAGTTCATACGTTGAAATAACAAACTTCAGGCCTATCGCAGTATTGTCAGTATTTGCCAAGATGTTTGAATCTATTATAAATAAATCCATATATACACAAATTGGGAGGTTGCTTGATAACTGTCAACATGGATTCCGTCCGGATCGCTCTACTTTGACGAATCATATTCAGTTTGTGGACTATGTGAGCACACGGGTTAAGTCTGGTTGTCAGGTCGACGCAGTCTACTTTGATTTTAATTGACCTTGTTGACAATGATGTAATTTTAAGGAAATTCGCCTTACTTGGATTCTCTACTAAACTTTTAAAATTTTTGGCAGATTATCTTAGAGACCGTAGCCAATTTGTAAAACTAGGAGGTTATAGATCCAAAGAATATTACACACGCTCTGGTGTGAGTCAAAGTAGCACGCTCTGTCCTACTTTATTTTTGATAATGATTAACGATCTACCCGATATTATCTCAACGGCAAATTGCTTAATGTTCGCTGATGATTTAAAACTTTTCCATACGGTAAGCCGGGTCGAAGATTGTGTAGCACTACAGCGTGACATTGACTCAGTGGTCGCATGGAGTGTTAAAAACAAATTGTTCTTTAATAATTCAAAGTGTAAGACAATAACTTTTTCTCGGTCACGCACACCAATCACAGTGGCATACCATCTTGCGGGTACTCCACTTGAATGCGTTTCTGTAATTCAGGATCTAGGTTTAATTATGGATAGCTCTTTAAATTTTCATGACCATACAGTCAAAACGTGTAAAGAAGCGAGTAAAAGTCTAGGTTTCATAATAAGAACTTCGTCTCAGTTTAAAAATGTCCATGTTACAAAACTGTTGTACAATGCGTATGTGCGTAGTAAGCTGGAATATAATTCTATAGTATGGAACCCTCGCGAAACTTTGTACTCAATGATGGTAGAAAAGATCCAACGTAGGTTTGCTAGATATTTGTACAAGCGTCAATATGGATTCTACCCATTCTTGTAAACATCAATGTTTGTATTAGGCATGGTTGGTCTAGATACCCTACAGTACAGGCGGCAACTTGCACACATTGTACGTTATTATTTATTGATGACGGGCAAACTAGATAACCCTGCAGTTCGTGAGACCATACATCTCTCGTACCAAATCAATACCTGCGAGGCATTGGTAGACAACGGCACAAACTCCTCGCCTGCCCGCCTGAGTGGCGCTCCCCACACGCGGCTCACAGCCCCACTTCCAGAGCCATTACACTAATAAACAGTTTTCAGAAGGCCAATCCAGAAGCAGATATATTTTTTGACAAACCTAGTAAGTATAATGTATCAAAACGTGTCACTTTTTTTGAATAAAATATTAAGTTAGGCCTACAATAATCAAATAATGTATTTCAATATAATAATAGCGTTTAGCATAATATGTTCTATGGTTCAGAACCATGCCATTTCAGTAAATACCTATTAATTTGTGTAATAATTATAATTTTAGTGTAAATTTAATATTTCATCTAGATTGATTTTATGTATATATAGTGTGTTAAATGTTTAGTATAGATATAAGCGATTTGGTTGTTTAGACTGTAAGCTTATTTCTTTATGAATAAATAGCGATATCTCGATTGCATCCAAAACTTTGGAAACCTGGGTCTGCCTTCTATATAGCAATTCATAAACTCTTCAAACTTGTATTTCTTTCAAGCACTTTTGCTTTTTATAAAGCTTCTTACTGAAGCTACACAGACCCTTAATACTACGCACTGTATATTTTTTCCATTCTCATCCCCTTGAACGTTTGATTAGCTCCTAAACAAATACCCAAAGTTTTAAGTCGCTGCTCTCCGGTCGAGGATCTAAAGGCATTATCACAATCGTTCGGGTTTCCACTATTCCATGGATTTAAAAAGACGTGAGTTATGATTATGAAGGAAGATAATCTGTGTAAAAAGGTTGTCAATAACTTTTGAGGTTATGATGAGATTATGGTTGTATTTTTGTAGTTTATAGGTATTAGACAGCCTTGGGGGAGACCTATGTCCAGCAGTGGCGTCCAGTTTCGGCTGGTATTATGATGATGAGTCATATTCTCTTTATTAAACAGTATTCACACAATCGCATTTTATATAATTCAAGCTAACTATAGTTGTTATTATTACTACGTGTCCGTAAAATTCAGAAATCTGTAAAGTAATGTACTTATTGTGCTGTACTTTGCGTAGCTAAGTAGTAGCAATGTAACAAAAATATCGCGAGGAAGACCTGTTTACACCTGTTTATTAAAATTGTATCATGTAATATAAACCGTTCCAACTTACGTTACTTACTACCGTTATAACTTATCTTGCGACAGGGTTTTTAAGACTTGAAAAAATAATTTAAATTAATAGTGTTCTCCCGGAAAGGGATCAAACAAATTCTAGATCTATCTATCTAGTCAACAATCGGTCTACTTTCATTCAATTAAAAGGCGAGGCGGCTGCTTAATACACGACACTATTGGTGCAGTCAAAATCAATATAATGTATAATATTATTGAATACTTCGAGCCTCAGTGACGCTAAGTCCTCACGCTACGGTAACTCTAATCGAAAACCAATGCACCGTAGTGGACCTAAGTCGATGCTATACTCGTATATTTGTAGAGGGAAGAGCATATATTAGTAGAGGGTGGCGCAAAAGTAATGACCCTATAGAAATTCCTTATATTATATATTGAAAATTTTGTAGTAATCAAAATGTAAAATTCACATAATATTGACTTAAAATAATCATGGACCGCACACATGTGAATGGTCCCCAAGGAACAAACATGCCAAATTTCAGCTTCCTGCACCCAATAGTTTCGGCTGTAGCGTGTCTGTCAGTCAGTCAGTAACGCAAGGATTTTATATATTTAGATTATTGTATTTGAAATCTCGGGTGTATGTGAACAAATCACAGACTCTCGCAGCTTTAAAAGAAAACATACATATACACCAAGAAATAAGAAACATATCGCAGGAACTGTTACGGCTAGTTACGGAAAATGTCATAAATGTGCTTCAACTCTGGAGGTCCATTTAATAGATATATAGAATATATTTAAAATATAATGCAATAAAATTTCATGGCACAAATATATATATTTAAAAATCTAATCCTAGTTTTCTAATTTAGAACGAAGTGGTAGCTGAATCAAATAGGGTCATAACTTTTGCGCCATCCTGTAGGTAGTTTAAAATAACGAAGAATCGCATCATCATCATAGAGCCCCTCTTCCTGTGTGACAATGAACTGATGACATCGCGAATCAATAGACGGATTTAGACGGGTTGTTTCTGGGTTTGTAACAAGTTTTTCGTCTCTTCGCAAAGATTCTATTTGCTAAATGTATTTTGTTTAGTCGCCTTTAACTGTGACACTTTATATTCTGTGAGAAATATGTTGCTACAAAAAAAAAATTACATCTATGTTTTTAATTGTTTTTTAGTCTCTGACAGTAGAAACCAATTTGCGGGGTCTGTGTGACTCTCTTAGAGGTGTATGGGCAGTGTTCCACTTACGAAATTTAATGAAAATTAGCTAACTTTATTAGTAACGAAATCATAATAAATTCGAACGATCCGAAGCACCCAAAATCGGCGAGCATGTATGAAAAGAGTAATGAATGTAGAGGAAGCGCGTGAGGTTTGTAAGGATAAAAGCAAGTGGCGTTCTGTTGAATCTGTCTACCCGATGGGGAAAAATCGAGTGCATGTATGGGTTATAATAAATGATAAAACAGTGTTACATTAGCATGTATCAAATATTTTACACCGAGTTTTGACAGCTACACAGGGTGCAAAAAGTAATATAAAATGGATTTCACAGAAAAGCAAAACTATTTACGGAAGAACTAAGTACTTAGTAAAATATTACAGCACCAAACCTATGCTATGCTAACCTATGCTAGGAATAATTTTTATGCCGTATGCTGCGATAGCCTAGTGGAGATACCAACAGACTGCCGGTCAAAACCACGGCGCGCACCACTGACTTTTCGAAGTTACGTGCGCATTCAATTATTAATTATCACTTGTCCCGTGCCTCGTAAAACACGTTAAGACCGAGACAAGATAATCTATTTGCAAGCAAGCATATGATCACAAGGTTAGTGAGTGCGACCCACCCTCGCATGAAGAAATAAAAATAATCACTTTCTTTTGACCGGCGTATCGAACTCAAAACCTTCATTCGATATCTACGCTATAGCTAGATCACAGTGGTAGTCAGACAAACATACGCTAATATAATATACAGGAAAGGTCGCAATTAAATAGTTCAATACTACCTACATTTTTTTTGTCTTTTTCTACTTTAAGCTATTAAAAAGAAGGTTTTTCACGAGATCATGCCATGAGAAACACGACACCGTAAAATATTAAAGATTATGTAACGGGTCTGAATCGTGTTAATGAACGAAAAGAAAGATGAAATACCTTTCTATTTGTCCCGACGTTTTGGCATGGGTTACACCAGCCGTGGTCACGGGATGACTGATGTTCGTCAGCGCTGCCTCCGAGAAGTGCGGGTTTCGGAACCTACCCTCACTTGGTCTTCACAATTATTAACATTTATATGTTCGGAACTGTCGGTACTTCGACACACAACACTAATGGTATCTTCACACTGGCGCGTAATATCACCTCGTCGGTGTCTACATTTGCTGATGACAGGATTCCAAGATGTACATAAACGGTAACCATCCTCCCGGTTGAAATTTGCGTGCTTTTTGATTTCAACCGCTTCCCGTGCTATTCTTGAAAAATAGTGACGGTCTGTGGAGAGAACCTGGGGCCGATGTAGCTCAATCCAGTGATTGGATCCTGACTCCAACAAATGCTTAGCTAAGGCCGACTTGGTGGTTTGTCGGTTTTTGACGGCTGTGATGTGTTCCCTAACTCGTTCGGCGATGGTCCTTTTTGTTTGCCCGATGTAGGAACTACCACAGCTGCAATCCACCTTGTACACCCCTGGAGTTTGAAAAGGGATGACTTTGGAGTACGCAGGTAATTTGCTACTTTGGAGTACGGACTATATACAGTCTTAATGAAGTATTTTTGTAGTACTGCTCCAACTTTATCCGTTATTCCTTTTATGTAGGGCATGAACGCTGGCGCTCTGTTCACTTCAGTCAGTCTCGACCTTTTCCTTGAACTTCGCATATTGTGTTTATAACCGTTTTACTTGAGTACCCCATGTTTCCGAACATGTGTGAGCTCACTATCTAAGTGTTCGGGGTCGCAAATGTCATATGCTCTGTTTGTCAATGAAGCAATAACGGATTGCAAATGTCGCGGGTGATGATGTGAATTTGCGTGTAAGTACCTGTCCGTGTGTGTGGGCTTCCTGTAAACAGTGTGTGACAGGTTTCCATTTTCTCTCACCTTGATCTTCACATCGAGGAAGGCCAACGATCTGTCTGTCTCCATTTCATAAGTGAACCTTATATTAGGGTGTATGGAGTTCAAGTGATCTGCTAATTGTTCTACAACATGTTTATTACCATTATAATACAGAACACGTCATCGACGTATCTTTTCCATATCTTTACGTGGAACGCTTGTAGTTGGATCCTTTCTTCAAAACGTTCCATCCAGATGTTGGCCATTACCGGTGAGACAGGGCTACCCATGGCCACTCCGTCGATCTGGAGGTAATATTGCCCACGACATAGAAAATAGTTCCCGTCTTGGCAGTGTTTCAGTGGAACAATGTACATATTTATCAGACAGACCGTTTAACCTTAGTTTACTCTCGACCACATCAAGGCAATCTTGAATTGCAACGCTTGTGAATAGTGGACTCGACATCAAAGCTCACCATCACTTCGTTGGGTTCTACTTTCATGCTCTTGATGACGTCTTCAAAATGGCGAGGTTCCTTTACAAACGATGATGTCTTACCTACTAATGGTTGCAGTACCGCTGCAATGTATTTCGCTAGGTCGTAAGTGGGTGAATCGATCTGACTTACGATCGGGCGTATCTATCTTCTCGGAGGCAGCGCTGACGAACATCAGTCATCCCATGACCACGGCTGGTGTAACCCATGCCGAAACGTCGGGACAAATAGAAAGGTATTTCATCTTTCTTTTCGTTCAGTAACACGATTCAGACCCGTTACATAATCTTTAATATGTGTACAAATCGTGGTAATTTAAAAGTAGTTACGACACCGTAAAAGTCAAACGGTTCCAAAAGTCAGTGTCTTGTGCAGGAATCGAACCCACAACACTCGGTACGATGTGATGGGGACATTACCACAACGATTATGACATTTCCAAGGTTAAACGCGTAGCAGTATTCTGCTAAGCAAGAGTTTCTTACAACTACCGTAACTAAATAAAATTTGCAGTACCAAAAAAAATCAGACAAAATACGCTCACCACGGTTGCAGTTGAAAGCCCAGCTGATTCACCAACATAGCGGCGTTGGCAGTGGCTTTCGCTCGCGCTTTGTGGGCACACTTTATTGAACAGTTCCATCCCAAGAAACGACACGATAGATAGCCAGGTCAAAGGGAGGACCCTTCAAGGCCCGGCTTAGTGCGACCATAAGCGGGGCGCAATGCGTATCTTGATCGTCCAATCACATGTCGGCAGTCGTCGCCAAAGCACGTGCATCCACATCTTGTTGCTCAGGATTGTAGTCCGGTAAACAAAGGCCATGCGACGATGTAGTACGTATTTTCATGCATTGAATCAGCGTCAGAAAATTGCGATTTTTTAGTTCCAACAGGCTTAGCTATTTTTCGTTACTAGTGTCTTCATTTTGAACACGTGGGTCGTTGTGGTCGTATCCACCATCCAACTTCTGATGACGAAAGGTATCTTCATTTTGGCCGGTATCAACGCTTCACCAGTTCTAGGTGGGCACAGCTGGGTCTCTTTGCAATGAATACACACAGTACAGCACACTGTATACAGTATCTTCACAATCTTAATATGCATACGTGGCTCGAGTGCTACTAATTGAACTAATTGAAACAATTGGATTTCTTATACCTGTAATTTCGAGGTAGCTACGTAAATCACCATCCATGCATAACCGACTCTCACGCAGACGGAGCTGAAAATGAAAATGAAATGAAAAAATGAAAAAAAATATTTCACAAGAGATATGGTTTACAATAGGTGATAAATAATAATCTTAATTAGGTTCTAAGCACATCTCGCACTTGGCAGGCATGCGAAAAATTAATAAAATATTACAAATAAATTTATAAAAACACAAAACAATTAAATTTATAAACAGAGGAAACTTATGATTAGACAATTATTTATATTATGAGATTTATATTCGAGTTTAAATTGAGATAATGTCATTAGTAAGTAAGATAATGTCATAAGGGAATTAATGTCATGCAATGGTAAAGTAAGGGTAATAAACTAAATTATAACAATTACAATAAATGAAGAATGAAAGCAGCAAATTTGATACATGTCCATTTAATTTTCTTATTGTTGGTAGTAGTTTAAATTATGTTTAAAGTCGAAAAATTCTTTAATTGAATAAAAACACATCTCAATCAGCCATAGTCTTAATTTGGATTTAAATTGTGTAGTTGGCAACTCTCTAATTAATCGAGGTATGTGGTTTTATACCTTAATGGTCATAATTTGACACTTTCGATGATGAAAGGTGCTTCTACACAACTCCATCTGTAGTTTTGTCGGATCCCTTGCACT
The DNA here is from genome assembly GCA_944739405.2 of Euclidia mi. Classification (NCBI taxonomy): domain Eukaryota; kingdom Metazoa; phylum Arthropoda; class Insecta; order Lepidoptera; family Erebidae; genus Euclidia; species Euclidia mi. Next base: position 1,491,096 of record OX123205.2, on the reverse strand, counting down.
ATATTTATAATTGTCACTGAGCTTGGCAAATAACTTTTGCTGCTTCTTTACAAACATGCCAATTTCCAGTATATACATCGATGCCAAAGTCAAAACACGTAATTTTCTGAAAAGTGGTCGACACGATTCCAGCGGCCCTACCTTACAAATTGCCCGGATACATTTCTTTTGTACTATAAATGCTCGTGTTATGTGTGTTGAATTACCCCACAACAATATACCATAATTTAAAATCGATCCTACGTGACCATAATAAGCAGTAAGTGCCGTTTCCTCATTAGCCGATTTTCTTAATTGTCTAAGAGCATAGACGAACATGTTTAGTTTTTTACATATTGTGTCAATGTGCAATTTCCAATTACAGTTTTCATCTAATGTAATTCCTAGAAACTGAATGCTACTGTCTTTGTTAATTTTTTCTGTTTCAAATGTGAGATCGATATCTCGTGGGTTTTGTTGATAATTGCAGAATTGAACGTATTTGGTTTTCGATAAATTAACTTTAAGATGATTTTGTGTTAGCCAACTTATTATACTTTTTAGCGTGAACTTTAAATCTTCTTCATGATTCTTACTTGACGGAATAATCACAGAAACATCGTCGGCAAATAATACACGTTTATGTGTAGCTGTAGGCAAAGACTTATATCTCAATATCCTCTCCATGTGCCTTCCCCCCAAGAGTTGCGAGTAGTAAAGTGTTTGTATTGTACAGTATTTTGTCCATCGCCGAATGTTATTAGACTGCGAGTGTGTGTATTCAACGAGTTCACTTCTTGAGATGAGGGGGCGTTTTCACTTCCACTTTTTGGTGAACTTCGGATAAGTGTATTTCCATGGCTCTTGATTGGTATTGATATTTATTTTACTAGCCCATTATGGGTATCTTATATGTATAGAATATACAAGTAATGATATCTATCGGTCAAAAGTGAAATTGTGAAGTCAATGATTGGCATTAGAATCACGTTAGTGAAATTCTCACTATAGTGAAAGGTGCTGATAAAAACATAGTATAATATACTTATATACGACAAAATTTTCCTTAGGAATCACATTATTAATAGGTGAAAATCGAACAAAAATTCGTTAGGTAGTTTTTGATTAACTCAAAAACTACCTAACGAATTTTTGTTCGATTGGGTCAACTTATTAATGAAACTGCCTCCGTGGTCCAGTGGATAGCGTATGCAACATCTGATCGGAGATCCCGGGTTCAATTCCCGGGTCGGGCAAAGTGTTACTGGGTTTTCCCAAATTCTCAGTAGCAGCACGGAATCTAGTGATATGCCCGGTAACGGCAGTATATGTTTAGGTCGCATGGATGTTTAGGTCCTATGTAATAGAGGGCGAGCCCCCCCTATTACGTAGGACCTAAACATTCGTGGCGAAATGTGGGTGTAATATTACACCTCTGCTTACCCCTTTCGGGGATACAGGCGTAAAACTACCAAAAAAAATAATGATAGTGAAAATTACGACCAATAGTTTGTAAAATTAAACTTTTATTGACACTTTTACAACATTACTTTGAAATTACCTTTCCAATATATAAAACGTAACTTTATTTTGAGTGTATTTCGGCATTGACACCTTGTTCACGGATGAACTAATAGTTTACTACTTTTGAGCAGCAATTCGCTGCGTGAATAATTAATCACATTGGTATGACTGTAATACGTTATTGCGTATTAGTGAACTATTAACGGACTGAGCTACTAAATTATCAGCGCTTGGATAATTGTCCACCAACTCATTAGTAGCAACGACATTTAAGGGTGCTTGTTTCTTAGAGTAGGTTTTAAACAAGGCATTAACTGCACGGTTGGCGTAGTGGTTTAAGGCGCTGTTCTAAGCGACTGTTTTGGTAAATGAGGGGGTGAAGCAGGGGAGGTGAAGGGAGCTTAGCTCCGTCTACTGCGGGGCGCCCCCCTTCATTCTCGTCGCGTGCGGCCGTATTCTGGCGACATCCGTATTCCAATATTTCAAAATCGCAAGCAAAACGTTTTAGCATATTGAATTGAGATACTGATATTAAAATTTATATTACATACATCAATCTGTTTGTACAATATAGGCATAGCGCAATATTTGTTCTCAGTGCAGCCATGAGCAAAACTGGTTTACATCAGACGTTATAGGTATTAAGAGTTGACGAAAGTAGATGAATACCTACGTGCCGTAAGATGATAAAAATAATTAAGTCAGTTCCATGTATGGAGAGGCCATTATTATTTTTGTTTTAGTATAAAAATAGTGAAGCAGTTCATAGAATACCTACATCTAATTCCATTCCTGCCAGTTTTCAAATCTGTTTTGCAATAAATTGGCTGTGACATACGGGCGGACAGACAGACAGACATGGCGAATCTATAAGGTTTCCGTTTTTTAAATTTTTGGCTACGGTACCCTAAAAACCACAATACTGCCTCTAAGAGCAAAAGCCGTATCCCAACTAAAGCAAGTTACGAGATAATTTAAGATTAGTAAAAGTTGTTTTTATTTTATTAATTTATGGATTTTTATTGTTATTATAGGTATAATTATTATGGTAAAAGTTTCGAAATACGTCGCCGTTTTGAGGGGTTGTGAGTGATTGGGGGGGAGAAAGGGAGGTCTCGAAACCCCCCTCACCATTTTCACTTGCCGGAAATACTTGGTTTTCTCTGAAAAAAAAATATCTCCAAACATCGGTGTGTATGGCACTGCCAACTTCCACATTCATCACACTAGTTTAATAAACTAAAGTTGACGTAGACCTGCGAAGGGCTTCTATTTTCGGATAAAGGGTCAAAAGAAAACCTAACATAACTTATTTAGTTACTTATTACAGTTGCACCTAACCCTAGGCACTCGAAAGCAATGACGCACAAATTTGACATTAGCTATCAATATGATCAATCCAAGATGGCGGTTTTGCGTTTCGTTTCACGTTTTTCACATAAAACCTAAAAATTACATTTGTAAAACTGTACTAAAATATCCATTTTACATAATTGCCGAAGTATTTATGAAATTTTGGAAATTATTTAAAAATATTTAGACGCAACTCCGGCAGCCAAAATTACTTTTAGGGGATTAAAACGAACTCCCTTAAGCCTCCTACACTATCAATACCCTCAAATTCAGGCAACTCGTTTCGAAACCCAACCCATTATTATTTTTCAAAATAGATGAAATATCAAAAATATATGTGGATATACCTTATTCATGAGATACTGCTATGTCGCTTAGAAAATTATAGAATTGGAATTTGAGTTACTGCTTTTTAGTTAGCTCTCCTCATACATGTTTGTGTAGAAAAATATAAAAATTTTCTTTCGCATCAAATATGTGTTGTTTCAAAGAAAATAAATATTAAAAGATATTTATTTATATTCATTTATCATTTATGAACGAAATACAGAGTTTACAGCTCATCAAAAGTTAGCTGTCTGCTACAACCCGGCAGGTTTTCTTTATTCTCATCGAAAGTTAAAGGCAGTATATGAGGTGATAAGGCTTCAATACTTATTATTTGCTGTTGTTCACGAGGCACAGTTTCATTTACTTTCCTTTTACGGCTTGGTATTGTAGAAATTTCAAGCATTGATGAAACATTTTCCTCTCCGTGATCTCGCAATGCCATCCCTTGAACTTGACGAGAATCAACAATTTCATGCAACTGCCAATTCATATAAAACGCCACAAGCTTTTCTTTCATTTTCTTCTCCCTGAAAACATCATCTCTTTCTATAATTTCTATTTTTAGTGGTACATACTTTCGCCACTCCACACAGCATATAAACACTTTTGTTTGCGTGTAAGGTGGCGTTGCCCCTGAATTTGGTAATAACAATTACAATATTTGTTTAGACTAGTCAGTTCACTTTTTTATCATTTTTCCATATTTGTCTTTTATTTGCTCCTATACTATTCTCCAGGCCATTCTTATAGGCAACTATACAACATTACATTTCCACAATCGTGTTTAGACCTATTAATCTATCTGGCGTGGCACCAATAAACGGATAATCCACAAGGCTCGATTGTTACATTTCCTTGCTTCGCCAGTTGTTGCAAAGCCAGTTGTTCATTTTAGACTCCATGCGCAACTGCTTTTACATTGCAAATATTCTATTTGTACAAAATAATTTTTACTAAGTTGGCTTTACTGCTGTTATCTCTTCTTTTTACCACTATACCAAAATTTCAATCTGTCAACATATTCTTACGCAATTCGAACCAGTCACTGCTATCACTCTTGTAATTTTTGCTTATTACTACGGAATTTGAGTCAAATTTGTTAAAAAATTGTTTGGCATTTCTTGGCTAGCTCTTGAACAAATTGTGTTAGGAATGACTGCAGTCAAATGTGTGTAAGACGTTGCAGAACTGTTATCTTTAACTTCACTGTAATTACAATAAAGATAATTAGTTAGGTACTTTATTATTAAAAATATTACTATATCTTGTGTTATAGCAAACAGAGAAGTCACTTTCTTACTTATAAATGATTGATTTTAGAAATCTCAAAATATATTAGATGTACTGATACATACCTAATAGTTTATGAATAATCAAAGTTTTACCCGATGTACCTAAATAGGTTTATGTTCACAACACAATAATACAACATTCGTTACCGCATATGTGCGGATTGCGGAGCGCCATATTAGCGCTCTTTATTGTTCGACGTGGCAGCATCTTAGCGCTCAGGCGCTCTGACAAGCTAATGAATTTGAAATATAAGTACATAAAATGATTCGATTTTATGTTATTACTCTTTCAAAAATTGAAAAGTGTGGCAGCTATGTATTATGAGAATAATTTATATAATTATATTATAATTATATAATTTATATAATTATCGATAATCTTTATCATAGTCAGTCATATAAGACTCTTATGAAAATAATTTGTGTAAAAATGTTACATATTTCATAATCACTTGGCCATGGATGAATTTCTATTTTATTACGACGCTTTCTAACAAATCCTTCGTAGAACTTTATTTCTCTAATTGTCCATATTTTATTCTTCTAATTATATATTCATAAGCACAGAAACAATAACACATTAAAAGCAACAAGAGTATAAACTTAGGTCCCAATTATATGTGCCCATAGTTATATGAAAAGCCTATTTGATTCAAAGTATTCAGTCTATAACATAAAACATGAAATTACGAACTCAAATCGGCGTATTACAATAACAAACAGGTTTACGTAAAATTTCGTGCAGCGGAGACGCAAGCGACATGACCTATCTCTCACAGGGCTCATAGCCGAATGATGAGGTCTGGGCGGGGCGTAAACTAGCAACCGACACTCAGTACACCGCTTATGCTATTAAGGTTTAAATTGCTGAAGCGTTTGATATTGATGGGATCTACCGAGCGTCAAAATCATAGACGTTTGGCAGATTTTATTTAATTTTACAAAATATACCCGTATAATATGAAAATAAATTGGGTAATTCTTTAGTTCGTTAGGTTTCCTACAATATTATTAAAAAACATATGACAGCTTACGATCAAAATATTGCAAACAGTGAGACGAAAGATTATTTTCTGCCTCGATTTTGTGATATTTTTACCGTGATTCTATTTTACACACATGAAAAATTCTTTCAAAAGTCTTTTGTTCAAACTTTTGACTTTAAGCTTTATTTTTTGCTAGGTTGTAATATGTACCGTTATGGCTATATGCGCGACGAAAAATTAGGTGTTTCACGGCTTCTGAGGTATAACAGCGCCTTAAGCAGCCACCTCGCCGCTTGGCATTGCGCCCAGTGTCATGGGTTCGATTCCCACACGAGACAACACTAATCCATCAATTGTTGTTTCGAGTCTGGGTTTTCATTCTGTCCGTTGGTTACATGTTTGAAAATCCCTCAGCAACACATTTACTCCTATTGTGGGAGTTGTCTTTTTAAGAAGAAAACAAAAAGATAGAAGTCAGTGTTGCGCGCTGCGGGGTTGAGCCCGAGACCTTCGGTAGCAGTCTGTTGGTCACAATGATGATGACTTAAGATTTATTACTGTCTAAAAAAATATTATGATATCCTAGTACAAGTCAAACACGGTCATCTCATCACAAACTTAGTAGAGTATAATAATATAACTACCTACCAGATTTTTGATAACTAAGACAGATATTATAGAAGACTATTAAGTATCAATAACAAAAGTCAAAGCAATCACTCCACTGTTTCTCTTAGTTAATCACACTCGAACAATACGTCTAACTGCTAACATTCATTCAATGAACGACAACCAATTATTGTTTGTAACAAGTCCCGTGCTCGTACTCTGTCTCGCCGCTCGCACGTGCGGCATGTTATGTAGGTGTGAGTATGATATAAAATGTGCCGCGCTGCCGATTGTTTGATTACCGTAGCGCTCTGCCACGCACTACCTGTGTCACTAAACGGGTTACGGTATAGACCATGGTGGCATTATCGATATACTAATTTTTTCATAGATATGACATGTTCCTTTTCAAACAAATCTAAAAGTTAGAACGTTACGTTCTTTAGATCAAATACTCCTCCATGCAGTGTACAATTTCACTATAAAATGGCACACTGCAAGAGACTTCTCATAGTTGAATAGGGGGCCATCATGACTCGGTCAGAGGGCGATGCAGTACCAACAGTTCAATGTAGGAGAATCATAAAGATCTCTGAAAGCTGTTATAGATAATCAAGTACATTTGAATATACTGAAAAGTCGTCGAATTCTGCCATTCATCGGAGTCCACACGTGAAATTCTGGAATACCACCAAGTTAATGCTAATCAAAATCAGGAATTTATAATCCACTGTTGCTTATACTACCGGCGCAGTTTCAAGTTGATACCGTAAGTTAAATAAAGATAAAGTTAGCAAAATAATAACTTATATTTGAAGAACAGAATCTCATCCATCATAAGCACTTCTATTTCGTATTTCAATACTTGTTTTCCAATACGAACTTTATTCACAAAGTTTACAAGTTAGCCTTTTATTTCTGTTCACGTAGTTCAAGGAAAGTGAGTTAGGGAGATATTCAATCTTATTTAAAAGTGAGGTGAGCAAAGTTATATATATATATATATATATATATATATATATATATATATATATATATATATATATATATATATATATATTTGTAGCCTAGTACTACAATATTCAAATTTTTTTCTTACTGAGGAAACACAAAATAACAAGATTGTGAAACATCTCATCTATCATGTAATGTGTATTCTTTGTTGGAGAACCAAAAAAAAAACAAATATAAAGTCATTCCGTGACAACGTGTAGAACCCATGCCGAAACATTAAAACAAATAGATTAGGTACATATCATCTTTACTTAGAAATAATTACGCAATTTAAAGCTCATCATCAGCCTTTAACGGTCAACTGCTGGACTTGGCCTCTCTTTTGAAAGGAGGAATTGGCCTACTATACCACGCTGGCCAAACGGGTCGGTACACGGTTTGTATCAAGTTATCCTTCTCTTACATTGCTCTGCTCTGCATAAAATGCTCTCTCTGTCGGCTCTTACGACACCTATGGGATGATATGGGGTCCGAGAGTCCGTGACATTCCGTATTCTTAATCCGCCACCACATGGACGCTTTTCAAAGCTCGTTCCATAAATATTGATTAGCATGTGTGCAAATTGCCCAAGCTTGAACGCATTTCAGTATAATGAGCTTAATTCTCTTAAAAAGGTAATCGCTATCTTTTCCAAGTAGAGATACCAACAGACTGCCATGCAGAGGCTATCTGGTTCGAATCCACGGCGCGCACCACGGATTTTTCGAAGCTATTTGTTAAACTGATAAAGTGTATAAAAATAAAACTATCGATATTTTGTATCTACCATGCCACCTCACTACGCATTTCTCGCCGCTTATATTTCGTATCTCCCGTCTGTCGAACATCACTATTGATTCTCGCGACACGCCAGCGCTGTGTCACTTAGAGTCCTACATTTTATTCCATTTGAGTGCGTTCCCCAGTACCTATAGCAATACATAGAATGGAATATTACTTTGTCACTTTAAATTGAGTGTTTGTTAGTTATCTCTTGTTGTGCTTTGAAGTAATGTTATGTTTACTGTTTTCAGCATCACACGGAATGCCCCCGTCACGACTTTATCCCCAAAGGAGTAGGCAGAGGTGTATTAAATACCCACACTTCGCCAGCGGGGCGAGCCTATTGCCATGAGATTTGAGATCATGAAAATTTTTAATTATCGTTCGCTTAATAATATGCCCGGTAGGGGCATATTATTAAGTGAACGATAATTAAAAATTTTCATGCACACATAACTTTGAAAAGTCAGAGGTGTGTGCCCAGGGTACCTGGCGATCGACCTCGAGACCATCGTCTCGACAGTCCGTTGCGTACACCACTGGGCTGTCGCCGCTTTGTCTTAATACTCTTTATTTATTTTGCTCATGATTTCATTTACGTAGATGAAAGCACGCATTTATTTTAGTTGCAAGTTTAAAGGTAATAAACTCGATTGAAATCTATTACATAGATACCAGTGAAATAGCAAAAGTTTAAAAGTATCGGAAATAAGATAACTCGTATAAAACATTATTTGATCTATTATATTGTAAACTAAATTTATAAAGTTCGTTTTTAAAAGACATCACGTATGTACTTGTCTGACCTTATTTGTGAGAATTGATACAATAATTCTGTAAACTTTGTTGGCAGAGTCTACGCGGAGACTCCTACCAGAGCTACGATGCTACGACTGCTACGTGAGACACTGTGAGGGTAGTGAAATTTCAGCTCCTACGTAATAGGGGGCGAATATCCCAAAGATGTTGACTAACAGTTACCCTGGCATTTACTTGTCACCAAAGACTAGCATTGCCTTACAACGTGGTAATGCTGTCAGCATTCTGTGCACGGTCCCAATCGACGGCGATATAGAGAATTGCCTGTCATGGTAATCCTCTCACCCTTTATATTTCTTATTTATCTGGCAGCGATAGCCTTGTGGAGAGACCAACTGACTGTTACGCAGAGGGTCGCGGGTTCGAATCCACGGCACTCACCAATGACGTTTCAGTTTAGTGCGCTTTAGATCTTTAATTATCGCTTGCTAATCGGTGAAGGACAACATCGTTAGGAAACCTGCATGTCTGAGAGTTCTTGAAAGACATGTGAAGTCTACCAACCCGCACTTGGCCAGCGTGGTGGACTCTAGCCGTATCCTTCTCACAGTGAGAAGAGACCCTTACCCAGAAGTGATACAGTTTAGATACAGGGCCGATGACGATGATATGTATTGTATTAAGTTATTATTATCTATTATAGAATATATATAGGACATCCTCGTTGGTCTCGCGGCATAAATGTGTGCGTGGGATTGGGAGGTCTCGGGTTCGATTCCCGGGTTGGGCAAAGTGTTATTGGGTTTTTCCGTTAGGAAATTCTCAGTAGCAGCACGGAGTCTGGTAATGTGCCCGGTACGGCAATAGGCTCGCCCCCTATTCCGTGGGACCTAAAAATTCATGGCGAAATCTGGGTGTAATATTACACCTCTGCCTACCCCTTCGGGGATACAGGCGTGAGTCTATAAAAAAAAATATAATATACTATATAGCATAATACAAAGTTTGTCTTCTGTCTGTCCTTATGTATGCTTAAGTCTTTAAAACCACGCAACGGTTTTTTTTAATAGTTAGAATGATTCAAAAGGAAAATTTATATGTATAATATACATATATGGCGGTGCAAAGTTCGCCGGGTCAGCTAGTTATCTATAAAGTCATATAATTGTATGAGTAAATTGTGGTAAGGCCATTTTATACATGTACACTGCAACTAATACACAATAATTCTCGAACCGCAGAGCACTACATTCAGGGCACTCATATCATTCAAATCGTGTAGAAACTCAATCAATATTTAATTATCAAGTCCATCGTGTTTCGTATCAATCAAATAACATCTAATTATCTATCTATCTAATTACAAGTTGGGTGATGGAGTTACTTAAATCAAACACTATAATACAATACAGATAGTACAACATATCAAAGTAGTAGAGCAAAAATGGATTTAAAACTTTTGCGATTTGTATATATCAGCGGAGAGACAGTCACTCCGCGACCGTGATCGGTGCAAGACGGTCGAAACGTCGAAAAAATATGGGTATTTCTACCTTAAATAAGTTTATATTACGCGATTAAAACCCGCTAAATTATTTTGTATGTATAAGACCAAACACAGAAAACTATACAGCAAATGTACTAATACTGTCATTTACAGATAAAACCATTAGAAAATGTTGAACACATTTAGTTAAAAGAACATTGTAAATGTTATTCAGTAGCTAGTCTCAAATGTGAGCGCTTGGACTGATGGTAGAGATAACTAATTGGTATCGTACATCCGTACTGAGCGGGATGAGGACGGCTACACATTTTATACTGTATGACACGACTACTTATTGAAGTAGTTGCATTTTTTTAAGCAAATTCTCGCACCAGATATATGTATATACTGTTTCGCGTGGGACTTTACAAACATACAACCGACGGATATAACGATCCAGAGCTCAAAACAACAATTTATGGGTCACTAAAAGTGTCTTAAAATTCACGACGCAAAATATTTCACCTCTGCCTAGCCCTTCAAGGAACGAATGAATGAGGCTAGAAGATATAATAAATTAAAGAAAAATAAAAGTGTCGCCTCGTTTGAGGATCAAACCCACAACACTTTGTCAAGCGGCGAGGTGAAAGCTTTAACCACTATGCCAACCGTGCAATCATTTGTCGAAGTTAATACCTCAACAAATGATTGCACAGTTGGCATATGTAATACAAGCTTTTCCCACATCTTCGCCCTTGTGGCTTTCGGTTATTGGGACAAAAGCGATTCCATATGCTATTCTCATCAATAAACTGTACTAATGCTAAGGTTTTGCAATGACGGTAGGATCGAGCAAGATGTAACCCATAGAGCAACTACGAGCTGGATGAAATGGAGACAATTCATTTCATTTGTGCGACAAAAGAATGCCCATTAAACTAAAAGGCAAACTGTATAAAACGGCAATTAGACGCGCCATCCTATACGGCACAGAATGCTGGGCTTGTACTAAACAACACCTGGCAAAACTGCACGTGACAGAAATGCGCATGTGACGTTGGTCAGTGGGTGTCACTATGCTCGACAAAGTACGCAACATCCACGTCAGAGGAAGCTACAATGTTGCCCCATTGCCGAAAAGGTAAAAGACCGACGCCTTCAATGGTATGGACATGTGTTCCGCCGTCCTGAAGACAACATGGTACGAGTGGCCCTAAATCTACCGACAACGACGCGACGCCGCGGAAGACCTCCTGCCACCTGGCTCTCATCAGTCCAAAAATATCTCAAGGACATGAGGGTAGATGCTACGACCGCTCAAGATAGAGCCAAATGGAGAAAGCAGATAATTAAATAAGGTGAAGAAAAGAAGAATGCTAAGGTTTTGCAAATTCGTTCAGTAGGTTTCGTGTGTAAGAATATCAAACATCCATACATCCATAGGTTTGCTTAAATGTATGTACCGAGATCGGTCTATGAAATATTTAACTTTTAAACCGACTTCAAAGATATTCACAATTCGACCATTATTTTTCTTTTAAGTATAAATTTTCCTCTCTCTTATCAACTATAAGTATTAACGGGTGTGTAAACTGTTCTAAATGGCGAAAACTTAAAGAAAAACTGTTCACAGCTAAATCATCATCAGCCTTTTGTGATCCACTGTTGCACATAAATCACATATACACATAAATAAGTGTATATTATTACCAGCTAAAGTTATAAAAAAAACGACTCCAAAACTGTGAAACAACACAAGATTTTATTTCTCAAACATGGATGGGACCAAAAGGAAGGCATACAAAAATACAACCGAACTGAGTACCTCCTACTTTTTTCGAAGTCAGTTGAAATTACATTCCCTCGTACTTAAGTCGTGTCATGTCCGTGTCGTACCTTCTAAAGTTTTCTTTGTTCTTTTGTCTGCCAATACATTCTAATATAATTAGATTTGATGTTTGTGCTACAAAATATCCGTTCGGTTTTCATTTGTATGCTCTCATAGCGAGACTTAGCTTGCCGTTCGTAACAGATCGGCAAAGTTAAGCAACGCGTGCACAGGTCGCCACTTGGATGGGTGACCGTGTGTGACATTTTCATCTGAGCGCTACCGTGCTTCGGAGGGCACGTAAAGCTGTCGGTCCCGGTTCTTGTCTAAGGATAAGGATCGTTAGGCCATGTCGGAGGCCTTCGGGCGGTCTGAAAACTCCGACACCAGAGTTGGCCACACACTCATACGAAAAACAAAACAAAACAAACAAACAATTTGTAACTATTGACTTTAGTTCTGCGATGTACAAATATTCCTATTGGTAGTTGATGTAGAGTGCAAATAAATTGAGTTATTCTCTAAAGTATGTATAGATGATAGATATGAGAGTAGCGATAGCCGAGTAGAGAGACCGACGGACAACTACGCAGAGGGTCTCGGGTTCGAATCCACGACACGCACAAATGACTTTTCGAAATTAAGTGCGTATTAAATTGGTAATTATCGCTTGCTTATCGGTGAAGGAAAACATCGTGAGGAAACCTGCATGTCTGAGAGTTCTCCATAAAGTTCTCGAAAGACATGTGAAGTCTGCCAACCCGCACTTGGCCAGCGTGGTGGACTATGGCCTTACCCTTCTCATAGTGAGAAGAGGCTCGTGCCCAGCAGTGGGACAGTGTAAAGGGCTGATGATGATGATGATCTATAGATTGGAAGATATTATAGTGCCGGACGCCCCCTCCCCTTTTCCTCCTCCCTCATTCCGCTCCTCCTGTTATTCCTTATCCCAACCAGACCGGCAACACACTTGTGACTCCTATGTGTTCCGGGGGTCCATATTGTCAATAGGTGGCGCTAATCCTTGCCATCGCGGTAGTCGTCTGCTCTTTTGCTTCTTATCACATAAAATGCAAATTTAGAAGATCATCATCAGCCTTTAACAGTCCACTGCCGGACTAGGCTTCTCCTTTGAATGGAGGAATTGGCCTACTATACCACGCTGGCCAAACGGGTTGGTACAGGGTTTGTATAAAGTTTTCATTCTCTTACAGTGCTGTTCTCTGTATAGTATGGTCCCTATGTCGGCTCTTACGACACCCATGGGATGATATGGGGTGGTGACAACCCGTATTCTTAATCCGTCACCACACGGACAAGAAATTAGAAGATCAAATCGTCGTAAATTGGATCTATAAATAATAGGAACCTAGTGATATGTTTATTCTTCGACGAAGTTTAGTGAGTTATCATCCCCTTGCAATAAAAAAGTACCTAGCTAAGACGAGGGCATCGATGTCGCGTAGTGGTTTAAATGGTTAATTCTATAGCGTATCGTTTCATGGATCTGATGCCCGCATGTGACTATACTATTTTTATGTCGGTAGGTTTTATTTGTGTTCGTGATTGTAAGTTTATTTATTGTATTGTACAAAGCGAAATTTATCCTAAAAACAACTACGTTCTATCAAGAAATATGTATTGGTATTATTATCTACTATAATGATATTTATGAGTATTTAAATGTAAATTTATTGTTTAGTTCTTGCCAATCGCCTTATCTATCTAATACACAGTGTAACGTAAGCATGTACGTAGTACCGACATTATCAAAAGAACGATGATCCCGGGATTACCGCGGATTCATTTAATTATAATGATTGATGTAAGCCTGATATCTATACCTATCTGTTGTTACTGCCGGGGATTAATTAGCTATCAACTGCTAAGATTCTCGTTAATACACACAAATGGTGTAGCATATACGTACCTATACTAAGTTTGATTTACAAGAACTACACCTGTAACTAGAGATGGCAAAATATGACATACTAACTTCAGGTTTACGATCGTTCCTCTTCTGACGGAGTATCTTCTCAGCTCACTATTGAACTGTTTAGGGTCACACAGGTCATACGCTCTGTTCACTAACGAAAACACAACGGAATCCAAGTGCCGCGGATGGTGGTGCGAGTTTGCGTTTCGATACCTGTCATTGTGTGTCGGTTTTCTATATACATGGATGCCGAAACCCGCATCAGTCTCTCCGCGACCACGATCTGTGCAAGACGATCAAAACGTTGTTAACAAATAGGTATTTATACCTTAAATAAGTTAATTATACGTGAATGAGACCCGCTAAATTATTTTGTATGATTTTTTTTATTTTTTATTAGCCAAGTAAAGTATCCCAGTACTGGGAAAAAACCTCTCCCTTTGATCGCCATGCATCCTATGTTATGTTTTATACTTACATATTTCTAAATACATATATATTATAGATAAATTATCACTAGAGTTAGTGAGTCTGAGTGCTTGGCCAGAGTGAAAGCGCCAACAAACGCAAACGCTATTCCCACCCAAAATAAATTAATGTGTGGTGAGCACGATCATTTGTTCTGTCTGGGTATAATTTGTTTTTTTATTTATAGCTTCGCGCCTGTATCCCTGAAGGGTTAGGCAGAGGTGTAATATTAAACTAACACTTCGCCATGAATTTTTAGGTCCCACGTAATGGGGGGCGAGCCTATTGCTGTTACCGGGCACATTACCAGACCCCGTGCTACTACTGAGAATTCGGAAAAACCCAGTAACACTTTTGCCCGACCCGGGAATTGAACCCGGGACCTCCAATCAGCAGTCGCATACGCTATCCACTCGACCACGGAGGTTGCTTGAAGATAGATTGTATCGTTATTACAATCACAACTGAGCTATTGATTCTTGTGATATTGGCGTGTGTAATACGACTACGTGGGTTTGTATTAAGATTGTCATCAATTATTGGGTTAGCTTTCCAGACTGAGGCTAATTTGAGCCGAGTTGTCTGGGTATACCGGTCTATAGATATTAGACACTAGGAAATAATGTTGTGCTTCTAATGACTATAAAAAGGGATTTTGATAACATAATCCCTTCTAGTCTAGTCTATAGTTTTGTTTTTTAATACTTGCAACTATAAAGTTGCAAGTATTAAAAAACAAAACTATAGACCACAAGGACAAGAAAGTAACCAGTGTCTTCAGGTAACAGAAGGATTTCACATTTAGACACTTAGTTCCTTTTGACGTAAGCACTCATTAAAGGAGGGCTTTTAAATGTTCCAACCTAAAGATATGAAATCGGTTGAGTTTAAATAACATTTTGAGCCGATAGTGCGAAAATGCACGCAAATTTTATTTTGACGTAGCCGTATTGCCCGATTCCTCGGGAATTTTTGAGAAATCCCTTCTTAGTGCACCCCTACAATCCCCAAGGAAGATACGTATCGAATTTCAGTTGGTTTCGCCGAGTGCTTTTGTATCAGCTGTGCGTTGTCTGTCAGTCAGTCTCTTAACATAACATAACTTCACGCCTTTTATCCCCGAAGGGGTAAGCAGGGGTGTATTACACACCCACTTTTCGCCAGTTATGTTTCGGTCCCAATGTAATAGGAGGCGAGCCTATTGCCATCTACTGGGCACATTATTAAGCGAGCAATAATTAACGTTTTTAATACACACATAACATCGAAAAGTCAGAGGTGTGTGCCCGGGGTACCTGGGGATCGAACCCGAGACCATCGTCTCGGCAGTCCGTTACGTACACCACTGGGCTATCGCCGCTTCCTCGTTTAATTTTTTTCCAAGACAAACTAATTTTTAGTGTAAATAAAAACTTATTTCAAGTATCTAGCAATATTAATGGTTTGTTCTTGTAAGTTTCAAGTTTCCTGTATTACAATCACTCAATCAGTAACACAAAAATTATATATGTACAGATATAACTGCATTCTCATCAAGACATCTCGTCAAAATCTAGCCAAACCGTTTGCTAAGAAGTGCCATCAAACTCGCCAAACAGTTTGCACAATACCAACATCGAATATAACAGCAAGACAGACCTCCGGGCGTTTCCTGAGAGTGCCAATCTGTAACTGTTGTAATATATAAATATTATAATATTAATTAAAAAGTATGTATGTAGCGGTGAGAACCTTTTTACTCCTTATCTCTGATCTGTGGTCTGTTAAAATAGCATATTGTCATGTCGCACTAAAATATTATAATAAAATGTACTAATAAAGTATGGTCCGCATATTTTATTTTATAATGAACAGTATTCAACATGGTTGCAGAGCGTGGTTAATAAGTGAAAACTCAATGTGATACGAAGATTGTAAAATACTCAGTGTGAAAATACGTTTGAGGTAAAAGTCACATGAACCGGCAAGGAAATTTTTTTTCTCAAGATAAAATAATAATTCATAATTAACGCCATAATGGCTAAACAAGCAAGAATAGAAGATATAACACTACCTTTTTTTGATGGTGCTAACTATTCTAGTTGAAAAATGGTTGTTAACCTTATTGGAATATAAGGAATGTGTCGAGGCCGCCATTACTAAGAAGAATGTTCTAGAAAAAAATGAAAAAACTGAGGCGGAATGGAAAAGGACTTAAAGGCAAAAACTATAATAATGAGTACAAACTCAGATAAACAATTAGAATATGTCAGCGAATGTAAAACAGCTTGTGAAATGATGAGAAAATTTGACAATATGTACTTAACACAGTCTACCACTATGCAAATAATATGTAGGGGAAAAATTAAAGAGGTCAAATTAAACAACTACAGTACAGCGGAAGAATTTTTTGTTGACTTTGAAAAAAGAATAAATGCATTTAAAGTTGCTGGAGGAAATATTGATGAATCAGAAAAGTTGAGATATCTTCTCAGAGCCCTCCCACCGAGTTATAGTTATATTGGAGATTTTCTCGATGTAATACCAGAAGAACAAAGGACAATAGATTACGTACGATCCAAAATAAAAGAGAAAAATATTACTACTAGCGACGCGGATGAGAGGAACAATGTGAGTACATTTTCAGCTAAAACCAAAGCCCAATGCTTTATCTGCGGCAAGACGGGTCATTTCAAGAAGGATTGCTGGTACAAGCAGAGAAATAATCAAGGACAA
The DNA here is from genome assembly GCA_944739405.2 of Euclidia mi. Taxonomy (NCBI): domain Eukaryota; kingdom Metazoa; phylum Arthropoda; class Insecta; order Lepidoptera; family Erebidae; genus Euclidia; species Euclidia mi. Next base: position 1,474,054 of record OX123205.2, on the reverse strand, counting down.
CAAAGTTACCGAGGGAGATATCAATCCAGTCAAGGTCAGCGAGGACTACAAAGGGGTTATAATAGAGGTAGATTCTACAGAGGTTGTGACCGAGGCAGAGGTCAAGGACAATTCAGAGTCATGGATAACTCGAGTATGCAATTCGGAAATAAATCAGGTATTTGGTTGTATTGAACAAGAATGTACTAATAATAGTGAAATTGATACTGTCGATTTAAAAATTCCTGTTGATGTAAAACTACCCGATGGCAAAATGTTAAAAGCTACCAAAGTAGGTACAGTTAAAATTTATTTAAAAAACTATTATAATGTGAAATATGTTGACTTAAAAAATGTTTATTTTGTGAAAGGTATTAAGCAAAATTTGTTAAGTTTTTCAAAGATAACTAGAAATTCTACAATAGTAGCTAAAGATGAAAATGCAAAAATTTATAACCAGGCCAGGGAATTGATAGCTGTTGCCGATAAAATAAACAATTTGTATCATTTAAAAAGTTTTGTATCAAAAAAATATACAGATGAAAAGTATGCATATTCTGTAAAATTAGCTCATAAAGAGCAATGGCATAGGGCACTTGGTCATGTAAATTTTCAATATTTAAACAAGTTAATAAATGATAAATTAGTCGATGTTTTGCCAGATAAGATTGAGAGCATGGAGATGAAATGTTCAAATTGTATTAAAAGTAAAATGGCTAATGTACCTTTTGAAAATAATAGAAAAAAAGGCTACTGAAATTTTAGAATTAATTCATACTGATTTAAATAGTCCACATAATACAACTGGTTATGGTGGAGAAAAATATTTTTTGACATTTATTGACGATTATAGTAAGTGCACAAGAATCTTTTATATTAAAAGTAAAGCTGAAACTGCTATTTGTTTTATAGAATTTGTGAATCTGGTAGAAAATAAATTTAACAAAAGGGTTAAGAAGTTACAGTGTGATAATGGGAAAGAATATATAAATAAGGAGATTTATAATTTTATAAAGCAAAAGGGTATAGAGTAATTACCATGACCACCCTATGTTCATGAATTGAATGGTGTAGCGGAAAGATATAATAGATCTGCTATGGATATAGGTAGGTGTTTAATGAGAGAAGCTAAAATCCATAGAAAATATTGGCCAGAAGTAATTAAAACAGCAGCGTATTTAAAGAATCGAACCATTGTAAATACAGTAGAAAATAAAACTCCTTATGAGATATTTTTCGAAGTAAAACCAAATGTAGAGCATTTAAAAATTTATGGAAGTAGGGTTTTTGTAAGAGTTCCTGAAGTTTTTAGAAAAAGTAAATGGGATGATAAAGCACAACTTGGTATTTTAGTGGGTTATAATGAAAATAGTTACAGAGTTCTACTAAATAATAAAATTGTTAACGCTAGGCATGTACAGGTAATTGAAGAAAATACTGAATTAGTGTGCTTAGAAAAACTTGATGATCAAAGAGAAAATAATAATGATTTAGAAATTGATTCATCTTTGAATGTCTCAAATGAAATATGTAAAACTGAATATGAAAGTGATGAAAATTTTGTAGATGCTGATGAGAATGAGAATTGTAATAATGATATGAAAGATATTGTAAATGATAATAATAATCTAAATGATGAGAATGACATGCAGTTAGAATAGCAACACCAAAAAAGAGAGAACTCCTATCTCTAGATATGGTAATCCGGTTTTGCATTTCATATATGTGAATTATACTGATGCAAATGTACCCGAAACATTCGAGGAGGCGATGAACTCTCATGATCATGAACAATCGCAATCGCGGGATTCAGAAATAAATAGTTCGAATAAAAATAATACTTGGCAAATTGTTGAAAAGCCAAAAGATATAAAAGCTATTGATGTTAAGTGGATTTTTAAAAAGAAAAGTAATAATGTTTATAAAGCTAGATTAGTGGCAAGAGGTTTCCAGCAAAAGGAATATATTGAAAATGTGTATTCACCAGTACGCTAAATGCACACATTGAAAATTTTATTGTCATACAGTTGTAAAAATAATTTATTTATCGAACAGATGGATGTTGAGACAGCATTTTTAAATGGTTATATTAAGTCAGAAGTGTATGTCAATCAACCGAAAGGTTATGAAACTGGAGAGAATAAAGTTTACAAATTGCAAAAGGCTCTCTATGGTCTTAAAGAAAGTCCTAGAGTGTGGTATGAGTGTTTTAATAATTTTATAAAGAAGTTAGATTTTGTTAGAAGTAACTAAGATTACTGTTTATATGTAAACAGAGTAAGCAAAGATCCAATATATATATTAATATTTGTTAATGATTTTTTAATATGTTGTAAAAATAAAGATAAAATAGAAGAGATAAAAACTCATCTGATGAAAAGATTTGCTATGAAAGACTTAGGAAAAATTAAAAGCTATGTTGGCATAGATATTGATTATTGTAATGACAAAAATATATTGACCTTAAGTCAAACAAATTATATTGAATCTTTGGCTACAAAATATAATCTGGAAAATACTAACTTATATGATACTCCAATGGAAACAAATTTAAAATTAGAACAAGCTAAGGAAGTAGATGAAAGTATAAAGTACAGAAATATAATAGGTGAATTATTGTATATTAGTGCAGGCACAAGGCCAGACATTGCTTACAGTGTTAATTACTTGAACAGGTATCAACATTGTTACAGTCAAACACATTTCAAATATGCAATGCGAGTATTAAGATATTTATATAAAACTAAGGATTTAAAGTTAACATACTATGCTAATGTAAACACTGATTTACTAGATTGTATGGTAGATTCAGATTATGCAGGCGATAATATGGATCGAAAATCCACATCAGGTTTTATAATTAGATTGTTTGGAAATTTATTTTTTTGGAAAACACACAAACAAAAAACAGTCACTAAGTGTTCAACTTTTGCAGAGTATATAGCTCTATCAGAGGCAGTGTCAGAAATACTTTTTATTAGAAACTTGTTAAGTGAGTCATTTGATGTAAAGTTTTCTAATCCGATAAAGTTGTATGAAGATAACTCAGGTGCAATAGCAATAGCTAAATTTGGTAATTTTACAAAAAAATCAAAACATATTGAGGTACAGTACCAGTATATTAACGAGAATTATGAAAAGGGAATAATTGATATTGTAGAAATTGATTCAAAATTTAACTTAGCAGACATGTTAACTAAGAGTGTAGATAAGACAACATTTTAGAAAAATAGGCTAAAATTAAGATTAGATTAATTTAGTTCATATATCTATGTTATGTTCAAAAGAAAGTAACAGTTTATGATTAATATTATAAATTTAAGGAGGCGTGTTGTAATATATAAATATTATAATATTAATTAAAAAGTATGTATGTAGCGGTGAGAACCTTTTTACTCCTTATCTCTGATCTGTGGTCTGTTAAAATAGCATATTGTCATGTCGCACTAAAATATTATAATAAAACGTACTAATAAAGTATCCGCATATTTTATTTTATAATGAACAGTATTCAACAGTATCCATCTAATGTCGTGGCTATTGACGGTGGGAGTCGATAGACGATGCACAAGTATTAATTAGCATCGGATACTCGAATTATAGTGATGTTTCAATACGTATTACTGGAGTAGGATAACATGTTAGAATGATATTTGACTTTAAAATCCTACTTCTATTACAAACTTGAAAGTTATTAAGGGAGGATGGATGAATGATTGTTACTCTGTAGCGCAAATTTCTCTAAAAGATTCTTATAAAACTGCAGCCTCTCTTTCATATCCCCGACGGTGGAATTGAACGAACATATCGAAGCATAGATTCAAACATCGCTAAGAACATGTTCATGATCTAGTGAAAGCTCTAGTCGATAAAAAATTCGAAGCTAATTATTATCCTTTTGCTAGAATGCTCGCTAGTACGCTCGATCGAAAGCTCCCTAAAAAGCTCACGTTTAATTTTCTGTAATGAAACATTCGCAAGAATTCTCAGAACGAGTTTATGCTTAAGCTTAATAGCACCTTTTAGGGTCTAAAGAAATAAAACAGTAATTTAGTTTTGTTCCAAGACAAACTAATTTTTAGTGTTAATAAAAATATTTCAAGAATCTAGCAATATTAATATAATAATATTATATAATAATAATAATATATTTATTTATTCTCCTCCCAACATACAAACAAGTTTTTAATGGTTTGTTCTTGTAAGTTTTAAGTTTCCTGTATTACATTTGTTGAAATAATATGTCTTAGCATTGTAACCTAACCTGATATACGTCAATTATGATACACATGTACATAGCCGTGTTGGATAAGCCAATATCAACACATCACATGAATGAACAATTCGCCGCTGATCGTAATACAATGCAACGTGGCTGGAACCCGGATGTTCGGTGTCTCGTACCGACGGCGCAATGTATGGTTACATAATCAAATAAATCAATCGTAACAGGATATTGTACTGTTATTGTTGTACGGTAAATATGGTTTTAGTATTTAATAGAGGAGAATGAAGGGAAGTGAATTCTGAGAAAAGTAATATGAGGAATCTTACTGTTACTGTTTGCATGATTTATATGGATACTAGAGGATGCCCGCGGTTACACCCGCGTTATTAGAGGCTACTGCTCCGCTCCCGTCGCTAATAGCGTGATGTTATATAGCCTGTAGCCTTTCTCGATAAATGGGCTATCTAACACTGAAAGAAATTTTCTAATCGGACTAGTAGTTCCTGAGATTAGCGCGTTCAAATAAACAAACAAAATCGTTAGCGTTATATATTAAGTATAAGATAAAGAAAATAAAGCTTAAAAACCCGCAGTCCTGCGCAATAAAAAACGTGACAGCGACGATTAACTACTAGGTGGTACAAACAGACTACCAAGAAGAGAGTATCGAAGCCACAGCGCGGACCACTGACATTTTGGTATTATGCGCGTAGTCAAATGTTAGTTATTCCTTGTCCCGTGCTCCAGAGAGCACGTGAAACTGTTAGTCCTGGCAAAATAGAATTTCCTTGGGCCGTCCGTACGGGAAGTCGGTACCCTTGCATATTGGCTTAGACAGCCATGGAATATCGCTGTTCCTTTGGGTTGCGGCGATCTATGGCAGTTACTCTATGAATAGCTTACTATTCTGTCAAATCTGATTAGACTAAAATGTAGACCCAAAACGAAAGTCTTTCAGATGAAACTGGGATACGCTAGGATGATGATGATTTATAGGTAGTAAGATTATTATTTTTAAAAATGCCTTCAGTCAATAATGGTTTGCTACTGCAAACTAGCGACGTTAAGTCAATACGTTATGTATTTTCAATTGTCGCTTTTTATGACACATTATTAAAATTATGAAACCAAATAGCCGCTGGACCGCTAACGCCAATTCGCCGAATTCGCTCGACCGCTCACGTTCTAAACAAAATGTCGCGCCCGCCGCTCGCCAGATGGGCGCGCTAACATAAACATTTATTGTTGATAAGTCGGTATTATGAGTAAGTTGAAGTGATGTTTTTCTTCAACCTTATGAAAGACTCGTTCAAGTCGTATGAATTCTTTGTTGATATTTAGTTTCTAATTTATTAAACTTAGCAGCGAACATTGACTATCGTTGAAAAAAACACTTTGTGTATTTAAAACAGAAGAAATGTTCAATGATTTGAATAGAACAGAGATAAAGGATTTAAAACATAACGTAATAGAAAGAAACAGTAAATTCAGACCGAGTATAGCGCTGTCACCAAAAAGGGAAAATAGTCACTTGTGCGCGGTCTACGGAATTTCGAAAAAGGGAGAATACTCACTTGTGCGCGGTCAAGCGGATAGATACTACATTTGACTTGGACAGGAAAATACATAAGTTAGCACCTGTCTGAGTAGATTCAGGTAGAGATAAGCGAAATATAGGAGTAGTAGCAGCGATGTAATACATCTAGTCCTCTCAGACAAGAACTGTGTTATCTACCAATGAATACACCGTGCAGTTGTATGAAAGAAGTTTAACTTTGTACGGGTAGCGATAGATTAGGGGAGATACCATCAGACTGTCGTGCAGAAACTATCGGGCTTAAACCTATGGCGTGCACCCCTGTTTTTTTTTAAGTTGCATACGTATAATATTTACATTATCTGTGTGTATATAAGGCAAGTGTGTATGGGACAGGAGGAAGAGGAAGACCTAGGCGGACGTTCTCTGACCAGATTGGAGACACCCTAAAAAAGGACAGGTTAGAAGTACCCGAACAGAAGAGCATGCATGAGGAATCTGATGGGAGTGAATGAAGCAAGAGAGAGATGACAGGATCGTTGCAAATGGCGTTCCTGCCTATCCCTCCGGGAAACAGGCGTGAGTCTTTGTATGTATGTATCTGTGTAGTGACGGAATAATAATACAAAGTGTCAGTGGCTTAATCCTTTCCGAGAGTGTTATAAGAGGTGACTAAGACTAATAGGCAACGCCAATAATGTCTGTGAATATCGACATCAAACTCTCTAACAAATTATCCGGCCAACGTGGTGTTGGCCAAAACCGCCTATTATGTCACAATGATATTGTGACTTAAATTAGGAAAAACCTATGTCAGCAGTGGGCTGGGAAGAAGGAATAAGGATAAAATATGCATAAATCTATTGGAATTTCTTTGTCAATATTACTCGTAAAAGAACTTGTCATCCAGAGAATCTTTTACAAAACTGCAATATGATTTTGAACAGCATTGATTTCATAATTGAACAGGCGATACGTATTGACTAACGCATACTACCCGTGCATACTCTTCTATATTTATCACAACTGACCTATTCAGTAGTCGCGGCCTAGTTAGAATAGTTTACATATTTAATTAATAATCACATTTCGTTGGTGCGCTAATGTAAATTCAATTTATATTTGTAGGACGGACAGTGTTATGCTTGGTTTAGCTGTGAAATTGGTGTGCTCATTTGTAATTATTGTTACGGTTTACCCATATTTAAATGTAAAGCAAGATAATTTAGTGCATGTTAATCGGGTTAACCTCTTGAGTGTTTTCGAATACACAGGAATTCGAATGTCATGGACCAGCCTAACCACTTAATGAACACTCACTGACATTGTCTCAGTAAAAGTAAGGTTATTTACTACAGGTAGTAGAGTCTTGCTGATTTCAGCACGAATGGGCCGTTTCGACCGAGGAAGTACTACCCTCTCACAGAAAATCGACGTAAAGTAACAGTATCCAAACTGTTGCGTTTCGTTCGGTGAGTGAGAGAGCCGGAGGCCCATCCCCTATTCCTTCTCCCTCATCCCATCCCTCCTCCTATCCCTTTTCCCAACCCCAAAGGGCGGCAACGCACTTGTGACTCCTGTGGTGTTGCTCGTGTCCATGGGCGGCGGTAATTGCTTACCATCAGGCTATCCGTATGCTCGTTTGCCGCCTAATTTTACATTTAAAAAAAAAACAAAGGCCAATTGCGCGTTAAGTAATACATCTATACATCCGCGTACTATGCATCTCCAGTAAATATGTATCACATATGTTTGAAAAAGATATAAGTATTCCTATAGTAATTAGTCGAGTAAATCAGTTTAGTAACATTTTTTGTTGTCTATTGTAATTTTTTGACTCTGGTCACACTATGAGATGACAAATCATTATTTTCTCTTGCTTTGAAAAATTAATTTGTCGTCTCGTAAAATATCGCTTTTTGCAAGCACATGGTAAAAACTAGCTTCGCGAATTGAGTTTGTATAATTGAATTAACTTGAGTAAAACCTTGAAACGGCCGCCTTTGATTTGCCCGGAAAAAGTTGAGTTGAACATTGACAGTTGTAAAACTGCAAATTGTGAATTTCTGCAACCTCGTGCTGCGTGTCTTGAAGACGCCGCGTTTGTAGCCTGGTAACTATAGATATTTCACCACCATTTTGGCCAAATTAGTGAGTGTAATTGTATAGGTTGCCTCCAGGGCACCAGAGAAGATTTCCAGGTAATTGGTTTGTTTAATTCATAGCGCTGAGAAACTCAGCCTCATATGTCAGACACTTTTGCCTTGCTTTGAACAACTGGACGAATCTAATCAAGCTTCCATTGCCCTCTGCAAACAATTCCCAGTTTGTCTAGGCAAGCTCTGAACAATATATATCACACAAATAAAAATCGTACCATAACACAACTCCGTTGCAACCAGGAGAAAGTCAAACAAGCACACTTTCGTATTTATAATACACGAGGCAGTCTCATTAGCATGAGACTGCCTCGATGGTCTCGCGGTATAAATGTGCGCGTGGGATTGGTAGGTCTCGGGTCCGATTTCCGGGTCGGGCATTGTTATTGGGTTTTCCGTTAGGAAATTCTCAGTAGCAGTACGAAATCTGGTAATGTGCCCGGTACGGCAATAGGCTCGCCCCCTATTAAGTGGGACCTAAAAATTCATGGCGAAATGTGGGTGTAATATTACACCTCTACCTATCCTTTCGGGGATACAGGTCTGAGTCTATTAAAAAAAATGTACTAGCATAATATAATTCAAGGGACGCATATATAAAGCGGTTATAAGGCCTGTCGTATTGTATGGAGCTGAGTGTTGGGCTACTAAGAAGATGGATGAAAAACGATTACATGTGGCAGAGATGAGAATGTTGCGATGGATGTGTGGAGTTACGAGAATGGATAAGATTAGGAATGAATACGTGAGAGGTAGTCTGAAAGTGGCGCCTATAGACGAGAAAGTGAAAGGAAGTCGTTTGGCTTGGTATGGACATATTATGCGAAGAGATGTATGTAGGTAAGCAAGTGATGAATATGAAGGTAGAGGGATGGAAAGGGAGAGGGAGGCCAAGGAAAAGATGGATGGACTGTGTGAGGATGGATATGAAAGAGAAAGGGGTAAATGATCAGATGACGGGCGACAGAAAAGAATGGAAGCGAAGGACGTACTGCGCCGACCCCAAATAGATTGGGACCAGGGCAAGAAGATGATGATGATAATAATTCTGCCTCCGTGGTTCAGTGAACACGGAGGCAGAATTAAGAATAATGGACGGATTAAGAATACGAATTGTCACCACCCCATATCATCCCATGGGTGTCGTAAGAGCCGACAGAGGGAGCATATTATGCAGAGAACAGCACTGTAAGAGAAGGAAAACTTGATACAAACCTGATACCAACCCGCTTGGCCAGCGTGGTATAGTAGGCCAATTCCTCCTTGCATAGGAGAGGCCTAGTCCAGTAGTGGACTATTAAAGGCTGATGATTTTTTTAGCAGTGGACTGAAAGAAGATGTGGTGACAAGGATTGAGAAAGGAATGCTTAGGTGGTTTGGACACGTGGAGCGAATGAGTGAAGAAAGAATGACGAATCAGATATATAAGGCAAATGTGTGTGGGCAAGTCGGTCGCGGCAGACCTCGGCGGACATTCTTCGACCAAATTGGAGACATCCTAAGAAACGGAAAGGTCCGAAGTACCCGCAACCGGCGAGCATGTATGAAAAGAGTAATGAGTGTAGAGGAAGCGCGTGAGGTTTGTAAGGATAGGAGCAAGTGGCGTTCTGTTGTCTCTGCCTACCCCGACGGGAAAAAGGCGTAAGTATATGTATGTATGTATGTATGAATTTTTTTACACATACGCTATCCACTGGGATAGCGTATGTGTCTGCAGATCAAGAGGACCCGGGTTGGATTACCGTGTCTTGCAAAAGTGTTACTGAGTTTGCCCAATACTCAGTAGCAACAGTCTGGCAATGTGCCCGGTAACGGCAATAGGCTGGCCCCCTATTACGTAGCTCCTAAAATGTCATTGACGAAATGTTTGTGTTACATTACACCTCTGCCTACCACTTCGGGGAAAACAGGCGTGACTTCTAAAAAATAAAATATATAAATTGTACCATATCAGTGTTCTTTCTGAACATATTTATATGGTGTAACAGAACTAGGCAGATAGCACCGCAATTACCGGAATGCAATTAGAGTAGTTCTCAACGTGCGACAGAGACGGAGCTACAGGGCAGGTGTTGGCGAATCACCCTCGAGCTATGCTTGCATTTGTTATACACACAATACGTTAATAGAGGTGTTCTTGTTGTATCAGGCAATTTGGGAACGTTACATTGTTGTCGGATTCTGGAAGAGTTCACGGCCTTCTAAATGAGTATCTGTCTATTTGTAGACCTTATAGATTAGGTTCTTACTGTCTTATATATAATGAATATGCCGAGACATTGCACGCATCCGTCATCTAATCCCAAACTAGGCATAGCAAAACGTGGCTTGCCGTTCCGAATAGGTCAAAAAGGTCAACCAACGCTTGCACAGGTCACCACTTGGATGGGTGACCGTGTGCGGTATTTACATCAGAACGCTACCGTGCTAAGGAGGGTACGTGAAGCCGTGGGTCTCGGTTCTTGTATTAGGACAAAAATCGTTAGTTATCGTTAGGGTATTTTATCGTTACGGCGATGGTTACGGGTTCGATTCCCGATCAGGTCAAACATTTGTGGACGTGAACACAAGCATCAACCAGTACCAACAAACATGACCAAAATCGCACCTCCGATGAAAACCTCAAACCAGCACCACTTTAGTTCAGTAGAAGAAATATCCATCACTCCAGACACACGCTGCACTGAGCTTGGAACGAAACAACCAAAGCTTTGCGTGTCACAGTCACCGTCTTGTTGGAAGTTGGGACGACTGGTCCGTTTGCTATATGTACAGGCAGCAACATAAGTGTTAAACGACGGTTTACGACCAGGTGGCGTGTGGAGTGTAACCGACTGCCACGCCGAAGGTCACGAGTTCGATTCTCGGTCTATTCATTATCGTATTACCTAAATCATAATAACTAGAGGACCCGTGCTGCTCCACAGCATATTTTAATATTATAAAAAAAGCTCTTACATATAGGTATGATGAGTACATTGTAGCCTTATCTAATAAGTAAAAAGATGATATTCTTACCAAAAATATAGTAGATATATCACAAAACTTCTTTTCTCACAACATTGGCTTTGCGTTGCACCACAGAATAATTAATAGTATGTTACACCTTATGACCTTAGGTATCGTGAAATTTCCACCTTGGCATTACTGAATGGTTTGCCGCGCAGTAGGGATATATATATATAATAATATGTATAACTGAACATTGACGAAAGAAAGTTCTTCAATATGACTGTGCTGCCCTACCATTCTTTCCATTAGAAAGATATGAACACAGCAAGTTATGAACAATTTCGCCAGTACTATAGTCAGTAATCGTATTGCTGTTTTCCAGGTGAACTCTGAATTGACACTCGGGATATAGCTCACTTACACTCTGAAGTTCAGCATGCCCTGCGTACTGTCCATTGGCACCCATCACACGTTTGTAATCTGTTGCATTTGTAATGTCTGGCCATATGCTTCGTCCCCAACAGTGAAGTTACTTTATACATCTCACGTATTAACAATGTTATCAACAGTGGCCAAACGAATATCATAATGTTTATTCTCACTTCCATATACCTAAACAATAAGAAATTGCGCGGAATACGCAATTACCGTCACCAAGAATGGAAATCACTTGAAAATTGTTGATGGTAGAAAATAATCAAATCTGAACCCGTTTCCACCCATATTTTTTAGCAGCAGGAGGACCATCCGGTACCACATCTCCAACAGGGCCGTCTCTGACCAAGATTCTTTGTTCAAACTTTCTCTGAGCATTTTTCAATTTCCTTCCAAGAACCATCATTATACCTAATTGTAAACACAACTACTCACAAAAAATACGTTATTAAATCAGAAACTTAAGTAACTAACTTACGCTAACTTCATTTTTTTCTTTATCTGTCAATATTTTATTATCAAAATTAAAAACATAGATAAAAACTTTTTTTATAAGTAAGAATATAGGTTTTATTTCAGTTATCAAGCTAAATAATTCTGTGAGAAGCACGATTTATTTTGTTTCGTGTATGGGTGTGATTAATCCATCATAATTTAGAAATGTAATAATGACGTTTATAGTTTTGGTCAAAATTGTACTTTTGGTAGGAATGGTAGTTTTTGTAGCAATCGTAAGTAACATTGCTACCAAAACTACAATATATGCCAAAATACCATTTCTACCAAAACCTACCGAAAATACTATTCCTATCAAAACTACTATTTGTACCAAAACTACTATTCGTACTAACACTATCATATCTACCTTTTTTTTTTTAACTACCATTTCTGCCAAAACCGCCGGTGCTGTCAAAAGTATCCACCTTTTCTCTCAAAACTACTATTCTTACCAAAGCTACAATTTCTACCATAACTACCAGTTGTACTAATATAATTATATGACAATAGTACTATGAACCGCTGTAATATGTTCCACATAAAAAAAAAATAAGATGCCCGAAGAAAGTCCGTAATTTAAAAACACAAAAATTTTCCTAACATAAAACGTAAGGAAAATTCCTCAACATTAGAGATCAGTTCACCCAACATTAAGGGTTAACTGGTAACATTCGGGGAATATTACCTGCCATCAGCGATAATTCACTATAGTGATAATTTGACCAACATCGGGTGTAATTTTACACACCACCACACTCACACCCATATGAAAGTAAGGCAAGGTGTGACCTTGCCTTACTTTCATATAATATATATTAACTGCCAGGCCTTATATATGGTAACTGCCAGGAAAAAACGTTATGCCTCCTTAAGGTGATTAAGGAGGCATAACGTTTTTTCCTGGTAGTTACCGCAAGGAACTTATTAGATGCCATAAAAATATTTTTGAATTAAGAACCGTCTATGTAGAGAGAAAGCAATGGAATCTTGAGAAATTTTTAGGAAAATATTGAAAAATAAGTTCAATGTCCACACCTATCTTCCTTCAAACTTACCCAATTTAAATGAGCATACCATCAAATGAAAAAACTCTTTTCAGCGCGTGTTTTAGTCCTATAACGAAACGCCTACCTCATTGAGAACCAGATATATAGAAGCAGAAAGTCATTGACTACGGCTACGAAAACGTAAAAAATGTATGGGAGAAAACTGTTTTTGCATATTACTTGATGAATGTGCAAGTTAGGTAATTTCTAATGCTTGATGACAAATCTATGCAGCAAGAGCTTTCATTTAAAAAAAAAATCATGCGAATTGGTTGCGTAGAACGGGCTGGCCGACTAGTATTATAAAACACAAATTCTTTTAATATATAGATTATACATAAAATTTCCCCTGTTCTGACTAAAATAAATCATCGCAGAGAGCTAAAAACTCATAATAGAAATATGAAATTTGGACTGTGGTTCATATGGAATGTCGGCACCCTTCCGCTAAGGAAAGAATATTTTTAATTGAAAAATAGATGTTAAAGTTTAGGACAGGTGAGCTACAGGCGACATATTTATAAAGAAGAATAATCATTCCTGAAGACCACATGGTACGCGTGGCCCATAATCTACCGACAACGACGCGACCTCGTGAAAGAACTCCTGCCACCTGGCTCTCGTCAGTCCAAAACGACCTAAAGGATATGAAGGTTGATGCTACGACCGCTCAAGATAGAGCAAAATGGACAAAACTGACTAGCCGACCCCAGGTAATGGGATAAGGCGAAGGAAAGAAGAAGAAGAATTATACATCAAAATCTCAGAAATGATTTTGAAGTATGCAGCGAGCTTTGTTGTTGTCTGTACCACCGAATGTACAAAGGGCCGGTTATCTGACATGCACTAGTGGTATGTGGGCGTTTTCATTACTTTACTTTTGTATGTATGGCTAATCGTCGTGCTGGCTTGGAAGTGGCTGGGTATGTTGGCTTCTTGATTGAGATGGTTTATGTTACTAATACATTCGGCCTGCGGATTTTGGTGTGTTTGGTATTAATTGAATGCAAGTCTGATGTAAGATGTCTGGCCGTTTTTTTCTTGTTTTGGTAGATTTCAGCACTAGGAATAAATACTATGTTGCGGGAGATTTGAGAAACATGGAAGTAATGGACACAATGAATACCCAGACTCGTATCAACGTTGCACGGATCATACAAATTGTTATCTCGTGTGGGAATCACATTCACAGCACTCCACGCAGTGTCAAGCGGCGGAAAAAGCAGCTTAAACCACTACCTACGCTAACCGCGCAGTCACAATTATATAAATAATAGTTATATAATTATAAATTTGACATATCATTGCAAATCTATTATCAACTGCAGCTAGAAACATGATTGGGACAGTGAGTTCCCTATATGACGTAGTATTTCTAAGTCTTTGGCTGTCTCTTAACAATGACTAACATTTCATAAAGCTAGCTAGTGCAAATTCAAAATGATTGATGTGATTTCAAAAGTAGGATTGACGTCTCTACTGAGTAAGTTCAGTTTAAAACTGTGCCTTTCAATATAATTCTATCAGATATCTGTTTATCACGCCAGAGTGAACTGTCAGTCTTCATCAAATCATCAATATTCGACACGCAATTACACAAAAATTCAAGGACTTTTCGGAGAAGGCCTTGATTTTTCATATTGTATATAAAAAAATGCGGGAAAGAGTGATATCATCATCATCAGCCCTTTAAACTGTCCCACTGCTGGTCACGGGCCTCTTCTCACTATGAGAAGGGTAAGGCCATAGTCCACCACGCTGGCCAAGTGCGGGTTGGCAGATATCACATGCCTTTCGAGAACATTACGGAGAACTCTCAGACATGCAGGTTCCTCACGATGTTTTCCTTCACCATTTAGCTAGCGATAATTAAGAATTTAATACGCACATAACTCCGAAAAGTTATCGGTGCGCGCCGTGGATTCGAACCTGGACACTCTGCGTAGCAGTCTGTCGGTCTCTCCACTGGGCTATCGCTGCTTGTGAGTGATATATTGGTTTAATATTACATTTTAATTATAATAATTATAATAAAGTGCCTTAGAACTACGGTTTAGGTACAATTAGCGGCCTTATAGCTATGAGAAGGGTTAGGCCAAAATACAATACACTATTCAAGTACAAATTGGCAGAATTCACACGACTTTCAAAAACATTATGGAGGACTCTCAGACATGCATGTTTGATCACGATGTTTTCCTTCACTGTTCCGCAAAGAATTAAATAACCATTTAATACGCACTTAATTCGAAGTCCTTGCATTGTGCATCAATGGTGAATTTAAACCCGAGATCCTCTGCATAGCTATTCCTTTAAATTTTGAAGTTACAATTTAAAGTATAATTCAATGAGATATCTATAGATCACGGTTGAGTGATCTGCCAGTTCCGTCATGGGTCGTCGTGGTCAATATTGACGGGCCATTACACAGCTATCCTCATTCATTGAGGTTCTGAGTCAATAAGGATTTCTGTCAGTCTTGAGCCGCCATTAGTGGAGGATTTACTCGTTAACTAATTATAAGTTGATTTTTGAACGGTCGGTAAGTTGATGAAGTATTCTGGAGCAGTCTATCTAGCAGTAGACGACAGCAACCCACTGAAGATCATCATCATACTCCTAGCGTTATCCCAGTTTCAACCTGGGGTCCGCTTTCTAGTCTAACCGGATTTGGCTGAATATTAGCTTTTCCAGGGAGCGACTCCCTGTCTGACCTCCGCAACCCTAAGGGATATCGATATTCCAAGGTTTAGACTAGTGTTGGTTACATTTAGAAGGTACTGACGCCGTATAACGACTGTCAAAGATCTTCATGACAACCGGGACAGACGGCTTAACGTACTGTCTGAGGCACGGGGGCAAGTGACATTTTACACTTAGGTAAACAAGCTACTGAAGATAATTATGAAAAAATATACAACATGTAACATATTGTTACGCCATCTATCGGTGAATGGGGGTACTAGAAGAGATTGAATGTATCGGTGGTTTAAAGGTAATTCAGCTACTCTGTACTAGATGGCGTTGCTGTATCGAGTAATCGACTGTTCGAGATTATTTCGACAGTTTTGTAGAAGCATCTAGAATGCGCTAGTGATGTTATCCGGCCAGTATAAATAGAGCGCGAGCGAACGGAATGGACACAGTTACAATTGAATATCGGAGCGATAAACAAGAAGCGAAGAGAAATAAGTCGGCAGTGTTTAGTGTTGTTCTAGTGGTGTGAATAGTGTGTTTTATTAGTGGAGTGAAAATTAACCATTGAACCGCGGCCGATCCAATTAAGCTTAACTCGTAGCCAATAAATTGATCGCTATTTATCTGAGTCCTTCCTTTGACTGTACTTTACAACATTCTGAAGTTGCAGGGAAAATAATTTCTTGCGGACGATTTTTTTAGTTTTATAAGTTAAATAGTATGTTGTTAATATAAACAAACAAACTTAGTCAAGTTACTAAAGGAGTTAAGTTTGTGTATCTAGTGTTATTGTATTAGTGAATAAAGTGCAGTTTTTCTGGCATAGTGTATACAATTCATCACGAACCCCAGCTTGTAACAAATTGGTGTCAGAAGTGGGATAAATTATGCCGGTTATGCCGAAGGAAGAACCTGAAGGTGTGCGTACCAGGAACCAGCGCCAGCAAGATCTGGACCAGAGACGCTTCGGAGACGTTCCTTCTCCATCGCCTGGTAGACTAGGCGACTCCGCGGCTGCAGTGGTGTCGTGCAAAGGTGTCGCCTGCAAGCGCCACACACTCCGTGACGGTGCCCGACATCGTGGCTCTGATGGCGTTCATGCAGGAGCAGGCCCGCCGTCTGGAGGAACAGCTACAGCGCGGCAAGGAAGAGCAGGCTCGCCGTCAACAAGAGCAGGCTCGCCGTCAAGAGGAGCACGCGCGCCGCCTGGAGGAACAGCTACAGCGCGACAAGGAGGAGCAGGCTTGCCGTCAAGAGGAGCACGCGCGCCGCCTGGAGGAACAGCTTCAGTGCGACAAGGAGGAGCAGGCTCGCCGTCAAGAGGAGCACGCGCGCCGCCTAGAAGAACAGCTCCAGCGTGACAAGGAGGAGCACGCGCGCCGCCTAGAGGAGCAGGTTGTGCTTATAAAGGACCTCAGCGCCGCTGTAGGGAAAGACTTGAAGGCGGTCAAGGAGGAACTTCAGCAGCACGAGGCCCGTATCAGCGACGTAGAGATGCTCGTACACGACAAGCTTGAGACTCGCGTCGCCTTTATAGAAAAGCGTGTACACGACCACCACGAGACCTGTGTTGCTGAAGTGGAGAAGAAGTTGCGTGGGCTCGAAGTGACACCAGCGGCTGTAGCGCCCTCACCTCGTGGATTTAAGGTTCCACCATTTGATGGCTCGTCATCATGGTCGGCATACAAGATCCAGTTCGAGGCTGTGATGCGATCAAATGGGTGGAATAAAGAACAGGCCTTAACCGCCCTAGCCTTGGGCCTTCGCGACCGGGCCTTGACAGTGTTGGAGGCACTTGGACAAGACGTCACCTACGAGAAGCTTCTGGAGGCGCTGGAGGCGAGGTACGGAGACGCGCACCTCGAACATGTGTATCGTGCTCAGGAAGGACAGGACGCAACGCACCGGAGAAACTCTGCAGCAGTGGGCTCTAGAGGTGGAAAAGCTGGTCAGGAAGGCATACCAGTCGTCTCCTGCGCTTATTGACGGGAACCTCGTACATGCGTTTACGGATGGTATCCGGGACCTGGAGGTAAGAGCAGCAGTGAGGCTTGGGCACTTTTAAGGACCTCAAGGACGCCTTAGCCCACGCTCTGGAGGTGGAAGCAGTGCGACGCGATGACCATGGTCACCGCATCAGGGAAGTCTTGTCGTCACCTCGGTGCTACAACTGCGGAGAAAGAGGCCATATCCGCTTGAGCTGCCCAAAGCGTAGGCAGCCTTGTGACACCCTGTCTCCACCAAAGGTGTCGCCTGATGTGCCTGCCAGGCAGCGAGAGCAGGGAAACGAGTAGAAGCCAGGACTGTGGGGCAGGTGCTGGCTGGTAATGGAAGAGCCCCAAGTATCTCGATCTCGCAATCATACGACGGGAACAGCCTGATCATCGAACGCGAAATTAACAGAACACCATGCAAGCTGACATTGGACACGGGTGCTTCTCGGACAGTCGTCGGTTTCCATCTGGCAAGACGGGTTCTTCGGGGCTGCTTCAGGAACAATGAATGTGTGAATCTGAGAACAGCTATCGGTCAGCACATAACCGTCCGAGGTGAAATGGAGGTGGATCTGAAGCTAGGCAACAAAATTTACCGTCACAAAGTCATCGTGGCCGTGCACGCAGATGCAGTCGTCCACTAGGACGACTGCATCTTGGGCCTAGACTTCATGTGGAAGTATCACTGCGAGATCGATGTTAACCAGGGAGTCTTGTAGTGTGGCGCGGAAGAAGTCTTCATGGAAGGTGCAACTTCAGGAAAAGTGTACTGCCTGAAGAATGTCATTCTTCACCCGCGGTCGGAAACGGTTGTACCATTTTGTCTAACAGGGAATTCTGGTCGAGGGAACCGCCGCGTACTAATCGAAGGCCTAGAGAAAGAGGCCTCGTGGAAGATTGCAGGAACCTTGGTAAGGGGTACCAAAGTTTCATCAGTACGCGCACTGAATGCAAGTGACAAGGAAGTGTCGCTCAAGAAAGGGACGGAATTGGGCACCTATGAAGGAGCGGCTTGGATGCGTAGATGTCAAGAGCAACCTACCAGCGCCAAGGTTCAGGGTGCACGATTCGACGTGTCTTCACTTTTGGAGGACTGCCAAAGTACCCTGTCAGAAGAAGAGAAGACCAAGGCTAAGAAGATGTTAAACCGGTTCGCCGATATTTTCTCGACCAATGATGCCGACATAGGGAAGACAGCACTAGTCCAGCACAAAATAAACACGGGAAGTGAAGCACCGATTCGCCAGCGACCATGACGTGTGCCAGTGGCACGGGAACGTGAAGTGGAAGCTATGATCGACGGTATGGTGAAAGAAGGCGTAATCGAGCCTTCGTCCAGCCCGTGGTGCTCTCCGGTGGTGTTAGTTAAGAAGAAGGATGGCAGCATGCGCTTCTGTGTAGACTACCGCCGATTAAATGACATCACGAAGAAGGACAGCTACCCACTGCCAAGGATCGATGACGCACTGGATACGCTGACGGGGATGAAGTGGTTTTCTACATTAGATCTAAAAAGTGGCTACTGGCAGGTGGAAATAGATCCTCGAGACAAAGAGAAGACGGCATTCTCCACAGGCAAAGGATTGTGGCAATTTAACGTCATGTCCTTTGGATTGTGCAACGCTCCGGCTACTTTTAAGAGACTGATGGAGCGAGTGCTTATGGGACTGATTGGAGACGCCTGCCTAGTCTACTTGGATGACATCATCATCGTAGGGCGCACCTTCCAGGATCACCTTCGAAACTTGGAGCAAGTGCTGTCAAAGATACGAGGAGCTAATTTGAAGCTGAGTCCGAAGAAATGCGCGTTATTCAGACGGCAAGTGAACTTTCTATCGTAAGTGGCCTGTGATGGTCTTTGTTGCGAACTCCGATCCGGTGAGAAGTATGGATATTCAATGCCGAGATATCTTTGAGGTCCATTCTATGGATAACATTAATAATAGCAGCTGTACAGTTCTCTCCGTCAACTTCTGCAACACCCAGGAATATGAGGGCTTTTCGACGGTGCCTAGTTTCCATATCATCAACCAAGGCAGCTACCTCATTAATCTGCTTCCTGAGCAGACTGAGCATAGAAAAAACCAGTTCCCTAAAGGTCCGGAACTCTTCTGCGACTTTGGCTACTGTATCCTTAGCAGGGCCCCCGGTGTGCAGCTGAGCTTCAAGTTCCGCCATCCTCTTGGAAAAGCATTCCTCCATATTTATTTATGCAGTTTTTATATCGGCCAATTGAGACATAATTTATCCAGTACAAATCTTCAGTGATATTCAAAAGGTGTGATGCGCTGGCAGGTGGTGTATGTGATTGAATGTAGTATTTACATTAGCAGATGTATTGTGCCACAAACGTAAGTACGTTCTAGTTATGCACTATTGCACTCAATAAAGTGGATATAAAAAATCGACTATTTCAATAATTAAAGATTTTCGAAAAAAAATTTACATGTGATAACTTTTCTACACCTACCGCCAAAATTGTGTAGATTCTTAGACTGACTCATACAATTGAACATTGATTCAAGTGGTCAACCAACTCATCATCCTCCTAGCGTTATCCCAGTTTCAATGTTGGGTCCGCTTACTAGTCTAACTGGATTTTGGCTGAATATTGGCTTTTCCACAGAGTGACTGCCTGTCTGACCTCCGCAACCCGAAGGGATAGTGATATTCCATGGCTTAGACTAGTGTCAGTTTATTTAGAGGTACTGCCGCCCTGTAACGATTTTCAAAGATCTTCATGACAGCCGGGATCGACGGCCTAACGTGTATAAGTGGTCAACCATCTACATAAAATATTATAATGTGAGTAAAATTTCTGTTGATGCATCATTTTCTACAAGCACACGATTTAAAATTAAAATGTTCATCAATTGTGTAAATTGGATGTCGAACGCTTTTTCTGATCCGTGTTCTACAGATAAGTATTACACACTCAGCCGATAACTTAAAGTTTGTGAAGAATGTATTATAGGACATTGAAATTGCACAGCACTTTCAGATTTAGTGTCATAATTATTTGTTTGCATGGATGACGTAGTAGCTTAATCTGTACAGTAATGGTGTGGACATCGAGTCCACCATAACCATAATGGGTAATTTTTGTAATCAACTAATTATTGTTATCATTGATTGATTGAATGTTTTTAAAGGCCGTTTTTATTCAGAACTTAGGTCTAGTGCAGTATGCACTTTCGTCTTAGAGGACTTGTAATCTTGACATACCATTAGCTGTTTTATTATACCCTTCATAGCTAGTACGATGAGTGTCCTGATTTCGTGTACCCCTTTCCATTACCTCATGGTGAGACTGTATATGAATTTAATTGGTCGCAATCCATCACGGCCGCAAATTGGAACCACTACGGTTAGCGGACGCCGCGGTGTGGGCACCTACCTTTATCTTTGTGGAGTGTTATCCTAGTGCGACCGAGTCCTGGGGGCTTACTGCATAGGAAACTTTTAGTAGATTGCTGCGCTTATATGTTTGAACGTTTTGAAGTTCTGGATTGGAAAATGATCTGGCTGTTTTGCTGTTGGTGTGATGAGAATAGTTTTTGATACGTGCGTGGTTATGGCAGTTCAGCCAGAAAATCTGTTTTGGTCAGAGACTAGCGAAAATCAATAGCTAAATGGAGAGCCACTAAGCTATTGATTTTCGTTTTATCAGTTAAGTACCTCAAAACACTTTATATGGTATGAAAAGGTCTAAATCAAGAATTACTATTACCTGTCATTTTTCCATCTCAAGAGCTCGATAGCAATTAGAGGTAATTTTATCTGAAAGGTATTGTTGTATACGAGGGGATGCCCGCATCTACATCCGCAGGTTTTATTTAAAATTAGAGGATGGGCTGAGGAGGAGGCAGCTGCTCATTTAATTTTCATTTTACCGTTTTTCTCGATCCCGTGAGAATTTCAGAATAGCTCTTTTTAGTGCACCCCTACGGTCCCCAAGGAATATATTTCGAAATTGTAGCTTCTTGCCCCTAAAAATGTTGCCTGTAGCTTGACTGCCAGGCAGTCAGAAATGCAAGAATTTTAAGATAGTTGATGAAAAAAAGAGGAGCTTTTGAAGTCGTTACGTAGTATGGTTATTAACTGTATGTATAATGACTGCCAATTTTAATGACTACAACATAAATACACACACGCTCAGTTTGACGTGCGTGCTAAAGCTCGTCGTAAACAATCGATTCACAAACACACCGGGACAATATGAACCATGGCGGCGAGCACTTACTTGATGGATGTTCATTATATTATTATTTGGTTGTAGAAAATATGACACTAGAATTGAACTTGCTGTACTGGTGGACACTAAAACAAATCAAAACAAATAATCCTACTCATGAGACAAAGATTTTTGACAGAGTTTTAAAACACAACCTCCAATTTAAAGTCAAAGTCCTAATCCTTTAATCGCTTAGATTGCAATATGATGCTTATGAACATCAAATTTAAAAATGATAACTTAAAGGCAAAAGATTCTCATTATGCTTAATTACATTACAGACCAATATACCCGTTCAAATTGCTTCTCTAATCATTTAAGTATTGACTACTTAGGAAGGCGCGGCGAGGCGATTGAGTACCACATTGGTCGAATCTCACACCGGAAAATACTTTGTGAGATTCACAAGGAGGTTTAACGAGAGTCTTCTTTGGTGTTTGAATGATTGTAAAGTCTTATCATCATCATTATTGCTGGGCAACGTCACTTAATAAGCAAAGTTTGGTCATTATCAACCACGCTGGACAAGTGCGGTTTAGTTCACAGATTTGATCCTTCAAGGAATTTATGGAGAACTCAGACATGCAGGTTTCTTCACTTTGTTTTCCTTCACCGCGTAGTCGTATTGGTAACAATTTATTCTGCATATAATCATATTCAAAAGCCATGAATTTGAACCTGCGACACTCTTCGTGGCAATCCTTGGGTATCTCCACTAAGCTATTTGCTCTGTAAGTTAGTTTCTGAGTATTTGTTACACCGTTTATTCTTAGTGTAATAGAATATACTTCATATTATTTCGCCACTTTCGTCCAATACCTTAGCCTCCTCGTAATAGTTCATGAGCATTACCGATATTGACAAATGGGTATAGTTACAATTGCCATTTTATCGCAAGTAAAACATGATTTATGACGTCACAAATCAAAATGGCGGCCGGGATATTGAAGCACTAAAACTGATTTTCTGGTTTGTTTGACTAGTGGCTAGGTTTTTGGGATTTTTGTCTATTTAGTGCTAGAAGCTTTAAAACATCGAGCATTGCTGAGTTCTCTTAATTTTCTTAACGTTCTGTATAAAATGTGACTGTTGCAGCGCTCATAGCGTGCTTTGACTCATCGTATCAGCCGAAAGACGTCCACTGCTGGACATAAGCCTCCCCCAAGGCTCTTCACATAGACTGATCCTGAACCACCCGCATTCATACGCTGCCCGCGACCCCAACAAGATCGTCAGTCCACCTTGCGAGAGGCCCACCTCTGCTACGACGTCCTGTGCGTGGCCGCCACTCCAGAACCTTTCTGCTCCAACGGCCATCGGTTTTTCTGGCTATGTGCCCTGCCCACTGCCACTTCAGCCTAACTATTCGGAGAGCTATGTCGGTGACTTTGGTTCGCCTGCGGATATCCTCATTTCTGATTCGATCTTTGACTTACCATTCATAATACACCACCAAAGTAAAGCAACGTCTGCAAGGTCAACATTTGTTCACAACAACTACCGTGGTTCGGCTGCCATTTAAAGCCGTCGATCTCGGTTCCCATCTCCGGACAAGAATTATAGATCATGTTAGAGCCTTTGGGTGGTCTATTAAAACATTGACAGCAGAGTGGGTCACACAATTACAAGAAAAAAAAATAGTGTGGTTGTTAAAGGAACTAAATATATAGGTAATTGACATACCGTTACAGTGAGTAGGTAAAGCGGTCGCCTCGCCGCACACAAGACAACTTTTTGATCCATAAAATATTGCTTGAAGTCTGGGTGTGCTTCTTGTCAATATTTACGTTTGTAAATTATTCCACGACACGGGATTTATAACTAGTGCGAGAGTGCTCTCTAGCAAAAGAAAAGAAGGTAATTAATTATAATGGTTATTGTTTGCAATAGATATATTGTCTATAATAAGTTGAATCGATTATATCGGTTTAGTAACGTTTTGTTTTGTCTATTGTAAATTTGACTCTGGTCACACTATGAACTGTTAAATCATTTTAATTCTTTTTTCCGGAGAAAAATTCCTTTTTGACGACACGTTTGTCTTTTGTGTGATTTGTAGAATTGAATTAAATTGGTTAATAACCTTGCAACTATCGCTATTGGATTTGCCCGACAAAGGTTGTGAGCAATTGATAAAGTTTGTGATATATTTTTTGTTTGAAATAGAATTAGTTTTTATTATAAGTCAAATCGGTTAGATCGATTGAGTAACATTTTGTTTAGTCTATTGAAAATTTCTGACAATGGTCACACTGAACTGTCACTTCCGTTGGCGCCTTGAAAAATTAACACGCCGTTTGCACTCTCGCGTGCCTTGTACCTAATTAATAAATTGATCGCCCTTTGAATTAACGCGAATTGAATTAATTTGCAAATACGTAATTGCCGCTTTTGACTTCCGGCAAAGTTTGTTGTAAATTGATGACATATTGAACATTTGTGAAAAGTTTTGTGAACCGCAAACGTGCATCGTGGTCTGGAGAAGGACTTCACCGAATTGTACACTGGTATCTATTTGACTCTCTTGTTATTTTGGCCAAAATTATGAGTTAATCCTATAGGTCCACTTCAAGAACATCACCAGGAGATATAAGGTAAAATTTTCATGTACCTACTCAATACTTTACTCACTGTGCAACACAGTACATTTGTGTCTGAGATTTGTTGTTGCTGACAAGGGCTGATGAATAGAGTCACGCTTCCACAAATCTGCTGCAATTAATCCCAGCTCCTTCTAGCCAAATTCCAGACATAATTTTTGGTAGCAGAGCGTAATTGAAATTTAGCCGCTGTTGCATTACTGAGTATAAACTCAGATTGGTATGAGCTTGTATCTTATCACCTTGTAGACAGTATTGTAGTGTTTGTCAGTTATTGTCTAAAATACATAATATTTAATTGTATAAGTTGACCTAGATAATTTGAAACACATTGTCACATAACCTCAATCAGAAATTGTTGATTTGTATTGTTGAAAAATCTAACTTAAATTTGTTGTTGCATTAATAAGTCAGTTTGTTTGGATACATAACAGCTGTATGTATCAATAAATTTAGTAAATTTAGTTTATTGCATATATTCATAAACATTATAACAACCAACTTGACCTTGCCACTTGGGCGGGTCACATTAATAAACTTTGTTTTGTTATAATATAGATAATATTGCTAGGTAACACATATTCTGTTCTTACTTACTATTGTATATCTCAAATAACACAGCCAGTCTGACTGTTGCAAATAATTAATTAATTAATTTGAAGTTTCAACTTTTAATTTGTTATAAGTTATAACTTTTGATAACTTTTGTGTTTGTTTCAATATTGAAACTATTAATTTTGTTGGACAGTAGATACCTGTCACTTGCTTGTACCAGCAGTAAACAGGCTAATACTTTGTTGGTTTCAAGGAATTAAGAAAAATTAAGTTTTGATTGTTAATATTACTTAACGCTTGTCCGGGCTCTTTTGAATTTTGATTATGTCAGCTATCAAGGACTTGCCTTCGGCTGCTGGTGCTATTGCATCAGATTTGGACTGACGTCACGGATGTCAAACCAGTTGCTGTGCTCTTGTCACTTAATTTAAATTTAAAATAAAATAAGTACTTTCTAATAAAAAGTTTAATGCGAGGTTACAAGTTATAGTGAAATATACAATAGTTATTGTTTTCAGTGTCAGTACTTACTGCTAAAACATATAAACTCAAAGAATTATTGCTTGTGGACAATTTGTTGTTGGCACCTACCCTATAAATAAAATAAAATAATCTTGGTCAGATAAAAAAGCTCTAAAAAACTACCAGTGTCTTAGTGAACAGTGTTTGCTCATCCCTAATTCCTTACCTGCGATAACACTCAACGGTACTAAGTGAAGTCCCGTATCTATAGAAACAAACCACCATGACCAAATGCGGAGATTGCGGCAAGTTCATGTCTTCTGGTAACTCTGTGCGCTGCTGCAACTGCCGCGCATCTTGCCATAAGGATTGCGCTCAGTACCACGAGACATCGAAGGGGAAATCTACGTGGACTTGCAATAAATGCAAGGTTAAGGTTTCACATGAAAACACGTCACTAACCCACGCGAAAGGGCCGAGTTCTGACTCCAGTCCGGACGTGGCTGTGACCACCGGTGACACCACTCTTAACACCCCAACACCGCTATACGACAGTGTTGACCTTGCCGCCGAAATCCGCTCGATACGGAACGAGATTAGCGCACTCAGAGCCGATGTTAGAGAGTATCGAGACGAAATAGCATATTTTAAGACCGAGCTTTCGTTACATAAGGACAACATATTAAAACTTGAGCACAAGGTCTCATCACTAGAGGATCGGGTTGAGAAAATCGTTCCAACAGATATGCACCTAGTCGAAGACACAATAGCCGAGCTCAGGTGTCAGCTTAATGAACGCGATCAGGAGCTACTACTCAACGATGTAGATATTACGGGGTACCTGAGAGCAAGGAAGAGAGTGTCCTGCACCTAGTAAATATCCTCTCCACCAAGCTTGGTGTCGTCCTGGATGAAAGGGACGTGGTGCATGCAGAAAGAGTGGGTCCGACGCGACGAAATAGGACTGAGGAGGCCACCACCAATCACAGCACGGGTCCTGCTGACCCCATAACGCAAAGACCGAGATGCATCACGGTGCGCTTCGCCCGCCGAAAGACCCGAGATCAAATACTCAACGCGGCTCGTGTGCGTCGCGGACTCACCTCGACAGATCTGGAAATTCGCGGTGCACCTAGTCGCATATACATAAATGAGCGCCTCACTAAAGTTAATCGCCACCTTTACTATCTAACTCGCCAAGCCGCCAGCCGTCTAAATTGGAAATATGTCTGGACTAAGGAAGGAAAGATACTGGCACGTAAGGAGGATGGCAGGAAAGCGGAAAGAATTAGAGGTGACAAGGACATAGAAAAGGTTTTTTGTTAGTAACTGGTTGGGTAACTATTTACCACATTACGTATGTATCCGCTTATCGGTTCAATTTGCGTGTCAACCTGTGTCAATGTCTACTTTGCTATCTGTGTTTATGTCTGCTTTGTTATGTTTTTCCTGAGGTATGTGTTCTATTTAAGCTTAACGCTCGCTTTGCCTGCCGATTACGCTCGCAAAATGCAACCATAACATCCACACTACTCATACACTTATATACAATACGCATAACACGACTTGATTCAAACATACAATATAAATTCACACAAATAGACAACCCGTTCACTCTTATCACTTGCGTGCAGTTATCTACGTTATTATACATTCACCGTTCACAGTCATTTTACATACAGCTACTTAACACTGTCACAAGAAAAATATTTGTACACAAACACTCACTTAACTCACACAATATCTATCCTATTAGCGTAAAATTAGCCTGCGTGATTCAACACATAATGACAAACTTGTTTAACTATGATTAGAAATGATAAGTATCTAAAGGTTGGATTCTTGAATGCGGGATCTCTCGGGACGAGCCACGATGACTTTGTTTCGGTAGTAATGAGACATTCCTTTGACATTGTGGCTGTGAATGAGACGTGGCTTAGACCAGGGGAGGACGACCGCGCGCCTAGAATAAGCAACTATGAACTGCGTCATACGCCGCGCCCGGCGTGTGTGCGAGGGGGCCGGGCTGGCGGAACCGGTTTCTACATTAGACGCGGCTTGAGTGCGCGCAATTGGTCAACTCCCACCGATAGCAGGTACAACTCTGTTGAGCAGATGTGGCTTACCCTGACTATAAATGGGAAAAAAATCGCAGTGGGCACAGCTTATCGTCCGCCATGGTTCGACCTTGACCTTTTTTTAGACGCCGTTACGGAAACGATTAGCGCGTTGGCGAAATGCGATCACGTCCTTTTTATGGGGGATCTAAACGTCAATTTGATGAGGCAACACGAGCCGAGGTCTAGGAAGGTTTATGATTTTTTAAAGTGTCTTAACCTTAAACAATTGGTCACTTCGCCAACGCACTACACAGATGACAGCGAAACGCTTATCGACTTAGTATGCACGGATCTTAAACATAGGTCTCTAGCTGTTGAACCATTTGGCTCAATGCGTGGATACTGTTTTATCGTTTGTGAGTTTGCAATCAAGCGAGATGTCTATAAACCATTTTCTTTTCTACATAGACCGTTAAATAACTTATGTGAGGACAATTTCAAAAGTGATTTTCGTAGTATAAACTGGGATCACCTTTATACCCTAAGTAACGTCAACGAGATGGTCCACTTATTTAATCAGTGTCTTGTAACAGTATTCGATATCCATGCGCCCCTTAAATTATGCACTATAAAAGAACCGTCATATCCGTGGATAACGGATACTGTGCAAGCCATGATGAGGCTACGTGACAAAGCCCTATCCAAATATAGGGCGATAAAAACCGAGACTAAAAAACAATATTATAGGGACTTAAAAGCCTTAGTTATCACTGCAGTGCACAACGAAAAACGTGCGTATTTTAAATACAACATAAACAACAAAATTAAGGATCCTAAATCACTCTGAAAAAATATTAAGTCCACCTTAGTTCCAACTAATAGAGGACGGTCAAGGGAACTACCTCCGCAGTTTGCGGACGCTAACCTGATCAACGATGCCTTTCTTTCAGTACCTAGCGAGACAAGGCCGACTATATCTATACTGACATATTACGAGTTTCATTCCTTCAGTGATTCTATTTTCAAGATATCTCCGGTAGACGAAGCTGACGTCATGCGCCACATCACAGGTTTGAAGTCGAATGCGGAGGGATGTGATGGTATTACTCTGAAAATGTTAACCTTGTCTCTGCCTTACATTCTCACTCCTGTGACTCACATAATCAATCGTTCATTGGAAACGTCAACCTTCCCTGACTTGTGGAAAATTGCTGCAGTTAGACCGATTCCAAAAAACCCCAGTCCAAGTACTGTGTCAGACCTACGACCGATTAGTATCCTGCCTTGTATATCCAAAGTAATCGAGAAAGTTGTCTGTCAGCAACTGTCAAACTACTTGGAGGAAAATTCAATTCTGCCCGCGTTGCAGTCGGGTTTTAGGAGACGACATAGTACTTCGACGGCCCTGCTCGATGTGACTGATGATATATTGACTGCTCAAGATGCCGGAATGTGTACCCTGCTGGTTCTGCTCGATTATTTGCGCGCGTTTGACAGTATTGACATTTCCCTGCTTTTATCCAAGCTGCGCTACTATGGTTTTGATCAAAATTCGTTGCTTTGGTTTCATAGTTATCTGGACCACCGACAGCAGTACGTGGAGTTGAAGTCAGGTGATGGTGGAAACCATGTATCTGAGCGGGTTTTTGTCAAAAAAGGAGTGCCGCAGGGCTCCATACTTGGACCTATTGACGACTGAAGTGGTGAAGAGTATTAAAAACAGTAGTTATCACATTTATGCCGATGACATTCAGATTTATATCTCGTTCAAACCACATGAGTGGGGAGCGGCTGTCACCGCCCTCAACCAAGACCTAAAGAGTATATCCGAATGGAGTAAGAGTCACGGTCTCATGCTCAACCCTAATAAGACCAAATATATGCTTTTGGGCACTAAACATAGGCTCAATTCGTTACCCTCCACGCTCCCAATATCCTTGGTGGAACAGCCTATTGGTCGAGTTAACGAAGCCCGCAATCTTGGTTTGCGCATGGACAGTGAGCTCAGATTTGAGGATCATGTCGCAGAATCTGTTCGCAACTGTTTCTACAGATTAAAGATTTTATATAAAATGAGACCATACTTGTGCGAGGAACTCCGAATGCAACTGGTGGAATCCCTAGTTCTTTCTAAACTCAATTACGCTGACACTGTCTTCGGACCTAGACTCTTAGCTAGAACTCACCGTCTCATTCAACGCGTCCAGAATGCTTGTGCCCGTTTTTGTTTCTCGATTCCATTTAGAAGTCATGTTACACCATTCTTAAACCAGCACTTCATGTTAAAAATGAAATCGCGCAGGAAACTACACTTAGCATGCCTTCTCTTTGGTCTCATCAAGTACAAAGAACCTAGCTATCTATACAACAAGCTCTATTGGGTGACGAGTAATAGACAGTGTTCGGGTAGGACGTGCGCACAACAACTATCGATACGCGCTCACAGTAGTACTTCATTTACAGGAAGTTTTCGTTACGCAGCTTCCAAAATATGGAACAACCTGCCCCCACCTTTGAGGCAAATAAAAAGCATATTTACATTTAAAAAGCGGCTTAGACAATACCTAATAGAGTCTCAACGTGAGCTGGGTAACGTGAATGTTGACATGTCTTTTGTTTAATGTTTGAATTTATATAGTTCCTTCTGTTACCTACAATACCTTCCTTAATATAATTAAATTCTAATCTATATAATTCATATACATTTAAATATCCTATGTAGTTTCGTAGTATCGTAATTATGTAAAATAATGATAAATTTATAATTTTAATTTGATATCTATAGATTCGTAATATCGTATGTTAAATTATGGGTAATACATAATGTTAAGCTTATTTTTATTTATATCTAATATTGTTATCTAATATTGTTGCAATATTGATAAAGCTAATTAATTACTTTAATTATATTTTAATAAATTAGTAACCTAAGTTGACTAAACTTCATTGTTTAGCAACTTGAACTGTATTACCATGTAATATAATTTATAAAATAATATGACACATGATCAGGCTTACAGCGCGTCGTCATAACAAACATCCCAACAGTCTGTCAGCACTCAGCAGCGCGATGGATGGCCGGCTGGCTCCCGGATGGGACTAGTGTGGCGGCGCAGCGCGTCGTGGTCACGAACACCCGCAGTCTTGCTGGGGAGAGATGGGGCTGCCACTGCCACCTTAACGCTCGAGATCTGAAATAAAATTCCTTGTTATCCCCCTGTTTACGTTATTAACTTAAATAATTATTTATTCTAACTTAGGTATACATGTATTCTCACGAACGCAAACATTCTGTTCCCATTGATAAATGACTCATTTACATACCCTATCAGTATGACCGGTGGTAGTGTTATCTCCATTTCTCCTCCGTACAAATTACGTAGATCACATCGCTGCTTCCGTCACACATATTCGTATCGTAGGCATGTTTCAAAGGGCCAGGCTTGAGTATCGCTGCCCAGGCACAGTATGACAGTTATTTGCAGAAATCTGAAATTCAAAACATTAGTTATTCCAACAGTCGTGTGTTTAAGTTATTGAAATACTTATTGAATGTGTTTATAACGCAGCTGAAACTGCGTTATAAACAAATTCAATAAATAAATATTTAGAGATTTTAGAATTAATTATTATGGTTACGACTTACCCATGTTTGAGTCTGTGCCAATATTATATTATAATGATATACTTTCTAATTCATTTGATTCTTATCTTTGAGTAGGTATTTATTGTTTGTTGCGTGCGGGTGATTCATTGCGCGTATAACGTGCGTATAACGTGCGTATAACGTGCATAATTTCAAGTGCGATCGTCCGAGAAAAATGTTAGTGTCGCGTCGAGAGGCGGTGACAGGCGGTGACCGCCTCTGATGGTGTGTGCACTTGCTCCGCTTCGTCGTGAGCGAGCGCCGAGTGTTGGACCTCACACCCGCTCGCCCCTCGCCTCCCGACGAGGCGGACGCGGCGATAATTTAGAATATGCAACAATGTGTATACCTATATAATTAATGTAGGTACGTGCATAGGTACACATCAGCTGGCGGCGAGTCTGCACCACAGTTTGGCGCGCATCTATAATTATATTATGTAACTATATCATTCATAGGTATATTTATTTATTTTATTTTATTTATGCAACTAAGTATGTGTGTATATTTTCACTAATTAGATAATCTATGTATATATATAAATCACTACACATCACACAATACACATTCACTGAAACACCTCACACGGATTGCATGTTGTGATCGGCACGGCGATGGTTGCGCATCCGGGATGTCCGGAAGGGGTTGGAAGAATACCAGCGTCCAGTATGCACTAGCATCACTGGACATAGTGCTGATCCAGCCACCTTTTTTGGCCAGCGATGGGACACATACCTCACTATATTATATTGTAATTGTTTTTTGTTTCTTTTTTGTTTTTTTTTGTTTTTATTTATTTATTTTCTTTTATATAAATGTTCTATGTTTACTAATTGTTGTATATGTACCTACCTACTTGCTTTCTATTATGTGTCCTATGTGCTTTTTCAAAATAAATTTTTCTTTTCTTTTCTTTTCTTTAAGGATTTTTGGGAGAAGGCCTTGATTTTTCATATTGTATGCAAAAAAATTATCCGTAAAAATGATATATTAATCTTCAGTAACTTTTTGCACACAGTATATGTATATTTTGACAGATAGTATATCATCATGTTTGTGCTTTTTATACATGTACCTCTGCTGGACATATACCTCTTCCAATTTGCGTCGCAGCTAGATCCTAGTAGTAGCTACTACGCTTTAACTACCATCAGCTATTCTCGCTAACACGGGCTCGCTTATTTTATAAAATATTAAACTCTACTTAATAGGGAAAATATAATCTAGTAGGCCTCTCATTATGAGAAGGGTTAGGGCATAGTCCACCACGCTGGCTAAGTGCAGGTTAGTAGACTTCACAGGCCTATCAAAAAGATTATGGAGAAGTCTCCGACAGGTTTCATCACGATATTTTCCTTCACCGTTCAGCAAACAATAATTAACAATTTCCTTCACACTTAACTTTGAAGTGAATACTGCACTCTGCGATGTAAACCCGATACCTGCACAGCAGTTCGTCGGTCTCTCCACTAAGATATCCCTTTAAATGTTTAAGTTACAACTTAAAATATAATTCAATGAGCTATCTATAGATCACGGTTGAGTGATCTGCCAGTTTCCATCATCGGTCGTCGTGGTCAATATTGACGGCCCATTACATAGCTGTCCGCAACCATTGAGGTTCTGATTCAATAAGGATTTCTGTCAGTCTCGAGCCGCCATTAGTGGAGGATTTACTCGTTAACTAATTATAAGTTGATTTATTTGGTTGTAGGTGGACGATTGTAGAACTATTGGTAAGTTGATGAAGAATTATAGAGTGATATATAACTAACAGTGCTCTACAAAAAGCTATCGATAATGATGATGAAAAATATATACAGGGTGATTTGTAATTGCTCGTATTCCCTTCAGGAGGTGATTCTAGAGCCATAGTGGAGTATTTTTACCCCCTACATATGGGGGTCCAAAATGCACCATTTTGGAATAAAACGGGTTTTAAGATTTTTTGAGCAAATTCCAAATTTTTGTTATAAACATCTTCTAAAAAATTAATTTGGCTATTACGGGTAGCAAATTGGGTCTTATTTATAAAGATACTAACTCAACGTAGATATTGAAAATAGAGCCAAAAAACGCACAAAAACTACGTTGAGTTAGTATCTTTATTTTATTTTAAAAGATGGGCCATTTAATTTTCCATTAAATAAGACCCAATTTGCTACCAATAGTCAAAATATTTTTTTAAAAGATGTTTACAACAAAAATTTGGAATTTGCTCAAAAAATCTTAAAACCCGTTTTATTCCAAAATGGTGCATTTTGGACCCCCATACGTAGGGGGTAAAAATACTCCATTATGGCCCTAGAATTACCTCCTGAAGGGAATACGACCAATTACAAATCAACCTGTATATGTATGGCAGTGATAGCCTAATGGAGAGACTGACAGACTTTGCAGAGTGACTCTAGTAGAAACTCATGGCTCGAGCCGCTGGCTTTGAGAAGTTAGGTGCGTATTAATTTGTTAACTGTCGCTCGACACAGCGCTGAATAAATTGTGAAGTAAGACATTGCGAGAAAACCTGCATGTCCAAGAGCTTTTCATGTCGTTTTCGGGCGAAATTTTTTTATGGACTCACGCATATCCCCGTATGGGTAGGCAGAGGTGTAATATTACACTGACATTTCGCCGTTATGAATTTGTAGGTCCCTCATAATAGGGGGCTAGCCTTACTTAGCCAGACTTCGTGCTGCTACTGAGAATTCAGAAACACCCAGTAACACTTTTTGTCCGACCTAAGAATCGAACTCCAGACCTCCTGATCAGAGGAAGCACACGCTATTCACTGGACCACAGAGGCAAGGAGGGAGACATTTTACAAAATTATTTTACTTTTATGAGAATATTTTTGAAATTTGAAAGGAAATGGCTCTTCAAACACCCTTATTTCTTGACAAGGCCCATCTTAACCAGTTTATTAAATTGCCACATCTTCCAGATCGATAAAAAGCACCATTTCATAATAAATAATCTTTCATAAATAAACTATGAAGAAAGAAGGGGACACAAAAATGATTATGTAAAACAAGGTACAAGTTGTTGAGGCTGTTCGATCTGTCGCCGGTGTGCCCCGGGGCCGCATCGCATCGCACCCCTTCCGCCGATCGTCGCAAAGTCGCAACATCGATAACTCGATTATCGATGTCTTTACCGATGTGATCGACGGAACATTGGCTTTTGTTATTGCTCGACACGTTCGGGCCATGAGAACCGCGGGCGGGCTTGGACAAATGGATATATGCTGTTGGAATATATTTTTTTGGCGTGATGATGAAAACTACTAAAAGGCGTTTGATGATTTTCACTGAAATAAGTGTGTGTGTGTTTATTAATATATGCAAAAAGAAAACAGTAAACGCTTTATTGTTTTGGCACAGTAGTTTGTATCGGTCGGTTCGATTTTTTTTTGTTTGTAAGATGGTCTGTGTGGGGAGCACTGCTGGACATAGGCTGAGATAATAATGATGATAAAAAGTTTGTATGGATATGGAGTTCATCATCATCATCAGCCTTTAACAGTCCACTGCTGGACTAGGCCTTTTTCATCATCATCATCAGCCTTTAACAGTCCACTGCTGGACTAGGCCTCTCCTTTAGTCCTTTGAAAGGAGGAATTGGCCTACTATACCACGCTGGCCAAACGGGTCGGTATAGGGTTTGTATCAAGTTTTCCTTCTTTTACAGTGCTGTTCTTTGCATAAAATGCTCCCTCTGTCGGCTCTTATGACACCCCCATGGGTGTCATAAGAGCCGACAGAGGGAGCAGAAGAATACGGAATGTTACCACCCCATATCATCCCATGATGATATGGGGTGGTAACATTCCGTATTCTTAATCCATCACCACACGGAAAGGATATGGAGTTGTTAAAACAAAATCTTTCGTGAAATTTCGACCACAACGGGATGACATTAGTCATCCTATTCCATAATAGAGACCAAATTTTAAATGTTATGTTATAAAAGATATATAATAATAGGTTTATTAGTCGACAAACTACAAAAACTAAATTTTAACAATGATTTTAAAGGTAATTTAGTTTGTGTGTTCCTTTTTAGCCATGAAATCTAAAAAGATTAACAATTACGCTCCCCACATCATTCGTTTGCTGCTTTCAAAACTTTCTCCCTCACCACTCTATTACATTAGGTTTCGTTTTGTTTGAGAAGAGAGCTTCTCAAACAAAACGATACCTAATAAACTCTTATAAAATACTTCCTTAAAGAAACTCAAATCGCTGCCTTAAGGTCCCCCAGACGTCCATTATAAAGTCAAAGTGATTTCTGGTGAAAATTAAAGATTTGCTAACGACCAACCATCTTGGATTTACATTTTATAATAAGATGCTGTTCCGTCGTGTTATACGGACAAGGTGTTTTATGCAGATTGTCTTTTTAAGACTTACCTGGTTATTCATAATACTTGATATTAAAATTCTCGTATAAAGTCTAACATCATCCTAGGAAAAGTAGATTTTTTTAAGTCTTCAGTTCTGGGACATGGTTAATGCTGTGTCACGAAGGACTAAATAAACATACAACTAACCGACATAATAAATACCCATTCTCGAAATAATAATTATGAATCACACAAAGTGTTGTCTTGTGTGGGAATCGAACCCACAACACTCGAAGCTTTGTTCTGAAGGGAGGCGACTGCGGAAACCACTACAGCCCTTCAGATTGAAATATAACACAAAGTTTGCCTGTATCAAAACATGTTACTGGATTTTGAACTTGCAATCTGTCAGTTGACTATCGGATGAACTTGGATGAATAATTAACTATTTAATACCCAAATAACTTCGAAAAGTTGTTAGCTTTCACTTCACGTCAGCCTTCTGCATAGCACCTTCACTATAGCCGCTTCTAGTCCCTGAAGTCTTTCTAATCGCATACATGTAAAAACGTGTTTTAGTTATAATTTTGTGTTTTATCGAATTGTGAAAGAAGATGGTGTCACAAATGTGGTGGAAAGAGATGTGGCTTTCCTTCAACTAGAGGAAGGGTTTTCTAACCAGTCTAGGTGATTGTGCCTGGTAGACCAGAGAGATACTGTTGAAAGCTTGAATACAGTCATCGCATGTAAAACGTCTTATAGCGCGATTCAGAATTTTCAATCATGATTTCGTAGTTCTATCAATGACCGGAAGATGTCACCAGCGTTTACATCTTCACTATTGTACAACAGATGGCACTAGCTATACCTATATACGCTAGCGAACCAATGCTCTCGTTTCGTCGTGCAGAAAATTGGGCAATTCCTTGTAGAAACAGAATTTTATTACAAAATCTCTACAGGCATTAAGATACAATTACAATGCAAACGGATAAAATAGAAGTACCATTACATTACATTAACAAAATTGCTGCAAACTCGACATTAACGCGCGAAACATTATATTATAATGAGAAGTGGGGCAAATCCTTTTTATTTCTTCAGCGAAATTTTCTCTCGTTTATACAAATAAGATACAATCCACGACAAATCCGTTGTAAGCGTCTAGTTGGACGATGAGTTGGCCGACTGGTTGGTCGACTGGTTAGATGACTTGTTGGATAATTTGAAACATCGGTTGAAATGGAAAGAGGTCGTATAATTCCTAAACTGAACTAAATTACGTGCAACATTACATCAACCTTGTAAATAGACAAAGTGAGAGTGTCTATATGGCGTTATATATTTACATATTATGTGCTTCGTTTGGCGTTTATGTTCTGTACTGTAGGTTTGATATCTATACAGTATATAATATATATTATGTATTTAGCTATTTCTTTTTTTCAACACGTACATTCTGAATAACAATTGCCTAGAGGTGTGACTGCTACGCAGACGGTCTCAGGTTCACTACTGATTTCTAGAAGCTTAGTTCGTTTAAAATTGTTAATTTATGGATTGTTTAACTGTGAAGGAAAATTTCGTGAGGTAACCTGCTTATCTGAGAGTTCACCATAATGTTCTAGAAATACGTATAAAGGCTACCATCTCGCACATGCCAGTTTGGTGGCATACGGCTTTACTTATTTCATAATCGATTTTAAAATTTTGCCATTTATATGCATCATACAATTTTAGTAAACGGGTTTTACTCACGATAATTAACTCATTTTTCAACCTGCTTTCAACGGTCGCGGTGGGACAGTTTATATACACTCAGGGTTTACATTAGTGATG
The DNA here is from genome assembly GCA_944739405.2 of Euclidia mi. NCBI lineage: Eukaryota > Metazoa > Arthropoda > Insecta > Lepidoptera > Erebidae > Euclidia > Euclidia mi. Next base: position 1,436,791 of record OX123205.2, on the reverse strand, counting down.
ATCACCTATATTCGGCACAGCAACCTGTATGTTGTACTAAGTGTTGTCTAGAGTGGGTATCGAACCTACTACCTTTATATTATTCTACAACACTCGACTGTAAACGGTAAGGCTATCACTTAGGCCAGTCAAAACTTGTGTTACCCACGGGAAAAAGGAATTAGATTAGAATTATATTCTACATAATTCTTAAGAACTAAGTGTTTACCAGATCTAATACATCATCCTTATTATTGAAACAAGCGAAAACTTGTTAAAAGTTTGTCGTCAAAAATCTAATAAATTTAGTATTTTCTTAATTTGACCAGATTGTTAACCTCGAACTTTTCTTCTCACTAGGGATGTTGTTTATGTCTTCTTTGTTATTGAATTTATTTTTAATAGGGAATGCTCGCAGTTACGCAAGCAGATTTTTTTATTTAATATTTTGTACCCGTTTCCTTGAGAGTTTCGGGTACTCTCTTATTAGAGCTCCCCTACAGTCTGCACCTAATAGTTTTGGCGCGCTACGCGCTCCCCCCCGTGGGATCTCCACCTTGTCATGGTGGGGGGGCTCAGTAACCGTGGATTGGTCACCCGCGGTGAAGCTAAGAGGGATCCAGGAGGGGACGCTCCGCGTGGGCTTGGAGGGGCCTGCGCAGGATGCGTCCAACGGTGCGGGTGCGGGGGACAGTTCTGTCTGTCCCTCGCAGTCGGGTGCGGTCGCGGGAGGAGAGGCGTGTCGGTGTTGCGTTGCCGCGCGCCCTATCTCCCGCGACCAAATGGGGGCGCACCATTCGATGCGTCGCGGTGGGGCCGCAGAGGAAGAGGCGATGCGGTGTTGCGTTGCCGTCCTCCCTATCCTCTGCGGCCGCTGGGCGTTTTGGTGGCGGAGTCCAACACCTTAATCCGTCGCCAAGAGAGTTTTGTTCGGGGCCCGCCTGACCATCTGGCGGGCCAATACCCGTCGGAGGGTGGCGACGAGTGCTTTGGTGATGCCCCACCCTCCGACACACGGGTACATGGCGGAAGTCGAGGTGGTTTTTAGTGGAAACACCACATACTCCGGCTCTTATTTTCCCCAAGAGTCGGACATCCGAAGGGATTTTCCACCTCGTAATACAGAAAAAAAAAAGGCGCGCTACGCGCTGTATGTCAGTCACGCAAGAGTTTTATATACATAAAGATTAAAACGAGACGACCGGTTTGTGCAGCGGGAGTGTAAGCGACTGCTACGCGGAAGGTCGCGGTTTCGATTCCCGCTCAAGTCAAACATTTGTGCATGAACACGGATGTTTGTCTTGGTCTGGGTGTTTCAATGTATAATATTTATGTATTAACAAAAAAAGTATATATGTCTGCTCGGTTTGGGACTAGATTGTGATGTGTGTATGTGGTAGAATATTATTATTATTATATTATTTGTTTCTCTTTCACGCGAACTTTTCTAACATATAGTGTTAAAAAAGTACACGGCCCTTTGGCAGGCGTACACGGAGACATACTTAGGTCCAACGCACAGAGGCCCTTTGAGAGTTTTGATCTAGCATGTGATGGGGCACCTACTGAGGAGTCTCCGTAACTGCCCTATGAAGTACAGCCACGGATTAGCCGCAGCAGGTGTAGGACTATTGCTACTTGTATAGGAACTAATTACACTGGGCTATTATGATGGGTGTACAATTGATAAGTGAATATGGAAACTATGGATGAAAACCGGCGTCTGCCCTAAGTACTTTTATAATACGTCGAAAAGGGGCACACGCCATATGGCGTGTCAGAATTGTAAGTAATCAACTTACAATTCTTACAGTTTACATTTAATATTTTATGTTATTTTTTATAATACTAATAATTCATGACATTTATTTTGTGTTATATTTAATTAACTTGAATGACATTATAAATAAACATTTTTGCATACCAAGATGGTGAAATATTATGGCCTAAGCAACTACATACACATGTATCATCTTCAAATGTACCCATATTTGCAATAATAAATTGATTTGATTTGTGATATGTGTGCGTGGTTCTTATAAAACTGTCCCCTGATATATCTAAAACTCTATGATAACTGTGCGTTAAACATACTGGCATAATATGATAACTCAGTCAAATGTTCTGACATAAGGTTGACTTCACATAATATGTGCCAGACGTATAGAAGCAAAGAAGACATTCTATAAAATATTTGTAGGTAACTATAAAAAAATTCATGGTGAAATGTGGGTGTAATATTACACCTCTGCCTACCCCTTCGGTGATACAGGCGTGAGTCTATAAAAAAAAAACTATAAAAAAGATGTCCTTAATATTTTCTTATTCATCAGCCCTTTATACTGTCCCACTGCTGGGCACGGGCCTCATCTCACTATGAGAAGAGTAGGGCATAGTCCACCACGCTGGCCTAGTGCGGGTTGGCAGACTTCACATGTCTTTCGAGAACATTGTGGAGAACTCTGAGAAATGCAAATTTCCTGACGATGTTTTCCTTCACCGATAAGCAAACGATAATTACCTACCAATTTAATACGCACTTAACTTCGAAAAGTCATTGGTGCGTGCCGTGGATTCGAACCCGAGACCCTCTGCGTAGCAGTCCGTCGGTCTCTCCACTCGGCTATCGCTTCTTCTGTGTTTTCTTACTATTTTTAATTTTGGAAAATACGACTTCTGAAGTAGCAGCAGTCACAGATATTTACCAATTTAATACGCACTTAACTTCGAAAAGTCATTGATGCGTGCCGTGGATTCTAACCCAAGACCCTCTGCGTAGCAGTCCGTCGGTCTCTCCACTCGGCTATCACTTCTTCTGTGTTTTCTTACTATTTTTAATTTTGGAAAATACGACTTCTGAAGTAGCAGCAGTCACAGATATTTACCAATTTAATACGCACTTAACTTCGAAAAGTCATTGATGCGTGCCGTGGATTCTAACCCAAGACCCTCTGCGTAGCAGTCCGTCGGTCTCTCCACTCGGCTATCACTGCTTCTGTGTTTTTAATATTGGAAAAGACAACTTTTGAAGTAGCAGCAGTCACAGATATTTAATATCTGACACATAATTCTCTGCACAATAGCGGTAGCATAAACTTCAAGTCAACATATCACTATTTCCCGCCCCTGATTAATCCTTTCTCACAGTCGTGAATTGAAACCGCCAGCTCAGCAAAAACATTTGAGTATTCCACACATATATACACTTTTTAGTTCGCTATATTCCAGCCCACTCACTAAGCTTATGCCGAAAATGTCTACCACATTGCGTGCTTGCCAACGCATCGTTTTCCAATCACAATGCGGACAGCGTGATAAGGGATAGCACCCTCGTCTTATCATCTCAGCTTCCACTCATTGAGATTTCCGAAGAATATGTTTTTATCTTCGAGCGTTTAGTACCTACTCCTTTTGGTAAGGTTTTGTGGCATGGCAGGAAATGAGACTTTGGTTGGGTTTACTTTATGAAAGGGTTATGCTCTATCTCTTTCTGAGTACTTGATTACAGTGTGAACGGATAAAAACGTAAAAAAAACTCACAGTGATTCATAAAATATGGATTATAAGGAAATCTGAAAATAAAGCTAGCTGTCGCCTGCTGTTTTATAGTGCTAGCTAGCAAAGCTTTTTCATTTTATGTCAAATATGCGTCTTAAATCTTAAAATGAATGGATAGGTCAGACATTGAATCTGGCGGTGAATGTAACATCCTGATCTAAATAATGAATAAGTAAAAAAGTTTTAATACACTATGACGAGAGGTTGTATCATGGTTGTGTGTATCTATAAAATCAAATTGTCATCTTAAATTGTCAATAATAAACGTCAAAAGTAAATAAATCACTTAGACTATATATATTATGTAAATAGACGGAGGAATCCCATCCCTCAAAGGTCTGGGACTGGGCTCCGGTGTGGACACCATTACCCGTCAAAATTTAATAGAACTTCATTTGAAACTTTGATACTTAGTTTATAGAAATGTTGATTTATTCGTATAAAAATGTGACGAATAAACACAATGACGTTATAACTTTATCGATACTTTTATTTTACAGACTAGCTTCGGCCCACGTATTCGCCGATATGGGTGACAGTAATTGAAAAAACAGGTAGCCTTTGCGCTATTGTGATGTAGAAGCTATACTGCAATATTTCTTTGAAAAATAAGTATACTTGAATATAATTATATATCTCAAGAAAAGTGTTTTCATCGATCATCACAAACTTTCGTGTTTATAAAAGTTCAAATAAAACCATCTGCTGCTAACAATTAAGTTTAAAGCTTGTGTAATTAAATGCAAGACTTCACATGTAGGACGATACTATTAACTGTACTAAGTACTGAGTAGTCATTGACAACTTTTTTTGCAGTGGCGACAGATTGCCAAAAAACGATAAATTACCATGATGCTAATCGTGTGAGTCATTATCATGATTATATAATCGTAGCCATGATAAACCTGTCGTCATGCAAATGACAAGTAGACTGCTGTGAACCCTTAAAATATTTGTTCTCAGTTCTCAAAAAAATGGTCGTACGTTGTTGTCCTGGGAAAAGTCTATCATTACAGACAGGTTTATTGTAGCCAATAAGCTTGATATTGTAGTGATCGACCGAGCAGAGCGATTAGCATTGATAGACGTTATTACCACATCGCAAGAAGGAGATCAAATATTTGGTCCCAGCTCATGAGATTGTCGATATGTGGGATGTAAACTCGGCGATCATTGTGCCGATAGTTGTGTCAGTAAATGGACTAATTGCTAAGAGCCTTTACCAACATCTAAAGATGCTCGCACTAGGCAGCAGAAAAACTAATATTTTTAACAACAACACTTTTTAACACTTTGAAGGACAGTAAACGCCTATAAACGTGATAACAATAAAACTTCAATTGGGTCTCGTTTATTGTGCGTGAAAGTGTACATACAAGACATATCTTGAACAGATTTATACACTCCAACTACGTATTTTCAAAAGTATAGTTCCAAACAAAATTAAAGAGAAGTATAAAAATGACTACCATATCGTAAAATCCTACCTGTGCACGATAAGGTTAGTGTAAAATTATTACTTGAAGAATTCTTTAACGAAAAGCTCAAAATAACCAAAATTCTACAAAATAATGAAATTGAAACCCGCAGTGTGACAAAAGCTAAATTATTACTCCCTAAATACAACAACTTACACGGTAAAAGAACATTAAAATACTATCTATCTATCTATCTATAACGTCACGCCTGTCTCCCATTGGGGTAGGCAGAGACTATGGAACGCCACATGCTTCGGTTCAAACATACCTCTTTCGCTTCATCGACATTCATTAACCTCGTCATGCATGCGCGTCGGTTATAGGTACTTTTTATTTTGCCCTTTATCAGTAGATGACCTATTTGGTCGGCGTACGTCCGCCTAGGGCGTCCCCTACCGACATTTCCATTTATTCTCGCACGATACACTCCTTTCGTATTTCTTCTTTCATCCATCCGCTCCAGATGTCCAAACCAACGTAACATTCCTTTTTCAATCTTTGTCACTACATCTTCTTTTAGACCACACTTTTCCCGTATCACACTGTTACGCACTTTATCTTTCAAACTTATTCCGCACATACTCCTTAAAGCTCTCATCTCCACAGCATTGATTCTACTTTCATGCTTCGTCTGCCATACCCATGATTCGCTACCATACATCAGTGTTGGCGCCAAAACTCCCTGCAGTACAGCAAGACGAGCCTTGCTTGGGATAATTTCGCTACTGATGATGGACCGTAAGGCGCCATTCACACTATTGCCTGCTTTCACTCTCCTTTCAACATCTCCCTCACATTTCCCATCTCTCGTAAACAAAGACCCTAAATACACAAACTCATTCACTTGTTCCACTTTTTCATCTCCTATCATTATGTTACATTCAGCTATACTGTCTTCCCTCTCTATGACCATAACCTTAGTCTTGCTTACATTCACTTTCATGCCCTTCTTCTTATACGCCTCATTCATTACGGTGACCATCTGCTGTAAATCAGACGCTGACGACGCAAAAAGAACCTGATCGTCAGCGTATAGCAGGGTCTTAAACACAGATTCACCCATTCTTAATCCACATTCAGACCCTTTCAGATCGGTCAAACAACTGTCCATGAATAGATTGAACAGCCAAGGAGACGCTACACATCCCTGTCTAACACCACGATCAATGTTAAACCAGTCCGTGTAGGCCCCGTTTATTCTGACACAGGCACTTGAATCCCTATATAAGGATTCAAGTGCCCGTATCAGACTGCTGCTCACTCCATACACAGAAAGTGTTGACCAAAGTTCATCCCTCACCACTCGATCGTAAGCCTTTTCCAGGTCAATAAAGGCGCAGAAAACCTTCTGGTGTTTACTTAAGGTTTTCTCCGAAATGCACCTTAAGGAAAAGACTTGATCCGTACATCCCATTCCCTTTCTGAATCCCGCTTGCACATCCCAAATTTTACTATCCGTTTCAGAGATCACTCTTTCAATCAGTATCTTTGCATACAATTTGCCAACAACACTCAGGAGGCTTATACCGCGATAATTTTTGCATTCCTGCTGTGACCCTTTCCCTTTGTACAGTGGCACAATTACGGCCTTGTTCCAGTCACCTGGTACACGACCGGACCGCCAACATTTATTGAAAAGTAGGTACAGCAGGCTTGCGGTGACGCCCTCGCCTACCTTGAGCATTTCAGCAGATATTCTGTCATATCCCGCAGCTTTACCCGCTTTCAAACTTTTCATTGCATACCGTATCTCTTCCATACTTATATTACTTGCACAATTATCTTCCTCATTCGCTACTATATTCCTAGTGTCACTTTCACCTCGTTCAAATAAATTCTCAAAATACACCTTCCACTGATCCAAAACTTCCCCATGCTCTCTTATAATATTTCCATTTACATCCCTTATCACACCAACTTTTGAGTCACCTGTTTATCATTAAAATACATGGTACCTAAACTAATTAATCAATTACCACCACCTCTTAGAAACACGTAATAACATAAAGTAGAAACTTAACAAACATTTCTTAGAAAATATAAATTAGGGTAACAACTTATTCTAAAAATCGTACCGCACACTTCGTTCATAAAAACAAGATCTCAGTTTAGAATAATAGTTATCTTTTTCGGCAACATTCTGTATCAATACAAATTCTAATATACAAAAGCCGGCCATTGTGGTGTTGCTACCGATAACCTAGCACATCGCTCTGAATTATTTTACACCTACCTACATTGTATACAACTTATTTCTTTTTTTTTATTTGCCTGATGTTTTTGTTATACCTCACATTGAATACCTATATACCTATGCTTTAAGTTTATATTTTAATTTGTAACGTCGATGTTATTATGATGTACGTTACTCACCTGAGTTTATGTTTGCATCATAGAAATTATCTATAAAATGTATCTTGGTTTGGCGTTACACCGAAACCGGTATGTTCCTAGTGGATTTGGGAAAACTATTAATATGTGGACTGTAGGATTTTGCTTCTTATTGACTAGGAAGTGAGGAAGTGAAAAGGTGTTGTGGTTAGGAGCCTCTTACCTTGCTCGGCCTCCTGGTGTCTTCCAGTATATTGAAGCTGCTTGAATCACTCCACTACACAAATCACTTTCACTCGCGAGCGGTTTTGTTGAGTTTTGTATAAGCGGTAATAATTATATATGGCGGTGCGGTTCAGTGCGGTACGGTGCGGCGGACATCGAATCCACTCTCGTCTCGAATCTTCCATTCTTTTTTCGTCGCCGTTGAGCAGGGCAGCCAATAGCGAGGCGTTTTGGGAGGGGATTCATGAAAAGGATCGCTGGGATTGGCCGAGCAGCGACGAACCATTGACGTTGACATAATTAACTAGCAATGGAAAGGATAGATGGCGCTACCATATCCCCCCGGCCCTAAAGGGTTGCCTTTAAAAAATAAATAAAATTGAACTTAGCTATGTTGGGTGTACTACCGCATAACCCATCAATAAGCTAAGACAGCGATATGACGATAAAATTAATCTAAATTAACTTTAGCGAAAACTACAAACGCAATAACAGCGAAAACTACAAACTAAATACTTAAACTAAGAGGTAGATCCAACTTCAGGCTAGATCTCACTGAGTTGGAAGCGGACAGAGACGTACAACAGGGCGCACGTAGCCCCTCTTCGCGGTTTTCACGGTAACAACGCGGGTTGTACCGTCCTTGGAAGTATGCAGTTTCTCTACGATGGCTAACGGCCATGAAAGCGGCGGAGCGTTATCATGTATTATGACGACCAACGTACCCTCCTGTATAGGGGATGCAGAACTATTCCACTTGGATCTAGCCTGAAGCTGGTGTAGATATTCCGCACGCCAGCGCCGCCAGAACGACTGCACGAGTTTATCCAGCAGAGTATGTCTCTGGAGCAAGCTTGAAGAGTCTGCTTCAGGAGCCGGAAATGACGATAATGGCACTGTGTTCAGAAAATGTGCAGGGCTTAACGCGGATGGTTCTGCAGGGTCACTACTCAATGCCGTGAGCGGACGCGAGTTGATCAGTGCCTCGACTTGTGCAAGGACAGTTAAATAAAATTAATAAATAAAATAAATAACTCATTTATTGACTCAATTCACAATACTTATACAAAACATTACAATATAATAAAAAACATAATAAGATTGAGATTAATGTAAAATAGTAACATGTAATACTAATACATTGTGCCAAAAGGCCAACAGCTCAGCATAATGCTAGGCAGCTGCGGAACAACAACCTAGCGCTGATTTTCAGCTGCAGCCTTAAAAAAAGAAAAGAAAAGAGAATATAAGCGACAGTACGCTCGCAGCAAATTGATTTAAAAGATTACATTGTCATGTCAATATAATGCATACACAAACAACACACTTACAAAGCAGCAATCAAACAGCGGATCAATCGTATTAATCAATAAAATATAAAATACAAAACAATAACAACAACAAGAATCGCCAAAATAAGATATAAAATAAAGAATTATATAAAAAAAAGAGATCAATCATATTTGCAATCAAATTTGAAAATATTTATAATTAAAATAGAATTATTTTAAAATAGAGAAATCTTGTTAAAAGTTTGGTGTCAAAAATCTAATAAATTTAGTATTTTCACAATTTAGGACTGGGTTGTTAACCTCGCACCTTTCTTCTCACTAGGGATGTTATTTATGTCTTCTTTGTTATTGAATTTATTTTTACCAGAGAATGCTCGCAGTTACACCAGCAGATTTTTTTTTATTTAATCTTTTCTATCCGTTTCCTTGAGAATTTGGGGTACTCCCTTATTAGAGCTCCCCTACAGTCTGCACCTAATAGTTTTGGCGCGCTGCGCGTTGTATGTCAGTCACGCAAGAGTTTTATATACATAAAGATTAAAACGAGACGACCGGTTGGCGCAGCGCAGGGAGTGTAAGCGACTGCTACGCCGAAGGTCGCGGGTTCGATTCCCGCACAAGTCAAACATTTGTGTGCATGAACATGGATGTTTGTCTTTGTCTGGGTGTTTCAATGTATAATATGTATGTATTTACAAAAAAAAAGTATATTTGTATGTTTATCCATTATCAAGTATCCATAGTACCTACCTACAAGCTCTGCTCAGTTTGGGACTAGATTGTGACGTGTGTATGTGGTAGAATATTATTATTATTATATTATTTGTTTTTCTTTCACGCGTACTTTTCAACATATAGTGTTAAAAAAGTACACGGCCCTTTGGAAGGCGTATATGGAGACATGAGTCCAACGCACAGAGGCCCTTTGAGAGTTTTGATCTAGCATGTGATGGGGCACCTACTGAGGAGCCTCCATAACTGCCCTATGAAGTACAGCCACGGATTAGCCGCAGCAGGTGTAGGACTATTGCTACTTGTATAGGAACTAATTACACTGGGCTATTATGATGGGTGTACAATTGATAAGTGAATATGGAAACTATGGATGAAAACCGGCGTCTGCCCTAAGTACTTTTATAATACGTCGAAAAGGGGCACACGCACTATGGCGTGTGCCATAAAATTTTAATAATCATAATAATATTATTATGATTATTAAAATTTTCTTCAAACAACTTACATTCACTTTATTTTTGGTAAGTAAGTAATTTGGTATGTACACCTGCCGGTGCTATGATTCAACAGCAGAAATTTTGAGTGTGTGAGCAGTGTGATTACTTACAATTCTTACAGTTTACATTTAATATTTTATTTTATTTTTTATAATACTAATAATTCATGACATTTATTTTGTGTTATATTTAATTAACTTGAATGACATTATAAATAAACATTTTTGCATACCAAGATGGTGAAATATTATGGCCTAAGCAACTACATACACATGTATCATCTTCAAATGTACCCATATTTGCAATAATAAATTGATTTGATTTGTGATATGTGTGCGTGGTTCCTATAAAACTGTCCCCTGATATATCTAAAACTCTATGATAACTGTGCGTTAAACAAACTGGCATAATATGATAACTCAGTCAAATGTTCTGACATAAGGTTGACTTCACATAATATGTGCCAGACGTATAGAAGCAAAGAAGACATTCTATAAAATATTTGTAGGTAACTATAAAAAAAATCATGGTGAAATGTGGGTGTAATATTACACCTCTGCCTACCCCTTCGGTGATACAGGCGTGAGTCTATAAAAAAAAAAACTATAAAAAAGATGTCCTTAATATTTTCTTATTCATCAGCCCTTTATACTGTCCCACTGCTGGGCACGGGCCTCATCTCACTATGAGAAGAGTAGGGCATAGTCCACCACGCTGGCCTAGTGCGGGTTGGCAGACTTCACATGTCTTTCGAGAACATTGTGGAGAACTCTGAGAAATGCAAATTTCCTGACGATGTTTTCCTTCACCGATAAGCAAACGATAATTACCTACCAATTTAATACGCACTTAACTTCGAAAAGTCATTGGTGCGTGCCGTGGATTCGAACCCGAGACCCTCTGCGTAGCAGTCCGTCGGTCTCTCCACTCGGCTATCGCTTCTTCTGTGTTTTCTTACTATTTTTAATTTTGGAAAATACGACTTCTGAAGTAGCAGCAGTCACAGATATTTACCAATTTAATACGCACTTAACTTCGAAAAGTCATTGATGCGTGCCGTGGATTCTAACCCAAGACCCTCTGCGTAGCAGTCCGTCGGTCTCTCCACTCGGCTATCACTTCTTCTGTGTTTTCTTACTATTTTTAATTTTGGAAAATACGACTTCTGAAGTAGCAGCAGTCACAGATATTTAATATCTGACACATAATTCTCGGCACAATAGCGGTAGCATAAACTTCAAGTCAACATATCACTATTTCCCGCCCCTGATTAATCCTTTCTCACAGTCGTGAATCGAAACCGCCAGCTCAGCAAAAACATTTGAGTATTCCACACATATATACACTTTTTAGTTCGCTATGTTCCAGCCCACTCACTAAGCTTATGCCGAAAATGTCTACCACATTGCGTGCTTGCCAACGCATCGTTTTCCAATCACAATGCGGACAGCGTGATAAGGGATAGCACCCTCGTCTTATCATCTCAGCTTCCACTCATTGAGATTTCCGAAGAATATGTTTTTATCTTCGAGCGTTTAGTACCTACTCCTTTTGGTAAGGTTTTGTGGCATGGCAGGAAATGAGACTTTGGTTGGGTTTACTTTATGAAAGGGTTATGCTCTATCTCTTTCTGAGTACTTGATTACAGTGTGAACGGATAAAAACGTAAAAAAACTCACAGTGATTCATAAAATATGGATTATAAGGAAATCTGAAAATAAAGCTAGCTGTCGCCTGCTGTTTTATAGTGCTAGCTAGCAAAGCTTTTTCATTTTATGTCAAATATGCGTCTTAAATCTTAAAATCAATGGATAGGTCAGACATTGAATCTGGCGGTGAATGTAACATCCTGATCTAAATAATGAATAAGTAAAAAAGTTTTAATACACTATGACGAGAGGTTGTATCATGGTTGTGTGTATCTATAAAATCAAATTGTCATCTTAAATTGTCAATAATAAACGTCAAAAGTAAATAAATCACTTAGACTATATATATTATGTAAATAGACGGAGGAATCCCATCCCTCAAAGGTCTGGGACTGGGCTCCGGTGTGGACCCCATTACCCGTCAAAATTTAATAGAACTTCATTTGAAACTTTGATACTTAGTTTATAGAAATGTTGATTTATTCGTATAAAAATGTGACGAATAAACATAGTGACGTTATAACTTTATCGATACTTTTATTTTACAGACTAGCTTCGGCCCACGTATTCGCCGATATGGGTGACAGTAATTGAAAAAAAAAGGTAGCCTTTGCGCTATTGTGATGTAGAAGCTATACTGCAATATTTCTTTGAAAAATAAGTATACTTGAATATAATTATACACCGCTATTTTTTAATTAGTACAAAAAATTTAACAGGGCACTAAGTATCTTTAACTGATCATAATTATGTAGTTGAAAAATAAAAACACTAAGTCCCAAAACTGTCTCAAAACTGTCCACAAAAATACGTGATAATTGGTAAATGCAATACTAATACTATGACCGACCCGTGTACTATCATACCATTGATAAATTAGCGACTGTACTAAGTACTGAGTAGTCATTGACAACTTTTTTTGCAGTGGCGACAGATTGCCAAAAAACGATAAATTACCATGATGCTGATCGTGTGAGTCATTATCATGATTATATAATCGTAGCCATGATAAACCTGTCGTCATGCAAATGACAAGTAGACTGCTGTGAACCCTTAAAATATTTGTTCTCAGTTCTCAAAAAAATGGTCGTACATTGTTGTCCTGGGAAAAGTCTATCATTACAGACAGGTTTATTGTAGCCAATAAGCTTGATATTGTAGTGATCGACCGAGCAGAGCGATAAGCATTGATAGACGTTATTACCACATCGCAAGAAGGAGATCAAATATTTGGTCCCAGCTCATGAGATTGTCGATATGTGGGATGTAAATGATATGTGCCGATAGTTGTGTCAATAAATGGACTAATTGCTAAGAGCCTTTACCAACATCTAAAGATGCTCGCACTAGGCAGCAGAAAAACTAATATTTTTAACAACAACACTTTTTAACACTTTGAAGGACAGTAAACGCCTATAAACGTGATAACAATAAAACTTCAATTGGGTCTCGTTTATTGTGCGTGAAAGTGTACATACAAGACATATCTTGATCAGATTTATACACTCCAACTACGTATTTTCAAAACTATAGTTCCAAACAAAATTAAAGAGAAGTATAAAAAATACTACCATATCGTAAAATCCTACCTGTGCACGATAAGGTTAGTGTAAAATTATTATTACTTGAAGAATTCTTTAACGAAAAGCTCAAAATAACCAAAATTCTACAAAATAATGAAATGGAAACCTGCAGTGTGACAAAAGCTAAATTATTACTCCCTAAATACAACAACTTACACGGTAAAAGAACATTAAAATACATGGTACCTAAACTAATTAATCAATTACCACCACCTCTTAGAAACACGTAATAACATAAAGTAGAAACTTAACAAACATTTCTTAGAAAATATAAATTAGGGTAACAACTTATTCTAAAAATCGTACCGCACACTTCGTTCATAAAAACAAGATCTCAGTTTAGAATTATAGTTATCTTTTTCGGCAACATCCTGCATCAATACAAATTCTAATATACAAAAGCCGGCCATTGTGGTGTTGCTACGGATAACCTAGCACATCGCTCTGAATTATTTTACACCTGCCTACATTGTATACAACTTATTTCTTTTTTTTTATTTGCCTGTTGTTTTTGTTATACCTCACATTGAATACCTATATACCTATGCTTTAAGTTTATATTTTAATTTGTAACGTCGATGTTATTATGATGTACGTTAAAACTCGCCTGAGTTTATGTTTGCATCATAGAAATTATCTATAAAATGTATCTTGGTTCGGCGTTACACCGAAACCGGTATGTTCCTAGTGGATTTGGGAAAACTATTAATATGTGGACTGTAGGATTTTGCTTCTTATTGACTAGAAAGTGAGGAAGTGAAAAGGTGTTGTGGTTAGGAGCCTCTTACCTTGCTCGGCCTCCTGGTGTCTTCCAGTATATTGAAGCTGCTTGAATCACTCCACTACACAAATCACTTTCACTCGCGAGCGGTTTTGTAGAGTTTTGTATAAGCGGTAATAATTATATATGGCGGTGCGGTTCAGTGCGGTATGGTGCGGCGGACATCGAATCCACTCTCGTCTCGAATCTTCCATCCTTTTTTCGTCGCCGTTGACATAATTAACTAGCAATGGAAAGGATAGATGGCGCTACCATATCCCCCCGGCCCTAAAGGGTTGCCTTTAAAAAATAAATAAAATTGAACTTAGCTATGTTGGGTGTACTACCGCATAACCCATCAATAAGCTAAGACAGCGATATGACAATAAAATTAATCTAAATTAACTTTAGCGAAAACTACAAACGCAATAACAGCGAAAACTACAAACTAAATACTTAAACTAAGAGGTAGATCCAACTTCAGGCTAGATCTCACTGAGTTGGAAGCGGACAGAGACGTACAACAGGGCGCACGTAGCTCCCCTTCGCGGTTTTCACGGTAACAACGCGGGTTGTACCGTCCTTGGAAGTATGCAGTTTCTCTACGATGGCTAACGGCCATGAAAGCGGCGGAGCATTATCATGTATTATGACGACCAACGTACCCTCCTGTATAGGGGATGCAGGACTATTCCACTTGGATCTAGTATGAAGCTGGTGTAGATATTCCGCACGCCAGCGCCGCTAGAACGACTGCACGAGTTTATCCAGCAGAGTATGTCTCTGGAGCAAGCTTGAAGAGTCTGCTTCACGAGCCGGAAATGACGATAATGGCACTGTGTTCAGAAAATGTGCAGGGCTTAACGCGGATGGTTCTGCAGGGTCACTACTCAATGCCGTGAGCGGACGCGAGTTGATCAGTGCCTCGACTTGTGCAAGGACAGTTAAAAGCTCTTCGTAAGAGAGGATCTGTTGGCCTATAACTTTGAAGAGATGCGTTTTAATTACTTTGACCATGCTTTCCCAACATCCACCGAAATGTGGTGATGCTGGTGGAATAAACTTCCAGTCAATATGATTTATGGAAAGTTCTTCCTGAAGTCGAGTACGATAACCCGCGACGTGATTGAAACAAGTAGCGGGAACAAGTTCAATCAATTTACTAACTCGGTTGGCGACAAAAGTCTGCCAGCGGTGAGGAGAAGAATAAATCCAAGCGAGCACTACCTTGGAGTCAGAAAATGCGTATATTTTATTAATAGGGTAGTGGGGCAAAACTGTGTCTTGAACCTTGCGGAGCAACTGAGACAGCAGAAGGGCCGCGCACAACTCCAGTCTCGCAACCGAAATGGTTTTAACAGGCGAGACCTTAGACTTGGCACAAACTAACTGCACCGAGTAGTTAGAACCAATGCGGACTTGCAGATATACGACTCCGCCGTAAGCACGCTCGCTGGCGTCAGCGAAACCTATTAAGTTGATGGTAAATCCATCTACCAACCCAAGATGACGCGGAATAGTAATTAGATTGAGCGCGGTAAGCTCAATACAAAACTGGCCCCAAGCGGCGACAATATGGTCAGGATATGTTTCATCCCACTCACACTTTGATAGCCAAAGCTCTTTGAACAAGAGCTTGGCGTACAAAATTGTGGGAGCCACAAAACCCATTATGTCCCATAGTCGAGCCACTGTGGACAGCATAGTGCGTTTGGTGCACTAATCATCTGGCGGTGAGACGTCATACCGAAAACTATCGCAGGATTTGTCCCAGCGTAAACCGAGAACTTAATGCGGTACAGACTTCTCAAACTCAATGTCTGGAGAAACTTTATGAGAATCTGGTATGCGTGCGAGAACCTCCTTAGAGTTGCTTGTCCATTTGACAAGATCAATTTGGCCTCGCTTGAAAAGCTGAATAAGCTCTTCACAAAGCGAAATTGCTAGCGGAGCGGATATGACACTACAGGCAATGTCATCCATATACAAAGCGGAAGTGTAGTATAGTATAGTGTAGCGTAGCGTAGCTTAGCATAACATAGCGTAGCATAGCGTAGCATAGTGTAGCGTAGCGTAGCGTAGTGTAGCGTAGCGAAGCATAGCGTAGCGTAGCATAGTGTAGCATAGCGTAGCATAGCGTAGCATAGCGTAGCATAGCGTAGCATAGCGTAGCATAGCGTAGCATAGCGTAGCATAGCGTAGCATAGCGTAGCATAGCGTAGCATAGCGTAGCATAACTTAGCATAGCGTAGCATAGCGTAGCATAGCGTAGCGTAGCGTAGCATAGCGTAGCGTAGCGTAGCGTAGCGTAGCGTAGCGTAGCGTAGCGTAGCATAGCGTAGCATAGAGTAGCATAGCGTAGCATAGCGTAGCATAGCGTAGCATAGCGTAGCATAGCGTAGCATAGCGTAGCATAGCGTAGCATAGCGTAGCATAGCGTAGCATAGCGTAGCATAGCGTAGCATAGCGTAGCATAGCGTAGCATAGCGTAGCATAGCGTAGCATAGCGTAGCATAGCGTAGCATAGCGTAGCATAGCGTAGCATAGCGTAGCATAGCGTAGCATAGCGTAGCATAGCGTAGCATAGCGTAGCATAGCGTAGCATAGCGTAGCATAGCGTAGCATAGCGTAGCATAGCGTAGCATAGCGTAGCATAGCGTAGCATAGCGTAGCATAGCGTAGCATAGCGTAGCATAGCGTAGCATAGCGTAGCATAGCGTAGCATAGCGTAGCATAGCGTAGCATAGCGTAGCATAGCGTAGCATAGCGTAGCGTGGCATAGCATAGCGTGGCATAGCATAGCTAATTAGTCCTTTATCTTACACACAGTTTTAGCACCCACCTTGATCTCTTGAAGAGCAGAACAACAACAAGACGTAATACAATGAGAAGTATGTAACGTAGGTACGGTACCCATAATCACATACCCAAATACCGTCTTAATAGCGGGCGGTAAATCATATCGCTCACTACGTACTATTTTAGTTAGTAGCAAGTGCGGAAATATTGAAGCTCCGATCAAAAGATCAATGCCTGCCGGATTCGCAAACTCCGCGTCTGCCAGCGGCAATGACTCGAGGTGAGTGAGTGATGCTACGTCTACATTAGCGTTCGGCAATGCGTCCGTGATACGCTCCACGATAAGCGAAGAAATGTTAAAATTAATATCCCTATCAAAACGCGAATGTATTTTAATATCTACGGAACCCTTGCAATGTTTTTTCTGACCCGCCGATTCCTTTGACCACTGAACTAGTATTTCTAAAGTTATTCCATAATCCAAGGCGTTTGAAACATTCCAATGTTATTTGATTGGTCTGAGACGCGCTATCGAGTAGACAACGTACCATGTGCGGCGACCCATTAACATCATAAACGATAACTTGCGCTGTCGCTAACAGTACCGTCTTAGACGCCGTACACTGCGTTTTGGCCCTGCGCGGATCATTATAGATGCCCGAGTGCCGTCCTTGCGTGCGCGTCGCCCGCGTGATGGATGTCGTACACAACGATATTTCATTCTGAATCGTTGGAGGCGCAGTTATCGTAGCCTGCACCTGCGACGTAAGTGTGTCAAGGTTAGCGGCTTGGCTTGACAACGGACTACTTTTATCAAAGTGCAACAATGAGTGTTGTCGTTGATTACATGAACGACATCTCGTCTTACTAGAACAATCACTAGTTTTATGCTTTATACTTAAGCAATTAATGCATGCTTTGTTGTCTTTTACGCACTTGAAACGAGCAGTTGGATTTAAACCATTAAAGGCGGGACACTTGTAGAAATGGTCGTGCACTATATTACTGCACATACACTTCTGTGAATTAATTTTATTAGATGCCGAGCATGTTACGTAAGATTGTGGATTAGGGACCGAGTTATTATTACTATTTCGCGCTTTATTCAACCTTTGTTTGCTGCTGTTAGTGTTAGACGGGCTAGGTGAACTAGACTGCGTATTATGAAATATTCGACACTGATCTTTGATGAACGAAATAAAACTATCTAGTGTAGGTATTTTATTATTGCGTTCCGTCATCTCGAAAGCACGAATTGTTTCAGTATCAAACTTTTTTAAAGCGAGTTGAAGCAACATAAAGTCGGAAAGATCTTCTTATTTTAAGTTCCTAAGAGAATTAACCGCGGTTATGAAGTTATCTATGAACAGCTGGAAATTCGCGACAGACGCGGCAACGGACAGTTTAAGATTTAAAGCTTGATCAAAGTAGGTAGACGCTAGGACGCGAGTGTCTTGATATCTATCAAGTAGTGACTGAAATATGACCTGATAATTCTCAGCACTGGGTGTGACACCTGCAAATACGGACTGGGCCTTCGGTGACAGCTTTACTATTAAATAGTACAACCTGTCAGCATCTATCACAGAACCATTATCGTTCACTGTAGACTTAAAACTCGCATAGAATAACGGCCAGTTTCGTATATCGCCATCAAACGACACAATCTCGATTGGCGGTAACCTTGGCGTGCGGGCCGCGGAAACGGGCTGTGCCGAATATTTACCCCCCGATTGCGATTGTATACGCTTAATAATACAATAAAGTTCTTCGAAAGAGGTGTACGCCTGATAATTCGGTTTTTCATCAGGATTAGTAGAAAGCAATCTTGCGTAATAATCGTCTAACAACTTATGAAAATCTGTTCGAATACTATCTACTGTCATACAATAGCTGAGAAATGACTCCCTATTACTATCAGAAACGGCTGCGGTCTTTGAACGCTCATAAATGTTTTGAATACGCTCAAATAAAATATTGCGTTTTGCTTCTAAGATTGTCATCTCTTTGTCTTCCGACACGCGTGACTTCTTTTGTTGTAACATGCTTACGTAAGTATAAGCTAATGAGACCGAAACAAAATAAGAATATCTAAAGTACCTATTATTTTACCTAAGTACCTAGGCAACACTTTAAAGCGGTGGAATTAAAAGTTGCTGGAAATATGAGATTTACAAGACAACTATGATAGTTCCAGAAATAATAATTAGGTAAGTATGTAGCTACATAAAAGTATATTACCTACTGATGCGTGCGCAAACAACCATGTGACGGTTGTGTGAATGGACTAGGAGTATAGCTAGGTGCTATAACTGCCTAGGTATATAGATATAACGAGGTTTTACGTATAAAACGTAAATGAATCCGACTCGTATGGATCAAAAAATGGTTCGGCGTTACACTGAAACCGGTATGTTCCTAGTCGATTTGGGAAAACTATTAATATGTGGACTGTAGGATTTTGGTTCTTATTGACTAAGAAGTGAGGAAGTGAAAAGGTGTTGTGGTTAGGAGCCTCTTACCTTGCTCGGCCTCCTGGTGTCTTCCAGTATATTGAAGCTGCTTGAATCACTCCACTACACAAATCACTTTCACTCGCGAGCGGTTTTGTTGAGTTTTGTATAAGCGGTAATAATTATAAATGGCGGTGCGGTTCAGTGCGATACGGTGCTGCGGACATCGAATCCACTCTCGTCTCGAATCATCCATTCTTTTTTCGTCGCCGTTGAGCAGAGCAGCCAATAGCGAGGCGTTTTGGGAGGGGATTCATGAAAAGGATCGCTCGGATTGGCCGAGCAGCGACGAACCATTGACGTTGACATAATTAACTAGCAATGGAAAGGATAGATGGCGCTACCATATCTAATAAATTAATTTAAAAAATTGGTATGTATATCTGCCGATGTTATGATTCAACAGCAGACATTTTGAGTGTGAGAGCCGTGTGATTACAATTCTTATATCTTACATTTAATATATATATTTTTATAATACTAACAATTCATGACATTTCTTTTATGTTACATTTAATTTACTTGAATGGCATTTTTAATAAACAACTTTGCATACCAAGATGGTGAAATATGGCCTTAGCAACTTTATACACATGTATCATCTTCAAATGTTCCCATATTTGCAATAATAAATTGATTTGATTTGTGATATGTGTGCGTGGTTCTTATAAAAATGGCCCCTGCTATATCTAAAATTCTTAGTTCTATGATAACTGTTCGTTAAATATACTGGCATATGATAACTTTGTCAAATGTACTGACATAGGGTTGACTTCACACATGTGTCAGAACTAAAGAAGACATTCTATAAAATATTTTTAGGTAACTATAAAAAATATCTACTTAGTGTTTTCTTATTCATCAGCCCTTTATACTGTCCCAATGCTGGGCAAGGGCCTCATCTCACTATGAGAAGGGTAAAGCCATAGTCCACCAAGCTGGCCAAGTGCGGGTTGGCAGACTTCGCATGCCTATCGAGAACATTATGGAGAACTCTCAGATTTCAGGTTTCCTCACGATGTATCCCTTCACCGTTTAGCAAACGATAATTAAATATTTAATACGCACATCACTGCGAAAAGTCATTGGTGCGCGCCTTGGATTTAAACCCGAGACCCTCTGCGTAGCAGTCCGTCGGTCTCTCCACACGGCTATAATTTTGGAAAAGACGACTTCCGAAGTAGCAGCAGTCACAGATATTTTATATCTGACAGATAAATCTCGGCACAATAGCGGTAGCATAAACTTCAAGTCAACATACGAGTATTTCCCGCCCCTGATTAATCCTTTCTCACTGTCGTGAATCGAAACCGCCAGCTCAGCAAAACCATTTGAGTTTGCCACACATAATACACTTTTTAGTTCGCAATGTTCCAGCCCACTCGCTAAGCTTATGCCGAAAGGGTAGACGTTGCGTGCTTGCCGCATCGTTTTCCAATCACAATACTAAGGACAGCGTGATAAGGGATAGCACACTCGTCTTATCATCCCAGCTTCCACTCATTGAGATTTCCGAAGAATATGTTTTTATCTTCGAGCGTTTAGTAAGCCTACTCCTTTTGGTAAGGTTTTGTGGCATGGCAGGAAATGAGGCTTTGGTTGGGTTTACTTTGTGAAAGGGTTATGCTCTATCTCTTTCTTAAATTGCGTACTTGATGACAGTGTGAACGGATAAAATCGTAAAAAAACTCACAGTTATTCATAAAGTATAGATTATAAGGAAAACTGAAAATAAAGCTAGCAAAGCTTTATAATTTATAAGCTTTATGAAGCCTTCAGCTCTTACTTTAAGATGGCTTGGAGATTGCAAATAATAAATTCCTTCGTATGAAGCTTATGTAAAATATGCATCTTAAATCTTCAAATCAATGGTTAGGTTGGACATTGAATCTGGCGGTGAATGTAACATTCTGATCTAAATAATGAATAAGTAAAAAAGTTTTAATACACTATGACGAGAGCTTGTATCATGATTGTACGGCTAGTTGTACGGATTGTACCTTAGACTATATATCCCACCTCTCTGGATTGTACTACAAAATCAAATTGTCATCTTAAATTGTCAATAATAAACGTCCAAAGCCAAAGTAAATCAATCACAACACGATTGACACATATGTATTTGTTGTAAATTACTTTAATTTTATTTAGAATGGAGGGAAAGTACAAAGTCGTTATGATTCGTAACGGTGAAAGCGAGTGGAACAAGAAACGATTTTTCTGCGGCTGGTTTGATTCTGCTCTCACTTCTAAAGGTTAGTTTTAGACAAGTAGTTATTTGTCACAACTCTTCCAATAGATTGAAATTAAACAACAGATCATTCAGTTTCAATGCTATCTCAGTTAAACCAATATATGCAATTGATTGTACGTGTAACATTCGCGTAAACCAAAGAAATACCAACTTTCAATAGACTTTCTGAAATTAGCGCGTTCAAGCAAACAAATTCTTCAGCTATATAATTATATTAGTATTAGATATTGATTTGCATGATTGTATCAAATTGATGACGTCTCGTGTTTAAAACTTGGAAGAGGCAGCAAAAAATATGATCTAGAATCGAAATAAAAACACTATATAGTATATACATACATATATACTTACATCATCCTCCTAGTTTAGCCTAACCTAACCAGATTCCAGAGAATGTTAGCTTCTTCACAGAGCGATTGCCTTCTGAACACACGTACAGAAAGATTATATAAAATGTTGGACAAGCTTTTGTATCATTCAAACATACATATACTCACGCCTTTTTCTCGTCGGGGTAGACAACTTGTAGCAGCTTGCTTCTGTCCTTAAGAACCTCACGCATTGCCTCTACATTAATTTCTGCGTTGGACCTCTGATGGTTATCTAATTTAATCTTATACTAATATATAAAGCTGAAGAATTTGTTTGTTTGTTTTAACGCGCTAATCTCAGGAACTACCGGTCCGATTTGAAGAAATGTTTCAGTGTTAGATAGCCCATTTATCGAGGAAGGCTATAGGCCATCACGCTATGACCCACGGGAGCGGAGCAGTAACAACTTAAATAACGCGGGTGTAACCGCGGGCTCATCTAGTTAGATGATAAATAAATTGATTATCAGGTTGTGCCGAAGCAGAAACAGCTGGAAAGACCCTCAGAGCGTTAGGGTTCAAGTTCGACGCCGGTTACACATCATTATTAAGACGAGCTCAAAAAGCCTTTAGATATTATACTCAACGAGATTGGCGAACCAGACGTACCAGTCTTCAAGTCTTGGAGGATGAACGAAAGACATTATGGCGGCCTCACCGGGATCAGTTTGACGGAGTGCGCAGCGAAATATGGAAATCCGCAAGTAATAATGATAATTTAGCTTTACAAGAAAGGATTCTCAATTTGAATGTACATTATTTTTATCAAATTTACTAGCAGAGCGGCGATAGCCCAGTGGTGTACTTAACGGACTGCCGAGACGAAGGTCTCGGGTTCGATCCCCAAGCACCCCGGGCACACACTTCTGACTTTTCGAAGTTATGTGTTTATTAAAAATGTAAATTATCGCTCGCTTAATAATGGGCCCGGTACATGGCAATAGGCTCGCCCTCTATTTCCTTAGGACCTTAATATAACTGGCGAAACGTGAGTGTGTATAATTGTGTGTATAATAAATGGCTACGTAGTTCACATGGCCGATTAGCATCCCAATTTCAATCAGCCATAGAATCTGGATCGATCCCAGATTTCATGACAACTGGAGTAACCCAATTGCTCCATAAGACAGGTAGTACCACAGAGCCCGGTAATTATAGGCCGATTACATGTTTGCCATCGGTCTATAAACTTCTTACGTCTATTCTGAGGGCTAAAATATCAAAACACATAGAGTTAAATTCCATTATGTCGCTCACTCAAAATGGATGTAAGAAGGGGGCTCGTGGTACTAAGGAGCTCCTCCTTGTAGATATGACCATTAACCAACAAGTTCGTCGTAACCGAAAGGATCTGGCGGCATGTTGGATAGACTACAAGAAAGCGTATGATTCTGTGCCACATACATGGCTTTTGAGGGTGTTGGAGTTGTATAAAATAAATACAACTCTACGCACCTTCTTAAGGTCATGTATGGGGCAATGGAAAACGGTTCTTGGCTATCCAGAATGCCAACGGATCCAGGGAAATGGCGAACTTGTTAAAATTGAGCGGGGTATCTTCCAGGGCGATAGTCTGAGCCCGTTGTGGTTTTGTTTAGCGCTGAACCCTCTTAGTACATTACTAGAGGGTTCAGGGTTAGGTTATAGGCTACGCAGAGGTGATCAGGTCATATGCCACTTGTTGTTCATGGATGACTTGAAGCTGTTTGCTCACACCAATTCACAGCTGATGGATTTACTAAAAATTACTGAAAGTTTTAGTAATTCTATCAAAATGGAATTTGGTGTGGATAAATGTGCAGTGATACATGTGAAACAAGGAAGAATGGTAAAATCTGAAGGGATTCAACTCTCAGATTCCATTAACCTCAGATCACTTCTGCGAACCAATACCTATAAATACTTGGGTATGTCACAGGCCTTATGTATTAACGAGACAGACATGAAGCAATCGTTGCAAGAACGTTTCTTTGGCCGCCTGACAAAAGTACTGAAAAGCCTTCTGTCAGGTGGCAATAAGGTTCGAGCTTGCAACGTGGGCTCAGACTGAGTTAGACGCCCTGGACAGAAAGGTGCGTACAATGCTGACAGCTTACCGGATGCATCATCCACGCTCGTCCGTAATGAGGTTGTATATTCCGCGGAAGTGTGGAGGTCGTGGCTTTTTAAATGTCAAATCTCTACACAACCGCGAAGTATGCAACCTCAGAGAATATTTTCTCAACGCGAACGTGGATATGCATCGGGACGTTGTCGCAGTGGACGCCGGATTAACCCCGCTTAGTTTATCGAAGGACAACTAGCGCAGACCTGTAGTGCTTAGCACTGACGATCGCAAGCTTGTTTGGCAGAGCAAGGAGCTTCATGGCAGGTTCTACCGGGCTCTAGTCCGGAAGTAGACTTATTAGCCACGGTGAACTGGCTACGCTTCGGTGACATCTTTGGGGAAACCGAAGGGTTTGTCTGTGCAATTGCTGACGAAGTGATCAAGACGAATAACTACCGGAAATATATCCTGAGGGATGGCACTACTGATATTTGCCGTGCGTGTCACCAGCCTGGTGAATCCCGAAGGCATATCATTTCCGGTTGTTCTCGTCTTGCTAACAGTGAGTACTTGCACAGGCATAACCAAGTAGCCAGGGTCATTCACCAGCAACTTGCTCTGAAATACAGGCTTGTAGATGGTGAGGTGCCGTACTACAGGTATGTGGCGGAGCCTGTCCTGGATAATGGTCATATCATGTTGTACTGGGATCGATCTATCTAACAGACAGGACTGTTGTTGCCAACAAACCTGATATTGTTTTGATAGATCGATCAGAGCGCCGCGCAATAATTGTTGATGTTGCCATCCCTCATGATGGCAATCTCGTGAAGGCTGAGAAGGACAAGCAGATAAAATATCTGGACTTGGCTCACGAGATTGTTGACATGTGGGATGTCGATTCAGCAATTATTGTGCCGATAATCGTTACAGTGAACGGTTTAATACCCAAGAGCCTCACCCAACATCTTAGGAGGCTCGCGTTGGAACCTTGGGTCAGGGGCCTGATACAGAAGGCAGTACTGCTGGACACGGCACGCATAGTGAGGAGGTTCCTTTCTCTTGAGCCCTAACCACCAGTAGCTTGGAGCCTGTTCCCGATACTGGTGGGTTTCCATAACATAGTTTTATATTTTTAAATGTATTTTTTTATATTTAAAAATGTATTAATATGGTATGAGAGAAATATGAAATAAAGGTGATAATAATCATTTATTTGCACATAAACATGGTATAAAAAGGTCTTAAAATTAAGTATATCACACATGTTTAGCAATAATTTATGCATACAAATATTTAAATAAAATTATAATAAGTAATTATAAAGCACATTAATAACTTAATCGTTACAGTCTAGGAAATCTTTAATACTATAAAAATTTTGTTCATTGAGCCATTCATACAATGTATTTTTAAACAGTTGGGTGTTTAAACTTTTCAGGTCCCTGGGTATTTTATTATAAATACAAACACACATAGCAACACAGTTTTTATTAACTTTTGAGGATTTTGTTACATGTTCCATTACAAGCCTATTTCCATCTCTTCGGTTTCTCGTCTATACTTTTGAAAAGTTGTCTATGTTTCCATACAAACATGCATATTTCAAAAAAATATAAAGAAGGCAACGGTAATAATTTAAGATTTTTAAACATAGGTTGACATGATTCATCGGGTTTCAGTCCACATATTGCTCGTATACACTTCTTTTGGACAACAAATAATCTGTTGAGGTCAGTGCTATTGCCCCATAAAGGTAATCCGTAGCGCAGTACAGATTCTACGTAAGCATGCTAGGAAACAATAGCAGTTTTTATGTTAGTAACGTATCTAACTTGTCTTAGTGCATATACAAATTTATTAATTTTCTTAGATATTGTTTCTATATGTTCTTTCCAGTTCAAATTATTGTCAATTACTATTCCTAAAAATTTATTATGAGCTACTTCCTTAATTTTTGGTATGTTTAATTTTTGGTATGTCATTGACATATAATAGAAACAGAATAGGTCCCAATATACTCCCCTGAGGGACGCCGCAGTTTACATATCTATATTGTGACATGTATTGAGTATTTATTTCTATAATATTGTTTTTTTGATAGTTCAATGGTTTTTTTTCATATTGTTTATAATATTTTGTTATTATTGATTTTTTTGCTTTGTGTTAATATTTTTAATTACCTTTTGTTTTTACAGCTTTGTTTTATACCGCGTGTTAACCAAGTATTTTTATTTCACGTTTTTAATCTTTACTGGTATACATTCATTTAAGTATTTTATTAGTGATTTATTAATTTTTTTATTAAAATTTATAAACATGTTAACCAAATATCAATCTATCATAAAGATCACGCGCATTTTAGCATTAGTTATGAAATTTAAGAGTTACAAGAGAATCAATCAGAAATATTACTTAACATTAACGGAGATTAGCGAAGCTAAGCAAAAAATTATCAAACACGTACAGCAAACAGAATTTGGAGTTGAGATCAATGATATCATGCAAAAAGGCAAGTTAAGCTCTAAAAGCAAATTGATAAAACTGAGTGCGAGTAGGTGGGAGATTCAAGAAAGCTCATATCAGTCATTCAATGCAACATCCTATAATTCTGCCCCACAGCGGACGACTTACCGAACGCATTAAAGATGATGCACATCGATCTATGCTACACACTGGAGCTCGATTGACCTTGAGTTTTATCCGACAAAAGTACTGGATTTTAGGTGGAAACGTAGCTATAAAAATATGGCTACGTCGTTGCGTGATATGCAAAAAACAAAACCCAGACTATCAACCACAAATAATGGGAGATCTGCCAGCAGCCCGCAGTAACCCATCGCGGCCATTTACCCATACCGGGGTTGACTTTACTGGTCACATATACATCAAGGCTAGCAAAGGACGAGGTATCAAGAGCACAAAGGGATATATCGCTGTCTTTGTATGTATGGTCACGAAAGCTGTACACCTAGAGCTTGTCTGTGACTTGAGCAGTTCATCATTCATCGCAGCACTACGAAGAATGGCAGCCCGCCGTGGAACACCCGCTCACATGTACAGCGACAATGGTCGTAACTTTGTATGTGCCAACAAAGTACTACAGCAAGAATATCAAGAACTCATAAATATCATGGAAAGCAAAGAAATATTGTCCGAACTGTTAAACATGGAGATCAAATGGAGTTTTAATGCGCCTTCATGGCCTTCTCCTGGAGGTCTATGTGAGGCGGCAGTCAAAAGTTTCAAATATCATTTCAAGAGAGTTATCAGAGTGATCAGATTCTAACATACGAAGAGCTCTATACCATACTAACCGAAATTGAAGTATGCCTCAACAGTTGTGTTCTATATCAGAAGATCCTGACGATATAGTTTTTTTAACACCGGCTCATTTCCTAACCGGTGGCGCATATGTCACCGTGCACGATACTGAAACTGATTTGAGAACTTGATGGCAGTTAACTCAAAAAATTGTGAAAGATCTTTGGAAAAGATGGAAAAGTGAATATCTAGTACAACTAACAGAAAGGAGCAAGTGGCGTCAGGCGAGTAAAGGTCTCAGTCTGAATGATATTGTCATGATCCACGATGATAATCTTCCGCCAAGGAAATGGTTGATGGGCAGGGTTATAGAACTTCCTCCCGGTTCCGACGGACAAGTTCGTGTTGTTACATTGAAAACTAAAAACGGAATATCAAAACGTCCAGTCACAAAGTTATCAAAGCTGCCAGTCCACGATCAACCCTCGCAGTTAGACAGCGAAGCAAAAAACATCTCAAATGCGGCTGCATCCCACACAACTATGTCATATACTACGATATGAAACCCTATTGGGAAGGAATTACTGCACTCACTAAAAGTGTTACGGCTATATAACAATTCTGTACGTCTATACCAGCGTTTCCCATTTGCCGGGTCGCGACCCGGTACCGGGCCGTCAAAATAAAATACCGGATCGCAACATTCCTGCCTTGTTTTTAAAATAATACCTACCTACTTTTACCTATACCTTTTTTTTCTTCGCTGTGGAAATGTATTTACGCATGTATGTAGGACTCGACGGCTGGAGTGCAAACAATGATATTAAAGTGCAAGGCCGTAATACCCACTCAAACCACAGCGCATACTTCAGCTCCATTCTGGGGGCGCCAGGGGGTTGCGTTAGCAAAGATGTTGGGCTCCGCCGCCAAAACACCCAGCGGCCGCAGAGAATAGTGAGGACGGCAACCTGACAAGACTGCATCTCCTCTTCCTCTGCGGCCCCACCGCGACGCAACAATGGTGCGCCCCCATTTGGTCGCGGGAGATAGGGCGCGCGGTAACGCAACGCCGACACGCCTCACCTTCCGCGACCGCACCCGACTGCGAGGGACAGACAGAACTGTCCCCCGCACCCGCACCTTGGGACGCATCCTGCGCAGGCCCCTCCAAGCCCACGAGGAGCGTCGACTCCCGGGATCTCACTTAGCTTCACCGCGGGTGTCCAAGCCACGGTTACTAAGCCCTCCCACCACGACAAGGTGGAGATCCCACGGGGGAATACCTACTATACTAGATACTATCTATCGACGTATCGTGAATATACGAAAGCGGTGACCGGCGCGCGCTCGCAGGTGCCGCTCACCGCTAAATATTTACTGTCTTACTAATAAAAAAATATTACTCACACGTTTAACGTATGAATACTTACACAGCGTATAACGCCTGTATAGGAATTATACAGGGTTTATACAACATCGCTACTAATAAACGCAAAGACAAGCTTGTGTAACTACTCACATGCTACTCACGCTGTGTACACACAGCTACACATTTACCTAAACAAGCCCAATATTAGGCGAACTCCG
Organism: Euclidia mi; assembly: GCA_944739405.2. Classification (NCBI taxonomy): domain Eukaryota; kingdom Metazoa; phylum Arthropoda; class Insecta; order Lepidoptera; family Erebidae; genus Euclidia; species Euclidia mi. The sequence goes on along the minus strand of OX123205.2, from coordinate 1,407,869 downwards.
TTAGTGTGACCAACCTGTTGTTGAGTAGTTCAGCTAATATTGGTTCTGTATAGGTTGATGTGTAGCTGTGTGTACGTCAAATATGCTGACAACCTTTTACGAAGTACGTTCAAAAACTTCTAATCGTAACTTCGTTTTAATAATTTAATTGTATTTTATAGTTTATATAGAACTTTACTAGCTTAATTATATATTAAATGGGGTTTCTTCTTAAAAATATCCCTTATCTATTAATATAATGTACAAAATTTTCTGAAGGATAAATATGTTTTGATTTGTACTCAAAGCTTCCGAACGCCTCCACCGACAATTAAGGCTAGCGTCCACTAGGCTCGCCGCACCGAGCCGAATCGAAACGCAGAAAGTCGCCTCCTATATATTTTCTATGAACCTGCGTTCATTAGCGACGAGCGGCGGCGCGCCGAATCGAATCTACCGTGCGCATCGCTAGTCAGGCGAATTTCTGCGGCGACACGTTTCGACTCGACTCGGCGCGCCTTAGTCGACGCGGGTCAGCGGACGAGTGTAGACTACTTGTCGTACCTACATAAAAAGTTAGCGAAATGAATGAAGAGCTGTTAATTTCGTTAGTTCAGAAATATACTGAACTTTATGATCATGAAGATATTCATTATCATGACGAGCAGCGTAGATATGAGAAGAAATATATAGAAATATATGAGAAGAAATAACGGGAATTTGAAACAAGAGCATTTCTTCGCCCGAACTATCCATCATTGACAGCACAAGCACAACCTACAGCAGCCAGTCGCCGACTGCTGACTTCAATTCGATTCTTCTGTAATGAACGCACACGGAAAAAATGCGACTCGGCGCGATTCGACGCGGTTTGAATGTAGTCGACGCCAGGCTTAACATTCATTTCACAGATCAAAGAAATATAACCTTCCTAGTCATAACCTCTCTGTCATAGATTGCGCGCGCATAATCTAAGTAAAGTGACAACTTCAGAGTCTCAGCTGGCCAAATAGCCGCCATTTTGCTCTTACGCACTCCTTATACAAGGGTACAAGCGTGTGTAGAGCTTGTGTAAGTCTAAATAGATATTTTGATCTCTTATAACGTATGTATACACGTAATCTGTCAAAATATTTTTTATTAGTTGCGTTTTTGTTACGCAATGCTTATAGTACTTGTATACACTATGTCGTAATTTTTATTAGTAAGACAGTTAATGATTATATCAACTAATAAAGAAATATTTAACTTGATTAATGAAATTATATCAACGAAAATAACATTGAATGGAAGAAGTGTGTGGGATTGAGTAGTGATGGAGCACGAGCAGGCATTCGTTCTGGGCTTTATCCAAGGGTAAAAGTTGTAGCGCCGGAATGTGTATGGACGCACTGTAGCATTCAGAGAGAAGCATTGGCCGTCAAAAAAATGCCTTTACCCTTAACAGCAACGATGCAAGAGTGTGTCAAATTCATTAACTTTATAAAATCTCGCCCACTGAACTTCTCCCTTTTATGCAAAAAAATGGGAAGTGATCACGCAGATCTTCTTCTTCACTGTGAGGTACGTTGGCTTTCACGAGGTAATGTCTTAAAGAGGCTTATTGAATTAAGTGACTAAATAGGCGATACCAAAATATTATATGTCCTCATCATCATCATCTTCATATCAGCCGAAAGACGTCCACTGCTGGACGTAGGCCTCCCCTAAGGCTCTCCGCATAGACCGATCCTTAGCCACCCGCATCCATTATATCATCATCATCATCCTAGCCCTGTCCCGGTTGCGCTCCAAAACCCACGCCTTGGAGCCCGGGGTCCACTTTCTGGCTATGTCTCCTCCACTTCGCACGGTCTTCAGCATCCCTGGTGGTTAGTAAGTTGGCACGCATATCATCCCTTACGACGTCAAGCCAGCATTTCTTTGGCCTTCCCCGTTTACCGGGGCCCGGTGGAGGTAGCATGGCAAGACATTTGTTACCCATGTAAGAGGCCGGTTGACGTAAGACGTGGCCATATCAGCCTAGACGACACTCTTGCAGTTTGTCAGCAATGTCATGGACATGAAGGCTACCTCGGATGCGGGAGTTCCTAATGCGGTCCTTCCGAGTGACACCACACATCCAGCGCAGCATGTTCATCTCCGTGAAACGCAGACTCTGCTTGTGTCGCTCAAGCACAGGCCACGTCTCACTGCCATATAACAGGACAGGTCTAATGATGGCTTTATAGACCTGTCCTTTGAGCTTAAGCGGCATTTTGGGGTCATAAATGACACCGCCCACCTCACGCTATTTGGCCCAGGCTGCCGAAATGCGTGCCTTAGCGTCGCAATTGATGTCACCAGACGCGTGCAGTACTGATCCCAGGTACTTGACCAGCTCCTTTCGCTCGGCAATGTCTCCGCCTATACGAATTGACGCGGGATCTGTACTGTTGCAGGCCAAGTACTCGGTCTTCGCCACGTTTATTTTCAGACCGCCGCCGTTCACAAGTGACTCCTTCCACGCATTCACACGCCGCACCAAGCGTCCTCTGTCCGCATCCGCCAGCGCGATATCATCAGCATACATGAGCAGCCGCGGGGGCTGCTCATGTGAGTCTCTGATGCTGTCTGACAGTACGTCTAATATGACACTGAATAGGTACGCACGTTACCCGCATCTATTATATGTACCTTCTCTTCTTTCTCCGTGCCTCTTCCCATATCATTTGGGGTCGGCCCTCTGAATATGTTTGCGCCATTTGGCTCTGTCATTTATATCTGCTGGGATCAAATTGCATAGTTGGTTAAGGTTTCTCCACCAAGTAGCTTTTGGGCGTCCTCGGGGTTGTTTGCCTGTGTCAATTTTAAGCGCGATTTTAACAGGGTGGTCTTCCTCGCGGCGCATCACATGTCCGTACCAGCGAAGTTGGGTTTCCTGCAGTTTATCTGGTATGGCTCGAACATTGAAACTTCCTCGAACATGTTCGTTTCTGATTCTGTCCAGCTTGGTTACACCGCCTGCCCAACGTAGCATTTTCATTTCAGTGGCGTGAAGTTTCGATTGATGATCGCGTTTTGTTGCTGCTATATAATACTATATAATTACTATTATTAATGTGTATTATTTAACTTTAATGGAACCAGCTTGGGTTTAAAAGTATTGAATGGGTCACGAAGGAGCAATGTGAAAATTACCGGGCCATGGCAGAACAATGTTTGGGAAACACTGGTCTATACGATATCAAATGTATTGTGACATAATATTATTACAAATACGACACGGGTACAATGAACTGGACTATAATAATAATAATAATAAAATTTTATTCACCAAAAATACAGAAAGTATAAATTCAAGCAATAGTATTCTAATAAGTATAACTCTTAATGCTATGAAGTTCAATCTATTGGAAAGAACACCAAACCCCTGTACTAGTTATAAACTGTATCACAGGCGGCAGGGTCTCTCTTTACAAATTTGACATTTGTATTTTAAAATACAGCCATAATATCACATACTAGAGGACGCCCGCGGCTACGCCCGCATATTATTTTACTTTACCCGTTTTGCCCGATCCCGTAAGAATTTCGGGAAATCCCTTCTTAGTGCACCCCTACGGTCCTCAAGGAACATACATGCCAAATTTCAGCTTCCTGCGTCTAATAGGTTAGGCTGTAGCGTGTCTGTCAGTCAGTCAGTAACGCAAGGATTTTATATATTAAGATTTAGCAATAAACAGTATGGACAGTATAAAACTTAAAAGTAATTAATAGCTACATATATAATTAAGATGGTCATGTATTGTACAATATCAATGCGTGTCGAGCATTTTACTGAAATAACAAGTGTAAATTATAAAACTGTGGATCAGCAGAATTCCGAATGATATCAATTTTATTAATAGTTGCATTTAGCCTTTATTATTTACTTTTACTTACATAACTAAAACTATAATGCGCACACGTTTTATCGAACTAGATGATTTTACGTTTAAGTAATTTTAGTAGGTCAATATTCTAATGAGTTGCTGTTAAGTTTATAATATTCGTAAATGAAACACGAATGGCTTAATAAAATAACATGTAAAGATGATACATTTAAATATAAGAGAATTTGCAAATTATTCAATAAACGATGCTCTTAGGCACCACCATAATCAATTGAGCTGATATACCTCTTTTCTGCCATTGTTCTTGCTGGACAGTCACTGGCGCCGGTGTTGTGGTTGCTAGGTTTCTTAAAGTGCAGGCAGGTCGCGCATTTTGGGTCTTCGGTTTTCTTTGCGCAGTCCTTTATAGTATGCCCTTGGCTACCGCAATGCCCGCATGTGTTTTGTGACTCCCTGCATGACTTAGCCGCATGCCCATATTGCTGACACTTATAGCAGCGAGTAACTAAGGTGTAATCCTTCACTGGGCAAGATGACCAATTAATAAATATTCGGTCTTTGACAATGAGTGCCTTGCGTATGGCTGCCGATACTTCTATAACATAGTTACAAGTATCAGCGTCTCTTCGGCCCGATTTATGACTCAACTTGACTTCACTAAGAAGTAAGAAGTCCTGAAGTTTCTCTACTAAATTCTGGTGGTATAGGCATGTGAAAACTTCCGTCTCTTTCATAGCTGAGGGCACACCGACGATCACAACTCTAGGTATCCGTTTATGTGGCTCATTGATTGTAAGGGCTGCGTTTGAAAGTTGTACTGATTGTTTCACTTTCTCTATATCGTCTTTGGTCTCAGTGCTGATTATCACGCCCCCGTTCTTAGTTTTGCGTAATCCTCTCACGTGGAGTTGCATTTGCTCGGGGCAGATGATTTTTTGAACTAATGTTTTAGTGTCTTCACTAGATTTCAGCTTGTCATTCGGATAAATTGCCACCGAACTTACACTTATTGGCTGTATGAAATTATGAGCACGTTTTTTAACCATGTCAGCAAAAGACGGTGTACTCGTGGTGGGTTTCGAGGTCTCTTGTATAGATAGTTGCAGATCTTGAAGTCTTTGAGACAAATCGAGTTGATCTTGCTGAGATTTGATTGTGCAATGGGCCTGGATAGCATTTGACTTCAGGGACTGGTACTGAACTGCCAACATGGAAACTTTATGGCCCACTTTTCGACAGAGATGGCTGACTTTCATCTTCTGCTCAGTGTTCAGTTTTCCTTCTGCAGCTACAGAGCATACTTCGTTGAGGCAATGCTCAATGGACGACATCCAGGACTGGATTTCTGGGGTAGAGATGGCTTCAAAGGCATGATTGCCTTGCGTCGGTGCTCTACGTTGGGGTTCTGGTTCAGGTGCCGGCGTTGGAGGTGGAGAGCGAGCAGTTTTGCCACTCCGATTGAAAGGACTGTGGTCCATTATATTGGTATACAGTTTTCCTTACAATTGACACATTGTTTAAACACAAGTTATGTTTTGTTATGTTCGCATAATGTTGTACGAGTATATTGAGGTCACGTATTTAAAATTGTTTAATTATTTAATGATGACTACTTAATGCTATTCGACACGTCTGTTCTCAACAAGTATATTGTAATACCTACCTACTATACCTACTATAACAATCAGCTGTTACTCAGTCAGCAGTTTGACACGCGACCAAGCAGGTGGCGACGCGGTCTTATCAACGGTGTCGGTTACCTTGCAAACGATCTGTTCGGCGTACTGGATTCGAGATTCGCGGAACAGTATGAAAGGGATATCATACTCCTGTGTAGTGATCAAAAACATATTGTCACTTTGGAAAAATCAAACATTGGTTATAGAAGCGGAATTTAGTCTTCTAAAGCGAACCGAAGATACCATTCACAAACAACACAAAATTATACATCAACAGTGATCAAGCTTTCAAAACACACTGGAGACCTTGAAAAGCGAAACACTAAATATTTCTAGAACAAATGAGGTTTTTATGGGCGCTCTTATAGCAAGTAACCTATTAAGAGATTTGAGAGATTTGCACATTGCTTTAGTGGATACTATTACCGACGTATATCACGGTAGATTGAATCCACATTTAATAACATCCAAGCAACTACAAGACCAGCTTGGCACCAGCCAAGCTGGTCTTGTAGTTGCTTGGATGTTTTAATTTTGAATGTTGAATTATATATATATATATATAATAGCAAGCCATCTGTCGCGTGACGTCACCTTACCGATTGAAAACATACACAGTGATCTTGCACAAATTTTCCAGCTTTTACGAATCAAGGCAAGAGTCGTCAAAAACTACGCAATATTCGAGGTACAAATCCCTTTGATTAGTAGAAACTCGTATGAAATATTCTAACTTATACCCATTCCTGCACTGTGACAATATGTATGTATGTATGTATGTATCCATATTGTAAAACCTCTGCGTCCGTGATCCAGTGGATAGCGAATACGTCTGAGGATCTGAGGTCTCGAGTTCGATGCCCAGGTCGGGCAAAAGTTGTAAAAGGTTATTCCGAATTCTAGTAGCAGCACGAAATCTGGTAAAGTTCCCAGTAAAGGCAATAGGCTCTCTATTAAGTGCATAGCAAATGTGGGTGTAATATTACACCTCTGCCTACCGGGACAAAAGGCGGGTCTATAAAAAAAATAATCTTTAATTTAATTTTCCTTAAAGGTACAGATCTGGCTTCGCAGCTACGACCTGCCCGTGCCCCCCATGGGGGAGCACCATCTGTACTACTCAACCATCATGAACGACCCACGCTACATGGGGGACCCCAAGCCAGGAGAGTTCCCCATGGCCGAGAGCCTGAAACAGACCGTCGATAGGACACTGCCTTACTGGCATGATGTTATAGTACCTCAGGTATGTCCACCGAAATATCTGTTTTGATTTTTTATGTAATAAACCGGTAAACGACCAGCCGGATCGCGTGATGATAAGCGATTACCACCACCCATGGACACAAGCAATACAAGGGGAGTCGCAAGTGTGTTGTCGCCCTTTGGGTTGGGAAGAGGGTTAGGAGGAGGAGTGGGATGAGCGACAAGGAATAGGGGATGGGTTCTCCGGCACTCTCACTCACCGAAAGAAATGATACAGTGTAGGTACTGTTACTTTACGTCGATTTCTTGTGAGAGGGGTAGTACAAACCTGGACGAGCCGGCCCATTAAAGCTAAAACCAGCTAGGCTCTACTACCTATAAATGGTTTAAATAAACTATTGAACACACTATCGGTCATTCATTTTATGTCGTAGTCATTGTACATGAATTTATTATAAGAGTATCAAATTTTCTTAAAGGGTATTTGTTATCTTCCTCTTAAGCGGTTGGACTAATTTTGATGAAATGTTGTGTGTCAGGGATCAGTCCTCGGTCCTCTTCTCTTCTTATTATACAGCGCAGATGTTACCAGCCATATACATAATACCCAGTTTCATATATATGCCGATGATCTCCAATTATATATATCATTTTTGCCCAACAACTGCAGTGAATCTGTAAATAAAATGAATGCAGATTTAGACAGGATATCTGACTGGGCTAGAAAAAAATCACTTGTACTTAATCCTACTAAATCAAAATTTTTAATTCTAGGCTCAAAGGATTGCATCAAAAAGCTACAAGATCTAAATCCTACACTAATGGTTGATAACTGTCCCATACAGCAAGTCAGTGAGGCTCGGAACCTAGGTTTGGTCATGGATGGGGAACTGCATTTTGAGACGCATGTACTAGAGGCAGTCAAAAACTGTTTTTACCGTCTCAAGCTGCTCTACCGAATTCGCCAATACCTGGGTACTGAATTGCGGATATTGCTGTGTGAGACACTTATACTATCTAAACTTAATTATGCCGATACAGTGTTTGGTCCGTGTATATTGAAAAGAACGGAGAAGTTGATCCAGAGGGTTCAGAATGCATGTGCTCGATTCTGCTACAACATCCCACCTCGTGCACATGTCACTCCTTTCCTTAACAGTGGCAATCTTATGAAGATGACTGCCCGCAGGCACCTTCATCTGGCAACTTTACTCTTTGGCATAGTTCTACACAAAAGGCCTGAATATTTGTATAAAAAATTTACGTGGTCTCGCAATGTTCATCAGTATAGTACACGAGCGGCTTCTTACATTATGGTCACAGCGATTCATAGAACTCATGCGTTCGAAGGAAGTTTTCGTTACTCATCCTCGAATTGTTGGAATAATCTTCCACCCCCTATGCGTAATCTGAAAACATTGCATACATTTAGAAATAAGTTTAGGTTATTTTTGATCAACAAACAAAAATCATTGCTGTAATTTTACATACCTTTAAGACGGCTAATTCTAGGATATTTGCTTACGTGTATAGTACCCATATTGTTACTTAATAATTATAATGCATAGATATCAGTCTGCCAACCCGCACTTGGCCAGCGTGGAGGACTATGGTCTTACCCTTCTCATAGTGAGAAGAGGCCCGTGCCCAGCAGTGGGACAGTTTAAAGGGCTGATGATGATGATATCAGAAATTAATATAATTGCTGTGGTATTTTGGTGTATAGTATGCATTATTTTTGTTATTAGCGCATACGCAACGCAATTATGATATTTGGGCAGCATAGACGCTTTCTTTCTTGAGTTTCTTGACAGTCATGACAGATGGAACTCCTTGCGATCACGTGACACCCACGAGTTGCGTACGGAAACACGAACGGTTTTCGTTTTTTTTTTTTAATAATGTCATATTATTTCTATAAATATTTAAATTAAGTATGTGTGTATATATATATGTATGTATATATATTGATGTAGTTTATATATTAATTACTAAGACTGCTATATATTTTATTGTTCTTTATGATATATTAAATATAGATATGTGTGTATTATTTATGTGTATTTATCTATTTACTCGGCCTGCGAGAATACCAGCGTTGTAGTTTATACTGCAACAATAGCTGACGCAGCGCCTTATTTGTCCTCCACGTAACGCCACCATTAATAATGTACATTATTAATGGTGGCGTTACGTGGAGGTAGTACCTACTTATATCTCTAGTGTACCTCTAGTTTAAGTTTAGATATTTGATTGTTAAGTTTAATATTTTTTAAGTGTTTCTTAAGTTTGTGTGGAGGTGCAAATAAAACATTTTCATTTTCATTTTCATTTATATATATTTCAAGGGATCCCGGGAAGGTCAAATTGTATCATTCCTGATAAGTACGAGGCATGCAAAGAGATTATAGTATTGCCAGACACTAGTAAACCATGTCTCTAGTAAAATAAGCATTTCTTTTCACATTTCATTTCATTCCATTATTGAAATAATTATTTTTTTATTATAATATAGCAGAGCAGTTTGATTAGTTTTATCTAATTACTCTGTATGATTCCTAGATCAAAGAAGGCAAGAATAGCATCATCATCGCTGCTCACGGAAACAGTCTTCGTGCCATTATCAAACATTTAGATGGTAAGTTTATAAACAATAAATTATACATTTTTGTTCAAATACGTTGGAGCATTTAATTTTGTAAAAATACAGCTTCCACTGTTTACCCCATGTATTTTAAGTCAGTATTTTCCCGAAAAGTATGTACTCAGCCTATAATATAAAAGCTACCTATAATATTTATTTTACAAAATTAGTAAAGAATAAATATTTTTTGGAATTAAAAAGGCTGTTAGGCTCGCGTGTTATATAGTATTACGTGGGACCTAAAAATTCCTGGCGAAATGTGGGTGTAATATTACACCTCTGCTTAACCCTTCGGGGATACAGGCGTGAGTCTATAAATAAAAAAAATTAAAAAATATATATATATATTTTTCGGTATGCCATGGTTAAGACTAGTGTTAGTTCGTTCAAGGCTACTAACTATTATATATATACCTCATAACATCTATGACGACTGTCAATGATGTTTATGATAGCTGCGGGGCAAACTATATAATTAACGTTTTACATAATTATGTCTTTTACATTTTCAACGACTACTTTCACACTAGGACTAAATCTTGTGTCGCGGGGGACTTTACAAATATACAACTAACGGACACAATTAACACTAAGACTCGAAAAAACAATATTATATCGGACCGGCTCGCCGCTTCACACTGCGCCGAGTGTTGTGGGTTCAATCCCCACACGTGACAATACTAGTGAGTGATTATATTAATCAGTAGACTCAGACTAGTATTGTCACGTGTGGGGATTGAACCCACAACACTCGGCGCAGTGTGAAGCGGCGAGCCGGCCGCTTAAACCACTACGCCAACATTGCTCTCCAAGAGCTTTAAAAGCTGTTCCACTTTTAGGTCTCAGTGAAGAAGACATCTTGAGACTGAACATACCGACTGGCATACCGTTTGTGTACGAACTGGACGAGAACCTTATACCGGTGGACTCCATGGTGTTCCTTGGAGATGAGGAGACTGTCAACAAGGCCATGGCTGAAGTCATCGTCGCGCAGGCGAAACTTAAGGGATAGTTGGTGGTTTATGTAGTTTTGAATTCATCATAATTGTGACAATACTAGTGAGTGATTAATATAATCACTCACTAGTATTGTCACGTGTGGGGATTGAACCCACAACACTCGGCGCAGTGTGAAGCGGCGAGCCGGCCGCTTAAACCACTACGCCAACATTGCTCTCCAAGAGCTTTAAAAGCTGTTCCACTTTTAGGTCTCAGTGAAGAAGACATCTTGAGACTGAACATACCGACTGGCATACCGTTTGTGTACGAACTGGACGAGAACCTTATACCGGTGGACTCCATGGTGTTCCTTGGAGATGAGGAGACTGTCAACAAGGCCATGGCTGAAGTCATCGTCGCGCAGGCGAAACTTAAGGGATAGTTGGTGGTTTATGTAGTTTTGAATTCATCATAATTGTTAATTATAATTCATATAGAAATACAGTCGTAGTGTATGCAGCAAAACAATAGATTTTTTATTAAACTTTAAGTATATTGAACATGTAGCAATTATTTACAGAAATTAATTTAACTTTTAAAGCGGAGAAGAGTATTAAAAATTGGCCAAGTGCGAGTCAGACTCGCGCACGAAGGGTTCCGTACCATAATCTATAAAAGAAAATCATGTTTGTCGTATGTATACTTAAATATTTTTAAAGTTTCTACCGGTATATTCAGAGAGAGTAAAATATTGGTTAAAATTACGTTTGTTGTACGGGAGCCCCCCTTTAATATATACTTTATTTTTAGGGTTCCGTACCTAAAAGGTAAAAAACGGGACCCTTTTACTAAGCCTCCGGTGTCTGGCTGTCTGTCTGTCCGTCTGTCTGTCACCAGGCTGTATCTCATAAACTGTGATAGCTAGAAAGCTAAAATTTTCACAAATTATGTATTTTGGTTACCGCTATAACAACAAATCAAAAAAAAATATTAAGGGGGGGGGGGGTCCCATACAAAAAACGTGTTTTTTTGTATTTTTTGCTCAAAATTACTAACGGTAACAGGTAGACGCTTTAAATTTTCGCAGAATATGTAGTTGTATATTACCTTTCAAAATAAATAATTAAATACAAAAAAGTTAATAATAAAGGGGGCTCCCATACAACAAACGTTATTTTTAAGCAATTTGTTACTGGATCTTAATAAACACGTAGAAACTTAAAAACTATTTAAGTATACATACAACGAACGTGATTTTCTTTTATAGATGATGGTACGGAACCCTTCGTGCGCGAGTCCGACTCGCACCTGCCCAATTTTTATTTAATTATTTATTTTGAAAGGTAATATAAAACTACATATTCTGTTAAAAATTTAAGCGTCTTCCTGTTACCGTTAATAATATTGAGCAAAAATATGAAAAAATCACGTTTATTGAATGCGATGGGGTCCCATCCTTAACATTTTTATTTTTATTATAGTATTTTTTGTTATAGCGGTAACGGAAATACATAACTTGTGAAAATTTCAGCTTTCTCGCGGTTTATGAGATACGGCCTGGTGACAGACAGACAGCGGAGGCTTAGTAATAGGGTCTCTTAATTTTTACCTTTTAGGTACGGAACCCTAAAAATGAGACATAGGACACAAAGACTCGAAAAAACGATTCGTAAATTTCGTAAAGCGTTTTCTCGTATTGAAATCACAATATATGATGTGGTGTAAATCTATCATACCATCGCTCGTCGGAATATGCAGGTCGTTGCTCTACTTACTAGTGTGATCTTCCAACTAGAGGGTATGCTCTGAACAGGTTAGGTCCGAGCCGTTTTTAATAGTGCGATTCAGGATTCATGTTAAAAAATAAATTATTTTTCAAGACTTAACCTGCAGTGTGTACAAATAATCTTTACAAACCAAAGAATACACTGACTCGAGACAACAATTAGTAGATCACAGGGTTCACGGATATAAAGTATAAGGGGGACTAAAGAAAAGATGCATTGATTGTGTGAAGGATGACATGAATAATAAGGGAATGAATGTTCAGATGACGTCCGGTGAGAATGGAAGAGGAAGACTTTCTGCGCTGATCCAAAGCAATATGGAAACAGGCTAGACAGAAGAAGACAAGATTGGTCCATGTGGAAATTGAATCTACAACATTCAACGCAGTATTAAACGGCACGACGGCCGTTTAAACCACTACGACAAACGACACCAATTGTACGGTGCAGATGACACCAATTATTGTAAGTATCTACCGCTACGATGATGTCATCGTAGCGGTGAATGTCAAGTGATGTTATATCACTACACTTAGTCGTTTTATTCATCGCACAGTGCGGTATGCACAATTAACAGTATTACTCCACATAAATATTTGACAAGCGCCGCGTTGATCCACTTATGTCAGTGAACCTTTTGGGAGTTTGTGATATACGGATGAAAAGAACGGCTCACTCACCGAACGAAACGCAACAGTTTAGCTACCGTTACTTGACGTCGATTTTCTGTGAGAGGGTAGTACTTCCCCAATCGCGCCGGCCCATTCATGCTGAAATCAGCAAGGCTCTACTACTGCTGGACTTATGCCTCTTCTAAGTTACTTTACAGTACCTTCTTAATTTATTGATTTGTTATTAATAGTAAAGAGCAAACCGTGACAACATTTTGCTAACCAATTGAAATGAAATGAAATGAAATGAAAAATTGTTTATTGCTTTCACAACCAAACAAACATAGTTATAGGCATACAGAAACACAAAAATACAAAAAAAAAAAGAATAGAACATCGATGTCATATTCACGATAAACATGTCAGGGTTAGGTCGTGATGGCAATAGGATCCCGTTCAGCATGATATCAGACATGCTGGCACTGATTTTCTACGGGACCCTAATATTGAACTCACGAAGGCGCAAAGCAGTGGCCAAATACGATGAAGATGATACATAATTATAGATACATTATCAAAAACTTAACATGCCTAAGTCTTAAAATAATAACATTACGCATTAACGGTGCAGGCGCGGGGGCCATGAGGCAGGGTCGACGTCGCTTCAACTGGGGGAAGAAAGAGACAACCGACCCTTGCGACCGACAGACCGCTCACCGCACGCGTCGCGCATACGCGCGCTGCGCTGCAAATTTACAAGATCGTAGTACAATACCGAAAACATTAAATTATGAAATTAAATAGCTTTATCAGCCGTACTATTAATAGTTTAGCACATTTACTATTTAAAATAAATATCATCAAAGTCGTTACATCTCGTTGTTTAATACTAATAACACTTTGGATCGTCGAGGAACTAATTGTTTACCAACAGTTGACAGCGGAGCCCGATGGCCACACTCACAATTGAAGTAGTAGTGTGTCACAATTGACCTTTTAACTTTATTAAACGAGAATTATTCATTATAAAATTTTTACCAAATTTACTGTGACGCTTCCGCAAATTGCCTGTCTTATTTTAAAATTTTGTGCGACAAAATACTTATTCTCACGTCCTGGTACACAGTTGGGTGTAACACTAAACAACATTACAAATTATGTCCAATTGACTAGTCTATTTTCTTTTAGCTGGATGCTAAACCAGTGCCGAAAGGTCATAATGATCCTTGTGTTATCCCGGTTACAATCCAATAACTTCCACCTTGGAGCCCGGGTCCGCCCTCCAGCTTTAACGTCTCCATATTGTCCTGTCTTTGGCATCCTTAGTTGTAAGTCTATTGTAAAAGTTGTACATAAAGTACCAAAAGGTTGCAGGTACATGAAATTCCCTTCCAGAATATTTTTAGTATTGTGATCTTATTAATAATATTAAAAATATTCGTTTTTTCTGTGTCTGAAAGTTACTAACGTATAACAGATCAGAATATAATTATATCATTATTTATCAGTTGTCAGGTGGCCATAATACTCAGCTTACTTTATAATGAAGCCTTGTATTAATTATTCCAAAACATAAACAAAAATAAAAATTGTTGTAATTGCCTCTGAGTAACAAGCACAAACGACATTTGAAGATAATACAGTCGTATACCCCACAATTAAATTACCTACCTTTATGTGTAAACAGTAATAGCAGTTAATTACGACATGTAGACTTTCTAGCGAGAGCGCAAAGGACAGTATTTAAACAAGTACTACTAGTGTGGAACAAAATACATGCTGTTTTTATTCTCTACCAAATTCAAAATACACAATTCATTCACCATTAAAATCATAAAGAAATTTTATTTTAAGCAACCTAAGTAAGAACTCTTACAACATTTCCTGCAACACGGATACATTTTCTTAGAACGCACACCGTAGTCAGGACAAAGTTCTGATGTAGTCTGTCTTTTAACATCTCTCAACTTCTGCTGGTACATCTGTATTCGCTTTCTTTCTCTTTCCTTCTGAGTTAACCATGACCTCACCTTCTTTTCCATCTCTATTCGTTGTCTTATCTTAGACAGCTTTTTCTTAGAGCCGCTTATCAATTGATTAACCTGAGCTGCCTGTGTCTTATCGTTTAATCCTTTGTTGGTAAATTCCATTATAGTATCCTTAAGTTTATCGTTGTCATCCTCATATTTTACTCTAAATCGCCTTCTAGCATCAGTTTCGTTGGATCCGGTGCCAAAAACTGTGTCGAATATATCATAAAGGGTCTTATTATCATCTACAGCAAAAAGTCCGTTACTCGCAATATCAGTGGCATTGAATTCCGCTAGATGTTCCTTCAGCTCTTGCATGTATTTGATGCCCTCTAATGCGTCCGAGTCATTGGCTTTGCTTAGGGAACTGATAGATGATTCTATAGCTTTTTATATGTGTACATATAGCTCTCCTCTTTCTTTTTCCAGTTCTTGGATTGCTTGTTTCTGTTTATCATCGCGAATCACAGTTCCTTCTAGCAAAAATATACAGTTTATTATGATTACTGTTTGAATCATGCTCTTCATATTCTAAAGGTTTCGTGCATGGCACAAATTCGCAATTGGTATAAATATTTGATTGAATAAACGTTACTATGTTTTATAATCGTATTTATGTTTGTTTTAGTGTTCACAATTTTACTGCTGTTACAATAAAATGTAGCGAAAATTTTATTGAATTTTAGATAATGGCAATGTTTTCATATGATTTCCGGATTTCAATTGTAAGCTGATTGTGATTACTATAAATAAAGAATATGATACGGCTTTTTATAACATTTTAATGTTGTTCAATATTGTAATATAGAGCTACATACGAAATGAAAAGTTGAAAAGGTTGATAATACCATATGCAAATTCTGCATTTCGCAAAAAATGACACATTTCTAGATTAAACAACAATGGGACTATAAACTGAAAGTTATAAGGTATTTAATATTTACATAATATTTTATGTTAGTCATACATATGTATTCAAACATCGGATATTCGATAGTCAGACATCGAATCAAAATCGATAGATAGATAGATAGATAGATAGATAATTGCTTTATTGTGCAAATGTTTGTACAAATTTGGTGTAAATAACTTAAATGTAGATACATATCAAATGCACAAGGGCGGCCTTATCGCTGAGTGCGATCTCTTACAGGCAACCTTAGGATGGACAGACTGAAAATGACAAAAAGCTTTGATGTGTAGCGACCAAAAGTATCTGCTTACTAGAAATTGTTTTTATTATATACATACATAATATATATATATATATATACATAAGCAGGCATACATACAATAGATATGATAGGTGCTAATCATATAAATAAATACATAATATACATAAATGATACATAATATACATTTATATATATATAGGTACAATTTACATATAATACATATACATACATATAATAATAATATAAACACAATATACAGTGATACAATTTGTTTACAATGACAGATAGTGCTTCTTTAGTGCATTTTTAAATATTTTCAATGATTTAGCTTGCCTAATTTCGACCGGCAGCGCATTCCACAGACGCACAGCCTGAACAGCAAAGGATTTATCGTAGTAGTTTGTGGTATGTGCTGGCATCTGCAGTCTCAGATCCACCGACGACCTCAAGGTCTTTAAATGTGTGTCATGAAGGAACTTAAAACGTTCTTTGAGATACGTGGGGGTATTAGGATTGAACAACACATTGTACAGTAACATAAGGATATGAGTATTCCGGCGAAGTCGAATTGGGAGCCACTTGAGCCTGGATCGAAATTCAGATATATGATCATATTTGCGTAAGCCAAAAATGAATCTAATACAGAAGTTTTGGAGACGCTCAAGTTTATCAAGTTGGTCCTCATTAAGATCAAGATAGCTGACATCGGCATAATCGAGTATTGGGAGAAGCAAGGATTGTGCAAGCGCAATCTTGGTGGTGGTGGGAAGAAAGTTCTGCAGCCTACGTAACGATCCAGCTGAAGCAAACAGTTTACGGCTGGTCTCCTGTATTTGACTTCCCCATGAAAAAGTTTTATCCAGATAAATGCCAAGGTTTTTGACGTTATCTAAGATCGGTAAGATGTTACCGTCGAACTGAATCTGAGGCAGTTGTGACCCATTGATCTTGGATATCATCCTGGAACTGCCAATTAGAATGACCTGTGTTTTTGACGGATTTACCTTCAGACCATAATTTTTGCTCCACGTACAGATATGCGCCAAATCTGTGTTAATATTAGAAAACGCCATTGAAATTGACTCTACTGGTGCCTGTGAATATATCTGCAAATCATCTGCATAAAGGTGGTAGGACGAAAGTAACTGTTTCGAGATAGAATTAATAAAAATTGCGAAAAGTAACGGAGATAGCACGCCACCCTGCGGTACCCCGACAGTTGTATTACACCACGAAGAGTACGACTCATCAACACGTATACGCTGTCGGCGTCCAAACAGGTAACTATGAAACCAGTCAATTACCGTTGGAGATATGTTAATAGAGCGGAGTATGGCAAGTAGGATGTGAAAATCCACGGTATTAAATGCGTTGCTAAAATCAAGCAAGGACAACAGCGTGAGTTTTCCACCATCCATGCCCAGCCTTATCTCATCAGTGATATGAACCAATGCTGTGGTAGTACTATGACCAGGACGAAAACCGGATTGGAAAGGATTCAGGAGAGCATTCTTGGAAAGGAAAGTACAGAGTTGCGTATGCACAAGACGCTCAAGGACTTTGGAAAGGAATGGAAGTATAGATATAGGACGGAAGTCAGTAAGGGAACAGGGTTTGGATTTTTTAGGTATTGGAACTATTTGTGCATCTTTCCACGCTGATGGAAAGACGCCGCTGGTAACTGAGTAATTTAGGATATGACAAAGGACAGGGAGGATTTCATCTAGGATGGGTAGGACCATGTTTCGACTGATGCAGTCATTACCAACAGCATTGGATGAGATTGAAGTGATGCTCTTTTTAACATCACAACTGGCAAATTGCTCGAAAACAAAAGGTGAATATTTGGGAGTTGGGATACGTGAAAGATCTTGTAACGTGTTTGATTTTGTTGTTCCATCAAAGTTGGGTGAAGCAGTGAAATGTGCGTTAAGCGAATCTATATTTATATCATTGGAGATTGTGTCATTGCGAGACTTACCAACTCCCAGTGTTCTTAGAAATTTCCAGATTTTAACTGGGTCTCCGTTTTCAACAGAGCTGTGAATATGTTGGCGTTGTGCTTTCCTACACGCCTTATTGCAGAGATTTCTAGTACTTGTGTATTTTTCCAAATTCGCAGGGGTTGGACGACATTTATACTTTGCCTTGGCAGCCGCTTTCTTTGATATAAGAATTTTAATTTCGTCAGTCAGCCAAGGTGCAGGTAAATGCTTTAATTTAATGGCACGGATTGGTGCATGCTCGTCGTACAGGTGAGTTAACTTATCAGTGAAAATTTGGACTTTGTTATCTACACAGTCTGATGAGTACAAAGGAGACCAATCGATATTACGGGCATCTTCGCAGAGCTTCAAACGATCCATCCCACCGAAATTGCGATGCATAATAATTTTAGGTTTTACCTTTGGTGGGCGTATTGTGTATGAAAGATAGATTAGATCATGGTAAGAGAAAGAATCTGCAGAGCACTGACCATGTTTGGATACAAAAGTAGGGGAAGAAACGAAAATTAGGTCAAGGAGAGAAGGTACAGAGTTTGGAAAATGGTGTGTAGCATTGAGAGGAAGAATAGATAGATTGCTCGAATGTACAATACGCTCGAGGGTTGTGGCACGATTATCCTGTTTTATTATGCAGGTGTTAAAATCACCCATTACAATTGCGTGACTGTAAGAAGGTACTAAAGTTTCTAGGAGTTGTTCGAAAGAAGGGAAAAAAATTATACGTAACGAAGGAGAGTAATAGACACCTAGAAGAACTTTAGAATGATTCAGTTCCACTTCTAAGAAGAGATGCTCGCCGGCATTCGCGGGTGGTGGTTGCGATGAGGTGCTTACTATACGGAAGGGAATTTGAGCACGTAGGTATATAGCAACACCGCCACCAGCACCAACCGCGCGATCATTTCTAATTAGGTGGAACCCCGGAAGAGAATATGAAGTTGATGGCAGACATGGTTTGAGCCATGACTCTGAAACGAGAACAGCATGGATGTTCTTACAGTCAAAGGTTGTCAGCATATCAGGGAAATGGGCTGGAATACTTTGGGCATTTATATGGACTACATTAAAGTTCCCCGCGACGTCAGAGAACTGAGACTGAAGAATCTCTGCAAGTGAGGGCAAACTAGTGAAACTGTCATTGAGACTACTACTAGCAGTTAAGAAGCTGTCATCGTCATTACTTGTATCTAGCATAATATGTCTTATATAAAAATATATATACGTGTATAAATAAAATAAAAATATTTATATAATATACTAATAATATGTTATATAATAGTTATACTTAAATAAAGATATATATTAAAGCTATGTAAAAGCGAAATGTCCACCCGCCAGTTGCGTGTTACAAAAACTACTACTATTGTAAAATAACACCACATAGCCTTACATAAACGAAAACGAGAAATATTATTATATGATTTAGACCAGGTGATTTCTTATAAATATTTGACATAGGCTGAAAGATAAAAAACCTGTGATTCAGATAGGGAGTTGAAACAGTAAGACAAGAGAAGTACTAGTGACAGTGACATTACTGACATAAGATATGCCAAGTGAAAAATATGTGCAGGTTAATAAAAAAAAAAAGTATAAGAAATAATAGATTAGAAGAAGGTAGAAACTGTGAAATGTAAATGCACCCGGTCATGTAAACAAAAACAAGATAAAACCTATTTTTTGGATGCTGCAGTCCGCTTGGTCTTCGCAGCAGTAACCTTCACTGCAGGCTTCTCCGGATCTGCGCCCTTGATTTTGTTGAGGTCGTCCAAGCAAAACACCCGATGCCGTTGACCATCCGCCGCGAGGACGAATACAGAGCCTTCCCTGGTCCAGCACTTCGCCACGCCAAACCTCTCCCGCGCTGCCATGAACGCCATGTGTCGCGTTCGGGTCAAGAACTCGGACAGCGTTACACCGGAACCCTTCAACTTGGTTTTGGCGAACCAAATGCTGTCTCGCACTGAAGTGCTCTGAAACTTTACGAGGATGGGCCTGGGCTTATTTGATTGAAGACGGCCCATTCTATGGCATCGCTTGATTTCTGCTGTGGTGAATGTATCAAGCTTCAGCCGCTCCTTCACCATTCGGCCAACCACCTGAGCTGTGTCCTCATTCTTCTCCTCCTCGACACCGTGCAGAAGAATCATTTTTCGACGGCTGCGTGTCTCCATACCGTCCACTTGGCGGGCGACGGACGCCAATTGTTGAGCAAAAGACTTCATTGTTTGCATAATGAAGTCCTTGAAAATGCCAAACTCTTCTGCCAGGCCGCCCGTGCCAGTTGAACTTTTCTTGAGAAGATCCGCCTCAAACTTAGCCATCCGTTCTTCAAAATACTGCTGCATATTGTAGATAGAGGATTCCATGATGAAGCTGCAGAACTAGTGTATGTGTTTGTGTTATTATTGTGATTTTTGTGGAGATAACGCTTGACTGGCAGGTATTTAACCTCAGCTGTATTTATTATACATTAAATTGATTTATACTTTATTCTAACTATTTTATTTAAAATAATTATACCAGCTGTTCAAAAATAGGTCTTTACTCCATCGACACGGTTATGTTGATAGATATCCTTTAGGGTACATACATTTCTACTAGGTAGTCCACTTTTTCAGTTACGTAAGTAGCGATGTGTGTCATTTGGTTCTATAAGTATTTTTAATATCAAGTTGTTTCGTTAACCGTATAAAATCAATTTCAACTATTATATTATTTATATATTATAGTGGGTGTAATATTACACCTCTGCCTACCCCTTCGGGGATACAGGTGTAAGTCTATAAATAAATAAATAAAATAAATATTATTTAAGCAATGAGACAATCATTAGGGACATCTTACGGATACAGAAAGAACCACGAAGATAAATCGCCTCAAAATCTCGAATCGCGCTATCAGAAGTTACATACATCATCACCAAATTTACAAATCCTCATCAATCACAAAGGATTTATACATCGGTAAAGTAATCGTATATACCTCACTGGGCACGGTTGCTTATAACCTGGTAACCGAATCCTGTTTCGCAAAAATATTACTCCGCGTTTCTCCATAACATGCAAAAAAATATAGGGGCTTTAAATTAGATATCTCACATTTTCCTGTCGAACCCTTAATTATAACGCGTACAAAATGTTATACACGAGTATGGCCACATATAGGATAGGTACACCAACATCAAGAGCCAATTCAAATCGGGCCCAATTATTTGAACTCCTCATTCCCAAATTATCACTCACATTGACAACGATCAGATATCACGAACAAAAGCTTAACCGTTCAATTTTCTACCCAAATCCCGGCCCACGATTTTTTGTTTAAAAAAGTATCAAGCCTTATCTCGCCGAGTGGATTTTCCTCAATACTTGCGTCCCGGTGTTATCTCGGGTTTGCGGACGTATCGGCAGGCAGATACGCGTGAAACATTTGTATGTATGCTCATGACAGTCCTCGCTGGAATGCGTGGCTTTGGGTGAGATACGAGATACGTTCTGAGGAAATATTGGAATATTTTTAGGTCTTTCGTATGTTTAGGAGTAGGATTTTAAAATCGCTTTAGAGTTGTAGAACAAAGTTGTGGTATACTTAAAAGCTTTGTGTGGTATTTAAATTTTTTTATTTGATTCGCTACTACTTCATATTTCATCAAAATCAGTAGAAGGAGACTGTTTTTGACATTTCAGGTATCTGATGAGACTACTTGGAAACATTCCTATTTGAACGGTGATCTTTATAACTAACTCATCATTAGACTAGGTAAGGCTATCAATTAAATAAAGACGATCGTGCAAGCAATTTTAAATGTCCCGAATTTTTTTAATGAATTTTGACAGATCTCTGAGAAACAAGCTAACTGCTAGAACTAAGTCTGCAAATCCTTTCTTCTCACTCTTGACACAGGATAAAATCATCAGCTTTTTTGAAGATAAAATACTTCTTCATGCAATTTTACTTTGATTTGCCAATTAAATACCCTTGCGACAGAATACCTACACATGTGTGGCCTCAGCATTTGTGCTATTAAAGCCATAGTTAACGCTGTGATATAAAAAACCATATCTACACCTTTATTCTACCATGACTGCAGCAGTAAATTGATAAACACGATAAAAAATGCCGGCTTGCGGCGAGCGCGGTCGCCCGAACGACGGATAAGATAGCGAGCTCACATGATCACATATGTTGTGTGGATGAATTGTTTCGTATAAAACACACGTCGAATCGAAACCGTATTGATGCCAGCTTTCGTGTGACCTCACTTGTGGCCACGGTTCTGGGCAGTGGGATTAATAAGCCAGTTCAAGTGCCTTTTATAGTGACCGCCCGTATGGCATAGAAGTTTAAGAAGTCACCTCGGAGTTTATTACTCGAGCATCGTGGGGTTGATTCCCATGCAAGACATGACTAAGTTACTAACGCGACATTTTGAGAAAGAGATAAAGAGATATTCCTCGAAAGAGACATTATGAGAAAAATACATTCTACGAAAGAGAGATCTTACGACCAGTGGACATTTAGCGAAAGAGACCTTTTGCAACAAAGCCAAACCTAAAGATATGGAAGATTATTGTCCATCAAAAACATATCTCTTGTAGGTACAACTAAAGTCTTCTAATAAAACCGCGATCTATGGACGATCCATAGGACTGACGTGCATGGAAAGTTCTACATTCCGTCTAATACATGCATTGTATTGTGGAGACTACCACAAAGCAACAATATAGCTGAATGTGTTCCTATCTGTCGCAGACTAAATGCTATAGTCCGAGAGCTGGCATCAATTTTGGGTAGGTATTTGAGGCAAGCTGAAAACTTGCCTCATACCTCTCCTATTATACCCCAACACGGAACTGCAGACCTGGCTGGCGAGTAGTGGGGCTATAGAATAAAAAAAAATACTTCCCATCTTCGGAAGTAATTTTTTTAGGCAACGTGCAATTTTAAATGTTGGATGTGTTCAAAAGCCAGAAGATTTAGTCGAGGTTTTAACATTGCCAGGCGTTTCTTTTTTATATTAGTTGGCAAATTACTTTTGTGCCTTTGACAAATAAATACTTTTTACTTTCTTTTTTCTAACTTGCTACTTTCATCGTTCCAAAAAAAACTGTACGTTATATACAAGCCAGTACCGAACTAAGAACTATAATTGGAATATTTGTTTCGAGTAAATAGCACGATCACATAAAGCGATGTAACGCGACCACTGCTATATTCTTTTATTCTCTCGCACATTATCTGAAAGCATTTTGATTCAGCACACGTTGTTTATTTATAAATGAAATAAACCGGTGAAGTGCGAGTCGGACTCACGCACCGAGGGTTCCGTACAAACCTGTAGGTAAATACATATAATTATTTAAAACTAGCTTTTGCCCGCGGCTTCGCTCACGTTAAATTCGGGGTAACACAAAACTCCTTCATCGTTCGATAGTAATTTTCGTTTTAATTCTGTTCATAGGAACTAATAAGAAATAGAACCGCAAGAAGTATTTAAAACATTTTTGTAAACAGTATTTTTAGAGTTCCGTAGTCAAAAATGGCTAAACATGGAATCCAAATGGAATCCTTATTGACGCGCTATGTCTGTCAGTCTATGCGTATATCATAGCCACTTTATGCCAAAGCTATTCAGTTTACACATTTGAAAATTGGTAGCTAGATGTTTTCTGTGAACCGCTTTACGACGTTATAGAAAATAAAAAATATTGAATATTAAGGCTTTACATACATGGAACTGATGTAGAAAATGGGTTGTTAAAAATTATTTTGAGGTTCCTAAAACCATTGTTTTTCGAAGTCAATCGTTTGAAAGATAATACGGTTCCAAGGTGGTAAAATTGGTGTGTGTATGACTAACCCCTCTTATTTTTAAAGTAAGAGAGGGACAAATCTAAAAAAAATACATGCTGTAGATCGTTATAAAAACCTCCAACGAAAATTTTTAATTTATAATAAATAAGCAGTTTTTGAAATAAAGCACATCTTAAAAACCGCAAATATAGCTTTACCGTTTATACAAATACTATTAATATTAGTCGAAGATAATGGCTATGGTAAGTGGATACCTCCACTACGGAAGCGAATAGCTTTTATAATGTTTCCTCCTAGGTGTTACTCGTAGCCGTTTGCCATTACAAAGCTTTGGTGCATTAAGATTCCGCATTAACAGGACTGGAACACCAACGATCAGTCTCAAGTTTCGTGAAGGTACTCCCTCCCAGATTATGTTTGGCATTTTATTGTATCCCATGTGTTTTTCCTGGTTTTGACCTACCTACCCACCAATTTTCAGCCAAATCTGTTCAGCCGTTCTTGAGTTATAAATAGTGTAACTAACACGACTTTCTTTTATATATATAGATTAGTAGGGATAGTAGGGATATTATCAGAGACTTTCTTTATACACAACATTATCTAACTGTTTTACCACCTTCATATAGAACCTGTAAATTATTTCTACCGCTTACTTGTGAAAATGCCACATATAACTGACCATGTGAATAAACAACATGTTCGGGGGTCGATTCCAGCTGTTTCAAGTCTGTCCCTGCGATTTATTTAGAAAATACACACAGGGCTACGAATATCCAGCCCTGCCGAAAGTAAGATAGCCCCGTTGAGTTACTCAAGAGGTATCTGAATTCAGGCCTCAGTCTCCCACCCACGGATTCCCACGTACGTGAGGTGTTAGAATTTGGGAATTATGAGATACCTGTATAAGTACAGAACACGAACTAACGAAAGAAATCAAAGAAACACATCCACATTCATTATGCAAAAGAAACGACTAAGACACCAATCCGACGAAAACGAAAGAATTTTAACCGAGAACCTCATCAATCCACGGAGAATCTTAACACCGCCATTCAGAAAACGCCATCTATGTACACATACAAACCGACCGAGATAGAAAATAATATGGACTAATCGACAATTTATTGAAAAAAGGATCTATAGTAATTGTTTGTATCATTTAAAATAAAATGAAATGATTATATAACTATTATACAGGGTGGCGCTACCATAGGGGCACTTTTTGAACAGAGGCATAGCGTACAACATTCTGAAGCCTTGTACCAAAAATCAATTAAATCGGTGCAGTAGTTTAGCCACAATATCGATTTTAAGTTCCGCAATTTTTACACATGCTTTGAATTCCACACAGCTGATACAAAACGGTCAACGACCCTACATTGCACGCCCAGACTCGCTCCGACACGACGCCTCGATGTCATCCGAAGTTAGGCTCATCGCAGATAAAACGGAGCGCAGCGGAGAGGATATTATTAACGCACTTGAAAATAAACTATATTTTTTTACAATAAAGTGCATAAATGCTTGAACCTGACAAAAAACATTCGTGCGTCCTCGAAAATATGCGGGAATCCTCGCGCGGCGTCGAGTCGGCGCCCGCATCGTAGTGAGTCGCGGCGCGCAATGTAGGGTCGTTGACCGTTTTGTATCAGCTGTGTGGAATTCAAAGCATGTGCAAAAATTGCGGAACTTAAAATCGATATTGTGGCTAAACTACTGCACCGATTTAATTGATTTTTGGTACAAGGCTTCAGAATGTTGTACGCTATGTTTGTGTTCAAAAAGTGCCCCTATGGTAGCGCCACCCTGTATAAACATAATAATTTGAAATAAATGAGATTGACCGTTTAAATTAAGTGGACATTGTAATAACTTTTGACACAGAGACTTTTTGTTTATGAAAGTGCCGAATATTATCTCTATAAATTTTTAATAACAGAAAGATACCCGACACATAATAATTGCCTTTTTTGCAAGGAACATTTATTTTGCTAGGAGATTATTTGAAAATAGTGACATCTATCAGTCGGTAAATAGCCATAAAACACTTTGAAGGTACCTATTTAGACTAACTATACTTTTACTAACAAACTTATAATGATCATAGATGGCACCACATATCGTGGGTATAATGGAAGAACTAAATAACTCAAAATTTCAAGTTTCGAGATAATCGCGATTTACTGTTTTTTTGACACTTTTTTTTACATCACTAAGAAATGGAGAACAATTTTACCGTCGGCGATTTTATATGCTTTAAGCATGTTTGCTGTCGATTCTATGCTTGATAAAACTAGCTTTTATCATGAACCAAAAAATATTAAAAATAAAAAACCAAGTTATCCAATTTTGCCACACCAAGATATAATAATAATAATAATAATGAGTTGGCGAGTCACCACCTGCCACGCGGACGGATGCTATAGGAGTATCACTGGCAGGTGCCGTTTGTTATCCATAGTATCATTATTACCAGTCCATTTAACACCCATCCCCATAAACTAGTAAATTAGACTCCACATCATTGCAATAGTCCTACATTTGCTGCGGCTAGTCCATAGCTGTACTCAGTAGTGCAGTTGTGGAGGTTCCGCGGCATGTGTCCCATCCCATTTTAGATTAAAACTCTCTACGGGCCTCTGCACGTTGGATCCATATCTCCGTGTAAGCCTCCCAAAGGACCGGTTATTTTTCTGACACCAAAGTCAGAAGAATAGCCGTGAGTAAAGAGAAACATAATAATAATAATCTTTATTCAAACATAAACAAATACAAAAGGTTAAACAGGTACACAATTACACAGTTACATTTTGTTGGTTTTGTTAAGTCACAAAGTCGAAATCGCATCTGATATCTTAACTGGACTATAAAATAGTCTGTACTAAAGATACCAGTTTTTATCCTCGAGATATACAGGAAAACCATTTAATTTATTTGAACATTTCAAATTATTAGTACCGCACGATAATGAAGGTAACGTAATATCAAAAAAATAAAAATATTGCAAACACACCGTAGTTAGCTAATTCTATAACGTAGTTATTCAGTTTTCCCACACATTAAATGAATGTGAATACATGAATTTGGGTCAACTAAGTACACTTATTGAGTTTTGAACCTAAAGAAATATTTCAACACGAAAGTTAGGCATTCTTAGTGAAAGTTTATTTGTTAAATTGTATCACTGATTATTGATCTCACATGAAATAAAAACCTGGATTGAAAGTAGTAACATTGTATATTTAAAAAAATAAACGTACAATTACAATATAAAAATTTACATAATTAGGTATGGCAACAAAATATTATAATTATGTAATAAAATCAACTAAATGACTTAATATAAATCTTCAAAAATCAACTAAAACAAAAATAACTTGCCTTTGCATTAAAACATACTAGGGTGGTCTGAAAAGTTTCCGACCTGAACCTGAAGGAAGCAGCACTCGTAAAAAAAAGTGTTGTGGATGTAATTTTACTTCTTGTGGCAGTTAACCACCAACATTTCAGCTATTTTGTAGCAGTAGTTGCTATTTGAAAGCCATACGATTAAGTCGATGTGAGTCTGTTTTGTGAAAATGGGAAATGTTGTATCGAGCTGGCATTAAATTCTTGTTTTTAAAAGGCACTACGCTGACGCCATTCAAGTTTGATTAAAACTCTGTTTATGGGGACTCTCTGCTCCATCATGATCGCGTTAGACTTACCCCGGTTGCATCCAAGACTTACACGTCTTAGAGCCCGAGGTCCGCTTATTGATCTAATCAGGTATGACAGAATATCAACTTTTCCACAGAGCGACAACCGTTTGATCTCCGCAACCCAAAGGGATAGCGATATGCCATGGTTTAGACCAGTATCAGTTTATTTGAGGGTACGGCATCCCCGTAACGACTGTCAAAGATCTTCCAGACAGCCAGGACCGACAGTTTAACGTGCTCCTAGGCACAGGGCAAGCGATAATTAACAATTTAATACGCACTTAACTTTGAAAAGTCATTGGTGCGTGCCGTGGATTCGAACCCGATACCCCCTGCATGGACAACTATTAGTACCTCCACTAGGCTATCGCTGCCTCACTGCTCCATCATTTACTACAATGAAATTTTGGGCAGCTGAATTTAAACCTGGTCGTAAGAGCTAGGGAGGTAAGGTGCGGGACGTCCAAACACTGCAACCACTGAAGATAACCTCGCAAAATTTCACCAAATGGTGCTAGACGACCGCTGAATTGAGTAAGAGATATAGCAGAGGGTATGAAAATGACCAACAAATGAATTAGTTACATATTAAATGAAGATTTAAGCATGAGCAAGCTCCCAGCGCGATGGGTGCTGCGTTTGCTCACGTTAAGACCAAAACCGCGTTGACCCGTCGAATGAACATTTTTTTAAAGCTCTGTTTGCGTAGTTAAGGCCTAATAAATCCAAGTTTTGGTCCAAATAAAGACTGTAGATGAATCGTGGATACACCATTATACGCCCAAATAAATAATACATTCCAAACAGTAAATTGCTAAGGAGGAACCGACTCCAAAGGACAAAGGCCGTTTATTCTGCTGGGAAAGTGATGCTGACTGCTTTTTGAGATGTTCATGGAGAGAGATCGAAAAGGATAACTATATCTGCAGGATACTATTAATTACTTAATTACTAGACAAATCGAAGGAAGAAGTTGAGCAAAATGGTCCACATTTGTAGAAAAGACTTTATTACTGACATAAATCTTCGTATATTTTGTATTTATTTTGTCGCTGATTGGCTCCATGGCACAGTAAATAACCTATACGTCTGTTGATCAAGAGGTCTTGGGTTTGATTCCCGGGTTAGGCAAGAGTGTAGGTAACTGATTTTTCTGAAGTCTCAGTAGTAGAACGAAATCTGGCAATGTGCCCGGCAACGTCGATAAACCCCCTTTTTACGTAGGACCTAAAAATGCATGATATGGCCAAATGTGGGTGTAATAATTACAACTTCTGTCTACTTTTTCGGAGTATCGGTTTGCCACGTCACGCCTTGCTCGCTATCTCGCCACGTATTTTCTCACCTTTAGGCTTTCATAATAGGTAGGGGGCGTATAATGGTCAAACAAGTATATTAACTACTTCTTGTCATTTAGCTCATTTCATCAGCTTATCAATCCTAGAGGTGGGCCTCGCCAGGGTATGCCACAAGACCCATTCTGGCGGCCAACACTACGCTTGCTGAGGCGTGGCCTTAATTTAAGAACCTGCTTTTTAAACGACTGGCCATAAGTTCCCTCATTCAATTTGCTATAACTCTGATGTTAGTTTCTTTGGTCTTCTGCCGGATAATCTCGTTCTGGAAATTATCCATCAGCGAAATCCTATTATCCTTTATCCATTGTCCTTTTCATAGCTCTCTGAGAGACATGTAGTGTAGGCAGTGCATTGCATGGCAGCCCAGTTCCAATGGGGTTGGAGGCATTTTCGTAATCTACAAAAGCCAGCAACAGCGGCCGGGTTTACTCTTCGGATTTCCAAATAACCTATGAAAATTATGCTCTGTATGGATTTGGCCCACGATACTAAAGCCTTTAAGAAACCTAGTCTGCACCGGTGGCTGGAAGACATCAAATCTTAATGTCAGAACAAAGTAGGGAGGGGTGTCCACACCGCCCAGTCTTAAAGAGCTGCTCTCTGAGGCACGAGGCAAGCCATAATTAACAATTGAAACACATTACTTAGAAAATTTACTGCCTAGAATTCTAACCCGACTCCTGTGAATGGCAGTCTGTTGATATCTCCACTAGGCTATCGCTTCCAACCTTAGGAACATAACATGTCTAATAATAGTATATCTGTTTATAATATAATGATCCGATTGTAATAAAACGCCGGTAAAAACATAGCATATTGCACGTACATACTTTAAGTTGCAGTGAGTTTAGAATATAAATCGATCATTTTGCTGTATTCTGCTACCAAGTGATTTAGTTATATTTAAGTAATTTTATTTTAATTGGAGTAAAATTTTCGTGGAGCCTCTAGAGATGCTTCGTGGAGCTCTGGCGCTCCGCGGAGCACACTTTGAGAATGGTTGGTCCATAGGTTTACATTATTTCGCGCTAATTTGTACTACTGAATTGCCCGATAACTTTGCTTAAGTGCGTATACTATAAATAGAAATATTTAATAACTTCACCTATTGACATTTATTTGCTTGGAATCTCTTATAAATTTACATTTTCGCGAAGAAGAAGTAAATAAAAATACTTATTTAAAAACCGAATGAATGCTCATTAAAGCCCGAATTAAATAACTCAAGTTGTTTAGTTTTTCTTCAACTTGACTAGTTTCATTAAAAAATTTTCGTGCGCGGAAGAACTAAATAACTCAATTTAGCTAATTTATTTCATACTCAAGTGATCAGAAGTCACAGTTGTTTATTTATTTATAGAGTTAGTCATTTTTTCTACTAACATTTAATGTTCATTTATACTTATCTATTTCTATAATTGAAACACAAAAATGGCTTTATTTTTGGATTGGGTTAAGATATAAGAATGTTTGTTAGACCAAAAGATGCGGCACATTTTGGGGTTCACGAAAATGATAAAAGGTCAATTTGGCCAAAATCTGAGTTATTTAGTTCTTCCATTATACCCACGATATATAACCAGTTTATAGTGACATCTATCAGTCGGTAAATAGCCATAAAACACTTTGAAGGTACCTATTTAGACTAACTATACTTTTACTAACAAACTTATAATGATCATAGATGGCACCACATATATAATCAGTTTTGGATGATCCCTGTTTTGTTTGGGACTACGTACAAAGGAGAGGTCAAGCTGTACACAGAAAACCACTCAACCGATTGTGATGTAACATATACTATTTTATAGGTTTGAGTATCCTTTGTACATGAGTGTAAGTTTTATGGAAATCAATTTCGCCATTTCAGAGATCTTTAGCAACATAGGGAAAGACATCGGACAGACAGACAGACATAAATTCAAAAAATTATCAAGTATTGCTTTTTAGCATTTTCCTAAATTTCTTAGCTAATTTTCGTCAAAATATCTTTAATGTACAGACTTTTTCACCTCTACAGTTTTATTATAGTAAATATAGAAAATATGTGATGTTACTAAAAATTAAAGGTTTTTGAAATTTTTTCTATGTGCTAATAAACGTTGCTTTATGCCAAATTTCAAGATTCTAGATCGACTGGAAGTTCCCTTTAGGTTTGACTTGAGCATTTGATATGAATTTCAATTTTATACCTTTTTTCCGTGTTCCTCATGTACCCATGTGTCGGAGGGTAGGGTTTCACTGAAGCATTCCTCGCTACCCCCCGACGGGTATTGGCCCGCCAGATGATCAGGCGGGCCCCGAACGAAACTCCCTTGGCGGCGGTTGAAGGTGTTGGGCTCCGCCGCCAAAACACCCAGCGGCCGCAGAGGAGGAGATAGAGAGGACGGCAACGCAACACCGCATCTCCTCTTCCTCTGCGGCCCCACCGCGACGCAACGATGGTGCGCCCCCATTTGGTCGCGGGAGATAGGGCGCGCGGCAACGCAACACCGACACGCCTCTCCTCCCGCGACCGCACCCGAATGCGAGGGACAGAACTGTCCCCCGCACCCGCACCTTGGGACGCATCCTAGGTGGAGATCCCACGGGGGGAAATTTTATACCTCTACGGATTCATGAGGATAGGGGAAGTTAGTACCTTTAAAATTAATAAAAATATTTTAATTATATGATGTAACTCAAAATTTACGGTTTGCGGCATTTTTACTTTATCTATGCTGTAAGTCATTGCTTCCTACCAAATTTCAAGATATTGAGTTCACCGTAAGTACCCTGTAGGTTTTGATTCCCTTGCGAGTAGTTGCAAAAAAATATGCGGTTTAAATTACTGTTTCTTTTTATTGGTATTTAATTTTGGTAGTCTTCTCTGTGAGTATACGAACCAGTGTGTTATAAATTATATGTAGGCCAATTTATTTATTTTATATTTTCTTATTAGTTAATCAGATTAAGTTGCACCCCTTAGATGAGAGTAGTACGGCCATATTGTAAAAAGACAGCATATGATAGAACCCCCCCCGTGGGATCTCCACCTTGTCGTGGTGGGGGGGCTTAGTAACCGTGGATTTGATTTTCTCCCACGGTGAAGCTAAGCGGGATCCCGGGAGGGGACGCTCCACGTGGGCTTGCGTGAGGCCTGCGTAGGATGCGTCCATAGGTGCGGGTGCGGGGGACAGTTCTGTCTATCCCTCGCAGTCGGGTGCGGTCGCGGGAGGAGAGGCGTGTCGGTGTTGCGTTGCCGCGCGCCCTATCTCCCGCGACCAAATGGGGGCGCACCATCGTTGCGTCGCGGTGGGGCCGCAGATGAAGAGGAGATGCAGTGTTGCGTTGGCGTCCTCCCTATTCTCTACGGCCGCTGGGTGTTTTGGCGGCGGAGCCCAACACCTTCATCCGCCGCCAAAGGGGTTTCGTTCGGGGCCCGCCTG
Organism: Euclidia mi; assembly: GCA_944739405.2. Classification (NCBI taxonomy): domain Eukaryota; kingdom Metazoa; phylum Arthropoda; class Insecta; order Lepidoptera; family Erebidae; genus Euclidia; species Euclidia mi. The sequence goes on along the minus strand of OX123205.2, from coordinate 1,375,631 downwards.
GCTATCTGGCGGGCCAATACCCGTCGGGGGGTAGCGAGGAATGCTTAGGTGAAACCCTACCCTCGGACACATGGGTACATGAGGAGCACGGGTTGGTTTTTAGTCAGTAAGAGTCTGACAGTCCCCTTCGTCCTTCCCCCCCAGGGCGAAGGGACTCCATGAGGATTTTCCAACCCGACACCAAAAAAAAAAAGCATATCATAGAATGTGTTGAAATGTTATTAGACCTTAATTCCAGATTTAGTTGTAAATTTATTTTATGTCTTTTGCCATACTCAAATGACTTAACACATACACAAATTAAATATGTTATTATATAATATAACTTGTCGTCATAGTGACGCAATATTGTTTTTTGACGCTAATAAATTTATTAGTAAATTTACTTTTACAAGAGATACAATGTATCTGCCGTTTTATATTAAGCGACAGATTGCTTAACTATTAGCATACAATTTACAGCAAGGAAAAGACCTTTGTGTTTACAATTTATTTGATAGGGATAGTACTTGTGCTAACAACGTTTTTATTGACACGTCTTGTGATTTAAACTCCAAGATAGGACAACAGTTAGGCTGCAGTATTTGAATAAAGTACACCAAAACATGCAGGGCCTATCTGGCAAAGAATTAGAGTTAAGTTTATTTCTAGAAAAATATGATGTTAAGGTTTTGTGCTTAACTGAACATTCGTTAAAGAATCATGAGCTTATTGTTATCAATGAATATTATACAGTGCAGAGTTCGTATATAAGAATGCAGGCTATTAGATGCGGTTATCTCATAATAACTTCATTTTTTTTTAAATGTAAGGAACGTAAAGATATTGTTAATTTATCTATTGAGCGCACTATTGAGTTGTCCTGTGTGGAACTAGACCTATATATAGTAATTTGTGTATATCGACCTCCTTCTGGTGACTATAATTTATTTGAGACTGTTATGGAAGATGCTATCAATAAAATTAAATATAGTAATAAGAATATTATAGTATGTGGCGATTTTAATATTAATATTTTAGAGAATTCTTCGCAGTGTATTAGATTTCTGAATCTTTTCAAGTCATTTAATTTAAGGAACCTATTCTGTGAATCTACTAGAGTATCTGCAACATCTTCTTCTTGTTTGCATAACATATTTAGTTCTTGTGCTGCCACAAACCCAGTAGTAATTAGTTCTCTCCCTTCTGATCACCGTGGACAGATAGCTAGTTTTCCCAGTTCAACATATGATAAATCACGTATAGTAGAATGTAGGCCTCAGACTACCAATCGTCTAATACGTTTCAAAAACAATATTATTGCTAAACTCAATACCTCAATATTAAACTCACAAAATCCAAATACAATTTATAGCTCACTTTTTGGACTAGTAAATAATGAATTTCAAAATACTTTTAAGAGTAAAACCAAACTGTCACACTAAAGGGTACTATAAGATCTTTTAACCATTGGGCCACTATAGGTATATACAAAAGTAGAGCCAAGTTATTTGAATTATATGGTATGAAACAACATAGATTTGACACACCTTTTCGAGATTATGTAAAAAAGTACTCAATTTTTTTTAAAGAAGTTTGCATTATGGCAAAATCTAAATTTATTAGTACATACATACATACATACATATCGTCACGCCTTTTATCCCCGAAGGGGTAGGCAGAGGTGTATTTCTACACCCACTTTTCGCCAGATATACTTTAGTCCCACGTAATAGGGGGCGAGCCTATTGCCGTACCGGGCACATTTCCAGACTTCGTGCTGCTACTGAGAATTTCGTGACAGAAAAACCCAATAACACTGCCCGACCCAGGAATCGAACCCAGGACCTCCCGATCCCACGCGCACATCTATGGCATGAGACCAACGAGGCAGTCGTATAGGGTTTGATGTCGAGTTTTCCGTCTCTACGCAAATATGGTATTTGCATCGTGTTATCCCTTAGTCGCCTCATACGACACCCACGGGAAGATAGGGGGTGGTGACACTTGTATTCTATGCCGTCAACCACACGGCGGTTTATTAGTAGTAAAATTAAACATTTAACAAATATAATTAAAAAAACTTGGAGCATTATAAATAATGAAACAGGAAGAGCTCGACCATGGGAAAACCAATTTGAACTAAAAGAAAACAATTTATTAGTCACTAACAAAACTCAAGTAGCGCATATGTTTAATAGTTTCTTTGCGAGCATACCTTTAACAACTACTAGCTCTTTACAATCATCATCTTTAGACGCTGGAATTTTTTTGCTTAGCAGTGTACCTGAATGCAAGAGCGTGTTTAGATTCGAGCACGTTACCCCGTGAGATATATTGATCGCATATAATTCAATTAATATTAAAATACCAGCGACTTTTGGGGCATTTCAATTAAAATTTTAGGTACTATAGTTGAGACTGTTGCGCTTTACCTATGTATAATTTTTAATCAATGCTTTGACCTAGGCGTATTTCCGGATTTGATGAAATTAAGTAAAATTATAGCCTAATTCAAATCTGGCAGTAAAAATTAAATTAATAATTTTAGGCCCATATCTATCTTGCCGGCATTTAGTTAAATATTTGAAAAGATTCTTTTAAAGCAGCTATTAAGCCACTTCAATTTAAATAGTCTGCTTCACAAAGATCAATACGGGTTTACTAAAGGTAGATCCACTACTGATGCGGGTGTTGCTCTCATAAAACACGTTTATAATGCTTGGGAGTCATCAAAGAATGCTATTGGAGTGTTCTGTGACCTATCTAAAGCATTTGACTGCGTTCAGCACGACACACTACTGCGTAAGCTCCGCCACTACGGCGTAGAGAAAACCGCACTTAGTGTTGTCGATTCGTACCTGCGGCAAAGATTTCAGTGTGTCGATGTAAATGGGACTACATCCTCTAAATTACCTATACAGCTAGGCTTCCACAAGGCTAAATTTTAGATCCTTTTCTATTTCTAGTATATATTAATGACTTACCTTTTTATTTAAAAAAAATCTGTGATGTCGTACTTTTTGCAGATGATACGTCACTTATTTTTAAAGAAGATAGGAATAGAAATCAATTTGATGATGTAAATAATACACTATTACAAGTTACACGATGGTTTACAGCAAACAACCTAGTACTTAATTCTAGGAAAACTAAATGCCTAAAATTTGCTTTACCTAACGTTAGACAACTGGGACCTAATATTATGCTAGATAGGGAGGAACTTGACACAGTAGAATCCACAGTGTTCCTAGGTATTACATTAGATAATAAGTTACAATGGGGTGCACATATAGCATGTCTAGCAGGAAAGCTCAGCTCTGCTGCGTATGCCGTCAGAAAAGTTAGGCAACTTACTGACATCGACACGGCTCGTTTAGTATATTTTAGCTCTTTTCACAGTGTTATGTCATACGGTATTATGTTATGGGGCAAAGCAGTGGATATTCAGAATATCTTCGTTCTACAGAAACGAGCGGTACGAGCAATATACATGTTAGGTGCAAAAGATACTCTTAGGGAACGCTTTAAGTCTATAGGAATTCTTACAGTAGCCTCGCAATTTTTATTTGCTAATATTTTGTACATTAGGCAAAATATAAGTTTATTTACCACAAAAAGCGATATACATAATATAAATACTCGAAACAAGCATAAGTTATATGCCCCTTATCATCGTTTACATAAAGTTAATAATTCTTTTGTAGGGCTGGGTATTTGTATATACAATAAAATACCAATTAGTCTTTTAGAATTAACATTTAGTACATTTAAAGCTAAAATAAAATACTGCCTTATTAAGAAAGGTTATTATACTATTAATGATTATTTCCGTGACAAGGATAGATGGTCACTTACACTAGACAATTCATGATCTACAACTTATTTAAAATTTATATAGATACTTAGCATTTTTCAGTTTATCATTATATAACATTTCTAGTTCTTTTAAATTATTATTCGTTTATCATAATTAGGTCATTCTACTTACTACATTTACATTTGCATTGTTGTTCCACTAATTTTTTTTAAATTTACTGTACTGTAAGATGAAGATAACTCGTTATCATGGTCTGTAAACTAACGTTTTTGTAATTTTGTGTATTCATATACCGTCACTTCTGTAACATACATTTCCACCATAGTTCTAAACATGGTCACGAGTTGTATACATTATAAGTCGTAAGTGGATGCTCCTGTTACACAATATTCGCATTGGAAGGCTAACTAAAACACATAATTTAGTAACTACATTAATTGCTTAAGTATTATGTCTGTAACTAATTACTATTTACAAGTAATTTAGTACAATGTGTAACAGTTGCAGCTCCTTACAAAAATGAAAATATGTACCATAATATTGGCGATTTAAAAGAGTGGCCTCGAGTTTTATTGCCCGTTCTTTCTCGTGGCTCTACCTATTGCTTTGCGAACGAGGCAGTAAATGTTAATGTAGAAGCATTAAGTAATTTAATTTAAAAATTGACGTTCATAAGCGTCACCTTGTGCCCTAGATGAATAAATGATTTTGATTTTGATTGCGTTGACATAGAAGTTTGATTTTGTTACAGCTTAAAGGTATTATATACCTAAGTATTTGATATGAATTTCAATTTAATACCTCTATGCGTACATGAGAAAATGGCAATATATTTAAAATTATTAAAAAAAATTATATGATATGATGTAATAAAAAATTTACGGTTTTCGCAATATTTCCTTTATCTGTGCTATAAGATATAGCTTCGTACCAAATTTCAAGATTCTGAGTTCACGGGAAGTACCCGGTTTTGATTCCCTTGCCAGTTTTTAAATTTGCAGAAATTTGCAGCATATACGGCTGTATCTTTTGATTGCGTTGGCTTAGAAGTTAGATTTTTTTTATATAACTTTCAGTTTGATACCTCCACGCGTTTCTGAGAAAAAGGGTCTTGACAGACGGACGGACAACAAAGTGATCCTATAAGGGTTCCGTTTTTTCATTTCGAGATACGGAACCCTAAAAATTCAAACAACAGACTGCCTAGGCAGTCTATCAAGTATCGTTTTTGAATCCACGACACGCACGAGTGAAATTTCGGAGTTATTAATATATATGAATTGTTGGTTATCGCTTGCCCCGTGCCTCGGACAGCACGTTAAGTCGTTGGTTCTGGCTGACATGAAGATCTTTGAAAGTCGTTATACGGAGTAGGTACCTCTGAATAAACTGACACTAGTCAAAACCATGGCATATCGCTATCCCTTTGGGTTGCCAAGGTCAGACAGGCAGTCACTCTCTACACAAGCTGGTATTCTGTCAAATCTGGTTAGACTAGTAAGCGGACTCCGGGCTTCAAGGTCACAAGTCTTGGATGCAACTGGGATAACGCTAGGAAGATAATGATGTGTGGTATGGATACATCTAATGATTTAAATTTGTTTTATACCAGTAATAAGGAGACTTAAACATCGCATTTAAACTTATTCAATTAATAATTCTAATAATGTATTGGTGAATTAAGTGTAGATACACGATGATTGTATAGGTACAATGAAGAGTGCTTAAGACTTAGCGCTCTTTGTAAGCGTAGCAATGAATATTTAGAAAGGTTAGGTTGGTTGGTAAATAGGTAGTTATTTCTACTAGCAATCAAAGAACCCTAAAAATACAATTCGAAAGGACATTACAGAGTGTTCAGCAAATAAAGTTATCGCCTGAGGGGTCATTAAATGCTCTGCTTTTACGACAAACAAAAGGATGAATATACGGCTTTACGTGTAAATGAGAATTATATACATATTTCCATTGATCTATTACTTACAACTAGATAAGCAAACAGCGCTGAAATGTGTTGCCGTTTGTTATAGGTCTGGACCTAATACTGTTACAACATTGTTATTGTGTCAAATTTGCCGCACAGGAAAATAATACGAACTTGAAATGGGCAAATGCGTTGTGAAATCTTGCAATTCTCGTAAAGAAAAATAATTTTATAAGTGCGGCATATCATTCCACATGTAATCATCATTATTTTTTACAATAGTTGGTTGAAAATGACGAAGAAAATGGCAAATAATCGTTTTTATTTACAACTAGAGGACGCCAGCAGCTACGCCTGCATTTCTTTTTAAATTTACCCGTTTTGGCCGATCCCGTGGGAATTTCGGGATATCCCTTCTTAGTGCACCCCTACGGTCCCCAAGGAACATACATGCCAAATTTCAGCTTCCTGCGCCCAATAGTTTCGGCTGTAGCGTGTCTGTCAGTCAGTCAGTAACGCAAGGATTTTATATATTAAGATGATACCAATTTATAAAATTTTGGATCTCCCACTTTTGTGGGAGTTTTACTCCAGGATATTATGTGAAGCGAGAAATATAACAATTTCAACCGTTAGGATGGATATAGATTATCGGCTACTTGGAAACCAGTCATCAGCAAATGTGAACACTGCCGCAGTGACAAAACTCAACAGTGTCTAGACGTCATTAGTGTAGTGTGTCGAAAGACTGACATTGCGAACTTAAATAAAAACCAAGTGAGGGTAGATGCCGATACCCGCACTTCCACAAGACGGCGCTGAGCTGTCATCAGTCTCTCGAAGAAACAATTATTTATTTATACCTTAAATAAGAAGTTTTCGCAATTAAAACCCGTTTAATTATTTTGTATTACTGCTTATTTAATTACAACAATGTTTTATGTGGATTTTTCATTTTGCTTTTATTTTCTATGAAAATGTCTAAAACCGCTTTACAATAGCACGTATATGAATACGTGCTATTGTATAGCCCGGAGTGCGACAAGTCCTAAGGTTTATATTGAGTGGTAGAACTACGCTGATTACAGCTGGTCCAACTGGGGTAGTACCACCCTCTCACAGAAAATATATGTAAAGTAACAATATTTATGCCGTTAGGTTTCGTTCAATAGGGGAACCTATTGTCTGAACGATTGGAATTTTATTGGAAAAAAAAATTAGAAAAATTGAATGGGTATTCGAGTGAAGGCGGCCAAGAAATCTTTTCCTTCGCCTAAGTATTTAAGAACCGGCAACGCGTAAGTGATGCCTCGTTTGGCATCACTGGCATCTAAGGGCCACTATTGGTCGCTTAGAATTAGGCATCCTGTTATAATAAATTTATGATAAAACTTACCGATTTGCTGAAAATCGCGATGAACCTGTGTTTGAAATCTTTGACATCGAGTATTTTTTTTCCAGTGGTCGGATCATGTTGAACCAATTTTCAGCTGACTATTACCACTTTCCTTAATACTACACTACAACTATGTAGTACTTCTATGTAATAATAAATACACTGGGTGCATAGGGTTCCCATCAAGAACTTAGGGTGGGACCCTCAACCTCACCTGCAAGTGGTGCACCTGCCGATCAAAGGACGAGGCTCTGGCAAACAAAATATCCCGATGAGTGGCAATAGGCTCGCCACCTATTACGTGGGATCAAAACACTTGCGAAACGTGGGCTTTTAATATGCCTCTGCCTACCCCTTCGCGGAAACAGGTATGAAATGTGAGTCTATGTATGAGTAAATACACTTGAGATATTATGAAGCTCAATAATTAGGTATATAAACTAATTGTAAGCATAGTTCAATACTGGATTTATTGAAACTGCTTATAAACATATAAGTAGCAACCAGGGAACAAATGAACATTCCCACATGTTAATATACATACAATAAATTATACATACCCATAAACACAACCTTCTGTTAAGTAATACTAATAATAAAAAGATGGGAAAATATTTTTAAACTGGAGAACACCGCATTTCTCGATGAAAGGTCAATTGTCATCAGTTTTGAATTGACATTATGGAACTTGTTTTTAACGAGTGCAAAAGAGATGAATATAGGTTTTTTCTAAGATGCTTATTGGTTTCAAAGCTACGTCTTCTATCTCGGCTGGTCGCCACGCTATTTTGAACGTCAATTGTAGGAGTTTGCTACTCTAGTGTTAATGTTACCTCGATGCATATTTCGTAAAAATATAACACAAAACGTCAACGTGACATTTTGTATGATTTGTTTTATTATTAACACGCTTCATTAGGTCGTCGTGTATGTAATTAACTATGTAATGGAATCTAAGGTAACTAATTTAACCATCTTCCAAGGGTCGTAGCGTAATGAAAATTGGCAACTGTATGTAGTTCTGATGACAAAACAATAATATGGTACTGTCAAACTGATCTGATGATGGAGCCGGAAGATATGAACTGGAACTCGACATGTATGTAACTAACTATGTAATGGAATCTTAGGTAATTAATTTAACCATCTTCCTAGGGTCGTAGCGTAATGAAAATTGGCAGCTGTATGTAGTTCTGATAACAATACAATAATATGGTACTGTCAAACTGATCTGATGATGGAGCTGGAAGACATGAACCGGAACTTCATGATGGAAAATCGTTTTGGATTTCTTAGATAAGTCTTGTAATGAACTTTAGCCACGACTAGCTTTCAAGGTCTGATGATGAAGCCGGTAAATAGGCACTGGCATTTCATGATGGAATATCGTATCATAGTCGTGTTTGTACTTGTGAGAAAGGTCATGTAATGGACTTTGGACACGATCAAGTTTCAAGGTTATAACAAACCAATTATATATTTTGGAGACCACGCAGTGGTGTAGTTAGGGTTCGTTCTTTTGCGGCTGGACAAGCGTATGTGGCCCTGAGTGGAGTAAAATCACTTAGTGGTCTCCTGATTGAAGAGCCAGATTGTTATAAGCTGACAGATAAAAAACACCATGTAATACGTCTGCACAGGCGGAGATGGAGAGGATGCGGGCTCATTCGCCGACTTAAAATAAATGTAAAAATGTTAAAATTATTTCAATATCAGCTATGTTCCAACGCCCCACGCTTTTACAATCAAATATTATAATTAAAGCACATAGTTTACACTTCAGCCAAGAAATAGAGACAACTTGAACGATCCATAATTTACTTTTTGTTTTAACGTGCATTTATAAAAGCGTGTTTTTCTAATGTTTTTTAAACTATTAATTTATTATTAATGATCATTGGACTTTTTTGCTGTTGCCTTTTTGGTTAGACATGTTTATTACTGCTGTGAGTGGCAGCGTCAGTGTTTTATTGTTTTTTTTTGTCTTGTTGACCTTGGCCGTGGACAAGTGCGGGTTGGTCTGTAGGGTAACTAACTAAATGAACATCAAAACTAAAATTAAGAATTATGCTTGACTATTATTATGTACAGTAAATATATACAAGTGATATTGAAGGTGTAACAGTTGCAGCACCTTACAAATTGTAAATTATGTGTATTATGCAAAACCTGGCGATGAAAAAGAGTGACCGTGAGTTTTATTGCCTGTTCTTTTTCATGGTTCTACGCCCTTGCTTTGCGAACGTGGCAGTAAATGTAGAGTCTTTAAGTAATTATTTTATGAATTTATTATTTTGAAGTTCATAAGCGTCACATTGTGACCCAAATGAATAAAGGATTTTGACTTTGACTTTGGGTTGGCAGACTACGTGTCTATTGAGAACATTATGGAGAACTCTCAGACATGTTTGTTTATATGTCGATATTTTCTTTCACCATTTAGCAAGCGATAATTACCAACGTGAGGATGAATCTATGTACGCTCATTACCTCGAATAGCCAAAGGTGCGGGCTGTTTCAAACTCAAACTCAAATATGTTAATTTCCATAAAAATGTTAAAATTTTTTGGACACGTCAGAAAGTCATACAAATAAAAAAATAAAAAAGTAACTTTAAATGCATATTAACATAGTTGAGCATTGAAAAAATGCCTGTTCAGAAAGTAGATCCACGTTTCAGTTTGGTAGGATCTCCACTAGTCTATGGCCATCATAAAGGCCTCTTGTTTTTTTTAATATTTCATCAAAATGTCAAGCGCAATATAAACCATTATAAAATTATTCAATAAAAATTTATCAAACATCAACCAATTTCACTTTATTATATACCAATTTTTGTTGCCTACAATGGAGGGACAGATAGTATAAATATAAATAGAATGGGGCGAAAATTATTCTCAAAATCTTTGAGTGAAGGCAAACAAAAAACTAATTTCCGTATTTATTGGTGACGGGTGAGGAAGGGGGCGAGATGGGCAGAGGGGGTGAAATATTTGATTGTTCAGTCGTTTTATAGTCAATCGACAATCGCGCCTGAACATCGGAAATTGAGTAATAGCGGCAGACTGCTTTTTTTAGACAGGGACCGCGATTGCCACGGACTTGGGACAATAATATTGCTATTGGTGATGCAAAGATTATCCACTCGCCTCTACGACACTTTTGACAGCTTTGAATGGATAATATTTTTTTCAAGGTTATGGTGGCAATTGTATTAGGAGCTGTCAAAAGTGTCAAAGGTAATAAATTTTGCCAGTAACCTTGTTTATTTCAGCATTCTGAAAATGTTGTTTCATACTTATTCAGCGTCAATTTTTTGTTGTAGTCAGGTTTTTTTTTATTTAAACTATTTAAATCACTGTGCTTCTATACTTGATATCAAACACGGTGTATTTATCTTAATATTTTTTTACACATGAATTTTTGTCCTCTAGAGGGCGCCATTTTAAAATTAAGCATGTAGGGCGATAGGGTTACCAGTGTAGAAATTATAGACTTCTTGGGTAGCTTTGACCGTTTGTTCTATATTTCTTCATACATACATTTACCAACTTATACTTATGCATATACGTATTAACCCTATGTGAGGGGCGAAGAGGACTGCGGGGCTATCGCTCTTCACTTCCTCCCTACGCTTCGCGAGTGTCTAAAGAGGACTGCGGGGCTATCGCTCTTTAAACCTCGATACTTAGCTAACCTGATGACTGCGGGGCTATCGATCAGGTTCGCTATGCCTACTGGACACCAGAGTGGACTGCGGGGCTATCGCACTCTGAGTCGCCTAGCGAGCTAATGAATAAATCTTCGATGCGCATGAGCTTATATGGGCGGGTCTTGTCCCACCACTTCGATGACGTCGTATGTGATGCACGTTGAGTGAAACAGATAGTCGGTGTGCGAGCGGGAAAGTATTCGAGTCCGCGCGTAATGATAATATTGTCTTGCTACAAGCAATATTTTGGAAATGTGCATGTGACGCCCTTTCAAATGATATCAAACACGATGTGTTTATATAATTTTATTTTTAACACAACACTTTTTAGCCCTAGAGGTCGCCACATTGAGTTTTGTGACACGTCACGTAGCCTATGTTCAGCGGACAATCAAGACGGTTCTAACACCTCATGTGTCGAGTTCCGATAAGTAGGTTAGGAGCTATGAGGGAACAGATGAACATACACACATAGCCTGTTAAAATCATAACCCTCCTTTGGCTTTAGCGTAGTCGGGTAAAAAAAGGAAAAACAAGAATGCATAAGATTTTCTACACTTACCCACTATTATAAGAAAAATAACACATAGTTCTGCATTTTGAACCAGTCTGCATCTCGCAGACCATTTTAAGGTAAAAATATCTCTTTTTGCGCGGACAGTGATATTTCGGTGGTGCCATTTGATCTCTGTACCATCGACTCGAAAAGATGAAGAAGCACTTATTTTGTCCCAAGTCCGTATCTTACGCAGTAAAGCAAGTTTGACTTCACACAATGCGTGAACCGTCAGGAAATGAGAGCTAAGAGGTGATTGAATTTGCAAGACATTGTCTAAGAGGGTACAGACATATATAATATATTTGGGAGTAGTTGGAAGTATTTTATGTTGATGATGGGATGATTTACGGAAATGCTTGAGTTGCATGTTTATTCGTATACAATTCTTGCGTTACTGAATGAAAGAAGATGCACAGACGAAACTATTGGAATGAATTTTATTAGGCATGTGTTCCTTGGAGACGGTAGGGGTGCATTAGAAAAGGATTTTAAGAAATGCCCACAGGATCATGGAAAAAAGGGTTCAAATTAAATGTGCGAACGAAGCCGCAGGCATTCTGTACTTTTAAATTATGTATTCTAGAATATTGGCACTTACTTTTACAAAGAACATAAGGCCTGTTTACTTTTTGCTGCATACAGATAATTCTCATAGACCTTGTAGGTTGATAATATTCAAATGATGTATAAAGAAGAGTTATTAATAAGTAAACGCGAGAAAATTCTCCCATGTACGCGATGCTCATGTGAAGTCTGCAACCCGTACTTGGCCAGCGTGGTGCACTATATGGAATGGACTTGCCCTTCTTATCGTGAGAAGCGGTTCGTGCTCTGTAGTAAGACAGTTTATATAACTAGATGATGAGGAAGATAAAAAACAAAAATAGATGAGACATTTTAAAATAAAGAGAATACAACTAAAGTTAAAGCGGCGATAGCCCAGTGTTGTACGTAACGGACTGCCGAGATTATGGTCTGAGGTTCGACCCCCAGTTACCCCGGGCACACACCTCTGACTTTTTGAAGTTATGTTTGTATTAAAAATTAAAATATTCGCTCGCTTAACAATGTGTGTAATACACCTCTGCCTAACCCTTCGGGGATAAAGACGTGAAGTTAGGTTATGTTCCAACTAAAGTTTATGCAAAAACGCATGCAAAACCATATAAGGCCTTAGCTATTACATTCGAATGTAAAGCCCTAAATTACAAACCATTGTAACACAATGGTTCAGCAAATAGTTCACTAAACTGTCAACGAACGCTTAATTAGAAGTACAAATATGTAAATTGCTTTGATTATTGGTTCGTTAATACATATCGTAATAATTTGTGCTCCGTACAACCAGTACGCCGACCGCCATTATATTGTGATCAAAGGGTTTGTTTTGTCAACCTTTGGGGATTTTTATCTCGTACGTTTCAAAGGTTATGAAGCATAAAACAAAATAATCTAAAGGATAATGGGTACACATATTGTTTTGTTTTTAGGATGCTGTAGTTTTTTTAATAATTTTGGCAGAGTTCAAAATTTAACGAATTTCAGTCAGGATGTTAATGACAACATTTTGAGCGTCAGTTTGATAACGTTGTGAATTATCATCATCAGCCTTTAACAGTCCACTGCTGGACTAGGCCTCTTCTTTGAAAGGAGGATTTGGCCTACTATACCACGCCGGCCAAACTGGTTGGTATAAGGTTTGTATCAAGTTTTCATTATCTTACAGTGCTGTTCTCTGCATAATATAGTCCCTCTGTCGACTCTTACGACTCCCATGGGATGGTAGGGGGTGGTGACATTCCGTATTGTTAATCCGTCACCACACGGACGCGTTGTGAATATGTTACCTATAATAATAATAAGAGTAGTAAATACCAACAGAATGCCATGTAAAGGGTATCGAGTTCAAATCTACGGCACGCACCACTGAATTTGGGAAGTTGCGTTAATGGTTAGAGAGATCGTAAGTTAAGCTGACAGTCCCGGCTGTCATGAAGATCTTTGGCAGTCGTTATAGGGAGTAAGTAACTCTAAATAATGACGCTTGTCTTTATCATGGAATATCACTTTCCCTTTGGTTGCAGAGGTTAGACATGAAGTCACTTAATATCTACTTGGGTTTACGCGAATGCTACACATTGAAATTACCGAAGGTCCGAAGTACCCGAAACCGGCGAGCATGTATGAAAAGAGTAATGAGTGTAAAGGAAGCGCGTGAGGTTTGTAAGGATAGAAACAAGTGGGGTTCTGTTCACTACCACACCCATCCAAGTGGTCACCACTTGGATGGGTGTGCAAGCATTGCTTAACGTTGCCGATCTGTTACGAACGGCAAGCCAAGTACCGCTATGAACACAACATCTATATTTATATCAAATGAAAGTGGAACTCAAAAATTCTGCCACCATATCCAACCAGACAGTGTCTTAAGAACAGTTCTGTCTAAGTTCAAGCCAGTGTAACGTGGTGTGAACTGCACAAGTCGATAATCGAAGTACTAACTATGTGGTGCGGTGACGTGCCGCGGTTAGCGGAGCGATGACGCGGGACTGTTATGTGCGACAGCTTCTCTGAGTAAGACTGTGTTCTCACTACGCCCGATCGCCGTTTGTAGCCCTATTGACGTACGATCGGCCGCAATAGTTGATAGAGATATATACCTATTTGACATAAGCTCAATATAACATTTAGGTATGACAAATATTATGTATCTCTAGTAGCCAAATCCATGGATAGATCAAAGTAGAGGATGCCCGCGACTACGCGCAAACATTTTTTTTTAATTTACCCGATTTGCCCGGTCACGAGTGCACCCTTACGGTATCCAAGGAACATACATGCCAAATTTCAGCTTCAGATGCCTAATAGTTTTCAATGTGGCTTGTCTGTCAGTCGGTAACTTAGGGATTTTATTTAAACAGATATTGGAACAGCTAAAGGCCTAAAACCACACTACAGCGCGCACTTAAATCGCGCACGGTAAACCTTAATGTGGCCTTAGGCTGAGATGAATGTACAAATCTAGTGCAATAAATCAATCAAGCGGGGATTCATTTTTAGGGTTCCGTACCTAAAAGGTAAAAAACGGAACCCTATTACTAAGCCTCCGCTGTCTGTCTGTCTGTCTGTCTGTTCGTATGTCTGTCACCAGGCTGTATCTCATAAACCGTGATAGCTAGAGAGGTAAAATTTCCACAAATTATGTATTTCGGTTGCCGCTATAACAACAAATACTAAAAATAAAAAAAATAAAATATTAAGGGAAGGGCCCATACAATAAACGTGTTTTTTTTCGTATTTTTTGCTCAAAATTACTAACGGTAACAGGTAGACGCTTAAAATTTTCACAGAATATGTAGTTGTATATTACCTTCCAAGATAAATAATAAAATTTAAAAAAAGTAAAAAATAAAGGGGGGGTCCCATACAACAAACGTAATTTTTAAGCAATTTGGTACTCGACCTTATAAACAGGTGGAAACTTAAAAAATATTTACGTATACATACAACAAACGTGATTTTTATTTTTAGATGATGATACGGAACCCTTTATGCGCGAGTCCGACTCGCACTTGCCCAATTTTATTATTAGATTACGATTTACCAAAAAAACCGGCCAAGTGCATGTCTAGCCACGCACAATGTAGGGATCTGAAGTATCCCTTAACTGATGTCTTAAGGATAATTTTTCATTACCTTAATCATCATCATCGTCGTCCCAGCGTTATCCCGGTTGCATCCCAGACTTACACGCCTTGGAGCCCGAGGTCTGCTTACTAAAGTCAAAGTCCTTTATTCATTTAGATCACAAAGTGACACTTACGAACGTCAAATTTAAAACATTATTACTGTTTGCTTCTACATTAACATTTACTGCCACGTTCGCAAAGCAAGGGCGTAGAACCATGAGAAAGAACGGGCAATAAAACTCACGGTCACTCTTTTTCATCGCCAGGTTTTTAATAATACATACGAGTAACAATTAAACTTTTGTAAGGAGCTGCAACTGTTACACATTCTATGTTACTTGTATATTTACCGTACATAATACTCGAGCATAATCAAGTAAAATTTTGATGTTTATTTAGTTAGCCTCATAGCCGACATGGTGAAACAGGAGCATCCACTTAAATTATGCACCTAACAATGCAGGCAATCCGCGCAAATCTTCAAAACCATGATGGAAATGATGCAGTTAAATATCAAAAAAATTATACCAGCCCATAAGACCGCCATTGACCAGTCATCGCAAGTAGCCCGTTCACGAGTATGACGCATGTGCCAGACATCATCCCTCTCGCCATATCAGAGGGACAGGGAGGACCCGACACTATGACGACAACGGTATACGAACCAACAGTAATAAAATTAACAATCTGTTGGTATACTGACCATGAACACGACTAGTCTAAACAGATATGCACACGACAAATTGTTTATCGTGTATAGTCGTATAGTAGTCGTTTGCACAGAGCTTTATATCTTCACTATCGACGCTTAAATCGAGTTGCAGTGTGTACGATTACTTAGCAACTCCTTGAGGACACCTAGATTTTCTATCACCAGCGGCTGTAGACAAACTTGCAAGTTACAGATACTGATATATTGTAATGTATGGTGTCTTTGCATTGTCTTGTTGCTTTAATCGCTCTTGTTGTGAACATGACTGTTTTGAAATGATGATATAACTTTTCTTCCTATTTCACAGTTTATGAAATTCTTATTTACCGATTTTAAACAAGATTGTTTTGAGATAATATTACAGTTTCATTAGGTATTTTTCTTTCGTTGAGTAATTAGCCGTAAGTTGTGTGAAGAATGCGTTGCATTACCAAGTCGTAAAATTAGTTGTAAGTTGGTTACCTTTTAGCCGAAGGAGTACTTTATAAATATTGAAATTCGATAGTAACTTCAGACGAATTCTATTTTCTTTGCGTGGCAATTCAATTCACCCATTATTAAATGTGTGAAGCACCAGTTGTATGTAACTTTCGCGATAAACAAGGAATCCTGCAAATATTAGCATTATTTTGTAGAACTTGTTTTTAATTACATAGTTAAGCTTAACTTATCTGGTCACTTTTCATTAATTTAGTATTTTACCGCACAAACCTAACAGTCAGACATATTCTCTTGCATTTCCCATACTCTCCAATAAATTAAAACATCGGACTATACATCTAAATGAACAGATTTAGTAACACGATCGGCTCTCATTTGGCAAACGGAACGTAACGTTTTGTAACTCGCCATTAGGATAATGAATTAACGGCGCTGAGCCAAATTAGCAAGTAACTGTCGAACAGTTAACGGATGGAATGATCAATAAATTGTATAGAATAGTTTATTAATCTCTTCTCTTAATCACAATTATATTTGTGGATAACACAAAGTGATGTCTCGTTCGGGACTAAACCCACGACACTCGGCATAGTACCAAGTTAAGAGGGGACTGCTAAAACAATTGCGCCATATGCGCAAAAGCCCCCGACATGATCCAACGATTCTTGTTCCGAGGCAGGAACCGGGACCGACAGAGTTACTTGCTCTCAAAAGCACGCTAGCGCTGTTGTACTAAGTTTATACATTTAAGACACTAAGTGACTCTTAAAGCTTTGTGATAACTAGTAATATTTTTTATTTTTAAGTATTTATTATAATACTTAAGGATTGTCATGTTTCCTATTACTTCAATTTGCACCTACCTTCTTCTATCTCTGCATCACCCCAAGGTGCTTTTATTTTGAATCTCTTGCCGCCATTGCGCCCACAATGGAGAAAACCTACGAAGACTGCTCCGAGAGCCCTCCTGACGCTTCCACATCAGAATTGGGATGGGCCCACAACGACCCACGTGTTCAAAATGAAGACGCTAGTAACGAAAAATTGCTGGGCTTGTTGGAACTACAAAATCGCAATTTTCTGACGCTGATGCAAGCCATGAAAATACCTACTACATCGTCGCATGGCCTTTGTTTACCGGACTTCGATCCTGAGCAACAAGATATGGATGGACGTGTTTGGGTGACGAGAGCAGACATGTGATTGAAGATCAAGACCCGCATTGCGCGCCGCTTGTGGTCGCACTAATGCGTATCGTTTCCTGGGATGATATTGTGCAATGCAGTGTGCACAAAGGCGCGAGCGAAGGCGACTGCTAACGCTGCTATGTTGGAGAATCAGCTGAGATTTCAACGGTTAACGTGGTGATCGTATTTTGTCTGATTTTATTTATTGGTAGTGCCAATTTTATTTAGTGACGGAAGTTGTGAAACATTACGCGTTTAACCTTGGAAATGTCGTAATCGTCGTGGTGATATCGCCATCACATCGTACCGAGTGTTGTAGGTTCGATTCCTACACGAGATACTGAAATGTGGAACCATTTGACCTTTGCCGTATTTTAAGCTAGCTTAAGGTTGTCTTACTACCGTTGTGACCTAGCTATAGCGTAGATATCGAACGGAGGTTTGAGTTTGATACGCCGGTTAAAAAGAAAGCGATTATTGTTATTTCTACATGCGAGGGTGGCTCGCACTCACGAACCTTGTGATCATATTATGCTTGCTTGCAAACAGATTATCTTGTCTCGGTCTTACTTTATGGACTGTATCAGTAACGAGAGTGAGCGTACAGGCCGACTTGCATTATTCCAAACAAATGTGGTTGGTTGGTTAGTGTAACCTGACCATAATCGAAAGATATTACTAGCGCCATTATTTTATCGACTCGTAGTGTTGATAATACCTAACTGTTTTCCTTTGAACGTGATCAGAGCCTAAGTAAAAAGTGGCACTGTTACTCGTTGTAATTCTGAGTTGTACAGACGATCTCGGTGTTGCAATTACACCTGCTTCTTTGTGTGCATAAATTTTTAACATGACAAATTAAAATGTTTTTAACTCATGATTATTAAATGGCACCACTAGTAAAATTAAATTCAATTTTAAGATTTTACGCGTGAAAATTACCTACTGTGTGTTTTTAAAATTCGTGTGATACGCTGGGATTTTTTATTAAGTGCCCCGAGTTCTCTGGCTAATTCCAAGTTATCCTTAGGACGTTTAAGAGTGATAGTGTTTCTAGTAGAAGCTGTTAAACTCGATTATCAGACGTTGAAGAAAATGATTGATTTATCATCATAGTGCGTTACGATAATCAGTTTCAGAGATTTTAATTTTCATTATAGGTAGAACTAGGTTAGTGATCGTTAGTGATGATTGTATGCTTAACCTTATTCTCATTAAATAGGTACTTTGTTAGTCGTTGCTGTGATAATTTTTAAGCTTTGCACAGTGGGATTGACTTGGGACGAACCTCTACGCGGTACTCTTGTTGAGGAATGGACCTCTTTTGTATCCTCACTTCCTGCCGTCAACGAGATCTCCCTGCCTCGTCCCATCCTTCCTCCCGGGAAGTACAAGGCCACCCTTCACGGGTTTTGTGATGCCTCGGAACGTGGTCACGCAGCCGTGGTGTACTTGCGCACAGTCAGTGCCTCAGGTCAGGTGAGAGTTTCCCTGATCATGGCGAAGAGCAAGGTTGCACCCCTTCGGACATCTCTGACCATCCCAAAATTGGAGCTCTCGGGAGCAGCCCTACTTGTACGCTTGTTGAACCACGTGTCCAGTACTTTGGGTAAAAGCATTTGTATTAGTGGGACCTACGCCTGGATAGACAGCCAAATTGTTCTTTGTTATTTGAAGGCGTCTGTCCATACTTTGGAGGTATTTATTGCTAATCGCGTTTCCCAAATCCAGAAATCCGAAGTCAAGCTTGTTTGGAGACACGTGCCAGGTGAGCTCAACCCCGCTGATTGTGCCGCGCGCGGATGCTTGACGCCTAGTTTGATAGGTCATTCGCTGTGGTGGGGTCCGGAATGGTTGAGTCAACCAGAAACCGATTGGCCTCGAACGCCAGTTTTGAATACTTCTAATTTGCCGGGTCTACGAACACTCGCTCTTGAGAAGGTGGAATGCGCCTTCGACCCTGATTTCTTTTTGAATCGTTACAGCTCCCTCGACAAGTTGTTAGGTGTTACTGCTTGGATAAAGCGTTTTGTTTTTAATTTTAGGCACCCACAACAGAAACGTCTGACACCGTTTCTCTCACCACAGGAACGACAGGAGTCTCTCACCTTTTGGGTTCGTTCTGTGCAATTGGCGCATTTTGAGAAGGAGATTGCTATCCTTAAGTCAGGGAAATCGAAATTGTCGGGAGCTGTCTCTAAATTGAACCCCTTTTTGGACGATACGGGTCTCTCGCGCGTTGGAGGGCGTCTCAAGAACGCCAACCTAAGGACGGTCATTTGATACGCTTGTTGGTAACTGACCGTCACCTTAAAAATTCGTATGCTGGTTGTAATGCGCTCTTGGCTATTTTGCAACGCGAGTTTTGGATCTTGTCTGCCCGAAGAATTATTCGGAGTGTAGTCTTTCGCTGCATCCCTTGCTATAAGCTCAAGGCTTCTACCATGCAGCCCTTGATGGGGGACTTACCGGCAGATCGCGTAACTGAAAGCAGGACGTTTGACGGTGTTGGCACGGACTTCGCTGGTCCCTTCTTGGTGAAAACGTCAACACTTCGAAACAGCAAGACTGTTCAGGCCTACTTGTGTGTTTTTGTTTGTCTTTCCACAAAGGCCGTACACTTGGAACTGGTCTCCTCGCTTACGACCGAGGCATTTGTAGCCACATTTGACCGATTTGTATCCCGCAGAGGGCTGCCTTCCTTGATCCGTTCCGACTGCGGCACTAACTTCAAGGGCACGTATAATTATTTGAATGATGTTGTTAATTTTCTTGAAACCAACAAGGCTGATATAGGTGATACTGGGCTTGCCCGACGTGGGATAAATTGGTTGTTTTCCCCACCAAATTGTCCACACTGGGGTGGTATTTTTGAGGCCGCTGTAAAATCGGCCAAAACACACTTGCGCAGGACAATCGGTGAGTCTGTCCTTACATTTGAGGAACTCGCAACTGTGTTTTGTAAGTTTGAGGCCGTTTTGAACTCTCGGCCATTGTGCCCGATCTCCTCAGATCCGAATGATTTGGAGGCCCTTACGCCGGGCCATTTTTTGATTGGTCGCCCACTTGTCGCCTTGCCTGAGTACCCCTACATTGAAACGAGACCTGGTCGTCTCTCGTGTTTTGAATTGGTACGCCAGATTACTCAGAGCTTTTGGAAACGCTGGAATTTGGAATATTTGCACATACTCCAGCAACGCGTTAAGTGGACCGACAAGACCGATCCACCCAAGATTGGTGACCTCGTTTTGATCAAGGAGGCTAACCTTCCGCCACTCAGATGGCGCAGGGGGTGCATCCTTCGTTAGGTAACTGGGGCTGATGGAGTTCCCCGATTTGCTGAGGTCTTGGTGGACGGTTCGATTTTGAGGAGAGCGGTTGCAACATTGTCACGTCTACCAACCGATTAGCGGACCGGTAGGCCGGTCCGGGGCGGGTGGATGTTTGAAATAGAATTAGTTTTTATTATAAGTCAAATCGATTATATCGATTAAGTAACATTTTGTTTAGTCTATTGAAAATTTCTGACAATGGTCACACTGAACTGTCAACTTCCTTCCGCTTGAAAAATTAAGACGCCGTTTGCTCTCTCGCGTGGAATATTGTAATAAAATTGGAAGTATTGGAACCCGTTTGAGTGCCACTTCTTTAATCAGCTGGCATCGGTTTACTTGTGATAAAGGATAAGTTGTATCTTAATGAACATTTGTGAAATATTGAACTTTGTAAAACACGTGTGTGAATTCCTGATTGGTGCCCGAGGAGAAGGACTTCGCCGAATTGTACACTGGTATCTATTCGATTCTCTTGTTATTTTGGCCAAAATTATGAGTTAATCTTATAGGTCCACTCAAGAACATCACCAGTGAAGATATCATGTGAGTTGAAACATTTTATTAATGTTGGTTGTGATTCGCTGTACAACGCAGTGCATGTGTCTGGATCCTTGTCTATCGTGGTCAGGTAGATGTATTACAGCTTCCACTGCGCACCTTGAAAATTCCTGCCTGCCTACGGTAATTCTAGACAAGGCGTGAGTCTATAAATAAAAAAATTAAAAAAATCTGTTGGTATACTGACCATGAACACGACTAGTCTAAACAGATATGCACGCGACAACATATTTATACGAATAGTAGATCTTTATATCTACTATTCGTATAAATAAGTTGTCGTGTGCACAGAGTTTTATCACTTCACTATCGACGCTTAAATCGAGTTGCAGTGTGTACGATTACTTAGCAACTCCTTGAGGACACTTAGATTTTCTATCTAAGTGTCCTCAAGGAGGCTGTAGACAAACTTGCAAGTTACAGATACTGATATATTGTAATGTATGGTGTCTTTGCATTGTGTTGTTGCTTTAATCGCTCTTGTTGTGAACATAACTGTTTTGAAATGATGATATAACTTTTCTTCCTATTTCACAATGTATGAAATTCTTATTTACTTGATACTGGACTGATTTTAACAAGATTGTTTTGATATAATATAACATTTTCATTAGGTATTTTTCTTTCGTTGTGTAACTAGCCGTGAGTTGTGTGAAGTCCTGCGTCGCCTTACCAAGTCGTAAATTTTTTTGTAAGTTGGTTACCTTTTAGCAGAAGGAGTACTTCATAAGTATTGAAATTAGATAGTAACTTCAGACGAATTCTATTTTCTATGTGTGGCAATTCAATTGAACCACAATTAAATGTGTGAAGCACCAGTTGTATGTAACTTTCGCGATAAACAAGAAATCCTGCAAATATTAGCATTATTTTGTAGAAGTTGTTTTAAATTACAGAGTTAGGCTTAACTTATCTGGTCACTTTTCATTGATTTAGTATTTTACCGCGCAAACCTAACAGCCAGACATATTTACTCTTGCATTTCCCATACTCTCCAATCAATCAAAACATCGGACGATATATCTAATGAACAGATTAAGTAACGCGATCGGTTCTCATTTGGAAAATGGAACGTAATGTTTTGTAACTCGCCATTGAGATAATGAATGAACGGCGCTGAGCCATTTTAGCAAGCAACTGTCGAACAGTTAACGGATGGTATGATCAATAAATTGTATAGAATAGTTTACTAATCTCTTCTCTTAATCACAATTCTATTTGTGTATAACACAAAGTGATATCTCGTGCGGGACTAAACCCACGACACTCGGCATAGTACTAAGCTGAGAGGGGACTGCTAAAACAATTACGCCATATGCGCAAAAGCCCCCGACATGATCCAACGATTCTTGTTCCGAGGCAGGAGCCGGGACTGACGGCGCATATAGACATAAAAAAAATAGCGCTGTCTCCCCGAAGGGGTAGGCAGAGGTGTAATATTACACCCACATTTTGCCATAAATTTTTAGATCCCACGTAATAGGGAGCGGGCCTATTGCCGTACCGGGCACATTACCAGACTCCGTGCTGCTACTGAGAATGTCCTAACGGAAAACCCCATAACACTTTGCCCGACCCGGGAATCGAACCCGAGACCTCCCAATCCCACGCGCACATTTATGCCGCGAGACCAACGAGGCAGGCAACAGAGTTACTTGCTCTCAAAAGCACGCTAGCGCTCCAATACTGCTGTTGTACTAAGTTTATATATTTAAGACACTAAGTGACTCTTACAGCTTCGTGATAACTAGTCTATCGGATCTGGAAATATAAAGATACGAGAGAGATTGAGAGAGAGAGATTTTGATTTATTTTACAAACCACAGAAAAATCGGGTTCATATTCGACTGAACGAATAACTGCGCCTTGTGGGTTAAATGCCCATACGAGATAACTATGTGCGATTTTAGAATTTATTGTGGGTGGAAATCAAACACGAGAACTCGGTCTTACCAGTCAGGATCACCAACTCACGAGTTACTAGACCAACAAGTCAGCCAACTTATGTTGTAGGCCTGTACGAACTAAGAACTTTGTACTTCAAAGAAACAAATATCTAGGTCAGAATACCACACATATACTAACTATCGTACTGTTACGCGGGACCGGAAAAGCGTCTTTGAAAAAAAAAGATATTTGAACTAGCTGAAATTATTTATTGGAACACGGTACACACGTAATATTAAAACTTGTATAAACTGGATTTAGAAATAGAACTGGTACAAAGATTTAGGACTTGAGACTGGCACACTAAGGATATGGTAGAACTGTTCGCGTTAGATGATGGATGCAGAAAGGGACTGAATGAATAAGGAAGGCAAAAGTGCTGACACGGAGATTTAGGCATTGGTAAGGATTTGTGATGAGTAGTATGGATAGGCAACTGTGTTAGCATTTTAGGGTTCAAGAGGCGTTTGTAACAGCCCCCCGATTTAGAGTAAACTTCACGGTAAAAATGAAGTTTACGGGAAAGGAAGGAAATAGCAAGGATTACGAGTTGCGAATACGAAGAGTAGGTGATGTTATAGTGGGAAGTTCAACTTCATCATTTTCAGGTTCAGGGATAGGAGTTCCACGAGATTTTAAAATTTTCCTGAGTATGCCAGTTTTACAAATTAAGAAAATAGTACAAATTAAGTCTAGAATTAGGATTACATAGATTGTGGAAGTATAGTACTTCTCATAGAGTACAATATGCGGTTTTTCAATAAATTCGTTTAATTCTTTAAGTAATTTAGGAGTTTCAAAAGCAATGGAATCTAGATTTACATTTTTCAAGTTAACAGTAGGTAAGTTGGATACAATACTAGTATATTTATTGAAATTACAGCAGGAGTCGTTAAGGATATTTAATTTAGCGATTATAGGTTTTAATATAATATTAATATTATTCTTAGAGACTAGCCGTGTGTCTTTACAATAGGCGACACACCCTTGGGGTAAGTACAATAATCCGCTACCACTTTAATCTAGGTCTACAATAGAGGTATTACATTCTATACTTAGCTTACTTTTATCGGACATGACAAACAACCATTTGTTGTTTTGTAAATGTAGCCAAATGTTTACATTTCCAGAGAAAAACTTAGTGTTACATAATTCGGGAATTTCGGTAAGTACTTTAGTGATAATTTCTGTTTCACAGGATGGAGTTGCGACAGTAGAGTAGGATATCGGAGTGTTACACAAGTAATGTTCGTGGTTTATCATTTTACAGTCATTCAGATTATTAAGTTTACAATAAGTGGACTTATCTTTACTTATGCCTATATACTTGGTAGAAGGAACAATAGTAGTATAATATACAGGGTTACGAGGTTCATAGGGTACTGGACAGGGTAAATTATGGTACAAGTGGAAATTAGCAGGATTGACTAATGGAATATCTAAGACGAAATCTATTTTGTTTTCGTTTTCATAACAAGATATAGAAGACACATTTATAATTGTTTGTATATTACTTAGGCTTAGAAGGACTGGAAGGCGTTTAGAATTTGGTATGAATCTATAATTATTAATCAACTCAGTATAGAGTTCTTTAGGCGTTAGAATAGAAGGGTAAAGTATGTTTGATTTACTAAACATTATTGAGCTTATAATATCTTCAACTTTGAAGGATAGTGTTAAGAGACTATTCTCTATCATGGAAATTAATTCTAGGATACGTGATCTTATTCTTAATTCTCTGGCGATATAAGTTAGATTTTTAATGTCTTGGTTAAGACCGTCGATGGCGACATTTAATTCATGCTCGTTATGATTTACAGTATAAATGGTTTCGTTAAAGGCTTTGTGGGTTGAGGTAGTAATGAGGATATTCTGTTCTACTAATGACGCTAGTTTCTTTTGAACGAACTCAACTTCTTGGATGGCATTATTATACCGGATAGCGTCATCTTCGTCCATGGTTCCGAATAACTTTTTCGAAATAGATCCTATGATAGATAGGGGTGCACCTCTCCGAGATTGGTGAGGGACATGGTAAAGGATAGATTCAGTGTTACGATATAGGTCTTCAAAGCGAGTAATTACGGGTTGAAAGAGATTGAAACATTCTACGTTATCTAATGCGTTATCATTTACACAAAGTGATTTAGAAATGTTGAGAATATAGTATAAATAATCTATATGTGGGAAAAGGTAAGATACGTCTACTGGTATAACTACGCTAAGGTAACTATCAACTAAATTTAACGATCCTAAGGGGTCGAAATATATTCCTGAACTGTTTGTCAGGGGTTCGACGAATTCTTAACCCGTTGAAGGGTTGCTGTAAGAGAATAGAATACTGATATAGTACTGTATACTAATCTTCAGTACTAGATCTAGAAGCGAGTTTCTTCTCATCATAGTGATAGGTGACGTGTCTACGGTTTATAAGAAGGGTTAGTGTATTTCTGCCGTTTATCTTCACGACTTTGTAAGAGCCTTTCCACACTGGCGATAGGGCTTTGCGCAGTCTTACATGATTTTTCAGGTAAACGTAATTGCCTACTTTATATTGAATGGGACGTGAGTGATTGTCATAATATTCCTTGGATCTTTCTTTCGACCTTTGAATATTTTCGAGAGCTTTGTCTCTTGAGAGTTTGAGTCTATGATGTAGGAATTTTACATATTCGGGGTATGTTAGTTCTGGACGTAGTTCGTAGATAAAGTCAGGGATGAAGGCTTTGTGGCCGAATAGGAGTTCGTAAGGGGTAAAATTGGTTGACGCATGAACAGAGGTATTATAGGCTAACATTGCCGTGAAGACGAATTTGTGCCAATCGGTATGGTTCTCATTGACGTAGGATTTGAGTTACTCCTTAAGGGTAGAATGACTACGCTCTAAGGCGCCTTGAGTTTGAAGATGATACGGGGATGACCATATTTTTTTTTTATTTTTTTTTAAAACTTCTTGCACATAATTTAAAATTATTGCACAAAGGCGGACTTAATGCCATTGGCATTCTCTACCAGTCAACCTTTGGGTGGTGCAGAGACAATCATGGTAGGTGCATAAGAAAGACGTAAAGTTAATTAATAAAATATGAAATATGTAACGTTATATAGGAAACTAATAATATAACGAACAATATAATAAAATCATATAATAAATACATATAATTATAATATATATATACGAATATAAAATACACAAATAAATACATAGCTATAAATACATACGTTACGTAATATTATGTACAAATATATATAAAATAACTTATAATATACAAATATGCCTACTGTTGCGATTCTGTCAACTGTTCCATGTATCGCCTACGTACTCTAGCCTTAAAAAGTTCACGAGACGAAGACATCCTGATCTCTGGAGGGAGTGAATTCCACAGATGAATAGCCTGGATGTTAAAAGACGAATGGACAAGAGTGGAGCTATGGGAAGGAACCAACAGAAGTAGATTATTTGTGGAACGAAGGTTTTTGTCATGTCCACTGCAGAGATATTGAAAGTGAGGAGTCAGATAAGAAGGAGCGTTTGGTGAGTTTAAAAGAGAGTAAAGCGTCGTTAACGTGCGCAAATTGCGCCGTTGGCGGATAGGCAGCCATCGCAATTGGGCACGGTAAGAGGAAATATGGTCGTATTTACGGAGATTGAAAATGAACCGAATGCAACTGTTGAGAAGTCGGTCAAGTTTATTGAGCAGATCTGCATTCAGATCGAGATAACATACATCACCATAGTCGATAAGAGGGAAAATTAAAGTTTGCACAAGCATTATTTTCGTCTTGATTGGAAGGAAATTCTTAAGGCGATAGAGAGACCGCAGGGAACCCGTGACTTTCTGACTGACACTCGCAATTTGAGAACGCCAGTCAAGAGTAGTATCCAGGTGTAAACCGAGATTTTTCACACTAGGGCTGAAGGGAATGTTAGATCCGCTGAAAGTAATAGGTGGCAGAGAATTTAATTTCACTTTGCACATCATATTTGTTTGATTTTGAGAAATTCGCAGGTTCTCTTGAACATCTCTGTGGTAAAGTTGGTACCTTGGTCGGTTAGGATAGTTTTAGGGATGCCGAATAGAGAAATAAAATGTACTAGGCACTCGCATGTGTCTTCTGAGGTAGCATTAGCGATAGGATAGGCAAATGAGAATTTAGTAAGGTCATCTTGCATAGTGAGTATGAATTTTAATTGTTTTAACCCTGCTTCTGGCAGAGGGCCTACGAGATCCATGTTAAGGCGTTCAAAGGGTTTGGTAGAAGTGGTAGTTATTTGCATAGGAGCTCTATTAGTTTGTCTGAGGGATTTATTGCTTTGACACAGTGTGCAGTTTTTTATATAGGTCTCGATATCTGAACGCATGTTTTTCCAATAGTATTTTTCTTTAATTCGATTTAGCATTCGGGCTGTGCCAAGATGACCGGCAATAGGGATATCATGATTTTCACAAAGGATTTTAGGTATTTCTGAGAGGGTTGGAAATATGAGAGTATTGTGATAGACGTTGATGCTTATGTTAGTGTTATTAAAAATATAGCAGAACATATTGTATATTCTTGACCAAATATGTTTATCGAAAGGGTCGCGGAAATCAGTGATAGCTATTTCTAAGCTTTCGTTGGTTAGAGATAAGGATATAGCAAGGAATTGATTTTTAAGATAGATTAGGCTTTTGTAAATAGATTCATAAGAGCAGGTGTCGAAATGGTATACTTTGGTAAATAGGAAGTATATAGTGGATCCTTTGTGCTCAAAGGATATAAACGTATATAGGGTTCTTTCCCTATTTAGGAATTCGCTAGGATTTGGGACGTTGCTTAGGATTTCTCCGATATACGGGTTAGAAGTATCAAGGTCGATTGAGGTAGGAATAATGATGTGTTTGCTAGGAGTTTTAAGAATACTTTCGTTAAATTCGAGGATTTTAGTATTAATATTAAATTGTTTTTCTGACATGATTTTCAGGAATTTGCTGTAGTTTTCATCAGAAGGAGGAACGGGATTAGCAGGAGAAGCAGTGGAACCAGAAAGCGAGTGAGGATTTAGAACGGGTTCAGTGGATTCAGCGGGATCAGCGGATTCGGCGGAAGGAAGCAGAGGATTGGAATTGTCAGGTGAGTGATTATTGCTTTCAGGATTTAGGATATCTGATAAAGCTTCGTCGTTTTTTAACAGGTCTATCGAAGGGACTTCGTTAGAGCCTAGAGGAACAGAGCGTATCTGGATATCGAGGTCGTCAAGAGTTATAGGGCTAAACGCAGGTAATGGATATTGAATATCTTGACGGGAGGTAGAAGGAATAGGATTATCGTATGGATTTTCTATTGAGTCTTGAGTTGGTTGTACAGGCTTCACTGGGAATCTGGATAGAGCATCAGCATTGCTGTTGATTACGCCTTTCTTGTATTCTATTTTGTAATCAAACTCTTCTAGTTTTAGACGCCATCTGACTAAACGGGAACCTGGGTCTTTACAATTGAAAAGCCATTTTAATGGCCTATGATCAGTGACAATAGTGAATTTATGACCATATAGATAGGGACGGAAGTTTTTTGTTCCGAATACGACGGCTAAGCATTCTTTTTTGGTTGTGGAATAGTTAGTTTCGGCTTTATTATCCCCTTGAGATAGGATAGCGGAGATAGCATAGTTAGACGCGTCGCAGGTTAGGACAAAAGGTTCAGTGAAATCAGGGTAAATAAGGATAGGAGCAGAAACGAGTTTTTCTTTTAATTCCGTCAGTCAAATGCTTGTTGTTGCTCGTTTGACCAGGAGAAAGTGATGTCCTTTTTTAGTAAAGCAGTTAGGGGTTTGGCGATTTTGGAGAATTCAGGGATAAAACGACGATAGTAAGAGACTAGACCTAGGAAGGATTTGGTATCTTTTGGACATTTAGGAATAGGGAACTGTGTTACAGCCTTGATTTTGTTTGGATTTGGGCTTATGACTTTTTCACTAATAATGTGACCAAGATAGCCGGCTGGAGTTTGAGGTTATGTTTACGTAATCTTTCGAAGATTTTAGAGAGCTTTTCGCAGTGATTAGGGAGGTCGTGTGAATAGATAACAATATCGTCGAGGTAAATGTAGCAGTGAATGCCTTGAAGGCCAGCTAGGGCTGTGTTCATGAGACGTTGGAAAGCCGCGGGAGCATTTTTAAGTCCGAAAGGCATGCGTTTGAACTCGAAATGTCCTTGCGGAACGGTAAATGCAGTTTTAGAAGCGTCCTTTTTTGATATGGAATTTTGGTAAAAACCAGAACAGAGGTCGAGAGTGGAAAAATATTTGCTTTGACCTAATTGGTCGTTTAAAAGGATTTCTTGAATTTGTGGAATTGGGTAACTTTCCCCGATGGTAATATTTATTTATTTATTTCGGGAAAAACAAACAGTTACACACATATATTAATACAAAATAAAAATGAACTAATATTTAACATATGTGAAACCCACAGCGTTTTCCACATATTTTACATACTTATTTTCTTTTTTTAAGCCGAGAACTGAGGCCGAGGGAGATATGACACTAAGCGAGCGTTCACACTACGCCGGACCGGTTAATAACGAGCCAGTGGCAGAACAATTTGTATGAAGCTATTCACACTAAGCTGGATCCGGTCAATAGACCGGATCCGGGCATTAAGACGGACTCGTAGAGCTGAGCTAAGAGTATGCGTTAGAATATACCGATCGTTATGGTAACGATCATATGCTATATTAGGTATAGATAGTTATACGTCAATTGTTTGACTATCTAATTTCATAACGAGTATAACCACCATGAAATGCCGCGCGCGGTCAGACTTTACCTATGTAGTTATATTTTAACGTAGCGTTTTTTGACAGCAGAATGGTTGGCCGGTGACCATTTAGATAGACATTTTGTAATATTCCAAGGCTTATTTATTTCTTCTTATTGTATTCTTTTTTTGATATATTTATTGTTGAGTTTCCTTTACTCTTTGATAAATAATTTTACGATTTGATATATTTTTACCATTTTTATACACGTTTTGGATTTATGTAATTTTTTAAACTTTTTATGTTACATAGTACAGATAAAAATATAATTATTTTATCTGTACGTAACGGTATTACTTTTTCTATTTTTTTTTTCACTTTTGTGCTCAATTTTAGTACATATAGCTTTTTGTTATTATTAGCACCTTTTTTGTTTAATTTAACTTTCAAATCAAATCAAATCAATCTTTATTTTGCGGAACATGAGTATTTAAAAGTTTTTACAACAATATTAAAGGAACATCATATTCTGCTGTCATAGCAGCATGCAAAATTAACATAATATTAGGTTATAAAATTAATTCAATCATTATTAAATAACACAATTATGTAGGTATCCGAATTAAATATAAAAAAAAATAAAATAATCAAAGAAATAGTCAATAATATGCATATAAATTTAAAATGTCAATTAATATAAACAAAGTCAGTCATTTAAAATATAATATTATCATTTAAATAATCAGTTGTAGTATAGTAGGCCTTTTCAATTAACAGTGCCTTAATTTTATTCTTGAATAATAATTTGTCCGATATTTCAAGCAGAGTTTGAGGCAGATGATTATACAATCGGATAGCCATACACAATACGCTTTTATTAAGCAGGGCTGTTCTGTTTCCTGGCATACATAATTCTAGGCCTCGTCTCCTACTGTTCAGACTTGTAAACATATTTAAATTTTTCTTAACAAATATTACTATTTCTAATATGTAAACGGATGGCAAAGTAAGAATTTTATGATTAATAAAACATGGTTTACAGCTGTCTGTAGGTTTAATACCGAATATTGACCGTATACACCTCTTTTGCGCCCTAAATGCAGCATCCCTGTCCGCAGAATTACCCCAGAACATAATACCATACTTTATCAGAGATGAAACATACCCATGATAGGCCGTTAAAACAGCCGCAACACTCGCAGTTTTTCTTAATCTGTATAGTGCATATGAATATGTATTTAACTTGGCACATAATGCTTCTATATGATGCTTCCAATTTAAGTTGTAGTCTATATTTAAACCTAAAAATTTTGTAACTGCTACTTCTCCTATATTTTGGTCTAAATACCGGATATCCATATTCGTCAATTTACTAGTTCTATTTCTGAATGTCATAAGATGAGTTTTATTTAAATTTATATTCATATTATTTAATGTCAACCAATTTATTTTATTATTTAATGTCAAATTTATCTCTTGTTCTATAAATAGTTTATCTTTGCCAGTAATTATCACAGTGCTGTCATCAGCAAATAGTATTGATTTATGATTTGTCACTTTTGGAAAATCGTTAATATATATGTTAAAAAGGAGTGGGCCTAACACGCTGCCTTGTGGCACTCCTAATTTAACTTGCCTTATTGCTGATGAGTATTTTGTAACTTTTTTAGAAACAGGACAAATCCTAGTTACTTGTGTAATCTGCGATCTGTTGTCTAAGTAGGATTTAACCAATTCGTAGACATTACCTCGTACACCATATGCGTACAGTTTCTGTAGCAGTAACCCATGTTCAACACAATCGAAAGCTTTCGATAAGTCCATAAACATCGCACACGCTTGATTGCCCCTATCCATATTAGTCAGTACTGAATGTAGAAATCTGTAAATAGCCATATCAATGGATTTGTACTTCCTAAAGCCAACTTGTTCTTCACAAAATAAATTATTTGTTTCGAAGTAGTTGTAAATAGTGTCGTGAATATTTTTTTCAAATATTTTTGATAGCACAGGGACAAGGGCTATTGGTCGGTAACAGTTCATGTCATTTACATCATTTTTCTTAAAAAGTGGCTTAATTATTGTTAATTTAAGTTTTGTCGGAAAGACACCCTGTGTAATGCATAGGTTTATTATGTGGCATAGTATGTGCGATAATTTAATTGACACATGCTTTAAGACTTTTGTTATTATGTCATCATATCCTGCACTGTTAGTGTTTTTAAGGTTTAATACAACTTTTAATATGTCTGCTGGAATACACGGTGGCATAAATATTGATTTTAATTCATATGGGATATTGCTTTTTAAGTTGCCACAAGTAATTGAATTATCAGTCTGGTCTATGAAAAAATTATTAAAGTGGTTTGCTATCGCCAAAGGTTTGGCAATAATGTGACCAGCAATTTTTAAATACTGAATTTCATTACAAGGTATGTTAATTTTTTTCTTATTAATAATCGCCCAAGTAGCCTTCGACTTATTGGCTGCGGTTTTTATAAAATTATCATTCTGAGACAATTGCGTAAGCTTAATTATCCTATTAAGTCTTGCTGACAAGGCGAGAAATCGATTTTTACTACCCACTGTTCGGTTTTTACGAAATTCCCACAATAACTGTCTTTTACGCCTACAGCATAATCGGAGACCTTTTGTGATCCATCTTGGTTGAGCCCTTAACGATTTTGTTACTTGTGTAATTGGAAAACACAAATCATAAACAAGTTTAAATAGATCATAAAAGTTATTAAAAACAGTGTTCGCATCATCACTAGCAAAAACATCACTAACACTAAGAGCATTTATGTACTCTGTAAATTTTATCAAGTTTTCTTTACTGTGATCACGTATTTCCACTTTCCAAGATTTCAAGGAAAAGCTAGGTTTCACAGGACATGTTAGCAACTGTGCTGTATGATCAGAAAGCGCGAATTCAACTACTTTCGCTTTGCATCCTCTTATATTAAATATAAAATTGTCGATGCACGTGCCACTCGACAAACGGGTGGGTTCATTTATGCCCAGTTTCAGATTGAAACTCTGTAGAATGTGTCGGAATTCTCTTGAATCATGACTGTCTTTAAGAAGATTTATATTGAAGTCGCCACAGATAACTACCCTCCTTTTACCGGAGCATAATCGCTTTAAAAGTGAATTTAATGTTTGAAAAAATTTATTCATATATAGCCGCCAAAATCGAGTGCAGAAGACTCGATTTTGGCGGCCTATATATGCAAATTATACATATTTTATGTTGCACCAACTCAATCTCTGAACATTCTATGATGTTTTCCAACGAATATTGAGAAATATTTTCTAAATGAACACATTGATGCGCATTTCGAACGAGAATGCATGATCCACCACGCCGATTTTTCCTACAGAAACAGGAAACTAATCTATAATTATTGATATATAGAGTATCCCTATCAGTAGCAATCATATTGTGTTCTGTGATGCATAGGACGTCAATACATTGATTACCTTTAAGAGTACCAAGAGAAACTGTTAGAAGATCTGATTTTGTGATTAGTCCATTTATATTTTGATGTAGAACATTTATATGCTTATACACGAAAAAAGTTATTCGATTTCTGTGGAGTCGAGGCATCATTATTGTCATTAACATATTCTAAGAGTGTGTCTGTCTGGGTACATTTATCCATCAAAGAAGGCAATTTATGCTCTGGGTTGTCACAACTAGTTCGGTTGTATAGTTCGTATTTAAATTTGTAAGCAATATGAATAATTTCCTTTAAAAGTGAACGACATTTATGAAGCGTAAAAAAACGTAATAGAGGCAAAGCATTTGAGTAATCCATATCAACGTAAGTACAATTCATGTAGTTAGAGCAGACAAATCTAATTTCATAATTTAATTTTCGTTCGTTTAAAAATTTATTACATGGTATTTCGGAAATAATTACATTTGTATTACAGGTATTACTTAAAAAATGTTGTAGGTGAAACAGTAAACTATATGGGTCTTTATCGTTAATACCACCGAGAACAATAACATAGTCATTACTGTTTAATGTTTTTATCTCACTCTCACTTGCAGTCCCTAGAACTTGTTGCAGGCACGCACCCGATTTCCAGTAACATATTACCTCATAATTTGGACCTAGTAGGTTTTGAAGACACTTACGTATACCACGACCTTGTTGATCTGCTAATATAATAATCTTTGGTTTCAGTAAAGTCTCATTTTTTATGGGCAATAACGATGTCGTATCCTTGTTATCAGTAGACAGGTTAGGAGCTATTTTACTATCTTCGACACCAGGCTTTTCCAATTGATTTGCCTGCAAAACAGGCGTCAAGGTATTTTGTCCTTGTAACATATTTTGGGCAGGATTGTTTTCAACATTTTTAGAATTAATAGGCATTGTATTTTGGCGTGAAGTCTTAGGCGTTTTATTGCGTCGTTCTGGTGTCATGCATATTTTTTTATAAGTCTCAATCAATTGTAGGGCATTCTGTAGGTCTTTTTTTAAGCGCAGATTTTCAATATTCAGGTTGTCAATTTCTTGATGAGCGCTCATAAGTTGACTGGTAAGAGAATGAATTTCGTCATTATGTTCACTATCATTGTGTAGGCTCTCATTTGGTATACTCATAACTGTGTTATCAAATAATCCTGATTCATTGCAAGTAACAGATATATTATCCAGAGAGCCCCCCCTGGGCAGTCCACTGCGATAAGTTATGTTATTTGGTGAGTCCATACTGATTTCTAACGGTTTACTTTGTCCTTATTGGTACTTACAAATTTGTTACTATATATTTTCTATAAATATTCTTGCTATATTTGTCGTCCACAGTTAACTTGTTAATCTACTGAGTACTTATATTATTTAAATTTTATAGATGAATACTTCACAAAAAGTCGACCACTGCCACGAAGATCCGAACCGGCGATACTCCATTCAAACAGCGTAGTATCTTATGTCATTCGACCATGTGTGCTTGTTAATAGTCATGTGAAATAGGTCTTCATATGGCGATGATTATTATGTTGTGAGTATTGTGATTTGTGACTTGTTATTCAATAAAGTCCAAAGGTCAACTTTTGTTTTGAACTCGAAGACGTTGTGCAGTGAAGTAAAATTTGATGTAACGGTTTGTGTTAATGCAATATTTGAAATTTCACTCACTTACTATTGGAGTTGTGTTCTGATTTCTTGTAAGGCTTCTGTATAGGTTTGTTTTTGTCCCCTTTAACGATTTTTTCGTATAAATATTCACTGTTTTAGTAGATATTTGGCACTAGATGTTCTTGTTATTTACACTTGTATTTCTTGATATATTTTATCACAAACATTATATGACGTGAGTTGTAGCACTAGTAAGCATATTCTATATTCAGATCAGGTAATTTGTCGTTTTTAGTAATTATTAATAATTTTATGCACGGAGCTGATGTTTATCGTGGCACTAGCGCCATCTGTCTTTATAATTTAATTTCATTTTGATATCTTTGTATACTTTTTGTACATGTATTTTTTTAATGTTTCTCATTTTGGCGTATTTTTGTTGTCTTTTTAC
The DNA here is from genome assembly GCA_944739405.2 of Euclidia mi. NCBI lineage: Eukaryota > Metazoa > Arthropoda > Insecta > Lepidoptera > Erebidae > Euclidia > Euclidia mi. The sequence continues at coordinate 1,340,085 of OX123205.2, read as the reverse complement.
GGTTTATTTGTTCAATTTTAACGTTTTGTAATGTTTGTGAACTTTAAAAAAACAGCTTTTTGTGATACTATTAGATTTTTTCTTTTTGTTTTTTTTTTGGCGTATTCTTCACATAGTTTAATTTTATTTTAAATTTGCATTATATTTAAGTTTCTTTAATCTTGCCATATTTTTTATTTGTTTAGATTTTTCTTTTTCACAATATTTTTTGTTGATTAACTTTTTGCTATTTTTGCCGTAGTTTTTGCCATCTCAATACATCATACGTCATTATGGGTCTCGATAACAATCTTAGCATTCTTAATGGTTTTTTAAAACGAGCCTTACCAAACCACTTGCTGTTATCATTCTAGTTATGCATTAGACATATCTACGAGTAAATACTTCTTCAAATTAGGTGATCGAACGATATAGATAGTTAGGACAACGTGCACAGACCCATGCCTAGTGCCGGTGACATAGTGTTACCAACAGTTGAACTAAGCTCTCCACCAGAAACCACAAATCAAATTTCCCTAGACACATGACACCCACTTAAATTATCATCATAATACTTATTTTACTTCGGAAAACAATTGGTATACAAAAATAATAATTCGTTCTATTAGGTAATATGTAAAGAAAAATGCAAATTAAATGTTAAATCAACACATCAAGTAATATAATAATAATAGATTGAACAATGTACAAATTATTTTAAAACGAACGTTGTATTCAATTTTAGGCACATGTTGAAACCTCCAGTTTTAGTGCTAATTCTACTAAGTTGGTAACACTGATCGGAGCTGGCCTTAGAATAAGGAAAATACTATAGAGACCGCATTACAGTAGCAGTCTTGTCCAATATACATACCTAGTTACTTCATTTTGACTTATGATTTTTCTAGCGTAGAGTAAGATAAATGTCTAAAAATGATTATATTATTTGATTTAGTCGTGGCTTTAACATAGCCCGGCGCATGCAAAAATAATTTTCAAACCAATATAAAAATCGCCTGGCAATGTAATAAAGCCCCGACTAAATCATCTGACTTATTTTTGTTTGTATTCTATATTATTATACATTAAACTATTATATTTAAAAATTGCATGTTGCCTCCAATACATTTTTGTTCGTTTTTTCATAATTTTCTATAGCCTCGCTGCTTGCCAGCCAGGTCTGCAATCATGCCTCAAATACCTACCCAAAATTGATGCCAGCTCTCCTAGTAGGTATAAAGTAAATATCGATGAAACATAAATATAGATCAATAAATTTTAACGTAGGAACAGACAGTTGTGATTTCATTTACAAAACCTGTTCAAATTAAAACCTGCATATTATTATTATATGTAACCAAGTCAGGAACAAATAAACAAATCGTGTTTTTAGCTGATTTCATTGTCAAACGGACATTGAAGTTCAGTAACGTCAATGTTTGGTTGCCACCAGGCACCGTGTACTTAATTTAAATGGCAATAAAATTCAAATTCAAACCCATGTCTCTGAGATTTGGAAGTTATGTGCATTTATTAGGTAAGTATCGCTTGCAATGATCTAGGAAAAAATCGCGACTAAGTTGTTTGTCGAAAATGGTTTTATATATAAACTGGGGCCCAATTCTGCTAAATAAATATAGTCTCGATATCATGTCAGTGTCATACTTACGTCACAAGAAGCGTATTCTTCTAAATTATCTGATACTTGAATGAAATTGTAACGAGATCGTATGTGTCAACGACGAACTGTTTATTTTAAATTATACGATGTTGACATTAGGTTATCAGAATACTACTTTTAAATCCATTCAAAATATAATATCAATGTCATATAAAAATAGCAGAATTGGCCCCCTGTTATTATGAACGCGAAAGTTTTTAAGGATGTATTTGTTTCTCTTTCATACAAAAACATTTTAAATAAAAGTATCGATAAAATTTCAACGTCCCTACAAATATCAGTACAATCTTTATACGCATAAGTCAAAATGTATATGAATGAAGTTTCTAAGTTTCACATGAAGTTCTATTTAATTTTGACTAAAAGAATCTGACATTGGTGACCATGGCCACCCATGGTCACCAATGTCAGATTATTTTATGATGATCTTGTGATGCAATACTTCCATCTATAAAGTAAATTTAATCTAGGGAGCCGGCCGTCCTCCGGCTAATTAGCCGGTCGCGGCGTAGTGTGAACACTCGCTCCGGGCGCTGGCTTCCGGCTTATAAGCCGGTCCGGCGCAGTGTGAACGCACTTGATACTTGATTGCACGGGCTGTTTCCGCAACTCCACGTCTTGGCGCGTATTTTGCGTGCGGGTGGGAATGGTGTCTTCATTCGAGCCACCCCAGCTCTTCGAGGAAGGCCAGCAGACTCTTGATGTGGCCCACTGCCTCCCTCAGGGTGCTGTATCTCGTCAGGTACTGCTGCCTGTACTGTGCGACCTCAGGGCAGTCGAGGAGCAGGTGGGCTGCCGTCTCGTCTGCTGCCATACAGGCCCGGCACAGCGGGCTGTCGGTGATACCTATAGTAAATAGGTGTTTATCAAAGAATCCGTGTCCTGTGTTGGCGGCCGTGACTGTCCGCAGTTGTTGTTTGGACAGCCGGAGGATTTGTTTGGCTATCTTACCGTCTACTGCGGGAAGAGCCTCCTTGGCCTGCCTACATGTTTCAATACCAATCCAGGACTGGTTGTGTTGGGTCCTGGTCCTATTTCTTACCAGGTTGCGATAAAAACCAGAAGGGAGGGGAATAATGGGCTCGGGTCCCACCACCTCTAAAGTGGCCCCTCTTCTGGCAAGTACGTCGGCTGCGTCATTCCCTCTTGAGCCACTGTGGCCCTTGATCCATTGCAGTGTTCATTTGTTTTGTTTACCTACCTCTGTTAGTTTCTGGTGGCATTTAAGCGTGAGTGCCGAGGTGATAGTATGGCTTTTGAGTGCTGAGAGGACCGCCTTACTATCTAAGAGGATCCTAATGGATCGTTCCCTTACCTCACGTGCCATGATTGCTGTGGCAGCTAGGATTATGCCAAAACATTCGGCCTGGTAGACCGTGTTGTAGGCTCCCAGTGGTGCTGCGATGTTGATGTTTAGGTCCTCGGAGAATACTCCTGAACCCATACCTGTATCCGTCTTAGACCCATCTGTGAAGATCGTGAGCTCGTTGTGATTAACCGCTCCTTTGTGTAGATCCTCGTACAGTTGGATTTTGTACTTCTTGTCGAACACAAATTGTTTCGGTATTTGGTCGCCAATGGCTTGTGTGAGAGGAACTTCTTTAAAGAGTGTATTTAAATTGCTAGTGTGCGGTGTGTTGGTGTCTTTCCAGAGCTTTAGAGCTCTTAGCCGGACCGCCGTCATCGTTGCTTCCTGTTGTATAAACAGGTGCAATGGAGGCAGGTCCAGCAACACTTCGAGTGCCGCTGTAGGTGTAGTTTTCATGCAGCCCGTTGCCGCTAGGCATGCAAGTCTTTGAAGCTTTTGAAGCTTGTTGGCGGCCGTTGTTAGGTTGGTCCGAGGCCACCACACTACTGCGCCGTAGCTTATCATCGGACGTATTACTGTCTTATAAAGCCATAAGACAATTTTGGGGGATATGCCCCAGCGTTTGCCTATCATCTTCTTACACTGCCAGAAGACAATGCTGGCTTTGTTGAGCTTATTTTCCATGTGGCTGTTCCATGTCAATTTGCTGTCGAGAGTGACACCTAGGTACTTGACCTCGGTAGACAGCTTAAGCTCTGTATTAAATAACCTGGGCAGTCGGTAAGTGCCCAGCGCGCGTTTGTGTGTGAACATAACTAGTTCGGTCTTGGTCGGGTTTACAGATAATTCGTACTCATTACACCACCACTCTACTATGCGTAGGGCTTGTTGGGTTAGGTCGTACACTGTACTGGTTACCTTACCTGAGGTGAGTATGGTTAGATCATCTGCATAACCTATTGTGTAGAAGTCTCTCGCGTTGAGTTTGTCTATGAGTTCATTGATGACTAAGTTCCACAATAGCGGGGAAAGTACACCTCCCTGCGGGCACCCTTTAGTTATCAAGGCTGTCTGAGTGTCGCCGTGCAGGCGCACTACCCTTTTGCTGAGCATGTTTTGGATCCACTGTATGAGCATCTGATCCACACCATGCCTGGCTAGGGCGTTGCTTATGCTGGAAAAGTTTGTCTTGTCGAAGGCTCCTTCTATGTCAATGAAGGTGCCCAGACAGATGCATTTTTGTTGTATAGCAGCTTCTATCTGGTTCACGACCTGATGTAAGGCCGATTCCGTCGATTTCCCTGAGCTGTATGCATGTTGATTGGCATGTAGGGGTAAGTGTTTAAGTGCCCCACTTCTTAGTTCCCTCTCGCAGAGCCTTTCCAAGGCTTTAAGCATGAAGGAGGTCAGGCTTATTAGTCTGAAGGACTTTGCATTGGTATAGTCTGTTTTGCCTGGTTTTGGTATGAAAATTAGTTTGACTTCCCTCCATCTCTTCGGTACATATCTGAGGGCCAGGCTAGCCCTCATGATTGCCAGAAGTCTTTTGCGGACAGGTTCACCCCCCCATTGTAATAACCCTGGGAAGATGCCGTCCAGTCCGGCTGCTTTGAAGGGATGGAAGCTGTCGATGGCCCATCGGAGTTTTTCCTCTGTGACCACGGTATTTGCATGTCTCCACTCATGTTCGGTCGCCACTGTTTGTGTATCGTACCACGTTATTACCGGGGTGAGGACGCAGCCTGGGAAGTGTGTTTCGAGTAGGACGCGTCTTGTCTCCTCCTCCGATGTGGTGTATGTGTTATCCGGTTTACGGAGAGTACCTGGTGCAACCGTTGGTTGCTGAGCCATTAATTTCCTTACCCGGTTTGCTTGTTGGCAAGATTCAATGCTCCCACAGAATTTCCTCCATCCCATGGTACGTCTGAATCTGAGGCACTTCTTGTAGCTTGATTTGGCCGCTTTATAAGCGTCCCAATCTTCGTCTGCGCTTGTGTTCATTGCCCTGTTTAAAGCCTTTCTTACCTTCTTGCGCTTGCGTTCAAGCTCAGCGCCCCACCAGGGTTGTTTGCCTGGGGTTGATGGTATAGTGGTTTCAGGGCGGGCTGCGTGGTAGCTGTCTAACATCGACTGCGTCAGTGTACATACCTGCTCGTCGATCTGTTCATTGTTACCCAGTACTGTCGGCGTAGCAGTCAGGGTAAGTTTCTCTATAAGTAAGTGGACATACTTTACTTTGTCAGTGTTGTGTGGTTTCCTACGCGGCTGTGTGGGTTGTATAACGACTTCCATGGAGAAGCTGATCCATCTGTGGTCTGAGCACGATGCCTCTTTCGAGACGTGCCATCCCTTGATGCGTTCAGCCGCTCCTTCTGTTGCGAGAGTTAAGTCGATAATTGTCTGACTACGTCTTGTGACGAAGGTGGGCTCCTTACCTGTGTTTAATAGGGTAAGATTGGTGGTGAATAGGTATTCAACCAGTGATTTACCTCTGTTGTTATTGCAGTTCATGCCCCACATTTGGTGGTGGGCATTGGAGTCCGTTCCTATTACGACCTCCGTATTGGTTCTCTCGCACTGGTTAACCAGACGCGTGAGGTCGAACGTAGGCGGGTCTTCGGCCTCGGGCATGTAGACCGATGCGAAAACAACCGCTATACTCCTAGGCTGCTGTGTTATTTCAATTTGTATCGCTGTGATGTCTCTGGAACAAAACTCCGTTAGAACTTGGGCTCTGATGTTTTTAGTAGTTAGTATACAGGTTCTTGGATGTGTGTGGTCAGTTGAAGAATAAATCTTACCTCCCAGGCTGGAGAGGCCTCTAATGAGGCCACCCCTTATCCAAGGTTCCTGGATGAGCACGATGGCTGAATGTTGGACCTCCATCCATTTGCGCAGTTGCGCAGTAGCTGTTTGGCTGTGGTAGAGGTTGGTTTGAAGGCAGTTGACGTTACTAGGCGGAGGGTTCATCTTTGGATGATGTCCCCTTCTCCCCAAACGTCAGCTGCGTCAGGCCGGCCAGGATGTCGCCAGCCTCCACCCCGTCGTCCCGCCGCACCGGACTCAGGAGCAGGCACTCATCTTCCGAGTTACCCTCGGCTGATGGGCCAGCCCCCGAGCCAGACGCGGCCGGCTCTGACGGGCCGGATTCTGCGTCGCACCCTGGCTTGGTGTTAGAGTCCTGCTTGACTCGTATGGAGTTGTCGTCGCATCACGGAGGATGGTCGACAAACTTACCTGAGGGGTCCCGGAACCTGACGTAGACGGCACCCACCCCCAACGCGAGGCGGCGCTCGTTCTTCAACAGGATCGGGACCTGTTCCTCTGGGACGCCCACCACCAGGAACCACCCACCTGACTGCCTTTCGGAGTGCAGCATCGACCATTTGTCAACCTCCAACCAGGGGTTCTGGAACTCCAGAGCGCGACCCACGTCGCGCACGTCGTCCCAGACCCCCTGTTCGTCGGGCACGACAATGCCGCACCGCACTCTCTTCAGGGTCTCTTCCTGGCCCCTGACCTCCAGTTCGAAGCCCGGTGGTGGGACCAGGAGAGAGACTGCATCCGTCAGCCAGGTGCGCGTTGCCTCGTCGGCGCACCAAAGTTTGAGGACCCCGTCCGCATGCACGGGTTTACCGGTGAACGCTGGAGCGGGGCGTTTGGGGGTTTTGGTCGACCAGGCGTCACTCAGGATCTTCCTCTGGAGCTCCCGGAGTACTTGGTCCACCAACTCCTTCGGCAAGTTCCCTGTGCGTTTGCATGTTACTGCAACACCCAGGGACGCCTTGGAGGCCTGTGCGTAGGACTTACCTACTGTCGTCCTAGAGGATTCGAGGCGGGGCTTCTTGTGGTCTCCCCGAGGCGAACTGGTCTCGTTGAGAGCACGTTTGGCCTCACCTCTGTCCTTGTTTCCGGCAGTTTTACCTGCTGTGTTGCTCGGTGGTGCAGTGGCTGGTTGCCGTCCAGGGTGGCCAGCTCGCCGCTTGGCGGCAGCCGGCTTCCTTGTACTGCCTCCGGCCTTCTTGCACCCCTAAAGTGTGAACGCACGCTAAACTGTTGTATTTTTTAAAATTAGAGTATTAACTATATAAAACTAAATATTGACAAAGATAAAATAATTGAAATAAACAAGTTAACTGTATTGCTGCATAAATAATATTCATGCACACTGCATATGACCAACTTTTTCAATTAACGCCCTTTTAAACTGACCAGCTGACATCATGAACAAATCCAAATCTGTAAAAAGGTCGTTGTAATTTTTTGAGATTCTATGCAATGGTGCGCGGACTCCTGCATTTGTACGACAGGATGATACAGCAAAAAGAGTATTTCCACGCACTTCGCGTCTCATTATTGTTCTCGGAATAATATTACATAATTTATTCGTCAAATCTGAGCAATCGTAACGGTTATTACACAAATCATATAGGAACATGGTTTCTAGAAAAAGGCGTCTGGACTTTAAGTCAGGTAATTTGATGCTAGCTTTTGCATCGGTTATAAAACTGTGGCGGCAACGGTACTGCATTGCTTTGATGAACTTATGCTGTACCTTTTCCAAGTTATCTATGTATTTCTTGTACAGAGGATTAATATCGTTATTGTCGTGTAGTCTATAACGATGCGCCATTTATTTTGGCCGGAAGAGTAAATTTTCTTTGGGACTACCCATATAGGGAATGACCATGGAGAAGTAGAAGGTTGAATAATGTTTTGAGATAGCATTTTGGAGATTTGGGTTTCAACTTCCTTTTTGTGGATTTCTGGGAATCTGTAGGATTTGACGTTGATAGGCTCAGAGGGATTAGTATTTATCTCATGCTCTAGTAAGTCGGTGGTAGTAAGTTTGTCGTTAGGTAATTGGAATATGTCTGAATATTGGGAACATATGTCAAGGAGTCGAGATTTTTCTTCGTCATTTAAATGTTCTGTCCTAAGTATGTTTAGGACTTGGTTTCTGCGGGATGTAGAAGATTTAGTATTATAGGGTTCGGAGTTATAGATAAAGGAAGAATTAGCATTGAAGGGTTGGAGATTTATTTTAATATCGGAATTGATTTCGACTGTGTCTTCAGATGTATTTAATACAGATACGTTTACTCTGTTGTTGTCTTTTACAGTGTCAAGGGAATTAGCAATTAGGAGAGAGTCGGAGATATGTTGATCTAGAATGAGTCCTACACGATATTCGGGATTAGTAACTGCACATTCAATTATTGTTTCGGTGCGAGGCGGATTTTGTAGGTTAGCTCGTAATATTTTAGTCTAACCACGAAATGTCTGATTTGTAATGTGCCGGAATTGTAATCAATAATGCCATCTAAGTCATTGAGAAGATCGGTGCCAATGATGCCATCGTAATTCAAATCTATTTCTTCAATTACGTGGAATTTATAAGTAAGATCGGAATGAGCGTCCGTGAATAATTTTAATTGGAAGTGGCCTATAGTAGACACGGTTTCGTCACTGGTATTAATACCTTTTAATTAAATTGTTTAGTTTTTCAGGGCTGGCATCACGTTCATTGAAGATCGTTTTACAAGACTACCACAGGAACTGGTGTCAACTAGGAACGAGAGGTCACGATTATTAACTTGGGCTCGGATATTGACGTGAGGTAGGTATCGTTTATTAGAGCTGATTTCGTATATAGTAGGGGTTGGAATGGAATTGGCTGAATTAGGAAATACGCAGGATGTAGTAGACGCAGTGAATTTAGAGGAGTTGGTAGTCGCACCCCACGTTGATGTATGGAAATGAGAGCTGGGTTTGGCAGAAAAAGCATGAAAGTAGAATTAACGCAGTTGAGATGCGATCACTGCGTAGTATGTGTGGGGTAAGACTGATTGATAGAATTCCGAATGCAACTATACGAAAGAGCAGTGGACTGAAAGAAGATGTGGTGACAAGGATTGAGAAAGGAATGCTTAGGTGGTTTGGACACGTGGAGCGAATGAGTGAAGAAAGAATGACGAATCAGATATATAAGGCAAATGTGTGTGGGCAAGTCGGTCGCGGCAGACCTCGGCGGACATTGTCGCACGAGTGATTGATTTCCACGGGATAGCCGGGATCGATCACTCGCCGAGCAATTAAAGAGAGATAATTAGGTTGTCTTACGGGAAATAAAAAAAAAATATCACCAGGAAAGATTAAACTCGCGTTATATTCCAGTTACACAATGGCTTTAATTACACAAAAAAACTGACACTTGAGATTAGCCGACTAGACAATTATCCAGGGCGTGGGTTGGCACTCCACAGGTCTTCGGATGACCCATCCGAAGACCTGTGGAGTGCCAACCTACCACCTACCACTCAGCTTTGTCGTGTAGTCTCCAAGCAGAAAGAAGGGCCCAACCACATGTGTCGCCGGTATATATAAGGCCGGCGAGCGGGAGGGGGCTCCCCACTGCAGTGCGTCACTCGCAGCGAGGCTCGCAAGCGCCGGGGCACGACGTCACACACCCCCCCCCGTTAGGCCGGGATTTTCCCTAAGGAAAATTCCCTAGCCCAGCGGGCGTAGCAGCCCTGAAGATACTCCCTGAAATTAGAGAAAACAAGGGCATGAGTACCTTGAACAAGTGACAACCCTATACGGTAATTAGGATACCTAAATAATAATGACCCACGCTTGCATTCTTCACGCGTACAACGGCAGTCTGAATTTGAACATAAACATTTATCATTCATAATTCATCACACATACCTACATGTAAATGCCAAGGCCAGTGTAATAGCCCAATACCAAAGATAACAATCTATGGAGAAGCGCTTAGGGTAATTATTAGGTAATAATGATTTGTAGATATAAGAAACTCGATCTAGCCCTACGACTTAAAAATCTTGGGTTCGGCGTTTGCCACTAGATGAGTAAACTTTTTGAATATAGTTAGGTGTAACAACAGATTTTTCGTAACGATGAACAAAAATAATATAAGCCGCAGACACGACCGGACACGACCAGTAAACACCTTTTGAATGTAAACAATGGTGAATCATTAGTTAGGCATTTATTTATCGGCGCGTCGCTGAGTGACCGCGCGTGCGTCATAACGACAACTAGGTAGGTACGATCTAAATGGTAGGTACTATTCGACTGTTCCGAGCTCGCGACACACGGTTAATTACTCTGAATGTTTATAAAGTACCTATAATAACAATTTGATTATGGAATTTATACAGAATTAAGAATAACAACAGAACTTCAGAACAAGGCACGGCGAAAAACAATACGCCAATCAATATGCATTTCAACAAATAGATTTGCGGAAAGAAAATACACATGCGAGAATCGAACACCAGACCGATCCGACAACAACTTTTTAACCACTGAGCCATAACTGATAGTTAGATAAACAACAGATTCTTTGTAACAATATTACATGTAATAAACTTTATTACAATTTATAACTGAAACATTTATTCATTTTATGTTAGCATGTTTACATAAATCATTAACACAACACAATACATTATCTTGTGAGCTTCGACTCGAAAACATAAGAACCATTGTTGGCCTTCACAAATGATTATGTAGGTAATTATAACTTAGTATAGATATGCGTCTTACATTGTTGTTTTTATGCTTTTATTATTCTTTGTAATTAATCAACTTTAAATCCTTGATGTGCCATTCTCCTAAAGGTTTTCCAGCCATGTCGTTAAGTTTGTATACTAGGGGTAACTTTTTTGAGGCAATCTTACATTTAATAAATTTAGGCGCCAATTTCTTGCTAAAGTATTTATCCTTGTCACTAAGTAGAAACGTTCTGCGCCAAACTATATCACCGACATTGAATTCTGCCGGTTTACGGCGAAGATTATAAGATGAACAATTTCGTTGGTGGGCCGACAACAGAGCTGAATGTACCTTCTCGAAAATAGAGGATAAGTAGCCTAAAGTTTCGGCATAGCCGTCCCGTGGTTCAAGCACCATATTGGAATTAAATTCCTTGTCAATATACTGAGAACCACATGTTATGACCTCCCTACCAAAAACAAGAAAATTAGGAGAATAACCAGTAACCTCACTAACTGCGCAGTTAAGGGCGTATTGAACTTTAGTGATTAAAGTGTCCCAGATTCGATGATCAGATTCTATGAAAGTTGAAATAGCTGTCATAATGGTTTTGTTGTAACGTTCAACTGAGTTAACGTGGGGAGTATACAACGGTGTAAAATGCAAATTTGGAATTTTATATTTTGACAACATACTTTTAAAGGTTGCGCTAATAAATTATTTACCGTTATCCGAAACAATAGTAGATGGAATTCCATGCACCAAAAATACATTTTCCTCGAGAATTTTTGTTATCACTTCTGCAGTTGCCCGTTTAATGGGGAAAAGCAAACAATATTTAGAGAAACAACAACTGACCACAAATATAAAAGTGTTTTGTTTTCTGCTGGGGGGCAATGGACCAATCAAATCAATACTAATCGTCTGAAAGGGCTTTTGACATGATTTGGGTTTTCCCATTAGACCTAAATTTGGGTGATTTTGGTGTTTATGGGTTATACAAGGTTCACATGAACTAACGAACTTGACAACATCGGAGTACATACCAGGCCAAAAGTAATTAAGTGCAAGACGTTTGTATGTCTTAAAGATACCCAGATGTCCAGCAGTGGGCGAAGAATGATTCTCCCTTAGAATGTCAATTCTTTGGTCAGACGGAATAACCTCTTTCTATTGAAATTCTCTAGTGAGAGGGTTTAATGTTTTTTTAAAACAATTCAATTTATTGTTTATTACTTGATAGTTAACAAAGGAAGTCGGAGAACTTAAACAGCCTTTATAGATATTTAAATACCAAGGATCATTAGTAGAAACTGGTAAATTCTGATTAGAATTAATATCTATATTTATATCATTAGCAATAGCAGAAACGGGTAAAGAGCGAGACAGAAAATCAGGTAAAACGTTATCGGAACCCCGACGATGACGTATTTCGAAATTATAGGAAGATACGCGAACTCCCCATCTGGCTAACTGGCCAGTAGGGTTATTTAAGGTCAAGAACCATTTCAAAGCAGCGTGATCTGTGTAAACAATAAACTTTTTACCATTTTCAACATAACAACGCCAGTTTTCTATAGCAGATAGAACAGCCAGGGCTTCGCGCTCTGTGGCACTGTAATTTTTTTCTTGCTTAGTGAGTGATTTGCTATAGTACGCTATGACTCTTTCCTCACCATTTAACCTTTGACAGAAGATCGCAACAAGTCCAAAATCGCTAGCATCTGAGTGTATTTCAAAAGGTTGCGAGTAGTCAGGACAAGCCAACACCGAGGAGGAAATCAAACAATTCTTTAGGTTATTAAACGCCTCATTAGCCTCTGTCGTCCAACAGAATGGAGGTGCGTTTTTACTTTGAGATGTTAACTTATTTAAGGGTGCAGCAATAGAGCTAAAACTCGGTATAAAACGCCTGTACCACGAGGCTGCGCCTAAAAATCGACGTACTTCTTTTCTATTAGAAGGAGTGGGATAATTTTTCATTGAATTTACTTTATCCGGATCGGGATGCAATCCACTAGAGTCGACAACATAGCCTAAATATTTTAGTTTATCTCTAAAAAATTGTCATTTTTCGAGATTAATTGTTAAATTAGCGCTTTTTAGTTTATCAAGAATGCGTAATAAAAGAGTAATATGCTCGTTGAAGCTGGACGTGATACAGATTATGTCATCGATAAAACAGAAAACCTTATTTTCAAATTCTGGGCCATAAAATAAAATATCAAATAATCGTTGTTGAGTAGCTGGCGCATTCGTAAGACCGAAAGGCATTCTTTTGAATTGAAATGTGCCACGCGTGGGAATATAAAAGGCTGTTTTGCAACGGTCCTCTTCTTTAATTAATGTTTGCCAAAAAGATTTAGACAGGTCTAAACTAGACAAGTATTTAGCATCTCTCAGATTATCTAAAATTTCCGAAATATAAGGCAAGCTATAAGCATCTTTTTTTGTAACGGAATTTAATTTACGACTGTCCAAACAGAAACGCAGTTCACCATTCTTCTTTGGTGTCAAAATGACCGGGTTTGACCACGGGCTTTCGGATCGTTCAACAACATCCTCTGAGAGCATGTCGTCAAGATGCTTTATTAAAATTCTTTGTTTATCGGGAGACATGCGATAAAATCTTTGCCGAATAGGGGGACAATCACCTGTATCAATTGAATGAGAAATAATATTTGTGCAACCGAGACCCCGCTTCTCGTATGAAATATCGGTAAATTTTGAAATAATGTTGTCAGCGGTAGCTCTCTGGTCGACTGTAAGATGATCATAAGAAACAAGATGTGTAGGGGGAACTGCCTGCAACTCCATTACTTGAGCGTCAGACTTGTTCACAATCAAAACAGACTCCAATTTGTTAGGAAATAGGCCAAAGCTTCGCCAAAAATCCATGCCAAGGATAAGGGAATTTTGAATCCCAGGTACAACATGAACTTCTAAGTTAATCAATTTATCCTGAAACTCGAAGGGTAGAAACACCAATCCCAAAGACTCAAATCGTTCGCCGCCTGCTGTTATTAACCTTAAAGGTTTCGATTTATCCAAAACATTGTCTTTCAAAAATAAGTTATGCAAATTATTACCTTTTTTTTTTTTTGTTTTACGAGGTGGAAAATCCCTTCGGATCTCCGACTCTTGGGGGAAATAAGAGCCGGAGTATGTGGTGTTTCCACTAAAAACCACCTCGACTTCCACCATGTACCCGTGTGTCGGAGGGTGGGGCATCACCAAAGCACTCGTCGCCACCCTCCGACCGGTATTGGCCCGCCAGATGGTCAGGCGGGCCCCGAACAAAACCCCCTTGGCGACGGATTAAGGTGTTGGACTCCGCCGCCAAAACGCCCAGCGGCCGCAGAGGATAGGGAGGACGGCAACGCAACACCGCATCTCCTCTTCCTCTGCGGCCCCACCGCGACGCATCGAATGGTGCGCCCCCATTTGGTCGCGGGAGATAGGGCGCGCGGCAACGCAACACCGACACGCCTCTCCTCCCGCGACCGCACCCGACTGCGAGGGACAGACAGAACTGTCCCCCGCACCCGCACCGTTGGACGCATCCTGCTTAGGCCCCTCCAAGCCCACGCGGAGCGTCCCCTCCTGGATCCCTCTTAGCTTCACCGCGGGTGACGAATCCACGGTTACTGAGCCCCCCCACCACGACAAGGTGGAGATCCCACGGGGGGGATGCAAATTATTACCTAAAATTGTAACGCAAGATCCAGAATCTAAAAGACCAGTGGTAGGTATTCCGTTTAATTTTAGAGTAACGTAAGGTAAATATTCTACTTTAGAATTACGGATTGAGGAAATATGATAGCTATTAAAGAATTTTTTTTAAAAGTCCAACCAATTATTCCACTCTGTTTTATTACAATTAGTTGTATAATTTGATTTTCCACAATCCTTATTAACTAGTTTTTTGAAACTGTAGGGGTCGACTTAGATTTACAATTGGGGCAGTCTGACACCTTGAAACCCTTTGTGCCGCACTTAAAACAGATTAGGTAGTGTGGCTGACGGCAATTACGTAATGAGTGCGAATTGCATCTACAACGCACGCAAAAAGTTTTATTTATATTAGAAGTACTCGATACGGCGTTGACTTGTGGTACAGACTTGTATCTCGATGTATCGGCGACAGAGTTATATTTATTGAAGTGATTATGATTGTAAACATTTTTGTTTGAAGAAAAATTAGAAAATGGATAATTATACGCTAGATCGGGTGCTACAGTATTCTTTGAAACTTTAGGGGTTCAGAAAATTGCTTACTGCGACTTTGGTAATTTTCGAAAAGACGACAAACTTCGACCAGACTATCAACATCAACAACCTTTGCAGTGAGCAGACAATTAGTGTAACAAGGTCTAATATTATTTAGTAAAATTTCTAGCTTCTCCGAATCAGCGATAGGAGAAATAAGTCGCGAAAACAGACCGTGCATTTTTGCCACGTAAATAGTTATTGATTCGTTCTCGCCCTGTGAGCGCTGGCGAATCTCCGCCATAAGCCGATAATCGTAGTTATGCGGACTAAAATCTCGTTTCAAAAGTTCGCAAAGTTCTAACCAAGTCTTTACATTATTTTTAACAGAACGATACCAAACTAATGCGTCACCCGAAAATATTTCAAAAGCGAAAGACAACATCTTGTCGTGTGGAATAGATCTACAGGACATAAATTCATCAATTTTTTCAATAAAAGATCTTACACATGATTTACCGTTAAATTTGAATTTACCTAATTCCGAGAAAAGCTTACGGTCGTAATTATAGGAAGTGTTTCCCTCTGCCACTGAGCAATCCGACCGCGAACTACGGCTCGTGATTAATTGTAATTTCGCATATAAGTCATTAAATTTATTCCACACAGACTCAATTTTTTTAATATCAAGACTGCCGGTATCCACCCTATTCAGTCGATGAAAACAATGGTGTAGCACGGTTTCGACCTTCTGTTGAAGCTCGGAGGTATAGTTTGCTTCCAACATAGATAAGTGTTTATTTGATCTTAATAACGACTTTTCCACTTCAGCCACATCCTCCTCTGGTGGGAAGGGTGAAGATAATATATCCTCCGAGGGAATTTTAACTGAAAGTTTAGCGATTTGTTTGCGGGGATCGTCAGGCTTTGAAACGCCGCGTATTGTGGTCTCATATTCTAATTCCGCTTTAGTTAATAATGAGAAATTTATAATGTAAGCCATTATTACAAAACAATAATAGAAAATCTAAGTATTTACGCCGGTACTAGAAAAAAAATTTAATATCGCCAGAAAATCGAATACCGTGCTAGAAAAAGCTGAAATACACTAAATTATACAATGGTGTGATGATTGGTAAAGGATAAAAAAAATTTCTTAAAGGTCACTCAAAGGTTGAATCACAATATTTTTTTCGCGAACACGAGGCACGTTAGTTCAACGGCTAAGCGGTTAGAACCGGTTGGCGGCTGGGCACGCTGCCCGCGGTGAAACGTGATTTTAGACCGACGTTAATTAAATCACCGTTATGTTATTTACACAGTTAAATTGCTTATGGCCAACCAAAATAGATAGAAACTGTACCTGTACGCAATTCACCACACCAGAATATATGCACACACAGGAAAAAAATATACAAGAGAAAAGAAATTATTTCACTCACCTGTAAAGTGCCAACTTACGTTTTAAAAATATATTTAAAAATTCTATTGGGCGCCAATGTCGCACGAGTGATTGATTTCCACGGGATAGCCGGGATCGATCACTTGCCGAGCAATTAAAGAGAGATAATTAGGTTGTCTTACGGGAAATAAAAAAAAATATCACCAGGAAAGATTAAACTTGCGTTATATTCCAGTTACACAATGGCTTTAATTACACAAAAAAACTGACACCTGAGATTAGCCGACTAGACAATTATCCAGGGCGTGGGTGGTAGATTGGCACTCCACAGGTCTTCGGATGGGTACTCAGCTTTGTCGTGTTGTCTCCAAGCAGAAAGAAGGGCCCAACCACATGTGTCGCCGGTATATATAAGGCCGGCGAGCGGGAGGGGGCTCCCCACTGCAGTGCGTCACTCGCAGCGAGGCTCGCAAGCGCCGGGGCACGACGTCACAACATTCTTCGACCAAATTGGAGACATCCTAAGAAACGGAAAGGTCCGAAGTACCCGCAACCGGCGAGCATGTATGAAAAGAGTAATGAGTGTGCAAAAGATACTCTTAGGGAACGCTTTAAGTCTATAGGAATTCTTACAGTAGCCTCGCAATTTTTATTTGCTAATATTTTGTACATTAGGCAAAATATAGGTTTATTTACCACAAAAAGCGATGTACATAAAATAAATACTCGAAACAGGCATAGGTTATATGCCCCTTATCATCGTTTACATAAAGTTAATCATTGTTTTGTAGGGCTAGGTATTCGTATATATAATAAAATACCAATTAGTCTTTTAGAATTACCATTTAGTACATTTAAAACTAAAATAAAAGACTGCCTTATTAAGAAAGGTTAGTATACTATTAATGATTATTTCAGTGATAAGGATAGCTGGTCTCTTACGCTAGACAACTCATGATCTTTATACTTAATTAGAATTATATAGATACTTTGCATTTTTCAGTTAATCTTTATTTAATATTTCTAGTTCTTTTAAATTACTGTTCATTTATTATTAGGTCATTAAACTTAGGTGCTACATTTACATTTGCATTGTTGTTCCACTAATTTTATTAAAGTTTTACTGCACTGTAAGATGAAGATAACTCGTGATTATGGGCTGTAAACTAATGTTTTAGTAATTTTGTGTATTCATATACAGTCACTTCTGTAACATATATTTCCACCATAGTTATGAACATGGTCGCGAGTTGCCTACATTATAAGACGTAAGTGGATGCTCCTGTTACACAATATTCACACTGGAAGGCTACTACAGCACTTAAATTGGTAACTGCATTAATTATTTAAGTATTATGTATGTTCGTAATTACTATTTACAAGTAATTAATTACAATGTGAAACAGTTGCAGCTCCTTACAAAAACAAAATATGTAACATAACACTGGCGATTAAAAAGTGTGGCCACGAGTTTTATTGCCCGTTCTTTCTCGTGGTTCTACCTATTGCTTTGCGAATGAGCAGTAAATGTAAATGTAGAAGCATTAAGTAATGTACATTAAAATTTGACGTTTATAAGCGTCACCTTGTGACCTAGATGAATAAATGATTTCGACTTTTGACTTTTGATTACAGCACCGTAGACCACATCCATACTGGCAGATTGTACAGAAGACCAACGAACACAATCAGCCGCTGTGTATGGCTTTCGTGGACTACGAGAAAGCCTTCGACTCCATCGAAACCTGGGCGGTTCTGGATGCTCTGCAGCGGTGTAGCATCGATTGGCGCTACATCGAGGTTTTGAGTTGTTTGCACGACACGGCCGCTATGACCGTCCAGCTCCAGGACAATAAAACCAGCCCCATTGGATTGCGTAGAAGGGTGAGGCAGGGGGATGTAATATCCCCTAAGCTCTTCACCAACGCACTCGAAGACGTCTTTAAGACGCTGGACTGGACTGGACGGGGCATCAACATTAATGGCGAGAACATATCCCACCTTCGGTTTGCCGACGATATCGTCATCGTGGCAGAGAGCCTGGCGGAGCTGAGCGAGATGCTGCACAGCCTAAATGGAGCCTCTCGACGGGTCGGTCTCGGCATGAACTTGGATAAAACCAAGATTATGTGCAACGAACACATTGTGCCGGGTCCGGTTTATGTCGACGGATCGATGCTCGAAGTTGTTCAAGAGTATATCTACCATGGGCAAGTAATCCAGCTTGGTAGAAACAACTTCGAGAAAGAAATCGACCGCAGGATCCAGTTGGGTTGGGCAGCGTTTGGCAAGCTACGTCGAGTTTTCTCTTCGCCCCTACCGCAATGCCTGAAGACCAAAGTCTTCAACTAATGCGTCCTACCTGTTATGACGTACGGTGCCGAGACGTGGACACTCACAGTGGGACTAGTCTACAAACTAAAAGTCACGCAGCGAGCTATGGAACGGGCTATGCTTGGCGTCTCTTTGAATGATAAAATCCAAAACGAAGTTATCCGACAAAGAACCAAAGTTACCGACATAGCTCACAGAATCAGTAGACTCAAGTGGCAGTGGGTTGGCCATATCTGTAGAAGGACTGATGGGCGATGGAGCAAGCGTATCCTAGAGTGGCGACCGCGTCTCGGCAAGCGTAAGGTAGGGCGGCCCCCGGCTAGGTGGACCGACGACCTGAAAAAGGTGGCTGGGACAGACTGGATGCGGAAGGCTGAGGATCGTGTACTGTGGCGCGTGTTAGGAGAGGCCTATGTCCAGCAGTAGACTGCGATAGGCTGATTGAGATTGAGAGGGATTTGTGATGAGTAGTATGGATAGGCAACTGTGTTAGCATTTTAGGGTTCAAGAGGCGTTTGTAACAGTACGCTAATCTGTCTGTCTGTCACACGTATGACGGCGCAGTTCACATACATACGCCTCACCCGGCACCGCCTTGTCTTAGCCACACTTAACTCGCACTACAGTTATTATATCACTGACGGGTTATATTCACAGGAGGGAGCGATTTTGAAATATCTTGTGGATATTTTGTCGCCATTTGGCTTATACAAAGACGATATTTTAGGCAGTGATTGCTTATAATAAGTAGCAATAGCCCAGTGAACTTCAAGACCAATATAGAGCGTCTAGGGCGTATACAATTATTAATTATTTAATAATTAATTAATTTCTCCGTGCCTCGGAGACGAGAAATTAATTACCGACTGTTACACATTATAACTCCGCACTAAGTCGGCCATCCCGGCAGCTATGAATATCTCTGACATATAAGACGTCAGCCCCGTTGAATATACTAATACTGGTTAAGTTGATTGAATCAGGCGTTACATGGCGGAAATCCATTGTAACCTAGTGGAAGGAAATACCATGCCCATCGCTCCTAAAAATGCCTCGTGCAGAGGCGAAACACGTGTTGAAGAATAGTCGGCGCAAACAGCGGGATACTGCAAGTCAGGTATCTTCCTGGAACCCATACCATTCCCATATCCCTTATCCTTTTAGAGGAGTTCGGTATTGTCAAACTTTTTTTTATTGCAATAGTTGGGGTGGTCAAACCGAGAGTGCGTGGTGGGTTCCTCTTTCCTTCCATTAGGTTAATACTGGTGAAGGCATGGAATATAGCTATAGTTATTGAATATGGTCAGAGGGCAGTCTTTCTCTGGAAAAGCTAATACTCTGTTATATTTGGTCAAACTAGTGCTCGGTTCCTGGCTCTAAGGAAGTCTTGGATGCAAACAAGATAACGCTACGACGATAATGATGGTGACCAAAACCAATATTAATATCTTCATTACTTCACGCATTTTATCCCCGAAGGGGTAGGCAAAGGTGTATTACACACCCACACTTCGCCAGTTATGTTTCGGTCGCAATGTAATAGGGGGCGAGCCTATTGCCGTTACCGGGCACATCACCAGACTCCGTGCTG
Source organism: Euclidia mi (assembly GCA_944739405.2). Taxonomy (NCBI): domain Eukaryota; kingdom Metazoa; phylum Arthropoda; class Insecta; order Lepidoptera; family Erebidae; genus Euclidia; species Euclidia mi. Next base: position 1,320,056 of record OX123205.2, on the reverse strand, counting down.
CTACTGAGAATTCGAAAAACCCAGTATCACATTTGCCCGACCCGGGAATCGAACCCGGGACCTCCGATCAGCAGTCGCATACGCTATCCACTGGACCAGGGAGGCAGTCCGCCAGTAATATTAATATTTGCTGCATAATCTCAGCCTAGAGTCTACTGCAAGGTATAGGCCACCCCGAAGGTTCTTCATACAGACCGATCTCGAGCCACTCGTATCCAACCGCTTCCCGCACTCTTACACTAATCGTCCACCTTGCGGAAAGCCTACCCCTGTTGCCATGTCCAGTATACGACCGCCACTCTAGAACCCTCCTGCCCAACGGCCATCGGTACTTGCAATATTTGTTATTAAACAAATTATTTCGATTGTCCGCTGTGCCTATCGCTACCGCTTATAATCATGCCCTCACCTTTAATGCACATCGAGTGTCCGGCTTCCTTGAACCGTGACGATTTACGACATAACATTGTGACACGCTCGTCTGCTGTCAAACTATCATATGTGCACATGTGCATACGTGCATTGTGCATATGTGCACTTGTGTCAGAGTGTGAGTAACATAGGTCGTGTGTCTGTGTTGAACTTGTGTTGAACAAGCTTAAAGCAAGTATGATGTATAAGATACAAGAATATAGAAAATGTAATATCTTTGTCTTTATTGTTAGGTCTTTTATATTTGAATAGACTGACAGAGAACGTACAGCCAAATCTATAAGGCGCAAGCAGCTGAATCGTTAGGCCATGTCGGAGGCCTTCGGGCGGTCTGAAAACTCCGACACTAGAGTTGGACACATACTCACACGAAAAACAAACAAACTGAAATTCGGCATATATGTTTCTTGGAGACCAAAGGGGTGCACTAAAAATGGATTTATTTCCAGTCTTTGTGCAAATTCCAATTTCTTCTATGCAACTGCATAAAAAATTTAATGATGAAGAAAATGAGCAGTGACTGCCTGGTGAATTGACTAATACAATACTATGTAGAGAGTCTCGGGAGCGGTTTCAGACTAGCGTTTCATATTCGGGTATGTGTTCGTTTCTGGAAGCATGCAGGCGCGTGCAAGCGCATGCAGGCGCGTGCAGGCGTGCCGATTGTTGCATGATAACCTTGATAAAACGCGTATGCCGTAATGAATATATTTACGCAGAAAAATACGCTAGTTTGAATTCTTGAATTAATAATATCACTAGCTAAACCCTGAAGGAAAATATCGTGAGGAAAACTGCACGTTTGAATTTCACCATAATGTTCTCGAAATATATGTGTAGTCTGCCAACCTGCACTTAGCAAGCGAGATGGACTGTGGCCTTATCTTTCTCCCCACTCACTACTGGGTGGTCACTCATGTACAAACTTTGATTAACTTATTCTATCGGCAAGTCAAGGCAAGCTGTGGACGGTACTTATAAATAAATAAAATAATTATTAAGACGACAAAATTATATTGTGTACCTTAGTTTATGATTCAAAATAATTTATTGACGTTGTAGATTTCAGTTTTTCTTCGTAGAATTTAACGTTTACATTACGTAGACATATTTATTTCAATAATTGTATTCATAAAAAACGTCCTTAAAATTCATCCTCTCTGACTTGGATGCGACCAAATGGGCATTATATCCTTATAATTAACTAAAAAATAAAAATACGATATCTATCTAAATATATCTTTAAAATGACGGAGATTTCTAAGTAAATGAACATAAAATATTATAACTGAATTGAGAGACTCCTTCTTTTTAGAAGTCGGTTAAAAATGTAACGCACTGCCGAACTGCGTTTGTGTGCGTTCATCTGTCGTGTCTCTCTGTGTTGTACGCATACATATGTCCTAGATTATAATGATGGCCAGTGGGCTTAGTGTATCATATGAGCGTCGTGTACACTAGAACAATACATAAGTTTGTTCTACGAATTATTGCGCTGTAGCTTGCGATGTAAACTTTGAATAAGTGTCGGTTTCCACGTTAATATTGTATTTATTTTTTGACTTCTGCTTTATTGACCAATGGAGGTAGACGGCTCCCGATTGGTCAGCTGGAAAGTGTGGTGTTGCCAGCGAGCAGAAATAACCAACTGCTAGTACATATTATTTAGTAATAGACTTGTTACTTTTGTTTTTTCGTATGACATTTTTATGTGTTCCTTTTGTGGTAAAATAAATATTTATTGTCTTTTTTATATATTAAATCGCAATACTAAAATGCAAAGAAATATAGACCTAAATACAAGGCAATAGTCTCGCTGTACTATTGCGTCTATTAAAACAACAGAGGGCGTAGACATGTGGCATTCGCTTTCTATTTCTTCAATCGCTATCGCTTGGTTGCCATGGTAAAATAAGCAATTCGTTCTTCGTTGAGCACGTGTTTTTTTTTATTAAAAATACCTGTCAAATTGACTTCACGCTGCCTGATGGTAAGCTGACAGTGAAGTCCTCCTGTGAAGGCCACCATTTCCAATTGCTGGTTAAGCAATGTGACATGGCGGCCCTCACTTTGACGGCCTTGAGAGATGCTTTTTCACACCCCGCTTAAAGGACCTAGGATCAAGGGAGGAAGGAAACACGTGAGCTGGCAGTGAGTTCCACATCTTTATGGTACGGCAAAGATAAGATGTATATGTGTAAGATGTATATGTGAATGTATACCGAACCTTTTCGTACGTGACGGTATCTGTTCTACCGTGTAAGCGTGGCACCTTTACCCGGCACGTGTTGTTCGGGATAGGAAAGGAGAGGGTGGGATGAGTTGAAAGAGTTCTTCTGAGCACTCACCGTGATACAATCGGTAAAAGACAGCCATTGAGGCTACGTCCTTGCGTAATTGCAGAGATTCAAGGGTCTTAGTAGCCTCAAGGTCACCTATGATACGGACAGCACGCCGCTGCAACCTATCAAGGGCATCTAGCAAGTACTGAGCGGAGCCGTTCCAGAGATGAGAGCAGTATTCCACGCAGGGGCGAACCTGAGTCTTGTATAATAGACACAGCTGCTCCGGCGTGAGAAATCTCCTCACTCTGTTCAGGACTCCGAGATTGCCAGATGCCGATTTACTGACACCCTCGATGTAGTTTCTCTGGTTGAGATTGCGGCGTATGTCCATACCAAGTATATTTAGACTGTCCTGTATCGGTAGTGGAGTGTCCAGAGGAGAAGGTTGGGGAAGGAATGGAGATAATTTTGCTGAAAATGCGCACACCTGTGTCTTCTTGACGTTGAACTTGACCATGTTTTCAGCACCCCAACTCGAGATTCTGTTCAAAACCTGGTCAAGCTCAGCGACAAGTTTTCGCCTATTTTCCTCAATGTCGGCCTGCTTAGCCGCAAGATGGCCAAGATACCGCCCATGCACGGTACTGTCATCTGCTTAGCAATGTATGCTCCCAAAAGTGAGCATATCATTGATATGCAGAAGAAAAAGTGTGGGCGATAAGACGGATCCCTGGAGCGCACCAGCATTTACCTGCATAAACTTTGCATTTTGACCTTCGCAAACAACTCGAACACGTCGTTCATGCAGGAAGCTAGCAACCCAGTTGCACAATCGAGGTGGCAAGCCGTAAGCTTGGAAAGAAGCGCACGATGTCATATTCTATCGAAGGCTTTGGAGATGTCGAGGCTGATAGCCATCGACTCCCCGTGCCTGTCCATAGCCTCACCCCAAAGGTAAGTGACATACGCTAGAAGATCGCCCGTTGATCGTTTCGGTCTGAAGCCATATTGTCGATCATTGATAAGAGAGCTATCTTCTAGGTAGCGAACGAGTTGGGTGTTGATTACCCGTTCGAATACCTTGCAGAGAATAGGGTTGATGGCTATGGGTCGATAGTTAGCTGGATTAGAACGATCCCCCTTTTTGGGAATCAGTTGTACGTTTGCCTCCTTCCAAGCCTGCGGCACGACGCCAGAGGAATAAGACAGGCGATACAGGCGTGTGAGCATTGGAGACAACTCGGCTGCACATTTCTTAAGTACAACCGCTGGGATACCGTCGGAACCACTGGCTTTCCGGACATCGAGAGACCGCAGTATCGCGCGAACATCGCATTGCCTGTTGCGAACATCAGGCATGGAGTGGCCGCAGTGGTTTATAGATGGCGGCTGTGAACCACGGTCATCGATTCAGGAGTTGGCCACAAAGAGATTGACAAGCAAGTCAGCTTTCTCTTGCGGTCCATGAGCCAGTGGGCTCATGAGCTACCGCAAGAGTTGCGATGCTCTGATGGATCACTATCCATCAGAGCATCGCAACGGTGGCAGCGAAGACTGGCAGAAATTGGATTGCGCGGCTTTGGCCAGCCGCCAATATCCACGGCTTCCCTTAGGGTGCGACAGAAGTTCTTGGCCAAACCGTGCCACGCGCTGTGCATCCGCTCTGGTGTATGCCCTCTTGCAGACCTTAGTGGCTCTGTTATAGGCCGCTTTAATGAGATGGACATTTGGATCGCGACGAGACCGAGCCCTGATCCAAGCACGGTACGCCGACTGTTTTTGTTTAACAGCATCGGCGCACTCGTGATTGAACCAGTGCCGAAGTCTGCTGTTGCTGGTGACAAAAGTGGATGGAATATAATATTCCATACCTAACAGAATTTCCCCAGCAACAGCAGACGCACTCTCCAAAGGATCTCTCCCACCAAAGCAACGCTGAAACCACGGGTAGGACGTGTAATAACTGCGCAGGCCATCCCAATCTGCTGACGAGTAGTGGCATAAGCGTCGCTTTACGTCCACATGTTGTGAAGACGCAGCGGTTGGCACTGATGTGCAGACTAAACCGTGGTCGGAGGAGCCCAATAGAGCTTGAACCGACACACTGTACTGGTCTGGATGACTCGTCAGCAGAAGGTCCAGCAAAGAGGGAGCTTGACCCTGTGTATCTGGTATCCTGGTGGGCTGGAGTACCAGCTGGGTCAGGTCATGCGTGAGAGCGAATGCGTGAGCAGCCCTTCCTGCGTGGTCTGTTTTGGGAGAGCCCAACCAGGTCTCATGGTGGGCATTAAAATCTCCCAATCAGACTAACTCAGCGGTCGGAAACTGCTCCTGCGCATCATCTGCCGCCTGACTCAGGTAGTCAAAAAGTCGAGTTGCCTCGGCATCTCCAGTATGGGAACGGTATAAGCACACGTCAATCCGGGCTAATGAACCCAGATTTACGTGTATCCACAGGACAGAAAAGGAGGGATCCTCTAGGCAGCGTAGACGACGACGGCAAATATCCGCCCTTACGAACAAGCATACCCCGGCTTTTGCGTAGTAGTTCTCTTCAAGGGCATAGCCGGGATAGTGCAGATAAGTCGTGTCGGCAGGGCGGCTTATTTGAGTCTCCGTCAGAAAAAGCATGGCCGGCCTTGCCGTCTCGAGATGGTGGCGCACGGCGTTGAGGTTTGAATGGAGTCCGCGGATGTTGGCGAACTCCACCTCAAGTAGCGTGTAGGTGAGAAAGGTTGACGCCGCTGTGTGACCGTTACCATTGCTTGCTGCCATAGTGGAGTGGAAGAAGAAAGGAGGGGCGTGAAAAGAGGTAGCAGTCACCGCAGCAGCGCGTGACAAAGCGTGGAGTATTGTTTCGTCATTGGACTGTGCGGAATAGCAGTGGCCGATCCGCCGGACGGAAGGGCCCCCGTACCCTCCCGGAGGTGGTCGCCGGGTCCCACCGTCCGGTCACCAACCGGCACGACGAGCCACTCCGAGATTATGTGCGGCCTGGTGGGGCAGCCTCCCGAGATGGTTAGTCCCAGTTGGGCCCCTATATTATACCGCGGGCGGCCAGCGGCACCACCGTTTCTACGGGTCTCCCTGGCCGGCGGGTCGACCCCCACTACCCACACAATGAGTTTAATAATACTTCGCTGGTCCAACGCATGCTGCGGTAACCGCCCCCTCACCTAAACCTTCACACTCACTCTGCCATCCCCAAAGGAAAGGAAGAGAGAATGGGAAGGAGGGACTGGGCCTCCGGTGCTCTCACTCACCAAGCGAAACGCAGCAGAAAAGTACTGCTACTTTACGTTGATCTTCTGTGAGAGGGTAGTACCGCCCCGGTTGAGCTGACCCATTCGTACTGAAATCAGCATGGCCCTACTACCTATAAACGTGACATACCGAAAACCTATATCAGACTGCCTCCGTGGTCCAGATAGCGTATGCGACTGCTGACCGGAGGTCCCGAGTTCGATTCCCGGGTTGAGCAAAAGTGTTACTGGGTTTTCCGAATTCTCAGAAGCAGCACGGAGTCTGGTGATGTGCCCGGTAACGGCAATAGGCTCGCCTCCTATTACGTGGGACCTAAAAATTCATGGCGAAATGTGGGTGTAAAAATGTACACCTCTGCCTACCCCTTTGGGGATACAGGCGTAAGTCTAAATAATACTAAAATAAAATGTCAGATCTATCCAGTATTTAACTTAGCGAATAGCAATATAGCTAATAGAATGCACCTTTGCTACAGAGCCGGTAGCCTGGTGGAGAGCCTAACAGACTTTAACGCAGAAGGTATCGAGTTCAATCTCACGTGCATAGTGACTGATACTGACTTTTTGATGTTATGTGTGAAATTGTTAAGAAAACATAGTGATAAAACCTGCGTGTCTGAGAGTGCTTATGTGCTGCTAATATCTATAAATCATTTATACTAATAATAATAATATTCTACCACATACATACATTACCATCTAGTCCCAAACTAAGCAGACCTTGTACTATGGATACTAGATAATTGATAAACATACACATATATTTTTTTGTCAATACATACATATTATACATACAAACACCCAGACCAAGACAAACATCCATGTTCATGCACACAAATGTTTGACTTGAGCGCGAATCGAACCCGCGACCATCGGCGTAGCAGTCGGTTACACTCCCGCTGCGCCAACCGGTCGTCAAATTATGTTACTTTGCTTTAAACGAAACTTTTGTCCTGTCTGTCTGCATGAGCGTGATAAATATCAAAAACTACCGAACCGATTTTAGTACGAGATCACAAATAGGTAGGGTAAATCCGTGAAAACGTTTCGATGCATTAATGTTTAAAATTGATTCAGTGAATGTTTACCAGATGGCGTAGCAGGAGTGTAATCGACTATCACGCCGAATGTCGCGGGTTCAATTCCTGTTGAAGTCAAATATTCATGCATGAATTGATGAGTCTGGTTGTTTCTATGTTTAATATGTATGACTAAATGTATCTACTACAAAATAAACGTATTTGTACATGTATGTTTATCCGTTATCTAGTACCCATAGTACGAGCTCCGCTTAGTTTGGGACTAGATGGTGTTGTACGTGATTGAATATTATTTAGTTGTGTCGTAGACCTGTCGTGTTGTCGTCGTGATCGTCCATTATAAAGGCTCTCAATACGCCCACAATATGAGCAGTAGACACAATGCTAGCGCAATATTGTGCTAATTAATGCCTACTTCGAGTGGCTTGCATCTTTGTCTTGTCTTATGCATGTTCAATTGTGCAAGGATTTTATCTAAGGGGAACAAAAGTGGAAGTGCGATAACTGAAGAGGCGTGGTTTATAAATGACCTACTTGAGAGGTGATTACTTTTTAGTTTATTTTAAACTAGAGAATGCCTCCGTGGTCCAGTGGATAGCGTATGCGACTGTTGATTGGAGATCCCGGGTTCGATTCCTGGGTCGGGCAAAAGTGTTACTGGGTTTTTCGAATTCTTAGTAACAGCACGGAGTCTGGTGATGTGCCCGGTAACGGCAATAGGCTCGCCCCCTATTACGTGGGACCTAAAAATTCATGGCGAAATGTGGGCGTAATATTACACCTCTCTGCCTACCTAAAAATAAACTCGCAGGGATCTCGGTTCTTATATGAATAACTTCTACGAGTTAATTTTTTGTATAACCTAACCTAACGTTATATGAGGTCTAAAAATCGAGTCTAAATATAATACCAGGTTTGTGCGAATGTGTCTATAGAGCACTTAAAATCAGGCAGGTTATAGGTTTTGAATTAAACTTTGATTTCAATTTAGCCCAATTTAGCCGATGTTGTAGGTATAATAAGGCGGAAATAGTTTTCTATATCTTCTATACTTGATATTAATATGATCAAATAAACAAGCATATTAGCTGCATTAAATAAGTTGCATAGCCCGATTCTAATCAATATGAATGATAACCGGCTACAGCAGATTATTATGCACAGGTCAATATGAATAGCAATATCGCAGCGGTAGCTGAGCTAAGCTGCTCAATAAATACAATCCGCCGCGTAATACTGAGTTATGATAGGAATCCGCTCCAAATACTTGCGCTCGCCTGCACACCTAGATATAGATACACTAGACGTAGACACCTTAGATATGCATAGGTATAGTTAAGGATAGGGTAGAATTAGATATGGGTAGGTTTTAGAAGGTAGGGTGTAGAGTGGCAGATTAGGTAGTTTATCAATTATTTTTACAGGCAAACCTGCGGGACCGAATAGTTATAGGATTATTGGACTGGCCAACTGCATATCGAGCCACGCACCATGTAAGGTTCTGTAAAAGCTCTTACCTGGTGTTCTAAAGATAAAACCTTGATTATTGTGAATATTCATTTTGTCGCTTTAATTTAATTGACTATTAGGAACCTACTCTTTAATTAGTAAGCCCAATCAACCGTTATAATTTTTATTGAAAGCTCATCATACATTGACTATAAACCTGTGCCTCCTGTGGAAGATGATACAAGTCGAAAATCATAATTTTACAGGAGAGCGAAAATAAAGTTTAAAAAATTCTAGTTCATAAACCAAGAGGGCTAAACTTGATCCGAGCACTTATTTTAATAGATAAAATCATTGTCTTTAAACGTGAATTTATAGTTTTTCAATAAATTTTATTAATTCGGCGAAAATCGTAAGAAATCTGTGAGTTGTACCTAGTGATATGTCAAATACAAGAAAAAAAATGTGTTAAATGATACAAGTTTACTTATGTCATAGTGCACCCTCGGAGCACTCATCTTCTGTCTTGGTGAAAACTGATATACATGAGCTTTCAAAATCCTATAACTTAGCAGTATATGTTCCTAGCACAATAATGCTCGAGCTAAAGTAGAAGATGACCATGCAAAATACATTATTACACTTTTTATTGCGTTATAATTAAAAATGTCCAACTTAAATCAGTTCTCAAAAATTCTAGCTTTGTAAAAAAATGTGTTAAAAGATACAAGTCAAATTATACCCCTCGCTAAACTCCATATTTTTTGTGTTAATAAATACAAGTTTTAGAAAAATAATCATGGTTTATTAAACTTCCTCAAAATATATAAATAACTCACGAATTCATCACAATTCTTATCAAAGGTAAGTTATCATATTTTTTTAGGATAATGATGTAGCTCAACTTCTATCTATAGGAATTTAAAGTTTCACAAAAGTTGCAAGAAAATTGAAGTAGGTTACTTGAAAACGATGAAATGGCACGGTTTAACCTTTCCTGATTTAGTTGCATATTCCAACCCAGTGTTGCGAAATAGTTTTCTTCTGACTCTCTCTTCTTTCTTTCATTTTTCCGTTACTGTTCATACAGTTACGTTTTCAAAAAGAGTACTCATGAGCATTCTCTGATGCATTGGTACTGACTATCAGCTGATGTGTTGGCGATGGTGATTCAGGAACTGTAGCTATTTTAGCGATTCTCCGTCTTTTCACCGACGTTCTGTCAATATCCGTGGAAGAGGGAGATTCATTGGTATCGCATATGTAATCATCGCTGCTAGATGATCCAAAATCACCATCCGAAACACTTAAGTCTTCTGGGAAGTATTTGAAGGCATTCTCATTTGTTTGGACAGATACTGGACTCTGCTGTTCTTCAAAAGTAGTGACTGGACATTCGATGTGCTTTTCTGAGTACGATTCTTCAATTGGTTCTGTCACATTGGATCCGGCGCCATATTCATGGGTATTTCTTCTGTTTTTTCAATATCCACCTTAACATAATCTTGAGACGTTGTGTTTGCCGTATGATAAGTAGTTAAATCTATAATTTTATCAATACGAAATTTTGGAAATGATGCCTGAAACAAATCATGCGAAAAATAAGTTTATATTTATTTATGAAAGTTATAGCCAGTAATAATTAGTACATAATAAATAAAGGTTACCTACCTTCTATGTCCTATATAATAGTAAGTAGTGTAGTTAGTAGTTTAATATAGTAGTTTAATAGATAGTCTGATTAGATCATAGTTTATTTTTTTGTATGCTTGCGGAGCAGAAGGAGATTGTGCTAGAGTAAGGTAAAAAGGTACCTACTCAAAACTATCAGCACGGACACAATTAAGGTATATACCTATATCTAAGAGGTTAAAACAATACCTCTTATCAAAAAGGTATCCATAAATCAATTGCAAAAAAATCACTACCTTGAGTGTAACTATATGAAATCATGTGAAATCAGCAAGGCTCTACTACTTCACAGGTAGTAGAGCCTTGCTGATTTCAGCATGTATGGGCCGGCTCGATCGGGGAAGTACTACCCTCTCACAGAAAATCGACGTAAAGTAACAGTACCTAAGCTGTTGCGTTTCGTTCGGTTAGTGAGAGTGCCGGAGGCCCTATCCCCTATTCCTTCTCCCTCATCCCACTCCTCATCCTATCCTTTTTCCCCACCCAAGGGGCGGCAACGCACTTGTGACTCCTGTGATGTTGCTTGTGCCCATGGGCGGCGGTAATTGCTTACCATCAGGTGATCCATCTGCTCGTTTGCCGCCCATTACTATAAAAAAAAACTGTACGTCTAAATAACAATATTTGGTGCCAAGTGATATATTTTAATAATCATACGAATCATAGACAGAAAATAAATAATATGAAATTTCGTGTAAAATTATATAACTTTCAACTTGCGCGTCGATCCATAGTGAATTCTGACGTGACCACACCTTGTCATAGCCGCAGCAATACTGGGGAACAGGTCCCGCGCACCCCCTATCCCGCGTCACTTCACCCCTGCACACCCCCGCTTACGCCTGCCACCAGTTTTATGTTCGAACTTGTATCACTTAGCACTTGTTATTACTTTAATATTTTTTATAGAAATAGTATGAGTTTTAAATAAAATTCAACTTGTATTCCTTTACACAATTTTTTTTTGTGATAAGTAATACATCTCAAGATGTATCACTTATCACAAAAATATACATCAAATTGGTTTCGGATTAGCAGGTACGTGTTAACTTGTACTCTTGTCTGCTTTAATAAAAGTTGGTTTAAAGTGATATAACTCCAGTTATATCAATATTCACAAAAAATTACTGAAAAATTATATGTGAAAATTAATTCAATTCCTTTTATACCACAAAGCACGAAAAATTACTTTTGAACCAATTACATAATGGGGTTATAACTCGACATATAGCAATATGCACGTTTTTTTGGATACTAGTAACTAAAATAATGCTAGTTGTATCAATTTTCACAAAATTATCTCTGAAACTATAGCAGATAGAAGAACGCGAGTTATACCAAAAAAATCGTATTTTTTTTCTGATCATTTCTGTATAAAAAACTCAAAAAGGGTAAAGTCGATTTGTATCACCTTTCACAGGTGGCACAGAAACATATTTTACACACCTTCATAAATACTACAGTTTAAAAGATAGACAAGAGAGGGCCGGGAGGGTCACTTTGCACAGCTCAACTATAATTTTTTCCACATTATTTTTTCATGTTCTTCGTCTTCGTCTGATATAAAAATAAACGCTTTTTCTTTCTTTCTTTAATGGTTTTTGTGGCTTTTCGCACTATGCAGAAAATTTATGAAACTAGAGTCACATCTTGTTTCCATCTCTTTCCAATTCTATCAAAAAGAAGAGTGCCATGCAAATATATAGGTATATTTTATCATCAGCAATATATCAGAAAACCTAAAGAAACGTGGCACAGCCAGTAGATAATTAACAGCATGGCTGATACACAAAGTGCACTTCGCAGCAAAGTTGAGCGTTATTTGGAAGCGCCTGCATTAACTGTCAAGAAAGCATCATAAAGAAAGCGAACGCAATATAGTTCAGATATTTTATATTATGTGAAATTCTCCTTGGAACCAACGTGGAGCTGAAATTAACTAGCACCCTTTAAGGATAATTATAATTTAATAAGAAAATACGTAATTTATAAGAAAATGTTCACTAAGCTAGATAAGGAATTCGCCTGATTATTATTAACTTTATTTGTCTTGATGGCAACGTGAGACTCTCTTCTAAGAATTCCAGATCCGCTTTATAGACTTATTAGAGGACGCCAGCAGCTACGCCTGCATTTTATTTTTAATTTACCCGTTTTGGCCGATTCCGTGCAAATTTCAGTAAATCCCTTCTTAGTGTACCCCTACGGTCCCCAAGGAACATACATGCCAATTGTCAGCTTTCTGCGCCCAATAGTTTCGGCTGTAGCGTGTCTGTCAGTCAGTCAGTAACGCAAGGATTTTATATTATTAAGATTAGATTTGGATTTGACATTTCATACTGACTTCTGCAACCCAATGTTATAGCTACTATATTCTGCGGTCAATATGAGTAATATAATAAGTTGTAATTTTCTTGAAACGCCTGTCAACGAACTTCATTGCAACAGGGATGGACGGCTAAATCTTGTCCTAGGTATAAACATTGAAAAGGGTCAACTAGGGCAGATACACAATGATTCGCTCATATACAAAAAACATCTTGCTAGATCTGCTGTGAACTAGATCCCACCCGCGGCTTAACCCGCGTAAGTGTCAGTTATCGTGACAAAATATAGTATAGGGGCTATTTTGACGTACCCATAAGCTTCATTTCAGCAAAGTTTCATTTAAATCCCTTTTGCAGCAACAAAAATCCATCAATTACTGCAATTTCGTATCTCCTGCTAAAATCTATTACGCACATAACTTTTAAAGTAAGTGGTGCGAGCCGAGTGTTTGAATCCTGGCTCTCTGCAACGCCATGCGTCTCGGGTGTGTTATCTCCATTAATATCTTCACTATGCTATCACTGCCTCTCAAATCGTAGCTATCTCCTGCAATCTTGTTTCCAATTACTGTAAATCTATATTCAATGCATTGATATTTCGATAGAACTCGGCCAGCATTTACTATCAATCAGATCTATCATCTCTTATACAATTGCTATAGTATCACATTATATCAATATATCAATCTATAGAACACAAAACTAATTACACAATTACTTACCATTTTCAAATCATTACCCACTGACCTAAGCTTTAAGCGACAATTGCACAATTAAACAATTTCACAATCATTTCCGATACACCAGCTGAATTAATTCTATATACTGCAATTATTACTTTACCAATTAGCAACGATTGTTTGACAGAATACCACTATTTCATTGCAGACTGATGATTAATAGTTAATAATGATTTAATGAAATAATTACAAAGTGTGATGAGAATGTGTGATGAAATATTTACTAAGCAAAATGGAATAGCAGTGTTTAACTAGGGCTTCGCCCGGTTCTGTTCACTTAAGCTTGTATAGTCAGTAGCGTAAGTTGTTTGAATTGTTTTATTATACTGTTTTGTCTCCATTTTTATTGCAATCGGTATTTATTTAATGGGTTATGGAAGCGTGGGTTTAGAATAGAGAGGACCGTCCTTATTTTGATCAAGATGTGTGCATATACTAAGGAATCTATTTAGTTCTAAGCTCCAATTTTTATATATCTTTGCTTCAACTTTATCTTGAACTACTTTAAGCGGTTCGATGAGTGTTTTGGGTTCGATCCCCATACGAGACAAAGCTTTGTGAGATGCACAATTTATTGTTTCGATTCAGTATTAAATTTGTGACCGTTGATTGATTGTTTGTAAAGACTCCCGACAAGCTTCGCAAGGTGTTCACTGATAATGTCTATTATCAGTGATCACCTTGCGAAAAAGTGTAGGGGTGACACTTGAACCATAGAGGCATGAAGAGGGTGGTTATATCACTGCGCCAATGTGTGTGTATTGCTCAGTGATTTAACCGGTCGCCTCGCGTTTCAGCTAGTTAAATGTTTGTTAAAACTACTGCGAGCCAAGATTTAATACCAATGGTGCTGATACATTCGAGCATTTACCTGTAGTGAGCATTCTTACGAATGTTACAAAACAGAAAAACAAACGAGTGTAACCTAATGGAAGGAAAGAGGAACCCACCACGCACCCTCGGATTGACCACCCTAACTATTGCAATAGAAAAAGGTTGACAATACCGAACTCCTCTAAAAGGATAAGGGATATAGGAATGGTATGGGTTCCAGGAAGATACCTGACTTGCAGTATCCCGCTGTATGCGCCGACTATTCTTTGACAGGTATTTCGCCTCTGCACGAGGCATCTTCAGGAGCGATGGGCAACGACTGAGCCAGGCTCAGTCATTGCCCATCGCTCCTGAGGATGCCTCGTATCTTCCTGGAACCCATACCATTCCTATATCCCTTATCCTTTTAGAGGAGTTCGGTATTGTCAACCTTTTTCTATTGCAATAGTTGCGGTGGTCAAACCGAGGGTGCGTGGTGGGTTCCTCTTTCCTTCCATTAGGTTACAATGGAGTTCCGCCAAGTAACGCCTGATTCAATCAACTATAACAAACGAGTGTGTTTTAGCGAGCATTCTTACGAACGTTTTTGCTGATAAGAGCGTTCGCTAGAAACATTGTAAAAATGTTCGTGGCAATGTTCGGCTCTGTTCCTTGTTCTGTACGACAAAACAAAAAAGGCGAATGCTCGATGTACAAGTGAACGCTGTTACAAATGAATGCTCAGGTGTATCAGCACTATAAAGCGTAAAATTTACGGTGGCACAGTAAATAAAAAAGATCGAATGTTCTGTTTTTTTCTGTTAGATTAAAAACAGAGTATTCTGAATTCAAAACACACATATAAAATAACTTTTACATAGACTATCAAACAATAGGTACCTACTATCAATTCTATTTGTTATTCATCCCGTGTTTGTTAGTTAGTTTGTTTGTTGCAGCGGCGGGATGTCGCGTTACATAGGCCATACATTAGTAATTAAATTTAAATTTAAGAATCTCTATAGGCACCCTGCTAGTATAGGACTGATATATTTTTTTTGTATATAAATCGTGAAGCGGTTCACAGAATACATCTACTTACCAATTTTGAAATTTGTAGTCTTAATAGTTTCGGTATAAAGTGGCTGTGACGTAGAAACGAATACATAGACAGACATGGCGAATCTATCAGGGGTTCAGTTTTAAGCATCCTAAGCCTTTGGCTAGGGAACCCTAAAGATAGGTTACTTACATATCAGTCAATCTTCAGAAATACTCTACTAATATTATAAATGCGAAAGTGTTTATAGATATATATTCAGTATATTCGTATAATGGTAGAGAATGTCATGGATACTGACCGAATTACTTTGTACTCTATAGAGTTTCTGAACTCTTTAGACTAACCAGGAGTCTCACACAACTTGCGACTGAAAGTAAATTAATGTTACCCCGACTCCAAAGCGCGCGAAGCCGCGGGCAAAAGTATTATATAATGATGAACTGAAAAATGCAAAGTATGTATATTCATTCTAATTTATTTTATTTATTTACATTACCACATATCTCTTTTTAACCCTTCCATTCGTCGTTCCTGAAGTTACTAGAATTTTCCAATTTTTATTCAAAATATTATTTTTAATATTTGTCAAATATTTATAAACATTTTCCAAATACCTATCATAAAAACCAAAATGATTAAAACAGTTATAAATGTGATTTGAACCCACGCCCTCCGAACGTGAGGCGGTTGTATTATCCGCACGGCTACAGCCTTGTAATCAGTTAGTTGCAAATTTGTTGAACATTTGACATAGTGTTACTATGGTGAGTGTTAACGTCATTTAACTGAAAACTCATATTAATCTAGCCACGATCCTAAATTTGACAAACACTGTACACCGCACCCGCGAACGCGCTACTACGGACACATGAAGACGCGCGCGGCGCCGCGCGCGGCCCGCACGCGGGCTGCCCGCGCTACTATGGCCAAGCACTAAGAGTTTCGGATCCGCTTGATAGACTTATTAGATTTGGATTTGACATTTTATACTGACTTCAAAATCAAAATCAAAATCATTTATTCATCTAGGCCACAAAGTGACGCTTATGAACGTCAAAATTTAAGTTAATTATTTAATGATTCTACATTTACATTTGCTGCTACGTTCGCAATGCAATAGGTAGAACCACGAGAAAGAACGGGCAATAAAACTCATGGCCACTCTTTTCAAACAAATAGAATGGTGGTACATTTTATTTTTGTAAGGAGCTGCAACTGTTTCACATTGTAGACATCTACTAGTAAAATTTTTAGTAGCTATTGATATCATACTCAAGCAGTAAATGATGTTCATATGGTAAGCCTCCCAAAGTAAATATGGTGAAACAGGAGCATCCACTTACGTCTTTTTAATGTAGGCAACTCGCGAACATGGTCAGAACTATGGTAGAAGTGAATGAAGCAGAAAGTATCGGTATTATGAAACCAAAGCAATCGACAACCTATTAGTTAGCCCATGACCACGAGTTACCCACATTTTACAAATCCGCAAAGTTATAATGAAAGTGTGGAACATGAATGCAAAATATAGTATGAAATGAGAATATCGTAATTAACTACACTATAAAATAAAACTACTAATTATTGACCTAGTCAAAAGCGAACAACTACTTCCAAGCGCTCCTGTCATCAAAATAATCCTTCAAACTGTAATATGCCTTATTTATAAGATTCTTTTTAACTTCTGCCTGAAACGAACTTAATGGCAAGTCTAAAATATAAGTTGGTAATTTATTGTATATGCGAATACTGAGCCCAATAAAAGAGCTATGCGTTTTGTGCAAACGAAAATACGGAACACATAATTTATGTCTATTTCTAGTATTGATATTGTGTCTGTCACTATTCATTTTATAAGAATTTATGTTTAGTCTTACATGCATAACACTGGCATAAATATATTGTGACGCTACAGTAAGAATACCAGTAGTCGTGACCACTCTTTTTAACTGTCAGTATAATGTTTTTACATGTTATCTTTGTAAGGAGCTGCAACTGTTTCACATTGTGAAATATCTACAAATGCAAAATTTTAATAGTTATTGATATCGTACTCAAGCAATAAATGATGTTCATTTGGTCAGCCTCCCAAAGTAAATGTGGTGAAATAGGAGCATCAACTTACGTCTTTTGATGTTGGCAACTCGTGAACATGACTGCTCAGAGCTATGGTGGAACTGTATGTCCCGAAAAGTAATAATGGTATATATTAATATATCAATCTATAAAACACAAAACTAATTACACAATTACTGACCATTTTCAAATCATTACCCACTGACCTAAGCTTTAAGCGACAGTTGCACAATTAAATAATTTCACAATAATTTCCGATATACCCACCGAATTAATTCTATATACTGCAATAATTACTTTACCATTTAGCAACGATTGTTTGACAGAATACCACTATTTCATTGCAGACTAATGATTAATAGATAATAATGATTTAATGAAATAATTACAAAGTGCACGGGTTATTGAACTAAACGCAAATAGATGGATAACAATATGCCGATTAATATTTACTAAGCAAACTGGAATAGCATTGTTTAATTAGCGCTTCGCCCGGTTCTGTTCGCCTATGCTTGTATAGTCAGTAGCGTAAGTTGTTTGAATTTTTTTTTCTTATACTGTTTTGTCTCCATTTTTATTGCAATCGGTATTCAAAGTCAAAGTCAAAATCATTTATTCATCTAGGTCACAAGGTGACGCTTATGAACGTCAAATTTTAATGTATATTACTTAATGTCTACATTTACATTTACTGCCCATTCGTCATTTATTAAATGGGTTATGGAAGCGTGGGTTTAGAATAGAGAGCACCGTCCTTATTTTGATCACGATGTGTGCACATACTATGCAATCTAGTTTAGTACTAAACTCCGATTTTCATATATCTTTGCTTCAACTTTAACTTGAACTACTTTAAGCGGTTCGATGAGTGTTCTGGGTTCGATCCCCATACGAGACAAAGCTTTGTGGGAGGCACAATTTATTGTTTCGATTCTGTATCGAAACAATAAATTGTGCATCGGGAGTCCTTACAAACAATCAATCAACGGTCATAAACCGTTGATTGATTGTTTGTAAGGACTCCCGACAAGCTTGGCAAGGTGATCATAATGTCTATTATTATCTTCGTTATAACCAGGACGCAGAGGCCCAGTGAGGTGTAAATTGTGGTCCCCGGTCACTTCACGATTCGATAATATCGAGAAGCAGCCGTACTATTCTGGTGATACCAAAGCTCATATGTGTAACATTGAAGTCTATTCATATGCCTCTCTGGTCCTTCCGTAAAACAAATTCAATACAAAAACTAGTAAACCGATTATAAAGCGGTATTCTGCTATGTTAATCAATTTGAAATTCGTTGTAAAAATGTTTAAATTTTTGCGTGAAATTGTGAAGGAAATTTGCAGCAGTTTGTGATAAAATTCTAAAATGGAACAGATTTGCGTGTTTTATAATAGGGACAAACTATAGGTACTAAAGTTATAAATCTGAAACGTTTGTTTGTTGAAGTGCGCTTATCTCTAGAAATACCAGTTCCTTTTTATCACATTGAAAGCAATCAAGCAGAGCTGTCCATTGGTAGGTGATAACTGACATCCATAGAAGCTTGACGCAAAATCAAAGGAGTCGCCCACCTGATGGGAGGACGAGCAGATTAGCGATGACGTTGGGGGCACCACAGTGGTTTCTGTGCGAAGGCCCGAAAAAAGGAAGGGTGACACTTGAACCATAGAGGCATCAAAAGGGTGGTAAAATCACTGCAACAATGTGTGTCTATAGCCAAAGAGCTCAGATATTTACATAGAGGCGCATTTCCTATGGGCGCTCTGAAGACAAACTTTCTGTGACCCAAATTAACGCTTAGTGGCGTGGCAGTCACGCTGAGACAGCTGTCTCTACGAAAACCAGAGAGACGAACGTTCCTCGAGTGTATCTTAACTGCGAGAGCAAGAGAGACAGAGAACGACGCCAGCTCCGCCAACGGCGCCAACTACGAACTAAACTGGAGACAGTCTCCACTTAGAATCGGCACACGAAATCCTTAAGAACTGCGCTTCTATGTAAATCTGTATTCATTGGTATAGCCCAGTGATTTAACCGGTTGCCTCACGTTTTAGCTAGTTAATTTTTTGTAAAAACGACAAGAAAATTGCACTTGTGCAATCTATTCTTCTTCCCATTCTTGACTATGCCGATGCCAGCTATCTCGATCTCAATAATGATCAGCTTGATAAACTTGAGCGGCTCCAAAATTTCTGTATAAGATTCATGTTTGGTTTACGCAAATATGATCATATCTCTGAATTTCGCACGAAGCTCAAGTGGCTGCCAATCCGCCTTCGCCGGAATACTCACATCTCTGCCTTCTCTATAATATTCTATACAACCCTTCTTTTCCCATGTATCTGAAAACTCGCTTTGAATAACTCCATGACACACATACAAAGAGCTTAAGATCATCGGAGAATCATAGGTTGAAAGTTCCTGCACATTCTACGGTTTTATACGTCAAATCTTTTACTGTCCAGGCTGTCCGATTGTGGAATTTGTTGCCTGAGACAATAAGACAGGCTCAATCGTTGACATTATTTAAGAAACTTGTCACCAAACACTACTTAGCAGATTTGCCGTGACTACTCTTTTAAACTTGCACTGATATTGTATTTTTTATGGTATCTGTTTATATAGGTATTTATGTCTATTGTATTTATTTATAGTATCTATTTATATATTTTATAAAGTACATATTTATGTATGTTGTAATATTAGTATGTAAGTACATAGTATTCTTATTAGTTTAGTTTAGTTGAGCTCTTTAGGATACACTATTCCTCTAAGTACACCATTACCTACCCATTCTATCAGTCACTCAATTATGTATTCCATTTGGTTGTCTGGAAGAAATCGCATTTTGCGATAAGACCGCCCTTGTACCTAGTTTTAAGTTGTTTATAATTTGATCACTGTATTCTTGTATATTTTTGTTTTTCTGGTGTACAATAAAGAGTTTCAATCAATCAATCAAGTGGCACAGTAATTACTCCTAAATCGAATGTAAATGTGAAAAACTTTTATTTTGAATTCTAAACAAACAGATAAAATGACTTTTACATAGACTAACAATATTATCAATTCTATTTGTTATTCATCCAGTGTTTGTTAGTTTGTTTGTTGCAGCGGCGGGATGTCGCGTCGATGTTACATAGGCCACACATTAGTAATTAACTGATTCTAAACATGTGCGTAAATATCGGGTTCGTTGGTTAGGGTGATCGATCGTGTTGCTAGTTATAACTGAAAGGTGGCATGCATGGTACTTATGGTACACACCCATACTTTGCCAGTTATGTTTCAGTCCCAATGTAACAGGGGCAAGCCTATTGCCATCTAGGGGGCACATTATTAAGCGAACTCTCGGTAATTAATATGTTTAATGCACATGTCAGAATCAGAAAAGCTCCCTACAGTGTAGAGTCAGTTTTGATAAATAAAAGAGACAACTATCAAATCATACTTTCATTTATTCGGTTTGGCACAAGGATATATCTTTAGATTACGTCGTGATTCTACATTTACATTTAGAGCCCAGTTCGCAAAGCAAAGACATAGAACCAAGAGAAAGAACGGGCAATAAAACTCTTGGTCATTCTTTTCAATAATAAACAAACAGTGGTACAGCCAATCTATATCAAATATCAATGTTGTGGGTAGTTTTATATTACTAGAAAGGTCAGTCTTACAACAGAACATAATAAGCATTATTTAACATCAATACAAATTACTAAATGTATACCACAGGTATATAATGAATCTCATTGATACAACTTGATCCACAGCATATTATTCTATCCTATATTACAATCTTTAGTATCTCACAAACGATCAAACTACCCACAATCAATATCAATAAGATAATGATTAAATCATCTTACATTATTTCCTAGTTGATTAAACAAAAGAACAAGCAACACAATATTGAAACACAGTGGCAGTTAAATAGTCAGAACCATATCGTACCTGAGCAGTCGTCGAAGGAGAATAGGACGAACTAGCCGAGCCTGTCGACTTATATAGGTACACCTTATTTACACGTTTGACAGTTTAACTGTCAAACGTCATGTCAGTGTCATTTAATTGTCATCATCCTCTTACATATTAAGTATGTATAAACACTTGGATATCAGTAATTTCAGCCCAAGCAAAGCCTAGATATTATTACATATCTCTCACACACATAACGAGGTGTGTGCCCGGGGATCGAACCAGAGACTATCATCTCGGCAGTACGTTACTTACACCACTGGGCCATTATGAATAATTATTCTCCTCTTTTTCTTTTGTTAAATAGACAAGTCTCGCACTACGGTCTATACAAACATATAATCAAAGGAAACAAAGCACACTACGAATTATATGGATCAAAGTGTTCACCTGTGCGGGAATCGAACCCACAACATCCGACGCAGTGTCAAGCGGCGAGGCTACCGTTCAAACCAGTACGCCAACCGCGCAGTCAATTATACATTTAGTTCCTCTAAAAAACAAAATATTTCTTTTCTTTTCTCTGGTGGCGCACATGCCCTCATTCTTGTCCGGAGGTAGGAACCGAGATCGACGGGTTTACGTGCCTCCCGAAGCACGGTAGCGCTCTGATGTAAATGGCACAGGTGGTCACCCATCCAAATGGTGACCTTGCAAGCGTTGCTTTACTTTGCTAATCTATTACGAACTGCTTGTTAAGACTATGATAATTACTTTGCAACAATCACACTCATTTGTACAAATTACAAAACGTAAAGAAAATGAACCTAATATAAATAAGACACAGAGAGCTCAAGCGTCATTTGGGTATAGCTTTTTTTTCTAAGCTTCTATAACTAAACAGACAAAAACCCAAAAACCTAGCCACTAGTCAAACAAACCAGAAAACCAGTTTCAGTGCTTCAATATCCCGGCCGCCATTTTGATTTGTGACGTCATATATCATATTTTA
This sequence comes from Euclidia mi, assembly GCA_944739405.2. Lineage (NCBI taxonomy): Eukaryota > Metazoa > Arthropoda > Insecta > Lepidoptera > Erebidae > Euclidia > Euclidia mi. The sequence continues at coordinate 1,297,940 of OX123205.2, read as the reverse complement.
CTTGCGATAAAATGGCAATTGTAACTGTAGCCATTTGCCAATATTGGTAATGCTCATGAACTATTACGAGGAGGCTATGGCATTGGACGAAAGTAGCGAAATAATATGAAGCATTTTCCCCTTTTTTAAATCCCATTCTGTCACTAAGAATAAATACCAGGCAGCAAATACTCAAGTAGACCGACGATCTGGTTAAGATCTCGGGAAGCGGTTGCATGCTCCTATGTCCAGCAGTGAACGTCTCTATGCTGACATGAAAAAAATACCTAATTCCTGATAGCCATTACCGATGGCATTATACGCTCTTAGAAGCTCGGTGCGGTATACATTTTGGTTGTTTACCCACAAGATTTTATAATCTCGAGCAATAGCTGTACTATTTTTGATAATAAAATATCTAAATAATATTGTGTATTAGCGGTCATAGCTTGATTTAGGTAACTTGCCGTTCGTAATAGGTGGACAAAGTTAATCACCGGTTGCACAGCCAGCGCTAACGTCTTCGAAGGGCACGTAAAACTGTCGGTGCCGGTTATAGTCCTAGGACAATAATCGGTAGGCCTTGTTGGAGGCCTCGGGCGGTCTATAAACGCAAAACCCAGATACGGCTTCACACGAAAAAATAAAGAAATAATCATATTTTGTAACATAGTAGCCTATTTATATGCCATTGTGCTCCTTCCATGGAAAAATTCAATACAGAAGCCAGTAAACTGATTATAAAGCGGCATTCTGCTATGGAAACCAATTTGAAAATTCTTTACAAAATGTTTAATTTTTGCGTGAAATGGTGAAGGAATTTTGCAGCAGTTTGTGATAAAATTCTAACATGGACTTGCGTGTTTTACAAGGGAGGGACAATCCAAAAAAAAAAGAAATAAACTACGGAGGGACAATCTATAGATAGGTACTAAAATTATAAAGCTAAAATGTTTGTTCGTTTGAATTCACTTATCTCCGAAAATACCTGTCGATTTTTTTCATGTCATTGGAGGCAATCGAGTGATGATGGTAAGTGATTATTGTTACCTATAGAAGCATGATGCAAAATCAAAGGAGTCTCAAGTGGCTTGCTGACCTGATACCCTTGGAAAAAGGAATAGGAAACGAGCGGTATAAGGGAGGTCATTAAAGCCACTGCAGTGGTGTCAGTGAGTATATACTTTCCGAAACTTTTAGGGTGGAGTGACACACACATCCTACGCCAGTCCCAAACTTGACGCACAGAGTTGTGATGAGGGCAGTTAAATCACTGCGTCATATGTGGATATAGTGCAGTGATTTTAAACTGTCGCCTTACTTTTCAAAGTTGCGCTGAAAGTTAAAGGATCGATATCCACACAGGGTAAAACAATTTACAATCCAAAAATCGTTAGAACAAAAAACAGAGTTTCAAAAATTCTAACCAAACACACAAAGCAACAATTACATAGACTATCAAAGAATAACAATTCCATTTGTAATTCATTCTGTGTGTTTGTTTGTTTGTTGCAGCGGTGGGATGTCGCGTTACATAGGCCACACATTAGTAATTAACTGATTCTAAACATGTGCGTAAATATCGGGTACTCTGTTCAGGGTGGTCGATCATGTTAATAGTTATAAAACAAAATGGCGGCATACATGAATGTTTAGTGAAAATAACCATTATAATTAATTATCTTCTTTTCTTTTGCTAGAGAGCACTCTCGCACTAGTTATAAATCCCGTGTCGTGGAATAATTTACAAACGTAAATAATGACAAGAAGCACACCCAGACTTGAAGCAATATTTTATGGATCAAAAAGTTGTCTTGTGTGTGACGAGGCGACCGCTTTACTCACTGCAACGGTATATCAATTAGAAAGAAAGAAACCCACTCTGCAGTCAATGTTTTCATAGACCAGCCAAAGGCTCTAACATGACCTATAATTCTTGTCCGAAGATAGGAACCGAGATCGACGGCTTTACATGGCAGCCGAACCACGGTAGTTGTTGTGAAGAAATGTTGACCTTGCAGACGTTGCTTAACTTTGGTGATGTATTATGAATGGCAAGTCAAAACACGCTATGACCGCTGCAACAGACACACCATTTTATACAGATCGTTAAGAAAACTAAGAGAACTTAGGCACAGCTCGATATTTTAAAGCTTCTAGCACTAAATAGATAAAAATCCCAAAACCTAGCCACTAGGCAAACAAACCAGAAAACCAGTTTTAGTGCTTCAATATCCCGGCCGCCATTTTGATTTGTGTCGTCATATATAATGTTTTACTGGCGATAAAATGGCAATAGTAACTGTACCCATTTGTTTATATCGGTAAGGCTCATGAACTATTACGAGGAGGCTAAGGTATTGGACGAAAGTAGCGAAATAATATAAAGCATATTCTATTAAACTAAGAATAAACGGTGTAACAAATACTCAGAAACTAACTTACAGAGCAAATAGCTTAGTGGAGATACCCAAGGATTGCCAGGAAGAGGGTCTCAGGTACAAATTGACGGCTTGTGCGGAATAAATTGTTACCACTACGACTACGCGGTGAAGGAAAACAAAGTGAAGAAAGCTGCATGTCTGAGTTCTCCATAATTTCCTTGAAGGATCAAATCTGTGAACTAAACCGCACTTGTCCAGCGTGGTTGATAATGACCAAACTTTGATTATAAAGAGACGTTGCCCAGCAGTGGGACAGACTATTAACAAGGCTGATGATAATGATGATGATAAGACTTTACAATCATTCAAACACCAAAGAAGACTCTCGTTAAACCTCCTTGTGAATCTCACAAAGTATTTTCCGGTGTGAGATTCGACCAATGTGGTACTCAATCGCCTCGCCGCGCCTTTCTAAGTAGTCAAAACGTGGATTAGAGACGCAATTTGAACGGGCATATTGGTCTGTAATGTAATTAAGCATAATTAAATCTTTAGTCTTTAAGTTATCATTTTTAAATTTGATGTTCATAAGCCTCATATTGCGATCCAAGCGATTAAAGGATTTAGACTACGACTTCAAATTGGAGGATGTGTTTTAAAATTCTTTCAAGAATCTTTGTCTCATGAGTTGGATTATTTGTTTTGATTTGTTTTAGTGTCCACCAGTACAGCAAGATCAATTCTAGCGTCATATTTTCTACAACCAAATAATAATATAATGAACATCCATCAAGTAAGTGCTCGCCCCCATGGTTCATATTGTCGCAGTGTGTTTTTGAAACGATTGTTTACGCGAGCTTTAGCACGCACGTCAAACTGAGCGTGTGTATACTATTATTTATTAATATGTTGTAGTCATTAAAATTGGCAGTCACAATACATTCAGTTAAAAACCAAACTATGTAACGACTTCAAAAGCTCCTCTTTTTTTCATCAACCATCTTAAAATTCTTGCATTTCTGACTGCCTGGCAGTCAAGCTACAGCCAAAATTTTTAGGCGCAAGAAGCTACAATTTCGAAATATATTCCTTGGGGACCGTAGGGGTGCACTAAAAAGGGCTATTTTGAAATTCGCACGGGATCGAGAGAAATGGTAAAATGAAAATAAAATGGGCAGCTGCCTCCTCCTCAGACCATACTCTAGTTTTAAATAAAATCTGTGGGCGTAGATGCGGGCATCCCCTTGTATAGAACAATACTTTTCAGATAAAATTACTTCTAATTGTTATCGAACTCTTGAGATGGAAAAATTACAGGTAAAAGTAATTCTTGACATACCATATAAAGTGTTTTGAGATAACTGATGAAACGAAAATCAATAGCTTAGTGACTCTCCATTAAGCTATTGCTTTTCTCTGGTCTCTGACCAGAACAGATTTTCTGACTGAAATGCCATATCCACGCACGTATCAAAAACTATTCTCATCACACCAACAGCATAACAGCCAGATCAGTTTCCAATTCAGAACTTCAAAACGTTCAAAAATATTAGCGCAGCAATCTACTAAAAGATTCCTATACAGTAAGCCAACAGGACTCGGTGCACTAGGATTACACTACACAAAGATAAAGGTAGGTGCCCACTGCGTGGCGTCCGCTAACCGTAGTGGTTCCAATTTGCGGCCGTGATGGATTGCGACTAATTAAATTCATGTACAGTCTCACCATGAGGTAATGGAAAGGGGTACACAAAATTAGGACACTCATCGTACCAGCTATGAAGGGTATAATAAAACAGCTAATGGTATGTCCTCTAAGACGAAAGTGCATACTGCACTAGACCTAAGTTCTGAATAAAAACGGCCTTTAAAAACATTCAATCAATGATAACAATAATTAGTTGATTACAAACATTACCCATTATGGTTATGGTGGACTCGATGGCCACACCATTACTGTACAGATTAAGTTACTACGTCATCCATGCAAACAAAATAATGGTGACACTAAATCTGTAAGTGCTGTGCAACTTCAATGTCCTATAATACATTCTTCACGAACTTTTAGTTATCTGCTGAGTGTGTAATACTTATCTGTAGAACACGGATCAGAAAAAGCGTTCGACCAAAAAGATATTTACATAGAGGCGCATTTCATATGGGCGCTTTGAAGACAAACTTTCTGCGACTCAAATTGCCGCTTGGCGGCGTGGCAGTCGTGCTGCGGCAGCTATCTCTCTCTCCTCCAGTGTATCTTAACTACGAGCGCGAGAGAGACGGAGAACGACGCTTGCGCCGCCAACGGCGCCCACTACGAACTAAACTGGAGACAGTCCCCACTTGGAGTTGGCACACGAAATCTTTAAGAACTTCGCTTCTATGTAAATCAGTATTCATTGGTTCCACATCCCACTGACACAAATGATGAACTCTTTAATTTGAAGCCGTGTGCTTGTAGAAAACAATGCATCTTTGTATCGACAGAAATTTTACTCACATTATATGTGTAGAATTCGGGCTAAGAATGGGTATTTTTTAACACAGATCAGTGGAAGCGATTAATTCATCCAGTCTTAGCCCAAGACAAAGGATCTAACACATGGGCCAAGTTTCTTGGCGCTAAGAATTAAACAACTTACTTACCAAATATCTCCTGGTGATGTTCTTGAGTGGAGTCCTGGAGGCAAGTTAGACACACACGAGACTAAAATTGGCCAATATTAGCAAGTGAATTATCTTTACTTTACCAGACTCCACGCAGCGTCTTCAATCAGCAAATTCTTCCGGCACCAACCACGTGCATCGGATTCACTCAAGTTTTACAATGTTCGTTAAAATGCTATTTTTATCACAATTAACCGGTGCCAGTTATTGATCAAGGAAGTGGCAATCAAACGGGTTCTAAATACAAGATCAAAACGCTCACAACACGAAATCTATCCAGAGCAGATTTTTTCGCTGACCGCGGGAAACGACAATGAATGAAAAAATTTACAGTTCAGTGTGACCATTGTCAGAAATTTTCAATAGACTAAACAAAATGTTACTCAATCGATCTAATCGATTTGACTTATAATAAAAACTAATTCTATTTCAAACATCCACCCGCCCCGGACCGGCCTACCGGTCCGCTAATCGGTTGGTAGACGTGACAATGTTGCAACCGCTCTCCTCAGAATCGAACCGTCCACCAAGACCTCAGCAAATCGGGGAACTCCATCAGCCCCAGTTACCAAATGAAGGATGCGCCCCCTGCGCCATCTGAGTGGCGGAAGGTTAGCCTCCTTGATCAAAACGAGGTCTCCAATCTTGGGTGGATCGGTCTTGTCGGTCCACTTAACGCGTTGCTGGAGTATGTGCAAATATTCCAAATTCCAGCGTTTCCAAAAGCTCTGAGTAATCTGGCGTACCAATTCAAAACGCGAGAGACGACCAGGTCTCGTATCAATGTAGGGGTACTCAGGCAAGGCGACAAGTGGGCGACCAATCAAAAAATGGCCCGGCGTAAGGGCCTCCAAATCATTCGGATCTGAGGAGATCGGGCACAATGGCCGAGAGTTCAAAACGGCCTCAATCTTACAAAACACAGTTGCGAGTTCCTCAAATGTAAGGACAGATTCACCGATTGTCCTGCGCAAGTGTGTTTTGGCCGATTTTACGGCGGCCTCAAATATACCACCCCAGTGTGGACAATTTGGTGGGGAAAACAACCAATTTATCCCACGTCGGGCAAGCCTATCACCTATATCAGCTTTGTTGGTTTCAAGGAAATTAACAACATCATTCAAATAATTATAGGTGCCCTTGAAGTTAGTGCCGCAGTCAGAACGGATCAAGGAAGGCATCCCTCTGCGGGATACAAATCTGTCAAATGTGGCTACAAACGCCTCGGTCGTAAGCGAGGAGACCAGTTCTAAGTGTACGGCCTTTGTGGAGAGACAAACAAAAACACACAAGTAGGCCTTAACAGTCTTGCTGTTTCGAAGTGTCGACGTTTTCACCAAGAAGGGACCAGCGAAGTCCGTGCCAACACCGTCAAACGTCCTGCTCTCAGTTACGCGATCTGCCGGTAAGTCTCCCATCAAGGGCTGCATGGTAGAAGCCTTGAGCTTATAGCAAGGGATGCAGCGAAAGACTACACTCCGAATAATTCTTCGGGCAGACAAGATCCAAAATTCGCGTTGCAAAATGGCCAAGAGCGCATTACAACCAGCATGCGAATTTTTAAGGTGACGGTCAGTTACCAACAAGCGTACCAAATGACCGTCCTTGGGTAACAAAAGGGGGTGACGTGCCCCGTAAGGGAGGTTGGCGTTCTTGAGACGCCCTCCAACACGCAAGAGACCCGTATCGTCCAAAAAGGGGTTCAATTTGGATACAGCTCCCGACAATTTCGATCTCCCTGATTTAAGGATAGCAATCTCCTTTTCAAAATGGGCCAATTGCACAGAACGAACCCAAAAGGTGAGGGACTCCTGTCGTTCCTGTGGTGAGGGAAACGGTGTCAGACGTTTCTGTTGTGGGTGCCTAAAATTAAAAACAAAACGCTTTATCCAAGCAGTAACACCTAACAACTTGTCGAGGGAGCTGTAACGATTCAACAGGAAATCGGGGTCGAAGGCGCATTCTACCTTCTCAAGAGCGAGTGTTCGTAGACCCGGCAGATTAGAAGTATTCAAAACTGGCGTTCGAGGCCAATCAGTTTCTGGTCGACTCAACCATTCCGGACCCCACCACAGCGAATGACCTATCAAACTAGGCGTCAAGCATCCGCGCGAGGCACAATCAGCGGGGTTGAGCTCACCTGGCACGTGTCTCCAAACAAGTTTGACTTCGGATTTCTGGATTTGGGAAACGCGATTAGCGACAAATACCTCCAAAGAGTGGACAGAAGCCTTCAACCAACAAAGAACAATTTGGCTGTCTGTCCAGGCGTAGGTCCCATTAATGCAAATGCTTTTACCCAAAGTACTGGACACGTGGTTCAACAAGCGTACAAGAAGGGCTGCTCCCGAGAGCTCCAATTTTGGAATGGTCAGAGATGTCCGAAGGGGTGCCACCTTGCTCTTTGCCATGATCAGGGAAACCCTCACCTGACCTGAGGCACTGACTGTGCGCAAGTACACCACGGCGGCGTGACCACGTTCCGAGGCGTCACAAAACCCGTGAAGGGTGGCCTTGTACTTCCCGGGAGGAAGGATGGGACGAGGCAAGGAGATCTCATTGACGGCAGGAAGTGAGGATACAAAAGAGGTCCATTCCTCAACAAGAGTGCCGTGTAGAGGTTCGTCCCAGGTCAATCCTGCTGTCCAAAGCTTCTGCAAGAAGCATTTTGCCCAAAATATGATAGGACAGATCCAACCGTTCGGATCAAAGGTTCTGGCGACAGTAGACAATACGAGACGTTTAGTCCAAGAACACGGCAATTTCAAGTCTACGTTATATGTAAAGATGTCTTGGACTGGTCTGTACTGAACGCCGAGAACAGCCATCATGGCGGGGTTGTCAACAATCTCAAATAGATGTGGATCTTGCTGATGATCCTCTGGCAAGCCTTCCAAAAGCGCTGGTGAGTTGGAAATCCATTTACGCAACTCATAACCAGCGGAGGCCAAAATACCTATCAATTCGTCCCGCAGGAGGATCGCCTCGTCCGCTGTGGAGGCGCCCGAGCAAATGTCATCGACGTAAATATCGTCCTTCAAGATGGCGGAGGCTCTTGGGAAACGTAGGCCTTCGCGGTCTGCGAGCTCCCAAAGAGAACGTATTGCCAAGTAGGGGCTTGACCTTAACCCGTACGTATTTGTATTGAGCTCGTAGACGACCATGGGATCGCGAGGAGACTCTCTCCAAAGGATCAGCTGGAAGCGACGGTCATCAGGGTGGATAATCGTCTGCCTGAACATCATTTTTATGTCGGCCACAAAGACAACCTGATGTCGTCGGAAGCTGGTGATGACGTCACAAAGGTCCTTGACCAACTTGGGACCAGAATGCAAGCACTGGTTCAAGGATACGCCTGTTGAAGTCTGCGCAGAACCATCAAACACTGTGCGCAGCTTGCCAGTCGATGGCTTCAATACCGCATGATGCGGGAGAAAGTAATGCTCCACCGAACGCCAATCCAAATTTGACACAGACATGTGTCCCAACTGTTCATATTCCCTCATGAACTCAATGTACTTCTGTCTGAGCTCCGGATCACGACCCATGCGGCGCTCCATGGCCAACAACCTCTTTTCGGCTAAAGGTCGTGACTCACCAAGCGGAGGCCGAACAGACAGGAAGGGAAGCCTCGTAATAATCCGACCAGAACGGAGTCGACCAGTGTTGTTCTGGAAGAACAGCTCGCACTCCTCATGTTCTGGATTCAAACGGGCAACTTGAGGGGGCTCCTCTACCTCCCAAAACCTCTGAACTGCATCAGAGAGAGCAGAGCCTACAGCCAACAAATTATCAAGTTCGGGTGGAGGGGGGTCCCTAGGTACAGGTCCCATCAAAGCAAATCCAAATATGGTCGGGATGGCAGTCAAACCATTTGGCACCAAGACCCGTTTCCCACCAATCAAAATTCCACCGAGGACATCAGAGCCAATCAACAAGTCGATTTGTCCCGGTGTGTAAAATTTGGGGTCTGCCAGTTCCAATCCCGATGTCAAATTCACCACAGCAGCAGGTAGCTGTTTCTGTGGGTGCATACCCAAAATATTCTTCAGCACAATAGCCAAGGTTATAATCCTCGGGTGTGAAGATTCAACAGGGCCAAACAAAACCTTAACTTGCCCTTCAACATTAGAGGCTACGTCCCCTATGCCCCGTATACAATTTGGAAAAGAGCCCATATTTAATTTAACCTGCCCTACCAAATAAGTGGAAACAATGCAACCTTGTGAACCTGTGTCCAATATAGCACGGACAACAACAGAGGTCCCCGTGGGTCCCCAGACCCTAACAGCAACCGTTGGTAGGATAACGGTCTCAATGGGGGAGGTTGGCGTTATAGGGCAGGGGTCAATGACCTATTGTTGCCTGGGCGGCGACCGTTGGCCAGGACCAGGCAAATCAAAATGGGGGTGCGGCTTGAAGTCCTCAAGGGCGCGATGACTCGATCCGCGCGCCATCTGTGGGGGGTCATAGTGACGCACCCGCCCAAAACGAGGTGGGCGCGAGTCAAGGCGGGGACGCTCCGCCAAAGGAGGGGAGTACCTGGGGCAACAGTCATGGTGCTGGTGACGTTGCGCGGTCGCACATTCAGGTGCGCGAGAGAGAGGAGGCGTGCGCCCGCTACGGTTCTCCAAGCGGGGCGAGTGGCGATCAACTGAGCGAGGCGACTCTCGGCTACGCGCCGGTGAGCCTCGGCTGCCACCTTCAAAACACCCGCCCGTGCGCGGCGTCGGCTGGTTGGACAAGCGGCCAACCTCTCTGGCATTCATGCAGAGAATGTCCAAATGCTGTCCTCCACAGTGAGGACAGGGGCGAGAGTTTGGGCAGTCTCGCTGGTAGTGGGACCCCAAGCAAGAAAAGCAAAGGCGGCGGGCATTCGCGATGCGCCTACGAGAGGCGACATGAAGGTCCAAAAATGCCCTGCAACTGGCCGTTCTGTGCCCCGTGACCTTGCAGTAGGAGCACTCCGCTGGGCTCTGCGTGACCGCAAAGCGAGGAGGGCGCCGGTCAACATTGGCTCGGGTGTGACCGCGAGCCTGCTCCTTAACCTTGGGCGGCTGCGACTTAGCCGGCGTGTCACCACCGGAGTTGTCCAAGACCCGGCACTCATCCTCCAGGAACTTCTCCAGGTCAGCAAAGGGGGGCAGATGGGTCGCGCTATCCCCACCAAAGCGCTGTTCAAAACGCGACCTCAGGTCGGCAGGCAGCTTTTTCAGTACAATGTGCACCAATAGATAAGACCATTGGTCTACGGGCAGGTCAAGGCACTTAAGTGCGTTGATGGCCACCAAAAGCGGGTTCAACAGTTGGGTGCGCAACCCAGAGACCCGGGTGAGCGTCGGCAAGCCCAAAATCTGCTCAATATGCGTGTCGGCGAGGCCACGCTTGTTATGGTACCTACGGGTGATTAGGTCCCGAGCCGTCTGGTACGCCTCGTCAGACACGGGCAGATGCTGGATGAGGCCCTTAGCCTCCCCATCCAGTACCGACATTAGATAGGCCAACTTTTGTGCCGGCCGAAGGTCAGCCCTATCATTCACCAGGCTGTCGAACAAGTTAATGAAGCCCAGGTAGCTTCCTAGGCAGCCATCAAAATGGGGGAGGTCCAAAGTAGGGAGCCTACTCACCAGCCCCGGTGCTGACCTAGGAAGCTCCTGCTTCAGGCCGGGTTGCCCTTCCCTATCGGCAACTAGTTGTCTCGCAGTATTGGAGACAGCATCATACAGGTCTAAGACCTGGGCATAGTCTTCGCTGACCTTATTTCGCTGGTCAGCGGTGAAATCATTGATTGACACTTCAAGACAGCAAGTGCTGAAAGTGCGGAATTGCTGTTCCACACTTGCCAGGCGATCGTCAATCCGCTCGTACCTTTGAAGTAGGGCCTGCTGGCGATCAGGCCGGTTCACTAAAGCACTGGCTGAGGCAAACCAGCGCAAATCTGATGCAATAGCACCAGCAGCCGCACGCAAGTCCTTGATAGCTGACATAATCAAAATTTCAAAAGAGCCCGGACAAGCGTTAAACAATATTAACAATCAAACTTAATTTTTCTCAATTCTTTGAAACCAACAAGGTATTAGCCTGTTTATTGCAAGTGCAGGCAAGTGACAGGTATTTACTGCCCAACAAAATTAAAAGTTTCAGTATATTGAAACAAACACAAAAGTTATCAAAGTTATAACTTATAACAAATTAATAAAGTTGAAACTTCAACTTAATTAGTTAATTATTTGCAACAGACAGACTAACTGTGTTATTTATGATATACAATATGAAGTAAGCACAGAATATGTGTTACCTAGCAATATTATCTATATTCTAACAAACAAAGTTTATTAATGTGACCCGCCCAAGTGGCAAGGTCAAGTTTGATTATTACAATGTTTATGAATAATTATGCAATAAACTAAATTTACTAAATTTATTGATACATACAGCTGTTATGTATCCAAACAAACTGACTTATTAATGCAACAACAAATTTAAGTTAGATTTTCCAACAATACAAATCAACAATTACTGATTGAGGTTATGTGACAATGTGTTTCAAATTATCTAGGTCAACTTATACAATTAAATATTATGTATTTTAGACAATAACTGACCTGACAAACACTACAATACTGTCTACAAGGTGATAAGATACAAGCTCATACCAATCTGAGTTTATACTCAGTAATGCAACAGCGGCTAAATTTCAACTACAGCTCTGCACCAAAAATTATGTGTAGAATTCGGGCTAAGAATGGGTATTTTTTAACACAGATCAGTGGAAGCGATTAATTCATCCAGTCTTAGCCCAAGACAAAGGATCTAACACATGGGCCAAGTTTCTTGGCGCTAAGAATTAAACAACTTACTTACCAAATATCTCCTGGTGATGTTCTTGAGTGGAGTCCTGGAGGCAAGTTAGACACACACGAGACTAAAATTGGCCAATATTAGCAAGTGAATTATCTTTACTTTACCAGACTCCACGCAGCGTCTTCAATCAGCAAATTCTTCCGGCACCAACCACGTGCATCGGATTCACTCAAGTTTTACAATGTTCGTTAAAATGCTATTTTTATCACAATTAACCGGTGCCAGTTATTGATCAAGGAAGTGGCAATCAAACGGGTTCTAAATACAAGATCAAAACGCTCACAACACGAAATCTATCCAGAGCAGATTTTTTCGCTGACCGCGGGAAACGACAATGAATGAAAAAATTGACAGTTCAGTGTGACCATTGTCAGAAATTTTCAATAGACTAAACAAAATGTTACTCAATCGATCTAATCGATTTGACTTATAATAAAAACTAATTCTATTTCAAACATTATATTTAATGTAGTTGGTTGACCACTTGAATCAATGATCAATTGTATGGGTCAGTCTAAGAATCTATACAAAATGGATTAAAAACGATTGACGTATAATAATGTTACTTCATTTGCGAACAGCGTAGCACGAACGCGACTCGCGAGACAAAAGCCAATCGAGTATCGTCAAGTAATTGACGGGCCGCTGTTGTACATCCATCTCGCTCTAACAACTCATGAAAAAGCGAGATGGCGATAGAGGAAGATTGGAGAAAAGAACATTTGTTAACGCGAAGGGCTATACTTTGAATATTAAGTAATTAATTAATGGAGGGCAGGCCTTCTTATCTTTACGGACGATTTCGTCCTTTGGGTGTACGAATGCTGTTCTTGGGACTAAGAAATGTAAGTTATACAGTTCTTTTTAATGATTCGTTGGAGTAAATGACTTGAATGGCGTAGTTTGGGGCTTTACTTTTGAGGACTTTTGAAGTTTTGATGCAAACTGTGTTCGATTCTTGTGAATATGATTACTTATCTATATGAGAGAATTTTTGGTACCGCTAGTTTTATTGGACTTGCCTTTTTAGTGTATGTGAGTATGATGAATGAGAAGATGTTCTTCTCCTCTTTAGACACACGGGGATATTAAATAAGCTTAAAGGTGTAGTTCTCATGACCAAAAATCTAAGGTAAGTTAATTCTAAATCCAAGAATGGATCATTTCGTTAACGATCGACAGGACTCAAATTTAAATCACGTTTTAATTACTTGTTACTGTTTCTACGGGATATATACCACGTACCTTTGTCAAAAACAATGAACCACACAAGTCGGCAATAGCTCAACATCTCCTAGACTCGGGTACGAACCATTGGATTGAGTTACCTAGAATTGTTAAAGAAGCTATTGAAATTAAAAAGTAAAAAAAAACTTCAATAGAGAAGATGGGTTTCAACTGTCGAATACCTGGCATCCAGTGGTACGTCTATGCAAAACCCGTGAACCACAAAAACTTAAATCACGAGCCGACGTAGTGAGTACAGTGTGTCGCGATCGAGTACATTGTGAAAGTGAAAACGGTGGTAGTGGTTGTGCGCGCAATAAACGAGTAAGAAAGCAGGTAGACCGGTTCACTTGTTTATAACATTCATCCACCCGCAATACTTCAGTACATCAGTGAACATGGCGCTTGCAACAGTGCCGAAGTATCGGTTACTCAAAACAAAGGTACGTGGTATATATCCCGTAGAAACAGTAAAAAGTAATTATAGTGACCATGATAGTTTAATTTCTTATATCACGTTTTAATTATTTTTATTTAAAAGACGTATTCATAATTTTATTTACAGGAATATAACTTCATGTTTAAACAATAAAAGTAAAACTAACGTATTACGTACATGTAGCGGTAGCTACATACAACTGAGGCCATCTAGCGAGCGACGACGAAGTCTCAGCAACAAGCCGGCGACATCTATCGGACACACGCGACGGAAAAACAAAGTGCTGAATCGCGCAAGCAGAGTTTGCACGCCGAGTCGTATATATACAACATCCCAAATACGTCCGTCGTACTGACAGTCCACCAGGCACGATCACCCAGCCTGGTTAGAGGATCCTCCCTCTAGTTGGAGGAATACTAACACCTTTCTTCCTCCACATACGCTTTAAACATATATTTATTTATTTTATTGAGGAGTCGACCTTGGTATCACTACTAAGCAGTGATAGCCCAGTTGAGATACCGACAGACTGGTATGCAGAGAGAATCGGGATCAAATCAATGACGTGTGACACCGACTTGTCGGAGTTGAGTGCGTATGGAAATAAAATTTATCGCTTGCCCCGTGCCTCGGAAAGCACGTGATGCCGTTGGTCCCGGCTGCCATAAAGATCTCTGGCAATCGTTATATCGTCACATCATCAGCCCCTTTATACTGTCCCACTGCTGGGCACGGGCCTCTTCTCACTATGAGAAGGGTAAGGCCATAGTCCACCACGCTGGCCAAGTGCGGGTTGGCAGACTTCGCATGTCTATCAAGAACATTACGGAGAACTCTAATACATGCAGGTTTCCTCACGATGGTTTCCTTCACCGATAAACAATCGATAATTAACAATTTAATACACACTTAACTTCGAAAAAGTCCTTGATGCGTGCCGTGAATTCGGACTCGAGACCCTCTGCGTAGCAGTCTGTCGGTCTCTCCATTCGGCTATCGCCGCTGCTCTCTCTGCTGTTATATTGTCAGTTCCCTTGAATATTCTGACACTCTGGTATAAGCCATGAAATTTCGCTATATCTATTCGGGTTGCGGAGATCACATGGCAGTCACTCCATGAAAGGGCAATATTCCGTCAAGTCTGATTGGGCCAGTAAGTGGACCACAGGCCTGGAGATGAAAAGTCTTTGATGCATACGGGATAATATAATAATATAATATAATATATTCTACCACATACACACATCACCATATCTGGACTGCACGGTTGGCGTAGAGGTTTAAGCGGTCGCCTCGCCGCTGGACTCTGCGCCGAGTGTTGTGACATACGAGACAACACTTTGTGTGATTCATAAATTGTTGTTTCGAGTCTGGGTGTTTATTGTGTACGTTAGTTGTATGTTTGTAAAGTCCTCGAAACACAGGTTAGAAAAAAAGAAAAGAAACTAAGTCCCAAACTAAGCAGAGCTTGTACTATGGGTACTAGACAACGGATAAACATACATAAATATATATTTTTTGGAAATTTATACATTTTATACATAGAAACATCCACACCAAGACAAATATCCATGTACATGCACACAAATGTTTGACTTGAGCGGGAATCGAACCCGGAACCTTCGGCAAAGCAGTCGCTTACACTCCCGCTGCGCCAGACGATAGTTATTATAAGAAATATGTGTACTTTTCCTGTATCAAAATCCGGTTTGGACTTTCAATAATGATCATGTATCCGATGTTTAAACTTTTATAAAGATCTTTACATCCTCACATGTATCTCAATCTCTCATCCCAAATATGGAGCATCTCAATTAGATTATAAAGCAATAAAACAATGCTTAATTTGATTAAAACCCTAGTAAATTACCTCTGACTTCTAGTAACTGTGTAGAATAAAGTGCTGCTGTAAAAGTTTTACGTTCGTCTCGCTAGATGGCGTAACCGTCTAAGCGGTTTTACGGTCGTTTTTATAGCTGTGACAATTAAAATTTCAATGAGAATAGGAAATTTCATTACCATGCGTGACGATGTGAGTAGTTACATGTGATGTACGCATGTGGTTGTTTATGTTACTGTGGAAAAATAAGGGTCTAAGCACACTGCCGAAGTTACGCGACCGCAGTTCGGCATGATTACGCCTACAATGCTATTTGAATTACTGAAACATTATACCGAAATTACGTTGCGTTATAGCGTACAGTGTAACTTTGGTCGGGCTTAAGTTCAGCGTCAACTTTTCTAGTAGTAGCGTACAAGCGTAGTTCGTAGCACGAGCGGCAAGTTCCGCATTTATGGTGTGTCATACCAGCCGAATACATCGGAACGTAAAATCGGCCGCGTAACTTCGTCATAGTATGTTTAGACACTAAGGGTGGCGTTCCTCCAACTAGAGGGAGGATCCTCTAACCAGACTAGGTGATCGTGCTTGGTGGGCTCCTGTGGTTGTGCTTGAGAATTGTATACATACGGCATCGCACAAACTCTCCTTGCGTGATTCATGACTTTGATTTTGACGGGTCGTGTCCGATAGATGGCGTCGTGCTGTGATAGTCTTCGTCTTCATTCGCTAGATGGCCTCAGTGGTATGTAGCTACCGCTACATTTCTTAGTATAGTAGGTAACGATCATAGCGAGACTTGGCTTGCTTCGTAGTAGATTGGCAAAGTTAAGCAACGTTTGCACAGGTCGCCACTTAGGTGGGTGCTCCAAAGGGCACAGGGCACGAAAATGAACTGTTGGTTCCAGTTTTTGTCTCAGGACAAGAAAGACCATTTTAGAGGCTTTAGTCAGAAAACGCCGACTCCAGAGTTTTACGACGCCACTCACTAACACGAAATCATCCTCCTACCTTCTTATATTCCTAGTGTACTCGTAGTTTAAGTTTATTTGTTTGTTAAGTATTTTTTAGGTTTGTGTGGAGGTGCAAATAAAACATTTTCATTTTCATTTTCATTTTCATTTATCCCAGTTACAATCTGGGGTCCGCTT
This sequence comes from Euclidia mi, assembly GCA_944739405.2. Taxonomy (NCBI): domain Eukaryota; kingdom Metazoa; phylum Arthropoda; class Insecta; order Lepidoptera; family Erebidae; genus Euclidia; species Euclidia mi. The sequence continues at coordinate 1,281,392 of OX123205.2, read as the reverse complement.
ACTAGTCTAACCGGATTTGGCTGAATATTAGCTTTTCTATAGAGCGTCTGCCTGTCTGACCTCCGCAACCTGAAGGGATAGCGATATTCCATGGTTTAAACTAGTGTCAGTTTATTTAAGAGGCACTGGTGCCCTATAACGACTGTCAAAGATCTTCATGACAACCGGGACCGACGGCTTAACGTGCTCTCCGAGGCACGGGACAAGCGATAATTGTCAATTTTATTCAATACGTACATGACTTTTTCCATGTGGTGACGGATTAAGAATACGGATTGTCACCACCCCATATCATCCCATGGGTGTCGTAAGAGCCGACAGAGGGAGCACTGTAAGAGAAGGAAAACTTGATACAAACCCTATATCAACCCGTTTGGCCAGCGTGGTATAGTAGGCCAATTTCTCCTTTCAAAGGAGAGGCCTAGTCCAGCAGTGGACTGTTAAAGGCTGATGATGATGACATAACTTCGAAAAGTCATTGGTGCGCGCCGTGAATACGAACCCGATACCCTCTGCATGCAGTCCGTTGTTATCTCCACTAGGCTATCGCTGCTTGCCTGCCTAACACGAAAAAGAAAGAAAATGTTAATACAAAAATACTTATTTTAAGCAAGTATCTAGACTGGCATAGCTGTGGTAGATAATCGCATGTCAGTCTAAATTAGCTATGCACATTTATTTTAATGTACACTTTCCGAACATAAGCACACCAAACTAAATTACTTTCAAATTAAAACTCGAATCGCATAACAAATGCCCATTCACCCCAATGGGCCGGCACATTGAACATTGTGTACTTTGGTACGCATAGGTACAGGTGGTTTGTGTACTTTTATACCTATAGGTACTGTTAACTTGTGTACCCACGTACTTACACAGGGTATCAACTTTTCCAATTATTAACTCTGAAGCAACCTCGTTAGTTTAGAAAAAGTTACGTTCTATCGTCGAGGCGGTTTAGGGTTGTAAATGTGTTACATTATAATTGACTAGACGTAGCGTAGCGCTCATAGTGAGACTTGGCTTGCCTTTCGTAACAAAATGTCAAAGTTAAGCAACTCGCCACTTGGATAGGTGACCGCGTGTGGCATTTAAATCTGAGCGCTACCGTGCTTCGGAGGGTCTGAAATCTCCGACACCAGAGCTGGCCACACACTCACACGAAAAACAAACAAACAAAAATAATAATTCAAATTAAATCCCAATCACCGTCCTGGCACCAAAACCCTCACATTACCATAACTATACACGTGTAGCTAGTGTGACAGACCACAAGCTCGTCACACGTAATTATGTGACCACACGCGCCACGCTTGTGTGCGTGGTCAATATGGCGAGCCACACACCACGGAGCTGCGATTATGATCACCGATTAGATGGCAATAGGCTCGCCCCCTAATACATTGGGACCGAAACATAACTGGCAAAAAGTGGGTGTGTAATACACCTCTGCCTACCCCTTCGGGGATAAAAGGCGTGAAGTTATGTAATGGTCTAAACCATGGAATATTAAATATGTAGAAATGCTAACATTCAGTCACATCCGGATAGAAAAGTAGGACAGGGTCCGCCCTGGGTTGCATTTGGAATAACGCTAGGAGGATGACAAACGACACAACCTCAACGAATTTGAGTTTGTTTCGTTTTATTGGCTATCGCTGCATTTGATTTTGTAATCTCAGTTATATAAAAAAGTTACACCGATGCCTTGCTCTTCAAAATACGTTGCAATTCCAACTACATATGCCTGAATCGAAATCTTAAACGCCTCTTACCTAATTCCAATATATTTTATGCCGAACCGGGATCGTAATTTTGGATACCAGCAATCCAGTTTATTTTACATGACTCCAACATTTTCCTTTAATAGCTCAGAGCTATTACACAGCCTATTATATTTTACAAGATAATATCCTAAGTGTTATTCTTTCAAATTAAATAATTATTTTGTTTTATTGTACAAGATTCTGTTACACAAAACCCTCTTGAATTAAAATGTGGATTGAAAGTAAAATCATAATAATAATAGACACGTGCCAAATCTCAATTCGAGAAAGGTTAAGACATAGTGTATAAAACTGGACAAACGCGGGGTACCAGGTAGCATGTGCTCTTGAAAAACATTATAAAGAACTATCAGACATGTAAGTTTTCTCACGTGTTTCTTTAATGGTTCTGCAAGTGATATATGTAATTTTTTTTAAGTTATCATGTTTTGAGTTTGCTACTTAGCGTAGAAATCATTGGAAGTTTTCCAGTCCGTCCTAAATAAGCTAGCTTTACAATAATGTCTAATTATTAAACCATAAGGTATATGATTATTTAAAAGTGCACAAATTACAGCATATTAATACTAAGCTATCTTGACAATAATGTCTAATTATTAAACCATAAGGCATATGATTATTTAAAAATGCACAAATTACAGCATAATTACACTAAGCTATGTTGACAATAATGTCTAATTATTAAACCATAAGGCATATGATTATTTAAAAATGCACAAATTACAGCATAATTACACTAAGCTATGTTGACAATAATGTCTAATTATTAAACCATAAGGTAGATGATTATTTAAAAGTGCACAAATTACAGCATATTTACACTAAGCTATCTTGACATTAATGTCTAATTATTAAACCATAAGGCATTTGATTATTTAAAAGTGCACAAATTACAGCATAATTACACTAAGCTATGTTGACAATAATGTCTAATTATTAAACCATAAGGTAGATGATTATTTAAAAGTGCACAAATTACAGCATATTTACACTAAGCTATCTTGACATTAATGTCTAATTATTAAACCATAAGGTAGATGATTATTTAAAAGTGCACAAATTACAGCATATTTACACTAAGCTATGTTGACAATAATGTCTAATTATTAAACCATAAGGCATATGATTATTTAAAAATGCACAAATTACAGCATAATTACACTAAGCTATGTTGACAATAATGTCTAATTATTAAACCATAAGGCATATGATTATTTAAAAATGCACAAATTACAGCATAATTACACTAAGCTATGTTGACAATAATGTCTAATTATTAAACCATAAGGTAGATGATTATTTAAAAGTGCACAAATTACAGCATATTTACACTAAGCTATCTTGACATTAATGTCTAATTATTAAACCATAAGGCATTTGATTATTTAAAAGTGCACAAATTACAGCATAATTACACTAAGCTATGTTGACAATAATGTCTAATTATTAAACCATAAGGTAGATGATTATTTAAAAGTGCACAAATTACAGCATATTTACACTAAGCTATCTTGACATTAATGTCTAATTATTAAACCATAAGGCATATGATTATTTAAAAGTGCACAAATTACAGCATAATTACACTAAGCTATGTTGACAATAATGTCTAATTATTAAACCATAAGGTAGATGATTATTTAAAAGTGCACAAATTACAGCATATTTACACTAAGCTATCTTGACAATAATGTCTAATTATTAAACCATAAGGTACATGATTATTTAAAAGTGCACAAATTACAGCATATTTACACTAAGCTATGTTGACAATAATGTCTAATTATTGGGTTAGTCCCGCTATGGTATGGTCCCGGTATGGCACCCTCTTAAAATACCTATCAAAAAGTCCCGCTATGGTACCCATCTTTTAGATCTACGTTAGACAATAGAAGGTACAACTGAAAAGAAAAGTGTTTCTATAAATAAATACTTTTAGGAGTGTATCAATAAAACGTCTGTTTGCGATATTAAATCAGTCTTTTATTAATTCAAAATATTTATAAAAAAATATCAAACAGTAAAACGAAATATTAATTGCAATGTAATTTTTAAAATAATCAACAATATTAATTACCAATAATCAACAATAAAAAAAATATAAAAAATCCACATCTCAGAAAAGTATTACTGTAAATATTATAAACTACAAATAAAAACAACATCCAGACATAAATATTAGTTACAAATAATCAACATTGAGAAAAGGCAGTAATTGTAAATTTATATAAACTACAAAAATAATCAACAACCAACTAGACAAATATATTAATTACAAATAATCAACATGGAGAAAAAGGCGCAAATTGTAAACATAAACTACAAAAAATAATCAACATCGAGAAAAAGTATTAAACATTTTAATAGGCTAAAAACAAAATTAAAATAAACTATTTTTTTAAATGTTCTGATCGAAATGTTGACTTTGATATGTTAATCAGAAAATCACCAATGGAGATAGCTTTATTTTCGTAACTTTTTGTTAGCTTTTGAATCTGGCGGTCGATTTCTATACTTGTTCTTTTTCTTGAATTTATAGGTGATCTTTTTAGTCGAAAGCTATAACAAAAATCATCAGTTATTTAAGTTAAGCTATATTTTTTTCAGTAACCGTCTGTAATAGAAGGCGACAACCAATAATATCTACCAAAATAAATAAAATCAAATCCATTTTCAAATTCTTCTATGTACTCGTATTATGTAAAAAAATATATATCTGCTTATAAAAATATTATATCTGCTTAAAAATATTGTCTAAAAAATACAACTTACTTGGCTTGTTTTATATCAAAGTGACATGTGTCGTTGCCAATTGTTTGCAGAAACAATAACAAACTGGGATTTTTTCCAATAACTTTGTTGAATCTGCCATTCCATGATTCCGCCAAGTTAGTTGTTCTATGGCGTTCATTATGGCAACACCAAATGAGGTCTGGATATTCAAGCCACTGAGTGACAAAATAGTCATTGAATTTGGTCATAGCTTCATCGTCGAAACTGAAAAAAATACTTATTAAAGGTTCGTACTTGTAAAGCAATGAAATTAACAGGTCCTTACTGATATTGTTGTTCTTTACTTTTTTGCCATATAATTAGAGTTAAGTACTCAAACATCATTTTGGAAAGTAACCAAGATATTATACCTATTTTCCATTATATGCAGCCAGCCGTCTTCAATATCTTGTTTTGGCAAAAACGCCAAGCCTATGCATTGCTTAACATGGTTCGAGGACTCTTCGTGTTCCATGAGATTTAAAGATTTCGCTTTTTTGATAACGTTCTTTTGAAAATGTACGTTACATCCATTTATTTTGATATCAGGAAAAATCTTCGCTGCTGCATTTATTACTCCTATTTCATAATCGAAGGTAAATTTCGATGGACGCCATTCAGGCAAAGTTTGTTTAATCAATTCGAAAACTTTTTCATAAGTTTTCCCTTCTTTGTTTTTTAACAGAATATAAAATAATGGTGCTACATTCGTGGATAACTCAGTGCTTCCCATGTCTCCATGAATGACATAAACTTGTTCGAATGGGTTTGGGCAGCCGTCGAAAGTGCCATCACCAAAGTAATGCGTTACACATTTTATATATTCCTTTACTTCTGTCGAGGAAAATATAATTATTCGATTACAGTCTTCATTACAATAATCAGCCAATACATACTTATTAAATTCTTCTGGTATTATAATTTCTTCCACATTCTTAAATTGTGTTTTTGGTACGTTCAACGACTTATTTCGGTGTCTGTATAATACTGTTTTTAATTTTTTATAGTCAGGAACATTTCCTGTAAGGTGTAACCCTTTGTCTTTTAAGTTACCCATGTGTTTTTCGAAAATTTTCTGTACTGATCCGTAATTTGAATTTACTTCTTTTTTGCACTCACTTATAGCCATTTGAACTTCATTGTCTTCAAAATGTGGCACGCACTGATCACTGTGTTTATAATCTTTAATTATTGTATTATTGGTATTCTCAATAGTTATATATCCACTACATTTAATACTATTTCTCCTATTTACACAATGCCAAGTACTTGAATTTTTATTTTCTCTGCGTTTAATATATTTATGTCCGGCACGTAATAAAGTTTTTCCACCGCGTCGACTGTCAATAATTATTAAATTTACACCACGTGCACTACTTGACCCAGACATTGCAATAGATAAACTAACAAGCTATCCTAATTACTCATATCGCAAAAGTACAGCTGCAAATAGCAAACTAAACCCGGAATAATACTGTCTCTCTCTATTTTCATAAAAACAAAAGGGAAGAGCTAGATACGAATTCGAGGAAGGGCTCGTCTCTATTGTTTTACGAAAAAACCGGTTGGTCAGGTAACTACCTGAAGTGAAACGACAATTACCGAGCGTGATTTGTTTAAAAAATTGTATTAATAAATATTATCTTGCTTAACTATAATAGTTAAGAAAAGATATTTTTTATTAATACTATTTTTTTCTTAACGCATTGTATAACTTTTCTTTACAACAGTACCAAAAACTGAAGGGTACCATAGCGGGACTTTTTGATAGGTATTTTAAGAGGGTGCCATACCGGGACCATACCATAGCGGGACTAACCCTAATTATTAAACCATAAGGTAGATGATTATTTAAAAGTGCACAAATTACAGCATAATTACACTAAGCTATCTTGACAATAATGTCTAATTATTTAACCATAAGGTATATGATTATTTAAAAGTGCACAAATTACAGCATAATTACACTAAGCTATCTTGACAATAAGGTCTAATTATTAAACCATAAGGTATATGATTATTTAAAAGTGCACAAATTACAGCATAATTACACTAAGCTATCTTGACAATAATGTCTAATTATTAAACCATAAGGTATATGATTATTTAACCCCTCAAATGCAATAATAACCTCATAAGTTAAAAAGAGAAAACGCTCCAACTGCAATAATAACCTCATAGGTTAATAACGAGTCTGGTATCATTGGTCGTTTATATTTAACGGTTTTTGCACTTGTGACACGATTTTGTTATATCATTCGATTTATCGATTTCCGCTTGACCAATTTTAATACTTTTATAAACTGGAAACGAGCAAGAATGAACTAAAATTAATCAATCACAATAGGTATGCCATTGAACTGCGACGACGCCATATTGGCCATTTTGATATTGAAATAAGTGTGCACGAGAAAAGTAAAAATGTTTGTAATGAGAAAACATTGAGTAATCTTATAAGTATTATATACAGAACTACTGGAAAATAAGTGTAGATTTCACATTGAGTTATAGTTTATCGGAAAGTGATAAATATTGCAGTGAAAAAGTAACGAAACTTTTGTAATGCACTTATTACGTTCCCAAAGAATGGCGGCCGTTATTTTTCGTCGCGTAAACAAAAACGTTTTATGGTGAAATTATTATTCTAAAGTAAAATGAGTTGAGTTATCTTTGCACTTTTTATATATTGTATATTGTTTTAACGTAATAAAGTGATCGTTTGGTGATTCAAAAATATCCACCTCAAAAAGGTCTGTTATCTAAAAATAGCACCAACACCCACTCCGATTCTCTGAGAGTAAATCAATACGCCATCGCATCTGACTATTTGCCGGAACATTTCAACTTTTCCTACATATCATAAGAAACGTTTGAAACGTATACAAACTAATAGATCTAAGGCAAACTCACGCAAGCAGACGGAATGTGTTCTTTAAAGAAAACTTGTGAGTCTTTTGAACAAAAAATGTATTGGAGCGTGAATATAACGAGGTAGCGTTGGTATAATAAGGCAAGTATGGCTGCGTCATGTGGAGGCTGTGGAGCTGCTCTAAGTATTGTTGACATCATTGTGTTTGTTTATATTAGACGAAGATTTACATAGAAGCGTAGTTCTTAAGGATTTCGTGTGCCGATTCCAATTGAAGACTGTCTCCAGTCAGGCCGGGCGCACTTCGCATTTTAGGTACAAACTTACAAGTACCTCGGCCGACCATGTCGACATGGTTGGATTTAGTAGGTTGCCGCCACGGCAGGTAATCTTCATACAAAATATTTCAACCTTCGTCTATGGGCCTCACATATCTTATTTGACAGTTACCTCCCACCCCGAACCCCTGGAACCTATCGCCATGTTTGCTAATATGTCAATTTGTCAAAGTTTTGACAATTATGACAGTTTTGTAAACAGCAACATTAGTTTCAACTAACTTGATCGAGTGAAGTTTTGCATTTATTTATTTCTGCAACTTATCCTATCAATTTCTGAAGCTGTGATATCATCATATACAACAAGTGTTGTGTTGCAACATGTGCTAGTAGACGAAAGGACGTCAGTTTTCCCATGTTTCCAAAAAGTGAGACAGGACTCAAAAAGTGGTTGCAGTCCATTAATTGTGAACGATTGTGAAGCTTGCGTTTCCAGGAACTTCGTAAACAGTTTGTGTGCCAAAGCCAAAAGCATTTCGAGAAGAGGTTTCTTTCTGCAACGTGCGATGTCAGATGTCTTCCGACTACAAAACAAATCTTTACCTGTGATGCAATGTAAAGCTTTAAATAAATTTAAAACTAAATTAAAAATTAAAGCGAAGTGAAAAAGCAGTGTTTTATTTTAGAAATGCCCTTTCTTAACTTAAAATAGTAAAATGGATATTTCCTACTAGGAAAACTTAGGCTGAATCATTCTTAGCCATTGCCCGAAACGTTACCGATGAAAAAAAAAACAACTGTCATTTATGATATGTGAGGCTATTACGGTCCAGTTTTGATCTATGGGAGTGCTCCGTCTGTACGTTAGTACAATATAGTCTGTGGTTGCCGCGCGCCACTCACATAAGACGTCACGCAACGAGTGCGACCGCTCCGTATTCTCACGCGCCGTGTTCATACACTGTTTAGAAATTATATACTTAAACGCCTTTAACAACAAAAATGTATCATCACAAGTCTAATGCAAAGTATTGCTTAATTAACTGTGTGTCGAAAGCGACTTGAAAATTTGATTTTATTTATATTACGAGAGCAACTAGAAAATTTGACTTTTTGTTTGTTGAGATATCTCAACGATTATGGTGTCAAATTAAATATCTAGTTCAAAAACCATTTTATCTGTTTGAATCATGTAAATCGGTCCACGCGTTTAGGAAATAACTAAGAATTAGTATAGTAAAAATGTAAACGACCAGAATGTTTGTGCTTTTGTTCTACTAGCTCAAATAGTGGGATAGGATACTTATAGGATAATTATTTATTATTAGGTACATGGTCAAGTAGGTAGATGGACGATGAATAAATTATAGTAGCAGTACCAAGTCGACAACCCTAGCGCGCCACTCCGCGCCAGACAGCGACACCGTTATGTGTTAGAAAAGAACGGGAACTGTTAGGTTAATATCGCATTAGGCACTGAGTGCTTATGCGAGCTGAATTGAACTTTATTGCTTAGTACCAAGAGTCGCAATTTCAATAAATTGGTTTGAAAAGTGAAGCTTCTGTACTGTTAGTACTATTAATTATTCTGTGCTCCAGTTTAGTTCGTAGGTGGCGCCGTTGGCGGCGCTGGCGTCGTTCTCCGTCTCTCTTGCTCTAGTAGTTAAGATACACAGGAGGAACATTTGTCTCTCTTGCTCTCGTAGAGACAGCTGTCACAGCGCGATCGCCACGCCGCCAAGCGGCAATTGGGGTCACAGAAAGTGGTTTCACTAGCAAGAAAACCATTCTAAGGCCCTGTTTCACCACCTCTAAGCAAGCGTTACCACAGACACACACACACACACACATATCGTCACGCCTTTTATCCCCAAAGGGGTAGGCAGAGGTGTATATCTACACCCACTTTTCGCCAGATATTCTTTAGTCCCACGTAATAAGGGGCGAGCCTATTGCCGTACCGGGTATATTTCCAGACTCCGTGCTGCTTCTGGGAATTTCTTGACAGAAAAAACCCAATAACACTGCCCGACACAGGAATCGAACCCGGGACCGCCCGATCCCACGCGCACATTTATGCCGCGAGACCAACGAGGCAGTCGTATAGGGTTTGATGTCGAGTTTTCCGTCTCTGCGCAAAGATGGTATTTGCATCGTGTTATCCCTAAGTCGCCTCTTACGACACCCACGGGAAGATAGGGGGTGGTGTCACTTGTATTCTATGCCGTCAACCACACGGCGAAGCAAGCGTTACCTTCCAAGTAAATTCAGAATTAGAACGAAATTTGTATGAATTTATTTGCCAATTAGTTTAATAAGAACTTATTGGGCAGTGGTGAAACAGGCCCTACCCTATATACAAAGGTACTATGTGGCCCTAACTGGAACACAGTACTGCACACTTGGGCGTTGTTACTTGGAGGCAGAATAACTGATACTGCTGTGACAACTACCTAGGCGGCCCCTACAATAAGAGAATAAGAGGGCAACCACCACTCTTACCTATTTGGGCTTTAAGCATAGAACTAAATGAGCCCGCGCCGCGGTTACACCCGCGTTATGTAAGGCTACTGCTCCGCTCCCGTGGCTCATAGCGTGATGTTATATAGCCTATAGCCTTCCTCGATAACAGGGCTATCTGACACTGAAAGATTTTTTCAAATCACACCAGTAGTTCTTGAGATTAGCGCGTTCAACCAAACAAACAAACAAACAAACTCTTCAGCTTTATATCTATACTAGCTGACCCAGCGAACTCCGTATCGCCTTTTTAAGAGTTTTTATTTAATTCCCTTTTTTCCAAGCCCCTTTTCCAAAGTTACCATTGACTTAGCGCTTAATCTCTTATCATTCCAGGGTCTATAAATGATGCAAAAACAAACATAGATTTTTATATAATATTAAATTCCCCATTCCTTAAAATATCGGAGACGATAACCATATCGACTTAAAAAAAATCCCGTCCGCCATCTTTGATTTCCTATCCGCCATCTTTGATCACGAAATAGATGTTGTATTTGGATTCACCATCCCTTAAATCATCAGAGACGATATCCATATTGATTTTTAAAATTTTTCCCATCCGCCACCTTGAATCACGAATTAGATGTTGTATTTGGATTCCCCATCCCTTCAAACATCGGAGACGATACCCATATTGATTTTTAAAAAAATCCCATCCGCCATCTTTGATCACGAAATAGATGGTGTTTTTGAATTCCCTATTCCTTAAAATATCGGAGACGATACCCATATCGACTTTAAAAAAATCTCATCCGCCATCTTTGATTTCCTATCCATCATCTTTGATCACGAAATAGATGTTGTATTTAGATTCGCCATCCCTTAAGACATCGGAGACGATAGCCATATTGATTTTTAAAATTTTTCCCATCCGCCATTTTTGATTTCCCATCCGCCATCTTGAATCACGAAATAGATGTTGTATTTGGATTCCCCATCCCTTTGAATATCGGCGATGATACCCATATCGACTTTTAAAAAAAATCCCGTCCGCCATCTTTGATTTCCTATCCGCCATCTTTGATCACGAAATAGATGTTGTATTTCGATTCCCCACCCCTTAAAATATCGAAGGCGATGCCAATATTGATTTTTAAAATTTTCTCATCCGCCATCTTTGATTTCCCGCCCGCCATCTTGGATCACTAAATAAATTTCATATTATTAATCAGCGTCCCGAAAATCTCGAAAACGATACCCATATAGATTGTATCCTATTCGTTTAGCCTTTTTTTGCCTTTGACCCAACCCTCCCCCTTCTCGTTTGACCATTTCATTATTTTTGTCTGGCCCCTAAAAGTTGTGGCGTAATTTTATATAGAATAATTGGGTTATCAGAGGCAATAACAATTTTTAAAATCCGACTGCTAGTGCCTGAGATTAGCCGACATTATCTTTTAGCCTTTTTAGCCTTTTGCCTGGCCCCAAAGGGTCGAAGCTTCCGGAATAATTGGGCTATCGTATGCAAAAAGAATTTTTCAGATCCGACCGGTAGTTCCTGAGATTAGCGCGTTCAAACAAACAAACAAACAAACAAACTCTTCCGCTTTATTATATTAGTACTAGCTGACCCAGCGAACTCCGTATCGCTTTTTTAAGACTTTTTATTTAATTCCCTATTTTCCAAGCCCCTTTTCCAAAGTTACCATTGACTTAGCACTTAATCTCTTATCATTTCAGAGTCTATAAATGATGAAGAAACAAACATAGATTTTTACATAATATTGAATTCCCCATTCCTTAAAATATCGGAGCCGATACCCATATTGACTTTAAAAAAAATCCCATCCGCCATCTTTGATCACGAAATAGATGTTGTATTTGGATTTACCATCCCTTAAATCATCAGAGACGATACCCATATTGATTTTTTTAATTTTTCTCCTCCGCCATCTTTGATTTCCAATCCGCGATCTTGAATCACGAAATAGATGTTGTATTTGGATTCCCTATCCCTTAAAACATCGGAGACGATACCCATATTGATTTAAAACAGAAATCCCATCCGCCATCTTTGATCACGAAATATATGGTATTTTTGAATTCCCCATTGCTTAAAATATCGGAGACGATACCCATATCGACTTTAAAAAAAATCCCGTCCACCATCTTTGATTTCCTATCCGCCATCTTTGATCACGAAATAGATGTTGTATTTGAATTCTCCATCCCTTCAATCATCAGAGACGATACCCATATTCTTTTTTTTTTATTTTTCCCATCCGCCATCTTTGATTTTCCATCCGCCATCTTGAATCACGAAATAGATATTTGAATTCCCCATCCCTTTAAACATCGGTGACGATACCCATATTGATTTTTTAAAATTTTCCCATCCGCCATCTTCGATTTCCCATCCGCCATTTTTGATCACGAAATAGATGTTGTATTTCGATTCCCCACCCCTTAAAATATCGAAGGCGATAACCATATTGATTTTAAAAAATTTCTCATCCACCATCTTTGATTTACCGTCCGCCATCTTGGATCACTAAATAGATGATGTTTTTGAATTCCCCAGTCCTTAAAATATCGGAGACGATACCCATATCGACTTTTTAAAAAATCCCGTCCGCCATCTTTGATTTCCTATCCGCCATCTTTGATCACGAAATAGATGTTGTATTTGGATTCTCCATCCCTTAAATCATCAGAGACGATACCCATATTGATTTTTTAAATTTTCTCATCCGCCATCTTTGATTTCCCGTCCGCCATCTTGGATCACTAAATAAATTTCATATTATTAATCAGCGTCCCGAAAATCACGAAAACGATACCCATATAGATTGTATCCTATTCGTTTAGACTTTTTTTGCCTTTGACCCAACCCCCCTCCTTCTCGTTTGACCATTTTATTATTTTGACTGGCCCCTAAAAGTTAGTGGCGTAATTTTATATAGCCTATAGCCTTTCCGAATAATTGGGCTATCATAGGCAATAACAATTTTTAAAATCCGACTGCTAGTTCCTGAGATTAGCCGACATTATCTTTTAGCCTTTTTAGCCTTTTGCCCGGCCCCAAAGGGTCGAAGCGTTATGTTATATAGCCTATAGCCTTCCGGAATAATTGGGCTATCGTATACAAAAAGAATTTTTCAGATCCGACCGGTAGTTCCTGAGATTAGCGCGTTCAAACAAACAAACAAACAAACAAACAAACAAACAAACTCTTCCGCTTTATTATATTAGTATATAATAAAGCGGATAGATTATCTAATACTAAATTAGAGGACGCCCGCGGTTACACCCGCGTTATGTAAGGCTACTGCTCTGCTCCCGTCGCTCATAGCGTGATGTTATATAGCCTATAGCCTTCCTCGATAAATGTGCTATCTATTATATATTTGAATTTGAAATTTAACACGGAAATAATTTTTCAAATCGGACTAGTAGTTCCTGAGATTAGCGCGTTCAACCAAACAAACAAAAAAAACTCTTCAGTTTTATATATTAGTATAAGATAAGATGTGTGCAATATCAAATTTGGTTAGGCTCGTGCAAGGACCTGGAGCGTAAAGACGAACGTCTTCGGTGCAACTGGGATGACGTTAGGAGGATGATGATGATGACTCTTTAGACATTTACTCAACGTCAAACCTATTTCATATTTAATATGTCGTCATTAGTAGAACTATTGGCACTATTAGCACGTATGCAATTATTTTTTACAAAGCAATTAAAGTTTTATGCAATTAATTGGTATCTTCTGTTCCCAACTTTCGCGTAGCATACCAAAGTTTAACTCAATCGGTTTGAGGAACTCGTTTAAAATTCAGCTGCAAGATGCGAGAACTGAATTTTGGTGTGTTATGATTCAATTAGATGAGTCCGCGGTTACACCCTCGTTATTTTGGGCTACTGCTCCGCTCCCGTGGCTCATAGCGTAATTTTATATATCTTATAGCCTTCCTCAATAAATGGGCTATATACTACAAAAATAATTTTTCAAATCAGATCAGCAGTTCCTGAGATTAGGGCGTTCAAGCAAACAAACAAACTCTTCAGCTTTATATATTAGTATTAGACACCTGGGTTGCTATTAATTAGAGAATAGGCATTGATAATACGTTTCCAATATAAAATATCGTTTTATTTCTCTAGAAGACGCTACGAATACAGAAAAAAAAACATGTAATACGGAGAATTTGTTTATTTTAGTTGTAAACATTGTCGACGTTCGGGGCACAAGTGAAACGCAATAAGTGTTACGATACACTCTTTATTTAATAACGAATACACAATATACAGGATGTCACAAGAGCCATCACCAAGCCGAAGTCTACTCGTTTTGGACATCATGCCAAGTCGTAACTAAGCTAAAATAATACCTGGGAAACAATTTTTTTTAAGAAAACATATTATTATGTGGTATTAAAATTCCGGGGTGCATAGGGTTGCCACCAAGAACTTAGGGTCCCAAGCCAACCTCACCTGCAAGTGGTGCACCTGCCAATCAACAGACGAGGCTCTGGCAAACAAAATATCCCGTTAAGCGGCATTAGGCTCGCCACCTATTACGTGGGATCAAAACACTGGCGAAAAGTGGGCGTTTAATATGCCTCTGCCTACCCCTTCGGGGAAACAGGCGTGAGTCTATGTATGTATGTGTTAAAATTCCGCACGTGCAATGCACGAAATACATATTATGTCATGCTCGAAATAAAAATACATATGGATGTCCTATTCACCAATGGATAAGTAAGTAGACCCATGGGTAAATATGACATCCATAGAACATATTGGTGCGGTAAAAGCATCGATTTTGTACCTAATTAGAAAAAATTAAAATTTGGGGCTTCAGTTTCTCCTGAACAAGTAATTTCCCAGGTATGGTGACGAAGTAAAAAAAAATCGTAATGATTGGTCTTTTTACAGACTGTATATGGGTAGGTGTCAACACACTGTATACTACTAATGTATCCTCCTTATCGATTTCAATAGCGGCGACCGAAGGTACCTCATTCTTTTTAATTTCGAGCATGTGCTCGCAAGCCCAAACCTCGTCTTAAAAGTCCGGTTACAGGTTTGACAGAATAACTCGCCTGCGGCATTTTATATATAGACGTAGGAGATTTTAGATCTGTGACTACACTACAAAGGTGCCAATTGTGGAATACGTCCCTAATAATCGATTTTAAACTTTCGCGATTTGTATACATCATACAATTTAGTGAAACAGATCTTAGTTGCGAAATTTATTTAATTTAAGGTGTAAATACCTCTGTAAATCATACTACAATCCCGCTACTACCACGGCCGACTTACTACGGCTGACTTACCACGGCCGACTTACCACGGCCGACTTACCACGGCCGACTTACCACGGCCCGTGGTCGCGGCAGGACTGATGTCATCTTATGAACGCGACGTCGGTAAAACAGAGGTGTTTATATGACGGCAGGTTGCTTGATTTTTGGCCGGTATCAACACTTCACAGTTTGTTATACGTTCACACCAAATCAAATTAGCAAAACTGACTATAATTATATTGGATTACTGAACACGAAACGACTGACAGTTTCTAGGTACTTGTTGCCCACCCGGAGTCTCCAAGAAAAGTGATTGTTGTGTCGCTCCATTGAACGTCAACCATCACCCCCCTCTTCAACTGTAGCGAACGTCACACTAGACTATGTCGAAGCGCGCCATCTTCACACTTCCGTTTCGTAGTCAGTTGACGTCCCGTAGTCATGACCATTCCGATACGGCCATCCTACAAGACACACGTCCCTGTGTGTTAATCTGTTTCAAAATTTTACACGCACAGTATCACATTGCTCGGTCACTCCTGACTGAACCCAGGTAAGGGTTGAATCAAAACAGTATTAGGATTCCAATCAAATTTTTTACAAAATTCCTAACTATTATAGGAGCTGGATTCAGAGCATCACTGACAATACAGTGAATTACCATAGACTAACGTTATAATCAAATCAAATAACTAAACCTCTACATGTGATTCATAACCATTCAGTAAACTCCAGTTACTAAACCAGGTACTCAACCAGCCACTCGGTTGCCACCATTCAGTAACCTTCAGTTACTAAACCAGGTACTCAACCAGTCACTCGGTTGCCACCCATTTATCTCTGCACATCCTCACAAGGATCGTTAAGTCCCTCCTGGTCTTTATGGTTTCCTACGAAGCCCATTTATCTGCGCATCCTCACAAGGATCGCCAAGTCCCTCCTGGACTTAATGGTTTCCCACGAAACCCAACACCAGAGTTGTCTGCCTACCGCGTACTCACGGACAACTGCCTTCACAGTTGGTTGATACCGATCTGTACTTATTTGCGGCTACAAATCAACCTCTGACATTGAATCACACAACCAATCAAACACCAGAGTTGTCTGCCTACCGTGTACTGACTAGCTTTCGTCGTTCGGTTAACCGCACAGTTAATCGCGAGTTAGACTTCGGCTAATGAATCCTGCCAAGAACGCTCTTGTCATACAACACAGAAACCAGAGGTATCTGACAATTTTAGTGAACAAATATCAAAGCAAAGCTACTTGAGCAGCAGGGTATCCATGATTGCGATCAACAACCACACCTTAATGCACTTAGCTCTAGGAATAAAAGAAAATTATCGCACAGCACTCATTCTAGTTGTTCGGCTATTCCTGACCCAAGTTGGTGGGGAATAAAGGTACTATGATCAAAATCATTACAGGTTTTAATGAAAATGACAACTTACTCTTTCTCTCGAAGCTGACATGTTGAACAACACGCATACTCGTTAAAATAATAGGAAACTCATTAAAATATTACATTGTTCATACTCTGACATCCATCCGGTTACACAACACCACCCGGATAATCATTTCAAGCGTTTAACAAAGTAATCTTAAACTGTCCAACATGTTGTTTTGGTTTTCCTTATCACATAGCAGACTATAAGAAAATCTTACTAGGCTGATACTCTAGATGTTAAGTTTACTACCAAGTATCCAAACAGTCTTTTCAGCGTTATAATTTTGTCATGGATAGTCTAAATACTAAGCTTATCCTAACCTAATCATTAGCGGTACAGCAACGGACCATTCGCGTTCGAGACGATGAACAACGTTTGTGATACTATGATTAATGCACTAATGCATGTCATGTTTGCGCACCAACGGAGACTATGACTTGTTGGTCATCAGAAAGACACAAAAGCTTCAGGGTAAAATAGGCTAACCAGAAAGGCACTTTGCCGGTCCAACCAACGGCAACGCATGGCTAAACATGCAGCCGCACAAACGGCTCATCTACTCTATGCAAATCTACACCAACGGAAACGTGGGTACCACAACATGTTCACAACAACGACTAACAAAGTACCCATTTAATGAGAATAAGGTTAAGCATACAATCATAACTAACGATCACTAAGCTAGTTCTACCTACAATGAAAATTAAAATCTCTGAAACTGATTATCATAACGCACTTCGATGATAACTCAATAATTTTCTTCTACGTCTATCGAGTTTCAAGCACAACAGCTTCTACT
Organism: Euclidia mi; assembly: GCA_944739405.2. NCBI lineage: Eukaryota > Metazoa > Arthropoda > Insecta > Lepidoptera > Erebidae > Euclidia > Euclidia mi. The sequence continues at coordinate 1,263,664 of OX123205.2, read as the reverse complement.
AGAAACATTATCACTCCTAAACGTCCTAAGCATAACTTGGAATTGGCCAGAGAACCCGGGGCACTTGATAAAAATTCCCAGCGTATCACATGAATTTCAAAAACACGCAATAGGTAATTTTCACACGTAAAATCTTAAAATTGAATTTAATTTTACTAGTGGTGCCATCTAATAATCATGAGTAAGAAACATTTTAATGTGCCATGTTAAAAATTTATGCACACAAAGAAGCAGGTGTAATTGCAACACCGAGATCGTCTGTACAACTCAGAATTACAACGAGTAACAATGTCACTTTTTACTTAGGCTCTGATTACGATTAAACGAAAACCGTTAGGTATTATCAACACCACGAGTCGATAAAATAATGGCGCTAGTAGTATCTTTCGACTATGGTCAGGTTACACTAACCAACCAACCGCACTAGTCTAAACAGTTGAAATAGAAACTGAACAGGGAGAATTATTACAATCTGAAATTAGTCATATAAATAGAGGTACACCACAAGGCTCAATTTTAAGTCCAATTCTTTTCATTATTTTTACCTCACCTCTCCCAAAACAAATAAAGAACTGTAAAATACACTTGTATACACAGATTTACTACCACTTCAAACCCGAGTACGCAAAAACAGCAATAGAAACAATAAGTGATTTAAATACTATTTCGGATTGGGCAAATAAAAACTCATTGGTATTAAATGCAAGTAAAACCAATATATGTTGTTAGGTAGTAAAGTGCAGTGTAATAAAATCGAATTGCAGTCGCTCCACATTAAAATCCATGGTCAGGTCCTGCAAAGAGTAGACAGTTTAGTTTACAAATTTAGGTTTAATAATAGAAAAGGAACTGCGTTTCACAGAACACGTTCATACTAAAATAAAAAATGCGTTCTATCGATTAAAAACACTGTATAATATTAAGAAATATTTATCGGGTCCAATTAGGAAGACTCTTGTGGAATCCGTTGTATTAGCGCAGTTCAACTATTGTGACACGGTTTATGGTCCACGACTGTACGAAAAAACCAAAAAATCTATACAAAGAGTACAAAATGCGTGTGTTCGATTCTGTCATTCTTTTTTTTGCTGGCAACACTGAAAACGTCAGACGTAAAATTACGTAGCTCCGTGCTTTTAAATTTTTTAATAAAGTTTAAATCAATATTAAACGTTTATGTTTCACTAAAGTTGTATTTATGCCAAAAGAAGTGTGAAAGACATTGAGTTTGGTGTTTGAAAAGGATTGAAACCTCGCTGCCGACAGTTCTTGGCGGACAGATCAACTACCCAGTGTCAACGGACGGATTTCAAATCATCATCCTGAAACCCGGAGAGTATTTTACTTATTAACTTACACTCCTCATCACATATTTACTCGGCTCACATAACGTGAGCTTCGTCCATCACACACTGGCACAGTTTCTGTCTCCTTTTGCTTGACAAAAGTGGAAGCAAAATCGAGGACTGAACAAATGCCCCATACAAACACCCACTACACTAATCACACTTCACAATTATTATTTTAAGTGTATATGCATCAATTTACAGTTGATTTATTTGAATATAATTAGTACCTAGTATAATAATAGCTACAGCCTACAGCTATCTTACCTAGTTTACTTAAGATTGTCCAAGAAACTAAGATAGTAATCAAATTACCTTTCTAGTTCCTTTGTTATTCTTTTTCTGTTCAATTTGTATAACTTTTCTTATTATTTTTTTTTGTAAGATACCTACATCACTGTACTTTCTTAAAATATTTCTGTCTTTCAACTTTTTCTGAGTATTTGTTATATTTATATATTAACATCCCTTTCCCCATACCCTATAATATTTTTCAAATAATTCAGCTGTTTTATTTTTCTTCTTTTAAGGTAATTTGGGTACAAAATATGTCTACACACACTTTGATGACCCGTAAGGCTTTGGCAAAGGAAACGGAGCACAAGTTGAAGATTGCATTACTGGAACTCAAGAAATATAAGGAAGATCATAGTCAACTGTTGAAGGAACGAATTGACAGTGAAGAGGAAATTAAGTATGTTAATGACAAAGTCTCACAACTGAAAGCACAATTGACGGAACTCCATATGGACATTCTGGACCAGCGGGACAGACTGCAGGCAGAAGTCAGGTCATATAGTAGCTGCGATGATATATATATGAGGCAGCTCAGTCGCATCATGGAGTTGGAAACAAGCTTGAGTGAAGCTCAATCCAAAATAACAACCTTGGAGAATTCCATTCAGTCACTAAGCAGCGCAGCAAACTAGGACCTGTTCTCTGAAGTCATTGGTGGAAAGGCAAATATTTTTAAATCTGTAAAATGTAATTGTAACTTTACATATAAGTTGTCAAATGGTAAATTTAGGAAATTGACAAAATTAAATAAATTAATAAAGCGACTTGAGTTAGGCTATAAGAGGTCAAAGAAAATTGTAGATTTAACACAAATTAACCATGATTTAGTTAAAGAGAGTGAGTTATTAGTTTCTAAGCTTAAGGATAGTAGTGAGCAATTAGCCTGTAGCCGATTACAATATGAACAACACACATGTGAGCTGCAAACACAAATCACATCATTAAATGCACAGCTCAACAAATTGATAATAGATCATCAAAGTGAAACACAGGAATATGTATTGAAATATGATGAAATTAGTAGAGTTGGTAGAGAAAATCTAAAACAACTGCTCTCTATGACCAACAACGGTAACTGTTTAAATTGTTCAAATCATAAGTTAGAGGCTTCACCTAATTGTACAACCAAGTTATATAGTGACTTTCAAGATAAATATCCTTCGAAAACATGTCATGGTTCAGGTTCTGACACATTGTTACATAATGAAAATAATAAGGTTTTAGATAACAATGTTTTAATTTTTTCTGACCAATTAGGAATTGGTATGGGTATCCTGATTAATAGTTATACTGATCGGTCAATACAAAATATTTGTTCACCAGGACAAGGAATGTCTATGTTAATTAATAAATTAAAGTATGCTAGACTAAATAAACATTCTACAGTTATAATTTTATATGGGGATAGCCTACTAGTTACCAAGAAAGAAATATTAGCTTTATCAGATATTATGATAGAACAAAGTTCTAAAGTGGGGTGCAACTTTATTGTCTGTGCATTACCATATTCCAATAACTTATCTTATAAAGAAAATAACCAGATAGGTAAATTGAATCTATTATTGTATAATAGCACTTGTAGTCATAGTGACCATATTTTATTTTTCGACTCTAATATTTTTATTACTAATTTATTTTTAAAAAAAGATACTATGTATCTCTCTTTTATATATAGGCGACAACTTGCTAAATTATTAGCATTTAATTTACATAGTGAACGCAGTACTACTAGAGTACTTAGGAATTTGGTAGATAATAGTTATACCAATAGTAGTATTGACAAATCTATTAGTTTAAACTACTAGATGAGACAACAGATAGGCATTCATGTGTTTTAAACTTAGATCATCAAAACATACAAGGCCTATCTAGCAAAGAATTAGAGATAGATTTATTTTTAAAGAAACATAAGTTGCATGTATTATGCATTACGGAACATTGGTTAAGAGGTGACCAATTAATATTCAATAATGAATTTTATACAGTGATTAGTGCATTCGTAAGAAAGAATGCTATTCGTGGTGGCTCTCTCATATATGTTTGTAATAGTATTAAATGTAAAGAACGAAAGGACATAGCCGAACTTTCTATCGAGCGCACCGCTGAGATATCTTGTGTTGAACTTGAGCAACACGTCATAGTCTGTGTATACCGACCACCGCAAAGTGACTTTAGCCAATTTGAAAGCATCATGGAGGACGTCTTAAAACACTTAAGTTCCAGCAGGAAGTCAATAATCGTATGTGGTGATTTTAATGTTAACTTGTTAGAACAATCACCAACTTGTACTAGGTTAGTTAGTTTATTAATGTCATTTAATTTGAATGTTTTATTTTCTGAACCAACCAGAACTACCTCACATTCTTCTACATGCTTAGATAATATTTTTTGCAATTGTTTATACTTAAATAAAGCTGTTTTGAGTGAACTGACATTGGATCACTATGGACAAAAGGTTGTAATTCCAAGTAATACAACCCCTACAGTACAAAAAATTACATGTAGGCCTATGACCTCTGCCCGCCTTAATCGCTTTAGTGATGATGTTGCTGCTAAGATCGCCAGCATTGACTTAACTCACGATGATCCAGATGAATTATATAAGTGGTTATTTGATGTTATTAAAAATTAGTACAATAAAATTTTTAAGCAGAAGACATTTGCTAAGAGCTCTAAAGTTAAATTTTGTGATTGGGCAACAGTAGGAATATACAAAAGTAGATCTAGGTTGTATGATCTGTATGGTATGAAGCAATACAATTTTAATCCTTCATTTATTGAATATGTAAGAAATTACTCAAAAGTTTTTAAGAGAGCATGTGCTTCAGCTAAGTCTATATTTATAAGTAATAAAATTAAAGAATCCAAGAACAAAATAAAAACAACTTGGAACATTATTAACAGTGAGACTGGTCGAGCTAAGTTAGTAGATAATAGCTATGAATTAAAATGTAATGGAGAAATAGTTACAAAGAAAATTGACGTTGCTCAGACTTTTAACAACTTCTTCATAAACATACCTGTCTATGACACGCTGCGCACAGCACTAGGCGCCGCCCCCCGCGCCTTCTGGGCGCCGCGCCGCACGGGCGCCGGCGCATATCACATTTACGCGAAATACAGTCCGCTTCGCACAGTATCGCATAGTTTACTTGTATATGGATTATACATTGGTCCATTCGAAGCCATCCATTCGTGATTGAAGACCGTCGCCATAAACACCATCTTTACAAGAAGCAACGTGGACACTTCTAGAAAAATCATCACGGCGAGGACAACGACAGTCGAAGACAGCCACGACGGTCTCAGCGCAGCACAGCATCAGGATAACAGATAATCAGACCAATTATTTTTTCCTTTATTAACTTTTCAACAGATTTTTTCAAATTGCAACAGCAATTACTGAATCAGACTTTTCAGACTCATATTTTCATGATAATTACATTATCAAACTAAGCACAAATTTATTTCAATCAAAAATAAGCAAAAATATTCAGAAAATATCAGCATTTCATAACCTCTCATGTCAATCCTTCTCATCAAATTAGCCCTTTTTTCATAATACTAAAACCAAAATAACATTCCCAGCATCTGGATAGCTTGCCAAGCCTAAATCCTCACTATCGGGCAGTGCATCATTACCTAGTTATAAAATCACTAGAAATTACAGGTGACAACTTTGAGGTAGCGTGGAAATTGTTGTGTGAAAGATATGATAACAAACGACAGCTGATAGGAAATCACATTCATGCATTATACAACTTAAATAATATTGAAAAAGAATCCTCGGTGTGTTTGAGACAATTAATTGACACAGTTCAGAAAAACCTCAGCGCATTAGCCACATTAAGTGAAAAAACAGAATACTGGGATACCTTAATAATATATTTAGTGTCAAGTAAATTTGACTCAAACACATTAAGATATTGGGAAGAACACAAAAACACACTCACAGACATGCCCACCTCAAGTGTGGTGTCTGAATAAATTTTTAAGAGGTCGTGCTGATGTATTAGAAGTTTTAGAACAATCAATTATTAACAACAATAGCAAATCAGATACTCAAGTGGGACAAAACACAAAGTCATTTACAAAAATGAACACACAAAAAGTACCCACATGTCCTTTGTGTAAACAGCATCATCTATTATTTTCTTGTGAAAAGTTTAGACAGATGTCCATTGAACAAAGAATCAGGGAGGTACAGAGATTAAAAATCTGCTCCAACTGTTTAAAACCTGGTCATGACAACAAATTATGCAGAAGAGGGACATGTAGGTACTGCAACAAAAAACATAATACACTTTTACACTTAGATGCACCAAAACCATCATCTGTCACATTAACTAGTTGCACGCAGAACAAAACAATATTACTGTCAACTGCACAAGTCAAAATATATGACAAACAAGGAAAACCACATATGGTACGAGCACTACTAGACAATGGCAGCACCTCAAGCTATATAACTAGGCACTTGTGCTCAAAACTGGGCTTACCCATTCAAACTATAGACACCATGGTCACTAGTATTAATAATCAGTGCACAAACATAACAAAAAAAAAATTGGTTGCCTGTAAAGTCGGTATACGGGCGAAAGTTTTACGTGACAACGACTTTGAGTGGTAAAATAATTTTAATGTGAATATTCATTCGTATAGTAGGAAGAAGGATGAAAGACGCGTGCCTTTCACTTTTTATGTCTGTCTCTCTCGCTCTTAGGCGGGACGCATGCCTCTCACTCGCTCTCATTGTGAGCGCATAACGTGAGCGGAGCGTAACGCAGTTTCTTGAAGTGTCACCCGGCAAACCAATTTATAAGACGTTGTCACGTCAAAAATACTAACATTCACATTCAATCAGCACACAATAAAAATTACAGGACGGACATTTTATGTCTTGTGATTAACCAAATTTGCAATACAGTTCCACATACATACATAAACAAAGATACCATTCAAATACCTAGTTGTATACAACTGGCAGACCCTGGCTTTAACATTCCAGCCCCTATTGATTTATTATTGGGTGCAGACATATTCTGGGAAATCATGGGTACTGGAAGATTGGAATTAGGAAAACAGCAACCAGTTCTACAACAAACAGATTTAGGCTGGTTGATATCAGGCTGCATTTCAAATACTCATATTCAAAATAAAATTCAAAACTCATTCTTTGTGAATCAGATCTCAGATAACATAAACAAATTTTGGGAATTAGAAAACATATCTACTCCTTCAGACACATCTCACATTACTCAGCTATCATGTGAAAAAATATTTACATCAACTACAACTCGCAATGCTGATGGTAGATTTGTGGTCACTATACCGTTCAAACAATCGCCAGAGTGCTTAGGCCAGTCATATAGTCAGGCAAAGATTCGTTTCCTTAACATAGAAAAACGATTCAAATCAGACCCTACATACAAACAACAATATCTAACTTTTATGCAAGAATACCTTGACCTAGGTCACATGACTAAAAACACAAATAGTAACACTCTGACACCTTCATATTATATACCACATCATGGTATAATACAAAACACCAGCACCACAACAAAGTTCAGGGTGGTTTTTGATGCATCGGCACGCACATCTAACAAAATATCACTTAATGATATACAGACAATAGGACCAGTAGTACAAGATGATTTGATTTCTATACTTATTAGGTTCAGACAACACAAATACATAATATCAGCTGATATTGAAAAAATGTTCAGGCAAATATCCATCGTAGAAAACCAACGATCATTACAACAAATTGTATTTCGTTTCGATGAGTCAGAACCACTGAAAACCTACACATTAAATACAGTAACGTATGAGACAGCTTCAGCAGCCTACCTCGCTACACGTTGTATCAGACAGGTTGGGTTGGACTGCCAACATGACAAGGAAGTGTCGAAGATCATCATACATGATTTTTATTGTGATGACCTGATTACGGGCTCAGACCGGAAGTCTCGGTTAATAGAAATAGCAATGTCAGTAAATGCAGCTCTAAAATCAGCACAATTCCATCTCAGAAAGTGGCAGTCCAACAGTCCTGATATTTAACAAAAAGCAAACCTATCATCAGATTCACTTCACAGTGCCACAAATTTAGGTAATAAAGACCCATCAAAAACATTAGGTATATACTGGAACCAAAATCAAGATACAATAACATACTTAACAGACATAGAAGACTCGGTTGATTACAATATTACAAAAAGGAAAATATTGTCAATCATTGGCAAAATATTTGACCCTTTGGGCCTTTTAAGTCCTTCAGTCTTAGAAGCCAAAATAATAATGCAAAAGTTGTGGTCACAAAACTTAAAGTGGGACAGCAGTGTCCCTCATGACATAGAAATACTATGGAAAAAGTTCATACAATCACTATCAGCTTTAAAACAATTAGTCATACCGAGACGAGTTTTCTATGATTCATCCAAACATATACAGCTACACACTTTCTGTGACGCCTCTCAGCACGCCTATGGCGCCTGTGTATATGTGCGCACACACACCACAGATGGTGAAGTGTACGTACGGCTACTAACAGCCAAGTGCAGAGTGGCACCACTAAAATCATTAACAATTCCACGACTAGAACTATGTGCAGCCCTCACAGCTGTTCGCCTTTACAAAAAGGTCATTGACTCTCTCCGCAATTCACACATAATTTCAGACTGTTTCTTTTGGAGTGATTCCATGATTGTGCTGTCCTGGATAAAGTTGCCACCACACAAACTAAATGCATTTGTAAGTCACAGAATTAATGAAATACAAACAATAACACATAAACAAACATGGCGATATGTACCTACAAAACAGAACCCCGCAGATCTCATATCTAGGGGTGTCACAGCATCAACACTCATACATTCAGATTTGTGGTTCTCTGGTCCAGACTTTCTTAGGGATGATGATAGCAGCTGGCCAACATCACCTGGGCACAGCAGTGGTTCTGACCTTCCAGAAACAAAACCCCAGAGCCACAAAAACACTATTCAATGTTACTCACAGACAGACAACAATTCATTCATTTACAATTACTCTAACTTCACAAAATTATCACGCATTGCAGTTATGCGTGATAATTTTTTTTTACATATTGCGATTTATACATAATTGTAGAACAAAAACACAAACAAGTAATTCAGCTTCAAACACCTTTATTTCATTAACAACAAAAGAACTATATCAGGCCAAATTAAATTTAGTAAAAATATCACAGTTAAATTCATTTTCTATTGAATATGAGTTACTTTCAACAAATAAAACATTACCAATAAAAAACAGATTAATTTCATTACATCCATTTTTTGATCAGGCCGGCGCAGTTATTCGCGTGGGCGGCAGGCTCGCTAATTCGCCATTTCAATATGATGAAAAGTTTCCAATGCTTTTACACGCTAATCATCACATTTGCAAACTCATTTTTTCCACTCAACATATAAAACTTCTCCATGCTGGTCCACAGCTGTTGCTCGCCCACATACGTGAAACATATTGGCCTATCAGTGGTCGCAATCTAGCCAGAAAGACAGTACAATCATGCATCACATGTAGACGCTTTCAAGAGAAAACAATTACACCAATCATGGGTAATTTACCTGAGCCATGCATGCACTCTGATTTCGCATTTAATAACGTCGGTGTAGATTACGCCGGGCCAATCATGATTAGTAATCGTAAGGGGCGTGGTAGTCAGTTGATAAAGTCATACATATGCATATTCGTATGCCTTGCAGTTAAAGCTATACACCTGGAATTGGTTACCGATTTGACAAAGGAATCTTACTTAGCGTCACTAAATAGATTCATCAGCCGCCGAGGAAAACCTGCTCACATATATTCAGACAATGGCACTAACTTTGTAGGGGCGTCAAATGTTATCACGGGGTTTTTGGCGAAGAATCAGAATTTGATAAGCAATCATGTGGCAGAACAAGGCATCACTTTTCATTTTATTCCTCCATACTCCCCACACTTTGGTGGGTTATGGGAAGGCACAGTGAAGTCAACAAAACATCACCTTAGGCGAGTCTTGGGCTTGGCACATCTCACGTATGAAGAAATGTACACAGTCTTATGTCAAATTGAAGGCATTTTAAATTCAAGGCCCTTAACGCCTCTATCGTCTGACCCGTCTGATCTCACCGCTCTCACTCCATTTCACTTCTTAATCGGTCGATCATTATCTGTACTACCTCAGCCACCACTGGCTGACTGTAATCCGCTGCATATACCCAGATACAAACGCATGGAGCTCCTGCGTCAACACTTTTGGACTCGATTCTACAAGGAGTACATTTCACAACTTCAAATCAGAACAAAATGGAAGAAGTCGTCCGGACAGCTGACAGAAGGCACAGTGGTCGTCGTGAAAGATGACGCTCTCCCACCAGCCCGCTGGGTACTCGGGCGAGTAACACAGCTCCATCCGGGGCCCGACGGAGTCACAAGAGTGGCCGACATCAAGACCAGCGGCGGCACTATCAGAAGAGCATTTAACCGGATATGCCCTCTCACTGGCGGCCCGGCAGAATGTCTATGACACGCTGCGCACAGCACTAGGCGCCCCCCCCGCGCCTTCTGGGCGCCGCGCCGCACGGGCGCCGGCGCACAAGCGGATGCACTGACAGTTGGTAGACAGAAACAGCAAGACACACTTTTTGAAGGGCGCGCCCAGGCTTGTCGGAATTTACAGTTTTGTAACGAACCATATCACATTTACGCGAAATACAGTCCGCTTTGCACAGTATCGCATAGTTTACTTGTATATGGATTATACATACCAGTGAAAACAACCAAGTGTTTAGACTCATGCCCAAGCAAAGCAGAGATGTTAGTTAGGGGCAATGTGAATGAGTGTAATGTGCTGTTTAATTTTAAATACATTGACACCAATGACATCCTCAAGACATTCAAGACCATCAATATTAAGAAATCTATTGACTTATGGGGTATTTCAGTTAGTCTTGTTCGCGAAATCATTTTTAGCATATCTCCATATTTAGCTGCAATATTTAATAGATGCATGGATAAAGGGGTATTTCCTGATTTTATGAAACACAGCAAGGTGATACCACTTTTCAAAAAAGGATCCAAGAGCGACCCTAGTAACTTTCGGCCAATTTCTATCTTGCCTGCAATCAGTAAAATTTTTGAAAAGGTTATTTTGCATCAGTTAGAGAGCCACTTTCTCACAAATAATTTATTGCACAGTGAGCAGTATGGCTTCACTAAGGGTCGCTCCACCGTTGATGCCGGTGTAACTCTATTAAAACATATCTTTAACGCTTGGAAAAATTCGAAGGATGCCATTGGTGTTTTTTGCGACTTGTCAAAGGCTTTTGATTGTGTTGAACATGATACACTTTTACGTAAACTCAACCATTATGGTATTCGAGATTGCGCACTCAATCTTGTTGCCAGTTACCTTAGAGATAGAGTTCAGTATGTAGATGTTAGTGGAAGTAGGTCTCAAGGTTTGCCAGTGGGAATGGGCGTTCCACAGGGCTCTATTCTTGGTCCGTTTCTTTTTTTAATATATATTAATGACTTGCCATTCTTTGTTAGAAATCTATGTGATATTGTTCTTTTTGCTGAAGATACTTCACTTATTTTTAAAGTTGATCGTAATACAAGTAACATTGACAGCGTAAATAATTCTCTTGCGCAAGTACTACATTGGTTGACGACAAATAATTTGCTACTCAACTCTAGCAAAACAAAATGTGTGAAATTCACTTTGCCGAATGTCAAAAATGTTCTTACTACTATAATTTTAAATAACGAAACAATTAACCTAGTTGATTCAACTGTATTTTTAGGTTTAACTTTAGATTGTAAGCTTCAGTGGGGTGCCCAAATATCCTGTCTGGCAGTCAAACTTAGTTCTGCAGCATTTGCAGTTAGGAAAGTTCGCCAATTCACAGACGTAGATACTGCTAGACTAGTTTACTTTAGTTACTTTCACAGTGTAATGTCTTACGGGATACTATTATGGGGTACGGCGGCCGATATTCAGACAATTTTTGTTATTCAAAAGAGGGTCATACGTGCAATATATAAGTTAGGTGCTAGAGATTCTTTACGAGATTAATTTAAAGAAGTAGAAATATTTACAGTTGCATCGCAGTATATATTTGCTAATTTAATGTACGTTAAGAAAAACTTAACTCTTTACCGTAAAAATAGTGACTTGCACAAAGTGAACACAAGGAATAAGCATAAACTAGTGGGCACTAACTACCGTCTACATAAAGTTCATAACTCATTTGCGGGACTCGGTATACAATTCTTCAACAAATTACCTCTGAAAATAATGAATTGACCTCTGCACAAATTTAAAACCACTACTAGGAATTTTCTTTTAAAAAGGGGTTATTACACTATTAAAGAATTTCGAGATGACAAGACATCATGGGTCTAGTTGCTTTTTTTAAATTCACCATTATTGTTATTTTTATGACTGTGTAAAATACTCTCTTCTTAATTAGTAACATGTTAAGTGGAGGTGCCTCGTGAACACATGATTTTTGCAGGATTTGGATATTATTATGATTTGTTGAAAGTAGTTTAACATAATTTATTCGTGATCATATCGTTGTTCACTTGTCACCTTCACAAAATTCTTTCTACATTTGCATTCCTTCACGCGGTCCACTGATTTATGTTAATAATAACGATCTGGAAAATGGAGGTAATTGGCGGTCATGGTCAGTATACCAATAGATTGTTCTTACTGCCGGTTCGTATACCGTTATCGTCATGCTCACTAAAATGTCATTTCTTGTGGTGGCGTCGTGTGTCGGGTCATCCCTGTCCCTCTAATATGGCGAGAGGGATGATGGCTGGCACATGCGTCATACTCGTGAACGGGTGCTACTTGCGATGACTGGTCGATGACGGTCTTGCGGGCTGGTATTAGATTTTAATATTTAACTGCATCATTTCCATCATGGGTCTGATCACTTTCGCGGATTGCCTGCATTATTAGGTATATATAATGTAAGTGGATGTTCCTGTTTCACCATGTCTATTTTGAGGAGACTAACCAAATGAACATCAAAAGTATTATGCTTGAGTATTATTATGTACAGTAAATATATACAAGTGATATAGAAGGTGTAACAGTTGCAGCACCTTACAAAATGTAAATTATGTGTATTATGTAAAACCTGGCGAAGAAAAAGAGTGACCGTAAGTTTTATTGCCCGTTCTTTCTCATGGTTCTACCTATTGCTTTGCGAACGTGGCAGTAAATGTAAATGTAGAGTCTTTAAGTAATTATTTTATAAATTTATTATTTTGACGTTCATAAGCGTCACATTGTGACCCAAATGAATAAACGATTTTGAATTTGAATTTGAATTTGTCATCATGTACCTAGGCGAGCGCATATAACACCGTATTTAAACAAAACCGAGACCTTAAAAATGGAAGCACGAAGGACATCGACATCTGTCATGCCTGGTGCATAAAATTGTTTTTAATAAAAAGCCTAGATATTTATTTAAGAAGCTTGAATGGGTTAAGGATGTGCAGGAAAGAAATACTCATAGAAGAGACGGAAACAAATTAGTAATACCAGCTCACAGAACTGCCCAATATAAAGGAGGATTTAAATATTCTGCTACAAAGATATGGAACGACTTGCCTCCGCCTCTGCGTAAAAGTATGTCCCAAATAACTTTAAAAAAAAACATTTAGTGAGAGAATTATTAAATATTCAAAGTCGATATAGCAGAATGGGTTGAGTGTCATGTCGCTAAAGAAAAAAAATAAAATTTATATTGTTAAATGTTTAAGTGAGTTTTTTTTTTGTGTAATGCCACATGTATTTATTTTATGTTTTTATTTTTGTACGTGTCTTATTCTTTTATTTTTTTTTATTAATTATATATATATATCGTTTTTTTATGATTATAAGCTCGAGTGCGCATACTATTAAAATGTTCACACAAATGTCAGGGGCCAGCTGAAAATTAGTGCTGTGCACTAGCACAGCAAGTACTGGGCTGGTACCCTTTGCTGCACGCACATAACACTTAATTATAAGACGTTTATTTCATTGTATATATATTATAATGTGTGTGTATAAAAAAAAAACCCCACATGTTGTTCCAATCACTGGTAACATTTTTACTTCGGCACCATACCTGGGAAATGACTGGTTCAGGAGATATTGAGGCTCAAAGTTAGTATGGAATTTGTCTAATTAGGTACAAAATCGATGCATTTACCACGCCAATATGTTCTTTAGATGCCCTATGACCCCATGGATAAGTAGGTATTTCGAGCATTGCAAGCACGCGCTTTTAATTGCGGTTTAAAAAATGTGAAAACTTAAAAAAGAAATCGATTCTCAGGTATTATTTTTGGTTAGTATGACTTGGCATGATGTCCACAACGAGAAGACTTCGGCTTGGTGATAGGTCTTGTGACACCCTGTATATATATCAGTTATTTAAGCCTACAGCCTAAATACATGACCATATCTCTCACGTACTTTGGTTTTGAGTTTATTGCGTTCATAGGTATAGACAGACAGACGTGATCTTACTTTTATAATATGTACAGATGTAATCAATTTTCAACTTTCGCGATTTGTATTCATCTAACAATTTTATTAAACGGGTCTTACTCTTGGCATTTAATTTATTTAAGGTGCAAGTGCCTCTCCACTACCGACGACATACCTTTTTTGGAAAGCAATTTACGGGCCAACCCCCCCAGACGTGATCAGCCTAGGGAGAGTGTGGTGACTCCCCAACGAGAAGCGCCGGGACTACTCACTAAAACCAACGTTGTGTTCCTCTATCCGATCCCATTGAATGGCGGGGTCACTGGAACTACGTCAGCGTTACTACCGCGACCCCGCCTGAGCTGACCCGCCGAGGCGGGCCCCGCCCCTCACATGCATCCATCCGTATCCATCATACATGCTCTTTTATACTACGAGCGGGAAGAACGACGTAGTCTACTAACGCTACGAGAGGCGCACACGCAACACGTGCGCCGCCTCTTGGGACCGACGATATACTTTTTGACTACCCATTAAAACCAACATGGTGTTCCTCTATCCGATCCCATTGAATGGCGGGGTCGCGGGATCTGCGTTAGCATTACTGCCGCGACCCCGCCGACGATATACCTGAAATTAAGTAAATATCGCGCATAAGACTCGTCTAATAAAATTGTATGATATATTCAGATGCATCCTCACTCATAATTTTTAAATAAATTATATAATTATATTAGGTACGAAAGTACCTAAGTATTTCTGTAATAAATTAAAATGATAAATTCCTACAAAGAAAACGAATTGTGTGTCGCAAGCACAGTGGTACATAATTAGCTCACGTGTCGTTGTATCACGTACTTACTAGCTGTTGTACTAAACCGTCGACACACTGTGCACCCACACCCTCTCACTGTTATCAAATTATCACTGACAAATGCAAATGTGTTATTTAATTTAAATATAATCGAGATTAAATTTTCGCAATTTGTTGAATGTGTGTTAACGGCTCTCTCTTACTAACTTATTTAAGGTATAAATACCTCTCTTTTTCTCCGAGATTCGACCGGCTTAGAACGGTCGCGATCGCGAAGACTGCTGTCAGCTCGGCGCAGTCTTTGTGAAGCGCAGGTTAACAACCGTTAAATATTTAATTGAATTTGTATGATAATTTAAACGTTATAACAATTACTATTGGAGGAGGACCTGACGACCAAATGGAGCGACTGTGTCTTGAAGGTCGGGCAAATGATTAACAACTGATCATTAAGACTGCTACACAGAAGGCCTCGAGCTCAAATCCACAGCACGTCACTGACTTTTCAATGTGATATGCAAATAAGATTGGTCATTATCGTTGCCTAAATCGCGAGGAAACCTGAATGTCTAACAGTTGTCCATAATGTTTTAAAAGGCATGTGTAGTCTTGCCACATTTGTACAGCATGGTGGATTATGGTGGACTATGGTTTAACCTTCCTTATAGTGAGGAGAGATCCGTGCACAGCAGTAGACAGCTTATATACAGGGAGTATAATAATTGATGCTGATGAATGATGAATAAGTCGATGAAAATAGACCCATACTTTTTATTTGGAATACACCTCTTTAACATTTCACCCCGGTACAACAATATAAGTATAATCATGACTAAACCAAATCATACCTTACACTGACAGAACAAAGAGGTCATCCTGTATTGTGAATAATCAAGCGATCGATCGGACAGACAGACAGGCGTAACAAAACAAGAAATGTTCTCAGTACTGACTGCAAATCGTCGTGTAACCTGAGAGTATTTTTAGGTTTAACTTTAGATTGTAAGCTTCAGTGGGGTTCCCAAATATCCTGTCTGGCAGTCAAACTTAGTTCTGCAGCATTTGCAGTTAGGAAAGTTCGCCAATTCACAGACGTAGATACTGCTAGACTAGTTTACTTTAGTTACGGGATACTATTATGGGGTACGGCGGCCGATATTCAGACAATTTTTGTTATTCAAAAGAGGGCCATACGTGCAATATATAAGTTAGGTGCTAGAGATTTTTTACGAGATAAATTTAAAGAAGTAGAAATATTTACAGTTGCATCGCAGTATATATTTGCTAATTTAATGTACGTTAAGAAAAACTTAACTCTTTACCGTAAAAATAGTGACTTGCACAAAGTGAACACAAGGAATAAGCATAAACTAGTGGGCACTAACTACCGTCTACATAAAGTTCATAACTCATTTGCGGGACTCGGTATACAATTCTTCAACAAATTACCTCTGGAAATAATGAATTTACCTCTGCACAAATTTAAAACCACTACTAGGAATTTTCTTTTAAAAAGGGGTTATTACACTATTAAAGAATTTCTAGATGACAAGACATCATGGGTCTAGTTGCTTTTTTTAAATTCACCATTATTGTTATTTTTATGACTGTGTAAAATACTCTCTTCTTAATTAGTAACATGTTAAGTGGAGGTGCCTCGTGAACACATGATTTTTGCAGGATTTGGATATTATTATGATTTGTTGAAATTAGTTTAACATTATTTATTCGTGATCATATCGTTGTTCACTTGTCACCTTCACAAAATTCTTTCTACATTTGCATTCCTTCACGCGGTCCACTGATTTATGTTAATAATAACGATCTGGAAAATGGAGGTAATTGGCGGTCATGGTCAGTATAGCAATAGATTGTTCTTACTGCCGGTTCGTATACCGTTATCGTCATGCTCACTAAAATGTCATTTCTTGTGGTGGCGTCGTGTGCCGGGTCATCCCTGTCCCTCTAATATGGCGAGAGGGATTATGGCTGGCACATGCGTCATACTCGTGAACGGGTGCTACTTGCGATGACTGGTCGATGACGGTCTTGCGGGCTGGTATTAGATTTTAATATTTAACTGCATCATTTCCATCATGGGTCTGATCACTTTCGCGGATTGCCTGCATTATTAGGTATATATAATGTAAGTGGATGCTCCTGTTTCACCATGTCTATTCTGAGGAGACTAACCAAATGAACATCAAAAGTATTATGCTTGAGTGTTATTATGTATAGTAAATATATACAAGTGATATAGAAGGTGTAACAGTTGCAGCACCTTACAAAATGTAAATTATGTGTATTATGCAAAACCTGGCGAAGAAAAAGAGTGACCGTGAGTTTTATTGCCCGTTCTTTCTCATGGTTCTACCAATTGCTTTGCGAACGTGGCAGTAAATTTAAATAATAATAATAATAATAATAAATTGTTTATTTATTCATAGCTTCTACAATAAATAAATATATTTAGTTCTAGGAAAGAGATAAGATCTAAGTTACAATGGGTGCCTGTACTAGGATATACCTGTGCCACAGGCTGTAAAGGCACAATAATCATAATGTATTACTTATGTAATATCTAAAATAAAGTATATATTTATTACCAATAATTAAAGACTATATTAAGCTATTAAGCAAATTACATTTTACTTACCTAAAAGAAACTATGTCAAGACCACGAGTTATGCCTGGCTAGCTAATATTTATTTTAGTACGGTCATCAAATCTTCAGTCTGTTCGTAATTCAAAGGTTGCAAATACTTATAAACTAATTGTTTACATTTATAAAAGTTTACGTCATAAATACACAGTACTTTGTTAAGTTTGTTATAAACAAATGGTCCTAGAAATGCATAAAATCTGTTCGTGAAAATAAACTTAGATTCGGAAAGTGCAGTACAAACGATATCTTTACGTCTTTTATTGTTAGTGAGATTAGGGTTATAAATAAGCGTAGCGTGATGCCTTAGGATCGTATACAACAGGAAAAGTTGGCGTACAGTTAGTACTTTACAACTTTCAAATAAGAGCTGCGTGGGGAATCGGAAGGGTCGGTTAGTTGCTACTTTTAGGAGTGCTCTTTGTGCTCGTTCAATCGGCAACATTATAGATTTTGGGGCTCCACCCCAAGAAGTAATACAGTATTGCAGAACTGATTGACATAGAGCCTGATATACCCGTATGATAAGTTTATTATCAGCTATACAACGGAGTTTTTTAAAAACGTGGAATAATTTACGAATTCTACATGTAAGAGCACTTATATGTTGTTTAAAGGAGAGGCAATCGTCTACAATGATTCCTAGGTACTTAATGTTAGTAGTGTAGCGAACAGCAGGGCAAGTGCATGTGTTAAGTGCAGGGTTAATACAATAATGAGCTTGTAATGTATTATTATATGTCGTAGTCTGAGACTTCCGCATTGAAAATTTGATAACATTGGTTTTCTCAGCGTTTAAGGTCAATAGGTTATATTTCAGCCAGTTATTTACTATGTCAAACCCCCGTTGTGCAAATTCATGTACCTCCTCAGCAGTGTCAGCGGAAAACAGGATGGCGGTATCATCAGCATATGCAATGATTTTGCCATGATCTAAATTTTGGTTGCAGAGATCGTTGATGTACACCAGGAAGAGGGTTGATGCGAGGGTGCTTCCTTGGGGAATGCCGAATTGGGGCATTTTCATATCTGCACTAATAACGTTGCCTATACGTACACATTGGTGCCTGTTCTTTAGGTATTCAGTAAAGAGGTTTAATTGGTTACCTCTGACGCCTATGGCTTCCAATTTTTTAAGGAGTTTAGGAATAGACACTGTATCATAGGCCTTTGCCAGGTCAAGAAATATTCCAATGACGTGCTTTTTCTTTCCAAGTTCTTCTGAGACATAATTCGTTAACTGGTGTACTGCATCAGCAGTAGACAACTTAGGTCTAAAACCGAATTGGGTGACGGATAGGAGAGCATTGTTTTCGAGATAAGTCATGAGCCTATTATTTACCATTTTTTCCAAGACTTTGGCTATCGAAGGTAATATCGAAATAGGCCTATAGTTTGTTACGAGACCTTTTGTTCCGCTTTTGTGAATAGGAACTACTACGGCCTTTTTAAGACAGGTGGGAAAAATGCCATCAGCGAGGCATAATCGAAAAATGTGTGTTAAGGGAGGTACAAGAATATGTCTGAAATTTTTCAAAACGCTAGAATTGATGTTATCCCATCCTGCTGCAGTGTTATTCTTTAAGGTGAGTATAGTTCGCTCAACTTCATCTTCGTCCGGTTCCAACATTACGAAAGATTTACCGCTGTTCAGATAGGTTGAGTAACTTGAGTGACTGTCAAACAGATCTATGCCGCATTGAACTTGAATTTTTTCCGCAAGTTTTAGTCCTACGTTTACAAAATACTCATTTACGCTATCGGCCGATGATTGTGGTGAGTCATGTGTATTTAATAAACTCATATCGGGTGTATTTTGCTTAGACGTATAAGTAACGGTTTTAAGGTACTGCCATAGTTTTTTACTGTTATTGCCTGCTTCATTTATTTGTAGTTTGTCGTACTCTGTTTTTAACTTTTTCAAGAGGTTATTGCAAAAATTACGGTATCGTTTGTAGGATGTTTGTAAAATTACGTTTTCAGGACTATGTTTAGCTCTTAAATGTAGCTTGTCTCTATGCCGAATACATCTAATCAAACCTGGAGTTATCCATGGTTTAATATTATAGTTTCTCTTACTAAGTTTGTAGATATTCGTATTTTTTATAATGCTCTCTTGCACTTTACTAATAACATACGCTAGTGAGTTGTTTGCATCAGCACAATTGTAAACCAGGCTAAAATCAATGTTGCACAAATCTCGTTCAAGTCCACTCATATTTATTTTTGATTTCTGCTGAGGTCGCGTAACGTCCGATGATTGCAATAAATCAAGTGTAATTAGGACAGCACAATGGTCGGTTATTGAAGAGTTAGCAACAAGCGTTAGACACGGAAGCTGGGTCTTGAGCAAGACGTGATCCAAACAGGAACCACTCTGATGTGTTGGAAAGGTATGGGAGGGGGAAAGGCCGTGGTATGCACACATATTTAAGTAATCTTGCGTCCCGGCGTCACAGTTCTCAGCGTTTATAGATATATTTACATCCCCAGATAGAATAACGGTTTTAAAAGCTGATAGGGTTTGTATGATGCGATTTAAGGAGTTATTAAAGGTATCTAAGTTTCTGAAGGATGGTGGTCTATAAACAGCGATGACGGCGATATCGGATCCAATTTTCATCACCAGACAATTGAATTCTTGGACATTTGGTTCTTCAAAAGTGACAGATAGGCAGTTGTTTGCGTATACTACCACACCATCGTTTTGATTAAGGGATTTTGCTGTGTAAAAGATATTGTAGCCTGACAAAACTGGTAAATTGCCATTTCTATTTGTAAGCCAACATTCTGTGAGAATGATAACGTCGCATTCAAAATTCAATCTTTTTAGGAAAATGGTTAAGCCATCTATATTTTTATAGATACTACAGATGTTCTGGGTTAGTATTGTTAAAGGCTTATTGTATCTTGACACGTATAAACTGCAACTTTCCGTATCACACATTTTTGATATATGTACAGAAAAATCATCTAACTCGTCAATTAATTCGTCAGCCATAATAATTACGAAACTAAATTGTTTTTTAAGTGTATCAATTAAAAGTGTTGTAGACTGTAGAAACTGCAAAAATTTAAGAAATAAAGGCGGCGCTCTTAGGCGCCCTCACTATAATCTATAGAATTAATGTACCTTGCCTCTGCCATTTTTCTTGCTGGGCACTCGGGGTCACCTGTTTTGTGGTCGCTCGGTTTCTTGAAGCGATGGCATGTCGCACATTTAGGTGAGTTCTCTTTTCTACTGCATTCGTTTACTTGATGGCCTACTTCGCCACAATGTCCACACGTATCTACGGTCTCGCGACAGGTCTTTGCAGCGTGTCCATATTGGTGGCATTTGTAACATCTGGTCACAAGTGTAAAGTCTCTGACATTGCAGCATTTCCAATCAATGCAAACGTATCCCTGGGTCATCAGTACTCTTCTGATAGTGGCAGATACCTCTAGTATGATGTTGCAAGTAGGTGCTTCTTTTCTACCGGATTTGTGGCTGATTTTTATGGAGGACAAAAACGCTTCGCGGGTCATGCTGAGTTTCTTTTTTATATTTTGCTCATATATACAGTCGTAGACTTCTTGCTCTTGCAAATGAGCTGATACTCCTAAAGCTATAATACGAGGTCTTCGTTTGAGTGGCTCTTCCACCTTGAATCCTGAACTACTTAGTTGCGTTGACTGCCTGAGCTTCTCTATGTCGTCCTTTGTCTCCGTGCTAATAATCACACCTCCGTTTTTTGTTTTGCGTAGTCCTCTCACTTGTAGCCCCATTTGTTCTGGGCAAATGATTTTCTGGACTAGAGATTTTGTCTCATCGCTGGATTTATGTTTATCGCTTGGATAGATAGCGATTGAACTCAAATTTTTAGGGCGAATGAAATTATTTTTATTAGTCTTGACCATGTCAGCAAAGGTCATCTTCTCCGTCTCTGGTTTTGTGCAATTTTCTTGTATGCTTTCTTTGATTGATTTTTTGAAGTCATTGAAACATTCAAATAGGTCTTGTTTTTCTTTGTGGGCTTCCAGTTTCGCATTTAACAATATAGTCTTTTGTTTCAAAGACTGATAATGTACAGACATTTGTGCAGCTCCACCGCTTACCTTCCTTGATAGGGCGTTGATTTTGAGCTTCTGATCGGAGTTTAACTTTCCTTCTGCGGCAATCTGGCATACTTCATTGAGGCTTTGCTCAATTGTGCTCAGCCAGATTTTAAGGCTATTGGTTGACAGAGCTTCTATTACGTCCTCATCGTCATGGTGTCGTGGCTGAGGTGTGCACGGAGGGCTACGTGGGGTTATTGTACTTCGATTGAAAGGGCTGTTTTCAACATTAGCCATCTTTAAACTCATGTAACAACAGACATAGTAACTGGTTTTTCACTACACAATCACTAACTCAGCGTAAACGTATGTAGCGCGGCAAGTAGGTCACAGATTTTATAAATTGTTTTTTAACATGAAATGATATAAATATTGGTACAGAGCACGTCTATTTGCTTTGAACGCACGAATGTCACTCCAAATAAATGTAGAGTCTTTAAGTAATTATTTTATAAATTTATTATTTTGACGTTCATAAGCGTCACATAGTGACCCAAATGAATAAACGATTTTGAATTTGAAATTTGTCATCATGTACCTAGGCGAGCGCATATAACACCGTATTTAAACAAAACCGAGACCTTAAAAATGGAAGCTCGAAGGAAAATACATCTGTCATGCCTGGTGCATAAAATTGTTCTTAATAAAAAGCCTAGATATTTATTTAAGAAGCTTGAATGGGTTAAGGATGTGTAGGAAAGAAATACTCGTAGAAGAGACGGAAACAAATTAGTAATACCACCTCACAGAACTGCCCAATATAAAGGAGGATTTAAATATTCTGCTACAAAGATATGGAACGACTTGCCTCCGCCTCTGCGTAAAAGTATGTCCCAAATAACTTTAAAAAAAACATTAAGTGAGAGAATTATTAAATATTCAAAAGTCGATATAGCAGAATGGGTTGAGTGTCATGTCGCTAAAGAAAAAAAAAATTATATTGTTAAATGTTTAAGTGAGTTTTTTTTTGTGTAATGCCACATGTATTTATTTTATGTTTTTATTTTTGTACGTGTCTTATTGTTTTAATTTTTTTTATTAATTATTCGTTTTTTTATGATTATAAGCTCGAGCACAGACAAAATTTTTTCATAAAAAATGTTAAGTTAAATAGGGAAAGATTACTTGCTCTTGAAAAATTAAAAATATACACACAGAAATATCACCAAAATAATTTGAAACATAAATTAGAAATAAATAATTTGCAGGTAGAATTAAATAATCTTAGTGACAAATTAGTATCAATGACAAATAAATATAAAAGCTCTGAACTACAAATGAAAGAGTACATATTGGCAATGAATGAGTTGGTGGCATCAAATATTAACAAATGCTCAATACCATTGAACAATGACATCCCGTTCAACAACCAACACTCGCCAGCTTGCTCATTGTCAACATGTGACCCGGTTTTGCCAAATAGTTCTTTAAACAATACAAATGCAAATATTAAACACACTCTAAATAAATTAACAAATAACAAACTAGACAGTAAAACTATATTACAAAATAAAAATAAAGTGATAATATTTAGTGACGAGATTGGAAAAGGTATGGGTCAGTTGTTGGCGAACACATATAGTGATGGGTTAGTGATGAACTACTGTTTGCCTGGGTTAAGTTCCATTGCTATTTTAGATAAAATTATAAACTTCAATTTTGACCAGGATACAACTTTATTGATCCTACTTGGTAAAAGAGGATCTTTAAATAAAAGACTTTTATTCTATTATTACAGTAAATTATGTGAATTAAATTTAAATAAAATTATTATGCTCACTTTACCTTTCAGTAAAGGGTTGCCACAGAAAGAAAATAATATTAGACATAGTCTTAATATAAATTTGTGTAGTTGGTCATACAATAACGATCAATTTCATGTTTTTGACTCTAACAATTATGTTAGTAAAGCTTTACATTTGACGCAAGATACTTGTTATCTGAATTCTTATTATAAAAGACAACTAGCTGAGTCGCTAGCATTTTGTATTGACATTTCAGCCAAGAATTTGGCTAATAAACGTGTTGCCCCTATACAGCAACAAAATGACATTTATAATGATTCAGCCAGTATTTTGGCTACACAGTCTGACATTTCTATTAATTTAAATTAAATAATTCGACAATAGAGAATACCTCTTGCAATGACACTTTCGTTAATAATGGGCTGGTATGTACGAATAAGCCCAATCCAACTAATATTTCATTTAGAAATTCACAAGTATTAAAACTGGTACATCAAAATATACAAGGTATGTCAAATAAAGATTTAGAAGTGGAGTTGTTCATGAACGGTGAATGCGTCGATATTTTGTGTATAACAGAACATTGGCTTAAAGATCACCAGTTCATGTGCAATTTTAATAACCATCTAGTTGGTAGTTCGTTCAGTAGACAAAATGCAATACATGGTGGATCATTGATTTTAGTTAACAAGCTGCTTAAATTTAAGAATCGTAGTGACATTGTTAGTTTCTCTGTTGAACGGACAGTTGAAATAGCCTGTGTGGAGTTGGACCAACTTCTTGTTTTGAGTGTGTATAGGCCACCATCATCCTGCTATGATTACTTTGAAAGTGTCATGGATGATGTGTTACGGAAGCTATGCCAACAAAATAAATCTATAATAGTAGGTGGCGATTTTAATATTAATTTACTAGAAGATTCCCTGAATTGCCACAAAATTAAGAATTTGTTCAAGTCATATAATCTTGCATGCTTATTTTTGGAACCCACCAGGATAACTTCCACGACATCTACTTGTATAGACAACATATTTACAGATATTGTACCAGTTAGAAAGCAAATAATTAACAAATTAACATCAGATCATTGTGGGCAATCTATAACATTTGCTATGCAGTCTAAAAAAGTAGGTAGAAAGGAATTGAGTGTGGTGCCAAAAACTTTGCGTCGTCTGGAGGGACTTAAGGATAAACTCACAAGTACATTACCATACTTATGCTATAATAACGATCCTAATAAGTTGTACAATTCTTTTTTTGACATGTACTGTACTATATTCAATTCTATCTTTGTCCCTAAGAGGATCTCAGTTGCTGGTACTACATCCTTCAGTGAATGGGCAACCACTGGAATTTATAAAAGTAGAAATAAGCTTTACGAATTATATGAACAGAAAGTAATTAATAAAAATGATGAACAATTTTGTCAATATGTAAGAAATTATTCCAAGTTATTTAAAAAGATTTGTCGTGAAGCTAAGACACTTTATTTAAAATCAAAAATTAAAAACAGTGACAATAAAATAAAAGCAACGTGGGATATTATAAACAATGAGACTGGAAGGGTCAAAATTAAAAGTAACGATTACACTCTTCAATTAAATAAAAAGATATTAAAGTCAGATTTTGAGGTTGCCACAGCATTTGAAAATTTCTTCACAGACATTCCAGTCTCAACCACTAAATCCCTCAACTCGTCCCCTATTGACGCCGAATCTCTATTGAAACAAAATGTCAATAGGTGTAACATTGAATTTAGTTTTAGTTATGTCACTGACAGAGATATTGTAAAAACTTTTAATAGTCTTAATTTGAAGAAGACTAGTGATCATTGGGGCAATTCTGTTGTGATTACGAAATCCATAATCAACATAGTAGCACCTGAACTGGCAATGATTTTCAATAGATGCATTGACTGTGGTGTGTTTCCTGATCAAATGAAAAGTAGTAAAGTAATTCCGTTATTTAAATCAGGTAGCACATCTGACCCCACAAATTATAGGCCAATATCTGTGCTACCCACGTTTAGTAAAATTTTTGAAAAATTAATTCTAGGTCAGCTTCAAATTCATTTTAATAACAATAAGCTGTTACATGAAAAACAATTTGGTTTTACTAGGGGTCGCTCAACTACCGATGCTGGAGTTGAGCTTTTAGATAGTATTTTTGATGCCTGGGAGGAGTCGCATGATGCTCTGGGAGTCTTTTGTGACTTATCAAAGGCTTTTGATTGCGTTTTTCATGAAACATTGATCAGGAAATTACATTACTATGGAGTTAAGAACACTGCTTTGGATCTCCTTACATCATATTTGAGTAATAGGATACAGAGAGTTGAGGTAAATGGAAAAGTTTCTATGGGTTCAGTGGTCACAATGGGAGTGCCGCAAGGTTCAATTCTTGGTCCATTCCTTTTCCTTGTATATATTAATGATTTGCCATACATTATGCAAAATAATGAAGAGATAGTGTTATTTGCTGATGATACATCACTTATTTTTAAACTTAGACGACAACAATCAAATAATGACGATGTAAATAACGCTCTCTCTCTAAAGTAGTTCAATGGTTTACTGCTAACAATTTACTGTTAAATGAAAAAAAAACAAAATGTATACGATTTTCAAGACCGAATGTAAAACAAGTTAAACCTAACATATGTTTGAATGGAGAAGAGTTGGATCTTATAGATAACACCGTATTCTTAGGCATAACCTTAGACTCTAAGCTACAGTGGGGCCCACATATAGGTCAGTTGTCGAATAGACTTAGCTCTGCAGCGTACGCGGTTTATAAAATTCGTCAGTTAACTGATATAGATACGGCCAGATTAGTATATTTTAGTTATTTCCACAGCATAATGTCATATGGCATTTTATTATGGGGCAACGCAGCTGACATTCAAACTGTGTTTGTACTGCAGAAGCGGGCTATTCGTGCAATCTACAGTCTTGGTTCAAGGCATTCACTGAGGGAAAAATTTAAAGAAATTAAGATAATGACTGTCGCATCTCAATACATTTATGAGAACTTGTTATATGTCAGGAAAAATATAAATATGTTTTCCAAATTCAGCGACATTCATAAATTAAACACACGAAATAAAAACAAACTTGTTCTACCTTCAACTAGACTACAAAAAATAAGTAACTCCTACAAGTGTCAAAGCATACGTTTTTACAACAAAATTCCAGGCAATATTCAGGAACTAAGTATTAATAAATTCAAAGTATTTATTAAACAGAGCTTGTGTTCAAAAGCTTATTACACAGTTAAAGATTATTTAGCAGACAAAAATGCCTGGAATTGAGTTTAAAAATTATGAATTTTGACATTTTGAAATTAGTGACAAGATATTTTTATTTACATTTGTAATACTTATATTTTTACATTTTGACATTTTTAATTTGACATTTGTAATTTTATTTATTTTGTTTTGACATTGTTTGATATGACATTGTTATTTTATTTATTTTCTTTTGACATTTAAAATTACTTAAGTAATATATTATTATTTTTAAACTGACATTCAATAATATTTTCTGACATTTTAAATATATGACATTTTATTGTTTAAATTTTTACTATTTTTAAAATTACTTAAGTAATATATTATTATTCCTGAATTGACATTCAAGGCAGCGATAGCCGAGTAAGGCAGCGATAGCCGAGTGGATATACCAACAGACTGCCATGCAGAGGGTATCGGGTTCGAATCCACGGCGCGCACCAATGACTTTTCGGAGTTATGTGCGTATTGAATTGTTAATTATCGCTTGTCCCGTGCCTCGGAGAGCACGTTAAGCCGTCGGTCCCGGTTGTCATGAAGATCTTTGACAGTCGTTACAGGGCGTCAGTACCTTCTAAATTAACTGACACTAGTCTAAACCATGGAATATCGCTATCCCTTCGGGTTGCGGAGGTCAGACAGGCAGTCGCTCTGTGGAAAAGCTAATATTCAGCCAAATCCGGTTAGACTAGTAAGCGGACCCCAGATTGAAACTGGGATAACGCTAAGAGAAAGAAGAATTGACATTCAATAATATTTTTGACATTTTAAATATAATATGACATTTTATTGTTAAAATTTTATTATTTTTACATATTGTTTGCAACATGTATTTTACTATGTATTAGCTTGTAAAGTTGTGAGTATGATGTGGGCATTATTAAACATATAAACAAATAGTTGTGGCAACCTGTCTGATGGCTTAGGCTGACATGCTTATGCATACACCTTCTGATGGCGTGGAGGCATAGTGATACAGATCGTGCTGGCTCCCTCAATCAAGGTTGAGCCGTACGATTGCTGTTGAATGCGGGCCATCAGTGGGCCGAGTCAGTCAAAAGCGTCAGATGATTTCCTGCATTGTACTTGCATACTAAACCCTTTTTTTTTGTCTGGACTTTAAAAGATGAAGAAAATACTAAACAAAATGAAGTGACAAAAAAAAATGATGACTCTGAGTTTGTTTCGGCCTTTCTTCTCAAGAAGTCATTTAGCTAGGAAAAGCCGGCATCATCTAGAATAGGGTTTTGACATGTATAAGTGTTGTAAACAACCAAAATGCAGAAATAAATATGTCTTTATGTCTTTATGAGTGCGCATACTATTAAAATGTTCACACAAATGTCAGGGGCCAGCTGAAAATTAGTGCTGTGCACTAGCACAGCAAGTACTGGGCTGGTACCCTTTGCTGCACGCACATTACTCTTAATTATAAGACGTTTATTTAATTGTATATATATTATATTGTGTGTGTATCAAAAAAAAAAACCTCACATGTTGTTCCAATCACTGGTAACATTTTTACTTCGGCACCATACCTGGGAAATGACTGGTTCAGGAGATATTGAGGCTCAAAGTTAGTATGGAATTTGTCTAATTAGGTACAAAATCGATGCATTTACCGCGCCAATATGTTCTTTAGATGCCCTATGACCCCATGGATAAGTAGGTATTTCGAGCATTGCAAGCACGCGCTTTTAATTGCGGTTTAAAAAATGTGAAAACTTAAAAAAGAATTCGATTCCCAGGTATTATTTTTGGTTAGTATGACTTGGCATGATGTCCACAACGAGAAGACTTCGGCTTGGTGATAGGTCTTGTGACACCCTGTATATATATCAGTAATTTAAGCCTACAGCCTAAATACATGACCATATCTCTCACGTTCATAGTACTTTGGTTTTGAGTTTATTGCGTTCATAGGTATAGACAGACAGACGTGATCTTACTTTTATAATATGTACAGATGTAATCAATTTTCAACTTTCGCGATTTGTATACATCTAACAATTTTATTAAACGGGTCTTACTCTTGGCATTTAATTAATTTGAGGTGCAAGTGCCTCTCCATTACCGACGACATACCTTTTTTGGAAAGCAATTTACGGGCCAACCCCCCCAGACGCGATCAGCCTAGGGAGAGTGTGGTGACTCCCCAACGAGAAGCGCCGGGACTACTCACTAAAACCACCGTGGTGCTCCTCTATCCGATCCCATTGAATGGCGGGGTCACTGGAACTACGTTAGCGTTACTACCGCGACCCCGCCTGAGCTGACCCGCCGAGGCGGGCCCCGCCCCTCACATGCATCCATCCGTATCCATCATACATGCTCTTTTATACTACGAGCGGGAAGAACGACGTAGTCTACTAACGCTACGAGAGGCGCACACGCAACACGTGCGCCGCCTCTTGGGACCGACTATATACTTTTTGACTACCCATTAAAACCAACATGGTGTTCCTCTATCCGATCCCATTGAATGGCGGGGTCGCGGGATCTGCGTTAGCATTACTGCCGCGACCCCGCCGACGATATACCTGAAATTAAGTAAATATCGCGCATAAGACTCGTCTCATAAAATTGTATGATATATTCAGATGCATCCTCACTCATAATTTTTAAATAAATTATAATTTCGTACCTAATTATTTCCGTAATAAATTAAAATGATAAATTCCTACAAAGAAAACGAATTTTGTGTCGCAAGCACAGTGGTACATAATTAGCTCACGTGTCGTTGTATCACGTACTTACTAGCTGTTGTACTAAACCGTCGACACACTGTGCACCCACACCCTCTCACTGTTATCAAATTATCACTGACAAATGCAAATGTGTTATTTAATTTAAATATAATCGAGATTAAACTTTCGCAATTTGTATACCATACGAGTTTATTGAATGGGTGTTAACGGCTCTTACTAACTTATATAAGGTATAAATACCTCTCTTTTTCTCCGAGATTCGACCGGCTTATAACAGTTGCGATCGCGTAAAGACTGATGTCAGCTCAGCGCAGTCTTTGTGAAGCGCGGGTTAACAGCCGATAAATATTTAAATTGAATTTGTATGACAATTTAAACATTATAACAATTGCTTTTGGAGGAGGACCTGCCGACTAAATGGAACGACTGTGTCTTGAAGGTCGGGAAAATGAATAACAACTAATCAGTAAGACTGCTACACAGAAGGCCTCGAGCTCAAATCCACAGCACGTACCACTGACTTTTACATGTGATACGCAAATTAGATTGGTAATTATCGTTTGCTAAATCGCGAGGAAACCTGAATGTCTGAAAGTTTTCCATAATGTTTTAAAAGGCATGTGTAGTCTTGCCACACTTGACCAGCATGGTGGATTATGGTGGACTATGGTTTAACCTTCCTTATATTGAGGAGAGATCCGTGCACAGCAGTAGACAGCTTATATACAGGGAGTATAATAATTGATTATGATGAATGATGAATAAATCGATGAAAATAGACGCATACTTTTTATTTGGAATATACTTCTTTAACTCTTCACCCCGGTACAACAATATAAGTATAATCATGACTAAACCAAATCATACCTTACACTGACAGAACAAAGAGGTCATCCTGTGATGTGAATAATCAAGCGATCGATCGGACAGACAGACGGACAGACAGACAGGCGTAATAGAACATGCAATGTTCTCAGTACTGACGGCAAATCGTCGTGTGACCTGAGAGTACAGGCAGTAAAGGTATGTTTACAGACGTCAATGGAATTAATAGCGATGATACCTGCAAGTAAAATAAATTATATGGGTTCTCGTATTTAGCAAAACATGGCAAAATAATGGAAGTTTCAATAATGTATTAATTTCAAAGCTCTTATTTTTTTTTTGGAAATTCTTTAATATAATAATCTACCACTTACACACATCACCATCTAATCCCAAACTAGGTAGACCTTGTATTATGGGTACTAGATAATGTATAAACATACATATTATGTATCTATTTTTTGTAAATACATAGATACATACTATAAATAGTAACACCCAGACCAAGACAAACATCCATGTTCATGCACACAAAATGATCCGCGAGAAAAGTAACGGATACGGATACGGATACAGATCTTTCTTCATCCTCGGATATCCGCAGATACGGATACTGATATCCGGAACATCACTAAATTATATACATAGACTGTCTGCCGCCTGTTTCCCAGAAGGGTAGGCAGAGACTACAGAACGCCATTTGCAACGATCCTGACATATCTGGATCTGGATATCTATCATATGGGATGGTATGGGATGGGATGGGATGGGATGGGATTATGGCATGGAATGGAATGGAATGGAATGGAATGGAATGGAATGGAATGGAATGGAATGGAATGGAATGGAATGGAATAGAATGGAATAGAATAGAAAAAAGTTTATTAGATCACAATACAATAGTTGTAGGTAGAATGGTTAATTTAAAAACAAGCAATAATTAATATATAAATTGTACAATAATTCAACTTAAAAATATTTCCTTTTTTGTTTTTAGGTGGGTAGGTAGATAATATTAATACGAGCGCTCGCACTTCACTGCGCCCGAGTATCGCATCGCGGCTCGTGCATAGACTAATATATAATACTTGGGCTCGTGCGGTGATAACTGTGAGTCTGTACACATTATCGTATCTCGCACACAGCGATCCATTACTCGGGCACGCAACAAGAAACACAGGTGTATACACTAGACACGCGTCTCGCTAGGTTCGGTGCAGTATTGTGTCTAAAAGGCTATAGCTCAACATATGCTACAATTTAAGAACTGTAGCGTTGATTTTCAGCTATAGCCATAATGGCTAGGCAGTATGAGATAAACATATTATACTAGGATAAATTAATTAAGATAACAGTGTTTGAAAATAATAATTGCATAACACATATCTTCCCGCCTTTTATCCCCGAAGGGGTAGGCAGAGGTGTATTACATTGATAATTGATAATAATTGCATGTCCAAATAGATCGTTTTAAAATAATGTCACAAGGAAAAATTAAAATAATTATAATATTATCATGTTACTATATTGTATGGTCCGTGTACAATAATAATATTTATAAAATACGAAAATTAGGTGAGCCAGAGATAGAAATAAAATTAAGTGATAATGTCAAATAAGTATCAATTAAATAAATTAAAAATAATAAATTATGTGCAATTCATTAAAATATAGGTATGTCAAATCAATAATGGATATAAAAAATAATAAATCATTAATCAGGACAGTCCGATGTTTAAATACATAATTGCCGAAAAAACATGTTGTGCGTAAGATAGTACAAGTAGTAGAATAAAAATACAAGAAGATACTAAAGCTATCAAGTGCTGGTTTTTTGGGTTTCTAGTAAAAAATTCTTTACTTTTCCTTTAAATGTATTTGCGACACTATGCGATAACTACCTTGCGCAGAGGGGGGAGGTATGTCATTCCAGCACTTGGAGGCACTATATTTAAAGCTTCCTCTAAACGCCGTAGTTTTGTGAGGTGGAATGCATAAAGGTGGACATATGCCTCGTGCGGGAAGCTTGCGATTTAGACTTATACAGGGTGATTTGTAATTGCTCGTATTCCCTTCGGGATTGATTGAGGTGATTCAAGGGCCAAAATGGAGTATTTTTACCCCCTACATATGGGGGTCCAAAATGCACCACTTTGGAATAAAACGGTTTTTAAGATTTTTTGAGAAAATTCCAAATTTTTGTTATAAACATCTTGTAAAAAAATATTTTGACTATTTTTGGTGGCAAATTGGGTCTTATTTCATGGATAATTAAATGGCCCATCTTTTAAATTAAAATAAACCTACTAGCTCAACGTGGAATTTGAAAATAGAGCTAATAAACACGCAAAATGTTCGAATCAAATAAAATTACGCCACAAAAATGTAATTATTTGAAAAAAATAATATGTGGCATGTTATGTAAAGTGTTAGAATAACTTCCTGGTATTACCTGCTATCCAAAAAGGTATAATAGTCTTAGACAATTGTTGCAAATTTCGAGTAATAGCCACTTTTGTTCAAAAAGTGCTTCTGGATGACTCACTCGCCAGAACATTTTTTCCTGTATTTATTCTTAAGATCTGCAATCAGCAGTGATTTACTAGTAGGGAGCAAAACTTAGGGTTTGAGTTCGAATCCTCAGCGTAAATGACTGTCTTTTGTTAGTTAAATGCATATTAAGTTTTTAATTCTCATTTGTCCCGTGACTCGAATAGCATGTTCAGCCAGTTGGTACCGGACGTTATGTTTATCTTGGAAACTCATTTAGGGGAGTCAAAACGAAGTCAATCAGTCAAATGAATAAATAATTAAAAACAAAGGCGTGACACTGAATTAAACCATAAAATATTCTATTGCATTCATATAGCGGATGAAAGATGGAAAAGAGGGGACAATCTGTCGCAAAACTTAAGATTCGTGAAAAGGCGCATGATGCAAGCCAAAGAACGCCACTCCTACCGAACTAGTATTGTGAATATTGTTGGCCCACCTGGCGATTAGATTTTTTGTCCCGTTTTTTGCCACAGGTTGGCGATTTAAATTTTTGCCCTGCACCGGCGGTTTTTATGCTGGGCAAAATATCATACACAATCGCACATCCAGCGGAACTTCTTCCAACAGAGCCGGAAACTCTTATTATGAATAAGTAAAAGCCTACGTAAAAGTATCTTTTTCACAAAAAGTAACACATTTTAGAGTATCAACGCTGATTCGACAAGATTTCGTGTAATTCATGTTTTGTCACAGTGAGATCCCATCTGAAATCCGGATATTTTATGGTTTAATTCAGTGTCACGCCTTTGTTTTTCAATTATTTATTTATTTGACTGATTGGCTTGGTTTTGACTCCCCTAAAAGAGTTTCCAAGATAAACATAACGTCCGGTACCAACTGGCTGAACATGCTCTTCGAGTCACGGGACAAATGAGAATTAAAAACTTAATATGCATTTAACTAACAAAAGACAGTCATTTACGCTGAGGATTCGAACTCAAACCCTAAGTTTTGCTCCCTACTAGTAAATCACTGCTGATTGCAGATCTTAAGAATAAATACAGGAAAAAATGTTCTGGCGAGTGAGTCATCCAGAAGCACTTTTTTGAACAAAAGTGGCTATTACTCGAAATTTGCAACAATTGTCTAAGACTATTATACCTTTTTGGATAGCAGGTAATACCAGGAAGTTATTCTAACACTTTACATAACATGCCACATATTATTTTTTTCAAATAATTACATTTTTGTGGCGTAATTTTATTTGATTCGAACATTTTGCGTGTTTATTAGCTCTATTTTCAAATTCCACGTTGAGCTAGTAGGTTTATTTTAATTTAAAAGATGGGCCATTTAATTATCCATGAAATAAGACCCAATTTGCCACCAAAAATAGTCAAAATATTTTTTTACAAGATGTTTATAACAAAAATTTGGAATTTTCTCAAAAAATCTTAAAAACCGTTTTATTTCAAAATGGTGCATTTTGGACCCCCATATGTAGGGAGTAAAAATACTCCATTTTGGCCCTAAAATCACCTCCCAAAGGGAATACGAGCAATTACAAATCACCCTGTATATACCAGTTTACTTCTGAGATATATTGGATT
Organism: Euclidia mi; assembly: GCA_944739405.2. Lineage (NCBI taxonomy): Eukaryota > Metazoa > Arthropoda > Insecta > Lepidoptera > Erebidae > Euclidia > Euclidia mi. The sequence goes on along the minus strand of OX123205.2, from coordinate 1,229,245 downwards.
GTTGTGTTTTAGCACACCAAACAGTAGGTTTGCCAAATGTAACTGGCGTCTAAATTTCATTCTTAAAATGTTGTGCTTGTTCATAAAAGCAGTTACGTGGCTTCTAGGAGGGATGTCATAGCAAAAGCGGGCGCAAGCATTTTGAACTTTCTGCACAACATTGGCGCGGACAAGTGAATCAAGCAACTGCTCGCGCAGGGTAATGGACAGATGCCGGCGTATGTTGTACAGAATTTTCAAGCGATAAAAGCAGTTTTTTGCAATTTCCGCTACATGTTTTTCAAATCGCAAATTAGAGTCCATCACCAGACCCAGGTTACGCGCTTCGTACAATCGTTCGACAGATTCACCACCCAAACATATGGTAGGATTGTAACTATCAATTTTATCTACAAGCTTCTGCGTGCCCAATAGCAAATATTTTGTTTTTCTAGCATTAAGAATAAGGGAGTTATCGCAAGCCCATTTGTAAATACTTGCCAAGTCCTCATTAATTAGTTCAATTGCTTCACGAGTATTATGCGGATGGAATGATAGGTATATTTGTATGTCGTCTGCGTATATGTAGTACTGGCAATGCTTAATAACGCGAGTAATATCAGCACTATACAAAATAAATAGCAAAGGCCCAATTAATGATCCTTGTGGAACACCTCTACTGACAGTTTCAGTGCTGGAACGATGGACAGTACCATCATCATTCCAAATCTCAACGAGCTGCGAACGACCGCTGAGGTAAGAGTCGAACCAATTAATAGAATAGCTGTCAAAGCCATAATACCTCAACTTTGAAAGGAGAAGCGGAATATTCAAGCAGTCGAAAGCCCTTGAAAAATTGAGCAGAACGAGCAGCGTTCCTTTAGCTTCATCCTGAGCCGATAAAACATTGTACACCACATCCAGAAGTGCAGTTGTGGTACTTCGTCTTTTTCTGAATCCAGACTGCTGGTCTGGTAGGATATTGTTAGTCTCTAGGTATTGCATTAACTGCAAACTCACAACCTTTTCTAGAACTTTTGAAAAGCATGGCAAAATACTGATTGGACGTAGTTCCCTGATAGTACTAACGCTGGAGTTCTTAGGAATTGGCCTTACCACTGCCGTTTTCCAACCCGAAGGAAATTTTGACGTCATTATCGAGGTATTTACAATTGTAGTCATTATTCCTAATACATGAGGCATCAGCTTCGTAACCATATTTAAAGTAATCTCGTCAATGCCCGCCGCGTTGGATCTAAGGTCACTGACAATTTTGAGAATGGAAAAACTGTCGACGGTTCTCAAACTAAAAGTGGCTGAGCCAAATCTATTGAACTCATAAAATGTCAGACAGGAAATTGCTATATCTGAGTTACCCGGCACATCTAGAAAGTAAGTGTTCATATTATTAGGGTCGTTTAGATGGATAGGTAGATCCCGCGATTTTCGTGGTAATACTTTTGATTTTAAATTTTTCCACAGCTCCTTAGGATTATTTAAATTGTTGTTCTCTCAAAATATGCCCTCTTTTCATTGTATATGGCAATTTCAACCTGTTTTTTCATATCTTTATAATATTTCCTATTCAAGTCCATGCTCCTTAGCCTGTTCAACGCCGTATCCCGCAAACGCATCATATATTTTATGTTTGAAGTGAGCCAAGGGGCAGCTAGTTCCTTTATGACACAGCGTTTAATTGGCGCGTGAAGGTCATACAATACCTTTACGGCACGTGTGAACTCGAAAACCATAGAGTCAATATCCCCCATTAGGCCAATACTGTCCCATTTAATGTTCTTGGCATGCCCACTAAAGATATCATTATCTATGTCGGTTAACGGCCTATATGTAATAGTTCTAGGCTGAAATTTAGGTTTCTTAAATAAAAAATCACATGTGACGTAAGCATGACCATTCGCCACTCCTAATGAGTCAACCATGACATGTCTAGTTAAAGCATTAGTGCATATTACATCTATTAAAGAAGAAGAGCTTGCTGTAAAATGGGTTGCCGTTTTGACCACTTGAGTAAGGCCAGTACACGACAAGAAATTGTACAAAATGGTGCATTTTCGTCTGACATACACTGTAACCATTAGAAACAATGACTTGACTGAAAAACATAACAATATGATTATTATATATAAAACTTTTATAAATGTTCTATACTTAGTGACAAAACAACAAAGATTACTGGTTATTGAGCATTTCTTACATAAAGCGTCAAACGGCACTGTTACCAAAAACACGATTAAGGTCATCCTCGGATCGGATTGCATAGGAAGGTTTGCCATCATCCTGCCTGACGAATATCCTGCCACGTTTCGTCCAGACAAACCGCCATTGTAGGCGTGCTCGAGCCTCCCTGGCTTTGTAAAGAAGCATGTTATGGTGCCTTGTGAGTCGCTCGTTTACGTAAAACGGGCGCGACTCCGCCACCAAACCGAAGTCCGCCGTATCTGCACCTCGACGCATGCGCATACTTCGTAGAATCTGATCTCTCAACGCGCGTCGTGTTAGTCGCGCGATAATCGCCCGCGGACGTGGACGTGCGGCCGTACCGCTATCTCCACCGCGGGGCTGCTTCGGTCCCACTCGTTCTGCTCAGACAATATCACGGTCCTTGATTGGGACTCCGAGTTTACTTGCTATTAGGACGACGAGGTGATTCGGGTTCTCAGCGCTGCTTTCCGGGACGTTTGTTATTTCAATGTCGTTTGCCAACAGTTCTTGTTCCCTATCGTTGAGCTCCAGCTTTAAATTACAAATCGTGGCTTCGAGACGGTCGGCAGTGTCACGCTTCACCAGGAATTCCTTTTCCAAGGTCTCAATCTTTCCCTCCAACGTGTCGATGCGCAAGGTGTTACCAGCCAAGGTGCAGCGCAAATCCTGGAAATCCTGCCGTAGCATATTTATCCCTTCCTGCATAGAAGACAGCTGCTAAAACAGACGTAATTCCTGAGCCAAATCTAACGTGATGGTGCCTTGTATTCATGATTGTAAGGGTTGGAGTGTCAGCGCAGTCAACGTTTCCCGAGACAGTATCCAGACATCCCTTTACTGGCGTTTCAGGGCGATTGTCCCTTGGCTTATTTTTAAAGCATTTAGGGCAAAGCCAGTTAGGTGATTTAGCAGTGGCCTTGGCCCTACCCAAACAAGCCGTATGGTAAGCTAGTGGACAATTAGAGCACGAAACACCATCCGTCTTATTCATAAATCGTCCACACGCGCTACAGTTAACCATTGTGTATTATCAGTTGCTCAGTGTTATTGTGTACGGGATGATTATCGGTGTATCAAGAAAGTGAGTCAGTGAGATCAAGACAGCACTATCAGTCCACCCGGCGGAGTCAGCCGGTTTATCAGCTGATTTTACCGACAGGTTAGTAATAAGCAAGTTCTATAGACACACCCACTCAACTGTTTATAGATTTTTATGCTGATTGAAAAATTCACTAACTGGTGTACTAAGGGCACAAATTGTCATGAGAAAAACACGTACAGTACCTTTTGACACTTTTGGTTTCACTTATTTAGTTGGTTTCACAATATAAGTATTTTCTCAGAGTCATCCCTATTGATAGGAGTTCTCGCACACAAAATAAATGTTTGACTTGAGCAGAAATCGAATCCGCTACCTTCGGCGTGGCAGTCACTCCCGTTACGCCATCGTGCCTTCAATTGTATTATTTATTTGCATGGCAAATAAATAATACAATTGAAGGCCCGATGGCGGTTGCTTTCACCAACAGGTTATCACTGCCTTGCCCAGCATCCAGCTCAAACTAATGAATCTTGCCGTAAAACAAGGTTGAACTATAGATTTTTAGACAACCCAAAATCGTGAGATTTCATACTCAATTCAACAAATAAATTGTTATTTATTTTTTGCCTTACAATGATTTGTTTTCGGTTTTGTAAATATTAACAGTTGAGTAAGCCGTACAATATTAATTAATATCAATATAACAATATACCACAAGAGATGCAAACCATCCAACCCGCAGACGAAACAGTAAATATGAAACAACTATATTTACTTAACTATAATAACGGCGATGAATTCCCTGAACAGCAGTTCCGTTTTAATTAAAAGTATGAATACAAAAGTCAAAGTTTTTACAATAAACATATTTACACTTTTACGAATTGCTCAAATATTCTTTTCTATAAAGTATTCCATTAGGTAACGTGGACTACAAGGCAAACCTTGGATGCGATTGGGATGCATTGTCTTTTTCTGAAAAAAATTGATCGAGAACAAAAGAACTTCCTTACCTACACCAAAAACGTAATGCATTCGAATACTTATTCATAAACATATCATCCAACCAACACATTCTAAAACAAAAAATCTTGTTACAAAAAACCTTCCTCGCTGCTTTTGCTTGACATTTCATACATTATAAATATACAAAACATAAAAAACATTGATGTCGTAAGTAATATTGTATATTTAGCAAATACGACATCAGGCTCATGTCGTAGAACCGCAATCTACATAATATTAAATTCCCACATTTTTAGCTCGTAGCACCTTGGCGGCGTAGCACCGTAGCTCCACTACGAGCGTTGATTTGATTTGATTAAAAACACCGCTGCGCGCTGGTTTTCTTTAATGAATACTAAACTATAATGAAATATAATTATGTTATGTGCAAGTTATTTCTATGAACCACGGAGCAATAATGAGCGACAGTTTACTGGAACAAATTATTATTTATGTTAATGTTCCAAATAATATATAAACCACAACGTATGGTCCATACGGGACATTAATGAGAACGTTTAAGGAACTATATTTCCTTTTGTTCTTCCAACTTTATAAAAGGCTGCACCTACACATACATTACTAAATTCTGCGTCATGGTTGACTTTAGAAACTTTGAATCAGCAGTCAAAAGCTACACAGACTTGAAACAACAATTTATGGATCATACAAAGTTTTGTCTCGTCATACAAAAGAATTGAACCCACGACACTCAGCGCACTTTATGAGAAGGAAAACTTAAAACAAACCCTATGTGGCATTGAATTTATATTTTGAACGAAATGAGATCATATTTTGAATTGACTCAGAATCGGTATTCTGCTAACCTTATGTCATTATCGTATAATTTGAAATAAACAGTTCGCCGTGGACACATATTTTGACACTTATTTCAATTAACAATCTCATTACAATTTCCATTGAGATAACATACGAACTAGAGTAACAAATTCCTACAATTGACGTTCGAAATAGCGTGACAACCAGCCGAGATAGCCGACGTAGCTTTGTAACCAATATGCACCTTAGAAAAAACCTATATTCATCTCTTTCACTCATTCCAAAATGACTTTCCAAAACGTAAATTTGAATGAGACAACAACTGATCGTCAATCGTGAAATGTTAAATTCTCCAGTTAAAAATGTTTTCTCCTGAAGACGAGAACGAACGAGGACGAAAGAAGCACCCATACATATACATTCTTAAAAAAATAAATGCTAAATATATAACAAACCTTTTTTGAGCAGTCATGTAAAAATTGGTACCAAATTGTGTAGAAATTGAAAAAAAAAACAAATAAATGTTCTATATGAAAACATTTTAAGGCATTTTGTTGTCGATTGTATCTCGTCGATTTCTCTTTAAAACTAAAGGAATTCAATCTACAAGACTAAACGGGAACAAAAATAAGTCTTAGTAAACAACAAGGAATGAAGTTGATTCTTGTACTAGCAGCAACACTGAATGGCGTTTTGCGGTTTTTTGTAATTTTATGTTGAAATTTCAAAATTATTCTTATCTTACAGTTGGTATGTGGTATATGATATAACCAACCCGTGTGGCCAGCGTGGTAGAGTAGGCAAATTTCTCCTTCCAAAGGAGAGGCCTGGTCATACAAAGTTTTGTTTTGGTTTTCACTGGCCGGTTGTTTCACTAGTTAAAGACAATGATTGATAATCTGGAGATCTTTACATGAATTATTTAATGTCAACAGTAAGGAATATGGAAATCATTTCATTTTTGCTCTAGGATGAAAGTCTGTCTAAATGTTCGTTCGATGGGAATCAAACCCTCTGTACTAACACTAGGCAGAGCTTGCATTCTAGCAAAAATGAGTGCATGTGTGGTTCCATCATTATTCCATCACGATTCAATATGAATATGAGTAGAACGCGCTCTCTGAATGTAAAACACATCCTCGTCCGGCGAGCAATAGCATATTATTATGTAATACGTGAATAATTATTATCCTTGTTCTAATTAATTAGTACATCATTACATATTTTTTACTAAATCAGTATTTTCTATCGAAAACTTCATTACCAGCGTTACATATCGTTTCCCTGACCACTGCGGGACACAGGTCTCTCTTAGTTTGCATCTCAAGAGCATTGTGAGCTAAAAGACAGATTTAGACTATACAACGCTGGACAGGTTCGTATAGGTTTTCACGTCGAGTTTGTGGTCTCTTGTCAGGGTCCATAATGATCTCATAGTTCATAAATTACATCTAAGTTCACATTGTGGAATGCAGATAAAGATATTACTGATTACTGATACCATTCACATAGTGATTTTTTCTGAATCATCACTTTAGTTTAGACGAATACTGTTCTGTTCACTCATTCTTTTTATTCGATTCAGATTTTCGTAGTGGTAACATAATCTTCTTCTTAGCGTGTCGATGGCAATCTAAATTGTGTCAGCCCAGAAACTTTCAGTAGTGTCCATAAGTTCCTGTAGCGTGCAGGTATTAGGGCACGCAGGACAAGATAATACCCACATAATAAGTGTCCCATTGTTTGAGAACAGCGCCATAATAACTTAATAATGTATGTAACTTAATAAATGCATGTCGCCACAGCGACAAATTGTATAAGGGTATCTTCGACTCATAACACCTGTTTATACCTACAATTTACGCAAATAAAGTTTCTTTATCTTCAATTTATTTTTGCCGTCGCAGCAGAGGAGAGTACCTCTCGTAAAGTAGATCGTGGATGGGTGCGAATGGCTTAAGGTCGCGAGCTTTGTAGTAGACATGTGTCCATCAGAAGACGTCTTATGAGTAATGAATTTGTTCAACAATGTTATCAGCCTCGTAGCACAATGTTCATATCTGTTAGATAGCTCGCAGATACAATAAAGCGAGGCGACGCTCTCGATCGAGAGCTATCAAGTTACCTTTGCATCACAAGACGTCGCGCACCTTCATACTAAACACTGACACTGTTGACACAAACCACTTACTTAAATACAGTTGATAAACGGATGTTGGGTTTTGCTTGTGCAGCTCTTATTTTAAACAAATACTAGACAGAGCCCGTGACTCTCCCCAGTGGGTGTTGGTTGCCACAACTATCAGGCTCTCCTTTTGTTTACGCTATTTTCATCAAAATCCCTTCAATCGTTTTTGTGTGAAAGTATTACAAAGATCAATGCAACCATACACCCATTCATCTGCTGCCTTCGAAAATACATTTTTTGCAGTTTGCATCAATTTTACTCATTTGTAAAAATGTAAGAGTAAGCAAACATGAAAAAAAAAAAAATTTCTGAGAGTTTTTCAAAAATACCCTGGAAATGTGCCAACTTGCAAGTGCAAGTTGGCAGATTGTTGGCCAGCGTGCAGCGTGGTGGACTATGATCTAACCTGGCTTGAGAAGTAACCTGTTCCCAATGGATATCCCATTGGGAACAGGCTACTAAACTTTATACAATTATAGAGTTGATGATGATCTTATCTCAGTTGCAACCCGGGTCCGCTTAATAGTCTAACGGAATTTGACTGAATAATTTGAATATTAGCTTTTCCACAGAGCCACTGCTTGTCTGACCACCGCAACCTAAAGGGATAGCGGTATTCCATAGTTTAGACTAGCGACAGTTTGTTCAGAGGTACTGACTCAAGATGAGGCAAGCATACTTATGAAAATGAATTTGCCTAAGTCCATCCACTTGATGGTGATATCAAAGCAAGTTTGTAGGTAATGTGTGCCGCTTGCCTACTTAGCATATGCTATTGCGGCGGGCTACGACGCTACGGAACGTCCTATGCTCTACGGCGATACGTACCTTGCGCTACGGCGCGTAGAGCTTAAGAGTGGTACACATGAGTTGGGATTGGATTGTACATATTTTTATTATTTTTCAAAACTTCATCATCATCAGTCTTTAACAGTCCACGGCTGGACTAGGCCTCTCCTTTGAATGGAGGAATTGGCCTACTATACCACGCTGGCCTAACGGGTTGGTATAGGGTTTATATCAAGTTTTTCTTCTCTTACAGTGCTGTTCTCTGCATAATATGCCCCCTCCGTCGGCTCAAACAACACCCATGGGATGATATGGGGTGGTGACATTCCATATTCTTAATCCGTCACCACACGAACAAAAGTTAATGCCGCTCAAATTGAAGCGACGTATAGATAAAAAAATAACGTCAGTGGCATAGAAAAAAATAGCAGTATCCCAGAGTACTTTATAAACATACCAAAAGCATTCATAAAATTCACATATTCGAAACAAAAATTTGAAGATGGGGTTCAACCTGCGACATGCAACATACTACTTATAAACAGATCTATATATAAACTGTCGCATGGTTGAGCATAGAAGAGTCTCATTATCAGAAGTTTCAAGGCCACAGTCCACCACGCTGGTCAAGTGCGGGTTGCTAGAATTCACATGACTTTTTTTCAGGTTGTCTCATGACGGTTTCCTTCACCATTTAGCATGCGGTATTTACGTCTCGAATTTGAATGGAAGGCGCGTTGCAATGAGTAATTGTTGATAAGAATCATTTTAAATTGTCAATAATGAACACCGATAACAAGCTCAATAGTGCAGACTTTGGACTTGCTGGCAATAAAACCCCAGTTTATGTGGTGGAGCATCTGTCAGCGTCGAACAAGGCTCTCCACGCGGCCGCACGGATTATGGCAAAGCAAAAAGGATACAAGTACGTTTGGGTGAGGAGTGGCAGGATCTTTGTTAGGAAATCTGATGACGCGGACCACATTCTTATAAAGAACATGGACACTTTGAAAAGAATACAATAAACGGATAAGTAAACGCATTATATTTTCTTATTAAGTTCGCATGCGCTGGTGAGAACTATTTTGGAATTCTACAGTTTGAAAATTTATTATCAAAATGGCCGTGGATTAAGAACTAAAACCAATACTGTATATAGTAACATTTTTTGTAACAATTATGATGTGGTGATACTCTCAGAAACCTGGCTCAATTGTTCTGTACTGAGCAGTGAGCTATTCGACGATAGATACATAGTTTTTAGAAGGGATAGGTGCAGTTCTGATCTGCAAGGTAACAAAAGAGAAGGTGGTGGAGTTTTAATTGCCATTAAAAAAAGTATTAAATCTAAGCGCGTCAAAGATTGGGAAAGTAATTGCGAAGATCTCTGGGTGACAATTGAGCTACCAGTTACAACCACTATGCGTCGAATGGCTCTCTGCGCAGTGTATCTACCTCCACCTGTACGCCGTGTTGTTCTGGAAAATTTTGTAGATACTTGTAATGCAGTCTTTGAACAGATTTCAAACTGTCATGTCTGTATTGTAGGCGATTTCAACTCGAGCGGTATCGATTGGAATCTATTGGAAAATTGTAACAATAACTCCAAACTGACCAACAACGAAATCTCAATAGACTTCACTTGTGTTAATAAGTTAAGCCAGTTTAATTGTGTAAAAAATGCCGCTGGTCGCGTACTTGATCTGGTTTTGTCTACCAATCCGCTATGCAATGTAAGCCAAAATTTGTTTCCATTAAGTAATGTTGATCAATACCACCCGCCGCTAGACATTGTTATTTCCCTTGACAAGGAGGCTAGGCTTCCCTATAATACGGCCAATGCAAGACCGAATTTCTATAAGGCGCATTATGAGCCCGTTTGTAACTTCCTTAAAGATATAAATTGGGATGAATTGTTCGGGTTACAGAGTGGAGTGAATGAGATGCTAGGGATCTTCTACGACATTCTTAATACCGCCATAAAACAATTTATACCTATACGTGAACCAAAAAAGCAAAAATTTCCTGCGTGGTTTAGCCGTCAATTAATTAAAATGTTAAATAGAAAAAATAAAATAAGAGTACGCTATAAAAAATACAAAAACCCGTTAGATGCGATAGAACTGAAACTGATTAGCAAACGTTGTGAGAACCTAGCTATAACTTGTTATAAAAGTCATATAAATAACATAGAGGATAATTTGAAGAAGAACCCCAAATTATTTTGGAGTTATGTGAAAACCAAACGAGGTGGATTCAGTGCATATCCCTTGACGATAACGGATGGATTAGTCACGGTTACAGATGGATCGGAAATATGTGAGTTATTTGCTAACTATTTTTCTTCCGTATACGATGATTCTCATGATGAAAATGTACCAAATTCTGAGCTGCTTCAACATTTAGATAATTATAGCCTTAATTTAACATGTCCATATATCAGTCACGAAGCTCTGCTCAAAAAATTAAAAAGCATCGACGTTAAAAAAGGCGCTGGACCTGATGAAATTCCTCCTGTTTTTATTGCAGCATGCTCGTCTGAATTGGTTCTGCCACTTTATATCATTTATAATAAGTATTTATCCACCGGTACATTTCCCTCAAAGTGGAAAATAGCAAAGGTGGTTCCGGTACATAAATCAGATAAAAGTGACGTCATAAGCAATTACAGGCCCATCTCAATTTTATCCTCGTTTGCCAAAATCTTCGAATCTCTAGTCTGTCCCGTAGTTCAAGACCATTTAAAACTCTACTTAAGTGATCACCAGCATGGATTCGTAAGGTCTCGATCTACATGCACTAATTTAGTCCCTTTTACCGAATTTTTAATAAAGTCCATCGATACAGGTCACCAAGCTGACGTCATTTACACAGACTTCAGCAAGGCCTTCGACAAAGTGCCTCATAAAAGCCTAATTTCTAAACTTCGCGCATACGGAATTTGCGGGTCCTTCTTGGAGTGGCTAAGCTCTTATTTGATTAATAGGGCTTTCTTGTTGTGGTCAATGGTTACCAATCATCCACGAAAAGTATTGTCTCTGGTGTCCCGCAGGGCTCAAATCTTGGACCTGTTTTGTTTAATTATTACATAAATGATGTTTCTAGTTGTTTTCAATCTTCGGAGGTGTATATGTATGCAGATGATCTGAAGTTTGTTAGAGTTATTAAATCCGAGGAAGATAAAAAATGTTTGCACGGTGACATTGATCGCCTTGTCCAATGGTGTAATAGTAACAATATGCATCTTAACTCAAAAAAGTGTTTCCATCTAACATTTTCGAGACAACACAATTTAATTCACGCTGAGTATTTTATCAACAAAGACAAAATTACTGAAGTTGACACCATTCGCGATCTTGGTATAATATATGACAAAAAATTAACTTTTGCTCCACATTTAGACAACATTATTAAAAGAGCTTCTAAGCTACTAGGCTTTGTCATAAGGACCTGTAAACAGTTTCGTTGCAGCAAAACAAAGATACTGCTTTATAATAGTCTCGTTCGTAGTGTGTTAGAATATAACAGTGTAGTGTGGCGGCCTCATTATTCCACACATTCATTGCGTATTGAACGTGTTCAAAAGCGTTTTGCCTGGCATCTTGCGTATTCCTGTGGTACAGTTAAAAAACTAGCATCGTATAAAACTAGACTGAAGCACTTCCAATTAAGTTCCATTACCAAGCGCTTACACCTCAATGACGCAATGTTTGCTTATAAAATATTTTCCCATAAAATTGACTGTCCCCCTTTGCTGGCCCTTTTTAACTTTCGTGTCCCGTACAGGGTCCCTCGCAGCTCTATCACACCACTATATCCACCTCGTAGGAGAACTGTGTTAGGCGCCAATTCTCCCTGCGCCAGATTTTGCAAGACAGTAAATAGTTATAGCGATGTTATAGATCTGCATTCTGACTCCCTCATTAAAGTAAAAAATGCTCTTAGCCGCTCAACTAGCATTGAATAATATTTATGTCATTTGTCATAGTCCATATTACGTGGATAATGTAATGTGCGGTGGCAGTGGGTGTGATGAAGGTACCTATATCAGTACGATATACTTTTATCATATCTATTGTCATCGTGGTGAATAGGGGCGCGTGAAGGTTCTTAAAGTAATCTAGGAACCTTCACGTTTTCTATTAATATTTTATATTTCTGCCTGTACAAAATTGTTATTGTTAGATGTGTACCTAAATCTGCGTTGTAAACTTGTTTAACTTTTAATTATTGTGCATGCTGTGTTTATCTTTAAGTGATTGTTGCACTGTTATAATAATTTAGATATATGTGCTTTAAAATGTATCCAGTGAAAACAATTGTTGGTAAACCAAATAAAATAAAATAAAATAAAATAAATAATCGGTGGCTTCAATAAAGAAAAACATCGCGAGAATGCCTACATGTGTAACAGGCCTCCATAGTGTTCACGAAAGACCTAAGTTCACGTTACCTTCCTCATAGTGAGAAGAGACCCGTGCCAAAGAACTCATATTACAAAGAACCGCAGTCCTTAAAGAGTTCGTGTGCCCATTCCAAGTGCGGTCTGCCCTTAATTTAGTTAGTAGTTGGCGCCGTTGGCGGCGCTGGTGTCGTTCTCCATCTCTCTTGGTCTCGCAGTTAAGATACACTGGGGGTACGTCCGTCTCTCTCGCTCTCGTAGTTAGGTACGATACACTAGGGGTACGTCCATCTCTCTTGCTCTTACACTGGGGGAACGACTGCCACGCCGCCAAGCGGCAAGCTGGGACACAGAAAGTTTATCTTCAGAGCGCCCATAGGAAATGTGTTTCTATGTATGTATAAATCGGAGTTCTTTGCCCGTGCCTAGCTGTGTGATAGTTTAGTGATACTTTGCCGTGGTCAGTGTGTAGTTGTCTTTACGTAGGATAATTTCGATGCTATCAGAGCAAGTTAATGTGATTGCCCGGCGCCTCCCGCCTTCCTACAGCCTTTGTTCAACACGAACGGCTTACATAATATTGAATACACTGAGTAACCGAGTGCCTCGAATCTAACTAGTTTTCAACACATTGTAAAATTTTAAAATATAGAATATCACAGGATTAGATGATTTTACATTTTAAGTTAAAGATTTTAAGTATTTTCTCATGACTTGACGACCAGTTGCGGACCTCTCAGTAAATGGCGAATGCATATCGCATATAACTTACCTACATACATCTAATTATGTCCAAGCAAAACCAAAATCTTTACAAATTGAAACATAAGATTATGAAAATATTTGAATTGAAATTAAACTACAGTTTACGGATTATATCGCGATGTATTGGTTTCACTAAGTTATTACATTTGAAACGAATGATCTAGAAACTATATTTTTAATTTATTACCAGCCGACGTTTCGAATTCTTTACAGAATTCATGTTCACGGCAGACTGAGGTGATATTTGTCTTTTTCTTGAATGTATAAGTTATCTCAAAGTACCCGAACATTTTTCATCTACTGGTGTTACTTTTTACGCAGAATGAGCTCACAGTGTCCTTAGGTCTTCTGGTGACTTTGTCCTTCTTGGGTTTCATTAGCCTTATGACAGGGTCCCAAGCTGGAGGAACATTCCAACCATCTTCCCTATTGAAATTAGGGGGTTTTTTAATTTCAATAGCCTCTCGTATCATCCTTGTAAGAAAACGGTGTTCTTTTGCGAGTATCTGTGGTTCATCAAATCGCAGGTAGTGGTTGGGTCCTTGTTCCACATGTTCACACACAGCAGACTTTGTTGAGCGTTTATGTTTTATGTCAGCTATATGTTCTTTGAGTCGAATGCCTATGCTTCTCTTGGTTTGTCCAATGTATGAGAGCCCACATTCACAGTCAATTTTGTAGACACCAGCTGAAGACGAACAAAATACTCAAGGAAACTTGTGATATTTTTAAGAATTACTCCGAAAAACTTAATTTGGACGTGAAATATTTAATACCATCGTGTGTAAAACCTCCTCAAATGTATGGGCTACCGAAAATACACAAGGAAAACGCTCCTCTGCGCCCGATAGTTAGTCAGATAGGCGCACCAACTTACAGACTGGCTCAACACATGGCAAATATTCTCGCACCGCTCAGAGGCAATACGAGAGCACATGTGAAAGATTCCTACCATTTGGTAGGTATTCACCCGACGGGTCAGGTAATATTCCGTCAAAGCTAGTTTGACTAAAAAACTGGGCTCAGCCTAGATGAAATTGAAACAACGCTAGAACGATGATGATGTGTCTGACCGTCTTTGTCCTATAAAGAGAGAGATAAATTAAGTAATTGTTTGTTGGTTACAAGATATTATATTCGGAAGTGTTACACAATATAAACCCGGTAGCTAGTAGTAAGAGCTAAGACCTAGACTCAGGGCAGGTTAGGCAGGCAGGCTGACGAGGCTTCGGTGCTCCAGGAGAGAAGGAAGGAGCACTTATCTTCAGCGGCGGTGTCCGGGGTCCGAAAGCAGCGCTGTTCACGTCGCATCTCAATTTATACTCAACGGCGTGCGTGGATGTGTGCGTCGAAGGAGGTGACGGGAGCGAAGCTGTGTGCATAACTCAGCGCGACGTCACAAAAGAGACTGTGAAGGCGGTTTTGTTGTAACTCTGACTTTATGTTCCAAAGTTTTTTCCCGGCTTTCATCAGTCGTAGTCACGGGAACACTTTAACATTTATATCATGTTAATACTTCCATAACATAAATGTTATAAGAGATGATGTCATTATATACAACAACATCATCATCATCATCACTATCTGAGCGTGTTACCGGTTTATCCAGGACTTGTGCACTTTGGAGGCCACTAAATAAGCGAGCGACGTGCTATCAGAGTTATCTGACGCGCGACCTACATCTAGTGGCCACACCTTACTTATAGCTAGGGTTGCCAGTTCTAGGCGCATCAATTCCAAGACATTTCGAGGGGGAGAAGGGTTAAGCATTAGCTAGTAAATAAAATACAACTTACTTCAATTAAGTAAGTTAAATTTTTATTCACTAGCCAAAGGAATATTCGGCAGTAGGTTGCTAGTGTAAAGCAGTGTATGACCCGGTCTTGTAGAGCTAGTCGGAATCCGGGACAGTAAGTTTTAATTACTGGACACGAGACGAGATGCAAAATTCTGGCATAATCCCGAATTTCCTGGCCATCTGACAACCCTACTTATAGGACGACTGTGTTAACGCGTCTTTTCTAAAATGCGGGAGGTTATTGTGTGTGAGTTTCATTACAATGTGAGCTATTATCCGAGACGTTGTTGGAGCTTTTTGAAACTTTTTTGATTGGTGTGTAAGTAATGCCAAGCATTTTATTTATAGTATGTACGTATATTCATAGTATGCATATATAGACCGCAATTAAACGAAGAAGACATTAATAGATTTTTTCTAGCAATCAATTTACTTTTGAAGCGTATCTGTTCGGGCAGAAAGAAGGTAATCATTTGTGGTGATTTTAATATTAATCTGTTTAAAAACAACTACCGCTCCACAGAATTTAGACATATTTTGCAAAGTTTTAATCTTAAGCTAGGAGTAAATGAGCCCACCCGACTGATAAGTGGAACGTGCATCGACAATATAATTTTTAATATCAGAGGATGTGAAGCAAAAGTTCTCGAATTCGCGCTGTCCGACCACACCGCACAGCTATTAAAATGTCCTGTGCAATCTATTATCCCTATCAAATCATGGATAGTTAAAGCACGCGATTATAGCAAAGAAAATTTAATGAAATTTAAGAATTGCATTGTGTCTCTTAGTTTTAACGACGTCTTTACGAGTTGTAACCCCAATACTGCGTTTAATAACTTTTATGAAAATTTTCAACTGTTCTAAAATTTATGCTTTCCGATAAAACAAGTTAGAAAATCAATAAAATTACGGCCAATGTGGATTACAAAAGGTATGCGAGTATGCTGTAAGCGTAAGAGACAACTTTTGTGGGAGTTTCGTAAAAATCTACGGACACGTAATAAAACACAGTTTCTAGCATTGTCATCACACCTTAACAAGATAATTTAATTAACACAGATATCTCGAAATGATAAATATATAAATACTGCACCTAATAAATCGAAGGCCACCTGGGCAATAATCAATAGAACTAAATTAAATGTACTGAAAGACGAAATTCAATACTTAAAAATAAATGGTGCTATTATTAACAAACCGTTATCGGTAGTGAAAAATTTTAATAACTTTTTATTGACCAAGTTAAGAATTCAATACCTAGCAACGTAAGAACCAATATAGCTTATGAACAAAAAACGATATTCATACAACCGTGTATTCCAAATGATGTATTAAAAATTATCAAGGGCTTGAAAAACACCAGAAGCGCAGCCTACGATGATATAACTACAAAAGTCCTCAAACATGTAGCTCTAAAATTATCGATAGTATTAAGCTACATAATAAATCTATGTATCACGCAGGGCATTTTTCCCAATAAACTTAAATTAACGATAATTAAACCACTATTTAAGAAAAAATATAAAGATGACATGAGTTGCTACCGCCCGATAGCCCTGATGCCAGTACTCTCAAAAATATTTCAGAAAGTAATATATGATAGTATCTTCAACTATTAGTACTAGTCTGAAATAAATAATTTATTTCAGACTTTTCAGTCCATAAGATGTTAGTAGTACATCGAGATAACTTAAAACTATGGTAGTAACTTACACATATACATACAGCACACAAACAAAAACAAAAAAGAAACAAAACAAGTACCAACGATATGTGTATCTTTATCCAATGCCTCCAGATTGGACTATGGACGTATTCTGCAATGACAGGTTGCTGTTGGGACTGTCCCTCACCCTTCGCATCAGCGATGCTGCTCTTTTACGTAAAATGGCATGAAAACCATCCACGTTTTAGAGCGCAGTGTAGTATTTTTGACTTGATCTACGAGTTTCACGCCGAGAATGCTGCGCTCCATAGCTCGCTGACAAACTCCGAGGCTGGACTTCTGATCTGCGGTCAAAGCCCAGGTTATAACCTGGGCTGTGCTATAGCACCATATGTGAGAATGGGGAGGATGCACAAGTCCATGAGTTGGCATTTCAAAGACATAGGAAGGTAGCCTTTCAAAAGATCGTTCAAGGACCAATAGCTCCTCCAGACGTTTCCCGTTCTACGCGTGAGTTCCGCTTCTTGTCTCGCCTGAAAGGAATTGGCCTAAAAAGTTATACTCATGGATATATTGAACCTCCTGGTTAAGACTAGTGTTAGTTATTGCAGAGGTACTGACTCCCTATAATGATTGTCAAAGATTTTCATGACCGCCGGAAGCAACGGCTTAACGTACTCTCCGAGGCACGGGACAAGCGATAATTAACAATTTCATACGCACATAACTCCGAAAACTCAGTGGTGCACGCCGTGGAACCCTATACCCTCTGTATGGCCGTCTGTTGGTATCTCCACTAGGCTATTATAATATAAACCATAAGTATACTTGTGGTTTATATTATGTGAACAATCAGTAATACGTTTATCTCGTAGGCAGAGCTCAGGTGCTAACCGCAGGCGTGTTGACGCGGCCTCACGTGACGGAATGACGACACATCATTCACAAATTGTGGGTAAATACAAACACATAACTATTGCAGCTGTATGGAGCATTTGTATGTGTGTCTCGCACACAAGATATCATCCCATTCGGTGGCCTCCGAGCGGTCTATAAACTTCTACGCCAGAGTTGGCCAAATACTCACACGAATAGAAGGATATAAGTTTTGTTACGACTTGACGAGCAGATAAATATCACTCGTTACATATAGTTAAGCCGTGTGATTTTGTAAACCTTCATTCTCAATATTTTAATTAAGAGAATAAATTGAATTTGAATTCTAAACTTCGAATCTGAATCCACTGAGAGTTTCTTGATTGCCATTCATAAAACTCGGTTGATAATTCGAATTTACACTAGCGCTACTCTTGCGAGCGTGTTTGCGAGTTGAACTAAATTGACCTCGAGATTTTGACAGTTAAAGCATGAGATGACGTAAAAAGTGGCATTCTATAAGGTAATTCCCCCGTCAGTTGGACGCTCACTTCGCACTCAAAATCAAGGTCATTTTGGCATGCGAGTTGTTGTTTGAATTTTACAGAATCGACATGAAGGAATGAAAACATATCGCATATAACACACCTATGTATATTTATGTCTCAACTATAAGTCGTAGACTGACCTGCAACAAAGAATAGCATTTAATGAGTTTGTTAGCACTAATTCACATACTGGAAAACGAAGGGTTAAGCGAAAAGGTATTAGCTAACTTTTCGAAATTCTTAAGCAGAAAATCTGTGAAAGTCTCGATTGCTGTTATAGTTGTAGGTCAAATACACTAAGCAGTAATTAAAAGAAATAGAAATCTTTTACCGAACATTCTATCATTGCTGCTCCTAACCAAGATGCTATTGCAACACACCCCAGCGTTCAAGTGTAAAGTGACACATTATTAGCAGTGTGCATACGCGAGTGTTTACATTGGAGCAGAACTTGCAGCTAAACTTGCAACAACTACCGACGATTTGTGCCGGATAGCTTTGTAGCAGTTAGTGATAACATGTGCTGGGTACTGCCGAATGTTCTACGGTATAATGAGAATGTAGCTTCTTTGTTTGATTTTGAGACATATAACAGTAGCACTGAGAAAAACTGTATTTATTAAATACAATTTGTTATTGAATGACTGACAGCCATCGGATAATCGAAACTATTGTCCGCATACATACATACATACATAGACTCACGCCTGTTTCCCGGGGTAGGCAGAGACTACGGAACGCCATTTGCAACGATCCTGACATACATCACTTGCTTCATTCACTCTCATCAAGTTATTCATGCATGCTCTTCTGTTTAGGGTACTTCTGACCTGTCCTTTTTTTAGGATGTCTCCAATCTGGTCAGAGAATGTCCACCTAGGTCTTGCCCTTCGTCCTGTCCTATTCACCTTTGCCTTATATATCTTCTTTGTCAGTCTTTCGTAATCCATCCTCTCCATGTGTCCAAACCATCTTAACATGCCTTTCTCGATGCTTGTCACTACATCTTCTTTTACCCCACACCACCCTCGTATCACACAATTCTTTACTCTGTCGGTTAAAGACACACCACACATACTTCTCAGTGCTCTCATTTCTACAGCATTTATTCTACTTTCAAGTCTATTTTGCCATACCCAACTTTCACTACCATACATAAGGGTAGGCACTAACACCCCTCTATGTACAGCCAAACGTGCCTTTTTGGACACGTTTTGACGGTTCATAAACGCTTTCAGAGCTCCATTCACACTATTACCTGCATTAACTCTTCTTTCATTAACTCTATTGTCCGGAAGAAGCTAAAATTGGAATGTATTTTCTTTGTGGAGTATAGGGGCGTACTAAAAAGAATATTTATAAATTACCACGGGATCGGAATTGAAAGAATATTTTAAACAGTTATAGGATACAAATAAATTGCTTCACCGTCTTATCATTTTGGAAATACTTAAATTACGTTTGTAACTTTATAAACTGATGCTAGTGTATTTTAATTATACTTGTACGAATTAAAATATGCGTGAGAAAGTTTAAAACTGATATTTATTAAATCATCGAGATGCAATCCGCCATCAAAGATTTTTACAAACAGGAAGGAAGGAAGAATGACACAACACAGAAACCAATTACATTTTTGTCAGTGTTGCCATTTTTCAAATAAACATTATTTAACTGCATTGCCAGTTAATACATAAAAACAATTATTTAATATAAAAAATTTTATATGTTCAGATTTTTCTGAACATAATTGGGGCCGGCTTGAACTTTATTGTAAAGGTAGCTGACAGAGCCGTTTTATTGACCTTCTATACACTTTGTTTTTCATCATTATATCAGCAGCTCTGACTCTACCATCTGTACCTGGATAAGTTTTCACAACACGAGCCATCTTATACTCTAAAGGAGCAGTATTAAAATCTTTTACAATAACCAAATCACCTTCTTTGAGGTTTGGTTCTGGGTATTTCCATTTGGGACGGCTTTGCAGCTGTGTTAGATAATCATTAGACCATGATTTCCAAAAATCTTGTTTAAGTTTAGTGCAAAGATTCCAAAACTTTAATAGATTGACTGATATTTCCGTTAAATCTACTTCAGGATAACTGGTCAAAGCTGTTCCAATTAGAAAATGACCAGGAGTTAAATACTCATCAGAGTTTGTGGAGAGTAGAGGCCTAGAGATTAATATTCCCTCGATTTGAACAATGACTGTATAAAGTTCTTCAAAAGTTAAACATATCATGCCTACAACCCGCTTTAGGTGGTGTTTAACACTTTTAACACCAGCAGGTGTGGTTGTGGGAAGCATCCCACAACCCTCCAAACTCAGGTGAATAACTAGGTATAAACCTAAATTTTATTAAATGCTGGTAGCAAAACCCATTTACAGCATCCCTGTGATTTTTGGAAGATTGTAGGTTATACAACTTTTTCATTTCATTGGACGCTCCTTTAAACGTCTTAGCGTTATCACAAAATATATTTGTGGGCATGCCACGCCTCGAAATAAAGCGCTTGAGACATGCTAAAAAGGCTTCAGTTGTCAAGTCTGATACAAGCTCTACATGTATAGCTTTATATATACCATACATACTTATATAGACTCACACCTGTTTCGCAGTGGGGTAGGCAGAGACTAAGACACGCCATTTGTAACGATCCTGACTTATCTCTCTTGCTTGATTCACGCCCATCGATGGGAATGTCTTACTGCGGGGCTGATCAGGATAGCTCTATGTGGAGAGACTTGGAGAACAGTGGACGTCTATTGACTGAAATGGTGAAATAATAATCTACATATTTTTGACGACCGGTTGGCGCAGCGGGAGTGTAAGCGACTGCTACACCGAAGGTCGCGGGTTCGATTCCCGCTCAAGTCAAACATTTGTGTGCATGAACATGGATGATTGTCTTGGTCTGGGTTTTTCTATGTATAATATGTATCTATGTATTTACAAAAAAAAGTATATATGTATGTTTAACCATTATCTAGTACCCATAACACAAGTTCTGCTTTGCTTGGGACTAGATGGTGATGTGTGTAAGCGGTAGAATATTATTATTATTATATTTACATGCTGTTATGACCAAATGTCTTATGTTCATTGTTTTTTATATTGTCATGTTTCTACTTTCTAACTACTACACAATATGTCGATATGCACTAGCAAAATATTTTAATCATACAATATAGACATAGATTTTAATCATACAGTATACTTATTCACCTAAAATTATTTCAAACAGTGTGCGATGATATAAGACCCTATTTTCATTAAATGTTACTTAGATAGTAAATCAGAATAAACTGTTTACTGCTGCAGAAAAAGACTGCACGGCAGGTACGTGTGCTTGTGGATGTTAGGTACCTGTGATGCGAGCTCGCAGTGATCAGCTAAGCGGCGGTGGCGATTTTTGAAATGCATGATTAGGAAAAAATATTTCTAAGTTTATTGAGTTATTTTTTCATGTATTTGTATTCAGTTATAGTAGTATATTCACCCCTGAACATAATTTGCAAATGCATATCAACACACAGTATAATAGTTTATACAAATAATCTCTTACTAAAGTACGAGTAACTTGGTACACCTATATTTACCTTCTAGCGCTCGAAATATTTTCTACGTTTCTAGTAAAGTATTTCCAAGTTGAATTCCTTTTCACAACAAGCTGTAGGGATGCATGTTTCCTGTATAAAATGATTTTAAGTTGTGTCACTTTTATGCAACTGAATTTTTTCTTCAATGCTATTGAGTAAATATGACTACAACTTGAAGATTAGATTCAATTCCATCTGTTATTTAGTCAAGCTCTTCACAAATAACTTATTGTGAACAGGATTAGTCTAGTAGTTTAAGCAGAAGCCTTGCTTTTTAACACTACATCGAGTGGCGTGTGTTCGATTCCCATACCAGACAAAACTTTGTGTGATCCATTAATAATTGTTTTAAGTTCGGATGTTCGTTTTATCCATTGGTTGCTTAGGCCTATAACAAATTTACGTTAATTGCTATTTTATGGGCAACTAGATGACCCCGCGGTTACACCCACGATATTTAAGGCTACTGCCCCACTCCCATGGCGAATAGCAAGATGTTATATAGCACATATCTAGCCTTCCTCGATAAATGGCTATCTAACAATGAAATAATTTTTTGAATTGGACTAGTAGTTCCTGAGATTAGCTTCTCCAACCAAACAAACAAACTCTTTAGCTTTATATATTAGTATTAGATATTAGATGACGTCTTTGTCCTCAGGTAAAGATTAAATGTTATAATTCATTTCATGTGTATTGTAAAATATGTAAGAGTGATAAGTAGTATCGTACAAACGATGTAATTCCTACATTAGGATTTTTTCAATGGGCGATCCATTGAAAAAATCCCTTTGTTCTTAAAAGTGCGTGGACCAATTTATCACTTAAATTTAATATTTATTACTTCGATACTTTTCACCTAAGGGGAGAAAATTTAAACCAATCAATACTAGAAACTTCGTATCAATTTAAAATAAAAGTGTCACAGTTCAATTGATATTAAAAGAAATAAAGTAGGCTTTATTTTATATATTGGTGACCTGTAAACCCTTTTTGTCTGAAGGTTGTAGGTACCCTGTGCCTTTTTCAAACATTTATTTGAGAGAGCCTAAGAGCGTATAATAATATTTACATCTCTCGTGTTCGGTAAGTAGGTTCTTATTACCTCCAAATGGGGCTTGTAAGTGACTAATTATTGCTCTAGGGTAATAATGTAGCTAGAAAAGCCCTAGGGCGGTAAGTAATAAAAAAAAAAACATTTCTTTCTTTCAAAAAGTTCGCGTTCATGTAACCATCATACTGGCTATAGACATCATGCATTCAGCCCAATAACCAAAGAGGTGGCTTTGCTATTCAGCCTTGTCTTCGTGTGAGTATTCAATTTCGTTCTTGAAAAAAAAAAAGAAGTTCTTTGATCTTCTTGATTCTTTTTTATGAAAAAAGGCGGGAATAGAAAACTTTTACTTTAAATATTGTTTGTTTTAGGGATTTTTTTATAATTACGTGCTAATTAGGAAAAAACATGAGTTCTTCAAGTGATGAAGATACCTACTCCCGATTCAATGAAAATGGAAGCTGAAGCAGCAATTAACAATTAAAATGTTTTATTCTTGTAATGCCAGTTTTTTTCTACTTACCTCACAATCGAGATGTAAAGCAGAATAGTTAGCTCGGGTGTAAGCACCAATTGCACCCTCGAACTATAGGCGCCCTCGCTGCGCTCGGGCGCCTAAATATCTCGGGCTGCAATTGATTCCTTACAGCCCTTGGCTACTAATCTACTATTAATCTTCAGTAAATCACAATACGTGGATTTTTTATCAAACGCATGTAAATGCTTGATATTCCATTTTATTTTCGCAAAATATCTGCGAAGGTTCTAAGCATTTTGAAAGATGAAGATCTTATATTGCTCTTAGAAATGCGAATTTTGATTTCAGGGACAGTGAAAGTACACTTTATTTTTCTTATTTTTTCTTTTTTTTTAAAGTCAATTCCCGCATTAGGACTCAATCTTGTATCGCGGGGGACTTTACAAACATACAATTAACGGACACAATGAACACCCAGACTCGAAACAACAATTTGTGAATCACACAAAGTGTTGCCTCGTGTGGGGATCGAACCCACAACACTCGGCGCAGTGTCAAGTGACGAGGCGGCCGCTTAAACCACTACGCCAACCGTGCGACTGTAGTAAGTATATTATAAAAAATATTCGTTTTGAACGAATGCTAACGATAGGATGTACTCACCAGGAAACACAGATTGGGGCAAAGAGATCCACACCTTGGCTGTACATAGGAAAGAGGAATCAAAGCGCGCATACAGATGGGACGTGTTGAACTGGTCATCCGATGGTAAAATAGCGACGAAAGATTCGTACTCTAATCCTAAGCCACAGGATTGCAAAGAATCAGATAGATTAAATGTCATGCTAGCATAGCTGTGGGAAAGCGGGCATTCTCTAGTGTCTGATAAGCAGTTGTAACGTGTGCTTGGTCTTACAATATTGCTACACAAAATTATCCACATAACACCACTATAATGTATTCGATGACATAATTAGTCTAAATCTCTAAAACAAATGCTCGTCTGTGTTCCGACGGGTGTCAGAGGGGGTGAGGGTAGAAGGGGGGAGATGGAGGAGGCGTCGTGGCTGTCCACTGCTAGATCCCGGCGGATTTGCTCGCGAGACCGAACTGTGGATACTCATGTGGACAGGGACGGATTTGGATAGCTAAAGTAATTTAAGTGCACGATACGTTTGAGTTGGATTTCTTGGTTGAAGTATATTTGTACATTTTACAGGATAAATACTTTATTACAGCATGGTTGAATCGTAAAAAGTAGTAACACATAAAGTTCGCAGGTGAGCCTCCAATTTACAGCCTTTCACAGTCTACCATTTTTTTTTCATAGCAAAAGTCATCATGCCTATAAAATATTAATAATAATGGCATGATGGCTGGCCCCTACTTTGATGGCCTAGAGAAAAGCTTTTTCACGCCCCGCTTAAAAGACCCGGCATCATAGGAAGAAGGGAACAAGTGGGCAGAGGCTTAACACTGTTAGTTTTAAGGCTCTTACTTTACAGTATCACTATGTTAAACAGATGGAAACCAATGTACAACTTAAGGAATCCAGAATTGAGCCCGTCGGGACAACTATGTTTCAAGGGATTATGCTTGATACCAAACTTCAATGGGGTCCGCATATAGAAAGACTTTCGGGCAAACTTAGTTCTGCAGCTTATGCAGTTAGGACAATTAGACGCCTTACAGATATAGATACACCTAGAATGGTTTATTTCAGTTACTTTCATAGTATTATGTCTTATGGGATTCTTCTCTGGGGGAATGCTGCAGACCTTAACACAATATTCGTTCTGCAGAAAAGAGCAATAAGGGGAATTTACAACCTTGGTCCTCGTGTTTCTCTAAGAGGAAAATTCAGTGAGATATCGTATCAGTTGTATCGCAATATATATACGATAATCTGTTATATGTCCACAAGAATATTGACCAATTTAGTAAAAAAAGTGATCTTCACACTGTTAATACTAGACCTAAACAAGTATAATCTTATAGTTCATAGCTCCCGCCTCCACAAAATCAGTAACTGTTTTATGGGGCAGTGTATACGCTTTCATAACAAGCTCCCTCGTTATATAACAAATTTAACAATAAATAAATTTAAGATAATTGTTGAAACTAAATTGTGTTTAAAAGCATATTATAAAATTTCCGATTATATAGACGACAAAAATGCTTGGGATTGTGCTGCTCTAATTCAACATAAAAATATAAACTTGTACAACTGATAAATTTAAAATTTACGTTTCGTAAGCACTTTATGCAAAGTTTACACGAAATAAAGAATAATTTCATTTCATTTCATTTCATGAGTGATATGGTTGTATTGAATTGCAAATGAGCATATGCACGTGTGAACACGGATAAATTAAGTGATAACTTGCATAATTATAATCATATTCAATTCAACAAGACCACATCACAGTAAAATGGAAAAATAAACGTGTGTGAATGTGGTAGAATAAAAAAAAAGAAAAAAAAACGCCCTCTTCTAGGAACAAACTGTTTGCCAATAACAGACGTATAAACACAATTAATCAGCGATCTTTCAACGTTCGATTTAATTAGTACATTGGCTAGTAGAGCGGCGGTACATGAGCGGTACTAGGTAATTATTGTGTGTGTAGGTACACTGAATACTGGTTTATTGTAGTGGACAATTGTTGGTAAGGGAGAGTTCGCGTTAGGCGTATGTGTATCGCTGAGAGCAGGTGCTGCGTATTGTTTGTGGCCGATAGTAGATTTAGGGAATTGTTCGTAAAATTGTCTGTATTATAAAATTTTTGACTATTTTCATTTTCATTTTACTAGTTTTGCTCTGTAATTTATGAGTATTTTGCATTTATGTAATGCATAAACGATTATTTTGTTAATACAGTGAATCATAGAATTTTTTTTTTTCATGCAACTTTACCAAAATGGTTGACATGGCTTTTACTCAGTTCCTGTCGGAATTTTATTTCATAAATACATCAGATAAGTGTTGCAATACATACGATTTATTTAGTGCATTTACCTAGTAGATGGGGAGGCAGTACATCAACGTAGCGTAGAAATATTCTCATGTCTGTACGGTTCACTGAATGATATAGGTATAGCTTCAGTGTAGCGCACTCTGGCACGTAAGGGTACGCTCGCATTAGGCTAAAATTTGTCACTGAGTTTAAATGCTGCAGATAGTCACCCAGTTGCTTTAACGAAGTAAAGAGCCAGATTGATACGTCATTCTCATCCCTGTATATTATCTGTTCCACTGCTGGACACCTCTCTCACTATTAGAAGGGTGAGGCCATTATCCAACACGCTGGGCGACTTCACAGAAGATTACGAAAAACTCTAATAAAATAATACGCACTTAACTTCGAAACTTTGTTGGTGAGCCTCTTGTATTTGAACCTGAGACCCTCTGCGTAGCGGTCTGTCATTTTCTCCACTAGACTTTCGCTGCCTTTGACTTTATCTGGCACTGGTAAAAAAACTAACAACAAGCCTGTTTGCAAATATTTAGCCCAGTGCGTACCTGTCTTTAAAGCAACATCACACGTATGAATGAAATGCAAACACTCTGGCAGCACAACTTCATCACTTAATTTATTTAACATTACTTTGAAAAGGCTTAATTAAATACAAATTATGTAACAACGAGGAATGCTTGTATTCAAATGTATAATGTGCTGTTTGCGATGTATTCAGGGAACAAGGGGAAATGAATGTAGAAGTGATTGGAAAATATGATGCTAAATTTTGGTCAAGATACTAGAATTCAAGACTTCAGATACCTGTATATGTTTCAGGATCAGAATCATATTTAGCTAAAAAACCTTGCAAATTGTAATTAAAACACAGCACAATGAAACGCGATTGCGGTAGGTCGGTCAGTAGAATAGGGAAATATCATAAGGTTTTCATTATTTTGTCACAGTAAGAAATCATTTTCATGGGCGAATATGAGGTAGTGCGCTAATAATTAATTATTGTTGTATTGTGGGCAATTAACAGTGTATATGGGTCATTGCGCACTAACTGTTAATTTATCGTGACGTAATATTAACTTTCGATATCAATATTGTATTAATCTTCTATGCAAAAGTAACCACTATTATGTAATTAGTGTTGTCTTAAGGTACTTTTAGCATTTTGTATTAATTTTAGTAGAAAAATAAATTATTTATATAGGTACGGTTGGTCGGTTAACCTTGAGAAGGGAGCCTCATAAAGATTAACCTACGTACTATTGTTATGACTAATTATCTTCTTTATATTTTTAAATGTTTTGGCAAATTATATCCCATGGCAATACGTCGTTTGCCGAGGCAGCCAGTAATGATATATATTGAATAAATTAAACCAAGATTAGATACGTCCCTGTACTAAACAATCGTTTATTTTTTCACAGAGCGTCGTATTTTGCTTAGATGTGAACTCCTGTGATAAGGGTCGCTACATTGAAATGTTTATCGCCATTACAAATAAACTTGTTTCAGCTAAATTACTCTAAACAAAGACTTAGTTAAGACACATTGTCGATACACATGCATTTGAACGGCAACAAACGTTGTGGTGCTGTGGACGACTGGTCGGTGTTCGATATAAATCTATCGAAAACCGACCAGTCCTCCACAGCACCACAACTTGGTTTAAGAGTATTTGAACGAAGTCTGGTGCTTATGGAATCAAATAGATTCGCAACAATTCTTAAATCAATTGATAGTTAGGTATACTTGTACCTGGTAGGGTATCACACTACATAGTATCGCCCTGTTTTCATAATTTTAGTACAACACTGTAAGGCAAGAATAGATAGGAGATGGGTTGCGAATGTTGCGATAGTTGAAGTCTCGAGTGATGTAAGTAACTAAACGTTCTTTGTATCATTATTTTTCTACCTCTCTCTCTCTCTCTCTTTCATTATCATCATCAGCATTACCATCATCATTCTAGCGGTATCCTGCTGGCATCCAAACCTTTTCGGCTCGGAATAAAGGTGCCGCTTACTGATCAGATTTCGCAGAATACTAACTTTTCCTAAGAACAACTGCCGTCTGACCTTCGAAACCCAAAGGAATAGCGATATTCCATGGCTTAGACCAGTGTTAGCAAATTCAAGGGTATAGACTCCTTATAACTAATTATAAAAAGAATTGGCTTGCTGTTCGTAACAGATCAGCAAAGTTAAGCAACGCTTGCACAGGTCATCACTTGGATGGGTGACCATGTGTGGCATTAAAATCTGGGCGCTACCATGCCTTGGAGGGCACGCGAGCAGTAATTTTTTTTTGGGAATTGAATTCGTATCTTAGCGGAAACTTGATGATAAATACAAAATAGAAAATGGGCATTCTTAAATAATACAAATTTCAATATTTGGCTAAATTAAATATCTTAAATGAAGTATTTCGCATATAAGTAAATAAGACGCTTGAGTCTTTTAAGCCAAGTTGACGGAGCCCTGCTTTGCAGCCCCTCCGTGGGATCTCCACCTTGCCGTGGTGGGGGGGCTCAGTAACCGTGGGTTTGAGGTACACCCACGATGAAGCTAAGCGGGATCCCGGGAGGGGACGCTCCACGTGGGCTTGAGTGAGGCCAGCGTAGGATGCGTCCAAAGTGCTGATGCGGGGGACAGTTCCTCGCAGTCGGGTGCGGTCGAGGGAGGAGAGGCGTGTCGGTGTTGCGTTGCCGCGCGCCCTATCTCCTGCGACCAAATGGGGGTGCACCATTGTTGCGTCGCGGTGGGGCCGCTGAGGAGGAGGAGATGCGGTGTTGCGTTGCCGTCCTCCCTATCCTCTGTGGCCGCTGGGTGTTTTGGCGGCGGAGCCCAACACCTTCATCCGCCGCCAAAGGGGTTTCGTTCGGGGCCCGCCTGACCATCTGGCAGGCCAATACCCGTCGGGGGGTAGCGAGGAATGCTTCGGTGAAACCCTACCCTCCGACACATGGGTACATGAGTAGCACGGGTTGGTTTTTAGTCAGTAAGAGTCTGACAGTCCCCTTCGTCCTTCCCCCCAGGGCGGAGGGTCTCCATGAAGATTTTCCAACCCGACACCAAAAAACAAAAAAAAAACCTCCTATTTTTGGGTACAGGGTCACAAGAAAACCTAACATAACCTACTACTAACATTATTAGTCGCCAAGTCATTATTTATAGCTCCCCGGCTAATATTTCAATTGACTTGTATAGTTTATTTGCTACCTAAACGCAGCTGCTAGTTTTTATAACACCCTTAGTTTTGAATCTTATTTAATATAATAGTCGCGAAAATATTTGATCGCTAGCAAGTTATTTTATTACTTGCAAACATTAAGTCATCTTTTAAGTTATTAGTCACTTTGAAAATAATAAGCTAAAAATAAATACCTTCATGTTCTTAAGCAGTAAGTGAGTAGTATCGTAGTACTTTGTGCTCATTACTGTGGAAAGCGATCAGCTGTGTCTCGCTATCTATCTAGGGGCCGGGCCGATGGTATCGCGTTGCAGTACCGCCGCGTCTAGTTTTATTAGGGGTAGTAATGTAGCACACAAACCTAGCTAATTAAAAGGTGCACTCGCAAGGAGTAGCTGGTAATTACATGAGCCGTTTTTCACTATATAATGAATGATTAAACACATTTGGGCTTTGTGACTTTTCAGTAAAACGTGAACTTATTTATACACTCGCGGACACGCAAATCGACTCAACCCCTACTTGCACACATAAACTTATTTTTTGATAAAATTATACAAGATAATAATATAATAATAATAATATAATAATGCGTTTATTCCCAAAATAATTACAAACGTTATATAGATGATCCACTGGTCCCAAACTAGGCTAGGCCTGTATCTTGGGTACCATGACAATATCACTATAGTAAAAAAATAATAATAATAATGCACAATATTCAATTAAGTTTTAAACATTACAAATTTTAGAAAGTTATAAAAACATTGAAATTAATAAATTAAATTTACATGTCAAATTATAATACCAAATTCAAAATATAATAAACAAAATACAGAATTTAGGAATTGAAAATTATTCATTTTAATTTAATATAAATAAATTTTAATATAATAATAATAAAAATTATATGTCATTTTAAAGCTTGGAATACCAGTTTTTAATTAATATTAACATCATAAAATGTTTCGCTATCGCACTAATCAATTTTCGCATGAAAACGCGTATGTGTCAACTTACTCGTTACGCTACCTGTGTCTTGCGGGACTTACCACCCCTATAAAAACCGGTGCCACCCCTATTTTCTTATCAGTCGCTTATCAGAAGTTGACCGATACACATCTCTGCAAACAAGACTAATTGTTATCAAGAAATTATGGATACCACACCTGAAGTAGCCGCTCAAGTCATCGCCTTGTTACAACAAGGGCTTAGTCAGCGAGCAGTCGCTGCCCAGCTTCATCTGAGCCAGTCTGCTGTATCCCGGATACACAGAAGGTTTCAAGAAACCGGAGCCTTTAATCGGAGACCAAGATTGAACCACCCGAGGAGTACCACTGAGAGAGTAGATCGTTTCATTGTCTTGTCATCACTGCGAAATCGGCACCTTACGGCCGTTGATCTGCAACAACTGATACGTGGTCGGGGAGTAGCTGTCAGTGAGCGGACGCTTAACGGCAAGCAACTTGACTCCAAAAAAACCTGCCACGGGACCTAAATTGCCTGCAAATCATCGTCGAGCGCGCGTTCAATTTGCTCGAGAGCATCTCGATTGGAAATATGCGCAAAGGCAGTCAGTTTTATTCACCGAAGAGTGCAGAATGTGTCTGCATGGCAGTGACAGAAGGTCAAGGGTTTACAGGCGTCCGGGTGAGCGGTTTGCCCAATGTTGTTTCGCCGAAACGGTCCCATTTGGAGGAGGTTCCACTATGATGTGGGCTGACATACCGTTGGAGGGAAAAACGGAACTTGTTTTCATTCCTGGAGGAGGCCAAGGAGGTGGTTTGACGGCTGATCTCTACATCAGAAATATTCTTCAGGATCACGTTGTTCCCTACGCAGGCTTTGTCGGTGCAGATTTCATCTTAATGCACGATAATGCCTGATGCCACACGGTTCGCATCACTCAGCAGTTTCTGCATGAAGTGCAAATACGCACTATGGACTGGTCTCCGCTCAGCCCAGACATGAATCCCATTGAGCACTTATGGGATAAGCTCAAGCGAAGGGTTCGGGCCAGAAATCCAGCCCCTTTGAACATTGCAGAACTACGGGCAGAGTTATCAGAGGAGTGGGATGGCATTCCTCAAGACACGGTTTCGAACTTAATAAGATCGATGAGAAACCAATTGGAGGCGCTGATTAGAGCTGGAGGAGGTAATACCAAGTATTGATTAAATGAATTTTTTTACGTTTTTTTACAACATTTTGTTTTATTTCTGAAAAACCTAATCAAATCCTTTTCCCAAATTACCTTTTTTCGTACCTTTATGTTTAGACTTATTTAATTATCCAAGTTGTTTATGGATTTTACTAATTATGATATAAATTAAAAACTGGTATTCCAAGCTTTAAAATAACATAATTTTTATTAATATATTGTATACTTTTATCAAAAAATAAGTTTATGTGTGCAATCAGGGGTTGAGTCGATTTGCGTGTCCGCGAGTAGTTAAGAAGGCTCATTCTCGTATTTTAACAGACACTTCTAACAGACACTGTATTTTGAACGAACTGTGTTTTGAACGATATTATTTACAGTTGATCACTTCTTCAATATATTGCCATGATTATGTGTATGACTGGTATGGGCCACATTAGAAAACTCAAAGCCATTCAGAGGGCGATAGGCACAGCTATGCTCGGAGTTTCTGGTTTAGTATTCTGCTACACTAAATATAGTTATAGTCAAATTTGACTTAACTAACACATGGTAAAATTATAGAATTGCTCTAGTCGCGCTTTTCACGAGTTAGTTAATATACGAAGAGTTCAATACATAGTGACACTTTGTATCCTTAATCTGTGGCTATCCTACGAGAAGACCTGAGAAGACTAACTACGGAATTCAATATTCGAAATATAGATCGATCTGTAGATTTTAGATTCGTTTTTGACAGCTTTTGACATAAACTCCATACAAAATATGTCAAACACGACTCTAAAATCTACAGATGTATCTATAGTTCGAATATTGAAAATGGCCGTAAGACAAATACAAGAGAAAAAAGTATCTTTGTGAATAGACGAAAAACTCAACATCAAACTCGGTACATATCCTCTTAAGCTATTGTGATGTAAAAGGAGGTTCTATGTCCAACAGTGGACTATTATTATTAAGGATGGACCACACAAAAAACCGGCATTACCGTAACAGTTAGCTTGTCCTGCTATCAACCTTATTATACGCACAATCTCATTGCTTCTTATATACCAAGATGCAAGAAAGGGTTATATTCACACCATAAATCTTTTCTATAAATAACCCGACAACTCAAATTACGTAATTACCCTCAATACCTCACACATATTCTTGTTTTAATCAGCTAATGGCACAGGCTGAGCCAACAGTCCCGGGTTGGGTTCCCAGATCGGGTATCGCTCTATTATACGGAGTTGGACAAAGTTACTTAATCACGTAATGGGTTGGTGTAAGATTTGGGTGCACTTTGTCGCAGGAGATGAAAACTAATATTAAATATGAGTTTGATATGGTTGCTTCAAGATGTTTACCAGGATTATGTCGATAGCGTAATAGTTTAAGTTGTCCACATGGTTTTTGTTAGTCAATTGTTTATTTTATTATTTAATGTCCGTTAATTGTATTTTTACATCCATTTGAGTAGCGTCTGACCTACACATAAAAAGCAATATAGCAATATTCCAAAGCTTAGACCAGTATCAATATGTTCAAGGGTACTCCCGATAACGATTTAGGCATTTAACTTGTAGGCGATAGCCTAGTGGAGATACCAACGGACTGCCAGGCATAGGGTATCGGGTTCGAATCCACGGCGCGCACCAATGACTTTTCGAAGTTAAGTGTGTATGAAATTGTTAATTATCGCTTGCCCCGTGCCTCGGAGAGCACTTTAAACCGTCGGTCCCGGCTGTCATGAAGATCTTTGACAGTCGTTACGAGGAGGAGTCAGTACCCTCAAATAAACTGATACTGATCTTAACCATGGAATATCGCAATCCCTTTGGGTTGCGAAGGTCAGACGGCAGTCGCTCTGTGGAAACGTTGATATTCTGTCATATCTGGTTAGACCAGTAAGTGGACCTCGGGCACCAAGGCGTGCCAGTCTTGGATGCAACCGGGATAACGCTAGAGCGATGATGACTGCCGCTAACGATTGTTACAGAGAAGTCTTCATAACAGTCAGATGGACCGACGACATTAGTGCTCTTTCCGAGTTACGCAAATAACTTCGAAAAATCAGTGGTTGTGAATTCAGTACCCTCAGATGCATAGCAGTCTATGGTATCTCCACTAGGCTACCCACTAGTATAATAATGTCCTCCTGACCGATTTCGGCCACGGCGGCTTGTCTATATATGAGACTTGCCAACTGCGCGGGACATATTATAGTGCACAAGTGTGTGCGCATACACAAGTGCACTCTCTACTCGCTCACTCTCATAGTCCGGTGGGACGCCATATACGACACGACCGGACAGAGATTGGGCGCAGGACCAACGGCTTAACGTGCTTTCCGAGGCACGGGGGTGTGACACCGCCAACTCCCTGACTCCGAACTTCAATTAGTTAAATCCTAACAGAAAAGCCCAATTTCACTTTTTGTTCGACCCGGGAATCGAACCCGAGACCTCATGATCCGCAGTCGCTTACACTACCGCAAGACCACAGTGGCAGTCGAGTAGGACCCACTACTTTGGATCTATTAACACAAAGATAAGTATACAACTGTTGCTATATCGTGGTGCAATATAAGCCAAGGCGGTGGATGCATGTGACACCGTGTCGAATATCGGTCAGTGGGTCGCCTGTCACACCGACGCATAACGAGACATAGAGCGACCGATGCTTTCTGTCAACTGATGCCTATCGGTCTAAATCATAAACGAGTATGAAATACTCTTTTATTTATCACATTTAGGACTTTTCCATTAAAAACTAACTTTAAAACCTACTCCAAGTGTTATACTAAAAACGCCCAGATCTTGTTCAAATTAGTATACCTAGGGAAACGTTTTAAGGCTATAGAAAAAGCACTCGAGTTGAGAACCACTTTTTTGAAATAAGTAAAAAATATGGACTAAAGAACTTTTGCACGAATAGTATAAAAAGATCCTTCAAGAACACGAGGATAGATACTACGACGCCTCAAGATAGAACAAAATGGAGAAGGCAGACAAGGACAGTCGACCCCAGATAATGGGATAAGGCAAAGAAAAGAAGAAGAAGTATAGAAAGATCTTTTAGGTGACCAGGTTTCATGATCATGCCTGGTGGACAGCAATCCGACGAGCACTTTAATAGCGCGATTCAGAATAGTGCCCTCGATGTCCAATAGATGTCGACAGTGCTGGTTGCTGTTTTTTGTACAATAGGTGGCCTTTGTTATATGTAGCTAGCTGTACTGCTACAGAGGAACTCGGACGAAACCTCCAGAATACCATAGTATTCAGACCTAATTTTTTTTTACTAAACAAATCATAGACACATAAGTTCGTAACTTGCACCTATTAGTCCACTCAAGCCGGTGGTCAAGCATCAACGTCATACGTACACCCATCAACTCAGCTGTGACAACACATCGTACACAATGTTTGTACCGTTTCTGCACTTGTGCCGCTGTGGCTCCGTCTGTACGCCCAGGTAGTTGACACTCAAATGTACGGAATGGTAATTACGTTCGAGAGTATTGCTGTTTTGGCTTGAAATGTCATGGTAGTACGCCTTACTCATTTGAGTAAGGCAAAGTCATTTGACTTAACACATACACAAAACATGCTCATACACACATTAAATATGTTATTATATAATATAACTTGTCGTCATAGTGACGCAATATTGTTTTTTGACGCTAATAAATTTATTAGTAAATTTACTTTAACAAGAGATACAATGTATCTGCCATTTTATATTAAGCGACAGATTGCTAAACTATTAGCATACAATTTACAACAAGGGAGAGAGCCTTGTGTTGACAATTTATTTGATAGGGTTAGTACTTGTACTAACAACGTTTTTATTGACACGTCTTGTGATTTAAACTCCAAGATAGGACAACAGTTAGGCTATGTAAGGAACGTAAAGATATTGTTAATTTATCTATTGAGCGCACTATTGAGTTGTCCTGTGTGGAATTAGACCTATATATAGTAATTTGTGTATATCGACCTCCTTCTGGTGACTATAATCTATTTGAGACTGTTATGGAAGATGCTATAAATAAAATTAAATGTAGTAATAAGAATATTGTAGTATGTGGCGATTTTAATATTAATATTTTAGATAACTCTTCACAGTGTATTAGATTTCTGAATCTTTTCAAGTCATTTAATTTAAGTAACCTATTCTGTGAACCTACTAGAGTATCTGCAACATCTTCTACTTGTTTAGATAACATATTTAGTTCTTGTGCTGCCACAAACCCAGTAGTAATTAGTTCTCTCCCTTCTGATCACCGTGGACAGATAGCTAGTTTTCCCTGTTCAACATATGTTAAATCACGTACAGTAGAATGTAGGCCTCAGACTACCAATCGTCTAATACGTTTCAAAACCAATATTATTGCTAAACTCAATACCTCAATATTGAACTCACAAAATCCAAATACAATTTATAACTCACTTTTTGGAATAGTAAATAATGAGTTTCAAAATACCTTCAAGAGTAAAACAGTCACAATAAAGGGTACTATGGGATCTTTTAACCAGTGGGCCACTATAGGTATATACAAAAGTAGAGCCAAGTTGTTTGAATTATATGGTATGAAACTACATAGATTTGACACACCTTTTCGAGATTATGTAAAAAAGTACTCAACATTTTTTAAACAAGTTTGTATTATGGTAAAATCTAAATTTATTAGTAGTAAAATTAAGCATTCAACAAATATAATTAAAGAAACTTGGAAAATTATAAATAATGAAACAGGAAGAGCACGACCACGGGAAAACCAATTTGAACTTAAAGAAAACAATTTATTAGTCACCAATAAAACTCAAGTAGCACATATGTTCAATAGTTTCTTTGCGAGCATACCTTAAACCTACTAGCTGTTTACAATCATCATCTTTAGACGCTGGAAATTTTTTGCTTAGCAGTGTACCTGAATGCAAGAGCGTGTTTAGATTCGAGCACGTTACCCCGCGAGATATATTGATCGCATATAGTTCAATTAATATTAAAAATACCGGTGACTTTTGGGGTATTTCAATTAAAATTTTAGGTACTATAGTTGAGACTGTTGCGCCTTACCTATCTATTATTTTAAATCAATGCTTTGACCTCGGCGTATTTCCGGATTTGATGAAATTAAGTAAAATTATACCCTTATTCAACTCTGGCAGTAAAAATGAAATTAATAATTTTAGGCCCATATCTATCTTGCCGGTATTTAGAAAAATATTTGTTAAGATTTTTTTTAAAGCAGCTACTAAACCACTTTAATTTAAATAGTCTGCTTCACCGAGATCAATACGGATTTACCAAAGGTGAAAGATCCACTACTGATGCGGGTGTTGCTCTCATAAAACACGTTTATAGTGCTTGGGAGTCATCAAAGAATGTTATTGGAGTGTTCTGTGACCTATCTAAAGCATTTGACTGCGTTCAGCACGACACGCTACTGCGTAAGCTCCGCCACTATGGCGTAGAGAAAACCACACTTAGTGTTGTCGATTCGTTCCTGCGGCAGAGATTTCAGTATGTCGATGTAAATGGGACTACATCCTCTAAATTACCTATACAGCTAGGCGTTCCACAAGGCTCAATTTTAGGTCCTTTTCTATTTCTTGTATATATTAATGACTTACCTTTTTATTTAAAAAAACATCTGTGGTGTTGTACTTTTTGCAGATGATACGTCACTTATTTTTAAAGTAGATAGGAATAGAAATCAATTTGATGATGTAAATAATGCACTATTACAAGTTACACAATGGTTTACAGCAAATAACCTAGTACTTAATTCTAGGAAAACTAAATGCGTTAAATTTGCTTTACCTAATGTAAGACAACTGGGACCTAATATTATGCTAGATAGGGAGGAACTTGACACAGTAGACTCTACAGTGTTCCTAGGTATTACATTAGCATGTCTTGCAGGAAAGTTGAGCTCTGCTGCGTATGCCGTCAGAAAAGTTAGCCTCGCAATTTTTATTTGCTAATATTTTGTACATTAGGCAAAATATAGGTTTATTTACCATCAAAAGCGATATACATAACATAAGTAAAAGTCTAATGCAGTGGGATGCGACAACTTTAGCCGTCGCATGATCACTACTATCCTAGACCAACTCCTTCTAGCCATCTCGCATATCATTAACTTTTCTCTTACTTCTGGCACCTTTCCATCCCTGTGGCGTAAAGCTTATGTTATTCCTCTGCCCAAAATCCATAACCCTTCTCACCCGAATCACTTTCGTCCCATCTCTATTCTTCCTTTCTTGTCCAAAGTCCTAGAGTCCTGTGTCCAGAGGCAATTGTCGAGATTTGTCTACACAAATAACTTATTAAGCCCCTACCAATCTGGTTTCAGGCCTGGACACAGTACTACAACCGCCCTCCTCAAAGTGACTGGCGATATTAGGGAAGGCATGGAGAACACCAAAGTCACTGTGTTGGCTTTAGTTGATTTTTCGAATGCCTTTAATACCGTCAGTCACGATGTCCTGCTATCCCTCCTTACCCATCTTATGATCTCATCCGAAGCTCTGGATTGGTTCTCAACTTATCTTCGAGGACGCCAGCAGTCTGCCCGCCTCGACGAGTTATCATCGAAGTGGCGTGACAATGGCTCTGGTGTTCCTCAAGGCGGTATTCTTTCTCCTTTATTATTTTCTATGTTTATTAATCTCCTAACTCACAATCTTCAATGCGCTTATCATCTGTACGCCGACGACTTGCAGATATACTCTCAGGCATCTGTTGAGGATGTCTCAACAGCAATTCATGAGGTGTACAGGGTTCTAAGCGCCATAAAGAACTGGTCACACAAGTTTGGTTTGTCCGTAAACCCCAGCAAATGCCAAGCAATCATAATTGGTAGTCAATGGGCTATTAAAAGATTAGACCTCTCAACTTTACCATCATTAGTCTATGACAGCAACATAATAGAAATGTGCCCAGTTGTCAAAAACCTTGGCTTACATTTAGACTGCACGTTAAGCTGGCGAAACCAAGTCACTGAAACCAGCAAAAAGGTTACTGGCACTCTACGTGCTATCAATCGATTAAGAAACTTCCTTCCACCCAAAACTAAGACAATGCTTGTGCAAACTTTGGTATTTCCCTTGATCGACTATGGTGATGTATGTTACTATGACCTGAATGCAGATCTTCTTAACAAACTTGACCGTCTTCTCAATAACTGCATTCGATTCATTTTCAATCTTCGCAAGTATGACCACGTGTCTACTTATCGTTCCCAGTTGAAGTGGCTTCCTATTCGTCAAAGACGCAGTCTGCGTGCTCTCACTACTCTCTATTCTATCCTCATGTCTCCCAATACTCCTGAATATTTAAGTTCTTACTTCCAGTACTTAAGCAGCAACCACAATCGTGACCTTCGCTCATCTAATAACCTTCTCCTTCTTTGTCCTTCTCATAGATCTTCTTTCATCCACTCTTCTTTTCCTACCCAAGCTATTCTTCTCTGGAATGACCTTCCTCTCGAAATCAGGACGGCCACTAATAAGTATTGTGTTAAGAGAAGGGTAAAGCAGCTATTATTGGCTAAGTTAGCAGAACTATCGTAACATTTATAATTATATATTTTATGTATTGGTATATATTTATTTATATATGTACATATAATATGTATGTAGGTATACATACACATACATATTATATGTTTGTGTATGTACATTACTGTGATTTAATTGTATGTAATGTGTCCATAATGTCTATTATATATATATATATATATATATATATATATATATATATATATATATATATATATATATATATATGTAAGTCAAACTCAACCTTTTAGAATACACCTACTATTAATCTCTGCACCACTCTAAGGTAGACTGGCAGAAAATGCTTAAGGCATTAAGTCCACCTATATACGTTAAGTGTATAAAGCTAATAAATAAAATAAAAGACTGCCTTATTAAGAAAGGTTATTATACTATTAATGATTATTTCAGTGATAAGGATAGCTGGTCAGTTACGCTAGACAACTCATGATCTTTATACCTAATTAGAATTATATAGATACTTTGCATTTTTCAGTTAATCTTTATATAATATTTCTAGTTCTTTTAAATTACTGTTCATGTATTATTAGGTCATTCAACTTAGGTACTACATTTACATTTGCATTGCTGTTCCACTAATTTTATTAAAGTTTTACTGCACTGTAAGATGAAGATAACTCGTGATTATGGGCTGTACTAAAACATTAGTTATGTTTTAGTAATTTTGTGTATTCATATACAGTCACTTCTGTAACATATTTCCAGCATAGTTATGAACATGGTCGCGAGTTGCCTACATTATAAAACGTAAGTGGATGCTCCTGTTACACAATATTCACACTGGAAGGCTACTACAGCAGTTAAATTGGTAACTGCATTAATTATTTAAGTATTATGTATGTTCCTAATTACTATTTTCAAGTAATTAATTACAATGTGAAACAGTTGCAGCTCCTTACAAAAACAAGATATGTAACATAACACTGGCGATTACAAAGAGTGGCCACGAGTTTTATTGCCCGTTCTTTCTCGTGGTTCTACCTATTGCTTTACGAATGGGCAGTAAATGTAAATGTAGAAGCATTAAGTAATGTACATTAAAATTTGACGTTCATAAGCGTCACCTTGTGACCTAGATGAATAAATGATTTTTGACTTTTTGAATCAGCCATCCCCAAAACCCAATTCATTTAGATCCAATTCGAGAATAGCGGATATAGTTTAAGTATATCGAATATGTCAAGTATATTGGACAAGCCATAAACAAACTGTGTGTTGGCTATAATTTGGTTTGTCACAATTTTATCTTTGTCTATACACAACGGTGGCCTTCAAACATCACAAGTCTCTACGTGTTCCATGTTCCCGTGTAAACAGCTTAAATGGCTGGGTATTCATTTAATTGTGGATTAATTTAAGTGTACATTAGGATTGTCCGTGTAGTGACGGATTAAGAACACGGATTGTCACCACCCCATATCATCCCATGGGTGTCGTAAGAGCCGACAGAGGAAGCATATTATGCAGAGAACAGCACTGTAAGAGAAGGAAAACTTGATACAAACCCTATACCAACCCGTTTGGCCAGCGTGGTATAGCAGGCCAATTCCTCCGTTCAAAGGAGAGGCCTAGTCCAGCAGTGGACTATTAAAGGCTGATGATGATGAAAGGTTAGGATCATACTCGTGTAATATGACCAAATACATATTTTTATAGTCAAACACCCGGCCTGTTACGAAGATCGAATCCAAATCACTCAGCAGCATCCAGTAATAAGGCAGTTTAATCACTGTGCCATCCGGCGACTCATTTACTTTATAGATTAACGTCTTGAAATCCATCTACAAAACCGAATACAAACCTCTTTGATTACGTTCTGAGAGCTTTCACTCGATAGCTTGTGTTCATTACAAGTCTTGATCGTGATCAAATGTATGCTTGATATATTGGAGCGTTGCGGAGCCGTGCGGTGGATAGATGGGTGGAGTGATGAGCTGTGCGGGGTCAAGCGAGCGTGGTGGATATTATTAATCTAACATGCACCAAATTCACTGTGAATAAACGGAGATGCGGTACTCCTCAAACAAGATGGAGGATCCTCTGACAGGGTTAGATGACCGAGTATGACGATAAGCTGTCGAGAATTAGTGTATACTTAACAATAACAGCGTGTAAAACTTCTGATCGAAGTTTAGTTGGTATCCGTTAGATGTCTCCAGTGTTACTGTTTTTGCAATAGAACGATAGATGACGTTAATTCTATGTAATTATAGTTTAAAATACGACGCTTAGTATGTCAAAGTTAAGCAACGTTTACACAGGGCGAATTTTGGATATATGGACGCTAGTTGTATTTACAGCAGAGCGCTACTTTTCTCGACTTAGGACAATAATTGTTAGGCCAAAGGAGGAGGCCGGAGACCTTCGAACTATACATTCCTACACCAGAGTTGGCCACACACTCATACGAAAAGAAGGAAATAAAAACTGCCTCCCTGGTCCAGTAGATAGCGTATGCGTCTGCTGATCGGAGGTCCCGGGTTCGATTCCCGGGTCGTGCATATGTGTTACCGAGTTTTTCCGAATTCTCAGTAGCAGCACGGAGTCTAGTTATGTGCCCGGTAACGGCAATAGGCTCGCCCTCTATTACGTGGGACCTGAATATTCATGGCGAAATGTGGGTGTATTATTACACCTCTGCCTACCCCTTCAGTGATACAGGCATGAGTTTTTGAAATTAAGAAGAGAAAAATTAAGAAATTTGAATTCTGTGTAGCCCGCCCTGCAGTATCAATGGATAGTA
This sequence comes from Euclidia mi, assembly GCA_944739405.2. NCBI lineage: Eukaryota > Metazoa > Arthropoda > Insecta > Lepidoptera > Erebidae > Euclidia > Euclidia mi. The sequence continues at coordinate 1,187,397 of OX123205.2, read as the reverse complement.
AAAGTTTCCTTCGCCCACCGCTCATCAACCTCGCTCATCTCTGCTGAGTACGCAGCCTTAGTGTGCGTGAAGGTACGCAGGTGACTTCATTACACCATTAGCGCGTAATTATCGAAACGACATTAATTACACAAGTTATTTGTCACGCTCCACTTGTCGGCACGTGCTGTCTGATTGCTGACTGCGACGTTCATAAACGAAGCTGTTTAAATATTTTCCTTTGTTTGGACAGGTGGGTAGAGTTTTGTTGGCGGTGAAAAGCTACTCGAAGGTGTAAATAAATATGAGCGGCAGTATAAGCTAAGTTGTTCAAATTAGAATCAAGAACACCGTATATCACAGTGGTCTCCCGGGCACCAAAAATCTTTTTTAATGGCTTGGCAGACGTGCTGTTGGTTCATAGTAAGCGGCAACCACCGCCCAAGGACTTTTGATATGGCAGAGACACAGCCCAGCCGCTGCATACCTTGAGACGTAAGGTGTAAAGTCTTCTAATAGCCATTAATTTCACTACCATTCGAACCGAAACATCATTATCATCAGCCCTTTATACTGTCTCTCGGGCCTCTTCTCACTATGAGGAAGGTATGGCCATAGTCCACCACGCTGGCCAAGTGCATGTTGGCAGACTTCACATGTTTTTGAGAACATTGTGGAGAACTCACAGACATGCAGGTTTCCTCACGATGTTTTCCTTCACCGTTTAGCAAGCGATAATTAACTATTTAATACGCACATAACTTCGAAAGGTCATTGGTGCGTGCCGTGGATTTGACCCCGATACCCTCTGCATAGCAGTCTGTCAGTCTCTCCACTCAGCTATCGCTTCCGGAACAACATAGTAGTGCACATTTGAACGTTGTTATTTAGCGGCAGAATAACTGATACTGTATCTACCTAGACGGTCCCCGTAAAAAAAGGTACAAGTAAAACTATATATATCTTCGATGTTTATCGGAGATTGTACTTCTAATTTGCGGCGTAATATTGTGGCGAGCGGTCTCATAGACTACAACGCGCGTAACCAGTCTTGGTTACAGATAACACACTCTTGAATCAGTTTTTTATGTGTGATGTACTAAGACAATTTGTAAAATTTTAAATAAATGCGCTAAAAATGTAGAGAAACGAAAACTATTTGTCATCATCCTAATAGCGTTATCCCAGTCTGAACCCAGGCTCCGCTTTCTAGTCTAACCGGATTTGACTGAATATTAGCTTTTACACAGAGCGACTGTCTGTCTGACCTCTGCAACCCAAAGGGATAGCTATATTCCATGATTTAGATTAGTGTCAGTTTACTCATAGGTACTGACTCCCTTTAACGACTCTCAAAGATCTTCATGACAGCCGGGACCGACGGCTTAATGAGCTCTCCGAGGCACGGGGCAAATGGGACTCCGAAGAGGTGCGCGTCGTGGATTCGAACCTGATACCCTCTGCATGGCAGTCTGTTGGTATCTCTACTATGCTATCGCTGCCTTCTAAAACGTAAACTATTTGTATAGTACATATTAGTTTTTGTTATCCTTAAATCTTATATATCATCTTATCCTTGATTTTCAAAAGATTATTGTATATATACTACTGGCTGTCCATAGAAATAAATAATAGACAAATAATGAACCTATCTCTTTGTATCGCGCTCTGAGACGGACGTGTATCGCGGAGAAATAATTAATTTTATTGTTTAGTGCGGCGCAAGCCGACGCTCGCAAATTTTTATCGTATCATGAGTGACAAACTTGTGGCGAACGAGCTGCTGGCGTTCCTGCAACAGAAGCTGGATGTCTTGGACGAAGTCTCGGCTATTCAGATCTGTGCTTCAAACTTCAGCGAGGAGGAAATAGGGGCTGCCAAGCTGCTAACGTACAGGTCGATAAACAAATGCGATCAGATGGTGTCCCGCAGGGGTGACGGGACGAAGAAAAGCCTGCAGGATATTATCACGCTGCTGAAGGAGACCGATCCTGACGACGTGCCGACGTTTGTGGCTAGGGACTTGAACAAATTGCCTCCCGTCACCTTCGACCCCGTCGATGTCACAAGCCTCTTGAGAGACATCGTCTTTCTTAAGGCAAGTCTAGCGGATGTGAACAAGAAATTGGAAGCATTCCAGGAAACCGTCGTACACTTGCGCACGGAGGTGGACGACCTACGTAATGCAGTTGCAGTAACTGGGTCACCGGCGCGTAGTAACATCAACACGTGCCGAGGGGCCTGCGTTGATACGTCAGTCCAAAGTTTCGCGTCAGCAGTTTTGTCACCGCGGAATGTTGTAACTGCTGAGTGCGCTACCCGAGCGCCGCGCAGCCCAGCCCCCTTCCCCGCGGCTCCCTCTAGTATCGCCGCGCGACCTAAAAAAGAAAAGGCGCAGCGAGTAATTGCTAGCACCCCTGCTGCTACTTAGAAGTTTATGCTGGAGAAGGCATCGAGGAACGAGGTAGCTGATGATGGTTTTGTGACGGTGCAGAAAAAGAAGCGTCGGCAGAAAACCGTCAAGAACTGCTGCGGCACGGCTCCTGTGGAGCCTGGTGCAAAACTGCGCGCCGCCGCACCGAACACACCCGTGTACATCTCTCGCCTGCACTATACCACGACGGCGGGGGACATCGCGGAGTACGTACGTCAAAAGGCCAAGTACATGCCGAGAGTGCAGTTGCTGGAGTCGCGCCGTAATATTAACTTCAAGGCGTTTGTGGTGCGGATCCCGACCTGCTTTCTACATGTCATCATGAAGGAGGACTTTTGGCCGAATGGTGTGGTGTTCCGTTGCTTCCGCGGACAAGTGCCACACGAACGCACAGCATCATCGTGCAAGTTTTATTAACATAGTTCATAAGTATACTTACTAACAAAAATTGTATATTGTATGTATGTTCATTCTGTAAGGTATAATTAAAAATATGTATGTCAATACATTGTCTAGTACCCATAGTATAAGCTCTGCTTAGTTTGGGACTAGATGGTGTTACGTGTATTATATTGTATCTTTATTAATACTTATTAAATCAATCTAAATCTAATGAATATTTCGCTTCCTAATTAGAAAATGCGACTTTTCAATTTATTTATTAGGTACTAATATTAATACAGGCAAAATACTTACTTTATTGTAAGATTTGTAAGTAGGCAAGTATATAATAACTAGATCATTCAGTACTCTATCCGGTGGTGCACCCACCATATAAAAACTAATACGCTTGTTCGCGCAGCGCGACGATATCGGACCACCCGCGAAGCAAGGCCACTTGTCGTGCTACTTTAAACCTAAACATACGACTCGTCACTCGGGTCTTGATATTTGAAGTGATGTTTTTATGAAAGTAGATTAAATAAGCTTTGTAGTAATGTTAGAATGGTGACTGAATGACGGAATGTTTAGTTTATGTGATCCACCGAACTTGATCCTATTGTAAACAATGTCGTCTATCGACGACCTACTCGCCATTTTTGTTTGTCATGATAACAATATGGGTCATAAATTGCTAACTTTTGTTATTTTGTATACCTGGTGGTATAAGCTTTACAAAAATATAAAATTATAGCAATGCTTGCTTAGAAAATTATTTAAAGGTCAGCATTTGAAATTTTGTATATTTCGCTGTCTTTGCATGTTGCGCGCGGGGCGTAATTATGGATTCAAAACATCATTGTAAACAAATAATATAATTATATTTGATATTTTTATGTTTTAATTGTGAATGAACTAATGAATTATAAAATAACAGCAAAAAAAATACAAATTTTGAGTAATAATTTAATTCAAGAGGCCATATTCATTCAATTACGGAAAAAACGGCATTTATTTTTTATTGAATGAAAATATATAGATAAGGTTACATTTATGCTATGAATTATTGTTTTATTATGCGTATATAAATAAACCTATCATATGATATATAATACTCCTATAATTCATGAGATATTGGCTTTCGAAAATTTTGGCGGGAATGGCGGTTATTTTTGGCGGGAAAAAGTAAACAATTGTGCAAAGTCCAATAAGAATAATTCTTATCGGATTCTTATCAGATATGGTTTTTTTTTAATGTAAATGTGCTACAGGCACCCTTCAAAATTGATATATAAGGAAAATGTTTTGGAATCCGCCGTTGGCTGTCAACAAGGCGATCCGCTTGGACCACTACTCTTTAGCTTGGCCATTCACCCAATTATCAAAGAGCTAAATTCAAAATTTAACACTTGGTACCTGGATGACGGGACCCTTGCAGGTAACGTAGACCCAGTTTATCAAGACCTGGCACTTCTAAAGTTGAAATTTTAATCCATTGGTCTACAACTTAATTCCAGTAAATGCAAAATTTTCATTAACAATAACTTAGACAAATCCGATATACTTTCAAAATTTCAACATCTTGCTCCCAATATTTCTCACGTTGAAAAAAGTGCTCTTCGCCTCCTAGGGTCCCCAATATTAGACGAAGGTTTCGACTCATTTATACGAGAAAAAATTCAAAATTTTAGTGATATTTCAGACAGGTTACTTCACAGATATAGATCTACATAGATAACGCAATTATCACGATTTGTATTGAAACCAAGCGAGCCGACTTTTTAATACCTACTGTGACGTTGCCTGTATCACGAAGTCGAAGCGATGCGCGACAGTATCGCTTGTGCGATATTCATAGTCTCCTAACACAATGTCAGATCAAACGTCCGAAGCAAATGCGGCAACGTAATGTGAATAAAGTTTACTTAACGGTAAAACGGACGCGCGGGGACTGAAGTTAGTGGCGACCAACCTCGACGCTTGGTCGGAGTTCAGACACGCGAAGTGCATGCATTTGCGTTATCTATGTAGATCTATGTCTGTGGGTTACTCAAAATTAATATGCATTCAACTTTTACTATTATCAAGTATTGTCTTTTTGTCCCTAAATTTACACACGCCCTTCGATCTTCCCCTTTTTGGAAAAACCCATCTGCACTCGCCCAAATTGACAAACTTATACAAATTACTTTAAGCAAAATTCTAAATCTGGCCCTGAACGACCGAGTGTGGCTACAGGCGTCCTTGCCTGTACGCCTGGGCGGCCTTGGCGTTCGCAAAATTACTGACGTAAGCTTACCAGCATTCCTGTCCTCGGTCCACAGCACTGAAGAATTGACCAGGAAAATTTTAGCACCCACACTGGTCAATTCTGAGGTGCCGTGTAAGACCGATGACATGAATGCATGGAGAATGGCTTGTCCAAGCACCGAGTTACCCCGAATCCCATCTTCTCAGAGGCAGTGGGACGGGCCGCTTTGCAGCGTGGTACGAGAAAATCTCTTAAGTACGTCGTCCAATGCTGCAGAGCGTGCTCGTTTGCTGGCTGTGGGAGAGTGGGAGTCAGGGCTTTGGCTTCAGGCACTGCCATCGTCCAACATAGGTACCATGTTGGACGATACGACCTTCCGCATTGCTTCTTGCCTTCGTTTAGGTGCGCCATGTATTTCTCCACATCGCTGTCACTGTGGAGAGGCTGTCGACAGCCTTGGTCACCATGGTCTGTCATGTAGCAGGAGCGCAGGTCGTATTTCACGACACGCCAACCTCAATGACATACTTCGTCGGGTTTTTGTCACCGCTGGCGTTCCAGCCCAACTTGAACCTCAGGGCTTGGCACGCGACGATGGTAAGAGACCAGACGGTATGTCTTTACTGCCATGGAAGCTGGGTAGGCCTTTGGTGTGGGACGCAACATCTTCCTAGCACAGCGGGTTGTGCGGGCGCTGCTGCTGCTTCAGCGGAGACTGAGAGTCAAGGCGCAAATACATAAATCTAGTAGAGGATTATGTATTTGAGCCGTTTGGAGTTGAAACGTTGGGACCATGGGGTCCAAGTGCGAGATCTCTTTTTAGAGATCTTTCAAAGAGACTTGTTGACGCCTCGCGTGACCAGAAGGCTGGCCTGTATTTGGCACAAAAGATCAGCATTGCCATACAACGTGGCAATGCTGCCAGCATTCTGGGCACGCTTCCAATTGATGGCGATGTGGAGGATTTCCATGACGCCCTTTAAATTCTGCTTTTACTTTTTTTTATGTATTTCCTTTTATTTGTTAGTTATTTAAGTATAGAAATTATTGTTTTAATTTATGTGTAAATAGCCACTTAGTTATAGTTAGTTTTAATGCAATTATAGTTGAAAAGAAACTTATCTAGGTTTGAATCTGACATGTAACAAAAAAAGTTGATGTCTAGATCGCAGTATAATAGCAAAGTACAAGATGTAATACACACCGAAGATTTCCAGCGTCTGCCCTACGATCCTACCAAACGATTTCATGCAGAATTAAAACTCAGTATCAAGTCAAGTACTTACCTTTTTCCAAAAAACTGCTATTTAGCGAAAAGTCTTATACCGATGAACCCTCAGTGTCCGCTGTTGTATGGTTTACCAAAAATACATAAAGATCAGGTGCTCATCCGTCCAGTTGTCTCATATGTCAACGCTCCAGCTTATAAATTAGCGAAATATTTAAACGGATTGATTAAAGAGAAGACGTCATTCACCGCAAAATACAGCCTGAAAAATAGTTATGATTTGTTTAGCAAAATAAAACACATCTGTCTACCTAGAAACACAAAACTCGTGTCTTTGGATGTAAAAAGCAATTTACAAATGTCCCGTATAAAGAATGTTTAGTTATAATTAAAAATCTGCTGGGAAGAAATAGAATACACCCAGAACAGATTCAGAATATTTTGAAATTAACCGAGTTATGCAGTAAACAAAATTATTTTCAATTCAACAATGAGTACTACTAACAACGGACTAAGCGGTGAACCCATGGGTTTGGCCATGGGTTCACCGCTTAGTCCGTTGTTAGCAGATATCTTTATGAATAACTACGAACACGAGCATTTGGTAAAGGAACCGAACATCTTATATTATTATAGATTCGTGGACGATATTTTGCTGGCTTGGAAGGGCACAGAACGTCAGCTTCACTGTTTTCTTACAAGAATTAATAGTATACACCCCAAAATTAAGTTCGAATTGGAGATAGAACAAAACAGCTCAATAAACTTCTTAGATTTGACTATCAAAAGGGAGGGTACCTCACACTCATTTGAAATTTATCGTAAACCGACGTATACAGATAGTACAATACCAGCATCGTCCTGTCATCCATCGCAACACAAAATGGCAGCATTTCACAGTATGATTCATAGATTATTAAATGTACCACTGAATATAGAATCATATAACAGAGAATTAAATATTATTTATCATATAGCTCAATCCAACGGGTATAGTAAACGCCTAATTGACAAGATGATTAGAGGAAAACAACTTAGAATGGCCAAGTTACTTTTATATCCCTCTATAAAAGAATCTATAAATAATACCGCTGTTCTTACCTATTTTGGAAGCATAACTGACCGTATGGCGCGTATACTGGGGAGGAACGGTATCAGATCAGCCTATAAACCATACAAAACGTTAAAATTTCTTTGCAATGGTAAAGATAAAGTATGCAAGAACAAAAAGTCCGGTATTTACTGCGTAACATACGACCAATGCCAAAATAAGTACATAGGACAGACGGGTCGAAGTTTTGAGCTGAGATATAAAGAACATTTAGCGGCGTTTAGAAACAACCAGCCGGAAAAGTCTCATTTTGCCGAACATTTACTTGAATCGGGTCATACCTTAAATAGCGGACATTCATTTGACGTCATACACACTTTTCAAAAGGGTATTAGAATGTGCGTATTGGAACAATTAGAGATTTTAAAGCGGGACAAGCATACATTACTGAACGATCAAACCAACTTTAACGGGTCCCCATTGCTGAATATATTCGCACACCGTCATAATGACTCACATCAGTCGAGCAACGGAGGGAGGGGATTAGAAAGTACAATCGTTTATAAGACATGCCCACGGTTGGAAAGCGCTCAGTCGTCGCCCATCGTTCCTGAGGATGCCTCGTGCAGAGGCGAAACACGTGTCGAAGAATAGTCGGCGCATACAGCGGGATACTGCAAGTCAGGTATCTTCCTGGAACCCATACCATTCCTATATCCCTTATCCTTTTAGAGGAGTTCGATATTGTCAACCTTTTTCTATTGCAATAGTTGGGGTGGTCATTTCGAGGGTGCGTGGTGGGTTCCTCTTTCCTTCCATTAGGTTAAAAAAGTTGTTTGAAAAAATAAAATACGAAAATTGGCGGCAATTAACAATAATTTATATTTTATATTTTTGTATGTTTAAAATTAAAATGCTTCTTTCCATTATATTTATTTTATCTGAAAGTAAATTAAACTAACTTTCTAACCGTGTACAATACTTATATACCTCCCATAATAAAAAAACGACGAGAATTATGAATATGTTGAAAATATAATAGCGCGCTCAAAAATGGCGGGAAAATATTATACCGGGCGCGTTTTATACCGCTCTTGCGTGGGCATCAAGTATATTATTTAGTGTTAATTAATATCATTCGAAAGCTTATTTAATTACGCGTCTTTTGATATACAATATTAACTTAATAAATAGAAATGTCACCATTGTTTCAACGAAAATATTACGCGGCCGTACTTAGCTCGAAAGCCTAGCCTCGAAAGTGGCCAAATACATCTACAGGTGTCTGAGATGCCTCGATGGTGGCCAAAATGCTTCGGGGGGCTATACTCATATTCACATATCATTAAACTTTTTACGAAACTTAAATAAAAATCATCGCACTTTCCCATGCTTTTCTTAGGTAAAAAGTCCCTAATATTAATTGTTTTTACAGTAGTAGTCGTGTGATACAGATTCTCTTTCGTAGAATTAAAGATACAGAGAGAAGAAATCTCTCTCTCTCCTTCCACTTTCAGTAGCATTGATGCTACCGAAATCTGATTTGGAAATAAATAGCAATATTATTAGTTAAAGCAGTAAGTACTGTTTCATCTGCTGGTAAAAGAAGTTCGGTTTCATTTAATTCCGCTAAGTGTTCTTTCAACTTTAGCATGTACTGAATGCCTTCGAAAACATCAGTATCATTACTTTGTTGAAGAGTACTAATCTGTTTTGTGTTTGATAGCAGATATGAAATTCATTATAATTATTGTCAACAAAGGCCTTTTCATATATTCCAAAGCGTTAGTAGTATTTTATTTCCGTCTCGTTTTTATCGAATAAATTCTCCACTGAGTGCAACATTGTTACGTAACCCTGTTTCAATTTGTTTTATTGGGAATGTTTTAGTGCACAATTTCAATGTTTCTGCGATAATATGTAGTGCGATTTTTATTGAATTTCTAGTGTCGAGCTGTTTTCGAATGAATTGCTTTATACATGGTATATTGTTGTCAAATCTTATTTTATTCTGGAACGTACCGACGACCGCATTGAGAGCGCCGTTATTATCGCCGTACTAATCGCTATGAAATTGCAAGTATAAATATGACCATAGACACATAAAGTTGTTTATAAGGAAGCTGTCAAATATTACAATATTTAAAAAAAGATAGCCGTTCGCCGAGTATTGTAAGTTTCGGTCCTCACGATGAGATAACTTGTAACTAATACATACATCAGTAATGTGATGCGTGAGCAACATTTAACACGAATAATATCAAGACGTCTCATAAAACACGGCCGATATCTTGAGTAACGGTGAGCCGTAATTTGTCTTGTAAACAACAACCTATCGCAATCTGAACGCGATGTTTATAGGAACAAATGGGTGAATGTGATCTTAGGTTAGGTGCACACTGCCACTAAGTCAGTTATTTTACATTTCTAATATTATTTTAGCGTTTTGTTTGTGAGTACGCAAAACCGTCCTAGTGGTTCAAGCGGCCGCTTTGTCATTTTACTGTACGGCTAGTGTTATGGGTTCGATCCCCAGATGAGAGATAAAACTTTGTGTGATCCATATATTGTTGTTTCGAGTCTGGGTGTACTTCATGGCCGTCGATTATATGTTTGTAAAGTCCTCGCAACACATAATATATTACTTTCGAAATGAGGAGATACTTCAAAAAACAAGCGTCTGAAATACTGCATCTAGCGACTCTTTTGTAGATTATTATAAGTGTTTAAACAATAATTGTATAAATCGGCAGCGTTTTGTCACACAACATGAGCAGCTACAGAAAAAGCATAGTAATTTTCCCAATTTGTGAATCTTATTAACAAAAATCTCACTTTTGAAGTAAGCTTGCTTTACTTGCTTAAAACTTGCTTGCTAAGGCTGTGTCAGCTTAGAATAAATGACCAATGTCTAGTTAATCCTAGATGCATCTTTTCGAGAAAAAAGAAGTTGCTAGAAGGTTCACAAAGACGGATGCAGAGGTAATTAAAGTAAAGTAACTACACTGGCGAGCAAAAAAATCGACTCACTTCATACTTTCGCACTCAAAGAGTTCTAATTTTAAAATTAAGACCTAAATCTTAATTTAGGTCTTAAATTGTTTAAGTTCTAAATGTTAGCTTTAAAAAAAATAACAATTACTACAGTGTTAACTTTTAGACATTGTCACAACAGTCGAGGATCAGTAACTGTATGATTTCGTACTCGTTAACTCAGTTAGCATTGGGCGACCTTAGGGCGTATAAAAGGTGACGTAACCCTTTACCCTTATCAGTACACGCGTATGGAGAGTCTGGACGCCTTCATCCGCCACCTGTCCGTGGGGATGTTTGAGCGTGCCGACGCCTCGGCCTGGGACCACGTCCGAGACCTGGCCCCCTGGCACGCTCGCCCCCCGGATAAGAAGAAGCTGCCGCGAGATCTGCTCGCATCACCTGACTACTCCGCAGACAACACGGTCACCCCCAGGTGACCGCCGCCCTAGCAACACTACACTCCATTCCCTCTGTTGCAGGTGACCGCCCCTTTCCGCGCGACATCTGCGCATATGATCAGCATACGTGCATCATGTGCGCGCGCGGGCTACCACCGCAACAGCGGACGCCTACACGAAGACGCCTACACACCCACTACACCACACAACAACACACTTTGACATCCACAGGGCCGCACACTAGTAAGTCGCTGTCCGCGTCGCTGGCTTCACGGAGCTGGGCCTCCCTCGGTTCGCCGGGGGTCTCACCCGGCTCGTGTTGACCGCCCGGACGGCGTGAAGACCGAAGCGGCCCTGTAAACACGACGACGACACTCACCGGGCACACATAGCCCACCCCAAACACCTGCCCTTTATTTAAGGGGCAGCGACGATCCCGCAGGCTGAGGGCACATCGCCCTGAACCCGCTTCCGCCAACCCTCTAGGGGGTTGCGTGAGGACCCGACTGTGACCCTTATCAGTTGACCGTAAAACGTCAACAGGTACACATCTCGTCAATCTCCAAGCATGAAAATTTCCCGGAAATGGATACAACAGCGGAAGCAGCGGCTCAAGCAGTTATCCTATTGCAACAGGGCCTGAGTCAACGTCAAGTGGCTCGTACTTTGCAGATGAGCCAGTCAGCGGTATCAAGAATATACCGAAGTCACCGAGAGACTGGTGACTTTCACAGACAAAGAGGTTCCGGTAGAAATCGGTTCACTTCGGAGGCAGACGATCGTTTTATCGACCGTACTTTGCTGAGGAATCGTTCTCTCACTGGGGTCCAAGTTCAATGGGAGCTCCGAGAAACACGTGGGGTAGCTGTGAGTTCTTGGACAGTGAGAAGAAGTCTTAAGGCAGCAAATCTCACTCCAAGAAGACCAGCAACGGGTCCCAAATTGACTGCAGGTCATCGAGCAGCCCGGCTACGTTTTGCAAGAAAACACGACGATTGTACTGAGAATCAATGGCGCTCTGTTCTCTTCTCGGATGAAAGCAGAGTATGCCTATATGGTAGCGACAGAAGGAGAAGGGTGTACAGAAGGCCGGGAGAGCGATACTCACAATGCTGCATAGCAGAAACTGTTGCGTACGGAGGAGGTTCCTGCATGGTGTGGGCTGGCATATCAATGGAAGCAAAAACTGAAGTGGTTTTCATTGAAACTGGCCGTCATGTGGGGGATTGACCGCACATCGGTATATTGAAGATATCTTGCAAGAACACGTCATCCCATACGCTGGTTTTATGGAGAAAACTTCATCCTGATGCAAGATAATGCCCGTCCACACAGCGCAAATGTCGTGCGGCAGTACCTACGAAAAGTGGGTATCGCTGTAATGGACTGGCCAGCTCGTAGTCCGGACTTGAATCCTACTGAACATTTATGGGATGACCTAAAGAGAAGAATCCGGGCTAGAGATCCTGCACCAGGTACAAGAGCTGACCTGCAAGCGGCTCTGGCCGAGGAATGGGAGGGTATACCACAAGACAGAGTGAAGCACCTCATTGGGATGAGGAACCGTTTAGAAGTTGCCACCAGAGCCAGAGGGGGTAACATTCGTTATTGAAGTGGTAATCATTATGTAATAAAGTTTATTTAAAATGTAATGATGTCTTTTATTTTAAATTTTTTACCCTTAATTTTTCAAGTTTTAGTACTGGCAAAGTTTAAAAACATTTATTGTTCAGGAAAATGAGTACAAGTTAAGAGTATTTGTACTCATTTTAAAGCCAACATCTAGAACTTAAAGAATTTAAGACCTAAGTTAAGATTTAGTTCTTAATTTTAAAACTAGAGCACTTTGAGTGCGAAAGTATGAAGTGAGTCGATGTTTTTGCTCGCCAGTGTAGTAGACTGCCTCCGTGGTCCTGTGGATAGCGTATGCGACTGCTGATCGGAGTTCCCGGTTTCGATTCCCGGGTCGGGCAAAAGTGTTACTGGGTTTTTCCGAATACTCAGTAGCAGCCCGGAGTCTGGTGATGTGCTCGGTAACGGCAATAGGCTCGCCCCCTATTACGTGGGACCTAAAAATTTATGGCAAAATGTGGGTGTAATATTTACACCTCTACCCTTCGGTGATACAAGCGTGAGACTATAAAAAAAGTAAAGTAACCACGTTACATAAAATGCCAAAGTTTATGTAACGGATCTATATCACGTAATTATTGGAAAATAATGGTAAATCACCTTACATTTGCTCTGACATTTCAGTCTAAGCCACATGAGCTGTTACGTAACACACGCTTATCAAATCTATGTTACATAAATATTTGTAGAAGTTTAAAATAAAGTAAAATAACAAGTATTGGTTATTGGCAGACCTTCGGAATCACTCACCGAAAAATGTAATGGGGAACCAGTTATCAATAAGTTCATATTTTTGTAACATCTATATTTTCAAACACAGTACCTACAGGTAACACTGTTCCAACCAAGTGGTTCATGCTAAAATTAGTTAAACCTTCAGTTCACAGCAATATAATCAGTCTGGTTATTTAAGCATCAGTCATTGATCGACGTAGCAGTTAGTGCCCCAAATCTGGCAGATAAGTGTCTGGCAAAGTGCCAGTTAGCAAGCCCGCTGTTTATGCCAAGCATGGCACCGAGTGTTGTGCCACTAATTGTAATTCTGAATGAAGTACGGTCGTGCTGTAACTGTTTGTCTATGTCTGTGTCAAATTAAGCAATTGTTAACTGTTTCTGTTGTAGTAAGTTAATGTTTATGCGTATTAAGTTTTGCTTCTTACTTCAGTCATTAAAGTAGCGAGTATGTATTTACTGTTCAATTGTGAGTTAAGGCATCAATTTAAAATTTGGATTGTATATTTTGCTCTTTTTGTTCTCTAAAAATCAGCGTTAGTTCCAAATAGTAGCACTTATTATACCTACCATACGACTTTGCCTCCGTACTCACAGATGTAACTGCCATCGACATCTTCAAGCTTCAGACAGACGCACACAGTCGACACATTCAAAATATTCAACAATAACACTCACGACTTAATTTTTTTTAAATCGTAAAGCAGAAATTCTGCCTCCATGGTCTAGTGCCGGGTTTTTCCGAATTCTCAGTAGCAGCACGGAGTCTGGTGATGTGCCCGGTAACAGCAATAAGCTCGCTCCCTATTACGTGGGACCTAAAAATTTATGGCGAAATGTTGGAGTAATAGTTACACCCCTGCCTATAAATAAAAATAAAAAATATTAGGTGAGAGTGGCACAGCTTCCAATTTTTTATTTCCCTATGAGTTTATATCCAACTCTGGTGTCGGAGTTTTCAGACCGCCCGAAGGTTTCTGGCAGGAACGATTCTTGTTCTGAGACTCTTGTTTGCTAGCTTTCCGTGGCTTCCTTAGCACGGTAACACTCTGATACAAATTCCATACGCGATCACCCAACTAAGTGTCGATCTGTGCCAGCGTTGCTTAACTTTACCGACTTTTGACGAACGGCAAGCCAAGTGTTGCTATGAGCGCTACAGTTTACAATTTAATGTGTAGTTTTTAATTTCGAGTTGTCCAGTAATGTGTCCTATGCTTAGCTACGTCTTTGTGAGGGCTTACGTGAACGTTTCGAGATTCATGCGAGGCCCGCGGTCGCTATCTAAACGATAGGTACCATTTGTTGTAGTGTATGTGCCGATACACACGCACACACACTAAGACATAAGTATTTGTGTTTATACTATTCGTGAATATTGTGTTTTCTATAAAAACACAATGTTTACGAATAATACAATGTAAATAATATTATCATCATCATCATCATCATATCAGCCAAACGACGTCCACTGCTGGACATAGGCCTCCCCCAAGGTTCTCCACACAGACCGGTCTTGAGCCGCCCGCATCCAACCTCCTCCCGCGATCTTGACAAGATCGTCGGTCCACCTTGCGGGGGGCCTACCTCTGCTGCGTCGTCCGGTACGTGGCCGCCACTCCAGAACCTTTCTGCCCCAACGGCCATCGGTTCTTCGAGCTATGTGCCCTGCCCACTGCCACTTCAGCTTGGCTATCCGGAGAGCTATGTCGGCGACTTTGGTTCTACTGCGGATCTCCTCATTTCTGATTCGATCTCGCAGGGAAACTCCAAGCATAGCTCTCTCCATCGCCCTCTGAGTGACCTTGAGCCTTCTGATAAGGCCCATAGTGAGCGACCACGTCTCTGATCCGTAAGTCATCACTGGCAACACACACTGGTCAAAGACTTTCGTCTTGAGACACTGCGGGATATCGGACGAGAAGATATGTCGTAGCTTCCCGAACGCTGCCCAACCGAGTTGAATTCGACGATTGACCTCCTTCTCGAAGTTGGACCTACCTAATTGGACTACTTGTCCCAGGTAGATATACTTGTCGACAACTTCGAGCGTAGAGTTCCCAACCTGAATAGGAGCAGGTACAACATGGACGTTCGACATGATTTTCGTCTTGTCCATGTTCATCTTAAGACCTACTTGTTGGGAGACTCTACAGAGTCATATAATATAAATAATATTATATTGATAGCTTAATAATATAACTGCTAACGACGCTTTCATCGTAAGCAGCGATAGCAGCCTAGTGGAGGGACCAACAGACTGCCATGCTGTGGGTCCCGAGTTTAAACACACGGTGGCGCACGTCACTGACATTTCGGAGTTATGTGCGCATTAAATAGGTAATGATTACTGGCAGACTTTTTACATCTTTCGAGAACATTATGAAGACGTTTCGGATATGCAGGCGTTTCCTCGATGTTTTCATTCATTAATAGCTAGCGCAATAATTAACAAATTAACACGCATAACTCCGGAACTTCAGTGATAAGCCTGAGTTTGAGCCAGATACCCTCTGCATGGCAGTCTGTCAGTATCTCCACTATCTATCGCTGTCTGTATCACATTTCAGGTAGCAATATCACTACATCGTATAAAACAAAGTTTGTCTCCTGTCTGTCTGTACCTATGTATGCATAAATCTTAAAAACTACGCAACTGATTATAATTCGGCTTATTTTAATAGATAGAATGATTCAAGAGGAAGGTTTATATGTATAATTGACGCGGGCGAAGCCGCTGGCAACGTCTTGTTATTGATAAATAATAAATTGACTAACTAAACATGATGCATTAGAGAGACCATAACAAGAAAGAGAATTTACAAACTTCATACAAAATGGGACACAGTAGTATTTGTGAACTAAATCTGACAGTAGGTATCGAGATTAGTTCTAAAACTACACCTAGTTCTGTTGTGATGTTGTGACCGCATCTGTTATTCTGTTTGTTGTACAGATATTGTGTAATATGAGAAACTTGTGCGAAAATACAAGTCGGATTCGTTAAGGTTTTGTGGGATTCTGTATTGTTTTTAAAACCCAGGTCAAGTATCACACTATTAATTATAATATTTGTAATATCAATATAACAATCCATCAAATATCTGGGTATATGTTTATCAATTCAAAACCAATGTCGATACAATATTATCATAATTATCGAAAGAGTATTTAAAGTATAGAAAAAGAAAGAGAGATAAGTCGATTTGAAATAGAAAATAAAAATTTAAGCTAATATAATGTTTAATGCGAAAGCATTGATAAATAATAGGTAAGTACGATAATTTAAAATATGGAATCATAGGTTTCATGATGTACTTTTATGGCGGTCCTTGCTTTCGTTCCTTCATGGTGGTGGTGTGATACACTGTATAACACCAAACCTTGATCCTTTTCATCCATTTAGAATATCTTATTTTGATAAAATCTTATTTTGGGTATGTATTATTTTAGGATTTATATTATTTAAAATTCACGTCGCTTGGGTGATCTATTGCCATACAGCCGATCCAGATGCCATTTTATCTAGCACCTGCGTATAGCGAGAAGAGACCCGTGCCACATGAGTAACCCGTGCTCAGCAGAAGGGACAGTTTATGCGGCTGATGATAATTATGATAATCTTCTTAATATATAAAATCCTTGCGTTACTGACTGACTGACAGACACGCTACAGCCGAAACTATTGGGAGCAGGAAGCTGAAATTTGGCATGCATGTTCCTTGGGGACCGTAGGGGTGCACTAAGAAGGGATTTCCCGAAATTCCCACGGGATCCGCCAAAACGGGTAAATTTAAAATAATTGCAGGCGTAGCTGCTGGCGTCCTCTTGTTATGATATATTCTCATAATTATAATATTTCTGCCTCGTTGGTCTCGCGGCATAAATGTGCGCGTGGGATTGGGATGGTCTCGGGTTCGATCCTCGGGTCGGGCAAAGTGTTATTGGGTTTTTCCGTTAGGAAATTCGCAGTAGCCCGGTACGGCAATAGTCTCGCCCCCTATTATGTGGGACCTAAAAATTGCTGGCGAAATGTGGGTGTAATATTACACCTCTGCCTACCCCTTAGGGGATACAGGCGTGAGTCTATAGTATATAATGTTCCTTTAGTCGAATGCCTATGCTTCTCTTGGTTTGTCCAATGTATGAGAGCCCACACTCACAGTATATCTTGTAAACACCGGCCTCTTGTAAGGGTAACTCACTCTTGACAGATGGTATAATAATTGGCTTATCTTCGTTGGCGGCTTGTAGAAAGTTTTGATTGAAGCTCGCTTCAAGATGTAGCCAATCTTGTCGGTCACGCCCTTGATGTATGGGAGGACACCAGGTTGTCTCTCTACTGTGGCTGGCTTGTTCTTCGGGGATCTGTGACGTTGGCGCGGCGGTCGGAGCTTGTTGTCTTGCAGAACTTGCTTGACATGTTGAAGCTCGGCATCCAGGTGTTTCTTGTCACAGATCCCCCGGGCTCTCTGAAACAAAGACATTCCTACGGTAGCTAACTGTTTAGGATGGTGGTGAGATTCACCGTTTAAGTCCCTATTTGTATGTGTCTTTTTCCTATCTCAATATTTCTGCATATTCCTCAGGCACGTTGTTCTCTATTAGCTTCCTTCTAGTTATTTCAATACATTCATGTGCCGGTAAGTATGTGAATAATGACTGTACATCAAAACTAACCATAGTTTCCTTGTCAGAGAGATGTAGGTGTTTTATTTCACTGACAAAATGGTAGGAATCCTTTACATGCGCTCTCGTCTTGCCTCTGAGTGGCGAGAGAATCTTTGCAATGTGTTGAGCCAATCTGTAGGTTGGTGCCCCTATTTGACTGACTATAGGGCGCAGTGGAGCATTTTCCTTGTGTATTTTCGGTAGACCATACACATTGAAATTAAACTACAGTTTACGGATTTTATCGCGTTATATTGGTTTCACTTGTTATTAAATTTAAACCGAATGATCTAGAAACTACATTTTTATTATTAGCCAACGTTTCGAATTCTTTACAGGATTCATGTTCACGGCAGACTGAAGTGATATTTGTCTTTGTCTTGAATTTAAAAGTTATCTCAAATTACCCGAACATTTTTCAACTATTGGTATTACGGACCAATCACACGCTACCGTCCGCCGACCATAGACAAACAGTTGTCAATCTGTCAAAACACACGTTAGATCAAAACACCGAAAATGTACTGAGCAGAGGTTTAAATTATGCGATAACTCCATCCAGAATACCGTATGAGACCTGCAAATAACGGATTTGCAACGTTGAGGATTGTCTAGTCAAGAACAATGTGAGTAAGGAAGATTTCGAGGCCATACGTCAGGACGTTTCTGCTGTATTGCGCCAGTCGAAAGTGCCGAGAATGAATCTACCAAAACCTGAGTATTTCGCACTGAAGAACCTACGAGCTAGACCTGAACTAACAGTACTCCGAGCAGATAAAGGAAATGCAACGGTAGCGATGGACACGTCCGATTATAAACAAAAAATGGAAAAAAAATTATCGGATGAAAGTACATATAAATTGGTTAAGACGGACCCTACCAACAAAATACTCAAGCAAACGAGTGACATTGTGAAGAAATACTCCGAATAACTGAATCTGGACGTGAAATACTTAATTCATAATAAATCCTCAATTGTATGGTCTACCGAAAATACACAAGGAAAATGCTCCACTGCGCCCTATAGTCAGTCAAATAGGGGCACCAACCTACAGATTGGCTCAACATATTGCAAAGATTCTCTCGCCACTCAGAGGCAAGACGAGAGCGCATGTAAAGGATTCCTACCATTTTGTCAGTGAAATAAAACACCTACATCTCTCTGACAAGGAAACTATGGTTAGTTTTGATGTACAGTCATTATTCACATGCTTACCGGCACATGAATGTATTGAAATAACTAGAAGGAAGCTAATAGAGAACAACATGCCTGAGGAATATGCAGAAATATTGAAACACTGCTTAACAACTGGCTATCTATTTTGGGATGAGAAATACTACATACAAGTAGACGGTGTGGCAATGGGCTCTCCAGTATCGCCTGTTGTTGCTGACATCTTCATGGAGGAGTTCGAGGCGTGAGCCCTGCAGACTGCCACCATCACACCGAGGTTCTACAAGCGGTATGTAGATGACACTTTTACAATTTTACCAACAGATAGTGTTAATGTATTCCTAGACCATCTTAATTCTATTCATAACCACATAAAATGTACAATGGAATTAGAGGCAAACAATTCTTTGGCTTTCTTAAATGTACTTGTTATCAGAAACAAAAACAACTCTTTGAGCCACACTGTGTATAGGAAAAAGACACATACAAATAGGTACTTAAACGGTGAATCTCACCACCATCCTAAACAGTTAGCTACACATCTGTGACAAGAAACACCTGGACGCCGAGCTTCAACATGTCACGCAAGTTCTGCAAGACAACAAGCTCCGACCGCCGCGCCAACGTCACAGATCCCCAAAGAACAAGCCAGCCACAGTAGAGAGACAACCTGGTGTCCTCCCATACATCAAGGGCGTGACCGACAAGATTGGGTACATCTTGAAGCGAGCTTCAATCAAAACTTTCTACAAGCCGCCAACGAAGATAAGCCAATTATTACCATCTGTCAAGAGTCAGTTACCCTTACAAGAGGCCGGTGTTTACAAGATAGACTATGAGTGTGGGCTCTCATACATTGGACAAACCAAGAGAAGCATAGGCATTCGACTAAAGGAACATATAGCTGACATTAAACACAAACGCTCGACGAAGTCTGCTGTGTGTGAACATGTAGAACAAGGAACCAACCATTACCTGCGATTTGATAAACCACAGATACTCGCAAAAGAACACCGCTTTATTCCAAGAATGATACGTGAAGCTATTGAAACTAAAAAACATCCTAATTTCAATAGGGAAGATGGTTGGAATGTTCCTCCAGCTTGGGACCCTGTTATCAGGCTAATGAAACCCAAGAAGGACAAAGTCACCAGAAGACATCAAGACACAGTGAGCACATTCTGCGTAGATAGTAACACCAATAGTTGAAAAATGTTCGGGTAATTTGAAATAACTTTTAAATTCAAGACAAAGAATCTATGAATATCACCTCAGTCTGCCGTGGACATGAATCCTGTAAAGAATTCGAAACGTTGGCTAGTAATAAATATGTAGTTTCTAGATCATTCGGTTTAAATGTAATAAAAAGTGAAACCAATATAACGCGATAACATCCGTAAACTGTAGTTTAATTTCAATGTGTAACATTCGCGTAAACCCAAGAAAATATTATACGTATAGTAGTTTCATTGGGTAAATAATTCGTAGAAAAATCATATAATTGCTACCATGGGCTTAATTTCGGTTCGTTTGAAACTTGATTAGTTAATTTCAGGAATTAAGCTTGAATATTTTTTGGTTGATGATATTGATAACTTTAGTTGGAAATAATATCATAATCACTTTCAATAAATTAATAGTAAATTCGTAGGAATATGTTCCCCTACATGTTCAACTAGTTCATATCTATCTATACATATTATAACATTAAGTCCCCGCCTCGTCCCGTCTGTTATGAACGCGATAGACTCAAAAGTACCGAACAGTTTTTAACTGAGCAAGGTTTTAAGTGTACAATTCACGCGGACAGAGCCGCAGGCAATATCTAGCATTAAAATACATACATACATAACTTCACGCCTTTTATCCCCGAAGGGGTAGGCAGAGGTGTATTAAAAGCGCACACTTCGTCAGTTAATAGGGGGCGAGCCTATTGCCATCTACCGGGCACATTATTACGCGAGCGTATAGTTTGCCGCAAACTATCTGCGATTTGGATTTTACAGAAATATCTTACTTAATATTTTGAATGCACTTGAAAATAAAACTACTAAACTAATCTAGAGACTATTCGACAGGTAGTCGACTTCACCAGTAATAAAAAAAGAAACATTACAAAGACCAGATTCATTCCAGATCAAACAGTACTGGGTATGCAGATGGGATTAGAACCCGATGCCTTGTGATCGTCAGGACTATAAAAAAATTAACAATTGTTCGTCAAAGGAGTAGGTTTGAGGCTACGTTCAATAATTAAAACCTTTTATTACGTTGTGTTTGTTTAAAATATGTACTACCTGTTTTCTTATTTTAACGATTCGAAGGAATTTCAGACCAAGATACAAGTCATATTAGCCTTTAACTAACGACTAAACATTTAGAAGCAATTCTATTTTGTAAAAGGCAGGTTCCATCCTTTTTACGCGCCTTTAATTTATACGCTTTTAATGAATGCGTTATGGCTTGTAATGTTTTGATCGATGGACAGCGAGTGGAACAAGTGAATGAGTTTGGTTTTTTTTTTTTTTTTTTTTCTTTTTTTTTTTTTTTTTTTTAAAGACAACTCCCGCACTAGGAAGAAATTCCTGTGTCGCGGGGGACTTTACAAACATTCAATCAACGGACACAATGAGCACCCAGACTCGAGACATCAATTTGTAGATCACACAAAGTGTTGTCTCGTGTGGGAATCGAACCCACGACACGTGGCGCAGTACCAAGCGGCGAGGCGACCGCTTAAACCACTACGCCAACCGTGCAGTCATGTTTACAGTCGTGTTTACTTAGGTACGTTGTTTACAAGAGATGGTAAGAATGAAGCAGATATTGAAAGGAGAGTTAATGCAGGTAATTGTGTGAATGGAGCTCTGAAGGCGTTTATGAACAGTCAAAACGTGTCCAAAAAGGCACGTTTGGCTGTACATAGAGGTGTGTTAGTGCCTACCCTTATGTATGGTAGTGAAAGTTGGGTATGGCAGAAGAGATTTGAAAGTAGAATAAATGCTGAAGAAATGAGAGCACTGAGAAGTATGTGTGGTATGTCTTTGACCGACAGAGTAACCACTCGAACGTCCGGGCGACTATGGTCGCCCAAAAATTTTTGGCGTTAAGCGTTAGGGCGACTACAGCAGCCTAGACGACTCACCCCATTTAAACCTTTTTTTATCTGTGACAATGTTTAAGAGGTTCACAAGTGTTTCGCTAGATGGTTCTTTATTAAATAACGCGTATGTTGGTCGGTAAAACAGCAACGTCAAGCCACAGCAAGATTAAAAAAAAAATAGTTTACAAACTTTTTGTCAAGTGCGTTCAATTGTTTGAAGTGTTTGTGAGTGTCGACTTTAAAATGTAAGTAAAAATGTATTTATTATTCGATTGTATTAGGTGTTATATATTGAAATACTCCTGAAGGTCCATTCTTTCAGAATATCAAAAAATTCTAAGCATCTGCAGTCAGATAGGATGTGTTTAAATTAGTTACAATCGACAAGTAAAAACTTTGCTGTGCGCCGGTTTTTCGTTAAGCTTTTTTATGATAATATGTTATACACCGCTATTTTTAATTAGTACAAAAACTTTAAGGACAGATTAGCGAAGATATTATTATCATATATGTGAAGTAATAATTTCATAATATCAATAAAGAGCAAAGTTATTATCATTTGTTTATTGTAGAAAATCTCACTTAAATCATAGTCATATTTTACAATCCATTCACTATATTCATTGATAACGTTCCATCCTGCTCATTCGCATTCTCTCTGTCGCACTTATCATGTAGGTAGCCATAGAAAATAAAATGAAGAAAAATAATAAATGTAGGTAGTTATTTTTTAATTTTGTTAATTCTACCCTCTCCTTCATACTTCATTCGGGGTTAGGACCGGTAAAATTTATCGTTTAACAAGTATTTAAATACGGAGATATGTAATTAGAAAGCAAACAAATATCAAAATAAAAGAAGGTGTTCTGGACTAAAAGAAAAGAGTAATTTTGGCGTATTTATGAAGTTAGAATCGTCTGCTATTTACAAATATTATTTTATCATCATCATGTCAGCCTAGAGACGTCCATTGCTGGACATAGGCCTTCCTCAAGGTGTGTGGAGAACACAGACCGATTTTGAGCCGCCCGCATCAAATTATTATTTACTTATGTACGTATTATTGACTAAACTTACAAGTATTTTCATTGTCCTTCGAAATGTCCACCACCGTTGTCAAAAGCATCCAATATGCACTGTTCTAATTGTTTGACACTGACCGGATCACTTTTGTACACTCACAATAAGCTCCAGTCTAAGTTCATGGGTACACAGCTGCACTCGCGAGTTTTCCACTCAAAAAGTACGCACGAAGCATAGCTACATACTCCCGTGATATGAACTGATATGATAGGCCATCGCGTCGGGCAAACGTAGACAAACAATTAACTTTTCAACGAAATTAGATACGCTCAATTTTGCTAGCAATTTAGTACGGTATGTCGCATCGTCGGCGTCGGGGCGTGGCGCAGGCGCAGAAGGGGCGGGTGGGAGTTGAATTTATCAATGGTTCATTTTACAATGATACTCGTAGTACTCGGGTCGGTCATAGTATTAGTATTGCATTTACCAATTATCACGTAGTTTTGTGGACAGTTTTGAGACGGTTTTGGGACTTAGTGTTTTTATTTTTTAACTACATAAATATGATCAGTTAAAGATACTTAGTGCTGTGTTAATTCTTTTGTACTAATTAAAAAATAGCGGTGTATATTGTAGTAAAATACTTCTTGTAATTGGAAAAATAGTTAATTATCAATATCTGTGTAAACTTAAATGAAAGAAATATGGCAAAAAATGTTAGGATTACACATTTTTATTATTTAATTCTCAGGATTTTTGATTTTGTCATCAGAGGCGATATCAAATTCATACGGGAATGGGTAGTTTGTTTTGATTTATTATATTATACTGTTTGTTCTAAGTAATGATATATTGGTATCAAAAAAAAGCTTATTTCATCTAGTTTATTAATAAGTAAATAGTATAGAGGTATATTACGAAATATTTCGTAAAAACTTGACATCAATAAATATTTTACTAAAATTTTACCACTATTGTAAAGTTCAACTTTTTGTATGTACTGTTTACGATAAGAGTTACAATTTAGTTTTCACATATTTTGATTCCTTATAATGTCAGCTCTATACTGGTATTTTTTAATTTAACATAGCAGTTGTAGTTTGGTAGAAAATAGGCTATAAATCGGTGACGGCATTGGGCGCTCGACCGCTACGTAAGCTCGCGCGCGCGCGGACGTACGAAGCGGTGGCAGCTGTCAGACTTGATCGTTTGAGTGGCTAAAGAATTGTGTGATACGAGAGTGGTGTGGGGTAAAAGAAGATGTAGTGACAAGCATTGAGAAAGGCATGTTAAGATGGTTTGGGCACATGGAGAGGATGGATGACGATAGACTGACAAAGAAGATATATCAGGCTAGTGTGAATGGGACAGGACAAAGGGGAAGACCTAGGAGAACGTTCTCTGACCAGATCGGAGACATCCTGAAAAAAGGACAAGTCAGAAGTACCCTTAACAGAAGAGCATGCATGAGAAACTTGATGGGAGTGAGTGAAGCAAGTGAGCGGGAAACAGGCGTGAGTCTATGTATGTATGTATGTTATACGCGGCAAGTACTGATTAATATGAAAATAGGAAGTAATTACCACACTCCATACTTGTAACTAGCTTATGGTCGATAGGCACGAAAATAAAATAGCTTCGTGCAAAACGCCACATACTAAATAATCAATTGTGAACACAGTTGTTTCACATTATTCGTGCGACACTAAGCCAATATGAAAGCAAATCATCATGTCAGCCTAGAGACGTCCACTGCTGCACATAGGCCTCCCCCAAGGTTCTCCACACAGACCGATTTTGAGCCGCCCGCATCCAATCGCTTCCCGCGATCTTAACCAAATCGTCGGTCCACCTTGCGGGAGGCTTACCTCCTGCTGCGTCGTCCGGCACGTCATCGCCACTCCAGAACCCGCCTGCCCCAACGGCCATCGGTTCTTCGCGCTATGTGCCCTGCTCATTGCCACTTCAGTCTAGCTATTCGGTGAGCTATGTCGGTGACTTTGGTTCTCCTGCAAATACTATGTTGATATTTGTATTTGGTAAAGGTTCTACAATTGTTTGTTAAATGACAAACTTTTTGACATAGGCCTCTCCTTACCCATCTGTGCTTATTCTTAAATGAAGTCCTCCTTTGGGCCTATCTGTCAGCAGGGGCGTCGCTAGCCGATTGCCTAGGGGGAAGGGGGGCAAAGTCGTCAGCCGATGGCCTAGGGGGGGCAAGTTGATATGGAAAAGAGAAAAGCACTGAAAAGAGTATAAATTGTAGGGTTTCGAGTCTCTAGGGAGAGCAGCTGTCCCCACTACCCCCCTTGGCGACGCCCTTGTCTGTCAGTATGGACGCGATAAACTCAACAATGTTTGAACGTATTTGTACATTTTTCAACAATAGGTATTGATTCCTAAAGAAGGTTTAGTGGCCAAGTGCGGGTTGGCAGACTTCACATGTCTTTCGATTTTAATACATTTTTATTACACACTTAACTTCGAAAAGTCATTGGTCGAACCCGAGACCCTCTGCGTAGCAGTCTGTCGGTCTCTCCACTATGCTATAGCTGCCTTATATCTCATACCAACAAAAAATAAGTTTACTACACTATAGATTTCTGACCAGTGCGTTTTATTTACCAACTGGTCACTGCAACTAATAGTGTCCGCGAGTGCTTCACAAGAGTTCCCAAAGTTTAGGACCCCAAGGGGTAGTAGAGTACCCCAGTAATATTGTTAAGTATCTATGGATGAGTATTCGTGATTATTATTGCCACCCCAAGTGCTGAGCCTTTGCATTTAATGTACGTTGGTCATAAGTCGCAAGTACTCGGTGCATTTGGTAAGGCTTTAAGACAGGTTCACATTGAGCGTATAGTTTGCCGCAAACATTTTGCGATTTTGATTTTACAGAAATGTCTCGCTATTGTTGAACTGTACTAGTAGTAGCAGTTCAAAAAGCGTATAGAGTTCTATAATTCAGTCCACGTGTCAATATTTATTTATTTAAAACGTATTGTACAAACGCGGACCTT
Organism: Euclidia mi; assembly: GCA_944739405.2. Lineage (NCBI taxonomy): Eukaryota > Metazoa > Arthropoda > Insecta > Lepidoptera > Erebidae > Euclidia > Euclidia mi. The sequence goes on along the minus strand of OX123205.2, from coordinate 1,161,284 downwards.
ATGTTTAAACCAAAAAGATTTATTTGTTCCCCTTTTATATAGCTACATATTTGTTACCGCTGGCATTACAATTACCCATGGCAACTGAATCATCAAACAGACCATATAATAAATAAAGATAAAAGATAAAGATAAAGAATTATTTATTTTTCGCTACACACATTTAAATTATTATTACATATATTTATTATACAAAAAAAAAGAAAACAAAATTGACAGTTATACTTAATAATAAATAAGAAAAAAAATCATATAAAACGTAACAAGTCAAGATAGATTTAGAATAAATACGTAACAAAAGAAAAAAAAAGAATATGCAAGACGAAGTATGTAAAGGAGTACGCGTGCAGCCAAAAAATGGACCTGGTTCGACATATGCTAGGCGAAAGCCTGGCGCCGATTTTCAACCAGGCCCACTAGTGACTCACGCATGTGATATCAGATACCATAATATAATAATAATAAAAATAAACATCAGAAATAGTGATAGATAGACTGAAATAAATATAAATGTAACGTATTCAAATCATAAACAATTGAAAAAGAACAATAGTACGTATATACATACATTAATGTTTAATGCATATTGGCTTATAAAGTCTTAAATACTATAATGGTATATAAGTAAATAGATAATAATAATAACTTTATTGAAATATAATAATAATGTGTAACAAACATTAAAGTGCCGTGCGATTAACCCTATGGCAGTCGTATCGTACCTATAGGTGTTATATGCTATTTGTAGTATTTATACCGAGCGTTCTAGAGAGACGTATAACTAGAGAGTATTCGTGCTCTACGTATAAACTTTGTTTCGGGCGGCGCGGCGCGCGGCGCATACATGAGCAAACATACAGCTTGATAAAATTAAATGTGGGCGATGGACGACTTGGTGCGTATTAAATTGTTCATTATCGCTTGCTAAACGGTGAAGGAAAACATCGTGAGGAAACCTGCATGTCTGTGAGTTCTCCATAATGTTCTCGAAAGACATGTGAAATCTGCCAACCTGCACTTGGCCAGCGTGGTTGACTATGGCCTTACCCTTCTCATAGTAAGAAGAGGCCCGTGCCCAGCAGTGGGACAAATTATATACAGGGCCGATGATGATGATGATGATGGACGACTTGGTAGCGCGGCGGGAGTGAGAATGACTGTTACGCTGGAGGTCGCGGGTTCGATTCCCGCTCGAGTCAAATATTTGTATGCATGAACATGGATGTTTGTCTTGGTCTGGGTGTATTTAAAAAGGTATGTATATTTATCCTTTGTCTAGTACCCATATTACAAGCTCTGCTAAGTTTGGGACCAGATGGTGTTGTGTGTATGTAGTAGAGTAGGTAGAGTATTATTCTGACTCAGAGTACTATCGGCCCAAACCGTACCCTTAGTGTTCAAACCTGTAAAACTAGCAAGTTAACTTTGACGTATAATATGTATGTATTTACAAATAAAATAAACTAATAGTTTAAAATACACTAGATAAACATGCTTTTATAAATGCACATAAAAACTAAAAATAAATTATGGATCGTTCAATTTGTCTCTATTTCTGGGCTGAAGTGTAAACTATGTGCTTTTAATTATAACATTTGATTGTAAAAGCGTGGGGCGCTGGAACAGGAAAGACGTCCTTGTTTAATTTGTTCAAAAATCAAGTGAACATATGTTACGCGAAGCAGTTTACTCAGATTGGCGTTCTAACAGGAGTTGCAGCACAAGTAGTAAGTGGCTCTACATTAAACAGTCTGTTCAAAGTACCAGTTTGTCGAACTCAGACAAAACATGCGCCATTAGCGAGGAAGACGACATTGACCGACATTTTTAACGCCTTTTCTTTCAGGAAATTAAGTACATAAGGGTAATAATAATCTTAATATATAAAATCCTTGCGTTACTGACTGACTGACAGACACGCTACAGCCGAAACTATTAGGCGCAGGACGCTGAAATTTGGCATGTATGTTCCTTGGGGACCGTAGGGGTGCACTAAGAAGGGATTTCCCGAAATTCCCACGGGATCGGCCAAAACTGGTAAATTTAAAAAAAAATGCAGGCGTAGCTGCTGGCGTCCTCTAGTATAATATAATATTCTACCACATTCACACAACACCATCTAGTCCCAAGCTAAGCAGAGCTTGTACTATGGGTACTAGATAATGAATAAACATATATAAACATATATCGTTTTTAACACGCTTTTATTAGGTCGTCGTGTATGTAACTAACTATGTAATGGAATCTAAGGAAACTTATTTAACCATCTTCCAAGGGTCGTAGCGTAATGAAAATTGGCAGTTGTATGTAGTTCTGATGACTATAATATAATAATATAGTACTGTCAAACTGATCTGATGATGGAGCTGGAAGACATGAACTGGAACTTCATGATGGAAAATCGTATCATAGCTGTTACATCCGCGTTATTTAAGGCTACTGCTCCGCTCCAGTGGATCATAGCGCAATGTTATACAGCCTATAGCCTTCCTCGATAAATGGGCTATCTAACACTGAAAGAATTTTTCAAATCAGACCAGTAGCTCCTGAAATTAGCGCGTTTAACCAAACAAACAAACAAACAAACTCTTCAGTTTTATATATTAGTAGAAGATTTCATTTAAACCTAGCATTTAAACCATTAGCGTAAAGGAAAAATAATTAAACAAATCGAATTAATGACGGCCAGTAAAACGGCTGCGCAAATATTTAAATTGTAGCACTCGCGGTTGTTGTATCGCTGCCCCATTTGTGTATTTTATTTTTGTTGTTAAAAATATCGTTTAAAATTACGAACATTAATTACATTATTTTTGTGAATAAATTAACAATTTGTTTATCTTTTCATCTTTGTCTTGTGTTGTCATAGCGTATTTGCCATTTTCCTGAATGAACTATACCTGCATTCCTATTATCTATCTCTAAAATACAACATACATTTGATTAAATATAAGCAACTATAACACTGGACTCTTATCACTAAACCTAAATGCGACCTTTCCAATTTTACGAACAGAAATCAAATTTATTTGCCAAAAAAAAATTTAACCTTAAGCCACAAAACATATGGTTTGTATCACGATGGTAGTAAGTGGTGTTTGGAGATTTGAAAGGATCTCGTGAAAGCAGATGGAAATCGGCCGACTTGTCCTAAAGACACTTCTTAAAACAGACAAGCGGTGGTGTCACCGCGAGCGGGTGAGCAAATTATATAGTTGTATAGCGGGTAAGCCAATAATAGTAGAGCGCGCGCTTACAATGCTCGAGATTACCTACCTATCCGTGGGTAGTATAGGAACAAATGTGGGTAGTATAGGTGCCAGAAATGCATCGATTTTGTAATAATTGCAAAAAATATGTTGACTTTGGGAGCGAGAAAGGTACCCTACTGCAATTACTACATAATAATATGTATGTTACCTCGATCTTTACACGTAGGTACTTACGACCCAACCCACTCTCAAACTAAACATTTATTTTATTTTTACTCTAAATCTTACTACTTCTCACAATCCGCGAACACTCAGACCTGTCCTTACAAGAGCCGCGGCCACACCGCAGGTCCCGGCGCGTGAATAAATTATTAGCAATACCCCTACATTCGTTTATTAGCACCGCTGTGTCACATCGAAGCTTTATGCGTTGAGATATTCACAAAGATGACGGAATGCTCCTTCATCGTGGAATGTTCCGTGTAGGTGTGGGAGCACGAATCATTTTAATAAGGCTTTATCAAGGTGAAGATTTTTGTAGTGGAAGTGTGCTAGCTAGTGATTTTTTTTATGGTAATAGGCGGCAAACGAATAGACGGGTCGCCTGATGGTAAGCAATTACAGTCGCCCATGGACACAAGCAACACCACAGGAGTCACAAGTGCGTTGCCGCCCCTTGGGGTTGGGAAAAGGGATAGCATGAGGAGTGGGATGAGGGAGAAGGAATAGGGGATTTGGCCTCCGGGACTCTCACTCACAGAACGAAACGCAACAGTTTAGGTACCGTTACTGTACGTTGATTTTCTGAGAGAGGGTAGTACTTCCCCGATCGAGCCGGCCCAATCATGCTGATATCAGCAAGGCTCTACTACCTAGCTAGTGATTTTTCTAGTTCTTAAGGCAACCTGGTATGCTTTGGAATCCGTGGATACGATTTTAATCATCGTCATCGTCAGCAAGCCATAATCGACTACTGAATACAGGCCCCTCCAATAGGGCACCCCACTGAGCCCGATTTTCGGCTTTTTGTGTCGAGGCGCTGCTAGACACTTTACGTATATCGTCACTCCACCTAAGCGGAGGGCATCCTATACTACGTCTTCACTCTCGAACACGACTAGTCCAATGGTTATCGGTTCTGCGACAAATGTGATCGGCCCACTGCCACTTCAGCTAAGCTATAATTCTTTGGGGTATGTCGATTACCTTGGTTATCTGTCGTATCACTTCATTTTTATACTTTCACAATTTATTCGTTTATAGCACGAACATATGGTGGTCAGAACCGATGGTTTAGCGTGCTCTCTGAGAACTCAAGCTATTTGCCAAAAGCAATGAATTGCCAATTTATTACGCACATCGCTTAGAAAAGTCTACTGTGCGCGCCGTGCCTCTTAGAAAATTTTGCCTGGTAATCTATTGATTTCCTCACTAAGCCATCACTGCTCTAATCTGCCACGAAATTATCATCATCTTAGCGTTATCTCGGTTGCATCCAAAACTTTTGATACCTGGGTCTGCCTTGTAGTAATACATAAACTCTTCAAAGTTGTATTTCTTACAAACACTTTTGCTTTTTATAAAGCTTCTTACTCTCTGAAGCTACGCACACCCTTAATACTACGCACTGTATATTTTTCCCATTGCCATCCTCTCAAACGTTTGATTAGCTCCTAAACAAATACGCAAAGTTTTAAGTCGCCGTTCTTCGGTCCAGGATCTAAGGGCATTATCACAATCGTTCGGTTTCCACTATTCCAAGTTATTTGGACTTAAGAAGACGTGAGTTATGAAGGAAGATAATCTGTGTAAAAATGTTGTCAATAACTTTTGAGGTTATGATGAGATTAAAGTTGTGTTTTCGGAGTTTATAGGTATTAATCATATTACTATGTCCGCTCAGATTTCACATATATGGATAAAAAGTAATGAGTTGTCGATATAGTACCTTTGAGTAGTAATTAAGAAGTAGAAACGTAATAAAAACTGTTCAAGTGCGGTTCCAAATTACGCAGAGACAGCTTCATAAGAAAATATGTCAAATATTTTCTCATACGTAAGTATAGGTTGTACAGACACTACAGATTATTCCTTTAAAATTATTTATAATTGCGTAGTTAGGACTCGATACATAAATATTAATTAGAACACAGGAATGTTTCTCCCGGAAGGACGGTGAACCCAAAATACTCAGCACAGTGCTAAACAGCGAGGTTGTATAAAGCACTACACCATCAGTGCAGTCAAAATCAATAGAATTGATAATATTATTGAATACTTCGCGCCTCAGTGACGCTACGGTGACTCTAATCGGAAACCAATGCACCGTGGTGTACCCAAGTCGATGATATACTTGTATATTTGTAGAATGAAGAGCTTATATAAGTAGGTAGTTTAAAATGACGAGGAATCTCATCATCATCATACAACCAGCCGTAGTCCCCTGCTGGATATAGGCCTCTCCCTGTGTGACCATAGCATTGTAAATCAATAGACAGATTAGGACGGGTTGTTACAGGGTTTGTAACAAGTTTGTCGTCTCTTTGCAAAGTTTCTATTTGCTTCATGTATTTTATTTAGTCAACTATAACTGTGACAATTTATATCCTGTGAGAAATATGATTCTACAAAAACATACATTTATGTTTATACACCTTTTTCTTTTTATAACATAGGAAGACAAACGAACAAGCGGGTCACCTGATGGTAAGTAATCACCGCCGCCCATAGACACCTGCAATGCCCGTAGGATCACAAGGGCGTGCGATTTTAGTTTAGTCTCACGGTGGAAACCAATTTGCGGGGTCTGTGTGACTCTATAAGAGGTGTAAGGGCAGTATTCCATTTACGAAATTTAATAAACATTGGCTAAGTTGATTTGAACTTAGTGTTGCAACAATCATAATAAATTCGAACAATCCGAATCACCCGAAACCGGCGAGCATGTATGGAAAACCTCACGTGCTTCTTCTACATTCATTACTCATGTATGTAGAAGAAGCACGTGAGGTTTGTAAGGATAGAAGTAAGTGGCGTTCTGTTGAATCTGTTAACCCAACGGGGAAAAACTCGAGTGTTTGTATGTGTTAAATCTTAATGCATAAAATCCTTGCGTTACTGACTGACTGACAGACACGCTACAGCCGAAACTATTGGGCGCAGGAAGCTGAAATTTGGCATGTATGTTTCTTGGGGACCTTAAGGGTGCACTAAGAAGGGATTTCCCAAAATTCCCACGGGATCGGCCAAAACGGGTAAATTTAAAAAAAATGCAGGTGTAGCTGCTGGCGTCCTCTAGTTTATTATAAAATTTTAATGATTTATTTTAACTCTAGGAATAGGCAGATCGAAGCAGTGCAATCTTCCGCCGGCTATTGGGTTGGACGATATAAATAAACATTTCATCACCTCGAATACTTTAGATCGTCTAACCCTGCGTCAAACAGTTGATTTCATTGCTCGATTGCCTTCTCTAAATATTGATTCCTTCAATTTTTCTCCCGTTTCCTCAGGTGAAATTAAAAAATCTATCCTATCCATCAAGTCAAAGGCAGTGGGCTACGATAAGATCAATCGTCGCATGATCACCACTGTCCTCGATCAACTCTTTCCCGCTATCTCCCATATCATTAACTTCTCTTTGACCTCCCGCCAATATCCCAACGTGTGGCGTAAAGCTTACATTCTTCCTCTGCCCAAATTCTCCAATCCCACTATACCGAACCACTATAGACCCATATCCATCCTCCCATTCCTATCTAAAACCCTAGAGGCTTGTGTTCACACGCAGCTTTCCAAACTGATCCTTTCTAACAATATCCTTAGTCCTCTCCAATCCGGGTTTCGGCCTGGGCACAGTACTGTTTCCGCTCTACTCAAAGTGACTGGTGATATTAGGGCGGGCGTGGAGAAAGCTGAGTTAACCGTGTTAGCTTTGGTTGATTTCTCAAACGCCTTTAATACCGTCAGTCACGATGTTCTCCTGGCTCTCCTTTCACACCTTAATATTTCACCTGAGGATCGGGATTGGTTCTCTTCATATCTTCGTGGACGCCAGCAGTCGGTTCGCATTGATGAAACATCGTCGAGTTGGTGTGATCTGGATGTTGGGGTTCCACAAGGCAGAATTCTCTCTCCACTTCTATTTTCATTGTTTATTAATCTCATAACTCGTGAACTTCAATGTGCGTATCACCAGTATGCTGACGACTTGCAGCTTTACTCTCAGGCACGGGTAGACAAGCTGTCAGATGCAATCGACAATCGTCTTATCTAATGCCTTGTTTTCAATACCTTTGCTCCAACCATGTTAAGAACTTACGATCATCTAATAACCTTCTACTTCTTTGTCCACCCCACACTTCTAATCTAGTTCATTCTTCCTTTTACATCCAATCTATCTTACTTTAGAACGCTCTCCCTCCTGAAATTAGGCCAATACAAGTGACACGTTTAAGTTCAAGGTTCGTCAGTTATATTTTGGACAATCAGAAACTTCTCAGTAGCTGCACTTACTTATTACCGATGTATTAGCAGATTACACTTTTGCAATATTAATTATATGTTTATATATAATATATATTTATATATGTCATATATATATATATATATATATATATATATATAATTAAAAAAATATTTATTCATATTATTATGTACATATGTATGTTATATTATGTACGTATGTATAGGCATTCTCGGTTCGCAAATATGTATTACCTTGTATAATCTATATATTTAGTTTTCTTCTTTTATTCTCTAAAACACACCTGCCACTATCATCTCTGCATCACCCTAAGGTTGACTGGTAGAAAATGCCTTTGGCATTAAGTCCGCCTTGTGCAAATTGTATTGCAGGAAGTTTAAAAATAAAATAAATAAAACAGTGTTACATTAGCATGTATCAAATACTTTACACCTGGAGTTCTGACTACAACATAGGGTGAAGAAACAAGTATAGTTAATTAAATCAGGCGTTACTTGGCGGAACTCCATTGTATCCTATTGGAAGGAAAGAGGAACCCACCACGCACCCTCGGATTGACCACCCCAACTATTGCAATAGAAAATGGTTGACAATACCGAACTCCTCTAAAAGGATAAGGGATGTAGGAATAGTATGGGTTCCAGGAACATACCTGACTTGCAGTATCTCGCTGTATGCGCCGACTACTCTTCGACACGTGTTTCGCCTCTGCACGAGGCATCCTCAGGAGCGATTGGCAACGACTGAGCCTCAGTCGTTGCCTACTGTACTGCAAGTCAGGTATCTTGGTGGGCTCCTCTTTCCTTCCATTAGGTTGAAAAAATAATATAAAATGTATTTCACAGAAAAGCAAAACTATTTACGGAATGTTGGAAAGTCCTGGCAATTATCAGGTCTTCGTCAAATATTGCAACATAAATATTGATTTATAATTCTAACTCTGCGAGTTCTTGGTATCCGTTGATTGAATGTTTGTAAACCTAGTTTTACCGCAATAACTGATCCTTACGTCAATGGAGCCGCAGACGAAGCCTAGTATCCCCATTATCGTCTTCATGTGCCTTCCCCCTAAGACTTGAATATAAAGTATTTTTCTATAGTATAGTATTTTGTCCATCGTCGAATGTGATTAGACCGTGAGTGTGTTTTCAACGAGTTCACTTCTTGAGATGGACTCTAGATAAGGGGGCGCTTTCATTTCAACTTTTTGGTGAACTTCGGATAAGTGTATTTGCATGGCTCTTGCTTGGTATTGATATTTATTTTACTGCCCCATTAGGTACTTTCTGTGTATAGAGAATGTTATCTATCGGACGATTTCAATGCCATCATTGTTTTTATCGTATAAAAACAATGCATACATACATACATAGTCTCACGCCTATAACCCCGAAGAGGTAGGCAGAGGTGTATTTCTACACCCACTTTTCGCAAGATATACTTTAGTCCCACGTAATAAGGGGCGAGCCTATTGCCGTACCGGGCACATTTCGAGACTCCGTGCTGCTACTGAGAATTTCGTGACAGAAAAACCCAATAACACTGCCCGACCCGGGAATCGAACCCGGGACCTCCCGATCCCACGCGCACATTTATGCCGCGAGACCAACGAGGCAATCTTATAGGGTTTGATGTCGAGTTTTCCGTCTCTACGCAAAGATGGTATTTGCATCGTGTTATTCCTTAGTCGCCTCTTACGACACCCACGGGAAGATAGGGGGTGGTGACACTTGTATTCTATGCCGTCAACCACACGGCTTTGAAATAATGATGGCACTGAAATCGCGTCAGTGAAATTTTTACAGAAGTTATGAACATGTGGATGTTGATAAAACTTAGTATCATCATCATCAGCCTTTAACAGCCCATTGCTGGACTAGGCCTCTCCTTTGAAAGGAGGAATTGGCCTACTATACCACGCTGGCCAAACGGGTTGGTATAGGGTTTGTATCAAGTTTTATTTCTCTTACAGTGTTGTTATCTGCATAATATGCTCCCTCTGTCGGCTCTTACGACACCCATGGGATGATATGGGGTGGTGACATTCCGTATTCTTAATCCGTCACCACACGGACTTAAACCATAGTATAATATATTATATTCGACAAAATTTTTGCCCGTGCCTCCGTCGGCGTTAATTATACAACTTAGTCTTCCTCAGGAGTCACACTTCTTATATTTTATAGGTAAATATCATACAAAAATCCGTTTATGAGTTTACCGCAATCATACAGACATATAGATGTATTATTTACGGATTATTATGATTTGTTTTTCATCTTCAACTCTATGGTAAGAAAACCACAAGATTAGCCGCTGCATAAGTTCGGGGAAGAAGGTAAGAGGTAGGCAGTATTTGGACTTGTTGCATGTTTGAGTGTATAGACAATGAAACTTGTTATGAAAAGTAATTTGTTTGCAGCATAATTCAAATGCGATAGCAAGAATAAAAAATACTGATTAGATTTTAATAAAATTGTTTTTGACACCCATTTCATGGCTATAGGCTATTTAACAACGTGCTATGCACCACGGGTACGAAGCAACAACCTTAAATAACGCGGGTGTAGCCGCAGGCTCAGTCAGGTTACAATTTTCATTATTTATTATAACAATTAAGATCAAAAGTTTGTGAATTTAAACATTACTTTTAAATTGTCTTTCGGATATATAATATGTATCTTTGTTTCAAATGACCAATATTTCGGCACTGCTACCCTTGTTAACGGATGAACTAATAGTTTACTACTATTGAGCTGCAATTCGCTTCTTGAATAATTAATCACATTGGTATGACTGTAATACGTTATTGCGCATTAATGAGCTATTAACAGACTGAGCTAATAATTATCAGCGCTTGGATAATTGTCCACCAACTCATTAGTAGCGTAGGCATTTAAGGGTGCTTGTTCACCAGAGTAGGTATTTAACAAGGCATGCACAATGTGAGTCGCACCGTCAGTGATGCGTGCTGCGGGTTTGAACCGGAGACCATCTACTTAGCAGTAGCAGTCTGTTGGTCTTTCCACAGGGCTATCGTTGCCTTTTATTTAAAAGGCTCCATAATTAAAATACATCGTTTTCATAAATGCTGGCTGTACGGTTGGCGATGTGGTTAAAGCGGCTGTTTCGCCGCTTGACACCGCGCAGAGTGTTGTGGTTTCAATTCCAACATGAGACAACATTTTGTGTATTCCATCAATTGTTTGTGTCGGTTGGTTGTATGTTTGTAAAATCGCCTGCGACGGAGGATTTATAGGATTTATTCCTAGTGTGGATTTTTTTCTTAATAGATCTCATGTTACCTCACAACCGCAATGATGACGTCATAAGATTTATTTTTGTGAGAAAATAATTATAATATCGTCGGAAATCTCGCACAGGGTCATCTGACCCCAAACTAAGCTTACGTCGTACTATGGTAACCAGATAACTGTTAATATACTCCATCATCATCATTTTAGCCTGGCATCATTTCTGACGTTCATAGCTGGACTTAGGCCTTACCCAGAGACCGACATGAGCCGCTTGAATTCAACAGCTTCCTGCGATCTTTACCAACATATTTATACAATAGGATAGGATTGACGTAGCTCCGGCCGCACTTTTTACTTACCCTTTTTTTCCTCATTCTGTAGGAATTTCAGGCAATTCCTTTAGTCCCCAATATATATGCCAAATGTCTACCAGCCAGTCTGTAAATAGCAATAATTGTATATAATTTTTAATAATATGCATTATTCTTAAAGATAAAAATATTATACAGAACACCTACTGATGTTATAGAATATACACGTAGATGACTGTTAGGTATCAATAACATAAGTTAAAGTAATCACTCCACTGTTCCTCTTAGTTAATCACACTCGAACTATGCGTCTAACATCCATTCAATGAACGACAACCAATTATTGTTTGTTACAAGTGCCATGCTCGTACATCGTTTCGCTCGCACGTGCGGCATGTTATGTAGGTGTGAGTGGGATATAAAATGTGCCGCGCTGCCGATTGTTTGATTTCCGTAGCGCTCTGCCACGTACTACCTGTGTCACTAAACGGGTTACGGGATAAGGATGTACTATGGTGGCAAGTGGGAGTTATCGATATACTAAATTAATTATAGATATGACATGTTTCTTTTTAAACAAATCTGAAAGTTAGAACGTTACGTTCTTTAGACCAAATACCCGTCCATTCAGTGTACAATTTCACTACAAAACAGCACACTGCAAGAGACTTCTCATAGTCGAATAGGAGGCCATCACGACTCGGTCAGAGGGCGATGCAGTACCAACAGTTCAATGTAAGAGAATCATGAAGATCTCTGAAAGCTGTTATCGATAATCAAGTACACTTGAATATACTGACAAGTCGTCGAATTCTGCCATTTATCTGACTCCACACGCGAAATTCTGGAATACCACCAAGTTAATGCCAATCAAAATCAGGAATTTATAATCCACCCTTGCTTATACTACCGGCGCAGTTCCAATTTGATACTATAAGCTAAATAAAGATAAACTTAGCAAAAGAATAACTATATTTGCACAACAGAATCCTATCTATCATAGGCACTTCTATTTCGTATTTCATTACTTGTTTTCCAATACGGACTTTATTCACAAAGTTCACAAGTTAGTCTTTTATTTCTGTTCACGTTGTTCAAGGAAAGTGGGTTGGGAGATATCCAATCTTGTTTAAAAGTGAGGTGAGCAAAGTTATTTGTAGCCTAGAATTGCAATATTCAAATATAATAATATGCTGTTTTCAGTACACCTCTTTCTTAAATATAAAGTCATCTAGTAACAACGTGTACTGTGTCGAACCCATGCCGAAACATTAAGACGAATAGATTACATATCATCTTTATTTAGAAAGAATTACGCAATTTAAAGCTCGTTACATAAATATTTATAAGCATGTGTGCAAATTGCCCAAGCTTGAACTCACATTTGAGTATAACGAGTTTAAACACTCTTCAAAAGGTAACAGCTATCTTTTCGAAGTAGAGATACCAACAGACTGCCATGCAGAGGCTATCTGGTTCGAATCCACGGCGCGCACCATGGACTTTTCAAAGCTACCTATTTGATAAATTGATAAAGTGAACAAAAATAAAACTATCGATATTTTTTATCGTCCATGCCGCCTCACTATGCATCTCTCGCCGCTTATATTTCGTATCTGCCGTCTGTCGAACATCACTATTGATTCTCGCGACACGCCAGCGCTGTGTCACTTAGAGTCCTACATTTTATGCCATTTGAGTACTGAAATATTACTTTGTCACTTTAAAGTGAGTGTGTGTAAGTTCAATCTCTTGTTGTGCTTTGAAGTCATGTTATGTTAACTGTTTTCAGCATCACACGGAATGCCCCCGTCACGACTTTATCCCTAAATAAGTAGACAGAGGTGTACTAAACACCCACACTTCGCCAGCGGGGCGAGCCTATTGGCATGATATTTGAGATCATAAAAATTGTTAATTATCGATATTCAACAATTTTCATGCACACATAACTTTGGAAAGTTAGAGGTCTGTGCCCGGGGTACCTGGCGATCGAACCCCAGACCATCGTCTCGACAGTTCGTTACGTACACCACTGGGCTGTCGCCGCTTTGTCTAATTACTATATATTTATTTTGCTTATGATTTCGTTTACGTAGATGACAGCACGCATTTATTTTAGTTGCAAGTTTTAGAGTAATAAACTTGATTGAGATCTATTACATAGATATCAGCAAAATAGCACAAGTTTAAAAGTATCAGAAATAAGATAAATCGTATAAATCATTATTTGATCTATTATATTGTAAACTAAATGTATAAAGTTCGTTTTTAAAAGACATCACGTATGTACTTGTCTGACCTTATTTGTGAGAATTGATACAATAATTATGTTTACTTTGGTGGCAGAGTCTACGCGGAGACCCCTACGAGAGCTACGATGCTACGACGGCTACGTGGCTACGTGAGTCACTTTATGATGGTAGTGAAATTTCAGCTCCTACGTAATAGGGGGCGAATATTCCAAAGATATTGACTAACAGTTACCCTGGTATTTACTTGTCAACAAAGACTAGCATTGCCTTACAACGTGGAAATGCTGCCAGCATTCTATGCACGGTCCCAATCGACGGCGATGTAGAGAATTGCCTGTTATGGTAATCCTCTCACCCTTTATATTTCTTATTTTTACGTATGTTGCAACGCTAGCCTTGTGGAGAGACCAACTGACTTTTACGCAGAATCCACGGCACTCACCAATGACGTTGTGAAGTTTAGTGCGTTTTAGATCTTTAATTATCGCTTGCTAATCGGTGAAGGACAACATCGTTAGGAAACCTGCATGTCTGAGAGTTCTCGAAAGACATGTGAAGTCTACAAACCCGCACTTGGCCAGCGTCGTGGATTCTAGCCTTAGTTTATATGTATAATACACATATATGGTGGTGCAAAGTTCGCCGGGTCAGCTAGCTATCTATAAATTCATATTATTGTCTGAGCAAATTGTGGTAAGGCCATTTTATACATGTACACTGCAACTAATACACAATAATTCTCGAACCACAGAGCACTACATTCAGTGCACTCTTAACATTCGTATCATTCACGAGCCCTACATCTACAGCCGAGCCCTATAACTAATATCAATAATTAATTATCAAGTCAATCGTGTTTCGTATCAATCAAATAACATCTAATTATCTATCTATCTAATTACAAGTTGGGTGATGGAGTTACTTAAATCAAACACTATACAATACAGATAGTACAACAGATCAAAGTAGTAGAGTAAAAATCGATTTTAAACTTTTGCGATTTGTATTTATCAGCAGAGAGACAGTCACTCCGCGACCACGACCGGTGCAAGACAATCAAAACGTCGAAAAAATATCGGTAATTCTACCTTAAGGACGCGTTTACGCTTGTATCAAAAAACCACATATTTCCGGTACATTTTACGACAATTTTAGATAATAACTAATAAAACTAATGATTACGATAAATTGATTACTTTTTTATCTATAGATCAATTTGAAAATAAATAAAAAAATATTTAATTAATATTAATGTAAAATCGATTCGAAACGGCCTCTTAAATCAAAAATAGGCATATACTGCTATTTTTGGGTACAATTTTCTCTCTATTTTTACATTTATTTAGATTTTCAAAGATAGAATAGGGTAGTAAATATAGTCAACTCAAAAACAATTAGATTTTTTTCTTCAAAATATTGTAAATTGACTCAAAAAAAGCAAAAAATCATCTTACATTTTTCTTCTATTTTGCTCGCATACGTGTGTCTTAATATGTGGCAATAAGGTTCGTTTTATTTAGCCACTTTCTTGATTTATATATCCAAATTCTGCAATGAGATCTCAGTCTGCGCTTGAGCGCCGTCGGGAGTGGACTCTATGTCGCTTGTCGCTGCAGCCCGAAGACGAAAAAAGCAATATACGAATACAAAATATTCGCTAAAATTAATTTGATACTTCTCGTATTCTGTGCGAATTACGTACAAGTAAACTTCTTTTGTATAAATCGACATTATTACTTTATTTTCTCCGTTATGTTGAGTCAGGATATATTTCGGTATTTAGATATTATTTTGTTTCTGGCGTTGAAATCTGGTAAGATTATCTGGACTGATGGTATACCATCCCGTTCAAGTGTTGCGACTGGAACTCATAAAAGAGTAGACCTAGTTATGCCAGGTTGGGGCTCATTTTATTTGTTTTGGTGAGACCCTACCACTGGTACTAGTGAAGTAACCTTCCAAGGTTATTCGATGAGTCTTGCTGGTACTCATATGTGAGTAAAGCTACGCATGCCGAGTTTGGGCTCATTTTGTTTGTACATAAGAGACCCTACCACTGGAACTTATGAAGTAACCTTCCAGGGTTATTCGATGACTCTTACTGGTACTCATATGTGAGTAGAGCTAGGCATGCCGAGTTTGGGCTCATTTTGTTTGGACATAAGAGACCCTACCACTGGAACTTATGAAGTAACCTTCCAGGGTTATTCAATGACTCTTGCTGGTACTCATGTGTGAATAGAGCTAGGCATGCCGAGTTTGGGCTCATTTTGTTTGTACATAAGAGACCCTACCACTGGAACTTATGAAGTAACCTTCCAGGGTTATTCAATGACTCTTGCTGGTACTCATGTGTGAGTAGAGCTAGGCATGCCGAGTTTGGGCTCATTTTTTTTGTACATAAGAGACCCTACCACTGCATTTTATGAAGTAACCTGCCAGGGTTATTCAATGACTCTTGCTGGTACTCATGTGTGAATAGAGCTAGGCATGCCGAGTTTGGGCTCATTTTGTTTGTACATAAGAGACCCTACCACTGGAACTTATGAAGTAACCTTCCAGGGTTATTCAATTACTCTTGCTGGTACTCATGTGTGAGTAGAGCTAGGCATGCCGAGTTTGGGCTCATTTTGTTTGTACATAAGAGACCCTACCACTGCATTTCATGAAGTAACTTTCCAGGGTTATTCAATGACTCTTACTGGTACTCATATGTCAGTACAGCTAGGCATGCCGAGTTTGGGTTCATTTTGTTTGTACATAAGTGACCATACCACTGGAACTTATGAAGTAACCTTCCAGGGTTATTCGATGACTCTTGCTGGTACTCATATGTGAGTAGAGCTAGGCATGCCGAGTTTGGGCTCATTTTGTTTGTACATAAGAGACCCTACCACTGGAACTTATGAAGTAACCTTCCAGGGTTATTCGATGACTCTTGCTGGTACTCATATGCCGAGATTGGGCTCATTTTGTTTGTACATAAGAGATCCTACCACTGGAACTTATGAAGTAACCTTCCAGGGTTATTCAATGACTCTTGCTGGTACTCATATGTGAGTAGAGCTAGGCATGTCGAGTTTGGGCTCATTTTTTTTGTACATAAAAGAACCAACCACTGCAACTTATGAAGTAACCTTCCAGGGTTATTAGATGACTATTGCTGGTTCTTATATGTGAGTAGAGCCGTACATGCCGAGTTTGGGCTCATTTTGTTTGTACATAAGAGACCCAACCACTGTAACTTATGAAGTAACCTTCCAGGGTTATTCGATGACTATTGCTGGTTCTTATATGTGAGTAGAGCTATGCATGCCGAGTTTGGGCTCATTTTGTTTGTACATAAGAGACCCAACCACTGCAACTTATGAAGTAACCTTTCAGGGTTATTCAATGACTCTTGCTGGTTCTCATATGTGAGTAGAGCTAGGCATGCCGAGTTTGGGCTCATTTTGTTTGTATATAAGTGACCCTACCACTGGAACTTATGAAGTAACCTTACAGGGTTATTCGATGACTCTTGCTGGTACTCATATGGAAGTAAAGCTAGGCCTGCCGAGTTTGGGCTCATTTTGTTTGTACATAAGAGACCCTACCACTGGAACTTATGAAGTAACCTTTCAGGTTTTTCAGGTTTATTCGAAGACTCTTAGTGGTACTCATATGTGAGTAGAGCTAGGTATGTTCCAGTGGTAGGGTCTCTGATGTTCATACAAAATGAGCCCAAACTCAGTATGCATAGCTCTACTCACATATGAATACCAGCAAGAGTGATCGAATAACCCTGGAAGGTTACTTCATAAGTTTCAGTGGTAGGGTCTCTCATGTACAATCAAAATGAGCCCAAACTCGGCATGCCTTGCTTTACGCACATATGAGTACCAGCAAGAGTCATCGAATAACCCTGGAAGGTTACTTCATAAGTTCCAGTGGTAGGGTCTCTTATGTACAAACAAAATGAGCCCAAACTCGGCATGCCTAGCTCTACTCACACATGAGTACTAGCAAGAGTCATTGAATAACCCTGGAAGGTTACTTCATAAGTTCCAGTGGTAGGGTCTCTTATGTACAAACAAAATGAGCCCAAACTCGGCATGCCTAGCTCTACTCACATATGAGTACCAGCAAGAGTCATCTAATAACCCTGGAAGGTTACTTCATAAGTTCCAGTGGTAGGGTCTCTTATGTACAAACAAAATGAGCCCAAACTCGGCATGCCTAGCTCTACTCACATAAGAGTACCAGTAAGACTCATCGAATAACCCTGGAAGGTTACTTCACTAGTACCAGTGGTAGGGACTCACTAAAACAAATAAAATGAGCCCCAACCTGGCATAACTAGGTCTATTCTTTTATGAGTTCCAGTCGCAACACTTGAATGGGATGGTATACCATCAGTCCACATAATCTTACCAGATTTCAACGCAAGAAACAAAATAATATCTAAATACCGAAATATATCCTGAATCAACATAATGGAAAAAATAAAGTAATATAATGTCCATTTAGGTATATAAAAATAAGAAACTTATTTGTACGTAATTCGCACAGCCAGGCCTATAACACATAGATACATATCACAAAAAATTCTAAGTCTCAAAGTTATTTAGTTGAACTACATTTCCGCAAGTTACCGTACGTAGTACGTACTGTTGCCGCCGTGTCGCTGTAGTGACGCGATTTTGTACCTACTAATTTTGTAAACGCGTCCTTAAATAAGTTTATTTTACGCGATTAACGCCCGCTAAATTATTTTCTATGTATAAGACAAAACACAGAAAACTATACAGCAAATGCACTAATACTGTCATTTACAGATAAAACCATTAGAAAATGTTGTACACATTTAGTTAAAAGAACATTGTAAATGATATTCAGTAGCTAGTCTCAAATGTGAGCACTCGGACTGATGGGAGAGATAACTAATTGGTCTCGTCGGACATCCGTACTGAGCGGGAACGTCTTCGTCCTTGTGGCTTTCGGTTTTTGGGACAAAAGCGATTTCATGTGCTATTCACATGAATAAACTGTATTAATGCAAAGGTTTTGCAAATTCGTTCAGTCGTTTTCGTGTGTAAGCATATCAAACATCCATACATCCATAGGTTTGCTTTAATGTCAGTACCGAGATCGGCCTATAAAATATTTAACTTTTAAGCCGAATTCAAAGATATTCACAATTCGACCATTATTTTTCTTTTAATAATACATTTTTCTCTCTCTTAACAACTGTAAGTATTAACGTGTGTGTAAACTGTTCTAAATGGCGAAAACTTAAAGAAAAACTGATCACAGCTTAATCATCATCAGCCTTTTGTGATCTACTGTTGGGCATAAATTACATATACACATCATATCTAAATAGGTGTATATAATTTTCAGCTAAAGTTATAAAAAAATGACTCCAAAACTGTGAAACAACACAACATTTTATTTCTCAAACTTGAATGGGATCAAAAGGAAAGCATACAAAAATACAACCGAATTGATTACCTCCTACTTTTTTCGAAGTCAGTTGAAATTATATTCCTTCGTACTTAAGTCGTGTCGTGTCCGTGTCGTACTTTCTAAAGTTCTCTTTGTTCTATTGTCTGCCAATACATTCTGATACAATTAGATTTGATGTTTGTGCTACAAATATCCGTGCGGTTTTCATTTGTAACTATTGACTACAGTTCTGCGATGTAAAAATATTCCTATTGGTGGTTGATGTAGAGTGCAAATTAATTGAGTTATTCTCTAAAGTATGTATTGATGATAGATATGAGATAGTTATGAGAGTAGCGATAGCCGAGTGGAGAGACCAAAGGACAGCTACGCAGACGATCTCGGGTTCGAATCCACGGCACGCACCAATGACTTTTCGAAGTTAAGTGCGTATTAAATTGTTAATTATCGCTTGCTTATCGGTAAAGGAAAACATCGAGGAGAAACCTGCATGTCTGAGAGTTCTCCATAATGTTCTTGAAAGACATGTGAAGTCTGCCAATCCGCACTTTGCCGGCGTGGTGGACTATGGCCTTGCCCTTCTCATAGTGAGAAGAGGCTCGTGCCCAGCAGAGGGACAGTATAAAGCGCTGATGATGATGATGATCATGTATAGATTGGAAGATATTATAGTGCCGGACGCCCCATCCCCTTTTCCTTCTCCCTCATCCCGCTGCTCCTGCTATTCCTTTTCCCAACCAGACCGGCAACACACTTGTGACTCTTCTGTGTTCCGGGGGTCCATATTGTCAATAGGTGGCGGTAATCCTTGCCATAGCGGTAGCCGTCCGCTCGTTTGCTTCTTATCACATAAAAATCAAATTTAGAAGGTCATCATCAGCCTTTAAAAGTCCACTGCCGGACTAGGTTTCTCCTTTAAAAGGAGGAATTGGCCTACCATACCACGCTGGCCAAATGGGTTGGTACTGGGTAACGAGTTTTCCTTCTCTTACAGTGCTGTTCTCTGCATAGTATGGTCCCTCTGTTGGCTCTTACGACACCCATGGGATGATATGGGGTTGTGACAATCCGTATTCTTAATTAATCCGTCACCACACGGACAAGAAATTAGAAGATCATGTCGTCGTAAATTGGATCTATAAATAATGAGAACCTAGTGATATGTTTATTCTTGTCGTAGATTAGTGGGTTATCATCCCCTTGCAATTAAAAAGTACCTAGCTAAGACGATGGCATCGATATGGCGTAGTGGTTTCTATAGCATATCGTTTCATGGATCCGATGCCCGCATGTGACTATACTATTTTTATTTCGGTAGCTTTTATTTGTGTTCGTTTATTTATTGTATTATACAAAGCAAAATTTATCCTAAAAACAAATACGTTCTATCAAGAAATGTGCATTAGTATTGTTCTCTACTATAATGATGTTTATAAGTATTTAAATGTAAATTTATTGTTCAGTTCTTGCTAATCGCTTTATCTATCTAATCCATAGTGTAACGTAAGCATGTACGTAGTACTGACATTATCAACAAATCCCGGGATTACCGCGGATTCATTAAATTATAATAATTGATGTGAGCCTGATATCTATACCTATCTGTTGTTACTGCCGGGGATTAATTAGCCATCAACTGCTAAGATTGTCGTTAATACACACAAATGGTGTAGCATATACGTACCTATACTAAGTTTGATTTACACGAACTACCTACACCTGTAACTACTGATGGCAAAATATGACATGCTTACTTCAGGTTTACGATCGTTCCTCTTCCGATGGAGTATCTTCTTCTTGTATCCGTTGCGCCTAAGTACCTCCCGAACATGTGACAGCACACCATTTAACTGTTCAGGGTCACACAGGTCATATGCTCTGATCAGTAACGAAAACACACGGAATCCAAGTGCCGCGGATGGTGGTGTGAGTTTGCGATTCGATACCAGTCGGTGTGTGTCGGTTTTCTATATACACGGATGCCGAAACCCGCATCAGTATCTCCGCGACCACGATCTGTGCAAGACGATCGAAACGTTGTTAACAAATAGGTATTTATACCTTAAATAAGTTAATTATACGTGAATAAGACCCGCTAAATTATTTTGTATGATTTTTTATTAGCCAAGTAAAGTATCCCAGTGCTGGGAAAAAGCCTCTCCCTTTGATCGCCATGCATCCTATGTTATGTTTTATACTTACATATTTCTAAATACACATATATTATAGATAAATTATACCTCCGACTGCCTCTGTGGTCCAGTGGATAGCGTATGCGACTGCTGATTGGAGGTCCGGAGTTCGATTCCCGGGTCGGGCAAAAGTGTTACTGAGTTTTTCCGAATTCTCAGTAGTAGCACGGAGTCTGGTAACGTGCCCGGTAACAGCAATAGGCTCGCCCCCTATTACGTGGGACCTAAAAATTCATGGCGAAGTGTGAGTTTAATATTACACCTCTGCCTAACCCTTCAGGGATACAGGCGCGAGTCTATAAATAAAAAAAACAAATTATACCCAGACAGAACAAATGATCGTGCTCACCACACATTAATTTATCTTGGGTGGGAATTGCGTTTGCGTTTGCGGGCGCTTCCACTCTGGCCAAGCACTCAGACTCACTAACTCTAATAGGCTATTATAATTATAATTTAATTTATACGGTTCTTACTCGCGATATTTGATAAATATCTTATACTAATATATAAAGCTGAAGAGTTTGTTTGTTTGGTTGAACGCGCTAATCTCAGGAACTACTGGTCCGATTTGAAAAATTCCTTCAGTGTTAGATAGCCCATTTATCGATATATCGATATTTGTGACGGGAGCAGAGCACTAGCCTTAAATAACGCGGGTGTAACCGCGGGCATCGTCTAGTAAGGTATAAATACCTCTGTTTTAACCTAAGTTTCAATTTCGGCCTAAACTTCGGTAAAACAGAGGAATTTATACCTTAACCTTACCTTAATCTCGTGTGTGACGATATTTCTGTCCGTTAGTTCCTATTCTCTTACATCCCTGTATGCTTGAAGAGGCATTGTGTCATTATTACAATTACAACTGAGCTATTGATTCTTGTGATATTGGCGTATGTAACACGACTACGTAGGTTTGTATTAAGATTGACATTAATAATTGGGTTAGCTTTCTACATTGAGAGTAATTTGAGCCGAGTTGTGTGGGTATACCGGTCTATAGATATTACACTTGAACACTAGGAAATAATGTTGTGCTTCTAATGACTATAAAAAGGGGTTATGTTATAGTTGCAAGTATTAAAAACAAAACTACAGACCACAAGTTCAAGGAAGTAACCAGTGTCTTCAGGTACCAGAAGGCTTAAACACTTAGACACTTATTCCTTTTGACGTAAGCACTCATTAAGGGAGGGGTTTTAAATGTTCCAACCTAAAGATATGAAATCAGTTGAATTTAAATAACATTTTGAGCCGATAGTGGGGAACAGCTAGCATCCTATAAAATACTAGAAAATGCACGCAAATTTTATTTTAACGTAGCCGTATTGCCTGATTCCTCGGGAATTACGAGTAATCCCTTCTTAGTGCACCCCTACAGTCCCCAAGGAAGATACTTGCCGCATTTCAGCTGGTTTCGCCTAGAGGTTTTGTATGAACAGTGCATTGTCTATCAGTCAGTCACATAACATAACTTCACGCCTTTTATCCCCGAAGGGGTAGGCAGAGGTGTATTACACACCCACTTTTCGTCAGTTATGTTTCGGTCCCAATGTAATAGGGGTCGAGCCTATTGCCATTTACCGGGCACATTATTAAGCGATAATTAACATTTTTAATACACACATAACTTCGAAAAGTCAGAGGTGTGCCCGGGGTACCTGGGGATCGAACCCGAGACCATCGTCTCGGCAGTCCGTTACGTACACCACTGGGCTATTGCCGCTTTCTCGTTTAATTTTGTTCCAAGACAAACTAATTTTTAGTGTTAATAAAAACTTCTTTCAAGAATCTATCAATATTAATGGTTCGTTATTATAAGTTTCAAGTTTCCTGTATTACAATCAGTCAATAAGTAACACAAAAATTGTATATATACAGATACAACTGCATTCTCATACAGCCTAAGATATATCATCAAAATCCAGCCAAATCGTTTGCTAGGACGTGCCATCAAACTCGCCAAACAGTATGCACAATACCAATATCGAATGTAACAGCAAGACAGATCCCCGGGCGTTTCCTGAGAGTGCCAATCTGTAACGTATCTATCTATTGTCGAGGCTACCGACGGTGCGAGTCGACAGAAGATGCACAAGTATTAATTAACATCGGATACTCGAATTATAGTGATGTTTCAATACGTACTACTGGAGAAGAATAACATGTTAGAATGATATTTGACTGTAAAATCCTACAAACTTGAAAGTTAGTTTGAGAGGATGGATGGAATGAATGTTTCTCTGTCGCGCATTTTTTGCTAAAGGATTCTTATAAAACTGCAGCCTCTCTTTCATATCCCAGTCGAATTGAACGAACATATCGAAGCATAGATTCAAACATCGCTAAGAACATTTTCATGATCTAGTGAAAGCTCTAGTCGATAAAAATTTCGAAGCTAATAACTATCCTTTTGTTAGAATGCTCGCCAGTACGCTCGACCGAAAGCTCCCTAAAAAGCTCACGTTTACTTTATGTAATGTTACATTCGCAAGAATTATAAAAAGAAAAAAAAACGAGTTTATGTTTAAGTTTAACAGCACCTTTTAGGGTCTAAAGAAATAAAAAAGTTCCTTAGTTCTGTTCCAAGACAAACTAATTTTTAGTGTTAACAAATACTTCTTTCAAGAGTCTAGCAATATTAAGGGTTTGTTCTTGTAAGTTTCAAGTTTCCTGTATTACAATCAGTTGCAATAATATGTCTTAGCATTGTAACCTAACATGATATACGTCAATTATGATACACATCTACATAACCGCGTTTGATAAGCCAATACCAACACATCACATGAATCAACATTTCGGCGATGATCGTAATACAATGCGGCGTGGCTGCAAGCCGGATGTTCGGTGTCTCGTACCGACGGCGCAATGTATGGTTACATAATCAAATATATCAATGGTAACAGGATATTGTACTGTTATTGTTGTACGGTGAATATGGCTTAAGTGTTTAATAGATGAGAATGAAGGGAAGTGAATTCTGAGAAAAGTTATGTGAGGAATCTTACTGTTATTGTTTGCATGATTTATATGGATATAAAGAAAATGAAGCTTAAAAACCCGCAGTCCTACGCAGTTAAAAACGTGACAGCGTGACAGCACAAGCAGACTACCAATAAGAGAGTATCGGGCTTAAAATCACAGCGCGGACCACTGACTTTTTGGTATTAGGCGTGGAGTCAATTTGTTAATTATCATTTTTCCGTGCTGCAGAGAGCACGTGAAGCTGTTAATCCTGGCAGAATAGAATTTCCTTGGGCCGTCCGTACGAGAAGTCGGTACCCTTGCATATAACTTGCCTTAGACACCCATCGAATATCGCTGTTCCTTTAGGTTGCGGCAATCTATGGCAGTTACTCTATGAATAGCTTACTATTCTGTCAAATCCGATTAGACTAAAATGCAGACCCAAGGCGAAAGTCTTTCAGATGGAACCGGGATACGCTTGGAGGATGATGATTTATAGGTAGTAAGATTATAATAAAAAAAAATGCCTTCAGTCAATAATGGTTCCAACCGCAAACTAGCAACGATAAGTCAATACGTTATGTATTTTAATAGCCGCTTCTTACGACACATTATTAAAATTATGAAACTAAACAGATAATAATACTACTTGGAGAGGAAAATACATAAGTTAACACCTGTCTGAGTAGATTGAGGCAGAGATAAGCGAAATATAGGTGTAGTAGCAGCGATGTAATACATCTAGTCCTCTAAGACAAGAACTGTGTTATCTGCCAACGAATACAACGTGCAGTTGTATGAAAGAAGTATAACTTTGTAAAGGCAGCGAAGATCTAGTGGAGATAGAAACAGACTGTTATACAGAGTATTGGATTCAGCCCCACGATATGCACCGCAGATTTTGCGTAGTAACGTGCGTATCAGTATAAAAAGAATAAAAATGTCAGTACCTCAATCCATTTGGAGGCACAAAAGGTAAATTAACTTAAATATTCCAAATAGGTAACTGACCTATCTCTTAAAATTAAAATAAGGGTATATACAAGAATCGAAAATTAAAATTAAACTAAATTTTAAAGGCGTCAAGAAAGTCATCCGCATCGCAGTCAATTGGAAGGGTGCTCAGAAAACTGGTAGCATTGCCTCGTTGTATAGCAATGCTTACCTTTTGTGCCAAATACGTGCCAGCCCTCTGGTCACTCGAGGCGTCGATCAGTCTCTTTGCGAGATCTCTAAAAAGGGATCTCGAACTTGGACTCCATGGCCCCAAGGTTTCGACCCCAAACGGCTCAAATACATAATCTCCTACTAGATTTGGAGGTTGTTACAAGAGGCGATTAAGGAAAATACACAAAGTCATTAATAAATAAAAAAAGTCTGTAAGTAGACGAATCTATCACAATTACTTTTTGAATATTACTCACAAAATAACTTGTCATCCAGAGAATACAAAACTGCAATATGATTCCAAAGAGCATTCGTTTCATTTGAACTGACGATACATATTGACTCACACATCCCGTGCACACTCTTCTATATAATTACAACAACTCATGACCTATTCAGCAGTCGCGGCCTAGCTAGAATAGTTTCACACGGGTGTTCGAATGTCGCGAACCGGCCTAAAGACTTTATGAATACCCCTAAGTAGAAACTAGCATTGTCTCAGTAAAACTAAGGTTATTTTCAAAGGCCAATCGGTCGTCGGGTTAAGTAAAATCTTTAAGATATAAATTATTCTGTTCACTCTGAGGTTTCGATTGGATAACATTGGTCGAGATCAATGATAAAAGTCGCATTTAAGATGAAATTCAAATTCAAATCGTTTATTGCGAATATAGGTGAAAGTACTAACATGGATGGAAAAATACAGAGGTTCGGAATTAAATTGTTTTCATTTACACTTAAAGATATCTGTGCTAGCACTGTCCACTATATATTTTGACAAATGATTGTAAACTCGAGGTGCCATGCAAAGTATACTCTTATTTATTTGTGATGTACTGTTCTGTGGATAGGAAATTTTATTGTTTAGTCGCTTACTCTTTAATCTTTCAAACAAGGCCTTATGAGTGTGTACAAACACAGATACCTCATAATATAAATACACGCCAATGTCGAAAATTTTTGAGATTTACTAAATAGGGTTTACAGGAATCAGATGAATCATATAATTAATTGCATAATATGATGTTATATTACAAATAGTAGTATAATTAAGGCGCTTACCTCTGTAACTACTAGTTGCAGTAGAAAAATATTGTTTGATTTGCCATATTCATAAGAAAAGCTATATATAGGCTATGTAAAAAGAAAATAACTTGAGAAAGATTTAATATTATGAATGAGCGATGCAATACGACGCGACGAATCAAAGGACGAGGTGAATCGGGTGAAACCGCAGGGCACGGGCGAAATAATTTGCTTATCTCTTATCGCCTAAATATATCCACACACAAATATCATCCATAATATAGCTCTGTTGCGATTGGAAGAAGGACAAAGAAACACTCCTTTGCACATCTTCTTAATATATAAAATACTTGCGTTACTTACTGACTGACGACACGCTACAGCCGAAACTATTAGGCGCAGGAAGCTGAAATTCGGCATGTATGTTCCTTAGGGACCGTAAGGGTGCACTAAGAAGGGATTTTCCGAAATACCCACGGGATCGGCCAAAACGGGTTAATTAAAAAAAAATGCAGGAGTCACTGCTGGCGTCCTCTAGTTTATAATTGTAGCATAAATACTCATGTAAACTTTTTGAACAATTTGTATGATATAGTTTTACTTCTGATCACATTTCTACTATGTACCAGAACTGGGCAGATAGCAACGCAATTACCGAAATGCTATTAGAGTAGTTGTAACGTGCGACAGAGACAGAGCTACCGCTATGCTTCACTTGGCAAGTGTTGGCGAATCACCCTCAAGCTATTCTCGCATCTATACTAATATAATAAGGCGGAAGAGTTTGTTTGTTTGTTTGTTTGTTTGTTTGAACGCGCTAATCTCAGGAACTACCGGTCGGATCTCAAAAAATCTTTTTGTATACGATAGCCCAGTTATTCCGGAAGGCTATAGGCTATATAACATAACGCTTCGACCCTTTGGGGCCGGGCAAAAGGCTAAAAAGGCTAAAAAATAATGTCGGCGAAACTCAGGAACTAGCAGTCGGATTTAAAAAATGTTATTGCCTATGATAGCCCAATTATTCCGAAAGGCTATAGACTATATAAAATTACGCCACAAATTTTAGGGGCCAGACAAAAATAATAAAATGGAAGGGGGAGGGTTGGGTCAAAGGCAAAAAAAGGCTAAACGAATAGGATACGATCTATATGGGTATCGTTTTCGAGATTTTCGGGACGCTGATTAATAATATTGTCATGAAATTTATTTATTGATCCAAGATGGCGGTCTGGAAATCAAAGATGGCGGATGAGAAAATTTAAAATATCAATATTGGTATCGTCTGCGATGTTAAAAGGGATGGAGAATCCAAATACAACACCTATTTCGTGATCAAAGATGGCGGATAGGAAATCAAAGATGGCGGACGGGATTTTTTTTAAAGTCGATATGGGTATCGTCTCCGATAATTTAAGGAATGGGGTCTCCGATAATTTCAAAAACACCATCTATTTCGTGATCAAAGATGGCGGATGGGGTTTTTTTTTTTAAATCAATATGGGTATCGTCTCCGATGTTTAAAGGGATGGGGAATCCAAATACAACATCTATTTCGTGATTCAAGATGGCAGATGGGAAATCAAAGATGGCGGATGGGAAAAATTAAAAAGTCAATATGGGTATGGTATCTGATGATTTAAGGGATGGTGAATCCAAATACAACATCTATTTCGTGATCAAAGATGGCGGATAGGAAATCAAAGATGGCGGACAGGATTTTTTTTAAAGTCGATATGGGTATCGTCGCCGATATTTTAAGGAATGGGGAATTCAAAAACACCATCTATTTCGTGATCAAAGATGGCGGATGGGATTTGTTTTTTAAATCAATATGGGTATCGTCTCCAATGTTTAAAGGGATCGGGAATCCAAATACAACATCTATTTCGTGATTCAAGATGGCAGATGGGAAATCAAAGAATCAAAATGGGTATCGTCTCTGATGATTTAAGGGATGGTGAATCCAAATACAACATCTATTTCGTGATCAAAGATCGTGGATCGGAAATCAAAGATGGCGGACGGGATTTTTTTTAAGTCGATATGGGTATCGTCTCCGATATTTTAAGGAATGGGGAATTCAATATTATATAAAAATCTATGTTTGTTTGTTCATCATTTATAGACTCTGAAATGATAAGAGATTAAGCGCTGAGTCAATGGTTACTTTGGAAAAGGGGCTTGAAAAAAAGGGAATTAAATAAAAACTCTTAAAAAGGCGATACGGAGTTCGCTGGGTCAGCTAGTTTGTTATACACACAATACGTTAATAGAGGTGTTCATGTTGTATTAGGCAATTTGGGAACGTTACATTGTTTTCGGATTCTGGAAGAGTTCATGGCCTTCTAAATGAGTACCTGTCTATTTGTAGACCTTATAGATTAGGTACTATCTAATGTATAATTAATATGCCGAGACATTGCACGCATCCGTCATCTAATCCCAAACTAGGCATAGCAAAACTTGGCTTGCCGTTTCTAATGGGTCGAAGAGGTCAACCAATGCTTGCACAGGTCATTACTTGGATGGGTGATCGTATGTGGCATTTACATCTGAGCAATACCGTGCTTTGGAGGGCAGGTAAAGCCGTCGGTCCCGGTTCTTGTTTTAGGACAAAAATCGTATGTTATCGTTATTTTATCGTTACGCCGATGGTCACGGGATCGATTTCCGCTCAGGTCAAACATTTGTGGAAGTGAACACAAGCATCAACCAGTACCAACAAACATGACCAAAATCGCATCTCCAAAGAAAATCTCTAACTGGCACTAATTTAGTTCTACCAAAGGAACATTCAACACTTCAGTCACACGACTGAACTGAGCTTGAACCGAAACAACCAAAGCTTTGTCACAGTACAGCGTTTTGTTGAAAGTCGGTAGGACTGTACATTATACATGTAGCGTCAGCAACATAAGCGTTAGCTGGCGATTGACGACCCAGTTGTGTGTGGAGTAACCGACTGCCAAGACGAAGGTCACGAGTTCGATTGTCGCTCTATTTATTATCGCATTAACTAAATCAATAATAATTATATATACAATTCCTCCTGTTCTGACTGATATAAATCATCGCAGAGCGCTAATTACTCATGCTAGAAGCATGAAATTTGGGCAGCGGGTCATATGAAATGTCGGCACCCTTCAATTTCGCTAAGGAAGGAATATTTTTAATTGAAAAATAAATGTTAAAGTTTAGGACGGGTGAAGCTACAGGCGACATATTTATAAATAATAATAATCATCCCTGAAGACTACATGGTACTAGTGGCCCTTTATCTACCGACAACGACGCGACGACGTGGAAGAACTCCTACCACCTGGCTCTCATCAGCCCAAAAAGACCTAAAGGATGTCATTTTCTCATAGCATCAACATTCATGTGAATGTGGATGCTATCAACGTTAAAGATCGAGCAAAATGGAGAAGGCAGACAAGAAGAGCCGACCCCAGATAATGGGATAAAGTGAAGATAGAAGAAGAATCTTATACTAATATATAAAGCTGAAGAGTTTGTTTGTTTGGTTGAACGCGCTAATCGCAGGAACTACTGGACCGATTTCAAAAAATCTTTGAGTGTTAGATAGCCCATTTATCGATGAAGGTTACATCGCTATATAACATCGCGCTATAAGTGACGGGAGCGGAGCAGTAGCCTTAAATAACGCGGGTGTGACCGCGGGCATCCTCTAGTTATTCATAAAAAAATCAGTAATGATTTTCAAGTATGCAGCTACTTTTCTGGCTGTCTGTACCACCGAATGTACAAAGGGTAGTTATCGGACATGCACTGGTCGTATGTGGGAGTTTTCATTACTTTCCTGTTGTATGTATGGCTAATCGTCGTGCTGGCATGGGAATGCCTGGGTATGTTGGCTCCTTGATTGAGATGGTTTATGTTACTAATTTAGTAACTGTATTAATTTCTTAAGTATTATGTCTGTAACTATTTACAAGTAATTAAGTACAATGTGAAACAGTTGCAGCTCCTTACAAAAATAAAATAGATATGTACCATAATATTGGCGATTCAAAAGAGTGTCCACGAGTTTTATTGCCCGTTCTTTCTCGTGGTTTCCTATTGCTTTGCGAACGAGGCAGTAAATGTAAATGTATAAGCATTAAGTAATTCGATTTAAAAAAATGACGTTCATAAGCATCACCTTGTGACCTAGATGAATAAACGATTTTGACTTTGACTTTGACTTTAATACATTCGGCCTGCGGATTTTTGTGTGTTTGGTATTAATTGAATGCAAGTCTGATGATGATGATTCTTTTTTAGTAGATTACCGCACTAGTAATAAATACTACGTCGCGGGAGATTTGAGAAACATGGAAGTAATGGACACAATGAATACCCTAACTCGAAACAAACATTTATGGATCACACAAAGTGTTGTCTCGTGTGGGAATTGAACCCACATCACTCGACGCAGTGCCAAGCGGCGAGGTAATTATAGTTTACGCTAACCGTGCAATCATAATTATATATATAATAATATACTTGTCCTGAGGTCGGGCAAAAGTGCACTACTAGGTTTTTCCGAATTCTCAGTAGCAGCACGGAGTCTGGTGATGTGCCCGGTAACGGCAATAGGCTCGCCCACTATTACGTGGGACCATTACACCTCTGCCTACCCCTTTGGGGATACAGGCATGAGCCTATAAAATATATATATATATATATACTTGTCCTGATTGACAATCTATTCACTAAAGCTAGAAATATGAAATGTTGAGAATGTGTTCCCTATATAACGTTGTATTTCTAAGTTATTCATTGTCTATTAACAATGATTAACAATTTGTTAAGCTAGGTACTGCAACTTCAAAATGATTGATGTGATTTAAAAAGTAGGATTGACGTCTTCATTTTGTGAGTTCAGTTTAAAAGTGCGACTTTCAATATAATTCTATCAGATATCTGTTTATCACGCCAGAGTGAACTGTCAGTCTTCATCAAATCATCAGTATTCGACGCGCCATAATATAAAGAAATTCAAGGATTTTTGGAAGAAAGGCCTTGATTTTTCATATTGTATGTAAAAAAATCATCTGAAAAAAATTACCTATATATTAATTTTCAGTCACTTTTTACACACAGTATACGTATATTTTGGCAGATAGTATACCATGTTTGTGCTCTTTGTAGTACATAGACCTCTGCTGGACATAGACCACTCCCAAGTTACGTCGCAATAGCATGTAATAACTAAAAACTAGTAGCTAGATCGTAGTAGTACCTAGAACTACGTTTTATGTACCATCGGTCGGCAAGAGCGGACACTTTCCTTTGCAAGGACGGATAAATATTGTTTTATTTATAGACTCACGTCTGTATCCCCGAAGGGGTAGGCAGAGGTGTTATATTACACCCACATTTTGCCATGAATTTTTTGGCCCCACGTAATAGGGGGCGAGCCTACTGCCGTACCGGGCACATTACCAGACTCCGTGCTGCTACTGAGTATTCGGAAAAACCCAGTAACACTTTTGCCCGACCCGGGAATCGAACCCGAGACCTCCCAATCCCACACGCAGATTTATGCCGCGAGACCAATGAGGAATTATATAATAATCTATACTAATATTATCAAACTCAAGCACTTTGTAATAATTACATGCACGCTATGAACCACGGGCGCGAAGCATTAGGCCTAAATAACACGGGCCTAACCGCGGGCTCAGCTATTATTTTATAAAATCTTAATCTCTATTTAAGAGGGAAAGATAATCTAGTAGGCCTCTCCTTATGAGAAGCGTTAGGGCATAGTCCACCACGCTGGCCAAATGCGGGTTAGTAGACTTCACCTAATATATTTCTGTAACATCATGAGGAACTCTCAGACATGCAGGTTCCTCAAGATATATTTCATCACCTTTCAGCAAGCTTTAACAATTTGCTACACACTTAACTTCGAAGTCAATGCTGCACGCCGTGGATTTTAACCCGAAACCCTCTGCGTAGCTGCCTAAATGTCTCTCCACTAAGATATCCCTTTGAATTTTTAAGTCACAACTTAAAAAATTCAATCCGATATCTATAGATCACGGTTGAGTGATCTGCCAGTTTCCATCATGGGTCGTCGTGGTCAATATTGACGGGCCATTACACAGCTGTCCGCAACCATTGAAGTTCTGATTCAATAAGGATTTCTGTCAGTCTCCGCCTGCCATTAGTGTAGAATTTACTCGTTAACTAATTATAAGTTGATTTATTTGGTTGAAGGTGGGCGATTTTTGAACGGTTGGTAAGTCGATGAAGTATTTTGGAGCAATCTAGATAGATAGATTATACTTTATTGAACACCAAAACAAACTAAGTATTTACATAAGTATATAACTTAAAACTTGTGTGCAATTGGCGGCCTTATCGCTAATAGAGCGATCTCTTCCAGGCAACCGCGGATGGACAGTAATGATGTAGGTTAACAGTCATGTTCATTGATAGTATAGCGTCAGTATTCTATAATATTCATAAAATAAGTACCTAAATATATACACATTGTAATATAAACTTACATAAATACATATTATATTATACTATACATACTATGTTATACCACTATAACATACATAAGTATAGGTTCTATATGATACAATACATATTATAAATAAAATCTATATCTTAAAATAGACAACAAGCTACTGATAATGATGTTAAAAATCGTTTGTTATGGCTTACAAATGTTTTATTTTGGCTATCACCTGGTACCCGAATGGAGAGACTTAAGGTCGATTCACACATGTCAGTGAAGTTACAGTTCCGTCACAGTACCGGCACCGTGATAATTATTCTTTCATACATTTTCTATGAACATATCCACACCTGTCAGTGTCAGTGACGACACAGTACTCTCAGTACTCTCATAGAAAATGTATGAAATAATAATTATCACGGTGCCGGTACTGTGACGGAACTGTGACTTCACTGATATGTGTGAATCGGCCTTTAGAGACTTTACAGAAATACTCATGGCGCGAACAGCTGAGTTTGAGAAGTTAGGTGCGTATTAATTTGTTAACTGTCACCCGACACAGCGCTTAAATAATGGTAAAGTAAAACATTACGACGAAACCTGCATATCTAAGAGTTTTCCATATCGTTTTTGGGAGCAATTTTACGATATTTTTTTTATTTTATGACACAATATTTAAAAAAAAATTAAAGGAAATAACTCTTCAAACACCCTAATTTTCTTTAAAAGGCACCCATCTTCCTCAATCAGTTTATTACATTGACACATCCAAGTCGATAGAATGCACCCTTTTATAATAAATTATCTTCATAAATAAACTGCGAAGGAAGAAGGGGACACAAAAATGATTATGTAAAACAAGGTACAAGTTGTTAAGGCTGTTCGATCTGTCGCCGGTGTGCCCCGGGGCCACATCGCATCGCACCCCTTCCGTCGACCGTCGCAAAGTCGCAACATCGATAACTCGATTATCGATGTCTTTACCGATGTGATCGACGGAATATTGGCTTTTGTTATTGCTCGACACGTTTGGGCTACGGAAACAGCGGGCGGGCTAGGGAACCGGCAAGATGTAGTATGAGAAAATTTTTTTTGGCTTGATGATGAAAATTTCAATAATTATTTGATATTTTTTTACTAAAATTATTGTATGTTCGAAATCTTTAGTGTCAATACATAATCAAAAAAATATATTTGTCTTTTGTATAAACTATCGCAGCTAGAAACATGAGATTTACCGCTGAATTCAATATTTGATCCATCAATTTTTTGAGATTTTAGATTCGTTTTTGACATAAGCTCCATACAACTCCGCCAGGCGGCGTCGCAAATGTCAAAACAGCTCCGTGTTAATAAATCAATAAAAAATCTATATTTCAATATATCTGTGCAAAAATGACTTTAAAGTGACTTTAAACCGATACATTACTGCATCTATTGTTATTCCAGAGAATAATACGGAATGAAGTGTAAATTAAACAGATAAATGTTCTACCGGTAATTACGAGTGTAAATGTAAACAAAGTGCTAAAGTGACAATTATAATATACAACTCATGGACCAAACTAAGGTACTCAATTAATAATGTAAAGTCAAAAGTGGCAAGAAATCATCGATCAATATCTTGTTGTAAAGTGATTATTTGAAAAAAGTTGCAACATCATAACCGCAGAACAATTGTCGGTAAAAAAGATCACAAGTGTAATTTTTCTCACATAGTGACATCTAGCAACGGCATACAATATCACTAAGGTGTCGGTTAGCCATAGATTAAAATTGTGAAATAAAGCAAACAACGCCATCTAATATTAGTTCCTATGAAGTATCACTGGTTTACGTACTAACAGATGCCTTTATTTCGCCACAAAATTATCTATTGGCGTGGCGGATGACCACTGGTGACCGCTTTAAATTATAAGATTAAGGTTCAATCCTCACCTTAGAAGAGCACTTTTTGAACATTATTGAATACTGTATTTGTAAATAAAATGGAAGATGAACATGTAACCATTAGAAAACCGACGAAGTCAGCTTCATTAAACGATTCTACGGCATCTTTATTTGACACAACTATGATGAGCTTACCTAATATATTACATGAAGATAGTGAAGTAGTGAACGAGTTAAAAGAACGAATACGCCAGTTATCCGCTAGTCTAGACAGTGCAAATCAGGAAATTGATAATTTACTCTGTGAAAATAGTACATTGAAATCAGAACTACAGAAATCTAATGATGTTGTTAATCTTTATAAAAAAGTCAGTACTACCACCACTACATGTTTGACTTCCCGGCCTATGAAACATATGAAATCAACGTCACGAAAAATAAGCCTTAGTAACATAGTATCTTCTTGGGTTTACGCAAATGTTACACATTGAAATTAAACTACAGTTTACGGATTTTATCGCGATGTATTGGTTTCACTGAGTTATTACATTGGAAACGAATGATCTAGAAACTACATTTTTAATTTATTATTAGCCGACACACGTTTCGAATTCTTTACAGGATTCATGTTCACGGCAGACTGAGGTGATATTTGTCTTTGTCTTGCATTTCAAAGTTATCTCAAAGTACCCGAACATTTTTCAACTATTGGTGTTACTATCTACGCAGAAAGTGCTCACTGTGTCTTAATGTCTTCTGGTGACTTTGTCCTTCTTGGGTTTCATTAGCCTGATAACAGGGTCCCAAGCTGAAGGAACATTCCAACCATCTTCCCTATTGAAATTAGGTTGTTTTTTTAATTTCAATAGCTTCACGTATCATTCTTGGAATAAAGCGATGTTCTTTTGCGAGTATCTGTGGTTTATCAAATCGCAGGTAATGGTTGGTTCCTTGTTCTACATGTTCACACACAGCAGACTTCGTCGAGCCTTTGTGTTTAATGTCAGCTGTATGTTCCTTTAGTCGAATGCCTATGCTTCTCTTGGTTTATCCCATGTATGAGAGCCCACACTCACAGTCTATCGTGTAAACCCCGGCCTCTTGTAAGGGTAACTGACTCTTGTCAGATGGTAATAATTGGCTTATCTTCGTTGGCGGCTTGTAGAAAGATTTGATCGAAGCTCGCTTCAAGATATAGCCAATCTTGTCGGTCACGCCCTTGATGTATGGGAGGACAGCGGGTTGTCTCTCTACTGTGGCTGGCTTGTTCTTCGGGGATCTGTGACGTTGGCGCGGCGGTCGGAGCTTGTTGTCTTGCAGAACTTGCTTGACATGTTGAAGCTCGGCGTCCAGGTGTTTCTTGTCACAGATCCCCCGGGCTCTCTGAAACAAAGACATTCCTACGGTAGCCAACTGTTTAGGATGGTGGTGAGATTCACCGTTTAAGTTCCTATTTGTATGTGTCTTTTTCCTATACACAGTGTGGCTCAAAGAGTTGTTTTTGTTCCTGATAACAAGTACATCTAAGAAAGCTAAAGAATTGTTTGCCTCTAATTCCATTGTACATTTTATGTGGTTATGAATAGAATTAAGATGGTCTAGGAATACATTAACACTATTTGTTGGTAAAATTGTAAAAGTGTCACCTACATACCGCTTGTAGAAACTCGGTGTGATGGTGGCAGTCTGCAGGGCTCGCGCCTCGAAGTCCTCCATGAAGGTGTCAGCAACAACAGGCGATACTGGAGAGCCCATTGCCACACCGTCTACTTGTATGTAGTATTTCTCATCCCATAACAGATAGCCAGTTGTTAAGCAGTGTTTCAATATTTCTGCATATTCCTCAGGCATGTTGTTCTCTATTAGCTTCCTTCTAGTTATTTCAATACAGTCATGTGCCGGTAAGCATGTGAATAATGACTGTACATCAAAACTAACCATAGTTTCCTTGTCAGAGAGATGTAGGTGTTTTATTTCACTGACAAAATGGTAGGAATCCTTTACATGCGCTCTCGTCTTGCCTCTGAGTGGCGAGAGAATCTTCGCAATGTTTTGAGCCAATCTGTAGGTTGGTGCCCCTATTTGACTGACTATAGGCCGCAGTGGAGCATTTTCCTTGTGTATTTTCGGTAGACCATACAATTGAGGAGGTTTTGCACACGATGATATTAAGTATTTCACGTCCAGATTCAGTTGTTCGAAGCATGTCTTCACAATGTCACTCGTTTGCTTGAGTATTTTGTTGGTAGGGTCCGTCTTAACCAATTTATATGTACTTTCATCCGACAAAAGATTTTCCATTTTTTGTTTATAATCGGACGTGTCCATCACTACCGTTGCATTTCCTTTATCTGCTCGGAGTACTGTTAGTTCAGGTCTAGCTCGTAGGTTCTTCAGTGCAAAATACTCGGGTTTTGGTAGATTCCTTCTCGGCACTTTCGACTGGCGCAATACAGCAGAAACGTCCTGACGTATGGCCTCGAAATCTTCCTTACTCACATTGTTCTTGACTAGATAATCCTCAACGTTGCAAATAATGGTCTCATACGGTATTCTGGATGGAGTTATCGCATAATTTAAACCTCTACTTAATACTTTTTCGGTATTTACATGTCTACACCTTTACAAGTCCAAAACAGCGCTGATAAGAAGTTACTCAAGATAATTTGAAAGAAACTGCCAAATGTAAATCTTTCCCCAAATATGAAGAGAAAACCGACCAATTGAGATCAATAACTACTGCAGAAAAGTTCGAAAGAAAGAAAAGAATTCTTATATTAGCTGACCAACAAGGCTATGGTCTTCAAAAATGCTTACAACAGCTTACTGGACCTGAGTTTGGTGTAGTATGTATTTGGAATGAAGAATGTTGGATATTTTAAACTCTATGCAAGATGACATTAAGACTCTTACAGCTAATGATATTTTAATTATTCTAGGAGGAATTAATCTCACCAAATTGCAAACTGTATTGAATAGTTATATCATGCACAATAAAGATATTAATATTTTCATTTATGAAATTCCGTACAATAAGACGTTAAATGAACTAAAATTAAACTATGTATTAAAATTCTTATGCAGTAACCAAAAAAATTTAAGATTTGTTGATATGAATTATTTTTCATACATGCCACATAAAAGAAATAGAGTTACTCATACTCGTATTAGCCGTTACTTACTGCAGGAAATTATCAGATTTGATAATAAATATAAGCTGTTGGAATACCAAAAAGAAAAAAATATGCATAATGTTCCATCTGTACACACAGTTGACAAGTGTACACAAACCTATAAGACCGATATAATAGTTGACAATGCTATTAATAATGTAATGACAAACCATAACTGTACCATCGAAAATGTTGATACAGTATCAGATACTCTTTTTCGTGTATAACCGAATAAATACTACACTCGCGTGCAAGTAAATCGACTCAAGCTTCAAATGCGCATAAAAATTGATATAACTTAAAAATGCCTCATTTTACCTCTATATAATATTTTACATAATTAAAGCCTAGTAATTGAGCTTTAAAATGATGTAAATTGCATGAAAATCGATTCAGTAGGTTAGTAAAAAAGGTGAATGTCAAAGATATTGTAATTTTTTTTGAAAAATCATACAATTTCATAGTATGGGGTTATTGGGTATAAATGAAACAAAATGTGCATAAAATAAAAAAAATATTCGTGTCAATATTTGGTGTTCCCTCCTCTAGCCCTGATCACTGCTCTCAAGCGATTCTTCATCGACCTTACCAACTTTTTAATTGATGATTCGGCCCCACTCTTCTACCAACGCAGTCTTGAGCTCATTGATGTTTGTCGGAGCTGGATTCCTCGCCCTAACTTTACTTTTGAGCTCGTCCCATATGTGCTCAATCGGATTTAAATCGGGGCTGAGCGCTGGCCAATCCATAGTGTGAATTCCAATTTCACTCAGGAACTCACGTGTGGCCCGAGCAGTGTGACATCGGGCATTGTCATGCATCAAGGTGAAATTATCCCCAATAAAGCCAGATCAAGTTGTCCCATATCAAATGGGACAACTTGATCCAGTAAAACATTTTCAATGTAATGATCACTGGTCAGACCTCCTCCCCGGCCTCCCCCAGGAACGAAAACAAGGTCCGTTTTTGCTTCTAAGGAAATTCCAGCCCACATCATGCAAGGACCGCCACCATATGCAACGGTTTCAACAAAGCAGCACTGTGAAAACCGTTCACCAGGACGCCGGTACACCCGACCTCTCCTGTCGCTGCCATGGAGACACATCCTCGTCTCATCTGGTGACAGGACCGACTGCCATTGCTCTATGCTCCAATCCAAGTGCTCTCGAGCAAAGTGAAGGCGTGCTTGACGGTGGGCTGTGGTCAACTTCGGGCCTGTAGCGGGTCTTTTCGGAGTAAGGAACCTTCTTCTAACTGTCCACTGACTAACAGTTACTCCGCGAACTTGACGTAGCTCCTGCTGCACATCCACGCCGGTAAGGTGTTGATTTCGGAGAGAGGTTGAGACCAAAAACCGGTCGTCACGCTCCGAGGTGCACCGGCGTCGGCTGGTATTAGGCCGCCGAGTGAAGGCATCACTCTCTTGAAACCTCCTGTACACTCTCGAGACAGCAGACTGACTCATATTCAACCGACGAGCGACTTCTCGCTGGTTCAATCCTTCTTGCAACAGGGCAACGACTTGAGCGGCTTCTTCAGGTGTTGTATACATAATTTTCTTCAAATGACGGCTTCAATTTGCAGAAATGTGTTCAGGTCAACGTCTAGTGAGCGACTGATAAGAAAAAACGATTACAGGGGGTTTTATAGCGGGTTGTGTCGCGCAAGTTGTGTATAGAGCGCAGAGCAGTTTATGGGAGGTTGCGTTCAGTTGCATTCTAAGGACATGTGTTTATTTAAATTACCGAAATTATGCTACCATTTTAAAGCCTAATTACTAGGCTTTAATTATGTAAAATATTATAAAGAGGTAAAATAAAGCATTTTTAAGTTATATCACTTTTTATGCGCACTGGAGCCTTGAGTGGATTTACTTGCACGCGAGCATCTTAATATAAATGGGCTGCTAAGTAAGTCTAACATGTTTACAGTGGCTTTAGAGGAATTGAATAATAATGGTAAAAATATAGATGTCCTTTGCTTTTGTGAACATAATATGATAAGAAGTGATGTGAATTTATTAAAGATACCAAATTTTGTTTTAGCTACATACTACACTAGAAAGTCTAGACACGGTGGCACATGTATATTGGTAAGAAACCATGTTAAGTATAAATCTATTGAATATCTTCCTAATTACAGCGTATCAAATGTTGTAGAATGCTGTGGTATTGAGTTAATTGAACATAATATAGTAGTTTTATGTATATACAGAATCTCACAAAGTAAAAATGTTAAATATAAACTTGATATATTTTACAACACGTTAGATAATATTTTTAATATGCTTGCATTCAAAACTACCAAAAAGTGTATAATCTGTGGAGATTTTAATATTGATATTTTAAAGAAATCATCACACTCGCAACAGTTTCGAAATTATCTTAAAGGTTTTAATTTAAAATGCGAAATCAATTGCCCAACTCGCTTAAGCAGTGGGTCGTGCATAGATAACTTTTTACATAATGTGAGGGGATGTAAAAGTGAAGTACATGAACTTGCAATCTCCGACCATACAGCACAATTGGACGTAGTTTCTGAAAAACGTTCCAGCCCACAAGCTTACCATTTTGAGATAATTGCGATTAAAGTTCAAACTTGTATAGCTCTATGAAATTTTATTTTTTAACTACCGATACTTTTGTATGTTAAAGTGGACATCAATTAGTTTTAATTTGACCCTATTTTAGACTGCCAATGTTACTATTTTTTTCAATATTCATAAAAATATGGCTGTGGAACGTTTTTGATTTATTGCAATATTCAAGTTACATTCAAAATTTAAAATTATTCAAAACGTTCCAAATTACATTAATGGCAAGGAAAATAAAATAAAACAAGATTAAATAGCAAATAATTAATATATTTGTTGTGAAAAATATCTATAATTAATGTTCTTCTTCACCATCTTCAAAATCAAAGTCTTGTTCACCAGCAAATCCTTCAATATAATCGGGTCCTTCCATGCCCTGCAGGTTTTTATAAAAAGACAGACAATCCTCAGGAATTAGACTAAATTAGACTAAACATTGACTTTAATTCGTTTAATTTAGCCTGGGTAATAGGTTTTCCGTTTGGCCAGAGTGGAACAAGAAGTTCTGAGCTTAAAGGTAGCACACTTCCTTTAAATTTTCGCCCTATGTACCTACAGTTCTTGATATTCCTCAATATCAACAGATCTCATGAAAACAGAGTGTATATTATTTTTTTATTTGGATATGTTTGGTCTTTAGCCAATTAACTTTAACCTTATTATTGAATATCTTTCGGTTTGTTATATTTTTTCTAATTTCTCAGTGCTCACAAAGTCGTCTTTTTCTATCTTTATAGGCACTAGAGGATTCTTTTTTGTGCAAGTCTTTATCACATTCACGTAATCTTCTGCAGTGATCTTTGAACATGTTTTAAATGACTTTCAATTTTACCAAAGTCAGTGTCATTTGGCAAAACCGTATGACGACTTTCCAGGAAATTTAAATCAATCACTTTTAAGGAAGGATGGCTGGCTAAAATCACTTTAAGCAGGAGCACCATTTTGATGTTTCGATTTTGACCCCGCAACTGTCGCTCCACAATGATAGATATTCAACATTAGGACACATTATTTCGTTTATATTTTTTTTCAAACAAGAACCAACTTCTTGGGCACCCCTACCAGCTTGTCCCTCAACCCAAACAAAACAATATCCGGTTTCTGTAGAAAACACATGAATGCCGCAATTATAAAACCAGAGTCGTCTTTTATAAAATAGGTACCAAATTATTCGTTGCAATACGTGGTAAAGGCAGCGTCTTCTCCATGTCAAATACATGTCTAAAAGTCCCGAACGAATTGTCAGTAGAAAACAGAAACCGATTGATTTCTGAAAAAGAAAATCATTTAAAGTTAGCTGAGTCCTTACGAGCTCAAATGAATAGTCAGATTGAAAGGGCGAAAGTGGAAGAAACATTTGAGTGTTTAACATTTGACATGGAAAAGACGCTGCCTTTACCACGTATTCCAACGAATGTGGTATTTTATAATGGAAGATGGAAGGACCCGATTATATTGAAGGATTTGCTGGTGAATAAGACTTTGATTTTGAAGATGATGAAGAAGAACATTAATCATAGATATTTTTCACAACAAATCCCCTATTTTCAACTTTTGTGCACTAACCATGAACGAAACCTCCGTTCTGCTAACAACCTTCTTCTTACGGTCCCTTCTCACAACTCCAATTTTCTTCACTCTTCTTTCACTGTCCAATCTATCCTTCTTTGCGAATGCCCTCCCTCTTGAAATCAGGATGGCCAAGACTAGGTATACATTCAAGACTAAGGTGAAGGAACTTTTATTGGCTGAGTCGGCAATTGTATCATAAAACATACAAATTTCAAATTAATTTTATATATTTATGTATATTTATTTATCTATATGCTAAGACTACAGAACAAAAGGCAGACGGAGCGCGCGGAACACTTGCGTGAGGCCACTAAAGCAAATACAAAATTGAAAAGCGAATACAAACTCGGCTCAGTGCGCTGCGA
Organism: Euclidia mi; assembly: GCA_944739405.2. NCBI lineage: Eukaryota > Metazoa > Arthropoda > Insecta > Lepidoptera > Erebidae > Euclidia > Euclidia mi. The sequence goes on along the minus strand of OX123205.2, from coordinate 1,118,883 downwards.
AGCATCGCACAGTTCACACGCCACGATCAATCCAGCTTTAAAAATCATAAAATGCCGTCTTGCGTTTTTAAACATTGTTAAAGTTGTTTCCAAAAGCAAAAACGGGAAGATGGGATATATTTTTACAGATATCTATGGATTATTTGACTGTTTTATAATATTTTTTCGATAAAATTCGTATTTCTGCAGAAAATGTGTAAGTGTTGCCAGTTTACGTCGACACCGTTTTCCCTTCCATTAGGGAAAATGCACTTGTCAATTGATTATGTAGGTAATAATTATTGTCATGTTAATGAAAAATACATTAACGTATTGTAAAAGTATATTGTAGATTATCTTTTTTCTTATAAATATAGTAATAGAATTTCCATTAGTATATACATTGTTTTGAGTTCGATCCCCATATACTATACACTTTGACCTTTGTCACAGAATAAATCTTTGTACCATTCTTATGGCGTAGGGAATAAGTATCAAAATCGTACTGCAACTGTTAGCTTGACTTGGCACCGTGTGTACATTACGTACAGAAACAAAAATTATTGATTGCAGCCATTATTTATTTTTAGTTACATTTTTTTTTGGTTATGATTTATGAATCATAATATTCATAATTTGTTGTGTGCATGACAAAATGTTTTAAGCTAATTAATATTTAGGAAGCAAGCCTATTGCAATTAACCAAACATTTCCAGATACTAGGTATACTGAGAATTTCTAAACAAAAAATAAACAACATATTCGACGAACTAAGATCTGAACCTCATGATTGGTATTCGTAAATATATGTAGTTGGTATTATATAAGTATTTCTTTTGGATCGAGGCTATGAATCACAAAACATAATCTATTTATTTCTCAATTTACGAATAAAATTATTTAAAACTTAACTCGGTACCTTCATTTAAGAAATGTATTTATAAAAGCATACTTTAATGGTATCTTTCATTTGAATAATTTTCACAACAGCACGTACATATTAAAAACATTAATTAAATCCATGGTAAATTCTTCATATGTTACTATATTCATTTGCAAAAACTATATGTTAAATAGTGGGAGATTATTCATAATCTGGCAACTTTACACACACATAGACGCGCGTGTCCGTACAGTGCCAGTCGCCAAATGTCACGCACACATAGCTGACAACGTGCCTCACTTAGTTGGACGAATGCGCTACATCTGGTTCTTGTTTGTTAAATCTGTGTCTATATGTATAGATATACTTATATATAATATTATGTACTAGTCATGTATATTTGTATGTAGGTTTATAATTTGGATATATATATATTTGTGTAGGTATAATTTGTAATTATGTGTTATTTGTTAAGTATGTATATAAAATATGTTTATTTGTTTGCATGTATTAACCTAAACCTAAAATGTATGTAATTTTGTTAGTTTAAATTCTTTTTCTTTAGTCATACATTACACCTACTTCATTTCTCTCTGCACCACTTTAAGGTAGACTGGGAGAAAATGCCTATGGCATTAAGTCCGCCTGTATACATTGTGTATGTATATGAAGTTTAAAAAAAATATATATTTTCTATTTAATCTTGTTTTATTCTTATTTTCCTTTCCATAAATGTAATTTGGAACGTTTTAAATCATTTTAAATTTTGAATGCAACTTGAATATTGCAATAAATCAAAAACGTTCCACAGCCATATTTTTATGAATATTGAAAAAAGTAGTAACATTGGAAGTCTAAAATAGGGTCAAATTAAAACTAATTCATATTCACTTTAACGTACAAAAGTATCGGTAGTTAAAAAATAAATTTTCATAAAGTATCTACCTAATACAAGATTAAACTTTAATCGCAATCATCTCAAAATGGTAAGCTTGTGGGCTGGTAAAACATTTCTGATGACTTGGAACTTTTTAGTGATAATTATACATTTTCGAGATGGATAACATTTATTTAAATCAAAAACGTCTCAAATGGTTTGGACAATTTTAATAAAATATTAAATCTACGGAGAGTCCACATGTAGTTTTAAACAATAATGTTTCAAGTGGTTTGGAACGTTTTAGTGAAACATTTATTATTACAAAGGTCGTTCAGATTTAATAAATCAAAAACGTTTTAATTGAGTTGGAACGTTTTGGTGAAAAATATATTTTACTAAGGTCACTTAGATTTAAAAAATCAAAAACGATTCAGATAGCTTGGATCACATTTAAGAAAATTGTTTATGCGTTTTTCTTATATTCGGGATGTTCCAAACAGCTTGAGCTCTTTTAGTTTAATATTTATTACTATTCTCCATACATGTGGGTTGGGTTGCCATATCATAATTTCATTATTAAAATGATAGTAGGGCCACCAAATTTTGACAGTTAGCAAATAGCAATCACGTGACTTTTTTGGTATCAGTAACTCTATTTTGACCCGATTGTGGGTTGGAACGTTTTTCAGAAACTGCGTCCAATTATTGCATTGTCCAGTAAAGAAAACATGTCGGCTAAACCACTGGTACATTATGAGGAGAGATTTTTCAAAAGAAAACATAAATAAATTTATAGACTGTCTTAACAGTATTGGTTTTTCGGATGTATATGAAGAAGTAGATACAAAAATATTTGTATTAAAAGCCATATATGGCTTTTAATACATTTCATGACAATTTCTTTTTGTTTTATAACTTATGTTTTCCAAATTTAAAGTTCAAAGTTACCACAAAAGTAAAACTAAAATGGATAACTCGAGGCATCAGAGTCCGTTGCAAAAGAAAACGTGAACTACTTACTTTGGAAATATAGATTATGTCCTACTCAGCTAAACAGACATAACGTTAAGTCACTGTCTCAGAGGCTTAAACGAGTAATCCAGCTAACCCAGAAGGCTCATAATAATAATTTTATTTATAAAGCTAGTAACAAGTGTAAAGCAACTTGGAAGATAATAAACAAATGTGCAAAAAATTATCTTAATGAAAGTATAACTCGAATAAAAATTGATAGGCATATTTTAACTAGTCCATGTGCAATTTTACAAGCTTTTAATGATTTTTATGTAGACCAAGTGCAACCTATAAGGGATGCACAGCAGTCCAAGTGTACTCTTAGTAACAGATCGGCAACAATGCTTATGAAGCCTACCATCCCTCAGGACATTCATAAAATTATCATGGAACTAAAGAACACAGCTAGCACAGGCTACGATGAAATAAGCACAAATATTGTAAAATGTGTATCAACATTTATTGCTCCTGTATTAAGCTATTTAATGAATAACTGCATCATAGATGGCATCTATCCTGAAAAACTAAAAGTGTCCGTTATTAAACCCGTCTTCAAAAAAGGTGATAAGGAAAGCATGGCATGCTATAGACCTATTGCTTTAGTACCAGTGTTTTCGAAGATTTTGGAGAAAGTAATATGCAATAACTTTAATAATTTCTTTGAAGATAATGGGTTGTTTACAGAAAATCAGAAAGGATACAGGAGAAATAAGTCTATAGATGTTGCTATATTTGATTTTCTTCAACTTATAATGTGTAGGATAGATAAATGCTTACCTGTTCAAGCTTTATACATGGATATGACGAGGGCTTTTGACTAAGTAGACTTTAACATCCTGTTAGACAAACTTTACGCATATGGTGTTCGAGGCAATATATATGATCTGATTAAGTCATATCTAACAAATCGGCAACAAATAACTGTTATCAATAAACTGTGTTGTACGTCCAAAACTGTAATAACTTATAAATCAAATTTAAGAAATGTAAAGTACGGGGTGCCACAAGGAAGTACATTGGACCCTTTGCTATTTATTATTTACATTAACGATTTTCCATCAGCAACTACATACCCCATGACCATGTTTGCAGATGACAGTACAGTTGTTTTTAATAATAATAACTTAGACACAATTGAGATGGCTATAAACTCTAATCTTAAATCTCTTATAACATGGTTAGAAAAACAATAATATAGAAATACACATACATACATAGACTCACGCCTGTTTCCCGGAGGGGTAGGCAGAGACTACGGAACACCATTTGCAACTATCCTGACATATCGCTCTTGCTTCATTCACTCCCATCAGATTCCTCATGCATGCTCTTCTGTTCAGGGTACTTCTAACCTGCCCTGTTTTTAGGATGTCTCTAATCTGGACAGAGAAGGTCCGCCTAGGTCTTCAAAAACAAAATTTGAAAATTTATTTAGATAAGACGACAATGAATTTTGGACAAAAAGTGAATCGGAATTTAAATTTAGATATAAGATATAATGACATTAAAATTAATGAAACGGACACTACTAAATTTCTTGGACTACATGTAGAAAATAATCTAAAATGGACAACACAGATTGATAAAGTTTGTAATAAATTGAATCAGTATGCCTATGCACTATACATGTTAAATAAAACTGCTAGTCAAGCGACTGTCATTACAGCTTATCACGGGTTTGTAGCATCCACACTAAGGTACGGCATAGTATTTTGGGGAAACGCAACTGGTAGGGAGTCAGTATTTCTAGCGCAAAAGCGTTGTATTAGAGCTATTTGTATTTACGCTCTACAGACACTTGTAAGCCTAATTTAAAAAAATTAAGATTATTGACCTTTCCATCTATTTACATATTAGAGATTGCAATGTTTGTAAAGCGTAATTGGGCAAAATTCTCGGCAGTAAGTAGTGGACGTCGACTTGGTCAACTTCACTTGGCCCCTGCTAAAACTGCATTATTCTATAAAAGTGTGTTTGCCATGGCACCTAAAGTATATAATAAATTACCTAAATATATAAGCTCAATTGAAAATATTGCAACATTTAGGAATAAATTGCAATCAATGCTACTTGAAAAAGCATATTATTTTGTAGAAGAATACTTTAATGACAAAAATATGATGTAAGATAATAATATAATAACATTACTGTATACTGTGTAAGTATATTTATTAATTATTTCTTTTAAACTTTTCACATCTATTGATTTTATTAATAATTATTGTTGACATTAGTATTATTAAATTTTTTTTTGACAATCCATTTAATTATTATGACATCTATTGATTTTATTGATAAATATTAATGACATAAGTATTATTTATTTTATTTTGACATTTAATTATTGTACTCACTTGTTTTCACAATTATTGTACTAACTTGTCATCATCATCATCATCATCAGCCTTTAACAGTCCAATGCTGGAGTAGGCCTCTCCTTTGAAAGGAGGAATTGGCCTACTATACCACGCTGGCCAAACGGGTTGGTATAGGGTTTGTATCAAGTTTTCCTTCTCTTACAGTGCTATTCTCTGCATACTATGCTCCCTCTGTCGGCTCTTACGACACCCGTGGGATGATATGGAGTGGTGACATTCCGTATTCTTAATCCGTCACCACACGCACAATATATTAATCGTAGAAACTTGAAAATAATTGTATTAATTTAATTATATTGCTTTAATTTGTACACCATATATATGGTAAAACATACTGGACCTGTCAATACTCATATAAGATCTATAATTGTACCTATGTTTAACAAATAAATGATGATAATGATTATGATTACAAAATATGTCAAATGCGAATCTCGAATCTCAAAAGCCATGGATAGATCGAATTGTGGAACTGGTCATTAGACGATGGGTTCCTATTATGGCTTAGGCACTAATTAACCAGGGAAGAATTTTCAATATTGTAAAGTAAAGGCGCAGGAGAAAGCTTTTTATGAGATGTATGTATGTATGTATGTATGTATACATGAAGTGAATCAAACTTTGTAAATGTTTTTTTATTTTGGCATATTAAAGTTGAGATGAAGGACTGGTCGGCACCAACATTATCGTGAAATTGACACCACTATCTGACAATTAACATAAATAATATAAATGGAATACCTATCTAGAAATATTTAGCGGAACATACCAAATTCTATATAAAACAAATTAAAATAGCCCTATTAATCGAAAGACTATAAAATTCAACAAAATATCGATATTTATTTCAAAGGTAATTTAGTTTGTGCATTCTTTGTAAGCCAAGAAGTTTGACAAGGTTAACAACTAAGCCTCTAGCCTTTTTGTAATTCCTTCTCATATACCTTCACAATATCACATCATTCGGTCGCTACTTTCAAAACCTTTTCTTCTCACCACTTCATAACATTTCTCTCTTCTTAAACAAAAAGAAACCTTATAAACTCTACTAAAATACTTCCTTAAGTAAACTCAAATCGCTGCCTTAAGGTCCCCCAGACGTCCATTATAAAGTCAAAGTAATTTCTGGTGAAAATTAAAGATTTGCTAACGACCAACCATCTTGGATTTACATTTTATGTTGTTCCGTCGTATTATACGGACAAGGTGTTTTAAGCAGATTGTCCTTTAAAGAAAAACAAAAAAAAAAGAAAAGAAATCTTTATTTTGCCACAAATGGCACACACCAAAAATATATACATCAAAGAAAGAAAAAGAAATATAAAGTACAAAAACGGCATAATAAAAAAAAAACATAAAATAAAAGAAAATTTAAAACATAAACAAGGAACAGTCTATGATTAATTAATTATTTATTATAGTGGATTGCTACTCCTGGCCCGGTCCGCCTCCATTGGTCGACAGAGCGGAAGGCCAAACAAAAAAAAACAAACATAAACTACACAAAGTGATGTCAGAGTGCAGTGATAACAATCATAAAATGTATTTATTTATTCATAAATTAAATTTGGAAATAGAAGTGGAAGTGTGTGTCTCATTAGTGCCAAAATTTGGACTACGCTCAGTACACGTTGCGTTTATTAAGCCGCAACACTGGTATTCTGCGTAATCCATTTTAGTGGCGTCGACGCACGAGTGTCTTTTATAAACTACCTAAAATATACCTCGCTGTGTTCAATATGCTAGTAGAAACGATTTATAAAACAAAAGGTGTCTAATGTGTAGTGTCTAATGAAGAATCTTTCGAGTACTTACTAATATACTATAAAGCAAAGCGTCAGTGTGCTATATGTACCTACCCATACCGCCTTACTGTAATCACAGTCAAATAATCCATAATATACTGTGCTGTAATGTTCTATGCGCTTGCGGCTTGTTGAAATTATGACCAAATACGTAGTAAGCAAGTGGTAAGTGATTGTCAGAAATAATATAAAAATAAATATAGGCTTATGTAAAATTAAATTGAGCAGATAATCACAAATTAACCTGTTCTGTTGTAGGATCTGAAGACAATCCATGGTATGAAAATATGATTATGCCAGTAAAATGCTCAATCTTCAATGCAACATTTAAACTATCCTTAAATGCTATGGTACAACAACACTGTCTGGAACTTGAGATCTGATCCAATACCTGTCGGCCATATCCAAGAAGGTGTTTGAATAGGTACTGGATGTACTTAGATGTTATTGTTATACAATGAATAAAAAATGTTGCTAATTAAAATGTCCTGTGTAATGTATATTCATAGTATAGATAGCTAAAAGATATTGATAACTAAGAAATTAATAAAGAGATATGAATAATAAAGTGTATAATTATATATTTATTAAGTAAGTATAATATGTATATATTTATTTAGTTATATATTGTTTTTTTGTTTTTATAGCAAATATTTCTTTAGATATGAAACAAAGCTATTTTTGGATTTCAGGCTGCGGATTGGTGGTGGAAGATCATTCCAGCAGTGTGTTGCAGCATATTTGAAGCTACCTCTGAAGGCAGCAGTCCTATAATTGGGCATGGACAGTGGATTGCTGACTAACCTCACCATATACTTCGACTGAGTATCTCTCCAGCATAACTTGTCATACAGGTATCTAGGTGTCTTGCCTTCTACAATTCCAAACAGTAAAGATGCCAAGTGTAACTTTCTTCGCGCAGTCATGTTCAGAATATTGTGTTCGTTCAGGGAAGGTGAGACATGGTTGCGTTTGGGTATGTTCATACAAAATCTTGCACAAGCATTCTGTATGCGTTGTGTTAGCCGAGCAGTACGAGATAGCAGACATGGCCCATAGACAGCATCGCAGTAGTTCAGCCTGGACAAAACCAAACTATCTACCAGTTGCTTCCTGACAGGTATACTAAGAAATTTTCTGATGTTGTATAGTAGTCTTAGCCGGTAAAAACAGTTACTTGCAATCTTGCCGATGTGGGCCTCAAAGCGCAGTTCAGGGTCCATGGTTAATCCAAGATTGCAAACAGTATCTGCCTTCTGTATCGCCTTGTTTAGCATCAGTATTTTTGGATTAGCAGAGAGTATATCTCTGATTTGATGTTTGCTACCCAGCACCAAATATTTAGATTTTTGGGAGTTTAGGGTGAGAGAGTTTTGCTCAGACCATTTAGTGACCCTTTGCAGGTCAGCAGACAATATTGTGTTCGGTTTAAAGAACAGATACACCTATGATAGATATATGCAGGTAATCCGCGTATATGTGGTATTTACAGTGTGTGAGGGACCGTACCACATCAGCACTGTAAATTAAATATAAAAGAGGCCCAAGTATTGATCCCTGCGGCACTCCCCCTATCAACAAAACGCGGTTCCGAAGCCCTTATATTGCCATGAATCTCCACAATTTGGGTTCTGTTAGATAGGTAGCTGTCAAACCATTTCACTGTCTCCACTGAAAATCCATAGAAAGAGAGCTTCGAAAGCAGCAAGGTCCAGTTAATCGAGTCAAAAGCCCTGGAGTAGTCTAACATGACCAATATTGTACCCTCCGTCCTATCTCGAGCCTCCAGTATATTGCCCACAACATCGCACAATGCAGTAGTAGTACCCCTTTTCTTACGGAAACCTGACTGTAAGTCAAGGAGGATGTTGTTGTCCTCTAGATATGACATTACTTGAACGTATACTACTCTCTCCAGTACCTTGGACAGGCATGGCAGTATACTGATAGGGCGCAGATCTTTCACAGACTGTGGACTGCTGGTCTTTGGAATGGGACGCACCACTGCACAGCGCCACAATGCAGGGAAGGTGTTAGTGAGAATAGACCTGTTAACTATGTCTGTTATGGTCTGCGCAGTGGCTGGCAATGTTAGGGAGATCATGTCCATACTAATACGACCAATCCCTTGAGCGTTTGTACCTATAGTTTTCATAATTTGTACAATAGTCTCCCTTGTCACTGGCTGTAATTTAAAGGTGATGAGATGTCTACCTTGCACTTTCCAGGTACATCCAAAAAAGCTATATTTATTGCATCAGCGTCGTTAAAAGTTTTGGGTAAGGATCTTTCTGTGTGGTCCAGTATTATGTCGGATTTTAGATTTTTCCATAGCTGTTTTGGATTATGTAAGTTGTTATTGATGTGTTTTGTGAAATATGCTTTTTTTCTGAGTTAAGGGCAAAAAGTGGCCTGATGTTTTAAGTCCAAGTAGTACTGCTTTTTGTTCTGATCATTCCTTAACCTATGACATTTTTCTCTGGCGTCATCTCTCAGCTTAAATAAAAGTCAAACATTGGGTGTAATCCAGGGTGTAGGTCTTGTCTTAACAACCAGTGTTTTAGTTGGAGCATATAAGTCGTATAACACCTGGATCCAGTGATTAAAAGTAGATACCATACAGTTGAAATCACACATATTACTGATACCTGACCATGGGATTGAGGCTAGATCAAGCAGAAAGTACTCCTCCAGTATATCCTTAATAGGGCGGTAAACAATAGTTTTTGGGCAAGGTTTTTTGATTTTTTTAAAAGTGACTCGCAAGTAACAAATGAGTGATGACCAAGGTCACTATTGGAGTCCACCACTATGTTTTGTACGCTAAGATCGGTACATATAACATCTATCAGTGTACTGCTGTCCCCCATATAATGTGTTGCTATTGACACAACCTGTCTTAGCTTAAAAGTACATAGAAACTCATTGAAAGCTCTTGTTTTAGAGTTACTATTATCCAACATATTTATGTTGAAATCTCCTAGAAGTATTACATTGTCGTATGGGGCCAATGAGCTATTACTCTCTGTTAGTCCCTCAAAGAACCTGTCAATGTTGAACCAGGGTGGACAGTATGCTGTACCAACAAGCAATTTCTGGCCATTCACTGTTGTAGACAGCCACAACTGCTCAATGTCCGGCTGTTCGGGATGGGGTTTCACTCGCGCATTAGTGCCTGTCCTGATGTAAAAAGCTACACCTCCGCCTCGTCCGGACTTTATGCTGGTTGGTCTCGGAATATGCTTGAGCCTGTAGTCTGGCACACAGGGAGCGCGTCCGTCTTCACCTGGTCGCAGCCAGGTCTCATTAACCGCTAGTATGTCAACGGCATGCCGGTCCATAGAGATCTAAAATTGGGAAATTCCTTGTAAAAACACAATTTTATTACAAAATCTCTACAAACATTAAGATACAATTACAATACGAATTGATCAAATGGAAGTACCATTACATTACATTAAGAAAATTGCTACAAACTCGACATAAGCGCGCGAAACATTATATTATAATGAGAAGTGGGGCAAATCCTTTTTTACAAATAAGATACACTCCACGACAAATCTGGTGTAAGCGTCGTGTTGGGCGACTGCTTGGACCACCGGTTGGTCAATTAGTTGGATGACTTGTTGGATAATTTGAAACACCGGTTGAAATGGAAAGAGGTCGTTTAGTTCCTAAATGGAACTAAATTACGTGCAACATTACATCAACCTTGTAAATAGACAAAGTGAAGAGTGTCTTTATGGCGTCCTATAATTACATAATAATATGTGCTTCGTTAAGTGTTTGTGTTATGTACTGTAGGTTTGATATCAAAACAGTAGACATCTATTTAACTATTTCGATTTATCAACAGAAGTTAATAACGATTGTCTAGTGAAGTAACTACTACTCAGACGGTCTCAGGTTCACCACTGACTTTCAAAAGCTTCATCATCAACCTTTAACAGTCCACTGCTGGACTAGGCCTCTCCTTTGAAAGAAGGAATTGGCCTACTATACCACGTTGGCCAAACGGGTTGGTGTAGGGTTTGTATCAAGTTTTCCTTCTCTTACAGTGCTGTTCTCTGCATAATATGTGCCCTCTGTCGGCTCTTACGACACCCATGTGATGATATGGGGTGGTGACAATCCGTCACAACACGGACACTAAAACATTAAAAGCTTTATTCGTTTATTTTTTTAAATAATTTATCGATTACTTAGCAGTGAAGGAAAACTTCTTGCGGTAACCTGCATGTCTGAGAGTTCACTATAATGTTCTAGAAATACTTACGTATAAAGTCTACCAACTCGCACATGCCAGTTTGCCATACGGCCTTACTTGTTTCATAATCGATTTTAAAATTTCGCCATTCGCATGCATCATACAATTTTAGTAAACGGATTTTACTCACGATAATCAACCCATTTTTCGACCTGCTTTCAACGGTCGGGGTGGGCCAGTTTATATACACTCAGGGTTTACATTAGTGATGATCACCTATATTCGGAACAGCAACCTGTATGTTGTTCTAAGTGTTGTCTAGAGTGGGTATCGAACCTACAACCTTAAATTATACTACAACACTAGACTGTAAATAGTAAGACTATCATTTGAGCCAGTCAAAACTTGTGTTACCCACAGGAAAAAAGTTGGAATTTGATTCTACACCGAGAAAAGCCGAAAATCGGGCTCAGTGGCGTACCATTGGAGAGGCCAATATCCAGCAGTGGACTACAGCAGGCTGATGATGATGATGATGAAGTGTTTACCACATTTAACACATCATCCTTATTATTTAAACAAGCGAAAACTTGTTAAAAGTTTGGTGTAAAAAATCTAATAAATTTAGTATTTTCACAATTTAGGACTAGGTTGTTAACCTCGAACTTTTCTTCTCACTAGGGATGTTGTTTATGTCTTCTTTGTTATTGAATTTATTTTTACTAGAGGATGCTCGCAGTTACGCAAGCTGTTTTTTTTTATAATTTAATATTTTCTACTCGTTTCCTTGAGAATATCGGGTAATCCCTTATTAGAGCTCCTCTACAGTCTGCACCTAAAAGTGTTGGCGCGCTGCGCGTTGTATGACAGTCTCGCAAGAGTTTTATATACAAAACATTAAAACGAGACGACCGGTTGGCGCAGCGGGAGTGTAAGCGACTGCTACGCCGAAGGTCGCGGGTTCAATTCCCGCTCAAGTCAAACATTTGTGTGCATGAACATGGATGTTTGTCTTGGTCTGGGTGTTCCAATGTATAATATGTATCAATTTACAAAAAAAAGTATATACATATGTATGTTTATCCATTATCAAGTATCCATACTACAAGCTCTGCTCAGTTTGGGACTAGATTGTGATGTGTGTATGTGGTCGGGCGGGGTCGCGAGAAAGTATGCAAATCGCGAATCGCGTGACCCCGCCAACACACGGGACCCGTAGGGACACCGCGGTGGTTTTTAGTGGGTATGCCCCGAACGCCTGGAGGCTCTCGCCTCCACATACCTCCTCCGCCAGTCCCAAGCCCAGCCGTTTTAATGGCTGGGTTGGTGGAGTTGAGACGACTCATAAGGAGAGTTTACCACCGTAGTGAACAAAAAAAAAAAATGAGTGTATGTGGTAGAATATTATTATTATTATATTATTTGCTTCTCTATCACGCGTACTTTTCTAAGATATAGTGTTAAGAAAGTACACGGCCCTTTGGCAGGCGTATATGGAGACATAGGTCCAACGCACAGAGGCCCTTTGAGAGTTTTGATCTAGCATGTGATGGGGCACCTGCTGAGGAGCCTCCATAACTGCCATATGGAGTACAGCCACGGATTAGGCGCAGCAGGTGTAGGAATATTGCTACTTGTAAGGAAACTAATTACACGGGGCTATTATGATAGGTGTTCAATTGATAAGTGAATATGGAAACTATGGATGAAAACCGGCGTCTGCCCTAAGTACTTTTATAGTACGTCGAAAAGGGGCACACGCCATTTTATTATTATTATTAAAATTTTCTTCAAACAACTTACATCCACTTTATTTTTGGTAAGTAAGTAATTTGGTATGTATATCTGCCGGTGCTATGATTCAACAGCAGAAATTGTAAGTGTGAAATTGTAAATTCTTAGATCTGACATTTAATATTTTATTTTTTTATAATACTAATAAATCATGTCATTTCTTTTGTGTTACATTTAATTAACTTGAATGATATTATTAATAAACAACTTTGCATACCAAGATGATGAAATATGGCAAAAGCAATTACATACACATGTATCATTTTCAAATGTACCCATATTTGCAATAATAAATTGATTTGATTTGATTTGTGATATGTGTGTGTGATTCTTATAAAGCTGTCCCCTGCTATATTATAAGGTAGTAGAGCCTTGCTGATTTCAGCATGAATGGGCCGGCTCGACCGGGGAAGTACTACCCTCTCACAGAAAATCGTCGTACAGTAACAGTACCTAAACTGTTGCGTTTCGTTCGGTGAATGAGAGTGCCGGTGGCCCTATCCCCTGTTCCTTTTCCCTCATCCCACTCCTCAACCTATCCCTTTTCCCAACCCCAAAGGGCGGCAACGCACTTGTGACTCCTGTCGTGTTGCTTGTGTCTATGGGCGGCGATAATTGCTTACCATCAGGCGATCAGTCTGCTCGTTTGCCGCCTATTACCATAAAAAAAAACTCTTAGTTCTATGATAACTGTGCGTTAAATATACTGGCATATGACAACGCAGTCAAATTTACTGACATAGGGTTGACTTCACACATGTTCCAGACCTACAAAAGACATTCTATAAAATATTTTTAGGTAGCTATAAAAAATATGTACTTAGTGTTTTCTTATTCATCAGCCCTTTATACTGTCCCAATGCTGGGTACGGATCTCATCTCACTATGAGAAGGGTAAGGCCATAGTCCACCATACCCCCCCGTGGGATCTCCATTTTGTCGTGGTGGGGGGGGCTCAGTAACCGTGGATTGGTTACCCGCGGTGAAGCGAAGAGGGATCCAGGAGGGGACGCTCCGCGTCGGCTTGACGGGGCCTGCGCAGGATGCGTGCAACGGTGCGGGTGCAGGGGACAGTTCTGTCTGTCCCTCGCAGTCGGGTGCGGTCGCGGGAGGAGAGGCGTGTCGGTGTTGCGTTGCCATGCGCCCTATCTCCCGCTACCAAATGGGGGCGCACCATCGTCGCGTCGCGGTGGGGCCGCAGAGGAAGAGGAGATGCGATGTTGCGTTGCCGTCCTCCCTATCCTCTGCGGCCGCTGAGAGTTTTGGCGGCGGAGCCCAACACCTTCATCCGCTGCCAAGGGGGTTTTGTTCGGGGCCCGCCTGACCATCTGGCGGGCCAATACCCGTCGGGGGGTAGCGACGAATGCTTATGTGAATCCATGAGGATTTTCCAACCCGACACCAAATAAAAATAAAAAAAAATAGTCCACCATGCTGGCCAAGTGCGGGTTGGCAGACTTCACATTTCATTCGCGAACATTATGGAGAACTCTCAGATTTCAGGTTTCCTCACGATGTTTTCCTTCAGCGTTTAGCAATCGAAGCGATAATTACCTATTTAGTACGCACTTTACTTCGAAAAGTCATTGGTGTGTGCCGTGGATTCTAACCCGAGACGCTCTGCGTAGCATTCCGTCGGTCTCTCAACTCGGCTATCGCTTCTTCTGTGTTTTCTTAACATTTTTAATTTTGGAAAATACGACTTCTGAAGTAGCAGCAGTCACAGATATTTTTATCTGACACATAATTCTCGGCACAATAGCGGTAGCATAAACTTCAAGTCAACATACGACTATTTCCCGCCCCTGATTAACCCTTTCTCACAGTCGTGAATCGAAACCGCCAGCTCAGCAAAACCATTTGAGTATTCCACACATATATACACTTTTTAGTTCGCTATGTTCCAGCCCACTCGCTAAGCTTATGCCGAAAGGGTAGACATTGCGTGCTTGCCAATGCATCGTTTTCCAATCACAATGCGGACAGCGTGATAAGGGATAGCACCCTCGTCTTATCATCTCAGCTTCCACTCATTGAGATTTCCGAAGAATATGTTTTTATCTTCGAGCGTTTAGTAAGTACCTACTCTTCGGTGTAAGATTTTGGCATGGCAGGAAATGAGGCTTTGGTTGGCTTTACTTTGTGAAAGGGTTGTGCTCTATCTCTTTCTTAAATTGAGTACTTGATTACAGTGTGAACGGAAAACTGAAAATAAAGCTAGCTGTCGCTTGCTGTTTTATAGTACTAGCTAGCAAAGCTTTTTCATCAAGCCTTCAGCTCTTACTTTAACCTCTTGTATGCCGGAATGCGAGACACAATTAAAAAGCTATTGTGTCTCGCGTATATCCGCGTTTCGGCATTCAAAGGGTTAAGAGGGCTTGGAGATGGCAAATAATAAATTCCTTTGTATGAAGCTTATGTCAAATATGCGTCTTAAATCTTCAAATCAATGGATAGGTCGGACATTAAATCTGGCGGTGAATGTAACATCCTGATCTAAATAATGAATAAGTAAAAAAGTTTTTACACTATGACGAGAGGTTGTATCATGGTTGTACTATAAAATCAAATTGTCATCTTAAATCGTCAATAATAAACGTCAAAAGTAAATAAATCACAACACGATTGACACATACGAATTTGTTGTAAATTACTTTAATTTTATTTATAATGGAGGGAAAGTACAAAGTCGTAATGATTCGCAACGGTGAAAGCGAGTGGAACAAAAAACGATTTTTCTGCGGCTGGTTTGATTCTGATCTCACTTCTAAAGGTTAGTTTTAAACAAATAGTTATTTCTCACAACTCTTCAAATAGATTGAAATTAAACTATAGATCATTCGGTTTAAATGCTATCTCAGTTAAACCAATATATGCAATTGATTGTACGTGTAACATTCGCGTAAACCAAAGAAATACCAACTTTTTATAGACTTAATGAGATGAGCGCGTTCAATCAAACAAACTCTTCAGCTCATCTTAATATATATATTTCTTGTGTGCGTGTGTATGTCACTGAACTCCTCCTAAACGACTCAATCGATCTTGATGGTATTTTTTGCGTGTGTTCAAGGGGACCTGAGTATGTTTCAGATTAACAATTTAGTCCACTGGAAAATGTCTTTTTACTTAATTTTTAATTTGTAAGTAGTTGTGGAGTTCGGAATGTTTCACATTGGAACCGACGGACTACGCTGCTATCGCAGTGTCAAATCTTAAATTAATAATTTCGTCAAGGAGTACATCGAAACCTTACCTGAATAAGAAAACATGAAAAAATAAAGATTTCGAGTTGACAACATATGTCTGCAAAAATCGGATTGTCGAGTATATTATTAAATTCTAATGGTTCTGTCAGACAAATCACAGTCGCTATATTGGCCACTATAGCGAAACGTCACAGATATCAGATAACATTTTGAGTACTATTAAGTCTTAGTACTAAGTAGTTTGTATGTGTAAATACTTTTTGCAGTTATATTTCTTAAACAATTAAAACAACAATTGGAGAAGTATCCGCCCAATAAAGGAGATTTGTGTTTGGTGTTACCCCGAACATAGATGATACTAGAGAACCTCGAATTTACGCGAGCGAAGCCGCGGGCAAAAGCTGGTTATATGTATATATATATTAGAATTAGATATTTATTTGAATGACTGTATCAAATTGATGACGTCTCGTTCTTAAAACTTGGAAGAGGCGGAAATAAAAATATGATCTAGAATCAAAATAAAAACACTAGATAGTATATATATACTTATTATCATAGTCCTAGTTCAGCCTAACCTAACCAGATTCCAGAGAATATTAGCTTCTTCACTGAGCGATTGCCTTCTGAACACACGCACTGAAAGATTATATAAAATGTTGGACAACCTTTTTATCAACCCCTTAACGGGCAAGCAAGGAAATGTTGAAATTTGCTTACTTTTTTACATACATAGTTATACTCACGCCTTTTTCTCGTCGTGTTAGCGTCAGCGCACACCAAGAGCAGAGCAGAGCATATTGTGAAATCATTGAAAAATTAATCTTATGATAATTCCATACATTTCAAAATGGAATACACGTCCAAACTTGATGCTCGACCATCCTCGAGCTTGCAAGTTTGGAGTTGGTGGAGTTTCGAGTATGCGTTCTACATGCGCGAGCGTGCTCGAGCCGCCGCCGCCCGGCGCCGCCGCAGTGCAATTGATTATTGCCACCAATAAATCGTAATCTGCCAATAAAAAAACTAGACGCCAAATTTTGAACAAGTAACTAAACCGTACATTGCAACTCAAAATTACTCTGCTTTTTCTTAATTATACCTAATAAAAAAATAATATATTTGCTAAAACATTGTAACTTAATAAATAACAAATTATAACTATGTAAATGAAGAGTTTTTTTTTACTAACCTTAAACATAATTATGGTAAGTCGTTCCTCAACAGAAATGCTTGGTCGATAATTCGTATTGCGTTTTTGGATATGCGGGCGTAACAAATTAACTAAAATTTCAAATTTTTCGTAGGTAGTTTAACTTATAATAGTCGCATCAAGTGAACACCTCTTAATGGTAAATTCTTACAAAATGTATTCGCCTAAGGTAGGTACATCTTTCGTGTCATGTTTCTTCTACCCACACTGTTCTTCTCATTTTATGACGTCTTATTTTATTTTGATATTCTTCATCTTCCTCTGCCAAAAGGGCAATAATTACTAAATCCCAATCAACCATTATGAACACGTCTCCCAACGTCCGATTTTGGCATCAAACTGGTCATACACGCCCGCCTGGCAACCCAGAGCATTTTCAACGGAGCTTGCTCACGAAAGGGCGAGTATGCCGCCTCCATGGTCGAACAATCAAAAGTTTGCTCGACCATGCGCGAGCATTTTGCAGTTCGGTGTGCGCTGACACTTAGACAACTTGTAGCAGCTTGCTTCTGTCCTTAAGAACCTCACGCATTGCCTCTACTTTAATTTTTGCGTTGGACCTCTGATGGTTATCTAATTTAATCTAATACTAATATATAATATATAGCCACAATATAGCTGAGGAGTTTGTTTGTTTGTCTGTTTGTTTGGTTGAATGTGCTAATCTCAGGAACTACCGGTCCGATTTGAAAAATTATTTCAGTGTTAGATAGGTCATTTATCGAGGAAAGCTATAGGCTATAATATAATATTACGCTATGAGCCACAGGAGCGGAACAGTAGCCTGGTGTAACCGTGGGCATCATCTAGTATATAATAAATAGCTGAAGAGTTTGTTTGTTTGTTTGTCTGTTTGTTTGGTTGAACGTGCTAATCCCAGGAACTACTGGTCCGATTTGAAAAAATATTTCAGTATTAGATAGCTTATTTATCGAGAAAGGTTATAAACTATATAACATCACGCTATGACCCATGGGAGCGGAGCAGTAGCCTTCAATAACGCGGGTGTAACCGCGGGCTCATCTAGTATCTAGTACTAAAATATAAAGCTTGAGAGTTTGTATGGTTGATAATCTTGGTAACTACTGGTCCGGTTTGAAAAAAAATTTCAGTGCTGGATAGCCCATTTATCAAGGAAGGCCATAGGCCATATAACATCACGCTATGAGCTACGGAAGCGGAGCAGTAGCCTGAAATAACGCGGGTATAACCGTGGGTTCATCTAGTTAGATGTTAAATAAATTCTGTTTATCAGGTTGTGCCGAAGCAGAAACAGCTGGGAAGACCCTCAAAGCGTTAGGGTTCAAGTTCGACGCCGGTTACACATCATTATTAAGACGAGCTCAAAAAACTTTAGATATTATACTCAACGAGATTGGAGAACCAGACGTACCAGTGTACAAGTCTTGGAGAATGAACGAAAGACATTATGGCGGCCTCACCGGGATCAGTTTGACTGAGTGCGCTGCGAAATATGGATATCCGCAAGTAATACCTAATGATAATTAGCTTTAAAAGAAAGATTTCTCTTTTGGAATGTACATTATTTTTATCTAATTTACTGGTCTCACAATGTGAATTATAAACCTCCACACATGTATTGAAAATATCATAGAGCCAAGCACGAATAAATCCGGATGTGGCGCGTTACCGCAGACCATTGGCCATTTAATTACGTGTCCCGCAGGCTCGGAGTCGTGTACGCTTGACGACCTGTATGAGGCAAGGCCAAATGCTCGAGTGGCTGAGTTTTGGGCCAAATCTATTTAGTGTGTTGCCATTGACACGAGTAATAAATAATAACCCTAAACCGTCCTCAAATAAATTAATAGTTTAAAAAAAAACTAGAAATACACGCTTTTATAAATGCACATAAAAACAAAAAATAAATTATGGATCGTTCAAGTTGTCTCTATTTCTGGCCTCAAGTGTAAACTATGTGCTTTTAATTATAATATTTTGATTGTAAAAGCGTGGGGCGCTGGAACAGGAATGACGTTCTTGTTTAACTTGTTCAAAAATCAAGTGAACAGATCTTACGGGAAGCAGGTTACACAGATTGGCGCTCTAACTGGAGTTGCAGCACAAGTAGTAAGTGGCTCTTCATTAAACAGTCTGTTCAAAGTACCAGTTTGTCGAACTCACATAAAACATGCGCCATCAGCGAGGAAGACGACATTCACCGACATTTTTAACGCCTCTTCTTTCAGGTAATTAAGTACATAAGGTAATGCGTCAACAGTGGCAAAATGTAGACTTCTTGTTCGTGGACGAGATATCTTTGGTTCCCTTTGGTAACCCTTCGCGGCATAAATGCTATACTCTTGTGCAACCTCATGCAGCTTCCACCAGGAAGGTAGCAATAGTATTTATTAACAATAAAGTCTTTCCTGTTCCAGCGCCCCACGCTTTTACAATCAAATATTATAATTGAAATCACTAAGTTTACAGTTCAGGCAATAGGCTCGCCCCTTATTACGTGGGACTAAAGTATATCTGGCTAAAAGTTGGTGTAGAAATACACCTCTGCCTACCTCTTCGGGGTTATAGGCGTGAGACTATGTATGTATGTATGTATGTAAGTTTACACTTCAGCCCAAAAATAGAGACAACTTGAACGATCCATAATATTTTTTTTGTTTTTATGTGCATTTACAAAAGCGTGTTGTTCTAGTGTTCTTTAAACTATTTATTTATTTTATACTTTTCTTTGATAACGAAATATTTTTAACATTTCTACTTTTATTTTAAGTAGGCGAATGAGCCCGCATCCTCTCCATCTCCGCCTGTGCGTCTGTATTACATGGTGTTTTATCTGTCTGCTTATAACAATTTAGCTCTTCAATCAGTAGACCACTAAGTGATTTAACTCTACTCAGGGCCACATACGCCTGTCCAGCCGCAAAAGTCCGGGACCCTAACTACACCACTGCGTGGTCTACATTAAATAATTGGTTTGTTATAACCTTGAAACCTGATCGTGTTCAAAGTCTATTACATGGCCTTTCTCACAAGTGCAAACATGACTATGATACGATATTCCATCATGGAATGCCAGTGCCTATCTTCCAGCTTCGTCATCAGACCTTGAAACCTAATCGTGGTCAAAGTTCATTATAAGACTTTTCTAAGAAATCCAAAACAGCTATAATACGATTTTTCATCATGAAGTTCCAGTTCATGTCTTCCAGCTCCATCATCAGATCAGTTTGACAGTACCACATTATTGTATTGTCATCAGAACTACATACAGCTGCCAATTTTCATTACGCTACGATCCTTGGAAGATGGTTAAATTAGTTAGCTTAGATTCCATTACATAGTTACATACACGACGACCTAATTAAAGCATGCTAAAATCACACTATCTGTTGGTAAAATCATATAAATATATACATTGTCATACATTTATTAGAGCCTCTTCACGCTAGCGATTACGCGGCGTTTTCTCTGCAGCAAATTGAACGCTGCGCATACATTCATTTGAACACCTACACCACATAACCGCTAGTGTTGAGGGTCTTTTAGATAAATTACACCGATGCAGAATAATAACACAATAATCTCTAGTGGCGCTGCGATACAAGTCTAGTAGGTCATGAAATAATAAATGCAAATATCCATGTTATAAAATCTCTGCGTCCGTGATCCAGTGGATAGCGAATACGTACCCTTCGGGACTAAAGGCGGGTCTATAAAAAAATAAACCGGTCAAGTGTGAGTCGAACTCGCGCACCGAGGGTTCCGTACAAACCTTTAAAAAAATATGTGATGTAACTAAAAATTTAAGGTTTGCGAAATTTTTCCTATGTGCTATAAAACGTTGCTTTATGCAAATTGCAAGATTCTAAATTGACTGGAAGTACTCTTTGGTTTTGACTCGAGCATTTAATATGAATTTTAATTTTATATCTCTACGGGTTCATGAGGAACGGGGTAGTACCTTTAAAATTATTAAAAATATTTTAATAATATGATGTAACTAAAAGTTTACGGTTTTTTGCAATGTTTCTTTTATCTGTGCTATAAGACGTTGCTTCGTGCCAAATTACAAGATTTTAAAGTTCAAGGGAAGTACCCTGTAGGTTTTGATTCCCTTGCGAGTAGTTGTGAGTTTGAAAATATGCTTAAATTGCTGTTTCTGTTGATTGCGTTGATATAGAAAATAGATTTTATTGCAGCTTCACAGTGTCATTCATAGACCATAGTATTTGATATGAATTTCAATTTAATAACTCTACGCGTTCATGAGCAAAGAGGTAGTAACTTAAAAAAAAAAAACATGTTTTTATTATATGATGTAACTAAAATTTACATTTTTGGAAAATTTTCCTTAATCTGTGCTATAAGATGCCTCGGACGAAATTTCAAGATTCTAAGTTCACGGGAAGTGCCCTGTAGGTTTTGATTCTCTTGTGAGTTTAGAAAATTTGCGAGAAATTGCGGCATAAACAACTGTATCTTTTGATTGCGTTGGCTTAGAAGTTTGATTTTGTTACAGCTTAAAGATATTTTAGACCCGAGTATTTGATATGAATTTAAATTTAATATCTGTACGCGTTCATAAGAAAAGGGCTAGTAACTTTAAAATTATTTTTATTATATGATGTAACTAAAAATTGCGGTTTTCGAAATTTTTCCTTTATCTGTGCTGTAAGGAGGGGGTTCATACCAAATTTCAAGATTCTGAGTTCACGGAAAGTACCCTGTAGGTTTTGATTCCCTTGCGAGTAGCAGCCAGAAAAGATGCGGCTTAAATTGCTGTTTCTTTTTAATGCATTGACATAGAAGTTTGATTTTGTTACAGCTTAAAGGTATTATTACACTTGAGTAAACTCAAACTCAAACTCAAACTCAAAATCCTTTATTCATCTAGATCACAAAGTGACACTTATGAACGTCAAATTTAAACATTATTACTGTATGCTTCTACATTTACATTTACTGCCACGTTCGCAATGCAATAGGTAGAACCATGAGAAAGAACGGGCAATAAAACTCACGGTCACTCTTTTTCAACGCCAGGTTTTTAATAATACATAACAATTAAACTTTTGTAAGGTGCTGCAACTGTTATACCTTCTATGTTACTTGTATATATTTACTTTACATGATACTCAAGCATAATCAAGTTAAATTTTGATGTTCATTTAGTTAGCCTCCTGAACATAGACATGGTGAAACAGGAGCATCCACTTACATTATGCACCTAACAATGCAGGCAATCCGCGCAAATGTTCAGAACCATGATGGAAATGATGAAGTTAAATATAAATAAAAAAATATACCAGCCCATAAGACCGCCATCGACCAGTCATCGCAAGTAGCACCCGTTCACGAGTATGACGCATGTGCCAGCCATCATCCCTCTCGCCATATCAGAGGGACAGGGATGACCCGACACACGACGCCACCACAAGAAATGACATTTTAGTGAGCATGACGACAACGGTATACGAACCGGCAGTAATAAAATTAACAATCTGTTGGTATACTGACCATGAACGCGAATTACCTCCACTTTCCAGATCATTAATTATAGCATAAATTTGTGAAAACGTGTGAAGAAATGCAAATGTAGTACCCATATTTAATTGACGTGATACCTTTTGAAATACAACCACCGATCCAACTGATTGAGTACAAGACAATAAAATGAAACATAATAAATAAATAGTATCTAACGACATGAAAGACATCTAATGATGTGGTGGCGATTCCAAAAAACATCATTTACTTATATAATTTTATTGGGAATAGAATCATATTTAATTACATGTCATGAAAATTTTAATATTATCTACCTACTTACCCAATAATTATGTGAAT
This sequence comes from Euclidia mi, assembly GCA_944739405.2. Lineage (NCBI taxonomy): Eukaryota > Metazoa > Arthropoda > Insecta > Lepidoptera > Erebidae > Euclidia > Euclidia mi. The sequence continues at coordinate 1,095,692 of OX123205.2, read as the reverse complement.
ACTAAAACAGATTATTGCCAAGCGCATTTGTCATTAAAGTAATCATTTAAATTGTAATAAGCCTTTTGCATTAGGTTATTTTTAATTGTTGTCTTAAATGCGCTAAACGGCAAGTCTAAAATACATATCGGTATCTTGTTGTAGATGCGTAAACTTTGTCCTATAAAAGAATTATGAGTTTTACACAAACGGAAATACGGAACACATAATTTATGTCTATTTCTTGTATTAATAGAGTGAATATCACTATTCTTTGAATATGAATTTATATTCCTACGCACATGCAAAACACTGGCATAAATATACTGAGACGCTACAGTTAAAATACCGATGTCCTTAAATCTTTCCTTGAGCGAAACTCTTGTTCGTAATTGGTAAATGGCCCGAACTGCTCTTTTTTGCAATATAAAAATACTTTCGATATCAGCAGCTCTACCCCATAGTAATATGCTATATGACATAACACTATGAAAATAGCCAAAATATACCAGCCTAGCCGTATCGACATCTGTTAAACTACGCACCTTCTTAATGGCATAAGCAGCCGAACTAAGTTTCGCTGACAGATATGTAATGTGTGCGCCCCATTGCAACTTTGAATCAAGTGTTATTCCTAGAAACAACGTAGATTCAGTTGTTTCCAGTACATCACCATTTAAAACGATGTTAGTACCAAGGTTTCTGACGTTTGGCAAAGCAAACTTAACACATTTGGTTTTTTTGGCGTTCAGTACTAAGTTGTTTACAGTAAACCATTTAGTCACCTGAATAAGAGCACTGTTTATTTCGGTAAAGTTTTCCTTATTTCTATCTACTTCAAATATCAATGAAGTATCGTCAGCAAACAATACCACGTCACAAATGTTTCTCAGGTAAAATGGCAAATCATTAATGTAAACAAGAAACAAGAAAGGCCCTACCCTGCGGCACTCCCAATTGTACTGGTAAACCACTGGATTTTGAGCCATTTATTTCGACACATTGGATTCTGTTATTTAAATATGCCTTAATAACATCCAATGCTTTAGTCTGGACGCCGTAATGTTTATGTTTGCACAAGAGCGTATCATGGCAGACACAATCGAATGCTTTCGAAAGGTCGCAAAACACACCAATAGCATTCTGAGATTTCTCCCATGCATTGTAGACGTGTTTGAGTAACGCTACTCCTGCATCCGTCGTCGAGTGACCCTTAGTAAAACCATATTGCTCAGTATGAAGGAGGCTGTTTAAATTAAAGTGTTTCAGAAGTTGCTTGAGTATGATCTTTTCAAAGATTTTACTAAAAGTAGGTAGTATTGAAATTGGCCTATAATTACTAGGATCATTCTTACTGCCGGATTTAAACAGAGGTATTATCTTACTATGTTTCATTAAATTTGGGAAATCACCTGATTCTATACACTTATTAAACAAGTTACTAAGATAAGGAGCTACTATATCTATTATACTTTTCAATATCTTAACAGATATTCCCCAGAGATCACCTGTATTCTTAGACTCTAGAGATTGAAAGGTGTTTATAATGTCAGTAGAACTAATAGGGCTGAATTTAAATATTACATCACATTTTTGTACACTTGATTCTAATAAATTTTCTGCACCTGAAGCTGATGAGTTTAGACCTCTAGTAGTAGTAATAGGTATGCTAGCAAAAAAATTATTGAATGTGTGTGCAACTTCTTCTTTATTGTTAATAATTTTATTATTATCTAGCAAGTTAACATTGGTGTTCCTTAAGGTTGTCTTGCCCGTTGCTTCGTTAATAGCTTGCCAGGTGGCCTTAACTTTATTAGTATGGTTTTATCTTATTACTCTGTATGATTCCTAGATCAAAGAAGGCAAGAATAGCATCATCATCGCTGCTCACGGAAACAGTCTTCGTGCCATTATCAAACATTTAGATGGTAATTTTAAAAACAATAAATTATACATTTTCGTTCAAATACGTTTTTAAAGATAAAAGATAAAGATTTTTATTAGTCAGAAAACACACAGATACAAAATATACTGATACTAGGTTAAACTTAAGTCTAGGATTTTCCAATTTAATGGAAAGACACCAATCTCCTGTACTAGTTAGAAAACTGTATCACAGGAGGTTGGGTCCCTCATTCAAAATTATATTTAGGTAGGTATACTAAGCACAGTAGTACAATATAATTAAAATATTCAAGAGCAGACAAATAATTATAATAAAGTGACGGTAAGAAATTATGCTTAGTTTCTAATTTAGAGATAAATTCAATAAAATGAATTATATAATACATTACTTTCGCGTGCTAATCATTTTATACAAGAAGCAAACGAGGCGCAATTTCCTAATTGTGGACCAGCAGTATAGCTAATAGTGTCAATGTTGTTGTGCCTTCAGCATTTATTCATTACGATTATAAACTATACGTGTGCATTTTATAAAACTAAATGAATTCACAATATTACAATGGTAGTGGGTCACTAATTCACTATGCTAATGGAATATTGTTAAGTACGTAAGACAATGAATAAGTTTGGACATAAAGATTAATAAATTATTAGTAGATTGATAACGTAAGATGATTAAAACACATAGTCTCACACTAAATGTGTTATGTAACAGGCACAGAAGGTTAGGCGTCAATGGTTATAGTAATATAGCTATATTGCGGCGCTTCTAGGCGCCTTCATAGTCTATCGTATTAATGTACCTAATTTCGGCAGCCTTTCTGGCCGGGCAGTCAACGTCACCCGTTGGGTGATTACTCGGTTTGTTGAAGCGCAGACACGTCGCACATTTTGGCGCTTGCGATTTCTTGTTGCAGTCCTGAATGGAATGTCCTTCTTCACCACAATGTCCGCATGTAGAGGTCTCATTCTTGCAAGACTTAGCCGCATGTCCGTACTGCTGACACTTATAACACCTGGTTACAAGGGTGTAGTCTCTGTTGATAAATATCCTGTTCTGAGTGATTATGGCTTTTCGGATTACGGCTATTACTTCTAGTATAAAATTGCAGAAATCAGAGTCTCTCTTCCCAGATTTGTGACTAAAATTGGACGTTGGAACATTTAAATTTGTAAAATTACAGCTTCCACCGTTTACACTATGTATTTTAAGTCAGTGTTTTACTGAAAAGTATGTACTCAGCCCATGATATAGAAGCTACCTATAATATTTACTTTACAAAAATAGGAAAAAAATATTCGGAATTAAAGAAAAAGATTTCGGTATGCCATGGTTTAGACTAGTGTTAGTTCGTTCAAGGCTACTAACTCCCCATGACGAGTGTCAAAGATGTTTATGATAGCTGCGGGGCAAATTATATAATTAATTAACGTTTTACATAATAATAATATGTCTTTTACATTTTTAACGACTACTTCCACACTAGGACTAAAGCTTGTGTTGCGGGAGACTTTACAAACATACAACTAACGGACACAATTAACACTAAGACTCGAAACAACAATATTATATTTTAATCACTCACAGTATTGTCTCGTGTGGGGATTGAACCCACAACACTCGGCGCAGTGTGAAGCGGCGAGCCGGCCGCTTAAACCCCTACGCCAACCGTGCACTCCAAGAGCTTTAAAAGCTGTTCCACTTTTAGGTCTCAGTGAAGAAGACATCTTGAGACTGAACATACCGACTGGCATACCGTTTGTGTACGAACTGGACGAGAACCTTATACCGGTGGACTCCATGGTGTTCCTTGGAGATGAGGAGACTGTCAACAAGGCCATGGCTGAAGTCATCGTCGCGCAGGCGAAACTTAAGGGATAGTTGGTGTTTTATGTAGTTTTGAATTCATCATAATTGTTAATTATTATTAATATAGAAATACAGTCGTAGTGTATGCAGCAAAACAATAGATTTTTTTATTAAACTTTAAGTATATTGAACATGTAGCAATTATTTACAGAAATTAATTTAACTTTTTTAAAAAGACAATCCAAACTCTTGGTACTTTCTGTAAAGCGGAGAAGAGTATTAAAAATTGGCCAAGTGCGAGTCAGACTCGCGCACGAAGGGTTCCGTACCATAATCTATAAAAGAAAATCATGTTTGTCGTATGTATACTTAAATATTTTTAAAGTTTCTACCGGTATATTTAGAGAGAGTAAAATATTGCTTAAAATTACGTTTGTTGTACGGGAGCCCCCCTTTAATATATACTTTATTTTTAGGGTTCCGTACCTAAAAGGTAAAAAACGGGACCCTATTACTAAGCCTCCGGTGTCTGTCTGTCTGTCTGTCTGTCACCAAGCTGTATCTCATAAACTGTGATAGCTAGAAAGCTAAAATTTTCACAAATTATGTATTTTGGTTACCGCTATAACAACAAATAAAAAAAATATTAAGGGGGGTCCCATACAAAAAACGTGTTTTTTATGTATTTTTTGCTCAAAATTACCAACGGTAACAGGTAGACGCTTAAAATTTTCGCAGAATATGTAGTTGTATATTACCTTTCAAAATAAATAATCAAATACAAAAAAGTTAATAATAAAGGGGGCTCCCATACAACAAACGTTATTTTTAAGCAATTTGTTACTGGATCTTAATAAACACGTAGAAACTTAAAAACTATTTAAGTATACATACGACGAACGTGATTTTCTTTTATAGATGATGGTACGGAACCCTTCGTGCGCGAGTCCGACTCGCACCTGCCCAATTTTTATTTAATTATTTATTTTGAAAGGTAATATAAAACTACATATTCTGTTAAAAATTTAAGCGTCTACCTGTTACCGTTAATAATGTTGAGCAAAAATATGAAAAAATCACGTTTATTGAATGCGATGGGGTCCCATCCTTAACATTTTTATTTTTATTATAGTATTTTTTGTTATAGCGGTAACGGAAATACATAACTTGTGAAAATTTCAGCTTTCTCGCGGTTTATGAGATACGGCCTGGTGACAGACAGACAGCGGAGGCTTAGTAATAGGGTCCCTTAATTTTTACCTTTTAGGTACGGAACCCTAAAAATGAGACATAGGACACAAAGACTCGAAAAAACGATTCGTGAATTTCGTAAAGCGTTTTCTCGTATTGAAATCACAATATATGATGTGGTGTAAAACTATCATACCATCGCTCGTCGGAATATGCTGGTCGTTGCTCTACTCACTCTACTTACTCATTATGTCGATGGTTTGGACGCAAGAGGTGTGGTGATCTTCCAACTAGGGGGCATGCTCAGACTAGGTTAGGTCCGAGCCTTTTTTAATACTGCGATTCAGGATTCGTGTCAACGCCACTGTAAGAGAAATTCTTTTTCACCACAGCAGCTCAAACAGCTGCTGTGGTGAAAAAGAATTTCTCTGTCTGTCTTCGCTGTCTGTTGTCTCGCAGCAAAAGCGGCAGCTTTTGCTGCGAGACAACAGTGAACAAAACGCGATTTTGATTCGAGCGTGAGGCAAAGTAGCTTTTTAATTTTTCAATCTTCAGTGCCACGAATTGAAATTGTTCAGCCACAAATTTGAAACATGCGAATTTTACTGTGCTCTGTGTCTTTCACATGCATATAAAAAGTGAGTGAAAAAACAAACCCCTTCGAATTCGAAATTCGATTTTGGAATTCGACCTCAAAGAAAACACCTACGGCAACGCAAAAAAAAGAATAAAGAAATTACTTTTTTTATATGTTATTGTTTACATGTTTCATTTATTATTGGATTTTAATAAAAATAAGTCTAATTAATAGTAGAAAATTAGTATTTAACCAATACATTTTTATTTAGAATTACAACAATGATACATTTGAAAAATAAACGTCAGGGACGCGGTATTAAAACGCGATTTAAAAAAGTAGCGGGAATAAAAATTTCGCTGATGCTGATACAGTAGGTATAGCGTAACGTGTTAAATTTATATTAATATATAAAATAATCTAAAAAGATGAGTGAAACTAGCGATGATGACTGTACTTTAACACCAGAAAAGTTAAATCAACAAGTGATTATGCAGAATTCAATCTATTCCTGTTCATTTCTATGTCTCCTAAGTAATATGTGTTCTCACTGCTGTGGTGAAAAGTTATGTGTGCTACACGAGAGCAAAGTTTTTTGTATCTCGTGCTGTTGAGTCCCTCACCACGCTCAGGATTCTAACTTTGATTCACTCGCTTCGCTTGTTCGGGACTCAAAATCAGCACTCGAAACAAAAAACAACTTTGCTCTCTTGTTGCACAAATAACTATTTCAAGACTTAACCTGCAGTGTGTACAAATACTTTCATCTTTACAAACCAAAGAATACACTGACTCGAGACAACAATTAGTAGACCACAGGGTTCACGGACATAAAATATTAGGGGGACCAAAGTAAAGATGCATTGATTGTGTTAAGGATGACATGAATGATAAGGGAGTTAATGTTCAGATGACGTCTGATGAGAATGGAAGAGGAAGACTTTCTGCGCTGATCCCAAGCAATATGGAAATAGGCTAGGTAGAAAAAGACAAAACTGGTCCATGTGGAGATTGAATTTCAACAATGGAATGGTACATCAACGCAATATTAAATGGCACGAGGGCCGCTTAAACCACTACGACAAACGAAACCAATTGTACGGTGCAGATGACACCAATTATTGTAAGTATCTACCGCTACGATGACATTCAAGTGATGTTATATCACTACACCCAGTCGTTTTATTCATCGCACACTGCGGTATGCACAATTAACAGTATTACTCCACATAAATATTTGACAAGCGCCGCGTTGATCCACTTATATCAGTAAACCTTTTGGGAGTTTGTGATATACGGACGAAAAGAACGGTAAACAAACCTGGTTATTACTATTTTAAGTATCTAATGTTTCACTGCAGGGCCGAGTGCCTTGTAACTAGTTCTATATTTAGTTTTTTCGGACCAGTACTTACCTAAAACCGAAGATATAAAAGCTTCTTTTTGTCGTGTCATTGATGATTTAGGTTTTGCGCGAACAGTAATTCGCCACAGCTATGGCGATATTTGTAGCCCCATACAGCTCGGCCAAGGAACACTCAGCTGGACAGGAGGGACAGGACAGCAAGTGTGGCATGTCCTGCTCTGTAGCGCCGCATCCGCACGGCAAATACTCCTCAGCCGCAAAGCCCCAACTGTAGAGGTTGTTTCTATAACGGCACCTGTGTTCGCAGCAGATTTAAGGACTTCCAGATGGACCAGGGCCGGTCCTGCCCTGGCGAAATTCCTCTGCAGGTAGCTCTTACACTACACAGTGTAAGAGCTATATTACGTAGAAACTCTTATATATTCAACTTGAAAACTAATCCCTCTTAACTGTTCTTCTTGATCTTTACAGTTTTTGTAGTCCACTGCTGGATTTATGCCTCTACTAATCAACTTTAAAGTACCTTCTTAATTTATTTGTTTGTTATTTGTAGTAGTAGCAAACCTTGACAATATTTTACTTACCAATTTAAGTAGTCGTGTGTCTCAATTGACCTTTTAACTTTATTAAACGAGAATTATTCATTATAACATTTTTACCAAATTTACTGTGACGCTTCGGTAAATAGCCTGCCATATTTTATATTTTTTGTGCGAAAAAATACTTATCCTCACTTCCTGGTACACGGTTGGAAACACAAACAACATTACAAATTATGTCCAATTGACTAGTCTGTTTATGTAGTAGCCGGATGCTAAACCAGTACTAAAAGGTCATCATGATCCTAGAGCTATTCCGGTTGGGATCCAAGACCTTCCACCTTGGAGCCCGGGTCCGCTTTCTAGTTTTAACGTCTCCATATTGCCTTGTCTTCGGCATCCTTAGTTGTGTGTTGTAAAAATTGTAAGTACTAATAGGTCGCAGATTCATGAAATTCGATTCCAAAATATTTTTATTATTGTGATCTTATTCACAATATTAAAAATATTCGTTTATTCAGTGTCTGAAAGTTACTAATCTATAACAGATAAGAATATAATTATATCATTATTTATCAGTTGTCTGGTGGCCATATTACTCAGCTTAGTTTATAATGAAGCCTTGTATGAATTATTCCGGAACATAAACAAAAAAGCCTGCTTGAGAGGTGTCAAGGGACACCGGATGGAACGAGGTTCCTTTCGATTAATTAGTGAAGGGATTGGTTTTTTTTTTATTTTAAGTTATAATAATATTTTTTTATTATTAACAAATATAATGTAATATAAACTTAATCAGTAGGCTCAATTTTAGAAATAATTGTTAATTTTACAAAAAATGTCGCGTTCGCCATCTTGGATCCCCAAATAAATGTCATTTACGTTATCAGAATGCACGATAGCCCCGAAAATTATACCCATATTAATTTTATTAAAAATGTCCCGACCCCCATCTTGGATTCCCAAATAGATGGCATTTTCATGACCACAATCCATAAAAGCCCCGAAAATTATACCCATGTTAATTTTATTAAAAATGTCCCGTCCGCCATCTTGGATTCCCAAATAGATGGCATTTTCGTGACCAGAATCCATAAAAATCCCGAAAATTATACCCATATTCATTTTATTATAAATGTCCCGTCCACCAACTTGGATTCACAAATATATGTCAGTTTCGTGATAAGAAAGCATGAAAACCCCAAAAATGAAACCCATATTAATTTTATTAAAAATGTCCCGTCCGCCATCTTGGATTCCAAAATAGATGTCATTTTCGTGACCAGAATCCATAAAAACCCCAAAAACGATACCCATATTAATTTAATTAAAAATGTCCCGTCCGCCATCTTTGATTCCCAAGTAGATGTCATTTTCGTGACCAGAATCCATAAAAACCCCGAAAACTATACCCATATAAATTTAATTGAAAATGTCCCGTCCGCCATCTTGGATTCCCAAATAGATGTCATTTCCGTGACCAGAATCCATAAAAACCCCGAAAATGATACCCATATTAATTATTTTTTAAATATCCTGTCCGACATCTTGGATTCCCAAATAGATGTCATTTTCGTGATCAGAAAGCATGAACATGATGCTTGCTTTCTATTAGAGAGAGAGAGAGAGACACAGACAGAGAAACATGCGCACGCCGCACGGCTTACAATAGCTTGCTATAGCTTACTATAGCAAAAAGTGTCGTTACAACTTTTCGTCTTAATTTTTTCCGTCTAGCCCCCTTTCGCAACGCGCGATAAGGATCTTCGTTCCAATAAAAATAGTTGTTTTCGCCCCTAAGTAACAAAGTCAAACGACATTTGAAGATAGCACAGTCAAGCCACAATTCAATAACTTTTATGTGTAAACAGTAATTGCAGTTAATTACGACATGTAGAATTTCTAGCGAGAGCGCAAACGACAGTATTTAAACAAGTACTTCAAAAAGTCAAGTCAAAAGTCAAAAATCATTTATTCATCTGGGTCACAAAGTGACGCTTATGAACGTCAAATTTTAATGTACATTACTTAATGCTTCTACATTTACATTTACTGCCCATTCGCAAAGCAATAGGTAGAACCACGAGAAAGAACGGGCAATAAAACTCGTGGCCACTCTTTTTAATCGCCAGTGTTATGTTACATATTTTGTTTTTGTAAGGAGCTGCAACTGTTTCACATTGTAATTAATTACTTGTAAATAGTAATTAGGAACATACATAATACTTAAATAATTAATGCAGTTACCAATTTAACTGCTGTAGTAGCCTTTCAGTGTGAATATTGTGTAACAGGAGCATCCACTTACGTCTTATAATGTAGGCAACTCGCGACCATGTTCATACTACCAGTGTGGAACAAAATACATACTGTTTTTATTCTCTACCAAATTCAAAATACATAATTCATTCAACATGAAAAGCATAAAGAAATTTTATTTTAAGCAACCTAAGTAAGAACTCTTACAACATTTCCTGCAACACGGATAGATTTTCTTAGAACGCACACCGTAGTCAGGACAAAGTTCTGATGTAGTCTGTCTTTTAACATCTCTCAACTTCTGCTGGTACATCTGTATTCGCTTTCTTTCTCTTTCCTTCTGAGTTAACCATGATCTCACCTTCTTTTCCATCTCTATTCGTTGTCTTATCTTAGACAGCTTTTTCTTAGAGCCGCTTATCAATTGATTAACCTGAGCTGCCTGTGTCTTATCGTTTAATCCTTTGTTGGTAAATTCCATTATAGTATCCTTAAGTTTATCGTTGTCATCCTCATATTTTACTCTGAATCGCCTTCTAGCATCAGTTTCGTTGGAACCGGTGCCAAAAACTGTGTCGAATATATCAAAAAGGGTCTTATTATCATCTACAGCAAAAAGTTCAGTTTCGTTACTCACAATATCAGTGGCATTGAATTCCGCTAGATGTTCCTTCAGCTCTTGCATGTATTTGATGCCCTCTAATGCGTCCGAGTCATTGGCTTTGCTTAGGGAACTGATAGATGATTCTATAGCTTTTTGTATGTGTACATATAGCTCTCCTCTTTCTTTTTCCAGTTCTTGGATTGCTTGTTTCTGTTTATCATCGCGAATCACAGTTCCTTCTAGTAAAAATATACAGTTTATTATGATTACTGTTTGAATCATGCTCTTCATATTCTAAAGGTTTCGTGCATGGCACAAATTTGCAATTGGTATAAATATTTGATTGAATAAACGTTACTATGTTTTATAATCGTATTTATGTTTGTTTTAATGTTCACAATTTTACTGCTGTTACAATAAAATGTAGCGAGAATTTTATTGAATTTTAGATAATGGCAATGTTTTCATATGATTTCCGGATTTCAATTGTAAGCTGATTACCATTACCATAAATATAGAATATGATACGGTTTTTTACAACATTTTAATGTTGTTCAATATTACATAGAGCTTCATACGAAATGAAAAGTTAAAAAGGTTGATAATATCATATGCAAATTCTGCATTTCGCAAACAATGACACATTTCTAGATTAAACAACAATGGGACTATAAACTGAAAGTTATAAGGTATTTAATATTTACATAATATTTTATGTTAGTCATACATATGTATTCAAACATCGGATATTCGATAGTCAGACATCGAATCAAAATCGACACGGTTATGTTGTTAGATATCCTTTAGGGTACATACATTTCTACTGGATAGTCCACTTTTTCAGTTAAATAAGTAGCAATGTGAGTCATTTGGTTCTATAAGTATTTTTAATATCAAGTAGTTTCGTTAACCGTATAAAATCAATATCAATTAGCATAATATTTAAAAGTGGGTGTAATATTACACCTTTGCCTACCCCTTCGGGGATACAGGCGTAAGTCTATAAATATATAAATAAAATAAATATTATTTAAGCAATAACACAATCATTAGGGACATCTTACGGACACAGAACGAACTACGAAGATAAATTGCCTCAACATCCCGAATCGCGCTATCAGAAGTTACATACGTCATTACTAAATATACAAATCCTCATCAACCACAAAGGATTTATACAGTGGTAAAGTAATCGTATACACCTCACTGGGTACGGTTGCTTATAACCTGGTAACAGAATCCTGTTTCGCAAAAAATATTACTCCGCGTTCCTCCATAACATGCAAAAAATATATAGGGCAAAAAATATATTAGATATCTCACATTTTCCTGTGGAACCCTTAATTATAACGCGTACGAAAATGTTATAGACGAGTATGGCTACATATAGGATATAGGTACACCTACATCAAGAGCCAATTCAAATCTGGCCCAGTTATTTGAACTCCTCATTCCCAAATTATCACTCGCATTGACAACGATCAGATATCACGAACAAAAGCTTAACCGTTCAATTTTCTACCCAAATCCTGGCGCACGATTTTTTGTTTAAAAAAGTATCAAGCCTTATCTCACCGAGTGGATTTTCCTCAATACTTGCGTCCCGGTGTTATCTCGGGTTTGCGGACGTATCGGTAGGCAGATACGCGGGAAACATTTGTATGTATGCTCACGACAGTCCTCGGTGGAATGCGTGGCTTTGGGTGAGATACAAGATACGCTCTGTGGAAATATTGGAATATTTTTAGGTCTTACGTATGTTTAGGGCAGGGATTGTAAAATGTGGAGAACCTTTAAGAATAACTGTATCTCTCCAGAGCGTAACGATGAGGACTGCTATACTGTAGATATACAAGAATAATATAATCAGCTACATAGCTGATTATATTATTCTAGTCTGGTAATAAAGGTCAAGCCATTAAACTGTCTTCTTTCTCTTAGCGTTATCCCAGTTTCAGTCTGGGGTCCGCTTTCTAGTCTAACCGGATTTGGCTGAATATTAGCTTTTCCACGGAGCGACTACCTGTCTGACCTCCGCAACCCGAAGTGATAGCGATATTCCATGGTTTAGACTGGTGTCAGTTTATTTAGAAGGTACTGACGCCCTGTAACGATTGTCAAAGATCTTTATGACAACCGGGACCGACGGCTTAACGTGCTCTCTGACGCACGGGACAAGCGATAATTAACAATTCAATACGCACATAACTCCGAAAAGTCATTGGTGCGCGCCGTGGATTCGAACCTGATACCCTCTGCATGGCAGTCTGTTGGTATATCCACTCGGCTATCGCTGCCTCTGAAGCCATTAAACTGTCTAATAGCCTTAAAATAAAGATGATCTTGTAAGCATTTTTAAGTGTCCCAGAAGGTAGTCGAAAAAAGAATTTGGACAAATTACTGAAAATCGATATATGCAAGTCAGATTGTAGCTGCTGGCTGGCACCAAGTGCCTAAAACCGAGCTCAGTGGCGAGCCATTTTAGAAACCTTTATCCAGCAGCGGACTGCGACAGGCTGATGATAATGATAATAGTTGAATATTCTTCCTTCTTACTTGACACAGTATAAAATTATTCAGCAGAGTAGTAGATGAAGTACTTCTTGATCCGAAATATGATATTTAGAACTTAGATTTGTCGATCAAATACCATGCCCTTGCGACAAATTCCCTGCAGTTGTCTAGCTTCAGTAATCATGCTATTAAAACCACAGTTATTCCTGCAACATAGAAAACCATATCCACCCCTTTCAAATTCCATGACCGCAGCAGTAAATTGATAAACACAATAAAAACGCCGGCTTGCGGCGAGTGCGGTCGTCCGAACGCCGGATAAGATAGCGAGCTCACATGACGACATATGTTGTGTGGATGAGTTGTTTCGGATAGCGCACACGTCGAATCGAAGCCGTATTGATGCCGGCTTTCGTGTGACCTCACTTGTGGCCACGGTTCTGAGCAGTGGGACTAATAAGCCAGTTCAAATGGCTTTTATAGTGACCGAACTTATGGCATAGTGGTATAAGCAGTCACCTCGCAGTTTATTACTGCTGTCAGTGTCGTGGGTTTGATTCCCATGCAAGACAACACTAAGTTACTAACGCGACATTTTGCGAAAGAGATACAAAGATATTCTTCGAAAGAGATATTACTAGAAAACTACATTCTACGAAAGAGAGCTCTTACGACCAGTGGACATTTTGCGAAAGAGACCTTTTGCAACAAAGCCAAACCTAAAGATACGGAAGATTATTTTCCATCAAAAACATATCTCTTGTAGGTTAAACTAAAGTCTTCTAATAAAACCGCGATCTATGGACGATTGCATGGAAATATCTATGGGTACATGCATTGTATTGTGGACAATACCACAATGCAACAACATAGCTGCGTGTGTTCCTATATGTCGCAGATTAAGGTTATATTTCTTTGCGCAGATTAAATGCCATAGTCCGAAAGCTGGCATCAATGTTGGGTAGGTATTTGATGCAAGCTGAAAACTTGCCTCATACCTCGCCTATTTTACCTATACACGGAACTGCAGACCTGGCTGGTGAGTAACGGGGCTATGGAATAAAAAAAAAATTACTGCCGAAAATGTATTTGAGGCAAAATGTAATTTTTAAATGTTTGATGTTTTTAAACCCAGAAGATTTAGTCAGGGTTTTAACATTGTCAGGCGTCTTTTTTACATTAATTGGCTAATTACTTTTGTAACTTTGACAAAATATAAATAATTTAACTTTTTTTTTCTAACTTGCAACTTTCATCGTTCCAAAAAAAACCTATGTTATATACAAGCCAGTAGCAAATTTCTTAGAAGTATAATAATTGGCATATTTGTTTCGAGTAAATAGCTCGATCGTATAAAGCGATGGAACGCGACTACTGCTATATTATTTTATTCTCTCGCACATTACCTGAAAGCATTTTGATTCAGCACACGTTCTTTATTTATAAAAAATACGAGCAAGCTCATTGGGATACCTATATGGCTATTGGTTCCGTCGCATGAACAAAGCGGCGATAGCCTAGTGGAGATACCAACAGACTGCCTTTGCCTGGCAGTCTATCGAGTATCGTTTTTGAATCCACGGCGGGCACCACTGAAATTTCGGAGTTAGGTGCGTATTGATTGCCATGATTGGCTTCTATCCTATTTACAAAACAGGGAACAGATGGTGGAAATAGAATATTACAACAAGAACTCAAAAAATAAAGAACTAATACGGTCTGATAGCAAAGCCATTAATGCCTCAATTCCACAAGGAAGCGTCATAGGATGTCTCCTGTTCATTATTTATATCAATGACCTTCCAAATAACATCGATGAACCTTGTGTTCTATTCGCGGATGATATCTCCATACTTACCTCCTGTAACACTAATATAAACTTAAATACAAAATTAAACGCCATACTACACTCTACATCAAACTGGATGACGGAAAATAATCTGGAAATAAATTTTAAAAAGACTAAAATTATAACATTTTACCCCCGCCAAAAAATACCGATTAATGTAGACTTTAGTTACAATGGACACAAACTAGAAGTGGTAAATAACTTCACCTTATTAGGCCTAGACATAGACTCGCATATCAACTGGAAGTCGCATGTTAAAAGGATAAGAGCTAAATTATCAAAATTTTCATATGCTCTCCGTGAGATTAAAAAAACAACCGATCTCAAAACTGCGTTGGCCACATACTATGCGTATGCCCATGCTTGGCTACAATATGGAATAATCTTATGGGGAAATAGTACAGATGCACCCACATTATTTACACTACAGAAAAAGCTAATCAGAATAATTGTAAACATTGACGAAACAGACAGTTGCAAGCCCCATTTTCAATCACTGAAAATACTAACCTTGCCTAGCTTATACTTATATGAAATATGTAAATTTGTCCGCAAATATCCGGAATTTTATACTAGAAGGGAAGACATACAAACGAAAATTCTATTAAGGCACAGAAACAGACTTAACCTGCCTAGCTCACGACTAAATATGCACTCTACCAGCACGTTTGTAATGTCAATAAAAGTATACAACAACTTACCCGATAACATTAGGAACATAAATAAATACAACAGTTTTATTAATAAATTAAGACAATTCCTCGTAAACAAAAACGATTACACCATAAACGAATACCTAAATGACAATTTTTAACTACAAATATACTTATTATCACTTGTAATAAATTGACATCAATAATTGAATATAAATTAATTTGACATCAAATAAATTAACATGACATTTAATAAATTAATATGACATCTATTAAATAAAAATGACATTTAATAAATCAATTTAACATATTTTAATAAATAAGAAATTTAATAAATTAATATGACATCTAATAAATCAATATGGCATTTAATAAATTAATATGACATTTAATAAATTAATAGGACATCTAATAAATTTATATGACATTTAATAAATTAATATAACATATACACCGCTATTTTTTAATTAGTACAAAAAATTTAACAGGGCACTAAGTATCTTTAACTGATCATAATTATGTAGTTGAAAAATAAAAACACTAAGTCCCAAAACTGTCTCAAAACTGTCCACAAAAATACGTGATAATTGGTAAATGCAATACTAATACTATGACCGACCCGTGTACTATCATACCATTGATAAATTATCATACTATCTGCTTGTCGTGCCCGACAGGGTCCATATTTGATCTCTTGTATTTTCTTGTAACAACATGTATACATATGGAGAGCAATAAAGCATTGAAATTGAAATTGAAATTGAATTGTTGGTTATCCCTTGCCCCGTGCCTCAGAGAGCACGTTAAGTCGTTGGTTCTGGCTGACATGAAGATCTTTGAAAGTCGTTATACGAAGTAGGTACCTCTGAATAAACTGACACTAGTCAAAACCATGGCATATCGCTATCCCTTTGGGTTGCCTAGGTCAGACAGGTAGTTACCCTCTACACAAGCTGGTATTCTGTCAAATCTGGTTAGACTAGTAAACGGACTCCAGGCTTCAAGGTCACAAGTCTTGGATGCAACCGGGATAACGCTAGGACGATGATGATGTATGAATGATGTGGTATGGATACATCTAATGCTTAAAATCTGTTTTACACCAGTAATAAGGAGACTACAACATCGTATTTAATCTTATTCAATTAATAATTCTAATAATTTATTGCAGAACTAAGTGTAGATACATGATGATTGTATACAATGATGAGTGCTTAAGACTCTTTGTAAACGTAGCAATGTGTATTTAGAAAGGTTAGGTTGGTTGGTAAATAGGTGGTTATTTCTACTAGCAATCAAAGAACCCTGAAAATAAAATTCGAAAGGACATTACAGAGTGTTCAGCAAATAAAGTTATCGCCTGAGGGGCCATTAAATGCTCTGCTTTAACGACAAACAAAAGGATGAATATACAGCTCTACGCGTAAATGAAAATTATAAATATTCTGTAAAAAAATAACACAAAACGTCAACGTGACATTTTGTATGATTTGTTTTCTAGGACCAATCATCCTAGTTTGTTTTATTTTTTGTAATGATAATCTGATTTTTTTGCTGTTGCCTTTTTGGTTAGACAAGTTTATAATCTCTCCACCTTTTCTGATTGATTTTTTTGTCTTGTTGACCTTGGCCGTAGCCATTTGCGGGTTGGCAGACTACACGTGTCTATTGAGAACATTCTGAAGACCTCTCAGACATTTTTATAATTATCTCGATATTTTCTTTCACCATTTAGCAAGCGATAATTACAATATGGGGATGAACCCATGTACGTTCATTACCTCGAATAGCCAAAGGTGCGCGCTGTATCAGTTTGGAAGAATCTCCACTAGACTATGGGCATCATAAAGGCCTCTTGTTTTTTTAATATTACATCAAAATGTCAAGCGCAATATAAACCATTATGAAAATAATTCAATAAATTTTGATCAAACATCAACCAATCTCACTTTATTATAAACCAATTTTCCTCGCCTACAATGGAGGGACAGATATTATAAATATAAATAGAATGGGGCGAAAATTATTCTAAAATCTTAGAGTGGAAGCAAACAAAAAACTAATTTCCGTATTTATTGGTGACGGGTAAGGAAGGGGGCGAGATGGGCAGAGGGGGTGAAATATTTGATTGTTCAGTCGTTTTATTGTCAATCGACAATCGCGCCTGAACATCGGAAATTGAGTAGTAGCTGCAGACTGCTTTGTTTAGACAGGGACCACGATTTCCACGGATTTGGGACAATAATATTTGCTATTGGCGATGCACAGATTATTCGCTCGCCTCTAGAGGCAATTCAGAAGTTGTCTACTTATGACAGCATTCAATGGAAATTTTTTTTTCGAGTTTATGGTGGTAATTGTATTAAGAGCTGTCAAGTGTCAAAGGTAGTAATCTCAAAAAGAGTCGTACCAAAGAGCTCAGATATTTACATAGAGGTGCATTTCCTACGGGCACTCTGAAAACAAACTTTCTGTTATCCAAATTTGCGCTTGGCGGCGTGGCAGTCACGCTGTGACAGCTGTCTCTACGAGAGCAAGAGAGACGAACGTTCCTCGAGTGTATCTTAACTGCGAGAGCAGGAGAGACGGACAACGGCGCCAATTACGAACTAAACTGGAGACAGTCCCCACTTGGAATTGGCACATGAAATCCTTAAGAACTGCGCTTCTATGTAAATCTGTATTCATTGGTCGTACGTAGACAACTTCTAAATTCGCCCCTAGAGTCGCTAATTAGAATCTTAGCATCGCCAATAAGCTATTTCTAAGAGGTCATATGACTTATATCATTCCCCGAATTTACGAAGAGAAAGAACTAAGTTTCTCAAAACAACATTTCCTCAAAAAAAAACCGTAAAGTGCACGTGCACAGTGTCCAAATTGTAAAAGGACTGGATCACAACATCAATTTTATCTTTTGCAAATGTAAGTTTTATTTTATCGTTAAGTATTATAACTAATGAACCGTTATAAGTTTCATTGAAAGAGTGAAGTTCATTATGTAAATTATTAAAAAACATACTTTACAGACACCCAAATGCTACGGGTTAGAATATAGAGATAGTGATGGCTATTCTGCAGTTAATGGCTTTTGCTAAAAATTTCGCAAAAATATCTGTGAATACAAGAACGACTCAAGAAAACTCCTAATGGACAGACAGACGAACAAACGGACATGCGCGGTGTATAGCATAATTATCACATAGATACTCATTTCATGGACAAATGCTTTTTTTTTGCGCCGACTAGACCATTGATGTTTTTTTGTTTGAAGTATTGTATATTATGGGATGATTTAAGTGAATGCATAAGTGGCCTGATTTACTATTATACGCGTATTAAACGAATAAATTCCTCATTTATCCGAGCTTTTTAATGAGACTGCATCGCATTAGTACTTACAAATTTTTACGGTAAAAATATCTCTTTATGATGACATTTCAGCCTGCTTACAGGAGCCATCATTAAGAAATGACGAGCGCTAATATTGGTCTAAGTCCGTATTTTATGTACCTAAGCAAGAATACGGAATGTCAGCACCCCATATCATCCCATGGGTGTCGTAAGAGCCGACAGAGGGAGCATATTATGCAGAGAACAGCACTGTAAGAGAAGGAAAACTTGATACAAACCCTATACCAACCCGTTTGGCCTGCGTGCTATAGTAGGCCAATTCCTCCTTTCAAAGGTGAGGCCTTGTCCAGCAGTGGACTGTTAAAGGCTGATGATGATGAAGCAAGTTAGACTTCGCACAATGCGTGTGCGTCAGGTAATGACAGCTTGTAAAAGAACTTACTTTAAGTTTGAAGTACTGTGCGTAGAACATAGAAGGTTTAACGTGAATACACTTGGGATCCTTCGGGCATTGCAGGTGTCTCTGGGTGACGGTGATCAATTACTATCAAGTGTAACGCTTGCTCGTTTGTCTTCCTATGCAATAAAAAAAGGAAAAACAAGATTTTACAAGTTTTTCTACATTTTATTACCCACTATTATAAGAAAAATAACACAGTGCTCTGCATTTTGAACCAGTCTGCATCTCGCAGATACCCATTTCAAGCTAAAAATATCTGCCTAATTTATTAAATGTCCGCACAGATTTTTGGAGGCCGGTCTATTTATCTAAGCCACTGAAAGCGCAATTGCTGTTGCAACATACTGGGCTGGTGCCGTTTGATCTCTGTACCATCGACTCGAGAAGAAGAAGAAGCACTTTTTTTGTTCCAAGTCCATGTCTTATGTAGTAAAGCAAGTTTGATTTCACACAATGCGTGAAACGTCAGGAAATGAGAGCTGAGAGGTGATTGAATTTGCAAGACATTGTCTATGAGGGTGCAGAGATCGAGTTATATGTGTGTTTTGAATGGTATGTTTGGGAGTAGTTGGAAGTATTTTATGTTGATGATGGGATGATTTAAGTAACTGCTCTAGTTGCATGTTTATCTGTATACAATTCTTGCGTTACTGAATGAGAGAAGATGCACAGATGAAACTTTTGGACGCAAGAAGCTGAATTTTATTAGGCATGTGTGTTCCTTGTAGACCGAGAGAGCATTAATAAAGGATTTTAGAAATACCCACAGGATCAGGGAAGAAAGGGTTAAAATTAAATGTGCAAATGTAGCCACAGGCATCCTGTTGTTATAAATAATGTATTCTAGAAGATTGGCACTTACTTTTACATACATACATACATATGCTCACGCCTTTTCCCGTCGGGGTAGGCAGAGACATCAGAACGCCACTTGCTTCTATCCTTGCAAACCCCACGCGCTTCCTCTCTATTCATTACTCTTTTCATACATGCTCGCCGGTTATGGGTGCTGCGGACTTTTCCGTTTTCCAAGACGTCCCCAATGTGGGTTTTCAAGGTCTGCCGGTCACGGCAGACCTTTGCAAGGTCTGCCGCGACCGGCTTGCCCACATACCTCTGCCATATATATTTGATTCGTCAATCTTTCTTCACTCACTTACTTTTACAAAGAACATAAGGCCTGTTAACTTTTTGCTGCATACAGATAATTCTCATAAGTTTGATAATAGTCAAATGTTGTATAAAAAAGAGTTATTAAGAAGTAACCACGAGAAAATCTCTACGTCTATGAATTCTCCATCATTTACTCGATGCTCGTGTGAAGTCTGCAACCCGTACTTGGCCAGCGTGGTGCACGATATGGAATGGACTTCTTTTTTCTTATCGTGAGAAGCGGTTCGTGCTCTGCACTAAGACAGTTTACATACCTGGATGATGATTATTTTTATTTAATTTATTCATTGACACAGTCGTGAGCCTGTATCTCCGAAGGAATAAGCAGAGGTGTACTTTTTTACACCCATTGGATGATGATGAAGAAAAAAACAAAAAAAGATGAGACGACATTTTAAAATAACGAAAATACATCTAAAGTTTAAGCGGCGATAGCCCAGTGGTGTACGTAACGGACTGCCGAGATGATGGTCTCAGGTTCGACCCCCAGTTACCCCGGGAACACACCTCTGACTTTTTGAAGTTATGTTTGTATTAAACATGAAAATTTTCGCTCGCTTAACAATGTATGTAATACACCTCTGCTTACCCCTTCGGGGAAAAAGGCGTAAAGTTATGTTATGTTCCAACTAAAGTTTATGCAAATATGCATGCAAAGCTATATAAGGCCTCAGCTATTACATTCGAATGTAAAGCCATAAATTACAAACCATTGTAACACAATGGTTCAGCAAATAGTTCACTAAGCTGTCAACGAACTCTTAATTAGAAGAACAAATATGTAAATTGCTTTGATTATTGCTTTGTTAATACATATCACAATTACGTGTGCTCCCTACAACCAGTACGCCGACCGCCATTATATTGTGATCAAAGGGTTTGTTTTGTCAACCTTTGGGATTTTTATCTCGTACGTTTCAAAGGTTATGAAGCATAAAATAAAATAATGTAAAGGATAATGGGTACACGTATTGTTTTGTTTTTAGGATGCTGTAGTCTTTTTGATAATTTGGTAACATTTTTTGATAAATTGTTCAATATTTAACGAATTCCAGTCAGGATTTTAATGACAACATTTTGAGCGTCAGATTGATAACGTATGATACTGAATAGTAACTCAGGGATTTTATATACCTATACATATATCATACAAAAGTCGAATTAAAAAAGTTTGCCACCAAAAATAGTTATACACCATACATAGGTACATCTTGTTTTACATTTCCTTATAATCCAGTAAAAAAGATCGTAAGTACATTATATCTTGTCACCCATAAACAGCTTCTAAGAGCAGTTCTGTCTAAGTTTAAGCCAGTGTAACGTACTGTAAATTGCACAAGTCGATAATCGAAGTACTAACTATGCAATGCCGTGACGTGCCGCGGTTAACGGAGCGATGATGCGGGACACAGTTATGTGCTACAGCTGCTTCTAGTAAGACTGCGTTCTCAATACAACTGGTCGTCATTTGTAGCCCTTTTCGCTTAAAGACCTTACCTTGGTATACCTAGGTCTTAAGCTGGATCTGATTATTTTTCTTAGATATTCTAAGCTACCTATAAAGTCATCGTTTTAACCGAGAGCGTAAAACAGATTACATAACAATAGGGGTTAAAGTATGAAATTGCCGTTTTATTGTATTAGGTACTTTGGATTGAAATAGAATCTTCATAATTTGAGGTTTTTGAATGAAACTTTTTTCACATGGTTTCTATGATGGTCTTCTTTTAAAAATGTGAAACATTTGAATATGACTTTCAATTGTTTTTGTTATTCAACTTAGACAAGAAAGAAGGATACTGCGAAAATTCGAGTGATTTTTAAATACGAGTTCCGACGCGGAAGTAACACGGCAGAAACAGCCTGCAATATCAATGTTGCGTTTGGAGAGGGGTCTGCTTATGAACGCACCGTGCGATTTTGGTTTAAACGCTTTCGCGATAGAAACTTCGACTTGAAGAACGAGCCACGAGAAAGACAACCCACACAGGTGAATAACGCTGAATTAAGAGTGATGGTGGAAGCCGATCCTGGTCAAACTACCCAGGAATAAGCGGCATGGTTTAACGTTACCTTACTCACAATATTGACTCATTTGCTTCAAATCGCGTGTTGAAACTTGTGTTGTATTGTTGAATCGGTACAGAAATGAAGGAATACTGGATCGAATTGTGACATGTGATGAAAAGTGGATTCTTTATGATAACCGTAAAAGAAAAATGCAATGGCTGACCCCAGGTCAAACGCCACAACAGTGTCCTAAAGCAAAGCTTCCCAATAAAAAGGTAATGGTAACTGTTTGGTGGTCTCAACATGGTGTTATTCACTTCAGTTTTCTCCGATCTGGTCAAGCAATAACGGCAGATGTCTATTGTACCGAACTCCGAACAATGTTGGCAAAACTAGCAGTAAAACAGCCCCGACTCATGAATCGATCTTCACCATTATTGCTCCATGACAACGCGAGACCTCATATAGCACGAGAAACCGTTTTGACCCTTCAGGAATTGCAGTTAGAAACCATTCGTCATCCTCCGTATTTGTCAGACCTTGCTCCAACAGACTACCTTTTTTTTCGTGATTTAGACAATTATCTACGTGACAAGATGTTTTCTTCCCACAGTTTTTTTTTTCTAGGTAGTAGAGCCTCGCTGATTTCAGCACGAATGAGCCGGCTCGACCGGGGAAGTACTACCCTCTCACAGAATATCGACGTAAAGTAACAGTAACAAAACTGTTGCGTTTTGTTTGGTGAGTGAGAGTGCCGGAGACCCATCCCCTATTCCTTCTCCTTCATCCCATTCCTCTTCCTGTCCCTTTTCCCAACCCCAAGGGGCGGCAACGCACTTGTGACTCCTGTGGTGTTGCTTGTGTCCATGGGCGGCGGCAATTGCTTACCATCAGGCGATCCGTCTGCTCGTTTGCCGCCTAATTTTATAAAAAAAAAAAAAAAAAGTTTGTGCAGTCTAGATCCTCATAGTTCTATCGCAAAGGCATAAATGACCTTCCTATTAGATGGCAGCAATGTATAGATAATAATGGTAACTATTTAAAAAATATGTTAAAAATTAAAAATAAACAATTTCGATTTTTAGTGCAAATCGCCAATTTCATACTTTAACCCCTAATATAATATAACTAGGAAATGCCAGCAGGTATGACTACAAAAAAAATACCTTTTCTGTCCAATCCCGTAGGCATCTCGTAAATTGCTTCTTAGTGCACAGTCTCCAAAGAACATAATTAAGTACAATCAAACAAGTCGGCGCTAGACCTGTTTGAAAAATAAAACCCTTGGCTCGCTCATAGAGTCGAGGCACACTAGAAACTGCTTTTGTAAACAAGTGTCAATGTTTGTGTAAAGTAGCACTGGAACGACCTTATGGTGGTCGAGTGGGCAGTTGTTCGACTGTACAGTCGCGGTCTGAAAGTGTTTACCACCTTAAGGCTTATAATTGCATGAACACATCAATGACACAAGGACGGCGATATTGTACTAGGCAACCAATCTATGATAACATGCGTTGCGTAGCAACCATAGAGAGCAACTGGTGTCAATGACGATTTAATATTCCACATTTATAATATACGTTCATTTAATTAACAAGCGTGATATTAACACTGGAACTAAAATATTTGTATTCTTCAAATAATGTTATTTTAAACTTGCTATTTACGATTTTGGTATTTGTAATTAATAAATTTATCAAATGACTTTTACATTGACAGATTATAATGAAAGGGATGGCGAAAATACGACATCCTGAATATAAAACCTTTTTGAAAAAAAATACAATATTTATATCGTCTAGCGTAAGACTGCCTCGTTGGTCTAGCGGTAGTGCATACGACAGCTGATCATGAAATCTCGGGTTCGATTCGCGGGCCGGGCTCGGAAAATGTTGCTAAGGTTTTCTGTTAAGAATTTCTTAGTGACAAATTATTAGGAATTTCTGTAAAAAAATTCTTAATAATTAGCCCGAAGTTGGTGGTGTTTCACCCCCGTGCATCAGAAAGCACGTTAAGCAGTCCTTTCTGTCATGATCTATGGCAGTCATTAGTGGGAAGTCAGTGCCCTCAAATATACCTACCGGATACTGGTCTAACCTTAGAATGATGTAAGATGGCAGTCGCTCCGTGTAAAAACTGATATTCAGTCAAATCTCGGTAGACCAGTAGTAGCTGGTCCCTAGTCTCCGAAGCGCAAGCTTGGGATGCAACTAAGAAAATGCTAGGGTGATGATGATATCGTCTAGCGAAAATCAGGGCGCGGTCAGACTGTGAGCTATAATGATAGTGGATGGTATGCTAGTCACGTTAAAGCGCTTGCTGATCACATAAGTGAGCTTTTGTTAAGATAGTACCATTTTATTACAATAAGTAAGTGTTTTTATAATAATACTAGCCGTTTCCCGCGGTTTCACCCGCGTCCTGACGGACCCCCTATTTTTTCTAAAATAAAATATAGCCTATGTTACTCGCAGATAATGTAGCTTTCTAATGGTGAAAGAATTTTTAAAATCGGTCCAGTAGTTTTTGAGTTTATCTATTACAAACAAAAATACAAATATTTCCTCTTTATAATATTAGTGTAGAAGTGTAGATGTAGATTAAAATACAGAACTTTTACAGCAAAATAAATGCAATGTCATTATGTCAGATAATTTCATCGACCTAAAAATATTCATACTCTTTTTGTTGGAATCGATGACTTACCAATGATTAAAAAGTAATAAGTACTCAGATATAGCATTTTAGACCTTGCTGAACTCAGCGTGACAAAGAATGTAATTTGAAAAGTGGTAAACATTTTTAGACCGCGACCGTACATGCCAGATTGCAGCTTCCTGCACCCACTAGTTTCGGCTATGCGTTGTCTGTTAGTCAGTCAGTAACGCAAGACTTTTATATATACAGATATCATAGAAAAGTCGAGGCCGCACACGGTCACCCATCCAAGTGGTGACCTGTGCAAGCGTTGATTAACATTGCTGATCTGTTACGAACGGCAAGCCAAGTCTAACTATGAACGTTATTTATACCAAATGAAAGTCGAACTCAAAAAGTCTGCCACCATTTCCAACCCCACTGTTTCTTAAGAACACGTTCCCTCCACCACCTCATGGTCCCACCACCCGTCTGGGTATATGGACCGAATCTTGGGAGAGGCGCACGGTACTTGCTGTATGCTCTTTCCCGCGCGCCCGTTGAAGACTCCCTACAAATTATGTGTCCCTGAGCCACTCTCCCCATTCAGGGGCGGCTCTACTATTCTAGTAGGTAGGCGCTGCTCTTCTCACCGCCGACGTCACTGGAACGGCTTCGTCGTTGGCCCGGGTCCGTTCCTCTCTCTCTAGTTCCGTTCTCTTGGTGTTCCATTTATGGGCGAAGTCTCTAAACCGCCGGAAGTTCGCCTCGGAGCACACGAGCTCGGCGTAAAAAGGTGGCCCGACCGCTGGGACAGTGATCCCATCCATCATCTCAGTCCTAAACTCGTCATACAAGGGGCATCGCCACAACACATGGTCCAGGCTTTCCTCTTCTTCTCCGCAATAGCATACACTATCCTCACACAACCTCATCTCGCACAGCCTTTTCCTGAAACATCCATGTCCTGTCAGAAGCTGTTAGACTTGATAGTCCGGCTCGACCCAAGTGTACTTGAGCCGAGCCGCCACGTCCGGGAAATATCGGTAGAGCTCCCTACCCTTCGCCTCGCCTTCCCATCTCTGTTGCCAGGAGGCAACAGTCTCCTCCGAAATTTGCCTACTTCCGTTTCCGAACTCCTCCTTGGGTAGGTGTCGGATATCATCAATCCTGCCCGCACACCACAACACCCGCCAGGACGGGCAGGGCCGCTGTGCTGCAAGACCTATAGGCCTTGGTCAGCAGAATGAGCGCGGGTCTCTGTGTCCTCAACAACGCGCTTCTGACCACAAACACGGTCGTTCGCCTCCACCAACATCCGGCCACGTAGGTAACAATAGCGGCGTACGTGCCCTTGTATAGGACACGGAGCGCTCTGTAGCGCATACCCCAGGATGCGGCGGAGACTCTCGACATCTTACCGAACGCAGCTGCAGCTCGCTCGCCAATGGACTCCGCATGTTCCTTAAAGGACATGGTTGAGTCGATTACCACACCCAGAACTTTGGTCGACTGTACACTCTTGACTGAGACCCCATTGAGTCGGACAGTCGGTGGTCGTCCGGACATCTTCCCCTTCAGAGTCATAGAGTATGACTTGGAGGGGGAGAAGCCCAGGCGGTTCCGCTGCCCCCACTCGCTAACTAAGGCCATGGCGCATGAGGCTGATGCCTCGATGCTGGCTCTTGAGTTGGACTCAATGAGGATCGTAACGTCATCGGCGTATGCGACCAATTGCACTCCGTCTGGGTAAGGTAATCGAAACAAGTCATCAATCAGGAGGTGCCACAGTGAGGGTCCCAAAACTGAGCCCTGCGGGCAGCCCATGGTCAGTGGCTTCCACACGACCCCACTGCCGACGAAGAGACCTGCCCGGCGACTCGTAAAATACGCGACCAACATCCGATGTTGATGAACATGAGATGTTGGGCGGGCAACCACCGTTCTTCGCCTTCAGCAGGATCATGGGCCACCACGCATTGTCAAATGCACCTGATATGTCCAGACAAAGGGCCTGGACATATTTGGCCCGGCTGGCTGAAACTATGTCCTGAAGGGACCGCAAGGCTGTTAATGTAGAACGACCTCGAGAAAAACCGTGCTGACAGGGTGAGATATTGCGCGAGATGTTAGGTGCGCAGTAGATCATGACCCTCTCCAAGATCTTGCCCAGAACCGAAAGGAGCGTGATAGGGCGATACGCTTTGGGATCAGTCAGCGGCCTGTCGTTGCCTTTCGGCAAGACGATAAGCCGACCGTCCTTCCACGTATCGGGAAATGTGCCCTCCTCAACGCATTTGCCTAAAACACGCGTCAGCTCGGAGTCAGCTACGTGCCACACATGTTTTACCATGCGGGCGGTGATCCCATCGATGCCGGGTGCCGTGTTGGGTAAATCCCGAACTCTAGAGCCCACCACATTTAGTGATGGCGGGGGCGCTTCGCGACCCGAGGGCGCGCAGGCCGCCAGTAGCCTCACCTGTCGGTGGTAGGCGCTGTCGGCGCCTGGATCGTCGTCCGGGCAAAGTGCTCGAACTAGGACCCCCATGGCGACCCGCGCGTCCCCGGCATATCCCTCCGAGAACTTCGTGCCGTTGATCACGTTGGGGGGCGGCCTGAGCCGCCCGCTGGCTGCTCGGTAAGCCAGACCCCAGGGGTCTTGGTTACCGGTGTTGGCAAGTCCCCGGAAGAACTCGCTCTGCGTCCTCACCATCAATGCCCTATAGCTATTGCGGCACTCATAGTGTTTCTTGCGCGCAATCTCCTCAAAAACCCCAAATCCTCGCTTTCTTGCTGTCTGCCACGCCTTCCTTGCACGACTGGCTCTTTTACGCGCGGCCTCCAATGCAGGAGACCACCATTCATAACCTTTGGCACGCTTACTATTCCCGCATACTCCAAGACATTCATTCGCCGCACCTACAATAACATCCGTAAACGCCTTGCTTACTTCGCCTGCAGTCATCCGCCAGTCAATCGTCCCCACACGTTCGTGGACCACTGACTGGAAGCGCCCCCAGTCCACGCCGCGCTCGCGAAATCTCCTCGGCTCTTCCAGCGGTTCCGCCGGCGAGCCTGTTACTCCTGTCCGTGTGCCACATAGATAGTAGGTGATCAAGCGATGGTCGCTGCAGCTGATATCCTCGTGTACGGTCCAGTTGTCGACCGGAGTGCTCCTAGTGGCCAGCGTTAGGTCGATGTTGGACTCCCGGTTGTCCTTCTCTGTTGTGGATGATGAGTCCACGGCCAACGATGAAGTCCTCCATTTGCTGGCGTCGGTATGTCACGTCCGGTCCTCTCCCGACGTAATTCCTCGCTGCGCAATGCCACATTGGCGAGTGGGCGTTCACGTCAGCGCCTATCAGCACTCGGGGACACCGCAGAGAGTCAAGTACCGAGTTCAGGTTTTGAAGGTGTTTGGCGATGTCGTCCGAGTACTGGAAGTAGGCGCTGACTAGGTGGATGGAGGATGTTGGCGACGTCTCCTGTCCGCGTGGGTCCAGATCTATGTGGCACACGGTGCAGTGGCTGTTACTAAGGTGCGTGAGCACGGCACACGGAGTGTCATTCCTAAGTAGAAGGATGCCGCACTTGGGTTCGCTGTCGCAGCCGAATATCCATGTAGGTCCTGCGGTGGAGGAGAGATGAGGCGTGGAGTATGGTTCTTGGACAAGGACCACGTCCAGCCCCATCCCCCCCGCGATGGCGGGCAGCTCTGCTGTGGCCACCGCGGAACCCTGTAGATTCACCTGCCCAATCTTAAGTAGGTGATTGTTTCTTAAGAACAGTTCTGTCTAAGTTGAAGTCTGTGTAACGTACTGTAAACTGCACAAGTCGATAATCGAAGTACTAACTATGCGGTGCGGTGACGTGCCGCGGTTAACGGAGCGATGACGCGCGACACAGTTATGTGCTACAGCTGCTTCTAGTAAGACCGTGTTCTCAGTGAAAGCTATTTCTATTACTTAATAATAATAATAATAAAACGTCAACAAGACAACCTGAATTTTCTCTTAGTCCATTTAATTTGTATTTTATTTCATAATTCAGAGTCAATATATTATATTTCCGACTACAAGAACTTCTTTTTATAATAAATATCATAATAAATTACAGAAACCATAAAATACATTAAGAAAATAATTACCAAAAATATTGTGAAGATGACATCTAATGTCAAAAGAAAACCATACAAAATAAATATAAACAACAGATGTAAACACATAATGTAAACAAATAAACATATAAAATGATGAGAAAATGTTGACGAGAGCAGCTGCTGCACGCCTGAGATCCCCGGACTTGTCGCTCAGCTCCGCCTCGCAGCCGCCGGCACCTGCACCAGCGTCGTCGGCGAGTGTTGAGGCGTCGAGCTCGTCGAGCGACGAGTATTTCTCTCCGCCGACGTCGCCACCACCTGTACGTCGGCGAGGGAGAGGCCGGCCACCGACACGCTTGGGACCCCGAGACCCACCGGTCTCGAACAGGGCCCCCGCTACCGGTGGTGATGTGCACCGCATGAGATGGACTAGTTCAATGAATGAAAACGTCATGCGGGCATATTTTGTGGCCACAGAGGGAGGAACTAACCTCAGTGCGTACCGTGATCGAATGCTGCCTTTGTTTCAGGCGCTTGAGCCAGCTGTCAACGTGTCAACACAACGGCTATCGGATCAAGTGCGGGCCATCCAACGGTGTCGCCTGTTGGATGATACCGTGCTTGAGAGACTTCGCTCTGACGTGCAGAGAAGTCTCCCCATCACTTTTTCGGCGCAGACTGACCCAGTGGTTGCGCAGCAACAACTGTTAAATCCGGCTGCTGAAGAGGTAGATGACGAGACTTCTCATGTAAGTACCCAGTACAACGATCAGTTAAGGAGTGCTTTGGAATGTGCTATTGCGGAATACCGATCCATGGATCCAAATGTTCGGCCTCGTTTGCCTCGTTTGCCCATGCATAAGAAAAACATAGCGCTGGTGAGTGCCCTAGATGCATTACTATCAATTTATTTTGAGGATAGTGAAAATCTCAGCGACACACACTCAATCCTGTATTGTGCGGCGGTTGCGGCGTGTCGAGTAGCGGGGGTTAAATTTCATGTAAATAACACCGCTATTCGACAGACCGCTGCTGTGCCAGGTTGGCAACGCAGGATTGAGCGTCGTATCGCTGAGACTAGGGCACTCATTGGCAAGCTCACTTGTTTTAGGATGGGCAATACCCGACCGAGAGTGATGCGCTTTGTAACTCGAGCCTTTGCGGGAACTAATATCAGTTCCCAAGATTATTTATCTCGGGTTACAGAGCGCATCGACACCCTAAAGCAAAAACTTTATGCATGGGCAAACCGTATAAGGCGATACAAAAAAAGAGTGGATCGGTATTGCCTGAATCGCACATTCCAGAGAGACGAGAGGTGGGTGTACAGAAGATGGGAGCGACCTGAGTCCACGGCCGGTGACGTTGATGGGGGTCGACCGGATGATGATGCTACTAATACATTTTGGCGCAGCATCTGGTCGACGCCTGTCAGCCACACTGAGAGTGATTGGATTGGGACTGTTGAGCGAGTATGCGAACAAATACCAACAATGGAGCCAATATCAATAACAGGTGATGATATAGCCAGTGCAGTCCGTTCGTTACCAAACTGGAAATCAGCGGGACCGGACGGGCTGCACAATTTTTGGCTCAAATGGCTCCGTAGTTCGCATACTTGCTTAGCATCTCAATTCCAGTCATCACTGGAATCGGGATCGCTACCAGATTTTCTAACATCCGGCGTCACTCACCTACTCCATAAGTCTGGTAGTGCCACGGACCCCAAGAATTACAGGCCGATAACCTGTTTGCCAACGATGTATAAACTCCTTACATCCATTTTGAGAACGAAATTGTCGAAACATGTAACTGATAATTCAATTTTATCTGTCTCTCAAAATGGATGTAAGAGTGGGGCCCGTGGCACTAAAGAACTCCTGCTGATAGACATGGCCATTAGCCAACAGGTGCGCCGTAACCGAAAGAATCTATCGACATGCTGGATAGATTACAAGAAGGCCTACGACTCCGTGCCACATACATGGCTTTTGAGGGTGCTGGAGTTGTATAAAGTAGATGCAACTCTATGCACCTTTTTAAGATCATGTATGGGGCAATGGAGGACCGTACTGTGCTATCCAGGGTGTCGATCGAGTTTGGGTTGCGGTGCTCCAATAAGGATCGAGCGAGGTATATTCCAGGGCGATAGTTTGAGTCCATTGTGGTTTTGTCTCGCCCTGAACCCCCTAAGTACCTTGTTAGAGGCTTCAGGGCTAGGCTATCGGTTAAGGAGAGGAGGTCATGTTACATCTCACCTCCTTTTCATGGATGACCTGAAATTATTTGCCCCCAACAATTTCCAACTGACAGCATTACTTAAGGTAACCGAAGCCTTTAGTAATTCTATCAGGATGGAATTTGGTGTGGATAAATGTGCGGTCATGCATGTGAAGAGAGGCAGGATTATGGAATCTGCAGGGATACAACTCTCAGATTCCATACAACTTAGACCTCTCTCCTTAACCGAGACCTACAAATACCTGGGTATGTCGCAGTCTTTGAATATTGCTGAGACTGACATGAAACAGACGTTGCAGGCTCGTTTCTTTGGCCGCCTGAAAAAGGTACTTAACAGTCTTTTATCAGGTGGCAACAAGGTGCGGGCCTGCGACGGGTGGGCCATGCCAGTCCTAATGTATTCCTTCGGCATACTCAGGTGGACCCAGACTGAACTAGATGCCCTGGATAGAAAAGTCCGGTCAATGCTGACTGCATCTCGCATGCATCATCCACGCTCATCAGTAATGAGGCTGTACATCCCGCGGAAATGTGGGGGTCGAGGCTTTCTATGTGCTAAGACCCTTCACAACCGCGATGTGTGCAACCTCAGAGAATATTTTCTGCAGATGAGTGTGGATGTGCATCGTGATGTAGTCGCTGTTGATACCGGACTTACCCCGCTCGCTCTGGCAAAAGAGAACTGGCACAAACCTGCAGTACTCAGTACTGATGACCGAAGAGAAATATGGAAGGGCAAGGAGCTGCATGGACGGTTCTATGGAGCTTTACATGACCCAGACGTCAATTTTAAAGCTTCCATAGCCTGGTTACGTTTCGGTGATCTCTTCGGAGAAACCGAAGGTTTTGTCTTTGCAATTATGGACGAAGTTGTCATGACAAACAACTACCGAAAGTATA
Organism: Euclidia mi; assembly: GCA_944739405.2. NCBI lineage: Eukaryota > Metazoa > Arthropoda > Insecta > Lepidoptera > Erebidae > Euclidia > Euclidia mi. The sequence goes on along the minus strand of OX123205.2, from coordinate 1,063,572 downwards.
TACTGAGGGATGGTACGGTTGACATATGTCGGGCGTGTCACCGGCCAGGTGAATCTCTCAGGCATATAGTATCCGGTTGTTCGAGTCTTGCCAATGGTCAGTATTTGCACAGACACAACCAAGTGGCCAGGATAATCCATCAGCAACTAGCCCTTAAATATGATCTCATTGGTTCTGAGGTACCGTACTACAGATATGTGCCCGACCCAGTTCTCGAAAATGGTCGTGCATTGTTGTACTGGGACCGGTCTATCATTACAGACAGGACTATTGTAGCCAATAAGCCTGATATTGTAGTGATAGACCGAGCAGAGCGACTCGCAATGATAATCGATACCACCATACCGCATGACGGCAATCTCGTGAAAGCAGAAAAAGAAAAAGAGATTAAATATTTGGACCTAGCTCACGAGATTGTTGACATGTGGGATGTAGATTCGGCGATCATTGTACCGATAGTCGTGTCGGTGAATGGTTTAATCGCCAAGATCCTCGACCAACACCTAAAGAGGCTCACACTAGGCAGCTGGATCAAGTCTTTGATTCAGAAGGCAGTCCTTCTCGACACGGCGCGCATCGTGAGGAAGTTCTTGTCTCTGAGGCCCTAACCACCGGTGGCTTGGTCCCTGTACCCGACACTGGTGGGTCTCCGTGGTCCCTTTTATATTTCTAAAGGATTTTTTTTATTTCAAATGAAATATACTTTATTAATATAAAAGAAACTATGAGTAAGATAATAAATGGAGTGAATAATAATAATAAAAGCCTTTATTAACAATCTGCATAGGGTGCATAGGGTTCCCACCAAGAACTTAGGGTCCCAAGCCAACCTCACCTGCAAGTGGTGCACCTGCCGATCAACGGACGAGGCTCTGGCAAACAAAATGTCCCAATAAGCGGCAATAGGCTCGCCACCTATTACGTGGGATCGAAACACTGGCGAAAGGTGGGCGTTTAATATGCCTACCCCTTCGGGGAAACAGGCGTGAGTCTATGTATGTATGTATTAACAATCTTAATGTTACATTTCATCTTATAGCTACTTTGCACTACTAATATTAAACATGGTTGTTTATGAAAGCATTGTATTAGACACCGGTTTCCTCATTGTCTTGCTCTTTGGCATAGGCCTCCCCAAGTGTTCTCCACAACGATCTATCCTTTGCTATCCTTATCCAGCATGGTCCTGCCACTTCCTTGAAATCATCCTCCCATCTTCGATGCTGTCTGCCATTACTTCTCTTTTTATATCTAGGGCACCATTCCGTCACTTCGTTCGTCCACTTTTCTGTCTTACTTCTTGTTAGGTGTCCTGCCCATTTCCATTTTAGTTGTTTGATTTGGTATTTTATATCAATAATCTTGGTTTGTTTTCTGATTGTTTTTAACCTAATTTTGTCTTTTAGTTTTATGTTGAGTATGCTTCTTTCCATTCGGTGTTGGCAAGTTTCTAGTAATTTGATATTTGTCTTTGTACAACTCCATGTCTGACATCCGTAGGTCATGCTTGGTAAAATACATGTATTAAATATTTTCTTCTTCCCTTCAATTGGTATATCCGAGTTTTTCATTACGTTTTGTAGAGCCCAGTATCTCTTCCATCCTAGGCTTATTCTGTTTTGAATTTCTTTTGTTGTGATGTCTGTTGGAGATATTATTTGGCCTAAGTATGTATATTCGTTTACATATCCCAGTTCAGCAGCATTATCAGGTTTTATGGGAATTTTGACGTAATTTGTCATTAACTTGGTTTTACTGGTATTTATTGATAGTCCTACCTTTTCGCTTTCGTTTATCAGTTGTTAAATCATAACCTGTAGAGTGTTTGGATCACTACATATTAATATTAGATCATCTGCGAATCTTAGATGGTTTAGTAATACTCCATTAACATTTATACCATATTCTTTCCATTCCAGTTGACGAAATATGTGTTCTAGGGTTGCTAAGAACAGTTTGGGTGATAAAGGATCTCCCTGTCTAACTCCTTTCTTAATGGGGAAACATTCTCCTACCTTTTCTGTGCGTATTTTAGCTTTCATATTTGTGTATATGTTCTTTATTATGTTAGTGTATTTACTGTGGACCTGTTGTGCGGTGAGGGCTTCCCATATTTTCTCATGTTTCAGCGAATCAAATGCTTTATTGTAGTCTATGAATGCTAAATAGTAGTTTAAGCCATATTCATTGCATTTCTGGATTATTTGTTTGATGGTATGGATGTGGTCAATAGTGCAAAAACCACTTCGAAACCCTGCCTGCTCTTTTGGCTGATTCTCGTCTATGATCTTTGTAATTCGGTCCAGTATAACCTTGGAGAAAATTTTGTATACGTTCGACATTATCGAAATGGGTCTGTAGTTCGATATATCATCTGTTCTCCCTTTCTTATGGAGTAAGATTATTGTAGATGTGGTCCATTGAAGAGGTATATATTCAGTTATTAAAATTTCGTTAAAAAGGTTTGTTAGTGTGTCCAAAATATTCACTGATACTCCTTTTAAAAGTTCATTTGATATGTTACATTCGCCGGGTGCTTTTCCTGTTTTCTGTGTTTTGATAGCTATAAAAACTTCATCTTTCAATATACTAGGAACTGGTTCTTCTTCGGTACTCATAACTGCTCCGCTACTTGTAAATGTTGTACTTTGTTCGTCATGATAGAGATCACGGTAGAAATCAGTTGCTGTATTTAATATTTCGTTTCTTTTATATTTATGTTTTTGAGTTTTGTGATGTCTTACGTTAGTAATCCAGTTTGTTTGTTCTTGAAGTTCCTTCCACGCACTCTTGATTTCACCTAATTTTCAATCTAGGATTTTATTAATTCCTTTTATTTCTTCTTCTAAAGCATCATATTTTTCCTTGACTGTTCGCAGTTCACTAATTTGTATTAATTTAGTCTTCAGGGGTTCTAAAACATGGCTTGGTAATGGTAGTGTGATTGGCTGTTTAGTATTTTGTATATGTTTCCTAGAATTCCTAGGTACCTTTAAATGTAATATACCTCTAAGTAATCTGTGATCAGTGAAATAGTCAAAATTGTTTAAGACTTCCACGTTTAAGAAAAGCTTCGGTTTGTTTGTAGTTATGAAATCTATGTCATTTCTTATTTGGCCGTTGGGAGATTCCCACGTGCATTTTCTTATAGGTTTTCTTTTATAAAAAGCATTCATAATATGTAAGTTATTTTCTAACGCGTAATTTATCAATCTTTGTCCATTATCGTTACGCTTGCCGGTTGTATAGGGTCCCAGTATTTTATCTTCGTTCCTTCCTCGTTGGCCAATTTGGCTATTGAAATCTCCCATCACAATACTGGTGTTATACAGGGTCTCCATTGTCTCATTTAGTTTTTCGTAAAAGCTATTTTTAATTTCCTTTTTCGCTACCTCAGTAGGAGCGTATACTTGGACTATCGATATCGGGTGTTTGTGACCAGGAAGTATAATATTTAAGACAGATATCCTGTCTGAAACTCCTTTAAATTCTATTATGTTATTTTTGAGGTATTTTTTGACTAAGAATCCCACGCCGTATATTTCTGGTATTTCGTTTTTACAGTATAGTAAATATTCTTTATGCTCTTCAATATTTTCTTTCGATCTCCGTACATCACTTATACCAAGAATATCCCAATTAATGTTGTTTAACGCTTGTTCAAGTTCTGTTAGACATTCTTTTGACTTTAATGATCTTGTATTCAATGTTGCTATGTGAAGTTTCCTTTTCTTGGTGTTCGTTATTGTTTTATTTTCCGTTTTTTGTGTGGTATTTTGGGGGTATGGTCGATAACCCCGCGGTGACCAACCGTATTGGGTTTTCCTTGTTTTTTTCTTTGCTCTTATCTATATAGTTTGTTTTGATTTCGTTACCGGTGTCTGACATTTCCTTTGCGTTATGTTGTTGAGATGGCTTTTCGGTCAAAGACGCAGATCTTGCCCTCATATACTCAAACGCATTTGTCTTATGTAGTTTAGGGGGTGCACTTATGTTTTTCGAACCACTTGCGAGTGATGTGCTCATGTTGTTAGGTGATATCGATGCCTCTCTCTTCCTTTTTTCTGTATCTGGTGTTTCTTTTATAACTATTTTATTGTTTCGAATGAAAGCTTCTTTTCCATTTTGTTTTTCTTGTTTGAGTTTTTCCTGTAGTTTCTTCCGCATTTCCATCGTTTCTTTCGAAAAATCCTCAGTAATGTAACTTTGTTTCGGCATTTTCATTTTCTTTTTCAGTATTATTATCTTCTTTTAGAATGATGTGAAGGATATAAGTATTGGCCTTACTTTACTCTCTTCTTGTTTCTTTCCTAATCTATAATAGTTATTTATTTCGTATATATCTATGTCCACCTCTAGGTTTTTCAGTGTTTCTTTAATTAAATTGAATAATTCTTGGTGATTCTTTTCAGTTTCTTTTATGCCATGTAATAACAAGTTATTCTTCCTATTTTTTTCCTCTAAATATTTTCCTTTTTCCTCCAATCTTTGAACCTCGTTTTTCAAATATTTGTTTTCTTCCAAAAATGGCTGTAGTTCCTCATCTATATTATGCATAATAGTTTCTGTTATGCTTTTTGTAATTGTTGAGGTTTGTTGGTCAAGTTCAGTTTTCATCATCTTAAACAGCTGTGCCATCTCTTGTGACATTCCCGTAGAATTCATGATGCAAAAACAAAACGTTTTTACTCTGCGTGTATTGGAACGTATTTTGTTGTTGAGCTAGCAACACTGACTGACTGATTGACGTTTACTGACAGGTGTCAACTGTCAGGTAACTGTTTGGTTGTCAATTGACGATGAAATATTTCTAACCTCAATTCTTAAGATAATTATTTGTGATTTTTCGATTTATTTTATCGGGATTTTCGCGTACCTTTTATACTGTCCGCGTAGATCCTTCTTCTTGACGAAGAATTGTGTAATTTGTGGCCGGTATTGGTTGATTTTCACTGTGATTTCGATTAAAAACTGGGAGCACTTTTTCGTACACTGTTGTTGCTTTGACAGCCGACGACGAAAAAAAACATCTTTCTATTACTTACTTGGCAGTAAAGCCGGCACGAAATTATTCGACAGAAAACAAAAGTAGCCGACATAGCTCAGCGAATAAGCAAGCTGAATTGGCAGTGGGCACGTCATATATGCCGCAGAACCGATGGTCGCTGGAGCAGTCAGATTCTTGAGTCAGCGACCGCGTCTCGGCAAACGTAGTATAGAGCGTCCTGTAGCCAGGTGGGGCGATGATATTCGTAGGGCGGCGGGCAGGGACTGAAAGTGGAAAGCTGAAGACTGAGCTCATTGGTGCGCCATAGGATAGGCCTACGTTCAGCAGTGGACTGATACGCTACGCCACAGGGTCGTCAGTAATTTGTAACAAACTAAGTTAAACTCAAAAAGTCTGCCACTAGGTATACATACTTTGTAATCCATATCTCAGTTTCTTAAGAATAGTTATCTACGCATAAGCCCATGTAACGTGCTGTAAGCTGCACAAGTCGATAATCGAAGCGCCAAGTACAAGCAAGCATCGAGTCCTAACTATGTGGTGCAGGGGCGCTACTAATGATGTGCTGCGGCTAGCGTAGCGATGACGCGGGACTTTGTTATGTGCTACAACTGGTTCTAATAAGACTGTGCTCTTGATTAAGATTATGTCGGTTACCAGTCCATATCACTTAAGATTATTTTGATCCATCATATCATCATCAGCCCTTTAAACTGTCCCACTGCTGGGCACGGCCTATTCTCACTATTATGGAGAACTCACAGACATGCAGGTTTCCTCACGATGTTTTCCTTCACCGTTTAGCAAGCGATAATTAACAATTCAAAACGCACTAACTTCGAAAAGTCATTGGTGCGAGCTGAGGATTCGAACCCGAGACCCTCTGCGTAGCAATCTGTCGGTCTCTCCACTCGGCTATCGCTGCTTCTTTATTTCGATTACCAATCATAAAAGCCGGCAATCGGACTCAGTGACGTGGCATTGGAGAAATCTATATCCTGCAGTGTACTATCAATTGGCAGCGCTGAAAGCGAAAAGCCAAAAATCGAGCTTCTCAGTGGCGTGCCACTAATAGCAGTAGGTTATGGCAGACTGATGATGAGGACGCTGATGATTTGCTAGAATAGTACTTAACCTGCTGTGATCGTAATTCATGTATCTATACTTTATAGTTGATTGAATCAGGCGTTACTTGGCGGAACTCCATTGTAACCTAATGGAGGGAAAGAGGAACACACCACGCACCCTCGGATTGACCACCCCAAATATTGCAATAGAAAAAAGTTAGCAATACCGAACTCCTCTAAAAGGATAAGGGATAAAGGAATGGTATGGGTTCCAGGAAGATACCTGACTTGCAGTATATATGTGTATGCGCAGACTATTCTTCGACATAACTTTCGCCTCTGCACGAGGCATCCTCAGGAGCAATGGGCAACGACTGAGTGCTTTCCTACCGTGTGCCTACAGCGGGATACTGCAAGTCAGGTATCTTCCTGGAACCCATACCATTCCTATATCCCTTATGCTTTTAGAGGAGTTCGGTATTGTCAACCTTTTTCTATTGCAATAGTTGTGGTGTGAAATCCGAGGCTAGGTTCCTCTTTCCCTCCATTAGGTATCTAAACTCTTCTCATGTAAAAATAAAATTAATATTCATAATCTACTCGAAAATTTTGCGATTTGTATACATCATACAATTTTACTTCGTGGTACTTTTAGATATTATATATACGTATATTATATATACGCATATACGTTACTTTTATATATACGTCCGTGTGGTGACGGATTAAGAATACGGATTGTCACCACCCCATATCATCCCATGGGTGTCGTAAGAGCCGACAGAGGGAGCATATTATGTAGAGAACAGCACTGTAAGAGAAGGAAAACTTGATACAAACCCTATACCAACCCGTTTGGCCAGCGTGGTATAGTAGGCCAATTCCTCCTTTCAAAGGAGAGGCCTAGTCCAGCAGTGGACTGTTAAAGGCTGATGATGATGACTTTTATATTCGCGATAGTTAACTAATTTTATGGTAATAAGCCCGCCATGTGTCCAGCAGTGGACTGCGATAGGCTGATTGAGATTGAGAAACCCGCGATAATTGACGACCATTATACGCCGGACACGCAGGAAAAAACAGAGTTTTATTAATATCTTAAAATTTGTTAGTTATCGTGAGTTATACGTGTTTTATAATATTATAAAATTAGTGAAAATCTACACTGTAAGGCAGTGATAGCCTAGTAGAGATACCAATAGACTGCCATGAAGAGGGTATCGGGTTCGAATCCACGGCGCGCACCAATGACTTTTCGGAGTTATGTGCGTATTGAATTATTAACATGTCATGTCCCGGTTGTCATGAAGATCTTTGACAGTCGTTATAGGGAGTCAGTACCTATCTCTGAATAAACTGACACTAGTCTAAACCATGGAATATCGCTATCCCTTTGGGTTGCGGAGGTCAGACAGGCAGTCTCTCCGTGGAATGGCTAACATTCAGTCAAGTCCGGTTAGACTAGTAAGCGGACCCCAGATTGAAACTGGGATAACGCTAGGAGAAAGAAAGAAGTGTAAATCTACAATGTAACAATCCAAATTCCAAAGATACCATTTATTTCGTGTATTCCTTAGTCGCGTGTTATAACACCCACCGAAATTGGGTAGTGGCATTTTGTTATCTTAATCCTGACCACTCTATTTGTATTACTCATGTGCTCAGAGCTTTACTGTCCTCACTATCGACGCTTAAATCGAGTTGCAGTGTGTACGATTACTTAGCAACTCCTTGAGGACACCTAGATTTTCCATCTACTGCGGCTGTGGACTAACTGCCATGTTACAGGAACTTATATTGTAATGTGTGGTATCTTTACATTGTCTTGTTGATTCAATCGCTCTTGTTGTAAACATGACTGTTTTGGAATGATGGTATTACTTTTTGATCCTTCCTATTTAGCTGTGTAGGTATGCAATTCACATTTTCTTAATACAGGATCGATTTTAAACAAAATTGTTTTGAGGTAGTATAACTTTTCATTATTTTTCTTTTGTGTTAAAATGGGTCTTTTGTGTGAAGTCCTTGTATTGCCTTCCTAATTCGTTTCTTTTTATAAGTTGGATATCTTTTAGCCGAAGGAGTACTTTATAAATATTAAAATTTGAAAGTAACCTCAGACGAATACTCTTTTCTATCTGATATGTGGCAAATTAATTGACCCACAAATCCTGCAAATATTAGTATTAACTGTCAAAAAGTAGGCGTGTAATACACCTCAACCTACCCCTCCGGGGAGGACAGGCGTGAAGTTCTGATATATTTTATTAGTATTGTTTTGTTTAACTTGTTTCAAATTACAGATTTAGGATAAACTTATTTAGTCGCTTTTCATCAAGTATTTTATCGTGCAACCTAACAGCCAGACATATTTACTCTTGCATTTATAGACTGACGCCTGTATCCCCGAAGGGGTAGACAGATGTGTAATATTACACCCACATTTCGTCATAAATTTCAAGATCCGACGTAATAGGGGGCGAGCCTAATGCCGTACCGGGCACATTACCAGACTCCGTGCTGCTACTGAGAATTTCCTAACGAATTTACTCTTGCATTTCCATACAAATTTTCCCTAATACATCAAAAAAATCGGATCATACATCTAAATGAACAGATTTAGTAACACAATCGATTCTCATTTGGCAAACAGAACGTAATGTTTTGTAACTCGCCATTAGGATAAGGAATTAACGGCGCTGAGCCAAATTAGCAAGTAACTGTCGAACAGTTAATGGATAGTATGATCAAAAAATTATATCGAATAGTTTATTAATCTCTTCTCCTTTTTAATGCAACTCTAGTACTAGGAATTAAACCTGTGTCGTGGGAGACATTATAAATATTATATAAATAGACAAAATGTACATCTAGATTTAAGCCGGATGTTTGTGGATGTCTGGGGTGTAATCCACGCCACTCGGCAAAGTACTAAGCTGCGAAGGGACTGCTTAAGCATTTATGCCATAGGGACAGTAATTTTGTTTTCGTAAGAATGTCTGGCCAGCACTGGTTTGGCCCCCGCCAGGGACCGACAGTGTTACGTGCTCCAAAGCTCGGTAGCGCTTTGATGTAAATGCCACAACGAGTGGTCACCCATCCAAAGAGGTGATAACTTTTGCCGATCCATCCATCCAATATTCCCGATCACAAGTACTAAGGCAAAAATCAATTTAGGCTATTCCATGCTTGCTGTTGGTAGACATATTTTGTATGGAGCTTATGTAAAATCTCAAAAAGATGGATAGATCGAAAATAAATTTAGCGGTAAGTGACACTTACAGCGTTGTGAGAACAAGGTTATTGGATCTGTAAATCTTAAGATGTAGAGATTAGGTATTTATCTTACAAACCACAGTGTGAAAAATCGGGGTCATATTATTCGACTGAACGAGTGATGGGTAGCTTAAACGGTGGCATCGCTTAGCACGGCGCCAAATGGTTAAATCCCCACACGATATAACTCTGTGCCATTTTAGAATTTATCCTGGGTGGAAATCAAACCTGGGACCTCCGTCTTACTAGTCAGGATCAGTAACTACTAGACCTATACTTGTACTAGTTGACTCGTACAATAAAACCTAAATATTTCAAACAAACAAATATCCAGATCACAATATGACATGTACTAACTAACATGCGCTAATCTGTCTGTCTGTCACACGTATGACGGCGCAGTTCACATACATACGCCTCACCCGGCGCCGCCTCGTCTTAGCCACACTTAACTCGCACTACAGTTATTATATCACAGTCGGGTTATATTCACAGGAGGGAGCGATTTTGAAATATCTTGTCGTTATTTTGATTTTGTCTCCATTTGGCTTAAAGATAGGCGATATTTTAGACAGTGATAGTTTATTATAAGCAGTAATAGCTTAATGGAGAGACTGCTACGACCAATGTATAGAATACTTTATTATTCTTTGCCGCGTGCGTCGGCAAGCACAATAAACCGTCAATCTCGGTTTTCATGAAGATCTTTGACAGTCGTTATGAGACGTCAGTTACCTTGAATATGCCGATACTGGTCTAAGCCATAAATATCGCCATCCTTTTGTGATGTGAGGGTCAGTCGACAGTCGCTCGGTGGAAAAACTGATAACTTGTCATATCCGAATAGACTAGTGCGCAGACCCCGGGCTCTAAGACGAAAGCCTTGGTTGCAACTGGGATAACGCTAGGCCAGCCATTCTCAAAGTGTCAGTAAAATAACTGGTTTTAAAGCAAACAGGCCTCGGCTTCGTTTTATTTTAGGGCTCCGCCACATATTTGGTTGCCCAAAAGGGTTCCATCCCCAAAAAAGTTTGAGAACCACTGCGCTAGGCAATGGTGGTGACCAAAACTCATATTAAAATTTGCTTCATCATCGTAGAGACGCCAACTGCGGGACATAGGACACCCTAAGGTTCTCTCTTTGATGGTTTTCCACACAGACCGATATTGTGCCACCCGTATCCAACCGCTCCCGCGAACCAGATCATCAGCCCACCTTGCGGGAGGCCTACCCTGTCGCGTTGTCCGGTACTTCTCAACTCCAGAATCCTCCTGACCCAACGGCCGTTGGTGCTTGCAATATTTGTTACTACACAAACTGCAATTAAATCGATAATAATCGACATAATAATGCAATTGCGGGCCGAACCTGGGCTAGATTAGCACAAGATCGAGGAAAACGGCAAGAACAAAGAGAGGCTAATGTTCAGCAGTGGACAAAGTCAGGCTGTGTATGACGATGAAACAAATTATTTTGATTGTCCGCTGCCCTTATCGCTACTGCTTATAAACATGGCCTCTCCATTAATGTAAGTACATCGAGTGTCCGGCTTCCTTGAACCGTGACGATTTACGACATAACATCGTGAGACGCTCGTCTGCTGTCAAACTATCAAGTGCATATATGTGTCAGTGTGTGAGTGTGTGAGTAACATAGGTTATGTGTCTGTGTGTTAAACTAGCTTGAAGCCAGTATCATACTAGCGTCAAGCTAGTTCGTAGTAAGTATATAAGATAAGTAGTATTAGGTATATTAGATGCTAGAATATTGAAAGGACTTTTAGACAAGAATAATTTATTTTTTATAGCGTCATGCCTGTATCCGCGAACGGGTAGGCAGAGGTGTAATCATCATCCTCATCGCCCTGGCGCTATCCTGGTTGTATTCAAGACTTACACGCCTTGAAGCCCGAGGTCCGCTTACTAGTGTAACCAGATATGACAGAATATCAACTTTTCTACAGAGCGACTGCCGTCTGACCTCCACAACCCAAAGGCATAGTGATATTCCATGGTTTAGAACAGTATCAGTTTATATGATGTAATATAAAATAAAATACATATATAACTTATCATTATAATAATCGAAGGCCTTCTGCAGATCAAGAATAGTAGATACAGAGGCGTATTCTTCGACCTGTACTTCTCCATGATGATCCACACGGCGAAAATAAAGTCCATAGTTCCACGTCCACGACAAAACCCGTATTGACACTCTGAAACATTCGTTTTCTGCCGGATCCGGGAGTAAATTTTACGTTAAAAGAGTTTCAGAGTGTGGGACATCACCTTAATACCACAATAGCTGCTACACTCCTGCGCTGAACCCTTGCCTGACGTGAGACTGGAGTGATTAAACTCAGCCTCCATTGGCTCGGGATTTTGCCGGTGTAGAGTACGCGGTTAAAAGGGGTCGGTAAGGGCGACCACACCCTGCGCGACCTGGTCTCTTTAAAGACATAGAAAAGAAATACGATATCAATTACGAACATAAAATAATACAACTAAATTGAGAAACTGCTCCCTTTTTTTAAACATCACGATCTGATAAACCAGTTGCGTTTGTGTGCGTTGTTCATCTGTCATGTCTACATGTGAAGGTACGCACACATATGTCCCAGATTATATTGATGGTCAGTGGGCTTAGTGTTTCAAATGAGCTTCGTGTACACTAGAACAATACATATGTTTGTTCCAGAAATTACTGCGATGTTAGCTTGCAATGTAAACTTTGATTAAATTGTAATACCAAAAGTCATCATCCCCCCAGCGTTATCCCAGTTAGAACCCTGTGTGCGCTTTCTAGCATAACCAGATTTGACTGCGTATTAGCTTTTTCACAAAGCGACTGGCTGCCTGACCTCCGCAATACAAAGGTGTCAGTCTATTCATAAGTACAGACTCCCTATAACGACTATGAAAGATCTTCATGACACTGCCGGCCGGCACTGACGGCTTATAACGTGCTCTCCGAGGCACGCGACAAGCGTTAATTTACTATTTAAATTGTAAAACTAAAACTGCAATAGATAAATGATTAAAATGCGACTGAGGAATACAGAAAGCTTTCAATAAAACAACAGAGGGCAAAACAGCAGTAGAAATAGAAAGCGGAAGCCACTTACCTGTTGGGCCTATAACCTGGTGGAGAGCCCAACAGACTTCCAGACAGGGTCTCGAGTTCAAAACCACGGGGCACCACTGAATCTTTAAAGTTACATACACACATACATAGACTCTGTTTCCCGGAGGGATAGGCAGAGACTACGGAACGCTGTTTGCAACGATCCTGACATATCTCTCTTGCTTCATTCACTCCCATCAGATTCCTCATGCATGCTCTTCTCTGTTTCCCGGAGGAGTAGGCAGAGACTACGGAACGCCGTTTGCAACGATCCTGACATTTCTCTCTTGCTTCATTCACTCCCATCAGATTCCTCATGCATGCTCTTCAGTTCAGGGTACTTCTAACCTGTCCTGTCTTTAAGATGTCTCCAATCTAGTCAGATAACGTCCGCCTAGGTCTTTCCCTGTCTTTGAAGTTATGTGTGAAATTGTGAAGGAAATCATCGTGAGGAAACCTGAATGCCTGTAAGTTCTTATACGCAGCTAATAGCTATTATTTAAATAATTTTTTCACCACAGCAGCTCAAACATGCCGCTTTTGCTGCGAGACAACAGTGAACAAAACGCGATTTTGATTCGAGCGTGAGTAAAAGTAGCTTTTTAATTTTTCAATCTTCAGTGTCACGAATTGACATTGTTCAGCCATAAATTTGAAACATTCGAATTTTACTGTGCTCTGTCTCTTTCACATGCATATAAAAAGTGAGTGAAAAACAAACCCCTTCGAATTCGAAATTCGATTTTGGAATTCGACCTTAAAGAAAACACCTTCGGAAACGCAAATAAAAAAAGATATTTGTAATAAAGAAATTACTTTTTTTATATGTCATTGTTTATATGTTTAATTTATTATTGGATTTTAATAAAAATAAGTCTAATTAATAGTATAAAATTGGTATCTAACCAATACGTTTTTATTTGTAATTACAACAATGATACATTTGAAAAATAAACATCAGGGACGCGGTATTAAAACGCGATTTAAAAAAGGAGCAGGAATAAAAATTTCGCTGATGCTGATACAGTATAGCGTAACGAGTTAAATTAGATATTTAATATATAAAATAATCTAAAAAGATGAGTGAAACTAGCGATGATGACTTTATTTTAACACCAGAAGAGTTAAATCAACAAGTGATTAATGCAGAATTCAATCTATTCCTGTTCGTTTCCTTCACCTAAGTAATGTGTTCTCACTGCTGTGGTGAAAAGTTATGTGTGCTACACGAGAGCAAAGTTTTTTGTATCTCGTGCTGTTGAGTCCCTCACTGAGCGTAGTTAGAAAACACCTGTTTTAGAATCAGCTGTTATAAATTTATTTAAATAAAATACTTTGAGTATATAAAATATAATTTTAATGTTTAATAAGTATAGCTAACATCAAATACCTGCCAGTCAAGTGTTATCTCCACTTTATAACAACAAGAGTAGCACAACACATTCACTAGCACTGCACCTTTATGATGGAGACCTCAATAATTAACATGCAGCAGTACTTTGAGGAGTGGATGGCCAAATTTGAAGCGGATCTCAATAAGAAGCCTTCTAGTAGCTTCCGGCAGCTTGGCAGAGGAATTTGCGGCATTCAAAGACTTCATTCTGCAAACACTGAAGTACTTTTCCCAGCAGTTAGAGTCTGTCGCCCGCCAAGTGGACAGTATGGAGATGCGCAGCCGCCGTAAAATGATCCTGCTGCACCGTGTTGAGGAGAGGAAGAACGAAGAGATAGCTCAAGTGGTCACACAGGTCATAAAACAGGATCTCAAATTGGATTCTTTCACAGCGTCAGACATCAAACGATGCCATAGAATGGGGCGTCAGCTATCCGGTAAGAAGGCAAGACCCATCCTCATTAAGCTCCATAGCGTTGCGGTACGGGACACCATTTGGTTTTCCAAAACCAAATTAAAAGCAGCGGGTCTTACGCTGTCTGAATTTCTGACTCGATCGCGGCATACAGTTTTCATGGCAGCGCGAGAGAAGTTTGGTGTCGCGAAGTGCTGGACCAGGGAGGGCTACGTGTTCGTAATAGACGCCAATGGTCATCGACATCAGATTGCATCCACGGGAGATCTTGACAAGATCAAGGGCTTGGACCCGGAGAAACCTGCGACGAAGGCGACCGCAATGAAAACAAAACGAGCTCCAGCACCGAAAAAATAGGATTTTTATATTCATTCGTGTTTGTTTACATGACCAGGTGAATTACTTTTCGTCATACTTATTTTCTACCTTCTTTCTTATTCTATTTTCGAAGCTATACCTTACATTTATTTTATAAATCTCACTTTTTCACTGTTGACTTATTACTTAAAACACTTCTCATCTCATGATCTCATCTGACAGCTGTCTTACCATTCTACCCATAGAGTTCTACCCATTTGAAACTCGGGCTTTTAATCCTTGCTCTTTTTTACGGAGTACCGAAATTTTAATTCACCTGGTCTAGTTCTTCAAACTGTCTTTTATTTATTTATTTACATTTTTTCACTTATTTGCATCTTGGTGTGTTCAGATATCTGTTTGTTCTGTTTTTGTTACTCGGGAGATATTTAATAATTGTTTATTTACGTAACACGTAACTGGTGGGTGGAGTTACGACTATACATAAATATATTTATATATATTCTTCTTCAATATAAGATATATATTATTTTAATTTTATATTAACTTATTTATCTTTAAATTTATACCTATATTAATTATTTATTTGTGTTATATTTTATTTTATTATGTTAGATGACAATTTTAGTAGTGATAGTGACAGTTTCCACTCTGTTAGTAGTCATAATGATAGTTTTGTGAGCCTTCCTTCTCTACCTGAAATACTTCAATCAGAGTTTGCCGATGTACCCCATAACTTGAATGTCGTTCATATCAACGCCCAGAGTATTCCTGCCCACTTCCAGGATATGCTGACTACTTTCGACTGTAAAAATATCCATGCTATTCTTATTTCCGAATCATGGCTGAAACCATGTCTCTCTTCTGTTTCTTACACTTTACCTGATTTACAACTGCTTGGAAAGATGCCCAAATTATTCCTTTGCCCAAAAAATCGAAACCTACTTCCTATTCTGACTATCGTCCTATTTCCGTGTTACCTTTCCTTTCTAAAGTGCTCGAGCGCCTAGTCCATGTCCAACTCACTACTTTTCTTAACAAGAACCTCCTATTCAATCCTTTACAATCCGGTTTCCGTCCTGGTCACAGCACTGTTACGGCACTGACCAACATTACCGACGACATTAGGTTCAGTATGGAGAAAGGCAATTTAACGGTACTTTGTTTACTGGACTTTAGTAACGCCTTTAATACCGTTGATTTCCACACTCTACTCAGTATATTACGCTCTATTAACATATCTCCACCAGTGATTGATTGGTTTCACAGTTACCTGTTTGGTCGTCGGCAGCGTATACGGGTTGAAGACTCTTTCTCTTCGTGGTGTAATACGACAGCCGGCGTTCCACAGGGTGGCGTTCTCTCTCCATTACTCTTCTCAATTTTCATAAATTCCATCTCCTATCAACTTCAGTCATCCTACCACCTTTATGCAGATGATCTTCAAATTTACACACAGGCACCTGCACATGAGCTGTTTGAAGCATTTGGCATCATGAACTCCGATTTAGAACGGATATCTGCTTGGAGCCTGAGATTTGGTTTGCAGATCAATCCTTTGAAAACACAGATTATCGTTGTTGGTAGTCCCAGGATGATTTCTCGCATTGACTGGAATCTGCTACCCCAAATTACTTTTGGTGGTATCCCAATACCTATAAGTGATTGCGTGAAGGACTTAGGTGTTTATATTGACAAAACTCTATCTTGGGGACCTCAAATCACCGAAGTTAGTCGCAAATTGTTTGCTGCGGCGGGGACTTTGCGAAAATTGCGGAACTTTCTGCCGATTGCCACTAAGATTGCACTTGCAAACTCTCTTCTATTACCTATCCTTGACTATGCCGATGTCAGCTATCTAGATCTCACTGAGGAGCAACTTGATAAGCTTGAGCGTCTTCAAAACTTCTGCATTAGGTTCATATTTGGATTACGTAAATATGATCACGTTTCTAATTTCCGCAATAAGCTCAAGTGGCTGCCAATTCGCCTTCGGCGGAATACTCACATTCTTTCCTTACTCTATAATATTCTCTTCAATCCTTCTTCTCCATCTTATTTGAAAGAACGCTTCAAGTTCCTAAGTGACTCTCATTCAAGATCGGGTCTTAGGTCATCGGTAAATTTGAGATTGGAAATTCCAATGCATTCCACTACTTTTTGATAAATCCTTTACGGTTGTGGAATGCATTGCCCGTTTCCATCAAACTGGCTCAAAATATCACATCTTTTAAAAATTTAGTGAAAAACCACTACTTATCTCTTTAACTTTCCATAACATTGGCAAACTCACACTTTCTTTTTCTCCCCTTTTTTACTATTGTCTACTCCCATTACTTAATCCATTATATTATTGTATGTATGTATGTATTTCTATTATAGTATATTTATTAGTTTATTTGTATAGTATAGTGTGTATTCGTATTTTGTTTCATTAGTATCTTACTACGCCAAAACTGTCCTATGTCTGGCTCCTTACTTCTCTTTTCCATGAGGGTTGCCTGTAAGAGATTGCTTTTTAGCGATAAGGCCGCCGTTTGTGCAACATGTATTAATCTGCTATAATTTCTGTCTTAAATTCATTTGGTGTACAATAAAGATTATTATTATTATTATTACGCTCAGGATTCTAACTTTGAATCACTCGCTACGCTCGTGAATCAATCATAGAATCCTTTGCTTACTCGGGACTCAAAATCAGCACTCGAAACAAAAAACAACTTTGCTCTCTTGTTGCACAAATAACAATTGCTATTTTGCAGCTAAATTAAATAATTTAATCTATCACTGAAATTTCCTTTTCTTCCGGTTTGTCTGTATGAACGCGATAAACTTAAGAACTACCCGGATTTTTCTACGGGTTCACGGTTTGAGTGAATAGTTTTCGCGGGCGGACCCGCGGACGAAGTCAGTTGTAAATGCGTGAATTGTTAAAAGGACGATGGGCGAAATCGTCGCCACCCATCAACAAAAATGAAATGTAGCTCAATTGACACATCTTGGCAAGATGATATTTATTACTATGGGGATGTTGCCCAAAAGCATGGGGTTGTCATAGTAATTAACGCTTAAATAAATATTCGTATAGGTAAGTACATATTTTCGACGATTATTTGTAAAATACCTACTCATTTATGTATTCATTAGTGCACAGTGAACATAGACCAGTAATATTAACACTTACTATTGTTATTTGCCTTCTATGAGCATTATAAGAATGAATAATTAGAAAAAATGAATTTAAATGATTCATTCATTTATAATATACTAGACGGCGCCAGCGGCCTTGCCCGCGTCAATTTTACATATAAATAACCTTCCTCTTGAATCATTTTATCTATTAAAAAAAACGCATTAAAATCCGTTGCGTAGTTTTTAAGATTTAAGCATACATTGGAACAGACAGACAGAAGACAGACTTTGTTTTATACTATGTAGTGATTATTATATAAGGGTAGCGATAGCCTAGAGGACATACCAACAAATTGCCATACAGAGGGAATCGGGTTCGAATCCATTGGTGACCAATGACTTTTCGAAGTTAAGTGCGCCTTAAATTGTTAATTATCGTCTTGGAGAGCACGTTAAACCGTCGGTCCCGGCTGTCATGAAGACGTTTGACAGTCGTTACGTGAAGTCAGCACCCTCAAATAAACTGATACTAGTCTTAACCATGGAATATCGCTATCCCTTTGGGTTGCGGAGGTTAAACGGCAGTCGCTCTGTGGAAAAGTTGATATTCTGTAATATCTGGTTAGACCAGTAAGCGGACCTCGGGCTCTAAGGCAGTCTTGGATGCAACCGGGATAACGCTAGGGTGATGATGATTCATTTATATTCGTTATTTTCCTATTATTCATTCATTATCATTTAAATGTTTAAAAATACATTATTTTTTTATTTTGTATACTTACTAAATTATGTTTTGTACTATAATATAACCATAATGTCAAAATAACTTACAAGTTAAAATGAAAATATAGGTTAATTAATAACAATAAATTGTTTTTTACTTATATATCCCAAGGATTTCAGTAAAAAAAAATGATTTTAATCAAGTAGTGGATACTTAAGGTATACATTGGCATCAGTTCCATGTGTGTTGGTATATGGGGACGGAGCCCATAGATTTTTGCCCATGGTCCTTTATTCAGTTGACTGCCTCCGTAGTCCAGTTGAAAGCGTATGCATCTGCTGATTGGGAGGTCCCAGGTTAGACTCCCCGATCGAGCATAAGTGATTCTAAGTTTTCCGAATTCTCAGTAGTAGCACGGAGCCGTGGACCTAAAAATTCATAAGGCGAAATATGTATGTAATATTACACATCTGCCTACCTCTGATAGTACACAGGCGTAACGCTTTGAAAAAAGAAATCAGTTAGACCCGTTGTCTCATCGTGTTCATCGTCCTATATAAACGCTCTCAATATGTCCATAATATGAGCAGTAGATGCAATGCTAGCGCAATATTGTGCTAATTAATTGCTACTTCGAGTGGCTTGCCTCTTTGTCATGTCTTATGCGTGTTCAACTGTGCATGGATTGATCTGAGGGGGGTGAAAGTGGAAGTGGGATAACTGAAGATGCGTGGTTTATGGATGACCTACTTGAGAGGATATAGCTTTCTAGTTTATGTTAGGTTAGAGGAAACACGCAGCTTATTTTGTTTTTTTTTTCGAGGGGAAACCTTCTAAAGGCTGTCCGGTCTTCTAGGGGGAAGGCCGGGGTGTGTGGGATTTTTACCGCACTAAAACCTCCTCGGTGGTCATCTTATAAACAATAGGGAGGGCTCCGGGGAATGTTTTATGCTACCGGTGCTCCTCTTGTGACACACCATTAAGGCACATCATGGTGTGTAATGCACACACGGTGGTACGAGACCACTGCGTACCACCGTCGTTTCGAAATCAGTTATATACCGCCCAAAACTCCTATTTTGAGACGCTAACGACTTCGGAGGGCCCTCTGCTCAGAGCGAGAAAGAACAGGCAGAGGGTATATAAAAGCTAGGTGACGGAGCGATTGCCAGCTCGGCGTCTCCTTTTTCAAGAAGGATCGCCCCTTTCTCGATCTCGCTCAGCAGCCTATTTCTGTATCATTAAAGCCTCACAGAAATAAACTACTTCTTTACAGTTATCTCTCGCCTCCAACATGTACGACACTACTGAAGGCAAACTCAAACTCAAACTCAAACTCAAATATGTTTATTTCCATAAAAATGTTTAAATTTTTTGGACACGTCAGAAAGTCATACAAATAAAAAAAATAAAAAGTAACTTTAAATGCATATTAACATAGTTGAGCATTGAAAAAAATGCCTGTTCAGAAAGTAGAGCCTCGTGAGAAGAATCAGGCAAGAAACTCCGGGCCACTCTTTTCTACGTCTTGATTCTATACAATTTAAAAACTTAGTAACTACATTGAATTTTTCATAAGTTTATGAGCTGGTGTGTCTATAATGTTGTTGTCAATTAATAAGGCTTTTTAAATAATAATATAAAAGTATTTACTAGCATAATATAGACTATAGACACAATAACTCACACTCACATGAAACTTAACACTAATCAAACATAAGTAGCCTGTGGGACCGAGCAAATTAATCCCAAGCATTTTTATCTTCAATATAATCTAGCACTGAATAGTACCCTTTTTGACAAAGTTTACGTTTTATAATCTTCTTGAATTTATTATAACTTAAATTTTGAATATTGCTTGGCACTTTATTGTAAAAGCGCACACATTGGCCTTGAAAAGATTTTTTTATTTTCTCTAGCCGGGTAGCCGGCACTACTAGCTTACTCTTATTTCTAGTATTCAAATTGTGGATATCACTTTTCTTTGAGTATGAGGCCTTGTTTTGGAATAAATATATTAGGTTGGAATAAATGTACTGGCTTGCAACTCTTAAAATGTTTATTTCCTTGAATTTATTCCTTAACGAAGCCCCATAATCCAAATTATAAATTGCTCGAATAGCTCTTTTCTGCAGAACAAAGATGGTCTGAATGTCGGCAGCATTTCCCCACAGGAGAATACCGTATGACATTATACTATGAAAATAGCTATGATATACAAGCCTGGCAGTGTCAATGTCAGTTAACTGGCGAATTTTCCTGACTGCGTATGCTGCAGAGCTGAGTCTATTCGACAATTTACTAATATGTGGTCCCCATTGCAGCTTAGAATCTAGTGTAATGCCTAAAAATTTGGTGTTATCCACAAGATCCAACACATCATCCTTAACCTTTACTGAGGTGTTCACTTGTTTGACGTTAGGCATCAAAAGTCGAATACATTTTGTTTTAGTCTATTTAAAAGCAGGTTGTTAACCTCAAACCAGCGAACCACCTTTGAGATAGCAATGTTTACATCGTCCATATCAATTTGCTGTCGTTTTAATTTAAATAAAAGTGAGGTATCATAAGCAAACAGTACTATCCCGTGCTTGTCATTGACGAGGTGTGGTAAGTCATTAATATAAACTAAAAATAAAAAAGGACCGAGGATTGAACCCTGTGGGACGCCCATTTTGACTACAGACCCATGCAAACGCGTCCCGTTGACATCAACTCTCTGAATCCTATTACTCAAATATGAAGTAAGAAGATGCAGAACTACTTAAACCATAGTGATGTAATTTCCTGATCAATGTATCATGTTCTACACAATCAAAGGCCTTGGACAAATCACAGAAGGCACCTAAAGCATCATGTGAATCCTCCCAGGCATCAAAGATATGTTTTACAAGCTCAACACCGGCATCGGTCGTGGAGCGCCCCTTTGTAAAACCAAATTGTTTAGAGTGTAGAAGCTCGTTGTTATTAAAATAACTTTGCAGTTGGTCTAGTATCAATTTCTCGAAAATTTTGCTAAATGTGGGCAGCACAGAAATTGGCCTATAGTTGGTGGGGTCTGATGTGCTACCTGCTTTGTACAAAGGTATTACCTTGCTATCTTTCATAAGATCAGGAAATACACCACAGTCAATACACTTATTAAATATTAAAGCTAATCTGTTAGCAGCTAAAGCAATAATGGACTTGGTAATAGTAACGGAATTTCCCCACAAGTCTGCAGTCTTCTTTAAATTTATAGTATTAAAAGCTTTTATAACATCATTTGAATTTATATACTGAAATGAGAAATTACTATAGGTTGTACTCATGTTTTCTTTTAAAAGAGATTCCGCTGCATTGGTTGATGAGTCCAAAGATCTAATAGTAATAACGGGGATATCAGTAAAAAAACTTTCAAACGCCGATGCAACTTTTGAGTCTGATGTAATAGTATCGTTATCAATGTTCAAACTAAATTTTGAACTTTTACTTTTAACTTTCCCAGTCTCGCTGTTTATTATATTCCATGTCATTTTCATTTTATCGTCACTACTCCTAATCCTTGAACTCAGGTAAAGAGACTTAGCTTTCTTGCAAAGTTTCCGATATATCCTAGCATAGTTTCTAACATAATCCTGAAATTGTTCACTTAAATTAAAGTTTCTCCCGTCATATAGCTCATACAATCTCTTTCTACTTTTGTGAAGCCCAGTTGTTGCCCATTCACAGAAGGTTGCATTACCTCCAACTGTAATCGTTCTAGGTGTGAAAACCGAATTAAAGTCTGTACAAAACGCTTTGAAAAAGCTATTATATAACAAATTAGGGTCACCTTCATCATCTAACAGTGACCAGCTAGTCATTAGTTTACTTTAAAACCTAGCAAAACGAGTTGCAGTTTTAGGTATTACAACTATATTTTGCCTAGAAACATTCTTACTGTTATCATTAAAGGAGATCTGCTGTCCACAATGGTCTGAGTCTAACTGTCTAATAATTTGCTTGTCTCTTACTATGATATCTGTAAATATATTATCTAGGCAAGTAGATGTAGAGGAAGTAACTCTTGTGGGCTCTAAGAATAAGTTCTTCAGATTATATGATAGAAACAGCGCTTTCAATTTTGTACTAAGACTACTATTCTCCAATAAATTTACATTAAAGTCACCACACACAACAACATTTTTATTTATTTTTGCAACTTTGTTTAATATCTCATCCATAATACGCTCGAAGCTATCATACAATGCTGAAGGAGGCCTGTATACACTTATTACAATAAATCTCCTCAGTTCCACACAGGCTACCTCAATATTTCGCTCAACGATCGAGCCACCATGTACTGCTTGCTGCCGGCTAAACGAGCTTCCTACTATATGATTACTGAAATTGAACATGAACTGGTTGCTTTTTAGCCAATGTTCAGTGATGCAAAATATATCAACAGCATTACAGTTCATAAACAATTCCATTTCTAAATCTTTATTAATCATACTTCTAATATTCTGATGTACTAATTTAATCAAATTTTTGTTATTATTATGTTTAAGTGTATTAGTCAATGAGTTACGAGTAATCTTATTATAGCTAGAGGTGTTCTCTATTGTCTCAGAATTTATTATTATTATTATGAATGTCAATAATGGAATTGTCATGTACTCTAACAGTACTTGGGTCACTGTATAAATTAAATGCTAATAATTTAGCAAGTTGTCGTTTAAAAGAGCGAGAAAGATACATAGTATCTTTTGTTAAAATAAAATTACTTTTAATAAAAGTATTAGTGTCAAAGAATAAAATTTTGTCATTATGACGATATGTACTATTATATAATAATAGATTTAATTTACTTATCTGGTTGTTTTCTTTATCAGATAAGGTCTTAGAATAAGGAAATGCACAGACTATAAAATTGCACCCCACTTTAGAACTTCTATCAGTCATTATATCCGATAAAGCTAGTATATCTTTCCTAGTAACTAGTAAGCTATCACCATACATAATAATAACCGTAGAATGTTTATTTAATTCTGCATGTTTTAACTTATTAAGTAATGAAGATATTCTTTCTCCTGGATAACAAAAGTTTTGTAATGGACGGTTAGTGTAACTATCTATTAAGCTACCCAAACCCACTCCCAATTGGTCAGAAAACATCAATACAGTGTTATTACTATGAGTGTCAAGTGAACATATATGATTTGTTTGTAACAAGGCATCAGAACCGGAGTCATTGTATATTTTGTGAGGTTGTTCTAGTACTAGACTACTTTCTAAATCATTATTTAATTTTGAACAATTTAAGCAACATTTTTTGTTGTGTTTGTGACGCAAAGAGAGGTATTGCCCAATCTGTTCAACTAGAACCTGCCGCTGAGAATATCCATCCAACCGCTGTCCCATGCAGAACCCTTTATTAGGGTGTGTTGTGCTGTATCCTGCTCATCACCACAATGGTGACAATTTGCCGAGGCCTCGCGTCCGATCTTATTCAGGTATTCACCAAAACAGAAGCTACGCTTGCACATTTTGTTTTTATTGAACTGTATCTCCCCGATTCCGTCTGATTTCGAGAGTGACCTTCTTAGTGCACCCCTACGGTCACCAAGGACAATACATGAAAAATTTCAGCGTTTTGCGCCCAATAGTTTTGGTTGTACGTTGTCTGGCAGTAAGTCAGTCAGTTACGCAAGAATTTTATGTAGATGTACAGACAGATAAACAAACAATAGAAAACTTAGTGGTTTTACCGGACGTCTCGCCCCTTGGTTGAGTATCGTGGATTTGATTCTCACACAAGTTAAACAATTTGTATAAAATAGGCTACCGTACAAAAAAATAAACCCGTAATATAACCCGTAATAATATAAATCAAGGTCTAAATATAATACCAGGTTCATTGTAATATAATATATATATAACACTTATAATGAATTTTAGGCAAAATAGTTTAGGACTAAACTTCGAATTAATTTTACCGATGTTTTACAATAAGGCGGAAATCGTATTCTATATCCGAGATGAATATGTTCAGATACGCATACATCTCAGCTATACATTGATTTAGAATAATTCATTCCGATAATCTAATCAATATAAATTGATAACCGGCTACAGCAGACTATTATGCACAGGTCAATATGAATAGCAATATCGCAGCGGTAGCTGAGCTAAGCTGCTCAATAAATACAATCCGCCGCGTAATACTGAGTTATGATAGGAATCCGCTCCAAATACTTGCGCTCGCCTGCACACCTAGATATAGGTACACTACACGTAGACTTCCTCCTTTCAAAGGAGAGGCCTAGTCCAGTAGTGGACTGATAAAGGCTGATGATGATGATAATGATGACACGTTGACACCTTAGATATGCATAGGTACAGGTACGGATAGGTTAAAACTAGATATGGGTAGGTTTTAGAAGGTAGGGTGTAGAGTGGCAGATTAGGAAGTTTATCAATTATTTTTACAGGCAAACCTGCGGGACTGTATAGTTATAGGATTATTGGACTGGCCAACTGCATATCGAGCCACACATCATGTAAGGTTCTGTAGAAGCTCTTACCTGGTGTTCTAAAGATAAAACCTTGATAATTGTAAGTATTATTATTACTATTCATTTTATCGCTTTAATTTAATTGACTATTTGGTACCTACTCGTTAATTAGTAAGCCCAATGAACCGTTATAATATTCATTGAAAGTGCATCATACATTAACTATAAAAATATTTTACATACCTACATAAATACTACATTTTATAAGATAGACGAGGGAGGGTCACTTTGCACTTAATGGTTTTCATGGCTTTTCGCACTATGCAGAAAATTTTATGGAACTAGAGTCACATCTTGTTTCCGTCTCATTCCAATTCTATCAAAAAGAACAAGAGTGCGATACCTACATTTAATTTAGGTACAATCTGTAGGTAGGTATATTTTGTCACCAGCACTATATCCGAAAACCTAAAGAAACGTAGCACAGCCAGTAGATACCTAACTATTAGCACGGCTTATTCTTAAAATACACAAAGTGCGCTTCGCAGCAAAGTTAAGCGTTATTCGCAGCAAAGTTAAGCGTTATTTGGAAGCGCCTTCATAAACTGTCAAAAAAGCATCGTAGAGATAGCGAACGCAATATACTTCAGATATTTTATATTAAGTGAAATTTTGCTTGGAACTAGAGCGGAGCTGAAATTAACTAACACCCTTTGAGGAGATTTTTTATCAAGTTACGCAAAATCTAAGTGAACTTTGCTGTTTAAAGTGCTTTTTATATTCTTTGGTTAATGCATAAGAAAATTTGCGCTAAGCTAGATAAGGAATTTGCTTGATTATCATCAATGTACTTTGACCCGATTGCAACACAAGGCCCTCATCTAAGAGCTAGTGATCCGTTTTTAAGACTGATTAGATTTGTCTTCTGACTTCTGCAACCAATGGATTAGGTATATGGATTAGGTGTGGTCTAGATAAGGGCTGAAGTATTTGGCTTAACTTTTCATTGAATGAATGTTAAAGAGCTTCATTACAATCTGGACCGATCGCTTAGTCCTGTCCTAGGAATAAAACATTGAAAAGGTTTGACAAGGGTAGAAACTCATTGACTTGTTAATATAAAAAAACCACAGAGTCTTGCTAGTCTTGCTATGTGCTAGATGCCACCACAGCTTCACCTGCATAAGTTTCAGTTATCGTGGCAAAATTAGTAAAGCTAGTTTGACGTATAAGCGTATATCTCAACAAAATTTCATTAAAAGCTGCACTGCCGTAATTGCGATCATCATCATCCTCCTAGCGTTATCCCAGTTTCTGCCTGGGGGGCGCCTACTAGTCTAACCGGATTTGGCTAAATACTGGCTTTTCCACGGAGCGACTGCCTGTCTGCCTCCGCAACCCGAAGTGATAGCGATATTCCATGGTTTAGACTTGTGCCAGTTTATTTAGAAGATACTGACGCCCTATAACGACTGTCAAAGATCATCATGACAACCGGGACCAAGGCTTAACGTGCTCTCCGAGGCACGGGGCAAGTGATAATTAACAATTCAATGCGCACATAACTCCGAAAAGTCAGTGGTGCGCGCCGTGGAATCGAACCCGATACCTTCTGCATGACAGTCTGTTGGTATCTCCACTAGGCTATCGCTGCCTGTCTGCCGTACTTGCGGTAAAGAGTAAAAACATCCATCTACTATTGTATAAGCGTTTTCTTCTGATAATTAACAATGTAATACGTACATAACCTTTAAGTCAGGGGTGCAGGCCGTGGATTCGAACCCAATGCCCTCTGCAGTGCTATAAAGAGGATCTCGGGTGTGTTATCTCCATTATTATCTTAACTTTGCTATCACTTTCTCTCAAATCGTAGCTGTACCTCCAGTCTTGTATACAATTACTGTAAATCTACATTCAATGCTTTGCTATTTCGACAGAGTTTGGCCGGTATTTACAATCCATCGATACTCTCCTATACATTAACTATAATATCAAATTGTACTCATATATCAATCTATAAAACACAAAACTAATTACACAGTTACTAACCATTTTCAAATCATTGCCCACTGACCCAAGCTTTACGCGACAATTGCACAATTAAACAATTTCACAATCATTTTCAATATACCAGCTGAATTAATTCTATATACTGCAATAATTACTTTACCATTTAGCAACGATAGTTTGACAGAATACCACTATTTCATTGCAGACTAATGATTAATAGTTAATAATGATTTAATGAAATAATTACAAAGTGCACGGGTTGTTGAACTAAACGCAAATATATGGATAACAATATGCCGATTAATATTTACTAAGCCAACTGGAATAGCATTGTTTAACTAGGGGTTCGCCCGGTTCTGTTCGCGTATGTTTTTATAGTCAGCAGCGTAAGTTGTTTGAATTGTTTTATATACTGTTTTGTCTCCATTTTTAATGCAATCGGTATTTATTAAATGGGTTTTGGAAGCGTGGGTTTAGAATAGAGAGGACCGTCCTTATTTTGGAGGAATCTAGTTTAGTTCTAAGCTCCAATTTTTACATATCTTTGCTTAAACTTTATCTTGAACTACTTTAAGCGGTTCGATGAGTGTTTTATCGATCCCCATACGAGACAAAGCTTTGTGGGATGAACAATTTATTGTTTCGATTCTGTATTTGTGATCGTTGATTGATTGTTTGTAAGGACTCTCGTCAAGCTTGTCAAGGTGATTTCTGATAATGTCTTTTATTATCTTCGTTTTAGCCAGGACTCGTGAGGCCGGAGGTAGAGGTAGAGGCCCAGTGAGTCACTTCACGATTCGATAATATCGAGAAGCAGCCGTACTATTCCTGGTGATAACAAAGCTCATATGTGTAACATTGAGGTCTATTCATATGCCTTTCATGTCCTTCCGTAAAACAAATTCAATACAAAAACAAGTAAACCGATTATAAAGCGGCATTCTGCTATGTAAAACAATTTGAAATTCGTTGTAAAAGTGTTTCATTTTATGCGTGAAAAAGCGAAAGAATTGTGCAGCAGTTTGTTGAAAATTCTAACGTAGAACAGAATTGCGTATTTTAATAGGGACAAACTATACTAAAGTTATAAATCTGAAACGTATGTTTGTTGGAGTGCGCTCATCTCCAGAAATACCAGTTGGTATTTTTCATCACATTGAAAGCAATCGAGCAGACGGATCGCCCAATGGTAGGTGTTAACTTTTATCCATAGAAGCTTGTCGCAAACCCAAAGGAGTCTCAAGTGCGTCGTCGATCTGATGAGAGGACGAGCAGATTAGGGATGAAGTTGGGGGCAGTGCAGTAGTTTCTGTGCGAAGGCATGAAAAAATGTAGGGGGACACTTGAACACATGAATGGAGATAGTGTTAAAGAAATGAAGGACAAATATAGGTGTGTGAAAGCTGAAGTTGAACGTTGAGGAAGAAGAACGAGAAAAAGAAAAAATGTGAGGAACAATTCGGCTCAGGTTTCCGAGACAATATAAAACTGTTTTGGAGTCTAGTGAAAGAAGCGCGGGGCAAAATGAATGCATCGATGAAAGTGATTAGGAACGAAAGAGGTGAAGTCATGAATGAAGAAAGAATGATACTAAAGTGCTGGAAGAATTATTTTGAGAGCTTATTCGAGAAGGATATGAGTGAAATAGAGCCAGTAGAGATGATTGATAAGAATGTAGGTCCGAGTGATGAAATTGGAGTGGATGAAGTAATGAAAACGCAAAAAGGTATGAGGTCAGGCAAGTCTGCTGGGTGTGATAAGAAGACGGCTGAAATGTTGAAGGCTGGCTATAGACTTATAGTAAGCCTGCTGCATCGCCTTTTTAATCTGTGTTATATACAGGGCCAGGTGCCAGATGACTGGACGAAGGCAGTGCTCGTCCCAATATATAAAGGCAAAGGTTCGCAGCAGGAATGCCATAATTATCGCGAGATCAGTCTTCTTAGTGTTGTAGGAAAATTTATGCTAGAATATTGATCCACATTCTTTAATAAATGTGACAAATGACAGGATATGAGATGTGCAAGCGGGATTACGAAAGGGAACGGGATATATCCCATTCCGCAGTGCAAGGAAAAGACTTGATCCGTATACGGATCAAGTCTTTTCCTTGCACTGCGTAAGCAAAAAATTTCTGCCTAAAAACCAGAAAGTATATTGCGCGTTCATAGACCTGGAAAAGGCTTATGATATATATATAGAATCTTATACCAATACTTACTATGTCTAGAATTACCGTAGCCAGGCAGGAAGGTGTATCAGAAGTGCGCAGTGGAAGGTGTAATACATCTACCTGACCACGATAGACAATATATCCAGACACAATGCACTGCGTTGCACAGTGAGTAAAGTATTGAGTAGGTACATGAAAATTTACCTTATATCTCCTGGTGATGTTCTTGAAGTGGACCTATAGGATTAACTCATAATTTTGGCCAAAATAACAAGAGAATCGAATAGATACCAGTGTACAATTCGGCGAAGTCCTTCTCCAGACCACGATGCACGTTTGCGGTTCACAAAACTTTTCACAATGTTCAATAGTTCACAATGTCTTTTATCACAATTTACCGTTGCCAGCACTAGATCAGGTGGCATTCAAGACGGTTTACTGAATTTAGTTAAATTATACAAGTTAACTCAATTCGCGTTAATTCAAAAGGCGATATTTTACGTACGAGACGACAACGAGGTAATTTTTCAACGCGGGAAGCACGGAAGAGACAGTTCAGTGTGACCATTGTCAGAAATTTTCAATAGACTAAACAAAATGTTACTCAATCGATCTAATCGATTTGACTTATAATAAAAACTAATTCTATTTCAAACATACTACATAAACATTGTTTGTCCTTCTGCAATGAAAAATCAACAAGTTTTCATTTGTTTTGAGTCTTTAACACCCATCCACTGCACAATAACTTCGTGGATTCGACATTTCTGTAAGAAAGCGCGGGAAACGTGCCGTGCGTACACGCTGCCGGGCGTGCGGCGGCCCTCTGTCGTTTGGACTGACAGCGGTACACGAAATGGTAGGTATTTATCGCGCGAAATTGAGCCAGTGACGGGGGCCTGATTGGGTATGGCAGAGTAGACATGAAAGTAGAATAAATGCTGTAGAAATGAGAGCACTGAGAAGTATGTGTGGAGTGTATTTGAACGACAGAGTAAAGAATTGTGTGATAAGAGAGTGTTGTGATGTAAAAGAATATGAAGTGACAACCATTGAGAAAGGTATGCTAAGATGGTTTAGACACATGGAGAGGATGGATGACGAAAGACTGACCAAGAAGTTGTAAGTGTATAAGTCAATCGTGAATGGGACAGGAGGAAGGGGAAGACCTAGGCGGACGTTCTCTGATCAGATTGGAGACATCCTAAAAAAAGGACAGGTTAAAAGTACCCTTAACCGAAGAGCATGCATGAGAAATTTGATGGGAGTGAATGAAGCAAGAGAGATATGTCAGGGTCGTTGCAAATGGCGTTCCGTTGTCTCTGCGGGTCAGTACCCGCTTGTCCCCTAATATTCGTCTCCCAGAATAAAAGTTGTAGATTGGTCCCCTATTTAGGTGTCCATTGGTACCAGATTATTTAAATTATTTTTTCAGGTACCCACTCGTGCCCTAGAATAAAATTAAAGATTCGGCACCTACTCAGGTGCGTTTTGGGCCCCTAATAAAAACCATTTTAATTTTTACGTAAAAACTATTGTCATCGTTGTACATTCGTGTAAAATATTGTTACGATATTAATTATTAAGTAATATCAATAATTTAAAGTATGTACTATAAAATAATCAAATTATATTGTAGTATATATGGACTCTCACCGGATTGGCTAACTATATTGTTGGCCACCGTTCGCATATTCTCGGCATTTATCAAGGTGCAATCAGTTTGTTTTTAGTTCAGTTGCTAATCTGTGTCTAAGCGCAGTTAACTGATAGACTCGAGTAAAAGTAAATATTAATTAGTGTGTTCTGTAGAATTAACTACTGAATTAAGTGAGTGATCAAATGTGAGGACAAAAACATGTACATAGTATTTTTTACACTAGTTTACATAGCTCATATAGCTAGATTTGTATATTAATTTTTAAAACATTTTAAAAATTGATTTTATGAAAGGTTATGAGAATTTTTTCACATAGTATAATACTTTTCTCTCGGTAGCTGTAGTTTGCATATCTATACAGGGTGTAACAAATAGGTGTGGTTAATATTAAAATATTGTAAAGGTGAATATATGTATAGTATAAATACTGCATATCACTGAGTAATTTTATAAGTTATATAAGTTTCATATAGAAAAATCTATTACAAGTTGATAATGTATAATTGTATACGTAAAATATTGCTGACACTTCGAATACGTTGTAATATACAAAAACAAAAGTACATTAATAATTATTATATTATACAATTTTATTTTTTATATTATACAATTTCACATAGTATGAAAGTTTTGGAGAAAGTGGTTGAACGAAGATTGAGAGAAGAGAGTGTCATTTCACAAAACCAATTCGGTTTTATGCCTGGTCGAGGAACAACAGATGCCATTTTTGCGATCCGCCAACTCTGTGAAAAATACCGAAGTGCACACAAAAACTTGCACATGGTTTTTGTGGATCTCGAAAAGGCTATGATCGGGTACCTCGTGAGGTTTTGTGGTGAGCCCTTAAGAAGAAAGGTGTGCCTGGGAAGTATGTACAGTTGATCTGAGCGATGTACAGTAGATGTACAACCTACGTCCGGTCTACAGCGAGCAATACCGGCAACTTCAATGTGGCTGTAGGCTTGCACCAAGGGTCGGCTCTTAGCCCTTACCTCTTCCTGCTTGTAATAGACGTTCTCACGGGCCCATATCTGCTCTGAGTTCCGGTACCTCGGGTCACTTATTCATGGGGACGGGGAAATAGACCGCGACGTTAAGAACCGGATCAATTCAGGTTGGATGAAATGGCGACAGGTCACAGGAACAACTTGTGACCCACGTATGCCACTTAGGTTAAAGTGAAAAATCTACAATCCGTAATAAGGCCTGTCGCACTGTATGGATCGGAATGCTGGGCCTTGAAGAAGACGGATGAAAGAAGATTGCATGTGGCAGAGATGAGGATGTTGTGATGGATGTGTGGGGTGACAAGGATGGATAAAATTAGAAATGAGTTTATTAGGGGAAGTCTGAAAGTTGCACCGGTGCACGAAAAGCTGAAAGGAAATCGTCTATCGAGGTATGGGCATGTGATGAGGAGGGATGAAAATCATGTGACTAGAAAGGTGATGAAGATGAGAGTTGAGGGATATAAGGCAAGAGGAAGACCAAAGAAAAGATGGATGGATTGTGTGAAGGGTGACATGAATGAAAAGGGAGTGAATGATGAGATGACGTCTGATAGGAGAGAATGGAAGAGAAAGACATTCTGCGCCGACCCCAAGTAATATGGGACCAGGGCAGGCAGAAGAAGAAGACAATTTTATTTGTCTTCCTCTTCTGACGAATATAATTGTATGGCGTATACGAAAATGTCAAGAAGTGCGTTAAAAAAGATATCATTTATAAAACAGTTACATAAAAAGCAATCGTACGTGATTGTGAATGTGCAGATGAACTCGATGTTTAATTTGTTAAAAATATTATCAGTGAGTACCTATGTATAAAAATTACAAATAAATACGAATTGTTTTATATCTAAAAGACTGGTTGTCATTAACACTTATTAATAAATGTGATATCTACTTGTTTACTTTTTCGTTTAATTTTTACCTTTAGTACGTGACACAACCACAGGTACTGAAAATAAATATATAATTATTAGAGTAAATAGGAAATATAAATTATTTTAAACAAAAAATAGAGCAGGGTACGACTAGGTCTACGTGACAGAGCATCTGCGCTACCTTGCTCTCGCCGCCAGACAGGTACGTCAGGTGAGCTCTTTGGCGGCGACAGGATGTCACCATGCTGCTTACGCTTTGGGCAGCTCAAGCGGATATGGCCTCTTTCCCCGCAGTTGTAGCACCGAGGTGAAGAAGCAACTTCCCTGATACGGCAAGTTCGATCTTCGCGATGCGCTGCTTCCACCTCCAGAGCGTAGGATAAGGCGTCCTTGAGGTCCTTGAAGTGCCGAAGCCTCACTGCTGCTCTTACCTCCAGGTCCCGGATCCCATCCGTAAACGCGTGTACGAGGTTCCCGTCAGTAAGCGCAGGCGACGACTGGTATGCCTTACTGACCAGCTTTTCCACGTCTAGAGCCCACTGCTGCAGAGCTTCTCCGGTGCGTTGTGTCCTGTCCTTCAGCTGAAGACGATAAACGTGTTCCAGGTGCGCGTCACCGTATCTCGCCTCCAGTGCTTCCATCAATTTTTCATAGGAGACGTCTTGCCCGAGCGCCTCCAACACCGTCAAGGCCCGATCACGAAGGCCCAAAGTTAGGGCGGTTAAGGCCTGTTCTTTGGTCCACCCATTCGATCGCATCACAGTTTCAAATTGGATCTTGTATGCTGATCATGATGACGAGCCATCAAATGGTGGAACCTTAAACCCACGAGGCGAGGGCGCTACAGCCGCTGATGTCACTTGAAGCCCAAGCAATTTCTTCGCCAATTCAGCAACACAGGCCTCGTGGTGGTCATGTACACGCTTCTCTATGTCGCTGATACGGACTTCGTGCTGCTGGAGTTCCTACTTAACCGCCTTTAAGTCCTTCCCCACTGCGGCGCTGAGGTCCTTCATGAGCACCAGCTGTTCCTCCAGACAGCAAGCGTGCTCTTCCTTGTCGCGCTGAAGTTGATCCTCTAGGCGGCCGGCATGCTCCTCTTGACGGCGAGCCTGCTCCTGCTTGTCGCGCTGAAACTGTTCCTCTAGGCGGCGCGCATGCTCCTGCATGAGCACCATCAGAGCTGCAATGTGTTCTGACCGACCGGGACCGACGCGGAGTGTGTTGCGCTTACAGGCTCCACTGCAGCTGCGGAGTCGCCTGGTCCACTAGACGATGGAGAAGGAACGTCTCCGAAGCGTCTTTGGTCCAGGTCTTGTTCGCTCTGGTTCCTGGTACGCACTCCTTCAGTTTCTTCCTTCGGCATAACCGGCATAATTAATCCCACTTCTGACATCAATTTGTTACGAGCTGGGGTTCGGTGATAAAATAAACTCCTATGCCACTAAAACTATACTTTATTTTACAAACAAAAACACTTAATTACATACTAATAAAAACTCTATTTTACACCACTAAACACTTCCGACTCTTCAGATCCTTCGCTGATGTTGATCGCTTCGTTATTAGAACTGAACTGTCCCGATTTGCCTGTCCGTGCGGTATTTATACCGGCCGGATAACAAACTTCCCGAGAATGTTCTCGTAACAGTCGGAAACATAATAGATACTTCGAGTAAACAAACAGTAACGCCATCTAGTAGAGACTAGATGAAACGCTTTTAAACCACCGATACATCCACTCTCTTCTAGTTTTCTCATTCACCGATAGATGGCGTTATTTTCAAATATCGCCATTCGTAACAATATTTATACAAAAATAAATCAAATTTTTTGCTCCCGATATTTAGCAGAAATAATTAAAAGTTGTCCCGCTGAAAACTTCAAGGTCATAACTAATAGCACCCATTAAGTGAGGAAACGTGAGTGCAAGAAGCAGTAGAGGGAAAGGTACCTACCAATTACGGTACCTATCATCCTCATCATCAGCCTTGTATATATACTGTCCCACTGCTGAGCATGAGCCTCTTCTCACCATGAGAAGGATAAGGCAATAGTCCACCACGCTGGCCATGTGTGGATTGGCAGACTTCACATGTCTTTCGAGAACATTATGGAAAACTGTCAGACATGCAGGTTTCCTCTCGATGTTTTCCTTCACCGTTAAGCAAGCAATAATAAACAATTTAATACGCACATAGCTTCGAAAAGTCATTGTGTCCGTGGATTCGAACCCAAGACCCTCTGCGTAGCAATCTGTCGGTCTCTCCACTAGACTATCGCTGCCACTTTTCACACAATTACGGTATTTATTTTTTATTTTTTTTATTTATAGTCTCACGCCTGTATCCCCGAAGGGGTAGGCAGAGGTGTACATTACACCCACATTTCGCCATGAATTTTGAAGGTCCCACGTAATAGGGGGCGAGCCTATTGCCGTACCGGGCACATTAACAGACTCCGTGCTGCTACTGAGAATTTCCTAACGGAAAATTCCAATAACACTTTGCCCGACCCGGGAATCGAACCCGTGACCTCCCAATCCCACGCGCACATTTATGCCGCGAGACCAACGAGGCAATTACTGTATACGTAGTTAATATGGAAAGGTTTGGAATTTTATAATAATTTATTAGGGACGTCATACAATTTTATTGAAACGGGTCTTATTCGCGATATTTGATTAATTTAGTGTATAAATAACTCTGTTTTACCGACGACGTAGCGTTCATAGTTACCGACGCGGCGCTGAGATGACGTCAGTAGTGTTGCCCAAATGCAAGAACAAGACGAGACTTAGCCAGTCTTGGTCTTGGTCTTGCGCCAATACACCTGGTCTTGGTCTTGGTCTTGGTATTGCGCTCCCAGTCTTGGTCTTGGTCTTGGTCTTGCAGCAAGAGTCTTGCAAGTCTTGCAATTACCTATCAGTCTATTACTATTTATTAAAGTTTTTAAATCTTAGAAAAACGTATTAGAATTGGAACATTGTGAGCTTGAATTAACACAGCCATAGTAAAGATCAAGCAGATTAATAAATAACTAAAGATTTGATAAGAAATTCGAAAAATCAACTGACCTATATGTCGTTTTCCATGGAAGTAACTGTTTCTTAATAAACATTTATGATTTATAAGCTTACATTTGCTAAAACATGTAAAACATACAAATTAATTACAATAACTTGACTGTATTTTAAAGAACAATATCTGTCTAGAAAGAGATTGAACCCTCAACTTATATGAAATTTAATAAAAGAGTTTTACGATTTATCATTTATTTCAATAAAAAATAAAATACAACACAAATCAAACATAACAGTACACACCAGATTTATCATTAGGTTATGTTACTTTATATCAATACACCGAACTGTTACACCTAACTACTCCGTGAAATAGCGCTAAGTCCTAGCTGCAAGACGCAAGAGTCTTGCAGGCTTAGTCTTGTTCTTGCTCAAGTCTTGCACGATCAGTCTTGGTCTTGGTCTTGCTAAAAATACGCGGTCTTGTTCTTGGTCTTGGTCTTGCAAAAACGCAAGAACAAGACCAAGACTGCAAGACCAAGACTGAATTTGGGCAACACTAGACGTCAGTCCCGCCGCTTCCACGGCCGTAGTAAGACGACCGTGTTATTAGCGGGATTGTATATATACCTTAAATTAAATCTATATCGCAATTAAGATCTGGGGCCCAATTCTGCTAATTATATTTGTTCAAAATGCAGTTTCGATATGATGTCAGTATCATATTTACGTCATAATGGTATTCTCCTAAATTAAGAGACATTGAAATGACATTGCGAATATATTGAGAGTTGAACAATACATAAACGGTATTCTGCTAAATATATTCTTGTACAAAGACAAACGTCAAACTGTAAATACACATATTTAAAACACCCATATTTTTTAAAATGTTCGATTTCAAATCGTACGTAACATTATTGATTATGTATTAAAAAATCTCTCACAATCCAACGAATAAATTTATTTACTAAAATGGTACTGGTTAGTATTATAGACTGCCATATTGCACTGCTAGGTAGTATCATCTGTATATATAAAATTCATTCCCAATTCCCTGACTAACAGCAATGCACAGCCGAATCTACTGGGCACAAGATGCTAAAAATTGGCATGTACGTTCCTCGAGGACCGTATGCTGCACCCTTACGGTCCCTGACTAAGAAGAGATTTCCCGAAACATCTACCAGATCGTAAGTAACTGTTAAATTGAAATAAAATGTGAGAGCGTACTTGCGGGCATATTACATAAAAAACAAATCATAGGCAACGCTGTAACATCAAATTACCAGCAATAAAGTTAATTATTTCATTAATGGCAATACCTACTCATGTCAGAATATTTGACATTAAATTGAATATATCGAAATTAGAATAGAATGACATTGTGTAGCAGAATACCGATTTTGAGTCAATTCAAAATATAATCTCATTCCATTCAAAATATGATGTCGATGTCATCTAAAATAGCAGAATTGGGCCCCTGTTTTATTAAATCGTATGATGTATACATATGGCGAAAGTTTAAAATCGATTATTAGGGGCGTATTCCACAATAATTGGTCCCTTTGTAGTGTAATGACCCCTTTCCATATATTATATTGTGTATTCGTTTTTAAATAAAGAGTGTATTGTCTGACATATTGCGTTTGACTTTTTTTTATATAAAATTAGGCGGCTAACGAGCAGACAGATCGCCTAATGGTAAGCAATTACCGCCGCCCATGGACACAAGCAACACCACAGGGGTTGGGAAAAGGGACAGGAGGAGGAATGAGATGAAGGAGAAGGAATAGGGGATGGGCCTCTGGTAGTGTTACTTTACGGCGATTTTCTGTGAAAGGGTAGTACTTCCCCGGTCGAGCCGGCCCATTCGTGCTGAAATAAGCGAGGCTCTACTACCTGGAGAAAACTTGACTTGTGTCGGATCGTCGACAATGTCTAAAAGTTACACAATAAATAAATAAATTGCCCTCTATTAAGAAATCGATTGCTATATTTGTGGTAACTTAGAAATAGGTATAACGCATTTCAATTTTAGAAACGTATTTCATGATCAGTGCCTTTCTTCTAGATGTAATCTTCTTTCTCTTAGCGTTATCCCAGTTTCAATCTGGGGTCCGCTTTCTAGTCTAACCGGATTTGGCTGAATATTAGCTTTTCCACGGAGCGACTGCCTGTCTGACCGCCGCAACCCGAAGGGATAGCGATATTCCATGGTTTAGACTAGTGTCAGTTTATTTAGAAGGTTCTGACGCCCTGTAACGACTGTCAAAGATCTTCATGACAACCGGGACCAACGGCTTAACGTGCTCTCCGAGGCACGGGACAAGCGATAATTTACAATTCAATACGCACATAACTCCGAAAAGTCATTGGTGCGCGCCGTGGATTCGAACCCGATTCAGAGGGTATGGCATGACATGGCAGTCCGTTGGTTTATCCACTGGGCTATCGCTGCCTTTCTTCTAGATGTAATGCCGAAGTAAATAGTTATAAGTTTTTTATTTAAATACTAACACGCCTTAATTCAGTTCATCTGTTAGTTGGCTCGCGTCTTGCAGCTGAATTTTAAACGAGTGCCTCAAGCCGATTGAGTTAAACTTTGGCATGCGACGCGAAAGTTGGGAACAGTAGATACCAATTAATTGTATAAAACTTTAATTACTTTGTAAAAAATAATTGCATAGATTATTTGTGCAAATACACATCAAGGACTTCATAAAATTTTCACACTAATGATAATATTATAAATGCCAAAGTGTGTCCGTTTGATTGTGTGTCCTTCTTTCAGATCGCAACGTAGTGATAGTATTGTAATATTTTTTGTGTGGAGTTAGTTATGAGACTGAAGAGTAACATGTAGATCACTTTATCGGTTATATATATCTACCAAGCGGGCGGTGTCGCGGCTGTAGTACGTACCTTTGATGCAATTGTATTTTCAAATGTATTTTCTAAATTATACTTATACCAATGAATACAGATTTTACATGGAAGCGCACTTTTTAAGGATTTCGTGGGGACTGTCTCCAGTTTAGTTCGTAGTTGACGCCACTGGCGGCGCTGGCGTTGTTCTCCGTCTCTCTTGCTCTCGTAGTTAAGATACACTGGAGGAACGTTCGTCTCTCTTGCTCTCGTAGAGACAGCTGTCACAGCGCGACTGCCACGCCGCCAATTAGAATGGAAATTTGAGTCGCAAAAAGTGTGTCTTCAAAGCGCCCATATGAAATGCGCCTCTATGTAAATATCTTGCATAGCTCTTGCATGAGCTCTTTGCATATACTATGTGATAGATACGTCACAGGCAATTTGTCAAAAAAGTGAAGAGGATTTACTTTGATCGGCATCACCTACATGACATTCTTACGGTTAAAATATGTAATCGGGAATCAGGAATCGGGGATACAGGTGATTTCTGAGCAAGTTTTGGTGTATAATTCACGGGGGTGAAGCCCCGAATAAAGACAAATAATAAATAAATACTAATCAGATAAATATGCCACGAGACCGCTTTTCTTCAATCAGAAAATTTCTCCATCTCAGGCAATAGACGTCCACGACGGAACATATTCTTGCCCCTAAGCTCTCGACAGTGATAGCCTAGTGTGGAGACCGACAGACTGCTACGCAGAGGGTCCGGGTTCGAATCCACGGCGCGCACCGATGACTTTTCGGAGTTATGTGCGTATTAAATTGTTAATTATCGCTTGCTAAACGGTGAAGGAAAACATCGTGAGGAAACCTGCATGTCTGAGAGTTCTCCATAATGTTCTCGAAAGACATGTGAAGTCTGCCAACCCGCACTTGGAAGGCGTGGTGGACTATGGACTTACCCTTCTCATAATATGAAGAGGGACAGTATAAAGGGCTGATGATGATGATGAAGCTCTCGACCTATCATTATTTTTATGGCTGTAAATTTGTAGGTGAGCTTACGGCCCCTCGGTAAGCGACAATTACCCATAGACTTGGCCATGTCACAGACACAGTCAAGCCGCTGCCTACAGTGAGGCATACGCTATTAAGTCTTATAATGCTCAGAAATTTTACTAGCTTCATATAAACCGGTATATAGTACTGCACATTTGTGCGGTAGCAGAATACTAGATACAGCAGTGGTACTTGCCTAGACAGCTCCCGCAGTAAGATGCCTACCACATCATCAGCCTGCCATAATGCACTACTGGATATAGGCCTCTCCTATGGCATGCCACTGAGCCCGATTTTCGACTTTTCGAGTCCAGCCGCTGCGTATATCACATAGTCCGAGATAATTTGCTTCCTAAAAAACTTACTTGAAATTCTTCCTCCACTTTAAACAAACACAATAATGTCAACAATACTTAGAGCAGCTCCACAGCCTCCACATGACGCAGACATACTTGCCTTATTATACCAACGCTACCTCGTTATATTCACGCTCCAATACATTTTTTGTTCAAAAGACTCACAAGTTTTCTTTAAAGAACACACTCCGTCTGCTTGCGTGGGTTTGCCTTAGATCTATTAGTTTGTATATGTTTCAAACGTTTCTTATTCTGTGTAGGAAAAGTTGAGGCTAAATAGTCAGATGCGATGGCGTATTGATTTGCTCTCAGAGAAAGAGTGGGTGTTGGTGATATTTTTAGAAAGTAGACCTTTTTGAGATAGGTATTTTTGTATTCTTTTGATAGTGGATGGTAAAGATAGTGATATTAAAAGAAGAATGAACTTTTGTATGAATTGTGAATGGATTGGTCTACAAAAACGAAGGGGTTATTGCTAACGGTAGCGATAGCTAAAGGGTAAGAGTGATCTCGATGGCTTAATGATATTAAAGAACAAAATTAACATCCACTTGACTTCGAAACATTGGTGAACGCCGTTAAGATTGAGCTCGAGACCTTCGATGTAGCAGTCTGTTATTCTCTCCACTCGCTCGGCTGCATGTTACGTTACTTATACTCAAAATCATTTTATAAGTTACAAATATTAATTAATGACTCCACATACTCCCCAAAATGTTTCCTTATGCAATGGTTTGATTTCATAGAGAGCTTCTCTTTGTTAATCTCTATCATCCATTTTGGATGGCTCTATTGGTACAACAAACGGGTATTTTGTGAACTTCTGTAGCTAACCTCACTGAGGTACATTGCTTCGTTATTGCAAGTAATAATTGAAGAAACAATAGTCAGAGATCGTTATTGACATTCAGCGCAAGTCACCGTAACAGCGCTGTACTTGTGATTCTGTTTGATATTACAGACGTCTTCGATTCTCGGAAATGCATCGAGAATGCAATATAACAAGGTAATGTTATTGATTATTATAGCTGTATATTGCTCTACTATGGTATTTAGTTCAGTAGGTATACAAATTGCTAGGGCGGCGATAGCCGAGTGGATATACCAACAGACTACCATGCAAAGGGTATCGGGTTCGAATCCACGGCGCGCACCAATGACTTTTCGGAGTTATGTGCGTATTGAATTGTTAATTATCGCTTGTCCCGTGCCTCGGAGGGCACGTTAAGCCGTCCGTCCCGGTTGTCATGAAGATCTTTGACAATCGTTACAGGGCGTTAGTACCTTCTAAATAAAACTGACACTAGTCTAAACCATGGAATATCGCTATCCCTTCGGGTTACGGAGGTCAGACAGGCAGTCGCTCCGTGGAAAAGCTAATATTCAGTTAAATCCGGTTAGACTAGAAAGCGGACCCCAGATTGAAACTGGGATAACGCTTAGAGAAAGAAGAAGGTATACAAATTGATATGCTTTGACATGTTGCCTATAAAATTTCAGGAAATTAAAATTCAAGATTTTTCAATTATGGAGGCATTTTATAGCGTTGAGGAGGTGGGAGGTTGGTAGTGGCTGGATAGCGAAAACGGAGAGCTAATCTTGTGGCGTACCCTAGGGAAAGCCCACGACCAGCAGTGGACTGCAATAAACCAAGTGTAAATATGCTGTAATTTGTGCACTTTTAAATAATCATATACCTTATGGTTTAATTATTAGACATTATTGTCAAGATAGCTGATTTAGTGCGGACTGGAAATCTACCAATGATTTCTACGCTAAGTAGCGAACTCAAAACATCATCACTTAAAATGTATATTTATTTATTAATTTAAAAACTTCCTGCAAAATACATTGTACTAGGCGGACTTAATGCCTATAGGTATTTTCTCCCAGTCAACCTTTAGGTGATGCAGAGATGATCATGGCAGGTGTGTACTACACATAAAGAGAAAAATGTATATCACTTGCAGAACCATAAAAGAAACACGTGCGAAAACTTACATGTCTGATAGTTCTTTATAGTGTTTTTAAAGAGCACATGCAGTCTGGTAACCCGCGTTTGTCCAGTTTTATACCTTTCTCGAGTTAAGATTCGGCACGTGTCTATTATTATTATGATTTTACTTTTAACCCACATTTTAATTCAAGAGGGTTTTGTATTTCAGAATGTTGTACAATAAAACCAAATAATTATTTAATTTGAAAGAATAACATTCAGGATATTATCTTGTAAAATATAAAAGGCTGTGTAATAGCTCTGAGCTATTAAAGGAAAATATTGGAGTCACGTAAAATAAACTGGATTGCTGGTATCCAAAATTACGATCCCGGTTCGGCATAAAATATATTGGAATTAGGTAAGAGGCGTTTAAGATTTCAATACAGGCATATGTAGTTGGAACTGCAACGTATTTTGAAGAGCAAGGCATCGGTGTAACTTTTTATATAACTGAGATTACAAAATCAAATGCAGCGATAGCCAATAAAACCAAACAAACTCAAACTCGATGGGGTTGTGTCAGTTTGTCATCCTCCTAGCGTTTTTCCAAATGCAACCCGGGGTCCGCTTACTTGTCTAACCGGATGTGACTGAATATTAGCTTTTTTACATATTTAATATTCCATGGTTTAGACCATAACATATCATAACATAACTTCACGCCTGTTATCCCCGAAGGGGTAGGCAGAAGTGTATTATACACCCACTTTTCGCCAGTTATGTTTCGGTCCCAATGTATTAGGGGGCGAGCTTATTGCCATCTACCGGGCACATTATTAAGCGAGCGACAATTAACATATTTAATTCACACATAACTTCGAAAAATCAGAGGTGTGTGCCCGGGGTACCTGGGGATCGAACCCGAGACCATAGTCTCCGCTGTCCGTTACGTACACCACTGGGCTATCGCCGCTATGGTTTACACCAGTATTCGTTTTTTCAGAGGTACCAAATCTCTATAGCGTCTTTCAAAGATCTTCGTGACAACCGGTACCGACGACTTAACGTGCCCTCCGAGGCACGGATCAAGCGATAATAAACAATTCGATATGCCCATAACTCTGAAAAGGCAAGGGTGAGCGCCGTGGAATCGAGCCCAATACTCTCCCTATGGCAGTATGTTGGTATCGCCACTAAACACGAAACTAAACATGTTATACCATATACACACAACACGTTCTACCCCAAACCAAGCAGATCTTGTAAAATAGGCTCTAGACAATAAATAAACATTCATATATCCATTTTTGTTTTGTAAATACATACATATAATTTATGATATTATTAGTAATTATGTTTGTAATTTAGGATATTATTAGCAAGAATGAACAGTTACCTTCTGAGTCACAGTCAAAACTAGTTCAGAAGGTACGGATATACTGCTAACAATAACCTAAAATCAATCAATATTTATTATTTGTCATCTGTAAGTATAGGTTTATCATGGCAATAAAGAATTTTGAATTTGAATTTGAATTTGATATACATACATACATACATATCGTCACGCCTTTTATCCCCGAAGGGGTAGGCAGAGGTGTATTTTTACACCCACTTTTCGCCAGATATACTTTAGTCCCACGTAATAAGGGGCGAGCCTATTGCCGTACCGGGCACATTTCCAGACTCTGTGCTGCTACTGAGAATTTCGTGACAGAAAAACCCAATAACACTGCCCGACCCAGGAATCGAACCCGGGACCTCCCGATCCCACGCGCACATTTATGCCGCGAGACCAACGAGGCAGTCGTATAGGGTTTGATGTCGAGTTTTCCGTCTCTACGCAAAGATGGTATTTGCATCGTGTTATCCCTTAGTCGCCTCTTACGACACCCACGGGAAGATAGGGGGTGGTGACACTTGTATTCTATGCCGTCAACCACATGGTAATAACTGTATATATAAAATTCTTGCGTTACTGACTGACTGACAGACAAGCTACATCCAAAACTACGCCCAAAATATTAGGCACATGAAGCTGTAATTTGGCATGTACGTTCTTTAGGGACCGTAGGGGTACAATATGAAAGAATCGAACAAAATTCCGACGGGCTCAGGCAAAAATGGGCGAGTGTAGCTGCGGGCATCCTCTAGTTACAAATAAAAGCTTTAAAATCAACGCACCGCTCTCGGTGATCATAATCGCAGCTCCGTGGTGTGTGGCTCGCCATATTGACCACGCACACAAGCGTGGCGCGTATGGTCACATAATTGCGTGTGACGAGCTTGTGGTCTGTCACACTAGGTACACGTGTATAGTTATGAGGGTGAGGTAAATTGTGGGGATTTTGGTGGCGGTGATTGGGTTTAACTGGAATTATGACCGAAATGCGGGCTTAATAAAATATCTAGACTGAGGTATTGAAAGGTTTTCGTTTTTACTATTTCTACCCGGTTCCGGTCGCTTCAAAACCTAACTTTTGT
Organism: Euclidia mi; assembly: GCA_944739405.2. NCBI lineage: Eukaryota > Metazoa > Arthropoda > Insecta > Lepidoptera > Erebidae > Euclidia > Euclidia mi. Next base: position 1,019,174 of record OX123205.2, on the reverse strand, counting down.
GCTATTAAGATCATCATCATCAGCCTGTTTCTGTCCACTGATGAACGAATGCCTGTTCTATAGCATGCCAATAAACTCGATCTTCAGCTTAAGCGTGTCATTCAGATGATAGGTATTTGTAGTCTTTGTTATTGCAAATTGTAATCAAAATCTATTTAATTGTTTTTGCTAGAATCAGTAACAAACATCAGCTTAAACATCAATTTGTACGTTCATGCATATATATAAGTAAATGAGTTTTGGCATCAACAGCTATTTATTGATTTTACGCTACTCTATAACCAAGTAGAGAAACTTACCAACTGCTTTAGAGAGGGTCTCAGGTTCAAAACAACGACGATTTACGATTCGACGATCACATCGCTTGTCCCGTGCATTGAAGAACGCGTTATACCGTCAGTCAAGGCAGTCATTTAGATATTTGAAAGTCGCTCTGGGGATTGAGTACGCTTAAATATACAAGACTAAACCATAAAATATAGCTACTCCTTTGCACAAACAGTCACTCTGTGGAAAAGGTACTACTAAGCTCTGTTCACGGGTGCAGTCTAGTCAATTATAATTTCATACGTTTATAACCCTAACTGCCTCCGTGATCCAGTGGATATCGTATGCGACTGGTGATCGGAGGTCCCGCGTTCGATTCCCGGGTCAGGCAAAATTGTTACTGGGTTTGTCCGAATTCTCAGTAGCAGCACGGAGTTTGATGATGTGCCCGGTAACGGCAATAGACTCGCCCCTATTACGTGGGACCTAAAAATTCATGGCGAAATGTTGGTGTAATACCTATTACGCCTGTGTCTACCCTTTCGGGGATACAGGCGTGAGTCCATAAATAAAAATTAAAATAAAAAACAATCCTAAACCGACTCGACGTCCGAACGTATTTTATTCTAAACTAACGAGGTTGCCTCAGTGTTGATAATTGGAAAAGTTGATACCTTGTGTACGTGGATACACAAATTAACAGTACCTACCTGTAGGTATAAAAGTACACAAACCACCTGTAGGTACCTATGGGTACCAAAGTACACAATGTTCAATGTTCCGACCCATTGGCATAAATGGGGATTTGTTATGAGATTCGAGTTTTAATTTGAAAGTAATTTACTTTGGAGTGCTTATGTTTGGAAAGTGTACATTAAAATACATGTGCATAGCTAATTTAGACTGACATTTTTTTTTATAGACTCACGCCTGTATCCCCGAAGGGGTAGGCAGAGGTGTGATATTAAAACCACATTTCGCCATGATTTTTTAGGTCCCACGTAATAGAGGGCGAAGCTATTTCTGTACCGGGCATATTACCAGACTCCGTGCTGCTACTAGAAATACCTTATAGAAAAACCCAATAACACTTTGCCCGACCCGGGAATCGAACGCGAGACCTCCCAATCCCACGCGCACATTTATGCCGCGAGACCAACGAGGCAGTAGTTAGACTGACATATGATTTTCTACCACAGTACGCTAGTCTAGATACTTGCTTGTAATAGTAAACAGCATTTTTGTATTAACGTTTTTCTTTTTTTTTCGTGTAAGTGAGTGGCGTCGTCCAACTCTGGAGTCGGTGTTTTCTGACTAAAGCCTCTAACATGGCCTTAAGTTCTTGTCCTGGGACAAAAACTGGAAACAACAGTGCATTTTCGTGCCCTGTGCCCTTTGGAGCACAATAGCTCTCTGATGTAAATGCCACATTCGGTCACCCTAAGTGGCGACCTGTGCAAATGTTGCTTAACTTTGCCGATCTACTACGAAGCAAGCCTAGTCTCGCTATGAGCGCTACCTACTATCCTTGGTAATGTAGCGGTAGCTATATACCAATGAGGCCATCTAGCGAATGAAGACGTAGACTATCACAGCACGACGCCATCTATCGGTCACGACCGGTCAAAAAAAAAGTCATGAATTACGCAAGGAGAGTTTGGGCGATTCCGTATATACTGGGTGTAAGGGACGGTGTACCGAAAACTGATACCAGTTATTCAGTACATTATACTGAGACCCTTGGCGGTAGAATTTTCCGTAAAAATCTAAGATCTCGACAATTTTCCAAAAAATTGCGATGTAAATAGGAACACGCAAACTCGCGCTATCAGCTGTTACGGCCCTACAGCGGCGGGTGGTAGCGGCATGATTACGATGTACTTGTGCGCTTACTGTGCTGCGGCCGCGCGCCGCGGCCGATGTCACGTCAAATTCAAAATTCAAATTCAAAATCGTTTATTCATTTGGGTCACAATGTGACGCTTATGAACGTCAAAATAATAAATTTATAAAATAATTACTTAAAGACTCTACATTTACATTTACTGCCACGTTCGCAAAGCAATAGGTAGAACCATGAGAAAGAACGGGCAATAAAACTCACGGTCACTCTTTTTCTTCGCCAGGTTTTGCATAATACACATAATTTACATTTTGTAAGGTGCTGCAACTGTTACACCTTCTATATCATTTGTATATATTTAATGTACATAATAATACTCAAGCATAATACTTTTGATGTTCAGACAGAGAAACAGGAGCATCCACTTACATTATATATACCTAATAATGCAGGCAATCCGCGAAAGTGATCAGACCCATAATGGAAATGATGCAGTTAAATATTAAAATCTAATACCAGCCCGCAAGACCATCATCGACCAGTCATCGCAAGTAGCACCCGTTCACGAGTATGACGCATGTGCCAGCCATCATCCCTCTCGCCATATTAGAGGGACAGGGATGACCCGACACACGTCAAAGTAAACGCACCATGTGCATGTTTAATTCTTAGAATTTTACAAAAATATTAAAGCGTGTCGACTATAGTTACTATTTCACTACATTATATGGCAAAAAATACAAAAGAAAAATCGGAAAATTCATGAAAATTTTCGGCCGGCAATGGCCTCAGTATCATGTACTGAATCACTGGTATCGGTTTTCAGTGTACAAGTTCTCAAGCACAACCGTCGGATGGCAGTCCACCAAGCACGATCACCTAGCCTGGTTAGAGGATCCTCCCTCTAGTTGGAGGAACGCCACCCTCGTGTCTAAACATACTATGTCAAAGTTACGCGGCCGATATTACGTTCCGACGTATTCGGCTGATATGACACACCATAAGTGCCGAACTTGCCACTCGTGCTTCAAACTACGCTTGTGCGCTACTACTAGAAAAGTTGCCGCTAAACTTACACCCGACCCGAGTTACGCTGTACGCTATAACGCAACCTAATTTCGGTATAATGTTTCAGTAATTCAAATAGCATTGCAGGCGTAATCATGCCGAACTTCGGTCGCGTAACTTCGGCATAGTGTGTTTAGACACTTATTCTTCCACAGTAACATAAACAACCACATACGTACATCACATGTAACTACTCACATCGTCACTCACTTTAATGAAATTTCCTATTCTCATTGAAATTTTAATTGTCACAGCTATAAAAACGACCGTAAAACCGCTTAGACGGTTACGCCATCTAGCGAGACGAACGTAAAACTTTTACTGCAGCACTTTATTCTACGCAGTTACTAGAAGTCAGAGGTAATTTATTAGGGTTTTATTCAATTAAGCATTGTTTTATTGTTTTATAATCTAATTAAGATGCTCGATATTTGGGAGGATTTGAGGATTCTAGAGCTTGTGTGAGGATACACGGGGCATACACTGACTGGTTTACCATCGAGACAGGTGTTAGAGAGGGATGTGTAGCGTCGCCGTGGCTGTTTTTAACCTCTTCATGGACAGTTGTTTGCAAGATCTAAATCATAGAGACTGCGGATTAAGGATGAATGGATTACTTGTCAAATGCTTCCTTTATGCTGATGATCAGGTAATACCTGCGTCTTCAGCGGAGGAATTGCAGGAGATGTTAACAATCATGCATGGTGCGTTAAAGAGGAAAGAATGAAAGTGAATTTAAGTAAAACGAAAGTTATGGTCTTTGAAAAGGAGGAATGCGTTACGGCTTGAAATGTTTTGATCGATGGACAACGAGTGGAGCAAGTGAATGAGTTTGTATACTTAGGTACGTTGTTTACAAGAGATGGTAAGAATGAAGAAGATATTGAAAGAAGAGTTAACGCAGGTAATAGAGTGAAGGGAGCTCTGAAAGCGTTTATGAATATAGTTGATTGAATCAGGCGTTACTTGGCAGAACTCCATTGTAACCTAATGGAAGGCAAGAGGAACCCACCACGCACCCTCGGATTGACCACCCCAACTATTGCAATAGAAAAAGGTTGACAATACCGAACTCCTCTAAAAGGATAAGAGATATAGGAATGATATGGGTTCCAGGAAGATACCTGACTTACAGTATCCCGCTGTATGCGCCGACTATTCTTCGACACGTGTTTTGCCTCTGCATGAGGCATCCTCAGGAGCGATGGGCAACGACTGAGCCATAAGTCGTTGCCCATCGCTCCTGAGGATGCCTCGTGCAGAGGCGAGTAAAAGTATATATTATTGCTTCTTTTGGCTTTTTTCTTTTATCTCTCACACAAAAACATCTATAAAGACCTCTACAAACATGAAGTTAGATTCCTGTAAATAAAATTATGAATACGTCTTTTCATCATATCAGCCAAAAGGCGTCCACTGCTGGACATAGGCCTCCCCAGGCTCTCCTTATGGACCGATCCTGAGCCACCCGCATCCATCCGCTGCCCGCGACCCCAACAAGATCGTCAGTCTACCTTGCAGGAGGCCTACCTCTGCTACGACGTCCTGTGCATGGCCGCCACTCCAGAACCTTTCTGCTCCAACGGCCATCAGTTTTTCTGGCTATGTTGCCCACTGCCACTTCAGCCTGACTATTCGGAGAGCTATATCGGTGACTTTAGTTCGCCTGCGGATCTCCTCATTTCTGATTTAATCTCGCAGGGAAACTACGAGCATAGCTCTCTCCATCGCCCTCTGAGTGACCCTGAGCTCCCGGATAAGGCCCATAGTTAGCACACACATCTTTTAAATAAAATAAAATTAAAACGTGTATTAAATGTGTCCAGTGGATCGTTAACGACATGATCCATTCTTGGATTTAGAATTAACTTCAATTTTTGGTCATCAGAACTGCACCGTTAAGCTTATTTAATATCCCCGTGCGTCTAAGGAGGAGAAGAACATCTTCTCATTCAACTTACAATACTCATATACACTAAGAATGCAGGTCCAATAAAACTTACAAAAAACTAGTGGTACCAAAAATTCTCTCATATAGATAAGTAATCATATTCACAAGAATCGAATACGGTTTTCATCAAGTCCTCAAAAGTAAAGCCCCAAACTACGCCATTCAAGTCATTTACTCCACCGAATAATTAAAAAGAACTGTATAATTTACATTTCTTAGTACCGAGAACAGTATTTGTCCACCCAAAGGACGAAATTGTCCGTAAAGATAAGATTTAAGGCCTGCCCTTCATTAATTAATTACTTAATATTCAAAGTATAGCACTTTGCCTTAACAAATGTTCTTTTTTCCAATTTTCCTCTGTCGCCATCTCGCTTTTTCATGAGTTGTTAGAGCGAGATGTATGTACAACAACGGTCCGTCAATTACTTGACGACACTCGATTGGCTTTTGTCTCGCGAGTCGCGTTCGTGCTACGCGGTTCGCAAATGAAGTAACATGATTATACGTCAATAGTTTTTAATCCATTTTGTACAGATTCTTAGACTGACGCATAAAATTGATAATTGATTCAAGTGGTCAACCAAATACATAAAATATAATGTAAGTAAAATTTATGTTGATACAAAGATGCATTGTTTTCTACAAGCACACGACTTCAAATTAAAGAGTTCATTATTTGTGTCAGTGGGATGTCGAACCAATGAATACTGATTTACATAGAAGCGAAGTTCTTAAAGATTTCGTGTGCCAACGCCAAGTGGGGACTGTCTCCAGTTTAGTTCGTAGTGGGCGCCGTTGGCGGCGCAGGCATCGGTCGCCGTCTCTCTCGCGCTCGTAGTTAAGATACACTGGAGGAGAGAGAGATAGCTGCCGCAGCACGACTGCCACGCCGCCAAGCGGCAATTTGAGTCGCAGAAAATTTGTCTTCAAAGCGCCCATATGAAATGCGCCTCTATGTAAATATCTGAGCTCTTTGGTCGAACACTTTTTCTGACCCGTGTTCTACAGATCAGTATTACACACTCAGACGATAACTTAAAGTTTGTGAAGAATGTATTATAGGACATTGAAATTGCACAGCACTTTCAGATTTAGTGTCACCATTATTTTGTTTGCATGGATGACGTAGTAGCTTAATCTGTACAATAATAGTGTAGACATCGAGTCCACCATAACCATAATGGGTAATTTTTGTAATCAAATATTTATTGTTATGTGACGTCGTCAATCGACGTCGCAGCTCTTGGCCGGTATTCTGCCCGCCCCGCACCTCGGGCTCCTTTAAATACGGCCGCGCGGCGATGACGGGTCCCTTTCATCGGCTGGACGGCGGACAAAGCTAAGTACATCAGCTGTTCTTCCTGAGCGACGGTGGAAACGTATTCCCAGGATTTTCCGAAGTCTACGCCGAACCACGCGGCCCAGGTTCTATCTCTGTAACTAGCATAAATATTTTATTTTTCAGTTAAATACATTTGCTAAAGGATATTTTAAATTCTTTAACGAATTAAACAGATTTTTGTTTGTAACTAAAACCACGATTTTCATTTAACCCCGTATAAGTAGCTAACTATGTACGTTACAGTGGCTACCCAACGTTACAGTTATCATTGATTGAATGTTTTTAAAGGCCGTTTTTATTCAGAACTTAGGCCTAGTGCAGTAGGCACTTTCGTCTTAGAGGACCTGTAGTCTTGACATACTATTAGTTTTATTATACCCTTCATAGCTGGTACAATGAGTGTCCTGATTTCGTGTACCCCTTTCCATTACCTCATGGTGAGACTGTACATGAATTTAATTGGTCGCAATCCATCACGGCCGCAAATTGGAACCACTACGGTTAGCGGACGCCGCGCAGTGGGCACCTACCTTTATCTTTGGATATAGTAATCCTAGCGACCGAGTGCTGTCGGCTTACTACATAGGAGACTTTTAGTTAGATTGCTGCGCTAATATGTTTGTACGTTTTGAAGTTTTGGATTGGAAACGGATCTGGCTGTTTTACTGTTGCTGTTGTGGAGAATTATTTGTGATAGGTGCGTGGATATAGCGCTTTAGCCAGACTGACTGACTGAAAGGCAATCTATAGCCAAAATTACTGGCGCGGGCGCGGGAAGCTGAAATTTGGCATGTATGTTTCTTGAAGACGGTAGAGGTGCACTAAAGATCGTGTAGCAAGATATTCTTGTTTGGAGTTCCGTACCTTAAAGGTAAAAAACGGGACACTAAGCCTCCGCTGTCTGTCTGTTTGTCTTTCACCAGCCCGTCCAGCATACGCACCACGAGAAAATTATCTCTACACGTTTACTCGTGTTTATGACGATTATCTCTATTAACTCCCTGACTCTAACATGGTTACACACACGATTCGACTCGTTATGTCAAATGTAGCTATAATAGTCGTTTTTACTTATCTGTGGCATTTCTCTCGACGAATCCTAACATGACGGCCCAATATTACTCGATTAAGACAAATTTTGACAACTAAAATAGTAATAGTCCAAGATCCCAGAGCCGCCAGACCTACGTCATTTTATCAAAGCTGAAATTTTGAGGATTATTAGTATACAATCTTGTTAAGAGGTATGCCGACCCACTAACTTGAATGCTGGGCCATTTCACAGGTAGCGCGAAGTAAAGGTACCAAAAAAACATACTTACTTACGTTAAAGTATCAAAGCTGGTATTCAAATATGTGTTTAAATATACTGTCTTAAATTGAAATTGATTATTGCCAGACACTTTCCGTGGGCCATTACTTCTGCCAGACGCCTTGAAAGTTCCTAAAAGATTATGTAAACTACGTCATTTTAGCAAAGCTAAATTTGATATATGTTACTTTAGATACTATTTTAAGACCCTTCCTAAGCAGCCAGACCAATCCGAAGGGCCATTCGTCTAGCCAGACACCATGGAACTTTCCCTGTGAGTGCGAGCGTGCGGCCATTATTCATACGCATTCATACGCATGAATGCGTGTGAGTACACTACATTGTCCCAAAAGACTGTAGGAATATTATTTTGGGTATTAATACAAGAATAAAAGTGTAAAATATATTTTTTCACAAAAAATATATTTGTAACGGCAAGCTACATAACACATATCACAGCGATCTTACTCTATAATAATAGTCGTCATGCTTTCATACGACGAGAACTACACGAGTAACTAAAAATATTTCTTTAAAACAACAAAGAAAATGGCAGGCTTATTATAATTATTTAATAACCTTATATGAAGAGCGCCACGCGAGAAAAGTTCAAAGAAAGCGAATTAGGGATCTCTGTGACCCTTTTACGTTGAACGACAGAGAATTCCAGTTGCTTTGGCGTATATCAAAACCAATGGCTCTGTTTCTCATAGAAAGGCTTGCCACGGATCTCGAGCCTCATTCAGATGGCCTGCCTATTTAAAGATAAGTTAATATCATTATTATCGAAGCTGCGCATGGGACCTCATTCTTATTCAACACAGTAGGTAACAATTGTTAATACTTTGTAGATATTGACATCAGTTTCGAATTAAAACTAATCAACTTTTGAATTAAACAATACATACAAATTACAAATGTCAAATAGTATAGTACATAATATGATAAACTATAGAGGTGGATACAAGTCTTTTGAGCCATTTGAGCACAAATTGAATGAACTAAACCGGTGTGGTTACATTAATAAATGCCGTAATTGACATTCTATGTTTCAAAGGGCAACATCGGTTACTCGTGCAACGAGAGCGAATTCTTCGACGTGAAGCTTGTCTATCGTGGCGCGCATGTTAAAGAAAACGAGATATTAACCGATAACGACAATATTTCTTCATTCACGCGTGTGATATCTCGTGGTGCGTATCCTAGGCGGGCAGGCTTTATCTCAAAAACTGTGATAGCCAGAAAGCTGAAATTTTCATAAATTATGTATTTCGGTAGCCACTATAACAACAAATAACAAAAATTAAAAAATGCAAATATTAAGAGGGGTTCCCATACAATAAACGTGATTTTTTTCGTATTCTTTGCTCAAAATTACTAACGGTAACAGGTAGACGCTTAAAATTTTCACAGAATATGTACACATACATACATAGACTACCGCCTGTTTCCCCGAAGGGGTAGGCAGAAGCATATTAAACGCCCACTTTTCGCCAGTGTTTTATTCCCACGTAATAGGTGGCGAGCCTATTGCCGCTTATTGGGACATTTTGTTTGCCAGAGCCTCGTCCGTTGATCGGCAGGTGCACCACTTGCAGGTGAGGTTGGCTTGGGACCCTAAGTTCTTGGTGGGAACCCTATGCACCCTTAAGAATATGTAGTTGTTATTAAACTACCTTTCAAAACAAATAATTAAATAAAAAAACGTTAATAATAAAGGCTGGCTCCCATTCGATAAACGTAATTTTTAAGCTATTTTTTACTCGATCTTAATAAACAGGTAGAAACTTAAAAAATATTTACGTGATTTTCTTTTCTAGATAGGTACGGAACCCCTTCTACGCGAGTCCGACTAGCACTTGGCCAATTTTTTTAAATGCGCGGGCATAGCTCTACCTTTCTCATGAGGACCACGGTGGGACTCACATATGTTGCTGGCATGGATGGGGCTACACTGCCTTTCTAACAGCAAATGAGTGTGTCTCATGCCCTAACTTATTCATTATTTTTATTATTACTAACATTACTTTTATAAGAATGTGTTACTAACATAATTGAATGAATGGAACTTGTTTTCTAAGTAATAAACAAATCAATAATATTAAAAAAAACTGTAGGCATCCCCTGGTTTATAATATAGCATGGCTAGTATAGTTGTAGCGTAATGTTTTGAGATGCATCTATAATTACTACTAACTAATTTTAATGGTTAAAACGTAAATACCACACGGCATACAAACGCTCAGTTTGACGTGCGTGCCAAAGCTTGTAAACAATCGCTTCACAAACACAATATAAACCATGGGGGCGGACCACTTACTTGATGGGTGTTCATTATTATTATTTGATCGAAGAAAATATGAAGCTAGAATTGACACACTATAAAATCTTATATCTTATACTAATATATAAAGCTGAAGAGTTTGTTTGTTTGGTTGAACGCACTAATCTGGACCGATTTGAAAACATCTCAGTGTTAGATAGCCCATTTATCGAGGAACGCTATAGGCTATATAACATCACGCTGTGAGTGACGGGAGCGGAGCAGTAGCCTTAAATTACGCGGGTGTAGCCGCGGGTGTCCTCTAGTAAGAAATAAAAGGGCTGATGTCAACAACAACGCCTTGCGCACAATGTAATTATCAATAATTACATTGTGCGCAAGGCGTGCGAATGGTAGATATCAGTGCTCTAATCATTATCTTGGTCATAGCGATATCCCAGTAACATTCAAGATTTTGCACTTTAGAGACCATCCAGATTTAATAAATATTAGCAATCAATGCGTTTAACTTATTTTTATAACTTATATTTATTCACCCGCGTCCTGAGGGAACTACTTCGGATACCCGGTTAGTTTATAGCCTAAGTTACTCCTTGGTACATCAGCTATCCGCCGGTGAAAGTCCCTTCGAAATCGGTCCAGCCGTGAGATTAGCGAGAACAAACAGACAGACAGTCAGGCACACCGACAGACAGACAGACAGACAAAAATTGTAAAAAATGTCATTTCGGATGTACCGTGTATACATCCATATGCATAAAGTAAAAAGCAGTTATTTCAATATTACAAACTGACTCTCCAATTTTATTTATGTGTAGGTATAGATGCACACTATTGTGGTTCTAGAATAGAATGACCCGACTTGCAATAATTATCTTATGCTCAGGAAAAAACAAGCAACGCTTCATATTATTTCGCTACTTTCGTCCAATGCCTTCTCGTAATAGTTCATGAGCATTACCAATATTGACAAATGGGTACAGTTACAATTGCCATTTTATCGCAAGTAAAACATGATATATAACGTCACAAATCAAAATGGCGGCCGGGATATTGAAGCACTAAAACTGGATTTTTGGTTTGTTAGACTAGTGGCTAGTTTTTTGGGATTTTTGTCTATTTAGTTATAGAAGCTTGAAAATGTCCTGGTGTATCCAAATGACACTAGAGTTCTTGTTATATTGGGTCAATTTTTCGGTTGTTGTAGCGCTGATAGTGTTAACTAGCCTTTCGCAACAGATTGAAAATGAAAAAGCAAGCATTTATTTTTACAATATACACACAACAGTATGACAATTAACAATTTGTGACACAGTTCTTATCCAAGAGGTATATTATAAAAATGAGGTTACCATTCAGGCTTATGTTGGTTGAGGTATAAGCCTCAAACCAACCCTGATATTAGTTGGTAACCCCAAGTGACGATCACAGAAATCAAGTTCATGTACATAATCGTCTATACAAATACCTACTCATACATTCACAAAAACATGCAAACATTCATACACTTAAAATATGGAATTACATGCATAGCTAAAAATTCTACCTAACAATCAGGGGAAAAATAAGAACATTAAATACCTATCCCAAACGCTTGGCTAAAGTTAAGCAAAGATCACAAGGTCAAAATTTGGATGCGTGACCATTCGTTTCATTTACATCAAAGCGCTACCGTGCTTCAGAGGGTACGAAAACATCGGTCTTTGTTCTTTTCTCAGAACAAGAACCGTCAGACTATGTCGGAGACCTTCAGTTGGTCTATAAACACTGACACCAGAGCTAGCATATAATTCTTCTTTCTCTTAGCGTTATCCCAGTTTCAATCTGGGGTCCGCTTACTAGTCTAACCGGATTTGGCTGAATATTAGCTTTTCCACAGAGCGACTGCCTGTCTGACCTCCGCAACCCGAAGGGATAGCGATATTCCATGGTTTAGACTAGTGTCAGTTTATTTAGAAGGTACTGACGCCCTGTAACGACTGTCAAAGATCTTCATGACAACCGGGACCGACGGCTTTACGTGCTCTCCGAGGCACAGGACAAGCGATAATTAACAATTCAATACGCACATAACTCCGAAAAGTCATTGGTGCGCGCCGTGGATTCGAACCCGATACCCTCTGCATGGCAGTCTGTTGGTATATCCACTCGGCTATCGCTGCCGCAGAGCATATAATTACTCGAATAAAAAAGTGTAGTTAGGAAGGGATTACCTTCCATGCTAGCTTTTTTTCTCAGGTCTGGAACAAAGTATTTACAGAGTTATTTTTACTTAACATATTCGTGCCCGCCATCATTTTGTTTTCTAACTAGTGACATGATTAATGACCATAAATAGAGAATGTACCCGATATTTACGCACATGTTTAGAATTAGTTAATTGCTAATGTGTAGCCTATGTAACATCGACGCGACAGCCCGCCGCTGCCGCGCTGCAACAAACAAACAAAGTAACAAACACGGGATGAATAACAAATAGAATTTATAATATTGTTTGATAGTCTATGTACAAATTATTTTGTGTGTTTGTTTAGCATACACATACATACCTAGACTCACGCCTGTTTCCCCGAAGGGGTAGGCAGAGGCATATTAAACGCCCACTTTTCGCCAGTGTTTTGATCCCACGTAATAGGTGGCGAGCCTATTGCCGCTTATTGGGACATTTTGTTTGCCAGAGCCTCCTCCGTTGATCGGCAGGTGCACCACTTGCAGGTGAGGTTGGCTTGGGACCCTAAGTTCTTGGTGGGAACCCTATGCACCCCTATGTTTGTTTAGAATTCAAAATAATCTGTTTTTCACATTTACATTCGATGTAGGAGTAATTACTGTGCCACTTGTCGTTTTTACAAACATTTAACTAGCTGAAACGCGAGGCGACCGGTTAAATCACTGGGCAATACGCACAGGGCCGTTCGGACCCAATGCAGCGCCTGTGTGCGAAATCTGACCTTTTTTTTTTTAGTCGTTACCTAACAATTCCGGCCTAAATTTTATATTAGCCCTTCCTACGCCACTGCGCCTGTGTGCGAAATCTGTGAAGCGCCTTTTTTGGCATCCTTTTTCGAAAATAAGTGTTATAATTACCGCATATCTCGGCGCGCGGCGCCCCTGTCACCCTGGCGCCTGTGTGCGCCGCACATATTGCATATAGGGAAGGTTCGGCCCTGAATACACACACATTGTTGCAGTGATTTAACCGCCCTCTTCATGCCTCCATGGTTCAAGTGTCACTCCTACATATTTTCGGGCCTTCGCACAGAAATCACTGCGGTGCCCCCAACGTCATCCGTAATCTGCTCGTCGTCCCATCAGGTCGGTGACGCACTTGAGAGTCCTTTGGTTTTGCGACAAGCTTCTATGGATGACAGTTATCACCTACCACCGGGCGTACCGTCTGCTCGATAGCTTTCAATGTGATAAAAAAAACCAACTGGTATTTATAGAAATAAGCGCACTTCAACAAAAAAACGTTTCAGATTTATAACTTTAGTGTAGTTTGTCCCTATTAAAACACGCAAATCTGATGCATTTTAGAATTTTATCAAAAACTGCTGCAAAATTCCTTCACAATTTCACGCAAAAATTTCAAATTGGTTTACATAGCAGAATGCCGCTTTATAATCGGTTTACTAGTTTTTGTATTGAATTTGTTTTACAGAAGGGCCAGTGAGGCATATAAATAGACCTCAGTGTTACACATATGAGCTTTGGTATCACCAGGAATACGAGTAGTACGGCTGCTTCTCGATATTATCAAATCGTGAAGTGACCGGGGACCACAATTTACACCTCACTGGGCCTCTGGGTCCTGGCTATGACGAAGATAATAATAGACATTATCAGTAATCACCTTGACAAGCTTGTTGGGAGTCCTTACAAACAATCAATCAACGGTCACAAATACAGAATCGAAACAATAAATTGTTCATCCCACAAAGCTTTGTATCGTATCGGAATCGAACCCAAAACTCTCATTGAACCGCTTAAAGTAGTTCAAGATAAAGTTGAAGCAAAGATATATAAAAATTGGAGTTTAGAACTAAACTAGATTCCTTAGTATATGTACACATCGTGATCAAAATAAGTACGGTCCTCTCTATTCTAAACCCACGCTTCCATAACCCATTTAATAAATACCGATTGCAATAAAAATGGAGACAAAACAGTACAATAAAACAATTCAAACAACTAACTCTGCTGACTACACAAGCATACGCGAACAGAACCGGGCGAAGCTCTAGTTAAACAATGCTATTCCAGTTTGCTTAGTAAATATTAATCGGCATACCTATTGTTATCCATCTATTTGCGTTTAGTTCAACAACCCGTGCACTTTGTAATTATTTCATTAAATCATTATTAACTATTAATCATTAGTCTGCAACGAAATAGTGGTATTCTGACAAACAATCGTTGCTGAATGGTAAAGTAATTATTGCAGTATATAGAATTAATTTAGCTGGTATATTGGAAATGATTGTGAAATTGTTTAATTGTGCAATTGTCGCGTAAAGCTTGGGTCAGTGGGCAATGATTTGAAAATGGTTAGTAATTGTGTAATTAGTTTTGTGTTTTAAAGATTGATATATTAATTATAATGTGATACTATAGTAATTGTATAAGAGAGAATAGATCTGATTGATAGTAAATGCTGGCCGAGTTCTATCGAAATATCAAAGCATTGAATGTAGATTTACAGTAATTGGAAATAAGATTGCAAGAGATAGCTACGATTTGAGAGGCAGTGCTAGCATAGTGAAGATATTAATGAAGATAAAACACCCAAAACACATGGCGTTGCAGAGAGCCAGGATTCAAACCCTCGGCTCGCACCACTTACTTACTTAAAAAGTTATGTGCGTAATTGATTGTTAATTTTAGCAGGAGATACGAAAATGTAGTAATAGATGGATGTTTGTTACTCTTCAAACAATCTCTCTCAAAAACAAAAAAGGGATTTAAATGAAACTTTGCTGAAATAAAGCTTATAGGTACGTCAAAATAGCCCCTATCCTATATTTTGTCACGATAGCTAACACTTACGCGGGTTAGGCCGCGGGTGGGATCTAGTTTACAGCAGATCTAGCAAGATGTTTTTTGTATATGAGCGAATCATTGTGTATCTGCCCTAGTTGACCCTCTTCAATGTTTATACCTAGGACAAGATTTAGCCGTCTGTCCCTGTTGTAATGAAGTTCGTTGACAGGCGTATCAAGAAAATTGCAACCATATATTTAGAATCTCATATTGACCGCAGAATATAGTAGCTATATTCTGCGGTCATAAAACGAATATTCACAATAATGAAGGTTTTATCTTTAGAACACCAGGTAAGAGCTTCTACAGAACCTTACATGATGCGAGGCGATATGCAGTTGACCAGTCCAATAATCCTATAACTATACGGTCCCGCAGGTTTGCCTGTAAAAATAATTGATAAACCACCTAATCTGCCACTCAACACTGTACCTTCTAAACCCTACCCATATCTAGTACTAGCCGATCCGTACCTCACATCATCAGCCTTTAACAGTCCACTGCTGAAATAGGCCTCTCCTTTGAAAGGTGGAATTGGCATACTATACCACGCTGGCCAGACGGGTTGGTATAAGGTTTGTATCAAGTTTTCCTTCTCTTACAGTGCTGTTCTCTGCATAGTATGCTCCCTCTTACGACACCCATGGGATGATATGGGGTGGTGACATTCCGTATTCTTAATCCGTCACCACACGGACGACTACCTTCTAAAACCTACCCATATCTAGTTCTAGCCTATCCGTACCTGTACCTATGCATATCTAAGGTGTCTACGTCTAGTGTACCTATATCTAGATGTGCAGGCGACCGCAAGTATTTGGAGCGGATTCCTATCATAACTCAGTATTACGCGGCGGATTGTATTTATTGAGCAGCTTAGCTCAGCTACCGCTATGATATTGCTATTCATATTGACCTGTGTTTAATAATCTGCTGTAGCCGGTTATCATTTTATATTGATTAGATTATGGGAATGAATTATTTTAAATCAATGTATAGTTATGTTATAAAGCTGAGATGTATGCGTATCTGAACATATTCATCTCAGATATAGAAAACGATTTCCGCCTTATTATAAAACATCAGTAAAATTAATTCGAAGTTTAGTCCTAAACTATTTTGCTTAAAATTTATTATAAGTGTTCTTATTTGTTTGATTATAATATATATACATTACAATGAACCTGGTATTATATTTAGACCATGTTTTATATTATTACGGGTTATATTACGGGTTCTTTTTTTGTACGGTAGCTTATTTTATACAAAGTGTTGTCTTGTGTGAGAATCAAACCCACGATACTCAACCAAGGGGCGAGACGTTCGGTAAAACCACTACGTTTTCTATTTTTGTTTATCTGTCTGTATACCTGCATAAAATTCTTGCGTAACTGACTGACTTACTGGCAGACAACGTACAGCAAAAACTATTGGGCGCAAAAAGCTGAAATTTTTCATGTATTGTCTTTGGTGACCGTAGGGGTGCACTAAGAAGGGCTCTCTCAAAATCAGACGGAATCGGGCAGATACAGTTCAATAAAAACAAAATGTGAAAGCGTAGCTTCTGTTTCGGTGAATACCTGAATAAGATCGGACGCGAGGCATCGGCAAATTGTCAGCATTGTGGTGATGAGCAGGATACAGCACAACATATATACATACATACATACATACATAGACTCACGCCTGGAGGGGTAGGCACAGACTACGGAACGCCATTTGCAACGATCCTGACATACCGCTCTTGCTTCATTCACTCCCATCAAGTTTCTCATGCATGCTCTTGTCTTAAGGGTACTTCTGACCTGTCCTTTTTTCAGGATGTCTCCAGTCTGGTCAGAGAACGTCCGCCTAGGTCTTCGCCTTTGTCCTGTCCCATTCACACTTGCCTTATATATCTTCTTTATCAGTCTATCATCATCCATCCTCTCCATGTGCCCAAACCATCTTAACATGCCTTTCTCAATGCTTGTCACTACATCTTCTTTTACCCCACAACACTACAATTACATACAGCACAACACACGCTAAAAAAAGGGTTCTGCATGGGACTCTCAGCGGCAGGTTCTAGTTGAACGGATCGTACAAAACCTCTCTCTGCCATCAGTAGTGTCTTTCATGCTGGAGGCGTCAGATAACTGGAAAGAAGTAGTTTCTTTCTGTGAGGCTGTTATGATACAGAAGGAGGCTGCTGAGCGGGACCGAGAAAGAGGTGATCCTTCTCGAAGAAGGAGACGTCGAACTGGCAATCGCTCTGTCACCTAGATTTTATTTACCCTCTGCCTGTTCTTTCTCGCTCTGAGCCGACGGCCCTCCGAAGTCGTTAGCGTCTCAAAATAGGGTTTTTGGGCGCTAAATAACGGCTTTCGAGACGACGGTGGTACGTAGTGGTCACTTGCCACCGTGTGTGTGTGCATTACATACCATGATGTGCCTTAATGGCGTAGCACAGAAGGACCACCGGTAGAATAAATCATTCCCCGGAGCCCTTCCTATTGTGTATAAGATTGCCACCGAGGAGGTTTTAGTGCGGTAAAAATCCCACACACCCCGGCCATTCCCCTAGAAGACCGGACAGCCTTTAGAAGGTCTCACCTCGAAAAAAAAATCAAAGAAAAAGCTGCTTGCATCCTCTAACCTAACATAAACTAGAAAGTTATCTCCTCTCAAGTAGGTCATCCATAAACCATGCATCTTCAGTAATCCCACTTCCACTTTCATTCCCCTCAGATCAATCCTTGCACAGTTGAACACGCATAAGACAAGACAAAGAGGCAAGTCACTCCGAAGTAGCAATTAATTAGCACGATATTGCGCTAGCATTGTTTCTACTGCTCATATGCATATTGAGAGCGTTTATACGAGACGGGTCTACGACACAACTACATAAACTTCATTTTTTTTTTCAAAGCATCACGCCTGTATACGGTAAGAGGTAGGCAGATGTGTAATATTACACACATATTTCGCCTTATGAATTTTAGGTCCACGTAATGGCAGCAAGCCTATTGCCGTTACCGAACATATGGCATTATTGCCAGACTCCGTGCTGCTACTGAGAATTCGGAAACCTTAGACTCTCTTTTGCTCGATCCGGGAATCTAACCTGGGACCCGGTCCCGATCAGCAGATGCATACTCTATCAACGGGACCACGGAGGCAGTCAACTTAATATTTTTTTACAATTCACGCATTTACTACTTACTTCTCGACTTCATCCGCGGGTCCGCCCGCGAGAACTATACACTCAAACCTTGAATCCGTATAAAAATCCGGGTAGTTTTTAAGCTTATCGCCTTCATACAGACAGACCGGCAGAAAAGGGAACTTCAGTGATAGATTCAATTATTTGATTTAGGTGCAAAATAGCATAAACTTTTTAAATAATATTTGCTATTAGCTGCGTATAACAACTCTCAGGCATGCAGGTTTCCTCAAGATGTTTTCCTTCACAATTTCACACACAACTTTAAAGATATGGGAAGATCTAGGCGGACGTCCTCTGACCATATGGAAGACATCCTAAAGACAGGACAGGTAAGAAGTACCCTGAACAGAAGAGCATGCATGAGGAATCAGATGGGAGTGAATGAAGCAAGAGAGATAATATGTCAGGACCGTTACAAATGGCGTTCCGTAGTCTCTGCATAACCCTCCGGGAAACAGGCGTGAGTCTATGTATGTATGTAACTTTAAAGATTCAGTGGTGCGCCGTGGTTTTGAACTCGAGACCCTCTATCTGGAAGTCTGTTGCGCTCTCCACTAGGCTATAGGGCCAACATGTAAGTGGCATTCGCTTTCTATTTCTACGGCTGTTTAGCCCACTATTGTTTTATTGAAAGCTTTCTGTATTCCTCAGTCACAGCACTTTAATCATTTAGCTACGGACACTTTTAGTTTTACAATTTAAATAGTAAATTAACGCTTGTCGCGTGCCTCGGAGAGCACGTTATAAGCCGTCAGTGGCGGCCGGCAGTATCATGAAGATCTTTGATAGTCGTTGTAGGGAGTCTGTACCTACACTAGTCGAAACCATGGAATACATGAAACACATATGATACTCTAAGCCCCCTGACCATCAATATAATCTTGGACATATGTGTGCGTACACCTTCACATGCAGACATGACAGATGAACAACGCACACAAACGCATCTCGTTTATCAGACCGTTATATTAAAAAAAAGGGAGCAGTTTCTTAATTTAGAACTGTATTATTTTATGTTCGTAATTGATATCGTATTTATATGATTTCTTATTTTTTTTCTATGTCCTTAGAGGTCGCGTTTTAACCGCGTACTCTACACTGGCAAAATCCCGTGCCAATGGAGGCTGAGTTTAATCACTCCAGTCTCACGTCAGTCAAGGGTTCAGTGCAGGAGTTAAGCAGCTATCGTGGTATTAAGGTGATGTCCTACACTCTGAAACTCTTTGAGCGTATAATTGACTCCTGGATCCGGCAGAAGACGAATGCTTCGGAGTGTTAATACGGGTTTCGTCGTGAACCCTATTTTCGCCGCCAGAATCGCCATGGAGAAGTACAGGTCGAAGAACACGCCTCTGCATCTACTTACTATTCTTGATCTGCAGAATGCCTTCGATTATTATAGTTATTAGTTATATAATAATATGATTTTATATTACATATAAACTGGTACTGTTCTAAACCATGGAATATCACTATGCCTTTGGGTTGCGGAGGTCAGACGGCAGTCGTTCTGTTGAAAAGTTGATATTCTGTCATATCTGGTTAGACCAGTAAGCGAACCTCGGACTCCAAGGCGTGTAAGTCTTGGATACAACCGGGATAACGCTAGGGCGATGATGATGATGATTACACCTCTGCATACCCCTTCGGGGATACAGGCATGACGCTATAAAAAATAAAATATTCTTGACTAAAAGTCCTTTCAATATTCTAGCATCTAATATAATACTACTTATCTTATATACTAACTACGAACTAGCTTGACGCCAGTATGATACTGGCTTCAAGCTGGTTCAACACACAGACACATAACCTATGTTACTCACACACTCACACACTGACACATATATGCACATATGATAGATTGACAGCAGACGAGCGTCTCACGATGTTATGTCGTAAATCGTCACGGTTCAAGGAAGCCAGACACTCGATGTACATTAATGGAGAGGCCATGTTTATAAGCAGTAGCGATAAGGGCAGCGGACAATCAAAATAATTTGTTTCATTGTCATACACAGCCTGACTTTGTCCACCACTGAACATAAGCCTCTCTATGTTCTTGCCATTTTCCTCGATCTTGTGCTAATCTAGCCCAGGTTTTCGCCCACGATTGTATTATTATGTCGATTATTATCGATTTAATTGCAATAATTTGTGTAGTAACAAATATTTCAAGCACCAACGGCCGTTGGGGCAGGAGGATTCTGGAGTTGAGAAGTACCGGACAACGCGACAGGGTAGGCCTCCCGCAAGGTGGGCTGATGATCTGGTTCGCGGGAGCGGTTGGATACGGGTGGCACAATATCGGTCTGTGTGGAAAACCATCTGTTTGCTTTAAAACCAGTTATTTTACTGACACTTTGAGAATGGCTGGCGTAGCGTTATCCCAGTTGCAACCAAGGCTTTCGTCTTAGAGCCCGGGGTCTGCGCACTAGTCTATTCGGATATGATAAGTTATCAGTTTTTCCACCGAGCGACTGTCGACTGACCCTCACATCACAAAAGGATGGCGATATTTATGGCTTAGACCAGTATCGGCATATTCAAGGTAACTGACGTCTCATTACGACTGTCAAAGATCTTCATGAAAACCGAGATTGACGGTTTATTGTGCTTGCCGACGCACGCGGCAAAGAATAATAAAGTATTCTATACATTGGTCGTAGCAGTCTCTCCATTAACCTATTACTGCTTATAATAAACTATCACTGTCTAAAATATCGCCTATCTTTAAGCCAAATGGAGACAAAATCAAAATAACCACAAGATATTTCAAAATCGCTCCCTCCTGTGAATATAACCCGACTGTGATATAATAACTGTAGTGCGAGTTAAGTGTGGCTAAGACGAGGCGGCGCCGGGTGAGGCGTGTGTATGTGAACTGCGCCGTCATACGTGTGACAGACAGACATATTAGCGTATGTTAGTTAGTACATGTCATATTGTGATCTGGATATTTGTTTCTTTGAAATATTTAGGTTTTATTGTACGAGTCAACTAGTACAAGTATAGGTCTAGTAGTTACTGATCCTGACTAGTAAGACGCAGGTCCCAGGTTTGATTTCCACCCAGGATAAATTCTAAAATGGCACAGAGTTATATCGTGTGGGGATTTAACCACTTGGCGCCGTGCTAAGCGATGCCACCGTATAAGCTACCCATCACTCGTTCAGTCGAATAATATGACCCCGATTTTTCACACTGTGATTTGTAAGATAAATACCCAATCTCTACATCTTAAGATTTACAGATCCAATAACCTAGTTCTCACAACGCTGTAAGTGACACTTACCGCTTAATTTATTTTCGATCTATCCATCTTTTTGAGATTTTAGATTCATATTTGACATAAGCTCCATACAAAATATGTCTACCAGCAGCAAGCATGGAATAGCCTAAATTGATTTTTGCCTTAGTACTTGTGATCGGGAATATTGGATGGATGGATGGATCGGCAAAAGTTATCACCTCTTTGGATGGGTGACCACTCGTTGTGGCATTTACATCAAAGCGCTACCGAGCTTTGGAGCACGTAACACTGTCGGTCCCTGGCGGGGGCCAAACCAGTGCTGGCCAGACATTCATACGAAAACAAAATTACTGTCCCTATGGCATAAATGCTTAAGCAGTCCCTTCGCAGCTTAGTACTTTGCCGAGTGGCGTGGATTACACCCCAGACATCCACAAACATCCGGCTTAAATCTAGATGTACATTTTGTCTATTTATATAATATTTATAATAATAATTATTGTTATTATTATATAATGTCTCCCACGACACAGGTTTAATTCCTAGTACTAGAGTTGCATTAAAAAGGAGAAGAGATTAATAAACTATTCGGTATAATTTGTTGATCATACTATCCATTAACTGTTCGACAGTTACTTGCTAATTTGGCTCAGCGCCGTTAATTCCTTATCCTAATGGCGAGTTACAAAACATTACGTTCTGTTTGCCAAATGAGAATCAATCGTGTTACTAAATCTGTTCATTTAGATGTATGATCCGATTTTTTTGATGTATTAGGGAAAATTTGTATGGAAATGCAAGAGTAAATTCGTTAGGAAATTCTCAGTAGCAGCACGGAGTCTGGTAATGTGCCCGGTACGGCATTAGGCTCGCCCCCTATTACGTCGGATCTGGAAATTTATGACGAAATGTGGGTGTAATATTACACATCTGTCTACCCCTTCGGGGATACAGGCGTCAGTCTATAAATGCAAGAGTAAATATGTCTGGCTGTTAGGTTGCACGATAAAATACTTGATGAAAAGCGACTAAATAAGTTTATCCTAAATCTGTAATTTGAAACAAGTTAAACAAAACAATACTAATAAAATATATCATAACTTCACGCCTGTCCTCCCCGGAGGGGTAGGTTGAGGTGTATTACACGCCTACTTTTTGACAGTTAATACTAATATTTGCAGGATTTGTGGGTCAATTAATTTGCCACATATCAGATAGAAAAGAGTATTCGTCTGAGGTTATTTCAAATTTTAATATTTATAAAGTACTCCTTCGGCTAAAAGATATCCAACTTATAAAAAGAAACGAATTAGGAAGGCAATACAAGGACTTCACACAAAACACCCATTTTAACACAAAAGAAAAATAATGAAAAGTTATACTACCTCAAAACAATTTTGTTTAAAATTGATCCTGTATTAAGAAAATGTGAATTGCATACCTACACTGCTAAATAGGAAGGATCAAAAAGTAATATCATCATTCCAAAACAGTCATGTTTACAACAAGAGCGATTGAATCAACAAGACAATATAAAGATACCACACATAACAATATAAGTTCCTGTAACATGGCAGTTAGTCCACAGCCGTAGTAGATGGAAAATCTTGGTGTCCTCAAGGAGTTGCTAAGTAATCGTACACACTGCAACTCGATTTAAGCGTCGATAGTGAGGACAGTAAAGCTCTGAGCACATGAGTAATACAAATAGAGTGGTCAGGATTAAGATAACAAAATGCCACTACCCAATTTCGGTGGGTGTTATAACACGCGAATAAGGAATACACGAAATAAATGGTATCTTTGGAATTTGGATTGTTACAGTGTAGATTTACACTTCTTTCTTTCTCCTAGCGTTATCCCAGTTTCAATCTGGGGTCCGCTTACTAGTCTAACCGGACTTGACTGAATGTTAGCCTTTCCACGGAGAGACTGCCTGTCTGACCTCCGCAACCCAAAGGGATAGCGATATTCCATGGTCTAGACTAGTGTCAGTTTATTCAGAGATAGGTACTGACTCCCTATAACGACTGTCAAAGATCTTCATGACAACCGGGACATGACATGTTAATAATTCAATACGCACATAACTCCGAAAAGTCATTGGTGCGCGCCGTGGATTCGAACCCGATACCCTCTACATGGCAGTCTATTGGTATCTCTACTAGGCTATCACTGCCTTACAGTGTAGATTTACACTAATTTTATAATATTATAAAACACGTATAACTCACGATAACTAACAAATTTTAAGATATTAATAAACCTCTGTTTTTCCCTGCGTGTCCGGCGTATACTGGTCGTCAATTATCGCGGGTTTCTCAATCTCAATCAGCCTATCGCAGTCCACTGCTGGACACATCGCGGGCTTATTACCATAAAATTAGTTAACTATCGCGAATATAAAAGTCATCATCATCAGCCTTTAACACTCCACTGCTGGACTAGGCCTCTCCTTTGAAAGGAGGAATTGGCCTACTATACCACGCTGGCCAAACGGGTTGGTATAGGGTTTGTATCAAGTTTTCCTTCTCTTACAGTGCTGTTCTCTGCATAATATGCTCCCTCTGTCGGCTCTTACGACACCCATGGGATGATATGGGGTGGTGACAATCCGTATTCTTAATCCGTCACCACACGGACGTATATATAAAAGTTATATATATGCTTATATATAATATACGTATAATATAATATACGTATATATAATATATAAAAGTACCACGAAGTAAAATTGTATGATGTATACAAATCGCAAAATTTTCGAGTAGATTATGAATATTAATTTTATTTTTACACGAGAAGAGTTTAGATACCTAATGGAGGGAAAGAGGAACCTACCCTCGGATTTCACACCACAACTATTGCAATAGAAAAAGGTTGACAATACCGAACTCCTCTAAAAGCATAAGGGATATAGGAATGGTATGGGTTCCAGGAAGATACCTGACTTGCAGTATCCCGCTGTAGGCACACGGTAGGAAAGCACTCAGTCGTTGCCCATTGCTCCTGAGGATGCCTCGTGCAGAGGCGAAAGTTATGTCGAAGAATAGTCTGCGCATACACATATATACTGCAAGTCAGGTATCTTCCTGGAACCCATACCATTCCTTTATCCCTTATCCTTTTAGAGGAGTTCGGTATTGCCAACTTTTTTCTATTGCAATAGTTGGGGTGGTCAATCCGAGGGTGCGTGGTGTGTTCCTCTTTCCTTCCATTAGGTTACAATGGAGTTTCGCCAAGTAACGCCTGATTCAATCAACTATAAAGTATAGATACATGAATTACGATCACAGCAGGTTAAGTACTATTCTTGCAAATCATCAGCGTCCTCATCATCAGTCTGCCATAACCTACTGCTACTAAAGGCACGCCACTGAGAAGCTCGATTTTTGGCTTTTAGCTTTCAGCGCTGCCAATTGATAGTACACTGCAGGATATAGATTTCTCCAATGCCACGTCACTGAGTCCGATTGCCGGCTTTTATGATTGGTAATCGGAATAAAGAAGCAGCGATAGCCGAGTGGAGAGACCGACAGACTGCTACGCAGAGGGTCTCGGGTTCGAATCCTCAGCTCGCACCAATGACTTTTCGAAGTTAAGTGCGTTTTAAATTGTTAATTTTCGCTTGCTAAACGGTGAAGGAAAACATCGTGAGGAAACCTGCATGTCTGTGAGTTCTCCATAATAGTGAGAATAGGCCCGTGCCCAGCACTGGGACAGTTTAAAGGGCTGATGATGATATGATGGATCAAAATAATCTTAAGTGATATGGACTGGTAACCGAAATAATCTTAATCAAGAGCACAGTCTTACTAGAACCAGTTGTAGCACATAACAAAGTCCCGCGTCATCGCTACGCTAACCGCAGCACGTCACTAGTAGCGCCCCTGCACCACATAGTTAGGACTCGATGCTTTCTTGTACTTGGCGCTCCGATTATCCACTTGTGCAGCTTACAGCACGTTACATTGGCTTCAGCGTAGATAACTGTTCTTAAGAAACTGAGACATGGATAAGAAAGTATGTATGGCGGCAGACTTTTTGAGTTTAACTTAGTTTGTTACAAATTACTGACGACCCTGTGGCGTAGCGTATCAGTCCACTGCTGAACGTAGGCCTATCCTATGGCGCACCAATGAGCTCAGTCTTCAGCTTTCCACTTTCAGTCCCTGCCCGCCGCCC
Source organism: Euclidia mi (assembly GCA_944739405.2). Taxonomy (NCBI): domain Eukaryota; kingdom Metazoa; phylum Arthropoda; class Insecta; order Lepidoptera; family Erebidae; genus Euclidia; species Euclidia mi. The sequence continues at coordinate 993,418 of OX123205.2, read as the reverse complement.
TACGAATATCATCGCCTCACCTGGCTACAGGACGCTCTATACTACGTTTGCCGAGACGCGGTCGCCACTCAAGAACCTGACTGCTCCAGCGACCATCGGTTTTGCGGCATATATGACCTGCCCACTGTCACTTCAGCTTGCTTATTCGCTGAGCTATACGGTTACTTTTGTTCTCTGTCAAATAATTTCGTTCCGGATTCGCTGCCAAATAAGTAATAGAAATAACTTTCAGTGAGAACACGGTCTTACTAGAAGCAGCTGTAGCACATAACTGTGTCCCGCGTCATCGCTCCGCTAACCGCGGCACGTCACCGCTCCACATAGTTAGTACTTTGATTATCGACTTGATAAACGTAGACAGAACTGTTCTTAAGGAACTGGGATATGGGGGACATGATATAATGTACTTTGACTAATGTTTTTTTAAGTTCGACTTTACTATGATATCTGTATATATAAAAGTCTTGCGTTACTGACTAACAGACAAGCCACAGCCAAAACTATTACGCATAAGTATCTAAAATTTGGTAATATGTATGTTCCTTGGAGACCGTCCACTGAGAAGGGATTTGCTGAAAGAAAAGGTTAAATTGAAGATTTTTGCGGACATAGCTGCAGGCATCGTCTAGTAGTCTCTATAATATTATGTGATCGGTTTTACGATCTCGGTTATCACAGTGATTTTATAGGTAGCTTATAATGTGTAACAGTAATAATTAGGTCGAGGTGAAGACCTAGGTACACCAAGGTAGACCAATGTAAAGCCAAGGTCTTTAAGCGAGTAGGATAGGTAGCTTGGAATATCTAACAGTAATAATTAGGTCAAGGTAAAGTGAAAAGGGCCACAAAATGGCGATCAGTTGTAGTGCGAACCCAGTCTTACTAGAAGCAGGTCTTGCACATATCTGTGCCCCGCGTCATCGCTCCGCTAACCGCGGCACGTCACCGCACCGCATAGTTAGGACTTCGATTATCGACTTGTGCACTTTACACCAAGTTACACTGGCTTGAACTTAGACAGAACTGTTCTTAAGAAACTGTGGGGTTGGATGTGGTGGCAGACTTTTTGAGTTCGACTTTCATTTGATATGAATATAGATGTAGCGTTCACAGCGGTACTTGGCTTACCATTCATAACAGATCGGCAACGTTAAGCAATGCTTGCACACTCATCCAAGTGGTGACCACTTGGATGGGTGTGGTGGTGAACAGAACGCCACTTGCTTCTATCCTTACAAACCTCACGCGCTTCCTCATCACTCATTAGTCTTTATATACATGCTCGGCGGCTTCGGGTACTGCGAACCTTCGGTAATTCCAATGTGTAACATTCGCGTAAACCCAAGAAGACATTAAGCCTTTTAACCTGTCTAACCTCTGCAACCAAAGGGATAGTAATATTCCATGATAAAGACAAGCGCAATCTTATTTAGAGTTACCTACTCCCTATAACGACTACCAAATATCTTCATGACAGCCGGGACTGTCAGCTTAACTTGCTCTCTCTCTAACCATTAACGCAACTTCCCAAATTCAGTGGTGCGCGCCGGACATTTGAACCCGATACCCTAAACGAGCCAGTCTGTTGGTATTTAATACTCTTATTATTCATCATCATCATCAGCCCTGTATATAAACTGTCCCACTGCTGGGCTAAGACCTCTTCTCACTATGAGAAGGGTAAGGCCATAGTCCACCACGCTGGCCAAGTGTGGGTTGGCAGACTTCACATGTCTTTCGAGAACATTACGGAGAATTTTCAGACATGCAGGTTTCCTCACGATGTTTTCCTTCACATTTTAGCAAGCGAAAATTAACAATTTAATACGCACATAACTCCGAAAAGTCATTGGTGCGCGCCCTGGATTCGAACCCGGACCCTCAGCGTAGCAGTCTGTCGGTCTCTCCACTAGGCTATCGCTCTCTTATTATTCTTAAAACATATTCACAAAGTTATCAATCTGACGCTCAAAATGTTGTCATTAACATTTTGACTGAAATTGGTTAAATATTGAACACTTGCAAAATTATCAAAAAGACTACAGCATCCTAAAAATAAAACAATACGTGTACCCATTATCCCTTACATTATTTTGTTTTATGCTTCATAACCTTTGAAACGTACGAGATAAAAATCCCCAAAGGTTGACAAAACAAACCCTTTGATCACAATATAATGACGGTCGGCGTACTGGTTTTACGGAGCACACATAATTGCGATATGTATTAACGAACCAATAATCAAAGCAATTTACATATTTGTACTTCTAATTAAGCGTTCGTTGACAGTTTAGTGAACTATTTGCTGAACCATTGTGCTACAATGGTTTGTAATTTATGGTTTTACATGCGAATGTAATAGCTTAGGCCTTATATAGCTTTGCATGCATATTTACATAAACTTTAGTTGTAACATAACATAACTACACGTCTTTATCCCCGAAGGGTTGGTAGCGGTGTATAACACACATTGTTAAGCGAGCGAAAAATTTAATTTTTAATATAAACATAACTTCAAAAAGTCAGCGGTGTGTGCCCAGGGTAACTGGGGGTCGAACCTGAGACATCATCTCGGCAGTCCTATACGTACACCATGCACTGGGCTATCGCCGCTTTAACTTTAGTTGTATTCTCGTTATTTTAAAATGTCATCTCATCTACTTTTGTTTTTTATCTTCTTCATCATCATCCAGGTATATAAACTGTCTTACTGCAGAGCATGAACTGCTTCTCACGATAAGAAGGGTAAGTCCATTCCATATAGTGCACCACGCTGGCCAAGTACGGGTTGCAGACTTCACATGAGCATCGAGTAGGTACATGATGGAGAACTCATAGACGTAGAGACTTTCTCGCGGTTGCTTCTTAATAATTCTTCTTTATACATCATTTGACTATTATCAAACTACAATGTCTATGAGAATTATATGCATGCAGCAAAAAGTTAACAGACCTTATGTTCTTTGTAAAAGTAAGTGCCAATATTCTAGAATACATTATTTATAAGTAAAGAATGCCTGCGGCTACGTTCGCACATTTAATTTTAACCCATTCCTCTGTGATCCTCTAGGAATTTAAAAAAATCTCTCGCGCTCAGTCGTTGCATCGGTCCTGAGGATGCCTCGTGGATAGGCGAAACACGTGTCGAAGCATAGTCGGCGCATACAGCGGGATACTGCACGTCAGGTATTTTCCTGGAACCCATTTCCGCATTATTCCATGTATCCCTTATCCTTTGTCTTTAGAGGAGTTTGGTATTGTCAAACATTTTCTATTGCAATAGTTGGGGTAGGTGGGTTCCTCTTTCCTTCCATTATGTAAAAACTCTTCCTGATGCTCTCACGGTCTCCAAGGAACACATATGCCTAATTCAGCTTCTTGCACCCAATAGTAACAAAAGTTAGTAACAAAAGAATTGTAGATAGATAAACATGCAACTCAAGCATTTACGAAATCATCCCATCATCAACATGTCATCAACATAAAATACTTCTAACTACTCGATAACATACCACTCTAAACTCGCATATAACTCTATGTCTGCACCCTCGTAGACAATGTCTTGCAGATTCAATCACCTCTTAGCTCTCATTTCCTGACGGTTCACGCATTGTGTGAAGTCTTACTTGCTTACCTGTGTAAGATACGGACTTGGACCAATATTAGCGCTCGTCATTTCTTAATGAAGGCACGTGTAAGCAGGCTGGAATGTCACATCGGCGCATAAAGAGATATTTTTACCGTAAAAATGAGTAAGTACTAACGCGATGCAGACTCATCAAAAAGCTCAGATAAATGAGGAATTTATTCGTATAATACAAGTGTAATAGTAAATCAGGCCACTTATATGCATTCACGCAAATCGTCCTATCATCAATATACAATACTTCAAACAAAAAACATCAATGGTCTAGTCGGCGCAAAAAAAGCATTAGTCCATGAAATGAGTATTTATGTGATAATTATGCTATACGCCGCGTATGTCCGTTTGTTCAGCTGTCTGTCCGTTAGGAGTTTTCTTGAGTAATTTTTGTATTCAGAGAAATTTCTGCGAAATTTTTGGCAAAAGCCATTAACTGCAGAATAAATCATCACTACCTATATATTCTAAACCGTAGCATTTGGGTGTGTGTAAAGTATGTTTTATAATGATTTACATAATGAACTTCACTCTTTCAATGAAACTTATAACGGTTCATTAGCTATAATACTTAACGATAAATATTAATAGTCGATAAAATTAAATTTACATTTACAAGAGATCAAAATAATGTTGTGATCCAGTCCTGTTACACTTTGGACACTAGTTAAGAGTTAGTTTGGAACACTATATTGTCGATTCAACGTGCACTTTACGGGAGTTTTTTTTTTTGAGGAAATGTTGTTTTGAGAAAAAATATTTTTTCTCTTCGTAAATACGGGGGATGATATGAGTCATATGACGTATCAAAATTACTCTTATAAATAGCTTATTGGCGATGCTAAGGTTCTAACTAGCGACTCTAGCAGCGAGTTTAGAAGTTGTCTAAGTACAACTCTATACTTACTCCTTGGTACAACTCTTTCACAGACTACTATCTTTGACACTTCTGACAGCTCTTAATATAATCAGAGAGGTTGGACTACGTTTAGACTAGAGAGAACATGCCCTATAAATTTCCTTATACCGAACGTGCAACATGTAATGTCAGTTGGTCTTAGTTGGTTAATCATAACGTCAAATTACGCGTCTCATTTAAAAATGCATAGACTCTTTACATACTCATATCTTTGACTACATTCTCTAAATAACCGTGCTGTGATCTGTCATCAGTGTAAAATTTGTTGGACGTTTGTGTTTACATTTTTAATAACTTTTTGCATTTAAATAGTAAGTAAGCTTATAATAATTAAATAGTGTACTCATTAATTAATACACATCGTGTATGTGATATCGGGATGTGGATTCCGCTATTCTCGGAACGGAAATAACAGGAGAAACTTTATCTTCAAGCAGTGAGTCGGAATTTTCCAACAAATTTATTTACTTTTCTCGTATTAATGCTATAATGAGTGTTAAGTTTACACAATATCATTGTATTGCAAATCAAGGGAACAGCTTGCATACGTACCTATGTGTTATGAATTTAACTCACAAATTGTTATTTTGTACATTTATTGATTTAATAGCCTTAGTGATGGGATTTGACAGTGAAAGGAGATATATACGGAAACCAACTATCGGACATGAATATAAGACTGTAGCTGGAAGCGACAGCGGGTAGCCGCGGTTGCTAAGTTGGCAATAAACAAAAACGTCCAGCGGTCTAATTTTCTATCGCGCGTTTGATAGTAAGCGCAGTTTAATGTACAATGTACATAATTTACTTAGATACCTACCTTAAAAGTAGCGTCTATTAACCTAAAGCCAAGTGTTCCAGTGTACGCACGCGTGTGTAGGCTTACATTTTTGCATCTATAAAATAGTAGATGGATTAGGGATGTGAGTAGCATTTTTTATTATTAAGAAGGTGTTTTTTATTACAGGTTGCCTATTAATGACATCACAAGAAAACTTTGGATAAGTGCCGTTGGACGGCCTAGTTTGATTTAGCAGAAGTACCATCGTATTTGTTCACGTCATTTTGAGAAATACTGTTTTTTAAAGACAGAAAGCACCTGGCGTCGTTTAAAACCGAAAGCTGTGCCTACATTACATTTATGCCCGGATATTGCACACCCGGTAGAATTATTTATCCAAAGCTAAACAAAAAGTGTGTAATTTGAGTTTGAACATATTAATAAAATATAATAATTTCAACGATTTTAATTAATCTACCTACTTCTATATTATTTATCATATTAGTGCTATCCTGACTGATCAAAGACGTCTTGCCTTGTAGTCCGCTACATAATATTCTACCATAAAATATAATATTCTTTCACATTCATACAACATTATCTGGTCCCAAACTAAGCATATCTTGTACTACGGGTACTAGACAATCGATAAACATGCATATATACTTTTCTGTAAATATATTACATATTATACATAGTACCATCCAGTCCAAGACAAACATCCATATTCATGCACACAAATGTTTGACTTGAGCGGGAATCAAACCCGCAAGCTTCGGCGTGGCAGTCGGATTACCTACAACTCTAAAAAAATCGAGCAGTGTCCAACGTTAGCGATAGTAAGCAACTTGATATGATGCGACGCAAACAAATTGCCAAAGCCTGCCGTGCCGCATTAGCCAATCTTGTATAATTCGTACAATACATAATCTAAGTGACAGTTTCTTAGCATCGCATCGCAACGCATCGCTCATTAGTTTATGAATACTTTTTGTCAATAGATTTTATGGCTAAAACGAACAATTAAACACGTGATTTTTTTAGCACTGTCTGTCTGGCAAGTCTTTGCAAAGCACTGTCCGGCGTCAACAGCAAAAACTTCAATTTCAATACTTTAGTTGTTTACTTCTACGGCTTAAATATATCAACACATACTAAAGTTAGACATTTGACCAAAAATATTTATCGATAAATCATCACTGTTACGAACAACACTCAGTTTCCTAACTCTATGTTTTGTCTACTGTTTGCCTACCACGATGCTGCTATAAGAGCGTGCTGCTAAACCTATCGACAGCTCTTTCTATCATGCTGCATGTGCCATTAGAAAGAAGATATCAATCATAGCAACCGCTGTTGTTATTTAGTGTTACTTCTATGTCTTAGGTTATATTTCTTTGAATATAATTACCACCATAAACTCGAAAAAATATTTTCCATAGAAAGCTGTCAAAAGTGTCGTCGTAGACAACTCCTGAATTGCCGCTAGAGGCGAGCGGATAATCTTTGCATCGCCGATAGCAAATATTATTGTCCCAAGTCCGTGGCATTCGTGGTCCCCGTCTAAACAAAGCAGTCTGCAGCTATTACTCAATTTCCAATGTTCAGGCGCGATTGTCGATTGACAATAAAACGACTGAACAATCAAATATTTCACCCCCTCTGCCCATCTCGCCCCTTTCCTCACCCGTCACCAATAAATACGGAAATTAGTTTTTTGTTTGCCTCCACTCAAAGATTCTTAGAATAATTTTCGCCCCATTCTATTTATATTTATAATATCTGTCTCTCCATTGTAGGCGACGAAAATTGGTATATAATAAAGTGAGATTGGTTGATGTTTGAGCAATTTTTATTGAATTATTTTCATAATGGTTTATATTGCGATTGACATTTTGATGTAATATTAAAAAAACAAGAGGCCTTTATGATGCCTATAGTCTAGTGGAGATTCTACCAAACTGATACAGCCCGCGCCTTTGGCTATTCGAGGTAATGAGCGTACATAGGTTCATCCTCATATTGGTAATTATTGCTTGCTAAATCGTGAAAGAAAATATCGAGATATAAACAAACATGTCTGAGAGTTCTCCATAATATTCTCAATAGACACGTGTAGTCTGCCAACCCGCACTTGGCCACGCTTAAGGTCAACAAGACAAAAAAAAACATTCACAAAAGGTGCAAAGATTACAAACTGGTCGAACCAAAAAGGCAACAGCAAAAAAGTCCAATTATCATTAATAAAAATAAAACAAATCATACAAAATGTCACGTTGACGTTTTCTGTAATTTTTTTACAGAATACCTAGGTACAAAGAAATCTACGTATTTATAATTCTCCATTACACGTAGAGCCGTATATTCATCCTTTTGTTTGTCGTAAAAGCAGAGCATTTGATGGCCCCTCAGGCGATAACTTTATTTGCTGAACACTCTGTAATGTCCTTTCGAATTATATTTTTAGGGTTCTTCGATTGCTAGTAGAAATAACCACCTATTTACCAACCAACCTAACCTTTCTAAATACATATTACTGCGCTTACAAAGAGCGCTAAGTCTTAAGCACTCATCATTGTATACAATCATCATGTATCCACACTTAGTTCTGCAATAAATTATTAGAATTATTAATTAAATGAGTTTAAATGCGATATTGCTTCGTTGGTCTCGCGGCATAAATGTGCGCGTGGGATTGGGAGGTTTCGGGTGCGATTTCCGGGTCGGGCAAAGTGTTATTAGGTTTGTCCGTTAGGAAATTCTCTGTATCAGCACGGAGTCTGGTAATGTGCCCGGTACGGCAATAGGCTCGCCCCCTATTACGTGGGACCTAAAAATACCTGGCGAAATGTGGGTGTAATATTACACCTCTGCCTACCCCTTCATATACAGGCGTGAGTCAACAAATAAAAAAAATCGATGTTGAAGTCTCCTTATTACTGGTATAAAACAGATTTAAATCATTACATGTATCCATACCATACATCATCATCGTCCTAGCGTTATCCCGGTTGCATCCAAGACTTCTCGCCTTGGAGCCCGGGGTCCGCTTACTAGTCTAACCAGATTTGACAGAATACCAGCTTGTGTAGAAAATGACTGCCTGTCTGACCTCGGCAACCCAAAGGGATAGCGATATGCCATGGTTTTGACTAGTGTCAGTTTATTCAGAGGTACCTACTCCGTTTAACGCCTTTCAAAAAAAAGCCAGAAGCAACGACTTAACGTGAGAGTACGTTAAGTCGTTGCTTCTGGCTTTTTTTCGCCGAGGCACGGGTCAAGCGATAACCAACAATTCAATACGCACCTAACTCCTAAATTTCAGTGGTGCGCGCCGTGGATTCAAAAAAGATACCCTAATTGCCTGGCAGTCTGTTGGTATCTTCAATAGTCCACCGCCTTGTTCTTGGTACGGATCCAATAGCCATATATCCCAATGAGCTTGCTCGTATGTTTTATAAATAAACAACGTGTGCTGAATCAAAATGCTTTCAGATAATGTGCGAGAGAATAAAAGAATATAGCGGTAGTCGCGTTACCTCGCTTTATACGATCGAGCTATTTACTCGAAACACACCAATTATATAATGTACCATAATATACCTATAATAAATATATCAATTAAACATAGTTTTTAGAAATTTACTACGTGCTTGTATATAACGTACAGATTTTTTGGAGTGATAGCTAGAAATAGCAAGCTAGAAAGAAAGAGAAAGAAAAATAAAAAGAAAGAAAGATAAAGAAAGAGAAAGAATGAGAACGAAAGAGAAAGAAAGACAAATAAGAGAAACAAATGGAAAGAAAGAGAAATAAATGAAGAAAATGTACTTATTTGTATACACAATAAAAAGAAAAACAGGTAAAAAATCGCAAAGCATACTATTTAGTCCGTGAAACATACATAGGTTTATACATACTGAGCTATATTGTTGCATTGTGGTAAAGTGCACAATACAATGCATGTATAGACTATTAGACGGAATATAAAATGTTCCATGCACGTCAGTCCTATGGATCGTCCATAGATCGCGGTTTTATAAGAAGACTTTAGTTGTTCCTACAAGAGATATGTTTTTGATGGACAATAATCTTCCGTATCTTTAGGTTTGGCTTTGTTGCAAAAGGTCTCTTTCGCAAAATATCCACTGGTCGTAAGACCTCTCTTTCATAGAATGTAGTTTTCTCATAATGTTTCTTTCAAAGAATATCTCTTTATCTCTTTCGCAATCTCTCTCTCTCTCTCTCTAGTAACTTAGTATTGTCATGGAAATCATACGCTCCGAGCATACGTGCGGTCACTTTAAAAGCCATTTAAACCACATACATCACTGACTTATTAATCCCACTGCCCAGAATTGTGGCTACAGGTGAGGTCACACGAAAGCTGGCATCAATACGGCTTCGATTCGACGTGTGCGCTATCCGAAACAATTCATCCACACAACATATGTGGTCATGTGAGCTCGCTATCTTATCCGTCGTTCGGACGACCGCGCTCACCGCAAGCTGCCAATTTTTCTTGTGTTTATCAATTTACTGCTGCGGTCATGGAATTTTAAAGGGGTGAATATGGTTTTTTATGTTGCAGGGTTAAGTGTGGTTTTAATAGCACAAATACTGAAGCTAGTCAACTGCAGGTATTTTGTAGCAAGGGCATGGTATTGTTCAAAATATCAGATTTCGGATCAAGAAGCACTTCATCTACTACTCTGCTGAATAATTTTATACTGTGTCAAGTAAGAAGGAAGAATATTCAGATATTATCATTATCATCAGCATGTCACAGTCCACTGCTGGATAAAGGCTTCTACAATGGCTCTCCACCGAGCTCGGTCTTAGGCACTTGGTACCAGCCGCTACAGGCGAGTTGCATATATCGATTCCCAGTAATTTGTCCAAATTCTTTTTTCGACTACCTTCTGGGACACTTATAAATGCTTACAAGATCATCTTTATTTTAAGGCTATTAGACAGTTTAATGGCCTTACCTTTATTACCAGTCTAGAATAATATAATCAGCTATGTAGCTGATTATATTATTCTAGTATGTCTACAGTATAGCAGTCCTCGCCGTTACGCTCTGGAGAGATACAGTTATTCTTAAAGGTTCTCCGATTCAAAGGACAAAAGTAAGTTACCTTCTACACAAAGCTTTCAAGTATACGACCTTATTTTAATAGTAATTTAGCTTTGAAGATATTTTAAAATCCCAGCCCTAAACATACGTAAGACCCAAAAAATATTTAGTATCTCATCCAAAGCCATTCCACCGAGGACTGTCGTGAGCATACATACAAATGTTTCCCGCGTATCTGCCTGCCGATACGTCCGCAAACCCGTGATAACACCGGGACGCAAGTATTGAGGAAGATCCATCCGGCGAGATAAGGCTTGATACTTTTTTAAACAAAAAATCGTGGGCCGGGATTTGGGTAGAAAATTGAACGGTTAAGCTTTTGTTCGTGATATCTGATCGTTGTCAATGTCAGTGATAATTTGGGAATGAGGAGGTCAAATAATTGGGCTCGATTTGAATTGGCTCTTGATGTAGGTGTACCTATATCTTATATGTAGCCATACTCGTGTTTAACATTTTCGTACGCGTTATAATTAAGGGTTCGAAAGGAAAATGTGAGATATCTAATTTAAAGCCCCTATATTTTTTTGCATGTTATGGAGAAACGCGGAGTAATATTTTTGCGAAACAGGATTCGGTTACCAGGTTATAAGCAACCGTGCCCAGTGAGGTATATACGATTACTTTACCGATGTATAAATCCTTTGTGATTGATGAGGATTTGTAAATTTGGTGATGACGTATGTAATTTCTGATAGCGCGATTCTAGATTTTGAGGCGATTTATCTCCGTGGTTCTTTCTGTATCCGTAAGATGTCCCTAATGATTGTCTCATTGCTTAAATAATATTTATTTTATTTATTTATTTATAGACTTACACCTGTATCCCCGAAGGGGTAGCCAGAGGTGTAATATTACACCCACTATTAAATAATATGATAGTTGAAATTGATTTTATACGGTTAACGAAACAACTTGATATTAAAAATAGTAATAGAACCAAATGACTCACATCACTACTTACTTAACTGAAAAAGTGGACTACCCAGTAGAAATGTATGTACCCTAAAGGATATCTAACAACATAACCGTGTGGATTTTGATTCGATATCTGACTATCGAATATCCGATAATTGAATACATATGTATGACTAACATAAAATATTATATAAATATTAAATACCTTATAACTTTCAGTTTATAGTCCTATTGTTGTTTAATCTAGAAATGTGTCATTGTTTGCGAAATGCAGAATTTGCATATGATATTATCAACCTTTTCAACTTTTCATTTCGTATGAAGCTCTATGTAATATTGAACAACATTAAAATGTTGTATCATATTCTATATTTATGGTAATCACAATCAGCTTACAACTGAAATCCGGAAAGCATATGAAAACATTGCCATTATCTAAAATTCAATAAAATTCTCGCTACATTTTATTGTAACAGCAGTAAAATTGTGAACATTAAAACAAACATAAATACGATTATAAAACATAGTAACGTTTATTCAATCAAATATTTATACCAATTGCGAATTTGTGCCATACACGAAAACTTTACAATATGAAGAGCATGATTCAAACAGTAATCATAATAAACTGTATATTTTTACTAGAAGGAACTGTGATTCGTGATGATAAACAGAAACAAGCAATCCAAGAACTGGAAAAAGAAAGAGGAGAGCTATATGTACACATACAAAAAGCTATAGAATCATCTATCAGTTCCCTAAGCAAAACCAATGACTCGGACGCATTAGAGGGCATCAAATACATGCAAGAGCTGAAGGAACATCTAGCGGAATTCAATGCCACTGATATTGCGAGTAACGAAACTGAACTTTTTGCTGTAGATGATAATAAGACCCTTTATGATATATTCGACACAGTTTTTGGCACCGGACCCAACGAAACTGATGCTAGAAGGCGATTCAGAGTAAAATATGAGGATGACAACGATAAACTTAAGGATACTATAATGGAATTTACCAACAAAGGATTAAACGATAAGACACAGGCAGCTCAGGTTAATCAATTGATAAGAGGCTCCAAAAAAAAGCTGTCTAAGATAAGAAACCGAATAGAGATGGAAAAGAAGTTGAGATCATGGTTAACTCAGAAGGAAAGAGAAAAAAAGCGAATACAGATGTACCAGCAGAAGTTGAGAGATGTTAAAAGACAGACTGAAACAGAAATTTGTCCTGACTACGGTGTGCGTTCTAAGAAAATCTATCCGTGTTGCAGGAAATGTTGTAAGAGTTCTTACTTAGGTTGCTTAAAATAAAATTTCTTTATGATTTCAATGTTGAATGACTTGTGTATTTTGAATTTGGTAGAGAATAAAAACAGCACGTATTTGTTCAACACTGGTAGTACTTATTTAAATAATGTCGTTTGCGCTCTCGCTAGAAAGTCTACATGTCGTAATTAACTACAATTACTGTTTACACATAAAAGTAATTTAATTGTGGGGTATACGCATTGAGATAACATAACTACTAGAGTTACAAACTCCTTCAATAATTGACGTTCGAAATAGCGTGGCAACCAGCCGAGATAGACGACTTAGCTTTGAAACTAATATGTACCTTAGAAAAAACCATGGAAGAATAACTAAAGCATGGAATGAACGATATTTTTGTGAACAAATTGAATATAGCTACACTCTTCACTCATATGATAAATTAGAGTTGCCAGAAGAAGATGGCACTATGTTTGTCAGTTAGGGCTAAAGACAATTTGAACACAAATTTCGTAACTTTTTAATTTTTTAGTGATTGAGCAAATCCGCTATCGATATCGATCAAAGTTTCAATAATATAGGTTCAAAATCAAACAGACTTGTAAAAGTAAGTATGTACATGTTATACATTCCGCAAGTTTGTGTCCACAGCAGTCAGAACGCTAGTTACATACATACATACATAACGTCACGCCTTTTATCCCCGAAGGGGTAGGCAGAGGTGTATTTCTACACCCACTTTTCGCCAGATATACTTTAGTCCCACGTAATAAGGGGCGAGCCTATTGCCGTACCGGGCACATTTCCAGACTCCGTGCTGCTACTGAGATTTTCGTGACAGAAAAACCCAATAACACTGCCCAACCCAGGAATCGAACCCGGGACCTCCCGATCCCACGCGCACATTTATGCCGCGAGACCAACGAGGCAGCTGTATAGGGTTTGATGTCGAGTTTTCCGTCTATACGCAAAGATGGTATTTGCATCGTGTTATCCCTTAGTCGCCTCTTACGACACCCACGGGAAGATAGTGGGTGGTGACACTTGTATTCTATGCCGTCAACCACACGGCGAGTTACAGAACGCTAGTTAATGGATAGTATTTATATAATTATTATACAAAGTTGCATTTTTAAACGGAATCTATATTTTTTTGTTTCAAATGGGTACTCAGTAGCACATAATAATGAAGCGTCACAGCATTTTTTTAACTTCAAGCTAATCTCACGTGTTTTGTCACCAGCCGCGCGTGAAAGGTATTTTTTAATAACACTGTTGTTTTTCACGTGATCTAAAATTATCAAATCCTTCTTCACGATATTTTCGTTTTGCAAACTATCAAGTATATATGGGCGCAAATTTATACATAATGATTATATTGTTACGAAAATGTTAATAATATTTAAGATTGATATTTAAATAACTATTTGTGAACACAGAACTGAGAACTTCACTACTTTACAATATTAGACACTGTATTGACTGCTTCACTGTTTTATAAATATTGGGTATTTAATTTATCGCTTAATAATTAAGATAACTCCAGAAACTTTCAACAAAGTAAAATCAATTAGTATTAAATAACATTCTTCTGATACTTTTATGTTAACGGTAATAAACAACCTGCGCTTATATTTACATCCTGTTGATAGCGCCATCTGTTGCGAATGTTGTAAAGCAGCGTTTGATTATTACAATAGATTTGTTATTCGTATAAAATAAATCATATGGTGTTGTGCAATATTCATAACAATATTAATGTTGATTTTTGATAATTAATTGTACAGTAATTTCAATTATATGTTGAAAAGGAAGTGGCAGTTGTTAACATTAAGTGTAATGACGGTTAGTTTATAAAAAGGATTGTAGGTCACATTTTAATTCAATTCTGTGCTAGAAATCGTCTGAAAATAAACCAAGTAATATTACGTGAGTGTTTAATATCTAGTATAAAATAATAAATAATTTTGTAGACATTACATAAAATGTTGTTTTGAAGCTCGATAGATGGCGTTGTGCCTTGTGTCTGAATCGCGCTATGGTTTCGTTACCAGCCATAGTATAAAAGGTAAAAATGAACCTGAATAAATTGTCACTGTCAGATCAGAATTCGATTGTGGTATTATTTCATTAATCCTATCCGAAGTTCACAAACAGTTCAACCAGCAGTTGACCACCAGTTCAACGTTCGCGCGCACTGTCGTGAACATATTGGTCCATACGAGCGGATCGTTCTTTGAACTATTTTGAGACTTCAGCCGTACTCGCAGTGGATCGCTGCAAGAGAGGAGTACGCGCACATCTCGTGGAACGAGATACGTGACACCCGACGCAGCAGCGCCATCTAGCGACGAGTAGCGGCAGAAACGGTTCTCTATATATCCAGAGGACGTCACCACCAGTCACTTAGAGAGAGATACGCCTTGCAGAACAAGGTATCTTCAAGTGAGTGAGCAGATCAAAACTGTGAGTACATTTTGTTAATTTTATGTGACCAGTTATTGGTAAAGTGCAAGTGAAGCAAGTTTAGCTAAATTGAACTCTATTTACTACAACACATTAACTTAGAAGATTTGAAGAGAATTTGGGACTTGTAAAATTATTTGATTAAAGATATCAAGGACTTAGTAGATTTTAAGTTTAGTTTGTAATTTATTATACTGTGTGCATGTTTAGACTTAGAATAGTTTTATAAAAAACGAAGGAACGGGGAACCTATGCCCGATTTCCGTCCATAGTGAATTGTAGTCCAAACACTTGTAAAATTTTCACCACTATTTTAAACTTAGAAAAATTCTATATCAATAATGGAAGGCTTAGTTAAGGTTTTAGAAAACAGCCGAAGAGTTATCCAAAGAGGCCTGACTAATTTTAAAAAATCTCCCAAAGATAGGCTTACTAAGGAGTATATGGACACTAGATTAGAGTTGTTAGAAAAAGATTGGAGCTTGTTTATAGATAATTTTACTAAACTACAAGAAAATTTTACTGATTTAGATGATGAAAAATTCTCGAGTGTTTATGATGATACTGAAGACACTTATATAACATATAAGTCTTTGTTAAAGACTTCTTTAAATAAATGTAAAGACAACTGTTCAGAAAGCACTATTACTAAAGATACGTCGTCCAAATCTTGTAATTCAACAGCTAAGCTGCCTAAAATTGTTATTCCCACCTTCAGTGGAAAATACGATGAGTGGACCACGTTTAGAGATTTGTTCACGTCTCTTATAGACAAAAATGAAAGTTTGGATAATGTTCAAAAGATGCACTATTTGAAATTGCACCTCAAAGGTGAAGCTGAACAATTTGTTCGTCACAAAGAAATATCAGACTTAAATTACACTGAATGTTGGAATAAGTTAGAAAAACGTTATAATAATAAAAAATATATATCCAATTGTATTTTAAAAAGACTTTTTGGGCAGAAACGTATGTTCGGCGAGTCAGCAAACGGGCTCAAAGAGTTACTTGACACGACCAACGATTGCCTTAGTGCACTCACTAATTTAAAGGTTGATGTATCTACGTGGGACATTATCATCATTCATATTGTTTCATATAAATTAGATTCTGAAACGCGGAAACAATGGGAGTTGACCGCAAATAGTCACGACTCCAATGAATTGTCTACCTACGAACAATTTGCCATCTTCTTAGAGAATCGTTTTCGCGCATTAGAACGTATCGAACCTAAAAAGGTTCATCAGGTCGTCAGTTCTCATGTGCCCAAGGCCATGGTGGCTGTTAGTTCAAGCAACAGACGCTGCGAGTTCTGTACTGAACCACATAAACTTTGTTTTTGCAAAAAGTTCGCAAAGCAAAATGTGGACACACGACGTGAGTTTGTTGCGAAACATAACATATGTTCAATTGCTTAGGTAGTAACCATAGCATGTATAATTGTAAGAAACAGACCAATTGTAAACTCTGTCAAAAGCGACACCATTCGTTGCTACATCTTAGCGCAGAATCGGTAAACCAGAAGGGTGAGGCTTCAGAAAATCCTGCGGCTTGTCCGTTAGGAAACACGGATCAAGTCGTCTCATGCTTGGCGACAGATAAAATTCCCGTGCCTAGGCAGGTATTATTAGCTACTGCGCTCATAAACGCCAAGTCTAAGACGGGTGATTTTCAGCTGGTAAGAGCCTTACTTGATCAGGGCTCGCAAGCTTGCTTCGTTACCGAAGCTACAGTACAATACCTACGGCTGACAAAAATTCCTATTCAAGGAATTGTGTCAGGCCTAGGTAACAGGTCAACCATGGCGAAGTACATGGTACAACTAAAAATACAATCGCGGATAGATCCTACATTCGAATTACAACTCACAGCCTACGTGTTGAGTAAAATCACGTCGTACTTACCCGAGAAAAGTGTAGATAGTGCAGTTTTGGAGTGGGTTGATTTTGAAACAATGGATCTAGCTGATCCCCAGTTCAATTACCCTAGTAAGATAGATATCTTATTAGGTGCTGATGCCTACAGCTGTATATTAAAGCAAGGTATTAGTAGAAGTCCTTCTGGCACCATGATAGCCCAGAATACTTACCTAGGATGGGTGTTGTCAGGTGCTGTGAACAAAGTAGATTATGATTCAAGTCATACACACGGTAAGGTAACAGTACTGCACACACGAGTGGATGAAGATGATGCCCTTAAGCGATTTTGGGAGATAGAAGAACAAACCGACAAAAATAAGATACTTTCACCAGAGGAGCAAAGGTGTGAAGAAATTTATAGCGCTACCACCTGTAGGCAAAAGGATGGAAGATATGTAGTCAGGCTACCATTCCGTGTCAAGAACCCGCAGTTTCCTGATTCTCGGTCTGTGGCTGAAATCAGATTTAAATCATTAGAAAGACGTTTAGAAAAGAACAAAGAACTTAAAATGCAATACACTGAAGTAATAAATGAATACTTACAGTTAAACCATATGAGACCTGTAAGAGAAGATGACACTAAAAGGGAAGTAGCTGCTTACTTACCTCATCATGCGGTGGTCCGTAGCGACAAAACCACTACCAAAGTACGGGTCGTATTCAACGCCTCGGAACGGTACAGAAAGGGTATTTCTTTAAACGATACCTTGCTGGTAGGCCCGTCACTACAGGCTGATTTGAGGCACATTGTGATGCGATGGAGAGTTTATCCGATTAGCCTTGTCGCAGATATTATAAAAATGTATCGCCAGATAAGAATTGCTGACGAAGATACTATGTATCAACGCATACTTTGGCGAGATAGTCCTGAAAAAGAAATTAAGGATTACGAGTTACTTACCGTCACCTTTGGGACTGCCTCAGCACCATACCAGGCAATTCGAACACTTCACCAAACGACGTACGATGAAGGAGAAAAATACCCACGCGCCGCCGAAGCCGTGTTGAATTCATTCTACATGGATGACTTAATGTATGGTTGCTATAGGATTGAAGAAGGTTTAGTAATATATAAAGAAATTACCGAATTATTGGGAAAGGGAGGTTTTGTACTGCAAAAGTGGAATAGCAATAGCCAAGAGATGTTAGATAGAATACGTTCAGCAAAAATAGAAGATCAAGGTTTTAAAAATGAATCAATCGAATATGAGGTCAAACAATGCAAGCAGCATGAGAAAATAAAGGTCAATAAGGGAAAGATCGTAGAGGACAAAGAAGTAGAGATCAACATAGATAGTACCATTAAAATACTAGGACTTACCTGGAACCGTAGTAGAGACTCCTTCCAATACAGGGTAAATCTCCCACCGTTGACACCAGTAGCTGTAACAAAAAGAGCTGTAATCTCAGATATAGCACGTTTATTCGACCCTCTTGGATGGCTAGCTCCAAGTGTCGTGATAGCAAAAATATTTATACAAAAACTTTGGCTAGCGGGGCTCGGTTGGGATGACAATTTGAGTGCAGAGTTACAACAAGAATGGGATACTTACCGCGAGGAATTATCACTACTTACTAATGTTATGATTCCGCGTTGGCTTGGCACCAACTTGAACGACGAACTAGAACTTCATGGGTTTTGTGATGCTTCTAAGGCAGCCTACGCAGCAGTGGTATACTTGCGCATGATAGATGCCGCGGGTAAAGTCAAGGTTGCTTTGTTAGTTGCAAAGACCCGAGTTGCTCCCATAAAGCAGATTAGCATCCCGCGCTTAGAATTATGTGGGGCAGTTTTACTCTCGAAGCTGTTGATAGAGACTGCAGAAGTTTTAAAGATCCCCATTCATAAAATAAGGGCATGGACAGATTCAACAGTAGTCTTGGCTTGGCTGAATAGCCACCCAAGTAAGTGGAAGACGTTTGTGGCGAATCGAACCGCTGAAATATTGACTTCGATGCAGCCTTCTCAGTGGTTTCACGTGTCCACCACCGACAACCCAGCAGATTGTGCGTCAAGAGGAGTATTGCCAAGTGTATTCTTGAATAATTCGTTGTGGTTCAACGGCCCGCAATTTCTTAGAGCAAATCAAATAAAATATAACAAACAAAGGAAAATTGACATAGATTTAGAACAATGCATCAAAGTTCATGTTGCTATTGTGCCAGACGATGGCGAATTAATACAAAGATTTTCATCTCTACAAAGGCTTCTTAGAGTAATCGCATATTGCCGCCGATTTCTGAACAAGGGTAAAAACGAGACTGATTATTTACAAAGGAAGGAAATTGATAGAGCGTTAGAAATTTGTATAAGAAAAACGCAACAGGATATATTTAAAGAAGAATATGTACAATTGCAAAGCAAGGGATTCTTACAACTAAGAACGAGCCGATTGAAATCCCTGAGTCCTTATCTCGATGGTAAAGGCTTAATTAGAGTACGAGGAAGAATAGAGAAATCTACGTTGGATGAAGAGACGAAGCATCCAATAGTGCTACCAGCTAGCGCCCATCTTACACATTTAATTATCGTTGATGCACATAATAAGACCCTACACGGCGGTCTTCAATTGATGCTTAACTATTTAAGAAGGGCTTACTGGATTCTTGGTGCACGAAATTTGGTTAAGCAACAAGTTCGAAAATGTGTAACATGCGCCAAACAAAGCGCAACCATCAAAACTCCAATGATGGGTGATCTTCCATCTGTACGCTGTACACCGGCTAGACCATTCCTGAATAGCGGAATCGACTATGCTGGTCCTATTAAAATCCGGACAACCAAAGGTCGTGGACACCACTCGCATAAGGGGTATATTTGTTTATTCGTTTGTATGTCTACACGAGCAGTTCATCTTGAAGTCGTAAGTGATATGAGCACGCAGGCATTTTTAGCAGCGTTTAGGCGCTTTGTTTCGAGACGCGGACACTGTGCTAACATATATAGCGACAATGGGACAACGTTCGTTGGCGCTTCCAAAGAATTGCGTCAATTGAAACTTGGCCAATCTTCCATAGCCGAGCATTTAGAAGCGAATAAAACACAATGGCATTTCATTCCCCCATATGCCCCCAATTTTGGTGGTTTGTGGGAAGCAGCAGTGAAATCTACAAAGTTTCACTTAAAAAGAGTTATTGGCGACGCCACACTTACTTACGAGGAGCTTGCCACTCTTCTTACTCAAGTAGAGGCATGCTTGAATTCGAGACCAATTAGCGTCATGAACCTGAGTGATCCTGGAGATCCTATGCCCTTGACCCCGGGACATTTTTTAATTGGCGAACCACTAGTTTCTATACCTGAATACGATAGTTACGAAAATTCCAATGTGCATTCTTTAACACGATGGCAATTTGTCCAAAAAATGTTGCAGTCATTTTGGAGGCGCTGGTCTCAAGAATATTTGAGCAATATGATGCAACGATACAAATGGGCTTCCAATGTCCAAGAACCAGACATAGGTGACGTAGTCCTTATAAAGGAGGACGATTTACCCCCCAGTCGTTGGAGCCTAGGTCGCATTTTAGAGAAACATCCGGGTGATGATAATGTCACTCTTGTGGTCACTTTACGTACAAAGGCGTCTATTGTGAAAAGACCTATTAATAAACTGTGTATTTTACCAATCGCTGTGTAAGTAAAATGTTGTTTTTTTAATATATTTCAAATGTATTTTTTGCTTTCTATTTTAACTGTGTTTCGTGTGTACCTATTGCCAATAATTATAATATGTCTAGAAAGGACGTCCTGCAACTAACGTCCTTTGCGGGGCGGTATGTTTAATATCTAGTATAAAATAATAAATAATTTTGTAGACATTACATAAAATGTTGTTTTGAAGCTCGATAGATGGCGTTGTGCCTTGTGTCTGAATCGCGCTATGGTTTCGTTACCAGCCATAGTATAAAAGGTAAAAATGAACCTGAATAAATTGTCACTGTCAGATCAGAATTCGATTGTGGTATTATTTCATTAATCCTATCCGAAGTTCACAAACAGTTCAACCAGCAGTTGACCACCAGTTCAACGTTCGCGCGCACTGTCGTGAACAGTGAGTCTTTTTATTATAATGGAGTCTGGACTGGACACGATAACCCTGGCGTATCGCCGACATATACGTGAATTCATAGCAATGTTCTTTTTCATCAGACGTTTAGAACGTTGTCTTAAATAGGTAATTAATTTTTAACAAACGTCTTTTAACAAGCTGCTCAAGGTGAAAAACTTCTTTTTGTAGTTTTTCTATTGTACGTAAGTGTTTAGCGCACACGATTTTCATCGCTTCTGTACCTACTGGCGGAGAAATTGTAACTAACGTAGGCGCTTTAGTGCTGGTTGTCGGAGAAACAGAAGATGTCTCATTTATGGAAGGCGCACGCGTACACTGAAGAAAGAAAAAAGCCACGTTTTAATGCAAAGCAGTATATTAAAATAAATAAGCATACCCTTTGTGTTTGCCACCCTAGCAATCACTAATGATACCTGAAGCTTGATTTATAGGCCAAAACCGATTGATAAAAAGTACCTTACACCTTTTTCTGTACTCCCGTTACTCCCAGCAACGTGCATTGAACTTTTTATGATCGATTGAGTAGTCAAAATGTGATGAAAGCTTAACAAATAAATACATTCACTTACATTTATAATAGGTATTAGTAAGGATATAGTAAAACTATGAAATGAGTGGATGTCGTCTAACAGCCTGGCCACGAACGGCCGCGACACCACATGAGTAAATAAACCGAACAGAGAGACAGCTTCTTAAGAGCTTGTAAATTTGTTACCTATTTTGGTAGGGTTGTCACAATAGGTTAAGAAAAATCGCTTGTTCGGTATACGACAGATTCTGGATTGGACAGATTCGTGATTTGGCAGATTCCCAACTCGACAGATTCGTGGATTGGGCAGATACTTGGACTCGACGGATTCGCTATACGGCAGAAGTACAGTTGTAAATAAAATAGCGAGTGGAACCAAAAAAGGCATGCACCTTAAACTTTTAAAAGCACGGAATAAAAATATACATTTGTTACCAAGGACACGACGTGACAACGTGATTTATTTGACATTCCCAACGATACCACTAATAGTGTTGAATATTTTCTGGTAATATGATTTATTTTGCTAATAAACATAGGAATCTCCTTTAGCTATTATGACCACTAGTTTTACCACGGAGATAGGTATCTAAAATAAGTTTAAAAAGAAATTGTGTAAGACAAATGAACGTCTACAAAACAAATGACTATAAAATGATCAACCATCGATAGGGCTTACAAAAAACAGGTGCATGCGATTTTCGACCTTATTGACAATTCATGACAGACTTTTTTTTGGTATTTTCTTGCTTTCTGACATTGATACGTAAAATATAGGTATTTATTTAAATAACAAAATAAATTAATATTAATTATAACACAATTAATTATAACTACTTAAATACTACAACTAAAATTAAATTAAATATTAAAGTACAATCCAAATTAATAAGAAAATGCATATTCAAAGGGCGTCGTGAAAGTCCTCCACATCGCCGTCTATTGGGAATGTGCCCAGAAGACTGGCAGCATTGCCACGCTGTATGGCAATGCTAATTTTTTGTGCTAGATACATGCCAGCCTTCTGGTCACGCGAGGCGTCGACAAGTCTCTTCGCAAGCTCTCTATAGAGAGATCTAGCACTTGGACCCCATGACCCCAACGTTTCGACTCCAAACGGCTCAAATACATAATCCCCTACGAGATTTACATATTTGCGCCGTTTCAGAGTCTCCGCTGTGGCAGCAGCAGCGCCCGCACAACCCGCTGTGCTAGAAAGATGAGATGGCGCAAGGGTATCGACACACGTTGCGTCCCATACCAAAGGCCTACCCAACTTCCAAGGCAGTAGAGACATTCCATCTGGTCTTTTACCATCGTTGTTGATGAGGAAGTAGGTGCGAGTCAATCTTGCACATCGCCTGCTCTGGTGCGCTGCCCTGTTTGTTCCCAGGCACGTTATTTTAAAGGTGAGCGGGGCCTAAAAGTACATTTTGGTAAAATCCACAAAAACCAAAATGTACTTTCTGGCCCCAACACATCCACACATCACAATTCAATTAATGAGCAGACAACCCCTTCTGATATCCCTTTTTGGCAGCTTATAAGCAAATTAAAAAATTCCATTCCCATCGTGAAACGAATTCCCCGTGGCGCAAGGCCTTCAGTAGCCCAAAATCTAACCCAGTGCATAGGCCTCGTGGTACGGGAGACTTCAGTAACGGCTTGGGAACAACTACTCACTTTCCCTTACAGAATTCTACATGCACAGGAAGACCGGCAAACAAAAAAAACCTTAACAGCCAAAATTAAAGAAAATTGTAATATTTCGGCCTCCAATCTAAATTACAAATATCCAAAAACACATCGCAATAGCACCATGTACCACCATGTAGAGTCCAAGCTAAGGGAAGGTGATATCAGGGGAGCATCCAGAATCTTATTCAGTAGCGATGTGGTGGCGCCTTGCTCTGCCGACACACTCGCAAGTCTGCAGAGCAAGCATCCAGCGCCAGGAGATAGCCTCTTCTTTCCTGACCCACCTGACACTAACTCAGATTGCCTCAGGATTACAGCCAAGGACGTCCTGACTGCCGTTGGCTCCTTCCAAAGCGGGTCTGCTGGTGGTCTCGACGGCTTAACACCCCAACACTTAAAAGATCTTGTGTGTTCAAGCGCCGGGGCGGCCGGGGACGCGCTTTTGGCGGAGCTAACGGCTCTAGTCAATCTTATGCTCTCCGGCAATGTGAACGATGCCATCGTTGACGTTTTGTATGGCGCAAATCTATGCGCTTTACGAAAGCGAGACGGTGGTATTCGTCCCATTGCCGTTGGGTGTACGTACAGGCGTATGGCGGCCAAGATTTGCTGTCGGCATTATAACTCCATGTTAGGCAGCAAATTACAGTCACTACAACTTGGATTTGGCTCTAAGGATGGCTGTGAGGCCGCCATACATGCCCTGTCAACGTACCTTGGCTGTAATGGGGGTGATGTTATCTTGAAGATTGACTTAAAGAATGCTTTTAACTCAGTGAACAGGGACACCTTGTTGACGCAAGTTAAATTAGAAACCCCCCAAATTTACAACTACCTTTGGCAGTGCTACAGGCACCCATCAAAATTAATATACAAGGAACATCTTTTGGAGTCCGCCGTTGGCTGTCAACAAGGCGACCCTCTTGGACCACTCATTTTTAGCTTAGCCATTCATCTAGTTATTAGCCAGCTAAATTCTAAATTAAACATCTGGTACCTAGATGACGGAACCCTAGGAGGCGACGTACACACTGTCTATCAGGACCTGGCACTTCTGAAGACCAAATTTTCATCCATCGGCCTAGACCTTAATCCAAGTAAGTGTGAAATTTTTATCAACGATACTTTAGACCAATCCGCAATACTTTCCCAATTTCAAACCCTGGCACCCAGTATAACGCATATTAAAAAAAGTACTCTTCGCCTTCTTGGGTCCCCAATATTTGAAGAAGGTTTTGATTCTTTTATTCATGAAAAAATTCAAAATTTTAGTGAAATTTCGGACCGCCTGCTCAAAATTAATATACATTCGGCTTTCACTATTATTCGATACTGTCTTTTTGTGCCTAAGTTCACACACGCTTTACGTTCATCGCCTTTTTGGAAAAACCCAAGCCCATTAGTCAATATTGACAAAATTTTACAAAACACCCTAAGCAACATTTTAAATGTGGCTCTGAACGACCGAGCATGGCTACAGGCGACATTACCTGTTCGCCTGGGTGGGCTTGGCGTACGCAAAATTTCCGACGTGAGCTTACCAGCATTTCTGTCATCGGTCCACAGCACTGCAGAATTGACCAGGAAAATCTTAGCACCCACACTGGTCGATTCTGAGGTGCCGTGTAAGATCGATGCCATTAATGCTTGGAAAATGGCTTGTCCAAGCACTGAGTTGCCCCGAAATTTATCCTCTCAGAGGCAGTGGGACGGGCCGCTTTGCAGCGCAGTACGAGAAAATCTCCTTAGCACATCGTACAATGCTGCAGAGCGTGCTCGTTTGCTGGCTGTGGGAGAGTGGGAGTCGGGGCTCTGGCTTCAAGCACTGCCATCGTCCAACATAGGTACCATGTTGGATGATACGACCTTCCGCCTCGCTTCTTGCCTCCGTTTAGGTGCGCCGTGTGTCGCTCCACATCGTTGTCACTGTGGGGAGGCGGTCGACAGCCTTGGTCACCATGGCCTATCATGCAGCAGGAGCGCAGGTCGTATTTCACGACATAGCAACCTGAATGACATTCTCCGCCGGGCTCTTGTCACCGCTGGCGTTCCAGCCCAACTTGAACCTCAGGGTTTGGCACGCAACGATGGTAAAAGACCAGATGGAATGTCTCTACTGCCTTGGAAGTTGGGTAGGCCTTTGGTATGGGACGCAACGTGTGTCGATACCCTTGCGCCATCTCATCTTTCTAGCACAGCGGGTTGTGCGGGCGCTGCTGCTGCCACAGCGGAGACTCTGAAACGGCGCAAATTGATACGTTATTAAAATTATAAATTCTGAGTTATGTCAATAAGGTCGAAAATCGCATGCACCTGTTTTTTGTAATCCCTATCGATGGCTGATCACTTTCTGATAGTCATTGGTTTTGTAAACATTAATTGCTTTTACACAATTTCACAACAAATGAGTTGTTAAGTATTTCGTTGCCAACATTGACAATATTTATTTCAAGATCGAAATATTCGCGAAACTTTTGCTCGAGCAATTCAACAAATGCGACAAAATTATCAGGAGTTATACCTAATTAAAAAACCCAATTGTACGTTACCATTGTTAAAATCTTTATAATGATTTAATTATTTCATCTAGTATTATTCATACACACAGTACAATAAACAACCATTTTTAATAATAAAACACCACTTTTTTACATTAAAATATTAAAACTTGCAACGTACAAAACAAACAACGTGCGTCGTAAAAACCCTAAGATTGTCAACTGCCTGTGCCAACGTAAACCGGTTCTTTCCACTCTCGCCGCGTACACGACAAGCGGCCAGTGGTCACGCACACATAAGCCGCGTGCTCGTAGTAGTGCAACCGATTCGCGCTATTGTATGAAGCTGTGTCTCTGTTCCGTTTATCTACTCATGTGGCGACACGCTGAGCGACAAGCAATTTCAATGTTCATGCCGCTTTCTATTCTGCCGCCGGCGCTGTCACCTCAGTGCAGAACTAAACTGCACAAATAAACATCGAAATCGCTTGTCGCTTAGCGTGTCGTGGCTTTTCGTGGCAACAGTGTAACTGCAGGTAGCTGGCTGAATATTGTTTATAACATACATACATAGGCTCACGCCTGTTTCCCCGAAGGGGTAGACAGAGGCATATTAAACGCCCACTTTTTGCCAGACTTTTGATCCACGTAATAGGTGGCGAGCCTAATGTTTTGTTTGCCAGAGCCTCATCCGTTGATAAGCAGGTACACCACTTGCAGGTGAGGTTGGCTAGGGACCCTACGTTCTTGGTGGGAACCCTATGCACTGATAATAAAATTGTATAAAATATTAAAATTAAATTATTCCTTTGGTCGAGACATCGAATGGAGCCCAAGATCCGACTCCTGTTTGGCGCTGCTACCCTAATAAAAGTAAAAGCAAGTAATTATTTAAACACTCACACTGATACGTTTAGAATGGAGGAGTAATGTTGGCACAGAATTTTCTTTTAGTCTGCGCCATCTGTCATTACTATAAAAACATTCCGTAGTAAAATGCTTGGAACAAATTCTATGGTGCTTTCTAGGCACCCAATTTTCTCCACGACATACTGCAGCAATCCACTTATTTTATAAATCTTTATCACGTGCACAAAGAATCTAAAAAATAACGAGATAAAAATATACGGTGGATAGACATATCGATAAGATTTCTTACAACACTTGAAAAGTGGATATAAATATTATACGGCTAAATTCAAAATCATGATAGAACTGTCATAAAAGATGAATCACTAAAGTTATATAATTTGATGGCATTAAATTGTCTAAATTGTATCTTACACGTCAGTTGACTGTGTTCAATTTTTCAGTATTAGGGCTACCTCTATGTATTATATATCCAATCTCTTTGGAAAAAACCTATATTCATCTCTTTCACTTATTCAAAAATGACGTTCCAAAACGTCAATTTGAATGAGACAACAACTGAAAGTCAATCGTGAAATACAATGTTCTCCAGTTGTAAAAATGTTTTCCCCAAGAACATAACGGAAAAAGAAGCACCCATACATATATTGTTAAATAATTGAACCCTAAAATATAACGCACCTTTTTTGAGCAGTCGTGTAAAAATTGGTACCGAATTGTGTAAGAATTCAAATGAACAATATAAATGTTCTAAATAAAAATATTTTAAGGCATCTTGTTTTTGATTGGATCTCGTCGATTTCTCTTTAAAAATATAGAAATTAAATCTATAAGAAAAAAACGGGAACAAAAAAAATATTAAAATAATAATTTACTGCTTCGTATTATAGGAGGAAAAAGTCTTAATAGGAAACAAGGATTGAGTCCTATAATTCCGGTACCAAATGACAACGCTCATCATGTTACGAAACTCCCGTAAAAATAGGAAATTCATTTTTTGACAATATCGTGAAGTTCAATGATTTTTTGCGATTTTTATTGTAATTTGCAACAAAATGTCGTGATAAACAATTAACATGAGCGTGAAATAAAATATCCTGCCTCTTTAACAACGTAATTTGCAATATTTCACTGCGTAGGTAGATACGATTTTCACGATGATCGTTGTCTTTTCGTGTCGACAAATTTGACACTTGAGGATAATGTGACAGCATTAGTTCCACGGACCCATAACACATGGCAACAAATATATTATGCGCTCTTTTTTGTTATTCTAGATGTTATATAGATCAATGGGTATACGACTGTGTTATCTTCAAATGTCGTTTGTGCTTTTTACTTAGACTAGAGGCAATTACAACAATTTTTATTTTTGTTTATGTTCCGGAATAATTCATACGGGACTGCCTCGTTGGTCTCGCGGCATAAATGTGCGCGTGGGATCGGGAGGTCCCGGGTTCGATTCCTGGGTCGGGCAGTGTTATTGGGTTTTTCTGTCACGAAATTCTCAGTAGCAGCACGGAGTCTGGAAATGTGCCCGGTACGGCAATAGGCTCGCCCCTTATTACGTGGGACTAAAGTATATCTGGCGAAAAGTGGGTGTAGAAATACACCTCTGCCTACCCCTTCGGGGATAAAAGGCGTGATGATATGTATGTATGTAATTCATACGGGTTCATTATAAACTAAGCTGAGTAATATGGCCACCAGAGAACTGATAAATAATGATATAATTATATTCTTATCTGTTATATATTAGTAACTTTCAGACACTTTTTTAATATTGTGAATAAGATCACAATATTAAAAATATTCTGGAATTGAATTTCATGAACCTGCGACCTATTAGTACTTACAAGTTTTACAACACACTTACAACTAAGGATGCCGAAGACAAGGCAATATGGAAACGTTAAAGCTGGAGAGCGGACCCGGGTTCCAAGGTGGAAGGTCTTCGATTGTAACCGGGATAACACAAGGATCATGATGACTTTCTAGTACTGGTTTAGCATCCAGCTACTAGACAAACTGACTAGTCAATTGGATATAAATTGTAACGTTGTTTGTGTTCCCAACCGTGTACTAGGAAGTGAGAATAAGTATTTTGTCGCACAATAATTTACCGGCTATTTACCGAAGCGTCACAGTAAATTTGGTAAAAATGTTAAAATGAATAATTCTCGTTTAATAAACTTAAAAGGTCAATTGTGACACACTACTACTTTAATTGGTGAGCAAAATGTTGTCACGGTTTGCACAACTACTAATAAAAAATAAATTAATTAAGAAGGTACTATAAATTAGTAGAGGCATAAATAACTCCAGCAGTGGACAGAAAAAAACTGTAAAGAACAAGAAGATCAATCAAGAGGGATTAGTTTTTCAAGTTGTATATATATAAGAGTTTCTACGTAATCTACTACTGCAGAGATATTTCCCCAGGGCAGGACCTGCCCTGGTCCACCTGGAAGTCCTTAAATCGGCTACGAACACAGGTGCCGTTATAGATACAACCTCTACAGATGGAGCTTTGCGGCTGAGGAATCCTTGTCGTGCGGATGCGGGGCTACAGAGCAGGACATGCCACACTGTCCTTATGTCCAGCTAAGTGTTCCTTGGCCGATCTGAATGGGGCTACAAATATCGCCATAGCTGGCGAATTACTGTTCGCGCATAACTTAAATCACCAATAACACGACAAAAAGAACTAGTTACAAGGCATTTGGCCCTGCAGTAAACATTAGATACTTAAAATAATAATAACCAGATTTGTTTACCGTTCTTTTCATCCGTATATAGCAAACTCCCAAAAGGTTTACTGATATACGTGGATCAACGCGGCGCTTGTCAAATATTTATGTGGAGTAATACTGTTAATTGTGCATACCGCACTGTGCGATGAAAGAAACGACTGTGTGTAGTGATATAACATCACTTGAATGTCATCGTATTGGTAGATACTTACAATGATTGGTGTCATCTGCACCGTACAGTTGGTGTCGTTTGTTGTAGTGGTTTAAACTGCCGTCGTGCCATTTAATACTGCGTTGAATGTTGTGGAATCAATCTCCACATGGACCGATCTTGTCTTCTTCTGCCTAGCCTGTTTCCATGTTGCTTGGGATCGGAGCAGAAAGTCTTCCACTTCCATTCTCATCAGACGTCATCTGAACATTCACTCCCTTATCATTCATGTCATCCTTCACACAATCAATGCATCTTTTCTTTAGTCCCCCTTATAATTTATGTCCGTGAACCCTTTGGTCTACTAATAATTGTTGTCTCGAGTCAGTGTATTCTTTGGCTTGTAAAGATGAAAGTATTTGTACTCACTGCAGGTTAAGTCTTGAAAAATAATTTATCTTACAGTGGCGTTGACACGAATCCTGAATCGCACTATTAAAAATGGTTCGGCCCTTACTATGGTCAAAACATACCCTCTAGTTAGAAGATTACCACACCTCTTGCGCCCAAACAATCGATATAATGAGTAAGTAGAGTGAGTAGAGCAACGACCAGCATGTTCACACGAGCGATGGTACGATTCGCATCATATATTGTGATTTCAATACGAGAAAACGCTTTACGAAATTTACGAATCGTTGTTTCGGTCTTTGTGTCCTATGTCTCATTTTTAGGGTTCCGTGCCTAAAAGGTAAAAACGGGACCCTATTACTAAGCCTCCGCTGTCTGTCTGTCACCAGGCTGTATCTCATAAACCGTGATAGCTAGAAAGCTGAAATTTTCACAACTTATGTATTTCCGTTGCCGCTATGACAAAAAAATAAAAAATATTAAAGTGGGGTCCCATAAAATTAAGGTGTTTTTTTCATATTTTTGCTCAATATTACTAACGGTAACAGGTAGACGCTTACATTTTTAACAGAATATGTAGCTTTATACTACCTTTCAAAATATATATTTAAATAAAAATAAAGTATATATTAAAGGGGGGCCCATACAACAAACGTAATTTTAAACATTATTTTAATCGATCTTAATATACCGGTAGAAACTTAAAAAATATTTAAGAATACATATAACAAACGTGATATTCTTTTATAGATGATGGTACGGAACCCTTCGTGCGCGAGTCCGACTCGCACTTGGCCAATTTTAAATACTCTTCTCCGGTTTACAGAAAGTACCAAGAGTTACGATTTCTTTTTAAAAAAGTTAAATTAATTTCTGTAAATAACTGCTACGTGTTCAATATACTTAGGCCCACTTGCGTAACGTTTGATTTAAGTCACTCCTTAATTTAAAATTGTTGAACAGAATTAACAGCATAAAATTATTTAAGTTAAAAGTATTGAGCGTCCTCTTGCACAACGACAACAACACTTAGATTTAGCTAAACATTTTATGAGGTCGGTAAAGTAGTTTCTACGTTTTGTTTCATGGCATGAAGCCTTTTTGTTACGATTTTAACGATGTTATGCGTATGGTTTCGCATAAAACCTTAGACTATATATACTTTGAGCATAAAACAAAACGCATTGTCGTCGCCTAGCAACGAAATGACAATTGACAAATAATAACTAGAAACTTTTAAGCATTAACCATAGAACCCTACATGGGGTGCAGGTGCACCTCACACAGATTTGTTTTCTAAATATCTCAATTTCTTTAATATCCACGAATTCGTGCGTCGGAGTATTTTAGTTTGGTGTCAACCGCTCGCGTTACGTCAATACCGTGACGAGGGACCGCGTTCTGTGGTCGCCTGTATAAGTGTTGTGGGGTACGCCAATACCCCAGTGTAGTTAAATCGTAAGATTATTTATTTATTACGATTGATGTATTTATATGTAATAAGTTATTAAATTTGATTATTTATTAAAACAATAGTCTTCTATGAATTCAATACAGATATTTTTAGATATTATGAATGTAACATTCAATGAAGTTTATTTATTTTGTTTCGGATGGCTGTCAGAGGTTTAAATTACGAAGAAATAAGCTCTATTCTAGACCACAAATCTGGCGAGGAGGAAATAGAAGTTGGGACCAGTTGTAATTGCTGGGTTCTTTACAAGTGCTCAAGATCAAATAATAAGCCAAATATAAAGTTTCAGCAGACAGTTTTGAAATTAGGTTTGGAACTGATACATGAACATTTGGAGGACCGTCACCGGATGCCAACTTAGTCCATTGCAGTGATCCTCAATAAGGACCAAATCCTACAAGCGCTGTTGCTCAAACTACATTTAACTTTGTGTAATAAGGCTGATTTGTGATCTCAAGTTACCAATTATGTTTAATAAAACGTATTTTCATGAATTTTTTATTTTATTTTAAGGATTACAGTCATTTTGTATGGGGTGTTCCAGCAACCCAGTGTAAGAATAACATGTGCGCCAAATAGTGTAGGATTCTAGGGTTAACAATAACACAAGTAGGTACATTGTTATCAGTTATCATCATCATCATGTCAGCCTAGGGACGTCCACTGCTGGACATAGGCCTCCGCCTGCTGCGTCATCCGGTCCAGTTATATAATTATTGATAATTTTCGTCGCTATTGACAAGGTGCCAACATCAGTGTGACAGTTCTTAAATGAAATTAGCCACTAAACAGCCGATTTTCGGTAATAAATTTTGACAGTTCTTAAATCATATTACTTGACAAATTTTTCGTTGTGCAAGACGCTAGTGGTGTTTAATATTTTTTTTTCTTGTTAAATACATCTTAATTCAATTTAAGAATCGTTGTGCAAGTGGGCCTTAAAAGTTAATAAAAAATTTATTATTTTGCTGCATACACTACGACTGTATTTCTATATTATTTATCATTAACAATTATGATGAATTCAAAACTATATAAAACACCTACTACCCCTTAAGTTTCGCCTGCGCGACGATGACTTCAGCCATGGCCTTGTTGACAGTCTCCTCATCTCCAAGGAACACCATGGAGTCCACCGGTATAAGGTTCTCGTCCAGTTCGTACACAAACGGTATGCCAGTCGGTATGTTCAGTCTCAAGATGTCTTCTTCACTGAGACCTGAAAGCGGGACAACTATTAAAGCTCCTGGAGTGCAGAGTTGGCGTAGTCGTTTAAGCGGCCGGCTCGCCGCTTCACACTGCGCCGAGTGATGTGGGTTCAATCCCCACACGAGACAATAATGTGAGTGATTAATATATAATATTGTTGTATCGAGTCTAAGGCCCACTTGCGTAACGTTTGATTTAAGTCACTCCTTAATTTAAATCTGTTGAACAGAATTAACAGCATAAAATAATTTAAGTTAAAAGTATTTAGCGTCCTCTTGCACAACGACAACAACGCTTAGATTTAGTTAAACATTTTATGAGGTCGGTAAAGTAGTTTCTACGTTTTGTTTCATGGCATGAAGCCTTTTTGTTACGATTTTAACGATGTTATGCGTATGCTTTCGCATAAAACCTTAGACTGTATATACTTTGAGCATAAAACAAAACGCATTGTCGTCGCCTAGCAACGAAATGACAATTGACATATAATAACTAGAAACTTTTGAGCATTAACCCTAGAACCCTACATGGGGTGCAGGTGCACCCCACACCGATTTGTTTTCTAAATATCTTAATTTCTTTAATATCCACGAATTCGCGCGTCGGAGTATTTTAGTTTGGTGTCAACCGCTCGCGTTACGTCAATACCGTGACGAGGGACCGCGTTGTGTGGTCGCCTGTAAAAGCGCTGTGGGGTACGCCAGTACCCCAGTGTAGTAAAATCGTAAGATTATTTATTTATTACGATTGATGCATTTATATGGAATAAGTTATTAAATTTGATTATTTATTAAAACAATAGTCTTATATGAATTAAACACAGATATTTTTAGATATTATGAAGGTAAAATTCAATGAAGTTTATGTATTTTGTTTCGGATGGCTGTCAGAGGTTTGAATAACGAAGAAATAAGCTCTATTCTAGACCACAAATCTAGCGAGGAAGAAATAGAAGTTGGGACCAGTTGTAATTCCTGGGTTCTCTACAAGTGTTCAAGATCAAATAATAAGCCAAATATAAAGTTTCAGCAGCCAGTTTTTAAATTAGGTTTGGAACTGATACATGAACATTTGGAGGACCGTCACCGGATGTATTTTCATGAATTGTTTTTTTATTTTAAGGATTACAGTCATTTTAGTATGGGGTGTTCCAGCACCCCAGTGTAGGAATAACATGTGCACCAAATAGTGTAGGATTCTAGGGTTAACAATAACACAAGTAGGTAATTGTTATCAGTTATATCATCATCATCATCATGTCAGCCTAGGGACGTCCACTGCTGGACATAGGCCTCCCCCTGCTGCGTCGTCCGGCCCAGTTATATAATTATTGATAATTTTCGTCGCTAATGACAAGATGCCAACTTTAGTGTGACAGTTCTTAAATGAAATTAGCCACTAAACAGCCGATTTTCGGTAATTAATTTTGACAGTTCTTAAATCATATTACTCGACAAATTTTTCGTTGTGCAAGACGCTAGTGGTGTTTAATATTTTTTTTCTCGTTAAATACATGTTAATTCAATTTAAGAATCGTTGTGCAAGTGGGCCTTAGTGTTAATTGAGTCCGTTAGTTGTATGTTTGTAAAGTCTCACGCAACACAAGATTATTAGTCCTAGTGTGGAAGTAGTCGTTAAAAATGTAAAAGACATAAACGTTAATTACCTATATAGTTTGCCCCGCAGCTATCATAAACATTTTTGACAGTCGTCATGGGGAGTTAGTAGCCTTGAACAAAGTAACACTAGTCTAAACCATGGCATACCGAAAAATATATACGTATTTTTTTTATTCCGAAAAATATTGAATTTTTTACGAATTTTGTAAAATAAATGTTATAGGTCGCTTCTATATCATGGGCTGAGTACTTTTCGAGAAAACACCGACTTAAAATACGTGGTGTAAACAGTGGAAGCTGAATATTTACAAAGTTAAATGTTCCAACGTATTTGAACGAAAATGTATAATTTATTGTTTTTAAACTTACCATCTAAATGTTTGATAATGCCACGAAGACTGTTTCCGTGAGCAGCGATGATGATGCTATTCTTGCCTTCCTTGATCTAGGAATTATACAGAGTAATTAGATAAAACTAATCAAACTGCTCTGCTAGAATAGAATAAAAAAATAATTATTTCAATAATGGAATGAAATGAAAAGTGAAAAGAAATGCTTATTTTACTAGAGACATGGTTAACTAGTGTTTGGCAATACTATAATCTCTTAGCATGCCTCGTACTTATCACGAATGATAAAATTTGACCTTCCCGGGATCCCTTGAAATATACACACAACATTTCATCAAAATTAGTACAACCGCTTGAAAGGAAGATAACAAATACCCTTTCAGAGAATTACATACTCTTATAATAAATTCATATATGATGACTACGACATAAAATGAATGACCGATAGTGTGATCAATAGTTTATTTAAACCATTTATAGGTAGTAGAGCCTAGCTGATTGTAGCTTTAATGGTCCGGCTCGACCAGGTTTGTACTACCCTCTCACAAGAAATCTACGTAAAGTAATAGTACCTACACTGTTGCGTTTTGTTCGGTGAGTGAGAGTGCCGGAGGCCCCATCCCCTATTCCTTGTCGCTCATCTCACTCCTAATCCTATCCATTTTTGCAACCCAAAAGGCAACAACGCACTTGTGACTTCCCTTGTATTGCTTTTGTCCATGGGTGGTGGCAATCGCGTAACATCACACGATCCGGCTGGTCGTTTGCCGGTTTATTACATAATTTATGTTCACAGCAGTGTGGTCTGTTCTATAGTTACTAAAAATCAAAACAGGTATTTCGGTGGACATACCTGTGGTACTATAACATCATGCCAGTAAGGCAGTGTCCTGTCGACGGTCTGTTTCAGGCTCTCTGCCATGGGAAATTCTCCTGGCTTGGGGTCCCCCACGTAGCGTGGGTCGTTCATGATGGTTGAGTAGTACAGATGGTGCTCCCCCATGGGGGGCACGGGCAGGTCGTAGCTGCGAAGCCAGATCTGTGCCTTTAAGGAAAATGAAATTAAAGATTATTTTTTATAGACCCGTCTTTAGTCCCGAAGGCGTAGGCAGAGGTGTAATATTACACCCACATTTGCAATGCACTTAATAGAGAGCCTGTTGCCTTTACTGGGAACTTTACCAGATTTCGTGCTGCTACTATAATTAGAATTCGAAAAAACCTATTAACACTTTTGCCTGACCCGGGCATCGAACCCGAGACCTCAGATCATCAGACGTATTCGTGATCTAGTCACGGACGCAGAGATTTTACAACATGGATATTTGCATTTATTATTTCATGACCTACTAGACTTGTATCGCAGCGCCACTAGAGATTATTGTGTTATTATTCTGCATCGCTGTAATTTATCTAAAAGGCCCTCAACACTAGCGATTGTGGTGGCGTAGATGTTCTTATGAATGTATGCGAAGCGTTCAATTTGCTGCAGGGAAAACGCCGCGAAATCGCTAGCGTGAAGAGGCTCTAATGTTTATGTATGTATTTGTATGATTTTACTAATAGATAGTGTGATTTTTGAGGACGCTTTAGATTTATTATGTATTTATCGTGTCGATGGCAACAAATTAAATAGATTTGGCCCAAAACTCGGCCACTCGAATGGCATTTGGCCTTGTCACTTACAGGTCGTCAAGCGTACACGATTCCGGGCTTGTGGGACACGAAAGCAAATGGTCCATTGTCTGTGGAGACGCGCCACATCCGCATTTATTCATGCTTGGGTCTATGATTTTTTTCAATACATGTGTGGAGGTTTATAATTCACATTGGAAGACTAGTAAATTAGATAAAAATAATGTACACTCAATGTTACTTACTGGGTTTTTTCTCTGTCTGGTGATTTGCCCGGTAACGGCAATATGCTTGCCCCCAATTACGTGGGACCTAAAATTCATGGCGAAATGTGGGTGTAATAGTACACCTCTGCCTACCCCTACAACTATACAGGTGTGAGTTTATAAAAAAATAAAGGATAAAATGTACACTTAAATTGAGAAACCTTTCTTATAAAGCTAAATTATCATTATTACTTGCGGATATCCATATTTCGCAGCGCACTCTGTCATGCTCATCCCGGTGAGGCCGCCATAATGTCTTTCGTTCATCCTCCAAGACTTGTTGACTGGTACGTCTGGTTCTCCAATCTCGTTGAGTATAATTTCTAAAGTTTTTTGAGCTCGCCTTAGAAGTGATGTGTAACCGGCGTCGAACTTGAACCCTAACGCTTTGAGGGTCTTCCCAGCTGTTTCTGCTTCGGCACAACCTGATAAACAGAATTTATTTAACATCTAACTAGATGAACCCGCGGTTATACCCGCGTTATTTCAGGCTACTGCTCCGCTCCCGTAGCTCATAGCGTGATGTTATATGGCCTATAGCCTTCCTTGATAAATGTGCTATCTAGCACTGAAATTTTTTTTCAAACCGGGCCAGTAGTTACCAAGATTATCAACCATACAAACTCTCAAGCTTTATATTTTAGTACTAGATACTAGATGAGCCCGCGGTTACACCCACGTTATTGAAGGCTACTGCTCCGCTCCCATGGGTCATAGCGTGATGTTATATAGTTTATAACTTTTCTCGATAAATAGGCTATCTAACACTGAAATATTTTTTCAAATCGGACCAGTAGTTCCTGAGATTAGCACGTTCAACCAAACAAACAGACAAACAAACAAACAAACTCTTCAGCTATTTATTATATACTAGATGATGCCCACGGTTACACCCGCTTTATTTAAGGCTACTGCGCCGCTCCTGTGGCTCATAGCGTAATGTTATATAGGTCATTTATCGAGGAAAGCTATAGAGCTTTCCTCGATAAATGACCTATCTAACACTGAAAGAATTTTTCAAATCGGACCGGTAGTTCCTGAGATTAGCGCGTTTAACGAAACAAACAAACAAATTTTTCAGCTTTATATATTAGTATAAGATTAAATTAGATAACCATCAGAGGTCCAACGCAAAAATTAATGTAGAGGCAATGCGTGAGGTTCTTAAGGACAGAAGCAAGCTGCTACAAGTTGTCTAAGTGTCAGCGCACACCGAACTGCAAAATGCTCGCGCATGGTCGAGCAAACTTTTGATTGCTCGACCATGGAGGCGGCATACTCGCTCTTCCGTGAGCAAGCTCCGTTGAAAATGCTCTGGGTTGCCAGACGGGCGTGTATGACCAGTTTGATGCCGAAATCGGACGTTGGGAGACGTGTTCATAATGGTTGATTGGGATTTAGTAATTATTGCCCTTTTGGCCGAGGAAGATGAAGAATATCAAAATAAAATAAGACGTCATAAAATGAGAAGAACAATGTGGGTAGAAGAAACATGACACGAAAGATGTACCTTAGGCGAATACATTGTGTAAGAATTTACCATTAAGAGGTGTTCACTTGATGTGACTATTATAAGTTAAACTACCTACGAAAAATTTGAAATTTTAGTTAATTTGTTACGCCCGCGTATCCAAAAACGCAATACGAATTATTGACCTAGCATTTCTGTTGAGGAACGACTTACCATAATTATGTTTAAGGTTATTAAAAAAAATCTTAATTTACATAGTTATAATTTGATATTTATTAAGTTACAATGTTTTTTTATTTAAGCAAATAGATTATTTTTTTATTAGGTATAATTAAGAAAAAGCAGAATAATTTTGAGTTGCAATGTACGGTTTCGTTACTTGTTCAAAATTTGGCGTCTAGTTTTTTTATTGGCAGATTACGATTTATTGGTGGCAATAATCAAATGCACTGCGGCGGCGCCGGGGGGCGGCGGCTCGAGCACGTTCGCGCATGTAGAACGCATACTCGAAACTCCACCAACCAAGCTCGTCCATGGTCGAGCATCAAGTTTAGACGTGTATTCCATTTTGAAATGTATGGAATTATCATAAAATTAATTTTCAATGATTTCACAATATGCTCTGCTCTGCTCTTGGTGTGCGCTGACGCTAACACGACGAGAAAAAGGCGTGAGTATACCTACGAGTATTTATGTAAAAAAGTAAGCAAAATTCAACATTTGCTTGCCCGTTAAGGGGTTGATAAAAAGGTTGTCCAACATTTTATATAATCTATCAGTGCATGTGTTCAGAAGGCAATCGCTCAGTGAAGAAGCTAATATTCTCTGGAATCTGGTTAGGTTAGGCTGAACTAGGACTACGATAGTAAGTATATATATACTATCTAGTGTTTTATTTTGATTCTAGATCATATTTTTGTTTCCGCCTCTTCCAAGTTTTAAGAACGAGAAGTCATCAATTTGATACAGTCATGCAAATCAATATCTAATACATTAGTATTAGATATTGATTTGCATGAAGCCGCGGGCAAAAGCTAGTTATATATATCACTAGCTTTGCCCGCGGCTTCGCTCGCGTAAATTCGAGGTTCTCTAGTATCATCTATGTTCGGGGTAACACCAAACACAAATCTCCTTTATTGGACGGATACTTCTCCAATTGTTGTTTTAATTGTTTACGAAATATAACTGCAAAAAGTATTTACACATACAAACTACTTAGTACTAAGACTTAATAGTAGTCGAAATGTTATCCGATATCTGTGACGTTTCGCTATAGTGGCCGACTGTGGTTTGTCTGACAGAACCATTAGAATTTAATAATATACTCGACAATCCGATTTTTGCGAATATATGTTGTCAACTCGAAACCTTTATTTTTTCATGTTTTCTTATTCAGGTAAGGTTTCGATGTACTCCTTGACGAAATTATTAATATAAGATTTGACACTGCGACAGCAGCGCAGTCCGTCGGTTCCAATGTGAAACATTCCGAACTCCACAACTACTTACAAATTAAAAATTAAGTTAAAAGACATTTTCCAGTGGACTAAATTGTGAATCTAAAACATACTCAGGTCCTCTTGAATACACGCAAAAAATACCATCAAGATCGATCGAGTCGTTTAGGAGGAGTTCAGTGACATACACACGCACACAAGAAATATATATATTAAGATGAGCTGAAGAGTTTGTTTGATTGAACGCGCTTATCTCATTAAGTCTATAGAAAGTTGGTATTTCTTTGGTTTACGCGAATGTTACACGTACAATCAATTGCATACATTGGTTTAACTGAGATAGCATTTAAACCGAATGATCTGTAGTTTAATTTCAATCTATTGGAAGAGTTGTGAGAAATAACTATTAGTTTAAAACTAACCTTTAGAAGTGAGATCAGAATCAAACCAGCCGCAGAAAAATCGTTTCTTGTTCCACTCGCTTTCACCGTTGCGAATCATTACGACTTTGTACTTTCCCTCCATTATAAATAAAATTAAAGTAATTTACAACAAATTCGTATGTGTCAATCGTGTTGTGATTTATTTACTTTTGACGTTTATTATTGACGATTTAAGATGACAATTTGATTTTATAGTACAACCATGATACAACCTCTCGTCATAGTGTATTAAAACTTTTTTACTAATTCATTATTTAGATCAGGATGTTACATTCACCGCCAGATTTAATGTCCGACCTATCCATTGATTTGAAGATTTAAGACGCATATTTGACATAAGCTTCATACAAAGGAATTTATTATTTGCCATCTCCAAGCCCTCTTAACCCTTTGAATGGCGAAACGCGGATATACGCGAGACACAATAGCTTTTTAATTGTGTCTCGCATTCCGGCATACTCGAGGTTAAAGTAAGAGCTGAAGGCTTGATGAAAAAGCTTTGCTAGCTAGCACTATAAAACAGCAAGCGACAGCTAGCTTTATTTTCAGTTTTCCTTATAATCCATATTTTATGAAGCACTGTGAGTTATTTTACGTTTTTATCCGTTCACACTGTAATCAAGTACTCAATTTAAGAAAGAGATAGAGCACAACCCTTTCACAAAGTAAAGCCAACCAAAGCCTCATTTCCTGCCATGCCAAAATCTTACACCGAAGAGTAGGTACTTACTAAACGCTCGAAGATAAAAACATATTCTTCGGAAATCTCAATGAGTGGAAGCTGCGATGATAAGACGAGGGTGCTATCCCTTATCACGCTGTCCGCATTATGATTGGAAAACGATGCGTTGGCAAGCACGCAATGTCTACCCTTTCGGCATAATCTTAGCGAGTGGGCTGGAACATAGCGAACTAAAAAGTGTATATATGTGTGGAATACTCAAATGGTTTTGCTGAGCTGGCGGTTTCGATTCACGACTGTGAGAAAGGATTAATCAGGGGCGGGAAATAGTCGTATGTTGACTTGAAATTTATGCTACCGCTATTGTGCTGAGAATTATGTGTCAGATAAAAATATATGTGACTGCTGCTACTTCAGAAGTCGTATTTTCCAAAATTAAAAATGTTAAGAAAACACAGAAGAAGCGATAGCCGAGTGGAGAGACCGACGGACTGCTACGCAGAGGGTCTCGGGTTACAATCCACGGCACGCACTTATGACTTTTGGAAGTTTAGTGCGTATTAAATTGTTTATTATCGCTTGCTTATCGGTGAAGGAAAACATCGTGAGGTAACCTGCATGTCTGAGAGTTCTCCATAATGTTCGCGAAAGACATGTGAAGCCTGCCAACCCGCACTTGGCCAGAGCGATGGACTATTTTTTTTTTTTTTTGTTCACTACGGTGGGAAACTCTCCTTATGAGTCATCTCAACTCCGCCAACCCAGCCATTAGAACGGCTGGGCTTGGGACTGGCGGAGGAGGTATGTGGAGGCTCTCCCCTACAGGCGTTCGGGGCATACCCACTAAAAACCACCGCGGTGTCTCTACGGGTCCCGTGTGTTGGCGGGGTCACGCGATTCGCGATTAGCATACTTTCTCGCGACCCCGCCCGGGATTGGCCCGCCGTTTGTGTTGGCGGACCCCGTCTCGTTATGATCTCGCAATCATCCATCAAACTTCTTGCATCCATCAAACTTCTCGCATCCATCACCTCACAAAGCTACTTGGGAGGCGGCGAGGACACGCGCCGCCTCCCGCCTTTTGGCGGACAGGGAGCAGCCCCAGCGCTCACCGTCCGCAGGCACTGAATTTAGGGTGGTCGGAGGTCGTCTCTTGTGCGACGTCCCCGACGCCCGGACCTACGGTTGGGGAGAGGGCGATGTATTTCCCTCTCCCGCTCCGCCGCCTCCTTGCTCAGCATGACTGCTTCGCAGAAGGAGGCGACGGCGT
Organism: Euclidia mi; assembly: GCA_944739405.2. Taxonomy (NCBI): domain Eukaryota; kingdom Metazoa; phylum Arthropoda; class Insecta; order Lepidoptera; family Erebidae; genus Euclidia; species Euclidia mi. Next base: position 951,505 of record OX123205.2, on the reverse strand, counting down.
TCCAGGACCTCTCACTCCGGACCATAGACAGAACTACGGTCGGGAGCGAGAGGACAACCGTATTCAGAGCCGCGACCAGATCACGGCGCTGCGATGCCCAGGCTGGGCACTCCGCCAAAGTATGCAACGCCGTGTCTTCGACAGGGTCGCGGCTGCTGCCACAATGGTGGCATCCGGGCGTTTCCTCCCGGCCTATACTCCACAAATACCGGCCAAAACAACCATGGCCGGTAAGGATTTGAGTTAACCGGAAGGTGAGGACGCCGTGACGTCTCTCCGACCACTCTTCAACCACGGGACTTACCGCCGCTATCGTGGCGTGCCCGAGCGCGATGGACTATGGCCCAACCCTTCTCATAGTGAGATGAGGCCCGTACTCAGCAGTGGGGCAGTATAAAGGGCTGATGAATAAGAAAAAACTAAGTACATATTTTTCGGGGAGATGGGCCTCGTTAGCCTTGGTTGGCAACCTGTCTAGGAGAAGGAAAACTCCGAATTTAAACCAACTTTCAGGGAGCATACCCGAAACAAAACCCCGATCTAAGGTGTGAACCGACCCGTGCCGAGGGATTCGTGGCCAGAGGGCAAGCTGGTCGTAAACGGAGGGTGCCTGTGTTGGTGGTCACAGGGCACAGCTGATATTCCGCCTTACCCCCGTAAAGGGCTCTGCGGGGATGGACCGTCTAGATCCCTAAATCTCGTGGGAACGCTATGGGAACAAAAACTTATTCTTCTCCATACGGCGGCGACGCGGTTCGCAACCCGTCACGTCTCGTTTCCCGCGAGGGCGAAAAGCGGCCTACGGAAAGCAGGTTTGCAACATTGAATGTTGGTGGAGGAATGAACGGCAAATTGGATGAAGTATGTGAGATGATGGATGATAGAAAGATTGATGTTCTTTGTGTGAATGAAACAAAAAGAAATGGGTGTGACACCACCAAGCATGGTGCATATACGGCGTATTGGTCTGGGGTAGATAGTTCCACCAGAGCCTGTAAGGGAGTTGGTGTAGTACTGTCTGCGCGAATGAATGAGTGCGTAAAAGAGTTTGAATGTGTAAATGCTAGGCTACTGTGGATGAGAATGAAAGTAGGACTTACTCGTCTCTTTATTGTGGGGGTGCACGCCCCGGTCAATATAGTTACGGGTATGTCACAACATGAGCAAGACGAAAGGCAGGAGTTTTGGGAGAGTTTAAGAGAGATTTTGAGGAACTGCAAGGATAATGAAAGATTGATCTTGTTAGGGGATTTCAATGGATGGGTGGGAGTAAAGCGAGATGGATTTGAAAGGGTGTTAGGTGCATTTGGTGATGAGAGTGTGAACGAAAATGGAAAAGCACTGCTTGAGATTTGTTTGGAGTGGAGCCTTTGTGTGACAAACACCACGTTTGATCATAAAAGGATACATATGTATACGTGAGAGGCGAAAAATGTTAGAAGAAGTATGATTGATTTTGTGATAGTAGATGAACGATTGAGAAAGAATGTGTTGGATACAAGAGTATATCGAGGGATCGGCATCCACACAGACCACTTCTTGGTGTTGAGCCGGATAAGTGGGCTCTTTAAAGGATTGCGACACCGAGAGCGTAATGAAAATAGGGTCTTGGAAAGAATAAAAGTAGAAAATCTACAAGAGAAAGATGTGAAAGATGAGTATAAACGAAGATTGATAGCAAGATTTGAGAGATTCGATGGCATAAATGATATGGAAGAATTATGGCAGGCCTTTAAAGAAGAGGTAGTATGTGTAGCGTCTGAAGTATGTGGTATGATCAAGAGAAGGAAAATACGAAAGGTTAAGAATACATGGTGGGATAAGGATGTACAATCAGCAGTGTCAGAGAAGAAGAAAGCTTGGTCAGATTGGTTGGCTGCCAGAGCAAATGAAAGAATGGGAAAAGCAACGAGTGTAGACATAGATGAAGCAAAAAAGGAGTTTGTTAGGTCAGAAAGAATAGTGAAAGAAATGGTTAAAAGGAAAAAAGAGGAAAAGAAAGATGAGTTTGATAGCAGATTATCTGACGATTTCCAGAGGAACATTTAGTTTTTCTGGAAATCCGTTCGTGCAGTTCGAGAAAGAACTCAATCTTCAGAACACACATCCATCAGAAACGAGAATGGAAGTATAGTAAATGGTGAATTGTGCGTGCTGAAGAGATGGAAAGAGTATTTTGAAAGTTTATTCGAAAGAACGGCGATAGAGACACCGATAGCTGAAGTGAATTGTAATGATAGCAATGATGAAAGCGTTATTGGCGTGGATGAGATCGTGAAGGCACTGGGAAGTATGAAAGTAGGTAAGGCTGCAGGATATGATAGGATTACAGTCGAAATGCTGAAGGCTGGACAGGGCATCATAGTTGGTCAGTTGCAGCGGTTATATAACTTGTGTTGGAACACCGGCCGAGTACCTAATGACTGGACCACAGCTGTAGTTGTGCCTCTTTATAAAGGAAAAGGCTCGCAACAAGATGCAAAAACTATAGAAGCATTAGCCTTCTCAGCATTGTTGGCAAATTGTATGCAAAGGTACTTATTGAAAGAGTTATGGAAGTAACCGACAAGAAAATATGGGATGTACAAGCGGGATTCCGAAAGGGTATGGGATGCACGGATCAGGTTTTTTCCTTGCGAAGCATAGCCGGAAAATTTTTGGCCAAAGGTCAAAAGGTCTATTGCGCATTCGTGGATTTGGAAAACGCTTACGATAAAGTGGTGAGGAATGAAATGTGGTCGGTGCTGTCAATAAATGGGGTGGACAGCAGCCTCATTCGAGCTCTGAAATCCCTTTATGAGGATTCTAGAGCTTGTGCGAGGATAAACGGGGCATACACTGACTGGTTTACCATCGATAAAGGTGTTAGACAGGGATGTGTAGCGTCGCCGTGGCTGTTTAACCTCTTCATGGACAGTTGTTTGCAAGATTTAAAACATAGTGACTGCAGATTAAGGATGAATGGGTTACTCGTCAAATGCCTCCTTTATGCTGATGATCAGGTTATACTTGCATCTTCAACGGAGGAGTTGCAGGAGATGGTAACAATCATGCATCGTGCGTTAGAAAGGAAAGGAATGAAAGTGAATGTAAGTAAAACGAAAGTTATGGTTTTTGAAAAGGAGGAATGCATTACGGCTTGTAATGTTTTGATCGATGGACAGCGAGTGGAACAAGTGAATGAGTTTGTTTACTTAGTTACGTTGTTTACAAGAGATGGTAAGAATGAAGCAGATATTGAAAGGAGAGTTAATGCAGGTAATTGTGTGAATGGAGCTCTAAAGGCGTTTATGAACAGTCAAAACGTGTCCAAAAAGGCACGTTTGGCTGTACATAGAGGTGTGTTAGTGCCTACCCTTATGTATGGTAGTGAAAGTTGGGTATGGCAGAAGAGATTTGAAAGTAGAATAAATGCTGTAGAAATGAGAGCACTGAGAAGTATGTGTGGTGTGTCTTTGACCGATAGAGTAAAGAATTGTGTGATACGAGAGTGGTGTGGGGTAAAAGAAGATGTAGTGACAAGCATTGAGAAAGGCATGTTAAGATGGTTTGGGCACATGGAGAGGATGGATGACGATAGACTGTCAAAGAAGATATATCAGGCTAGTGTGAATGGGACAGGACAAAGGGGAAGACCTAGGTTCTCTGACCAGATTGGAGACATCCTGAAAAAAGGACAAGTCAGAAGTACCCTTAACAGAAGAGCATGCATGAGAAACTTGATGGGAGTGAGTGAAGCAAGTGAGGTATGTCAGGATCGTTGCAAATGGCGTTCCGTAGTCTCTGCCTACCCCTCCGGGAAACAGGCGTGAGTCTATGTATGTATGTATTTTTTATAGTTACCTACTTAAAAATCTTAATATACACCACAATTTTTTTATTAGTACAAAAACTTTAAGGACATATTAGCGAAGACATTATTATCATATATGTGACATAAGAATTTCATAATATCTATAAATAGCCAAGTTATAATCATTTGTTTTTTGTAGAAAATCTCACCTAAATCATAGACATATTTTACAATCCATTCACTACTTCATTGATAGTACTTACTTTCCGTCCTACTCTTACGCATGCTTTCCGTCGCACTTATTAATGTAGGTAGCCTTAGACAATAAAATAATCAGTGTAGGTAGTTACTTTTTTATTTTCTTAATTCTACCCTCTCCTCCATAGTTTATCCGGGCTTAGGACCGGCAAAATTTACCGTTTTACAAGTAATTAAATACGAAGGTATGTAATTAGAAAGCAAACACATATCAAAATAAAAGAAGGTATTCTGTAATAAAAGAAAAGAGTAATTTTTGCGTATTTATGAAGTTAGAATCATATGCTATTTACAAATTATTTTATCATCATCATGTCAGCCTTTTTTTTTTTTTTGTTTTACGAGGTGGAAAATCCCTTCGGATCTCCGACTCTTGGGGGAAATAAGAGCCGGAGTATGTGGTGTTTCCACTAAAAACCACATCGACTGCCGCCATGTACCCGTGTGTCGGAGGGTGGGGCATCACCTAAGCACTCGTCGCCACCCTCCAACGGGTATTAGCTCACCAGATGGTCAGGCGGGCCCCGAACAAAACCCCCTTGGCGACGGATTAAGGTGTGGACTCCGCCGCCAAAACGCCCAGCGGCCGCAGAGGATAGGGAGGACGGCAACGCAACACCGCATCTCCCCTTACTCTACGGCCCCACCGCGACGCATCGAATGGTGCGCCCCCATTTGGTCGCGGGAGATAGGGCGCGCGGCAACGCAACAGCGACACGCCTCTCCTCCCGCGACCGCACCCGACTGAGAGGGACAGACAGAACTGTCCCCCGCACCCGCACCGTTGGACGCATCCTGCGCAGGCCCCTCCAAGCCCACGCGGAGCGTCCCCTCCTGGATCCCTCTTAGCTTCACCGCGGGTGACCAATCCACGGTTACTGAGCCCCCCCACCACGACAAGGTGGAGATCCCACGGGGGGGATCATCATGTCAGCCTAGAGACGGCCACTGCTGGACATAGGCCTTCCTCAAGGTTCTCCACACAGACCGATTTTGAGCCGTCCGCCTCAAATTATTATTTACTTAAGTAGGTATTATTTACTAAACTTACAAATATTTCCGTTGTCCTGTTTCCATTGTCAAAACACAGATCACAGTCTTTTCACTACACCGACTTGCACTAACCGGCTTACTTTTGTACACTCACAAAATGATGTCCATGGGTACACAGCTGCACTCGCGATTCCTCCACTCAAAAAGTACGCACGAAGGATAGCTACATACTCCCATGATATTATAAACTGATAAGCCATCGCGTCGGGAAAACGTAGACAAACAAATAACTGTTGCAGCGAAAACGATCGATACGCTCACGGCCGCTAGCAATTTAGTACTGTTTGTAGCATTGAAGCGCGGCGCGCGGGCAAAGGGACAGGGGGAAATTTATCAATGGAATAGTTTACAACTGTTACTAGTTATGCATTAACAAATTATTACGTATTTTTGTGGACAGTTTGAGACAGTTTTGGGACTTAGTGTTTTAATTTTTTAACTACATAAATATGATCAGTTAAAGATACTTAGTGCCCCGTTAATTTTTTTGTACTAATTAAAAAATAGTGGTGTACAAAATCCTTGCTGACTGACTGACAGACACGCTAAAGCCGAAACTATTGGGCCCAGGAAGCTGTAATTTGGCATGTGTGTTCCTTGAGGACCGTACGGGTGCACTAAGGAGGGATTTCCCGAAATTCCCACGGGATTGGCCAAAATAGGTAAATAAAAAAAAATGCAGGCGTTGCTGCTGGCGTCCTCTAGTATCTTATAGAATGTTTTCTTTAGTTCTGACACATGTGTGAATTCAACCCTATGTCAGTACATTTGACGTTATTATATGCCAGTAGGTATATTTAACCCACAGTTATCATAGAACTAAGATTTTTAGATATTGAAGTGGACAATTTATTATTGCAAATATGGGTACATGGGATGATATAAATAAAATGTAAAATTAATTAACTACCATAGTTCTTAAGGTTTTACTAACATATTGAGTCTCTGTTACTTGTTGAATAAACATTATTATTATTATTCCCTTTATTTTTATATTCATCCTATCTTTTACATTTTTAAATATAGGTAACACTCTAAAAAAAATTACTGCCGTTGCCGTTACCAGGCACATCACCAGACTCCGCCCTGCTACTGAGTATTCGGAAAAACCCAGTAACACTTTTGCCCGAACCGGGAATCGAACACGGGACCTCTGATCAGCAGTCGCATACGCCATCCACTGGACCACGGTGGCAGTCAATCTTTATTTGTATAAAAAACTCTTGCGTGACTGACATACAACGCGCAGCGCGCCAAAACTATTAGGTGCTGACTGTAGGGGAGCTCTAACAAATTCAAATTCCTTTATTCATTTGGGTCACAATGTGACGCTTATGAACGTCAAAATAATAAATTTATAAAATAATTACTTATAGACTCTACATTTACATTTACTGCCACATTCGCAAAGCAATAGGTAGAACCATGAGAAAGGACGGGCAATAAAACTCACGGTCACTCTTTTTCATCGCCAGGTTTTGCATAATACACATAATTTACATTTTGTAAGGTGCTGCAACTGTTACACCTTCTATATCACTCGTATATATTTACTGTACTTAATAATACTCAAGCATAATACTTTTGATGTTCATTTGGTTAGCTTCCTCAGAATAGACATGGTGAAACAGGAGCATCCACTTACATTAATATACCTAATAATGCAGGCAATCCGCGAAAATGATCAAATCCGCGAACCATGATGGAAATGATGCAGTTAAATATTAAAATCTAATACCAGCCTTATTTTTTAGTAATCTTATTTTTTAGTCCTTACTCTTTAATCTTTCAAACATGGCCTTATGAGTGTGTACAAACACAGATATCTCATAAATATAAATACACGTCAACGTCAAAATTTTGGGATTTACAAAATAGGGTTTGCAGGAATCAGATGACTCATATAATTAATTGCATAATGTGATGCTATATAACAAATACAGTATAATTAAGGCGCTTACTTCTGTAACTACTAGTGGCTGTAGAAAAATATTATTTGAGTTGCCATATTCATGAGAAAAGCTATATATAGGCTATGTAAGAAAGAAAATAACTTGAAAAAGATTTAATAGTATGAGTGAGCGATGTGATACGATGCGACAGATCAAAGGAGGTATTAGGTAGTAGAGCCTTGCTGATTTCTGCATGAATGGGCCGGCTTGACCGGGGAAGTACTACCCTCTCACACAAAATCGACGTAAAGTAACAGTACCTAAACTGTTGCTTTTCGTTCGGTGAGTGAGAGTGCCGGAGGCCCCATCCCCTATTCCTTCTCCCTCATCCCACTCCTCCTCCTATCCCATTCTCCAACCATAAGGGGCGGCAACGCATTTGTGACTCCTCTGGTGTTGCTTGTGTCCATGGGCGATGGTAATTAATTACCATCAGGCGATCTGTCTGCTCGTTTGCCGCCTATTACTATAAAAAAGGACGAGGTAAATCGGGTGGAACCGCAGGGCACTTATAGCTTAATAATATTCAAAAATTCAAAATTCAAAATTCAAAATCCTTTACTCATTTGGGTCACAATGTGACGCTTATGAACGTCAAAATAATAAATTTATAAATTAAATACTTATACTCAAATTTAAAACATTATTACTGTATGCTTCTACATTTACATTTACTGCCACGTTCGCAAAGCAATAGGTAGAACCATGAGAAAGAACGGGCAATAAAACTCACGGTCACTCTTTTTCATCGCCAGGTTTTGCATAATATACATAATTTACATTTTGTAAGATGCTGCAACTGTTACACCTTATATATCACTTGTATATATTTAGGTACTCTACATAATAATACTCAAGCATAATACTTTTGATGTTCATTTGGTAAGCCTCCTCAGAATAGACATGGTGAAATAGGAGCATCCACTTACATTATATATACCTAATAATGCAGGCAATCCGCGAAAGTGATCAGACCCATGATGGAAATGATGCAGTTAAATATTAAAATCTAATACCAGCCCGCAACTCGCAAGACCGTCATCGACCAGTCATCGCAAGTAGCACCCGTTCACGAGTATGACGCATGTGCCAGCCATCATCCCTCTCGCCATATTAGAGGGACAGGGATGACCCGACACACGACGCCATCACAAGAAATGACATTTTAGTGAGCATGACCACAACGGTATACGAACCAGCAGTAAGAAACAATCTATTGGTATACTGACCATGACCGCCAATTACCTCCATTTTCCAGATCGTTATTCGAATTCGATCGCTCTAATAAGGGATTACTCGAAATTCTCAAGGAAACGGGTAGAAAATACAAAATTAAAAAAAAAAAACTTCGTACGTTACTGCGAGCATTCTCTAGTAAAAATAAATTCAATAACAAAGAAGACATAAACAACATCCCTAGTGAAAAGAAAAGTTCGAGGTTAACAACCTAGTCCTAAATTAAGAAAATACTAAATTTGTTAGATTTTTGACACCAAACTTTTAACAAATTTTCGCTTGGTTCAAAAATAAAGATGATGCATTAGATCTGGTAACCACTTAGTTGTTAGGAAAAGTAACAGTAGGTACCTAAACTGTTGCGTTTCGTTCGGTGAGAATCCAACTTATCCTCCTAACTCCAAAGGTGAGGCAACGCACTTGTGACTCCTGTGGTGTTGCTTGTGTCCATGGGCGGCGATAATTGCTTACCTTCAGGCGATCCGTCTGCTTGTTGGCCGCCTATTACTATAGAAAAAAGTATTATATGGAATCTAATTCAAACTTTTTTTCCTGTGGGTAACACAAGTTTTGACTGGCTCAAGTGATAGCCTTACCGTTTACAGTCGAGTGTTGTAGATAAGGTTGTAGGTTCGATACCCACTCTAGACAACACTTAGTACAACATACAGGTTGCTGTTCCGAATATAGGTGATCATCATTAATGTAAACCCTGAGTGTATATAAACTGTCCCACCACGACCGTTGAAAGCAGGTCGAAAAATTAGTTAATTATCGTGAGTAAAACCCGTTTATTTAACTTGTATGATGCATACAAATGGCGAAATTTTAAAATCGATCATGAAAGTAAGGCCATATGCCACCAAACTGGCATGTGTGAGTTGTTAGACTTTATACGTATTTCTAGAACATTATGGTGAACTCTCAGACATTCAGGTTACCTCACGAAGTTTTCCTTCACTGTTTAGCAATCAATAAATTATTAAAAAATTTATACGAACTAAGCTTCTAGAAATCAGTTGTGAACCTGAGACTCTCTGCGTTGCAGTCACACCACTAGGCAATCGTTATTCAGAACGTACGTGTTGATAAATCGAAATATCTAAGTACATGTCTTCTGTATAGATATCAAACCTACAGTACATAACACAAACGCCAAACGAAGCACATATTATTATGTAATTATACGACGCCATAAAGACACTCTTCACTTTGTCTATTTACAAGGTTGATGTAATGTTGCACGTAATTTAGTTCCACTAAGGAATTAAACGACCTCTTTGCATTACAACAAACGTGTTTCAAATTATCCAACAAGTCATCCTACTTATACTAGTTGACCAACTAGTTGACTAACTAGTTGACCAACCGTTTGTCCAACCGGTCGCCCAACAAGACGCTTACACCGGATTTGTCGTGGATTGTATCTTATTTGTATAAACGCGAGATAATTTCGCTGAAGAAATAAAAAGGATTTGCCCCACTTCTCATTATGATATTATGTTTCGCGCGCTAATGTCGAGTTTGCAGCAATTTTGTTAATGTAATGGTACTTTGATCCGTTTGTATTGTAATTGTATCTTAATGGCTGTAGAGATTTTGTAATAAAATTGTGTTTTTACAAAGAATTGCCCCATTCTCTCCACGAAGGAACGAGAACATAGTTTCGCTAGCGGTAGATAGGTATAACTAGTGCCATCTGTTGTACAATGGTGAAGACATAAACGCTAGTGGCATCTACCGGTCATAGACAGAACTATGAAGTCATGATTGAAAATTCTAAATAGCGCTAACAATATCCCTCTGGTCTACCAGGCACAATCACCTAGACTGGTTAGAAAATCCTTCCCTGTAGTTGAAAGAAAACCACATCTCTTTCCACCACATTTGTGATAACATATTCTTTCACAATTCGATAAAACATCAAATTATAACTAAAACACGTTTTTACATGTATGTAAAAATTAGAAAGTCTTTAGGGACTTGAAGCGGCTATAGTGAAGGTGCTATGCAGAAGGCTGACGTAAAGTGAAAGCTAACAACTTTTAGAAGTTATTTGAGTATTAAATATGTAGTTAATTATTCATCCCAGTTCATCCGATAGTCAACTGACAGACTGCAAGTTCAAAATCCAGTAACATGTTTTGATACAGGCAAACTTTGTGCTATATTTCAATCTGCAGGGCTGGCGTAGTGGTTTGAGCGGTCGCCTCCCTTCATAATACACCTCCGAGTGTTGTGGACTTGATTCCCACACGAGACAATACTTTGTGTTATCCATAATTGTTATTTCGAGCCTGGGTATTTATTGTGTCGGTTAGTTGTATGTTTATAAAGTCCTTCGTGACACAGCATATACCTAGTCCTAGAGCTGAAGACTTAAAAAAAACCTACTTGTCCTGGGATGATTTTAGACTTTATACGAGAATTTGAATACCAAGTATTATGAAAAACCAGGTAAGCCTTTAAAGGACAATCTGCATAAAACACCTTGTCCGTATAACACGATGGAACAGCATCTTATTATAAAATGTAAATCCAAGATGGTTGGTCGTTAGCAAATCTTTAATTTTCACCAGAAATCACTTTGACTTTATAATGGACGTCTGGGGGACCTTAAGGCAGCGATTTGAGTTTCCTTAAGGAAGTATTTTAGTAGAGTTTATTAGGTTTCTTTTTGTTTAAGAAGAGAGATGTAATCGAGTGGTGAAGGAGAAAGTTTTAAAAGCAGCGAACGAATGATGTGGGGGGCGTAATTGTTAATCTTTTCAGATTTCATGGCTAACGAAGAACACAAAAACTAAATTACTTTTAAAATCAATGTTGAAATTCAGTTTTTGTGGTTTGCCGGCTAACAAACATATTATTATATTTCTTTAATAATATAACATTTAAAATTAGGACTCCATTATTGAATAAGATGACTAATGTCATCCCGTAGCGGTCGAAATTTCACGAAAAATTTTGTCTTTACAACTCCATATCCTTTCCGTGTGGTGATGGATTAAGAATACAGAATGTCACCACCCCATATCATCCCATGGGTGTCGTAAGAGCCAACAGAGGGAGCATAATATGCAGAGAACAACACTGTAAAAGAAGAAAAACTTGATACAAACCCTATACCAACCCTTTTGGCCAGCGTGGTATAAGTAGTAGGTCAATTCCTCCTTTCAAAAGAGAGGCCTAGTCCAGCATTGCACTGTTAGAGGCTGATGATGATGATGATGATGATGAACTTTATATCCATACAAACTTTTTATCATCATTATTATCTCAGCCTAGAACGTCCACTGCTGGACATAGGCCTCCTCCAGCTCCTATGTCCAGCAGTGCTCCCCGCACAGACCATTTTACGAACAATAAAAAATCCAACCGACCAATACAAACTACTGTGCCAAAATAAAAAAAGCGTTTACTGTTTTCTTTTAACATATATTAATAAACACACACACTTATTTCAGTGAAAATCATCAAACGCCATTTAGCAATTTTCATCATCACGCCCAAAAAAAATATTCCAACAGCATGTTTCCATTTGTCCAAGCCCGCCCGTGGTGCCCATAGCCCAAACGTGTCGAGCAATAACAAAAGCCAATATTTCGTCGATCACATCGGTAAAGACATCAATAATCGAGTTATCGATGTTGCGACTTTGCGACGGTCGACGGAAGGGGTGCGATGCGATGCAGCCCCGGGGCACACCGGCGACAGATCGGACAGCCTCAACAACTTGTTTACATAATCATTTTTGTGTCCCCTTCTTGCTTCGTAGTTTATTTATGAAGGATAATTGATTATGAAAGGGTGCATTTTATCGATCTGGAAGATGTGTCAATTTAATAAACTGGTTAAGGAAGATGGATCTTTTAAAGAAATTAGGGTGTTTGAAGAGCCATTTCCTTTCAAATTTTAAAAATATTGTCATAGAAATAAAATCATTTCGTAAAATGTCTTCCGCCTTACCTCTGTGGTCCAGTGAATAGCGTATGCTTCTTCTGATCAGGAGGTCTCGAGTTCGATTCTCAGGTCGGGCAAAAAGTATTACTGGGTGTTTCTCAATTCTCAGTAGCAGCACGAAGTCTGGCTAAGTGCCCGGTAACGATAATAGGCTAGCCCCCTATTATGAGGGACCTACAATTTCATAACGGCGAAATGTGAGTGTAATATTACACCTGTGCCTACCCCTATTTCGCCCGAAAACGACATGGAAAGTTCTTAGACGTGCAGGCTTCCTCGCAATGTCTTACTTTACAATTTATTCAGCGCTGTGTCGAGCGACAGTTAACAAATTAATACGCACCTAACTTCTCAAAGTCAGCGCTCGCGCCATGAGTTCCTATTCAAGTCCCTCTGCGAAGCAGTCTCTTAGTTCCTCCACTAGGCTATCACTACTTTCCCTCATCGCCATCATCATCGGTAGATTTTGTAGTCCACTACGGATATATACCGCCACTTAATAATTCATCAACTCACCAATCGTTCAGAAAACGCACGCCCCCAACCTATCAAATCAACTTATAATTAGTTAGCGAGTAAATCCTCCACTAATGGCGGGCCTGACTGACAGAAATCCTTATTGACTCAGAACCTCAGCGGTTGGGGACAGCTGTGTTAATGGCTCGTCAATATTGACCACGACGACCCATGACGGAACTGGCAGATCACTCAACCGTGATTTATAGATATCTGATCGAATTATACTTTAAGTTGTAACTTAAAAATTTAAAGGGATAGCTATGCAGAGGATCTCGGGTTTAAAACCACCATTGTCGCACAATGCAAAGACTTCGAATTAAGTGCATATTAAATGGTTATTTAATTCTTTGTTGAACGGTGAAGGAAAGCATGGTGATCAAACCTGCATGTCTGAGAGTTCTCCATAATGTTTTGAAAGACGTGTAAATTCTGCCAATTCGTACTTGAATAGTGTGTTGTATTTTGGCCTAACCCTTCTCATAGTTAGAAGGCCGCTAATTGTACCTCCATGTACGTCCGTGTGGTGACGGATTAAGAATACGGATTGTCACCACCCCATATCATTCCATGGGTGTCGTAAGAGCCGACAGAGGGAGCATATTATGCAGAGAACAGCACTGTAGAGAAGGAAAACTTGATACAAACCCTATACCAACCCGTTTGACCAGCGTGGTATAGTAGGCCAATTCCTCCTGTCAAAGGAGAGGCCTACTCCAGCAGTGGACTGTTAAAGGCTGGTGATGATAATTGTACCTAACACGTAGTCATAAGACACTTCATAATTATTGTACTTAAGATGTAACATTATGATATCACTTCCCTCCGATTTTTATTTACATATAATATGAAAAATGAAGGCCTTCTCCGAAAAATCCTTGAATTCTTTTGGTATTGCGTGTCTAATATTGTTGATTTGATGAAGACTGGCAGTTCACTCTGGCGTGATAAACAGATATCTGATAGAATTATATTGAAAGGCGCACTTTTAAACTGAACTTACTCAGTAGAGACGTCAATCCTACTTTTAAAATCACATCAATCATTTTGAACTTGCACCAGCTAGCTTTATGAAATGTTAATCATTGTTAAGAGACAACCAAAGACTAAGAAATACTACGTCATATACAGAACACACTGTCCAAACATCATGTTTCTAGCTGCAGTTGATAATAATAGATTTGCAATCATCATCATCAGCCTTTAACAGTCCACTGCTGGACTAGGCCTCTCCTTTGAAAGGAGGATTTGACCTACTATACCACGCTGGCCAAACGGGTTTGTTTCAAGTTTTCCTTCTCTTACTGTGTTGTTCTCTGCATAATATGCTTCCTCTGTCGGCTCTTACGACACGCATGGGAAGATATGGGGTGGTGACATTCCGTATTCTTAATCCGTCACCACATGAAATATAGATTTGCAATGATATGCCAAATTTATAATTATATAACTATTAATTTTATTTTTATTAATTTAATTTAATTATTATTTTAATTATGACTGCACGGTTAGCGTAGTGGTTTAAGGCGCTTTTCCCGCCGCTTGACACTGAATCGAGTGCTGTGAATGGGATTTCCACACGAGATAACAATTTGTGTGATCCGAAAAATGTTGATACTAGTCAGGGTATTCACTGTGTCCATTACTTCCATGTTTCTCAAATCTCCCGCGACATAGTATTTATTCCTAGTGCGGTAATCTACTAAAAAAAAAAACGGCGACACATCTTACATCAGACTTGCATTCAATTAATACCAAACACGCCAAAATCCGCAGGCCGAATGTATTAGTAACATAAACCGTCTCAATCAAAGAGACAACATGCCCAGCCACTTCCAAGCCAGCACGACGATTAGCCATACATACAACCGTAAAGTAATGAAAACGCTCACATACGAACAGTGCATGGCAGATAACTACCCTTTGTACATTCGGTGGTACAGACAGCAACAAAGCTCGCTGCATACTTTAAAATCATTTCTAAGATTTTGATGAATAATTCTTCTTCTTCTTTCCTTCGCCTTATCCCATTACCTGGGGTCGGCTAGTCTGCTTTCTCCATTTTGCTATCTCTTATCTCTATTCTCTATCTTGAGCGGTCGTAGCATCAACCTTCATGTCCTTTAGGTCTTTTTGGACTGACGAGAGTCAGGTGGCAGGAGTTCTACCACGGGGTCGCGTCGTTGTTAGATTAAGGGCCACTCGTGTGGTCTTCAGGGATGATTATTCTTATTTATAAATATGTCGCCTGTAGCTCACATGTCCTAAACTTTAACATTTATTTTTCAATTAAAAATATTCCTTCCTTAGCGAAATTGAAGGGTGCCGACATTTCATATGACCTGCTGCCCAAATTTCATATTTCTAGTATGAGTTTTTAGCGCTCTGCGATCATTTATGTTAGTCAGAACAGGAGAAATTTTATGTATAATTATTATGATTTAGGTAATGCGATAATGAATAGAGCGAGAATCGAACTCGTGACCTTCGCCTTGGCAGTCGGTTACTCCACACACCACCGGGTCGTCAATCGTCGGCTAACGCTTATGTTGCTGACGTTACATGTATAGTGTACAGTCGTCCCGACTTTCAACAAGACAGTGATTGTGACACGCAAAGCTTTGGTTGTTTCGCTCCAAGCTCAGTTCAGTCGTGTGACTGAAGTGTTGGATGTTCCTTCAGTAGAACTAAACTGATGCCGGTTTGAGGTTTTCTTTGGAGTTGCGATGTAAGTCATGTTTGTTCGTACTGGTTGATGGTTATGTTTACGTGCACAAATGTTTGATCTGAGCGGGAATCGAACCATCGGACCATCGGCGCAACGATAAAATAACCGAAGGAAAACTAAGGATTTTTGTCCTAAGACAAAACCGGACCGACGGATTTACCTGCCCTCCGAAGAACGGTATTGGTCTGATGTAAATACCGCACACGGTCACCAATCCAAGTGGTGACCTGGGCAAGCGTTGGTTGACCTTTTCGAACTATTAGGGACGGCAAGCCAAGTTTTGCTATGCCTAGTTTGGTATAAGATGACGGATGCGGGCAATGTCTCGGCATATTAATTATACATTAGATAGTACCTAATCTATACGGTCTACAAATAGACAGATACTCATTTAGAAGGCCGTGAACTGTTCCAGAATCCGAAAACAATGTAACGTTCCCAAATTGCCTAATACAACAATAACACCTCTATTAACGTATTGTGTGTATAACAAATGCGAGCATAGCTCGAGGGTGATTCGCCAACACCTGCCGAGTAAAGCATAGCAGTAGCTCCGTCTCTGTCGCACGTTACAACTACTCTAATTGCATTCCGATAATTGCGTTGCTATGTGCCTAGTTCTGTTACACCATATAAATATGTTCAGAAAGAACACTGATATGGTACAATTTATATATTTTATTTTTAAAAAGTCACGCCTGTTTTCCCCGAAGTGGTAGGCAGAGGTGTAATAGGGGGCGAGCCTTTTGCCGTTACCAGATGCCAGACTGTTGCTACTGAGAATTGGGAAAACTCACACTTTTGCACGACCCGGGAATCCAACCCGGGTCCTCTTGATCTGCAGATACATACGCTATCCGCTGGGATAGCGTATGTATCTGTAATGTAATTCTACCTCCGTGTTTACTGGACCACGTAGGCAGAATTATATTATGCTAACCCCTTTTTTTTAATAGACTCAGACCTGTATCCCCGAAGAGGTAGGCAGAGGTGTAATATTACACCCACATTTCGCCATGAATTTTTAGGTCCCACGTAATAGGGGTGAGCCTATTGCCGTACCGGGCACATTACCAGACTTCGTGCTGCTACTGAGAATTTCCTAACGGAAAACCCAATAACACTTTGCCCGACCCGGAAACTTCGAACCCGAGACCTCCCAATCCCACGCGCACATTTATACCGCGAGATCAACGAGGCAGTCTCATGCCAATGAGACTGCCTCGTGAATTATAAATACGAAAGTGTGCTTGTTTGACTTTCTCCTGGTTGCAACGGAGTTATATGGTATGATTTTTTATTTGTGTGATATACGTTGTTCAGAGCTTGCCTAGACAAACTGGGAATTGTTTGTAGAGGGCAATGGAAGCTTGATTAGATTCATCCAGTTGTTCTAAGCAAGGCAAAAGTATCAGACATATGAGGCTGAGTTTCTCAGCGCTATGAATTAAACAAATCAATTACCTGGGAATCTTCTCTGGTGCCCTGGAGGCAACCTACACAATTACACTCAAAAATTTGGCCAAAATGGTGGTGAAATATCTATAGTTACCAGGCTCCAAACGCGGCGTCTTCAAGACACGCAGCACGCGGTTGCAGAAATTCACAATTTACAGTTTTACAAATGTCAATGTTCAACTCAACTTTTGCCGGGAAATCAAAGGCGGCAGTTTCAAGGTTTTACTCAAGTTAATTCAATTATACAAACTAAATTCGCGAAGCTAGTTTTTACCATGTGCTTGCAAAAGGCGATATTTTACGAGACGACAAATTAATTTTTCAAAGCAAGAGAAAATAATGATTTGTCAATTCATAGTGTGACCAGAGTAAAAAATTACAATAGACAACAAAAAATGTTACTAAACTGATTTACTCGACTAATTACTATAGGTATACTTATATCTATTTATAACATATATGATACACATTTACTGGAGATGCATATTACGCGGATATATAGATGTATTACTTTACGCGCAATTGGCCTTTGTAAATAACCTTACTTTTACTGAGACAATGTCAGTGAGTGTTCGTAAAGTGGTTAGGCTAGTCCACGACATTCGAACTCCTATTTATTCGAAAACACTCAAGAGGTTAACCCGATTAACATGAACTAAATTTTTAAACTACCACGATTTGTACACATATTAAAAATTATGTACCGGGTCTGAATCGTGTTAATAAACGAAGAGAAAGATGAAATACCTTTCTATTTGTCCCGACGTTTCGGCATGGGTTACACCAGCCGTGGTCACGGGATGACTGATGTTGAACGTCGGGACAAATAGAAAGGTATTTCATCTTTCTCTTCGTTTATTAACACGATTCAGACCCGGTACATAATTTTTAATATATGAACTAAATTATTATGCTTTACATTTAATATGCGTAAACAGTAACAATAATTACAAATGAGCACATCAATTTCACAGCTAAACCAAGCATAACACTGTCCGTCAACCAAAATATAAATTGAATTTACATTAGCGCACCAACAAAATGTGATTATTAATTTAATATGTAAGCTATTCTAACTAGGGCACCACTGCTGAATACGTCATGAGTTGTGGTAAATATAGAAGAGTGTACACGGGTAGTATGCATTAGTCAATATGTATCGCCTGTTCAATTATGAAATAAATGCTGTTCAGAATCATATTGAAGTTTTGAAAACATTATCTGGATAACAAGATATTTTGTGAGTAATACTGATAAAGTGATTGCTATAGATTTATGCAAATTTTACGTAAATGTTATCTAACAAATTGCAATAGTCTTAACTTGTTTCAAGATTCATCATCAGCCTTTAACTAACAGTCCACTGCAGGACTAAGCCTCTCCTTTGAAAAGAGGAATTGGCCTACTATACCACGCTGGCCAGACGGGTTGGTATAGGGTTTGTATCAAGTTTTCCTTCTCTAACAATGCTGTTCTCTGCATAATATGCTCCCTCTGTCGGCTTTTACGACACCCATGGGATGATATGGGGTGGTGGCATTCCGTATTCTTAATCCGACACCACACGGACAGTTTCAAGATTAAAAAGCTCAAAATAATTAAACTCATCATTATACAGCCTTGCCCAGCCCACTGCGGGACATAGGTTTCTCTTAATTTAGGTCACAATATCATTGTGAGTTATTAGGAGGTTTTGGCCAACACCACGTTGGCATGATAGTTCGGTAGAGAGTTTGATGTCGATATTCACAGACACTATTAGCTTTGTGTATTTGTCTAAGTCGCCTCTTATGACACTCACGGAATGGATTAGGCCACTGATTCTGTATAATTATTCCGTCACTACACAGATACATACATACATTTTTATTATATTATTATGTATATATGTATATTGTACGAATGTATGTAGGTATATATTTATTCTATGTATGTTTAAGTATTTTTATGTAATTGTAAGTATGTATGTATTTTATTTAAATCTTCAATACTGATTCATAGTATTTAACTACACCATCGCCAGCTTGTATAAGGAACGCCATTTACAACGATCCTGACATACCTCTCTTGCTTCATTCACTCCCATCAAGTTTCTCATGCATGCTCTTTTGTTTAGGGTACTTCTGACCTGTTCTTTTTAAGGATGTCTCCAATCTGGTCAGAGAACATCCGCCTTGGTCTTCCCTTCGTACATTAACATAACATTTGCTATACACAGATAATGTTAATTTATACGCATGCAACTTAAAAAAAAACAGAGGTGCACGCCATGGGTTAAAACCCGATAGTGTCTGCACGACAGTCTGATGGTATCTCCCCTAAGCTATCGCTACCCGTACAAAGTTAAACTTCTTTCATACAACTGCACGGTGTATTCGTTGGTAGATAACACAGTTCTTGTCTGAGAGGACTAGATGTATTACATCGCTGCTACTACACCTATATTTCGCTTATCTCTGCCTGAATCTACTCAGACAGGTGCTAACTTATGTCTTTTCCTGTCCAAGTAGGAACTGTTATTATCTGTTTCGTTTCATAATTTTATTAATGTGTAAAAAGCGACTATTAAAAATACATAACATATTGACTTATCGTCGCTAGTTTGCGGTTGGAACCATTATTGACTGAAGGCTTTTTTTTTTAATTATAATTGTCTAGAGTTTGGCTAGAAAGAACTGGGATTAATTGCAGCAGATTGGTGGAAGCGTGATTCTATTCATCAGTCCTTGTCAGCCACAACAAATCTCAGACATAAATGTACTGTGTTGCACAGTGAATTACCACTAATAATATTATATTTCAACTTACCTGATATCTTCACTGATGTCAAGCTTGAGCTAAATTAGACACATTCATACAAGTATATTGGCCCAAAATAAATGAATGAAGTATCTTATACTTAGCTATTAAGCTGCAAACGCGACGTTTTCAAGACACGTTGGCAAGTGGACGTCGATACCGGATTCACAATTTTCGCAAATATCAATCAATAGTTCACAATGTCTTTTATCACAAATGAACCGATGCCTTCTGATCAAAGAAGCGGCACTCAATCGGGTTCCAATTTTATTACAATATTACAAAACGGCGCGAGCCCAAAACCAAAACGACTGTTCAAGCAATTTTCAGAAAAACGGAAGTTGACAGTTCAGTGTGACCATAGTCAAAATTTACAATAGACTAAACTTAACGTTACTAAATCGATATAATCGACTTGACTTATCATAAAAACTAATTCTATTTCAAACATCCACCCACCCCGAACCGGCCTACCGGTCCGCTAATCGGTTAGTAGACGTGACAGTGTTGCAACCGCTCTCCTCATAATCGAACCGTCCACCAAGACCACAGCAAATCGGGAAACTCCATCAGTCCCAGTTACCAAACGAAGGATGCGCCCCCTGCGCCACCTGAGTGGCGGAAGGTTAGCCTCCTTGATAAAAACGAGGTCTCCAATCTTGGGTAGATCGGTCTTGTCGGTCCACTTAACGCGTTGCTGGAGTATGTGCAAATATTCCAAATTCCAGCGTTTCCAAAAGCTCTGAGTAATCTGGCGTACCAATTCAAAACGCGAGAGATGACCAGGACTCGTATCAATATAAGGGTACTCAGGCAAGGCGAATGGCCCGGCGTAAGGGCCTTCAAATCATTCGGATCTCAGGAGATCGGGCACAACGGCCTAGGGTTCAAAACGGCCTCAATCTTACAAAACACAGTTGCGAGTTCCTCAAATGTAAGGACAGATTCACCGATTGTCCTGCGCAAGTGTGTTTTGGAGAAAACAACCAATTTATCCCACGTCGGGCAAGCCTATTGCCTATATCAGCCTTGTTGATTTCAAGGAAATTAACAACATCATTCAAATAATTATAAGTGCCCTTGAAGTTAGTGCCGCAATCAGAACGGATCAAGGAAGGCAGCCCTCTGCGGGATACAAATCTGTCACATGTGGCTACAAACGCCTCGGTCGTAAGCGAGGAGACCAGTTCTAAATGTACGGCCTTTGTGGAGAGAAAAACAAAAACGCACAAGTAGGCCTTAACAGTCTTGCTGTTTCGAAGTGTCGACGTTTTCACCAAAAAGGGACCAGCGAAGTCCGTGCCAACACCGTCAAACGTCCTGCTCTCAGTTACGCGATCTGCCGGTAAGTCTTCCATCAAGGGCTGCATGGTAGAAGCCTTGAGCTTATAGCAAGGGATGCAGCGAAAGACTACACTCCGGATAATTCTTCGGGCAGACAAAATCCAAAACTCGCGTTGCAAAATGGCCAAGAGCGCATTACAACCAGCATGCGAATTTTTAAGGTGACGGTCAGTTACCAACAAGCGTACCAAATGACCGTCCTTAGGTAACAACAGGGGGTGACGTGTCCCGTAAGGGAGGTTGGCTTTCTTGAGACACCCTCTAACGCGCAAGAGACCCGTATCGTCCAAAAAGGGGTTCAATTTAGATACAGCTCCCGACAATTTCGATCTCCCTGACTTAAGGATAGCAATCTCCTTCTCAAAATGCGCCAATTGCACAGAACGAACCCAAAAGGTGAGAGACTCCTGTTGTTCCTGTGGTGAGAGAAACGGTGTCAGTCGTTTCTGTTGTGGGTGCCTAAAGTTAAAAACAAAATGCTTTATCCAAGCAGTGACACCTAATAACTTGTCGAGGGAGCTGTAACGATTCAACAAAAAATCGGGATTGAAGGCGCATTCTACCTTCTCAAGAGCGAGTGTTCGTAGACCCGGCAAATTAGAAGTATTCAAAACTGGCGTTCGAGGCCAATCAATTTCTGGTCGATTTAACCATTCTGGACCCCACCACAGCGAATGACCTATCAAACTTGGCGTCAAGCATCCGCGCGAGGCACAATCAGCGGGGTTGAGCTCATCTGGCACGTGTCTCCAAACAAGCTTGACTTCAGATTTTTGGATGTGGGAGACGCGATTAGCGACAAATACCTCCAAGGTGTGGACAGAAGCCTTCAACCAACAAAGAACAATTTGGCTGTCCGTCCAGGCGTAGGTCCCATTAATACAAATTGATTTACCTAAAGTACTGGACACGTGGTTCAATAAGCGCACAAGTAGGGCTACTCCAGAGAGTTCCAATTTTGGGATGGTCAGAGATGTCCGAAGGGGTGCCACCTTGCTCTTTGCCATGATCAGGGAAACTCTCACCTGACCTGAGGCACTGACTGAGCGCAAGTACACCACGGCCGCGTGACCACGTTCCGAGGCATCCAAAAACCCGTGAAGGGTGGCCTTGTACTTCCCGGGAGGAAGGATGGGACGAGGCAAGGAGATCTCGTTGACGGCAGGCAGTGAGGATACAAAGGAGGTCCATTCCTCAACAAGAGTACCGCGTAGAGGTTCGTCCCAGGTCAATCCTGCTGTCCAAAGCTTCTGCAAGAAGCATTTTGCCCAAAATATGACAGGACAAATCCAACCGTTCAGATCAAAGGTTCTGGCGACAGTAGACAATACGAGACGTTTAATCCAAGAACAAGGCAATTTCAAGTCTACGTTGTACGTAAAGATGTCTTGGACTGGTCTGTACTGAACGCCGAGAACAGCCATCATGGCGGGGTTGTCAACAATCTCAAACAAATGTGGATCCTGCTGATGATCCTCTGGCAAGCCTTCCAAAAGCGCTGGTGAGTTGGAAATCCATATGCGCAACTCATAACCAGCGGAGGCAAAAATACCTATCAATTCGTCCAACAGGAGGATCGCCTCGTCCGCTGTGGAGGCGCCCGAACAAATGTCATCGACGTAAATATCGTCTTTCAAGATGGCGGAGGCTCGTGGGAAACGTAAGCCTTCGCGGTCTGCGAGCTCCCAAAGAGAACGTATTGCCAAGTAGGGGCTCGAGCCCCTACTTGGCAATACCAATACGTATGGGTCGCTCAATACCAATACGTATGCGTTAAGGTCGACCTTAACCCATACGTATTGGTATTGAGCTCGTAGACGACCATGGGATCGCGAGGATTCTCTATCCAAACGACCAGCTGGAAGCGACGGTCATCAGGGTGGATAATCGTCTGCCTGAACATCATTTTTATATCGGCTACAAAGACAACCTGATGTCGTCGGTAGCTGGTGATGACGTCACAAAGGTCCTTGACCAACTTGGGACCAGAATGCAAGCACTGGTTCAAGGATACGCCGGTTGAAATCTACGCAGAACCATCAAACACCGTGCGCAGCTTGCCAGTTGATGGCTTCAATACCGCATGATGCGGGAGAAAGTAGTGCTCTACCGAACGCCAATCCAAATTTGACACGGACATGTGTCCCAACTGTTCATATTCTCTCATGAACTCAATATACTTCTGTCTGAGCTTTGGATCACGACCCATGCGGCGCTCCATAGCCAACAATCTCTTTTCGGCTAAAGGTCGTGACTCATCAAGCGGAGGCCGGACAGACAGAAAGGGTAGCCTCGTAATGATCCGACCAGAACGGAGTCGACCAGTGTTGTTCTGGAAGAACAGCTCGCACTCCTCATGTTCTGGATTCAAACGGGCAACTTGAGGGGGCTCCTTTTTTTCCCAAAACCTCTGAACCGCATCAGAGAGAGCAGAGCCTACAGCCAACAAATTATCAAGTTCAGATGGAGGGGGGTCCCTAGGTACAGGTCCCATCAAAGCAAATCAAAATATGGTTGGGATGGCAGTCAAACCATTTGGCACCAAGACCCGTTTCCCACCAATCAAAATTCCACCGAAGACATCAGAGCCAATCAACAAATCGATTTGTCCCGGTGTGTCAAATTTGGGGTCTGCCAGTTCTAATCCCGATGTCAAATTCACCACAGCAGTAGGTAGCTGCTTTTGTGGATGCATACCCAAAATATTCTTCAGCACAATAGCCGAGGTTTTAATCCTCGGGTGTGAAGACAGTCACAAGACAAGTCAATGACCTATTGTTGCCTGGGCGGCGACCGTTGGCCAGGACCAGGCAAATCAAAATGAGGGTGCGGCTTGAAGTCCTCAAAGGCGCGATGACTCGATCCGCGTGCCATCTGTGGGGGGTCATAATGACGCACCCACCCAAAACGAGGTGGGCGCGAGTCAAGGTGGGGACGCTCCGCCAAAGGAGGAGAATACCTGGGGCAGCAGTCATGGTGCTGGTGACGCTGAACAGCACATTCAGGTGCGCGAGAGCGAGGAGGCGTGCGCACGCTACGGTTCTCCAAGCTGGGTGAGCGGCGATCAATTGACCGAGACGACTTCAAAACACCCGCCCGTGCGCGGCGTCGGCTGGTTGGACAAGCGGCCAACCCCTCTGGCATTCATGCAGAGAATGTCCAAATGCTGTCCTCCACAGTGAGGACAGGGGCGAGAGTTTGGGCAGTCTCGCTGGTAGTGGGACCTCAAGCAAGAGAAGCAAAGGCGGCGGGCATTCGCGATGCGCCTACGAGAGGCAACATGTAGGTCCAAGAATGCCCTACAACTGGCCGTTCTGTGCCCCGTGACCTTGCAGTAAGAGCACTCCACTGGGCTCTGCGTGACTGCAAAGCGAGGAGGGCGCCGGTCAACATTGGCTCGGGTGTGAACGCGAGCCTGCTCCTTGACCTTGGGCGGCTGCGTCTTAGCCGGCGTGTCACCACCGGAGTTGTCCAAGACCCGGCACTCATCCTCGAGGAACCTCTCCAGGTCAGCAAAGGGGGGCAGATGGGTCGTGCTATCCCCACCAAAGCGCTGTTCAAAATGCGACCTCAGGTCGGCAGGCAGCTTCTTCAGCACAATGTGCACCAATAGATAGGACCATTGGTCCACGGGCAGGTCAAGGCACTTAAGTGCGTTGATGGCCACCAAAAGTGGGTTCAAAAGTTGGGTGCGCAACCCAAAGACCCGGGTGAGTGTGGGCAAACTCAAAATCTGTTCAACATGCGTGCGGCGAGGCCACGCTTGTTATGGTACCTACGGGTAATCAGGTCCCGAGCCGTCTGGTACGCCTCGTCAGACACGGGCAGATGCTGGATGAGGCCTTTGGCCTCTCCATCCAGAACCGACATCAAATATGCCAATTTCTGTGCCGGCCGAAGGTCAGCCCTGTCATTGACCAGGCTGTCAAACAAATTAACGAAGCCCAGGTAGCTTCCTAGGCAGCCATCAAAATGGGGGAGGTCTAAGGTAGGAAGCCTACTCACCAGCCCCGGTGCTGACCTAGGAAGCTCCTGCTTCAAGCCGGGTTGGCCATCCCTGTCGGCAACTAGTTGTCTCGCACTATTGGAGACAGCATCATACAGGTATAAGACCTGGGCATAATCTTCGCTGACCTTATTTCGCTGGTCAGCGGTGAATTCATTAACTGACACTTCGAGACAGCAAGCGCTGAAAGTGCGGAATTGCTGTTCCACACTTGCCAGGCGATCATCGATCCGCTCATACCTTTGTAGTAAGGCCTGCTGGCGATCAGGTTCACTAAGGCACTACCCAACAAACAAATTGGTTATATAAAAATTGTCTATGCGACGTTCGGTTATATAACTGTTGAATAGGTGTTATTAGACAACTATAACGTTGTCTAACTGTTATTCCTACAACGATTTAGTCCTGTAACTAAAAGATCCTATTAAATTGGTTAAGTAAACGTTTTTACGACTACTTTTTATAACATCGTATAATGGTACGAAAAAATAAGTTTAATAAACGTTTTTTCGACTTTATTATGCAACGTCGTATATTGGTGCCAGTGAATAGGTAATATAAACGTTTTTACGACCTATTTATACAACGTCGTATATTTGTGCCAGTGAACAGGTAATATAAACGTTTATACGACTGATTTATACAACGTCGTATAGTGGTATTAGTGTATAGGTTAGGTAAACGTTTTAATGACTTCTTTATATAACGTCGTATAATGTTACCAGTGTAACGTTGCATAAACGTTTTTACGACTACTTTATACAACGTAGTACGTACAACGGTTGGGTAAACGTTTACCCAACTGAATAATACGACGTTATACAACAGTTAAATAAAAGGGTTCTATTAACCAGCGCTAGTGGTAAATGTAACCGTAACACGACTTTTATTTACTAAAACCGTTTCAAAAACGTTAGTTTTAGACCTGTACATAACAAGAGTATTTTAGTGGTGAACTACGAATCATTATACGACTTAAAATATATTTTGCAACCATTATAGAACTTTAAGCAGACCTAAAAATTATATAAAGGTCCAACAGGCACATTTATTAAAGACTCTTTCATTTTGTCAAGTATACAATTGTTCAATTAATTTCAATAATATGGATCCAGCTCGATGGAAAAAGCTTAAACAAAGTGGGGCTTTCAAGCGGAAAGTAAGAAAACCTTTTGAGTCACTGAAAACTGGTCCGTCAACATCTTCAAATTTTGTACCTCGACAAAACCGGGGGCAAGAACAAATTACGGTTACAGAAAATGGTTCCGTATAAATTTATTTATTTTAGTTTTTCGATTGCTTGTTTGGTATTATGAAATCTGTTTTGTTTTTTACTTCGTTTTCTCTGTATTTATTATATTTTTCGTGTAAATTATATTTTGTTAATTATTCCAGATGAAACTTTAGAAATTTATAGTTCAACTGGTGGCATTGACAGAGAACAAAGAAATATTGTACCAGAAACCAAGATTAAGTCAATATTTTAAGATAATTTACTTAATAATTATTTACAATGTCTCAAGTTGATTTAATCATTTTAGGTGAATATCCTTTGATGAATATTTGGAATATTTAGAGTCCTCTGACAGACTATCTTCTGAAACTTCAAGCTTATCTGCTGACAAAGATATCGAATTTCAGGAAGATATACACAAATGGGCGGTTAATTTCAACATATCTCATGAAACAATCAAATCTTTAAGCGCAATTCTTAATAAAAGATTTCCTACTATAGTTCTAAAAGATCCCAGAACGCTTTTAAAGACAAACAGTGTCAGTATAATACTACATACTGTTGACGCAGGCCAATATTGGCACAATGGAGTAACAGTAACACTGAAAAGAATATTTGATAACAGTTGTGATATACCAGATAATTTCACATTAACATTCAATATAGACTAGAGGACCCGTGCTGCTCCACAGCATATTTTAATATTATAAAAAAGCTCTTAGGTATGGTGAGTACATTGTAGCCTTATCTAATAAGTAAAAAGATGATATTCTTACCAAAAATACATATTATATCACAAAACTTATTTTCTCACAACATTGGCTTTGCGTTGCACCTTAGGTATCGTGAAATTTCGACCTTGGCATTACTGAATGGTTTGCCGCGCAATAGGGATATATAATATGTATAACTGAACATTGACGAAAGAAAGTTCTTCAATATGACTGTGCTGCCCTACCATTCTTTCCATTAGGACACTGTAATGTCCTTCGTCCAGGTGCCCCGAAAATAGCAAGTTATGAACAATTTCGCCAGTACCATAGTCAGTGATCGTATTACTGTTTTCCAGGTGAACTCTGAATTGACACTCTATATCCTTCAGGATAATCTGAAGCTCACTTACACTCTGAAGTTAAGCATGCCCTGCATACTGTCCATTGGCACCCATCACACGTTTGTAATCTGTTGCATTTGTAATGGTCTGGCCATATGCTTCGTCCCCAACAATGAAGTTACTTTATACATCCACTTATTGACAATGTTATCAACAGTGGCCAAACGAATTTCATAATGTTTATTCTCACTTCCATATAAACAATAAGAAATTGCGCGGAATAAGCAATTACCGTCACCAAGAATGGAAATCACTTGAAAATTGTTGATGGTAGTATTAATCAAATCTGAACCCGTTTCCACCCGTATTTTTTTAACAGTAGGAGGACCATCCGGTACCAAATCTCCAACAGGCACGTCATTGACCAAGATTCTATGTTCAAACTTTCTCTGAGCATTTTTCAATTTCCTTCCAAGAACCATCATTAAAATTGAAAACACAACTACTCCTTAAAAAAACGTTATTAAATCAGAAACTTATGTTACTAACTTACGCTTACTTCACTTTTTTCTTTATCTGTCATTAAAAATATAGATAAACAACTTTTTTATATGTAAGAAAATAGGTTTTATGTATTTGTTATCCAGCTAAATATTTCTGTGAGAAGCACGATTTATTTTGTTTTGTGTATGGATGTGATTAATCCATCATAATTTAGAAATGTAATAATGACGTTTATAGTTTTGGTCGAAATTGTAGTTTTGGTAGGAATTGCTGATTTCGTGGCAATCGTAAGTAACCTTGCTACCAAAACTACAATATATATATGCCAAAAATACAGTTTCTACCAAAACTACTATTCCTAACGATAATACTGACTTTCTTCCTATGAAAATAATGACAACCGGTTGGCGCAGCGGGAGTGTAAGCTACTGCTACGCCGAAGGTAGCGGGTTCGATTCCCGCTCAAGTCAAACATTTGTGTGCGTGAACATGGATGTTTGTCTTGGTCTGGGTGTTTCTATGTATAATATGTATGTATTTACAAAAAAAAAAGTATATACGTATGTTTATCCATTATCTAGTACCCATAACACAAGCTCTGCTTAGCTTGGGACTAGATGGTGATGTGTGAATGTGGTAGAATATTATATTTATATATATACTATTCCTATCAAAACTACTATTTGTACCAAAATTACTATTCGTACTAACACTATCATATCTACCATTTTGTACAAAACTACCATTTCTACCAAACCGCCGGTGCTGTCAAAAGTTTTTACTATTCTTACCAAAGCTACAATTTCTACCATAACTACCACTTGTAATAATAATATATAATTATGTGACAATAGTACTATGAACCGCTGTAATATGTTCCACATAAAAAAAATTACGATGCCCGAAGAAAGTCCGTAATTTAAAAACACAAAAATTTTCCTAACATAAAACGTAAGGAGAATTCCTCAACATCAGAGATCCTTTCACCCAACATTAAGGGTTAACTGGTAACATTCGGGGAATATTACCTGCCATTAGCGATAATTCACTATAGTGATAATTTGACCAACATCGGGTATAATTTTACACACCACCACACTCACACTCGTATGAAAGTAAGGCAGGGTCACCTTAAGGAGGCATAACGTTTTTTCCTGGCAGTTACCGCAAGGAACTTATTAGATGCCATAAAAATATTTTTGAATTTAGAACCGTCCATGTAGAGAGAAATCAATGGAATCTTAAGAAATTTATAGGAAAAATTGAAAAATAAGTTCAATGTCCACACCTATCTTCCTTCAAACTTACCCAATTTAAATGAGCATACCATCAAATGAAAGAGCTCTTTTCAGCGCATGTTTTAGGCCTCTATAACAAAACGCCTACCTCAATGAGAACCAGATATATAGAAGCAGAAAGTCATTGACTACGGCTACGAAAACGTAAAAAATGTATGGGAGAAAACTGTTTTTGCATATAACTTCATAAATGTGCACGTTAGGTAATTTCTAATGCTTGATGGCAAATCTATGCAGCGAGAGCATTCATTTAAAAAAAAATCATGCGAATCGGTTGCCTAGAACGGGCTGGCCGACTCGTATTATAAAACACAAATTCTTTTAATATATAGAAGATGGTCTCCCGCTAATAGCTCGCGACAACAAGTATGGCCTATACTTTGTCGTATGTTTGAAAAACCGAATCTTTCACCATTTGTTGTTGGTGTTTATGCAGGAAAAGGTAAACCTAGTGACCTTAAAGTAGCGATGCCCGATACGTCGCTTTGTATCGATATATCGTATCGTAATGTATCGCAACTGATTGTATCGATACAAGCGTGGCAGCAAGCGGCATTACAAAAAAAAATAAGTTTATTTACATTTTTAATCTTTATTATTGTTAGTCTTAGTAAGATAGCTTCATAGAAGTCGGCCGCCGCCGGTTTGAATGTACGGTCTAAATATTTCATAGATTCAATCCCGGTATGATACGATATCTTTGATACGATATTCGGGCGAAGCGATACGATACAGCCAAATATCGTATTGATGTGTATCGATACAAAATATCGTTATATCGCATTCCGTTGTATCGATACACCAAAATATCGATACGTATCAGGCATCGCTACCTTAAAGCTTATTTGCAACATTTTGTGGCTGAAATGAAACAACTTCTACGAGATGGTTTGAAAGTGACTACAAAAGATGCATTAGACAAGACATGTGTTGTTAAAATTAGAGCTTTTATTTGTGATTCTCCTGCTAGAGCTCTTCTTAAAGGTACTTGAACTTCAGTTGATAAAAGACACATCATGATTTTATTAAGAGATTGAGTTAATATAGACCCCGGAAGATATAAAAAAATATCTGGTAAATGGTAAATCTTGTATTTTTTTGTGTTGTGTGAAATTTTATGTTAAAATTATGATGTGTCAATGTTTAGCTTTACAGTTACATTTCTATCTTATTTTTTTATTACATTCGAACTCAATACTGTATTTAAAAAATATTCCAGGAGTTTGCAACTTCAACGGTAAACAGTGAGTAAGTGAGTACTCTGCATTATCACATACGGTAGTGTTTCCGAAGAAAGATTGCCCGAAAAGAACTGATTTCCGCTCTAAAAAATATGGTCAACATCATAAGTTTGACTCTCCTCTTCTTGATTTGCCGATATATATGGTTGAAGATGTCCCTGTGGGTGATTCGTTACATCTCATAGATTAAGGAATAATGAAAAGACTTCTGACTGGATGGCGAGATGGAAATTTTGGGAAATATCTTACAAAGTGGTGTTTTCGGGATATTACAAAAGTTTCCATTTTTTTAATTCTTTGCAAAATGCCTACTGAAATTCACAGATCAGTTTGATCTTTAGAAGTGTTGGCACATTGGAAGGGTTCAGAATTTCGCACATTTCTCTATTACCACAGTTTTATTATCTTGAAAGACGTTTTGTGGTCTGAAGCATTCTACCACTTCATGTGTTTCTTTTGCGCAATTACCATCTGTTCAAATAATAAACATTTTGCTTATTTACAGCTTGCTGAAGAAATGATCAAATATTTTGTAACTTTTTACGGAAATATTTATGGTAAAGGTTATGTCACCAGGAATGTACATAATTTGTCCCACTTAGTTGACGAAGTAAGGAAGTTCGGCGTACTACAAGATTTTAATACATATCCATTTGAAAATGAATTGTTTACTATTAAAAAAATTGGTAAGACAGGGTAATAAACCGTTGAGTCAAATAGCTAGAAGAATTGTAGAAAGAAGTTATGTAGAAGTAAAGCATTCCGATGAAAAACTCATAAATAAATTTCCGTTTATTAAAGATAAAAGAACCAAAAATGGGGTAATTACGGTTCTTCATTTAGAAAATTTTATCATATCGTCTAAAAATCATGACAAGTGGTTTTAAAGCAATAGCCATCATGTGATTGAAACAATATCTGTGAATGGTGGTGATGGAAACATATTAATTCTTGGAAAGCATTTAGATAATTGCATCGATGTATTTGAAAAGCCCATGAAATCTTCACTACCCAACATACACATGTGTGATATTAATAATGTAACCAAAAGAGAGATAACATGTACAATCGCAGATATAAAATGCAAATTGGTATGCACAGTACATAATGAGCACATGTATTTTGTACCTTTAGTGCATACATTATTGTAAGTGGTAACTGAAAAATAAAAATACTGAAAACACTGTTTAATTTATTTTTATTTGCTAAGTTTTGGCATGCAAAATCACAGTATACTTGCTTATCTTAAATGACCCTTAGAAAAATAAATGCTAATAGTAAGAAACAAGAAGCAACACCACAGATATTTTTAAATAATACATATATTGTTATTCAATGTGTTCTGTTTTTATGATAACAATAACACGTTTAGTTTGTGTAAATGTGAGTAGAAATAAAAAATGTGTAGTCTATTTAGCACTTTATGATAGTCATTTACTTGATATATCTAATATATCAAGTAAATGACTATCATAAACTGAAAAAGAAAATTTTTTTTTAACAAATAACAACAATATTTTAGCGGTTGACGGTGTGGTGACATTCTATGTAATTCGAATTAGTACTTCGCTTAGATTAGATATTATTTGGAAGATGAGGTTATCTTCTCTTCCTTGATTTCTTGAATTTACAGAAGTAGTAGTATCAATTTGGGCACTTATGTACGACAACTTCTGTAGCACTTTGTTTTCAATATCAGTCGCTTAGCCATGTCCTTTCTAATGCTATCTGAAATGGAATACACTAAGAATAATAATAAGCACTCGAAGGTACATACTTAATTATGTAATTTTCTTGACATTTAAATAGGTAGTATGTTCGAACAGAAAAAATACATGACATTGCGCTCAACACTACGTAAATAACTAAGTAGTTAACGCGTTAAAACAATATAAAAAATATGACACCGTGCATAATAGACAATATGACACCGTGTTTAATAAAAAACTTGGCACCGTATTTAATTACCTACTACATATTAATTGATTTATTTTGTCTTAATAAATCTTAATTACAACAATATACCGTGTTTGCTAGGTCAATTCAATTCAATTCATTTATTTTATCATTACAAATTAGTCAATAAAATCAAGTAGGTATATTCAATAAAATTAATTTCAATTGTAATGGAACGTGGTGTTCTGTCCATAACGTTTATTATCTCACGGAACTCTAAAATCATTTATAATGGCGGACCATCTTAGTCGCAAGAATCTGCTTATGCGACCTTTTCATCCTATAGTTGATGTATAGAAGTCGATTGTTAACTTGGGCAAGATGGCTGATGTTTAGTATAAAAACCCTATTTAAATAATAATTTACAATAATTGAATATCAAGGAATTCGAAGGGGGCGCAAAAAATTTAACAACCACACATCTATATTTCATCATAAAAGTAAAGTGCCCATAAAAACTAGGTGTATTGCACACATTTTACTTACACTCTGATCACACATAAACATTGCAAAGAAAATTAGTTAGGAAAATTATAACATATCTATTAAGTTACCTTTTAAATTTTATTTTTGTTAAGATTCACTTCTCCAGCAAAATGTCACTAGAAACGATTGAGAATGAATGAAATTGACTGAATGTGTACTATAAAAGTCGATGTTAAACATTTGTGTGACATTTCAGTCATCTTCTAATGTCTATATAACTGTTATGGGACTTCAGTGGTTCTATAACGGTCAGGATATAACCATTATGTAACCGAAAAGTCGGCCTAAAACTTTTATTTAACATTTAGGCAACGTTGAAGTAGTTCTTGACTGACTTTTATGTAACTTCTAAATAACAATAATGTCGTGTAATTTGGGCCTATTTCGCGTTGTATAAACGTCGACAACTACGTTTATACGACCCACCTTAAAGAACCAACAGTAAATGGAAAACGTTAACTTAACTATTAAACAACGTTAATTTGTTACTTGGGTAGCCGAGGCAAACCAGCGCAAATCTGACGCAATTCAATTCAATTCAATTCAATTCAATCAATTTATTTCAGACAGAGTCCATAGTGGGTTAGTAACAATTTGAAACTTAAAATATAGTGTTAGTAAACATAATATACAAAAAAATATTACACTGCAGTATGGAGCTGCATCCATCGCTGCATCATTGGCGACTGCCACCGATCTGCAAACACTCTCAGTATACTGTTGGAGCTACCACGGAGACGCCCCATCAGAGAAGCACAACGTTTTCTCATAATGGCGGTGAAGCCATCTATACGTAACTCCGCGAACATTCCCGAAGCACTGCACCTCCACGGCAGCCCCAGCAGCACCCTGAGTGCATTATTATATTGGACACGTAAGTCGCTGTATGGCCGACGACCATAACTGACCCACAGGCTACACGTGTAAAAGGACTGGCAATATGCCTTGAAAAGTGTAACCTTAACTGGTTTTGTACACCGTGCAAACCTGCGTGCCAGCATGTTACATCGGACAGCCAGCGACCTACGCTCCCTATCTATATCTAAATTATCCTGTAAGTCTTCGGTGACCCAATGTCCCAAGTACTTAAATTTTTTTTAACCCTACATAAAGCAGTTCCATCAATTTGAACGTTTGGTACACTGGCGTAGTTAATGTTCTTTGCCTTAAAAACCAATAACTCGCTTTTTTTAACATTGTACTTCAGGCCATGAGTCGACGCATAAGTCTCGCATATGGATATGAGTCGCCTTAATGCACCAATGGACGGGCTCAGCAAGACCATGTCATCTGCGTAACTGATGTTGTTAATACACATCCCATCAACATGACAGCCGATGTTGGTCTTGCTGAGCTCAACCAACAGCTGGTTCATGTACAGGTTGAACAATCGAGGAGAACTCAACCCCCCCTGTCTCACTCCACAGTCCAGCCCGTACACTCTAGAGAAACAGTTGTGCCATTTCACGCTATTTTGTTGACTACCATACCAGTACTTAAATATTGATATAATTTCGGGTGGTACAGTAGTTTCATGTCTAAGCTTTTGCCACAGAATGTCATAGGACACCAGATCAAAAGCCCTCGACAGATCCAAAAAACAGGCAAACACAGGCGTTTTTCGGTCTGTATAGTATTGCACAGTCTGCTTGAGACACAAAATAGCGCTCTCAGTGGATAAACTAGGCCTAAACCCAAATTGCGCGTCATGAAGTTCAATGTGTTTAGCTAGTTGTTTGTCAAGCAGACTGTCCAACACCTTGGCTATAGCAGTTGCCAGTGATATGGGCCTGTAATTGAAAATGTCGCTGGTATCTCCCGTTTTATTTTTTACTATAGGTACTACCATTGAAAACATCAAATCATCCGGTAAGTAGCTATGGCTCATACATAGATTAAAAAACATAGCGAGCACTCGGGGCAGGTGCACTCCCGCGTGTCTCAGGTGCTCGATGCTGAGGTCATCGTAGCCTGGAGACTTACCTCTCTTCATCTTTTTAATAATGAAATCAATTTCCTTCGCAGTAAATCTAACATTAATTTCTCCGGGAACGAACCCCGCATCGATCACCTGAGCGGCACTTATTAAAGGTGATTCAACTTTAAAATGTTGCTGAAACGCATTAGCTATTTCTACAGGTTCATGCACGCCCGCCACGCTCACAGGGACGCTCGGTTTATAATTTAATTTATTTGTCAATTTCCAGAAATCACTGAACTGTTTATTACTATGATTTTTAGCTATCATATCCATCTTTATTTGTTGTTGATTGTCTTGGCAATATTTTAATTTATTCTTAAATAACTTTCTAGACGTACACATATTATTATACACATATCCAGAAGTAGGTTTTCCCTGTAAAAGCCATGTTTGATAACATACGCGAGCCTCCCTGTGTGCGTCCCGTACGTGCTTGTTCCAACCAGGTATGTATTTTTTTCGAGCAGATCGAGTTTGTTTACATTCATAAGAACTCACGGCACCGTCCTTTAAAATACATACCAACTTGTTATACATATCACTCAACAACAAGCGATGGCTCGGTTCCGAACACATTCCATATGAGCACTCTCGAAATTCAGCTGGGAAATCCATTAATTTTAACTGAGAATTACAGAAACTGGAATAATTATTAATCTGATCATCAGTTCTTTCCCCCCAAATAACTTTATTACATGTAAAAATTTGGGGCGTTAATTTGGGCGTAACTAAGCTAATATCGCATTCAATTAATAACGGAATGTGATCGGACGCGTAAACATCATATAATATAGACGCCTTCACTATCAAGTGCCGCGCCGCGCTACTCACCACACAGTGGTCAAGCCAACGAAGTGCGCCGTTTGCCGTACTCTTAAACGTAAAAGAGTCGTTCGGCAATAACTCCATATCGACACAACACCACGATTGCTCGGTACACAAAGTAAACAACTCATTAGCAAAGCGCTCACCTGGATGAGCGTTGTAATCACCCAATACGAAAATAGACTCTACGTGAAAACTATCGCATATAACTATAATCTCACTCACTACATTCGTAAACTCAGTAAAATTTTCTGTAGTATCCACAGGCATATAAACTGAAAAAACTAGGAATGAACTATCATTATTATCAATCTTTATTGCCACTAGACGATCACTATTGCACTGCACTACGGACACCTTTGGAAACGTTGACTTTCTCCATAATAGGGCAACTCCACCATACGGTCTTCCTATTAATACACCAGCAGAGGTATCAACAGCAGATTTGCCCGTGTATGAGAAACCGCTATGTAAGGTTGCAAGATACGAGGCATCATGAGGCAATAGCCAAGTTTCCTGGAGCGCAATCACGTCAGCAACACCGCATAATCTACGGATACAATCAGCTGACCTCATAACGTTTTTGCAGTTAAAAGTTGTAAACCTAACATTCTTGTTTGTATCCATTATGCACTATGTTTTGAATTTTTAACCACCGATATAGTGTCTTTTCCTTTCTTAAAATAAATAAAACGCCTAAACGTTATGCCCTCGGGCCACAACTTATCGTCCAAAAACGTATTTAGTTTTTGCTTTGGTACAAAAAACTTAAAAGCGTTGTAGGGCCTTTCAGTTCTCATACTAATTTTTTCTAAGTTAACAACTTCATTTGCTTTGGATTTTATGTATTCACATATATCAGTTTCCGTAGTCTCCTTACTGACATGCGATATGAACACAGGTACCTTTAACTCGGCGGCTCTAAAACCAGTATTATTAGAAATAGCTTTTCCCGTCATACCAGTAAACCGCTTCTTGGGTTTTGATCTCTGAACTAGCGTCCATTTATTATCATTATTTGTTTTACATTCACCGTTCTTCACAATTTCCGCCAATGTCATCGGTTTCTGTTTACAATTTAAAAACGCCTTATCTCGTGTGACAGCGATGTTCGGGGACGTAAGCGAAACAACATTATCTCGCGACTCATTTCCACCCGCTGTGTTAGTCTGAGCGAGAGAACTGCATATAGCTTGCTCGCTCCCAGCGTCTCGACGTTTGTTCGACGAATCCGATATCGGCGATGCCAGCTGTACATCGACATCAAACGCCGGTAGTTCTGTCATAACTGACATACCACACATAGCAGTTTTCGCCTCATACCCTCCTCTTTTTGTGTTGATATTTGAATTTATCAACGAAGACGGATATTTATTCACCAATTCAGTTTTGACTTCTTGTAACTGCACATTTGTAACGTAATTACTCTTAATATCCGCAATTTCCGATCGTAACACCAATATATCCTTCAACAATTTTGTTACATCTATATGATCAAAACAAATTGGCGGTAGCTTATGCAAGTCGTATGCCGCAAAAATGGGAATTTGTTCGGGATCCATGGTTTTGAATACAGATATCATATCCTCCAAGTCTTTCAGTTTCTTGTTTTTGCGCCTTGACACTAACTTCTGAGTGGTTTTCGTAGATATAAATAATAACTTTTTTGCCTCATCTATCTCCTCCTCAGAAAAGGCCGATTCACAAATCCTTATCAGGCTCTCGTTGTCCACCACATCGTGCCTATTTCTAATGAAGGCAAGCACTTCGGATATAACAACATTACAATTGCTGCACTTCACAGTATTGACTGACATTTCCGTGTAGAACACACTCGGCGACCGTTCACGAGTGAGTGACACTATCAAGGACTTGCGTGCGGCTGCTGGTGCAATAGCACCAGCAGCCGCACGCAAGTCCTTGATAGCTGACATAATTAAGTTCCAAAAGAGCTCGGACAAGTGTTAAATAATATTATCAATTAAAACTTAATATTTGTTAATTCTTGTAAACCAACAAAGTATTAGCCTGTTTACTGCTGGTACAAGCAAGTGACAGGTATTTACTGCCCAACAAAATTAATAGTTTCAAATATATTGACATAAAACAAAGTCAAAGTTATCAAAAGTTGAAACTTCAAATAAGTTAATGAATTACTTGCAACAGACACACTCACTGTGTTATTTGTGATATACAATAGTAAGTAAACACAGAATATGTGTTACCTAACAATATTATCTATATATTATAACAAAACAAAAGTTTATTAATGTGACCCGCCCAAGATGCAAGGTCAGTTGGTTGTTATAATGTTTTAAACTCAATATATGCAATTAACCATTAACTTCATTAATTGATACATGTAACTGTTATGTATCCAATCAAAGTGACTTATTAATAGTAACAACAACAAAACTATGCTAGATTTCAACAATTTAAATCAAACAATTACTGATTGAGGTTATGTATGACAATGTGTTTCCAATTATGTAGGTCAACTTATACAAACAAATATCATGTATTTTAGGCAAAAGCTGACCTGACAAACACTACAATACTGTCTACAAGGTGATAAGATACAAGCTTATACCAATCTGAGGTTTGTACTCAGTAATGCAACAGCGGCTAAATTTCAACTACAGCTCTGCACCAAAAATTATGTCTAGAGTTTGGCTAGAAAGAACTGGGATTAATTGCAGCAGATTGGTGGAAGCGTGATTCTTGTACTGTGTTGCACAGTGAATTACAACTAATAATATTATATTTCAACTTACCTGATATCTTCACTGATGTCAAGCTTGAGCTAAATTAGACACATTCATACAAGTATATTAGCCAAAATAAATGAATGAAGTAATAAGTAATGAAGTATATTAGCCAAAGTAAATAAATAAATAAATAAATAAATAAATCTTATACTAAGCTATTAAGCTGCAAACGCGACGTTTTCAAGACACGTTGGCAC
Source organism: Euclidia mi (assembly GCA_944739405.2). NCBI lineage: Eukaryota > Metazoa > Arthropoda > Insecta > Lepidoptera > Erebidae > Euclidia > Euclidia mi. The sequence continues at coordinate 912,858 of OX123205.2, read as the reverse complement.
GTGGACGTCGATACCGGATTCACAATTTTCGCAAATGTCAATCAATAGTTCACAATGTCTTTTATCACAAATGAACCGATGCCTTCTGATCAAAGAAGCGGCACTCAATCGGGTTCCAATTTTATTACAATACTAGAGGACGCCAGCAGCTACGCCTGCATTTTTTTTTAATTTACCCGTTTTGGCCGATCCCGTGGGAATTTCGGGAAATCCCTTCTTAGTGCACCCTTACGGTCCCCAAGGAACATACATGCCAAATTTCAGCTTCCTGCGCCCAATAGTTTCGGCTGTAGCGTGTCTGTCATTCAGTAACGCAAGGATTTTATATATTAAGATTACAAAACGGCGCGAGCCCAAACCAAAACGGCTGTTCAAGCAATTTTCAGAAAAACGGAAGTTGACAGTTCAGTGTGACCATAGTCAAAATTTACAATAGACTAAACTAAACGTTACTAAATCGATATAATCGACTTGACTTATCATAAAAACTAATTCTATTTCAAACAATAATCTTACTACCAATAAATCATCAAAGTCATAGTCAAAATTTATTCATCTAGGTCACAAGGTGACGCTTATACACGTCAAAATATTAAAGTAAATTACTTAATGCTTCTACATTTACATTTACTGCCTCGTTCGCAAAGCAATAGGTAAAAACACAGGTAAAACCACGAGAAAAAACGAGCAAATAAACTCGTGGCCACTATTTTTAATCGCCAGTGTTATGGTACATATCACACACATAATCCTCCTAGCGTATCCCGGTTCATCTGAAAGACCTTCGTCTTTTCTAAATTTTAGTCTTATCACATTTGACAGAATAGTTAGCTATTCATAGAGTAACTGCCATCGATTGCCGCAACTCAAAAGAACAGTGATGTTCCATGGCTGTCTAAGCCAAGCTATATGCAAGGATATCGACTTCCCGTACGGACGGCCTAAGGAAATTCTATTCTGCCAGGACTAACAGCTTCACGTGCTCACTGGAGCACGGGATAAGTGATAACTAACAATTGAGTACGTGCATAATACGTCAGTGGTCCGCGCTATAACTTTAAGCCCGATACTCTCTTCCTGGCAGTCTGCCTCTACCACCTAGTAGTTAATCGTCGCTGTCACGTTTTTTATTGCGCAGGACTGTGGGTTGTTAAGCATTATTTTCTTTTTATCCATATATACGAACGGTTGGTTCAGCGGGAGTGTAAGCGACTGCTACGCCGAAGGTCGTGGGTTCGATTCCCGCTCAAGTCAAACATTTGTGTGCATGAACATGGGTGTTTCTATGTATAATATGTATGTATTTACAATAAAAAAAAAGTATATATGTATGTTTATCCATTATCTAGTACTAATAACACAAGCTCTGTTTAGCTTGGGACTAGAAAGTGATGTGTGTATGTGGCATTATATTATATAAATCATGCAAACAGTAACAGTAAGATTCCTCATATTACTTTTCTCAGAATTCACTTGTCTTCATTCTCCTCTACTAAACACTTAAGCCATATTCACCGTACAACAGCAACAGTACAATATCCTGTTACGATTGATTTATTTGATTATGTAACCATACATTGCGCTATCGGCACGAGACACCGATCATCCGGCCTGCAGCCACGCCGCATTGTATTACGATCAACGCCGAAATATTGATTCATGTGATGTGTTGGTATTGGCGTATCAAACACGGTTATGTAAATGTGTATCATAATTGACGTAAATCAGGTTAGGTTACAATGCTAAGACATATTATTGCAACTAGTTGTAATACAGGAAACTTAAAACTTACAAGAACAAACCATTAAAAACTTGTTTGTATGTTGGGAGGAGAATAAATAAATATATTATTATTATTATATAATATTATTATATTAATATTGCTAGATTCTTGAAATATGTTTTATTAACACTAACAATTAGTTTGTCTTGGAACAAAACTAAATTACTGTTTTATTTCTTTAGACCCTAAAAGGTGCTATTAAGCTTAAGCATAAACTCGTTCTGAGAATTCTTGCGAATGTTTCATTACAGAAAATTAAACGTGAGTTTTTTAGGGAGCTTTCGATCGAGCGTACTAGCGAGCATTCTAGCAAAAGGATAATAATTAGCTTCGAATTTTTTATCGACTAGAGCTTTCGCTAGATCATGAACATGTTCTTAGCGATGTTTGAATCTATGCTTCGATATGTTCGTTCAATTCCACCGTCGGGGATATGAAAGAGAGGCTGCAGTTTTATAAGAATCCTTTAGAGAAATTTGCGCTACAGAGTAACAATCATTCATCCATCCTCCCTTAATAACTTTCAAGTTTGTAATAGAAGTAGGATTTTAAAGTCAAATATCATTTTAACATGTTATCCTACTCCAGTAATACGTATTGAAACATCACTATAATTCGAGTATCCGATGCTAATAATTAATACTTGTGCATCGTCTATCGACTCCCACCGTCAATAGCCACGACAATAGATGGATACTGTTGAATACTGTTCATTATAAAATAGCGGCGATAGCCCAGTGGCGTACGTAACGGACTGCCGACACGATGGTCTCGGGTTCGATCCCCAGGTACCCCGGGCACACACCTCTGACTTTTCGAAGTTATGTGTGCATTTACAATGTTAATTAATTATCGCTCGCTAAATAGTGTGCCCGGTAGATGGCAATAGGCTCGCCCCCTATTACATTGGGCCCGAAACATAACTGGCGAAGTGTGGGTGTGTGATACACCTCTGCCTACCCCTTCGGGGATAAAGGCGTGAAGTTATGTATGTATGTATAAAATAAAATATGCGGATACTTTATTAAGTAGTACGTTTTATTATAATATTTTAGTGCGACATGACAATATGCTATTTTAACAGACCACAGATCAGAGATAAGGAGTAAAAAGGTTCTCACCGCTACATACATACTTTTTAATTAATATTATAATATTTATATACACACATCAACAAAGTCTAGGGATATTTTATATTTCATCAAATATCTAAAAATCTATGAAGAATTTTCTGATACAGTAAATAGAAGAATCATAGATTATTTTAAGGTCTTTAATAAAAATAAAAAACATTTCGTGTTTTTTTTTGTTTTAAATAAAAAAAATATTTTTTTTAATCATCATGGACAATTAGTATGATAACAACAAACATTTCTTCTTAAAAAACTATTAATTTTAATAAAAATGGAAAAAATCTTGTAAAATCTAATCATTAATAATCAGTGTTGCCACCTCTTACATTGATTACACATCGACATCGATTGTTAATACTTAAAATTAAATTGTCAATGTCTTGCTGCGGTATGAGGTCCCATGTCCTTTGCAAGTGTTCGTAAAGTTGTTGTTCAGTCGTCAAATTTGGTGGAAAATCTCTCAAAGCTTTTCGTTGTAACATGTCCCAGGCATGCTCGATAGGATTTAAGTCGGGCGACTGTGCAGGCCAATCCAAAACTTGAATATCGTGCTCTCGGAGAGCGGTCGATACCAGCCGCGCCGTATGGCAAGGAGCATTATCGTTCATGAGTAGAAATGCATGGCCTATTTGAGTTCTGTGTGGGACAATAACGGGCTCTACTACCTCCTCGTGGTATTTTTGTGCGGTCATGCTGCCTTGGATCCAAACGAGTTGGGTTCGTCCGCCAAGACGAATTCCTGCCCACACCATGATTGTCCCGCCTTGGTATGGGTGGACCTCCTGAGGGTGCCGTAGACGGCTAACTCTCCCTGGAGCTCTCCAAACGCGTGTTCTTCGTGAATCCGGGTGAAACCCAAACCGGGACTCATCGGTGAACAGCACCAAAGACCATTGTTCGTCACTCCATGGTAAATGCTCCCGAGCCCACGAAAGCCGCCGACCGCGATTGCCACGTCGCAATGCTGGAACACGCAATGGTCTTCGAGCATGAAGATCAACTTCATGTAACCTTCTTCGCACGGTTTGGTCGCTTACCAGCAGCTGGTGGTCCTCCTGGAGCCTTTGCACTAGTTGCAGCGCTGTGATATTGGGTTGTCTTCTGGCGGTCATTTGGAGAAATCGATCCTGTCTCTGCGTAGTAACACGATATCTACCTGTGTGCTGTTCGGCCACATCTCCAGTACTGCGATAACGTGACCACAACCTTGATATCACATTTTGACTGGTATGTAGGGCCTCAGCAACGACGCGTTGAATTGCACCATTTTCTAACATGCCCACGGCTCGTAACATTTCATCTCGACTCAAATGACGACGTGACATGACTTTTAAAGTTCGTACGTCACGTTAAATTAAAAAAGAAAAACAATTAAAAACCCTTTTCATTAATAATTATAATAAAACAGTTTTAACTTTCTTTAATGTAACGAATTACTAGCAAATTTGCCGCCATATTTTGTTTATTATTTTGTTTTTTTTCTTTCCATGTTCAAATTTTGAAAATAGAATAAAAGAGGTTTTAATCTGTATATAAACTTTTTGTGGAAACTAACAAGGTTCTAAACTATAAACTCGTAAATAATTTAGGATTAAGATATCCCTAGACTTTGTTGATGTGTGTATTACAACAGATACGTTACAGATTGGCACTCTCAGGAAACGCCCGGAGGTCTGTCTTGCTGTTATATTCGATGTTGGTATTGTGCAAACTGTTTGGCGAGTTTGATGGCACTTCTTAGCAAACGGTTTGGCTAGATTTTGACGAGATGTCTTGATGAGAATGCAGTTATATCTGTACATATCTAATTTTTGTGTTACTGATTGAGTGATTGTAATACAGGAAACTTGAAACTTACAAGAACAAACCATTAATATTGCTAGATACTTGAAATAAATTTTTATTTACACTAAAAATTTGTTTGTCTTGGAAAAGAATTAAACGAGGAAGCGGCGATAGCCCAGTGGTGTACGTAACGGACTGCCGAGACGATGATCTCGGGTTCGATCCCCAGGTACCCCGGGCACACACCTCTGACTTTTCGAAGTTATGTGTGTATTAAAAACGTTAATTATTGCTCGCTTAATAATGTGCCCAGTAGATGGCAATAGGCTCGCCTCTTATTACATTGGGACCGAAACATAACTGGCGAAAAGTGGGTGTGTAATACACCCCTGCTTACCCCTTCAGGGATAAAAGGCGTGAAGTTATGTTATGTTATGTGACTGACTGACAGACAACGCACAGCTGATACAAAACCACTCGGCGAAACCAACTGAAATTCGATACGTATCTTCCTTGGGGATTGTAGGGGTGCACTAAGAAGGGATTTCTCAAAAAATCCCGAGGAATCGGGCAATACGGCTACGTCAAAATAAAATTTGCGTGCATTTTCACACTATCGGCTCAAAATGTTATTTAAACTCAACCGATTTCATATCTTTAGGTTGGAACATTTAAAAGCCCTCCTTTAATGAGTGCTTACGTCAAAAGGAACTAAGTGTCTAAATGTTAAATCCTTCTGATACCTGAAGACACTGGTTACTTTCTTGTCCTTGTGGTCTATAGTTTTGTTTTTTAATACTTGCAACTTTATAGTTGCAAGTATTAAAAAACAAAACTATAGACTAGACTAGAAGGGATTATGTTATCAAAATCCCTTTTTATAGTCATTAGAAGCACAACATTATTTCCTAGTGTTCAAGTCTAACATCTATAGACCGGTATACCCACACAACTCGGCTCAAATTAGCCTCAGTCTGGAAAGCTAACCCAATAATTGATGACAATCTTAATACTAACCCACGTAGTCGTATTACACACGCCAATATCACAAGAATCAATAGCTCAGTTGTGATTGTAATAACGATACAATCTATCTTCAAGCAACCTCCGTGGTCGAGTGGATAGCGTATGCGACTGCTGATTGGAGGTCCCGGGTTCAATTCCCGGGTCGGGCAATAGTGTTACTGGGTTTTTCCGAATTCTCAGTAGTAGCACGGGGTCTGGTAATGTGCCCGGTAACAGCAATAGGCTCGCCCCCCATTACGTGGGACCTAAAAATTCATGGCGAAGTGTGAGTTTAATATTACACCTCTGCCTAACCCTTCAGGGATACAGGCGCGAAGCTATAAATAAAAAAACAAATTATACCCAGACAGAACAAATGATCGTGCTCACCACACATTAATTTATTTTGGGTGGGAATTGCGTTTGCGTTTGTTGGCGCTTCCACTCTGGCCAAGCACTCAGACTCACTAACTCTAGTGATAATTTATCTATAATATATATGTATTTAGAAATATGTAAGTATAAAACATAACATAGGATGCATGGCGATCAAAGGGAGAGGTTTTTTCCCAGCACTGGGATACTTTACTTGGCTAATAAAAAATATAAAAAATCATACAAAATAATTTAGCGGGTCTCATTTACGTATAATTACCATATTTAAGGTATAAATACCTATTTGTTAACAACGTTTCGATCGTCTTGCACAGATCGTGGTCGCGGAGAGACTGATGCGGGTTTCGGCATCCATGTATATAGAAAACCGACACACAATGACAGGTATCGAAACGCAAACTCGCACCACCATCCGCGGCACTTGGATTCCGTTGTGTTTTCGTTAGTGAACAGAGCGTATGACCTGTGTGACCCTGAACAGTTCAATAGTGAGCTGTGAAGATACTCCGTCAGAAGAGGAACGATCGTAAACCTGAAGTAAACATGTCATATTTTGCCATCTCTAGTTACAGGTGTAGTTCTTGTAAATCAAACTCAGTATAGGTACGTATATGCTACACCATTTGTATGTATTAACGACAATCTTAGCAGTTGATAGCTAATTAATCCCCGGCAGTAACAACAGATAGGTATAGATATCAGGCTTACATCAATCATTATAATTAAATGAATCCGCGGTAATCCCGGGATCATCGTTCTTTTGATTATGTCGGTACTACGTACATGCTTACTGTTCACGCCGGAACATGACCTTCCTGAAGCCTATCCCGGAGAGACGCCAGAATGTTCAAACATGAACATGACATTCTTGGCATTCCAACACACATCCAACTTATCACCGAGGAAGATGCGTGATATTTTAAGATCATGTAATTTATCACGTACGGCGGTCGGCTCAGACATGCTGCATCGGCACAAAACACCGACGGCACACAACTAAATACGTGTATATGTGTACATAGAATAAGTTTAGTATATAAGTTTATAGTTTTAAGAAATAAACCAGTCATTTGTTCACTCCTGACTTTGACTCATTACCCTTCCCAAACCTCTCACTGCGGCCAAGACACCTTTAGCCGTCACCCTGATCGGTCTTGTGAGTCTGCTCGACCGGCAGTGAGAAAACCATTTCCACCACCCCTAAATCCTACCCAATTCCGTCTGTCGCCTTAGGTCTCCCGGTGGCAGATATCCTGGACTATTATATATAAGTATTTATAAAATACGATATAGTAGGGCTAGGGGGCTAGGGACATTAGGGTTTAGGGACCACAACAACGACGCCTTTGTAGGAATTAGGTAGGTTGTAGGAATAGTTCATAGGACACCTAGGTTTACTACATAATACGTAGGATAGGTGTTAGATTAGATCTAAAATAGGGATAGGTTTATCGTAGGTAGGTTAGGCTAGATATAGGAACCAGTAGGCTTAAATTAGGATAAGTCTAGGTTTAGGTACGTGCAAGCTTAGGGCTATACTTAAGAGCTATCGAAGGTTAGGCCCTAACTTGTACATTGGTCATCCGGCTCGAAGGATCCGTACGTGATAAATTACATGATCTTAAAATATCACGCATCTTCCTCGGTGATAAGTTGGATGTGTGTTGCAATGCCAAGAATGTCATGTTCATGTTTGAACACTTACGTTACACTGTGTATTAGATAGATAAGGCGATTGGCAAGAACTAAACAATAAATTTACATTTAAATACTCATAAATATCATTATAGTAGATAATAATACCAATACTTATTCTTTGATAGAACGTAGTTGTTTTTAGGATAAATTTCGCTTTGTACAATACAATAAATAAACTTACAATCACGAACACAAATAAAACCTACCGACATAAAAATAGTATAGTCACATGCGGGCATCAGACCCATGAAACGATACGCTATAGAATTAACCATTTAAACCACTACGCGACATCGATGCCCTCGTCTTAGCTAGGTACTTTTTTATTGCAAGGGGATGATAACTCACTAAACTTCGTCGAAGAATAAACATATCACTAGGTTCCTATTATTTATAGATCCAATTTACGACGACTTGATCTTCTAATTTCTTGGCCGTGTGGTGACGGATTAAGAATACGGATTGTCACCACCCCAAATCATCACATGGGTGTCGTAAGAGCCGACAGAGGACTACTGGAGACTAAGAACCTCACGATGTTTTCCTTCACCGATAAACAATCGATAATTACCAATTCAATACGCACTTAACTTCGAAAAGTCATTGGTGCGTGCCGCAGATTCAAACCCGAGACCCTCTGCGTAGTTGTCCGTCGGTCTCTCTACTCGGCTATCACTACTCTCATATCTATTTAGAGAAAAGCTCAATTAATTTGCACACTACATCAACCACCAATAGGAATATTTTTACATCGCAGAACTAAAATCAATAGTTACATATGAAAACCGCAGAGATATTTGTAGCACAAACATCAAATCTAATTATTTCGGAATGTATTGGCAGACAATAGAACAAAGACAACTTTAGAAGGTACGACACGGACACGACACGACTTAAGTACGAGGGAATATAATTTCAACTGACTTCGAAAAAAGTAGGAGGTACTCAATTCGATTTTTTTTTTTGTATGCTTTCCTTTTGGTCCCATCCATGATTGAGAAATAAAATCTTGTGTTGTTTCACAGTTTTGGAGTCGTTTTTTATAACTTGAGCTGGTTATTATATACACCTATTAAGATATGATGTTAAACTTTCGCGATTTGTATACATCATACAAAATAATTTAGCGGATCGTAATCGCGTTAACTTAACTTATTTAAGGTATAAATACCTATTTGTTGCCGACGTTTCGCTCGTCTTGCACCGAGCGTGGTCGCAGAAAGACTGATGAGAGCTGAGCGCCGTCTTGTGGAAGTGCGGGTTTCAGCACCTACCCTCACTTAGTCTTTATTTAAGTTCGCAATGTCGGTACTCTGACACACTACATTAATGACGTCTACACACCATTGAGATTTATCACTGCGGCGGTGTTTACATTTGCTGATGACTGGGTTCCAAGTAGCCGATAATCTATATCCATCCTCACGGTTGAAATTGTTATATTTCTTGATTTCTTCCGCTTCACGTACTATCCTGGAGGAATAGTGACGATTGGTGGATAAGACCTGTGGTTGATGCAGTTCTATTCTCTGATGAGAGCTTAGCGCCATCTTGTGGAAGTGCCCACAAGACGGCGCTGAGCTCTCATCAGTCTCTCCGCGACCACGCTCGGTGCAAGACGAGCGAAACGTCAGAAACAAATAGGTATTTATATCTTAAATAAGTAAAGTTAACGCAATTAAGACCCGCTAAATTATTTTGTATGATAGATAGGATGTGTTTATGTCACAAAAGGCTGATGATGATTTAGCTGTGAACAGTTTTTCTTTAAGTTTTCGCCACTTAGAACAGTTTACACACACGTTAATTACTTATAGTTGGTAAGAGAGAAAAAATAATGGTCGAATTGTGATTATCTTTGAAGTCGGTTTAAAAGTTAAATATTTCATAGACCGATCTCGGTATAGACATTTAAGCAAACCTATGGATGTATGGATGTTTGATATTCTTACACATGAAACCTACTGAACGAATTTGAAAAACCTTTGCATTAATACTGTGTATTCATGAGAATAGCACATGGAATCGCTTTTGTCCCAATAACCGAAAGCCACAAGGGCGAAGACGTGGGAAAAGCTAGTATTACATATGCCAACCGTGCAATCATTTGTTGAGGTATTATCTTCGACAAATGATTGCACGGTTGGCATGGTGGTTAAAGCTTTCACCTCGCCGCTTGACAACGTGTTGTGGGTTCGATCCCCAAACGAGGCGACACCATTATTTTTCTTTAATTTATTATTTATTTATTTAACTACTACATACATCTATCTTAACAGGAGCTTAGCCTAAGGCGACAGTGTAGGACTTATAATAAAAAATACTTATCCTAGTAATAACAATAAAAACTTCTACACTACTATAATTATGTACATAATACATAATTTGTGGCCCTTGTGAACTCACTCAGTGAACATGAGAAAATGTCGACGTGACCAGACACCGCATTGAGCACACGCAACGCGCGAGTGAGCGGCGCGAGCTTTAGAAGGTTGGTGCGTGCGTACGGCACCTCCAACAGTGGCGGCCGTCTACGTCGCGAGGTGTAGTCGTTAGGGACGCACAGACCAATAGTTTGTAAAACCGCTTGGTTGTGAGTCATCCCTCGTAATAATTTAAACACATATGTGGCCAGAGCCACTTCCCGTCTCACCTCCAGTCTAGTATAGCCGACCATACCCAGAACAAATAAGGTAGGGTACAGTAATGGATATCCTGGGTAAACTCCATACTGCTTTAGATACACGAACCTAATAAATTTGTTCTGGATACGTACATACATACATACATAGACTCACGCCTGTTTCCCGGAGGGGTAGGCAGAGACTACGGAACGCCATTTGCAACGATCCTGACATACCTCACTTGCTTCACTCACTCCCATCAAGTTTCTCATGCATGCTCTTCTGTTAAGGGTACTTCTGACTTGTCCTTTTTTCAGGATGTCTCCAATCTGGTCAGAGAACGTTCTCCTAGGTCTTCCCCTTTGTCCTGTCCCATTCACACTAGCCTGGATACGTTCGACCATAAATTTATACTTACCTTCGTGGGGTGACCATATCACCGACTCATTCATTCATTTTTTGAAGAGGTAGAAAATATTTCGACTTAAGAATTTTACGACACTTTTAGTGACCGATAAATGGTTGTATTGAGCTCTGGTTGTTCGTTATATCCGTTGGTTGTATGTTTGTAAAGTCCCCCGGGAAACAGGATATACATATATCTGGTGCGAGAATTGGCTTAAAAAAATGCAACTACTTCAATAAGTAGTCGTGTCGTACAGTATAAAATGTGTCGCCGTCCTTATCCCGCTCAGTACGGATGTACGACGGGACCAATTAGTTGTCTCTCCCATCAGTCCGAGCGCTCACATTTGAGACTAGCTACTGAATATCATTTACACTGTTCTTTTAACTAAATGTGTACAACATTTTCCAATGGTTTTATCTGTAAACGACAGTATTAGTGCATTTGCTGTATAGTTTTCTGTGTTTGTTCGTATACATACAAAATAATTTAGCGGGTTAAATCGTGTGAAATAAACTTATTTAAGGTAGAAATACCTATATTTTTTGACGTTTCGGTCGTCTTGCGCCGATCGTGGTCTCGGAGTGACTGTCTCTCCGCTGATATATACAAATCGCGAAAGTTTAAAATCGATTTTTGCTCTACTACTTTGATATGTTGTACTGTCTGTATTGTATAGTGTTTGATTTAAGTAACTCCATCACACAACTTGTAATTAGATAGATACATAATTAGATGTTATTTGATTGATACGAAACACGATTGACTTGATAATTAATTATTGATATTAGATGATGTAGGGCTCGTAAATGATAAGAATGTTAAGAGTACACTGAATGTAGTGCTCTGCGGTTCGAGAATTATTGTGTATTAGTTGCAGTGTTCAATTTTACATGTATAAAATGGCCTTACTACAATTTGCTCATACAATAATATGAGTTTATAGATAACTAGCTAAAGGTTAATCCTTTAAAAACGCAGATTGTTCTCATCGGCAGTCCCAGGATGATCTCGAAGGTCAATTGGTTAATGTTGCCTGAGATTAAATTCGACGGCAATATTCTAAAATGTACCGACCATGTAAAGAATCTGAGCATTTATCTGGATAGCACTTTAACTTGGGGACATCAAATTCAGGAGACCAGTCGTAAGTTGTTTGCGTCAGCGGGGTCGTTACGTAGGCTTCGGAATTTTCTTCCAACAGCCACTAAAATTGCGCTTGCTAAATCTTTACTCCTCCCAGTACTCGATTATGCCGATGTCAGCTATCTTGATCTCACTGAACAGCAACTTGACAAACTTGAGCGTCTCCAAAACTTTTGTATCAGATTCATATTTGGTCTTCGCAAATATGATCATGTATCAGAATTTCGTAACAAACTCAAGTGGCTCCCTATTCGTTTACGCAGGAATACTCATATTCTTACATTTTTGTATAATGTTTTATTCGATCCTAACACTCCCTTGTATCTCAAAGAACGTTTTAAGTTCCTCCATGACACACATGCAAGGTTTCTAAAGCCCGCTCCACATTCACGCGAGAATCTCGCGCGAACGCGCGAAAGCCACGAGAAACATGAATGTGGAGCCGATTCGCATATTCTTCGCAGGTTCTCGGATTGTTCTCCAGTTTGTGTCAGTTTTTTGGCGCGAGACAAAGGAGCCGAGAACGCGCGAAACATGCGAGAACATGAACGGCTCCACATTCGCACGTTTCTCAGTTGCGCGCGAGTTGCCGAAGAGAGTAGTTGTACCTACTCATTTGAGTGATATTGATACCATAGTGTAATTTATTACACTATGCTGATACTGTTTGAGCCACTTTGATTATGAGCAGCGTTAGTTGGACTAATTAATTAGAACTGACATTCCTGGAATGCATTCAAGCGGAACCTGTTTTGTGGTATCGTCTCCAATATTTTAAGGAATGGGGAATTCAATCTTAATATATAAAATCCTTGCGTTACTTACTGACTGACAGACACGCTACAGCCGAAACTATTGGGCGCAGGAAGCTGAAATTTGGCGTGTATGTTCCTTGGGGACCGTAGGTGTGCACTAAGAAGGGATTTCCCGAAATTCCCACGGGATCGGCTAAAACGGGTAAATTTAAAGAAAATGCAGGCGTAGCTGCTGGCGTCCTCTAGTATTATATAAAAATCTATGTTTGTTTGTTCATCATTTATAGACTCTGAAATGATAAGAGATTAAGCGCTAAGTCAATGGTAACTTTGGCAAAGGGGCTTGGAAAAAAGGGAGTTAAATAAAAACTCTTAAAAAGGCGATACGGAGTTCGCTGAGTCAGCTAGTCTTTAATATAACATACAACAACAAGCTCGAAAAACGAAACTCGTTGGTCTCGCGGCATAAATGTGCGCGTGGCATTGGGAGGTCTCGGGTTCGATTCCCGGGTCGGGCAAAGTGTTATTGGGTTTTTCCGTTAGGAAATTCTCAGTAGCAGCCCGGAGTCTGGTAATGTGTCCGGTACGGCAATAGGCTCGCCCCCTATTACGTGGGACCTAAAAATCCATGGCGAAAAGTGGGTGTAATATTACACTTCTGCCTACCCCTTTGGGGATACAGGCGTGAGTCTATAAAAAAAATAAAAAAGAAACAACAAGCTTGTCGCAGTAGCAATCTCAGCGTCCATTGTCGTCGAGCGCGTGAACTGTAGTGAGAACCTTGCGAGTGTGGACCCAGGGCAGTTCTCACCGAGATTCTCTACAGAATTCTCGGGGAGAATCTCGGTGAGAATCTCGCGTGAAGTGTGGAGCGGGCTTAAAGTCGTCAGAGAATTTGAGGCTGCAAATACCAACGCATTCAACAAATTATTATAGTAAATCCTTTGCTGTCCAGGCAGTGCGCTTGTGGAATGCGTTGCCTCTTGAAATTAGGCAAGCAAAGTCAATAGGCCTATTTAAAAAGGCATTAAAACAGCATTTCCTATCTAGTAGCTAGTCAGTGTCAAAAGCGTATTGTGGCTATAATATCTATAATGTGTTATGTGCGTATGTATTTATGTATGTATGTTTGTATGTATGGATCTATGTATGTATATATGTATGTATGCATGTATGTATGTATGTACCTAGGCATGTATGTATATTATATGTTTTTGTATTAGGCCCAGCGTAAGGGCTTCCAAATCATTCGGATCTGAGGAGATCAGGCACAATGGCCTAGAGTTCAAAACGGCCTCAATCTTACAAAACACAGTTGCGAGTTCCTCAAATGTAAGGACAGACTCACCGATTGTCCTGCGCCAGTGTGTTTTGGCCGATTTTACAGCAGCCTCAAAAATACCACCCCAGTGTGGACAATTTGGTGGGGAAAACAACTTACATCAATTATTATAATTTAATGAATCCGCGGTAATCCCGCGATCATCGCTCTGTTGATAATGTTGGTACTACATATATGCTTACATTACACTATAATATTAGATAGATAAGGCGATTGGCAAGAACTAAACAATAAATGTACATTTAAATACTTATAAACATCATTATAGTAGAGAACAATACTAATGCATATTTCTTGATGCAACGTTTTTGTTTATAGAATAAATTTTGCTTTGTACAATACAATAAATAAACTTACAATCACGAACACAAATAAAACCTACCGACATAAAAATAGTATAGTCACATGCGGGCATCAGATCCATGAAACGATACGCTATAGAATTAACCATTTAAACCACTACGACACATCGATGCCATCGTCTTAGCTAGGTACTTTTTAATTACTAGGGCATGATAACCCACTAAACTACGTCGAAGACTAAACATATCACTAGGTTCCTATTATTTCTAGATCAAATTAACGAAGACATGTTCTTCTCATTTCTTGTGCGTGTGGTGACGGATTAAGAATACGGATTGTCACCACCCCATATCATCCTATGGGTGTCGTAAGAGCCGACAGAGGGACCATACCATGCAGAGAACAGCACTGTAAGAGAAGGAAAACTTGATACAAACCCTGTACCAACCCGTTTGGCCAGCGTGGTATATTAGGCCAATTCCTCCGTTCAAAGGAGAGGCCTAGTCCAGCAGTGGGCTGTTAAAAGCTGATGATGATCTTCTAAATTTGCTTTTATGTGATAAAAAGCAAAAGAGCAGACGGCTACCGCGATGGCAAGGATAACCGCCACCTATTGACAATATTATTATGGACCCCCGGAACACAGAAGAGTCACAAGTGTGTTGCCGACCTGGATAGAAAAAGGACAAGCGGGATGAGGGAGAAGGAAAAGGGGATTAAGCGTCCGGCCCTACAATATCTTCCAATCTATACATCATCATCAGCCCTTTATACTGTCCTACTGCTAGGCACGGGCCTCTTCTCACTATGAGAAGGGTAAGGCCATAGTCCACCACGCTGGCCAAGTGCGGATTGGCAAACTTCACATGTCCTTCGAGAACATTATGGAGAACTCTCAGACATGCAGGTTTCTCCTCGATGTTTTCCTTCACCGTTTAGCAAGCGATAATTAATAATTTAATACGCACTTAACTTCGAAAAGTCATTGGTGCGTGCCGCGGATTCGAACCCGAGACCCTCTGCGTAGTTTCCCGTTGGTCTCTCTACTCGGCTATCACTACTCTCAAATCTATGATCTATACATATTTTAGTGAAAAACTCAATTAATTTGCACTCTACATCAACCACCAATAGGAATATTTTTACATCGCAGAACTAAAGTCAATAGTTACAAATGAAAACCGCCCGGACATTTGTAGCACAAACATCAAATCTAATTGTATCGAAATGTATTGGCAGACAATAGAACAAAAAAATCTTTAGAAGGTGCGACACGGACACTACACGACTTAAGTACGAGGGAATATAATTTCAATTTACTTTGAAAAAGGAAGAAGTTACTCAATTTGGTTGTATTTTTGTATGCTTTCTTTTTGGTCCCATCCATGTTTGAGAAATAAAATCTTGTGTTGTTTTACAGTTCTGGAGTCGTTTTTTTATAACTTTAGCTGGTAATAATATACACCTATTTAGATATGATATTGTGTATATGTGATTTATGTGCAACAGTGGATCACAAAAGGCTGATGATGATTTAGCTGTGAACAGTTTTTCTTTAAGTTTTCACCATTTAGAACAGTTTACACACACGTTAATACTTATAGTTGATAGGAGAGAGGAAAATTTATACTTCATCATATCAGCCAAACGACGTCCACTGCTGGACATAGGCCTCCCCCAAGGTTCTCCACACAGACCGGTCTTGAGCCGCCCGCATCCAACTGCCTCCCGCGATCTTGACGAGGTCGTCGGTCCACCTTGCGGGGGGCCTACCTCTGCTGCGTCGTCTGGTACGTGGCCGCCACTCCAGAACCTTTCTGCCCCAACGGCCATCGGTTCTTCGAGCTATGTGCCCTGCCGACTGCCACTTCAGCTTGGCTATCCGGAGAGCTATGTCGGTGGCTTTGGTTCTACTGCGGATCTCCTCATTTCTGATTCGATCTCGCAGGGAAACTCCAAGCATAGCTCTCTCCATCGCCCTCTGAGTGACCTTGAGCCTTCTGATAAGGCCCATAGTGAGCGATCACGTCTCTGATCCGTAAGTCATCAGTGGCAACACACACTAGTCAAAGACTTTCGTCTTGAGACACTGCGGGATATCGGACGAGAAGATATGTCGTAGCTTCCCGAACGCTGCCCAACCGAGTTGGATTCGACGATTGACCTCCTTCTCGAAGTTGGACCTACCTAATTGGACTACTTGTCCCAGGTAGGTATACTTGTCGACAACTTCGAGCGTAGAGTTCCCAACCTGAATAGGAGCAGGTACAACATGGACGTTCGACATGATTTTCGTCTTGTCCATGTTCATCTTAAGACCTACTTGTTGGGAGACTCTACAGAGGCCATCGAGCATTGTGCCTAGGTCTTCCATGGTCTCAGCCATGACTACGATATCGTCTGTGAATCGAAGGTGAGTGATGTACTCGCCGTTGATGTTGATGCCGAGTCCATTCCAGTCCAGAAGCTTGAAAACATCCTCCAGCGCAGTGGTAAAAAGTTTCGGGGATATGACATCCCCCTGTCTCACCCCTCGCTGGAGTTGAATAGGTTTCGAACTCTGGCCCTGGAGGCAGACTGACATAGTGGCGTTTTCATACAAACACTTCAGTACTTCGATATATCGGTAGTCAATCCGGCACCGTTGGAGAGACTGTAGCACCGCCCAGGTTTCGATCGAATCGAAGGCTTTCTCATAGTCCACAAACGCCAAGCATAGGGACTGGTTATACTCCTCGGACTTCTGTATAACCTGCCGCAGCGTATGTATGTGGTCTATGGTACTATAGCCTTTACGGAAACCGGCTTGTTCGGGAGGCTGGAAGTCGTCTAGCTTGCTCTCGAGACGATTCGTGATGACAATCGAAAACAGCTTGTAGACGTGGCTCAGAAGTGTGATGGGTCTGTAGTTCTTTAAGAGGGGTTTATCCCCTTTCTTAAAGAAAAGCACCACCACACCTCTGTGCCACGCCTGTGGCGTTTTACCCTCGAGAATGACGGAATTAAATAGCTTCCGGAGGGCTTCTCTAGCGGGTGCACCGCCGGCCTTCAGAAGCTCGCTCGTAATCCCGGCGCCTTGTTGTTTTTGAGCTGTTTGAGAGCCACACTAATCTCGTGCATGCTGACGTCCGGGATATCTTCGGTATAGTGTCGGGTCAATCCAGCTCTAGGGTGAATTTATACTTAAAAGAAAAATAATGGTCGAATTGTGAATATCTTTGAAGTCGGTTTAAAAGTTAAATATTTCATAGACCGATCTCGGTACATACATTTAAGCAAACCTATGGATGTTTGATATTCTTACACACGAAACCTACTGAACGAATTTGCAAAACCTTAGCATTCTTCTTTTCTTCACCTTATTCCATTCTCTGGGGTCGGCTCTCCTTGTCTGCCTTCTCCATTTTGCTCTATCATGAGCGGTCGTAGCATCTACCCTCATGTCCTTGAGATCTTTTTGGACTGATGAGAGCCAGGTGGCAGGAGGTCTTCCGCGGCGACGCGTCGTTGTCGGTAGATTTAGGGCCACTCGTACCATGTGGTCTTCAGGACGGCGGAACACATGTCCATACCATTGAAGGCGTCGCTCTTTTACCTTTTCGGCAATGGGGCAACCTTGTAGCTTCCTCTGACGTGGATGTTGCGTACTTTGTCGAGCATAGTGACACCCGCTGACCAACGTAATATGCGCATTTCTGTCACGTACAGTTTTGCCAGGTGTTGTTTAGTACAAGCCCAGCATTCTGTGCCGTATAGGATGGCGGGTCTAATTGCCGTTTTATACAGTTTGCCTTTTAGTTTAATGGGCATTCTTTTGTCGCACATTACGCCTGTGAATTGTCTCCATTTCATCCAGCCCGTAGTTGCTCTATGGGTTACATCTCGCTCGATCCTTAACATTAATACAATCTTAGCATTAATACAGTTTTTCATGAGAATAGCTCATGGAATCGCTTTTGTCCCAATAACCGAAAGCCACGAGGACGAAGACGTGGGAAAAGCTAGTATTACTTACATATGCCAACCGTGCAATCATTTGTTGAGGTATTAACTTCGACAAATTATTGCACGGTTGGCATAGTGGTTAAAGCTTTCACCTCGCCGCTTGATAAAGTGTTGTGGGTTCGATCCCCAAACGAGGCGACACTTTTATTTTTCTTTAATTTATTATATCTTCTAGCCTCATTCATTAATTCCTTGAAGGAGTAGGCAGAGTTGAAATATTTCGCCTCATGAATTTTACGACACTTTACGTGACCATATATTGCTGTTTTGAGCTCTAGTCTCGTTATATCCGTCGGTTGTATGTTTGTAAAGTCCCGCGCGCAACAGGATATACATATATCTGGTGCGAGAAATGACTTTAAAAAAATGCAACTACTGCATTATTTTAAAATGCTTTGCTCAGAGAATCAGCATTGCCATCCAGCGTGGCAATGCTGCCAGCCTTCTGGGCACGTTACCCGATGACATTGATGCGGAGGCATTTTACGACGCCTAAACCTTATAAATATTTTCAATTTTTATTTTTTTTTCTATGGTTTTTTGTACATATACTACTTAGACATAAAGATCAGATTAAGCTTCATAAAAATGAACATAAATAAAATACGACTGAAAGGAACTACTGTAATAAGTAGGTAGTCGTGTCGTACAGTATAAAATGTGTCGCCGTCTTCATCCCACAGTACGGATGTACGACGAGACCAATTAGTTATCTCTCCCATCAGTCCGAGCGCTCTTAGCCAAGACTAGCTATTGAATATTTACAATGTTCTTTTAACTAAATGTATACAACATTTTCTAATGGTTTTATCTGTAAACAACAGTATTAGTGCACTTGCTGTATAGTTTTCTGTGTTTGGTCTTAAACATACAAAATAATTTAGCGGGTTTTAATCGCGTAAAATAAACTTATCTAAGATAGGAATACCTATATTTTTTCGACGTTTCGATCGTCTTGCACCGATCGTGGTCGCGGGGAGACTTTACTCCACTGATGTACTCAAATCGCGAAAGTTTAATATCGATTTTAGCTCTACTACTTTGATATGTTTTGCCGTCTATATTGTATAGTGGTTGATGTAACGCCACCACACAACTTGTTATTAGATAATTAGATGTTATTTGATTGATATGAAACACGATTGACTTGATAATTAATGATTGATATTAGATTGAGTTACTAACAATACCTACCTATATCTAGCTGTCCGGGCGAACTTTGTACCGTCATATACATATATACATATAATAGCTATACATATAAACCTTCATCTTGAATCATTCTATCTATTAAAAAAAGCATTAAAATCCGTTGCGTAGTTTTAAAGATTTAAGCATACCTAGGGACGGAAAGTCCGAAAATAGACTTTGTTTTATACTATGTAGTGATAATAGATAAAAATAACTTAATACAATACATATCATCGTCACCGGCCCTGTATCTAAACTGTCCCACTTCTGGGCAAGGTTCTCTTCTCACTGTGAGAAGGGTAAGGCTAGAGTTCACCATGCTGGCCAAATGCAGTTTGGTAGACTTCTCATGTCTTTCGAGAACTCTCAGACATGCAGGTTTCCTAACGATGTTGTCCTTCATCGATTAGCAAGCGATAATTAAAGATCTAAAACGCACTAAACTTCGAAACGTCATTGGTGAGTGCCGTGGATTCTGCGTAACAGTCAGTTGGTCTCTCCTGGCTAGCGCTGCAACATACGTATAAATAAGAAATATAAAGGGTGAGAGGATTACCATGCCAGGCAATTCTCTACATCACCGTCGATTGGTGATTCGTCCGTGCACAGAATGCTGGCAGCATTTCCACGTTGTAAGGCAATGCTAATCTTTGGTGACAAGTAAATGCCAGGGTAACTGTTAGTCAATATCTTTGGGATATTCGCCCCCTATTACGTAGGACCTGAAATTTCACTACTCTCATAAAGTGTCTCACGTAGCCACGTAGCAGCCGTCGCATCGTAGCTCTCGTAGGGGTGTCCGCGTAGACCCTGCCACCAAAGTATACAGAATTATTGTATCAATTCTCACAAATATGGTCAGACAAGTACATACGTGATGCCTTTTAAAAACGCACTTTATAAATTTAATTTACGATATAATAAATCACGGCGATATTCGACGGCCGGTTGGCGTAATGGGAGTGTAAGCGACTGCTACGTCGAAGGTCGCGGGTTCGATTCCCGCTCAAGTCAAACATTTGTGTGCATGAACATGGATGTTTGTCTTGGTCTGGGTGTTTCTATGTATAATATGTATGTATTTACAAAAAAAAGTATATATTTACGTTTATCCATTATCTAGTACCCATAGTACAAGCTCTGCTTAGTTTGGGACTAGATGGTGTTGTGTGAATGTGGTAGAATATTATAGAATTATTATAGAACTAGAGGACGCCAGCAGCTACGCCTGCAATTTTTTTTTAATTTATCCGTTTTGACCGATCCCGTGGGAATTTCGGGAAATCCCTTCTTAGTGCACCCTTACGGTCCCCAAAGAACATACATGCCAAATTTCAGCTTCCTGCGCCCAATAGTTTCGGCTGTAGCGTGTCTGTCAGTCAGTCAGTATCGCAAGGATTTTATATATTAAGATTATAATGTTTTATGTGAGTTATCTTATTTCTGATACTTTAAAACTTTTGCTATTTCACTGGTATCTATGTAATAGATTTCAATCGAGTTTATTAACCTGCAACTTGCAACTAAAATAAATGCGTGCTGTCATCTACGTAAACAAATCATGAGCAAAATTAATATAGAGTAATAAGACAAAGCGGCGACAGCCCAGTGGTGTACGTAACGGACTGTCGAGACGATGGTCTCGGGTTCGATCACCAGGTACCCCGGGCACAGACCTCTAATTTTTCAAAGTTATGTGTGCATTAAAATTGTTAATTATCGTTCCCTTAATAATATGCCCGGTAGATGGCAATAGGCTCGCCCGGCTAGCGAAGTACGGGTGTTTAATACATCTCTGCCTACTTCTTTGGGGATAAAATGGTGACGGAGGTATTCCGTAGGATGCTGAAAACAGTTAACATAACATGACTTCAAAGTACAACAAGAGATTGAACTAACATACACTCACTTTAAAGTGACAGAGTAATATTACATTCTACGTATTGCTATAGGTACTGGGGAACGTACTCAAATGAAATAAAATGTAGGACTCTAACTGACACAGCGCTGGCGTGTCGCGAGAATCAATAGTGATGTTCGACAGACGGCAGATACGAAATAAATATAAGCGGCGAGAGATGCCTAGTGAGGTGAGATGATCGATAAAAGGTATCGATAGTTTTTTTTTCTTTTGCACAGTAGAGATATGTAATAATATCTAGGCTTAGGGCTGAAATTACTGATATCCAAGTATTTATACATAAAATGTAAGAGGATAGTGGCAACTAAATGACACTGACATGACGTTTGACAAATAAACTGTCAAACGTGTAAATAAGGTGTACCTATATAAGTCGACAGGCTCGGCTAGCTCGTCCTATTCTTCTTCGACGACAGCTCAGGTACGATATGGTTCTGACTATTTAATTGCCACTGTGTTCCAATATTCTGTGTTGCTTGTTCTTTGGTTTCATCATCTAGGAAACAATGTAAGATAGTGTAATCATTATCTTATTGATATTGTGTTGTGGGTAGTTTGATCGTTTGTGAGATATTATAGATTGTAATATAGGATAGAATAATATACTGTGGATCAAGTCGTATCAATGATATTCATTAGGTATATACCTGTGGTAAACATTTAGTAAATTGTATTGATGCTAAATAATGCTTATTATGTTCTTTTGTAAGACAGACCTTTCGAGTAATATAAAACTACCCACAACATTGATATTTGATATAAATTGGCTGTACCACTGTTTGTTAATTATTGTTATATATAGTTATTGAAAAGAATGATCAAGAGTTTTATTGCCCGTTTTTTCTCTTGGTTCTATGTCTTTGCTATGCGAACTGGGCTGTAAATGTAAATGTAGAATCACGACGAAATCTAAAGATATATCCTTGTGCCAAACTGAATAAATGAAAGTATGATTTGGTAGTTGTCTCTTTTATTTATCAAAACTGTCTCTACACTATAGGAAGCTTCCCTGATTCTGACAAACACATTTTTTTTTCAATTATTTAATACGCATGCATAGGGTTCCCACCAAGAACTTAGGGTCCCAAGCCAACCTCACCTGCAAGTGGTGCACCTGCCGATCAACGGACGAGGCTCTGGCAAACAAAATATCCCGATAAGCGGCAATAGGCTCGCCACCTATTACGTGGGATCAAAACACTGGCGAAATGTGGGCGTTTAATATTGTGACGTCGTGCCCCTCCGTCTGAACTGTGACGTCGAACGAAGGTGGGAGCGCCTCTCCCCGCGCGCCCCGCACGCCATATATAAGCGTGCGACGCTGCTCAATCTGCCCCTCTGCTCCAGCTCACGGCCAGTTAAGTCTTCTTCCTATCAAGACCCTGGCCTTCGGAACACCAGTGAACACCAGCTATACTTGTCGGACTACGCCCTGAATTTACTCATGTTCTCAAATTAGTAAAAGTCTTAGTTTTAAAGTAGCTGCATTGTATCTACCCATATAGGCAATTATATTGTGAAGTGTACTATTCTAAAAGTGTTTTCATTTGTAAGTAAAACCTGATTTTCTTCCTTTTTTTGATCGGCGAGTGATTGAGTCTGGCTCACCACCCACAAACCAATCACGCGTGAGACATTGGCGCCCAATAGGATTTTTTTTTATAGCTAAATTGGTGTTCCGAAGGTGAGTGGTATTTTTTTTCTGTATTTTTATATATTTTCGTGTATTTTTATATATTTTTATGTGTTAAATACGTCCAGGAGTAACCTATATCTTTTTCTTGTCAGCCACAAGTCGCTAAATTGTATTTTCTAACTAATTATATGTTTAATTGAGCTATCTGCTAGATAAATTGCATTGCGCAATGTTATCAAACGTAATTACCTATTTTATTCTCGGCCGCTTGGCCTTGGCGTACGAGCGACGCCGCGCCGCGCCGGCTCAACGAAGCCACGTGTTTTATCTACCTACAATTTCAATTTCTCTTGGACGCATTTTACATTTTACTACATTCTCTTCCTACAATACGCAATTACGCACTTCATTTTCTTTCACTAGTATGGGTGTAATTTTAATGAAAATTGCAGTGTAATTCATTATAATTTTTTGCCATTATTCTTCATGGGTTCGTTTCTCTGTTATTTTTTTTTCATGCGATTGTGTAAATTAAACTGTTAAAATAGCTTAAAAGAAGTTTTTAAAGTCTTTACTAAATTATACGCCATTGTTTACCTACGCCTCACATTGTTCATAAACTCAATTGAAGGATATTTTGGTTCTCAGTATATTGACTTGGAATTCAATTCTAATATGGTGCATGAGCCATGTGAAGTAAATGCCGCATCGTTGAACTATTTATCTCCTATTCTCGAGAAGGTACACTCAGCTCTGTTGTCGGCTCATCAACGCAATTGTTTATTTTATAATCTTCGCCCTAATCCGGCAGAATTCTTCAAAACTAAATGTTATGAATGTTAAACCACTTGGTGAATGGCATATAAAAGATTTAAAGATACATAAAATTACATAAAATAAAAAAAGAATACTTATAACCTATACATTGTTTATTTTTCCAAACTAATGTTCTCTAATTTATGTTACCGTTTGTAGTAGTGTTTACTATAAATTATTTTTTTGTTGTGGGTAGCAAATATTCTTTTCTCGTAAACAATACTATTTTCAAATTGCTGCGCAATTGTGTACTCAAATGTTATGTTGAACATTGTTTCAAAAAAATACTAACCATAAACTAAATATAATGTTTTTTTTTTACCCTGTGGATCAGTGGTTAAAAGGGCACTGTCTGCCGAGTATACAAGTTCGATTCTCGCTTGTGCTCTTTTCTGGAAGTCTATTTATTTTAATGTCTACTTTGTTGGCGTATTATTTTTTTCGCTGTGCTTTCTGAAGTTTTTTTCTTTCTGAAGTTTTTTTATTGTTGTTGTTCATAATTTTGTATCGATTTTATAATCGAATTGTTATTATAGGTACTTTTATAAAGCAATATTGTGTGTGCTTGACCGGGCGTTGCAAACTCGGAACAGTCAAATAGTACTTATCTAATTAAAATATAATTATCTAGTTTGTTATTGCGATGCACACGCGCTCACTCAGTGACGCGCTGGTAGATAGATACCGAACTTATGATTCATCATTGTTTACTTTAATAGTGTGTTCATTCATCTTGGACAATCGTGGTCCTTGAAATTAAATTGAGCAAAATAATTATGTATTTTGTTGTTCTTTTGTAATTCAGTAGTCAGTTTGTAGTCTGCAACTTGAATTTATTTTGGTTTAACTTTTGTATAAATTCTGTTTGTTGTACCTAACTATGACTTATTTGTTTATCTAGTGGTCAAGGTGCCGAACCCAAGAATTCGTAGGGCTAGTCGTAGCTTCTTATACCTGTAACTCATTCTTAATGACGTCTCTTTTATCTCGTGTATTACCCTAAGCGCTTCACGCCTTTAATGGTTGTCTCTCATATTCTGTTGTTATGTTATGGCCTAAGCACTTATGTAGTGTGTGGCGGCTTTATGGATGACGGGTGTGTTAGTTTATCATAGGGCAGTTGTTGCGTGCGTATTGTGGGTAATATATTATATTTATAGCTAATGTAATTATGTAAGTTTGGTTGTTTACTTAAAATACTGACACCACTTCCACTACTTGATTACAGGTAATCCTCAACGAGCTGCTAGCCAAGGGAATTTTCCCTAGGAAAAATTCTGCCCTAAAGAGGGGGGTGTGTGACGTCGTGCCCCTCCGTCTGAACTGTGACGTCGAACGAAGGTGGGAGCGCCTCTCCCCGCGCGCCCCGCACGCCATATATAAGCGTGCGACGCTGCTCAATCTGCCCCTCTGCTCCAGCTCACGGCCAGTTAAGTCTTCTTCCTATTAAGACCCTGGCCTTCGGAACACCAGTGAACACCAGCTATACTTGTCGGACCACGCCCTGAATTTATTCATGTTCTCAAATTAGTAAAAGTCTTAGTTTTAAAGTAGCTGCATTGTATCTACCCATATAGGCAATTATATTGTGAAGTGTACTATTCTAAAAGTGTTTTCATTTGTAAATAAAACCTGATTTTCTTCCTTTTTTTGATCGGCGAGTGATTGAGTCTGGCTCACCACCCACAAACCAATCACGCGTGCCTCTGCCTACCCCTTCGGGGAAACAGGCGTCAGTCTATGTATGTATGTATGTTTAATACGCACATACCTTCGAAAAGTCCGTGATACGCACTGTGAATTTGAATTCAATACCTTCTACATGGCAGTCAAATGGTAAATCCATTGGAGTTTTAACTATCGCTATATTGAGAAAAGTGTGAATATTGATTAGACTTAAACTCGATCAAGCTTTCACAATAATGTCACATACTAATAAGTATATTTTATAACAGATTTTAAATGCGTAATATATGTATAATAAATGATATTTTGAAATATCATCACTACACGTTGTCACGGGATGTTACTTTCGTGATTGTAATGAGTACAATCATGAAAGTGCACAGGAAACAGCATATCATTGAATATAATATGTAAAACTTAAGCTACAAATAACTTTGCACACCTCACTAATAAAAAAGACGTGACGAATAACGTGAACAGAAATGAAAGACTGACTTGTGAACTTTGTGATTAAAGTTTGTATTGGAAAACAAGTAATAAAATACGAAATAAAAGTGCCTATGATGAATAGGATTCTGTTGTTCAAATATAAGTTATTATTTTGCTAAGTTTATCTTTATTTAGCTTACAGTATCAACTTGAAACTGCGCCGGTAGTATAAGCAACAGTGGATTATAAATTCCTGATTTTGATTAGCATTAACTTGGTGGTATTCCAGAATTTCGCGTGTGGAGTCAGATAAATGGCAGAATTCAACGACTTGTCAGTATATTCAAGTGTACTTGATTGTCTATAACAGCTTTCAGAGATCTTCATGATTCTCCTACATTGAACTGTTGGTGCTGCATCGCCCTCTGACCGAGTCATGATGGTCTCCTATTCGACTATGAGAAGTCTCTTGCAGTGTGCTGTTTTGTAGTGAAATTGTACACTGCATGGATGGATATTTGGTCTAAAGAACGTAAAGTTCTAACTTGTGTCCTTTTCAAACAATATATATCTATAATTAATTTAGTATATCGATAACTCCCACATGCCACCAAAGTCCATCCCTATGACGTAACCCTTTTAGTGACACAGGTAGTGCGTGGCAGAGCGCTACGGAAATCAAACAATCGGCAGCGCTGCACATTTTATATCCCACTCACACCTACATAACATGCCGCACGTGCGAGCGAGACAGAGTACGAGCACGGGACTTGTAACAAACAATAATTGGTTGTCGTTCATTGAATGAATGTTAAACGTATTGTTCGAGTGTGATTAACTAAGAGGGACAGTCGAATGATTGTTTTAACTGCTGTTATTGATACTTAATAGTCATCAATAAAATCTGTCTTAGTTATCAAATATCTGGTTGTTATATTATTATACTCTACTTAGTTTGTGATCAGATGACCGTGTTTGTCATGTCCAAGGATATTATATTTTTAGACAGAAATGAATTTTAAGTCATCATCATTGTGATCAACAGACTGGTTCAGAGGTCTCGGGTTCAAATCCGCAGCGCGCATCACTGACTTCTATCTTTTTCTCTTTTTAAAAAGACAACACCCATAATGGCTCACACAAAATGTTGTCTCATGTTGGAATCGAACCCACAACACTCTGCGCGGTGTCAAGCGGCGAGATGGCCGCTTTAACCACATCGCCAACCGTACTGCCAGCATTTATGAAAACTATGTGTTTTAATTATGGAGCCTTTAAATAAAAGGCAACGATAGCCTAGTAGAGATACTAGCAGACAGCAACGCAGAAGGTCTCAGGAACAAACCCGCAGCACGCATCACTGACTGTGCGACTCACATTGTGCATGCCTTGTTAAATACCTACTCTAGTGAACAAGCACCCTTAAAAGCCGTAGCTACTAATGAGTTGGTGGACAATTATCCAAGCGCTGATAATTTAGTAGCTGAGTCCAATAGTTCACTAATACGTAATAACGTATTACAGCCATACCAATGTGATTAATTATTCAAGCAGCGAGTTGCAGCTCAATAGTAGTAAACTATTAGTTCATCCGTGAACAAGGGTGTCAGTGCCGAAATATTGATAATTTGAAACAAACATACATATTATATATCCGGAAGACAATTTAAAAGTAATGTTTAAATTCACAAACTATTGATGTTAATTGTTATACCTAATCAATGAATAAAATTGTAACCTAACTGAGCCTGCGGTTACACCCGCGTTATTTAAGGTTGTTGCTTAGTACCCGCGGTGCATAGCACGATGTTATATAGCCTATTGCCATGAAATGGGTGACTAAAACAGTTATTAAAATAGAACCTGTACAAGTTAGGGCCTAACCTTCGTTAGCTCTTAAGTATAGCCCTAAGCTTGCACGTACCTAAACCTAGACTTATCCTAATTTAAGCCTACTGGTTCCTATATCTAGCCTAACCTATCTTATGATATACCTATCCCTATTTTAGATCTAACTCTAACCTAACTCCCTAGTCTACCCTAGCCCTGTTAGGTATAGTGTATAGCGAGGCCGTGTACACTGTGGTCACACAGACTGTCGCGTATACAACCCTAATCCCTAGTTCCCTAGCAGTCCCTGGGATCCCTAGGCCGGGATATCTGTCGCCGGGAGACCTAAGGCGACAGACGGAACGTGGGTAGGATTAGGGTGTAGTGAAGTGGGTTTTCTCACTGCCGGTCGAGCAGACTCACAAGACCGATCATGGTGACGGCTAAGGGTGTCTTGGCCGCAGTGAGAGGTGAGGGGTAGGGTATGAGTCAAAGCCGGGAGTGAGCTAATGACTGGTTTATTTCTTAAAACTATAATCTTATATACTAAACTTATTCTATGTACACATATACACGTATTTAGTTGTGTGCCGTCGGTGTATTGTGCCGATGCAGCATGTCTGAGCCGACCGCCGTACGTGATAAATTACATGATCTTAAAATATCACGCATCTTCCTCGGTGATAAGTTGGATGTGTGTTGGAATGCCAAGAATGTCATGTTCATGTTTGAACATTCTGGCGTCTCTCCGGGATAGGCTTCAGGAAGGTCATGTTCCGGCGTGAACATTCTAGCGCCTCTCCGGGGCAGGCTCTAGAAAGTTCTTATGTTCAGGCGTGAACCTTCTGGCGGGTGTCTGGCGTAGGCTTCAGCTCAACTTCATCTGCATCGGTAGTTGGTTGTTCACTGGTGAGTTATTTTCTTGACGGCTTCGGTTGGCTGGCTGTAGGCCACGTGCGATGCAACCCTGGCAGCGACAGTTGACCTCGTTGCATGCTGTAGAGTCTTAAGGCGATCGTTGCGGGGGAAATGTTAAGAACTTAATCGATAGGTACATATGTATTCAAAAAATATATATATATATTTAGTCAACACGCAATTGTAATCATTTTTTGTTATACAATTGCATGTTCTTCACCCCTCCAGAAATTATATTCCTTCCCTTATTTAACAGTAGTATTAGTTGTAGTAGTAGCAATTGTAAAAGTAGTTTCTCTCAACTTGGCTACCGTCGCAGTAACCAAGTCCTCCTATTCCTTTGTTGTAGTAGTAGTTTCCCTCAACTTGGTACCATCGCAGTAACCAAGTCCTCCTATTCCCTTGTTGTAGCAATAGTTTCCCTCAACTTGGTACCGTCGCAGTATCCAAGTCCTCCTATTCCCTTGTTGTAGTAGTAGTTTCCCTCAACTTGGTACCGTCGCAGTATCCAAGTCCTCCTATTCCCTTGTTGTAGTAGTAGTTTCCCTCAACTTGGTACCGTCGCAGTATCCAAGTCCACCTATTCCCTTGTTGTAGTAGTAGTTTCCCTCAACTTAGTACCGTCGCAGTATCCAAGTCCACCTATTCCCTTGTTGTAGTAGTAGTTTTCCTCAACTTGGTACCATCGCAGTATCCAAGTCCACCTATTCCCTTGTAGTAGTAGTAGTTTTCCTCAACTTGGTACCATCGCAGTATCCAAGTCCACCTATTCCCTTGTAGTAGTAGTAGTTTCCCTCAACTTGGTACCGTCGCAATAACCAAGTCCACCTATTCCCTATCTCCCTAGTGCTACCCTACCCCTGTTAGGTATATTGTATAGCGAGGCCGTGTACACTGTGGTCACACAGACTGTCGCGTATACAACCCTAATCCCTAGTTCCCTAGCAGTCCCTGGGATCCCTGGGCCGGGATATCTGTCGCCGGGAGACCTAAGGCGACAGACGGAAAGTGGGTAGGATTAAGGTGTAGCGGAGTGGGTTATCTCACAGCCGGTCGAGCAGACTCACAAGACCGATCATGGTGACGGCTAAGGGTGTCTTGGCCGCAGTGAGAGGTGTGGGGTAGGGTATGAGTCCAAGCCGGGAGTGAACTTGTGACTGGTTTATTTCTTAAAACTATAATCTTATATACTAAACTTATTCTATGTACACATATACACGTATTTAGTTGTGTGCCGTCGGTGTATTGTGCCGATGCAGCATGTCTGAGCCGACCGCCGTACGTGATAAATTACATGATCTTAAAATATCACGCATCTTCCTCGGTGATAAGTTGGATGTGTGTTGGAATGCCAAGAATGTCATGTTCATGTTTGAACAGAACCAGTAACCAATTTTTTATTCTCTCATCGCATTTGAATTATGCAGCAAACAAATTACTTTTCAAAACAAGTTTAATTGTCTATACATTTAAACATGCAACAAGTCCAAATACTACCTGCCTTTTACCTTCTTCCCCGAACATAAGCAGCGGATTATCTTGTGGTTTTCTTACCATAGAGTTGAAGATGAAAAACAAATCATAATAATCCATAAATAATACAAAATGAAATCCCCGCCATGTTCTATCTGTCTGTATGATTGCGATAAACTCATAAACGAATCTTTGCATGATATACATACATACATATTATACTCACGCCTTTTTCCCGTCGGGATAGGCAGAGCCAACAGAACGCCTTGCACTCTATCCTTACAAACCTCACGCGCTTCCTCTACACTCATTACTCTTTTCATACATGCTCGCCGGTTTCTGGTACTTCGGCCCTTGCCGTTTTTTAGGACGTCCCCAATTTGATCGAGGAATATCCGACGAGGTCTGCCGCGACCGACTTGCCCACACACATTTGCCTTATAAATCTGATTCGTCATTAGGCGGGTCCACACAGAGCGAGCAGCCTCGCGAGGAATTTGCCGCGCGAGGAAACGGGGACCGTTTCCTCGCGTCACACTTGCTAATTTATATTATTAGTAGGGATTACTATGTTCGAGCCAGGCACGAAACGGCGTCCAGACCGCGGCAAAACAAAAAACCGAACTCGATGGCTCGGCCGCTCGGTCGCTCGCCCGCGGCGGCACACGCGCATGCCTCGGCCGGGGCGCGTCCACACAGAGCGCGCAGCCTCGCGCGCCAATTCCTCGCGAGGCTGCGCGCTCTGTGTGGACGTGTCTAATTCGTTAGCTCGGGCGCACGGTAAGCTCGGCCGCGGCAGCACATGCGTTTTCCTCGACCGAGCCACGTCCACACAGACCGAGCAGCCTCGCGAAGCATTTTCCTCGCGAGGCTGCTCGGTCTGTGTGGACCCGCCTATTCTTTCTTCACTCATTCGCTCCACGTGTCCAAACCACTTCAGCATTCCTTTCTCAATCCTAGTCACGACTTCTTCTTTGCTTCTTTGCATGATATTTACCTATAAAATATGAATAGTGTGATTCCTGAGGAAGACTAAGTTGTATAATTAACGCGGACGGAGACGCGGGTAAAGTTTTATCGATTATAACTTCTGTAAAAAATTCACTGACGCGATTTCAATGACATTATAGTTTTTATACGATAAAAACAATTAATGATGGCATTGAAATCGTCCGATAGATAACATAACATGTATCTTCTCTATACACATAAAGTACCTAATGGGGCAGTAAAATAAATATCAATACCAAACAAGAGCCATGCAAATACACTTATCCGAAGTTCACGAAAAAGTTGAAATGAAAACGCCCCCTTATCTTGAGTCCATCTCAAGAAGTGAACTCGTTGAATACACACACTCGCGGTCTAATAACATTCGACGATGGACAAAATACTGTACAATACAAATACTTTACTACTCACAAGTCTAAGGGGGAAGGCACATGGAGACGGTTATTGAGATACTAGACTTTGTCTGTGGCTCCGCCCCCGTTGGAGTCAGTTAACGAGGTAGGTATGGAAAATTCTAGCAACGAACACAAAGAACCCTCAGACTTACAACTTTTGAGATTTTAGTACGACAGATAGGGGAGGATATTGTGGAACTCACAAAGAGTTGTCCTGTCGCAGATTGCATCTCAACTCTAAACGACAAGGCTGCTACTTAAACCAATTCGCTATACTGGCATTAATAACACAGAACAAAATCATAATTTGTAAGGAATTCGGAACGTCGGCTCGTAATAAATTAAAATGTAGTTTCTAGATCATTCGGTTTAAACGTAATAACTAAGGGAAACCAATATAACGCGATAAAATCTCTACTCAGTAGTTTAATTTCCCATTATCATTTATACGAAAATTATCCCAGTGGCGACCCGGAGTCAGCTTACTAGTCTAACCGGCTTTTACTAATATATAAACTTTTCCACGGAGCGACTAGGTACTAGTCTTACCTGCGCAACCCAAAGACTAGTGTCAATATATTCAGAGATAGGCACTGACGCCCTTAAACGACTATCAAAGATCCTTATGCTATCGGCATATATATCGGCAGGGACCTACTGCTTGCAAATGCTAATTAATAAATAATTTAATGCACGTAACTTCGAATAGTCAGTGGTGCGCGCCGTGGTACCCGCAGTCTGTTGATATCTCCCACTAGGCTATCGCAGCATACGGCATTTAAATGATTCCTAGCATAGGATAAACCATTTTAATCTAATAAATTAATGTTTGATGTTGCAATATTTGACGAGATCCCGAAACTGCTTT
Source organism: Euclidia mi (assembly GCA_944739405.2). Lineage (NCBI taxonomy): Eukaryota > Metazoa > Arthropoda > Insecta > Lepidoptera > Erebidae > Euclidia > Euclidia mi. The sequence continues at coordinate 880,303 of OX123205.2, read as the reverse complement.
CCTATATTCCATAAATAGTTTTGCTTTTCTGTGATATTTTTTTTTCTACCTCATTCACACAACACTATCCAGTCCCAAACTAAGCAGAATATTGTATTATCGGTACAAGACAATGGATAAACATACTTATATACATTTTTTATACATAGAAACACCCAGACCAAGACAAACATCCATGTTCACCCACACAAATGTTTGACTTGAGCGGGAATCGAACCCGCGACCTTCGCGACCGCGCGGTAGTCGTTTATACTCCCGCTACGCCACCGGGTCGAATACAAATACATTTTATATTACACAATCTGTCATTTGACATCATTGTGAGTGGACGTGCTACTGGACTTATTCTTGATTTATTTTCTAAATTCGTGTTAAAAGTGAGTTTATAATACAAATAAGTAACTTACAAGAAACTTAAGTGTTCGAGTGACGAAACAGTGATAAAACATTAGTGAAATTAGACTTATTATTCGCAGTTTCAACTGACAGTTAAATATTACAAATCATGCTAAAGTGAACTTTGGACTCATTAGTGTTAATAAAAGAATTGAACGAACTTATCCATACCACCCGTCTAAGAGAACCGTGGCAATAGATTATAGTGCATAAATTCGCAGCACACAGATAAAGGCTTCATAGCCAGGCGTTGAAGAGCGTCGCGTCTCCAGCGCAGTTTGTTTCAAGTTCGAACCCCGGTGACCGCTGATTTCTTTTCATCATTTTAATTTTTTCAATTTTACTAATTTTGTCTATAAAATTGCAAAATTCTGAATCATATTATTATACAAATGTCGTCGAAAACTGTTTGTGCCGGATGCCGTGGTGTTATTGATGGACGAGATTTCTTGAAATGTTACAAATATGGCAAGATTTATGACTTACCGTGTGCTGACATATTGGATAAGAAGCAATACATTTCTATGAGTAGAGATCAGAAACTCAAGTGGGTATGTCACGAATGCAGGAGCAAACAGCCGAAGGTTGGAAATACTAACACTCCGGTACGCAACTTGAGGGATGAGGAATCGTCTGCCTCAGATGGCTCAGAAAATGTTACCTCTAGAAAGAAACCCGCTTGTACTGAACAGAATTCTAGAGATAGCCCTATTTCTACTGGACTTATGATTGGCAGAGAGGAAGCATTAATATCGGCTATAAGCGAGCGTGTTCTTGAAGTGATAAGAACTGAACTACCGCAGTTGATAGCAGGTTTATTGCAGGGAGAATTAGCCCCTATTAAAAAGGATATAATGTAGTTCCGCGAGTCGCTGGACTTTATGAGTGAGAAACAAGATGACCTTAAGAAAACCATGGAAACTCTTATGAAGGACAATACGTCATTATCAAAAGAAAACAACGCGTTTAAAACCACGGTTTCTGAACTATCAGGACGCCTGAATAACCTAGAACAACATTTACGTGAAAATAACTTGGAGATACAGGGTATCCCAGAGCATCACAATGAGAATTTGACGAATATTCTGGTTCAAATTTCTCGTGTCGTTGGTCACGATTTAAAGGATGATGAAATAGTCAAGTGCACGAGGGTGGCAAGGATCAACAAAGAGAGCAAACTACCTAGAACTATAATTGTTAAGTTCAGGAGTGTGAGGACTCGTGATGAATACTTCTCTGCGGTGCATAGATATAATAAGTCAAACCAGAAGGAGAAACTTAACACTGCGCTGTTGGGTATTGCAGGTGAAAGGAAACCAGTCTATGTGTCGGAGCATCTTTCTCCTATGAATAAATCTCTTCATGCATCAGCGTGCAAAAGGGCAAGGGAACTTGGATATCAGTTTGTTGGGTGAGAAATGGGCGTATATTTGTTAAAAAAGCCGCAGATTCTGCTCAAATACTTATAAGAAGTTTTGAAAGCCTTAAGTTAATAATTTGAATTTGTTATTTTCTCTTAATGCCTTTTAAGTGAAATTTGTACCTTATTGATGTTAATAATGTCACTGTCTTTATACTATCAAAATGTTATAGGTATGAAAAGCAAGGTTGTAGATATTTATAACGCAATCCAATGTAATAATCTGTATATATAAAATCCTTGCGTTACTGACTGACTGACAGACAAGCTACAGCCGAAACTATTAGGCGTAGGAAGCTGAAATTTAGCATGTATGTTCCTTGGGGACCGTGGTGGTGCACTAAGACGGGATTTCCCGAAATTCCCACGGAATAGGGCAGAAAAAGTTAAATTTAAAAAAATGTGCGGGCGTAGCTGCGGGCTTCATCTAGTTATGATATAATTTGCTTAACAGAGACTTGGCTTGATAATACAATACTATCCTCGGAACTTTTTGATGACAGATATTGTGTGGAGCGCAGAGATCGCGATGCTAGGTTTCGTTCTCAGTATAACAAGAGTCACGGTTGCGGTGTGCTTATTGCTTACTTAAAAAAGTTACAAGTTGTACTGAAAGATAATTGGGTATCCATGGATTTGGAAGATTTATGGATTCAAGTTGTGTTAAATGGAACTGTTGTGATAAATTTAGGTGTTGTATATTTGCCGGACTATTTAAGACCAAATATCGTCAGCGAATTCTTTGATAAATGTAGAAACCTACTTGATGGTGCCTCTAATCAGATAACATGTATATTTGGAGACTTCAATTTAGGTAATGTTAAGTGGTCGGCATTAGACGGGTGTCCGCTAAATTATAACTGTGAAAAGTCGAAAACCTTACATGATCTTTTTCATTTAACAACCATATACCAACTTAACCACACGGCAAATAGTAATGGAAGAATCCTGGATCTGGCTATTACTGACTGCCCGGATCTAGTAAAAATTTTACCTGCTTTACCTATTAGTCGTATTGACTCACACCATCCGCCTTTTGAACTTATAGTAAGAATTTCTGAGCCCAATATTACACAAAATACAGCAATTAAAAGGCTATGCTATAGAAAAACCAATTTCGAGGGCTGCAAAACAGATTTTAACGGAATTGATTGGGAATCACAAGCGTCACTGTTATCTTGTGATGAGTTTGTTCAATATTTCTACAATAAAATTTATTCGATTATAGAGAAACACACACCAAAAACAAGAATAATGTCTAATCGTTATCCTATATGGTTCTCCAAGAACTTAATTAGGGTAATTCGGTCTAAACATAAAGCCCACTCTAACTTTAAACGATACGGGAATCCCCGCGATTATGATGAGTTTTCTATGCTTAGAGCTAGGGCCAAGGATGTGGCTAACTAGTGTTTTAGAGCTTACATTGAGCGAATAGAGAATGATCTTAAAATCAATATTAAGACTTTTTGGCGTTACACGAAGGGAAAGCGAGTAACTAACAACTATCCAAGTAGTATGTTTTATTTAAACACTAGGAGTAATTTTAGGGAGGATATAGCTAACCTTTTTGCGAATTTTTTTTCGTCAGTGTACAGCTCTAATTCGAGTAATACTAGTAATTACATTCCCAATTTTCCAGCGTCTAATTATCCTATTGGTACGGTATATATACCAAAAACCGATTTGGAAAATAAATTGAAGAGCATAGACTTTGGCAAGGGTAGTGGATTTGACGGGATTCCACCTATCTTTATTAGACTTTGTGCATCAGCGCTGGTAGAACCCCTTTTCATAATATACAATAAGTCAATAAATGAAGGTACATTCCCGGAACTATGGAAGATTGCCAAAATAACACCTATACACAAATCTGGAGATAGAAGTGATGTCTCTAATTACCGCCCTGTTTGTATACTCAGCTGGTTTGCCAAAATTTTTGAAGGGTACATCTACAAGCAAATATATGCTCACTTGAAACAACAACTGAGTCCCCGACAACACGGTTTTATTTCTGGCAGGTCCACTACCAGTAACCTCTTGAGTTACACACATTATTTATGCTGCTCATTCAATGATAAAAAGCAGGTAGACTCTATTTACACTGATTTCTCCAAGGCGTTCGATCGTGTCAATCATTTTATATTACTTGCAAAGGCTCAGCATTTAGGAATTCATGGCAATTTACATCGATGGCTATCGTCTTACTTCCTAAATAGGACGCAATTAGTTGCACTCAGTGGGTATGAATCCGTGCCGTTTTTGGCCACATCTGGAGTTCCGCAGGGATCCAATTTGGGGCCTCTTTTATTTTTATTATTTGTAAATGATTTATTATTTCAATTTAATAGTGAATGTTTAGCTTACGCAGACAATTTAAAGATCTTTAGGTGTGTCTCTGATTATGAGGATTGTAAAAAACTTCAAGCTGACATTGATACTCTTGTGCATTGGTGTAATACAAATTCAATGTCCCTTAACATCAAAAAGTGTCAGATTATCTCCTTCACTAAAAATAAAAGGCTGCTGAATTATGCATACCATATAAATTGTGTTAGCTTAGAGCGTGTACTTGTGGTGAGGGATTTAGGGGTGATTTTTGATTCAGCAATGTTTTTCAAACCTCAATATGACCATATTTGCAGCAAGGCCCACCGTATGCTATCTTTTGTCCTAAGGAATGCGAAACCATTCAAGGAGGTTGACTCTTTGTTGATCCTCTACAACTCGTTAGTAAGGAGTATAATTGAGTACTGTTCATGCATTTGGTCACTTATATACAAAACTCATATTGATCGAATAGAAGCAGTGCAGAGACGATTTGTTAGAGCTTTATGCTCCAAGTTGGATCTGAGACGAAAGATTCACGCTTACAGTGATCGTCTCCAGCGGTTCAAAATGATGAGCCTTGAAAGGAGAAGGAGGATGAGTGATTTGTGCACCTTGCACAAGATTTTAAATGGCTCAATTGATAGCCAACTTATTGAAAAGCTTGACTTTAAAACGCCAGCGCGATCTGTGCGCATCCCCAAACTGTTTTCTATACCTGCTACCAATAATAATGTTTCGCAGAATAATCCAATATCACGAATGTGCTATCAGTACAACTCTATTTGCTCAGAATTTGATATTTTTCACGACAGCTTGTATGTGTTTAAATGCTCTTTATTAAAAGTAAATATATCTGTACTATAATTCTGAAAATTAAGATTGTAACCCAAGCATTATATAAATTCTCATCATATTTTTATTTTTCTCTTTTGTTTAACTTAACTTTAACTATTTTGCATGTATTCACGTTTATTCTCACAGATTCTTTATAATTAATGAATGATGTGTATAGTTATAATTGGACATCAAGTCTAAAACTATTGTATTGATCTGGTTTTTTGTAATCAAGCTTGATTTGTTGTCTGTTACTATACCTATGTGAAAAAAATAAAATAAAAATAAAATTACTTTTTTGCACACTGTGTAGCTGTCAGAACACGGTGTAAAATATTTGATACATTCTAATGTAACACTGTTTTATCCTTTATACACATACATACACTCGACTTTTTCCCCGTCGGTGTAGACGGATACAGCAGAACGCCACTTGCTTCTGTTGTTACAACCCTTACGCGCTTCATTCATTACTCTTTTCATATATGATCGCCGGTTTCAGTTACTTTGGATCGTTTGAATTTATAATGATTTCGGTTCAAATCAACTTAGCCAATTTTCAGTAAATTTCATCAGTGGAATACTGCCTATATACCTCTAAGAGAATCACACAGACACCGCAAATTAATTTCCACCGTAAGACTAAAAAACGATTAAAAACATAAATGTATTTTTTTGTAGTAACATATTTCTAACAGAATATAAAGTGTCACAGTTAGAGGCGACTAAACAAAATACATGGAGCAAATAGAATCTTTGCGAAAAGACAAAAAACTTGTTACAAACCCTGAAACAACCCGTCCAAATCCGTCTATGGACATGACAGTTTAATTTAAATAGTCTGCTTCATAAAGATCAATACGGATTTACTAAAGGTAGATCCACTACTGATGCGGATGTTGTTCTTATAAAACACGTTTATCATGCTTGGGAGTCATTTAAAAATGCTATCGGAACATTCTGTGACCTATCAAAAGAATTTGATTGCGTTCATCACGACACACTACTGCGTAAGCTTCGCCACTACGGTGTACAGGAAACCACACTTAGTGTTGTCGAGTCGTACCTGCGGCAAAGATTTCAGTGCGTCGATGTAAATGGGACTACATCTTCTACATTACCTAAAGATTTAAGCGTTCCACAAGGTTCAATTCTAGGTCCTTTTCTATTTCTTGTATATATTAATGACTTAACTTTTGATTTAAAAAAACATCTGTGATGTAGTACTTTTTGGACTTATTTTTAAAGTAGACAGGTATAGGAATCAATTTGATGATGCAAATAATGCTTATACCGGTTACACAATGGTTTACAGCAAACAACCTAGTACTTAATGCTAGGAAAACTAAATGCGTGAAATTTGCTTTACCTAACGTTAGACAACTGGGACCTTATATTATGCTAGACAGGGAAAAACTTGACACAGTAGACTCTTCAGTGTTCCTAGGTATTACATTAGATAATAAGTTACAATGGGGTGCACATATAGCATGTCTTGCAGGAAAGCTCAGCTCTGCTCCGTATGCCGTCAGAAAAGTTAGGCAACTTACTGACATCGACACTGTTCGTTTAATATATTTTAGCTATTTTCACAGTGTTATGTCCTACGGCATTTTGTTATGGGGCAAAGCTGCGGATATTCAGCATATCTTCATTCTACAGAAACGAGCGCTACGAGCAATATACTTGTTAGGTACAAAAGATACTCTAAGGGAACGCTTTAAGTCTATAGGGATTCTTACAGTAGCCTCGCAATTTTTATTTGCTAATATATTGTATTGCCGTGTGGTGACGGAATAAGAATACAGAGTGTTACCACCTCATTTCATCCCGAGGGTGTCGTATGAGGTGATTAAGAGAAACACACCACGCAAAGATTATCATTGCTAAGAGAGGGAAATCTCGAAATAAAACACTATACCAACCCATTTGGCCAGCGTGGCATAGTAGGTCAAAACCTCCAGAGGCTTAAGTCCAGCAGTGGACTGCAAAATACTGTCGATGATAATGTATATTAGGCAAAATATAGGTTTATTTACTACAAAAAGTGATAAACATAACATAAATACTCGAAACAGGCATAAGTTATATGCCCCTTATCATCGTTTACTTAAAGTCAATGATTCTTTTGCAGGGCTAGGTATTCGTATATACAATAAAATACCAATGAGTCTTTTAGAATTACCATTTATTGGCGTTTAGCATACCATAATATTGGGGGTTTAAAAGAGTGGCCGCGAGTTTTATTGCCCGTTCTTTCTCGTGGTTCTTCCTATTGCTTTGCGAACAAGGCAGTAAATGTAAATGAAGAAGTATTAAGTAATTTAATTTTAAAATTGACGTTCATATGCGTCACCTTGTGACCTATATGAATAAATGATTTTGACTTTGACTCCATACAGTTACTTTTAGTAGATGTAAAGGAGTTTTTTGAATAATGCGCGGATTATCAGAGTAGAAGCAAGTATTCTGCTTATTGACGTGCCCCGAGAGATGGAAATGCGCTTCGTCACTCATAATCAGTTTTGAAGAAAAATCGTCCTCTTCAAGGTTGAGGTCCATGGCGCGATAATGCCACGTTCTTGGGACTCCCCAAGAAAGCGGTCTATGATTATTTTTAGTGAATTTTACATTTGATTACTACAAAATTTTCAATATCCGAATGACAGGAGATGTCATAAAAAATATAAGGAATTTCTAGAGGGTAATTACTTTTGCGCCACCCTGTACTAATATGAGCTCTTCCCTCTAGAAATATACGAGTATAGCATCGACTTAGGTCCACCACGGTGCATTGGTTTTCGATTAGAGTTACCGTAGCGTGAGGACTTAGCGTCTTTGAGGCTCGAAGTATTCAATAATATTATACATAGGTTGAGACGGAGGATCTCAGGTAGGATGTCGGGGTTCGAGAGAAACACTGCTAGGCTGAACAGGTTCTTTATTATGTCTCACTACCGCTTACATACAGTATGACCGAACTAGGTAAGCACTGGCCTGAGCTGGCTGGAGCGTAGACTCCTGCTGCTCTCCGACGCTCGCAGGGTAGCTGCTCGTAGGGTCGCCGATGAGCTGGCCAAGGTGCGCTGCGCAGGCAGCTCTGTGGTCGATGTTCAGGCTGAGCGGTCTCAGGCGGTGCAGCCGATGTGGGCCGAGCGGTCAGGCTCAGGCGTCCGTGGCCTGGCTGTAGGAGCTCGTAGGCAGGAACGGAGGCTTGGGTGGCAGCTGGCTAGTAGCGGCACGGCGCCAGCAGCTCGTGGCTTGTAGCCCGTAGGAAGAACGTAAGGTACAGTGAGCTCGTAGGGTGAACTGGAAACAGCATAGAGAATACACAACAACCGGTCAGGAACAGGCGGTCCCTAGATCGGCTGTTATGCTTAGGAGACACAGATACTACAGACAGAACGTATAGGCACACAGACAACTAGAATATGCTTACCCCCAGCGGGACAGTAGATAGGAAGTAGAATGTAGAATAATCGCGAGGTGTAGCGGCAGCGTTCCGATGTCTAGGGAAAGTGACCATTCTACAACGCGCACCCATCTTATATAGGTATAAACCTATGACTCACAACTGCCTTTGGCTAGTGAATATGACCATATTTGGTAATATTGCGAACGATGTCTGGCTAAGCTGGCGTTAAGCGCCTGCGAGATATTATAACGCAATACGTGTAGTATTACGTTACAATACCCCGCTCTGTACAGCAGGATTTTTCGTGTCTAGACAAGAAAAATCCGTCTAACTAAGTCCTCCGAACTTCTGTAGACAGTGCTAAGTAGATAGTGACTATGAAACTCAAACTGCAGGTAGGTACAATGAAAGAATCTAGTTAGGTTAGGAATCAGTGTAGTTAATTAGTTTTAAATCTTTAATGTGCCATATGCCAATAGATTTACCCGACGAATCCGCTAATTCGTATACTAGTGGTGACTTTTTAGCAATAATAGTACACTTGGTAAACTTAGGAGCTAGTTTTTTGCCAAATGGTTTGTCGTAGGTTCTTTTCCACACAGTATCACCCACGTTAATACCAGCCGGTTTACGACGTAAGTTGTATGTGTGTGTATATAAAGTACCATTGTTTTGTTGTTTACGTGCGACACAAGTATCACACGAAGATATAAACTTAATAATGTCAGCGTGCATACCAGGCCAATAATAACGCTGCGCTAAACGTTTATACGTTTTAAAAATACCTAAATGACCCACAGCGAGTTCCGAATGGTATTCTTTAATAGCTGTAGTTCTATCCGAGGTATGTAGGACCTCTTTCCAATCGAACACTTTACGCAATGTACATTTAGATACCATATATCTGTACAATTTATCATTCCTGATAGAATAATTAGGAAAAGATGTAGGTGAGTTTTTACAGCCATTGTAGATTGTAGTATACCACTGATCCGAGGTTATAGTAGTCTCGTTATCAGTGTTAGTATCAATAGCTGACACGGTAGCATTAACTTTATTAGGCAAGGAATTACTACGAGAGTAATTATTAGATAAAGAAACAGAGTTAATATAGTTTGGTAACAATTTAAATCTTTTCCAGAAGTCAATACCTAAAATTAACGAACTAGTAACTTCTGGAATTACGTACGCTTTTAAATAACAAGTTTTATTTTTAAAAGTGGTGGGTAGGTTGATATAGCCGATCGGTGTCAGACGATGACCACCCGCCGATCGAAAAAATATAGTAGGGTTGTCACACTTATTCAAAGGGAGATTAGTTTTAGAAATAAGTTTTATATGAGAATTATTGCCCAATATAGTCACGGCAGAACCTGAGTCAAGTAAACCAGTAAGGGGTAGATTCTTAATGGTTACATAAACATAGGGTCGAAAATCAGTATTAGGTTTTTGATCTCGGGTCGCAGCCACAGAATGACTAGAAAAATACACTTTTAGAGTGTTCAGCCAATTTTTCCAGTCTTCCTTGTCAAAATATTTAGGTTTAGAAGATGTACAAACGGTAGGGTTTGTCATCTTATTTGACGAACGACGATCCGAATAAATTAGTTTTTTTGAAAATAATTTATTTTTACAGGTAGGACAATTTACGAACGTGACATCCCTAAGGCCACACTTAAAACATATCGGATAACGTTCTCGCTTGCACGTCCCTAGTGAGTGATCAGTTGAACGACATCGCGGGCAAAATACACACCTCTTATTAGTTATTTTTGTAGGAACAGCTGATTTAGATATCATGTTGACATTATAGTGTTGTAGGTTAGGCACAGGTGTATCGTTCGGTTCGACTTTTATAGATGCGACAGAAGCGTAGTTTTTTAGTTTAGACGGTTTATAGTACTGTGAATTATTATAGTGACCGTGCGTGTCCTTTTTATTTATGTAAGCTAAATCAGGTGCTACTGTGTTAGACGTAGGGTAACTAGGTTCGTGAAATTGTGCACTTAAACACTGGAACCTCTCATAGTTTAGACATAGTGTTTTTAGAGTGTATATAGTGTCTATAGCCGTAGTACATGAAGCTAGTACTGTAGAATAACACGGTCTAATATTGTGAAGCAATATATTTACTTTTTCATGTTCGGTTAGTACCGTGTTCGGTGACAATCGCGCAAAAAGTTGGAACATAATTGATAAATAGACGATTATACCCTCAGTTTGCCCTTGAGTACGATTACGAATCTCGGCTAAAAGTTTATAATCATAGTTGTACGGTGTAAAATCAGCTGTGAGTTTAGTAGCTAGTTCTTCCCATGTAGAAATTGAATATTTAACACCGCGAAACCAGTGTAACGCATTACCCGTAAAAATTTCGGACGCGTAATCGAATAATCTATTGGCAGGTAGATTTCTAACCGTCCTAAATTCCGTCACGCGTTGTAGAAATTCGCGAACGCAGCCTGTTCCGACGAATTTGAGTTTCGATAGTTCGCCAACCCTCAAATGCTCACAGTGGACAGTTACCGGAGTCGACGCTGCCTGTGCAGGGGTTGAATCCGTGCAAGTCATCGTGACTCCGACTTCCGCCGACGGAACATTCGAGTGTTCTATCTTAGATAGCTCTGCCGACAGCATCCGAAAGCGTTCAGTCAGGTCGGATATTTTCTTGCCGTATTTAGGTTCGGATTTGTCTAATCTGCCCAATCTGTGGTAGACGTGGTTGTGCAAAGCCGTAGTTCGCTTCGCCAAGTTGTGGTCGTATAATTCCTTAAGGGAAGAGATTCGCGAATCTAAATCGGTAACTGACAGGCTAGCTCCCTTGAAGTCGTCTGCTATGTCTAGGCCTGACTCTAGGATTTCGTCATTCGGAATCAGCTCGAGTAGTTTAGGTAGCTGCTTCCGTAAACCTAAAACAGAGGTAGCCGGCTCCTCTCCGCGAATAGCGACCTCGTAGGCCAATTCATTTTTATTAAGTAGGAAGTACTTGATAGGGTTAGTGCTCATGATGATATAAAATAAGTATGATAGAAAAGAATGTAAGTATATTACAGCCCTCTGTGTGCAATAGTTCTGCTTTACAAAGAAACTACGACGATTCGGTGTATAAATGTAGACAATAGATAGTGACTTGCAAAAATAAAAAACGGTTATTTCAAATTGCGAACAGTTATGTAGGGAATCGGTAGTTGTTTGAATTAGGCAATAGTAAGATAACACATAATAGTTATACAAGAATAGAAATTAAAGATAGACAGCAATACACAGATACACACAAGTTAGATAGTACGTACCGGTTCGCTGATGTCTGCACCTCCTCGTTTACAAAGACTGACCTCCTAAACAAGAACAACTGCAGTAATTGGAAGTGAGACAATTAGAGTTGGGCGCCACTGAGACGGAGGATCTCAGGTAGGATGTCGGGGTTCGAGAGAAACACTGCTAGGCTGAACAGGTTCTTTATCAGATTAGAAGCAAGTATTCTGCGCGGATTATCAGATTAGAAGCAAGTATTCTGCTTATTGACGTGCCCCGAGAGATGGAAATGCGCTTCGACACTCATAATCAGTTTTGAAGAAAAATCGTCCTCTTCAAGGTTGAGGTTCATGACGCGATAATGCCACGTTCTTGGGACTCCCCAAGAAAGCGGTCTATGATTATTTTTAGTGAATTTTACATTTGATTACTACAAAATTTTCAATATCCGAATGACAGGAGATGTCATAAAAAAATATAAGGAATTTCTAGAGGGTAATTACTTTTGCGCCACCCTGTACTAATATGAGCTCTTCCCTCTAGAAATATACGAGTATAGCATCGACTTAGGTCCACCACGGTGCATTGGTTTTCGATTAGAGTTACCGTAGCGTGAGGACTTAGCGTCTTTGAGGCTCGAAGTATTCAATAATATTATACATAGGTTGAGACGGAGGATCTCAGGTAGGATGTCGGGGTTCGAGAGAAACACTGCTAGGCTGAACAGGTTCTTTATTATGTCTCACTACCGCTTACATACAGTATGACCGAACTAGGTAAGCACTGGCCTGAGCTGGCTGGAGCGTAGACTCCTGCTGCTCTCCGACGCTCGCAGGGTAGCTGCTCGTAGGGTCGCCGATGAGCTGGCCAAGGTGCGCTGCGCAGGCAGCTCTGTGGTCGATGTTCAGGCTGAGCGGTCTCAGGCGGTGGAGCCGATGTGGGCCGAGCGGTCAGGCTCAGGCGTCCGTGGCCTGACTGTAGGAGCTCGTAGGCAGGAACGGAGGCTTGGGTGGCAGCTGGCTAGTAGCGGCACGGCGCCAGCAGCTCGTGGCTTGTAGCCCGTAGGAAGAACGTAAGGTGCAGTGAGCCCGTAGGGTGAACTGGAAACAGCATAGAGAATACACAACAACCGGTCAGGAACAGGCGGTCCCTAGATCGGCTGTTATGCTTAGGAGACACAGATACTACAGACAGAACGTATAGGCACACAGACAACTAGAATATGCTTACCCCCAGCGGGACAGTAGATAGGAAGTAGAATGTAGAATAATCGCGAGGTGTAGCGGCAGCGTTCCGATGTCTAGGGAAAGTGACCATTCTACAACGCGCACCCATCTTATATAGGCATAAACCTATGACTCACAACTGCCTTTGGCTAGTGAATATGACCATATTTGGTAATATTGCGAACGATGTCTGGCTAAGCTGGCGTTAAGCGCCTGCGAGATATTATAACGCAATACGTGTAGTATTTCGTTACAAGGTACAATGTATTGATTTTGACTGCACCGATGATGTAGTGCTTTATACAGCCATCTCGCCCGTTTAACACTGCGCTGAGTATTTTGGGTTCACCGTCCTTCCGGGAGAAACATTTCTGTGTTCTAATTAATATTTATGTCTCGAGTCTTAACTACACAATTATAATAATTTCAAAGAAATACTCTGTAGTAAGAGAATTTACTTTAACTACACTTACAACATATACTTACGAATGAGAAAATATTTGACATATTTTGAAGCTGTGTCTGCGTAAGTTGGAACCGCACTTAAACAGTTTTTATTACGTTTCTACTTCTTAATTACTTCTCAATGGTACTATATCGACAACTCATTACTTTTTATCCAAACATAGTAATATCATTAATACCTATAAACTCCAAAAATACAACTCTAATCTCATCATAATCTGAAAAGTTATTGACAACCTTTTTACACATCATATTATCTTCCTTTATAACTCACGTCTTCTTAAGTCCAAATAACTTGGAACAGTGGAAACCGAACGATTGTGATAATGCCTTTAGATCCTCGACCGGAGAGCGACGACTTAAAACTTTGCGTATTTGTTTAGGAGCTAATCGAACGTTCGAGAGGATGAGAATGGAAAAAATATACAGTGCGTAGTATTAAGGGTGTGCGTAGCTTCAGAAAGTAAGAAGCTTTATAAAAAGTAAGTGTTTGTAAGAAATACAACTTTGAAGAATTTATGTATTACTAGAAGGAAGATCCAGGTTTCTAAGGTTTTGGATGCAACCAAGATAACGCAAGGATGATGATAATTTCGTGGAAGATTAGAGCAGTGATGGCTTCGTGAGGAAATCAATTGACTACCAGGCAGAATTTTCTAAGAGGCACCGCTCGAACAGCAGACTTTTCAAAGCTGTGTAATAAATTGACAATTCATTGCTTTTGGCAAATAGCTTGAGTTCTCAGAGAGCACGGTAAACCATCGGTTCTGACTGCCATATGTTCGTGTTATAAACGAATAAAGTGTGAAAGTATAAAAATGAAGTGATCCGACAGTTAACCAAGGTAATCGACATACCCCAAGAATTATAGCTCAGCTGAAGTGGCAGTGGGCCGATCAAATTTGTCGCAGAACCGATAAAAAAATCACTAGCTAGCACATTTCCACTACAAAAATCTTCACCTGCATAAAGCCTTATAAAAATGATACGTGTTCCCACCTACACGGAACATTCCACTATGAAGGAGCATTCCGTCATCTTTGTGAATATCCCAACTCATAAAGCTTCGATGTGACACTGCGGTGCTAATAAACGAATGTAGGGCTGTGGCTAATAATTTATTCACGCGCCGGGACCTACGGTGTGGCCGCGGCTCTTGTAAGGACAGGTCTGAGTGTTCGCGAATTGTGAGAAGTAGTAGGTTTTGAGTAGTAATAAAATAAATGTTTAGTCTGATTGTAGGTTGGATTGTAAGTAACTTCTTTCTCTTAGCGTTATCCCAGTTTCAATCTGGGGTCCGCTTACTAGTCTAACCGCATTTGGCCGACTATTAGCTTTTCCACAGAGCGACTGCCTGTCTAACCTCCGCAACCCGAAGGCTAGCGATATGCCATGGTTTAGACTAGTGTCAGTTTATTTTAGAAGGTGCTGACGCCCTGTAACGACTATCAAAGATCTTCCTGACAACCGGGACCGACGGCTACCGATGGATCGTAAGTACCTACGTGTAAATATCGAGGTAACATACATATGTAGTTACAGTAGGTGGGCACCTTTCTCTCTCCCAAAGTTACCATATTCTTTTGCAATTATTACAAAATCGATGCACTTCTTGCACCAATTTGTTCCTATACTACCCACAGATAGGTAAATATCTCGAGCATTGCAAAATTATTTGCTTACTCGCTATACTACTCTATAATTTGCTCACCCGCTCGCGGTGACACCACCGCTTGTCTGTTTTAAGAAGTGTCTTTAGGACAAGTCGGCCGATTTCCGCCCGCTTTCACGAGATCCTTTCAAATCTCCAAACACCACTAACTACCATCGTGATACAAACCATATGTTTTGTGTCTTAAGATTCAATTTCTTTTGGCAAATAAATTTGATTTCTGTTCGTAAAATTGGAAAGGTCGCATTTAGGTTTAGTGATAAGAGTTCAGTGTTATAGTTGCCTACATATTATGTATGTTGATGTCGGAGACAGATCATGTGAATTCAGGTGTAGTTTACTCAGAAAATTCTTAAAAAAGAAACACCTCTTACTTTGCCGATGTCAGTATAAATGCGCAGACTCAGTTGCATACACTTAGTGACTCTGCTACGACACGCAAGAGGCTGGTCTGCTTACGACAAATTGGCGAATTTTTAAATTAAGACTATTGGTACTATATTATTTTTTCTGTGAGATAGCTTGGCGTAGTGGGTAAGCTACTACCACACCGAAGTTCGTGGCTTTGATTCCCGCTCAAACCAAAAGTTTGGACATGGATGTTTTGAAATTGGGGGCTAAGGAAATTCTGGAGACAATAACAAGATCCCCCCTATATTGTCACGGGGTTTTGAACGAAATGCAACAAACTCATATTTTCAGGTAATTTTAATTTTTAACAACGCAGTTGACTTGGTGCATTTTCCTCCTCCCTCATTCAGAAGGCGATGCACAAAGCTTGCTCGGTTTTTCTCTGCGAGACCAAATCAGCCATGAGGATATCTGCAGGAACACCAAATTCGGCGATATAGCTTTACGAATATTCAAACCGATGGCCGTTAGCCACACAGCAAAGGTCTCAATGTCTTCAAAAATATCGAACGATGTCTTCAAAAATACTATATTCACGTCTCTAAAAGTACATACATACATAGTATCACTACTATATCCCTGAAGAGGTAGGCCGAGGTATATTGCTACACCCACTTTTCGCCAGATTTATTTTAGTCCCACGTAATAGGGAGCGAGCCTATTGCCGTACCGGGCACATTACCAGACCCCGAGCTGCTACTGAGAATTTCCTAACGGAAAAAACCAATAACACTTTGCCCGACCCGGGGATCGAACCCGAGACCTTCCAATCCCATGCGCACATTTATGCCGCGAGACCAACGAGCCAGTAGGCTCTAAAAGTACAATACGAGTAATATAATCCTTGTACTAATACGTAAGCTGTGTGTAACTGAAACTTATATACAATAGTTGTCACAATCGTTTCGCTAAAGTAAACTACCTTGTTTCTAATTATACAGTTTTACACGTCTTAGTAACGAGTTGAGACAGGTAAGCACTGCCGCTTACATCTCTTGTGTGTTATGTGTGCGAGGTAAACTGAGGATTAGCCTTATAATTAAAGGATGAATGTTAATAATTAGCTGTAAGGACTTGGTTCAATGGTTTTTATTGAATTGGTGTCTTATGAAGCAGCGAAACTCTTAATTGTTGATTATTGCTTATTAAAGAGTAACGGAAATCATCGTGAGGCAACCTGCGCGTATTAGAGTCCTCCATAATGCTACCGAAATAAATATATGTATGTGAAGTCTGACAACACGCATATGGCCATTTTTTTATTTATTTATTGTCTCACGCCTGTATCCCCGAAGGGGTAGGCAGAGGTGTAAATATTACACCCACATTTCGCCATGACGTTTTAGGTCCCACGAAATAGGGGGCGAGCCTATTACCGTTACCGGACACATCACCAGAGGCCGTGCTGCTACTGAGATATAGGGTAAACCCAGTCACACTTTTGCCCGACCCGGGAATCGAACCTGGGACCTCCGATCAGCAGTCGCATACGCTATCCACTGGACCACGGCGGCAGTCCGCTGGACCACGGAGGCAGTCCGCTGGACCACGGAGGCAGTCATATAATGCTTTATGCTACCGAAATATATGTATGTGAAGTCTGACAACACGCATATGGCCAATAAGTTAACTTACATAATTATAATGTGAAGGTGCGCGTTCCCGACAGTAGGAAAATCTTTATACAGGGACGATGATGAATATGCTAAGAGTGAAGGGGAAAACATGGTGCAGAATCTTTCATTACTGACAGCGTTAGAGAAATGAGCATTGATATTGTTAGTGAGTAGCCGGCAGGATATACGGAATCCTTGGTGTGCAAGTCTAATTTGCACTTGCTCAGTTCTTGTTAACATGCATCGCCTATCATTTACGTAACCACTTTTATTTGAATAATTTCACAATAACATTAAAGATTATTAATTTTAGCTATATACATTACTATCTTACATAATCATAATATCTTAGAATATATATTTACCTACCTACATAAATCTAAAAGTAAAAAGTGAAAATATGTACAGATGTGTTTAGGCGTCGTAGAATGCCTCCGCATCTAAATCATCGGGTACCGTGCCCAGAAGGCTGGCAGCATTTCCACGCTGGATGGCAATCGTGATTCTTTGAGCAAAGAATAAGCCAGCCCTCTGGTAACGTGAGACGTCGATTAACCGTTTGTTTACATACCTATATGTATAACAGCCACAAGTTATTAAATGGCATATACGCTATGACAACACAAGACAAGGATGAAAAGATAAACGAATTGTTAATTTATTCACAAAAAATAATGTAATTAATGTTCATAATTTTAAACGATATTTTTAACAACATAAATAAAATAAAATACACAAATGGGGCAGCGATACAAAAACCGCGAGTGATACAATTTAAATATTTACGCAGCCGTTTTACTGGCCGCCATTAATTCGATTTGTTGAATTATTTTTCCTTTACGCTAATGGTTTAAATGCTAGGTTTAAATGAAATTATTGATGGAAAGTTGTTGGGTAATATAGGCAAGTTAGGAGAGACCTAGAGGAGGTGCGGCTAGAAACTCTAGATAGGTTAATCATTGCCAATATTATCATCTGATTACAGGTGTGATGAATGTTTATGTTTATCCATTATCTAGTACCCATACAAGCTCTGCTTTGTTTGGGACTAGATGGTGATGTGTGAATGTGGTAGAATATATTACATTATTATTATAATCAGAAATAAAAGTGAAGTCCTTTTGTTTGCCCCGATGTACATAGGTGAGCATGACCGTGTGGTCACTTACCTGTTTATTCTTAGTCTTCCGTAATTTAGTCATGATAAATGTTCAATACATAGACATGTCCGATTGATGATTATACTAGTACCACAGTATAAAGACATACAGTAGTTTGACGCCTTTGATCTCGTAGAAAAAGCCGACAACGTCTAGACAAGGGTAAGTTGGCTAGGGCTGCCACATGTAAACAATACCTACGTATTCAAACACCGTCTATTTATTTTAGAAAAATATTACAATTGCTACGCTACATGAATAATATGGTGTAAATCACTTATCTATACATATAAATAAAATTGGAGTGTCTGTTTGTAATATTAAAATAACCGCTTTTTACTAAATGCATATGGATGTATACACGGTACATACAACGAAATGACATTTTTTACAATATTTGTCTGTCTGTCTATTTGTTCCCGCTATTCTCTGGAACGGCTGGACCTATTTTGACGGGACCCTCACTGGAGTAACTTAGGCTAAAAATTAACCGGATACGCGAAGAAGTTGCCTCAGGACGCGGGTGAAACCGTGGGAAACAGCTAGTTTATTATAGTACTATAATTAACAATAAATAATTATTATAAAACACGTTGCATTTTTCGTGCGGTGACAGATTTGCATACAAAGTGTTAGTCAGCACCTATTTCATCCCGCAGGTGTCGTGGGAGGCGGTTAAGAATATAAAGCATTTTTCGTACAAACCAAGTTAAAATAAAGCGATTGACATAGCGGTGGTTTAATGGATGGGTAACCTTGGGATCAGCTTGCAGAGCCTATGTTATCATTTTATCAATATGAAGTATTTTGCAGCTTTTTTTCGTGCAAACTACGTTAAGGTAAAGCAATAGACATCACGGTCATTTTATGGATGGGTGACTGGGCTATGAGATTACGGAGAACATGTGTGGGGTTTATTAAAGGGGGCCAAAAATATGGTTATTTTCGAGCTAGGATGCGCCGTTACCAAGAGTCAAAGTCAAAGTCAAAGTCAAAGTCAAAAATCATTTATTCATCTAGGTCACAACGTGACGCTTATGAACGTCAAATGTTTAAAGTAAATTAATAATGCTTCTACATTTACATTTACTGCCCATTTGCAAAGCAATAGGTAGAACCACGAGAAAGAACGGGCAATAAAACTCGTGGCCACTCTTTTTAATCGCCAGTGTTATGGTACATATTTTGTTTTTGTAAGGAGCTGCAACTGTTTCACGTTGTAATTAATTACTTGTAAATAGTAAATAAGAACATACATAATACTTAAACAAATATGCAGTTACTAAATTAAGTGCTGTAGTAGCCTTCCAATGTGAATCTTGTGTAACAGGAGCATCTACTTACGCTTTATAATGTAGGCAACTCGCAATCATGTTCAGAACTATGGTGGAAAAGTATGTTACAGAAAGTGACGGTATATGAATACACGTAAATTACAAAAACGTTAGTATCCAGCCCATGATAACGAGTTACCTTCATCTAACACTGTAGCAAATTTTAATAAAATTTGTGGAACAACAATGAAAATGTAAATGTAGTAAGTTGAATGACCTAATAATGCATGAATATTAAATTAATAGAACTAGATATTATATAGAAAAAAAACTGAAAAGTAAGGTATCTATATAAATTAAAAAAATCAAGAGTTGGCTAGTGTAAGTGACCATCTATCCTTATCACTGAAATAATCATTAATGGTATAATAACCTTTCCTAATAAGGCAGTCTTTTATTTTACTTTTGAACGTACTAAATGGCAATTCTAAAAGACTAATTGGTATTTTATTGTATATACGAATACCTAGCCCTACAAAAGAATTATTAACTTTATGTAAACTATGATAAGGGGCATATAACTTGTGCCTGTTTCGAGTATTTATGTTATGTACATCACTTTTTGTAGTAAATAAACCTATATTTTGCCTAATATACAATATATTAGCAAATAAAAATTGCGAGGCTACTGTAAGAATTCCTATAGACTTAAAGCGTTCCCTAAGAGTATCTTTTGCACCTAACATGTATATTGCTCATACCGCTTGTTTCTGTAGAACGAAGATATTCTGAATATCCGCAGCTGTGCCCCATAACAAAATACCGTAGGACATGACACTATGAAAATAGCTAAAATAAACTAGACGAGCTGTGTCAACATCAGTAAGTTGTCTAACTTTTTTGACAGCATACGCAGCAGAGCTCAGCTTACCTGCAAGATATGCTATATGTGCACCCCATTGTAACTACTTATTATCTAGTGTAATGCCTAGAAACACTGTCGAGTCAACTGTGTCAAGTTCCTCCCTATCTAGCCTTATATTAGGTCCCAGTTGTCTAACGTTAGGTAAAGCAAATTTAACGCATTTAGTCTTTTTAGAATTAAGCACTAGGTTGTTTGCTGTAAACCATTGTGTAACTTGTATAAGTACATTATTTACATCATCAAATTGATTCCTATTCCTATCTACTTTAAAAATAAGTGACGTATCATCTGCAAAAAGTACAACATCAAAGATATTTTTTAAATAAAAAGGTAAGTCAATATATACAAGGAATAGAAAAGGACCTAAAATAGAGCCTTGTGGAACGCCTAACTGTATAGGTAATTTAGAGGATGTAGTCCCATTTACATCGACGCACTGAAATCTTTGCCGCAGGTACGACTCGACAACACAAAGTGCGGTTTCCTCTACGCCATAGTGGCGGAGCTTACGCAATAGTGTGTCGTGATGAACGCAATCTAATGCTTTTGAGAGGTCACAGAATACTCCGATAGCATTTTTAGATGACTCCCAAGCATTATAAACGTGTTTTATGAGAGCAACACCCGCATCAGTAGTGGATCTACCTTTAGTAAATCCGTATTGATCTTTATGAAGCAGACTATTTAAATTAAAGTGTCTTAGTAGCTGCTTTAATAAAATCTTTTCAAATATTTTACTAAATGCCGGCAAGATAGAGATGGGCCTGAAGTTATTTACGTCATTTTTACTGCCAGATTTGAATAAAGGTATGATTTTACTTAATTTCATCAAATCTGGAAATACGCCTAAGTCAAAACATTGGTTAAAAATTATAGAGAGGTAAGGCGCAACAGTCTCAACTATAGTACCTAAAATTTTAATTGAAATGCCCCAAAAGTCGCCGGTATTTTTAATATTAATTGAATTATATGCCATCAATATATCTCGCGGGGTAACGTGCTCGAATCTAAACACGCTCTTGCATTCAGGTACACTGCTAAGCAAAAAATTTCCAGCGTCTAAAGATGATGATTGTAAAGAGCTAGTAGTTGTTAAAGGTATGCTCTCAAAGAAACTATTGAACATATGCGCTACTTGAGTTTGATTGGTGACTAATAAATTGTTTTCTTTTAGTTCAAATTGGTTTTCTCGTGGTCGTGCTCTTCCTGTTTCATTATTTATAATTCTCCAAGTTTCTTTAATTACATTTGTTGAATGCTTAATTTTGCTACTAATAAATTTAGATTTTGCCATAACACAAACTGGTTTAAAAAAATTTGAGTAGTTTTTTACATAATTTAGAAAAGGTGTGTCAAATCTATGTTGTTTCATACCATATAATTCAAACAATTTGGCTCTACTTCTGTATATACCTATAGTGGCCCACTGGTTAAAAGATCCGGTAGTACCCTTTAATGTGACAGTTTTGCTCTTGAAAGTATATTGAAACTCATTATTTACTATTCCAAAAAGTGAATTATAAATTGTTTTTGGATTTTCTGAGTTCAAAATTGAGAGATTGAGTTTAGCGATGATATTGTTTTTAAAACGTATAAGACGATTGGTAGTTTGAGGCCTACATTCTACTGTATGTGATTTATCATATGTTGTACATGAAAAACTAGCTATCTGTCCACGGTGATCAGAAGGAAGAGAACTAATAACTACTGGGTTTTTAGCAACACAAGAACTAAATATGTTATCCAAACAAGTAGAAGATGTTTCAGTGACTCTAGTAGGTTCACAGAATAAATTACTTAAATTAAATGACTTAAAAAGATTCAAAAATCTAGTACACTGTGAAGAATTCTCTAAAATATTAATATTAAAATCAGCACATACTATAATATTCTTATGACTACCTATAATTTTATTAAGAGCATCTTCCATAACAGTCTCAAATAGATTATAATCACCAGAAGGGGGTCGATATACACAAATTATAATATATAAGTCTAGTTCCACACAGGACAACTCAATAGTGCGCTCAATAGATAAATTTACAATATCCTTACGTTCTTTGCATTTTAATAAATTTGAAGTCATTATGAGAGAACCGCCTCTAATAGCCTGCTTTCTTATGTATGTACTCTGCACTGTGTAATATTCATTTATAACAATAACCTCATGGGTACTTAACCAATGTTCAGTTAAGCACAAAACCTTAACGTCATATTTTTCTAGAAATAAACTTAACTCTATCTCTTTGCCAGATAGGCCCTGCATGTTTTGATGTACTATATTCAAATACTGCAGCCTAACTGTTGTCCTATCTTGGAGTTTAAATCACAAGATGTGTCAATAAAAACGTTGTTAGTACATGTACTAACCCTATCAAATAAATTGTCAACACAAGGCTCACTGCCTTGCTGTAAATTGTATGCTAATAACTTAGCAATTTGTCGTTTAATATAAAATGGCAGATACATTGTATCTTTAGTTAAAATAAATTTACAAATAAATTTATTAGCGTCAAAAAACAATATTGCGTCACTATGACGACAAGTTATGTTATACAATAACATGTTTAATGAGTGTATGTGCATATTTTGTGTGTGTGTTAAGTTGTTTGAGTAAGGTAAAGCACCTAAAATAAATTTACAACTAAATTTAGAATTAAGTTCTATGAACAATTCAACACATTCTATGATATCCTGTCTCTTTACAGTTAAACTGTTACCAAACAATAATATTGCAGTACTACTCTCATCTAAGGGGTGTAACTTAATCTGATTAACTAAACTACAGTAACTATCCCCTGGCCTACAATAATTTATAACACACTGATTTGTATATTTACTGAGAAGACTACCAAAATTATGACCTAGCCTATCAGAAAAAATAAAAGTTTTATTAATAGATGTTGGAAGCCTAGATGTATTTAAATATGATTGTAATGAGTGTGAGTTTTGTGGATTGTTAGAAAAATTCTCAGGTAGTACGGTACTCAATGGCTCTGCTGGTACAAGAGTATGAGTACAAGAACACGAGAGCTTATTGGTCAGAGACTCATACATTTCTGCATTACACCTCACCAAGTCTACGAGCTCACCTGCCTCCACTATACGCTTGCTCAGTTCTTGTTGAGAAGCTTGGTATTTGTTGAAGATCTCATTTAAGGTTCTTTCCCTAAGTAATATCTCTCCCCTTAAGCGATGAGTGTCCATATCATACACTGATCTGCTATGTTCCAAATTTCTAGAGTACTCAGAAAGTTGATTAACTAAGTTTATGCGCTCCTTTCTAAGATTTAAATTAACTCTATGCACATTATATTTCCTAATAGATTTATGACATTTTTTTATTAATTTAGTAATTTTAATGTAACGTTTAAGTTTATTATGACTAGAAAAGCTGGGTCTCATAATAATGGTATCCTCCCTGGTCAGATCTATTGTCACAACTGGCTCCCTAATGCACACATGATCAGGCTCACTACTAACCAACTCATGATATAGGCTACAGGTATTCGCAATCTGTTGACTGTGTTTATTTATTTCTATGTTGGATTTTGGTTGGAAGATACATAATAATATTATTATGAGATAGGTACTTACCTAATGCGAAGATTGCGAAGGTACTAGGCACTTATTGAATGAAATTAAAATCACACCAGAATCGAATATTACCTTACAACGCATATCTTCTTACGCCTGCCATTTTGTTTACGTACAATAATTGCTACTTTATCCTGTGATTTGGCCAGACATGAGATATTGTAAAAAGTTAGTAGATTAGTAGGAATGTGCACATTATTTTAAGTAGTTATAGGTACATCCATTTCAAAATAATTATAATTAATTAAATTTTCTTATTTGGTATAAGTAAATTGATGAAATCGCAGATTTTTTAAATCCGTATTTATTTATATCTTTAAACAGCATGAAGAATTTCAATGTCTCACAGCACAAGTCGTATGCACCATCTTAATTAATATTCACGAACAAAAAACAAGCACGTGCCAGCCCCCAAAAACATGTACCTAGTTACGAACTAAGGCGATATACGTAACTAGGTACCGCTCTTCCCGCGTCTCACCTCTTGGCCCCCGCACAATTGACCCGTCTAGACGCGTTCGTCGAACGATGGATTGTTGAATGGATTATTTGACTGTGCTAGTACTGATTTAATACTACTACAGATTTGTGTAAGCAGTGGATGCAATATGTAGTCTCGGTGGGGCCGCAGAGGAAAAGGAGATGCGGTGTTGTCAGGTTGCCGTCCTCCCTATCCTCTGCCCAACACTTTCATCCGCCGCCAAGGAGGTTGTGGCCTTTGGGCTATCCGCCAGGGTGTCAGGGTGGTATGCTAACGCGACCCCCTGGCGCCCCCAAAATGGCGTTGAAGTATGCGCTGTGGTTTTAGTGGGTATTACGGTCTTGCACTCCAGCCGTCGAGTCCTACATAAGTGCGTAAATGCATTTCCACAGCGAAGAACTGTAGCGCTCATAGCGAGACTTCGCTTGCCTTTCGTAACAGATCGACAAAGTTAATCAACGCTTGCACAGGTCGCCACTTGGATGGGTGACCACGTGTGGCATTTACATCTGAGCGCTACCGTGCTTCAGTGGGCACGCTATCGGTCCCGGTTCCTGTCTCAGGATAAGAATCGTTAGGCCATGTTGGAGGCCTTCGGGCGGTCTAAAAACTCCGACACTAGAGTTGGCCACACACTCACACGAAAAACAAAGAAACAGCGAAGAACAAAAAATGCAATAGTCTCAACTCACAACCTCTCATATTACCAACGCTGTAGAACGACCGTAATTCCTGCACTAATAAAAAATACCTTGCACAAAAAGGCACTTCGAAGAAAATTGTACCTCGGAACATTATCTCCACGATACAAGCGTTCCACGCGGCGTCGCCCATCCAGATAACGACCTTCATTTACCAATATAATACCTCCACTTACTAATTAGACGAAACAACACATTACAAGCCATCTCTTTTTGCCGCGTAAATTTTTCTTGGGAACAATAGAGAGGGCAGTACAGGGGTATTATTTCGTTAGTGATCATATGGAGTAAGTGTTTTGTATGGTCCCGGTAGGTTAAATGGAGGCTTGTCACGTGAACAGAGTGGACGTAAAAGACTTGGGGATTATGGACCTCTTGTAAGGGAATGCCGTCTTAGGATGTTTTACTCTTTAAGCTAATTATGCGCAGCATACTTTACGGCTAAGTTAACTTGTTAGGTTTATAGGTTTCAATTGTACGGGGTGCCGTTTGACCCGATAGTACTCTGAAACGGAATATAAGGGTTGGCTTGCCTCCTGTCAGCGGGCTTGGCGTTGAATAAAGTCAGGTAGATTTGCTTACTTTTTTTTTTTTTTTGGTTTCGGGTTGGAAAATCCTCATGGAGTCCCGCCGCCCTGGGGGAAGGACGAAGGGGACTGTCAGACTCTTACTGACTAAAAACCAACCCGTGTTCCTCATGTACCCGTGTGTCGGAGGGTAGGGATTCGCATAAGCATTCCTCGCTACCCCCCGACGGGTATTGGCACGCCGGATGCTCAGGCGGGCCCCGAACAAACCCCCTTGGCGGCGGATGAAGGTGTTTGGCTCCGCCGCCAAAACACTAAGCGGCCGCAGAGGATAGGGAGGACGGCAACGCAACACCGCATCTCCTCTTCCTCTGCGGCCCCACCGCGACGCAACGATGGTGCGCCCCCATTTGGTCGCGGGAGATAGGGCGCGCGGCAACGCAACACCGACACGCCTCTCCTCCCGCGACCGCACCCGACTGTGAGGGACAGAAGAACTGTCCCTCGCACCCGCCCCTTTGGACGCATCCTGCGTAGGCCTCCGTCAAGCCCACGCGGAGCGTCCCCTCCTGGATCCCTCTTAGCTTCACCGCGGGTCACCAATCCACGGTTACTGAGCCCCCCCACCACGACAAGGTGGAGATCCCACGGGGGGGGGATTTGCTTACTTAGAGTTCTACAACCAATCTTATGCAATCCATTCCAACCCAAACAGCGCGAAGCAGCATCAACGATTACCTACAGCGAGAATAATTTTATCAGAATGGCACAACAGTACGTTACCTTTCATGTAGGATTTGCCTCTCCTTCTTTTATACAATAGCAAGTGGTTTTACACAATGTGGCCTTAGCATTGCTTGCTTCGATTCGGACAAAAGTTAAAACATAAATACAAGACGCTTATCAACCCTTATATGTCCCAACACCCACAATTGATTGTGCCGCGAGCTGTATATTTATTCATGTTCGCTCGCCAATGTTTATACGTAGTGCACGATCGTCTCTAGAAATAATATATATATAATTATATATTTATATATTTATATATTTTATTTATTTTCTTAGGAAAACCATCAGCTTTACAAACATGATAGACAGTGATTCCTGAAAATACATATAGCCATTAATAGGTTTTCGCCAATGGTTCCAATATAAATATAAAAAAGTAAGGAGCATGAGAAAAAACAACGCATATCTCCTTAATTTCTCGTACACGCATACCTCAGCAACAAAATGAAGAAGATAATAATGATACATTATAGAGAAACCTCATAAATAATGTCAAAGCTTACATATGTACTTTAACAGTAAAACTTGACAATCTATATACTTACTTACTAAGCAACCGCCTCGCCGACGCAACACTAGTGTTAAATAGGTCTATAAGAATTTTTAAGAATTTTATTGTACCCATTACTCGCCCGGCGAATAGATGCATTCTGCCTGTAATTAGTGGATGCGTGCGGAAGGCTTAGTAGTGGTTCCTTTCGCAAGCCCATCATCGGCACATTCAATGATATTTGGGACAGCAATTCTGGACAATCCAATAAACCGCTTGCAATTTTCATTAAAAACAATATATCTGAAATATTGCGACGTTTGACCGATTGCATATGTCGATATAACGGTTGGAGTGGTATTCAACATTAGTCCTGAAGCATAAATATCTGACAAACTTGCGCTGGACTCTCTCAATGCGAGAGATGCATGTCTCGTACCTTGGGTTCCATACTTGCGAGGCGTATTCCAAGTGACTATGAACAAAAGTACAATACAAGATTTTAAGCGTTTTTGCGTGTTTGAAGTCCTTGGAGGCTCGCATAATAACCCAAGAGATTTATATGCCCTTGCAACTATATTGTCGACATGAATGTCAAATAATAATTTAGAGTCGTGAAAGATGCCAAGATCACGAACACATGATACCCTCTGCAAAACATGACTGTTCAGGGTGTAATCGAATAGTAACATATTGCGTTTTCTCCCATAGGTCATGACGTTACATTTGGATGGATTAAGTTCCATATGATTAATAATACATTTATTTTATTTATTTATTTATTTTATTTTAAAACTTCATGTACAATATATTGGTACATTGGCGGACTTAATGCTAAAAGCATTCTCTTCCAGTCAACCATAGGGTGATGCAGAGATAGGTATGGTAGGCGTACACAAACAGTTTTGCTTTATCTGAAAACTTGAGAAGAGTGATAATTTTATTATAAATAATTATCATGAATAAGTACATAGATATAACATTACATACATACTATATAATACATGTATATACATGAATAGATAAAATATATAAATATACGTATATACCTAATTATATATAAATATAAATCATAAATATATATGTATATATAATATAATATGTAAGTAATAGTTAGGATGATTGTGCCAGTAGTCCCTTACGAATATGTTCACGCACCTTTGATTTAAACGTCCAGCGGTTAGTAGCCGTCCTGATCTCCAGAGGAAGGGAATTCCAGAGTAGGACTGATTGGACATTTAGTCCTCGAGACGTTTGAGATCCATTTACATGGCGACAGCATCCTGCATATCGGTGTCGTCAGCAAAACACAAGACACGTGCAGAATGGAAATACATGTCAATGTCATTTACACAGACCACAAACAGCAAAGGCCCTTGTAAAGATCCCTGCGGGACGCCGCTGGGAATGTTAATCCAGCTAGATACGTAGTTGTTGATAGCAACAGGTTGAGAGCGATTTTTTATATGAAGCTAACTATCTTAACAGATCCCCACTAATACCGATACTTTGAAGCTAACTATCTTAACAGATCCCACTAATACCGATACTTTGTAGCTTAACCAAAAGCAGATTATGGCTGATACGATCAAAAGCTTTACTGTAGTCTGTGTAAACGACATCGACCTGCTGACCTTTGTCCATAGCCTGAGTCAAAAATTCGTTGAAGAGTATTAAGTAGACCGACCCTTTAGAAAACCATGCTGGTACGGAGAGAAAGTGTGAATTAGGGCACGATATAATTGATTAAAAACATTTTTTTCAAGCAATTTGGAAACAGTACAGAGCTTAGATATTGGCCTGTAGTTGGCAACTTCTGTGCTTGAGCCCTTTTTAAGGATTGGAGTAATATAAGCCCGTTTCCAAATAGCAGGTACTTCACCCACAGAAAGAGACATCCTAAATAGCAGAGATATAGGTAAAGCAATAGATATTGAACATTTTTTAAGAAAGAAAGCAGGTAGATCATCTGGTCCAGGAGACTTGTGTACGTCTAACTCAGAAATAAGGCACTGAACATATTCCGTAGAAATATAAATTGAACATATATTTTCTACTGGGTAATTATGAGAATCAAGTAAAGTGGATACAGAGCGATTTACAGAGAGATTATTAGGAGGGTTTAAAAAATTTGAACAAATGTGGTCTGAAAATGCATTACAAATTGATTGCCCAGTATCTACAATTGAATTTTTCCAAGTTAAACTATTGGGCATAGAATTTTGACTAAATTTGGATTTCACATAAGACCAAAAATACTTGGGGTTTTTCTCAATAGAATTTTCAACGGAATTTACATACTTAAGGTAGCACGATGTTAGTAACTGTTTACTACGGTCTCGGAGCATCTTATATGTTTCTTCATCGCACCGGTTACCGTATGTTTTGATTTTTTTAAAGAATGTATATTTTTCTTTAATTACTTTTTAAGAGTCGGAGTAAACCACCGGGGAAAATTATTATTTATTATTTTTTTATCTATACTAATATAATAAAGCGGAAGAGTTTGTTTGTTTGTTTGAACGCGCTAATCTCAGGAACTACCGGTCGGATCACAACGTCATAAAATACGCACAATTATTCCGAAAGGCTATAGGCTATACATAAAATTACGCCACAAGTTTTAGGGGCCAGACAAAAATAAAAAAATGGTCAAACGAGAAGGGGGAGGGTTGGGTCAAAGGCAAAAAAAAGGCTAAACGAATAGGATACAATCTATATGGGTATCGTTTTCGAGATTTTCGGGACGCTGATTAATAATATGAAATTTATTCAGTGATCCAAGATGGCGGACGGGAAATTAAAGATGGCGGATGAGAAAATTTTTAAAATCAATATGGGTATCGCCTTCGATATTTTAAGGAATGGGGAATTCAATATTATATTAAAATCTATGTTTGTTTGTTCATCATTTATAGACTCTGAAATGATAAGAGATTAAGCGCTAAGTCAATTGTAACTTTGGAAAAGGGGCTTGGAAAAAGGGGAATTAAATAAAAACTCTTAAAAAGGCGATACGGAGTTCGCTGGGTCAGCTAGTTAGGTATAAATCTATCCCGTAAGTCACAAAACGTTGTGTAAAAATAATCAACAGCATCGCTTGATGACCTAGTTGATAATTCATTGTGCCAGTCAATATTGAGCAACTCATCGTTTATTGAATTATAATTACCCTTACTAAAAAAGTAGCAAGTATAAGGGGCTAGGTCCAGGGTCCTCTGCCCCTTTATCTCTAAGTGAATAGTTAAAGCTCCGTGATGTAAGTCTATTGGCACCAGCGGTTCATCACTCCTGTCACAGACCGAGATACTAACATTACATAAAACTAAATCTAAGATTTTCCCGTATGAATTTAGAACACCGTTAAATTGATTAAGATTAAGGGAATTAATTTCATCGATCAACAAGATCTCGTCTCTTGTGCGATAGTTGTATGGGCGATAAGAATTGCCAAGGTCACCGCTAGGCATCCACAATAATTATGTTACCAAGATTGAAATCACCCGCTATCAAAAATATATCATTCGGCATATTAAAAACAGTAGTCTCCAGACATGTCAGAAAGTTTGACAGTTGCTCAGAAACCGAAAATCCCATTCCCTCGTTACATAGACGAAGGACGCCAACATGTACTCTGGATGGAGACCCCTTAAAAGTAAAGGTAACCCACAAGTCCTCCGCACTAGAACTGAAACGGGGCTGATGAGTGGCTGTCAGTTCCCTGCGGGCGGCTATATATATGTATGTATTTGTACGATTTTATAGTCTGCTTTAAGAAAGGTGAGGTAAGTTTTCCGTGAATGGTTATAACACCAACAGTACTAAATATGTAGTTATCTCTCGGTAAGAGAAATGGATGCAATCTTTCTGTTTTAGCCTTTAAGTACATCTTTGTATACTTCTTCGGTTTTGATTATTTTTCTTTTAAACTGCCGCTCTAGATTTGTTTTATGATATCAAGCTTTACTGACGGCTTTAAGTAGCGGAAAGTAGTGACCACCAGAGGCGATGAATATTCTCATCACCGATCGACGCGAATGTGATCATTAACTAAATGATCACATTCTCAACACGGACTAGACCATCTAACTCTGTTCGCTATTATAACTGCTGCTACTATCAAGCAATCCGCATGCTTGACTGCTTCTATAATACGTAACTTAAATAGCACTCTTAACAAACAGTTCCACACCAGCAAGACGCTTCTGTAAAATCAGAATTGCAGAAAGTTTGCGGCAAACTATACGCTGTATGTGAACCTGTCTAAAAGCCTAAGTGAATGCACCGAGTCCTTGCGACTTATGACCAACGTACATTAAATGCAAAGGCTCAGCACTTGGGACCGTAATAATAATCACGAATACTCATCGATAGATACTTAACCCGGCGAGAATGTGGTGAAAAAAAGGTACACGAAGTATGTGGCAGGGTAAATTTTACCCTTATGTATTAATGCATACTGTGATGTAATTATAGCCATATTATTTAAAAATGTACTCTTTTATTAATTTTAATTATATTCTTTGCAATATAAAATAAAAAACGTTGTATATTCTGTAGCATAATTATTAATTTTAAAGCAAACAGGAAAGAAGGAATTAACAATCAACAAAAATTAAGAACCTCAGAAACCATAACAAATCTTAAAATTTCTTCTTATTTTTTTAATAATCGCACTTTACACGTTTACCTTACGAGAATTTCTTATAAACAAATCAAATTAACTATATTTAAATCAGTCGTAACAATCTTTTTTTCAGTCTTGAACATTGTCTCAATAATTGCAAAAGAAAATCGCATGATCGTTACATATGGCTTTTCCACAGCTTTCACAACCATGTTAAGTCTTCCGATCTTTCTTATAAGGACAGTCACGAAATCTGTCAGCTCGTCCAGAAATATTTTTTGAAGCAGACTATGAGGGTTCACCAAGTTGAGAGGAGATACGCTACGAATATATATCGGCATATTGATTTTATCTTTTCGCTGGCGTATATATTCGTAGACCAGCGACAAGCCCAAATTGCGAATAAACTTAGTCCATAGTTATATAAACATTCCAACATTGAGATTAGCTCATTGCTTCTTTCACGCTACCTTACACTCAAGAGCGTTCATTTATTTTCAGCACGTGTACGTACATTATTAGGGTTTTTGAACCATTTTTGACCATCTTTAGTAATACATACGTAAAAAAAATCCTTATCCAGGCAATGGGCGAATTTTGATTAATTACAAAGGAACTTCATTATCAGGCTCACCGCTATTTTCATTTAAACAACTATCTTTCACGCTACTGGCAGCCTGCTCCGTTTCAGAACTAATTTCGTGATTGCTACAGTGATCAGAGTCAACTTCAGAATTAATTTAGTCAAAAGAATCGTTCAGCACTTTCTCTTACATAAATCTGATTCTTTCATTGTTAATTTTGAAGGAAAACTGTAAAAAGGCATATGTTGTTAGCATTTAAAATCCAAATAAATAAATAGAACCAAATTTCAAAACACATACACCAGCTATGTGGCAGGGTAAAACTTACCCGAGGCAGGTTGGCACACGAATAGCTCCCACGCAGGCGCACGCAACACTGAGATCAAGCTACTACCTCCCCCGGCACTCCCTTACCTCCAGCTACTGAGCGTCACGTTGTTGCTAAGCGCGAAATACAAAATATATGTGAATTTAAGTAAAGGGCAGGGTGTAAAATACCCTGCCACATTCTCGCCGGGTTAACAATACTGGGGTACTCTAGTCCCTAAACTTTGGGTACTCTTGTGAAACACTCGCGGACACTATTAGTTGCAGTGGCCAGCTGGATAATAAAACGCACTGGGCAGAAATCTAGTGACTCATATTTTTTTCTTTCTCAGACAAGTTGTTAGTTACTAGAGGCCTTGTTGAAAAGGCTGCGTGATGACAGAAAAATATTAAAAAATATCGAGTAACGGCCAGTCCTAATATTTAATCTAACTATGGATTTGGCTACTAGAGGTATATATTATTTGACATATTTGGTATATATGTAATGACAAATAGAGGCAGAGATAGCCTAGTGGGTATCGGGTTCGAATCCACGGCGCGCACCAATGACTTTTCGGAGTTATGTGCGTATTACATTGTTAATTATCGCTTGCCCCGTGCCTAGAAGAGCACGTTAAGCCGTCGGTGTCAGCTATCAAGAAGATCTTCGACAGTCGTTATACGGCTCATATCATTAGGTTCGGTAGGTACTAAATAAACTGACACTAGTCTAAACCATGGAATATCGCTATCCCTCCGGGTTGCGGCGGTCAGACAGGCAGTCGCTCCGTGGAAAAGCTAATATTCAGCCAAATCCGGTTAGACTAGTAAGCGGACCCCAGATTGAAACTGAAATAACGCTAGAACGATGATGATGTAATGACAAATATACTTATACCTCTAGTAGCTCAATCACGAATAAATCAAATATTGCAACGGCCAATAAAAAAAACTACGTCATTGCTTACATACTGGCTTAGTACTCGTTTCACACGGATTACATTCACACGACTAGTGCGAAACGACAATTTTCAAAATTGATTATATAGTATGTGGTGTTTTGCACGAAGCTATTTTACTTTCGTGCCTTTCGACCATAAGCTAGTTACAAGTATGGAGTGTGCTAATTACTTCCTATTTTCGTATTAATCTGTACTTACATCATCAGCCTTTAACAGTCCATTGCTGGACTAGGCCTCTCCTTTGAAAGGAGGCCTACTATACCACGCTGGCCAAACGGGTTGGTATAGGATTTGTATCAAGTTTTCCTTCTCTTACAGTGCTGTTCTCTGCATAATATGCTCCCTCTGTCGGCTCTTACGACACTCATGGGATGATATGCGGTGGTGACATTCCGTATTCTTAATCCGTCACCACACGGACAAATCTGTACTTACCGCGTATAAATTAAAAAGGCGCGTAAAAAGGATGGAACCTGCCTTTTACAAAATGGAATTGCTTCTAAATGTTTAGTTGTTAGTTAAAGGCTAATATGACTTGTATCTTGGTCTGAAATTCCTTTGAATCTTTAAAATAGAATATGGACATTCCATCACAGGCAGTATTTAAAACAAATACTACGTAATAAAAGGCTTTAATTATTTGAATGTAGCCTCAAACCTACTCCTTTGACGAACAATTGTTCATTTTTGTATAGTCATGACGATCAAAAGGCATCGGGTTCTAATCCCATCTGAATACCCAGTACCTACTGTTTGATCTGGAATGAATCTGGTCTTTGTAATGTTTTTTTTTTTTTATTGATTAAGTTGACTACCTGTCGAACAGTCTCTAGATTCTCTAGAGTCTTCAGGTAGTAGAGCCTTGCTGATTTCAGCATGAATGGGCCGGCTCGACCGGGGAAGTGCTACCCTCTCACAGAAAATCGACGTAAAGTAACAGTGCCTAAACTGTTGCGTTTTGTTCGATGAGTGAGAGTGCCGGAGGCCCTAGCCCCTATTCCTTCTCCCCTACCCCACTCCTTATCCTATCCCTTTTCCGAACCCTAAGGGGCGGCAACGCACTTGTGACTCCTGTGATGTTGCTTGTGTCCATGGGCGGCGGCAATTGCTTACCATCACGCAATCTGTCTGCTCGTTTGCCGTCTATTACTATAAAAAAAAAGATTAGTTTAATACTTTTATTTTAATGCTAGATTTTGCCTGCGGCTCCGTCCGCGTGAATTGTACACTTAAACCTTGCTCAGGTAAAAACTGTTCGGAACATTTGAGTCTATCGCGTTCATAACAGACGGAACGGGGCGGGGACTTAATTTTATCATTTTCCTGCGAACTTATTATCTATTTATCGAAAGTGATTATTATATTATTTCCAACTATAGTTATCAAAATTATCAACCAAAAAATATATAAGCAAAATTCCTGAAATTAACCAATTAAATTTCAGACGAACTAAAATTAATCCCATAGTAGCAAATAAATGAGTTTTCTACGAATTATTTACAAAATGAAACTATCCTTCATATTTTGTTTATATCTACGTATAAACACGAGTAAAAGTACAAGTGTTTCAGAGAATTGATCTAGAGAGAATCGTTTAGTATTTGGTTATTTATAATTTCCATGCTTTCCATGAAAATTATTAAGCGGGTAGGTTACGTAGGCGAATAAAAGAGGTTTTAACACAATTTATGCCTGTAAATAAGTCGATTATTGCGACTAAGACCCGCTAAATAATATTGTATGATCTATGTATATGTAACGTAAGATTACATGGCATGTTTTATCAAGTATTAATTGAATTTAATTGAATATAATAAATAATAATTTGCACAATTTGCAAACATAGTATTAGATTAATATATACATACATACATAGTCTCGCCTATAACCCCGAAGAGGTAGGCAGAGGTGTATTTGTACACCCACTTTTCGCCAGATATACTTTAGTCCCACGTAATAAGGGCCGAGCCTATTGCCGTACTGGGCACATTTCCGGACTCCGTGCTGCTACTGGGAATTTCGTGACAGAAAAACCCAATAACACTGCCCGACCCAGGTATCGAACCCGGGACCTTGATCCCACGCGCATATTTATGCCGCGAGACCAACGAGGCGTAAATAGTAACATACATAATCTACTAAATTAAGTGCTGTAGTAGCCTTCCAATGTGAATATCGTGTAACAAAAGCATCCACTTACGTCTTATAATGTGGAAATGTATGTTACAGAAAGTGACGGTCTCGTCTTCTTCTTCTTTATCAGCCCTTAATAGTCCACTGCTGAACTAGGCCTCTCCTTTGAAAGGAGGAATTGTCCTACTATACCACGCTGGCCAATCGGATTGGTATAGGTTTTGTATCAAGTTTTCCTTTTCTTACAGTGCTGTACTCTGCATAATATGCTTCCTCTGTCGACTCTAACGACACCCATGGGATGATATGGGGTGGTGACAATTCGTATTCTTAATCCATCACCACAAAGTGACCCTATATACACAAAATTACAAAAAAGTTAGTGTACAGCCATTTTCATCATAAAAATTGCTTCATAACTTCTATCAAAGTGTATAATCATATTCCACGTCCAATACGAGAGCTACCTCTTACCCAATTTAAAAAGCGATTGAAGCTTTGGCTCATCGAAAAATGTTTTTACACATTAAAAGAATTTTTAAATTAATAAAACAACAATATTGTATTATGTAATATAATGATGAGTAAATTGAAAATAATTTATGTAATTCTCTATTTTAAATATCAATCTCAATGTTATAATTTAATAAATAATACTACCTATGTTTAATATAATAATGATGACATTATATAAGTACCAAGCATGTTTTCTATTGTTCATATAAATTGTGTATATTTTATTTACGTTTTAAATTTACTTAATTAATAATTTAATTTGTATTTAAAAAAAAATTGTATTTAAAAAAAAGCAAAAATGTATTATAGTGTCAATAAATGACTCATCATAATTTTCGCATGCCTACTGAGGGCGAGATATGTTCCCCCCCGTGGGATCTCCACCTTGTCGTGGTGGGGGGGCTCAGTAACCGTGGATTGGTCACCCGCGGTGAAGCTAAGAGGGATCCAAGAGGGGACGCTCCGCGTGGGCTTGGAGGGGCCTGCGCAGGATGCGTCCAGCGGTGCGGGTGCGGGGGACGGTTCTGTCTGTCCCTCGCAGTCGGGTGCGGTCGCAGGAGGAGAGGCGTGTCGGTGTTGCGTTGCCGCGCGCCCTATCTCCCGCGACCGAATGGGGGCGCACCATTCAATGCGTCGCGGTGGGGCCGCAGAGGAAGAGGAGATGCGGTGTTGCGTTGCCGTCCTCCCTATCCTCTGCGGCCGCTGGGCGTTTTGGCGGCGGAGTCCAACACCTTAATCCGTCGCCAAGGGGGTTTTGTTCGGGGCCCGCCTGACCATCTGGCGGGCCAATACACGTCGGAGGGTGGCGACGAGTGCTTAGGTGATGCCCCACCCTCCGACACACGGGTACATGGCGGCAGTCGAGGTGGTTTTTAGTGGAAACACCACATACTCCGGCTCTTATTTCCCCCAAGAGTCGGAGATCCGAAGGGATTTTCCACCTCGTAAAACAATAAAAAAAAAAAGGGCGAGATATGTTAAGGACACAAATAATAATATAACACCTTTGTAACCAGATCTCTGCGAATAAAGATTTCAATTCATTTCATTTCAACAATGTAGCAAATTTTAATAAAATTACATAAATACATACATAGACTCACGCCTGTTTCCCAGAGGGGTAGGCAGAGACTACGGAACGCCATTTGCAACGATCCTGACATATCTCTCTTGCTTCATTCACTCCCATCAGATCCCTAATGCATGCTCTTCTTTTCAGGGTACTTCTAACCTGTCCTGTTTTTAGGATGTCTCCAATCTGGTCAGAGAACGTCCGTCTAGGTCTTCCCCTTCGTCCTGTCCCTTCCACACTTGCCTTATATATCTGCTTGGTTAGTCTTTCGTCATCCACCCTCTCCACGTGCCCAAACCATCTTAGCACACCTTTCTCGATGCTTGTCACTACATCTTCTTTTACCCCACAACACTCTCTTATCACACAATTCTTTACTCTGTCAGTCAAAGAAACACCACACATACTTCTCAGTGCTCTGATTTTTACAGCATTTATTTTCCTTTCTTACCATCTCTTGAAAACAGCGTACCTAAATATACAAACTCATTCACTTGCTCCACTCGCTGTCCATCGATCATAACAAGCCGTAACGCATTCCTCCTTTTCAAAAACCATAACTTTCGTTTTACTTATATTCACTTTCATTCCTTTCCTCTCTAACGCACCATGCATGATTGTTACTATCTCCTGCAACTCCTTCGCTGAAGACGCAGGTATAACCTGATCATCAGCATAAAGGAGGCATTTGACAAATAACTCATTCATCCTTAATCCACAGTCCCTATTTTTCAAATCTTGCAAACAACTGTCATGCGCATGTGCATGAAGAGGTTGAACAGCCACGGCGATGCTACACATCCCTGTCTAACACCTGTCTCGATGGTAAACCAATCCGTGGACGACCCATTTATCCTCACACAAGCTCTAGAGTCTTCATAAAGGGATTTCAGAGCTCTTATGAGGCTGCTGTTCACCCCATACATCGACAGTACCGACCACATTTAATTCCTCACCACTTTATCGTAAGCCTTTTCCAAATCCACGAATACAACGCGCAATAGACCTTTTGACCTTTGGCCAAGAATTTGTCGGCTACGCACCGCAAGGAAAAGACTTGATCCGTGCACCCATACCCTTTCGGAATCCTGCTTGTATATCCCATATTTTCTTGTCGGTTACTTCCATAACTCTTTCAATCAGTACCTTCGCATACAATTTGCCAACAATGCTGAGAAGGCTAATGCCTCAATGGTTCTTGCAGTCTAGTTGCGAGCCTTTTCCCTTATAAAGAGGCACAACCACCGCTGTGGCCCAGTCAGCAGGTACTCGGCCGCTGCTCTAGCACAAGTTAAATAAGCGCTGCAGCCGACCAACTATGATGCTCTATCCAGCCTTCAGCATTTCAACTGTAATCCTATCATACGCCTTACCTAATTTCATACTGCCCAACGCCTTCACAATCTCATCCACACACACACAATATCGCTTTCATCGTTGCTATTATTACCATTAATTTCGTCGATCGATGTCTCTATCGCCGTTCTTTCATATAGACCTTCAAAATACTCCTTCCATCTCTTCAGCACGCATGATTCACCATTCAGTATCTTTCCATTCTTGTCTCTGATTGACGTGTATTCTGAGGATTGAGTTCTTCCTCGAACTGCACGAACGGATTTCCAGAAAAACTTTATGTTTTTCCGGAAATCTTCAGTTAGGTAGTTTGCTACCAAACTCATCTTTCTTTTCCTCTTTTTTCCTTTTAACAATTTATTTCACATCTTTTTGACCTAACAAACTCCTTTCTTGCTTCATCTATGTCATCACTCGTTGCCTTTCCCTTTCTTTCATTTGCTCTGGCAGCCAGCCAATCTAACCAAGCTTTCTTCTTCTCTGACACTGCTGATTGTACATCCTTGTCCCACCATGTATTCTAAACCTTTCGTATTTTCCTTCTCTTGATCACACCACATACTTCAGACGCACGACACATACTATCTCTTCTTTAAAAGATTGCCATAATTATTCCATATCATTTATGCCATCGAACCTCTCAAATCTTGCTATCAATCTTCGCTTATACTCATCTTTCACATCTTTCTCTTGCAGATTTTCTATTTTTATTCTTTCCATGACCCTATTTTCATTATGTTCTCGGTGTCGCTATCCTTTAAAAATAAAATTAGCAGAACAAAATGTAAATGTAGTTACTTGCATGACCTAATAATACATTAATAGTAATTTAAATTAACTACAAATATTACTTATATAAAAGCAAAACTGAAAATGCAAGTATCTATATAAATTCAAAATAAGTACAAAGCTCAAGAGTTGGCTAGTGTAAGTGACCATCTATCCTTATCACTGAAATAATCATTATAATAATATAATATAATATTCTACCACATTCACACAAAACCATCTGGACTCAAACTAAGCAGAGCTTGTACTTTGGGTACTATATAATGGATAAACATACATATATATTATACAAGGTTATATAGCGGGTCTTACTCGCGATAAATAATATATTTAAGGCATAAATACCTCGGTTTTTGACAACGTTTCGGCTGACTTGCTTCAGCCGTGGTCGCGGCAGGACTGGTGAGCTCAGCGCCGTCCTTGTGTTGTGCGGGTTTGGGCACTTACCGTCACTTGATTTTTTTATTAAAAACCGAGGTATTTATGCCTTAAATATATTATTTATCGCGAGTAAGACCCGCTATATAACCTTGTATAATGAATACTAATCGCGAAAGATTAAAATCGTTCACACATAATTATATACTTTCTTTTTTTGTAAATACATACATATTATACATAGACACACCCAGACCAAGACAAACATCCATGTTCATGCACACAAATGTTTGTCTTGAGCGGGAATCGAACCCGCGACCTTCGGCGCGACTGCTGCGCCGCTACACCAACCGGTCGTCATTAATAGTATAATAACCTTTCCTAATAAGGTAGTGTTTTATTTTACATTTAAACGTACTAAATGGTAATTCTAAAAGACTAATTGGTATTTTATTGTATACACAAATACCTAGCTCTACAAAAGAATTATTAACTTTATGTAAACGATGATAAGGGGCATATAACTTATGCCTGTTTAGATTATTTATATTATGTATATCCCTTTTTGTGGTAATTAAACCTATATTTTGCATAATGTACAATATATCAGCAAATAAAAATTATGAGGCTACTAAAAGAATCCCTATATACTTAAAGCGTTTCCTAAGAGTATCTTTTGCACCTAACATGTATATTGCTCGTACCGCTCGTTGCTGTAGAACGAAAATATTCTGAATATCCGCAGCTTTGTCCCATAACAAAATGCTGTAGGACATGACACTATAAAAATAGCTAAAATACACTAAACGAGCCGTGTCGATGTCAGTAAGTTGCCTAACTTTTCTGACGGCATACGCAGCAGAGATGAGCTTTCCTGCAAGACATGCTATATGTGCACCCCATTGTAACTTATTAGCTAATGTAATGCCTAGAAACACTAGGAGAGTCAACTGTCCCAAGTTCCTCCCTATCTAGCATAATATTAGGTCCCAGTTGTCTAACGTTAGGTAAAGCAAATTTAACGCATTTAGTTTTTATAGAATTAAGTACTAGGTTGTTTGCTGTAAACTATTGTGTAAGTTGTATGAGTGCATTATTTACATCATCAAATTGATTCCTATTCCTATCTACTTTAAAATTAAGTGACGTATCATCTGCAGAAAGCACGAGATCACAGATATTTTTGAAATAAAAAGGTAATTCATTAATATTTATTATACAAGAAATAGAAAGGAACTAGAATTGAACCTTGTGGAACGACTAACTGTATAGGTAATTGAGAGGATGTAGTCCCATTTACATCGATACACTAAAATCTTTGCCGCAGGTATGACTCGACAACAATAAGTGCGGTTTCCTGTACACGGTAGTGGCGAAGCTTACGCAGTAGTGTATTGTGGTGAACGCAAGCAAATGCTTTTGATAGGTCACAGAATACGCCGATAGCATTTTTAGATGACTCCTAAGCATTATAAACGTGTTTTATGAGAGCAACACCCGCATCAGTAGTGGATCTACCTTTATTCAATCCGTATTGATCTTTGTTATGCAGACTTTTTAAATTAAAGTGTCTAAGTAGCTTCTTTAATATAATCTTTTTAAATATTTTACTAAATGCCGGCCAGATTGAGATAGGCCTAAAATTATTTATGTAATTTTTACTGTCAGATTTGAATATAGGTATGATTTTACTTCATTTCATCAAATCCGGAAATACGCCTAGATCATAACATTGGTTAAAAATTATAGAGATAAGGAGCAACAGTCTCAACTATTGTACCTACAATTTTAATTGAAATGCCCCAAAAGTCACCGATATTTTTAATATAAATTGAATTATATGCAATCAATATATCTCGCGGGGTAACGAAGAATTTTATGTATACAGATATATTCATGAAATCAATAAATTATTATCAATTTCTAGTTAAAGATTTTAATCTCTACAAGACTTTCTGCGCAATAAATATAAAGAATATAAATCTTCATATTAAATTACATTCGAAGTTTTAAAAGCGCTAAGAACTTTTTCCAGGGGTGCACGGTAGTTTATTTTTTAATTTACAACAAAGTTCACAAACTTGCGTCTTGTAGTTCCTAGATTAGTTTTATTGGGTTCTTTTTTTTAACCATGTAACGACCAACACAACACCTATTTTAGACGTTGTTTATGTATATAGATAGAAATATTATGTGAGAATATATCATAATTCTCATCAACCGTATAAACTGTCCTCCTGCAGAGCATAGGCCTACTCACTAAGGCAGGCGCTAGATAGAATGGCATCTAAAGTAGCAGCGTGATAAATTACCAAGTAAGCCTAAATAATATTATCATCCAAGAGATATCTTCGTTTCAACCCGGTGTCCACTTACTAGTCTAACCGGCTTTGGCTGAATATTAGCTTTTCCATAGAGCGACTATCTGTATGACCTCCGCAACCCCAAGGAATAGCGATATTCCATGGTTTAGACTAGTGCCAGTTTGTTGCAATGCTAAATAATATAAATACTCTTTCAACATGATAATATTGTATCCACATTGATTACATTTCAACAAACTTACCCAAATATTTGGTGGATATAACGACCAACACAACACCTATTTTAGACGTTGTTTATGTATATAGATAGAAATATTATGTGAGAGTATATCATAATTCTCATCAACCGTATAAACTGTCCTTCTGCAGAGCATAGGCCTACTCACTAAGGCAGGCGCTAGATAGAATGGCATCTAAAGTAGCAGCGTGATAAATCACCAAGTAAGCCTAAATAATATCATATATTGATATTACAAATTTTATTATTAATAGTGTGGTAATCTCATTGAGCTGACCTTCTAAACAATATAGAATCCCACAAAACTTTAACGAATCCCACTTGTATTTTCGCACAAGTTTCTCATATTACACAATATCTGTCTACGGCATATTGTCGTAGACACGTTACTAATAGTAACACTAATAAATAATCACATCACTACAATCGTGTCACAACACTACGGCGCCTGCGCACGGGAGCGCGCGCCGTCAGCTGTCAGCCATCAGAAGCCCAACGAAACACACGTTTTCAAATCTCTTTTCGCTTGCGCTGAATATTGTCGGGCATTCACGTTTGTAAAGAACCAGTACTACTACAAAATATATATACAGTCCACTACAAGTACCATCTTTTATTTGAAACTGGCTCGAACATGGTCCATCTACGCCGACAAAGGTGAAGAAGTCGATCTGCGTACGCGTCGTGAATCGTGATCAAGACCGCCGCCATATCAGCTGTCGCGAAAATCAACGGACTCAGCGGCGGGCTTCTAGAAGATTCTTCACGGCGAGGACAACGACGGTCGACGTGCCACGACGGTGTTAGCGCGGCGCATCGCAGCCTCAGGATAACAGATAATCAGACCAATTAATTTTTCCCTAATTTCACATTCAACTTTTCAAATTGCAACAGCAATTTTGAATCAGACCTTTCAGACTCATCCATTTACAATACTTATGTTGTATAACTAAGTAAATATCCTTTGCAATCAAAAATAAGCAAAAATATTCAGAAAATAACATCATCACAACCTCACTTGTAAGTCCCTGTCATCTAACTTCTCATTTGCTTTCTCTCAGTATTAAAATCTTATTTATATCATTTACAGCATCTCAATTGCTTGCCGTGCAGCCGGGACGTGCTTATTTTGCCAGCCGCCAGTCTCAGAAGGGAGGCACCACGTGATCGCATGTGCATGCGCCCTAGGCCTTCGCCCTCCGCGTGTTATCTGTGCACCCCCGCTTTGCACAGCCCTGCTTTCTGCCGCTTGCTGCACTGCACGCTATCATATAAGTATTGCACAATTCTTTTGCAAGAAGTTTGTGACAACATCATTGCCTGCTCATATTTTTCATTTCTAGTGCAACATTGTGTGTCCTTCATTCACAGCAATGGCCACTAAAGTTAACAAACCTGATAATACAGAATTAATTAAACAACGTGGCATTGTAAAAAGGAAACTCGCATTGTTTAAAAAGTACATCAACTTAATTTTGCCCAATGAGTCATTAACAGATATTCAGGTCATTGAACTAAAAAA
Organism: Euclidia mi; assembly: GCA_944739405.2. Taxonomy (NCBI): domain Eukaryota; kingdom Metazoa; phylum Arthropoda; class Insecta; order Lepidoptera; family Erebidae; genus Euclidia; species Euclidia mi. The sequence continues at coordinate 836,508 of OX123205.2, read as the reverse complement.
CAGACTGTCAGACTTCAAGTCTATACACAAAACCTTTCAGGAAATTCAAACACTGATTGAATTAAACGCTGACTTTTCAGAGTTCACCGATGAGCCAGACCCAGAAAGTGAGCAGTTTGAAAATGAATACCATCTGCTAGTGGCACAGGCTTCTCAGCTGATTCAGTTGAACGACAGGCCGGTAACTAATAAAGAATCAGACAAGGATAACTCAGGTGGGACCAAATCATTTATTAAACTACCCACAATTGACTTGCCACACTTCTCGGGTGATCATCATGATTGGCTTGAGTACAGAGACACATTTCAATCACTCATTACTAGTCACAATACACTAGACAACATTCAGAAGTTTCATTACTTGCGTTCCTCACTATCGGGCAGAGCATTACTAGTTATTAAATCATTAGAAATGACAGGTGACAACTTTGAGGTGGCATGGAGATTGTTGTGTGAAAGATATGACAACAAACGACAGTTGATAGCAAATCACATTCATGCATTATTCAACATGAATCACATTCAAACAGAATCCTCTGTGTGTTTGAGGCAATTACTTGACACAGTAAAGAAAAACCTCAGTGCATTAGCCACATTAGGCGAAAAAACAGAATACTGGGATACATTAATCATACATTTAGTGTCTAGTAAATTCAACCCAAACACATTAGGATATTGGGAAGAATACAAAAACACACTCACAGACATGCCCACACTTGAGTGCCTGAGTAAATTTTTAAGCAATCGTGCTGATGTATTAGAAGTTCTAGAACAATCAAATGTTGAAAACAACAGCAGATCAGATACTCAAGTAGGACAAAACACAAAGTCATTCACAAAAATGAACACATCAAAAGTACCCACATGTCCATTTTGTAAACAGCATCATCTAATATTTTCCTGTGAAAAGTTTAGACAGATGCCCATACAACAGAGGATCACAGAGGTTCAGAAATTAAATATCTGTTCCAACTGTTTACACCCTGGGCATGATAACAAAACTTGCCGAGGAGGGACATGTAAGTACTGCAAGAAAAAACATAATACACTTTTACACTTAGACTCACAAAATTAACCATCAGTCACATTCACCAGCTACACACAGAACAAAACAACACCACTATCAACTGCACAAGTCATAATCTTGGACAAACATGGAAAACCACACACAGCACGAGCACTCCTAGACAATGGCATTACAACTAGTTACATTACTAGGCACTTGTGCTCAAAACTAGGTTTACCCATAAATACTATGGACACCACAGTCACTAGTATTAACAATCAGTCCACACACATAACAAAAAACACTAACATTCACATAAAATCAGCACACAACAATTACAGCACAAACACATTGTGTCTTGTAGTTAATCAAATTTCAAACGCAGTACCACACACATTAATAAACAAACACAATATTCAGATACCCAGTTGCATACAACTGGCAGACCCAGACTTTAACATTCCAGCCCCTATTGACTTGTTGTTGGGCGCAGACATATTCTGGCAAGTCATGGGTACTGGAAGATTGGAATTAGGGAAACAGCAACCAGTTCTAACTGAAACAAAGTTAGGCTGGTTGATAACAGGCTGCATCTCAGACACGCTGACCAATCAGACCATTCAGAATGATACTCAGACCACATTATTCAATCAGACCTCAGACAAAGCACACAGAATAAGGGAGATAGAAAACATTTCTTCTCCTTCAAACATATATCAGACTCCTCATCAATCATGTGAGGAAATGGTTACATTAACCACACGGCTTAAACCTTCATCAGAGTGTTTAAGCCGGGCAGACAAACAGAAAAAGAATTGTTTTCTGTACAAAGGAAAACGATTCAAATCACACCCAAAAACACATACACACAAGCAAACACAGCAACACACTATACAGAAACCCCCAGATATCATATCTAGGGTTGTCACACCATCATCACACAAACATCCACAATTGTGGCTCTCTGGTCCAGGCTTTATCAGGGATGATGATAGCAGCTGCTGGCCAACATCACCTGGGCATATCAGCAATTGTTCTGACCTCCAAGAACCGCCTCAGAACCACATACACAAACACAAGTTCAAACACAAAAACATTCAATTAAACACACACTCAGATAATTCATACATTATGAATTACTCATATCTTCAAGAACTGCCACAGAACCACAACCACAAACACAAACACAGGCATAAACACAAAATCAGTCAGTCATACACACACTTGGGAAATTCATACACTTTCAATTCAGATCTTAAAGAAACCACCTCAGAACCACAAATAAAAAACACTCATCACTTTCACACACACTCTGACAATGCATACATTTACAGACAATTCAGAACTTCCAATAACACCAACAAGTGTTAGGAAATGGTTTTTTAGAACCACACCACTTAAACAATCATCAGTGTTTAAGTCGGTCAGACAAATAAACAGAATTGTTTCTTCTTCACATAGAAGAACGATTCAAATCAGAGCTTTCAAATTCAGAATTCCTTACACACTAATCATGTTTTAGGAATTGGTTTTAAGAACCACACCACTTAAACAATCATCAGAGAGTTTAAGTGGTCAGACAGAATTGTTTTCTTACCATAGAAAATAAGTCAAAATCAGACAATAATTCAGATATTACTAGATCATACCTTTCAGAATCAGTATTTCAGAATTACTGGAACACTAATCAGTGTTTACACACAATCAGACTATTTCTCAGAACTTTCAGAAATAATTCACAATCTCAGAAACAACATTCAGAATTACACACAGACAATTCATTAATTAATTTACAACTTCACAAATTAACATGCATAACTGCATACATATTGCAGTTCATACACAATTGTAAAATAAAAGACAGTGGTAATTCAGCTTCAAACTATTTCATATTATTAACAACAGAACTCTTTTCAACCAATTAAATTCATTAAAAACATACAATCATATTCATTTCAACAAATCGTTACAAAATAAAAGTCATTAATTTCATAACATTAATTCATTTATTATCAGGCTGGTGCTCTCATTCGCGTGGGCGGCAGGCTCGCTAACCTGCGATTACAAAAAAAAAAACATAGTTTGCAATCATCACATTAATTTGCAAACTCATTAAGTACTTCACATTTCACAGAACATTTTCCATGCTCCTTCACAGTTGCTACCAGTCCCTTAGTCATGATCAGTAACCATAGGGGGCGTGGTAGTCAATATTTAGTCATACATATGCATTTATGTATGCCAGTTCTAGCTGTCAATCTGGATCAGTTACCGACTTGACGAAAGAATCTTACTTAGCATTACTAAATGCATTCATCAGCTGCCGAGGAACCTGACATTCATTCACACTTTCAGACATTCATTTTCAGACTGTTCAGTTTCAGACTTCACAGTTCACAGATACATGCACATTCAGGCAGTGGCTCCACTTGTAGTGGTGTCAAATGTTGTCACAGATTTCTAGCAAAGAATCACAACTTCATCAGCGGCAGTGCAGCAGAGCAAGGCATCACATTCACTTCATTCCCCCATAGTATCAACACTATGGTGAGAAACAGTCAACAGACGGCACCTTAGGCAGGTCTAAGGCTTGGCACACCGCACACATGAGGCATTATCTCCATATACTCTTTCTCACTTTCTAGGTCTTAGACGCCTCTCTTCCAGCCCGTCTGATTCACTCTCTGCCCCCACTCCATTTCACTTCTTAATTGGTCAACCATTGTCTGTATCCTGAGCCACCACCGGCCAACTGCAATGCATATGAACATTATGTACAAGAAGCCAAATTTCACAGATCCAGACCAGATGGCATGAGTCATTGACAGCTGCCATGATGCGCGTCCACCTGCCCGTTGCGTCCTGGGACGAGCAACACAGCTCCTACTGGGGCCTGACGGAGTCACAGAAGTGGTCGACATCAAGACCAGCACCATCAGAAGAGCATGCAACCCACTCGTTTGCGGCCCGGCAGAATGTCTACGACATATTGTCGTAGACACGTTACTAATAGTAACACTAATAAATAATCACATCACTACAATCGTGTCACAACACTACGGCGCCTGCGCACGGGAGCGCGCGCCGTCAGCTGTCAGCCATCAGAAGCCCAACGAAACACACGTTTTCAAATCTCTTTTCGCTTGCGCTGAATATTGTCGGGCATTCACGTTTGTAAAGAACCAGTACTACTACAAAATATATATACAGTCCACTGCAAGTACCATCTTTTATTTGAAACTGGCTCGAACAATATCTGTACACCAAACAGTGTTACAGCTGCGGTCACAACATCACAACAGAACTAGGTGTAGTTTTAGAACTAATCTCGATACTGTTATGTACACGTCAATGAAAGACAGATATCTGGTAACGACTGATTTATTCGAAAATGAGGTTTACCCACATACAATAATATTCACTATTATCCAAATACCGACATAACACTTTCCCCCTATATTTAGAATCTTACTTAACTAAGCTTAGGTTTTAATCCTAATATACTTAAATACAGTAAACAGTGAAAACCATTAATAGTGGTTATTAATACACTAAACTAGTCTAGACATATTTTAGTTAACGACATGGTACAATTGGTAAACCTATATTTTATTAAATAACAATGTTGTCTAGCTAGCTCTACTTCTATTTAGCTGTGCAATGATGAGTGTGGTGTATGAAAATATTCAATGAAATATAATTAAATTCTTTTTAATTTATCAATGCAACGTAAAGCTGCCTTCCTACGATTCCGCGGTGTTGTCAATAGATCGTCAAGGCTTTCAGGTGGAGATCTCGAGGGAGGCGACTCATTTGCCAGTTCCCATTCTTCTGCGAGTTGATCATTTTTATCAGAGTCAGGTGTCGCCGCTGGCTCACCATTGTCATACGCTTCCTCTTGTACCTTTGACAATGAAAATCTGGTCTTTGGATTTTTTGTGGTTAAAATTTGATCTATATGTCTCTTGTGTACACGACCATCTTGAGACTTTACCGTATATGAAACTGGACTTTCTCGACGTACTACCGTCCCTTCAGTCCATTTTCCCCGGTTCTTAGAATAATCTCGCAGTAGTACTGCATCTTGGGGCTCAGCCACCCGCAGTGTGGTGTCCCGTCGCCGCTCACTGACCTCCTGCCGCTGTCGCACCAGGTCTCGCGTGTCAGGCCGCAGCAGATCCAGTCTACCACGCAACCGTCGCCCGAACATAAGCATTGCGGGCTCGCGACCAGTGGTACTATGCTCAGTGTTTCTGTACGAGAATAGAAATCTACTGAGTGCTGTATTTACATTTTCGTGTTCTACTTGGGCTTTCTTGAGTGCCCTTTTAACCTGTTTGACGGCATTTTCAGCCGCCCCATTGCTCGATGGATGGTATGGTGCAACAAGGGTGTGGCGTATACCGTTAGTGTCGAGATATCTTTTAAATTCGGCTGAGGAAAAGGGTGGCCCATTGTCGCTAACTATTCTTTTTGGTAAACCAAAACGCGCAAACATTTTTCGCAGACTATCTATTACCACAGCAGCTGACGTACAAGAAACATGTTCAACTTCAATCCATTTTGAATGAGCATCTACTATAATTAAATAATACTTATTATTAAACGGTCCTAAGAAATCTAAATTCAATCTAGCCCATGGTTCCTCCGGCCACGGCCAGGAGTGCAGCGGTGCCGGGGCGGGGGCTGAGCGCTGCGACCGGCACGCGACGCACTCCTGTACTTTGCGCTCGATGTCGGAGTCTAATGTCTCCCACCAGACATAATTGCGCGCTATTTGTTTCATTTTTACGATGCCTGGGTGACCGTCGTGAATTTCTTTCAAAATTAATATTCGTAATGATTTCGGTATTATTACCCGGTAACCCCAAATCAGGCAACCTTGATCTACACAAATACTTTCCTTACGATTAAAATATGCTTTTTCAGTTTCAATATTACTTGTCTTTGGCCACCCGAACATTACGTAACCATATATTTTACTCAATAATGGATCTTTTTTCGTCTCAATTTTAATATCTTTAAAACTAAGTGGAAAATTTTCCTGCACAAAATTAAGGTAACTACCATCACTGTCCTCCCTTTTGGTTCTACTCCTTATAGAATCCAATGGAAGACGAGAAAGAGCGTCGGCATGACAATTTTGTACTGATTTAATGAATTCAATTTTAAAATTATAAGCGGATAACTGGACAGCATAACGCTGTAGTCTACTTGCAGCTGTCACAGGTATTCCTTTATTCGGCCTAAAGATATAACTCAATGGACGATGATCACTACGTAAAATAAATTTTCGGCCATATAAGTACTGGTGGTGCTTACTCACCCCAAACACAATAGCGAGTGCCTCCTTGTCCAGCTGCGAGTAATTTTGTTCGGCGGCGTTCAGTGTTCGCGACGCGCAGCACACGGGTCGCTCACTGCCGTCCGCGTACCGCTGCGCGAGCACGGCGCCCAGCCCGTATGCACTGCTATCCACCGACAACACTGACGGCAACGTAGGATCGTAGTGTGCCAACACTGGCGCGCTGCTTAACGCTTTTTTCATCCTACTAAAAGCACGCTCACACTCATCATTCCATTGCCATTTAGCATTTTTTTGTAACAAGTTGTACAACGGTTTCATTATGTCACTTATATTTGAACAAAACTTAGAGTAAAAATTAACAAGTCCCATGAAACTTTTTAATTGGGTTACATTTGTCGGAGACGGGGCTGCCATAATGGCTTCAATTTTCTTAGAATCTGTATGCAGGCCATGTTTATCAATTTTATAACCTAAATATGTTACACACTCCTTAAAAAATTGACATTTGCTAAAATTAATTCTTAATCCATTTTGTTTTAATCTTTCTAGCACCGCTCTCAAGTTTGCTAAATGTGTACGTTTATCTTTTCCAGTTATACATATATCATCCGCAAATACAGCCGTTGAAGGCAAGCCACTCAATGTTTCCTCCATTATTTTTTGAAAGTTTTCAGGAATACATTTTATTCCAAAAGGTACTCTTTTATAAATAAACGTCCCGACATGAGTGGTGATTGCTGTCAGTGGCTGCGATTTTTTATCCAATAAACACTGTTGGAATGCATTAGATAAGTCAAGCTTTGTGTACTGTTCGCCACCCCCCAAGGTCGCAAAAAGTTCTTCAATCCGCGGTAAAGGATAATGAAAATCTTTCAGAATTGGATTTATTGTTATTTTATAATCTCCACATATTCTGATTGAGCCATTCGATTTAATTACTGGTACAATAGGAGTACCGTATTCCGACCTTTCAACTTTGTAAATAACACCTTCTTGTTCCAAACGTTTGAGTTCGCTTTCAACTCGCGGGCGCAGTGCCAGTGGCAGTGGGCGCGCCTTAACAAATACGGGGGTTTCATCCTTGAGATGTAGCGAGATAGGTGACTTGAACGTGCCTAACCCTTCTGCAAACACTTCTGGAAATTCGTCCCTCACTGCTTTAGCTACCGAGTTCGAGTCGCTTATATTGTGACATTCAACAATTTCTATTTTTAATTGCTTAATCCAAGTACGGCCCATTAAAGGTGGACCACCATTTTCAATAATAAATAACTTAAGCGTCGCTGACTTAGAACCACAAATAACCATTACAACAATATAACCGAGGGTCTCGATAACGTCGCCCGTATAAGATCTTAAAGATAACAACTTAGATTGTATAGGTACATGTTTAAAATATTTATCATAATAATGCTTTGAAATAGCCGATATTTTACTGCCCGTATCAATTTCGAATTTGCAAGGCACTTTTTCTACTACTAAATTCGCATAGTACGGTCCATCACCGTCATTACTTGTAACCAAATTAAAAAAATTACAGTCATTGTCTGAGTCTGAATCGTTTAAAAAGTACTGACCTTTTTTCTCCTTTGCATTCATAAGTTCACTTTTACCTTGACACATCACTTTTAAATGGCCCTTCTGGCCGCACGCATCACACGTATAATTTTTAAAACGACACCTGCCGGCCCCGTGGCCGGTCTTACCGCACCGCGCGCAAACACGACGCTGCGACGTGGAGGGCGCGGGCTGAGCGCCGGCGCCGGTCCGCGCGCGCGCTCCGCCGCCGACCCGGTGCAGGCCCTCGCCGGCCGCCGTCTCGCCAGCCCCGCCAGCGCTCGCGCCGCTCGATGCGCACGCCGTACTCGCATGCCGCTCAGCTGCCTCGAGCGCCGTGGCTAACTCCACAGCTCTTTTGTAGGTGATGCTTTTTTCGGCAAACAATCTTGATCGCATCTCTTCGCTGTATAAACCCGACACGAACTGATCGCGAAGGTTTTCTTCCAGAGAACCACCGAAGTTGCAGGTTTTAGCCAAATGTTTTAGACCATGTAGGTAGACACGAATGCTTTCTCCCTGCTGTTGCGTCCGCTGCCGAAAAATATGTCGTTCCGCTATTTCTGATCTCTCCGGCTCCAAATGGTTTTTGACGAGTACGACTAAATCTTCAAAGTTCTTTGTCTCTGGGTCCGCAGGTGAACACAAATCACATATAAGGTTATAACACTCGGAACCCACTAACGTCAAAAGCGTAGCAACTTTGAGATTGTCACTGATGCTATTTAACAATATAAATTGTTCTACGCGACGAATATAACTATCCCAATTTTGTCCCTCGATGTTAAAAGGTTCTATTTGTCCAATCGGCATTTTGGCAAACAGAATTCCACGTAAGTATCGAACTTCTAGACCGACTGCGCCAATGTTATGTACACGTCAATGAAAGACAGATATCTGGTAACGACTGATTTATTCGAAAATGAGGTTTACCCACATACAATAATATTCACTATTATCCAAATACCGACATAACAGATACCTACCGTCAGATTTAGTTAACAAATACTACTGTGTCCCATTATGAATGAAGTTTGTAAATTCTCTTGATGATTCTCTTTGTAATGGTCTCTCTCATGCAGTTCCATGTTTAGTAATTTGATTTATCATTAATATAGCCTGAACTTATCGATTTGTATACATCATACAATATATGTATGATAGCCTGAACTGTAATAGAGGCAGCGATAGCCAAGTGGAGATACCAACACACTGTCGTGTATAGGGTATTGAGCTCGAATCCACGGCGCATACCAATAACTTTTCGAAGTTATGTGTGTATTAAATTGTTAATTATCGCTTGCTAATCGGTGAAGGAAAATATTGTGAGAAAACATGCATGTCTGAGAGTTCTTCATAATGTTCTCGAAAGACATGTGAAGTCTGCCAACTAGGCATGGGCGTTTTCGGATTTTTCCACAAACCGATACAAATTCGATTTCAGATACTGAAATCGATTTCAAAAACCGATTTTAGAAATCGATTTCTGTAGCGGATGTCAGAGCGACGAGCGTAGTTACTAGTTGCGTAGACAAACGCAAACAATCGAATTCTTATTGTATTGTCATGTCATGCGTCCATATTTCGCTTGGTTTGCGTGACATATTGAAAAAGAAAACCTCCTAACTACCTAAAACTAAGAGTTAAAAAACTCAGTCACCAAACAAACTAAAATTACACAACACGAATTGTTTCTATTTATTTACACTTTACAATCCTAAACTACTACTACCTAAATCTAATTTAAAATACGATTTTTTTCTATTTATTTACACTTTACAGTTCTAACCTGACCTGCTAACTACCTAAAACTAATTGTTAAAAAAATCAGTCGCCAAACAAACTAAAATTACACAACACGAATTGTTTCTATTTATTTACACATTACAATCCTAACAACGTAACAATAAAACTTTTTAAATCCTAATATTATAACTTTCACGAAAACCAAATATAGGTACCTACTTAATTATTATTACGCGCGCACCGCACTGCACGTGTCACCTAGGTCAAGTGAACAAATAAACATCGATCAACTCAACACTCTCCAAACATAAATCCCTAATAACTATTAAAACTATTTGCAATGTTTAAAACAAACATTAAATAGTTGCAATCTGAATTAGATCTTATCGCCTCGATGTTTAGTTTTATTTTATCTATTCAATCCTTCTGGAATTCATAAAACCGCCTAAATCCAAAACGATTCCCTTGCTTAGCGACAATAAAATTAGCTTCATCTCTTTCGCTCTTTCAACGGATCAGTAAGTTAGAAAGAAAGGGAAATGAAATTCGCTCTCTCTCATTCTAACTAACTAGTCGTTTGGTAGTGTGAAAGAGAACGAATTAATATGAAAACTATCGAAAACGTAAGCTTTAGATTTACTTTGTAGTTTGGTTGCGCTTGCACCGTTTTCGTTTGGTTCGTATTCGATTGTTTGCGTTATTGTGGTATTGTTTTGCGTTTTCTAAAATCGGTTTTCTCATATTGGAATATCGATACGATACGATTTCTGACTGCAATCGGATTTCAGTTTCGTTTTGATATATCGGTCTCATGCCTACTGCCAACCCGCACTTGGCCAGCGTGGTGGACTATGGCCATACCCTTCTCATAGTGAGAAGAGGCCCGTGCCCAGCAGTGCAACAGTATATAGGGCTGATGATGATGAAATTATAGTCTGCTAATAATGTAAGAAAAATTGTGAGAAAACCACACATCACACTGAACTGTCACTTCCGTTCGCTTCCCGTTGAAAAATTACCACGTTGTCGACTCGTACGTAAAATATCGCCTTTTGAAGAGCACATCATTGTAGCTACGCGAATAGTTGTGAAATCTATTAAATTGCCGCTTTTTTGACTCCCGGCACGGTTTGTGACATATTGAACATTTTGTGAAAAGTTATTGTGAGCACACCTTTTTGCATTTCGTGTGAATTGATTAATTGAACTAAATAGAGTAAACCGCCTTGATGCCGCCTGATCTAGTGCTGGCAACGGTAAATTGTGATAAAAGACATTGTGAACTATTCATTGACATTTGCAAGGAGAAATTGCGAATCCTGTGAACTTGCATCGTGCATTGAAGACGCTGCGCTAGAGTCTGGTAAAGTAAAGATAATTCACTTGCTAATGTTGGCCAATTTTAGTCTTGTGTGTATCTAGCTTGCCTCCAGGACTCCACTCAAGAACATCACTAAGAGTTGGTAAGACATTTTATTAATATTAAGATTATAAGTCATCGCTGTGCTACCGCAGTGAAGGTGTTTAGATAAATTGTCTATCGTGGTCAGGTGGATGTATTACAGCTTCCACTGCAACTCTGTTCTCAACAGTTTCCCACCTGGCTGCGGTAACTCTAGACATAATTTTTGGTAGCAGAGCGTGGTTAACTGCCTATATTGTAAACTTACAAGTTTAGCTTAGCCGTTGATTGTATCTGAACTCAGATTGGTGTTGTATGAGCTATATATCTCACCTTGTAGACAGTATTGTAGTGTTTGTCAGGTCAGTTATTGTCTAAAATACCTAATATTTAATTGTATAAGTTGACCTAGATAATTTGAAACACATTGTCACATAACCTCAATCAGTAATTGTTGATTTGTATTGTTGGAAAATCTAACTTAAATTTGTTGTTGCATTAATAAGCCAGTTTGTTTGGATACATAACAGCTGTATGTATCAATAAATTTAGTAAATTTAGTTCATTGCATATATTCATAAACATTGTAATAATCAAACTTGACCTTGCCACTTGGGCGGGTCACATTAATAAACTTTGTTTTGTTATAATATAGATAATATTGTTAGGTAACACATATTCTGTGCTTACTTCCTATTGTATATCATAAATATATACATTTTATTCCAAAAGGTACTCTTTTATAAATAAACGTCCCGACATGAGTGGTGATTGCTGTCAGTGGCTGCGATTTTTTATCCAATAAACACTGTTGGAATGCATTAGATAAGTCAAGCTTTGTGTACTGTTCGCCACCCCCCAAGGTCGCAAAAAGTTCTTCAATCCGCGGTAAAGGATAATGAAAATCTTTCAGAATTGGATTTATTGTTATTTTATAATCTCCACATATTCTGATTGAGCCATTCGATTTAATTACTGGTACAATAGGAGTACCGTATTCCGACCTTTCAACTTTGTAAATAACACCTTCTTGTTCCAAACGTTTGAGTTCGCTTTCAACTCGCGGGCGCAGTGCCAGTGGCAGTGGGCGCGCCTTAACAAATACGGGGGTTTCATCCTTGAGATGTAGCGAGATAGGTGACTTGAACGTGCCTAACCCTTCTGCAAACACTTCTGGAAATTCGTCCCTCACTGCTTTAGCTACCGAGTTCGAGTCGCTTATATTGTGACATTCAACAATTTCTATTTTTAATTGCTTAATCCAAGTACGGCCCATTAAAGGTGGACCACCATTTTCAATAATAAATAACATGCGTCGCTGACTTAGAACCACAAATAACCATTACAACAATATAACCGAGGGTCTCGATAACGTCGCCCGTATAAGATCTTAAAGATAACAACTTAGATTGTATAGGTACATGTTTAAAATATTTATCATAATAATGCTTTGAAATAGCCGATATTTTACTGCCCGTATCAATTTCGAATTTGCAAGGCACTTTTTCTACTACTAAATTCGCATAGTACGGTCCATCACCGTCATTACTTGTAACCAAATTAAAAAAATTACAGTCATTGTCTGAGTCTGAATCGTTTAAAAAGTACTGACCTTTTTTCTCCTTTGCATTCATAAGTTCACTTTTACCTTGACACATCACTTTTAAATGGCCCTTCTGGCCGCACGCATCACACGTATAATTTTTAAAACGACACCTGCCGGCCCCGTGGCCGGTCTTACCGCACCGCGCGCAAACACGACGCTGCGACGTGGAGGGCGCGGGCTGAGCGCCGGCGCCGGTCCGCGCGCGCGCTCCGCCGCCGACCCGGTGCAGGCCCTCGCCGGCCGCCGTCTCGCCAGCCCCGCCAGCGCTCGCGCCGCTCGATGCGCACGCCGTACTCGCATGCCGCTCAGCTGCCTCGAGCGCCGTGGCTAACTCCACAGCTCTTTTGTAGGTGATGCTTTTTTCGGCAAACAATCTTGATCGCATCTCTTCGCTGTATAAACCCGACACGAACTGATCGCGAAGGTTTTCTTCCAGAGAACCACCGAAGTTGCAGGTTTTAGCCAAATGTTTTTGACCATGTAGGTAGACACGAATGCTTTCTCCCTGCTGTTGCGTCCGCTGCCGAAAAATATGTCGTTCCGCTATTTCTGATCTCTCCGGCTCCAAATGGTTTTTGACGAGTACGACTAAATCTTCAAAGTTCTTTGTCTCTGGGTCCGCAGGTGAACACAAATCACATATAAGGTTATAACACTCGGAACCCACTAACGTCAAAAGCGTAGCAACTTTGAGATTGTCACTGATGCTATTTAACAATATAAATTGTTCTACGCGACGAATATAACTATCCCAATTTTGTCCCTCGATGTTAAAAGGTTCTATTTGTCCAATCGGCATTTTGGCAAACAGAATTCCACGTAAGTATCGAACTTCTAGACCGACTGCGCCAATGTTATGTACACGTCAATGAAAGACAGATATCTGGTAACGACTGATTTATTCGAAAATGAGGTTTACCCACATACAATAATATTCACTATTATCCAAATACCGACATAACAGATACCTACCGTCAGATTTAGTTAACAAATACTACTGTGTCCCATTATGAATGAAGTTTGTAAATTCTCTTGATGATTCTCTTTGTAATGGTCTCTCTCATGCAGTTCCATGTTTAGTAATTTGATTTATCATTAATATAGCCTGAACTTATCGATTTGTATACATCATACAATATATGTATGATAGCCTGAACTGTAATAGAGGCAGCGATAGCCAAGTGGAGATACCAACACACTGTCGTGTATAGGGTATTGAGCTCGAATCCACGGCGCATACCAATAACTTTTCGAAGTTATGTGTGTATTAAATTGTTAATTATCGCTTGCTAATCGGTGAAGGAAAATATTGTGAGAAAACATGCATGTCTGAGAGTTCTTCATAATGTTCTCGAAAGACATGTGAAGTCTGCCAACTAGGCATGGGCGTTTTCGGATTTTTCCACAAACCGATACAAATTCGATTTCAGATACTGAAATCGATTTCAAAAACCGATTTTAGAAATCGATTTCTGTAGCGGATGTCAGAGCGACGAGCGTAGTTACTAGTTGCGTAGACAAACGCAAACAATCGAATTCTTATTGTATTGTCATGTCATGCGTCCATATTTCGCTTGGTTTGCGTGACATATTGAAAAAGAAAACCTCCTAACTACCTAAAACTAAGAGTTAAAAAACTCAGTCACCAAACAAACTAAAATTACACAACACGAATTGTTTCTATTTATTTACACTTTACAATCCTAAACTACTACTACCTAAATCTAATTTAAAATACGATTTTTTTCTATTTATTTACACTTTACAGTTCTAACCTGACCTGCTAACTACCTAAAACTAATTGTTAAAAAAATCAGTCGCCAAACAAACTAAAATTACACAACACGAATTGTTTCTATTTATTTACACATTACAATCCTAACAACGTAACAATAAAACTTTTTAAATCCTAATATTATAACTTTCACGAAAACCAAATATAGGTACCTACTTAATTATTATTACGCGCGCACCGCACTGCACGTGTCACCTAGGTCAAGTGAACAAATAAACATCGATCAACTCAACACTCTCCAAACATAAATCCCTAATAACTATTAAAACTATTTGCAATGTTTAAAACAAACATTAAATAGTTGCAATCTGAATTAGATCTTATCGCCTCGATGTTTAGTTTTATTTTATCTATTCAATCCTTCTGGAATTCATAAAACCGCCTAAATCCAAAACGATTCCCTTGCTTAGCGACAATAAAATTAGCTTCATCTCTTTCGCTCTTTCAACGGATCAGTAAGTTAGAAAGAAAGGGAAATGAAATTCGCTCTCTCTCATTCTAACTAACTAGTCGTTTGGTAGTGTGAAAGAGAACGAATTAATATGAAAACTATCGAAAACGTAAGCTTTAGATTTACTTTGTAGTTTGGTTGCGCTTGCACCGTTTTCGTTTGGTTCGTATTCGATTGTTTGCGTTATTGTGGTATTGTTTTGCGTTTTCTAAAATCGGTTTTCTCATATTGGAATATCGATACGATACGATTTCTGACTGCAATCGGATTTCAGTTTCGTTTTGATATATCGGTCTCATGCCTACTGCCAACCCGCACTTGGCCAGCGTGGTGGACTATGGCCATACCCTTCTCATAGTGAGAAGAGGCCCGTGCCCAGCAGTGCAACAGTATATAGGGCTGATGATGATGAAATTATAGTCTGCTAATAATGTAAGAAAAATTGTGAGAAAACCTGCATGCCTGAGATTTTCCGTATGTTTTCGAAATACATTACAAGACAATCACTACATAGTACCTGTTTGAAATAGAATTAGTTTTTATTATAAGTCAAATCGATTAGATCGATTGAGTAACATTTTGTTTAGTCTATTGAAAATTTCTGACAATGGTCACACTGAACTGTCACTTCCGTTCGCTTCCCGTTGAAAAATTACCACGTTGTCGACTCGTACGTAAAATATCGCCTTTTGAAGAGCACATCATTGTAGCTACGCGAATAGTTGTGAAATCTATTAAATTGCCGCTTTTTTGACTCCCGGCACGGTTTGTGACATATTGAACATTTTGTGAAAAGTTATTGTGAGCACACCTTTTTGCATTTCGTGTGAATTGATTAATTGAACTAAATAGAGTAAACCGCCTTGATGCCGCCTGATCTAGTGCTGGCAACGGTAAATTGTGATAAAAGACATAGTGAACTATTCATTGACATTTGCAAGGAGAAATTGCGAATCCTGTGAACTTGCATCGTGCATTGAAGACGCTGCGCTAGAGTCTGGTAAAGTAAAGATAATTTACTTGCTAATGTTGGCCAATTTTAGTCTTGTGTGTATCTAGCTTGCCTCCAGGACTCCACTCAAGAACATCACTAAGAGTTGGTAAGACATTTTATTAATATTAAGATTATAAGTCATCGCTGTGCTACCGCAGTGAAGGTGTTTAGATAAATTGTCTATCGTGGTCAGGTGGATGTATTACAGCTTCCACTGCAACTCTGTTCTCAACAGTTTCTCACCTGGCTGCGGTAACTCTAGACAGTACCTATACAACAAAGTCTGTCTCCTGTTTGTCTGTCCCTATGTATGCATAAATCATAAAAACTACGCAACGGATTTTAATGCGGTTTTTTTAATAGATGGAATGATTCAAAAGGAAGGTTTATATGTATAATTAATGCGGGCGAAGCCGCTGGCGACGTCTAGTTAATCTATATAAATAAAAATGAGAAATGTTTGTACGCGCATTACTTACATATGACTGCACCAAACTGGATTAATCTTTCTTTTATGTGTTCGTTATTGTTAGAAGAAGTTTTATATTAAAATCTTATACTAATATATAAAGCTGAAGAGTTGGTTTGTTTGTTTGTTTGGTTGAACGCGCTAATCTCAAGAACTACTGGTCCGATTTGAAAAATTCTTTCAATGTTAGATAGTCCATTTATCGAGAAAGGCTAAAGTTTATATAACATCGCGCTATGAGCGACGGGAGCGGAGCAGTAGCCCTAAATAAAGCGGGTGTTACCGCGGGCACCCTCTAGTTATTTCATTAAGTAATATCAAATAATTTAAAATAAATATATGTGGCGGTACGAAGATCGCTGGATCAGCTAGTTGACAATATAATACGTACATGGCAACTAAATATCAGCGGTGCGCGCCGAGGATTTGAACTCAAGACCTTTTGTGTTTTGTGCTGTTAGTCTCTCCACTAGGCTGCTATCGCTGCTTACGATGATAGCGTCGTGAGCAGTTATATTATTAAGCAGTTAATAAAATATAATTTGTATTGTATTATTCGTAAATATTGTGTTTTCTATATAAATATAATATTTACGAATAGTATAAACACAAAGACGTATGTCTTAGTGTGTGTTCGTGTGTATCGGCACATACACTACAACGAATGGTATCGTTTAGATAGCGACCGCGGGCCGCGCATGAATCTCGCAACGTACGTAAGAAGCCCTCACAAAGACGTAGCTCAGCATAGGACACATTACTGGACAACTCGAAATTAAAAACTACACATTAAATTGTAAGCTGTAGCGCTCATAGCAAGACTTGGCTTGGCGTTCGTCAAAAGTCGGTAAAGTTAAGCAACGCTGGCACAGGTCGTCACTTGGTTGGGTGACCGCGTATGGAATTTGTACCAAAGCGTTACTGTGCTAAGGAACCCACGGAAAGGTATCAAAGAAGAATCTCAGAACAAGAATAGTTCCTGCCAGAAACCTGCGGGCGGTCTGAAAACTCCGACACCAGATTTTGATATAAACTCATAGGAAAATAAAAAAAATGCAAGCTGTGCCACTCTCACCTAATATAGTCAACTTATTGACTTTTTTCGACCCGGGAATCGAACCCACTACCGCAGGACCACAGAGGCAGTTGCTCTATAACTTTGTTTTGTCTCTTCACGTTGCAGTCCGTTATTCTCACCACTAAACTATCGCTTGTTTGTTTAGATTCTACCGGGAGTGAAATCCACTCCTGAGAGGAGTTTATTGCAACAAAACGAGCGAAATTTCTTATTTTTTATAGGCTCACGCCTGTATCCCCGAAGGGGTCGGCAGAGGTGTAATATTACACCCACATTTCGCCATGAATTTTTAGGTCACACGTAATAGGTGGCGAGCTTATTGCCGTTACCGGGCACATCACCAGACTCCGTGCTGCTACTGAGAATTCGGGAAAACCCGGCACTGGACCACGGAGGCAGATTTCTGCTTTACGATAAAAAAAAGAAGTCGTGAGTGTTATTGACTGTGTGTGTGCGTAGTTATTGTTGAAGATTTTGAATGTATCGAGTATGTGCGTTAGGCGTTAGGCTTGAAGATGTCGGTGGCAGTTACATCTGTGTGAGTATGGAGGCAAGCTCGTATTGTATAATGAAGTGCTACTATTTGGAGTTTTTGCTGATTTTTGGAGAGCAAAAAGAGCAGAAAATACAATCCAAATTTTTATTTATTTATTTATAGACTCACGCCTGTATCCCCGAAGGGGTAGGCAGAGGTGTAATTATTACACCCACATTTCGCCATGAATTTTTAGGTCCCATGTAATAGGGGGCGAGCCTATTGCCGTACCGGGCACATAACCAGACTCCGTGCTGCTACTGAGAATTTCCTAACGGAAAAACCCAATAACACTTTGCCCGACCCGGGAATCGAACCGGAGACCTCCCAATCCCACGCGCACTTTTATGCCGCGAGACCAACGAGGCAGTCCAAATTTTAAATCGATGCCTTTACTCACAATTGAACAGTAAATACATACTCGCTACTTCAATTACTGTAGTAAGAAGCAAAACTTAATACGCATAAACATTAACTTACTACAATAGAAACAGTTCACAATTGCTTAATTTGACACAAACATAGACAAACAGACAAACGGTTAAAGCACGACCGTACTTCATTCAGAATTACAATTAGTGGCACAACACTCGATGCCATACTTGGCATTAACAGCGGGCTTGCTAACTGGCACTTTGCCAGACACACTTATCTGCCAGATTGTGGCACTAACTGCTACGTCGATCAATGACTGATGCTTAAATAACCAGACTGATTATATTGCTGTGATCTGTAAGGTTTAACTAATTTTAGCATGAACCGCTTGGTTGGAACAGTATTACCTGTAGGTACTGTGTTTAAAAATATAGATGTTACAAAAATATGAACTTTTTTAATAACTGGTGCCGCATTACATTTTTTCGGTGAGTGATTCCGAAGGTCTGCCAATAACCACTACTTGTTATTTTACTTTATTTTAAACTTCTACAAATATTTATGTAACACAGATTTGATAAGCGTGTGTTACTTAACAGCTCGTGTGGCTTAGACTGAAATGTCAGGGCAAATGTAAGGTGATTTAGTAACACTATTGCCCTGCGATCAGCAGTCGCATACGCTATCCACTGAACCACGGAGACAGTATATTAGTTCCACCACCATCATCAGCCTTTAATAGTCCACTGCTGGAGTAGGCCTCTCCTTTGAAAGGAGGAATTGGCCTACTATACGCTGGCCAAACGGGTTGGTATAGGGTTTGTATCAAGTTTTTCTTCTCGTACAGTGCTGTTCTCTGCATAATATGGTCCCTCTGTCGGCTCTTACGACACCCATGGGATGATATAGGGTGGTGACATTCCGTATTCTTAATCCATCACCACACGGACGTATATTAGTTACTTTACTTTAATTACCACAGCATCCGTCTTTGTGAACCTTCTAGCAACTTCTTTTTTCTCAATAAGATGCAGCTAGGATTTACATATGTATGTCGTAGACATTGGTCAGTTACTCTAAAGTGACACAGCCTGAGCTACTTATCTATAAGCATGTAAAGCGAGGTTACTTCCGAGGTGTAAGATTTTTGTTAATAAGATTCACAAATTGGGCAAATTACTATGCTTTTTCTGTAGCTGCTCATGTTGTGTGACAAAACGCTGCCGACGTATCCAATTATTGTTTAAACACTTGTAATAATCTACAAAAGAGTCGCTAGATGCAGTATTTCGGACGCTTGTTTTTTGAAGTATCTCCTCATTTCGAAAGCAATATATTCTGTGTTGCGAGGACTTTACAAACATAATGACGTAATTAAATGGTTGACATTGAATAATTTAAAAATAAATTTAGGTAAGACACATATAATGACATTCAAAAATAGAATTCCATTGTTGAATAATTTTGACATTATGTATAAAGGTACATTAATTCGTGACATAGAAACTACTAAATTTTGACACTAATTCAAATTGGAAAACGCATGCAGAGAATCTTTGCTCGAAACTGAATAATCAATCGTATGCGCTCTACATGCTCTCTAAGCAAACAAATCAAAACGCACTACTAACTGCATACCATGGATACGTAGGATCCATTTTAAGATACGGAATCTTGTTTTGGGTTAATTGTACAGAAAAAGAACATGTATTTAAAGCACAGAAAAAGTGTATAAGAGCTATGTGCAAACTACGACCAACAGATAGCTGTAAACCTTATTTTAAAAATCTCAAGATTTTAACGGTACCGTGTCTGTATATTTATGAATTGTTATTATTTGTTAAATCTAATTTGAATCTTCTTTCTCTTAGCGTTATCCCAGTTTCAGTCTGGGGTCCGCTTTCTAGTCTAACCGGATTTGGCTGAATATTAGCTTTTCCACGGAGCGACTGCCTGTCTGACCTCCGCAACCCGAAGGGATAGCGATATTCCATGGTTTAGACTAGTGTCAGTTTATTTAGAAGGTACTGACGCCCTGTGACGATTATCAAAGATCTTCATGACAACCGGGACCGACGGCTTAACGTGCTCTCCGAGGCACGGAACAAGCGATAATTAACAATTCAATACGCACATAACTCCGAAAAGTCATTGGTGCGCGCCGTGGATTCGAACCTGATACCCTCTGCATGGCAGTCTGTTGCTATATCCACTCGGCTATCGCTGCTTAAATCTAATTTGAATATGTTTCAAAATTATAAAAGTAAGCGTCACAAGCTTAAAATTTGTTGCCCGCAGCATAAAAGCGCAATGATGACGAATAGTGTCTTCTGTATGGCGCCACGAGCTTTCAATCTGTTGCCTAACTATTTATTAGAAATTCCACGTCTCATAGAATTTAAATGTAAAGTGAAAGATTTTCTATTAGATAAAGCGTATTATAGTATCGATGAATATATGAATAGTATGAATGTTGTATGAGTTGACGGACATTATATTAGTATACCATAATTCTATATTTCTTTCTGACATTATATTATTTTTTATGACATTTATATTACACAGACATTTTAAGTATTCATAAATTAGTATTTTTATTATTATTAAACATTTGTATTTAAATTATTATTATTATTACGTATTGCACGCCTTGAGGCAGATAATGGAGAAACATTTTTTATTTATATTGTATACCACAACTGCTATACCTATTATCGCAATAAATGACATTTGAATTTGAATTTGAATAATTATAATCGACTGGCATGAAGTACACCCAGACTCAAAACAACAGTATGTCGATCACACAAAGGTTTATCTCTCATCTGGGGATCGAACCCACAACACTAGGCGTACAGTAAAATAACAAAACTTGCCGCTTGAACCACTAGGACATACTACGCTTTTGCGTTTTCACAAAAAAAACGCTAAAATAATATTAGAAACGTAAAATAACTGACTAAGTTAGTGTGCCGGCAGTGTGCACCTATCCTAAGATCACATTCACCCATTTGTTCCTATAAACATCGCGTTCAGATTGCGATAGGTTGTTTTTATAAGACAAATTATGGGTCACCGTTACTCAAGATATCGGCCGTGTTTTATGAGTCATCCTGATGTTATTCGTGTCAAATGTTGCTCGCGCATGACAACTTTGGGGTGACAAGCCATGATTATCAGTAACAATGTACGTATCTACCTACATTTTACACCCACATTTCGTGATTATTGCAAAAAGCCCATAAAGTTTTTAACCGCCAAGATCAGGTTCAAATATTAGTTTAAATCAATGCATTTTTTTTGTTATTATTTGTACTATATTTTTTAACTACTGTGCCTTCTTCTTGTATTGTAGGGGACTTTACAGTGATCATCCTATCAACAATCAATCCGTACGGATTTACATAATTCAACACACGGCGAAGTGTTCTCTTCTCTTATCTTTGTTGGAATATTAAAAATACATGATAGAAATATTTAAACATACATTTTACTTACGATTTTAATTGTGAATGAAATATGAACATTATGGCGCTATCAAATAAGACGTTTACGTACCAAAATACATAAGATATCACAACAACATGCCTAGTATAAAGCAATTCATTCGAAAACAGCTCGACACTAGAAATTCAATAAAAATCCCACTACATTTTATCGCAGAAACATTGAAATTGTGCACTAAAACAGTCCCAATAAAACAAATTGAAACGGGGTTACGTAACAACGTTGCACTCAGTGGAGAATTTATTCGATAAAAAAGAGACGGAAATAAAATACTACTAACGCTTTATTCAACAACTAGAAAATATGAAAAGGCCTTTGTTGATAATAATTATAATGAATTTCATATCTACGATCAAAAAAAATAATGCAGCTAATGATAAAGAAATGATCCAAAGCCTAAAAGAAGAAAAAAGTGAAGTGTACCATCAGGTCAACGCAGCAATAGATGAATCGATTAGTACTCTTCGACAAAGTAATGATACTGATGCTCTCGAAGGCATTCAGTACATGCTAGAGTTAAAAGAACACTTAGCGGAATTAAATGGAACCGAACTTCTTTTACCAGCAGATGAAACAGAATTTACTGCTTTAACTAATAATATTGCTGTTATTAATATTTCCAAATCAGATTTCGGTAGCATCAATGCTACTGAAAGTGGAAGGAGAGAGAGAGAATCGAAACATGATAGAGAAATTAATAGACTCAAGGAACAGATTGCAGAGTCAGCTAAGCGCTACGTTTTGGAAAAAAAGCAACGTCTGTTGAAATCTACGAAAGAAAGTCTGTATCACACGACTACTACTATAAAAAATATTAATCTAAAGGACTTTTTAGCTGAGAAAAAGCAAAAGAAAAAGCAGGGGAAAAAAGTGCGATGATTTATATTTAAGTTTCGTGGAAAGTTTAATGATATGCGAGTATGAGTATAGAGTACTGAATGATCTAGTTATTATATACTTGCTTACTTACAATAAAGTAAGTAAGTTACTTACTATATATATAATTATATAGAGTTATTTTTTATTTTCATCAAGCGAAAAGTTTGCATGTATAAATATTAGAACCTAATAAATAAAGTGAAAAGTCGCATTTTCTAATTTTATTAGTAAGAAAAATATTATTTTTTTATCTATTATTTATTTCTATGGACAGCCAGTAGTATTTACATAATAATCTTCTAAGGAAATCAAGTTTAAGGATAACAAAAACTAATATGTACAATACAAATAGTTTACGCTTTAGAAGGCAGCGATAGCCTAGTGGAGATACCAACAGACTAAGACTATAGAATAAAAGGCAGACAGAGCGCGCGGAACACTTGCGTGAGGCCACTAAAGCAAATACAAAATTGAAAAGCGAATACAAACTCGACTCAGTGCGCTGCGAAGCATCGCACAGTTCACACGCCACGGTCGATCCAGCTTGAAATCCAAATTGAAATTCATAAAATGCCGTCTTGCGTTTTTAAACATTGTAAAAGTTGTTTCTAAAAGCAAATACGGGAAGATGGAATATATTCTTACAGATAACTATGGACTATTTGACCGTTTTATAATATTATTTCGATAAAATTCGTATTTCTGCAGAAAATATGTAAGTGTTGCCAGTTTACGTCGACACCGTTTTCCCTGAATTAGGGAAAATGCACTTGTCAATTGATTATGTAGGTAATAATGATTGTCATGTTAATGAAAAATACATTAACGTATTGTAAAAGTATATTGTAGATTATATTTTTTCTTATAAATATACTAATAGGATTTCCATTAGTATATACATTGTTTTGAGTTCGATCCCCAAACGATCCAAATATTTGTGTACACTCGGCTACTTGTCAAGCTATACACTTTGACCTTTGTACCGTTGTTAGACCTTTGTACCGTTCTTATGGCGTAGGAAATAAGTATGAAAATCGTACTTCGACTATTTAGCTTGACTTGGCGCCGTGTGTACATTAAGTACAGAAACAGAAATTATTGATTGTAGCCATTATTTATTTTTAATTGCATTTTTTTTTTCGTTACGATTTATGATTATGATATTCATAATTTATTGTATGCATGACAAAATGTTTTTAGCTAATTAATATTTATGACGCAAGCCTATCTATTTATTTCTCAATTTACGAATAAAATTAGTTAAAACTTAACTCTGAGCCTACATTTTTTAAGAAATGTATTTATAAAAGCATACTTTAATGGTATCTTTTATTTGAATAATTTTCACAACGGCATTACATATTAAAAGCAAGCATTAATTAAATCTATGGTAAATTCTTCAAAACCACAAACGAATATAAAATATTACCTATGTAATATTTTTATATTCGTTTGCAAAAACTATATGCAAAATAGTGGGAGATTATTCATAATCTGGCAACTTTACACACACATAGACGCGCGTGTCCGTACAGTGCCAGTCGCCAAATGTCACGCACACATAGCTGTCAACGTGCCTCACTTAGTTGGACGAATACGCTACATCTGGTTCTTGTTCGTTAAATCTGTGCCAACAGACTACCATGCAGAGGGTATCGGGTTCGAATCCACGACGCGCACCAATGACTTTTCGGAGTTCCGCTTGTCCCGTGCCTCAGAGAGCACCTTAAGCCGACAGTCCCGGCTGTCATGAAGATCTTTGAGCGTCGTTATAGGCAGTATCTATGAGTAAACTGACACTAGTCTAAACCATGGAATATAGCTATGCCTTTGGGTTGCAGAGGTCAGACAGGCAGTCCCTCTGTGGAAAAGCAAATATTCAATCAAATCCGGTTAAATAGAAAGCGAAACCTGAGTTCTAATTGGGATAACGCTAATAGGGTGATGACAAATAGTTTTCGTTTCTCTACATTACAGCGCATTTGTTTAAAATTTTACAAGAGTGTCTTAATACATCATAAATAAAAAGCTGGTTCTAGAGTGTGTAATCTGTAACCAAGACTGGTTACGCTCGTAGTAGGTAGTCTATGAGATCGCTCGCCACAATCCTACGACGCAAATTGGAAGTACAATCTCCGATAAACATCGAAAACATATATAGTTTTACTTGTAAGGTCTCTTATAACGGGGGCCGTCTAGGTAGATACAGTATCAGTTATTCTGACGCTAAATAGCAACGTACAAATGTGCACTACTATGTTGTTCCGGTAGCGATAGCTGAGTGGAGAGACCGACAGACTGCTATGCAGAGGGTCTCGGGTTCGAATCCACGGCATGCACCAATAACTTTTCGAAGTTATGTACGTATTAAATTGTTCATTATTGCTCGCTAAACGGTGAAGGAAAACATCTTGAGAGTTCTTCACAATGTTCTCGAAAAACATGTGAAGTCTGCCAACCCGCACTTGGCCAGCGTGGTGGACTATGGCCATACCCTTCTCATAGTGAGAAGAGGCCCGTGCCCAGCAGTGGGTAAGGATAATGATATTCCGGTTTGAATGGTAGTGAAATTAATGGCTATTAGAAGACTTTACACCTTACGTCTCAAGGTACGCAGAAGCTTGGCTGTGTCTCTGCCATATCCAAAGTCCTTGGCCGGTGGTTGCCGCTTACTATGAACCGACAGCACGTCTGCCATCTTAATGCCATAAAAGAAAGCTTTTTGGTGTCCGGGAGACCACTGTGATGTCCGCTCTTCTTGATTCTAATTTGTACAACCTTAGCTTATACTGCCGCTCATATTTATTTATACTTCAAGTAGCCTTTCACTGCCAATAAACCTTTACCCACCTGTCCAACCAAAGGAAAAATATTTAAACAGCTTCGTTTATGAACGTCGCAGTCAGCAATCAGACAGCACGTGCCGACAAGTGGAGTGCGACACATCACCATCAGCCTTTAACAGTCCACTGCTGGACTAGGCCTCTCCTTTGAATGGAGGAATTGGCCTACTATACCACGCTGGCCAAACGGGTTGGTATAGGGTTTGTATCAAGTTTTCCTTCTCTTACAGTGCTGTTCTCTGCATAATATGCTCCCTCTGTCGGCTCTTACGACACCCATGGGATGATATTGGGTGGTGACATACCGTATTCTTAATCCGTCACCACACGGATAATCCTAATGTACACTTAAATTAATCCACAATTAAATGAATACCCAGCCATTCAAGTTGTTTACACGGGAACATGGAATACGTAAAGACTTGTAATGTTTGAAGGCCACTGTTTTGTATAGACAAAGATAAAATTGTGACAAACGAAATTATAGCCAACACACAGTTTGTTTATGGCTTGTTCGCTATACTTGACATATTCGATATACTTAAACTATATCCGCTATTCTCGAATTGGATCTAAATGAATTGGGTTTTTGGGGATGGTTGATTGATTCCTTTGGCAACCGTCCTTAAACTCTCGTATGACTTCACAGATCAAAATTTTGGTACTTACTAGACTCGGCCAGTGGCACCGTCACGTCCGTGTAAATTAAACACCAAACCTTGCCCAGGAGTCTCTATCAATTGGTGAAAACCTTACAAAAATCCGTTCGGTAGTTTTGACATTATCGCGTTCATACAGACAGAGCGAAAGAGTGGGACATTATTTTATAACTAGAGGATGGCCACGGTTACACCCACGTTATTTAAGGCTACTGCTCCTCTCCTGTCGCTCATAGCGCGATGTTATATAGTTTATAGCCTTCCTCGATAAATGGGCTATCTAACAGCTAAATTATTACTCCCTAAATATAACAACTTACACGGTAAAAGAACATTAAAATACATGGTGCCTAAACTAATTAACCAATGACCAGAAGGCTGGTTTATTCTTTGCTCAAAGAATCAGCATTGCCATCCAGCGTGGCAATGCTGCCAGCCTTCTGGGCACGTTACCCGATGACATTGATGCGGAGGCATTTTACGACGCCTAAACCTTGTAAATATTTTCACTTTTAGATTTGTTTTATGTTTTTTTTGTATTAGATTAGGTTAGATTAGATTAGATTAAGCTTCAGATACAAAATTATGTTTTATTATTATGTCCCTATAAATTAAGTTATAAATAAAAGTATACCAATACCTAAAAAAAAAAAAATTAACCAATTACCACTACCTCTTAGAAACAGTTAAACACGTAATAACATAAAGTACAAACTTAACAAACATTTCTTACAAAATATAAATTAGGGTAACAACTTATTCTAAAAATCGTACACGTAGTTCTTAAAAAAAAAAAAAAGTTTTGAATACTTAATACTTTTATTTTTTCGGCAACACCCTGTATCAAGGCAAATTGTAATATACAAAAGCCGGCCATTGTGGTGTTGCTACCGAATTGCTCTGAATTATTTTACACCTACCTACATTGTATACAACTTATTTTACTTTTATTTTGTTTTGCCTGATGTTTTTTGTTATACCTCACATTGAATATCTATATACCTATGCTTTAAGTTCATATTTTAATTTGTAACGTCGATGTTATTATGATGTACGTTAAAACTCACCTGAGTTTATGTTTGCATCATAGAAATCATCTGTAAAATGTATCTTGTATCTAATAAATAAATAAATAAATAAAACACTGAAAAAAATTTTCAAATCGGGCCAGTAGTTCCTAAGATTTGCGTGTTCAACCAAACAAACAAACACACTCTTCAGCTTTATATATTAGTATAAGATATGTAGTGCGAGTGGAAGCGTAGGTGCGAGAGAAAGAGACAAATACCTTTGATGCCATACGCATAGATAAACAGATAACACCCAATCCTATGCTTTCCACCGCAATATATAAAATGTATCAATTTGCAAATGGAAAGTAAAGGTAATCACAAATATATTTGCGTTTGTGTGAACTGCATTACGCTGAGGATTCGTCACTACACAACGTACACACAGTACACACAATACACATAGTATGTACTACGCAAAAGTACTTCGGTATATTAAAAGCGTGTTATACAGAGCAATCGCGATAAATAACTCTTAGGAGTGGTATAGATTGGGCTAACTGTTAGTTGCGTACAGTTTGCTATATATTAGAAAAGCATTTTCTTTTAGTAAGGATTATGCTTGTTTTATGAAGCGTCAATTATGATGTAAATACAGCTATAGGCTATGTAACATCACATTATGACTTTAAGGACTTGATCAGAAAGTAATATTCATCGGCGAGAAAACCGCAGTGCACAATTAGTACTAAATACGGGTACAAAACTGAGCCTCTAGTGCTTTTGCATCAAATATTATGGCAACGTTAGAAACTTTTCCATCTCTTTCCTATCTTCCTTACAACATGACTCACCTCACTCCTAAGTCTTCTTCAAATACTTAAATAAGAAAGTTATATTTCGGACTTGCAATTTCAATAGTTATCGCAATTGCAAGTCACTAATAACGGAGACTTCAGTCCTTATGGCACTGAGAACAATAAAAAGAATATGACTTCACTTTTAAAACGTCTCTTAATTCTGATCAATCTTAATACTATTCAAACCTTCACAGAGCATAACTATTATAATTTTTGCTAACTATAATCGCATATATTCCGCCACAAACTATTCGCCACCCGTGAGCCTAGCCTTCGTGTAGTAAAGTTGTATTGGTCGATAGAGACCGTGTGTGAGTATTTGCGGAATTCTAACCATTGTGTCTGCGGACGGCCTCTTTATTGGACGCCGAGTGTAAGCATGTGTTAATTTATTTCGCTGTATGTAGTTTAGGATTTATTTGGTTATCGGATGATATAAGAAAGTTTTTGGGCTCAGTTTTTTAAACCTTGTATATTGCAATAATTAATTTTATCTTGCAGTTTATGATTAATGCCGTTAGCAACATAACTTAATAAGCTAAATAAGGTATGTAGATCTGACTGCATCCGTGATCCAGTGGATAGCGTATGCGACTGCTGATCGGAGGTCCCGGGTTTGATTCCCGGGTCGGGCAAAACTGTTACTGGGTTTTGCCGAATTCTCATTATCAGCACGGAGTCTGGTGATGTGCCCGGTAACGGCAATAAACTCGCCCCCTATTACGTGGGACCTAAAATTCATAAGGCGAAATGTGGGTGTAATATTACACCTCTACCTACCTCTTCGTGTTCTACAGGCGTGAGTCTATAAAAAAAATGTAGATCTCATAGAAAATAATGCTGCAAGATTTTTGACACCAATATGCACTAACGCGAACGATATTAATTTTGATAGCTGACAATAACATTTAACTTTGTGATGATGAATTATGTATACGAAAAGTAAGCCAAATTTCAGCTCTCTAGTATAGTTTAGCGTAAAGCCACGGACGAACAGACCGACCGACGAACATCACGAAACTATAATAAGGGTTCCTTGTAGTTTACGATGGAACCTGAAAAGTGTGATACTTCCTTTACCACTTTCCAGAGGCAACATTACTAGATATTTATAAGATTTTACAAGAGATGGTAAGAATGAAGAAGATATTGAAAGAAGAGTTAATGCAGGTAATAGAGTGAATGGAGCTCTGAAGGCGTTTATGAATAGCCAACACGTGTCCAAAAAGGCACGTTTGGCTGTGCATAGAGGGCATTTGTGCCTACCCATATGTACGGTAGTGAAAGTTGGGTATGGCAGAAGAGATTTGAGAAGTATGTGTGGTGTATCTTTGACAGACAGAGTAAATAAAGAATTGTGTGATAAGAGAGTGTTGTGGGGTAAAAGAAGGTGTAGTAACAAGCATTGAGAAAGGCATGTTAAGATGGTTTGGGCACATGGAGAGGATGGATTACGATAGACTGACAAAGAAGATGTATAAGGCAAGTGTGAATGGAACAGGACAAATGGGAAGACCTAGGCGGACGTTCTCTGACCAGATTGGAGACATCCTGAATAAAGGACAAGTCTGAAGTACCCTTAACACAAGAGCATGCATGAGAAACTTGACGGGAGTGAGTGAAGCAAGAAAGGTATGTCAGGATCGTTGCAAATAGCGTTCCGTAGTCTCTGCCTCCGGGAAACAGGCGTGAGTCTATGTATGTATGTTATAAGATTTTACAAGTTGAATTAGATATGCCAACTCTTTAACAATAGTCTGGCCACTCAGGTGCTAATGAAGCCGTAAAACATAATTATATTGCTAGAGACAATCAGACTTACCTATCGGACACAGCAGTCCTGTTTCTTAGGATTTATGAGGCGCTGAGTTTGAAGGTTGCTCAGATTAATGCCTTTGGGATTTACGGAAAGTGATCCTGATATATTTATAAGTGGAAACTTAGGTTGGTTGGCTATATATTATAGTGACGATGCGCGGATTTTTTTTAGGAATTTCTTACCGTCTCATTCAATATCCGAGCTGTTAAGCCCCATACAAATTAGGAGAAATATGAATCTCTAATCTAACATTCGTTAGTAGCATTTTGATTTTTAGAATGAGTTCGGACAGACAATTAAAAGACAAAGATTCTACATTTATATTAGTGCTATACGAAAAATATTACTAAAAGACTACATGCCACATATATGTATATTACATATGTATGGAGCTTATGAGCGATAGCCCAGTGGTGAACGTAACAGACTGCCGAGACGATGGTCTCGGGTTCGATCCCCAGGTACTGTCTCCGGGCACACACCTCTAACTTTTCGAAGTAATGTGCTTATTAAAAAATGTTAATTATCGCTCGCTAAATAATGTGCCCGGTAGATGGCAACAAGCTCACCCTCTATTACATCGGGCCCGAAACATAACTGGCGAAGTGTGGATGTGTAATACACCTCTGCCTACCCCTTCGGGTTTAAGGCGTGAAGTTATGTTTATGTATGTTAGTAAAGGTAGTACGCCAGTAGTAGTAGCCCAAAAACTTATACACATGGCTACTTATCAAGCTGAACACTTAAACCTTTCTACCGTTCTTATACTGTAGAAAATACGTGTCAAAGTCGTGCAGCAACTTATAAGCTTGACTTATCGCCGTGTGTAGCTACAACTAAAATAAAATTTATATTAAAACATTCTACAGGCTGGTTCAAAAGTAAGACGCTTTGTATCTAAGTGTTTGTGTTACAATTTGAAGGAGTAGAATTGTGGCGAACTTGCTGGAGGCTAATTATCATACAAAACGCAAACGTCTTTAGTCGAGGCATGTTTGTCGAACAAACTCGTACGAACAAAGGACACGTTAGCTTTGTGCTCAAAAATTATCATTTGGTATTTACTTGACTGTGGTATTAATGAGGAGGTATTTTGGGAGGAGAGGTGTTTATCTTTCAAGTGGTGGTTTAAGCGGCCGCCATTTAACAGCATGCCGATTGCGACATTTTCAATACGGACTTATAATAATTATTCATTGTTGTTATAGTTCTAGCGTTATCCCTGTTGCCAATCATTTCATCTGTGAGCTCAGACTTTGCTCTCTAGTCAAACCTGATTTGACATAATATTAGCTTTTCCTCTGACCTCTGCAACCCAAAGTCATAGTTTAGACTTTTGTCAGTTTATTCAGACTCCCCTTAAAGAATGGCTGACCAACGGCTTAACGTGCTCTTCGAGGTACAGGGCCAGCAATAATTATTTTATTGCTGGCCAGCAATTAAATGATGATCAATATTATAACTTCGAAATGTCAGTGGTGCGCGCCATGCTTACCTGGGCTCTGCATGTTGGTGGTCTTCACGTATCTTTCCAGAGCAATGGTTTCCTAATGATATTTTCCTTCACCGGTAAGGACATTAATTTACAATTTAATACGTGGATCCGAAACTCTGGACTGCAGCCTTACCCATCTCACCCTTCTTGTAGTGAGAAGAGGCCCGTGTCACACACACATACCTGATATACGTATCTTACGAGACCATCTATGTTCTGCATAACGACGGCTCCTGAAATAATCTGACCTTGAATTTTCCCAATCACAGCGCTAAAAGTCGTTCGAATCGAGGTGAGACAAACGCTGGTTATTCTCATTCTTATCTCCTTTACCTCTTTATTTTCCGCACGTAATATCTTCACATTCCCCCTCATTACAATGCCGCAGACAAACACCAATCGCCGCTACAAGTATGTGTGTTCTTACCACGAGTCCTCCGTGTTACGTTACATTAACTTTAGCGGCTATAGTTTGTAAATTGTACATTTTATAATATCTATCAAAATCTCTCTAGCTATATAGTTTTATCTATCGGAAGACTGTAAATAAAATATATATTTATGGAAAGCTAGATTTTTTAAATGGACAATACAAACATTATTCGTTTTATTTTCATTAAATAGGTACAGTAACAGACAACAGATTAAGCCTAACACAACGTTCAATTCAACATTATTTAGACCTTGTGCATAAATACACACTTTGTACCATACGTCGAGTCTATTTTAAACAACAAAGTTACTGTCTTTAGTAAAGATCTCTTATCAATTCTAGTCTATATTATTATCACTTTTATCTTCATTTCGAATCAATGACAATTTCATGAGGTGTTGTACCTTGAACGATTTGACAACGAACGCCTAGGCAGCAAAACACCACCTAGTGGCGAACAAAGGCATCACTTCGAATACTAAACTTACTATAATAAAGTCCATGGACATTAGTAGGGGCTCTGACGCGTCCGTACAGCTAACCAACCGAGTGATTACTGTACAAAACTTACGCCTCACGCGTCTGTATTCAACAGCGGCCCTCGACACTTACACACGTAGCACAGAGGTTTGTAAACACGATGAGATCATTATTTATTGGATATTAAGTTGCTGTGAAAGCTGAATGAAATCTGAGAAATAATAATTATGACAAATTCGGCTATAGGCACTTTCATGGCTTGTCCGAAATGCTAATCTATTAAACAAATATTTTTATCAACATCGGTATTCATTTCTATTTGAAAAGAATGTGTCAGGCTACGTATACTTATATTATTAAGCTGAAGAGTTTGTTTGTTTGTATGAACGCGCTAATCTCAGGAATCCCTGGGGCGATTTGAATAATTCTTTTTGTGTTAGATAGCCCAATTATTAAAAAAGGCTCTCGGTAATATAACATCACGCTGTGAACTACGACTGCGGAGCAGTAGCACTAAATAACTCGGTTGTAACCACGGCCACAGCTAGTATTTAATAAGTTTCATACAGCCCTGCTTAGAACTAAACTTTGAACTATATTTAGTACGCGTTTTATAATAATGCTCTACGACAAATTTTTATTCAAATATCAAAACTACCATGACATTTCAAGCCAAAACAGCAATACCAGCAATACTCTCGAACGTAATTACCATTCCGTACATTTGAGTGTCAACTACCTGGGCGTACAGACGGTGCCACAGCGGCACAGAGTGCAGAAACGATACAAACATTGTGTACGATGTGTTGTCACAGCTGAGTTGATGGGTGTACGTATGACGTTGATGCTTGACCACCGGCTTGAGTGGACTAATAGGTGCAAGTTACGAACTTATGTGTCTATGATTTGTTTAGTAAAAAAAAATTAGGTCTGAATACTATGGTATTCTGGAGGTTTCGTCCGAGTTCCTCTGTACAGTTAGCTACATAAAATAAAGGTTACCTATTGTAAAAAAAAAACAACAACCAGCACTGGCGACATCTAACGGACATCGAGGGAACTATTCTGAATCGCGCTATTATGGTGGACGCACACCTATCCGAGGCGAACGCGTCGAACGCGTCGAACGAAACGAATTTTAGAATTCTTTATATGAAATCTCATGAAACCTCGCACACTTGTCCGCGTCGAATCGTCCGAATCTGGAAGAACCTCAGAAATCCTAGTAAAATTCGAATGACGTCATCAAATTCGGCGCGGTTAGTGCGGTCGATTCGTCCGATGCGCTCGCATTCTATCAGTTGGGTATGACAGAGCAACGCGCGAATACTATTTCCGCATTGTTTCTTCACCTTCCATTAATAAAGCACTGACAAATAAAAACCTCGTCAAGATCCATCACAATTCACATGTAATAACAGTGCGACAGGCATAAAGGAAATGGAAACCATTTGTTCGATGCGCTCGATTCTTTCGGCGCGGTCGATTCTTTCGGCGCGGTCGATTCTTGCTAATGTGCGAGGCCTCCTTGACTTCGATTCGTTCGACGCGTTCGCCTCGGATAGGTGTGCGTCCACCATTAAGGTGCTAGTCGGATTGCTATCCACCAGGCATGATCACGAAACCTGGTCACCTAAAGGATCTTTCTATACTTCTTCTTCTTTTCTTCGCCTTATCCCTTTATCTGAGTTCGGCTCTCCTTGTCTGCCTTCTCCATTTTGCTCTATCTTGAGCCGTCTTAGCATCTACCCTCATGTCCTTGAAGGCTCTTTCTATACTATTCAAGCAAATTTTATTTAGTCCATATTTCTAATTTCAAAAAGGTGGTTCTCAACTCGAGTGCTTTTTTATGTTACCTCAAAACTTTTCCCTAGGTATACCGATTTGAACATGATCTGAGCGTTTTTAGTACAATACTTGGAGTAGCTTTTAAAGTTAGTTTTTAAACGTAGTTTTTATAAAGAAAAGTCATAAATGTGATAAATAAAAGAGTATTTTCGTACCCGTTTGTGATTTAGACCGATAGGCATCAGTTGACACAAAGCATCGGGCGCTCTATCTCTCGCTACGCGTCGGTGTGACAGGCGGCCCACTGACCGATAATCGACACGGTGTCACATGCATCCACCACCTTGGCTTATATTGCACCATGATATGGCATCAGTTGTGTACTTATCTTTGTGTTAATAGATCCAAAGTAGTGGGTAGCCTAGTGGAGATACCATAAACTGTTAGTAGAGTTCGCAACCACTGACTTTTCGAAGTTATTTACGTAACTCGGAAAGAGGACGTAATGTCGTCGGTCATTCAGACTGTTATGAAGACTTCTCTTTTCCAATCGTTATCGGGAGTCATCATCACCCTAGCGTTATCCCGGTTGCATCCACGACTGGAACGCCTTGGTGCCCGAGGTCCGCTTACTGGTCTAACCAGATATGACAGAATATCAACTTTTCCACAGAGCGGCTGCCGTTTGACCTCCGCAACCCAAAGGAATAGCGATATTCCATGGTTTAGATCTGTATCAGTTTATTTGAGGGTACTGACTCCCCGGAACGACTGTCAAAGATGTTCATGACAGCCGGGACCGACGGTTTAACGTACTCTCCGAGTCACTGGGCAAGCGATAATTAACAATTTAATACACACTTAACTTCGAAAAGTCATTGGTGCGCGCCGTGGATTCGAACCCGATACCCTATGCCTGGCAGTCCGTTGGTATCTCCACTAGGCTATCGCCTACAAGTTAAATGCCTAAATCGTTTTCGGGAGTACCCTTGAACATATTCATACTGGTGTAAGCTTTGGAATATTGCTATATTGTTTTTTATGCATTCACACTGTCTAGAATTACCGTAGGCAGGCAGGGATTTTCAAGGTGTGCAGTGGAAGGTGTAATACATCTACCTGACCACGATAGACAATATATCTAAACACTTTTGCTGCGGTAGCACTTTGCCGGAAGTCAAAAGCGGCAATTGTCAGTATTTACAAGTTAATTCAATTCGCGTTAATTCAAAAGGCGATCAATTTATATCAATTGCAATCTCGCGAGACAGACCAAGACCGGCGTGTTAATTTTTCAAGGCGGGAACGGAAGGGACAGTTCAGTGTGACCATAGTCAGAAAATTTTAATAGACTAAACTAAACGTTACTAAATCGATATAATCGACTTGACTTATCATAAAAACTATTTCTATTTCAAACATCCACCCGCCCCGGACCGACCTACCGGTCCGCTAATCGGTTGGTAGACGTGACAATGTTGCAACCGCTCTCCTCAGAATCGAACCGTCTACCAAGACCTCAGCAAATCGGGGAACTCCATCAGCCCCAGTTACTAAACGAAGAATGCGCCCCCTGCGCCATCTGAGTGGCGGAAGGTTAGCCTCCTTGATCAAAACGAGGTCACCAATCTTGGGTGGATCGGTCTTGACGGTCCACTTAACGCGTTGCTGGAGTATGTGCAAATATTCCAAATTCCAGCGTTTCCAAAAGCTCTGAGTAATCTGGCGTACTAATTCAAAACGCGAGAGACGACCAGGTCTCGTATCAATATAGGGGTACTCAGGCAAGGCGACAAGTGGGCGACCAATCAAAAAATGGCCCGGCGTAAGGGCCTCCAAATTATTCGGATCTGAGGAGATCGGGCACAATGGCCGAGAGTTCAAAACGGCCTCAATCTTACATAACACAGTTGCGAGTTCCTCAAATGTAAGGACAGATTCACCGATTGTTCTGCGCAAGTGTGTTTTGGCCGATTTTACAGCGGCCTCAAAAATACCACCCCAGTGTGGACAATTTGGTGGGGAAAACAACCAATTTATCCCACGTCGGGCAAGCCTATTGCCTATATCAGCCTTGTTGGTTTCAAGGAAATTAACAACATCATTCAAATAATTATAAGTGCCCTTGAAGTTAGTGCCGCAGTCAGAACGGATCAAGGAAGGCAGCCCTCTGCGGGATACAAATCTGTCAAATGTGGCTACAAACGCCTCGGTCGTAAGCGAGGAGACCAGTTCCAAATGTACGGCCTTTGTGGAAAGACAAACAAAAACACACAAGTAGGCCTTGACAGTCTTGCTGTTTCGAAGTGTCGACGTTTTCACCAAAAAGGGACCTGCGAAGTCCGTGCCAACACCGTCAAACGTCCTGCTCTCAGTAACACGATCTGTCGGTAAGTCTCCCATCAAGGGCTGCATGGTAGAAGCCTTGAGCTTATAGCAAGGGATGCAGCGAAAGACTACACTCCGAATAATTCTTCGGGCAGACAAAATCCAAAACTCGCGTTGCAAATGGCCAACAGGGCATTACA
Source organism: Euclidia mi (assembly GCA_944739405.2). NCBI lineage: Eukaryota > Metazoa > Arthropoda > Insecta > Lepidoptera > Erebidae > Euclidia > Euclidia mi. The sequence continues at coordinate 799,885 of OX123205.2, read as the reverse complement.
ACCAGCATGCGAATTTTTGAGGTGACGGTCAGTTACTAACAAACGTACCAAGTGACCGTCCTTGGGTAACAAAAGGGGGTGACGTGCTCCGTAAGGGAGGTTGGCGTTCTTGAGACGCCCTCCAACGCGCAAGAGACCCGTATCGTCCAAAAAGGGGTTCAATTTAGATACAGTGCCCGATAGTTTCGATCTCCCTGATTTAAGGATAGCAATCTCCTTCTCAAAATGCGCCAATTGCACAGATCGAACCCAAAAGGTGAGAGACTCCTGTCGTTCCTGTGGTGAAAGAAACTGTGTCAGATGTTTCTGTTTTGGGTGCCTAAAGTTAAAAACAAAACGCTTTATCCAAGCAGTAACACCTAACAACTTGTCGAGAGAGCTGTAACGATTCAACAAAAAATCGGGGTCGAAGGCGCATTCCACCTTCTCAAGAGCGAGTGTTCGTAGACCCGGCAAATTAGAAGTATTCAAAACTGGCGTTCGAGGCCAATCAATTTCTGGTCGACTCAACCATTCCGGACCCCACCACAGCGAATAGCCTATTAAACTAGGCAACAAGCATCCGCGCGAGGCACAATCAGCGGGGTTGAGCCCACCTGGCACGTGTCTCCAAACCAGCGTGACTTCGGATTTTTGGATTTGGGAAACGCGATTAGCGACAAATACCTCCAAGGTGTGGACAGACGTCTTCAACCAACAAAGTACAATTTGGCTGTCTGTCCAGGCGTAGGTCCCATTGATACAAATGCTTTTACCCAAAGTACTTGACACGTGGTTCAATAAGCGTACAAGTAGGGCTGCTCCCGAGAGCTCCAATTTTGGGATGGTCAAAGATGTACGAAGGGGTGCTACCTTGCTCCTCGCCATGATCAGGGAAACTTTCACCTGACCTGAGGCACTGACTGTGCGCAAGTACACCACGGCTGCGTGACCACGTTTCGAGGCGTCACAAAACCCGTGAAGGGTGGCCTTGTACTTCCCGGGAGGAAGGATGGGACGAGGCAAGGAGATCTCGTTGACGGCAGGAAGTGAGGATACAAAAGAGGTCCATTCCTCAACAAGAGTGCCGTGTATAGGTTCGTCCCAAGTCAATCCCGCTGTCCAAAGCTTCTGCAAGAAGCATTTTGCCCAAAATATGATAGGACAAATCCAACCGTTCGGATCAAAGGTTCTGGCGACAGTAGACAATACGAGACGTTTAGTCCAAGTACAAGGCAATTTCAAGTCTACGTTATACGTAAAGATGTCTTGGACTGGTCTGTACTGGACGCCGAGAACAGCCATCATGGCGGGGTTGTCAACAATCTCAAACAAATGTGGTTCCTGCTGATGAGTTAGAAATCCATTTGCGCAACTCATAACCAGCGGAGGCCAAAATACCTATCAATTAGTCCCGCAGGAGGATCGCCTCGTCCGCTGTGGAGGCGCCCGAGCAAATGTCATCGACGTAAATATCGTCTTTCAAGATGGCGGAGGCTCGTGGGAAACATAAGCCTTCTCGGTCTGCGAGCTCCCAACGAGAACGTATTGCCAAATAGGGGCTTGACCTTAACCCGTACGTATTAGTATTGAGCTCGTAGACGACCATGGGATCACGAGGAGACTCTCTCCAAAGGATCAGCTGGAAGCGACGGTCATCAGGGTGGATAATCGTCTGCCTGAACATTATTTTTATATCGGCCACAAAGACAACCTGATGTCGTCGGAAGCTGGTGATGACGTCACAAAGGTCCTTGACCAACTTGGGACCAGAAGGCAAGCACTGGTTCAAGGATACGCCTGTTGAAGTCTGCGCAGAACCATCAAATACTGTGCGCAGCTTGCCAGTCGATGGCTTCAATACCGCATGATGCGGGAGAAACTAGTTCTCCACCGAACGCCAATCCAAATTTGACACGGACATGTGTCCCAATTGTTCATATTCTCTCATGAACTCAATGTACTTCTGTCTGAGCTCCGGATCACGACCCATGCGACGCTCCATAGCCATCAATCTTTTTTCGGCTAAAGGTCGTTGTTTGAAATAGAATTAGTTTTTATTATAAGTCAAATCGATTAGATCTATTGAGTAACATTTTGTTTAGTCTATTGAAAATTTCTGACAATGGTCACACTGAACTGTCACTTCCGTCTTCCGTTGAAAAATTACTTCACCGTTTGCAAGCTCGCGTGCCTTGTACCTAAATTAAATTGATCGCCCTTTGAATTAACGCGAATTGAATCAACTCGTAATTAACTTAATACGTAATTGCCGCTTTTGACTTCCGGCAAGGTTTGTTGTAAATTGAGGACATAGTGAACTTTTGTGAAAAGTGTTGTGAACCGCTAACATGCATCGTGGTCTGGAGAAGGACTTCGCCGAATTGTAAACTGGTATCCATTGATTCTCTTGTTATTTTGGCCAAAATTATAAGTTAATCTATAGGTCCACTTCAAGAACATCACCAGGAGCTATAAGGTAAAATCTTCTTATAACTACTTTATAATTTGTCATCGCTGAGAATCTCAGCAATATATGTCAGACATTTGATTACTTTAGGACAACTGGATGAATATAAATTAGCTTCCACTGTGCTTACAACCAATTCCCAGTAAGCCTACGGTAATTCTAGACATAATTTTGATAGCAAGAGCGTGGTTAACTGTGCCTATATTGTAAACTTGTATCTTAGCCGTTGATTGTATCTGAACTCAGATTGGTGTTGTATGAGCTATATATATCACCTTGTAGACAGTATTGTAGTGTTTGTCAGGTCAGTTATTGTCTAAAATACATAACATTCAATTGTATAAGTTGACCTAGATAATTTGAAACACATTGTCACATAACCTCAATCAGTAATTGTTGATTTGTATTGTTGGAAAATCTAACTTCAATTTGTTGTTGCATTAATAAGTCAGTTTGTTTGGATACATAACAGCTGTATGTATCAATAAATTTAGTAAATTTAGTTTATTGCATATATTCATAAACATAACAACCAACTTGACCTTGCCACTTGGGCGGGTCACATTAATAAACTTTGTTTTGTTATAATATAAAGATAATATTGTTAGGTAACACATATTCTGTGCTTACTTCCTATTGTATATCATAAATAACACAGTTAGTCTGTCTGTTGCAAATAATTAATTAATTAAGTTGAAGTTTCAACTTTATTAATTTGTTATAAGTTATAACTTTGATAACTTTTGTGTTTGTTTCAATATACTGAAACCTTTAATTTTGTTGGGCAGTAAATACCTGTCACTTGCCTGCACTTGCAGTAAACAGGCTAATACTTTGTTGGTTTGAAAGAATTGAGAAAATTTAAGTTTTGATTGTTAATATTGTTTAACGCTTGTCCGGGCTCTTTTGAAATTTTGATTATGTCAGCTATCAAGGACTTGCGTGCGGCTGCTGGTGCCATTGCATCAGATTTGCGCTGGTTTGCCTCGGCCAATGCTTTAGTGAACCGGCCTGATCGCCAGCAGGCCTTACTTCAGAGGTACGAGCGGATTGATGATCGCCTGGCAAGTGTGGAACAGCAATTCCGCACTTTCAGCACTTGCTGTCTTGAAGTGTCAATCAATGATTTCACCGCTGACCAGCGAAATAAGGTCAGCGAAGACTATGCCCAGGTCTTAGACCTGTATGATGCTGTCTCCAATACTGCGAGACAACTAGTTGCCGATAGGGAAGGGCAGCCCGGCCTGAAGCAGGAGCTTCCTAGGTCAGCACCGGGGCTGGTGAGTAGGCTCCCTACTTTGGACCTCCCCCATTTTGATGGCTGCCTAGGAAGCTACCTGGGCTTCATTAATTTGTTCGACAGCCTAGTCAATGATAGGGCTGACCTTCGGCTGGCACAAAAGTTGGCCTATCTAATGTCGGTTCTGGATGGGGAGGCTAAGGGCCTCATCCAGCATCTGCCCGTGTCTGACGAGGCGTACCAGACGGCTCGGGACCTAATCAACCGTAGGTACCATAATAAGCGTGGCCTCGCCGACACGCACATCGAGCAGATTTTGGGTTTGCCGACGCTCACCCGGGTCTCTGGGTTGCGCACCCAACTTTTGAACCCGCTCTTGGTGGCCATCAACGCACTTAAGTGCCTTGACCTGCCCGTAGACCAATGGTCTTATCTATTGGTGCACATTGTGCTGAAGAAGCTGCCTGCCGACCTGAGGTCGCGTTTTGAACAGCGCTTTGGTGGGGATAGCGCGACCCATCTGCCCCCCTTTGCTGACCTGGAGAGGTTCCTGGAGGATGAATGCCGGGTCTTGGACAACTCCGGTGGTGATACGCCGGCTAAGACGCAGCCGCCCAAGGTCAAGGAGCAGGCTCGCGTTCACACCCGAGCCAGTGTTGACCGGCGCCCTCCTCGCTTTGCAGTCACGCAGAGCCCAGTGGAGTGCTCTTACTGCAAGGTCACGGGGCACAGAACGGCCAGTTGCAGGGCATTTTTGGACCTTCATGTCGCCTCTCGTAGGCGCATCGCGAATGCCCGCCGCCTTTGCTTCTCTTGCTTGGGGTCCCACTACCAGCGAGACTGCCCAAACTCTCGCCCCTGTCCTCACTGTGGAGGCCAGCATTTGGACATTCTCTGTATGAATGCCAGAGAGGTTGGCCGCTTGTCCAACCAGCCGACGCCGCGCACGGGCGGGTGTTTTGAAGGTGGCAGCCGAGGCTCACCGGCGCGTAGCCGAGAGTCGCCTCGCTCAATTGATCGCCACTCACCCCGCTTGGAGAACCGTAGCGTGCGCACGCCTCCTCTCTCTCGCGCACCTGAATGTGCCGCGCAACGTCACCAGCACCATGACTGCTGCCCCAGGTATTCCCCTCCTTTGGCGGAGCGTCCCCGCCTTGACTCGCGCCCACCTCGTTTTGGGCGGGTGCGTCATTATGACCCCCCACAGATGGCGCGCGGATCGAGTCATCGCGCTTTTGAGGACTTCAAGCCGCACCCTCATTTTGACCTGCCTGGTCCTGGCCAACGGTCGCCGCCCAGGCAACAATAGGTCATTGACCCCTGCCCTATAACGCCAACCTCCCCCATTGAGACCGTTATCCTACCAACAACGGTTGCTGTTAGGGTCTGGGGACCCACGGGGACCTCTGTTGTTGTCCGTGCTATATTGGACACAGGTTCACAAGGTTGCATTGTTTCCACTTATTTGGTAGGGCAGGTTAAATTAAATATGGGCTCCTTTCCGAATTGTATACGGGGCATAGGGGACGTAGCCTCTAATGTTGAAGGGCAAGTTAAGGTTTTGTTTGGCCCTGTTGAATCTTCACACCCGAGGATTAAAACCTCGGCTATTGTGTTGAAGAATATTTTGGGTATGCATCCACAGAAGCAGCTACCTGCTGCTGTGGTGAATTTGACATCGGGATTGGAACTGGCAGACCCCACATTTGACACACCGGGACAAATCGACTTGTTGATTGGCTCTGATGTCCTCGGTGGAATTTTGATTGGTGGGAAACGGGTCTTGGTGCCAAATGGTTTGACTGCCATCCCGACCATATTTGGACATGCTTTGATGGGACCTGTACCTAGGGACCCCCCTCCACCTGAACTTGATAATTTGTTGGCTGTAGGCTCTGCTCTCTCTGATGCGGTTCAGAGGTTTTGGGAAGTAGAGGAGCCCCCTCAAGTTGCCCGTTTGAATCCAGAACATGAGGAGTGCGAGCTGTTCTTCCAGAACAACACTGGTCGACTCCGTTCTGGTCGGATTATCACGAAGCTGCCCTTTCTGTCTGTTCGGCCTCCGCTTGGTGAGTCACGACCTTTAGCCGAAAAGAGATTGTTGGCTATGGAGCGTCGCATGGGTCGTGATCCGGAGCTCAGACAGAAGTATATTGAGTTCATGAGGGAATATGAACAGTTGGGACACATGTCTGTGTCAAATTTGGATTGGCGTTCGGTGGAGCATTACTTTCTCCCGCATCATGCGGTATTGAAGCCATCGACTGGCAAGCTGCGCACAGTGTTTGATGGTTCTGCGCAGACTTCAACAGGCGTATCCTTGAACCAGTGCTTGCATTCTGGTCCTAAGTTGGTCAAGGACCTTTGTGACGTCATCACCAGCTTCCGACGACATCAGGTTGTCTTTGTGGCCGACATAAAAATGATGTTCAGGCAGACGATTATCCACCCTGATGACCGTCGCTTCCAGCTGATCCTTTGGAGAGAGTCTCCTCGCGATCCCATGGTCGTCTACGAGCTCAATACAAATACGTACGGGTTAAGGTCAAGCCCCTACTTGGCAATACGTTCTCTTTGGGAGCTCGCAGACCGCGAAGGCCTACGTTTCCCAAGAGCCTCCGCCATCTTGAAGGAAGATATTTACGTCGATGACATTTGCTCGGGCGCCTCCACAGCGGACGAGGCGATCCTCCTGCGGGACGAATTGATAGGTATTTTGGCCTCCGCTGGCTATGAGTTGCGTAAATGGATTTCCAACTCACCAGCGCTTTTGGAAGGCTTGCCAGAGGATCATCAGCAAGATCCACATCTATTTGAGATTGTTGACAACCCCGCCATGATGGCTGTTCTCGGCGTTCAGAACAGACCAGTCCAAGACATCTTTACATATAACGTAGACTTGAAATTGCCGTGTTCTTGGACTAAACGTCTCGTATTGTCTACTGTCGCCAGAACCTTTGATCCGAACGGTTGGATTTGTCCTATCATATTTTGGGCAAAATGCTTCTTGCAGAAGCTTTGGACAGCAGGATTGACCTGGGACGAACCCCTGCACGGCACTCTTGTTGAGGAATGGACCTCCTTTGTATCCTCACTTCCTGCCGTCAACGAGATCTCCTTGCCTCGTCCCATCCTTCCTCCCGGGAAGTACAAGGCCACCCTTCACGGGTTTTGTGACGCCTCGGAACGTGGTCACGCCGCCGTGGTGTACTTGCGCACAGTCAGTGCCTCAGGTCAGGTGAGAGTTTCCCTGATCATGGCGAAAAGCAAGGTAGCACCCCTTCGTACATCTTTGACCATCCCAAAATTGGAGCTCTCGGGAGCAGCCCTACTTGTACGCTTATTGAACCACGTGTCCAGTACTTTGGGTAAAAGCATTTGTATTAATGGGACTTACGCCTGGACAGACAGCCAAATTGTTCTTTGTTGGTCGAAGGCTTCTGTTCACACCTTGGAGGTATTTGTCGCTAATCGCGTCTCCCAAATCCAAAAATCCGAAGTCAAACTTGTTTGGAGACACGTGCCAGGTGAGCTCAACCCCGCTGATTGTGCCTCGCGCGGATGCTTGACGCCTAGTTTGATAGGTCATTCGCTGTGGTGGGGTCCAGAATGGTTGAGTCGACCAGAAATTGATTGGCCTCGAACGCCAGTTTTGAATACTTCTTCTTTGCCGGGTCTACGAACACTCGCTCTTGAGAAGGTGGAATGCGCCTTCGACCCCGATTTTTTGTTGAATCGTTACAGCTCCCTCGACAAGTTGTTAGGTGTCACTGCTTGGATAAAGCGTTTTGTTTTTAATTTTAGGCACCCACAACGGAAACGACTGACACCGTTTCTCTCACCACAGGAACGACAGGAGTCCCTCACCTTTTGGGTTCGTTCTGTGCAATTGGCGCATTTTGAAAGGGAGATTGCTATCCTCAAGTCGGGGAAATCGAAATTGTCGGGAGCTGTATCTAAATTGAACCCCTTTTTGGACGAAACGGGTCTCTTGCGCGTTGGAGGGCGTCTCAAGAACGCCAACCTCCCTTACGGAGCACGTCACCCCCTTTTGTTACCTAAGGACGGTCATTTGGTACGCTTGTTGGTAACTGACCGTCACCTTAAAAATTCGCATGCTGGTTGTAATGCGCTCTTGGCCATTTTGCAACGCGAGTTTTGGATCTTGTCTGCCCGAAGAATTATTCGGAGTGTAGTCTTTCGCTGCATCCCTTGCTATAAGCTCAAGGCTTCTACCATGCAGCCCTTGATGGGAGACTTACCGGCAGATCGCGTAACTGCGTAATTTTTTTATTGGTCGCCCACTTGTCGCCTTGCCTGAGTACCCCTTTATTGATACGAGACCTGGTCGTCTCTCGCGTTTTGAATTGGTACGCCAGATTACTCAGAGCTTTTGGAAACGCTGGAACTTGGAATATTTGCACATACTCCAGCAACGCGTTAAGTGGACCGACAAGACCGATCCACCCAAGATTGGTGACCTCGTTTTGATCAAGGAGGCTAACCTTCCGCCACTCAGATGGCGCAGGGGGCGCATCCTTCATTTGGTAACTGGGGCTGATGGAGTTCCCCGATTTGCTGAGGTCTTGGTGGACGGTTCGATTCTGAGGAGAGCGGTTGCAACATTGTCACGTCTACCAACCGATTAGCGGACCGGTAGGCCGGTCCGGGGCGGGTGGATGTTTGAAATAGAATTAGTTTTTATTATAAGTCAAATCGATTAGATCTATTGAGTAACATTTTGTTTAGTCTATTGAAAATTTCTGACAATGGTCACACTGAACTGTCACTTCCGTCTTCCGTTGAAAAATTACTTCGCCGTTTGCAAGCTCGCGTGCCTTGTACCTAAATTAAATTGATCGCCCTTTGAATTAACGCGAATTGAATCAACTCGTAATTAACTTAATACGTAATTGCCGCTTTTGACTTCCGGCAAGGTTTGTTGTAAATTGATGACATAGTGAACTTTTGTGAAAAGTGTTGTGAACCGCTAACGTGCATCGTGGTCTGGAGAAGGACTTCGCCGAATTGTAAACTGGTATCCATTGATTCTCTTGTTATTTTGGCCAAAATTATAAGTTAATCTATAGGTCCACTTCAAGAACATCACCAGGAGCTATAAGGTAAAATCTTCTTATAACTACTTTATAATTTGTCATCGCTGAGAATCTCAGCAATATATGTCAGACATTTGATTACTTTAGGACAACTGGATGAATATAAATTAGCTTCCACTGTGCTTACAACCAATTCCCAGTAAGCCTACGGTAATTCTAGACAGTCGTGACTCACCAAGCGGAGGCCGAACAGACAGAAAAGGTAGCCTCGTAATGATCCGACCAGAACGGAGTCGACCCGTGTTGTTCTGGAAGAACAGCTCGCACTCCTCATGTTCTGGATTCAAACGGGCAGCTTGAGGGGGCTCCTCTACTTCCCAAAACCTCTGAACCGCATCAGAGAGAGCAGAGCCTACAGCCAACAAATTATCAAGTTCAGGTGGAGGGGGGTCCCTAGGTACAGGTCCCATCAAAGCAAATCCAAATATGGTCGGGATGGTAGTCAAACCATTTGGCACCAAGACCCGTTTCCCACCAATCAAAATTCCACCTAGGACATCAGAGCCAATCAACAAATCGATTTGTCCCGGTGGGTCAAATTTGGGGTCTGCCAGTTCCAATCCCGATGTCAAATTCACCACAGCAGCAGGTAGCTGTTTCTGTGGATGCATGCCCAAAATATTCTTCAGCACAATAGCCGAGGTTTTAATCCTCGGGTGTGAAGATTCAACAGGGCCAAACAAAACCTTAACTTGCCCTTCAACATTAGAGACTACGTCACCTATGACCCGTATACAATTTGGAAATAAACCCATATTTAATTTAACCTGCCCTACCAAATAAGTGGAAACAATGCAACCTTGTGAACCTGTGTCCAATATAGCACGGAAAACAACAGAGGTCCCCGTGGGTCCCCAGACCCTAACAGCAACTGTTGGTAGGATAACGGTCTCAATGGGGGAGGTTGGCGTTATAGGACAGGGGTCAATGACCTATTGTTGCCTGGGCGGCGACCGTTGGCCAGGACCAGGCAAGTCAAAACGAGGGTGCGGCTTGAAGTCCGCAAAGGCGCGATGACTTGATCCGCGCGCCATCTGTGGGGGGTCATAATGACGCACGCGCCCAAAACGAGGTGGGCGCGAGTCAAGGCGGGGACGCTCCGCCAAAGGAGGGGAATACCTGGGGCAGCAGTCATGGTGCTGGTGACGCTCAACAGCACATTCAGGTGCGCGAGAGAGAGGAGGCGTGCGCACGCTACGGTTCTCCAAGCGGGGCGAGTGGCGATCAATTGAGCGAGGCGACTCTCGGCTATGCGCAGGTGAGCCTCGGCTGCCACCTTCAAAACACCCGCCCGTGCGCGGCGTCGGCTGGTTGGACAAGCGGCCAACCTCTCTGGCATTCATACAGAGAATGTCCAAATGCTGTCCTCCACAGCGAGGACAGGGGCGAGAGTTTGGGCAGTCTCGCTGGTAGTGGGACCCCAAACAAGAGAAGCAAAGGCGGCGGGCATTCGCGATGCGCCTACGAGAGGCGACATGTAGGTCCAAGAATGCCCTACAACTGGCCGTTCTGTGCCCCGTGACCTTGCAGTATGAGCCTTCCGCTGGGCTCTGTGTGACCGCAAAGCGAGGAGGGCGCCGGGCAACATTGGCTCGGGTGTGAACGTGAGCCTGCTCTTTGACCTTGGGCGGCTGCGTCTTAGCCGGCGTGTCACCACCGGAGTTGTTCAAGACCCGGCACTCATCCTCCAGGAACCTCTCCAGGTCAGCAAAGGGGGGCAGATGGGTCGCGCTATCCCCACCAAAGCGCTGTTCAAAACGCGACCTCAGGTCGGCAGGCAGCTTTTTCAGCACAATGTGCACCAATAGATAGGACCATTGGTCCACGGTCAGGTCAAGGCACTTAAGTGCATTGATGGCCACCAAAAGCGGGTTCAAAAGTTGGGTGCGCAACCCAGAGACCCGGGTGAGCGTCGGAAAACCCAAAATCTGCTCGATGTGCGTGTCGGCGGGGCCACGCTTATTATGGTACCTACGGGTGATTAGGTCCCGAGCCGTCTGGTACGCCTCATCAGACACGGGCAGATGCTGGATGAGGCCCTTGGCCTCCCCATCCAGAACCGACATCAGATAGGCCAATTTTTGTGCCGGCCGAAGGTCAGCCCTATCATTGACCAGGCTGTCAAACAAATTAACGAAGCCCAGGTAGCTTCCTAGGCAGCCATCAAAATGGGGGGGTCCAAAGTAGGGAGCCTACTCACCAGCCCCGGTGCTGACCTAGGAAGCTCCTGCTTCAGGCCGGGTTGCCCTTCCCTATCGGCAACTAGTTGTCTCGCACTATTGGAGACAGCATCATACAGGTCTAAGACCTGGGCGTAGTCTTCGCTGACCTTATTTCGCTGGTCAGCGGTGAAATCGTTGACTGACACTTCGAGACAGCAAGCGCTGAAAGTGCGGAATTGCTGTTCCACACTTGCCAGGCGATCATCGATCCGCTCGTACCTTTGTAGTAAGGCCTGCTGGCGATTAGGCCGGTTCACTAAGGCACTGGCCGAGGCAAACCAGCGCAAGTCTGATGCAATAGCACCAGCAGCCGCACGCAAGTCCTTGATAGCTGACATAATCAAAATTCAAAAGAGCCCGGACAAGCGTTAAATAATATTAACAATCAAAACTTAATTTATCTTAATTCTTTGAAACCAACAAAGTATTAGCCTGTTTACTGCTGGTACACGCAAGTGACAGGTATCTACTGTCCAACAAAATTAATAGTTTCAATATACATTGACACAAAACAAAGTCAAATTTATCAAAAGTTGAAACTTCAAATAAGTTAATTAAAGTTGAATATTCAAATAAATTAACTAATTACTTGCAACAGACAGACTGGCTGTGTTATTTGAGATATACAATAGTAAGTAAGCACAGAATATGTGTTACCTAACAATATTATCTATATATTATAACAAGGTTTAGCAATACAAGGTTCAAACTTAATATATCAATATATGCAATAAACTAAATCAATTGATACATATAACTGATATGTATCCAATCAAAGTGACTTATTAATAGTAACAGCAACAAATCTATGCTAGATTTCAACAATTTAAATCAAACAATTACTGATTGAGGTTATGTGTGACAATGTGTTTCAAATTATCTAGGTCAACTTATACAATTAAATATTATGTATTTTAGACAATAACTGACCTGACAAACACTACAATACTGTCTACAAGGTGATAAGATACAAGCTTATACCAATCTGAGGTTTGTACTCATTAATGCAACAGCGGCTTAATTTCAACTACTGCTCTGCACCAAAAATTATGTCTAAAATTACCGTAGGCAGGCAGGGATTTTCAAGGTGTGCAGTGGAAGGTGTAATACATCTACCTGACCACGATAGACAATATATCTAAACACTTTTTCTGCGGTAGCACAGCGATGAATTATAATCCTAATATTAATAAAATGTCTTACCAACTCTTACTGATGCTGTTCTTGAATGGACCTATAAGATTAACTCATAATTTCGGCCAAAATAACAAGAGAATCGAATAGATACCAGTATCCAGTTCAGCGTAGTCCTTCTCCAGGCACCAAACAGGAATTCACACACGTGTTTTACAAAGTTCAATATTTCACAAATGTTCATTAATTTATCACAAACTTTGCCGGAAGTCAAAAGCGGCAATTGTCAGTATTTACGAGTTAATTCAATTCGCGTTAATTCAAAAGGCGATCAATTTATATCAATTGCAATCTCGCGAGACAGACCAAGACCGGCGTGTTAATTTTTCAAGGCGGGAACGGAAGGGACAGTTCAGTGTGACCATAGTCAGAAATTTTCAATAGACTAAACTAAACGTTACTAAATCGATATAATCGACTTGACTTATCATTAAAACTATATCTATTTCAAACATCCACCCGCCCCGGACCGGCCTACCGGTCCGCTAATCGGTTGGTAGACGTGACAATGTTGCAACCGCTCTCCTCAGAATCGAACCGTCCACCAAGACCTCAGCAAATCGGGGAACTCCATCAGCCCAGTTACTAAACGAAGAATGTGCCCCCTGCGCCATCTGAGTGGCGGAAGGTTAGCCTCCTTGATCAAAACGAGGTCACCAATCTTGGGTGGATCGGTCTTGTCGGTCCACTTAACGCGTTGCTGGAGTATGTGCAAATATTCCAAATTCCAGCGTTTCCAAAAGCTCTGAGTAATCTGGCGTACTAATTCAAAACGCGAGAGACGACCAGGTCTCGTATCAATATAGGGGTACTCAGGCAAGGCGACAAGTGGGCGACCAATCAAAAAATGGCCCGGCGTAAGGGCCTCCAAATTATTCGGATCTGAGGAGATCGGGCACAATGGCCGAGAGTTCAAAACGGCCTCAATCTTACATATCACAGTTGCGAGTTCCTCAAATGTAAGGACAGATTCACCGATTGTCCTGCGCAAGTGTGTTTTGGCCGATTTTACAGCGGTCTCAAAAATACCACCCCAGTGTGGACAATTTGGTGGGGAAAACAACCAATTTATCCCACGTCGGGCAAGCCTATTGCCTATATCAGCCTTGTTGGTTTCAAGGAAATTAACATCATTCAAATAATTATAAGTGCCCTTGAAGTAAGTGCCGCAGTCAGAACGGATCAAGGAAGGAAGCCCTCTGCGGGATACAAATCTGTCAAATGTGGCTACAAACGCCTCGGTCGTAAGCGAGGAGACCAGTTCCAAATGTACGGCCTTATGTAATGTGGAAAGACAAACAAAAACACACAAGTAGGCCTTGACAGTCTTGCTGTTTCGAAGTGTCGACGTTTTCACCAAAAAGGGACCTGCGAAGTCCGTGCCAACACCGTCAAACGTCCTGCTCTCAGTAACACGATCTGTCGGTAAGTCTCCCATCAAGGGCTGCATGGTAGAAGCCTTGAGCTTATAGCAAGGGATGCAGCGAAAGACTACACTCCGAATAATTCTTCGGGCAGACAAAATCCAAAACTCGCGTTGCAAATGGCCAACAGGGCATTACAACCAGCATGCGAATTTTTGAGGTGACGGTCAGTTACTAACAAACGTACCAAGTGACCGTCCTTGGGTAACAAAAGCGGGTGACGTGCTCCGTAAGGGAGGTTGGCGTTCTTGAGACGCCCTCCAACGCGCAAGAGACCCGTATCGTCCAAAAAGGGGTTCAATTTAGATACAGTGCCCGATAGTTTCGATCTCCCTGATTTAAGGATAGCAATCTCCTTCTCAAAATGCGCCAATTGCACAGATCGAACCCAAAAGGTGAGAGACTCCTGTCGTTCCTGTGGTGAAAGAAACTGTGTCAGATGTTTCTGTTTTGGGTGCCTAAAGTTAAAAACAAAACGCTTTATCCAAGCAGTAACACCTAACAACTTGTCGAGAGAGCTGTAACGATTCAACAAAAAATCGGGGTCGAAGGCGCATTCCACCTTCTCAAGAGCGAGTGTTCGTAGACCCTTCAAATTAGAAGTATTCAAAACTGGCGTTCGAGGCCAATCAATTTCTGGTCGACTCAACCATTCCGGACCCCACCACAGCGAATGGCCTATAAAACTAGGCAACAAGCATCCGCGCGAGGCACAATCAGCGGGGTTGAGCCCACCTGGCACGTGTCTCCAAACCAGCGTGACTTCGGATTTTTGGATTTGGGAAACGCGATTAGCGACAAATACCTCCAAGGTGTGGACAGACGCCTTCAACCAACAAAGTACAATTTGGCTGTCTGTCCAGGCGTAGGTCCCATTGATACAAATGCTTTTACCCAAAGTACTGGACACGTGGTTCAATAAGCGTACAAGTAGGGCTGCTCCCGAGAGCTCCAATTTTGGGATGGTCAAAGATGTACGAAGGGGTGCTACCTTGCTCTTCGCCATGATCAGGGAAACTTTCACCTGACCTGAGGCACTGACTGTGCGCAAGTACACCACGGCTGCGTGACCACGTTTCGAGGCGTCACAAAACCCGTGAAGGGTGGCCTTGTACTTCCCGGGAGGAAGGATGGGACGAGGCAAGGAGATCTCGTTGACGGCAGGAAGTGAGGATACAAAAGAGGTTCATTCCTCAACAAGAGTGCCGTGTAGAGGTTCGTCCCAAGTCAATCCCGCTGTCCAAAGCTTCTGCAAGAAGCATTTTGCCCAAAATATGATAGGACAAATCCAACCGTTCGGATCAAAGGTTCTGGCGACAGTAGACAATACGAGACGTTTAGTCCAAGAACAAGGCAATTTCAAGTCTACGTTATACGTAAAGATGTCTTGGACTGGTCTGTACTGGACGCCGAGAACAGCCATCATGGCGGGGTTGTCAACAATCTCAAACAAGTGTGGATCCTGCTGATGAGTTGGAAATCCATTTGCGCAACTCATAACCAGCGGAGGCCAAAATACCTATCAATTAGTCCCGCAGGAGGATCGCCTCGTCCGCTGTGGAGGCGCCCGAGCAAATGTCATCGACGTAAATATCGTCTTTCAAGATGGCGGAGGCTCGTGGGAAACATAAGCCTTCTCGGTCTGCGAGCTCCCAAAGAGAACGTATTGCCAAATAGGGGCTTGACCTTAACCCGTACGTATTAGTATTGAGCTCGTAGACGACCATGGGATCACGAGGAGACTCTCTCCAAAGGATCAGCTGGAAGCGACGGTCATCAGGGTGGATAATCGTCTGCCTGAACATCATTTTTATATCGGCCACAAAGACAACCTGATGTCGTCGGAAGCTGGTGATGACGTCACAAAGCTCCTTGACCAACTTGGGACCAGAAGGCAAGCACTGGTTCAAGGATACGCCTGTTGAAGTCTGCGCAGAACCATCAAATACTGTGCGCAGCTTGCCAGTCGATGGCTTCAATACCGCATGATGCGGGGGAAACTAGTGCTCCACCGAACGCCAATCCAAATTTGACACGGACATGTGTCCCAATTGTTCATATTCTCTCATGAACTCAATGTACTTCTGTCTGAGCTCCGGATCACGACCCATGCGACGCTCCATAGCCAACAATCTTTTTTCGGCTAAAGGTCGTGACTCACCAAGCGGAGGCCGAACAGACAGAAAAGGTAGCCTCGTAATGATCCGACCAGAACGGAGTCGACCCGTGTTGTTCTGGAAGAACAGCTCGCACTCCTCATGTTCTGGATTCAAACGGGTAGCTTGAGGGGGCTCCTCTACTTCCCAAAACCTCCGAACCGCATCAGAGAGAGCAGAGCCTACAGCCAACAAATTATCAAGTTCAGGTGGAGGGGGGTCTCTAGGTACAGGTCCCATCAAAGCAAATCCAAATATGGTCGGGATGGCAGTCAAACCATTTGGCACCAAGACCCGTTTCCCACCAATCAAAATTCCACCTAGGACATCAGAGCCAATCAACAAATCGATTTGTCCCGGTGGGTCAAATTTGGGGTCTGCCAGTTCCAATCCCGATGTCAAATTCACCACAGCAGCAGGTAGCTGTTTCTGTGGATGCATGCCCAAAATATTCTTCAGCACAATAGCCGAGGTTTTAATCCTCGGGTGTGAAGATCCAACAGGGCCAAACAAAACCTTAACTTGCCCTTCAACATTAGAGACTACGTCACCTATGCCCCGTATACAATTTGGAAATAAACCCATATTTAATTTAACCTGCCCTACCAAATAAGTGGAAACAATGCAACCTTGTAAACCTGTGTCCAATATAGCACGGACAACAACAGAGGTCCCCGTGGGTCCTCAGACCCTAACAGCAACCGTTGGTAGGATAACGGTCTCAATGGGGGAGGTTGGCTTATAGGGCAGGGGTCAATGACCTATTGTTGCCTGGGCGGCGACCGTTGGCCAGGACCAGGCAAGTCAAAACGAGGGTGCGGCTTGAAGTCCGCAAAGGCGCGATGACTTGATCCGCGCGCCATCTGTGGGGGGTCATAATGACGCACGCGCCCAAAACGAGGTGGGCGCGAGTCAAGGCGGGGACGCTCCGCCAAAGGAGGGGAATACCTGGGGCAGCAGTCATGGTGCTGGTGACGCTGAACAGCACATTCAGGTGCGCGAGAGAGAGGAGGCGTGCGCACGCTACGGTTCTCTAAGCGGGGCGAGTGGCGATCAATTGAGCGAGGCAACTCTCGGCTATGCGCAGGTGAGCCTTGGCTGCCACCTTCAAAACACCCGCCCGTGCGCGGCGTCGGCTGGTTGGACAAGCGGCCAACCTCTCTGGCATTCATACAGAGAATGTCCAAATGCTGTCCTCCACAGTGAGGACAGGGGCGAGAGTTTGGGCAGTCTCGCTGGTAGTGGGACCCCAAACAAGAGAAGCAAAGGCGGCGGGCATTCGCGATGCGCCTACGAGAGGCGACATGTAGGTCCAAGAATGCCCTACAACTGGCCGTTCTGTGCCCCGTGACCTTGCATTAGGAGCACTCAGCTGGGCTCTGCGTGACCGCAAAGCGAGGAGGGCGCCGGGCAACATTGGCTCGGGTGTGAACGCGAGCCTGCTCCTTGACCTTGGGCGGCTGCGTCTTAGCCGGCGTGTCACCACCGGAGTTGTCCAAGACCCGGCACTCATCCTCCAGGTACCTCTCCAGGTCAGCAAAGGGGGGCAGATGGGTCGCGCTATCCCCACCAAAGTGCTGTTCAAAACGCGACCTCAGGTCGGCAGGCAGCTTTTTCAGCACAATGTGCACCAATAGATAGGACCATTGGTCCACGGTCAGGTCAAGGCACTTAAGTGCGTTGATGGCCACCAAAAGCAGGTTCAAAAGTTGGGTGCGCAACCCAGAGACCCGGGTGAGCGTCGGAAAACCCAAAATCTGCTCGACGTGCGTGTCGGCGGGGCCACGCTTATTATGGTACCTACGGGTGATTAGGTCCCGAGCCGTCTGGTACGCCTCATCAGACACGGGCAGATGCTGGATGAGGCCCTTGGCCTCCCCATCCAGAACCGACATCAGATAGGCCAATTTTTGTGCCGGCCGAAGGTCAGCCCTATCATTGACCAGGCTGTCAAACAAATTAACGAAGCCCAGGTAGCTTCCTAGGCAGCCATCAAAATGGGGGAGGTCCAAAGTAGGGAGCCTACTCACCAGCCCCGGTGCTGACCTAGGAAGCTCCTGCTTCAGGCCGGGTTGCCCTTCCCTATCGGCAACTAGTTGTCTCGCACTATTGGAGACAGCATCATACAGGTCTAAGACCTGGGCGTAGTCTTCGCTGACCTTATTTCGCTGGTCAGCGGTGAAATCGTTGACTGACACTTCGAGACAGCAAGCGCTGAAAGTGCGGAATTGCTGTTCCACACTTGCCAGGCGATCATCGATCCGCTCGTACCTTTGTAGTAAGGCCTGCTGGCGATTAGGCCGGTTCACTAAGGCACTGGCCGAGGCAAACCAGCGCAAGTCTGATGCAATAGCACCAGCAGCCGCACGCAAGTCCTTGATAGCTGACATAATCAAAATTCAAAAGAGCCCGGACAAGCGTTAAATAATATTAACAATCAAAACTTAATTTATCTTAATTCTTTGAAACCAACAAAGTGTTAGCCTGTTTACTGCTTGTACACGCAAGTGACAGGTATCTACTGTCCAACAAAATTAATAGTTTCAATATACATTGACACAAAACAAAGTCAAATTTATCAAAAGTTGAAACTTCAAATAAGTTAATTAAAGTTGAATATTCAAATAAATTAACTAATTACTTGCAACAGACAGACTGGCTGTGTTATTTGAGATATACAATAGTAAGTAAGCACAGAATATGTGTTACCTAACAATATTATCTATATATTATAACAAGGTTTAGCAATACAAGGTTCAAACTTAATATATCAATATATGCAATAAACTAAATCAATTGATACATATAACTGATATGTATCCAATCAAAGTGACTTATTAATAGTAACAGCAACAAATCTATGCTAGATTTCAACAATTTAAATCAAACAATTACTGATTGAGGTTATGTGTGACAATGTGTTTCAAATTATCTAGGTCAACTTATACAATTAAATATTATGTATTTTAGACAATAACTGACCTGACAAACACTACAATACTGTCTACAAGGTGATAAGATACAAGCTTATACCAATCTGAGGTTTGTTCTCAGTAATGCAACAGCGGCTAAATTTCAACTACTGCTCTGCACCAAAAATTATGTCTAGAATTACCGTAGGCAGGCAGGGATTTTCAAGGTGTGCAGTGGAAGGTGTAATACATCTACCTGACCACGATAGACAATATATCTAAACACTTTTTCTGCGGTAGCACAGCGATGAATTATAATCCTAATATTAATAAAATGTCTTACCAACTCTTACTGATGCTGTTCTTGAATGGACCTATAAGATTGACTCATAATTTCGGCCAAAATAACAAGAGAATCGAATAGATACCAGTATCCAGTTCAGCGTAGTCCTTCTCCAGGCACCAAACAGGAATTCACACACGTGTTTTACAAAGTTCAATATTTCACAAATGTTCATTAATTTATCACAAACTTTGCCGGAAGTCAAAAGCGGCAATTGTCAGTATTTACAAGTTAATTCAATTCGCGTTAATTCAAAAGGCGATCAATTTATATCAATTGCAATCTCGCGAGACAGACCAAGACCGGCGTGTTAATTTTTCAAGGCGGGAACGGAAGTGACAGTTCAGTGTGACCATAGTCAGAAATTGTCAATAGACTAAACTAAACGTTACTAAATCGATATAATCGACTTGACTTATCATAAAAACTATTTCTATTTCAAACACACACACTTACTTGTATTTACATTTTTGAATTATGCTTATTTGTGAAAAATAATAAAGAATATTTTGATTTTAAATCTGTTTCAAAACGAAACATACGAAATAAATATAAGTATAATATTAGCCGTAAAAGCCAAATACTTTGTGGGTAGTATCGATCCCCACCACTAATTTCCTATAAAAGCAAGCGCTCAGTCGCACGCGGGCTCTCTTGCCGGTCAGTCGTCGGTTGGAAAGGTGGTTAGTGTCGATACTGTAAGTCCGTTCCAATATTTTGTGTACCTTTTTTTTTTGTGATTCAGTGTTTGAAAATTAACGGTTGTTTGCGATATTGAACTCATATTTATTTAAGTGAATTTTTGTTACGATTTGTAATAAATTAGTTTCAGTTTATTGTAATTCGTCTTTTTTTTAAATTATAACACCTCTGGATGCTAAAAATAATATTTACTTACCTATAATTAATAATACGATTTACTATAAAAGCACTTACATTTCTGCTATTCGTGTTTTTAACAATTTAACCTACCGCCTTAAAAGAATTATATGGCCGTAAATTTAAAATAAGTTTGAAAAAGTGGCTGATTGAGCATGCTTTCTATAGTCTAAACGAGTTTTTTGGTCAATCGTATTAGTGCATGTATTTAAGCTTCTTTTTTGTTTTGTTTAATTGTTATTAAATTTTTTTAAAATGATGTTGCATGTCCGGTATGTGCAAACTGTTGTGTCCAAAAAATGTATTACTAAGTCCTATGTAATGTACACAGTTACGCAATAAATACCTCTTTATCTTTATCTTTATCTATGCGTAGGTCAGACGCTACTCAAATGGATGTAAAAATACAATTTATGAACATTGTAACGTATGTCTGGTACCTACCGCGTCTGCATTATAGTACCGTCCATACGCTCGGCCAATCAGAGAAGGCCATCGTCTGCGCTCGCGAAGCCTGACCATATATGGTCACTTAACGACTCTAACTCTGATGGAAGGGCCGGTATATAAAGGGGCCGACAGAGAGGCCGGCACCGCTACTCTACTACCTACCTACTATAATTACGCGTATCTACTGACCCTACGTCTTGCGTGTATCCTGATCCCAGCAGCTGGGTAAGTTACTACATTTACTGCGATAGCGTACTGCCCATCTCTCTACCTGCTAGCTGAGGCCGGCTGACGCCGCCTGCCTGACTCTATTGGTTGTGGCTCTCCTAATGCTGCTTTCCTTCAGGTTCCAGGTCTACCTTAAGCTCCGGGCTAAGCTACCTAGACCGCTACACTTCCTGCATCGCCTTCGACGTCACCTCTGCCGAAGAGTCTGGCCTGCCCTGCTCATCGCTCATCAGACCGCCGGCGCCTGCCAGCTGAGCCAACGGCCTCTGAGGATCTGCCGCTACGCGCAGCCCTTCAAGCAACCTGCCCTGCACACTACCGGAGGGAACAGCGTGGGAGACTGCAGCCCTTAGTGTTCAGGCCAGTGTCGTGTTGTTGGTCGGTCATACTCGTGCAAGGGAAGTGAGGCAATACTCGGCAAATAAACGCATAAGACCCTCTTCTGCGTTTTAATACCAGAACCCGTTACAGTGGCGCCTACGTGGGTCTCGCTTCCGTGCTCGAGTTCTCATCTAGCAGGTCTCCATCATTGTAAGCGAGGAAGTGCGGCTACAGCGAACCGGTACGTATTGTTATACTAATTATCTACCTTTTAGTGTAACTATCTACTACGTACTAGTTCGCAAATTTGAATTCTAACTTTTTTTCTAATTAGTCCTAGCGGTCGAACTTTTACGCCTTATCGTAAAATAGGCCATTTGTAAGGGCGGAACGCTTGCGCATTAAGTGTAGTGTTTAGTGCTATACTTACGCAGTATTTATTCATACACAATGGGCTCACACCCCATAAAATACTTCCTGCTAAATAAGAGCGAGTTAGCTTACGAGCTTGCGATTAGAGGTGAGGAGCCGGCTACCTCTGTCCTAGGTCTGCGGAAGCAGCTCCCTAAATGACTGGAAGCCATTCCAGGTGATGATATTTTGGAGTCGGGCCTAGCCATCACGGTGGACTTCGAAGGCGCTAGCGAGGCCGTCTCTGACCTGGGCAAGCGAGTGAATTCATTAACTTCTTCTTACGACGCGAACCTAGCTAGGAGGTCTACCGCAGTGCACAACCACTTATACCACAGACTCCGTAGGATGGAACGTCCTACGGCGTATTCGAAACGTATAACCAAATTGAGCAGCCGGTTCGACAAACTCTCGGCGGAGCTGTCCGCCATTGAGCAATCAGGTGTTCGCTCAGCTGATGCTGTGGCAGAGGTCCAATCTGCGCCGTCTACCTCGACGCAGGCGGTGTTAGCCCCAGTATTGCATTGCGAGCATTTGAAAGTTAGCGAACTGTCCAAGCTAAAATACGACGGTACGGGACGCCTCCGAGCGTTCCTACAACGCGTAACCGAATTCCAAACCACGCGTAATCTACCTTCCACTAAAATTTTATCGTATGCCTCCGAAATATTCACCGGCAACGCACTTCACTGGTATCGCGGCCTAAAAGAATATTTCACTACATGGGAAGGACTCACCACTAAATTAATAGACGATTTCACACCGTACGATTATGACTACCGGTTATTAAATGAAATCCGCCGACGTACTCAAGGTGCTACAGAAACTATAATTATTTATCTCTCGATAATGAATCAGCTGTTCGCTAGGCTGTCACCGTCAAAGCGATTGTCCGAACGCGAAAAGTTAGACATCCTATTGCATAACATACGTCCATGCTACTCGCTAGTGCTAGCTCCGTCAATATCTTCAATAGACAGTATAGCAACACTGCAGACGTTATGTTTAAACTACGAACAGATGAAATGTTTGAACTCTCAATTCCGCGAACCGTATTATAGTAACGACACGTTGGCACCAGACCTAGCTTACAGTCACAAATCTAATAACCGAGCGCGTAATAATTCCTACAATAATTATTCCGCTGCCATTATAGAGGGTACCCCCGGTAAACCCGAATACACTGAGAACAACGAACCTAGCAATTCTAAGTCTAAACCTAGCTCTGTCGCCCTAGTCACGTCCAAGTACTGTCCGCGCTGCCGTATCAATAGTCACAGTTTGAATGAGTGCAAACGCGATCGGTTTGCAATTTGCTTCAAGTGCGGCCGTAGGGATGTGACATTCCCTAACTGCCCGAACTGTAAATCGACGAAACCAAAAAACTAGTTGGTCAGGGTAGGGGCGTGTCAAAACCTAAATTAGGTCCTACAACCTATTCAACAAATTTTGACAAAGATGATTGGAGAAATTGGCTAAACACTCTAAAAGTGTATTTCTCTAGTTATTCCGTCGCCTCGATCCTGGATAATAAACCTAAAAATTACCTACGGCCCTATGTTAACGTAACGATTAACAGTTTACCTATTTGTGGATTGCTCGATTCCGGTTCAGCCATTACAATTTTAGGTAACAACTCCCATCTGGAGGTAATTACTAAAACCGGGTTAGAAATACAGCAGTGTCACAACACTAATTCCATTCGGTCCGCGGGTGGAAATATATTGTTGCCGCGCGGTTTTATCAACTTACCCACTACTTTTAATAATCAAACCCACTTATTGAAAGCTTATATTATTCCAGAAGTTACAAGTAATTTAATTTTAGGCATCGGCATTCAATTTATACTTTGCCATGAGCAATACGGGTTCAGGAAAAATAGAAATATAAACATGGCAATTTTTGACTTGCTGAATGTTGTTATGTCAAATGTTGATTGTAAAACACCTATATGTGCTGTTTATACAGATATGTCAAAAGCTTTTGATTTTGTCGACCATAACATACTACTTCAAAAACTAAACGCCGATGTCATTCGAGGTAATATCCTAAACCTATTAAAAACATATTTATCCGGTCGCAAACAAATAACAGAAATATACAAAATATGCGCCAAGTCGAAATTAGAAAAAAGATACGTCTCTTCCAGTAGAGAAATTAAATTTGGTGTACCACAGGGAACCGTCCTCGGGCCTTTGTTATTTATAACTTACATTAACGATCTCCCACGTCAAATCCACCGTCCCATGATACTTTTTGCTGACGACAGTACAGCACTCTTAAAATGTGTCAATAATGAAAATTACGAAAACGATATAAATGACACCATTAAAGTTATAATAAATTGGCTAAATAGTAACAACTTACAAATTAACATACTTAAAACAAAAATAATGCATTTTTATCAAAGACTACGTATTGTTACGGACGCGGTAACGGGATTGGAAGGAAACACCGAGTAGCACTTATAACACTTTATTCGATTTCACACACGACACGCCGTTTAATTTCGACGCAGACAGCACCAACACTAGCGTCTTTTGCACTGCACTTTTCACTGCACTTCACTGCACTTTACTGCACTATACTTTCACTTCACTTTTTTTTTACTACTTCTTCTTTCTTCCTTTTACTTCTTCCTTCTTCTTCTTCACTTTACCACTTTTCAACTTAAACTGGCGCTCAGCGTATCTACACCGCCTTATATACCCCTAGGAATGTTCTAGATTCACTAATTTCGATCTTCATTTCATAATTCAATTGTTTTTCTATCTCCTGTCTCTTTTTAACCTTTCCATTCCTTCTTGAAGTTTCTAGAATTTTCTAATCTTTATTCGAAATATTTAAATTTGTGTTTCCATCTCCTGTCTCTTTTTAACCTTTCCATTCCTTCCTGAAGTTTCTAGAATTTTCTAATTTTTACTCGAAATATTTAAATAATCTTTTAAATATTTGCCAAATATTCATAAACATTTTCCAAATTTCATAAAAACCATAATCCACATAACAGTTATCACTGGGATTTGAACCCACGCCTTCAGAACGTGAACGGAATGTGTTATCCGCACGGCCATCGCCTTGTTGTCAATGGATACTGAATTTGGCGAACACTTGACAAAATGTATACGTCATCGAATTAAAAACTCATTTCCAAATAATAAAATAGTCTTCAAACCTCTTTGCTAATTATTGTGTTTCGTGACGACGGTTTGACGTGACATCGGCCGTCACACTACCCCCCTCTAAGACATGCGCGTCCCGCGCATCCTTAAACCCATAATACACCGCTCTCCTATCGACATGGACCAAATCATTAAACTTCGTAGCTATAAAAGCCTGTGATCTATGTGTAAGTTTGCTTTCTTTGAGGCACAAAACTGTCCCCATGCTACCACCTTTCATTGGAATTTCCACATCTCCACACTTAAGTATACCACCTTTAATGTCTAATCTGCACTGATGATCTCTAAAGAAATCCAGCCCAACAATACATTCGTCTACGATGTCTGCAATCACCGCTCGTTGCCAGTATAGGTTGTCACCGATTTTTATAGCCACCATCTGTTCGCCTTTAACTGGGATATACTGGCCGGTAGCCGTTGTCAATCGAGGTGTAGTTGACGGTGTTAGAATTTTGCCGTTCTTTCTTACCAAACGAGTTCCTATAACCGTTCGTGTCGCACCGGTGTCCAGGGTCAGCAAACAGGTAACGCCATTGACTGTTCCATCGATAGTTAAACCGTTTCCATCCGTGCGTTGGCGAATACGAACTTTCGGAGCTTTCCGTCTTCTGATCAGCGCTTGCATCGAAGTCCTGGATGTAATCGCTTCCTGATCATCTTTCAACACTTGAACACTAGCGTCAATCTGACGCCTTTCTGCTACATGTTTCGGACAACTACGCCTTAAATGTCCGGGCTCTCTACAGTTATAACACTTTAGGACAAAAGATCTTCGACCAGTTCTTTCTTCTGCTGCAATAACTCTATCTCGATCACTCGTCACTTCTTGTTGAACAGCCTCGACTTCTAAAGCATGTGCTAATGCGTCTTTAATGTTGCTGTGGTGTTTCAAGCGCACAGCAGCTCTGACCTCATCGTCATAAATTCCGTCGATAAACACCTGGAGTCGCATGCTTTGAACTTGTTCCGCGGGTGCCGACTGATAAGCTTTTCGCACCATCTTCGTCGCTTCCATCGCCCACTGCTGCAAGGATTCGTTCGAATACTGACGGCGGTTGCGTAACTTGGCTCGGAACACATATTGCAAGTGCGCATCTCCGAACCTGGATTCCAGGGCCTCAATAACTTCTTCGTAAGTGGCGTACTTTCCCACGGCCTCAAGCACTGATAATGCATCGCCGCTCAACGCGAGGATAAGTGCAAACTTGGCCTGATCGCTATGCCAACCGTTGCTGATAGAGGCGGCCTCAAACTGCATCCTGTAGGCCTCCCAGGACGTGGTTCCATCGAATGATGGCACTTTGAAATAACCACCAGAACTAGATGGGTTTACGGCAACCGAAGGGCTGTTGGACTTCATGTTCTTTAACTCCTCCTCCATCGTAGCCAAACGGGACTCAACTGTTGCTATTCGCAACTGTGTTGCCTCCTGGACAGCCGATATAGCTTCAAACCTCTTCTCTATCTCGGAAATCTTGCGAGCGTTTTCTATTATGCTATTGTGAATGTCATTCTGGCTCTGCATTAATTCGCTGTGTTTACGCACTTGCTCTATTTCCATCTGCTTGATTTGACTTTGGAGATGCTGCAAGGTTAGCTGCAGTTGAGATTCGAGTTCTTGCGAGGTCAGCTCAACTTGCGATTGGAGTTGCTGAATATCTGAAGCGAGTCCTTCGAGAGATAATGTGTAAGCCGCGCTTTCAGCTGAAGACACTCTTTCTCCGTGACAACCTTCCTGCAAAAGTGTGCTTCCCGTTCTCACTTCAATTTCCGGGCTTGAACACCGTTGCTCCTGAACAATTCTCGCACGTTGACCCTTCCTTGGCATTGCTGAAGCCTTCGAACCTTCCAATCCCACTTCTGACACCAATTGTTACGGACGCGGTAACGGGATTGGAAGGAAACACCGAGTAGCACTTATAACACTTTATTCGATTTCACACACGACACGCCGTTTAATTTCGACGCAGACAGCACCAACACTAGCGTCTTTTGCACTGCACTTTTCACTGCACTTCACTGCACTTTACTGCACTATACTTTCACTTCACTTTTTTTTTACTACTTCTTCTTTCTTCCTTTTACTTCTTCCTTCTTCTTCTTCACTTTACCACTTTTCAACTTAAACTGGCGCTCAGCGTATCTACACCGCCTTATATACCCCTAGGAATGTTCTAGATTCACTAATTTCGATCTTCATTTCATAATTCAATTGTTTTTCTATCTCCTGTCTCTTTTTAACCTTTCCATTCCTTCTTGAAGTTTCTAGAATTTTCTAATCTTTATTCGAAATATTTAAATTTGTGTTTCCATCTCCTGTCTCTTTTTAACCTTTCCATTCCTTCCTGAAGTTTCTAGAATTTTCTAATTTTTACTCGAAATATTTAAATAATCTTTTAAATATTTGCCAAATATTCATAAACATTTTCCAAATTTCATAAAAACCATAATCCACATAACAGTTATCACTGGGATTTGAACCCACGCCTTCAGAACGTGAACGGAATGTGTTATCCGCACGGCCATCGCCTTGTTGTCAATGGATACTGAATTTGGCGAACACTTGACAAAATGTATACGTCATCGAATTAAAAACTCATTTCCAAATAATAAAATAGTCTTCAAACCTCTTTGCTAATTATTGTGTTTCGTGACGACGGTTTGACGTGACATCGGCCGTCACAGTATTAATGACTTGAACATCAACTATAATAACCAAGATGTAGACAGAGTAGAGGTTACAAAATGTTTAGGAATCTTAATTGACAGTCAGCTGACATGGAAGCCTCAGGCTGAAGCAATCTGTAAAAAACTCAGTGCATCTGCATATGCACTTTATAACCTTAGGAAAAAACATAATATCAAAACAGTATTAGGTACTCATGGTCTTGTTGTTTCCATTTTAAAGTTTGGAATTATTTTCTGGCGAAATTGCACCGACATACAGGGAGAGTATTTTTAAAGCCCAAAAACGCTGTCTGCGAGCAATATTTGACTTAAAAGTTACTGACAGCTGTGTTCCAATTTTTAAAAACAATAATTTATTGACTTTTCCTTGTCTTTATATTTTAGAAATTGCTCTTTTTGTTAAATGTAATAAAAACCTATTTTTTTCTATATCGGAAAACAGACATCAAGATGTAACTTTAAGATCTCAATACCGAAACTTGTTACGCCCTGGGAAATATAGAACTGTTTTATTGAGGAAAAGTATTTTTGGTATGGCACCTGTTATTTTTAATCACATTCCTGATTCTATAAAAGAGGAACCAGTAAAAAGTTTTAAAAGAAACTAACTGTACATTTACTGAATAAGTGTTACTACTCCATATCGGACTTTCTAGCTGATATATTTTAGTTGATATTTTATGTGTATATGATGAGCTGCATTAATGTTTGCATGCCAAAATGGTAGAATGTACAAGGATTCTTCAATATTTCCGTAACTACCTTATTGTAAATACCTACATTCAGAGCAAATAAATGAATATTATTATTATGATTATCTCTTTATTATTCAGTATTCACATAATCGAATTTTACATAATTAAACCTTAAATATATCAATAAATTTAACTATATAAAATGGGACCACGGAAACCCACCGGTGTCGGGTACAGAGACCAAGCCACCGGTGGTTAGGGCCTCAGAGAAAGGATTTTCCTCACAATGCGTGCCGTATCGAGAAGAACCGCCTTCTGAATCAAGGCCTTGATCCAGCTGCCCAGTGCGAGCCTCTTAAGATGTTGGTCGAGGCTCGTAGCGATCAATCCATTCACTGAAACGACAATCGGAACAATGATTGCTGAATCTACATCCCACATGTCGACAATCTCGTGAGCTAGATCTAAATATTTAATCTTTTTATCATTTTCCGCCTTCACGAGATTAGCGTCATGCGGTATGGTGATATCAACAATCATTGCGAGACGCTCTACTCGGTCTATCACTACAATATCAGGCTTATTGGCTACAATAGTCCTGTCTGTAATGATAGACCGATCCCAGTACAACAGTGCACGACCATTTTCGAGAACTGGGTCGGGCACATATCTGTAGTACGGTACCTCAGAACCAATGAGTTTATATTTAAGGGCTAGTTGCTGATGGAGAATCCTAGCCACTTGGTTATGTCTGTGCAAATACTGGTCGTCACCTATTTCACTAACGCTTAAGAAGGACGGTAAACTAAGGTTTTGTTTAGATAGTCAGAAACTTAATTCCATTACTAAAAAAGACGCGTACAAACTACCTTATGTATCCGAAATTTTAGACAATCTTAGGAACACTAGGTATCTAAGTAGTATAGTTTTATCTAAGTCATTTTGGCAGACGCCTCTTCGCGAATGTGATCGTGATAAGACTGCGTTCTATGTGCCTACTAGAGGAACATTTAGATTTGTGACTATGCCGTTTGGTTTAACGAATGCGCCTGCGACACAACAGCGTTTAGTGGATCACTTGTTAACGAACAGTTCTGAGTTCAAAAACTCGGTATTCGTTTTCTTAGATGATATCGTGCTTATATCGCCATCTTTTAATGCTCATATATCACTATTAAATAAAGTATATGAAAAATTTAAATCGGCCAACCTTACCATTAACGTAGTTAACTCTAAAGGATTACAAGTAGACCCATGTAAGGTGGAAGCCATTCTTCAATATGCTACGCCTAAGAATAAAAAAGAAGTCAAAAGGTTCTTAGGCATTGCATCATGGTATCGGCGAGTTATACCTAATTTTAGACTATTGGCGGTCCTTTGAACAAACTTACCTCTACCGGTAAGAAAGCTGCACCATTTCAGTGGTCGGTGGAAGCTGATGACTCGTTTTGTAAACTAAAGCAATTGTTAAGCTCCGCACCAATATTATCGTGTCCCAATTACGAGAAACCTTTTCAAGTTCACACAGATGCGAGTGCAAGTGGCATTGGTAGGTTACTTACACAAGAAATAGATGGCGTGGAACTACCTATCGCTTACATGAGGTCACTAAATGCACAGGAACTACAGTATAACAGAACGGGAGACATTAGCAGTTCTAACAGCCCTCGAATATTGGCGCTGTTATTTAGATAACGGGTTAAAGTTTGTTGTGTATACTGACCATTACGCACTGAAATGGTTCCTAAACTTGAGCAACCCGACTGGTAGATTAGCTCGGTGGTCGGTTCGTCTGTCAGCCTTTGTAACGTTTATTAGGTGTGGGTACCTATATGCCTGTAGAGTTACGTAGTAGATATGTGTAATGGAGAGAAATTAAATA
Source organism: Euclidia mi (assembly GCA_944739405.2). Taxonomy (NCBI): domain Eukaryota; kingdom Metazoa; phylum Arthropoda; class Insecta; order Lepidoptera; family Erebidae; genus Euclidia; species Euclidia mi. Next base: position 770,092 of record OX123205.2, on the reverse strand, counting down.
CTATTTGTTGGTTACAAGATATTATATTCGGAAGCGTTACACAATATAACCCGGTAGCAACTAGATTAGAGCTAAGTTTAAGACTCAGGGCAGGGTAGGCAGGCAGGCTGACGAGGCTTCGGTGCTCCTGGACAGGAAGAGCACTTAACTGAGGCAGCGCCCGTGATCCAAGAGGGCGATTCGCTGTCGCGCCGGTATTTATGTGCCGCAGGTAAGCGAGGCGGCCAGTCAGAAGTAGTGGGGGGTACCGCGACGACTCCCACGTCACACCTTAGGAAAACGTCAAACGTAAAATTACGTAGCTCCGTGATTTTAAAGTTTTATTTAAGTTTAAATCAATATTAAACGCTTATGTTTCATTAATATCGTGTGTAATAGTAATAGAAGTGTGAAATACATTGAGTTTGCTGTTTGAAACCTCGCTGCAGACAGTTCTTGGCGGACAGATCAACTACCCAGTGGCAACGGACGGAATTCAAATCATCATCCTTAAACCCGGGGAGTATTTTACTTATTAATTTACACTCCTCAGCACATATTTACTCGGCTCACTGAACGTGAGCTTCGTCCATCACACACTGGCACAGTTTCTGTCTCCTTTTGCTTGACAAAAGTGGAAGCAAAATCGAGGACTGAACAAATGCCCCATACAAGCACAAACTACACTTACACTTCACATTTATATACATATATGTAATTATTTATTAATTAAGTATACATTATTATAATTATTTATTGATTGTCTGCCTAGATTTAGTTATTAAGTACAACCATCTTAGATATTTACCTAGATTTAGTTATTTAGTACAGCCATCAGCAAGGATTATCCTACCTACTTGATACTGATATAAGAGTTGTTCAACAAACCATATTAATCTAAACCATTATTTATTTTAATAGCCAAATTACCATTCTTACACCTTTCTTTCAATTTTCATAACTTATTATCAACATACCTACATCAATCCATAATTCTCATAACTTTTTTATCTCTTTTATTTGGTACTAATTATATATATTCACTCTTGTATATTAACATAATACCTATCTTTCTTCAAAGTATTCACCTGTTTTTCCTTTTTTAGGTAATTTGTGAGGCATGTCTACAAACATGATGACCCGCAAGGCACTTGCTAAGGAAACAGAGAACAACTTGAAGATAGCGCTGTAAGAATTAAAGAAATATAAAGAAGATAACACTCAACTATTGAAGGAACGTGTTGATAGCGAAGAAGAAATTAAATATGTCAATGATAAAGTATCCCAGCTGAAGGCACAATTGACGGAACTCCACATTGAACACATGGACATCTTGGACCAACGAGACAGACTACAGGAGGAAGTTAGGTCCTACAGTAGCTGTGATGAAACCTACCTTAGACAACTCAGTCGAATTATGAAGTTTTATCACAAGAGGAATCAATCCAGACGCTCAACACCACAGCAAACAAGAACCTGTTTTCAGAGGTAATGAGCGGTAATGCTAGTGTTATTAAGACTGTAAAATGTAAGTGCAACTGTAAATCTAAATTGATAACCAAAAGGAAATTTAGGCAATTATCAAAATTAAATAAATTGATAAAGCGACTTGAATCCAGTCACAAGGGGTCAAATAAAGTAAATAAATTATCACAAATTAACCATGACTTGGTTAAGGAACAGGAGTCATTGATGTCGAAGCTTGAGGCTAGCAATGAACAATTACTCAGTAGTAGATTATTATATGATCAGCACACTCAGGAGCTACAAACACACATATCAAAACTGACTGCACAGCTCGACAAAATGGCAATAACACACCAGAAAGAAACTCAAGAATACATATTAAAATATGATGAGATTTCTAGAGTTGGTAGAGAGAATCTAGTACAACTACTCTCTATAGCCAACAAAAAATGTTGCTTAAATTGTTCAAAATTAAATAATGATTTAGAAAGTAGTCTAGTACTAGAACAACCTCACAAAATATACAATGACTCCGGTTCTGATGCCTTGTTACAAACAAATCATATATGTTCACTTGACACTCATAGTAATAACACTGTATTGATGTTTTCTAACCAATTGGGAGTGGGTTTGGGTAGCTTAATTGATAGTTACACTAACCGTCCATTACAAAACTTTTGTTATCCAGGAGAAAGAATGTCTTCATTAGTTAATAAGTTAAAACATGCAGAATTAAATAAACATTCTACGGTTATTATTATGTATGGTGATATCTTACTAGTTACTAGGAAAGATATACTAGCTTCATCGGATATAATGACGGATAGAAGTTCTAAAGTGGGGTGCAATTTTATAGTCTGTGCATTTCCTTATTCTAAGACCTTATCTGATAAAGAAAACAACCAGATAAGTAAATTAAATCTATTATTATATAATAGTACATATCGTCATAATGACAAAATTTTATTCTTTGACACTAATACTTTTATTAAAAGTAATTTTATTTTAACAAAATATACTATGTATCTTTCTCGCTCTTTCAAACGACAACTTGCTAAATTATTAGCATTTAATTTATACAGTGACCCAAGTACTGTTAGAGTACATGACAATTCCATTATTGACATTCATAATATTAATAATTTAAATTAAATTCTGAGAAAATAGAGAACACCTCTAGCTATAATAAGATTACTCGTAACTCATTGACTAATACACTTAAACATAATAATAACAAAAATTTGATTAAATTAGTACATCAGAATATTAGAAGTATGATTAATAAAGATTTAGAAATGGAATTGTTTATGAACTGTAATGCTGTTGATATATTTTGCATCACTGAACATTGGCTAAAAAGCAACCAGTTCATGTTCAATTTCAGTAATCAATTATAGTAAGAAGCTCGTTTAGCCGGCAGCAAGCAGTACATGGTGGCTCGATGATTTTACTTAATAAGCAACTTAAATTTAAGGAGCGTCATGATATTGTAAGTCTGTCTGTTGAGCGAACTATTGAGGTAGCCTGTGTGGAACTGAGGAGATTTATTGTAATAAGTGTATACAGGCCTCCTTCAGCATTGTATGATAGCTTCGAGCGTATTATGGATGAGATATTAAACAAAGTTGCAAAAATAAATAAAAATGTTGTTGTGTGTGGTGACTTTAATGTAAATTTATGGAGGATAGTAGTCTTAGTACAAAATTGAAAGCGCTGTTTCTACCATATAATCTGAAGAACTTATTCTTAGAGCCCACAAGAGTTACTACCTCTACATCTACTTGCCTAGATAATATATTTACAGATATCATAGTAAGAGACAAGCAAATTATTAGACAGTTAGACTCAGACCACTGTGGACAGCAGATCTCCTTTAATGATAACAGTAAGAATGTTTCTAGGCAAAATATAGTTGTAATACCTAAAACTGCAACTCGTTTTGCTAGGTTTCAAAGTAAACTAATGACTAGCTGGTCACTGTTATATGATGAAGGTGACCCTAATTTGTTATATAATAGCTTTTTCAAAGCATTTTGTACAGACTTTAATTCGGTTTTCACACCTAGAACGATTACAGTTGGAGGTAATGCAACCTTCTGTGAATGGGCAACAACTAGGCTTCACAAAAGTAGAAAGAGATTGTATGAGCTATATGACGAGAGAAACTTTGATTTAAGTGAACAATTTCAGGATTATGTTAGAAAATATGCTAGGATATTTCGGAAACTTTGCAAGAAAGCTGTCTCTTTACCTGAGTTCAAGGATTAGGAGTAGTGACGATAAAATGAAAATGACATGGAATATTATAAACAGCGAGACTGGGAAAGTTAAAAGTAAAAGTTCAAAATTTAGTTTGAACATTGATAACGACACTATTACATCAGACTCAAAAGTTGCATCGGCGTTTGAAAGTTTTTTTACTGATATCCCCGTTATTGCTACTAGATCTTTGGACTCATCAACCAATGCAGCGGAATCTCTTTTAAAAGAAAACATGAGTACAACCTATAGTAATTTCTCATTTCAGTATATAAATTCAAATTATGTTATAAAAGCTTTTAATACTATAAATTTAGAGAAGACTGCAGACTTGTGGGGAAATTCCGTTACTATTACCAAGTCCATTATTGCTTTAGCTGCTAACAGATTAGCTTTAATATTTAATAAGTGTATTGACTTTGGTGTATTTCCTGATCTTATGAAAGATAGCAAGGTAATACCTTTGTACAAAGCAGGTAGCACATCAGACCCCACCAACTATAGGCCATTTTCTGTGCTGCCCACATTTAGCAAAATTTTCGAGAAATTGATACTAGACCAACTGCAAAATTATTTTAATAACAACGAGCTTCTACACTCTAAACAATTTGGTTTTACAAAGGGGCGCTCCACGACCGATGCCGGTGTTGAGCTTGTAAAACATATCTTTGATGCCTGGGAGGATTTACATGATGCTTTAGGTGTCTTCTGTGATTTGTCCAAGGCCTTTGATTGTGTAGAACATGATACATTGATCAGGAAATTACATCACTATGGTTTAAGTAGTTCTGCTCTGTATCTTCTTACTTCAAATTTGAGTAATAGGATTCAGAGAGTTGATGTCAACGGGACGCGTTCGCATGGGTCTGTAGTCAAAATGGGCGTCCCACAGGGTTCAATCCTCGGTCCTTTTTTATTTTTAGTTTATATTAATGACTTACCACACCTAGTCAATGACAAGCACGGGATAGTACTGTTTGCTGATGATACCTCACTTTTATTTAAATTAAAACGACAGTAAATTGATATGGACGATGTAAACATTGCTATCTCAAAGGTGGTACGCTGGTTAGAGGTTAACAATCTGCTTTTAAATAGACTAAAAACTAAATGTATTCGTCAAACAAGTGAACACCTCAGTAAAGGTTAAGGATGATGTGTTGGATCTTGTGGATAACACCAAATTTTTAGGCATTACACTAGATTCTAAGCTGCAATGGGGACCACATATTAGTAAATTGTCGAATAAACTCAGCTCTGCAGCATACGCAGTCAGGAAAATTCGCCAGTTAACTGACATTGACACTGCCAGGCTTGTATATGATAGTTATTTTCATAGTATAATATCATACGGTATTCTCCTGTGGGGAAATGCTGCCGACATTCAGACCATCTTTGTTCTGCAGAAAAGAGCTATTCGAGCAATTTATAATTTGGATTATGGGGCTTCGTTAAGGAATAAATTCAAGGAAATAAACATTTTGACAGTTGCAAGCCAGTACATTTATTCCAACCTAGTATATTTATTCCAAAACAAGGCCTCATACTCAAAGAAAAGTGATATCCACAATTTGAATACTAGAAATAAGAGTAAGCTAGTAGTGCCGGCTACCCGGCTAGAGAAAATAAAAAAATCTTTTCAAGGCCAATGTGTGCGCTTTTACAATAAAGTGCCAAACAATATTCAAAATTTAAGTTATAATAAATTCAAAAAGATTATAAAACGTAAACTTTGTCAAAAAGGGTACTATTCAGTGCTAGATTATATTGAAGATAAAAATGCTTGGGATTAATTTGCTCGGTCCCACAGGCTACTTATGTTTGATTAGTGTTAAGTTTCATGTAAGTGTGAGTTATTGTGTCTATATTATGCTAGTAAGTACTTTTATATTATTATTAAAAAAGCCTTATTAATTGACAACAACATTATAGACACACCAGCTCATATACTTATGAAAAATTCAATGTAGTTACTAAGTTTTTAAATTGTATAGAATCAAGACGTAGAAAAGAGTGGCCCGGAGTTTCTTGCCTGATTCTTCTCACGAGGCTCTACTTTCTGAACAGGCATTTATTTCAATGCTCAACTATGTTAATATGCATTTAAAGTTACTTTTTTATTTCTTTTATTTGTATGACTTTCTGACGTGTCCAAAAAAATTAAACATTTTTATGGAAATAAACATATTTGAGTTTGAGTTTGAGTTTGAGTTTTAACTTCGAAATAAGGCATCGGCGCGACGCAGATAATATTATAGCAGATGCGTTATCACGATCCCTACCTGTAAATATAATTAATGCGAATAATAAAAATAATAACGTAAACAACTCTAATGTTGACACTGATCAATGGTATTCAGCCACCTACAATGGTTGTTTATCTTCGCCTAATGACTATCCAGACTATTCTATTAAAAATAATAAATTGTATCGTTTGATAAAATCTAGGTGTATGCTACGTAAGGAGTTCGAATGGAAAGAAGTGCTACCTTCTTCCGATCGAAATAATGCCATATTAGAGAACCATGCCGAAGCCACTTCGGGGCATTTCGGTATATTTAAAACTTACAAGCGCTTAGCACTGCGTTACTATTGGCCCAAAATGCACGCTGACGTAGTAAAGTTCATAAATTCTTGCGACACTTGTATCGCGCACAAACATCAGAACCATGCACCATTGGGAACCATGGGACGACCCAAAGTGTGTTCACGACCCTTCCAAACCATTAGTGTAGATTTGGTGGGGCCATTACCCGTCACAAGAAAACAAAACGCCTACATCTTTGTAGTAACTTGTTGTTTTAGTAAATACTGTCTCCTTTTTCCTATCAGGCGCGCAACTGCTGAAATAATAGCTAATATTTTGGAAGAAAAAATATTTTTAGTTCATGGTATACCATCTACAATTATATTGGACAATGGTAAACAGTTTGTAAGTGCTACTTTAAAAGCTATGTTGCACAAGTACAAAGTTCCTAATCTTCATTATACTCCTAAATATTCCCCACATGTGAATACGGTCGAACGCTATAATAAAACCATTGGTTCTACTTTGGCGGCGTTTGTAGGAAATGACCAGAGATTATGGGACACTCTCCTACCTAAGGTGCAGTTTGCATTAAATACTGCAGTTAATGAAGTCACGGGCTATACACCTAGTTTTTTAGTCTATGGACGTGAATTAGTTCCGTGCGGCTCACACTATGTTGACACGGACGCTGATGATATAGTATACATACCTAGGGACGATTACGCAGAAAACATAGGTCACTTATCAGGCATATTTGACAAAGTTCAGGCACTCCTCATTCAAGGTCATGCTAGGAATTCCCAAACTTATAATTTACGCCGTAAACTAGCTGAGTTTAATGTAGGAGACACTGTGTGGAAAAGGACTTTTTATCAGAGCGACAAGGATAAGTCCTTCTGTAAGAAACTAGCCCCTAAATTCGTGAAGTGCACAGTGATTAATAAAAAGTCGCCTCTCGTTTACGAGTTGTCGGACGCGTCTGGAAATTCTATTGGGTTTTGGCACATAAGGGACCTAAAACTTATACACTATGGTGCCTAACTATTTGTTACAAACCGTATAAGACTTTCCCTTCTTTCTTTCTATATGCCGTCTTAGCTTGGGCAGTAGCGGACTCGGAGACCTAACGCAGCTAGTCGGATTTTTCTTGTTAGCCACGCAAAATTCTATCCTAAGGCGGGCGATATTGTATCGTATGTCCGGTACCTACCGCGTCTGCATTATAGTACCGTCCATATGCTCGGCCAATCAGAGAAGGCCATCGTCCGCGCTCGCGAAGCCTGACCATATATGGTCACTTAGCGACTCTAACTCTGATGGAAGGGCCGGTATATAAAGGGGCCGACAGAGAGGCCGGCACCGCTACTCTACTACCTACCTACTATAATTACGCGTATCTACTGACCCTACGTCTTGCGTGTATCCTGATCCCAGCAGCTGGGTAAGTTACTACATTTACTGCGATAGCGTACTGCCCATCTCTCAACCTGCTAGCTGCGGCCGGCTGACGCCACCTGCCTGACTCTATTGGTTGTGGCTCTCCTAATGCTGCTTTCCTTCAGGTTCCAGGTCTACCTTAACCGGAGCTTAAGGTACCTAGACCGCTACACTTCCTGCATCGCCTTCGACGTCACCTCTGCCGAAGAGTCTGGCCTGCCCTGCTCATCGCTCATCAGACCGCCGGCGCCTGCCAGCTGAGCCAACGGCCTCTGAGGATCTGCCGCTACGCGCAGCCCTTCAAGCAACCTGCCCTGCACACTACCGGAGGGAACAGCGTGGGAGACTGCAGCCCTTAGTGTTCAGGCCAGTGTCGTGTTGTTGGTCGGTCATACTCGTGCAAGGGAAGTGAGGCAATACTCGGCAAATAAACGCATAAGACCCTCTTCTGCGTTTTAATACCAGAACCCGTTACAACATTAAATAATAAAATAAACAATTGACTAACAAAAACCATGTGGACAACTTAAACTATTACGCCATCGACATAATCCTAGTAAACATCTTGAAGCAACCATATCAAACTCATACTTAATATTAGTTTTCATCTCCTGCGACAAATTACACCCCAAATCTTACACCAACCCATTACGTGATTAAGTAACTTTGTCCGTATAATAGAGCGATACCCGATCTGGGAACCCAACCCGGGACTGTTGGCTCAGCCTGTGCCATTAGCTGATTAAAACAAGAATATGTGCGAGATATTTTGAGGGTAATTACGTAATTTGAGTTGTGGGGTTATTTATAGAAAAGATTTATGGTGTGAATATCCCTTTCTTGCATCTTGGTATATAAGAAGCAATGAGATTGTGCGTATAATAAGGTTGATAGCAGGACAAGCTAACTGTTTCGGTAATGCCGGTTTTTTGTGTGGTCCATCCTTAATAATAATAGTCCACTGTTGGACATAGAACCTCCTTTTACATCACAATAGCTTAAGAGGATAAGTACCGAGTTTGAAGTTGAGTTTTTCGTCTATTCACAAAGATACTTTTTCTCTTGTATTTGCCTTAGTCTTCTCGTAGGACAGCAACAGATTAAGGATACAAAGTGTCTCTATATATTGAACTCTTCGTATATTAATTACATACATACATACATACATACATATCGTCACGCCTTTTATCCCCGAAGGGGTAGGCAGAGGTGTATTTCTACACCCACTTTTCGCCAGATATTCTTTAGTCCCACGGAATAAGGGGCGAGCCTATTGCCGTACCGGGCACATTTCCAGACTCCGTGCTGCTACTGAGAATTTCGTGATAGGAAAACCCAATAACACTGCCCGACCCAGGAATCGAACCCGGGACCTCCCGATCCCACTCGCACATTTATGCCGCGAGACCAACGAGGCAGTCGTATAGGGTTTGATGTCGAGTTTTCCGTCTCTACGCAAAGATGGTATTTGCATCGTGTTATCCCTTAGTCGCCTCTTACGACACCCACGGGAATATAGGGGGTGGTGACACTTGTATTCTGTGCCGTCAACCACACGGCAATAACAGGTGTATCACTATTTTTTATCAAAATGTTAGAGGACTTCGTACAAAGACTACACAATTTTTGTCATTACTAGAATCCTCGGCATCCGATCTATTTGCTATCACTGAGACTGGCCTAAATGATGGAATTCAAAACACAGAGGTGGCGTTACCCGGATATCTGATTTTAAGATGTGACCGGGCGGACGGGCGCAAGCAAGGAGGCGTGCTTTTAGTGGCCACATCGCGGTTTGAATTGCGACAAGTAGCAATGCCGGATGGAATTATAATAGACAATTACAAATTTGAGTTAATTTGTGCGACTGTTTTCATGAACACTGGTTTCTATTTACTTGTTGCACCGTATATACACCGCCGCGAACAGACGAGAATGAGTATATGGTATTATTTAGAATATTAGAACATTTCAGTGTTAAATACGGAAATAATTTAGTAATATTAGGAGATTTTAATTTATATCCTTGTTGTACAAATGTCACTAATTATTATGAGTATTTTAGGGCTTTCTGTGAGTTCACTCAGTGCAACACAGTTAATAACTGCAACCATAGACAGTTGGACCTGGTGCTGAGCGCGCGCGGAGGCGCCGTATCGGTGCGCGCGGCGGACGAGGCGCTGCAGCCCGTTGACGTGTATGACCGACTCAACTTCCGCGCAACCGGCACCGCCGCCGGGACTCTTGCCACACTCGGTTTCTCATAAACAATGGAACTTTAACAAAGCTGACTTCCATCGCTTGTATTATATTTTGACTGAAATAGATTGGAGTGATATATATTATCTAGATAACCCAGACTTAGTTTTAGATTTCTTTTATGACAAACTTTATGAAACGTTCGAAGTATGTGTTCCCCCGAAGAGATTGGGTAGGGTTAAAAGAAAGCGTATTTATCCGGTATGGTATACGACTGACCTTATCCAAACTATAAAACTGAAACATCAGCTACACAAAAAATTTAAATTAAGTAAATTGTGTACTGATTATGAGGCATTTAAACGTTGCAGAGCAAGAGTTAAGTATGAAACTGCACAAGCACATAACCAATACCGCGATCGCGTGCAAAGTAATTTAGAAAAAGATCCACGCACATTTTGGGACTTCATTAGAAGAAAGGGTAACTCGAGCAGTTGCAAAATAATGAAAGAAGGGCATGTTTTGTCGGAATATGAGTGTGCCAAGGAATTCGCACGTTTTTTTGAGTCTGTTTACAACCCGGAGCCAGCACAGCTTAATGTAACGGCAGCTCAGGCGCGCGCGGAGCAGCCGCCGGGCGCGTGGGCGCACCTTGCGCGCGTCACCGCCGCCGACGTGCGCCGCGCACTGGCTCGTCTGCCGTCCAAACACTCTGTGGGGTCAGATGGTATACCACCGTTTGTTTTCAAGGATTGTACGGAAGTACTGGTAGAACCGCTCCTGCACTTATTTAATGTATGCATTGAGACCGCAACGTTTCCCGATCGCTGGAAGCTAACTCGAGTTGTACCCGTACCGAAAGGTGGTGGTGGTCCAGCTGCTAGCGATTATAGACCAGTGGCGGTCCTTTGCACCCCAGCAAAGGTATTCGAGGCAGACATCTACGCTTGGGTGAGTCACTCAAGGGCATAGTTGAAAATCAGCGTCAGGCATCTGCCTGACAAATGCTGAACTATGCCCTGTTCTGACACGCTACACTTGTGTCTGTTATTGTTTTATTTTTGTACTGTTTTTTTATTGTGTTTTTATTGTTTTTTTTTTATTTGTGTGCGTGTTAAGAATAAAATTATTTTTTCTTTTTTCTTTCTTTTCTTTAGTTGTCTATATCCACAAATAAGCGCTCAGTTGTCCGATGCGCAGCACGGCTTTCGTCCTGGGCGTGGGACTAATGGAAACTCGCTGGATCTAATGACTCACCTTGTACCAACGGTGGATGCTGGCCAACAAGTGGATGTTGCCTATTTTGATTTTAGGAAAGCTTTTGACACAGTTGACAACGATGTGTTGCTATTGAAGTTGGCTAGCGTAGGTTGTACACCACATACATTAAATTTCTTTGCCAGTTATTTACGGGACAGACGTCAATATGTTGACTGTGGTGGGTGCCATTCGGAACCATATTATACCAGATCGGGCGTGAGTCAGGGCACTAATTTGGGGCCTTTACTGTTTATTTTAACTGTAAATGACTTACCTGATGTAGTACTTAGATCAACACCTTTGTTATTTGCTGATGACCTTAAATTAGTACGGGAAATTAAACAAAACGAGGATCATGATAATCTGCAGCAAGATATAGATAAGATAGTAGAGTGGAGCTTATCAAATAAGTTATACTTTAACGTAACTAAATGCTCTGTGATAACTTTCAGTCGCTCACACACCCCAAGCCACTATCAATATCAGATGGAAGGTATGCCACTACAACGCGTCACAGAGGTTAGGGGCTTAGGCGTGTACTTCTCTGCAGATCTTAGCTTCAAAAAACATGTGTTGCACATTTGCAAGAAAGCATATCGCAATTTGGGGTTAGTACTACGCCAAGCTAACCAGTTTACAAACACTAGGGCACTGAGAGCATTGTATGAGGCACTGGTTAAGAGCCATTTAGAACATAATTCTGCAATATGGTCACCGCACGAAGCAAAATATTCATTAATGTTAGAACGCATCCAGAATAAATTTACTAGATTTTTATATTCTAAGAAGTATGGGGTGTATCCAGGATATCCACTTTTGTACCCGACACTATTTGTGTTAGGCATGGTAGGATACTACAAACTGGAGGTAAGAAGAGAGGTAGCTCTTACTACCTATCTATTTAAAATAATACGTGGCAAAGTGCACAACCCAGGCGTATTGCGTACAATCGGGCTGTGTGTTCCGGATGGGTACGCGGAGCGGCGGCGACGACCGCCGCTGTTGTCGGTGGTGCGAGCGCGCACCAACCTGCTGCAGCGCGCACCGCTTACGAGGGCAATGCGGACGCTCAGTGCACTGTCCGATGTAGTAGATTTGTTTTCATGCTCACTGAGTGAACTCACACGGGCCGCTTTTTGTTACCTTTCTAATATAAGTTTTTAGTTATAGGTATAGTTACTGTATATTGTTTTACTTTTTTGTTGCTACACTATTGCAATGGGTTATCCTGTAATGATAGTGGTATGTAAGGATGTGATAAATAAAAAAAAAAAAAATAACTCGTATATTAATTAACTTGTGAAAAGCGCGACTAGAGCGATTCTATAATTTTACCAAGTGTTAGCTAAGTCAAATTAGACTATAATAATATTTAGTGTAGCAGAATACTAAACCGGAAACTCCGAGCATAGCTGTGCCTATCGCCCTCTGAATGGCTTTGAGCTTACTATAATATCGTTCAAAACACAGTTCGTTCAAAATACAGTGTCTGTTAGAAGTGTCTGTTAAAATACGAGAATCAGCCTTCTTAACTATAAATAAGTTCACGTTTTACTGAAAAGCCACAAAGCCCAAATGTGTTTATTCATTCATGACATAGTGAAAAATGGCTCATGTAATTACCCCCTACTCCTTGCAAGTGCACCTTTTAATTAGGTAGGTTTGTGTTGTACATTACTACCTCTAATAAAACGAGACGCGGCGGTACTGCAACGCGATACCATCGGCCGCGGCCCCTAGATAGATAGCGAGCCACAGCTGATCGCTATCTACAGTAATGAGCACAAAGTACTGCGATACTACTCACTTACTGCTTAAGAACATGAAGGTATTTATTTTGAGCTTATTATTTTCCAAGTGACTAATAACTTAAAAGATGACTAAATGTTTGCAAGTAATAAAATAAATTGCTAGCGATCAAATATTTTCGCGACTATTATATTAAGTAAGATTCAAAACTAAGGGTGTTATAAAAACTAAAAACTAGCAGTTGCGTTAAGGTAGCAAATAAACTATACAAGTCAATTTAAATATTAGCCGAGGAGCTATACATAATGATTTGGCGACAAATAATGTTAGAAGTAGGTTATGTTAGGTTTTCTTGTGACCCTGTACCCAAAAATAGGAGCCCTGCGAAGCAGAGCTCCGTCAACTTGGCTTAAAAGACTGAAGCGCCTTATTTACTTATACGAAACACTTCATTTAAGATATTTAATTTAGCCAAATATTGAAATTTGTATTATTTATGAATGCCCATTTTCTATTTTTTATACATCATCAAGTTTCCGCTTAGATACTAATTCAGTTCCCAAAAAAAAAAAATTACTGCTCGCGTGCCCTCCAAGGCACGGTAGCGCTCAGATGTAAATGCCACACATGGTCACCCATCCGAGTGATGACCTGTGCAAACGTTGCTTTACTTTGCTGATCTGTTACGAACAGCAAGCCAAGTCTCGCTATGAGCACTACAGTAGTTATAAGGAGTCTATATCCTCGAATTTGAGTTTCGAAGGTCAGACGGCAGTTGTTCTTAGGAAAAGTTAGTATTCTGCGACATCTGATCAGTAAGCGGCACCCGTATTCCGAGCCCAAAAGGTTTGGATGCCAGCAGGATACCGCTAGAACGATCAGAATCAGAATCATTTATTCGCTTGAAATGGTTTACATAAAGTTCTTATAGTATTAGAGGTACACATTTCACCATTAGTAGGTATGCGAAAATTTAAACATAAGATAAAATTGAATATTAAAATCAAATTAAGTATATAAATCTAAAAAAAAATTACAAAAATTAAATGTCAAGTCATACAGTCATACCATCATTAAAATAATAAAATACAATGTTGCAAGATATAAATGTCATAAATTATTAATGATTTGTTTATAATTAAAAAAATGTTTGAGTTTGAGTTTAAATTGTGATGTAGGCAAATCTCTTATTGATCGTGGAATATGATTATAAACTTTGATACACATCATGAAACTATTTTTTTTTGTGAAAGGTGCTTCTACATGCCACTATTTTTAATTTACTACGATCCCTTGGTTTAAATTTAGACTCTTGTTCTACTCTAGTAAACATATGTGTTCGGTTTCTAACAAACCTTCTTATTTCCAATATATACATTGATACTAAAGTCAAAATACTAGGTCTTTAAATAATGGTCTACATGTTTCAAATGGCCCAACTCTACATATCGCCCTAACACATTTTTTTTGCATAACGAACGCCCTGTTTATGTTTGTTGAGTTGCCCCATAACAACAGTCCGTATTTCAATACGGAGCTAACGTGTCCATGATATGCTGTAAGACAAGCTGTTTTACTAGACGTTTTTCTAAGTTTTCTCAAAGCATAAACAAATCTACCAATTTTATGACATGTGTCTACATGTAATGTCCAATTGCAGTGTTCATCTAATTTTAAACCTAAGAATGTTATATTATCCACTCTCTTTATGTTTTCTCTATCAAAATTAATATTTATATGTTTTGGACATTGTTTGTAATTGCCAAATTGTATATAATTGGTTTTAGTTGGGTTTATCTTTAAATTATTGTATGAGAGCCAATCTATATCTATACATAAAATAAAATGGTAGGAAAGTCAAAACTGTACATTGAATATTTTTTTTAAAGAATACTTGAGGTGTGATCTACAATCGATACCGAAGCCAAAAATATAGTTTTTCGAATTTTTGTCTGTTTGTCTGTCCGGGATAAACTCAAAAAGTACTGCATGGATTTACTTCAAATTTGGCACGAATATTGTTAGAATGTGGGGTCAACATATAGGCTACATATTATTACGCTATCACCTACGGGGAACGAGCAGTGAACCTTTATTTCTTCAACGCATTCTGTAACAACGTGTAATCTAATGACGCATATTTGAATGTAGTAATTATGTTAACCATGCTATAAGCTAGCTTTACACTATAAAAATAAGGCAATATTAGTAACTTAGGCTGATAAACATAATTCAATGAATATAAGTAGTATCAAGATAATTTTAAAGCAGCGTCATCTATGAGAGTTCAAAAACATCAAGTTGAATTAAATGTGTAAGCCATTTTTGGATATAAATAATTTTTTGATCATGTTGGCGAAGTTAATAGTTATTTTCAAAAGCTATAGATGCAGTTGTGCATTATCTTCTTAAAAACTGTATCGTTAATTCGTTTCAGAAATCAGCAAGACAATTTAAAAAAGTGTGTTTATGTAAATTTTAAACTTCTTCATCTATGTCTTATAAATATCTTCGAGTTTGTCTGTATCTTAATACAAACAGAACTCAAAAAGAACTGCATAGATTTATAACAAAAGTTAAACTCGAAAACAGTACGCTATTGCTGTAAGCAATTTGAGCTAAATAACGAAGTAAGAGGAAAATTAAGCATGTCATTTATATCTTAAAGATAAGAGATGCTTATTTTTTACAGTACAGAATAAATAGTAATAGATTTAGTACAAAATAAACATTTTGGCCACATTGGTTCGTTGAAACGATCTTCGTTGTGGTCACGAGTTCGTACGCTGCGCTTGACCATTAATTTGAGAGCTCGGCTCGGTGTCAATGCACGTGCTCAACAATTCTCCGATGTCCTTCTAAGTCTTAGCGAAGGCACTCTACCAGAGGAGAGCGGTGGACAGGTGGTGCTTCTAGAGTCTCTCAGTAGAGTTGTATCCAGCTTAGAAGAACTCATTCGCTGTGTGTACGGGGACATCAGTTGAATACCGTAATAGCATAACTCTTGGGTGTGTGTGCGGGCTATTTTGAGGCCCATAAATTATCAGGATGTAGCAATTAACGAATGCATTCTCTCGGATATAGAGGAAAATGAAGTGATCTACACCTTTGTAAACACTGTCGTCCAGCAAGATGATGCCACACATTATCCCGTGGAATTTCTGAACTCCCTGTCAGCAAGTGAACTTCCTGACTGAACTTCTGCCTTAAAGTCATCTCGCTCCACAGACACACCATTGAGGCAGAAATACTTACGGGTTGTGGCGTCGGCGAGGCAGTATTTATACCACGCATTCCATTCATACCTCATAACTTCCCGTTCCCGTTCAAGTACGTACAGTGCCCCGTGAGTGTGGTTGCTTCGCGATGACCATCAATAAGTCGCAGGGGCAGACAATGAGGGCAGCGGGTGTCGACCTCAGGACGAGCTACTTCTCACACGGGCGGCTGTACGTCGCTTGCTCCCGTGTCACCAGTCCTAACTCTCTTTACATTTTGGCTGCGGAGAGCCAAACCACTAATATTGTTTATCGAGAAGTCCCATAAGTATGTATTTTTACCCTATTCAGTATTCCTTATTTTCTTCATCTGCTTCAGTCACAACTTATTACTTAATTTAGCAGAATCACCATAAGGTCATTTATTCAAAGTAGGCTGAAAATCAGCACTTTTTGAAGGTCAATTTTACAAAAGACAGTCTCCCTCTATTATTGCACTTTCTGCAGATATGAAATATAAAGAAGAAACGGGTAAATGAATGTAATTATAAAAGGTATAATCGTTGGTATTTGTTTAATAATTTGGTGCTGTATAGTGTTCACGCAGACGACGTCGCGGGCAGCAGCTAGTATTATAATATTGTGTATTCGTTTTTAAATAAAGAGTGTATCGTCTGACTTATGGCGTTTGACTTGTGTCAGATCGTCGACAATGTCTAAAAGTTACACAATAAATAAATAAATTTCCCTCTTTTAAGAAATTGATTATTATATTTGTGGTAACTTGGAAATATAACGCATTTCCATTTTAGAAACGTATTTCATAATCAGTGCCTTTCCTCTAGATGTAATGCCTAAGTAAATACTTATAAGTTTTTAAATTAAATCATAGCATGCCTTAATTCAGTTTATCTGTTAGTTGGCTCGCATCTTGCAGCTGAATTTTAAACGAGTGCCTCAAACCGATTGAGTTAAACTTTGGCATGCGATGCGAAAGTTGGGAACAGTAGATATCAATTAATTGTATAAAACTTTAATTGCTTTGTAAAAAATAATTGCATACGTGCTTACAGTGGCTATAGTTCTACTAGTGACGACATATTAAATATGAAATCGGTTTGATGTTGAGTAAATGTCTAAAGTGTCATCATCATCATTCTCCTAACGTTAACCCAGTTGCATCGAAGACGTTCGTCTTTACGCTCCAGACTTGCACTAGCCTAATCAAATTTGATATTGCACATATCTTATACTAATATATAAAGCTGAAGAGTTTGTTTCTTTGGCTGAACGCGCTAATCTCAGGAACTACTAGTCTGATTTGAAAAATTCTTCAGTGTCAGATTGTCCTGCCTATCGAGGAAGGTTATAGGCTATATAACATCACGCTATGAGCCACAGGAGCGGAGCAGCAGCCTTAAATAACGCGGGTGTAACCGCGGGCTCATCTAGTTCTATGTTTAAAGCCCAAATCGGTAAGACTGGTGGTTGGCCTCTTATTCTCTTACTAGAGGACGCCAGCATTCTGTGTCGGATGTTTTGGCCGATCCCGTGGGAATTTCGGGAAATCCCTTCTTAGTGCACCCCTATAGTCCCCAAGGAACATACATGCCAAATTTCAGCTTCCTGCGCCCAATAGTTTCGGCTGTAGCGTGTCTGTCAGTCAGTCAGTAACGCAAGCATTTTATATTGTTACGGACGGGGTAACGGGATTGGAAGGAAACACCGAGTAGCACTGATGACACTTTATTCAACTTGACACACGACACGCCGTTTAATTTCGACGCAGACAGCACCAACACTAGCGTCTTTTGTACTGCACTTTTCACTGCACTTCACTGTACTTTACTGCACTATACTTTCACTTCACTTTTTTACTACTTCTTCTTTCTTCCTTTACTTCTTCCTTTTCTTCTTCACTTTACCACTTTTCAACTTAAACTGGCGCTTAGCGCGTCTACACCGCCTTATATACCCCTAAGAATGTTCTAGATCTACTAATTTCGATTGTCTTTTCGTTATTCAATTGTTTTTTCCATCTCCTGTCTCTTTTTAACCTTTCCATTCCTTCTTGAAGATTCTAGAATTTTCTAATCTTTATTCGAAATATTTAAATTTGTGTTTCCATCTCCTGTCTCTTTTTAACCTTTCCATTCCTTCCTGAAGTTTCTAGAATTTTCTAATTTTTACTCGAAATATTTAAATAATCTTTTAAATATTTGCCAAATATTCATAAACATTTTCCAAATTTCATAAAAACCATAATCCACATAACAGTTATCACTGGGATTTGAACCCACGCCTTCAGAACGTGAACGGAATATGTTATCCGCACGGCCATCGCCTTGTTGTCAATGGATACTGAATTTGGCGAACACTTGACAAAATGTATACGTCATCGAATTAAAAACTCATTTCCAAATAATAAAATAGTCTTCAAACCTCTTTGCTAATTATTGTGTTTCGTGACGACGGTTTGACGTGACATCGGCCGTCACACTACCCCCCTCTAAGACATGCGCGTCCCGCGCATCCTTAAACCCATAATACACCGCTCTCCTATCGACATGGACCAAATCATTAAACTTCGTAGCTATAAACGCCTGTGATCTATGTGTAAGTTTGCTTTCTTTGAGGCACAAAACTTTCCCCATGCTACCACCTTTCATTGGAATTTCCACATCTCCACACTTAAGTATACCACCTTTAATGTCTAATCTGCACTGATGATCTCTAAAGAAATCCAGCCCAACAATACAGTCGTCTACGATGTCTGCAATCACCGCTCGTTGCCAGTAAAGGTTGTCACCGATTTTTATAGCCACCATCTGTTCGCCTTTAACTGGGATGTACTGACCGGTAGCCGTCGTCAGTCGAGGTGAAATTGACGGCGTTAGAATCTTTCCGTTCTTTCTTGTCAAACGAGTTCCTATAACCGTTCGTGTCGCACCGGTGTCCAGGGTCAGCGAACATAGAACGCCATTGACTGCTCCATCGATAGTTAAACCATTTCCATCCGTGCGTTGTCGAATACGAACTTTCGGAGCTTTCCGTCTTCTGATCAGCGCTTGCATTGAAGTCTTGGCTGTAATTGCTTCCTGATCATCTTTCAACACTTGAACACTAGCGTCAATCTTACGTCTTTCTGCTACATGTTTCGGACAGCTACGCCTTAAATGTCCGGGCTCTCTACAGTTATAACACTTTAGGACAAAAGATCTGCGACCAGTTCTCTCTACTTCCGCTGCAATAACCCTGTCTCGATCACTCGTAATTTCTTGTCGAAAAGCCTCCACTTCTAGAGCATGTGCTAATGCGTCTTTAACATTGTTGTGGTGTTTCAGGCGCACGGCAGCTCTAACTTCATCATCATAAATTCCGTCGATGAACGCCTGGAGTCGCATGCTTTGAACTTGTTCCACGGGTGTCGACTGATAAGCTTTTCGCACCATCTTCGTCACTTCCATAGCCCACTGCTGCAAGGATTCGTTCGAATACTGACGGCGGTTGCGTAACTTGGCTCGGAACACATATTGCAAGTGCGCATCTCCGAACCTGGATTCCAAGGCCTCAATAACTTCTTCGTAAGTGGCGTACCTTCCCACGGCCTCAAGCACTGATAATGCATCGCCGCTCAACGCGAGGATAAGTGCAAACTTGGCCTGATCGCTATGCCAACCGTTGCTGATAGAGGCGGCCTCAAACTGCATCCTGTAGGCCTCCCAGGACGTGGTTCCATCGAATGATGGCACTTTGAAATAACCACCAGAACTAGATGGGTTTACGGAAACCGAAGGGCTGTTGGACTTCATCTTCTTTAACTCCTCCTCCATCGTAGCCAAACGGGACTCAACTGTTGCTATTCGCAACTGTGTTGCCTCCTGGACAGCCGATATAGCTTCAAACCTCTTCTCTATCTCGGAAATCTTGCGAGCGTTTTCTATTATGCTATTGTGAATGTCATTCTGGCTCTGCATTAATTCGCTGTGTTTACGCACTTGCTCTATTTCCATCTGCTCGATTTGATTTTGGAGATGCTGCAAGGTTAGCTGCAGTTGAGATTCGAGTTCTTGCGAGGTCAGCTCAACTTGCGATTGGAGTTGCTGAATATCTGAAGCGAGTCCTTCGAGAGATAATGTGTAAGCCGCGCTTTCAGCTGAAGACACTCTTTCTCCGTGACAACCTTCCTGCAAAAGTGTGCTTCCCTTTCTCGCTTCAATTTCCGGGCTTGAACACCCTTGCTCCTGAACAATTCTCGCACGTTGACCCTTCCTTGGCATTGCTGAAGCCTTCGAACCTTCCAATCCCACTTCTGACACCAATTGTTACGGACTACGGGGTAACGGGATTGGAAGGAAACACCGAGTAGCACTGATGACACTTTATTCGACTTCACACACGACACGCCGTTTAATTTCGACGCAGACAGCACCAACACTAGCGTCTTTTGCACTGCACTTTTCACTGCACTTCACTGCACTTCACTGCACTTTACTGCACTATACTTTCACTTCACTTTTTTTACTACTTCTTCTTTCTTCCTTTTACTTCTTCCTTCTTCTTCTTCACTTTACCACTTTTCAACTTAAACTGGCGCTTAGCGCGTCTACACCGCCTTATATACCCCTAAGAATGTTCTAGATCTACTAATTTCGATTGTCTTTTCGTTATTCAATTGTTTTTTTCCATCTCCTGTCTCTTTTTAACCTTTCCATTCCTTCTTGAAGATTCTAGAATTTTCTAATCTTTATTCGAAATATTTAAATTTGTGTTTCCATCTCCTGTCTCTTTTTAACCTTTCCATTCCTTCCTGAAGTTTCTAGAATTTTCTAATTTTTACTCGAAATATTTAAATAATCTTTTAAATATTTGCCAAATATTCATAAACATTTTCCAAATTTCATAAAAACCATAATCCACATAACAGTTATCACTGGGATTTGAACCCACGCCTTCAGAACGTGAACGGAATATGTTATCCGCACGGCCATCGCCTTGTTGTCAATGGATACTGAATTTGGCGAACACTTGACAAAATGTATACGTCATCGAATTAAAAACTCATTTCCAAATAATAAAATAGTCTTCAAACCTCTTTGCTAATTATTGTGTTTCGTGACGACGGTTTGACGTGACATCGGCCGTCACAATATATTAAGATTGTAGGGGCCGCCTACAACAACGCACAAGTGTGAAGTACTATGTTCAGGTTAGAATGGTATTCTAGCTGGTGAAATTACTGGGCATAAGGATACTTGCGAGAGGGATGATGGCTGGCCCATGCGTCATACTCGTGAACGGGTGCTACTTGCGAGGACTGGTCGATGTCGGTCTTATGGGCTGGTATTAATTTTTTTTATATTTAACTGCATAATTTCCATCATAGTTCAGAACATTTGCGCGGCTTGCCTGCATTATTTGGTACTTAATGGACGCTCCTGTTTCACCATGTCTATTTTCAGGAGGCTTATTAAATTAACATCAAAATTTTACCAGATTATGCTTAAGTATTAAGTAGAGTATATATATACAAGTGACATAGAAGGTGTAACAGTTGCAGCACCTTACAAAATTGAAATTGCTATGTATTATGCAAAAACTGGCGATGAAAAAGAGTGACCGTGAGTTTTATTGCCCGTTCTTTCTCATGGTTCTACGCCCTTGCTTTGCGAACGTGGCAGTAAATGTAAATGTAGAAGATTTAAGTGATTATTTTTAAATTTGACGTTCATAAGTGTCACTTTGTGATTTAAATGAATAAAGGATTTTGACTTTTGACTTTGACTTTACTTAAGATCTTACGTCTCAAGATAGGCTGCGGCTTGGCAGTGTCTCTAACATGGCCACAGTCTATGGGCGGCGGTTGCCACTTACCACCAGGTAGACCGTCAGTTCATCTGCCATAAAAATAGATAAACGAGAGATGTCGACTTTACCTGCGAGGGCTCTTTCAGATGCGTGTTTCTTGACGAACGCCTTGGCTTGACTGCATTATTTTATAGTTGACATGACAGACTATTCCGGTGCAGAAAGTACCAACAGCACTTTATGTCACTGGTGGTCAGCTTCTTCTTGTTATTTGCTCATAAGATCTAAGTAGTTTAACACGGGAAGCAAGAGACAAGCTATGTTTAGAATTGCAGATATATAATTAGTATCGGTGACAAAAATTAATCAAGTAAATATAATGAAAAAAATGTACTACGATAGATCTTCAATCAAAAAACTTACTTTGAACTATTTCATCCAATATAAACAAACACAATCATGTCAACAATACTTAAGCCAGCTCCACACAGCCTCCACATGATGCAGCCATACTTGCCTTATTATACCAACGCTACCTCGTTATATTCACGCTCCAATACATTTTTTGTTCAAAAGACTCACAAGTTTTCTTTAAAAAACACACACCGTCTGCTTGCGTGGGTTTGCCTTAGATCTATTAGTTTGTATACGTTTCAAAAGTTTCTTATTCTGTGTAGGAAAAGTTGAGGCTAAATAGTCAGATGCGATGGCGTATTGATTTGCTCTCAGGGAGTTGTAGTGGGTGTCGGTGATATTTTTAGACAACAGTTCTTTGAAGGTGGATATTTTCGTATTCTTTTGATAGTGGATGGTAAACTTGTGATGTTAAAAGAAGAATGGATCCTTTTGTAATTTGAGAGATAGAATATATCTTTAAAAACGAAGGGGTTATTGGTTTTAGGAGGATAAAGGCTTATAATTCGTAAAAAAGCAAAGCATGGAGGTAACGGCAGCAATAGCCTAACCTTCAGACAAACCTCAATGGCGATAACTGATCTTAAACAAATGAATACCCACTTAACTTTAAAAAGTTTGTGGCGCGCGCCCCAAGATTAAACTTGAGACATTCTGTGTAGCGGTTTGTTATATTCTCTCCAAAGTTATAGCTGCTGGATACGCCAGTCAAAATAATTTTATATGTTACAAATATTAAGTAATGACTCCACAAATTGCTGAAAATGTTTCCTAATGTAATGGTTTGCTTTTATCACATTGAGAGAGCTACACTTTGTTGATCTCTATCATTCATTTTGCAGTTTACATTAAACAGATATTTTGCGACATTCGCTATCTGGCCTCACTGAGGTACATTGCTTCGTTATTGCAAGTAATAATTGAAGAAACAATAGCCAGAGATCGTTATTTACATTCAGCGCATGTCACCGCAACAGCGCTGTATTTGTGATTCTGTTTGATATTACAGACGTCTTCGATTCTCGGAAAATGCATCGAGAATGCAATATAACAAGGTATTGTTATTGATTATATATAGCTGTACGTTACTCTATTATACTACTGTAGTGTATATTAATAATATGATACCTGGCGTTTCACGTATACTCTCTGCCATGAAGCTGCATGGTACATAAACGGGCGTCGATCCCGTTCCTGAACGAATGAAGTTACCGGACGGAAGATGTGTGGAACTTCCGTTCCACCCATCTTCCGTCCAGCACTAGACGGAGGACAGCGCGTGCAATGGCGGGAGTAATACGGTGAGCCGATAATAAGTATCAGTTGAATTAACAAGTAGACAGTACAAGTACCTATCTCAGTAGGTATACAAATAGCTATGCTTGGACAGGTTGCCTATAGAGTCTATGTATGAATATATGTTTGTAAGATGGTGTGAGGTTATTGGTAAGGGGTGGGAGTGTGTGGGAGGCCCACAACCAGCAGTAGATTACAATGGGTTTATGAGATCTCTCATTATAACAGCTCATAAGTGACAAAACGAAAACCAAGAGTAAATTTATTGCTATTTTCATATACTTAAATTAATAATCAGAATCTTCTACCTGGTTGACTGAGCTTTGCTTGGCATTTTTATAGGTAAATTATGTTTTAAAATGAATCCTAGCTAATTCGATTCATCATCTCCGATATCCTCTGTACCTATATTAAATAACTTGAAAATAGTTGGAGCCGTATCCGAGATTCAGATATTATGTATATCGCTTAAAGTATAACAATTATACACATTATTGTCAAGACAGTTTATTTAGTGGAGACTGTGGAAAACGATCAATGATTTATACACCAGATACTGGACTCCAACCATCAATTATCCTTTCATAAATTGATGATTTATGCTTGCAAAACCATGATTTCCTTCAGAGAGAAACCAACCATGTCTGATATTTATTTTTAATTTCCTTAAAGAGGATGTGAATGACGCTGACCCGGACTTGTCCAGTGTTATATAGTATGTCTTAACCTTTCTCGAACTGAAATTCGGCACGTGTCTATTATAATTATGATTTTACTTTTAACCCACATTTTATTTCAAGAGGGTTTTGTATTTCAGAATGTTGGACAAGAAAACCAAATAAGTATTATTATTTAATTTGAAAGAATAACATTCAGGATATTATCTTGTAAAATATAATAGGCCGTGTGTAATACCTCTGAGCTATTAAAGGAAAACGTCGGTGTTACGTAAAATAAACTGGATTGCTGGTATCCAAAAATTACGAGCCGTGTCTGATTTCGATAGATGCTTAAGTAGTTGGAATTGTGACGTATTTTGAAAAGCAAGACAATTTCAGGTACTTATAGGTGTAACCTTTTTTTTTATAAGTGATTGCAAAATCAAATGCAGCGATAGAAGTAGCAACAGAGTCGATTGAAAGAGAGAAAAATATGGTTTTTAATAAACATAGTTAGTGTAGTTTAAACAATAAATAATTAAAAGGACAAACTGTCTAATCTCGGCAACAAAAAGGGATAGACCTATTTCACTACTAGCGTCAGCTTATTCAGAGATACTCACTCCCAATAAGTCGTTGTTGGGAGTTAAGACCTAGATAAGAGAAAAGATCTCAGAAGATGATCAAGATACTAGAAAAAATCTTCAAGCTGGGACCGGCTTAATGCTCTACGAGGCAAATTTCAATTATAAAATACACACATAACTCCGGAAAGTCAGTGGTGTGCGCCGTGGATTCGCACCCGATACCCTCTGCATGACTGTTGGTATCTCCAGCAGCCTTAATAAAAGTAAAAAGCAACTTTAAAATCAATGCACTCTCAGTGATCATAATCGCAGCTCCGTGGTGTGTGGCTCGCCATATTGACCACGCACACAAGCGTGGCGCGTGTGGTCACATAATTACGTGTGACGAGCTTGTGGTCTGTCACACTAGCCACACGTGTATACACGTGTATATTATGAGGGTAGGGTAATGTGAGGGTTACGGTGCCAGGACGATGATTGGGTTTTACTTTGAATTATTATTTTTGTTTGTTTGTTTTTCGTGTGAGTGTGTGGCCAGCTCTGGTGTCCGAAATTTCAGACCGCCCGAAGGCCACCGACATGGTCTAACGCTTCTTATCCTGAGACAAAAACCGGGACCGACAGCTTTACGTGCCCTCCGAAGCATGTTAGCGCTCAGATGTAAATGCACCACGCGGTCACCCATCCAAGTGGTGATCTCTGCGAGCGTTGCTTAACTTTGTCGATTTGTTACGAATGGCAAGCCAAGTCTCGCTATGAGGGCTACGCTACGTCTAGTCAATTATAATGTAACACGTTTACAACTCTAAACCGCCTCGACGTTCGAACGTAACTTTTTCTAAACTAACGAGGTTGCTTCAGAGTTGATAATTGGAAAAGTCGATACCCTGTGTACGTGGGTACACAAGTTAACAGTACCTATAGGTATAAAAGTACACAAACCACCTGTACCTATGGGTACCAAAGTACACAATGTTCAATGTTCCAGCCCATAGCCGTGAATGGGGATTTGTTATGCGATTCGAGTTTTAATTTGTAAGTAATATAGATTGGTGTGCTTATGTTCCGGCAGGTTACATTAAAATACATGTGCAGTGCTAATTTAGACTAACATGTAGATTCTAAGCTGTGATGAGCAGAAGTAGACAGATGATAAACAAGGATGAGCTAGATGATACTTACAGGTTTTTAATCTACAGAATTACTTTGCACTACATACTCCAATGATAAGCGGGTAAAGCAGATACCTAACATTCAACAATGCACCTTGTGGTAACGGATTAGGAATTCAAATCCAACTGCGAGAGCTGTCTTCAGAACAATACAGAAGAAGTTCAGTCTCTACTCTCAAATTAGCACGAACTATGCATGTGTGAAAATCATCCTTCTTCTTCTTCTTGCCATGTGAGTGTGTGGCCAACTCTGGTGTCGGAGTTTTCAGACCGCCCGAAGGCCTCCGACATGGTTTAACGTTCCATGTCCTGAGACAAGAACCGAGACAATAACTGGGACCGATAGTTTTAAGTGCCATCCGAAGCATGGTAGAGCTCTGATGTAAATGCTACACACGATCACGCATCCAAGTGGCGACCTGTGCAAGCGTTGCATAACTTTGCCTACTACTACGACCAGCCAGTCTCGCTATGAGCGTTACCTACTATACTAAGTAATGTAGCGGTAGCTACATACCACTGAGGCCATCTAGCGAATGAAGACGAAGACTGTCAAAGCACGACGCCATCTATCGGACACGACCCGTCAAAACCAAAGTCAGGAATCACGCAAGGAGAGTTTGTGCGATTCCGTATATATACTAATTTCAAGCACAACCGTCAGAGTCCACCAATCACGATCACCTAGCCTGGTTAGAGAATCCTCCCTCTAGTTGGAGGAACGCCACCCTTAATGTCTAAACATACTATGCCGAAGTTACGCGGCCGATTTTACGTTTCGACGTACTCGGCAGATATAACACACCATAAGCGCCAAACTTGCCGCTCGTGCTACGAACTACGCTTGTGCGCTACTACTAGAAAAGTTGCCGCTGAACTTACACCCGACCCGAGTTACGCTGTACGCTATAACGCAACGTAATTTCGGTATATTGTGTCAGTAATTCAAATAGCATTGTAGGCGTAATCATGCTGAACTTCGGTCGCGTAACTTCAGCATAGTGTGTTACACTTATTCTTCCACAGTAACATAAACAACCACATACGTACATCATATGCAACTACTCACATCGTCACTCACGTTAATGAAATTTCCTATTCTCATTGAAATTTTAATTGTCACAGCTATAAAACGACCGTAAAACCGCTTAGACGGTTACGCCATCTAGCGAGACGAAAGTAAAACTTTTACAGCAGCACTTTATTCTACGCAGTAACTAGAAGTCAGAGGTAATTTATTAGGGTTTTAATCAAATTAAGGATTGTTTTATTGCTTTATAATATAATTACGATACTCGAAATTTGGGATGAGAGATTGAGATACATGTGAGGATGTAAATATCTATATAAAAGTTACATCGGATACCTACATGATCATTATTGAAAGTCCAAATTGGGGCCCAATTCTCCTAAATAAATACAGTTTCAATATGATGTCAGTGTCATACTTACGTCACAAAAAGCGTATTCTTCTAAATCATCTGATATTTGAATGAAATTGTAACGAGATCGTTATTCAAACAAGTGTCAAAATATTTGTCAACGACGAACTGTTTATTTCAAATTATACGATACATTAGGTTATCGGAATACCGATTCTGGGTCAATTCAAATATAATTTCAATGTTTTATAAAAATACGGGAATTGGCCTGCTGGTTGTTGACACAGGAAAAGTACACATATCTCATAAAATAACTATCGTCTGTACCATTATCCCGTATGCATCAAAGACTTTTCATCTTTAAGCCCGTGGTCCACTTACTGGCCCAACCAGATTTGACAGAATATTCCCCTTTCTCCATGAAAGGGGAATATTCTGTCAAATCTCACGCGTGACTGCCATGTAATCTCCGCAACCCAAATAGATAAAGCGAAATTTCATTACTTTTAACAGTGTCAGAATATCAAGGGAGCTGACGATAGTAGAGCCTTGCTTCACGGTAGTAGAGCTTTGCTGATTTCAGCATGAATGGGCCGGCTCGACTGGGGAAGTACTACCTTCTCACAGAAAATCGACGTAAAGTAACAGTAACTAAACTGTTGCGTTTTGTTCGGTGAGTGAGAGTGCCGTAGGCCCTATCCCCTATTCGTTCTCCCTCATCTCATCCATTTTCCCAACCCCAAGGGGCGGCAACGCACTTGTACTCCTGTGGTGCTGCTTGTGTCCATGGGCGGCGGTAATTGCTTACTCTCAGGCGATCCGTCTGCTCGTTGGCCGCCTATTACTATAAAAAAAATATAACGATTGCCAGAGATCTTCATGGCAGCCGGGACCAACAGCATCAAGTGCTCTCTGAGGCACGGGGCAAGCGATAAACTTTAGTTCCATACGCACTTAACTCCGACAAGTCGGTGTTACACGCCATTGATTTGATCCCGATTCCCTCTGCATACCAGTCTGTCGGTATCTTAACTAGGCTATTGCTGCTTAATAGTGATACCAAGGTTGACTCATAAATAAAATAATAAATAAAAAATATTTATATAAAGGCCTATGCGTCCTGCCAGACGATATAAACAAAATCTGTGGAGTGTTATAGTTGAGGTTAATTAGTGTGCGTGCATTTTTTCACGTGGCTGTGTAGGCCAATCCGTGATAGACATGACCGTCCACATCTTGGGCAGATGTGTATTGCAAGCGTAAAGCGTACGAAATACGTTAGTTTTACTTCTATTGTTTAAACATGAAGTTATATTCCTATAAATAAAATTATGAATACGTCTTTTAAATAAAATAAAAAAAACGTGATTTAAATGTGTCCTGTCGATCGTTAACGACATGATCCATTCTTAGATTTAGAATTAACTTACCTTAGATTTTTGTTATCAGAACTGCACCTTTAAGTTTATTTTATATCCCCGTGCGTCTAAGGAGGAGAATAACATCTTCTCGTTCAACTTACAAAACTCGTACACACTAACTAACAAGGCAAGTCCAATAAAACTTACAAAAACTAGTGGTACCAAAAAATTATCTCCTGTAGATAAGTAATCACATTCACAAGAATCGAACACAGTTTGTATCAAAAGTCCTCAAAAGTAAAGCCACAAACTACGCCATTCAAGTCATTTACTCCACCGAATCATTAAAAAGAACTGTATAACTTACATTTCTTAGTCCCAAGAACAGTATTCGTCCACCCAAAGGACGAAATCGTCCGTAAAGATAAGATTTAAGGCCTGCCCTCGATCAATTAATTACTTAATATTCAAAGTATAGCACTACGCGTTAACAAATGTTCTTTTTTCCAATCTTCCTCTATCGCCATCTCGCTTTTTCATGAGTTGTTAGAGCGAGATGGATGTACAACAGCGGCCCGTCAATTACTTGACGACACTCGATTGGCTTTTGTCTCGCGAGTCGCGTTCGTGCTACGCGGTTCGCAAATGAAGTAACATTATTATACGTCAATCGTTTTTAATCCATTTTGTATAGATTCTTAGACTGAGTTCATACAATTGATCATTGATTCAAGTGGTCAACCAACTACATAAAATATTATAATGTAAGAAAAAATTCTGTTGACACAAAGATGCAGCGATAGCTGAGTGGAGAGACCGACAGACTGCTACGCAGAGGGTCTCGGGTTCGAATCCACGGCACGCACCAATGACTTTTCGGAGTTAAGTGCGTATTAAATTGTTAATTATTGCTTGCTAAAAGGTGAAGAAAAACATCGTGAGGAAACTTACATGTCTAAGAATTCTCCATAATGTTCTCGAAAGACATATGAAGTCTGACAACCCGCACTTGGTTAGCGTGGTGGACTATGACCTTACCCTTCTCATAGTGAGAAGAGGCCCGTCCATCATAACCATACTGGATAACAATTTTTTTAATCCACTGATTCTTGTTATCATTGATTGAAGTACAAAATAAATTAGCGGGTCTTAATCGCGTACAACTAACTTATTTAAGGTATAAATACCTATTTGGTTCCGACGTTTCGCTCGTCTTGCACCGAGCGTGGTCGCGGAGAGACTGATGAGAGCTCAGCGCCGTCTTGTGGAAGTGCGGGTTTCGGCACCTACCCTCACTTGGTCTTTATTTAAGTTCGCAATGTCGATACTCCGACACACTACACTAATGACGTCTACACACTGTTGAGATTTATCACTGCGGCGGTGTCTACACTTGCTGATGACTGGATTCCAAGTAGCCGATAATCTATATCCATCCTCTCGGTTGAAATTGTTATGTTTCTTGATTTCTACCGCTTCTCGTACTATCCTGGAGTAATAGTGACGATCGGTGGATAAGACTTGTGGTTGATGCAGTTCTATCCAGTGGTTTGGTCCAGACTCCAACAAATGCTCAGCTATCGCCGACTTATTAATCTGTCGGTTTTTTACAGCTGCGATATGTTCCTTTACTCTTTCAGAGATTGTGCGCTTAGTCTGCCCGATATATGAACTACCACAGCTGCAATCGACTTTGTAGACGCCAGGTGTTTGGAGAGGAATGACATCCTTTGGGGTACGCAGATTGTGTGCAATCTTAGAGAGCGGACTGTATACAGTCTTGATGGAGTATTTCTTGAGTTCTGTTCCAACCTTGTCCGTCACTCCCTTTAGATATGGCATGTACGCCGGCACTCTGCTTACTTCAGGTCTACGATCTTTCCTCTTCAGACGGAGTATCTTCTTCTTGTATCCATTGCGCCTCAGTACCTCCCGACCATGTGACAGCTCACTATTTAACTGTTCAGGGTCACACAGGTCATACGCTCTGTTCACTAGCGAGGGCACAACGGAATCCAAATGCCGCGAATGGTGGTGCGAGTTCGCGTTAAGATACCTGTCGGTGTGTGTCGGTTTCCTATATACAGTGTGTCCAAGGGTACCATTATCTCTCACTGTCACTTTAACGTCAAGGAAGGGTAACGATCCGTCTACCTCCATTTCGTATGTGAATGGGATGTTTGGATGTATGGAGTTCAATTTGTCTGCGAATTGTTCCACGTCTTGCTGGTTCGCCTTCATGATGCAGAAGATATCGTCGACATACCTCTTCCACAGCTTCACATTTGATGCCTGCATGTCTATGGATTCTTCGAAGTGCTCCATCCAGATGTTGGCCATTACTGGTGCAATAGGGCTACCCATAGCCACTCCATCGATCTGGAGGTAGTGTATTTATACCTTAAATAAGTTAGTTGTACGCGATTAAGACCCGCTAATTTATTTTGTATGATGTATACAAGTCGCGAAAGTTTAAAATCGATTGAATGAAGGTTTTTAAAGGCCGTTTTAATTGGCACTTTTGACTTAGAGGACCTGCAGTCTTGACATACCATTAGTTTTATTATATCCTTCATATCTGATACGATGAGTGTCATGATTTCGTGTACCCCTTTCGATAACCTCATGGTGAGACTGTACATGAATTTAATTGGTCGCAATCCATCACGGCCGCAAATTGGAACCACTACGGTTAGCGGACGCCGCGCAGTGGGCACCTTTATCTTTGGATAGTGTAATCCTAGCGACCGAGTCTTGTCGGCTTACTGCATAGGAAACTTTTAGTAGATTGCTAATATGTTTGTACGTTTTGAAGTTTTGGATTGGAAACTGATTTGGCTGTTTTACTGTTGGTGTTGGTGAGAATTATTTGTGATAGGTGCGTGGATATAGCGCTTTTGCCAGAGAAATGTGTACCAGTCTAAATGATTGCTTCTCGCTTAAACACTTACCTCTAAATATTTTATATGGAACTAATGGATGCGGTCAACTATGCCCGATTTTAAATTAACCTTTTCTGACCAATCCTTAAGGTATTCCGTATTTCGTAAAATCTCTTCATAGTGGAACCCTACGGTTCTCAAGGGACATACATACCAAATTTCAGCTTCGCAGTTGCGCCCCAAAGTTTTGGCTGCTTTTGCCTGTCAGTCAGTCACTAACGCAAAAATTTTATATATACAGAAGATTGATGATGAAAAATCAGGAGCTTTTGAAGTCGTTTTTTTAACGTAGATTTGTAATTAATTGCATGTATAAATTACTACCAATTTTATTGCTTAAAATGTAAATAATACACGGCGTATACGCTCAGTTTGACGTGCGTGCCAAAGCTCCACGGAAACAAACGCTTGACTAACACACCGCGACAATACGAGCCATGAGGGCGAGCACTTACTTGAAAGAAGTTCATTATATTATTATTTGTTTGTAGAAAATATGAAGGACGATATACTTGCGATATTGGTGGATGCTACACAATCTGTGTATTTTGTATACTTTTTTGGGCGCAGGAAGCTGAAATTTGGCATGAATGTTTTGTGACGTTGCACGTGGGTCAACGCTTTTTGGTTATTGGTTAAATAAAAAAACAATATTTCGGTTACAAATGAAAATTTGTATATTTCTGTAAAATAGTGATTCTAAAAAAATTTACTTGTTACAAAGATTGTAAGCGACTGCTACGCCGAAGATCGCGGGTTCGATTTCCGCTCAAGTCAAACATTTGTGTGCATGAACATGGATGTTTGTCTTGGTCTGAGTGTGTTTCTATGTATAATAAATTGTATGTATTTACAAAAAAAAGTACATAATTATGTATGTTTATCCATTATCTAGTACCCATAGTACACCACCTGGGTGTTGTGTGAATGTGGTAGAAAACAAAAAAAAAATTAGTGTCTCATGCCCTACTTGATTCATTATTTTTATTATTACTAACATTACTTTCTATGAATGTGTTACTAATTTTATTGAATGGATGGAACTTGTTTTCTAAGAAAGAAACAAATTATTATTAAAAATAAATCTGTAGGCATAACCTGGTTTATAATATTAGCATGGCTAGTATAGTTGTAGCATATGTTTTGAGATGCAACTATAATTACTACCAATTTTAATGGTTAAAGCGTGAATAACACATGGCATACACACGCTCAGTTTGACGTGCGTGCCAAAGCTTGTAAACGATCGCTTCACAAACACAATATAAACCATGGGGGCGGACCACTTACTTGATGGATGTTCATTATTATTATTTTGTCGAAGAAAATATGAAGCTAGAATTGAAGTTGCGATACTGGTGCACACTACAAAATCTTATATCTTATCTTATACTAATATATAAAGCTGAATAGTTTGTTTGTTTGGTTGAACGCGCTAATCTCAAAAATTACTGGTCCGATTTGAAATTTTTTCACTGTTGGATAGCCCATTTATCGAGGAAGGCTATAGGCTATATAAAATCATGCTATGAGCAACGGGAGCGGGGCAGTAGCCTTAAATAACGTGGGTGCAGCCGCGAGGATCCTCTAGTACTTAATATATAAAGCTGAAGAGTTTGTTTGATTGTTTGTTTGCGCTAATCTCAGGAACAACTGGCCCGATTTGAAAAAAATCTTTCAGTATTAGATAGCCCATATATCGAGGAATGCTATAGATTATATAACATCACGCTGTGAGCGACGGAAGCGGAGCAGTAGCCTTAACCTTTTAAGCGCTTGGCTAAGTATCAATTGCCGTGCCCCTAGCGCGCGGCTACAAATCGATAAAATAATACCTACAATAAATAAGGAGGAGCAACCGTTGTATCGATAAAAAAAGTCAAAAAGTTTTTATATTTTTATTTTAAATCAGCCTTATGGTTCCTACAAATATGCGTGACACAAAGGAACCGCTCATGTCTTTGTGTCAAAATCTTCATTGCCCTCATGATCCTGAAATGACAAATTAAAATTAATTACGTACCTATATTATTTTTTATATTAATTAGGTCAAAATTACATTTCGTAACAAATGGTGGGTAGGTAGGTATATAACTTTAATAATCGGGCAACGCCGGAGCACAGTAACGTAGCAGTAACCGTTCGTTAAAAAGAGACAAAGGCGAGTGCCTGTTCGACTTGGTAGGTACTGTCACAGTATAGGTACTAATGGTATGGACAACATACAACATGGTTCCAAATTTGAACAATCAATAGGATAAGTAGGTAATATAATAACAGAATTACATCACAATGTTGAAAATACTATTTCGATTTATCAAAGAGTTACCTAAACCCAACGGAAGTCTTATTTATACCTATACCTACTAAATAATAAGAAGAAGAACATAAGAAGAAATTGAAATAGGTAGTTACCTCTCCATCACTTCTAAATTCTTCCGTAGATTCGAATAATTCCTCTTCGTCGTCACCTTCTAATATTCTTATTAATTCCTCAGTAGTCGTCATTATTGAAATGTGACTATTTTATCGACAATGCGAAGATATCCACGAACAACATTAATGGAACTTTCCATTTCGTTTGATCCGCTTGTGACGTAGGCAGCGGTCGTATTAATGTGACAGCCGCGCTAGACTAACTAGAGAAATATGTTGCAAGCATAGGCGTCTAGGGATGGGAACTAACGTCAAATGTTGGCATTATTCAAAGATCCTCAGGGATATTTTTCTGTGAATAATAAGGAAAATAATTAATAATACAAGGCAATATGTTGTTAAATTTAACTTTATTTTGTATGACACTGTTTATTTTATGCTTAATGATGCATTATAACTGATTATTTAGCTGTGTGTTATTTCGTTTTAAAATGTGCATTACATTGTATCTCATCCCTATGGTCATATTTATGCAACACGCGCGATAGACAATGAAGAAAAGTCCGAGCTGCCGGTTACTTTTTTTGTTTAAGTTTTTTCAACGCTTTGAGCTATGACACATAATTTTAAGTAGTTGTTATAAATAATAGCTCTATTTAATAATAGTTTTAGTTGTACCACACAGTTAATAGAACGAAAAAATCATGCATGTTCTCTGTCGCAGAAATACGACACGAGCGGTAGGGACACGGAAATAAGTGTCGCATATATGCGACACAAGCGGTTAAAGGGTTAAATAACGCGGGTGTAACCGCGGGCATCCTTTAGTAAGAAATAAAAGGGCTGATATTGATACTTACATCGTGCGCAAGGCGTGCGAATGGCAGATATCAGTTCTCTAATCAGCATCTTCGTCACAGCGATATTCCAGTTACATCCAAGATTTTCTACTTTGGAGTCCATCCAGATTTTACTAATTATAAGCAATCAAAGCGTTTAATTTATATTCATAACTATCCCGCGGTTTCACCCACTTCCTGAAGGAACTACTTCGCGTACCCAGTTAGTTTATAGTCTAAATTACTCCTTGGTAAATCAGCTATCCGCCAGTGAAAGTCTTGTTAAAATCGGTCCAGCTGTTTCAGAGATTAGTGAGAACAAACTGACAGACGAAAAATATAAAAAATGTCATTTTAGTATTTGTACCGTGTATACATCCATATGCATAAAGTAAAAAGCAGTTATTTTAATATTACAAACAGACACTTCAATTTTATTTATGTGTATAGATGCACACTATTTTTATTTATTTATTTAACTTTATATACACTGAAGCGTATAAAGGCGGACTTAATGCCTAAGGCATTCTCTACCTATCTATACTATTGTCTGTTTTTACTATGCTATTGTGGCTGTAGAATAGAATGACCCGACTTGCTTGCAATAATTGTTTTATGTTTAGGAAAAAACAAGCAATGCTTCATATTATTTCGCAACTTTCGTCCAATGCCTTAGCCTCCTCATAATAGTTCATGAGCATTACCGATATTGACAAATGGGTACAGTTACAATTGCCATTTTATCGCAAGTAAAATATGATATATGACGCCACAAATCAAAATGGCGGCCGGGATATTGAAGCACTAAAACTGGTTTTCTGGTTTGATTGATTATTGGCTAGCTTTTTGGGATTTTTGTCTATTTAGTTATAGAAGCTTGAAAATGTCCTGGTGTATCCAAATGACACTAGAATTCTTGTTATATTGGGTCAGTTTTTCGGTTGTTGTAGCGCTGATAGTGTTAACTAGCCTTTCGCAACAGATTGAAAATGAAAAAGCAAGCATTTATTTTTACAATATACACACAACAGTATGACAATTAACAATTTGTGACACAGTTCTTATCCAAGAGGTATATTATAAAAATGAGGTTACCATTCAGGCTTATGTTGGTTGAGGTATAAGCCTCAAACAAACCCTGATATTAGTTGGTAACCCCAAGTGACGATAACAGAAATCAAGTTCATGTACATAATCGTCTATACAAATACCTACTCATACTTTCACAAAAACATGCAAACATTCATACACTTAAAATATGGAATTACATGCATAGCTAAAAATTCTACCTAACAATAAGGGGAAAAATAAGAACATTAAATACCTATCCCAAACGCTTGGCTAAAGTTAAGCAAAGATCACAAGGTCAAAATTTGAATGCGTGACCGCTTGTTTCATTGACATCAAAGCGCTACCGTGCTTCAGAGGGTACGTAAAGACATCGGTCCTAGTTCTTTTCTCAGGACAAGAACAGTCAGGCCATGTCGGAGACCTTCAGTTGATCTATAAACACTGACACCAGTGCTGGCACATAATTACTCGAATAAAAAAGTGTGGTTAGCAAGGGAGTAGGTACCTTCTATGCTAGTTTTTTTTTTCTCAGATCTGGAACAAAGTATTTATCTACAGAGTTATTTTGACTTAACGTATTCGTGCACGCCACCATTTTTTTTTCTAACTAGTGGCATGATCAACGACCCTAAATAGAGAATGTACCCGATATTTACGCACATGTTTAGAATTAGTTAATTGCTAATGTGTAGCCTATGTAACATCGACGCGACAGCCCGTCGCTGCATCAAACAAACAAACTAACAAACACGGGATGAATAACAAATAGAATTGATAATATTGTTTGATAGTCTATGTACAAATTATTTTGTGTGTTTGTTTAGAATTCAAAACAATCTGTTTTTCACATTTACATTCGATCTAGGAGTAATTACTGTGCCACTTGTCGTTTTTACAAACATTTAACTAGCTGAAACGCTAGGCGACCGGTTAAATCACTGGGCAATACACACATTGTTGCAGTGATTTAACCGCCCTCTTCATGCTTCTATGGTTCAAGTGTCACCCTTTAAGTTTTTCAGGCCTTCGCACAGAAACAACTGCGATGGCCCCAACGTCATCCCTCTGCTCGTCCTCCCATCAGGTCGATGACGCTGGACGCACTTGAGACTCCTTTGGTTTTGCGACAAGCTTCTATGGATGACAGTTATCACCTACCAACAGGCGGCTCTGCTCGATTGCTTTCAATTTGATAAAAAAACCTACTGGTATTTCTAGAGATAAGCGCACTTCAACAAACAAACGTTTCAGATTTATAACTTTAGTACCTATAGTTTGTCCCTATTAAAACACGCAAATCTGTTCCATTTTAGAATTTTATCACAAACTGCTGCAAAATTCCTTCACAATTACACGCAAAAATTTAAACATTTTTACAACGAATTTCAAATTGGTTTACATAGCAGAATACCGCTTTATAATCGGTTTACTAGTTTTTGTATTGAATTTATTTTACGGAAGGACCAGAGAGGCATATGAATAGACCTCAATATTACACATATGACCTTAGGTATCACCAGGAATAGTACGGCTGCTTCTCGATATTATCAAATCGTGAAGTGACCGGGGAGGGTGGGAAGCCAGAGGGATGAAGTCTTGAAAAACATTTATGGATACCGTTATCCCTTTCACTACCCCAACTGCGACGGTGGCAGCGAAAGCTGTTCCCGCCGCAAAACCAAAACAGATGGTTGACGCTGTGGCCTCGGCTGCACAGGTTATACCATCCCCCAAGGACGGGACTTCAGCGCTGGCTAGCACTAGTACTGGTCCTGTCCTTACAATCGTCAGCCCGTTCGAGATCAAGCGGGAAGACGACTCCTCCTTCGCGGGCTGGCAATTGGTTGGCCACAAGAAGGGCAAGACCACCAATCCTGTTCAGCGCCCGCCCACTAGTGGCCCCGCCACTGTCGGCCCGTCGAAGAAGAGGAAAAACCTAAACAAGAGACAGCGCAGGGCGTCCAAGCAGAAGGCTGCACAAACCACTGCTGCTGCCGGTGCTGCCTCTACAAAAACAGCTGAGCAGGCTGCTGTTGCAGGTCCCAGCAATGTGACCAGTGCGCAGCCCACACTCAGCAGTGAGGGGTGCAAGAAGGCCGGAGGCAGTACGAGGAAGCCGCCTGCCGCCAAGCGGCGAGCTGGCCACCCTGGACGGCAACCAGCCACTGCACCACCGAGCAACACAGCAGGTAAAACTGCCGGAAACAAGAACAGAGGTGAGGCCAAACGTGCTCTCAACGAGACCAGTTCGCCTCGGGGAGACCACAAGAAGCCCCGCCTCGATTCCTCCAGGACGACAGTAGGTAAGTCCTACGCACAGGCCTTCAAGGCGTCCCTGGGTGTTGCAGTAACATGCAAACGCACAGGGAACTTGCCGAAGGAGTTGGTGGACCAAGTACTCCGGGATCTCCAGAGGAAGATCCTGAGTGACGCCTGGTCAACCAAAACCCCCAAACGCCCTGCTCCAGCGTTTACCGGGAAACCCGTGCATGCGGACGGGGTCCTCAAACTTTGGTGCGCCGACCAGGCAACGCGTACGTGGCTGACGGAGGCAGTCTCTCTCCTGGTCCCACCACCGGGCTTCGAACTGGAGGTCAGGGGCCAGAAAAAGACCCCGAAGAGAGTTTGGTGCGGCATTGTCGTACCCGACGAACAGGGGTCTGGGATGACGTGCGCGACGTGGGTCGCGCTCTGGAGTTCCAGAACCCCTGGTTGGAGGTTGACAAATGGTCGATGCTGCACTCCGAAAGGCAGTCAGGTGGGTGGTTCCTGGTGGTGGGCGTCCCAGAGGAACAGGTCCCGATCCTGTTGAAGAACGAGCGCCGCCTCGCGTTGGGGGTGGGTGCCGTCTACGTCAGGTTCCGGGACCCCTCAGGTAAGTTTGTCGACCATCCTCCGGGATGCGACGACAACTCCACACGAGTCAAGCAGGACTCTAACACCAAGCCAGGGTGCGACGCAGAATCCGGCCCGTCAGAGCCGGCCGCGTCTGGCTCGGGGGTTGGCCCATCAGCCGAGGGTAACTCGGAAGATGAGTGCCTGCTCCTGAGTCCGGTGCGGCGGGACGACGGGGTGGAGGCTGGCGACATCCTGGCGGGCCTGACGCAGCTGACGTTTGGGGAGAAGGGGACATCATCCAAAGATGAACCCTCCGCCTAGTAACGTCAACTGCCTTTAAACCAACCTCCACCACAGCCAAACAGCTACTGCGCAACTGCGCAAATGGATGGAGGTCCAACATTCAGCCATCGTGCTCATCCAGGAACCTTGGATAAGGGGCGGCCTCATTATAGGCCTCTCCAGCCTGGGAGGTAAGATTTATTCTTCAACTGACCACACACATCCAAGAACCTGTATACTAACTACTAAAAACATCAGAGCCCAAGTTTTACAACACTGACAAAGTAAAGTATGTCCACTTACTTACAGAGAAACTTATCCTGACTGCTACGCCGACAGTACTGGGTAACAATGAACAGATCGACGAGCAGGTATGTACACTGACGCAGTCGATGTTAGACAGCTACCACGCAGCCTGCCCTGAAACCACTATACCATTAGCCCCAGGCAAACAACCCTGGTGGGGCGCTGAGCTTGAACGCAAGCGCAAGAAGGTAAGAAGGGCTTTAAACAGGGCAATGATCACAAGCGCAGACGAAGATTGGGACGCTTATAAAGCGGCCAAATCAAGCTACAAGAAGTGCCTCAGATTCAGACGTACCATGGGATGGAGGAAATTCTGTGGGAGCATTGAATCTTGCCAACAAGCAAACCGGGTAAGGAAATTACTGGCTCAGCAACCAATGGTTGTACCAGGTACTCTCCGCAAACCGGATAACACATACACCACATCGGAGGAGGAGACAGGACGCGTCCTACTCGAAACACACTTCCCAGGCTGCGCCCTCACCCCGGTAATAACGTGGCACGATACACAAACAGTGGCGATCGAACATGAGTGGAGACATGCAAATACCGTGGTCACAGAGGAAAAACTCCGATGGGCCATCGACAGCTTCCATCCCTTCAAAGCAGCCGGACTGGACGGCATCTTTCCAGGGTTATTACAATGGGGGGGTGAACCTGTCCGCAAAAGACTTCTGGCAATCATGAGGGCTAGCCTGGCCCTCAGATATGTACCGAAGAATTGGACGGAAGTCAAACTAATTTTCATACCAAAACCAGGCAAAACAGACTATACCAATGCAAAGTACTTCAGACCAATAATAATATATAATACTATAGACCTTAAAGCCTTGGAAAGGCTCTGCGAGAGGGAACTAAGAAGTGGGGCACACTTACCCCTACATGCCAACCAACATGCATACAGCTCAGGGAAATCGACGGAATCGACCTTTCCCTTCAACCTGATCATTAACATAGAAGGAGCCTTCGACAAGACAAACTTTTCCAGCATAAGCAACGCCCTAGCTAGGCATGGTGTGGATCAGATGCTCATACAGTGGATCCAAAACATGCTCAGCAAAAGGGTAATGCGCCTGCACGGTGACACTCAGACAGCCTTGATAACTAAAGGGTGCCCGCAGGGAGGTGTACTCTCCCCGCTATTGTGGAACTTAGTCATCAATGAACTCATAGACAAACTCAACGCGAGAGACTTCTACACAATAGGTTATGCAGATGATCTAACCATACTCACCTCAGGTAAGGTAACCAGTACAGTGTACGACCTAACCCAACAAGCCCTACGCATAGTAGAGTGGTGGTGTAATGAGTACGAATTATCTGTAAACCCGACCAAGACCGAACTAGTTATGTTCACACACAAACGCGCGCTGGGCACTTACCGACTGCCCAGGTTATTCAATACAGAGCTTAAGCTGTCTACCGAGGTCAAGTACCTAGGTGTCACTCTCGACAGCAAATTGACATGGAACAGCCACATGGAAAATAAGCTCAACAAAGCCAGCATTGTCTTCTGGCAGTGCAAGAAGATGATAGGCAAACGCTGGGGCCTATCCCCCAAAATTGTCTTATGGCTCTATAAGACAATAATACGTCCGATGATAAGCTACGGCGCAGTAGTGTGGTGGCCTCGGACCAACCCAACAACGGCCGCCAACAAGCTTCAAAAGCTTCAAAGACTTGCATGCCTTGCGGCAACGGGCTGCATGAAAACTACACCTACAGTGGCACTCGAAGTGTTGCTGGACCTGCCTCCATTGCACCTGTTTATACAACAGGAAGCAACGATGTCGGCGGTCCGGCTAAGAGCTCTGAAGCTCTGGAAAGACACCAACACACCGCACACTAGCAATATAAATACACTCTTTAAAGAAGTTCCTCTCACACAAGCCATTGGCGACCAAATACCGAAACAATTTGTGTTCGACAAGAAGTACAAAATCCAACTGGACGAGGATCTACACGAAGGAGTGGTTAATCACAACGAGCTCACGATCTTCACAGATGGGTCTAAGACGGATACAGGTTCAGGAGTATTCTCCGAGGAGCCAATACTCATATGCTCTTTACAACCTTGCTAAAGTAGTAGATAAGCCAGCACTATTAACGGCGTATCATGGCTATGTGTCATCAACATTGAGGTATGGTGTTATATATTGGGGTAACTCTCCAGATAGGGAATTAGCATTCAAAGCTCAAAAGAAATGTGTCAGGGCTATATGTGGTATAAAAATCACGGATTCATGTAAACCGCATTTTACTATTTTGAAATTAATGACCCTGCCATCTCTTTATATATATGAGGTCGCAATTTTTATTAAAAAGAACATCCAATTGTTTGACACACTGACTTTGACTCGCCATCAAAATAAAATACATATGAAAAGACACAAAAAGGCCATTTATAATGCCAACTTTTTGGATATGGCCCCAAAAATATATAATCATTTACCAACTACTCTACTAAAAATGAGCAAATTTGAGGTGTTTAAAAAGACATTGTATAATATTTTAATTAAAAAAGCCTACTATACAGTCACAGGATTTTTAAATGACAAATATATTACAATATAACCATTCTAGATTTATTATTATCGCCGATGTATGCCTGTATGTATTTAAATAATTTATTCACATATTTTGACAATAGTTGTTTTATTTATGATTGATTATGATTTTTGTTTTCTCAATGTATTTAAGTTTGTGTTAATATTTGTATGCTTTCTAAAGCAAAACATAGAAGAACTTTATTATTATGTTATAACATCTCGCATTACCTATGTTCACAAATAAATAATTTGACTTTTGACTTTGACTTTCAGGACCTAAACATCAACATCGCAGCACCACTGGGAGCCTACAACACGGTCTACCAGGCCGAATGTTTTGGCATAATCCTAGCTGCCACAGCAATCATGGCACGTGAGGTAAGGGAACGATCCATTAGGATCCTCTCAGATAGTAAGGCGGTCCTCTCAGCCCTCAAAAGCCATACTGTCACCTCGGCACTCACGCTTGAATGCCACCAGAAACTAACAGAGGTAGGTAAACAAAACAAATAACACTGCAATGGATCAAGGGCCACAGTGGCACAAGAGGGAATGACGCAGCCGACGTACTTGCCAGAAGAGGGGCCACTTTAGAGGTGGTGGGACCCCGAGCCCATTATTCCCCTCCCTTCTGGTTTTTATCGCAACCTGGTAAGAAATAGGACCAGGACCCAACGCAACCAGTCCTGGATTGGTATTGAAACATGTAGGCAGGCCAAGGAGGCTCTTCCCGCAGTAGACGGTAAGATAGCCAAACAAATCCTCCGGCTATCCAAACAAAAACTGCGGACAGTCACGGCCGCCTACACAGGACACGGATTCTTTAATAAACACCTATTTACTATAGGTATCACCGACAGCCCGCTGTGCAGGGCCTGTATGGCAGCAGACGAGACGGCAGCCCACCTGCTCCTCGACTGCCCTGAGGTCGCACAGTACAGGCAGCAGTACCTGACCAGATACAGCATCCTGAGGGAAGCCGTGGGCCACATCAAGAGTCTGCTGGCCTTCCTCGTAGAGCTGGGGTGGCTCGAATGACGACACTATTCTCATCCGCAAGCAAAATACGCACCAAGACGTGGAGTTGCGGAAACAGCCCGTGCAATCAAGTTTCAAGTAAGAAGTGACCGGGGACCACAATTTACACTTCACTGGGCATCTGGGTCCTGGCTATAACGAAGATAACAATATACATTATCAGTAATCACCTTGACAAGCTTGTCGGCAGTCCTTACAAACAATCAATCAACGGTCAAAAATTAATACAGAATCGAAACAATAAATTGTGCATCCCACAAAGCTTTGTCTCGTATGGGGATCGAACCCAAAACACTCATCGAACCGCTTTAAGTAGTTCAAGATAAAGTTGAAGCAAAGATATATAAAAATTGGAGCTTAGAACTAAAC
Organism: Euclidia mi; assembly: GCA_944739405.2. Lineage (NCBI taxonomy): Eukaryota > Metazoa > Arthropoda > Insecta > Lepidoptera > Erebidae > Euclidia > Euclidia mi. The sequence goes on along the minus strand of OX123205.2, from coordinate 726,705 downwards.
TAGATTCCTTAGTATATGCACACATCGCGATCAAAATAAGGACGGTCGTCTTTATTTGTAAGCCCACGCTTCCATAACCCATTTAATAAATACCGATTGCAATAAAAATGGAGACAAAACAGTATAATAAAACAATTCAAAGAACTTACGTTGCTAACTACACAAGCATACGCGAACAGAACCGGGCGAAGCCCTAGTTAAACAATGCTATTCCAGTTTGCTTAGTAAATATTAATCGTCATATTGTTATCCATGTATTTGCGTTTAGTTGAACAACCCGTGCACACTGAAATTATTACATTAACTCATTATTAACTATTAATCATTAGTCTGCAATGAAATAGTGGTATTCTGTCAAGCAATCGTTGCTAAATGGTAAAGTAATAATTGCAGTATATAGAATTAATTCGGTGGGTATATCGGAAATTATTGTGAAATTATTTAATTGTGCAATTGTCGCTTAAAGCTTAGGTCAGTGGGTAATGATTTGAAAATGGTCAGTAATTGTGTAATTAGTTTTGTGTTTTATAGATTGATATATTAATATAATGTGATACTATAGTAATTGTAAAAGAGAGGATAGATCTGATAGACAGTAAATGCTGCCCAAGTTCTATCGAAATATCAAAGCATTTAATGTAGATTTACAGTAATTGGAAACAAGATTGCAGGAGATAGCTACGATTTGAGAGGCAGTGATAGCATAGTGAAGATATTAATGGAGATAAAACACCCGAGACTCATGGCGTTGCAGAGAGCCAGGATTCAAACCCTCGGCTCGCACCACTTACTTACTTAAAAAGTTATGTGCGTAATTGATTGTTAATTTTAGCAGGAGATACGAAAATGTAGTGATAGATGGATGTTTGTTACTCTTCAAACAATCTCTCTCAAAAACAAAAAAGGGATTTAAATGAAACTTTGCTGCAATAAAGCTTATAGGTACGTCAAAATAGCCCCTATACTATATTGTGTCACGATAGCTGACACTTACGCGGGTTAAGCCGCGGGTGGAATCTAGTTCACAGCAGATCTAGCAAGATGTTTTTTGTATATGAGCGAATCATTGTGTATCTGCCCTAGTTGACCCTTTTCAATGTTTATACCTAGGACAAGATTTAGCCGTCAGACCCTGTTGTAATGAAGTTCGTTGACATACGTTTCAAGAAAATTACAGCCATATATTTAGAATCTCATATGGACCGCAGAATACAGTAGCTATACCATTGAGTTGCAGAAGTCAGTATAAAATGTCAAATCCAAACCTAATAAGTCTATAAAGCGGCTCTGGAACTCTTAGAAGAGAGTCTCGCGTTGCTATCAAGACAAATAAAGTTAATGATAATCAGGCGAATTCCTTATCTAGCTTAGCAAACATTTTATTATAAATTACCCATAGAATATAAAAGGCACTTTAAATAGCACAAAGTTTACCTAGCTTTTGCAAATTGTTAAAAATCTCCTTAAAGGGTGCTAGTTAATTTTAGCTCCGCTTTAGTTCCAAGGAAAATTTCACTTAATATAAAATATCTGTACTATATTGCGTTCGCTTTCTCTACGATGCTTTCTTGACAGTTTATGAAGGCGTCTCCAAATAACGCTCAACTTTGCTGCGAAGCGCACTTTGTGTATCTTAAGAATAAGCCGTGCTATTAATTATCTACTGGCTGTGCCACGTTTCTTTAGGTTTTCAAATATATTACTGACGATGAAATATACCTACTTACATCTCTAACTATCTAATATATCTATCTAAACGTCACGCCTGTCTCCCATTGGGGTAGGTAGAGACTATGGAACGCCAAACCAGTTCAAACATACCTCTTTCGCTTCCTGGACATTCATTAACCTCGTCATGCATGCTCCTCGGTTATTGCTACTTTTGATTTGGCCCTTCCACAGTACGTCACCAATTTGGTTGGCGTAAGTCCGTTTCGGGCGTCCTCTACCAACATCTCCATTAATTCTTACTCGATACACTTCTTTCGTAAATTTCCTTGCATCCATCCGTTCCAAATGTCCAAACCATCGTAACATACCTTTCTCAATCCTTGGCACGACATCTTCTTTCAAACGAGTTTCGAATTTCTCGAATAACCCTATTTCTCATCAGGCCTTACTACAAAGGTACGAGCGGATTGACGATCGCCTGGCAAGTGTGGAACAGCAATTCCGCACTTTCAGCACTTGCTGTCTCGAAGTGTCAGTCATTGATTTCACCGCTGACCAGCGAAATAAGGTCAGCGAAGACTATGCCCAGGTTTTATCTATCATTCTTACTCCGCACATACGCATACAAGCTCTTATCTCCACAGCATTAATTCTACTTTCATGCTTCTTCTGCTCGACGCACGATTCACTTCCATACATCAGTGTTGGCGCCAAAACTCCCTGTAATATAGCAAGGCGAGCCTTACTCGGTATAATTTTACTGCTAAGAATGGTCTGTAAGGCGCCATTCACACTATACTCTCCTTTCATTATCTCCCTCACATTTTCCATCTCTTGTAAACAATGACCCTAAATAGACAAACTCATTCACTTGTTCCACTTTTTCATCTCCTATCATTATGTTACATTCAGTTATACTATCTTCCCTCTCTATGACCATGACCTTAGTCTTGCTTACATTCACTTTACATATTGTACCTAAATTAAATTTAGGCTATCGCACTCTTGTTCTTTTTGATAAAATTGGAAAGAGACGGAAACAAGATGTGACTCTAGTTTCATAACATTTTCTGCATAGTGCGAAAAGCCACAAAAACCATTAAGTAAAGTGATCTACACCGTACCTTCTAAAACCTACGCATATCTAGTTCTAGCCTATCCGTTCCTATACCTATGCATATCTAAGGTGTCTACGTCTAGTGTATCTATATCTAGGTGTGCAGGCGAGCGCAAGTATTTGGAGCGGATTCCTATCATAACTCAGTATTACGCGGCAGATTGTATTTATTGAGCAGCTTAGCTCAGCTATCGCTGCGATATTGCTATTCATATTGACCTGTGTTTAATAATCTGCTGTAGCCGGTTATCATTTTATATTGATTTGAATATGGTTATGCGTAATTTTAGGTTAAAGTATATGTTGTGAAGCTAAGATGGTATGTTTATTTAAATATATTGTGACGGCCGATGTCATGTCAAACCGTCGTCACGAAACACAATAATTAGCAAAGAGGTTTGAAGACTATTTTATTATTTGGAAATGAGTTTTTAATTCGATGACGTATACATTTTGTCAAGTGTTCGCCAAATTCAGCATCCGTTGACAACAAGGCGATGGCCGTGCGGATAACGCATCCCGTTCACGTTCTGATGGCGTGGGTTCAAATCCCAGTCATAACAGTTATGTGGATTTTGGTTTTTATGAAATTTGGAAAATGTTTATAAATATTTGGCAAATATTTAAAAGATTATTTAAATATTTCGAGTAAAAATTAGAAAATTCTAGAAACTTCAGGAAGGAATGGAAAGGTTAAAAAGAGACAGGAGATGGAAACACAAATTTAAATATTTCGAATAAAGATAAGAAAATTCTAGAAACTTCAAGAAGGAATGGAAAGGTTAAAAAGAGACAGGAGATGGAAAAACAATTGAATAACGAAAAGACAATCGAAATTAGTAGATCTAGAACATTCTTAGGGGTATATAAGGCAGTGTAGACGCGCTAAGCGCCAGTTTAAGTTGAAAAGTGGTGAAGTGAAGAAGAAAAGGAAGAAAGAAGAAGTATTAAAAAAAGTGAAGTGAAAGTATAGTGCAGTGAAGTGCAGTGAAGTGCAGTGAAGTGCAGTGAAGTGCAGTGAAAAGTGCAGTGCAAAAGACGCTAGTGTTGGTGCTGTCTGCGTCGAAATTAAACGGCGTGTCGTGTGTGAAGTCGAATAAAGTGTCATCAGTGCTACTCGGTGTTTCCTTCCAATCCCGTTACCCCGTAGTCCGTAACAATTGGTGTCAGAAGTGGGATTGGAAGGTTTAAAGATGCCAGTCATGCCGAGAGAAGGGCCTACGACACGTGCGAGGGCTGCCGCTCAAGAGCTAGGTGACTCTAGCCAGGAAGTTGTGAGCAGGGATGCTCCTTCGCAAGCAACCGGATCTGAAGGAGGGGTATCTACGTCCGCGAGCGCAGCTAACCCTATATCTCTCGCAGACCTCGCAATAATAATCCAGCAAAACTCTCAGCAACTTAAATGCGATCTTCAAACACAACTTCAGGAGAACTCGCATCGACTCGAGCAAAACTCTCAGCAACTTAAATGCGATCTTCAAACACAACTTCAGGAGAACTCGCATCGACTCGAGCAAAACTCGCATCGACTCGAGCAAAACTCGCAGCAGCTTGGCGAGATAATGGAGAGCCAGGTTGAGATTCGCCGTTATATATCGGAGAACGCCCGTAAGATCGCCGAGATGGAGATGTGTATCGGTGAAGTACAGTCGCGCGTGGCTACTATAGAGGAAGAGGTGCAGTCCCGCATAGCGTCAGTATCAGAAGAGATACACACCCGCATAGCTACGATTGAGGAGGAGTTAAAGAAGATGAAGTCCAACAGCCCTTCGGTTTCTATCAACTCATCAAGTTCTGGTGGTTATTTAAAAGTACCATTATTCGATGGAAACACTTCCTGGGAGGCCTACAGAATACAGTTCGAAGCCGCCTCTATAAGCAACGGTTGGGATATCGACCAGGCCAAGTTTGCACTCATCCTGGCGTTGCGTGGAGAAGCATTGTCGGTGCTTGAGGCCGTGGGAAAGGACGCTACTTACGTTCAGCTGTTTGAGGCTCTAGAATCCAGATTTGGAGACGAGCACTTAGAATATGTGTTTCGAGCCAAGTTACGCAACCGCCGTCAGTATCCGAACGAATCCTTGCAGCAGTGGGCGATGGAAGTGACGAAGATGGTACGAAAAGCTTATCAGTCGGCACCCGTGGAACAAGTTCAAAGCATGCGACTCCAGGCGTTTATCGACGGAATTTATGACGATGAGGTCAGAGCTGCTGTGCGCTTGAAACACCACAGCAACATTAAAGACGCATTAGCACATGCTTTAGAAGTCGAGGCTGTTCAACAAGAAGTGACGAGTGATCGAGATAGAGTTATTGCAGCAGAAGAAAGAACTGGTCGAAGATCTTTTGTCCTAAAGTGTTATAACTGTAGAGAGCCCGGACATTTAAGGCGTAGTTGTCCGAAACATGTAGCAGAAAGGCGTCAGATTGACGCTAGTGTTCAAGTGTTGAAAGATGATCAGGAAGCGATTACATCCAGGACTTCGATGCAAGCGCTGATCAGAAGACGGAAAGCTCCGAAAGTTCGTATTCGACAACGCACGGATGGAAACGGTTTAACTATCGATGGAACAGTCAATGGCGTTACCAGTTTGCTGACCCTGGACACCGTTGCGACACGAACGGTTATAGGAACTCGTTTGGTAAGAAAGAACGGCAAAATTCTAACACCGTCAACTACACCTCGATTGACAACGGCTACCGGCCAGTATATTCCAGTTAAAGGCGAACAGATGGTGGCTATAAAAATCGGTGACAACCTATACTGGCAACGAGCGGTGATTGCAGACATCGTAGACGATTGTATTGTTGGGCTGGATTTCTTTAGAGATCATCAGTGCAGATTAGACATTAAAGGTGGTATACTTAAGTGTGGAGATGTGGAAATTCCAATGAAAGGTGGTAGCATGGGGAAAGTTTTGTGCCTCAAAGAAAGCAAATTTACACATAGATCACAAGCTTCTATAGCTACGAAGTTTAATCATTTGGTCCATGACGATAGGAGAGCGGTGTATTATGGGTTTAAGGATGCGCGGGACGCGCATGTCTTAGAGGGGGGTAGTGTGACGGCCGATGTCATGTCAAACCGTCGTCACGAAACACAATAATTAGCAAAGAGGTTTGAAGACTATTTTATTATTTGGAAATGAGTTTTTAATTCGATGACATATACATTTTGTCAAGTGTTCGCCAAATTCAGCATCCGTTGACAACAAGGCGATGGCCGTGCGGATAACGCATCCCGTTCACGTTCTGATGGCGTGGGTTCAAATCCCAGTCATAACAGTTATGTGGATTTTGGTTTTTATGAAATTTGGAAAATGTTTATAAATATTTGGCAAATATTTAAAAGATTATTTAAATATTTCGAGTAAAAATTAGAAAATTCTAGAAACTTCAGGAAGGAATGGAAAGGTTAAAAAGAGACAGGAGATGGAAACACAAATTTAAATATTTCGAATAAAGATAAGAAAATTCTAGAAACTTCAAGAAGGAATGGAAAGGTTAAAAAGAGACAGGAGATGGAAAAACAATTGAATAACGAAAAGACAATCGAAATTAGTAGATCTAGAACATTCTTAGGGGTATATAAGGCAGTGTAGACGCGCTAAGCGCCAGTTTAAGTTGAAAAGTGGTGAAGTGAAGAAGAAAAGGAAGAAAGAAGAAGTAGTAAAAAAAGTGAAGTGAAAGTATAGTGCAGTGAAGTGCAGTGAAGTGCAGTGAAGTGCAGTGAAAAGTGCAGTGCAAAAGACGCTAGTGTTGGTGCTGTCTGCGTCGAAATTAAACGGCGTGTCGTGTGTGAAGTCGAATAAAGTGTCATCAGTGCTACTCGGTGTTTCCTTCCAATCCCGTTACCCCGTAGTCCGTAACAATATGTAAAAACAGATTAGAGAAGAATTCTTCTTTTTTTTTTTTTTTAGACAACTCCCGCACTAGGAAGAAATTCCTGTGTCGCGGGGGACTTTACAAACATTCAATCAACGGACACAATGAACACCCAGACTCGAGACAACAATTTGTAGATCACACAAAGTGTTGTCTCGTGTGGGAATCGAACCCACGACACGCGGCGCAGTACCAAGCGGCGAGGCGACCGCTTAAACCACTACGCCAACCGTGCAGTCTATCGTATTTGACAGTTTATTTTATTTTTAAGAGTTACCGATTTATAAGCTTTCGTTGTCATGTACAAGAGCGGAGAAGTAAACCAAAATCTCAACGTACCAAACATTAATTTGATTAAAAAGAAAAGATTTATTAATCTTTTCAGTCGAAAGACCACTGTTTAACCTACAAGACTAAGAAAATTAAAAAAATAATGCATTGATTTCGCCCCACACAAGACCCACAAAAAGAATACACACCGGTAATACAAATAATTATTATAAACAATATGCTGCAATACAATTTTAAAAAATCCCTTTTATGTGACGAAAAAGTACCTAGTTCAGCTAAGCCAGGCCAAACTTGACCCCCCCGTGGGATCTCCACCGTGTCGTGGTGGGGGGGCTCAGTAACCATGGATTGGTCACCCGCGGTGAAGCTAAGAGGGATCCAGGAGGGGACGCTCCACGTGGGCTTGACGGAGGCCTGCGCAGGATGCGTCCAATGGTGCGGGTGCGAGTCGGGCACGGTCGCGGGAGGAGAGGCGTGTCGGTATTGCGTTGCCGCGCGCCCTATCTCCTGCGACCAAATGGAGGTGCACCATCGTTGCGTCGCGGTGGGGCCGCAGAGGAAGAGGAGATGCAGTGTTACGTTGCCGTCCTCCCTATCCTCTGCGGCCGCTGGGTGTTTTGGCGGCGGAGCCCAACACCTTTATCCGCCGTCGAGAGGGTTTTGTTCGGGGCCCGCCTGACCATCTGGCGGGCCAATGCCCGTCGGGGAGTGGCGAGGAATGCTTATGCGATACCCTACCCTCCGACACACGGGTACATGAGGAACACGGGTTGGTTTTTAGTCAGTAAGAGTCTGACAATCTCCTTCGCCCTTCCCCCTCAAGGCGGAGGGACTCCATGAGGATTTTCCAACCCGACACCAAGAAAAAAAAAAGGCCGAAACTTGACGCTAGTTTTCAACTAGGCCCTATTCGGGACGCAAACCTTTTTACTTGTATAGTAAAATGCAATAAAAAATAAAATCATGCCAAACAAACAATAAAATCAGGCGTATATGATCCTTGGAGACTGAGAGTAGGGGTGCAATAAGAAAAGATTTGCCAAAATTCCCACGAGATCGGACAGAAACGGTTACATTAAGTTACATTCTCTAGTTTAAAATAAACTAAAAAGTAATCACCTCTCAAGTAGGTCATCTATCGCATCTTCAGTAATCGCACTTCCACTTTTGTTCCCCTTAGATCAAATCCTTGCACAGTTGAACATGCATAAGACAAGACAAAGATGCGAGCCACACGAAGTAGCAATTAATAAGCACAATATTATTAATAGCTAGCATTGTGTCTACTGCTCATATTGTGGGCGTATTGAGAGCCTTTATATTGGACGCTCACGACGACGATCCGACGGGTCTACGACCCAACTAAATAATATTCAATCACATACATATAACACCATCTAGTCTAGAAGAGCTTGTACTATGGGTACTAGATAATTGGTAAACATACATAATAATTATGTACTTAGTTGTAAATACATACTTATGGCAGCAGCCAGACTAAGACAAACATTCATGTTCATGCGCATCATCATCAGCCCTATATATAAATATCCCACTGCTGGGCACGGGCCTCTTCTCACTATGAGAAGGGTAAGGCCATAGTCCATCACGCTGGCCAAGTGCGGGTTGGCAGACTTCACATGACTTTCGAGAACATTATGGAGAACTCTCAGTCATGCAGATTTCCTCACGATGTTTTCCTTCACCGTTTAGTAAGCGATAATTAACAATGTAATACGCACATAACTCCGAAAAGTCATTGGTGCGTGCCGTGGATTCGAACCCGGACCCTCTGCGTAGCAGTCTGTCAGTCTCTTCACTAGGCTATCGCTGCTTTTTCATGCACGCAAAGTGCAAAAATGGATAGAACTAACGTTGGTTTTGTACATGTCACGTGGTCAACAAAGAACGAATTGCTTGTGTTACCATGGCAACCAAGCGATAGCGATAGTAGAAATAGGAAGCAAATGCCGCCTGTCTATGCCCTCTGTCTGTTTTTTAAGTAGTAGTGCATTTTTATTAAGGCTACTACTCACTCCCCTACTCGGAATTCATCCTGTGTCGCAGGAGACTATACAAACATGCAACCAACAGACACAGTAACACCCAGGCTCACAACAGACAACAAAACAACAACTATGAATAAAACAAAATGTTTTCTCGTGTGGGGAATCGAACCCACAACACTCGACGCAGTGTCAAGCGGCGAGGCGCCCGCTTAAACTATACGCCAACCGTGCAGCCGATTAAGTAAAAACTTGCATCGCAAAGTAACATCACAATAACTTCTAGAATAAACATAATTATGTATTGTCTAGTGTACACGAAGCTCATATGATACACTAAGCCCACAGTCCATCAATATAATCTAGCACATGTGTGTGCGTGTACTTTCACACAGATGACATGATACGTGACATGACTGCTGATGAGGTACCGGGTACGATTCCTGGGTCGAGCAAAAGTGTTACTGAGTTTTCGAATTCTCAGTAGCAGCACAAAGTCTGATAATGTGCCCGGTAACGGCAATAGACTCGCCCCTATATATTTGGAAACTAAAATTCGTAAGGTGAAATGTGGGTATAATATTACACCGCTGTCTACCCCTTCGAGGACACAGGCGTGACGCTATAAAGAAATACTATTCATTTTCAGAAGACCTTTCAATATTCTAGTATCTTATAATATCATACTTGCTTAAAGCTAGTTCAACACTTACACATGACGTATGTTACTCACACACTGACACATGTGCACATATGCACATATGATAGTTTGACAGCAGACGAGCGTGACACGATGTTATGTCGTAAATCGTCACGGTTCAAGGAAGCCGGACACTCAATGTACATTAAAGGTGAGAGCATGTTTATAAGCGGTAGCGATAGGTACAGCGGACAATCGAAATAATTTGTTTGATAACAAATATTGCAAGTACCGGTGGCTGTTGGGCAGGAGGGTTCTAGAGTGGCGGTCGTATACTGGACGTGGCAACAGGGGTAGGCTTTCTGCAAGGTGGACGATTAGTGTAAGAGTGCGGGAAGCGGTTGGATACCGGTGGCTCGAGATCGGTCTGTATGAAGAACTTACGGGGTGGCCTTTATCTTGCAGTAGACTCTAGGCTGAAATTATGCAGCAAATATTAATATTACTGGCGGACCGCCTCTGTGGTCCAGTGGATAGCGTATGCTACTGCTGATCGGAGGTCCCGGGTTCGATTCCCGGGTCGGGCAAATGTGATACTCGCTTTTTCCGAATTCTCAGTAACACGGAGTCTGGTGATGTGCCCGGTAACGGCAATAGGGTCGCCCCCTATTACTTTGCGACCGAAACATAATTGGCGAAGTGTGGGTGTATAATACACCTCTGCCTACGCCTTCGGGGATAAAAGGCGTGAAGTTATGAAGATATTAATATTAGTTTTGGTCACCATCATTATCGTCGTAGCGTTATCTTGTTTGCATCCAAGACTGTCGCTTTAGAGCCAGGAACCGAGCACTAGTTTGATATAACAGAGTATTAGCTTTTCCAGAGGGATCTGTCTGTGGGGCAGAGTCAGCTGACAAAGCTGAAGACGGAAGATGGCAGAATCGTATCGTCCAAGACTGAGCTCTTGGAGGAGATCAAAAGGTTCTATGGACAGCTATACACGACAACGCAACAACCCGCAAGTACTCCTGCGTCAGACCCTAGAGCTGGATTGACCCGACACTATACCGAAGATATCCCGGACGTCAGCATGCACGAGATTAGTGTGGCTCTCAAACAGCTCAAAAACAACAAGGCGCCGGGTGATGACGGAATTACGAGCGAGCTTCTGAAGGCTGGCGGTGCACCCGCTAGAGAAGCCCTTCGGAAGCTATTTAATTCCGTCATTCTCGAGGGTAAAACGCCACAGGCGTGGCACAGAGGTGTGGTGGTGCTTTTCTTTAAGAAAGGGAATAAAACCCTCTTAAAGAACTACAGACCCATCACACTTCTGAGCCACGTCTACAAGCTGTTTTTGAGGGTCATCACGAATCGTCTCGAGAGCAAGCTAGACGACTTCCAGCCTCCCGAACAAGCCGGTTTCCGTAAAGGCTATAGTACCATAGACCACATACATACGCTGCGGCAGGTTATACAGAAGTCCAAGGAGTATAACCAGCCCCTATGCTTGGCGTTTGTGAACTATGAGAAAGCCTTCGATTCGATCGAAACCTGGGTGGTGCTACAGTCTCTCCAACGGTGCCGGATTGACTACCGATATATCGAAGTGCTGAAGTGCTTGTATGAAAACGCCACTATGTCAGTGCGCCTCCAGGACCAGAGTTCGAAACCTATTCAACTCCAGCGAGGAGTGAGACAGGGAGATGTCATATCCCCGAAACTGTTTAGCACTGCGCTGGAGGATGTTTTCAAGCTTCTAGACTGGAATGGACTCGGCATCAACATCAACGGCGAGTACATCACTCACCTTCGATTCGCAGACGATATCGTAGTCATGGCTGAGACCATGGAAGACCTAGGCACAATGCTCGATGGCCTCTGAAGAGTCTCCCAACAAGTAGGTCTTAAAATGAACATGGTCAAGACGAAAATCATGTCGAACGTCCATGTTGTACCTGCTCCTATTTAGGTTGGGAACTCTACGCTCGAAGTTGTCGACAAGTATATCTACCTGGGACAAGTAGTCCAATTAGGTAGGTCCAACTTCGAGAAGGAGGTCAAACTTCGAATCCAACTCGGTTGGGCAGCGTTCGGGAAGCTACGACATATCTTCTCGTCCGATATCCCGCAGTGTCTCAAGACGAAAGTCTTTGACCAGTGTGTGTTGCCAGTGATCACTTACGGATCAGAGACGTGGTCCCTCACTATGGGCCTTATCAGAAGGCTCAAGGTCACTCAGAGGGCGAAGGAGAGAGCTCTGCTTGGAGTTTCCCTGCGAGATCGAATCAGAAATGAGGAGATCCGCAGTAGAACCAAAGTCGCCGACATAGCTCTCCGGATAGCCAAGCTGAAGTGGCAGTGGGCAGGGCACATAGCTCGAAGAACCGATGGCCGTTGGGGCAGAAAGGTTCTGGAGTGGCTGCCACGTACCGGACGACGCAGCAGAGGTAGGCCCCCCGCAAGGTGGACCGACGATCTCGTCAAGATCGCGGGAGGCGGTTGGATGCGGGCGGCTCAAGACCGGTCTGTGTGGAAAACCTTGGGGGAGGCCTATGTCCAGCAGTGGACGTCGTTTGGCTGATATGATGATTAGCTTTTCCAGAGAACGACTGCTCTGTGACCATATCCCATAAGTATAGCTATATTCAATGGCTTAAACAGTATTAGTATATTCAACGGTGCTGACGACTTATAACGACTGTCAGAGATCTTCATGACAGCCGGGATGGCCGGCTTAGTGTGTAGTTGTAGTGTGTGGCAGTCTGTAGCTAATTCCTCGTCTCCGAGGCACGGGGAAATTAATTAATTATTAAATAAATAACAATTGTATACGCCCTAGACGCTCTACATTGGTCTTAAAGTTCACTGGGCTATTGCTACTTATAATAAGCAATCACTGCCTAAAATATCGTCTCTGTATAAGCCAAATGGCGACAAAATCAAAATAACCACTAGATATTTCAAAATCGCTCCCTCCTGTGAATATAACCCGTCAGTGATATAATAACTATAGTGCGAGTTAAGTGTGGCTAAGACGAGGCGGCGCCGGGTGAGGCGTATGTATATGAACTGCGCCGTCATACGTGTGGCAGACAGACAGATTAGCGTATGATAGTTAGTATATGTGTGGTATTGTGATCTAGATATTTGTTTGTTTGTAATCTTGGATTGCCAGCCAATTCGTAGACCACGAATTGGCTGGCCTGTTGATTAGTGGTTAGTTAGAGGTCATGAGTTCGATTCCCATCTAAGAGAAATCTTGAAATGGCACAAAGTAGCAGTGCTAACCGGTGAGACGATCACTTAAGCCACATCGGCATCCGCACAGTCAAACATGAATCCGATACTTGAAACCGATTTTCCATCACTATCAAATCTAAAATACTTTGTTTTCGTGACGCAGTAAATGTGAATGTCTAGTAGATAAGTATTGCCGTTCACAATAGATCTTCAAAGTAAAGCAATGCTTGGAAAGGTCACCACTTGGATGACAGCTTGTTTGGCAAAAGAGCGCTACCATGTTTTGGAGATACGTTAAACCGCCGTGAGTCGTTTTTAGTTGTCGTCTCAGGGCAAGAATCGCTTGGCCACGTCAGAACCTTTGCGAGACATTTTTTTTGCAGTAGAATTCACTCACTTTCCCACTCACTACTGAACCATCTGTGCAGCTAAGTTTATCAGCAGTGACTATTAAAGATACGGAGATTCGACACTTCAAAATGAAATTAATAATTTTAGGCCCATATCTATCTTGGGTGCATAGGGTTCCCACCAAGAACTTAGGGTCCCAAGCCAACCACACCTGCAAGTGGTGCACCTGCCGATCAACGGACGAGGCTCTGGCAAACAAAATATCCCGATAAGCGGCAATAGGCTCGCCACCTATTACGTGGGATCAAAACACTGGCGAAACGTGGGCGTTAAATATGCCTCTGCCTACCCCTTCGGGGAAACAGGCGTGAGTCTATGTATGTATATATGTATGTATCTATCTTGCCAGCATTTAGTAAAATATTTGAAAAGATTATTTTAAAGCGGCTACTAAACCACTTCAATTTAAATAGTCTGCTTCACAAAGATCAATATGGGTTTACTAAAGGTAGATCCACTACTGATGCGGGTGTTGCTCTCATAAAACACGTTTATAGTGCTTGGGAGTCATCAAAGAATTCTATTGGAGTGTTCTGTGACCTATCTAAAGCATTTGACTGCGTTCAGCACGACACACTACTGCGTAAGCCCGCCACTATGGAGTAGAGAAAACCGCACTTAGTGTTGTCGATTCGTACCTGCGGCAGAGATTTCAGTGCGTCGATGTAAATGGGACTACATCCTCTAAATTACCTATACAGCTAGGCGTTCCACAAGGCAATTTTAGGTCCTTTTCTATTTCTTGTATATTTATTTATTTTTATTTATTTAATCATTTATGCACAAACATGGTGTACATCGGTGGACATAATGCCATATGGCATTCTCTACCTGTCAACCTTAAGGTGGTGAAGAGATAAAAGTGGTAGGTGCATTTTACTATATAGATGTAACTAATGTAAAATAATATACCTACATACATAATAGGGATAGAATACATACAAGATATATAGTTCTACAGATACATACTTATACATATTCATACATAAATATACTTACATATACATAAAAATACAATATACTTACATAAATACTTATAATATTGGATGAGAGTGATGTGTTGATTCCTTCAATCTCTCAAAAAGAAGCTCTCAAACTTTCATTTTGAATGTATAACGGTGTAACGTAATACTACACGTATTGCGTTATAATATCTCGCAGGCGCTTAACGCCAGCTTAGCCAGACATCGTTCGCAATATTACCAAATATGGTCATATTCACTAGCCAAAGGCAGTTGTGAGTCATAGATTTATGCCTATATAAGATGGGTGCGCGTCGTAGAATGGTCACTTTCCCTAGACATCGAAACGCTGCCGCTACACCTCGCGATTATTCTACATTCTACTTCCTATCTACTGTCCCGCGATGGGTAAGCATATTCTAGTTGTCTGTTTGCCTATATGTTCTGTCTGTAGTATCTGTGTCTCCTAAGCATAACAGCCGATCTAGGGACAGCCTGTTCCTGACCGGTTGTTGTGTATTCTCTATGCTGTTTCCAGTTCACCCTACGGGCTACGTTCACCCTACGAGCTCACTGCACCTGACGTTCTTCCTACGGGCTGACGTGCTTCCTACAGGCTGACGTTCTTCCTACGGGCTACAAGCCACGAGCTGCTGGCGCCGTGCCGCTACTAGCCAGCTGCCACCCAAGCCTCCGTTCCTGCCTACGAGCTCCTACAGCCAGGCCACGGACGCCTGAGCCTGACCGCTCGACCCACATCGGCTGCACCGCCTGAGACCCGCTCAGCCTGAACATCGACCACAGAGCTGCCTGCGCAGCGCACCTTGGCCAGCTCATCGGCGACCCTTCGAGCAGCTACCCTGCGAGCGTCGGAGAGCAACAGGAGTCTACACTCCAGCCAGCTCAGGCCAGTGCTTACCTAGTTCGGTCATACTGTATGTAAGCGGTAGTGAGACATAATAAAGAACCTGTTCAGCCTAGCAGTGTTTCTCTCGAACCCCGACATCCTACCTGAGATCCTCCGTCTCAGTGGCGCCCAACTCTATTTGTCTCACTTCCAATTACTGCAGTTGTTCTGGTTTAGGAGGTCAGTCTTTGTAAACGAGGAGGTGCAGACATCAGCGAACTGGTACGTAATATCTAACTTGTGTGTATCTGTGTATTGCTGTCTATCTTTAATTTCTATTCTTGTATACCTATTATGTGTTATCTTACTATTGTCTAATTCAAATTTCAACTACCGATTCCCTACGTAACTGTTCGCAATTTGAAATGACCGTTTTTTATTTTTGCAAGTCACTATCTATTGTCTACATTTTCCGAATCGTCGTAGTTTCTTTGTAAAGCAGAACTATTGCACACGGAGGGCTGTAATATACTTACGTTCTTTTCTATCATACTTATTTTATATCATCATGAGCACTAACCCTATCAAGTACTACCTACTTAATAAAAATGAATTGGCCTACGAGGTCGCTATTCGCGGAGAGGAGCCGGCTACCTCTGTTTTAGGTTTACGGAAGCAGCTACCTAAACTACTCGAGCTGATTCCGAATGACGAAATCCTAGAGTCAGGCCTAGACATAGCAGACGACTTCAAGGGAGCTAGCCTGTCAGTTACCGATTTAGATTCGCGAATCTCTTCCCTTAAGGCGACGAATACGACCACAACTTGGCGAAGCGAACTACGGCTTTGCACAACCAGGTCTACCACAGATTGGGCAGATTAGACAAATCCGAACCTAAATACGGCAAGAAAATATCCGACCTGACTGAACGCTTTCGGATGCTGTCGGCAGAGCTATCTAAGATAGAACACTCGAATGTTCCGTCGGCGGAAGTCGGAGCCACGATGACTTGCACGGATTCAACCCCTGCACAGGCAGCGTCGACTCCGGTAACTGTCCACTGTGAGCATTTGAGGGTTGGCGAACTATCGAAACTCAAATTCGACGGAACAGGCTGCGTTCGCGAATTTCTACAACGCGTGACGGAATTTAGGACGGTTAGAAATCTACCTGCCAATAGATTATTCGATTACGCGTCCGAAATTTTTACTGGTAATAGTTACACTGGTTCCGCGGTGTTAAAAATTCCATTTCTACATGGGACGAACTAGCTAGTAAACTCACATCTGATTTTACACCGTACGACTATGATTATAAACTTTTAGCCGAGATTCGTAATCGTACTCAAGGGCAAACTGAGGGTATAATCATCTACTTATCAATTATGTTCCAACTTTTTGCGCGATTGTCACCGAACACGGTACTAACCGAACATGAAAAATTAAATATATTGCTTCACAATATTAGACCGTGTTATTCTACAGTACTAGCTTCATGTACTACGGCTATAGACACTATAGACACTCTAAAAACACTATGTCTAAACTATGAGAGGTTCCAGTGTTTAAGTGCACAATTTCACGAACCTAGTTACCCTACGTGTAACACAGTAGCACCTGATTTAGCTTACATAAATAAAAAGGACACGCACGGTCACTATAATAATTCACAGTACTATAAACCGTCTAAACTAAAAAACTACGCTTCTGTCGCATCTATAAATGTCGAACCGAACGATACACCTGTGCCTAACCCGCAACACTATGATGTCAACATGATATCTAAATCAGCTGTTCCTACAAAAATAACTAATAAGAGGTGTGTATTTTGTCCGCGATGCCGTTCAACTGATCACTCACTAGGGACGTGCAAGCGAGAACGTTATCCGATATGTTTTAAGTGTGGCCTTAGGGATGTCACGTTCGTAAATTGTCCTAACTGTAAAAATAAATCTTTTTCAAAAAACTAATTTACTCGGATCGTAGTTCGTCAAATAAGATGACAAACCCTACCGTTTGTACATCTTCTAAACCTAAATATTTTGACAAAGAAGACTGGAATAATTGGCTGAACACTCTAAAAGTGTATTTTTCCAGTTATTCTGTGGCTGCGATCCCTGATCAAAAACCTAATACTGATTTTCGACCCTATGTTAATGTAACCATTAAGAATCTACCCCTTACTGGTTTACTTGACTCAGGTTCTGCCGTGACTATATTGGGCAATAATTCTCATATAAAACTTATTTCTAAAACTAATCTCCCTTTGAATAAGTGCGACAACCCTACTATATTTTTTCGATCGGCGGGTGGTCATCGTTTGACACCGATCGGCTATATCAACCTACCCACCACTTTTAAAAATAAAACTTTTTATTTAAAAGCGTACGTAATTCCAGAAGTTACTAGTTCGCTAATTTTAGGTATTGACTTCTGGAAAAGATTTAAATTGTTACCAAACTATATTAACTCTGTTTCTTTATCTAATAATTACTCTCGTAGTAATTCCTTGTCTAATAAAGTTAATGCTACCGTGTCAGCTATTGATACTAACACTGATAACGAGACTATTATAACCTCGGATCAGTGGTATACTACAATCTACAATGGCTATAAAAACTCACCTACATCTTTCCCTAATTATTCTATCAGGAATGATAAATTGTACAGATATATGGTATCTAAATGTACATTGCGTAAATTATTCGATTGGAAAGAGGTCCTACATACCTCGGGTAGAACTACCGCTATTAAAGAATACCATTCGGAACTCGCTGCGGGTCATTTAGGTATTTTTAAAACGTATAAACGTTTAGCGCAGCGTTATTATTGCCCTGGTATGCACGCTGACATTATTAAGTTTATATCTTCGTGTGATACTTGTGTCGCACGTAAACACCAAAACAATGGTACTTTATATACACACACATACAACTTACGTCGTAAACCGGCTGGGGTTAACGTGGGTGATACTGTGTGGAAAAGAACCTACGACAAATCATTTGGCAAAAAACTAGCTCCTAAGTTTACCAAGTGTACTGTTGTTGCTAAAAAGTCACCACTAGTATACGAATTAGCGGATTCGTCGGGTAAATCTATTGGCAGTTGGCACATTAAAGATTTAAAACTAATTAACTACACTGATTCCTAACCTAACTAGATTCTTTCATTGTACCTACCTGCAGTTTGAGTTTCATAGTCACTATCTACTTAGCACTGTCTACAGAAGTTCGGAGGACTTAGTTAGACGGATTTTTCTTGTCTAGACACGAA
Organism: Euclidia mi; assembly: GCA_944739405.2. Classification (NCBI taxonomy): domain Eukaryota; kingdom Metazoa; phylum Arthropoda; class Insecta; order Lepidoptera; family Erebidae; genus Euclidia; species Euclidia mi. The sequence continues at coordinate 708,359 of OX123205.2, read as the reverse complement.
AAATCCTGCTGTATAGAGCGGGGTATTGTAACGTAATACTACACGTATTGCGTTATAATATCTCGCAGGCGCTTAACGCCAGCTTAGCCAGACATCGTTCGCAATATTACCAAATATGGTCATATTCACTAGCCAAAGGCAGTTGTGAGTCATAGATTTATGCCTATATAAGATGGGTGCGCGTCGTAGAATGGTCACTTTCCCTAGACATCGAAACGCTGCCGCTACACCTCGCGATTATTCTACATTCTACTTCCTATCTACTGTCCCGCTGGGGGTAAGCATATTCTAGTTGTCTGTGTGCCTATATGTTCTGTCTGTAGTATCTGTGTCTCCTAAGCATAACAGCCGATCTAGGGACAGCCTGTTCCTGACCGGTTGTTGTGTATTCTCTATGCTGTTTCCAGTTCACCCTACGGGCTACGTTCACCCTACGAGCTCACTGCACCTGACGTTCTTCCTACGGGCTGACGTTCTTCCTACGGGCTGACGTTCTTCCTACGGGCTACAAGCCACGAGCTGCTGGCGCCGTGCCGCTACTAGCCAGCTGCCACCCAAGCCTCCGTTCCTGCCTACGAGCTCCTACAGCCAGGCCACGGACGCCTGAGCCTGACCGCTCGACCCACATCGGCTGCACCGCCTGAGACCCGCTCAGCCTGAACATCGACCACAGAGCTGCCTGCGCAGCGCACCTTGGCCAGCTCATCGGCGACCCTTCGAGCAGCTACCCTGCGAGCGTCGGAGAGCAGCAGGAGTCTACACTCCAGCCAGCTCAGGCCAGTGCTTACCTAGTTCGGTCATACTGTATGTAAGCGGTAGTGAGACATAATAAAGAACCTGTTCAGCCTAGCAGTGTTTCTCTCGAACCCCGACATCCTACCTGAGATCCTCCGTCTCAACGGTTTGTGGACAATCTGATTTCAGGAGGGAGTGTATTCCATAAGATAATAGACTGCACAACAAAAGAAGAGTTAAAGAACCCAGTAGTGTGACTGGGGCAAGAAAGAAGAAGATTATGAGAAGATCGAAGATCTCTCTCATGAGTATCAGATAGATATTGGAAGTGTGAGGTGAGATAAGTCGGAGGGGAAGGAGACTTGAGAATAGAGAAAAGAGTACTAAGAGCACGCAAACGCCGGCGCTGACGAATTGGTAGCCATTTAAGTTCGGAACGATAAGTAGAGACGTGGTCATACTTACGAAGATTGTAAATGAATCGAATGCAGTTATTGAGAAGTCGGTCGTACTTATTGAGATGTTCTGCATTCAGGTCATAATAGCACATATCACCATAGTCGATTATAGGAAATATTAAAGCCTGCACAAGCATTATCTTGGTCCTGGAAGGCAAGAAATTCTTGAAACGGTATAGTGCTCTAAGAGTTCCGGTGACCCTCTGACTAACATTACTCACCTGCGCTTGCCAATCGAGAGTGGAATCGATGTGCAGGCCTAGGTCTTTTACGGATGCACTGTACGGAATGACCAGGCCATTAAACATTACGGGAGGTAGAGTTTTGACGTCTAATCTATGCATTAAGCGGCGACTGCCTACTATAATGGCCTGACACTTCGCTGGATTAACGTCTAAGCCAAATTTATTACACCAGTCCATCATTGACTCAAGGTCCCTATTTATGTCTGCAATGGCAACTGTCACATCGTCCACCCTCGCTTGGGAGTACAACTGTAAGTCGTCAGCATAAAGATGATACGAACATCGAAGATTAGGAGTTAAAAAGTTTATAAAAATAGAGAATAGTAAGGGAGAGAGAATGCCACCCTGAGGAACACCAGAGCAAATGTTTCGCCAACTCGATGTAGTTACATCACAGCGAACAGATTGTTGGCGTTCCTGAAGATAACTTGAGAACCATTCCAGTGCATTAGGCGAGATCATGAGATGGGAGAGGATCGATAGAAGGATATCGTGACTGACGGTGTTGAAGGCGTTCGAGAAGTCGACCAAAGTCAGCACAGTGACCTTAGTGTCCTCCATGCCTGCCCTAACATCGCCAGTCACTTTAAGGAGAGCAGAAGTCGTGCTATGGCCAGGCCTGAACCCGGATTGCAATGGGCTAAGCAAGTTGTTTTGAAACACAAATTGAGACAACTTATATACGCACGTACCGCTGTGATCGAGATGATGGTTATGGTGGTGCGGCTATACTAGTCAATAACCTATTCCCTTCTTCCCCTCTCTCTCTTCCATCTCATGGTGGTGAGATTGATGCTGTTGGTGTATGCTCCTTGGGCATCAGTTTTATATCCATTTACATACCTATCCCCCACCCCTCTTGTTTTCAATATATAAAAAAATTATGTAATACTTATAGCCCCATTATTCTTTTGGGTGACTTTAATTGTCACAATCCCCTGTGGGGATCAGATCATTGTGATTATGGAGGTGCAGAACTGATGGAATTAATGGAGGACGTAGGATTGTGTGTCCTTAATGATGGCTCAGCTACCCGTATTCCTCGTATCGGTCAGAACAAGAGTTGTGTAGATTTAACCCTGTGCTCTGCCACTCTAATGGGTAAGTTAGAATGGCGACGCCTAAACCTGACCCATGGTAGTGACCATTACCCCATCCTTTCTTCCCTGTTTAATTGCTCCACTCCTTGTAGGGAAAAGATTCCTCTTCTAAAATACAGACTGTCTGACGCTAAATGGTCCGAATACCGCCAAACCCTTGAGTACAAAATTAGATCTTTACCCAAAGTTTCTTTCGACAACATACATATGTGTTTATCTCAGTTTACAGAGGCAATGTCTGCGGCTGCAGATGCTAATATACTACTTAAAAATTCAGCCACAGGAAAAGTATCTTCCCCTCCCTGGTGGGATCGTGAATGTACCGCAATAATTAAAGCCCGTAATAAAGCAGAATTAACATATATTGACAATATGTCGGTCAGCAACCTAATCGAATATAAATGTATTGTTGGGAAATCTAGACGCCTTTTTAGGAAGAAGAAGTACGATAGTTGGAAAAAAATTTGTTACTCTCTCTCGCTATCATCCCCTCCCTCTCTTATCTGGGATAAATTTAAAAGGTTCAGACGTGGGTGTGCGTCTCATAATTCCCCTTCTATGGCTAATGATATAGCTGTTTCTTTTCTTAATAAACTCGCTTCGCCTTATGCTCCCCTCCTTGAAGAATGTCCAATTCCAATTGGTACTGCAAACACCTGCAATGACCCTTTAGACGATCCTTTTTCAATATTAGAACTTAAAACTGTGCTTAATCGCGTCCGAGACTCTACTCCTGGATTTAATGGTGTCCCATATTCTTTTTTTAAATCGCTAGGTCCCCTAAGCCGCCAATTTTTACTAGACATAATTAATGTATACTTTTCTTATGGCATCATCCCAGATAGTTGGAAATCCCAGATTGTTATTCCGCTACTAAAGCCCGGCAAGTCTCTGGATATTCCTGAACACTTTCGGCCTATTGCGCTCTCGCCAGTTATAAGCAAAATTTTTGAGCATCTAATTAAAAACCGGCTGGAGTGGTATATGGAGAATGGGGGATTATTGGCAGAGTCACAGTTTGGTTTCCGCAGGGGTTACAGCACTATGGATAGTGTAGGTACCTTGAAGATGGATACACGTATAGCATTCAGTAAGAATGAGGCGGTCGTGGCAGTGTTTTTGGACATATCTGCGGCGTACGATAACGTTCTTCTTTCCGTGCTCAGGAGTAAACTACGACAGTTGAGTGTTCCGGCTAAGATGCTACGTTCCATCTGCAACCTACTATCTGGCCGTATAGTTAGTCTCCAAGTTGCAGATGTAAAGTATGGCCCTCGAAAAGTCTGGCGCGGCCTTCCACAGGGTTCTGTCTTGAGTCCTCTGCTGTATAATATCTACACATCAGACTTGCATACGTCAATAAATAACGACTGCAATATTTTACAATACGCGGATGACTTATGCTTATATGTTACTGGACCGATGGTTGAAGTGGCTACGGGATCCATGCAGGTATCCCTCAATTCTTTAAACCAGTGGCTTTCATCCCATGGTCTTCATCTTTCAGCCCCTAAAAGTCGTGTTCTAGTCTTTAGCCGCAAAAGACAAACCCCCAATATATCCCTAGAAGTGGAAGGATCTCCTATCAGTATCGCAGATAATGTGAAATTTCTTGGTGTCACCTTAGACGCAAAATTATCCGGTATACACCATCTTAATTCTATAACCAATAAATGTGACAAGAGATTGAATATGATGCGGGCCCTTGCGGGTGTCTGGTGGGGTGCGCACCCATTTACAATGAAACTGTTCTATAATGCCACTATAAGGAGTCTATTAGATTATGGTTCCTTTCTTCTTGAACCCTGTAATAAAGTTACCTTATCAAAATTTGAATCTATCACATCTAAGTCCCTAAGCATTGTATTGGGTTGTATGAGGTCTACACCAATCAATGCACTTCAAGTAGAGAGTGGTGAACCCCCTCCTCATCTTCGTAGGCAATATCTATCAGATAGATTCGTCTATAAGGCATATTTCTTGAGTAGCCATAAGATAATGTCTAAGCTTGAACAATTAGATTTTTTATTTCACCAAAGTGAGGATTGGAGACATAAAGAACCCCCTCTGCTTTTAAAATCTTTTAGAAAACTGCTTAGCATCAAGGAAAATACCCCTATCCTTCAAAGCTCAACATTCCCTTTATATATCTCACCATATGAAATTTTAAATTATGTTATAAACTATATCCCTCACATTGGTTTGAACAAGGATACCCCTCAGGCCAACAATCACTTTTACTCTATTATTGACAAAAAATGGCAAGACCACCACCAATTTTTTACAGATGCTTCCAAATTATCACCAAATGCCAAAACTGGAATATCTGTTTACTATTCCAATTCTAATATTTTCCTTCAGTTTCAATGCCCCCCAGAGACATCTGTCTTCACTGGAGAGTGTATTGGTATCCTGGAAGCTTGTTTGTTTATCCTCTCCCATAGGTCAATATCAAGGGCCCTTATATGTTCAGACTCCAGAAGTGCCCTGGAATCAATTGTCAAAGACCCTTTTAGAGACAATCTCCGCAGCCCAATTCTTTCTCTTAGCGTTATCCCAGTTTCAATCTGGGGTCCGCTTACTAGTCTAACCGGATTTGGCTGAATATTAGCTTTTCCACGGAGCGACTGCCTGTCTGACCTCCACAACCCGAAGGGATAGCGATATTCCATGGTTTAGACTAGTGTCAGTTTAATTAGAAGGTACTGACGCCCTGTAACGACTGTCAAAGATCTTCATGACAACCGGGACCGACGGCTTAACGTGCTCTCCGAGGCACGGGACAAGCGATAATTAACAATTCAATACGCACATAACTCCGAAAAGTCATTGGTGCGCGCTGCGGATTCGAACCCGATACCCTCTGCATGGCAGTCTGTTGGTATATCCACTCGGCTATCCGCAGCCCAATCATTTTTGAAATTAAAAATCATTTATATACATGCTCTAAGAATGGTATTGAGGTGATATTGGTTTGGATCCCTGGTCACGCTGCTATCAGGGGCAATGAATGTGCGGATGCATCGGCCAAGGCTGCTGTCACTAGTAGTTTGGCTGATCGTAAGCACTATAGCATCCCAATTTACGATTTACTACACTCAACTAAATCAGATTTAATGAGATCTTGGCAGGCCTCCTGGTCTGAGTCGAGTAAGATTAAAGGCGGTTTATATGCCTCAATTCAACCAAATGTACCAGCTAAGCCCTGGTTCTACAAATTCAAATCGGTACCTAAAACTGTCACATCGGTGATCTGCAGTATTCGTCTTGGACATTGTTGCACCCCAGTCTTTCTTCATAAAATCAGGGTACGGGATAACTCACTATGTGAATGTGGTCTGGACGAAGGTACCCTCGACCATATCTTGCTTAATTGTCGCTTAAGAGAACCTTTCCCACTTGAAGAAATCTGTCCTAAACTGAAAATCCAACACCCAGTCAATGTTCGCCATCTTCTTTCATTTTTTCCAAATCCCATTATGATTAGAGCATTTATTAAATTTATATCCACTAACACAGTTTATATAAGTACTTATATATAAGTACTTATATAAACTAACAATTTTGGGTACATGTTTGTGTTTGTCCATTGTTACAGGTTCCAATTACGTAGCGCCACAAATTATCTGCAACCCATAGCTACGTTTTATTACAAAATTTTACACGACACTGGCAGAAATTGCCGAAACAATCGGCAGATTGCCAATAAATTAAAAAAAAAAAAAAAAGTTCATTATGAGGGTGCGAGAAAAAGCGATGATTGAATAACTATGTTGCCAAAGTTAAAAGTGATGACAAAATAAATGAGAAATTATATACATATAAGAAGACTGGCGCGTTAACATGGAATGATACATACATACTAATAAACGAGACGTAAACAAGACTATTTACGCGACACGGTTTTGGTGTTGCCGGTTGCTTCAGGAACACTGGTGTTCGGAGCTCCACTTCCACTGCTTGCGGCTTTCGGGAACTTCTTGATGAGCCCGCAGAGATCATCCTCGGCAACAAGCTTGTGGCGGCTTGCGTCTGGTGCTTTAACTACAATGTAGCCATCCTGAGTCCAGCAAGATCTCATGCCAAAGTGCTCCCGGGCCTTCCCGAATACAGCCTGTCGCGTCCGGGTCAGGAACTCTTTTATCGAGGTGGTGGAACCCTTTAGGGAGGTCTTGGCACGCCAAACAGCAGACCTGGCATCCACTCCGGTAAACCATACCAGTATTGGCCGCTTGCTGTTCTTTTTCGGTGCGCCAATTCTATAGCACCTTACTATCTGTGAGGCAGAGATGTCCTTCAGGCCAAGCTTATTATGTATGATGTCAAGGATAGACTCTGGACAATTCTCTTTGTCGACTTCTGGCACACCTAAGAAAATGAGTGACTTACGTCTGCGATATGTCTCAACAGAATCTAGTTGCTTGTGGCATTCACTAATTTGCTGGCGTAGTACTCCAAGTATACTGAAGACAAGCTCCCGGAAAGTGCGGAATTCCTCAGCGACTCTTGCTACGGTGTCCTTGGCTGGGTTCCCACTGGCTAACTGAGCTTCGAGGGCTGCCATCCTACTTGCAAAGTTCACTTCCAGGCTTTTCTGTGCCGACTCGATATCTTGCAGCTGAGACATAGTGAGTATATGTAGGTGTATATAGATTTATGTTTATGTATGTATTTATAGAAATATATAATATATTGTATGTATTTTATCTCTATTATGTATATAACTATTTATTGTTTTTCCTTATAACTAGTATTTAAATTTATACTTAATAAAATGCACCTACCACTGTTATCTCTGCACCACCTTAAGGTTGACAGGTAGAGAATGCCTTATGGCATTATGTCCACCTTTGTACACCATGTTTGTGCATAAAGAAATAAATTAAATAAATAAAATATACAGATGTGGGTGCTGTGTGTTGTATGTGCAGGTGTTATACTGGCAGGTGGCAAGTATTTTATCACTTACAGTTAAGTGTCATTAACACAACCCTGATTGTAACTGTACTTTAGTTATTGTTAAAACAAACTTTGTTCACTTATAGTGAATATTTACTAATTATTTAAATAAAATTTTACTTTTTGACTATGAAAAGATGTGTCAACTTTTTTAACGCCTACCGCCGAAAAAAAAAAAATGTATATATTAATGACTTACCTTTTTATTTAAAAACATCTGTGATGTTGTACTTTTTGCAGATGATACGTCACTAATTGTTAAAGTAGATAGGAATAGAAATCAATTTGATGATGTAAATAATGCACTATTACAAGTTACACAATGGTTTACAGCAAACAAACTAGTACCGAAGTGCCCGAACTGTAAATCGACGAAACCAAAAAACTAGTTGGTCAGGGTCGGGGCGTGTCAAAATCTAAATTAGGTTCTACAACCTATTCGACCAATTTTGACAAAGATGATTGGAGAAATTGGCTAAACACTCTAAAAGTGTATTTCTCTAGTTATTCCGTCGCCTCGATCCTGGATAATAAACCTAAAAATGACCTACGGCCCTATGTTAACGTAACGATTAACAGTTTACCTATTTGTGGATTGCTCGATTCCGGTTCAGCCATTACAATTCTAGGTAACAACTCCCATCTGGAGGTAATTACTAAAACCGGGTTAGAAATACAGCAGTGTCACAACACTAATTCCATTCGGTCCGCAGGTGGAAATATATTGTTGCCGCGCGGTTTTATCAACTTACCCACTACTTTTAATAATCAAACCCACTTATTGAAAGCTTATATTATTCCAGAAGTTACAAGTAATTTAATTTTAGGCATCGATTTCTGGAAACTATTTAAATTACTGCCTAACCATATCGCATCCGTATGCATGTCTAAAACATTGCCGTGTAGTGTGTTAGGTGAAAATAAGCTAAGTAACACGAACGTATTGCAATCTTTTAGTGAGTTGAGTGAGTCACAACAGAGAACGGCTAAGTTAATTATAAAGCAATACGAGTCGATTTCTACTGAAAAAACCGGTTTAGGACGAACTCACTTAATAGAACATGCAATAGACACTGGCGGTTCTGCGCCGATACGCCAAAGATATTATAGGTTACCGCCGGCGAAATTAAAAATAATTATTGACGAATTAGACGAAATGCTTGCATTGGGAGTGGTAGAAAAATGCGAAAGTCCGTGGTCGTCACCGATTTTACTAACGCCTAAGAAAGACGGTAAACTAAGGTTTTGTTTAGATAGTCGGAAACTTAATTCTATTACTAAAAAAGACGCGTACAAACTACCTTACGTATCCGAAATTTTAGACAACCTTAGGAACGCTAGATATCTAAGTAGTATAGACTTATCTAAGTCCTTTTGGCAGACGCCTCTTCGCGAATGTGATCGTGATAAGACTGCGTTCTATGTGCCTACTAGAGGAACATTTAGATTTGTGACTATGCCGTTTGGTTTAACGAATGCGCCTGCGACACAACAGCGTTTGGTGGATCACTTGTTTACGAACAGTCCTGAGTTCGAAAACTCTGTATTCGTTTTTTTAGATGATATCGTGCTTATATCGCCATCCTTTAATGCTCATGTGTCACTATTAAATAAAGTATACGAAAAATTAAAATCGGCCAACCTTACCATCAACTTGGAAAAATCTAAATTCTTCCGTGATGAATTGAAGTACTTGGGCTACGTAGTAAACTCTAAAGGATTACAAGTAGACCCATGTAAGGTGGAAGCCATTCTTCAATATGCTACGCCTAAGAATAAAAAAGAAGTCAAAAGGTTCTTAGGCATTGCATCATGGTATCGGCGATTTATACCTAATTTTAGTACTATTGCCGGTCCTCTGAACAAACTTACCTCTACCGGTAAGAAAGCCGCACCATTTCAGTGGTCGGTGGAAGCTGATGACTCGTTTTGTAAACTAAAACAATTGTTAAGCTCCGCACCAATATTATCGTGTCCCGATTACGAGAAACCTTTTCAAGTTCACACAGATGCGAGTGCGAGCGGCATCGGTGGGTTACTTACACAAGAAATAGATGGCGTGGAACTACCTATCGCTTACATGAGTAGGTCACTAAATGCACAGGAACAAAACTACAGTATAACAGAACGGGAGACATTAGCAGTTCTAACAGCCCTCGAATATTGGCGCTGTTATTTAGAAAACGGGTTAAAGTTTGTTGTGTATACTGACCATTCCGCACTGAAATGGTTCCTAAACTTGAGCAACCCGACTGGTAGATTAGCTCGGTGGTCGGTTCGTCTGTCAGCCTTCAACTTCGAATTAAAGCATCGGCGCGGTGCGGATAATATTATAGCCGATGCGTTATCACGATCCCTACCTGTAAATATAATTAACGCGAATAATAATAACGTGAATGACCCTAATGTTAACACTGATCAATGGTATTCAGCCACCTACAATGGTTATTTATCTTCGCCTAATGACTATCCAGACTATTCTATTAAAAATAATAAATTATATCGTTTGATTAAATCTAGGTGTATGCTACGTAAGGAGTTCGAATGGAAAGAAGTACTACCTTCTTCTGATCGAAATAATGCCATTTTAGAGAACCATGCCGAACCCACTTCGGGGCATTTCGGTATATTTAAAACTTACAAGCGCTTAGCACTGCGTTACTATTGGCCCAAAATGCGCGATGACGTAGTTAAGTTCATAAATGCTTGCGACACTTGTATCGCGCACAAACATCAGAACCACGCACCATTGGGAACCATGGGACGACCCAAAGTGTGTTCACGACCCTTCCAAACCATTAGTGTAGATTTGGTGGGGCCACTACCCGTCACAAGAAAACAAAACGCCTACATCTTCGTAGTAACTTGTTGTTTTAGTAAATACTGTCTACTTTTTCCTATCAGGCGCGCAACTGCTGAAATAATAACTAATATTTTGGAAGAAAAAATATTTTTAGTTCATGGTATACCATCTACAATTATATTGGACAATGGTAAACAGTTTGTCAGTGCTACTTTAAAAGCTATGTTGCGCAAGTACAAAATCCCTAATCTTCATTATACTCCTAAATATTCCCCACATGTCAATACGGTCGAACGCTATAATAAAACCATTGGTTCTACCTTAGCGGCGTTTGTAGGAAATGACCAGAGATTATGGGACACTCTCGTACCTAAGGTGCAGTTTGCATTAAATACTGCAGTTAATGAAGTCACGGGCTATACACCTAGTTTTTTAGTCTATGGACGTGAACTAGTTCCATGCGGCTCACATTATGTCGACACAGACGCTGATGATATAGTATACATACCTAGGGACGATTACGCAGAAAACATAGGTCACTTATCAGGCATATTTGACAAAGTTCAAGCACTCCTCATTCAAGCTCATGCTAGGAATTCCCAAACGTATAATTTACGCGTAAACCAGCTGAGTTTAATGTGGGAGACACTGTGTGGAAACGGACTTTTTATCAGAGCGACAAGGATAAGCCCTTCTGTAAGAAACTAGCCCCTAAATTCGTGAAGTGCACAGTGATTAATAAAAAGTCGCCTCTCGTTTACGAGTTGTCGGACGCGTCTGGAAATTCTATTGGGTTTTGGCACATTAAGGACCTAAAACTTATACACTATGGTGCCTAACTATTTGTTACAAACCGTAGAAGACTTTCCCTTCCTTCTCTCTTTATGCCGTCTTAGCTTGGACAGTAGCGGACTCATAGACCTAACGCAGCTAGTCGGATTTTCCTTGTTAGCCACGTAAAATCCTCTCCTAAGGCGGGCGGTATTGTAACGTATGTCCGGTACTTACCGCGTTGCGTCACAGTACCGCCCATACGCTCGGCCAATCAGAGAAAGCCATCGTCCGCACTCGCAAAGCCTGACCAAATATGGTCATAAACGGACTCTCAGCCTGATGGAGGGCCCGGTATATAAAGGGGCCGACAGAGAGGCCGGCACCGCTACTCTAACGTCGCTTCTACTATAACTAAGCGTACCTACTGACCCTACGTCGTATTTACGTGTATCCTGCTCCCAGCTACGGGTAAGCACTACATTTACTGCGTTAGCGTACTGCCCATCTCTCTACCTGCTAGCTGAGGCCGGCTGACGCCGCCTGCCTGACTCTATTGGTTGTGGCTCTCCTAATGCTGCTTTCCTTCAGGTTCCAGGTTCACGTTAAGACTCCGGCTACGCTCCTAGACCGCTACACTTTCCTGCATCGCCTTCGGCTTCATCTCTGGCGAAGAGTCTGGCCTGCCCTGCTCATCGTACTCACACCGCCGGCGTCTGCCAGCTGAGCCAACGTCAGCGAGGGCCTGTACCGCTACGCACAGCCTTCGAGCGGCCTGCCTACACACTACCGGAGGGAACAGCGTGGGAGACTACAGCCCTTAGTGTTCAGGCCAGTGTCGTGTTGTTGGTCGGTCATACTCGTGGCAAGGGAAGTGAGACAATACTCGGCAAATAAACGCATCCAGATCCTCTACTGCGTTTTACTACCGAACCCGTTACAATCACCTTGACAAGCTTGTTAGGAGTCCTTACAAACAATCAATCAACGGTCACAAATACAGAATCGAAACAATAAATTATGCATCTCACAAAGCTTTGTCTCGTATGGGGATCGAACCCAAAACACTCATCGAACCGCTTAAGGTAGTTCAAGATAAAGTTGAAGCAAAGATACACAAAAATTGGAGCTTAGAACTAAACTAGATTCCTTAGTATATGCACACATCGTGATCAAAATAAGGACGGTCCTCTCTATTCTAAGCCCACGCTTCCATAACCCATTTAATAAATACCGATTGCAATAAAAATGGAGACAAAACAGTATAATAAAACAATTCTACAACTTACGCTACTGACTATACAAGCATAGGCGAACAGAACCGGGCGAAGCCCTAGTTAAATAATGCTATTCCAGTTTGCTTAGTAAATATTAATCGGCATATTGTTATCCATCTATTTGCGTTTAGTTCAACAACCCGTGCACTTTGTAATTATTTCATTAAATCATTATTAACTATTAATCATTAGTCTGCAATGAAATAGTCGTATTCTGTCAAACAATCGTTGCTAAATGGTAACGTAATTATTGCAGTATATAGAATTAATTCAGCTGGTATATTGGAAATGATTGTGAAATTGTTTAATTGTGCAATAGTCGCGTAAAGCTTGGGTCGGTGGGCAATGATTTGAAAATTGTCAGCAATTGTGTAATTAGTTTTGTGTTTTATAGTGTGATATATGAGTACAATGTGATATGATAGTACCTACTTGTATAGGTGAAGATATATTGATAGTAAATGCCGGCTGATTTCTATACATACATACATACACTCACACCTTTTCCCCGTCGGGGTGGGCAGAGACAACAGAACGCCACTTGCTCCTATCCTTACAAACCTCACGCGCTACACTCATTACTCTTTTCAAACATGCTCGTCTGATATCTAGCTAAATATCAAAGCAGAAATGTAGATTTACAATATGGTATGGTAGCTGGGGCTGTTTTCGCAACTCTACGTCCTAGATTTACAGTAATTGGAAACAAGATTGGAGGACATAATAGCTACGATTTGAAATGTAATGATAGCTTAGTGCAGATACCAATGGAGATACCACACATGAGACCTTCTGTATGGCACAACAGAGGGTCAGGGACCAAACCCACAGCGCGCACCAGTTACTTAAACAGTTACGTGCGTAATTATTTGAAGAGCACGCTTATACAATAATAGATGAAAGGTTCTTACTCTTACCCGCAATTACGCCAGTGCGGCTTTTAATTAAATTTTGCTGTACGACAGAACAGCACCTATAATATATTTTATCACGGTAACTGACACTTACGCGGGTTAAGCCGCGGGTGGAATCTAGTTCACAGCAGCTCTAGCAAGATGTTTTTGTATATGAGTGAATCATTGTGTATCTGCCCTAGTTGACCCTTTTCAATGTTTATACCTAGGACAAGATTTAGCCGTCAGACCCTGTTGTAATGAAGTTCGTTGACAGGCGTTTCAAGAAAATTACAACCATATATTTAGAATCTCATATTGACCGCAGAATATAGTAGCTATACCATTGAGTTGCAGAAGTCAGTATAAAATGTCAAATCCAAATCTAATAAGTCTATAAAGCGGATCTGGAACTCTTAGGGCCTGTTCACGAGATCGGTCTAAGCGGCGCGCGTCGCGGCGGGCGGCGCGGCAGAGCGTCGTGCACGCCACGACCCTACAGCAGCGGTAAACGCAGCGGCAAATGTGGACGTATTTGGGCCGACGGAGATACCCATAAATATGGCGATAACCAAAATATCTTTGTGTAACTATACGGTATACCTACAAAATTGTCGACATTGGATCTTCATTTCTTACAAGTATTTTATATCAAAGGAATAATACATATTCGCAATTAATGAGGCGTTGAATAGATACCTACACAACGTAGATTACGTTAAATAGGTAGGTAAATCACCTTTTAACTTTCATAGTAGCTGTGTCTGTACCTATATAGGTACATATGTACATTACACAATGTTTTAATGTTTGCGATTTATATTAAAACCTACTATTACATTCTGTAAAACATTGTTTCATTACATCTCGCAACGTTTTATTAACATTTTTGTATTTATACAGCGGATGTGTTGCTGTCCATACACGCGACCGTTTTAAAATTTCGACTTTAAATGTCTCCGTATTCATTACCGCCACAAAATATTTAAAAAATAGTTTAACCGCCTAGTTCGTCCCTCGCGTAACGCTGTCCGTGCCGCTCGGAGTCGTGGCGTCGGACTCGGTCGCGGTACATTTGTTCCCGCCGCTCGCCGCACAGCCCGCCGCGCCGCTCGCCGCGCAGCCATTCGCGCCAAAAAAAACGCGCGCGTTGTCGCTGTGCGCGGCGGCTCGTGGCGTGCTTCGAACGTCTTCATACATTTGATGTTACCGCTCGCCGCCCCGCGCTAAGCCGCCGCTCAGAGCGGCAAGGTCGTGACAGGGCCGTTAGAAGAGAGTCTCGCGTTGCCATCAAGACAAATAAAGTTAATAATAATCAGGTGAATTCCTTACTAGCTTAGTGAAATTTTTCTTATAAATTACCCAAAGAATATAAAAGGCACTTTAAACAGTACAGTACACCTAGCTTTTGCAAAACTTGATAAAAATCTCCTTAAAGGGTGCTAGTTAATTTCAGCTCCGCTTTAGTTACAAGGAGAATTTCACTTAATATAAAATATCTGAAGTATATTGCGTTCGCTATCTTACGATGCTTCCTTGACAGTTTATGAAGGCGCTTCCAAATAACGCTCAACTTTGCTGCGAAGCGCACTTTGTGTATCTTAAGGATAAGCCGTGCTATTAATTATCTACTGGCTGTGCCACGTTTCTTTAGGTTTTCAAATATATTACTGATGATAAAATATACCTACTTACATCTCTAACTATCTAATATATCTATCTAAACGTCACGCCTGTCTCCTATTGGGGTAGGCAGAGACTATGGAACGCCAAATGCTCCAGTTCAAACATACCTCTTTCGCTTTCTCGACGTTCATTAACCTCGTCATGCATGCTCGTCGGTTATGGCTACTTTTGATTTGGCCCTTCCATAGTACGTCACCAATTTGGTCGGCGTAAGTCCGTTTCGGGCGTCATCTACCAACATCCAATTCATTCTTACTCGATACACTTCTTTCGTAAATCTCCTTCCATCCATCCGTTCCAAATGTCCAAACCATCGTAACATACCTTTCTCAATCCTTGGCACTACATCTTCTTTCAAACGAGTTTCGAATTTCTTGAATAACCCTATTTCTTACTTTATCTATCATTCTTACACCGCACATACGCATATAAGCTCTTATCTCCACAGCATTAATTCTACTTTCATGCTTCTTGAAGCCAGACGCACGATTCACTTGCATACATCATTGTTGGCGCCAAAACTCCCTGCAATATAGCAAGGCGAGCCTTACTCGGTATAATTTTACTGCTTAGAATGATCTGTAAGGCGCCATTTCCTGGTTTCACTCTCCTTTCAATATCTCCCTCACATTTTCGGGATAGGGATTGGATGTGGGTAGTTAGACCAAATAGTACAAACATTTTTTGCTCCTAATTTAAATTTAATTAATAATAGTAAATATCATATTTTTAGTAATTAAATGTGTTTATATTTATGCTAGTATAAATACATGCTAGTTCAGTGTTAATTCCTGCCACACATTCTAATATAAAAACATTGCACAGTTACATCATTGTCATGGACGCAGTTGAGGACATGAAAATTTCTTTTTCCAACACTATGGCTAGCATTCAAGAGCGAATGGCCAATTTTGAGGCAGAGCTGCAGAAAAGTGCCAAACACCCAAACAGTGCACCCAGCTTAACAGGTCTCGCAGCTGAATTTTCATCGTTCCGGACATTTGTTATGGAGACTATAGGAGCATTCCAACAACAGATGCAGCTGCTGGCGCGCGGAGTTGACAACATCGAGATGCGCAGTCGACGGAAAATGCTTTTATTCCACGGTGTCACTGAACATACTAATGAAGATCTCGTTCAGTCAGTTATGGGCGTCATGAAAGATCTCCATCTAACAGATGTGATTGAAGACGACATCAAGCGCTGTCATAGGATGGGTCGGCCGTCAGGTGCTCACAAGCCTAGACCCATTCTTGTGAAATTCAAAGTAACTGCAGTTCGTGACAAAGTTTGGTTCTCCAAAACTAAACTAAAAGGAAGCGGCATAACTCTCTCCGAATTTTTGACCAAGGCCCGGCACGATGTTTTCATGGCGGCAAGGCACCAATTCGGTATCACAAAATGGACTCGAGAGGGTTATATCTTTGTGGTAGACTCAGATGGAACACAGCGTAAAGTTTCTTCAGTCGGCGAACTCAGCCGTATTATGACGGCCACACATAAGACGCCGGGCGCTGAGAAACCCGCGGCCTCGAAGGCGAAACGTGCAGCGGCCACTAAGAAATAATATAGCTTAAATCACAGGTAGTAGTTGCAGCATCCGCGGTTTGTTTACTTTGTTTGTACTTATGTATTTTATTTACAATTTTACCCTATTCTTTAATGGCTCTGAAACTACGTTATACCTCCTTCTTCGTTACTTTAATTCCTATTTGCTTACTATTGACTTTTGTACTGTATTAATTATTTTATACCTCCTATTCACTCACAAATAATTATCATTAATTACTTATGAATTCAGAATTGTACTTGACAACTGACGATTGTCAATGTCAAAATTACGTTTCGTTCCTTCTATTGGGCTATTGGGCATCGT
Organism: Euclidia mi; assembly: GCA_944739405.2. Classification (NCBI taxonomy): domain Eukaryota; kingdom Metazoa; phylum Arthropoda; class Insecta; order Lepidoptera; family Erebidae; genus Euclidia; species Euclidia mi. The sequence continues at coordinate 691,556 of OX123205.2, read as the reverse complement.
TCAGAAAAGAAGCCGAGATTTTTATTTGAACCTATAGATATTTTACTTATTTTTTATTTTTGCTAACTCATTTTCTTTTAGTTCATATTTAAACAAGTATATTATTAAAATAACTATTGGTACATATTTATTCAATCCCTTTGTTTATTTACCGTTCATTCTTCGCCTTATTATTCTATTTTGCCCGGATGCTGCAATTAGTAAATTGTATTATTCGATGTTGCCATGATAGGTTTGCTGTTTTATAATTAAATTTTAGCTGTCGACTCATTATGTATGTGTAACAAATGTGTAATGTATGTATTATTTTTTCTGTAAGTCTTAACACTCAACTGGCAGGTGGATAAGTTTCTTTTTGCTTTTTAGTACCGTTTACATAATTATATCTTTTTTTTCTTATTTAATATATTTACTGTATTATATTTTATTATATAATATACATATTTATTTTATCTTTTATTAAATAATATTGTTTATGTCATGTCAGATCTGTATCAAAGTAGTGATAATGACAGCTTTTTTTCTGCAAGTAGCCTTAATAACAGCTTTTCAAGCATTCCATCTCTTGCTGACTCCCTCCAAAGCAAGTTTGCCGATGTACCCGGTAACTTGAATGTTGTCCATATTAATGCTCAGAGTATTCCGGCCCATTTCCAGGATATGCTGACAACTTTTGACAGTAAGAATATTCATACCATTCTTGTTTCCGAATCTTGGTTAAAACCATGCCTGTCCTCTGTTTCTTACTCTCTTCCAAATTTCCGCCTTATAAGAAATGATCGTACCGGAAGTGGTGGTGGAGGTGTTGCCATTTATCTCCGAGACCACATTCCTTTTAACATTGTTTCTATGTCATCACAACCACCGCCACTTAATGCCGGCGAGCATCTCTTCCTCGAATTAGATTTGGCTCATACTAAGGTTTTACTTGGTGTATTTTATTCTCCGAACTGTCATGTCAATTACTTTTCTTCTTTTGAACGTATCTTAGAAAATCTAGCTCCTTCTTACAGTCACACCATAGTCATGGGCGATTTCAACACATGTCTATTAAAAAAGGATTCACGCTCATCATCTCTTTGTAGTATTGTTGAATCCTGCAATCTATCTATTCTCCCTCTTAATGCTACACATAATCTTCCAAACTCTACTCCTTCTCTTCTTGATCTGATTTTTGTTTCTTCACCCTCTCTTTCTGCCAAGCATGGTCAGCTTGCAGCTGATGCTTTCTCTTACCATGAATTGATTTTTCTTTCCTATAAACTTCGTCTTCCTAAGACAAAAACTAAAATTCTTCTGCAACGCAATTTTGGTGGCATGAATGTCGAAAATCTCCGTGCTGAAGCAGGCATAATAAATTGGAATCCCTTACAGAACGCAAAGTCAATTGACGAGAAAGTGGAATTATTTACGAATTCTATTATTCGTTTATATGATGTCCATACACCGGTTCGCGCAATCAGAGTTCGTCAATTTCCCTCACCTTGGTTAACTAATTAAATTAAGGATTTACTGTCGAAGAAAGCTATGGCTAAAACGAAATTTAAATGTCGAGCAACTCCTAGAAATTGGGACAACTACATAGCGATTAGAAATCACAGCAAAAAGGTGTGTAGGCAAGCACAACGCCAATACATTCATAACTCTGTTGAGAATGAAGATCCAGCTAAAGTCTGGAAATTTCTAAAAACTTTGGGAGTTGGAAAATCTACACAAAATCTCATTTCTGATAAATTAGATATCGATTCTCTAAATCACCATTTCACTGCTTCGTCTAAATTTGATAAGACTACTAAAGCTAATACTTTGCATGATCTTTCAGCACTTCCAACCCCAAACTATCCATCCTTCGTTTTTAATCAACTATCAGAGTGTGATGTTAAGAGAGCCGTATTATCAATTGCCTCGAATGCTGTCGGTAATGATTGTGTCAGTCGAAAAATGATCCTTCCCATCCTTAATGAAATCCTTCCCATCCTATGTCATATTTTGAATTTTTCCTTAGCCGAAGGAGTCTTCCCCACTTTATGGAAAGACGCCCAAATTATTCCTTTACCCAAAAAAAAATCCTTCATCATTTTCCGAGTATCGTCCAATCTTCGTGCTACCATTCCTCTCGAAAGTACTCGAGCGCCTCGTCCATATCCAACTTACCACATTCCTTAATAATAACCTTCTCTTTAATCCGCTCCAATCTGGTTTCCGTCCTGGTCACAGCACGGTCACGGCACTGATCAACATTACCGACGACATCAGGCTGGGTATGGAAAATGGTAAAGTAACTTCACTATACTTACTTGATTTCAGTAATGCCTTTAATAACGTTGTTTTCCATATACTGCTTGGCATCCTACGCTCAATTAACATATCTCCACCAGTGATTGATTGGTTTCACAGTTACCTGTTTGGTCGCCGACAACGTATACGAATTGAAGACTCGTTCTCTTCGTGGTGCAGGACTACAGTCGGCGTTCCGCAGGGTGGCGTTCTATCTCCCTTACTTTTCTCAATTTTTATTAATTCTATCTCTTATCAACTTCAGTCATCCTACCACCTTTATGCAGATGATCTTCAAATTTAGATTTAGATTAGAATCTGGCTATGCAACTTATTTAATGCAGCTAATATGCTTGTTTATTTGATCATATTAATCTCAAGTATAGAAGATATAGAAAACTATTTCCGCCTTATTATACCTAAAACATCGGCTAAATTTAAGTCGAAGTTTAATCCAAAACTTACCTGCCTAAAATTGATTTTAAGTGCTCTATAGACATACATACATTCCCGTAAACCTGGTATTATATTTAGACCCGATGTTTAGACCTTATATAACGTTAGGTTAGGTTATACAAAAAATAAACTCATAGGGGTCGTATATGAATATAAGGCCCGAGACCCCTACGAGTTTATTTTTTGTACGGATGGCCTATTTTATACAAAGTGTTGTATCGTGTGAGAATCGAACCCACGACACTCGACTGTACTTAAACCATCTGTGCAGTAGGTATTTTTTCAAAGCATTTTTAGTTTTTCATGTTTTGGTTATCTTGGTTGCCCTGGTCCCAATTTATTTGGGGTTGGCGCAGTATGTCCTTCGCTTCCATACTTATCTGTCACCAGTCATCCGATCGTTTATCCCTTTCTCTTTCATACCCATCCTCACACAGTCCATCCAGCTTTTCCTTGACCGCCCTCTCCCTTTTCGTCCTTCTACGTGCATATTCATCAGTCATCACTTTCATAACTACGTACATCTCATCTCTTCGCATAACATTTATTATTATTATGTATTTCTCTATCACGCGTACTTTTCGAACATATGGTGTTAAAAAAGTACACAGCCCTTTGGCAGGCGTACACGGAGACATAGGTCCAGCGCGCAGAGGCCCTTTGAGAGTTTTAATATAGGCTGTGATGGGAAACCTACTGAGTACAGCCACGTTTTAGCCGCAGCAGGTGTTGCACTATTGCTACTTGTATGGAAACTAATTACTCTGGGCTATTGTGATGTGTGTTAGATGGATAAGCAAATATGGAAACTATGGATGAAAACCAGCGTCTGCCCTAAGTACTCTTATAGTACGTCGAAAAGAGGCAGACGGTGACTCTTCAACTCACTAGATGGGCCCTCTCAAAATAGCCACCAAGGTAAACAAAGTCTGCCATAAAGGCAGCCAGAGGGCAACACCGTTGCGAGTGGCTAGGGGTGTAGAGCGGTGCGGCAGCGGTTTCACCATCGTGGGTCTCGTGACCCGGAGCGGGTTTCCCCATAATTACGTTAATTAAATTACATTAATTAAAAATGACACTTCCACCCTCGAGCTAATAGCTCTTGCGGCTTCCCTCTGGCTGGCCGAGCAAGGCAAATCAGAGTTGAGAGTCCTGCGGGTGCTCTTGGAAATCCACTCCGGCCAGCCAATAAAGGCAAGTCGGGGACGAGGCCCTGACCGACTCACTGAAGCATTCGGGACCGCAGTGTCGCCACACACATTCGGCTCGCCACAATGCTGCCCTACGGTTGTAAGCTTTCTTATCATCTTGTAATACATTTTTTGTTTATACAGGGTAATTTTTTATGTAGTTCGGATATTTTACTCGTAGTATGTTATACATTTACGAAAATTTATAAACACGTATTTTTATTTTTTTGTTTTACCAAAAAATAACAAAGTTATCGCTAATTAAAGAATATCTACTTGAAACAGATGTTCATGGTCACCCGATGGTTTATCAGCTGTGAGCTCGACGCGACACAATAAAGCGCGCGGGCGCGCTACCTAAAGGTTGAAAGACTTGTACCTACACCGATCAGATCCTGTGTTCTAGCTTCAAAATTATTGTTATTCACGTACCTAACGTGCTTCATCAGTCCATAGGATGTTCGCTTTGGGATGCTTAATAAGCCATTCACACAAGACTCGTCGTGGTACTTGGTCTACTTCCTGAAGATGGTGTACAGGCTGGTAGTGGTACGGATGGGGGTCCCCATCCGTACCACAGCTGCGTTTAACAGTCTCCAGACTGCGGGCTGGCTCACACCGAAGCGACATGCTGCATCGTATGTGCTGGCTCGTGGATCCCTTTCGAAGAATTCGAAGATCAAGTCATTGACGTCATTAGCCAGGCGAGGTCTGCCATACCCTAGTGCATGGCTAGGGGTTGTGAACTGGCCATGATCCAAAAGCCTTTGGTTGGCCGCTAAAATAGTCCGTTCACTTGGAACTACTGGGTTGTTGACTCCTTGAGCTCGCATACGAGGTACACTTTCTTGTTCGTACATTGTTCCAGCTGCACGAAGGCTTTCACCACTGAGTAAATAAACGAGTACCATTTCGTAGCACTCGCGATTTGAAAATCGTTGGGACGTCATTCTAACGACTAACGACCGGCGAGTGCGTCGGCGCTTGCGCGAAATTGTGACACGTGCCACTTTCTCGATGCGCCCGAGTTAACTGGCGCGCGGCCGGCTCGTGGATTGTTGTCCTTTACCACGCCCCGCACCCCGCGTTCCGCATCCCGCGTCCCGTACCCCTGTCGCATCGCGCGCGTGTTTGATAGTATTATTGCAACGAATAACGTTGTGTCTATGATTTCCTTGTTTCACGGATATTTTTACTCGGATTTGTTGGGATAAAAAAGTAAAAAGTTATTTATGGAAATGTGTTCTATTATTGATATAGAACCACAGGAAACATATCCGAACTGCACAAAAAATTACCCTGTATTACACGATGAAGGTGATGTTTGAAAGCTGTTAGTCTGTCTTCTGAGATTGCCTTAGTCTCATAATGAGATAACGCATGCCCCAGAGAGGTTTATTATGTATATTATTATAATATTACTAGAGGACGCCAGCAGCTACGCCTGCATTTTTTTTAAATTTACCTGTTTTGGCCGATCCCGTGGGCATTTCGGGAAATCCCTTCTTAGTGCACCCCTACGGTCCCCAAGGATTATACATGCACAATTTCAGCTTCCTGCACCCAATAGTTTCGGCTGTAGCGTGTCTGTCAGTCAGTCAGTAATGCAAGGATTTTATATATTAAGATTTTGTTACTGACTGACAACGCACAGCCAAAACTACTGGGTGCAAGCAGCTGACATTTAACGTGTATGGCCCTTAGGTAGCTTAGAGGTGCGCTACGAAGGGATCCGTCGAAGTTCCCACGAGATCGGACGAAAACAGTTACATTAAAAAACAGTGCAGGCGCAGCTGTGTGCATTCTCTAGTTTAAAATAAACTAAAAAGTAATCACCTCTCAAGTAGGTCATCTATCGCATCTTCAGAAATCGCACTTCCACTTTTGTTCCCCTTAGATCAAATCCTTGCACAGTTGAACATGCATAAGACAAGACAAAGAGGCGAGCCACTCGAAGTAGGCATTAATTAGCACAATATTGCGCTAGCATTGTGTCGACTGCTCATATTGTGGGCGTATTGAGAGCCTTTATATTGGACGCTCACGACGACGACACGACAGGTCTCCGACACAACTAAATAATATTCAATCACATACACACAACACCATCTAGTCTAGAAGAGCTTGTACTATGGGTACTAGATAATTGGTAAACATACATAATATGTACATTTTTATCAAGCATTCATGGTCATGCAAGCAAAGTGCAAAAATGGCTAGAACTAACGTTGATTTTGTACATGTCACGTGGTCAACAAAGAACGAATTGCTTGTGTTACTATGGCAACCAAGCGATAGCGATAGTAGAAATAGGAAGCAAATGCCACCTGTCTATGCCCTCTGTTTTTTTTTAATTGTAGTACTGCATTTTTTTTAAGAGCACTCCCTTACTCGGAATTCAATCTGTGCCACAGGAGACTTTACAAACATGCAACCAACAGACACAATAACACCCAGGCTCACAACAGACAACAAAACAACAACTATGAATAAACCAAAATGTTTTCTCGTGTGGGGAATCGAACCCACAACACTCGACGCAGTGTCAAGCGGCGAGGCGACCGCTTAAACTATACGCCAACCGTGCAGCCGATTAAGTAAAAACTTGCATCGCAAACTAACATCGCAATAACTTCTAGAATAAACATAATTATGTATTGTCTAGTGTACACGAAGCTCATATGATACACTAAGCCCACAGTCCATCAATATAATCTAGCACATGTGTGTGCGTGTACTTTCACACAGATGACATGATACGTGACATGACTGCTGATGAGGTACCGGGTACGATTCCCGGGTCGAGCAAAAGTGTTACTGAGTTTTCGAATTCTCAGTAGCAGCACGAAGTCTGATAATGTGCCCGGTAACGGCAATAGACTCGCCCCTAAGTATATATTTGGAAACAAAAATTCGTAAGGTGAAATGTGGGTATAATATTACACCGCAGCCTACCCCTTCGAGGACACAGGCGTGACGCTATAAAGAAATACTATTCATTTTCAGAAGACCTTTCAATATTCTAGTATCTTATAATATCATACTTGCTTAAAGCTAGTTCAACACAGGCACATGACGTATGTTACTCACACACTGACACATGTGCACATATACACGTGTGCACATATGATAGTTTGACAGCAGACGAGCGTGTCACGATGTAAGTCGTAAATCGTCACGGTTCAAGGAAGCCGGACACTCGATGTATATAAAAAGGTGAGGGCATGCTTATAAGCGGTAGCGATAGGCACAGCGGACAATCGAAATAATTTGTTTAATAACAAATATTGCAAGTACCGATGGCCGTGGGGCAGGAGAGTTCTAGAGTGGTTGTCGTTTAATGGACGTGACAACAGGGGTAGGCTTTCCGCAAGGTGGACCAACGATTAGTGTAAGATCGCAGGAAGCGGTTAGATATGGGTGGCTCGACATTGGTCTGTATGAAGAACCTTCGGGGTGGCCTATATCTTGCAGTAGACCTTAGCTGAGATTATGCAGCAAATATTAATATTAGTTTTGGTCACCATCATTATCGTCCTAGCGTTATCTTGTTTGCATCCAAGACTTGACTTAAGATCCTATGTCCCCTAGATGGGGCAGAGGGTATCCACAGTGCTCCGCCATTCCGTTCGGTCTTGAGCTTCTCGCTTTATTTCGCTTCAGGTCCTGCCTATGTTTTGCTCCTCCGCAATGATGGTCCGCCGCCAGGTCTGTTTAGGGCCGCCACGTTTTCGCTTTCCTTGGGGATTCCAGTCTAGAGCTTGACTTGGTATATGTTCGGGATCCCTTTGGAGCGTGTGGCCGATCCACTTCCACTTGCGGCGTTTTAGCTGGTGGTCGATCGGAGTCTCACCGCAGCGTTCCCATAGCTCTACATTAGACATTTTTTCGGACCAGTAAACACCGAGAATACGGCAAAGGCAGTGGTTGACGACGACCTGAAGACGACGCCAGATGTCTTTCTTTGGAACCGAGCACTAGTTTGATCAAATATAACAGAGTATTAGCTTTTCCAGAGAACGACTGCCCTCTGATCATATCCAATAAGTATAGCTATATTCCATGGCTTAACCAGCATTAATATATTCAATGCTGACGTCTTATAACGACTGTCAGAGATCTTCATGACAGCCGGGATGACCGGCTTAATGTGTAGTTGTAGTGTGTAGCAGCCGCTAATTAATTTCTCGTCTCCGAGGCACGGAGAAATTAATTAATTATTAAATAATTAACAATTGTATACGCCATAGACGCTCTACATTGGTCTTGAAGTTCACTGGGCTATTGCTACTTATAATAAGCAATCAATGGCTAAAATATCGTCTCTGTATAAACCAAATGGCGAAAAAATAACCACAAGATATTTCAAAATCGCTCCCTCCTGTGAATATAACCCGACTGTGATATAATAACTGTAGTGCGAGTTAAGTGTGGCTAAGACGAGGCGGCGCCGGGTGAGGCGTATGTATGTGAACTGCACCGTCATACGTGTGACAGACAGGCGGATTAGCGGACGATAGTTAGTATATGTGTGGTATATATTAAGTACAAAGTTCTTAGTTCGTACAGGTCTACAGTATAAGTTGGCTGACTTGTTGGTCTAGTGACTCGTGAGTTGGTGATCCTGACTGGATCCTGAGTTCTCGAGTTTGATTTCCATCCACAATAAATTCTAAAATCGCACAGAATTATCTTGTATGGGCATTTAACCCACAAGGCGCAGTTATTCGTACAGTCGAATATGAACCCGATTTTTCACACTGTGGTTTGTAAAATAAATCAAAATCTCTCTCTCTCTCTCAATCTCTCTCGTATCTTTATATGTCCAGGTCCGATAAACTAGTTATCACGAAGCTGTAAGAGTCACGTGTCTTAAATGTATAAACTTAGAACAACAGCAGTATCGGCGCGATAGCGTGCTTTTGAGAGCAAGTAACTCTGTCGGTCCCGGTTCCTGTCTCGGAACAAGAATCGTTGGATCATGTCGGAGGCTTTTGGGCATATGGCGTAATTGTTTTAGCAGTCCCTCTCAGCTTAATGCTATGCGAGTGTCGTGGGTTTAGTCCCGAACGAGATATCACTATGTGTTATCCGCAAATATAATTGTGATTAAGAGAAGAGATTAATAAACTTTTCAATACAATTTATTGATCATACCATCCGTTAACTGTTCGACAGTTACTTGCTAATTTGGCTCAGCGCCGTTAATTCATTATCCTAATGGCGAGTTACAATACATTACGTTCCGTTTGCCAAATGGGAACCGATCGCGTTACTAAATCTGTTCATTAGATGTATGGTCCGATGTTTTGATGTATTGGGGAAAATTTGTACAGGAAATGCAAGAGTAAATATGTCTGGCTGTTAGGTTTGAGACGTAAAATACTAAATTAATGAAAAGTGTCTAGATAAGTTAAGCCTAACTCTGTAATTTAAAACAAGTTCTATAAAATAATGCTAATATTTGCAGGATTTCTTGTTTATCACGAAAGTTACATACAACTGGTGCTTCACACATTTAATTGTGGGTCAATTGAATTGCGACACATAGAAAACAGAATTTGTCTGAAGTTACTATCAAATTTCAATATTTATAAAGTACTCCTTCGGCTAAAAGGTAACCAACTTACAACAAATTTTACGACTTGGTAAGGCAACGCAGGACTTCACACAACCCACGGCTAATTACACAACGAAAGAAAAATACCTTATGAGAATTTTATATTATCTCAAAGCAATCTTGTTTAAAATCGGTAAATAAGAATTTCATATACTGTGAAATAGGAAGAAAAATTATATCATCATTTCAAAACAGTCATGTTCACAATAAGAGTGATTAAAGCAACAAGACAATGCAAAGACACTATACATTACAATATATCAGTATCTGTAACTTGCAAGTTTGCCTACAGCCGCCGTAGATTGAAAATCTAGGTGTCCTCAAGGAGTTGCTAAGTAATCGTACACACTGCAACTCGATTCAAGCGTCGATAGTGAAGAGATAAAGCTCTGTGCACACGACAACATAATTATACGAATAGTAGATATAAAGATAGCAGCCATAACCTAGTGGAGATACCAACAGACTGCCATGCAGAGGGTATCGGGTTCGAATCCTAGGCGCGCACCACTGACTTTTCGGAGTTATGTGCGTATTGAATTATTAATTATCGCTTGCCCCGTGCCTCGGAGAACACGTTAAGCCGTCGGTCCCGGCTGTCATGAAGATCTTTGACAGTCGTTATAGGGAGTCAGTACCTATCTCTGAATAAACTGATACTAGTCTAAACCATGGAATATCGCTATCCCTTTGGGTTGCGGAGGTCAGACAGGCAGTCGCTCCGTGAAAAAGCTAATATTCAGACAAATCCGGTTAGACTAGTAAGCGGACCCCAGATTGAAACTGGGATAACGCTAGGAGAAAGAAAAGAAAGTAGATATAAAGATCTACTATTCGTATAAATATGTTGTCGCGTGCATATCTGTTTAGACTAGTCGTGTTCATGGTCAGTATACCAACAGATTGTTAATTTTATTACTGTTGGTTCGTACACCGTTGTCGTCATGCTCACTAAATTGTCATTTCTTGTGGTGGCGTTGTGTCGGGTCATCCCTGTCCCTCTGATATGGCGAGAGGGATTATGGCTGGCACATGCGTCATACTCGTGAACGGGTGCTACTTGCGATGACTGGTCGATGGCGGTCTTATGGCTGGTATATTTTTTTTTATATTTAACTGCATCATTTCCATTGCCGCGGATTGCCTGCATTGATAGGTGCATAATTTTAGTGGATACTCCTGTTTCACCGTGTCTATGTTCAGGAGGCTAACTAAATATACATCAAAATTTTGCTTGAGTATTATGTGCAGTAAATATATACAAGTAACATACAAGGTGTAACAGTTGCAGCACCTTACAAAAGTTTAATTATTATGTATTATTAAAAACTTGGCGATGAAAAAGAGTGACCGTGAGTTTAATTGCCCGTTCTTTCTCATGGTTCTACGCCCTTGCTTTGCGAACGTGGCAGTAAATGTTAATGTAGAAGCATACAGTAATAATGTTTTATATTTGACGTTCATAAGTGATCTAAAAGAATAAAGGATTTTGACTTTGACTTTAGTAAGCGGACCCCGGGCTCCAAGGCGTGTAAGTCTTGGATGCAACCGGGATAACGCTGGGACGACGATGATGATGATTAAGGTAATGAAAAAATATCCTTAAGACACCAGGTAAGGGATACTTCAGATCCCTACATTGTGCGTGGCTAGACATGCACTTGGCCGGTTTTTTTGGTAAATCGTAACCTAAAAATGAATCCCAGCTAGATTGATTTATTGCACTAGATTTGTACATCCATCTCAGCCTAAGGCCACATTAAGGTTTACAGTGCGCGATTTAAGTGCGTGCTGTAGTGTGGTTTTAGGTCTTTAGCTGTTTCAATATCTGTATATATAAAATCCCTAAATTACCGACTGACAGACAAGTCACATTGAAAACTATTAGGCATATGAAGCTGAAATTTGGCATGTATGTTCCTTGGATACCGTAAGGGTGCACTCGTGACCGGGCAACTCGGGTAAATTAAAAAAAATGTTTGCGCGTAGTCGCGGGTTCCTCTACTTTGATCTATCCATGGATTTGGCTACTAGAGATACATAATATTTGACATAAATGTTGTATTGAGCTTATGTCAAATAGGTATATATCTCTATCAACTATTGGGGCCGATCGTACGTCATAGGGCTACAAACGGCGATCGGGCGTAGTGAGAACACAGTCTTACTCAGAGAAGCTGTCGCACATAACAGTCCCGCGTCATCGCTCCGCTAACCGCAGCACGTCACCCCGTACCGCATAGTTACGGCTTCGAATATCGACTTGTGCAGTTTACAGTACCTTACACTGGCTTAAACTGAGACAAAACTGTTCTTAAGAAACTGTGGGGTTGGATGTGGTGGCAGACTTTTTGACTTCGACTTTCATTTGATATCAATAACGTTCATAGCGAGACTTGGCTTGCCGTTCGTAACAGATCGGCAACGTTAAGGAACACTTACACAGGTCACCATTTGAATGGGTGGCCGTGTGTGGCCTCAACTTTTCTATGATATATAAAAGTCTTGCGTTACTGACTTACTAACAGATAACGCACAGCCAAAACTAGTGGCTGCAGGAAGCTGCGATCTGGCATCTTCATGTTCTTTGGAGACTGTTCACTAAGAAGCAATTTACGAGATTCTTACGGGATTGGGCAAAAAAGGTAATTTTTTGTAGTCATGGCTGCTGGCATTTCCTAGTCATATTATATTACGTAACTGTTTTATGCTCTCAGTTAAAACGGTGACTTTATAGTTAGCTTACAATATCTAAAAATAATTATTAGATCAAAGTTAAGACCTTGGTATACCAAGGTAATGTATTTAAGCAAAAAGGGCTACAAATGACGACCAGTTGTATTGACGCCAGTCAGACTCACGCCTCGGTCCCATCGGGGTAGGCAGAGACAACAGAACGCCACTTGCTTCTATCTTTACAAACCTCACGCGCTTACTCCACACTCATTACTCTTTTCATACATGATCGCCGGTTTCGGGTACTTCGGACCTTCGGTAACTTCAATGTGTAACATTTGCGTAAACCCAAGAAGATATTAAGTGACTACCTGTCTAACCTCTGCAACCAAAGGGATAGTGATATTCCATGATAAAGACAAGCGTCATCTTATTTAGAGTTAGTTACTCCCTATAATGACTGCCAAAGATCTTCATGACAGACGCGACTGTCAGCTTGACTCGCAATCTCTATAACCATTAACGCAACTTCCCAAATTCAGTGGTGCGCACCGTAGATTTGAACCCGATACCCTGTACGAGGCAGTCTGTTGGTATTTACTACTCTTATTATTCATCATCATCATCATCATCAGCCCTGTATATAAACTGTCCCACTGCTGGGCCTGGGCCCCTTCTCACAACGAGAAGGTTAAGGCCATAGTCCACTACGCTGGCCAAGTGCGGGTTGGCAGACTTCACATGTCTTTCGAGAACTTTATGGAGAACTCTCAGACATGCAGGTTTCCTCACGATGTTTTCCTTCACCGTTTAACAAGCGACAATTAACAATTTAATACGCACATAACTCCGAAAAGTTATTGGTGCGCGCCGTGGATTCGAACCCGGACCCTCTGCGTAGCAGTCTGTCGGTCTCTCCACTAGGCTATCGCTCTCTTATTATTATTAAAACATATTCACAAAGTTATCAATCTGACGCTCAAAATGTTGCCATTAACATCCTGACTCAAATTTGTTAAATATTGAACACTTCAAAAATCATCAGAAAGACTACAGCATCCTAAAAACAAAACAATACGTGTACCCATTATTTTTTACATTATTTTGTTTTATGCTTCATAACCTTTGAAACGTACGAGATAAAAATCCCCAAAGGTTGACAAAACAAACCCTTTGATCACAATGTAATGGCGGTCGGCGTACTGGTTGTACGGAGCACACATAATTGCAATATGTATTAACGAACCAATAATCAAAGCAATTTACATATTTGTACTTCTAATTAAGCGTTCGTTGACAGTTTAGTGAACTATTTGCTGAACCATTGTGTTACAATGGTTTGTAATATATGGCTTTACATTCGAATGTAATAGCTGAGGCCTTATATAGTTTTGCATGCATATTTGCATAAGCTTTAGTTGGAACATAACATAACTTTACGTCTTTATCCCCGCAGGGGTAGGCAGAGGTGTATTACACATTGTTAAGCGAGTGAAAATTTTCATTTTTAATACAAACATTACTCCTAAAAGACAGAGGTGTGTACCCGGGGTAACTGGGGGGTGGAACCTGAGACCATCATCTCGGAAGTCCATTACGTACACCACTGGGCTATCGCCGCTTTAACTTTAGTTGTATTCTCGTTAAAATGTCATCTCACCTATTTTTGTTTTTTATCTTCATCATCATCCAGGTCTGCAGAGCACGAACCGCTTCTCACGATAAGAAGGGTAAGTCCATATAGTGCAGCATCGAGAACATAATGGAGAATTCATGGACATAGAGATTTTCTCGCGGTTACTTCTTAATAACTCTTCTTTATACATCATTTGACTATTATCAACCTACAATGTCTATGAGAATTATCTGTATGCAGCAAAAAGTTAACAGGCCTTATGTTCTTTGTAAAAGTAAGTGCCAATCTGCTAGAATACATTATTTATAGGATGCCTGTGGCTCCGTTCGCACATTAAATGTTAACTCTTTCTTCCATGATCCTATGGGCATTTCTAAAAATCCATTCCTAATGCACCCCTACCATCTCCAAGGAACGCACATGCCTAATAAAATTCAGCTTCTTGCGTCTAATAGTTTCGTCTGTGCATCTTCTCTCAGTCAGTAACGCAAGAACTGTATACAGATAAACATGCAACTCAAGCATTAACGTAAATCATCCCATCATCAACATAACATACTTCAAACTACTCCAAAACATACCATTCAAAACTCGCGTATAACTCGATCTCTGCACCCTCGTAGACAATGTCTTGCAGATTCAATCACCTCTTAGCTCCCATTTCCTGACGGTTCACGCATTGTGTGAAGTCAAACTTGCTTTACTACGTTAGATACGGACTTGATACTAAATAAGTGCTTCTTCTTCTTCGAGTCGATGGTACAGAGATCAAATGGCACTACCAAAATATTACTGTCGGTGCAAAAAGAGATATATTTAGCTTGAAATGAGTATCTCATTGATGTAATTATCGTGTGCATGTTACTAAAACATCAAATTGACTGTCAGCAATTGCTTAGTCTCTTGGCGTTCCGCGCTCTTTCAAGAATTCCTAGACATCCCATAACTCCACTTATCGCCGTAACACACGCTCGAACTTGGTCCGAACAGACCACGGATTTGGTTCGCCTACGGACCAAATCTGCCCGTCTGTAGATTAGTCCAGCGAACATAATTATTATTAACTAGCTGACCCGGCAAACGTCGTTTTGCAAATTTTTTTTTTTTTTTGAAAAATAGATGTTGACCGATTCTCATAGATACCGGATAAGCACAAAAAATTTCATCAAAATCGGTCAAGCCGTTTCGGAGGAGTATGGGAACGAAAACTGTGACACGAGAATTTTATATATTAGATGGAGTCCGCCTCGGTCCGCTAGTTTGCAGATCGGTCGGATCGGATATGGCTTACGTGAAGCAACTGTCAGATCCGGTCGTCTGTAGCGAGAACGGATTTGGTCCGCCGGACCAACGGGTTTGTTCCGCCGGACCAAATTCGAGCATGTGTTACGGCTATTAGTCAACCACTAAGGCGAAACTGCTCTCGGGGCTAATTCACCTTGCGCAAGATTTTGTAAGGCTGTGAACGCTTTGAGTGATCAAATTGATGTGCACTTTGATTCCATACGAAAACTTAAATCTAAATTTATTTTGTTTTCTGAAACATGTACAAATTAATCTTAAGTTAAGTTATAATTAAATGTCGCTGTAAGATGTTCAGCGTTACAATATATAACTGACACATTTTATATTATTTAACTGGCAAGTGGTGTTTACCTTTAAGTGATTGTTACACTTCTGTCTTTATTTTGTAACATGTATCAATAGCATATAACCGTGTAAACAATAGTTGGTAAACCAAATAAAATAAATAAAACAAATAAATCATTGTGATAAATATGCTATACGCCACGCACGTCCGATTGTTCGTCTGTCTGTCCGTTAGGAGTTTTCTTGAGTCGTTTTTGTATTCACAGATATTTTTGCGAAATATTTGACAAAAGCCATTAACTGCAGAATAGCCCATCACTACCTCTATATGCTAAACCGTAGCATTTGGGTGTGTGTAATGTATGTTTTATAATGATATACATTATGAACTTCACTCCTTGAATGAAATTTATAACGGTTCATTAGCTATAACACTTAACGATTAATAGTCGATAAAATTAAACTTACATTTGCAAGCGATAAATTGAATGTTGTGATCCAGTCCTTTTACACTTTGGACACTAGTTAAGGGCTAGTTCAGAGCACTAAATTGTGAATGAGTCAACGTGCATTTTACGGGTTTTTTGAGGAAATGTTGTTTTGAGAAAATTAGTTCTTTCTCTTCGTAAATGCGGAGAATGATATGTCATAATTATGACGTATCAAAATCGCGTAACTTAGAAATAGCTTATTGGCGACGCTAAGATTCAAACTAGCGACTCTAGCGGCGATTCAGAAGTTGTCTAAGTAGGACCAATGAATACAGATTTACATAGAAGCGCAGTTCTTATGGATTTCGTGTGCCGATTCCAAGTGGGTGTCTCCAGTTTAGTTCGTATTTGGCGCCGTTGGCGACGCTGGCGTCGTTCTTCGTCTCTATTGCTCTCGCAGTTAAGATACACTCGAGGAACGTTCGTCTCTCTTGCTCTCGTAGAGACAGCTGTCACAGCATGACTACCACGCCGCCAAGCGCAAATTTGTATAAAAGAAAGTTTGTCTTCAGAGTGCCCATAGGAAATGCACCTCTATGTAAATATCTGAGCTCTTTGGTACGCCTCTTTTTGAGATTACTAATTTTGACACTTTTGCCAGCTCTTAATACAATTACCACCATAAACTCGAAAAATTTTTACCATTGAAAGCTGTCAAAAGTAGACAATTTCTGAATTGCCGCTAGAGGCGAGCGCGGATAAACTTTGCATCGCCAATAGCAAATAGTATTGTCCCAAGTCCGTGGCAATCGCGGTCCCTGACTAAACAAAGCAGTCTGCAGCTATTACTCAATTTCCGATGTTCAGGCGCGATTGTCGATTGACAATAAAACGACTGAACAATCAAATATTTCACCCCCTCTGCCCATCTCGCCCCCTTCCTCACCCGTCACCAATAAATACGGAAATTAGTTTTTTGTTTGCCTCCACTCAGAGATTTTTAGAATAATTTTTCGCCCTATTCTATTTATGTTTATAATATCTGTCCCTCCATTGTAGGCGACGAAAATTAGTATATAATAAAGGGAGATTGGTTTGGATTTGAGCAATTTTTATTGAATTATTTTCAAAATGGTTTATATTGCGCTTGACATTTTGATGTAGGTACCTAATATTAAAAAAACAAGAGGCCTTTATGATGCCCATAGTCTAGTGAGATTCTACCAAACTGATACAGCCCGCACCTTTGGCTATTCGAGGTGATGAGCGTACATAGGTTCATCCTCATATTGGTAATTATCGCTTGCTAAATCGTGAAAGAAAATATCGAGATATAAACAAACATGTCTGAGAGTTCTCCATAATATTCTCAATAGACACGTGTAGTCTGCCAACCCGCACTTAGCCACGGCCAAGGTCAAAAAGACAAAAAAATACATTCACAAAAGGTGCAACGATTACAAACCAGTCGAACCAAAAAGGCGACAGCAAAAAAGTCCAATTATCATTAATAAAAATAAAACAAATCATACCAAATATCACGTTGACGTTTTATATCATTTTTTTACAGAATACCTAGGTACAAAGAAATCTAGGTACCTATTTATAATTCTCCATTACACGTAGAGCCGTATATTCATCCTTTTGTTTGTCGTAAAAGCAGAGCATTTAATGGCCCCTCAGGCGATAACTTTATTTGCTGAACACTCTGTAATGTCCTTTCGAATTTTATTTTTAGGGTTCTTTGATTGCTAGTAGAAATAACCACCTATTTACCAACCAACCTAACCTTTCTAAATACACATTGCTACGCTTACAAAGAGTGCTAAGTCTTAAGCACTCAGCATTGTATACGATCATTATGTATCTACAATTAGTTCTGAAATAAATATTAAAATTATTGAGCAGGCAGAGGTGTATTACACACCCACATTTCGCCAGTTATGTTTAGGTCCCAATGTAATAGGGGGCGAGCCTAATGCCATCTACAGGGCACAATATTAAGCGAGCGATTATTACAATAACAATTATAACTTATACTAATAATAATTAATTATTATTAGTATAAGTTTAAATGCGATGTTGAAGTCTCCTTATTGCTAGTATAAAACAGATCTATATCATTAGATGTATCCATACCATACATCATCATCGTCCAAGCGCTATCCCGGTTGCATCCAAGACTTCTCGCCTTGGAGCTCGGGGTCCACTTACTAGTATAACCAGATTTGACAGAATACCAGCTTGTGTAGAGAGTGACTGCCTGTCTGACCTTGGCAACCCAAAGGGATACCGATATGCCATGGTTTTGACTAGTGTCAGTTTATTCGGAGGTATCTACTCCGTATAACGAGTTTCAAAGATCTTCATGTCAGCCAGAACCAAAGATAACCAACAATTCAATACGCACCTAACTCCGAAATTTCACTGGTGCGCGCCATGGATTCAAAAACGATACTCGATAGACTGCCAGGCAAAGGCAGCCTGTTGGTATCTCCACTAGGCTATCGCCGCCTTGTTCATGCTACGGAACCAATAGCCATATATCCCAATGAGCTTGCTCATATTTTTTATAAAATGCTTTTAGATAATGTGCGAAAAAATAAAAGAATATAGCAGTAGTCGCGTTACCTCGCTTTAAACGATCGTGCTATTTACTTCGAAACAAATATGCCAATTATATTTCTAAGAAATGAACTACGTGATTGTATGTAACGTATAGTACTTTTTTTTTCTTAGAATGATGTAAGTAGCAAGTTAGAAAAAAAGAAAGTAAAAACTATTTATTTGACAAAGACAAAAAGTATTTTGCCAACTAATATAAAAATAACGCCGCAATGTTAAGAAGAATCACAACGGCTGTTTTTCCATACAAACGTAGTCTCCTGTTTTCTCCCTGGATAATGCCAGTGGAGCAATATTTTTTTTCCAAAAGGCCCCGATTGGCATGTCCCTATGTTTTCCTTTTTCTCATAAATTAAATATTAAAAAAGATATGAACCTTCAAATACCTCAAAAATTGGCCAGATTTTCCGCTGTGTTCAAACATCCAAAAAAACAAATTTGGCTAGATTATTTAAAAAAAGTAAAACAAAGGAACACGGCCAAAGCCTTTCTTTAATTTAATTTGAAAAAACTAGTTAAAACGATGAAGTTTTGGAGAAGGAATCAAGGGAATACGAAACGTTGATTTTGTGTACATTTAATAGGTATTTTTGGTCCAAGCTGCAGTTGTCTCCATCGCGCTCTGCGGGGGGAGGCTTGAGGCTGCGCGACAGCAATAGATTTTACAAATACCTATTTTTCAATTCTCTCGCCCGTAGTGTTTCCTCTTAAAACCCCGACTAAATTTTCTGACTTTTAAAAAACATCGAACATTAAAAAATTGCACGTTGCCTCAAATAAATTTTTGGAAGTAATTTTTTTTATTCTATAGTCCCGCTACTCGCCAGCCAGGTCTGCAGTTCCGTGTTGAGGTATAATAGGACAGGTACGAGTTTTCAGCTTGCCTCAAATACCTACCCAAAATTGATGCCAGCTCTCGGACTAAAGCATGAGTCTGTGACAGACAGGTACACGAGTGTGTACCTGTCTGTTAGTTATATTCTTGCATTGTGGTAGTGGCCACAATACAATGCATGTATAGACTATTAGACGGAATATAAAATTTTCTATGCACGTCAGTCCTATGGATCGTCCATAGATCACGGTTTTATTAGAAGACTTTAGTTGTACATACAAGAGATATGTTTTTGATGGACAATAATCTTACGTATCTTTAGGTTTGACTTTGTTGCAAAAGGTCTCTTTCGCAAAATGTCCACTGGTCGTAAGATCTCTCTTTCGTAGAATGTAGTTCTCTCATAATGTCACTTTCGAGGAACATCTCTTTCACAAAATGATGCAATAGTAACTTAGTGTTGTCTTGCATGGGAATCAAACCCACGACACTGACAGCAGTAATAAACTCCGAGGTGACTGCTTAAACCACTATGCCATACGTGCGGTCACTATAAAAGCCATTTGAACTGGCTTATTAATCCCACTGCCCAGAACCGTGGCCACAAGTGAGGTCACACGAAAGCCGGCATCAATACGGCTTCGATTCGACGTGTGCGCTATCCGAAACAATTGATCCACACAACATATGTGGTCATGTGTGCTCGCTATCTTATCTGTCGTTCGGACGACCGCGATCGCCGCAAGCCGGCGTTTTTATTGTGTTTATCAATTTACTGCTGCGGTCATGGAATTTGAAAGGGGTGGATATGGTTTTCTATTTTGCAGGGCTAACTGTGGTTTTAATAGCACAAATACTGAAGCTAGACAACTGCAGGTATTTTGTAGCTAGGGCATTTGATCGACAAATCTAAGTTCAAAATATCAGATTTCGGATCAAGAAGCACTTCATCTACTACTCTGCTGAATAATTTTATACTGTGTCAAGTAAGAAGGAAGAATATTCAGCTATTATCATTATCATCAGCATGTCGCAGTCCACTGCTGGATAAAGGCTTCTACAATAGCTCTCCACCGAGCTCGGTCTTAGGCACTTGGTACCAGCCACTACAGGCGAGTTGCATATATCGATTCCCAGTAATTTGTCCAAATTCTTTTTTCGACTACCTTCTGGGACACTTAAATGCTTACAAGATCATCTTTATTTTAAGGCTATTAGACAGTTTAATGGCCTTACCTTTATTACTAGACTACAATAATATAATCAGCTATGTAGCTACATAGCTGATTATATTATTCTAGTATGTCTACAGTATAGCAGTCCTCGCCGTTACGCTCTGGAGAGATACAGTTATTCTTAAAGGTTCTCCGATTCAAAGGACAAAAGTAAGTTACCTTCTACACAAAGCTTTCAAGTATACGACCTTATTTTAATAGTAATTTAGCTCTGAAGATATTTTAAAATCCCAGCCCTAAACATACGTAAGACCCAAAAAATATTTAGTATCTCATCCAAAGCCATTCCACCGAGGACTGTCGTGAGCATACATACAAATGTTTCCCGCGTATCTGCCTACCGATACGTCCGCAAACCCGTGATAACACCGGGACGCAAGTATTGAGGAAGATCCACCCGGCGAGATAAGGCTTGATACTTTTTTAAACAAAAAATCGTGGGCCGGGATTTGGGCACAAAATTGAACGGTTAAGCTTTTGTTCGTGATATCTGATCGTTGTCAATGCCAGTGATAATTTGGGAATGAGGAGGTCAAATAATTGGGCTCGATTTGAATTGGCTCTTGATGTAGGTGTACCTATATCTTATATGTAGCCATACTCGTGTTTAACATTTTCGTACGCGTTATAATTAAGGGTTCGAAAGGAAAATGTGAGATATCTAATTTAAAGCCCCTATATTTTTTTGCATGTTATGGAGAAACGCGGAGTAATATTTTTGCGAAACAGGATTCGGTTACCAGGTTATAAGCAACCGTGCCCAGTGAGGTATATACGATTACTTTACCGATGTATAAATCCTTTGTGATTGATGAGGATTTGTAAATTTGGTGATGACGTATGTAATTTCTGATAGCGCGATTCTAGATTTTGAGGCGATTTATCTCCGTGGTTCTTTCTGTATCCGTAAGATGTCCCTAATGATTGTCTCATTGCTTAAATAATATTTATTTTATTTATTTATTTATAGACTTACACCTGTATCCCCGAAGGGGTAGCCAGAGGTGTAATATTACACCCACTATTAAATAATATGATAGTTGAAATTGATTTTATACGGTTAACGAAACAACTTGATATTAAAAATAGTAATAGAACCAAATGACTCACATCACTACTTACTTAACTGAAAAAGTGGACTACCCAGTAGAAATGTATGTACCCTAAAGGATATCTAACAACATAACCGTGTGGATTTTGATTCGATATCTGACTATCGAATATCCGATGTTTGAATACATATGTATGACTAACATAAAATATTATGTAAATATTAAATACCTTATAACTTTCAGTTTATAGTCCCATTGTTGTTTAATCTAGAAATGTGTCATTGTTTGCGAAATGCAGAATTTGCATATGATATTATCAACCTTTTCAACTTTTCATTTCGTATGGAGCTCTATGTAATATTGAACAACATTAAAATGTTGTAAAAAGCCGTATCATATTCTATATTTATGGTAATCACAATCAGCTTACAACTGAAATCCGGAAATCATATGAAAACATTGCCATTATCTAAAATTCAATAAAATTCTCGCTACACTTTATTGTAACAGCAGTAAAATTGTGAACATTAAAACAAACATAAATACGATTATAAAACATAGAAACGTTTATTCAATCAAATATTTATACCAATTGCGAATTTGTGCCATACACGAAAACTTTACAATATGAAGAGCATGATTCAAACAGTAATCATAATAAACTGTATATTTTTACTAGAAGGAACTGTGATTCGTGATGATAAACAGAAACAAGCAATCCAAGAACTGGAAAAAGAAAGAGGAGAGCTATATGTACACATACAAAAAGCTATAGAATCATCTATCAGTTCCCTAAGCAAAACCAATGACTCGGACGCATTAGAGGGCATCAAATACATGCAAGAGCTGAAGGAACATCTAGCGGAATTCAATGCCATTGATATTGCGAGTAACGAAACTGAACTTTTTGCTGTAGATGATAATAAGACCCTTTATGATATATTCGACACAGTTTTTGGCACCGGACCCAACGAAACTGATGCTAGAAGGCGATTCAGAGTAAAATATGAGGATGACAACGATAAACTTAAGGATACTATAATGGAATTTACCAACAAAGGATTAAACGATAAGACACAGGCAGCTCAGGTTAATCAATTGATAAGAGGCTCCAAAAAAAAGCTGTCTAAGATAAGAAACCGAATAGAGATGGAAAAGAAGTTGAGATCATGGTTAACTCAGAAGGAAAGAGAAAGAAAGCGAATACAGATGTACCAGCAGAAGTTGAGAGATGTTAAAAGACAGACTGAAACAGAAATTTGTCCTGACTACGGTGTGCGTTCTAAGAAAATCTATCCGTGTTGCAGGAAATGTTGTAAGAGTTCTTACTTAGGTTGCTTAAAATAAAATTTCTTTATGATTTCAATGTTGAATGAATTGTGTATTTTGAATTTGGTAGAGAATAAAAACAGCACGTATTTGTTCAACACTGGTAGTACTTATTTAAATAATGTCGTTTGCGCTCTCGCTAGAAAGTCTACATGTCGTAATTAACTACAATTACTGTTTACACATAAAAGTAATTTAATTGTGGGGTATACGCATTGAGATAACATAACTACTAGAGTTACAAACTAATTGACGTTCGAAATAGCGTGGCAACCAGCCGAGATAGACGACTTAGCTTTGAAACTAATATGTACCTTAGAAAAAACCTATATTCATCTCTTTCATTATTCAAAAATGACGTTCCAAAACGTCAATTTGAATGAGACAACAACTGAAAGTCAATCGTGAAATACGATGTTCTCCAGTTGTAAAAATGTTTTCCCCAAGAACATAACGGAAAAAGAAGCACCCATACATATATTGTTAAATAATTGAACCCTAAAACATAACGCACCTTTTTTGAGCAGTCGTGTAAAAATTGGTACCGAATTGTGTAAGAATTCAAATGAACAATATAAATGTTCTAAATAAAAATATTTTAAGGCATCTTGTTGTTGATTGGATCTCGTCGATTTCTCTTTAAAAATAAAGGAATTAAATCTATAAGAAAAAAACGGGAACAAAAAAAAATATTAAAATAATAATTTACTGCTTCGTATTATAGGAGGAAAAAGTCTTAATAGGAAACTAGGATTGAGTCCTATAATTCCGGTACCAAATGACAACGCTCATCAA
Source organism: Euclidia mi (assembly GCA_944739405.2). Lineage (NCBI taxonomy): Eukaryota > Metazoa > Arthropoda > Insecta > Lepidoptera > Erebidae > Euclidia > Euclidia mi. The sequence continues at coordinate 667,809 of OX123205.2, read as the reverse complement.
GTTACGAAACTCCCGTAAAAATAGGAAATTCATTTTTTGACAATATCGTGAAGTTCAATGATTTTTTGCGATTTTTATTGTAATTTGCAACAAAATGTCGTGATTAACAATTAACATGAGCGTGAAATAAAATATCCTGCTTCTTTAACAACGTAATTTGCAATATTTCACTGCGTGGGTAGATACGATTTTTACGATCGTTGTCTTTTCGTGTCGACAAAGACACTTGAGGATAATGTGACAGTATTAGGTACACGGACCCATAACACATGGCAACAAATATATTATGCGCTCTTTGCTAATCTAGTTGTTATATAGATCAATGGGTATATGACTGTGTTATCTTCAAATGTCGTTTGTGCTTGTTACTTAGACTAGAGGCAATTACAACAATTTTTATTTTTGTTTATGTTCCGGAATAATTCATACGGGTTCATTATAAACTAAGCTGAGTAATATGGCCACCAGAGAACTGATAAATAATGATATAATTATATTCTTATCTGTTATACATTAGTAACTTTCAGACACTGAATAAACGAATATTTTTAATATTGTGAATAAGATTACAATATTAAAAATATTCTGGAATTGAATTTCATGAACCTGCGACCTATTAGTACTTACAAGTTTTACAACACACTTACAACTAAGGATGCCAAAGACAAGGCAATATGGAAACGTTAAAGCTGGAGAGCGGACCCGGGCTCCAAGGTGGAAGGTCTTCGATTGTAACCGGGATAACACAAGGATCATGATGACCTTCTAGTACTGGTTTAGCATCCAGCTACTAGATAAACTGACTAGTCAATTGGACATAAATTGTAACGTTGTTTGTGTTCCCAACCGTGTACTAGGAAGTGAGAATAAGTATTTTGTCGCACAATAATTTTAAAATATGGCCGGCTATTTACCGAAGCGTCACAGTAAATTTGGTAAAAATGTTAAAATGAATAATTCTCGTAAACTTAAAAGGGCAATTGTGATACACTACTCCTTTAATTGGTGAGCAAAATGTTGTCACGGTTTGCACAACTACTAATAAAAAATAAATTAATTAAGAAGGTACTGTAAAGTAAATTAGTAGAGGCATTACTCCAGCAGTGGACTAAAAATACTGTAAAAAACAAAAAGATCAATTAAGAGGGATTAGTTTTTCAAGTTGTATATATACACCGCTATTTTTTAATTAGTACAAAAACTTTGAGGACAGATTAGCGAAGATATTATTATCATATATGTGACGTAAGAATTTCATAATATCAATAAAGAGCAAAGTTATTATCATTTGTTTATTGTAGAAAATCTCACTTAAATCATAGTCATATTTTACAATCCATTCACTAATTCATTGATAATATTCCATCCTGCTCATTCGCATTCTCTTTGTCGCACTTATGATGTAGGTAGCAATAGAAAATAAAATGAAGAAAAATAATAAATGTAGGTAGTTATTTGTTAATTTTGTTAGTTCTACCCTCTCCTTCATACTTCATTCGGGCGTAGGACCGGTAAAATTTATCGTTTAACAAGAAATTAAATACGGAGGTATGTAATTAGAAAGCAAACAAATATCAACATAAAAGATGGTGTTCTGGACTAAAAGAAAAGAGTAATTTTGGCGTATTTATGAAGTTAGAATCATCTGCTATTTACAAATTATTTTATCATCATCATGTCAGCCTAGAGACGTCCACTGTTGGACATAGGCCTTCCTCAAGGTGTGTGGAGAACACAGACCGATTTTGAGGCGCCTGCATCAAATTATTATTTACTTAAGTACGTATTATTTACTAAACTTACAAGTATTTCCATTGTCCTTCGAAATGTCCACCACCGTTGTCAAAAGCATCCAATATGCACTGTTTTAATTGTTTGACACTGACCCGGTCACTTTTGTACACTCACAGTACGATGTCCATGGGTACACAGCTGCACTCGCGATTTTTCCACTCAAAAAGTACGCACGAAGCATAGCTACATACTCCCGTGATATGAACTGATACGATAGGCCATCGCGTCGGGCAAACGTAGACAAACAATTAAGTTTTGCAACGAAATTAGAGACACTGACTTTCGCTAGTAATTTAGTACTGTTGTTAGTCGCATCGTCGGGGCGTGGCGCAGGCGCAGAGGGGCGGGGGGGGGCGGTAATTTATCAATGGTATGATAGTACACGGGTCGGTCATAGTATTAGTATTGCATTTACCAATTATCACGTATTTTTGTGGACAGTTTTGAGACAGTTTTGGGACTTAGTGTTTTTATTTTTCAACTACATAATTATGATCAGTTAAAGATACTTAGTGCCCTGTTAAATTTTTTGTACTAATTAAAAAATAGCGGTGTATATATATATAAGAGTTTCTACGTAATATACTACTGCAGAGAAATTTTCCCAGGGCAGGACCTGCCCCGGTGCACCTGGAAGTCCTTAAATCGGCTGCGAACACAGGTGCCGTAATAGATACAACCTCTACAGATAAAGCTTTGCGGCTGAGGACTCTTTGTCGTGCGGATGCGGTGCTACAGAGCAGGACATGCCACACTGTCCTTATGTCCAGCTAAGTGTTCCTTGGCCGATCTGAATGGGGCTACAAATATCGCCATAGCTGGCGAATTACTGTTCGCGCATAACTTAAATCACCAATAACACGACAAAAAGAACTAGTTTCAAGGCATTTGGCCCTGCAGTAAACATTAGATACTTAAAATAATAATAACCAGGTTTGTTTACCGTTCTTTTCATCCGTATATCACAAACTCCCAAAAGGTTTACTAATATAAGTGGATCAACGCGGCGCTTGTCAAATATTTGTGGAGTAATACTGTTAATTGTGCATACCGCACTGTGCGATGAAAAAAACGACTGTGTGTGGTGATATAACACCACTTGAATGTCATCGTATCGGTAGATACTTACAATGATTGGTGTCATCTGCACCGTACAGTTGGTGTCGTTTGTTGTAGTGGTTTAAACGGCCGTCGTGCCATTTAATACTGCGTTGAATGTTGTGGAATCAATCTCCACATGGACCGATCTTGTCTTCTTCTGCCTAGCCTGTTTCTATGTTGCTTTTTTTGGATCGGAGCAGAAAGTCTTCCACTTCCATTCTCATCAGACGTCATCTGAACATTCACTCCCTTATCATTCATGTTTTTCACACAATCAATGCATCTTTTCTTTAGTCCCCCTTATAATTTATGTCCGTGAACCCTGTGGTCTACTAATAATTGTTGTCTCCAGTCAGTGTATTCTTTGGTTTGTAACGAAGAAAATATTTGTACACACTGCAGGTTAAGTATTGAAAAAGAATTTATCTTACAGTTGCGTTGACACGAATCCTGAGTTGCACTATTAAAAACGGCTCCGACCTAACCTATTCAGAGCATACCCTCTAGTTGGAAGATCACTACACCTTTTGCGTCCAAACAATCGATATAATGAGTAAGTAGAGTGAGTAGAGCAACGACCAGCATATTCCGCCGAGCGATGGTATGATAGTTTTACACCACATCGTATATTGTGATTTCAATACGAGAAAACGCTTTACGAAATTTACGAATCGTTTTTTCGAGTCTTTGTGTCCTATGTCTCATTTTTAGGGTTCCGTACCTAAAAGGTAAAAATTAAGGGACCCTATTACTAAGCCTCCACTGTCTGTCTGTCTCCAGGCCGTATCTCATAAACCGCGATAGCTAGAAAGCTGAAATTTTCACAAGTTATGTATTTCCGTTACCGCTATAACAAAAAATACTATAATAAAAAAAAAATGTTATGGTGGGGTCCCATACAATAAACGTGATTTTTTCATATTTTTGCTCAATATTATTAACGGTAACAGGTAGACGCTTAAATTTTTAACAGAATATGTAGTTTTATATTACCTTTCAAAATAAATAATTAAATAAAAATTGGGCAGGTGCGAGTCGGACTCGCGCACGAAGGGTTCCGTACCATCATCTATAAAAGAAAATCACGTTCGTTGTATGTATACTTAAATAGTTTTTAAGTTTCTACGTGTTTATTAAGATCGAGTAACAAATTGCTTAAAAATTACGTTTGTTGTATGGGAGCCCCCTTTTATTATTAACTTTTTTGTATTTAATTATTTATTTTGAAAGGTAATATACAACTACATATTCTGTGAAAATTTAAAGCGTCTACCTGTTACCGTTAGTCATTTTGAGCAAAAAATACGAAAGAAAAACACGTTTTTTGTATGGGAAAAAAAATATTAAGAGGGTGGCCCTTAATATTTTTCTTTATTTGTTGTTCTAGCGGTAACCAAAATACATAATTTGTGAAAATTTTAGCTATCTAGCTATCACAGTTTATGAGATACAGCCTGGTGACAGACAGACGGACAGACAGACAGACAGACAGACACCGGAGGCTTAGTAATAGGGTCCCGTTTTTTACCTTTTAGGTACGGAACCCTAAAAATAAAGTATATATTAAAGTATATTTTCCCGTACAACAAACGTAATTTTAAGCAATATTTTACTATCTCTGAATATACCGGTATAAACTTTAAAAATATTTAAGTATACATACAACAAACATGATTTTCTTTTATAGATTATGGTACAGAACCCTTCGTGCGCGAGTCTGACTCGCACTTGGCCAATTTTCAATACTCTTCTCCGCTTTACAAAAAGTACCAAGAGTTTGGATTGTCTTTTTAAAAAAGTGAAATTAATTTCTGTAAATAATTGCTACATGTTCAATATACTTAAAGTTTAATAAAAAATCAATTGTTTTGCTGCATACACTACGACTGTATTTCTATGTTAATTATCATTAACAATTATGATGAATTCAAAACTACATAAACACCAACTATCCCTTAAGTTTCGCCTGCGCGACGATGACTTCAGCCATGGCCTTGTTGACAGTCTCCTCATCTCCAAGGAACACCATGGAGTCCACCGGTGTAAGGTTCTCGTCCAGTTCGTACACAAACGGTATGCCAGTCGGTATGTTCAGTCTCAAGATGTCTTCTTCACTGAGACCTGAAAGTGGAACAGCTTTTAAAGCTCCTGGAGTGCAGGGTTGGCGTGGTGGTTTAAGTGGCCGGCTCGCCGCTTCACACTGCGCCAAGTGTTGTGGGTTCAATCCCCACACGAGACAATACTGTGAGTCATTAATATATAATATTATTGTTTCGAGTCCTAGTGTTAATTGTGTCCGTTAGTTGTTTGTTTTATAAAGTCCCTAGAAATACAAGATTTAGTCCTAGTGTGGAAGTAGTCGTTAAAAAATGTAAAAGACATATAATGTATAACGTTAATTAAATAGTTTGCCCCGCAGCTATCATTAACATCTTTGACAGTCGTCATGGGGAGTTAGTAGCGTTGAACGAACTAACACTAGTCTAAATCATGGCATACCGAGAAATATATATATTTACTTTTTTTTTAATTCCGCAAAAATATTTTTTTACGAAGTTTGTAAAATAAATATTATAGGTAGCTTTTATATCATAGGCTGAGTACATACTTTACGGGAAAATACTGACTTAAAATACATGGGGTAAACAGTGGAAGCTGTATTTTTACAAAATTAAATGTTCCAACGTATTTGAACGAAAATGTATAATTTATTATTTTTAAACTTACCATCTAAATGTTTGATAATGGCACGAAGACTGTTTCCGTGAGCAGCGATGATGATGCTATTCTTGCCCTCTTTGATCTAGGAATCATACAGAGTAATTAGATAAAACTAATCAAACTGCTCTGCTATATTATAATAAAAAAATAATTATTTCAATAATGGAATGAAGTGATAAGAAATGCTTATTTTAGTAGAGACATGGTTTACTAGTGTCTGGCAATACTATAATCTCTTAGCATGCCTCGTACTTATCAGGAATAATAAAATTTTGCCTTCCCGGGATCCCTTTAAATATACACACAACATTTCATCAAAATTAGTCCAACCGCTTAAAAGGAAGATTACAAATACCCTTTTAGAAAATTACTTACTCTTATTATAATAAATTCATATACAATGACTACGACATAAAATGAATGACCGATAATGTGTTCAATAGTTTATTTAAACCATTTATAGGTAGTAGAGCCTAGCTGATTTAAGCTTTAATGGGAGGGCTGCACCAGGTTTGTACTACCCTCTCACAAGAAATCGACGTAAAGTAACAGTACCACTGTTGCGTTTCGTTCGGTGATTGAGAGTGCCGGGGGTCCCATCCCCTTTTCCTTGTCGCTCATCCCACTCCTCCTTCTATCCATTTTTGCAAACCAAAGGGCGACAACGCACTTGTGATTCCCCATGTATTGCTTGTGTCCATGGGTGGTGGCAATCGCTTACCATCACGCGATCCGGCTGGTCGTTTGCCGGTTTATTACATAAAGAATCAAAACAGATATTTCGGTGGACATACCTGTGGTACAATAACATCATGCCAGTAAGGCAGTGTCCTGTCCACGGTCTGTTTCAGGCTCTCGGCCATGGGGAACTCTCCTGGCTTGGGGTCCCCCACGTAGCGTGGGTCATTCATGATGGTTGAGTAGTACAGATGGTGCTCCCCCATGGGGGGCACGGGCAGGTCGTAGCTGCGACACCAGATCTGTACCTTTAAGGAAAATGAAATTAAAGAATATTTTTTATAGACCCGCCTTTAGTCCCGAAGGGGTAGGCAGAGGTATAACATTACACCCATATTTGCTATGCACTTAATAGAGAGCGAGACTATTGCCTGCTACTAGAATTCGGCAAAACCTATAAAGACTTTTGCCTGCCCGGGCATCGAACCCGAGACCTCAGATCTTCAGACGTATTAGTGATCCAGTCACGGACGCAGAGATTTTATACCATGGATATTTGCATTTATTATTTCATGACCTACTAGACTTGTATCGCAGCGCCACTGGAGATTATTGTGTTATTATTCTGCATCGATGTAATTTATCTAAAAGGCCCTCAACACTAGCGATTGTGGTGGCGTAGATGTTCAAATGAATGTATGCGAAGCGTTCAATTTGCTGCAGGGAAAACGCCGCGAAATCGCTAGCGTGAAGGCGCTCTAATATGTATGTATGTATTTGTATGATTTTACTAATAGATAGTGTGATTTTTGAGGACGGTTTAGGTTAATTATTTATTTATCGTGTCGATGGCAACACATTAAATAGATTTGGCCCAAAACTCGCCCACTCGAATGGCATTTGGCCTTACCTGATACAGGTCGTCAAGCGTACAAGACTCCGGGTCTGCGGGACACGAAAGCAAATGGCCCATGGTCTGTGGAGACGCGCCTCATCCGCATTTATTCATGCTTGGGTCTATGAATTTTTTATACATGTATGGAGGCTTATAATCACACTGGAAGACTAGTAAATTAGATAAAAATAATGTACACTCAATGTTAACTATAGTCCGTGCCACGAGAACATAGACTTTTTGTAAACAAAGAATTTCTACTAAGTGACTTGGCGACAGTCCTGTCAAAAACAAATAATGTCAAATCCAACGAGCGCAACGGTACATAGATACGTGTCATTGGAAACTAATATGTCAATGGATCGGGTTTTTATCGATATTATGCAGTGTCAACAGGATCTTCTAATGTTTTGAGGTACTGACGCTTAGAATGTAAACATTTGGCGTTACTTCATTGAAATGTTACATTCTTGGGCTTAAAATGCATTTATCAGAGGACAAAATTATTATTTTTAGTTATCAAGAAGGGGTAAATGTAAAGTTAAATACAAGTTTATAGGATCGCAACGCTCTTACCGCTGCCGGCTTCACGAAAAAGCGGGTGCAGAATACAGATGGCAAACTATTAGCCGCGTAGAAAATTATATGTACTTACCTAAAAAAGAAATTGCGTTTTCGAGCTACCGTAACTTTTAATGGATTTTGTTTTAGTTCATTCTTACGATTGCATTCACAGACAACGTAAAATGTCCATTCCCAGAAATTTTTATGCAGGGTACCTACTAGCTAGTTATCTATAATATTATTCATTGTTGGTCAATAATTTAACATTTGGATCAGGATAGGTAGGGTACTTTGAGCAAATGATTTATTGTATATGTTTAAAAAATCACGTCAATAATAGAGTACTCTATTTCTCCTTAATTTACAGAATAAATTACTTGTAAAACGACAAAAAAATCGACAAATTTATGAACATTCGATCATTCAAACACAAAATCAAATATTTTTATTAAAAGTAAATTTTTGCAATATAAATTTAAAAACATAGTTGTATGATTTAGGCATTGAAAAAAAAAGACTGTTACAAAAGTATAAAATCTAAACCACAACTGTTTGAAAATAGGTTGTGAAGCCCTGAATGTTTGTTTACAAAAAGTCTATCTTCTCGTGGCACCAACTATACTGTGTTTTTTTCCGAATTCTCAGTAGCAGCACGGAGTCTGGTGATGTACCCGGTAACGGCAATAGGCTCGCCCCCAATTACGTGGGACCTAAAAATTCATGGCGAAATGTGAGTGTAATAGTACACCACTCTCTCTTTTATAAAAAATAAAATGTGCACTCAAATTGAGAAACCTTTCTTGTAAAGCTAAATTATCATTATTACTTGCGGATATCCATATTTCGCAGCGCACTCTGTCATGCTCATCCCGGTGAGGCCGCCATAATGTCTTTCGTTCATCCTCCAAGACTTGTAGACTGGTACATCTGGTTCTCCAATCTCGTTGAGTATAATATCTAAAGTTTTTTGAGCTCGTCTTAATAATGATGTGTAACCGGCGTCGAACTTGAACCCTAACGCTTTGAGCGTCTTTCCAGCTGTTTCTGCTTCGGCGCAACCTGATAAACAGAATTTATTTATCATCTAACTAAATTAACCCGCGGTTACACCCACGTTATTTAAGGCTACTGCTCCGCTCCTGTAGCTTATACCGTGATGTTATATGGCCTATAGCCTTCCTCGATAAATGGGCTATCTAACACTGAAATATTTTTCAAATCGGACCAGTAGTTACTAAGATTAGCGAGTTCAACCCAACAAACTCTCAAGCTTTATATATTAGTACTAGATGATCCCGCGGTTACACCCGCATTATTTAAGGCTACTGCTCCGCTCCCGTCATCATAGCGTGATGTTATATAGCCTTTCTCGATAAATAGGACCTATCTAACACTGAAAGAATTTTTCAAATCGGACCAGTTGTTTCTGAGATTAGCGCGTTCAACCAAACAAACAAACTCTTCAGCTTTATATATTAGTATAAGATAAGATAACCATCAGAGTTCCAACGCAGAAATTAATTTAGAGGCAATGTGTGAGGTTAAAAAGGCGTGAGTATATGTTTGTATTAATGATACAAAAGCTTATCCAACATTTTATATAATCTTTCTGTACGTGTGTTCAGAAGGCAATCGCTCAGTGAAGAAGCTAATAATCTTTGGAATCTGGTTAGGTAAGGCTGAACTAGGAGGATGATGATAAGTAGGTACTTATTTATATATATACTATCTAGTGATTTAATTTCGATTCTAGAACATATTTGTTTCCGCTTCTTCCAAGTTTTAAGAACGAGACGAGACGTCATCAATTTGGTACAGTCATGCAAATCAATATCTAATAATAATATATATAGCTGAAGAGTTTGTTTGCTTGAACGCGCTACACTCAGGAAGTCTATTGAAATTTGGTATTTCTTTGGTTTACGCGAATGTTACACGTACAATCAATTGCAAATAATGGTTTAACTGAGATAGCATTGAAACTGAATGATCTGTAGTTTAATTTCAATCTATTGGAAGAGTTGTGAGAAATATCTATTTGTTTAAAACTAACCTTTCGAAGTGAGAGCAGAATCAAACCAGCCGCAGAAAAATCGTTTCTTGTTCCACTCGCTTTCACCGTTGCGGATCATTACGACTTTGTACTTACCCTCCATTGTAAATAAAATTAAAGTAATTTACCACAAATTCGTATGTGTCAATCGTGTTGTGATTTATTTACTTTTGACGTTTATTATTGACAATTTAAGATGACAATTTGATTTTATAATACAAACATGATACAACCCAAAGAAATATAACCTTATTAAACCTAGTCCAACCTCTCTGATACAACCTCTCGTCATAGTGTACTAAAGCTTTTTAACTTATTCATTATTTAGATCAGGATGTTACATTCACCGCCTGATTCAATGTCCGCCCTATCGATTGATTTGAAGATTTAAGATACTTATTTGACAAAAGCTTCAAACAAAGGAATTTATTATTTGCCATCTCCAAGCCCTCTTAAAGTAAGATCTGAAGGCTTGATTAAAAAGCTTTGCTAGCTAGCACTATAAAACACCAGGTGACAGCTAGTTTTACTTTTAGATTGTCTTGATATCAGTATTTTATTAATCACTGCCAGTTTTTTTACGCTTTTATCCGTTCACACTGTAATCAAGTACTCAATTTAAGAAAGAGATAGAGCATAATCCTTTCACAAAGTAAACCCAACCAAAGCCTCATTTCCTGACATGCCACAAAACCTTACCAAAAGGAGTAGGTACTTACTAAACGCTCGAAGATAAAAACATATTCTTCGGCAATCTCAATGAGTGGAAGCTGGGATGATAAGACGAGGGTGCTATCCCTTATCACGCTGTCCTTAGCACTGTGATTGGAAAACGATGCGTTGGCAAGCACGCAATGTCTACCCTTTCGGCATAAGCTTAGTGAGTGGGCTGAAACATTGCGAACTAAAAAGTGTATTATGTGTGGAAAACTCAAATGGTTTTGCTGAGCTGGCGGTTTCGAATCACGACTGTGAGAAAGGAATAATCAGGGGCGGGAAATAGTGATCTGTTGACTTGAAGTTTATGCTACCGCTATTGTGCCGAAAATTATGTGTCAGACATAAAATATATTCATCCTATCTTTTAGATTTATAAATATAACACTATAAAAAATAGTATTATTATTTGAAGATGATACATGTGTATGTAGTTGCTTAGGCCATATTTCACCATCTTGGTAAGCAAAGTTGTTTATTAATAATGTCATTCAAGTTAATTAAATGTAACACAAAATAAATGTAATGAATTAAATTATTAGTATTGTAAAAAAATAAAATATTAAATGTAAGATGTAAGAATTGTAGTCACACGGCTCCCACACTACTGTTTAATCATAACACCGGCAGTTATACACACATACCCAATTATTAACTTACCAAAAATAAAGTGGATGTAAGTTGTTTGCAAAAATTTTAATCTTTATTTTTTTTATTTTATTTATCGTCTCACGCCTGTATCCCCGAAGGGGTATGCAGAGGTGTCAATATTACACCCACATTTCGCCATGAATTTTTAGGTCCCACGTAATAGGGGGCGAGCCTATTGCCATTACCGGGCACATCACCAGACTCCGGGCTGTGTTACTGAGTATTCGGAAAAACCCAGTAACACTTTTGCCCAACCCAGGAATCGAACCCGGGACCTACGGCGGCAGTCTATCTTTATATGTATATAAAACTCTCTTGAGTGACTGACATACAACGCGCAGCGCACCAAAATTATTAGGGGTAAATAAAGGATTATCCGAAATTCTCAAGGAAACGGGTAGAAAGGATTAAATTTAAAAAAAAACTGCGGGTGTAACTGGGAGCATTCTCTAGTAAAAATAATTCAATAACAAAGAAGACATAAATAACATCCCTAGTGAGAAGAAAAGTTCGAGCTTAACAACCTGGCCCTAAATTAAGAAAATACTAAGATTTTTGACATCAAACTTTTAACAAGTTTTTGCTTGTTTTAAGAATAAGGATGATGTATTAGATCTGGTAAACACTTAGTACTTAGGAATTATGTAGGATCAAACTCCAACTTGACTGCCTCCGTGCTCCAGTGAATAGCGTATGCGATTGCTGATCGGAGGTCCTGGGTTCGATTCCCGGGTCGGGCAAAAGTGTTACTGGGTTTTTCTAAATACTCAGTAGCAGCCCGGAGTCCGGTGATGTGCCCGGTTACGGCAATAGGCTTGCGGCAATAGCCCTATAACGTGGGGCCTGAAAATTCATGGCGAAATGTGGATGTAATATTACACAACTGCCTACCCCTTCGGGGATACAAACGTGAGTTTGTAAATAAATAAAAAAAATACATACATACATAGACTCACGCCTGTTTCCCCGAAGGGATAGGCAGAGGCATATTAAACGCCCACTTTTCGCCAGTGTTTTGATCCCACGTAATAGGTGGCGAGCCTATTGCCGCTTATTGGGACATTTTGTTTGCCAGAGCCTCGTCCGTTGATCGGCAGGTGCACCACTTGCAGGTGAGGTTGGTGCGGGACCCTAAGTTCTTGGTGGGAACCCTATGCACTATGCACAAAAAAATAACACATGTTTTTTTTTTGTAGAATAATTTAAGGTAGTAGGTTCTATACCCACTCTAGACAACACAGTACAACATACAGGTTGCTGTTCCGAATAAAGGTGATCATCATTATTGTAAAACCTGAGTGTACAGTCGCGGTCTGAAAGTGTTTACCACCTTAAGGCTTATAATTGCATGAACACATCAATGACACAAGGACGACGATATTGTACTAGGCAACCAATCTATGATAACATGCGTTGCGTAGCAACTGGTGTCAATAACGATTTATTATTCCACATTTATAATATACGTTCATTTTATTACAAGCGTGATATTTACAATAAAACTAAAATATTTGTAGTCTTCAAATAATGTTATTTTAAACTTGATATTTACGATTTTGGTATTTGTAATGAATAAGTTTATCAAATGACTTTTACATTGACAGATTATAATGAAAGGGATGGCGATGGATGGCGAAAATACGACATCAAACCTTTTACCTTATATATAATAAAACCTTTTTGAAAAAAATACAATATTATTTATATCGTCTAGCGTAATACTGCCTCGTTGGTCTAGCGGTAGTGCATACGACAGCTGATCATGAGGTCTCGGGTTCATTTCGCGGGTCAGGCTCGGAAAATGTTGCTAAGGTTTTCTGTTAAGAATTTCTTAGTGACAATTTATTAGGAATTTCTGTCAAGAAATTCTTAATAATTAGCCCAATGTTGGCGGTGTTTCAACCCCGTGCATCAGAAAGCACGTTAAGCAGTCCCGGCTGTCATGATCTATGGCAGTCATTAGTGGGAAGTCAATGCCCTCAAATATACCTACTGACTACTGGTCTAACCTTAGAATGATGTTAGATGGCAGTCGCTCCGTGTAAAAACTGATATCCAGTCAAATCTCGGTAGACCAGAAATAGCAGGCCCTAGGCTCCGAAGTGCAAGCTTGGGATGCAACTAAGAAAATGCTAGGGTGATGATGATGATGATATCGTCTAGCGAAAATCAGGGCGTGGTCAGACTGTGAGCTATAATGATAGTGGATGGTATGTTAGTCACGTTGAAGCGCATGCTGATCACATAAGTGAGCTTTTGTTTAGATAGTGTGTGCCCTTAACCAGGCGAATCGTGCTTTATAAAAAAATAGGCAGAAATCATCAAAAATAAATTCAACACATATTTTTTGTTAATAAAAGTTTTAATAACGAATATAGCCTCCTTCAGCAGCCACAGCATAAATGCAATTATGTCAAATTATTTCATCGGCCTAAAAATATTCATACTCTTTTTGTTTGAATCGATGCCTTACCAATGATTGAAAAGTAATAAGTACTCAGATATAGCATTTAAGACCTTGCTGAAACCAGCGTGACAAAGAATGTAATTTGAAAAGTGGTAAACATTTTTAGACCGCGACCGTACATAAACTGTCCCACCGCGACCGTTGAACGCAGCTCCAAAATGAGTTAATTATCGTGAGTAAAACCCGTTTACTAAAATTGTATGATTGTTCGGGCCTCCATGCACCCGAACCGCCCGCCGTGACGTCGAACCGGTTCTCGGGCTCGCGCGATGTCGCGCGGGGAGCCACCTACACACCCATCTTAGACCACTGAGCGAAAGCACGCTCGCCGCGTCGCGGTTTTAATATATTGTATTTGTTTGTTTTTTTGTAAACATCGCCACTTAAGCAATATACAGTCCACTACATAAACCTGAGTATCATTTGTCGAGACACCTGGGGCTGCAAGTAGTTACGGGGCTCGGCGCCAACAATGATACATACAAATGGCAAAATTTTAAAATCAATTATGAAAAAAGTAAGGCCATATTCCACCACACTAGCATGTGCGAGTTGGTAGACTTTATACGTATTTCTAGAACATTATGGTGAACTTTCAGACATGCAGGTTACCTCACGAAGTTTTCCTTAACTCATTAGCAATCAATCAATTATCAATTTTAAACGAACTAAGCTTCTAGAGATCAGTGGTGAAGCTGAGACCATCTGTGTAGTAGTTACTCCACTAGGCAATCGTAATTCAGAAAGTTTATTTTCTTTTAATTATTTTTATTTTTTTTGCAGAGGTGTAATATTACACCCACATTTCGCCATGATTATTTAGGATTATTCAGACTCCGAGCTGCTACTGAGAATTCGGAAAACCCAGTAACACTTTTGCTCGACCCGGGAATCGAACCCTGGATCTCCGTTCGGGATCCACTGGACCACGGAGGCAGTGATTCAGAATGTACGTGATGATAAATTTAAATAGCTAAATACATGTCTACTGTATAGATATCAAACCTACAGCACAGAACATGAACGCCAAACGAAGCACATATGTAAATATAAAACGCCATATACTTAGTCACTCTTCACTTTGTCTATTTACAAGGTTGATGTAATGTTGCACGTAATTTAGTTCCGTTTAGGAATTAAACGACCTCTTTCCATTTCAACCGGTGTTTCAAATTATCCAACAAGTCATCCAACCAGTCGACCAACTCATCGTCCAACTAGACGCTTAGACCGGATTTGTCGTGGATTGTATCTTATTTGTATAAACGGGAGATAATTTCGCTGAAGAAATAAAAATGATTTGCCCCACTTCTCATTATAATATAATGTTTCGCGCGCTAATGTCGAGTTTGCAGCTTTTGTTAATGTAATGGAACATCCATTTGATCCGTTTGTATTGTAATTGTATCTTAATGTCTGTAGAGATTTTGTAATAAAATTGTGTTTTTTACAAGGAATTGCCCAATTTTCTGCACGACGGAACGAGAGCATTGGTTCGCTAGCGTAGAAAGGTATAGCTAGTGCCATCTGTTGTACAATAGTGAAGATATAAACATTGATGACATCTTCCGGTCATTTACAGAACTACGAAGTCATGATTGAAAATTCTGAATCGCGCTATAAGACGTTTTACATGTGATGACTGTATTCAAGCTTTCAACAGTATCCCTCTGGTCTACCAGTCACAATCACCTAGCCTGGCAGCCTAGAGGAAAGCCACATCTCTTTCCACCACATTTGTGACACCATATTCTTTCCCAATTCGATAAAACATAAAATGATAACTAAAATACGTTTTTATTTGTGAGTAGAAAGACTTAAAGGACTAAAAGCGGCTATAGTGAAGGTGCTATGCAGAAGGCTGACGTAAAGTGAAAACTAATAATTTTTCGAAACTATTTGGGTATTAAATAGTTAATTATTCATCCGATAGTCTACTGACAGATTGCGTGCTCAAAATCCAGTAGCATGTTTTATATATAGGCCAACTTTGTGCTATAATTCAATCTTTAGGGCTGGCGTAGTGGTTGAAATGGTCGCCTTGCTTCTTGACACAGCTCCAAGTGTGTGGGTTTGATCCCCACACGAGAAAAATATCATGACTTGTTGCTTCGAGTCTTGGTGTTCATTGTGTCGGTTAGTTGTACAGTTAGACAAGTCGGCGGTCGATCAGTTTTAAGTTTCGTTTGGCTCACTAGTAGAGTTGAGGCATACGCAGTTATACAAAAACACGTGCCCATATTACGTTTGACCGAGAATCACAGTTTTAAGCTGGAGCAAAGATGTTTTGCTGAGCGATTCACGCCCTTATGGTGTACTAGCGGGAAGTTGTTCGATTGTACCTGTTGTATGTTTATAAAGTCCCTCGCCTCACAGGATTAAGTCCCAGTGCGAGAAGTCATTTAAAAACTTCTTTATCTAGGATGGTGTTAGACTTTATACGAGAATTTTAATATTAAGTATACTGAATAACGGGTGCATAGGGTTCCCACCAAGAACTTAGGGTCCCAAGCCAACCTCACCTGCAAGTGGTGCACCTGCCGATCAACGGACGAGGCTCTGGCAAACAAAATATCCCGATAAGCGGCAATAGGCTCGCCACCTATTACGTGGGATCAAAACACTGGCGAAAAGTGGGCGTTTAGTATGCCTCTGCCTACCCCTTCGGGGAAACAGGCGTGAGTCTATGTATGTATGTATGTATGTCTCAATAACCAAGTAAATCTTTAAAGGACAATCTGCATAAAACTCATTGTCCGTATAACACGACGGAACAGCATCTTATTATAAAATGTAAATCCAAGATAGTTGGTCGTTAGCAAATCTTTAATTTTCACCAGAAATCACTTTGACTTTATAGTGGACGTCTGGGTGACCTTAAAGCAGCGATTTGAGTTTCCTCAGGGAAGTATTTTAGTAGAGTTTATTAGGTTTCTTTTTGTTTAAGAAGAGACATGTAATCGAGTGGTGAGGGAGAAAGTTTTGAAAGCAGCGAACGAATGATGTGGGTGGCGTAATTGTTAATCTTTTTTTATTTCATGGCTAAAAAAGAACATACAAACTAAATTACCTTTATAATCAATGTTTAAATTTAGTTTTTGTAGTTTGCCGACTAACAAACCTTTTATTATATTTCTTTTATAATATAATATTTAAAATTAGGACTCCATTATTGAAAACGATGACTAATGTCATCCCGTAGTGGTCAACACAAAAAATTTTGTTTTAACTACGCCATATCCTTTCCGTGTGGTTATGGGTTAAGAATACGGAATGTCAGCATCCCATATCATCCCATGTGTGTCATAAGAGCCGACAGAGGGAGCATATTATCCAGAGAACAATATTGTAAAAGAAGGAAAACTTAACACTTTCACGGACAGTAAACGAAACACAATTGAAGTTTTATTGTTATCACGCCTATAGGCGTTTACTGTCCGTGAAAGTGTTAGTACAAACCCTTTACCAACCCGTTTGGTCAGCGTGGTATAGTAGGCCAATTCCTCCTTTCAAAGGAGAGGCCTAGTCCACCATTGGACTGTTAGAGGCTGATGATGATGATGAACTTCATATCCATACAAACTTTTTATCATCATTATTATCTCATCCTAGAAACGTCCACTGCTGGACAGAGGCCCACTCCAGCTCCTATGTCCAGCAGTGCTCCTCGCACAGACCATTTTACAAACAACAATAAATCCAACCGACCAATACAAACTACTTTGACAAAATAAAAAAGCGTTTACTGTCTTCCTTTTACATATATTAATAAACACACACACTTATTTCAGTGAAAATCATCAAACGCCTTTTAGTAATTTTCATCATCACGCCAAAAAACTATATTCCAACAGCATGTTTCCATTTGTCCAAGCCCGCCCGCGGTTTCCATAGCCCGGACGTGTCGAGCAATAACAAAAGCCAATGTTTCGTCGATCACATCGGTAAAGACATCGATAATCGAGTTATCGATGTTGTGACTTTGCGACGGTCGACGGAAGGGGTGCGATGCGATGCGGCCCCGGGGCACACCGGTGACAGATCGAACAGCCTTAACAACTTGTATCTTGTTTTACATAATCGGTTTTGTGTTCCCTTCTTCCTTCGTAGTTTATTTATGAAAGATAATTTATTATAAAAGGGATGCATGATGCAGATGCATTCTATCGACTTGGATGTGTCAATGTAATAAACTGATTGAGGAAGATGGGTGCCTTTTAAAGAAAAAAAGGGTGTTTGACGAGTCATTTCCTTTCAATTTTTTTTTAATTTTGTGACATAAAATAAAAAAAAAACGTAAAATTGCTCCCGAAAATGATATGGAAAACTCTTAGATATGCAGGTTTCGTCGTAATGTTTTACTTTACCATTATTTAAGCGCTCTGTCGGGTTAACAAATTAATACGCACCTAACTTCTCAAACTCAGCTGTTCGCGCCATGAGTCTTTCTGTAAAGTCTCTAAGTCTCTCCATTAGGGTATCAGGTGATAGCCAAAATAAAACATTTGCAAGTCATAACAAACGATTTTTAACATCATTATCAGTAGCTTATTGTCTATTTTAAGATATAGATTTTATTTATAATATGTATTGTATCATATAGTACCTATACTTATGTATGTTATAGTAGTATAATATAGTATGTATTTATGTAAGTTTATATTTCAATGTGTATATATTTAGGTACCTATTTATGAATATTATAGAATACTGACGCTATACCAGCAATGAACATGACTGTTAACCTACATCATTTCTGTCCATCCGCGGTTGCCTGGAAGAGATCGCTCTATTAGCGATAAGGCCGCCAATTGCACACAAGTTTTAAGTTATATACTTATGTAAATACTTTGTTTGTTTTGGTGTTCAATAAAGTATAATCTATCTATCTAGATTGCTCCAAAATACTTCATCGACTTACCAACCGTTCAAAAATCACCCACCTACAATCACATAAATCAACTTATAATTAGTTAACGAGTAAATCCTCCACTAATGGCGGGCGGAGATTGACAGAAATCCTTATTGAATCAGAACTTCAATGGTTGCGGACAGCTGTGTAATGGTCCGTCAATATTGACCACGACGACCGATGATAGAAAGTGGCAGATCACTCAACCGTGATCTATAGATATCTGATCGGATTATTCTTTAAGTTGTAACTTAAAAATTTAAAGGGATAGCTATGCAGAGAATCTCGGGTTTAAATGCACCATTAATGCACAATGCAATGACGTCGAATTAAGTGCGTATTAAATGGTTATTTAATTCTTTGTTGAACAGTGAAGGAAAACATCGTGATCAAACCTGCATGACTGAGAGTCCTCCATAATGTTTTTGAAAGACGTGTAAATTCTGCCAATTCGTACTTGAAAAGCGTGTTGTATTTTGGCCTATCTTTTCTCATAGCTATAAAGCCGCTAATTGTACCTAAAACGTAGTTCTAAGGCACTTAATTATAATTATTGTAATTAAAATGTAATATTAAACCAATATATCACTTCTTTCCCGATACAATATGAAAAATCAAGGCCTTCTCCTTGAATTCTTGTGTAATTGCGTGTCGAATATTGATGATTTGATCAAGACTGACAGTTCCCTCTGGCGTAATAAAAAGATATCTGATAGAATTATATTGAAAGGCGCACTTTTAAACTGAACTTACTCAGTAGAGACGTCAATCCTACTTTTAAAATCACATCAATCATTTTGAATTTGCACTGGCTAGCTTTATGAAATGTTAGTCATTGTTAAGAGACAACCAAAGATTTAGAAATACTACGTCATATAGGGAACACACTGTCCATATATAATGTTTCTAGCTGCAGTTGATAATAGATTTGCAATAATATGCCAAATTTATAATTATTTATTTTTATTTTTATTTATCTATAGACTCACGCTTGTATCCCCGAAGGGGTAGGCAGAGGTGTACTATTACACTCGCATTTTGCCATGAATTTTTAGGTCCCACGTAATAGGGGGCGAGCCTATTGCCGTACCGGGCACATTAGCAGACTCCGTGCTGCTACTGAGAGTTTCCTAACGGAAAAACACAATAACCCTTTGCCCGGCCTGGGAATCGAATCCGAGACCTCCCAATCCCACGGGCACATTTATCCCGCGAGACCAACGAGGCAGTCATTTATAATTATGTAACTATTATTCATATAATTATGACTGCGCGGTCAGCGTAGTGGTTTAAGCCGCTTTTTCCGCCGCTTGACACTGCGTCGAGTGCTGTGAATGTGATTTCCTCACGAGATAACAATTTGTGTGATCCGTGAAATGTTGATACGAATCTGGGTATTCATTGTGTCCATTACTTCCATGTTTCTCAAATCTCCCGCGACATAGTATAATATGTCGGCGATACGCCGGGGTTATGGTGTCCGACTCCATTATAATAAAAACACTCACGTAATATTACTTAGTTTATTATCAGACGATTTCTAGCACAAAATTGAATTAAAATGCGAACTACAGTCCTTTTTATAAACTAACCGTCATTCACTTAATGTAACGTTTAACAACTCTTTTTCAACATATAATTGAAATTACTGTACGATTAATTATAAACTAATCAAAAATCGACATTAATATTGTAATGAATTTTGCACAACACCAAATTATTTATTTTACACGAATAACAAATTTATTTTATTAACCAAACACTGCTTTACAACATTGTCAACAGATGGCGCTATCAACAGGATGCAAATATAAACGCATGTTATTTATTACCGTAAAAATAAGTGTCAGAATAATGTTATTTAATACTAATTGATTGATGAAAGTTTCTGTAGTTATCTTAATAACTAAGTTATAAATTAAATACTTTATAAAACAGTTAAGCAGCCAGTACAGTGTGTAATATTGTAAAGTAGTGAAGTTCTCAGTTCTGTGTTCACAAATAGTTATTTAAATATCAATCTTAAATATTATTAATATTTTCGTAACAATATAATCATTATATATTAATTTGCGCCCATATATATATTCCTAGTGCGGTAATATACTAAAAAAAACGCCCAGACATCTTACATCAGACTTGCATTCAATTAATTCGAAACACACCAAAATCCACAAGTCCAAATGTATTAGTAACTCAAACCATCTCAATCAGGAGCCAACATACCCAGCCACCAAGCTAGCACGACGATTAGCCATACATACTCGTACAACAGTAAAGTAGTGAAAACGCCCACATACGACTAGAGCATGTCAGATAACCGGCCCTTTGTACATTCGATGGTACCGACAGCAACAAAGCTCGCTGCATACTTCTAAATCATTTCTGAGATTTTGATGAATAATTCTTCTTCTTCTTTCCTTCGTCTTATCCCATTACCTGGGGTCGCCGAGTCTACTTTCTCCATTTTGCTCTATCTTGAGCGGTCGTAGCATCAACCTTCATATCCTTTAGGTCTTTTTGGACTGACGAGAGTCAGGTGGCAGGAGGTCTACCACGTCGTCGCGTCGTTGTCGGTAGATTAAGGGCCACTAGTACCATGTGATCTTCAGGGATGATTATTCATATTTATAAATATGTCACCTGTAGCTCATCTGTCCTAAACTTTAACATTTATTTTTCAATTAAAAATATTCCGTCCTTAGCGGTATTGAAGGGTGCCAACATTTCATATGACCTGCAGCCCAAATTTCATATTTCTAGTATGAGTTTTTAGCGCTCTGCGATCATTTATGTTAGTCAGAACAGGAGAAATTGTATATATAATTATTATGATTTAGGTAATGAGATAATAAATCGAGCGACAATCGAACTCGTGACCTTCGCCTTGGCAGTCGGTTACTCCACACATCAATCGTCGTCAATCGTCGGCTAACGCTTATGTTGCTGACGTTACATGTATAGTGTACAGTCGTCCCGACTTTCAACAAGACGGTGACTGTGTGTGACACGCAAAGCTTTGGTTGTTTCGCTCCAAGCTCAGTGCAGTCGTGTGACTGAAGTGTTGGATGTTCCTTCAGCTGAACTAAATTAATGCAGGTTTGAGGTTTTCTTTGAAGGTGCGATGTTGGTCATGTTAGTTGGTACTGGTAGATGCTTGTGTTCACGTACACAAATGTTTGACCTGAGCGGGAATCGAATTCGTGACCATCGGCGTAACGATAAAATAACCACGATAACTAACGATTTTTGTCCTAAACCAAGAACCGGGACCGACAGCTTTACGTGCCCTCCGAAGCACGATAGTGCTCAGATGTAAATACCGCACACGGTCACCCATCCAAGTAGTGACCTGTGCAA
Organism: Euclidia mi; assembly: GCA_944739405.2. Classification (NCBI taxonomy): domain Eukaryota; kingdom Metazoa; phylum Arthropoda; class Insecta; order Lepidoptera; family Erebidae; genus Euclidia; species Euclidia mi. Next base: position 645,896 of record OX123205.2, on the reverse strand, counting down.
GCGTTGGTTGACCTATTCGACCCATTAGGAACGGCAAGCCAAGTTTTGCTATCCCTAGTTTGGGATCAGATGACGGATGCGTGCTATGTCTCGGCATATGGTCTACAAATAGACAGATACACATTTAGAAGGCCGTGAACTCTTCCAGAATCCGAAAACAATGTAACGTTCCCAAATTGCCTAATACAACAAGAACACCTCTATTAACGTATTGTGTAGATAACAAATACGAGAATAGCTTGAGGGTGATTCGCCAACACCTGCCAAGTGAAGCATAGCGGTAGCACCGTCTCTGTCGCACGTTAGCACTACTCTAATTGCATTCCGGTAATTGCGTTGCTATCTGCCCAGTTCTGTTACATAGTAGAAATCTGATCAGGAGTAAAACTATATCATACAAATTGTTCAAAAAGTTTTCATGGGCATTTATGATAATAATTTAAATGCAAAGAAGTGTTTCTTTTTCCTTCTTCCAATCGCAACGCAGCTATATTATGGATGATATTTGTGTGTGGATATTTAGGCGATTGGAGATAGGCAAATTATTTTGTATTATTATTAAGCTACAAGTGCCCTGCGGTTTCACCCGATTCACCTCGTCCTTATTTTTTATAGTAATAGACGGCAAACGAGCAGACAGATCGCCTGATGGTAAGTAATTACGACGGTAATTGGTACGGACGGACGGCTCTGGTGGTGCTTGTGTCCATGGGCGACGGCCCATGGACACAAGCACCACCAGAGGAGTCACAAATGCGTTGCCGCCCCTTATGGTTGGGGAAAGGGATAGGAGGAGGAGTGGGATGAGGGAGAAGGAATAGGGGATAGGGGCCTCCGGCACTCTCACTCACTGAACGAAAAGCAACAGTTTAGGTACTGTTACTTTACGTTGATTTTCTGTGAGAGGGTAGTACCACCCCGGTCGAGCCGGCCCATTCATGCTGAAATCAGCAAGGCTACCTAATACCTCCTTTGATTTGTCTCGTCGTATCGCATCGCTCACTGATACTATTAAATCTTTCTCAAGTTCTTTTCTTTTTACATAGCCTATATATAGCTTTTCTCATGAATATGGCAACTCAAATAATATTTTTCTACTGCCACTGGTAGTTACAGAGGTGAGCGCCTGTAAACCAACAAACAAACTCTTTTATTTAATTATACTCTATATGTAATATGTATTTATATTTATTTATAGTCTCACGCCTGTATCCCCGAAGGGGTAGGCAGAGGTGTAAATATTACACCCACATTTCGCCAGATTTATTTTAGTCCCACGTAATAGGGGGCGAGCCTATTGCCGTTACCGGGCACATCACCAGACTCCGGGCTGCTACTGAGTATTCGGAAAAACCCAGTAACACTTTTGCCCGACCCGGGAATCGAACCCGAGACCTCCCAATCCCACGCGCACATTTATGCCGCGAGACCAACGAGGCAGTCAGATATGTAATATAACATCACATTATGAAATTAAATTTATGAGTCATCTTAAATGCGGCTTTTATCATTGATCTCGACCAATGATAGCCAATCGAAACCTCAGAGTGAACAGAATAATTTATATTTTAAATATTTTACTTAACCCGACGACCGATTGGACTTTGAAAATTACCTTAGTTTTACTGAGACAATGCTAGTTTCTACTTAGGGGTGTTCATAAAGTCTTTAGGTCGGTTCGCGACATTCGAACACCCGTGTGTTCGAAAACACTCAAGAGGTTAACCCGATTAACATTAACTAAATTCACTTGCTTTACATTTAATATGGGTAAACAGTAACAATAATTACAAATGAGCACACCAATTTCACAGCTAAACCAAGCATAACACTGTCTGTCCCGTTGCAAATATAAATTAAATTTACATTAGCGCACCAATGAAATGTGATTATTAATTTATTATGTAAACTATTCTAACTAGGCCGCGACTGCTGAATACTTCATGAGTTGTGGTAAATATAGAAGAGTGTGCACGGGACGTGTGAGTCAATATGTATCGTCGGTTCAATTGAAATTAATTCTCTTTGGAATCATATTGTAGTTTTGTAAAACCTTCTCTGGGTAACAAACTGTGTGCATCCTACTGCGAGAAGACATCGAACACAATGAAATACACCAAATCAGTAACATGTCCATCGAATATGTTGTAGAAGTGTGTGCTTGTGAACTGCCTAAAGAAAATATATTGTTAGTAACTATGTACTGGAATAGAAGAGAGGAAGAGTTATTTCAAAATCAATTAAAAACAATTCTAAACTGTATAAACAATAAGTATCCAAAAAGCAACGTAATTATAGGGGGGGATTTCAACATTGATGTTTTAAATAATAGCTTAAAGACTAACCAATTCCTTGACTTTATGTTAGAATATAGATTTATATAACATGTTAAAAGCCCTACACGTATCTCATCAACAACTTCAACATGTTTAGATCTAATTTTCACAAATTTCCATGGATATAATTTACAAACAAATGTCAAAGAATTAGGGTTATCGGATCACTGCGGGACAACTATCCAACTAACACTACCACAGCAAACTGGACATATTGGATGGTACATAAAGAAACGAATTTTCAGTAAATCTAATATGAACAAATTTAAGTCTGAATTAACCGATCTAAATTGAAACTCCATTTTATCATTAGACACTAACGTAAATACAAACTACAACACATTTAATAGAATATTAAAATCAATTCTTAACAAACACATGCCAATACGAAAAATAAAAGCGAAAAGACATAATAAAAAATTTGGCTAACGGTAGGTATAAAGCAATCTTGTAGAAATAAAAGACTACTAAAAATGCTTGCTTCAAAATCAAACAGCCCCATTATCACAAATTACTATAAAAAATATGAAAAGACATATAAAATAACTGTTTTAACAGCCAAAAAATTACACTACAAAAATATAATTTCAACAGCTGGCAATAAAATCAAATCCATGTGGGCTAATAAACGAGCGAACTAACAAAAAACCAAGAAAAGAAAAACAGAACATAGATTTATACATAAATAATAGTAAAACAACTGACCCTAGTGAAATAGCAAACTATTTTAATAACTTTTTTGCATCTATTGGAGAGAACCCACAGCAGACTTCCAATAGCATCCCAAACGGAGAACGTGTCCACCACTCGATAGAAAACACGATATTTCTCAGTCCAGTAGAGCCTTATGGAAGTTCGCACAATATTAAAAACTCTAAAAAATAAAGGAAGCCATGGTATAGATGACCTCCCACCTACCTTAGTAAAACACTGCGCAGATGAACTAACCTTGCCATTTTATTTATTAATTAATCAATCATTTCAAGAAGGCGTAGTCCCCGACCAATTAAAACATAGCTTAGTAAAACCAATACACAAGAAAAACTCAAAAACCGACCCTAACAATTACCGACCCATTGCCCTTTTGCCAACAGCCTCGAACATTTTTGAAAAACCAATGACAAATAGATTGTATAACTTCTGCGAAAAATATAAAATATTAGACGAGTGCCAAAACGGATTTCGAAAAAATAAGTTTGGACTTATTTTTTGTGGACATTAGCAGTATACAAATATATCCAAGAAGCTCTAAATATTATAAATAATAGGCAATACGCAATAGGTATTTTATTAGACATGAGCGAAGCTTACGATACGGTTCAATTTAATATTTTATTGGATAAGCTGTACGCAATTGGAATCCGAGGAAAAGCTTACGAATGGCTTCAGTCATATCTTACAGGTAGAGAACAAACATTAGAACTAGAATACTACAACGAAAATACACATGAAATACAAAAAATCCGTTCCTTTAAGAAAAATCCATTCATTCATCCATAAAAGCCTCCATTCCTCAAGGTAGTGTGATAGGGTGCCTTTTGTTTATAATATACATAAACGAACTACCCAAAACAATAAACGGGCCTGGTGTGTTATTTGCGGATGATATATCTATGTTAACTTCGTGTAATAATAACGCAAATATAAATGAAAATCAGTATGAAACTCTTGGTAAAACTGTTGACTGGATGAATAATAACAACCTAAAAATAAATTTCTCAAAAACAAAAATAATAACTTTCTACCCCCATCAAAAATCACCTATAGACATACAACTCACATTTAATGGAATAAACATAGAAGTAGTAAATGAATTCAGCTTACTTGGGATAACCATCGATACCCATATCAATTGGAAGGCGCACGAAAAAAAGGTAAGAGCTAAAATATCTAGCTTTGCCTATGCCCTACGCGAAATTAAAAGGACCACAGATCTATCTACTGCCCTTGTTACGTACTATGCCTACGCATATTCGTTGCTCAGCTATGGCGTTATTCTGTGGGGTAATAGTACCGATGCCCCCACTATCTTTACTCAGCAAAAGAAATTAATAAGAATTTTAGTAAACATACAAAATACCGACTCACGTAAACCACAATTTCAAGAACTTAAACTCCTAACTTTCCCAAGCATTTATATCTTAGAAATATGTAAATTCATCCATAAATATCCAAAACACTACACCAGGCGTGAAGATATTCAAACCAAAATGATCCTTAGACATAAAAATAGATTAAACCTTCCAAACTCGCGACTAGCAATGCACTCCTCTGGTCCAATGGTCATGTCAATAAATTACTTGAATCATATCTAAGTAACAGAGTCCAGTGCACGGAAATATCTAGAATTTGCATTAAAAGTAAACTAGAAAAGAAATATTTATCCCAACCGCGAACTATACATTATGGCGTACCGCAGGGAAGCGAACTGCGACCTTTATTATTCCTGATTAACATAAATTAAATGATCTCCCCAAATGTGCAAAACATAAAATGGTCCTATTCGCTGACGACAGTACTTGTATAGTAAGAATATCAAAATGACATTAATAATACCCTAATTGACATAATAAATTGGAACCTAATGGAAGGAAAGAGGAACCCACCACGCACCCTCGAATTGACCACCCCAACTATTGCAATAGAAAAAGGTTGACAATATCGAACTCCTCTAAAAGGATAAGGGATATAGGAATGGTATGGGTTCCAGGAAGATACCTGACTTGCAGTATCCCGCTGTATGCGCCGACTATTCTTCGACACGTGTTTCGCCTCTGCACGAGGCATCCTCAGGAACGATGGGCAACAACTGAGCGCTTTCCAACCGTGGGCATGTCTTATAAACGATTGTACTTTCTAATCCCCTCCCTCCGTTGCTCGACTGATGTGAGTCATTATGACGGTGTGCGAATATATTCAGCAATGGGGACCCGTTAAAGTTGGTTTGATCGTTCAGTAATGCTTGCTTGTCCCGCTTTAAAATCTCTAATTGTTCCAATACGCACATTCTAATACCCTTTTGACAAGTGTGTATGACGTCAAATGAATGTCCGCTATTTAAGGTATGACCCGATTCAAGTAAATGTTCGGCAAAATGAGAGTTTTCCGGCTGGTTGTTTCTAAACGCCGCTAAATGTTCTTTATATCTCAGCTCAAAACTTCGACCCGTCTGTCCTATGTACTTATTTTGGCATTGTTCGCATGTTAAGCAGTAAATACCGGACTTTTTGTTCTTGCATACTTTATCTTTACCATTGCAAAGAAATTTTAACGTTTTGTATGGTTTATAGGCTGATCTGATACCGTTCCTCCGCAGTATACGCGCCATACGGTCAGTTATGCTTCCAAAATAGGTAAGAACAGCGGTATTATTTATAGGTTCTTTTATAGAGGGATATAAAAGTGACTTGGCCATTCTAAGTTGTTTTCCTCTAATCATCTTATCAATTAGGCGTTTACTATACCCGTTGGATTGAGCTATATGATAAATAATATTTTATTCTCTGTTATATGATTCTATATTCAGTGGTACATTTAATAATCTATGAATCATACTGTGAAATGCTGCCATTTTGTGTTGCGATGGATGACAGGACGATGCTGGTATTGTACTATCTGTATACGTCGGTTTACGATAAATTTCAAATGAGTGTGAGGTACCCTCCCTTTTGATAGTCAAATCTAAGAAGTTTATTGAGCTGTTTTGTTCTATCTCCAATTCGAACTTAATTTTGGGGCGTATACTATTAATTCTTGTAAGAAAACAGTGAAGCTGACGTTCTGTGCCCTTCCAAGCCAGCAAAATATCGTCCACGAATCTATAATAATATAAGATGTTCGGTTCTTTTACCAAATGCTCGTGTTCGTAGTTATTCATAAAGATATCTGCTAACAACGGACTAAGCGGTGAACTCATGGCCAAACCCTCCTTCTGTAAGTAGTACTCGTTGTTGAATTGAAAATAATTTTGTTTACTGCATAACTCGGTTAATTTCAAAATATTCTGAATCTGTTCTGGGTGTATTCTATTTCTTCCCAGCAGATTTTTAAATATAACTAAACATTCTTTATACGGGACATTTGTAAATAAGCTTTTTACATCCAAAGACACGAGTTTTGTGTTTCTAGGTAGACAGATGTGTTTTATTTTGCTAATCAAATCATAACTATTTTTCAGGCTGTATTTTGCGTTGAATGACGTCTTCTCTTTAATCAATCCGTTTAAATATTTCGCTAATTTATAAGCTGGAGCGTTGACATATGAGATGACTGGACGGATGGGCACCTGACCTTTATGTATTTTTGGTAAACCATACAACAGCGGACACTGAGGGTTCATCGGTATAAGACTTTTCGCTAAATAGCAGTTTTGTGGAAAAAGGTAAGTACTTGACTTGATACTGAGTTTTAATTCTGCATGAAATCGTTTGGTAGGATCGTAGGATTATTCACCTGACCGTATGGCGCGTATACTGAGGAGGAACGGTATCAGATCAGCCTATAAACCATACAAAACGTTAAAAATTCTTTGCAATGGTAAAGATAAAGTGTGCAAAAACAAAAAGTTCGGTATTTACTGCTTAACATGCGACCAATGCCAGAATAAGTACATAGGATAGACGGGTCGAAGTTTTGAGCTGAGATATAAAGAACATTTAGCGGCGTTTAGAAACAACCAGCCGGAAAACTCTCATTTTGCCGAACATTTACTTGAATCGGGTCATACCTTAAATAGTGGACATTCATTTGACGTCATACACACTTGTCAAAAGGGTATTAGAATGTGCGTATTGGAACAATTAGAGATTTTAAAGCGGGACAAGCATACATTACTGAACGATCAAACCAACTTTAACGGGTCCCCATTGCTGACTATATTCGCACACCGTCATAATGACTCACATCAGTCGAGCAACGGAGGGAGGGGATTAGAAAGTACAATCGTTTATAAGACATGCCCACGGTTAGAAAGCGCTCAGTCGTTGCCCATCGTTCCTGAGGATGCCTCGTGCAGAGGCGAAACACGTGTCGAAGAATAGTCGGCGCATACAGCGGGATACTGCAAGTCAGGTATCTTCCTGGAACCCATACCATTCCTATATCCCTAATCCTTTTAGAGGAGTTCGATATTGTCAACCTTTTTCTATTGCAATAGTTGGGGTGGTCAATTCGAGGGTGCGTGGTGGGTTCCTCTTTCCTTCCATTAGGTTACAATGGAGTTCCGCCAAGTAACGCCTGATTCAATCAACTATATCAAAGTCAAAGTCAAAATCATTTATTCATCTAGATCACAAGGTGACGCTTATGAACGTCAATTTTAAAATTAAATTACTTAATGCTTCTACATTTACATTTACTGCCTCGTTCGCAAAGCACTAGGTAGAGCCACGAGAAAGAACGGGCAATAAAACTCGAGGCCACTCTTTTAAATCGCCAATATTATGGTACATATTTTTATTTTTGTAAGGAGCTGCAACTGTTACACATTGTACTAAATTACTTGTAAATAGTAATAGTTACAGACGTAATACTTAAGCAATTAATGCAGTTACTAAATTATGTGTTTTAGTTAGCCTTCCAATGCAAACAGCGAATATTGTGTAACAGGAGCATCCACTTACGACTTATAATGTATACAACTCGTGACCATGTTCAGGACTATGGTGGAAATGTATGTTACAGAAGTGACGATATATGAATACACAAAATCACAAAAACGTTAGTTCACAGACCATGATAACGAGTTATCTACATCTTACAGTACAGTAAATTGTAATAAAATTAGTGGAACGACAATGCAAATGTAAATGTTGTAAGTGGAGTGACCTAATTATAATTAACGAATAATAATTTAAAAGAACTAGAAATGTTATATAATAATAAACTGAAAAATGCTAAGTATCTATATAAATTCTAAATAAGTAGTAGAACATGAGTTGTCTAGTGTAAGTGACCATCTATCCTTATCACTAAAATAATCATTAACAGTATAATAACCTTTCCTAGTAAGGCAGTCTTTTATTTTACTTTTAAACGTATTAAATGGTAATTCTAAGAGACTAATTGGTATTTTATTGTAAATACGAATACCTAGCCCTACAAAAGAATTGTTAACTTTATGTAAACGATGATAAGGGGCATATAACTTATGCCTGTTCCTAGTATTTATATTATGTACATATGTCACTTTTTGTAGTAAATAAACCTATATTTTGCCTAATATACAATATATTAGCAAATAAGAACTGCGAGGCTACTGTTAGAATTCCTATAGACTTAAAGCGTTTCCTAAGAGTATCTTTAGCACCTAACATGTATATTGCTCGTACCGCTCGTTTCTGTAGAACAAAGATATTCTGAATATCCGCAGCTTTGCCCCATAACAAAATGCCGTAAAACATGACACTATGAAAATAGCTAAAATAAACTAGACGAGCTGTGTCAACATCAGTAAGTTGTCTAACTTTTCTGACAGCATACGCTGCAGAGCTGAGCTTACCTGCAAGACACGCTATATGTGCACCCCATTGTAACTTATTATCTAATGTAATACCTAGAAACACTGTAGAGTCAACTGTCTCAAGTTCCTCCCTATTTAGCATAATATTAGGTCCCAGTTGTCTAACGTTAGGTAAGGCAAATTTAACACATTTAGTTTTTTTAGAATTAAGTACTAGGTTGTTTGCTGTAAACCATTGTGTAACTTGTATAAGTGCATTATTTACATCATCAAATTCATTCCTATTCCTGTCTACTTTAAAAATAAGTGACGTATCATCTGCAAAAAGTACGACATCACAGATGTTTTTCAAATAAAAAGGTAAGTCATTAATATATACAAGGAATAGAAAAGGACCTAGAATTGAATCTTGTGGAACGCCTAACTGTATAGGTAATTTAGAGGATGTAGTCCCATTTACATCGACACACTGAAATCTCTGCCGCAGGTACGACTCGACAACACTAAGTGCGGTTTCCTCTATGCCGTAGTGGCGGAGCTTACGCAGTAGTGTGTCGTGATGAACGCAATCAAATGCTTTTGATAGGTCACAAAATACTCCGATAGCATTTTTAGATGACTCCCAAGCATTATAGACGTGTTTTATGAGAGCAACACCCGCATCAGTAGAGGATCTACCTTTAGTAAATCCGTATTGAGCTTTGCTTTTTTTTATCCGTTTTCAGACTATTTAAATTAAAGTGTCTTAGTAGCTGTTTTAGTAAAATCTTTTCAAATATTTTACTAAATGCCGGCAAGACAAAGATGGGCCTAAAATTATTTATGTCATTTTTACTGCCAGATTTGAATAAAGGTATGATTTTACTTAGCTTCATCAAATCCGGAAATACGCCTAGGTCAAAACATTGGTTAAAAATTATAGAGAGGTAAGACGCAACAGTCTCAACTATAGTACTTAAAATTTTAATTGAAATGCCCCAAAAGTCGCCGGTATTTTTAATAGTAATTGAATTAAATGCGATCAATATATCTTGCGGGGTGACGTGCTCGAATCTAAACACGCTCTTGCATACAGGTACACTGCTAAGCAACAAATTTCCAGCGTATAAAGACGATGATTGTAAGGAACTAGTAGTTGTTATTGGTATGCTTGCAAAGAAACTATTGAACATATGCGCAAATTGAGATTTGTCTGTGACTAATAAATTGCTATCTTTGATTTCAAATTGGTTTTCTCGTTGTCGTGTTCTACCAGTTTCATTATTTATAATTCTCCACGTTTCTTTAATTATATTTGTCGATTGCTTAATTTTACCACTAATAAATTTTGATTTTGCCATAATACAAATTTGTTTAAAAATTTTTGAGTAGCTTTTTACATAATTTAGAAACGGTGTGTCAAATCTATGTTGTTTCAAACCATATAATTCAAATAACTTGGCTCTACTTCTGTATATACCTTTCGTGGCCCACTGGTTAAAAGATCCGGTAGTACCCTTTAGTGTTACAGTTTTACTCTTAAAAGTATTTTGAAACTCATTAATGATTAGACCAAAAAGTGAATTATAAATTTTATTTGGATTTTCTGAGTTCAATATTGAAGGATTGAGATTTGCGACAATATTGTTTTTGAAATGTATGAGACGATTGGTAGTTTGAGGCCTACATTCTACTGTATGTGATTTATTATATGCTGAACAAGAAAAACTAGCTATCTGTCCACGGTGATCAGAAGGAAGAGAACTAATAACTACTGGGTTTTTAGCAACACAAGAACTAAATATATTATCCAAACAAGTAGAAGATGTTGCAGAGACTCTAGTAGGTTCACAGAATAAGTTACTTAAATTAAATGACTTAAAAAATTTAGAAATCTAGTACACTGTGAAGAGTTCTCTAAAATATTAATATTAAAATCGCCACAAACTATAATATTTTTACTGTTACCTTTAATTTTATTAATAGCATCTTCCATAACAGTCTCAAATAGATTATAATCACCAGAAGGGAGTCGATATACACTAATTACAATATATAAATCTAGTTCTACACAGGACAACTCAATAGTGCGCTCAATAGATAAGTTTACAATATCTTTACGTTCTTTGCATTTTAATAAATTTGAAGTCATTATGAGAGAACCGCCTCTAATAGCCTGCTTTTTTATATATGCGCTCTGCATTGTGTAATATTGATTAATGACAATAATCTCATGGTTCTTTAACCAGTGTTCAGTTAAACACAATACTGTAACATCATATTTCTCTAGAAATAAACTTAATTCTAATTCTTTGCCAGATAGGCCCTGCATGTTTTGGTGTACTATATTCAAATACTGCAGCCTAACTGTTGTCCTATCTTGGAGTTTAAATCACAAGATGTGTCAATAAAAACGTTGTCAGTACATGTACTAACCCTATCAAATAAATTGTAAACACAAGGCTTTTTGCCTTCCTGTAAATTGTATGCTAATAGCTTAGCAATCTGTCGCTTAATATAAAATGGCAGATACATTGTATCTTTTGTCAAAGTGAATTTACTAATAAATTTATTAGTGTCAAAAAAGAATATTGCGTCACTATGACGACAAGTTATATTATACAATAACATATTTAATGTGTGTATGTGCATGTTTTCTGTATGTGTTAAGTTATTTGAGTATGGCAAAGCACATAAAATAAATTTACCCCTAAATTTTGAATTAAGTCCTAGTAACACTTCAACACATTCTATTATATCCTGTCTCTTTACAGTTAAACTGTTACCAAACAATAATATGGCTGTACTATTCTCATCTAAGGGGTGTAACCTAATCTGATTCACTAAACTAGTGTAACTATCCCCTGACCTGCAATAATTTATTACACACTGATTTGTATACTCACTGAGAAGACTACCAAAATTATGACCTAGTCTATCAGAAAAGATGTAGGTTTTATTAGTTGCTGTAGAAAGCCTAGATTTAATCATATTTGATTGCAAAGGCGATTGGTTTTGTAAATTATTGGAAAAAATCTCAGGTAGTATAGTACTCGATGGCTCTGTTGGGATTAGAGTGTGAGTACAAGGACACGAGAGCTTATTGGTCAGAGACTCATACATTTCTGCATTACATCTCACCAAGTCTACAAGCTCACCTGCCTCCACTATACGCTTGCTCAGCTCTTGTTGAGAAGCCTGGTATTTGTTGAAAATCTCATTTAAGGTGCTTTCTCTAAGTAACAGTTCTTCCCTCAAGCGATGAGTATCAGAATCATACACTAACCTACTTTGCTCCAAATTTCTAGAGTACTCAGATAGTTGATTAACTAAGTTAATGCGCTGTTTTCTGAGATTTAAATTAACCCTATGCATGTTATATTTCCTTATAGATTTATGAATTTTTTTAATTAATTTATTAACTTTAATGTAGCGTTTCAGTTTTTTATGACTAGAAAAGCTGCGTCTCATAAGAATGGTATCCTCCCTGGTCAGATCTATTGTCACAACTGGCTCCCTAATACACACATGATCAGGCTCACTACTAACCAACTCATGATATAGGCTGCAGGTATTCGCAATCTGTTCACTGTGTTTAGTAGATTTAATGTTGGAGATGGTGTTATGAGCTTCACTCAATTCACGTTCCAGTTCAGCAACACGTCTCAGAGCTTCTTCATGAGTGTCCATGCACTGTTGGAAGTTGGACACCGTCAGTCGAAGTTGCTCATGTTGTTCTAGGATTTCGTGATGGTGAATGTGCATTTCAGCCAGCTGTGCCTTGAGTTCAGTGTTCTTGTCTATAATTTTTTTAACTTCTTCTTCGCTGTCCTCCCTTTCCTGTAGCAGCTGGTTACACAGGATTTTTGAGCATTCCAATTCCTTAAGAGTGGTTTGTAGTTTGTCCTCCAGAACTGCCATTCTGCGGGTCATCATTTCCACAGACCTACCCCGTAGGCACCTGAAATATAAGGAAGAGTGAGTGAAGTCAGCTGAGGGAAACTATTAAATTGGTGGATAGAAGGTTGAGTAGGAAATATTGTAGGTAGATCATAAAAAAAGAAAAAGAGAGTAAAATTGAATAAATTTAGAAACAGCTTATTTTAAATAGGTACTAAGTATTGGGGAATTTGATATTCTATTCATAGAAAAGTATTTGATAGATTTATAAAACAATAATATGTAATTAACAATATGAGTATCACTTATTGGTAATGTTTGAAATATCAATAAAACTGGACTGTAGGTACTTAAATAAATGGGCCTGTGTAACACTACTGTACTAAGTAAATATTAATATAATTTATAATAAATAATTATGTATTGTGTGTCATGTAGTATAATGGTGTCTGAGGCAAATGTTTATCGTCATCGATTTTGCTTCCACAAATTGTCAAGCAAAAGGAGACAAACGGTGCCGCTGTGTATTGTAATTGACGTCGCTCACATATAATGAGCAGTGTTTATGTGATGTATAGTGTATTTTTGTTAGTGGTATATACAATAAAACGGTACAGGATTATGTAAAGAATAATGAAAACAATACTCCCCGGGTTTCCAGATGATTTTAAATCTCGTCTCCGTTATCCGTTACTTTGACAGTTACAGTTAGTCCGCCACAATTTTCTAGCGAGGTTTTGTCAGTAGTCCTTTGATTTGTAGATACACCAACAATTATTGGTCAGGTTTATGGGTATACACTACACTACATTTCCAACATGGAATTTATACTTAAAACAACATAAAACTATTTTTTCTCAAATCAGCAAGCATAGCTGTACAGGCGAAATTATACATCAAACTTACGAAGCAACACCGGGTCGCATGTCAAAACGTGTTGTTCAATCAGAAATGTAAATATTACAATGTCATTCCAAATTATATTACTATACGTTCCAATACGCACAGTCGGGCTGCCAATATAGCGATACAAAAAGCTCAAAAAATTTGGCTAGGTGAAGAGGCAAGACGTTGGTTTACGGTTCGCGATAATTTAAAACTACATTTAATAATACTGCACTTAGAACTTTCATTCAAGTTACACAATGTCGAGTTCGATTTATTAGACCAAAAAGCTAGGGAATTAGCGTCAACTGTAGCTCACGAGAAATACATCATTCAAAGTAGGAAGTTACAAGAACTGATAGGAAGAATAACACCACCTTCAGACTATACTGGCAACACCACTTGTAATCATCAATTTCATCCCAGAATAAAGAATCTTTCGAACACCATTTACACACGTGACGAGAACTCACTTTTGGAGAAGGGATTAAAGTATAGTATTCCTCAAAAAGTTACGCAATATTCTTTGGAAACATTGGCGGTGGATGCAGAAATAGCTATTACCAGAAATAAAAAAGATAACATAGTCAAGAGTTTAGCTGCCCATCAGTTACAAACATACAAATCGACTAATTTCATTAACTGCTAATTAAAAATATATAAATCCATCCAAAATAAAATTCAACAAAATGATTTGGTGGTAAATAAGGCGGATAAAGGCAACACCGTAGTAATTATGTCTAGATCGCAGTATAATAGCAAAGTACAAGATGTAATACACACCGAAGATTTCCAGCGTCTGCCCTACGATCCTACCAAACGATTTCATGCAGAATTAAAACTCAGAATCAAGTCAAGTACTTACCTTTTCCCACAAAACTGCTATTTAGCGAAAAGTCTTATACCGATGAACCCTCAGTGTCCGCTGTTGTATGGTTTACCAAAAATACATAAAGATCAGGTGCCCATCCGTCCAGTCGTCTCATATGTCAACGCTCCAGCTTATAAATTAGCGAAATATTTAAACGGATTGATTAAAGAGAAGACGTCATTCACCGCAAAATACAGCCTGAAAAATAGTTATGATTTGATTAGCAAAATAAAACACATCTGTCTACCTAGAAACACAAAACTCGTGTCTTTGGATGTAAAAAGCTTATTTACAAATGTCCCGTATAAAGAATGTTTAGTTATAATTAAAAATCTGCTGGGAAGAAATGGAATACACCCAGAACAGATTCAGAATATTTTGAAATTAACCGAGTTATGCAGTAAACAAAATTATTTTCAATTCAACAACGAGTACTACTTACAGAAAGAGGGTTTGGCCATGGGTTCACCGCTTAGTCCGTTGTTAGCAGATATCTTTATGAATAACTACGAACACGAGCATTTGGTAAAAGAACCGAACCTCTTATATTCTTATAGATTCGTGGACGATATTTTGCTGGCTTGGAAGGACACAGAACGTCAGCTTCACTGTTTTCTTACAAGAATTAATAGTATACACCCCAAACCTAAGTTCGAATTGGAGATAGAACAAAACAGCTCAATAAACTTCTTAGATTTGACTATCAAAAGGGAGGGTACCTCACACTCATTTGAAATTTATCGTAAACCGACGTATACAGATAGTACAATACCAGCATCGTCCTGTCATCCATCGCAACACAAAATGGCAGCATTTCACAGTATGATTCATAGATTATTAAATGTACCACTGAATATAGAATCATATAACAGAGAATAAAATATTATTTATCATATAGCTCAATCCAACGGGTATAGTAAACGCCTAATTGATAAGATGATTAGAGGAAAACAACTTAGAATGGCCAAGTCACTTTTATATCCCTCTATCAAAGAACCTATAAATAATACCGCTGTTCTTACCTATTTTGGAAGCATAACTGACCTATGGCGCGTATACTGAGGAGGAACGGTATCAGATCAGCCTATAAACCATACAAAACGTTAAAATTTCTTTGCAATGGTAAAGATAAAGTATGCAAGAACAAAAAGTCCGGTATTTACTGCTTAACATGCGACCAATGCCAAAATAAGTACATAGGACAGACGGGTCGAAGTTTTGAGCTGAGATATAAAGAACATTTAGCGGCTTTTAGAAACAACCAGCCGGAAAAGTCTCATTTTGCCGAACATTTACTTGAATCGGGTCATACCTTAAATAGTGGACATTCATTTGACGTCATACACACTTGTCAAAAGGGTATTAGAATGTGCGTATTGGAACAATTAGAGATTTTAAAGCGGGACAAGCATACATTACTGAACGATCAAACCAACTTTAACGGGTCCCCATTGCTGAATATATTCGCACAGCGTCATAATGACTCACATCAGCCGAGCAACGGAAGGAGGGGATTAGAAAGTACAATCGTTTATAAGACATGCCCACGGTTGGAAAGCGCTCAGTCGTTGCCCATCGTTCCTGAGGATGCCTCGTGCAGAGGCGAAACACGTGTCGAAGAATAGTCGGCGCATACAGCGGGATACTGCAAGTCAGGTATCTTCCTGGAACCCATACCATTCCTATATCCCTTATCCTTTTAGAGGAGTTCGATATTGTCAACCTTTTTCTATTGCAATAGTTGGGGTGGTCAATTCGAGGGTGCGTGGTGGGTTCCTCTTTCCTTCCATTAGGTTACAATGGAGTTCCGCCAAGTAACGCCTGATTCAATCAACTATATCAGATCAGCAAGCATAGCTGTACAGGCGAAATTATACATCAAACTTACGAAGCAACACCGGGTCGCATGTCAAAACGTATGGTTCAATCAGAAATGTAAATATTACAATGTCATTCCAAATTATATTACTATACGTTCCAATACGCACAGTCGGGCTGCCAATATAGCGATACAAAAAGCTCAAAAAATTTGGCTAGGTGAAGAGGCAAGACGTTGGTTTACGGATCGCGATAGTTTAAAACTACATTTAATAATACTGCACTTAGAACTTTCATTCAAGTTACACAATGTCGAGTTCGATTTATTAGACCAAAAAGCTAGGGAATTAGCGTCAACTGTAGCTCACGAGAAATACATCATTCAAAGTAGGAAGTTACAAGAACTGATAGGAAGAATAACACCACCTTCAGACTATACTGGCAACACCACTTGTAATCATCAATTTCATCCCAGAATAAAGAATCTTTCGAACACCATTTACACACGTGACGAGAACTCACTTTTGGAGAAGGGATTAAAGTATAGTATTCCTCAAAAAGTTACGCAATATTCTTTGGAAACATTGGCGGTGGATGCAGAAATAGCTATTACCAGAAATAAAAAAGATAACATAGTCAAGAGTTTAGCTGCCCATCAGTTACAAACATACAAATCGACTAATTTCATTAACTGCTAATTAAAAATATATAAATCCATCCAAAATAAAATTCAACAAAATGATTTGGTGGTAAATAAGGCGGATAAAGGCAACACCGTAGTAATTATGTCTAGATCGCAGTATAATAGCAAAGTACAAGATGTAATACACACCGAAGATTTCCAGCGTCTGCCCTACGATCCTAACAAACGATTTCATGCAGAATTAAAACTCAGTATCAAGTCAAGTACTTACCTTTTTCCACAAAACTGCTATTTAGCGAAAAGTCTTATACCGATGAACCCTCAGTGTCCGCTGTTGTATGGTTTACCAAAAATACATAAAGGTCAGGTGCCCATCCGTCCAGTCGTCTCATATGTCAACGCTCCAGCTTATAAATTAGCGAAATATTTAAACGGATTGATTAAAGAGAAGACGTCATACACCGCAAAATACAGCCTGAAAAATAGTTATGATTTGATTAGCAAAATAAAACACATCTGTCTACCTAGAAACACAAAACTCGTGTCTTTGGATGTAAAAAGCTTATTTACAAATGTCCCGTATAAAGAATGTTTAGTTATAATTAAAAATCTGCTGGGAAGAAATAGAATACACCCAGAACAGATTCAGAATATTTTGAAATTAACCGAGTTATGCAGTAAAAAAAAATATTTTCAATTCAACAACGAGTACTACTTACAGAAGGAGGGTTTGGCCATGGGTTCACCGCTTAGTCCGTTGTTAGCAGATATCTTTATGAATAACTACGAACACGAGCATTTGGTAAAAGAACCGAACATCTTATATTATTATAGATTCGTGGACGATATTTTGCCGGCTTGGAAGGGCACAGAACGTCAGCTTCACTGTTTTCTTACAAGAATTAATAGTATACACCCCAAAATTAAGTTCGAATTGGAGATAGAACAAAGCAGCTCAATAAACTTCTTAGATTTGACTATCAAAAGGGAGGGTACCTCACACTCATTTGAAATTTATCGTAAACCGACGTATACAGATAGTACAATACCAGCATCGTCCTGTCATCCATCGCAACACAAAATGACAGCATTTCACAGTATGATTCATAGATTATTAAATGTACCACTGAATATAGAATCATATAACAGAGAATTACATATTATTTATCATATAGCTCAATCCAACGGGTATAGTAAACGCCTAATTGATAAGATGATTAGAGGAAAACAACTTAGAATGGCCAAGTCACTTTTATATCCCTCTATAAAAGAACCTATAAATAATACCGCTGTTCTTACCTATTTTGGAAGCATAACTGACCGTATGGCGCGTATACTGAGGAGGAACGGTATCAGCTCAGCCTATAAACCATACAAAACGTTAAAATTTCTTTGCAATGGTAAAGATAAAGTATGCAAGAACAAAAAGTCCGGTATTTACTGCTTAACATGCGACCAATGCCAAAATAAGTACATAGGACAGACGGGTCGAAGTTTTGAGCTGAGATATAAAGAACATTTAGCGGCGTTTAGAAACAACCAGCCGGAAAACTCTCATTTTGCCGAACATTTACTTGAATCGGGTCATACCTTAAATAGCGGACATTCATTTGACGTCATACACACTTGTCAAAAGGGTATTAGAATGTGCGTATTGGAAACATTAGAGATTTTAAAGCGGGACAAGCATACATTACTGAACGATCAAACCAACTTTAACGGGTCCCCATTGCTGAATATATTCGCACACCGTCATAATGACTCACATCAGTCGAGCAAAGGAGGGAGGGGATAAGAAAGTACAATCGTTTATAAGACATGCCCACGGTTGGAAAGCGCTCAATCGTTGCCCATCGTTCCTGAGGATGCCTCGTGCATAGGCGAAACACGTGTCGAAGAATAGTCGGCGCATACAGCGGGATACTGCAAGTCAGGTATCTTCCTGGAACCCATACCATTCCTATATCCCTTATCCTTTTAGAGGAGTTCGATATTGTCAACCTTTTTCTATTGCAATAGTTGGGGTGGTCAATTCGAGGGTGCGTGGTGGGTTCCTCTTTCCTTCCATTAGGTTACAATGGAGTTCCGCCAAGTAACGCCTGATTCAATCAACTATATAATAAATTGGCTTAATAACAATAATTTAATAATTAATTAATATATTAATTAATTAATTAATTAATATATAAATGAGTTTTCACCAAAGATGTGAAGCACCGAATATTAATGTCAACTATAATATAAAGTTAAATTTTTAGGCATTACTGTTGACATGCAACTAAATTGGAAACCCCATATAGAAGAATTGTGTAAACGATTATGTAAGTCAGCCTTTGCACTTATGCAGCTGTCGAAAAAAGTAGGGAGTCAAGCACTACTAACAGCTTATCATACACTCGTGGCGTCGGTTCTGAGGTTTGGTGTTATTTTTTGGGGTCACTCAACTGATCGGGAGCTCGCATTTAGGATGCAAAAAAGGTGTATCAGGTCTATGTGTGGGTTAAAAACAACTGACAGCTGTGTTCCATTTTTCAAGTCACTGAAGATATTAACTTTACCTTCGCTTTACATTATTGAGACAGCTATGTTTGTAAAAAATAATTCTCACTTATTTGCAAAAATATCTACAAGCAGAAGAGGTCCAATGCGAGCTCAGTATGTAAACAAATTATGTCAGGTACAATGTAAAACCGCTCTTGTACAAAAGAGCTTTTTTGGTTTCGCACCTAAAATATTTAATAAAATACCTGAAAGGATTTAAAAATATGTCCACATCACAATTTAAATCCTCATTGACTAAACTTTTAATAGATAAGTGTTATTATTCAGCAGATGACTTTCTAAATGATCATTTAACCTAGTTTTAAGACCTGACATTATACTATACACAGCAATAATTTATAATTTTATTTGACATTGTATTTTTATTTTTTAATTGATATTTTACGCCGTGTGGCTGATGGCATAGAATACAAGTGTCACCACCCCCTACCTTCCCGTGGGTGTCGTAAGAGGCGACTAAGGGATAACAGGGTACAAATACCATCTTTGTGTAGAGACGGAAAACTCGACATCAAACCCTATACGACTGCCTCGTTGGTCTCGCGGCATAAATGTGCACGTGGGATCGGGAGGTCCTGGGTTCGATTCCTGGGTCGGGCAGTGTTATTGGGTTTTTCTGTCACGAAATTCTCAGTAGCAGCACGGAGTCTGGAAATGTGCCCGATACGGTAATAAGCTCGCCCCTTATTACGTGGGACTAAAGTATATCTGGCGAAAAGTGGGTGTAGAAATACACCTCTGCCTACCCCTTCGGGGATAAAAGGCGTGACGATATGTATGTGTATGTATGTAATTGATATTTTAATTTATTCATGATCAAAAAATGTATATTAAGCAAACTGTAATATCACACCATTTTAACAATATTTGTATGTCTTTTGGACAAAACATAGCGCACTTAAACTAATTTAAGACCATTATTGTATAAATTCACCTATGTTTAACGAATAAAATTCTGATTCTGATTCTGAAAAAAATATATAATAAACTACCAAACGACATTAAAAGTGAAAAAAGGTTTCATAGCTTTGTAAGAAAATCAAAAACTTTTTAATGAGTAAAAGCTACTATAATATCAAAGAATATCTAAACGATAATAATTCATAAATCCTAGACAAAGTACAAAAACAAATAAACAATACATTGATTAAGTAATCATATTTCTAACTATTAGAAAAATATTAATGTCATATTTAAATTTGATATCTTTATATTTGTCATATATTAAACTGTTATCTATCTGAAATAATAAATGTAGCGGCTCCATAGGTAATCATCCAATTGCATATATCTAATGGAATGTGGGTGCATAACTGCATAGGGTTCCCACCAAGAACTTAGGGTTCCAAGCCAACCTCACATGCAAGTGGTGCACCTGCCGATCAGCGGACGAGGCTCAGGCAAACAAAATATCCCTATAAGCGGCAATAGGCTCGCCAACTATTACGCAGGATCAAAACACTGGCGAAAAGTGGGCGTTTAATATGCCTTAGCCTACCCCTTCGGGGAAACAGGCGTGAGTCTATGTATGTATGTATATCTAATGGACCTAAAATACATATAATTATATTTTAAGCATATTATCAAAACCGCTTCTCCTCTCTCCTAAAAGTGCTGTGCCCAATAGGGTCCATAATTGTTTCCTAATTCTAAGTATACCACCTGTAAATGTACATTATGGAATGCAATAAAATTGAATTGAATGTACAAGTTATTTTGTGAGTAATAACGACAAAATAATTGCGATAGATTCATGCATATTGTTTGAAATAGAATTGGTTTTATGATAAGTCAAGTCGATTATATCGATTTAGTAACGTTTAGTTTAGTCTATTGTAAAATTTGACTATGGTCACACTGAACTGTCAACTTCCGTTTTCTGAAAATTGCTTGAACAGACGTTTTGGTTTTGGGCTCGCGCCGTTTTGTAATATTGAAATAAAATTGGAACCCGATTGAGTGCCGCTTCTGTGATAGAGGACATTGTGAACTATTGGTTGACATTTGCGAAAATTGTGAATCCGGTATCGACGTCCACGTGCCAACGTGTCTTGAAAACGTCGCGTTTGCAGCCAGCTAAGTATAAGATACTTCATTCATTTATTTTGGCCAATATACTTGTGTGATTGTGTCTAATTTAGCTCAAGGCTGACATCAGTAAGATTTGGTAAGACATTTTATTAATATTATATTTTATATTCATTCACTGTGCAATCACAGTAATAGTGTTTGGATCCTTTGCCTTCTTCTGAGACTGGATGAATTAATCGCTTCCACTGATCTCTGTAAAACTTACCCAATCTTAGCCTAAACTCTAGACATAATTTTTGGTAGCAGAGCGTGGATGTATCTTAGCCGCTGTTGATTGTACCTATACTCAGATTGCTATTGTATAGGCTTGTATCTGAGCTATATATTCATTGTTAACAGTGTTCCCAGGTTAGTTTTGTTTAAAATACATCATATTTATTTGTATTGGTTGACCTGCATAACTTGAAACACATGTCATACATAACCTCAATCAGTAATTGTTTGAATTGTATTGTTGAAATCTAGCATAGTTTTGTTGTTGTTACTATTAATAAGTCACTTTGATTGGATACATAACAGTTACATGTATCAATTAATGAAGTTAATGGTTAATTGCATATATTGAGTTTAAAACATTATAACAACCAACTTGACCATGCATCTTGGGCGGGTCACATTACAAAACTTTTGTTTTGTTATAACATATAGATAATATTGTTAGGTAACACATACTATTACTATTGTTTATCTCAAATAACACAGCCAGTCTGTCTGTTGCAAGTAATTAGTTAATTTATTTGAATATTTAACTTTAATTAACTTATTTGAAGTTTCAACTTTTGATAACTTTGACTTTGTTTTGTGTCAATATATATTGAAACTATTAATTTTGTTGGACAGTAGATACCTGTCACTTGCCTGCACTTGCAGTAAACAGGCTAATACTTTGTTGGTTTTAAAGAATTAACAAATATTAAGTTTTGATTGTTAATATTACTTAACGCTTGTCCGGGCTCTTTTGAAATTTGATTATGTCAGCTATCAAGGACTTGCGTGCGGCTGCTGGTGCTATTGCATCAGATTTGCGCTGGTTTGCCTCGGCCAGTGCCTTGGTGAACTAGCCTGATCGCCAGCAGGCCTTACTACAAAGGTATGAGCGGATTGATGATCGCCTGGCAAGTGTGGAACAGAAATTCCGCACTTTCAGCGCTTGCTGTTTCGAAGTGTCAGTTAATGAATTCACCGCTGACCAGCGAAATAAGGTCAGCGAAGATTATGCCCAGATCTTAGACCTGTATGATGCTGTCTCCAATAGTGCGAGACAACTAGTTGCCGATAGGGAAGGGCAACCCGGCTTGAAGCAGGAGCTTCCTAGGTCAGCACCGGGGCTGGTGAGTAGGCTTCCTACCTTAGACCTCCCCCATTTTGATAGCTGCATAGAAAGCTACCTGGGCTTCGTTAATTTGTTTGACAGCCTGGTCAATGGCCTCATCCAGCATCTGCCCGTGTCTGACGAGGCGTACCAGACGGCTCGGTACCTAATTACCCGTAGGTACCATAACAAGCGTGGCCTCGCCGACACGCATATTGAGCAGATTTTGGGATTGCCCACGCTCACCCGGGTCTCTGGGTTGCACACCCAACTTTTGAACCCGCTTTTGGTGGCAATCAACGCACTTAAGTGCCTTGACCTGCCCGTGGACCAATGGTCCTATCTATTGGTGCACATTGTGCTGAAGAAGCTGCCTGCCGACTTTAGGTCGCGTTTTTAGCAGCGCTTTGGTGGGGACAGCGCGACCCATCTGCCCCCCTATGCTGACCTGGAGAGGTTCTTGGAGGATGAGTGCCGGGTCTTGGACAACTCCGGTGGTTTCACGCCGGCTAAGACGCAGCCGCCCAAGGTCAAGGAACAGGCTCGCGTTTACACCCGAGCCAATGTTGACTGGCGCCCTCCTCGCTTTGCAGTCACGCAGAGCCCAGCGGAGTGCTCTTACTGCAAGGTCACGGGGCACAGAACGGCCAGTTGTAGGGCATTCTTGGACCTTCATGTCGCCTCTCGTAGGCGCATCGCGAATGCCCGCCGCCTTTGCTTCTCTTGTTTGGGGTCCCACTACCAGCGAGACTGCCCAATCTCTCGCCCCTGTCCTCACTGTGGAGGACAGCATTTGGACATTCTCTGCATGAATGCCAGAGAGGCAGGCCGCTTGTCCAACCAGCCGACGCCGCGAACGGGCGGGTGTTTTGAAGGTGGCAGCCGAGGCTCACCGGTGCGCAGCCGAGAGTCGCCTCGCTTAATTGATCGCCACTCACGCCGCTTGGAGAACCGTAGCGTGCGCACGCCTTCTCTCTCTCACGCACCTGAATGTGCGACCGTCCAGCGTCACCAGCACCATGACTGCTGCCACAGGTATTCCCCTCCTTTGGCGGAGCGTCCCCGCCTTGACTCGCGCCCACCTCGTTTTGGGCGGGTGCGTCATTATGACCCCCCACAGATAAGGCGCGGATCGAGTCATCGCGCTTTTGAGGACTTCAAGCCGCACCTTTATTTTGATTTGCCTGGTCCTGGCCAACGGTCGCCGCCCAGGCAACAATAGGTCATTGACCCCTGCCCTATAACGCCAACCTCCCCCATTGAGACCGTTATCCTACCAACGGTTGCTGTTAGGGTCTGGGGACCCACGGGGACCTCTGTTGTTGTCCGCGCTATATTGGACACAGGTTCACAAGGTTGCATTGTTTCCACTTATTTGGTAGGGCAGGTTAAATTAAATATGGGCTCTTTTCCGAATTGTATACGGGGCATAGGTGACGTAGCCTCTAATTTTGAAGGGCAAGTTAAAGTTTTGTTTGCCCCTGTTGAATCTTAAAACCCGAGGATTAAAACCTCGGCTATTGTGTTGAAGATTATTTTGGGTATGCACCCACAGAAACAGCTACCTGCTGCTGTGGTGAATTTGACATCGGGATTGGAACTGGCAGACCCCAAATTTGACACACCGGGACAAATCGACTTGTTGATTGGAATTTTGATTGGTGGGAAACGGGTCTTGGTGCCAAATGGTTTGACTGCCATCCCGACCATATTTGGATTTGCTTTGATGGGACCTGTACCTAGGGACCCCCCTCCACCCGAACTTGATAATTTGTTGGCTGTAGGCTCCGCTCTCTCTGATGCGGTTCAGAGGTTTTGGGAGGTAGAGGAGCCCCCTCAAGCTGCCCGTTTGAATCCAGAACATGAGGAGTGCGAGCTGTTCTTCCAGAACAACACTGGTCGACTCCGTTCTAGTCGGATCATCACGAGGCTACCTTTTCTGTCTGTTCGGCCTCCGCTTGGTGAGTCACGACCTTTAGCCGAAAAGAGGTTGTTGGCTATGGAGCGCCGCATGGGACATGATCCGGAGCTCAGACAGAAGTACATTGAGTTCATGAGAGAATATGAACAATTGAGATACATGTCTGTGTCAAATTTGGATTGGCGTTCTGTGGAGCATTACTTTCTCCCGCATCATGCGGTATTGAAGCCATCAACTGGCAAGCTGCGCACAGTGTTTGATGGTTCTGCGCAGACTTCAACAGGCGTATCCTTGAACCAGTGCTTGCATTCTGGTCCCAACTTGGTCAAGGACCTTTGTGACGTCATCACCAGCTTCCGACGACATCAGGTTGTCTTTGTGGCCGATATAAAAATGATGTTCAGGCAGACGATTATCCACCCTGATGATCGTCGCTTCCAGCTGATCCTTTGGAGAGAGTCTCCTCGCGATCCCATGGTTGTCTACGAGCTCAATACTAATACGTACGGGTTAAGGTCAAGCCCCTACTTGGCAATACGTTCTCTTTGGGAGCTCGCAGACCGCGAAGGCTTACGTTCCCCACGAGCCTCCGCCATCTTGAAAGACGATATTTACGTCGATGACATTTGCTCGGGCGCCTCCACAGCGGACGAGGCGATCCTCCTGCGGGACGAATTGATAGGTATTTTGGCCTCCGCTGGTTATGAGTTGCGCAAATGGATTTCCAACTCACCAGCGCTTTTGGAGGGCTTACCCGAGGATCATCAGCAAGATCCACATCTATTTGAGATTATTGACAACCCCGCCATGATGGCTGTTCTCGGCGTCCAGTACAGACTAGTCCAAGACATCTTTACGTATAACGTAGTCTTGAAATTGCCTTGTTCTTGGACTAAACGTCTCGTGTTGTCTACTGTCACCAGAACCTTTGATGCAAACGGTTGGATTTGTCCTGTCATATTTTGGGCAAAATGCTTCTTGCAGAAGCTTTGGACAGCGGGATTGACTTGGGACGAACCTCTACGCGGTACTCTTGTTGAGGAATGGACCTCTTTTGTATCCTCACTTCCTGCCGTCAACGAGATTTCCTTGTCTCATCCCATCCTTCCTCCCGGGAAGTACCAGGCCACCCTTCACGGGTTTTGTGATGCCTCGGTACGTGGTCACGCGGCCGTGGTGTACTTGCGCACAGTTAGTGCCTCAGGTCAGGTGAGGGTTTCCCTGATCATGGCGAAGAGCAAGGTGGAACCCCTTCGGACATCTCTGACCATCCCGAAACTGGAGCTCTCAGGAGCAGCCCTACTTGTACGCTTATTGAACCACGTGTCCAGTAGTTTCAGTAAATCAATTTGTATTAATGGGACCTACGCCTGGACAGACAGCCAAATTGTTCTTTGTTGGTTGAAGGCTTCTGTCCACACTTTGGAGGTATTTGTCGCTAATCGCGTTTCCCAAATCCAGAATTCCGAAGTCAAGCTTGTTTGGAGACACGTACCAGGTGAGCTCAACCCCGCTGATTGTGCCTCGCGCGGATGCTTGACGCCTAGTTTGATAGGTCATTCGCTGTGGCCCCACCACAGCGGATCGGTCCGGAATGGTTGAGTCGACCAGAAATTGATTGGCCTCGAACGCCAGTTTTGAATACTTCCAATTTGCCGGGTCTACGAACACTCGCTCTTGAGAAGGTGGAATGCGCCTTCGACCCCGATTTCCTGTTGAATCGTTATAGCTCCCTCGACAAGTTGTTAGGTGTTACTGCTTGGATAAAGCGTTTTGTTTTTAACTTTAGGCACCCACAACAGAAACGGTGTCAGTCCCTCTCCTTTTGGATTCGTTCTGTGCAATTGGCGCATTTTGAGAAGGAGATTGCTATCCTTAAGTCAGGGAGATCGAAATTGTCGGGAGCTGTATCTAAACTGAACCCCTTTTTGGACGATACGGGTCTCTTGCGCGTTGGAGGGCGTCTCAAGAACGCCAACCTCCCTTACGGGGCACGTCACCCCCTTTTGTTACCCAAGGACGGTCATTTGGTACACTTGTTGGTAACTGATAGATAGATAGATAGATAATTCTTTATTGTGCAAATGTTAATACAAATTCGGTGTAAATGACAAGTGTACTACATACATATCAAATGCACAAGGGCAGCCTTATCGCAAAGTGCGATCTCTTCCAGGCAACCTTAGGATGGACAGACTGAAAAGACAAAAAGCTTTGATCTGTAGTCACAATAAGTATCTGATTAGGTACTATAAATTGTTTTTATTTTTTGTACATACATACGCAGGCATATGTATATACAATAGATATGATAGGTGCTAAATATATTATAAATAAATAAATCCATAATATGATACATACATATATAAACATATATATAATACATAAATATAATACATATACATAAATATAATGCATATACATACATATAATAATATGAACACAAAATACAGTGACAAAATTAGTTTACAATGACAAATAGTGTTTCTTTAGTGCATTTTTGAAAATGTTCAATGATTTAGCTTGCCTAATTTCGACCGGCAGCGCATTTCACAAACGGACAGCTTGAACAGCGAAGGATTTATCGTAGAAGTTTGTGGAATGTGTTGGCATCTGCAGTCTCAGATCCACCGACGACCTCAAGGTCTTTAAATGTGTGTCATGAAGGAACTTAAAACGTTCTTTGAGATACGTGGGGGTATTAGGATTAAACAACACGTTGTACAGTAACATAAGAATATGAGTATTCCGGCGAAGTTGAATTGGGAGCCACTTGAGCCTGGATCGAAATTCAGATACATGATCATATTTGCGTAAACCAAAAATGAATCTAATACAGAAGTTTTGGAGACGCTCAAGTTTATCAAGCTGGTCCTCATTAAGATCAAGAAAGCTGACATCGGCATAATCGAGTATTGGGAGAAGCAAGGATTGTGCAAGCGCAATCTTGGTGTTGGTGGGAAGAAAGTTCCTCAGCCTACGCAATGACCCAGCTGAAACAAACAATTTACGGCTGGTCTCCTGTAATTGACTTCCCCATGAAAAAGTTTTGTCCAGATAAATACCGAGGTTTTTCACGTTATCTGAGATTGTATCTTCTTGGGTTTACGCGAATGTTACATATTGAAATTAAACTACAGTTTACGGATTTTATCGCGTTGTATTGGTTTCACTAAGTTATTACATTTGAAACTAAAGATCTAGAAACTATATTTTTAATTTATAACTAGCCGACGTTTCGAATTCTTTACAGAATTCATGTTCACGGCAGACTGAGGTGATATTTGTCTTTTTCTTGAATGTATTAGTTATCTCAAAGTACCCGAACATATTATGTCCGAAAATATTATGCGTGTAAACGTAACAAAATTCAAAAATTTGAAAAATTACAACAAAAATCAAATGACCAGTACAACATGAAACAGAACGTTTTCGCACGGACCAATCACACGCTACCATCCGCCCATAGACAAACAGTTGTCAATCTGTCAAAACACACGTTAGATGAAAATACCGAGAGAGTACTTAACAGAGGTTTAAATTACGCGATAACTCCATCAAGAATACCGTATGAAACCATTATTTGCAACGTTGAGGATTGCCTAGTCAAAAACAATGTGAGTAAGGAAGATTTCGAGGCCATACGACAGGACGTTTCTGCTGTATTACGTCAATCGAAAGTGCCGGCAAGGAATCTACCTAAGACCGAATATCTCGCACTGAAGAACTTACAAGCTAGGCCTGAACTTACAGTACTCCGAGCAGATAAAGGAAATGCAACGGTAGTGATGGACACGTCCGAGTATAAACAAAAAATGGAACATCTTTTGTCGGATGAAAGTACCTACAAGTTGGTTAAGTCAGACCCTACGAACAAAATACTCAAGCAAACTTGTGATATTGTTAAGAAATACTCCGAAAAACTTAATTTGGACGTGAAATATTTAATACCATCGTGTGTAAAACCTCCTCAAATGTATGGGCTACCAAAAATACACAAGGAAAACGCTCCTCTGCGCCCGATAGTTAGTCAGATAGGCGCACCAACTTACAGACTGGCTCAACACATGGCAAAGATTCTCTCACCCCTCAGAGGCAACACGAGAGCACATGTGAAAGATTCCTACCATTTTGTCAGTGAAATCAAACACCTACATTTCTCTGACAAGGAAACTATGGTTAGTTTTGATATACAGTCATTATTCACATGCATACCAGTACATGACTGTGTAGAAATTACTAGAAGGAAGCTGACAGAAAACAACATGCCTGAGGAATATGCAGAAATACTCAAACACTGCCTGACAACGGGCTATCTGTTATGGGACAAGAAATACTACATACAAGTAGACGGTGTAGCAATGGGCTCTCCAGTATCGCCTGTTGTCGCTGACATCTTCATGGAGGACTTCGAGGCGCGAGCCCTGCAGACTGCCACCATCACACCAAGGTTCTACAAGCGGTATGTAGATGACACTTTCACAATTTTACCAACAGATAGTGTTAATGCTTTCCTAAACCATCTTAATTCTATTAATAACCAAATACAATTCACAATGGAATTAGAGGCAAACAAGTCTTTAGCTTTCTTAGATGTACTTGTCATCAGGAATAAAAACAACTCCTTAAGCCATACTGTGTATAGGAAAAAGACCCATACAAATAGGTACTTAAACGGTGAATCTCACCACCATCCTAAACAGTTAGCTCGGGTTTAAGATTATTTATTTCTCATAAAGAATAAAATTCACTTACATGAGAAAAATCACTTAACTAATTAACAATTTCAATAGTGTCGCGGCGATACAGAAAAAAACTTACATACCAAACATGAACTCAACAACAACAATCTCATAATATGAATACCGAGGGTATCTTTAAAACATTCGTTCAATCATTAGCATTGGCCATAAATACAAAGATCGAGCGTACCTAGAAGCGACAATACAGGTTTGTACACACTAGTGACATGTTCTTAAAACTTATTTTTTAGTAATTTATTATAACTGATTTTGATATATGAAGATAATTTAGTACATTAGCTACTGTAGGAATGTCTCTGTTTCAGAGAGCCCGCGGGATCTGTGACAAGAAACATCTGGACGCTGAGCTTCAACATGTCAGGCAAGTTCTGCAAGACAACAAGCTCCGACCGCCGCGCCACTGTCACAGATCCCAGAAGAAAGAAAAAACAGCCACAGTAGAAAGACAACCTGCTGTCCTCCCATACATCAAGGGCGTGACCGACAAAATTGGCTACATCTTGAAGCGAGCTTCTATCAAAACTTACTACAAGCCGCCAACGAAGATCAGTCAATTATTACCATCTGTCAAGTGTCAGTTACCCTTGCAACAGGCCGGTGTCTACAAAATTGACTGTGAATGTGGGCTCTCATACATTGGACAAACCAAGAGAAGCATAGGCATTCGACTCAAAGAACATATAGCTGACATAAAACATAAACGCTCAACAAAGTCTGCTGTGTGTGAACATGTGGAACAAGGACCCAACCACTACCTGCGATTTGATGAACCACAGATACTCGCAAAAGAACATCGTTTTCTTCCAAGGATGATACGAGAGGCTATTGAAATTAAAAAACACCCTAATTTCAATAGGGAAGATGGTTGGAATGTTCCTCCAGCTTGGGACCCTGTCATAAGGCTAATGAAACCCAAGGAGGACAAAGTCACCAGAAGACCTAAGGACACTGTGAGCTCATTCTGCGTAAATAGTAACACCAGTAGTTGAAAAATGTTCGGGTACTTTGAGATAACTAATACATTCAAGAAAAAGACAAATATCACCTCAGTCTGCCGTGAACATGAATTCTGTAAAGAATTCGAAACGTCGGCTAGTTATAAATTAAAAATATAGTTTCTAGATCTTTAGTTTCAAATGTAATAACTTAGTGAAACCAATACAACGCGATAAAATCCGTAAACTGTAGTTTAATTTCAATTATCTGAGATTGGTAAGATGTTACCATCGAATTCAATCTGCGGCAGCTGTGGCCAATTTATCTTGGAAATCATCCTAGAACTGCCAATTAGAATGACCTGTGTTTTTGTCGGATTCACCTTGAGGCCATAATTTTTACTCCATGTACAGATACGCGCCAAATCTATGTTAATATTAGAAAACGCCGTTGAAATTGACTCTAGTGGTGCTTGTGAATATATCTGCAAATCATCTGCATAAAGGTGGTAAGATGAAAGTAACTGTTTGGAGATAGAATTTATGAAAATTGCGAAAAGTAACGGAGATAGCACGCCACCCTGCGGTACCCCGACAGTTGTATTACACCACGAGGAGTACTACTCATCGACACGTATACGCTGTCGGCGTCCAGACAGATAACTATGAAACCAGTCAATTACCGTTGGAGATATGTTAATAGAGCGGAGTATAGCAAGCAGGATGTGGAAATCCACAGTGTTAAATGCGTTGCTAAAATCAAGCAAGGACAACAGCGTGAGTTTTCCACCATCCATGCCCAGCCTTATCTCATCAGTGATATGAACCAATGTTGTGGTAGTACTATGACCAGGACGAAAACCGGATTGGTAAGAATTCAGGAGAGCATTCTTGGAAAGGAAAGTACAAAGTTGCGTATGCACAAGACGCTCAAGGACTTTAGAAAGGAATGGAAGTATGGATATAGGACGGAAGTCATCAATGGAACAGGGTTTGGATTTTTTAGGTATTGGAACTATTTGTGCATCTTTCCACGCTGATGGAAAGACGCCGCTGGTAACTGAGTAATTTAGGATATGACAAAGGACAGGGAGGATTTCATCTAGGATGGGTAGGATCATATTTCGACTGATGCAGTCATTGCCAACAGCATTGGATGAGATTGAAATGATGCTCTTTTTAACACCACAACAGGAAAATTGCTCGAAAACAAAAGGTGATTATCTGGGAGTTGGGATACGTGAAAGATCTTGTAACGTGTTTGATTTTGTTTTCCCATCAAAGTTGGGTGAAGCAGTGAAATGTGCGTTAAGCGAATCTATATTTATATCTTTGGAGATTGTGTCATTGCGAGACTTACCAACTCCCAGTGTTCTAAGAAATTTCCAGATTTTAACTGGGTCTCCGTTTTCAACAGAGTTGTGAATGTGATGGCGCTGTGCTTTCCTACACACCTTATTGCAGAGATTTCTGGCACTTGTGTATTTTTCCAAATTTCCAGGGGTTGGACGACATTTATACTTCGCCTTGGCAGCCGCTTTCTTTTTCATAAGAATTTTAATTTCGTCCGTAAGCCAAGGTGCGGGTAGGTGCTTTAATTTAATGGCACGGATTGGTGCATGCTCGTCGAACAGGTGAGTTAATTTATCTGTCAAAATTTTAACTTTGTCATCTACACAGTCTGATGAGTACAGAGGAGACCAATCAATGCTACGGGCATCCTCGCAAAGCTTCAAACGATCCATCCCACCGAAGTTGCGTTACATGATAATTTTAGGTTTTACCTTTGGTGGGTAAATCATGGTAGGAGAAAGCATCTGCAGAACACTGACCATGTTTGGATACAAACGTAGGGGAAGAAACGAAAATTAGGTCAAGGAGAGAAGGTACAGAGTTTGGAAAATGGTGTGTAGCATTGAGAGGAAGAATAGATAGATTGTTCGAATGTAAAATACGCTCGAAGGTCGTGGCACGATTATCCTGTTTTATAAGGCAGGTGTTAAAATCAC
Source organism: Euclidia mi (assembly GCA_944739405.2). Lineage (NCBI taxonomy): Eukaryota > Metazoa > Arthropoda > Insecta > Lepidoptera > Erebidae > Euclidia > Euclidia mi. Next base: position 613,411 of record OX123205.2, on the reverse strand, counting down.
CCATTATAATTGCGTTACTGTAAGAAGGTACTAAAGTTTCTAGGAGATGTTCGAAAGAAGGGAAAAAATTTATACGTAACGAAGGAGAATAAAAGACCCCTAGAAGAACTTTAGAATGATTCAGTTCCATTTCTAAGAAGAGATGCTCGCCGGCATTCGAGGGTGGTGGTTGCGGTGAGATGCTTACTATACGGAAAGGAATTTGAGCTCGTAGGTATATAGCGACACCGCCGCCACCACCGGCCGCGCGATCATTTCTAATTAGGCGGAACCCTGAAAGAGAATATGAAGTTGATGGCAGACATGGTTTGAGCCATGACTCTGAAACGAGAATAGCTGACCGTCACCTCAAAAATTCGCATGCTGGTTGTAATGCGCTCTTGGCCATTTTGCAACGCGAGTTTTGGATTTTGTCTGCCCGAAGAGTTATTTGGAGTGTAGTCTTTCGCTGCATCCCTTGCTATAAGCTCAAGGCTTCTACCATGCAGCCGTTGATGGGAGACTTACCGGCAGATCGCGTAACGGAGAGCAGGACATTTGACGGTGTTGGCACGGACTTCGCTGGTCCCTTTTTGGTGAAAACGTCGACACTTCGAAACAGCAAGACTGTTTAGGCCTACTTGTGTGTTTTTGTTTGTCTCTCCACAAAGGCCGTACACTTAGAACTGGTCTCCTCGCTTACGACCGAGGCGTTTGTAGCCACATCTGACAGATTTATATCCCGCAGAGGGCTGCCTTCCTTGATCCGTTCTGACTGCGGCACTTACTTCAAGGGCACTGATAATTATTTGAATGATGTTGTTAATTTCCTTGAAACCAACAAGGCTGATATAGGCAATAGGCTTGCCCGACGTGGGATAAATTGGTTGTTCTCTCCACCAAATTGGCCACACTGGGGTGGTATATTTGAGGCCGCTGTAAAGTCGGCCAAAACACACTTGCGCAGGACAATCGGTGAATCTGTCCTTACATTTGAGGAACTCGCAACTGTGTTTTGTAAGATTGAGGCCGTTTTGAACTCTCGGCCATTGTGCCCGATCTCCTCAGATCGGAATGATTTGGAGGCCCTTACGCCGGGCTATTTTTTGATTGGTGGCCCACTTGTCGCCTTGCCTGAGTACCCCTATATTGATACGAGACCTGGTCGTCTCTCGCGTTTTGAATTGGTACGCCAGATTACTCAGAGCTTTTGGAAACGCTGGAATTTGGAATATTTGCACATACTCCAACAACGCGTTAAGTGGACCGACAAGACCAATCCACCCAAGATTGGTGACCTCGTTTTGATCAAGGAGGCTAACCTTCCGCCACTCAGATGGCGCAGGAGGCGCATTCTTCGTTTGGTAACTGGGGCTGATGGAGTTCCCCGATTTGCTGAGGTCTTGGTGGACGGTTCGATTCTGAGGAGAGCGGTTGCAACATTGTCACGTCTACCAACCGATTAGGCCGGTCCGGGGCGGGTGGATGTTTGAAATAGAATTGGTTTTATGATAAGTCAAGTCGATTATATCGATTTAGTAACGTTTAGTTTAGTCTATTGTAAAATTTGACTATGGTCACACTGAACTGTCAACTTCCGTTTTCTGAAAATTGCTTGAACAGACGTTTTGGTTTTGGGCTCGCGCCGTTTTGTAATATTGAAATAAAATTGGAACCCGATTGAGTGCCGCTTCTGTGATAGAGGACATTGTGAACTATTGGTTGACATTTGCGAAAATTGTGAATCCGGTATCGACGTCCACGTGCCAACGTGTCTTGAAAACGTCGCGTTTGCAGCCAGCTAAGTATAAGATACTTCATTCATTTATTTTGGCCAATATACTTGTGTGATTGTGTCTAATTTAGCTCAAGGCTGACATCAGTAAGATTTGGTAAGACATTTTATTAATATTATATTTTATATTCATTCACTGTGCAATCACAGTAATAGTGTTTGGATCCTTTGCCTTGTGCTGAGACTGGAAGAATTAATCGCTTCCACTGATCTCTGTAAAACTTACCCAATCTTAGCACAAACTCTAGACAAATATTTTATGGAAATGTTATCTGCAAATTGCAATAGTCTTAACCTCTTTTATCTACAGATTAAAACATACATACATAGACTCAAGCCTGTTTCCCGGAGGGGTATGCAGAGACTACGGAACGCCATTTGCAACGATCCTGATATACCTATCTCTCTTGCTTCATTCACTCCCATCAGATTCCTCATGCTTGCTCTTCTGTTCAGGGTACTTCTAACCTGTCCTGTTTTCAGGATGTCTCCAATCTGGTCAGAGAACGTCCGCCTAGGTCTTCCCCTTCGTCCTGGCCCTTCCACACTTGCCTTATATATCTGCTTGGTCAGTCTTTCGTCATCCATCGTCTCCACGTGCCCAAACCATCTTAGCATACCTTTCTCGATGCTTGTCACTACATCTTCTTTTACCCCACAACACTCTCTTATCACACAATTCTTTACTCTGTCAGTTAAACCCCACACATACTTCTCAGTGCTCTCATTTCTACAGCATTTGTTCTACTTTCGTGGCTCTTCTGTCATACCCAACTATCACTACCATACATAAGAGTAGGTACTAACACCCCTCTATGCCCAATAATTAAACTCATCACTATACAGCCTTGCCCAGCCCACTGCTGGACGTAGGTTTCTCCTAATTTAGGTCACAATATCATTGTGAGTTACTAGGAGGTTTTGGCCAACACCACGTTGACCGGATAGTTTGGTAGAGAGTTTGATGTCGATATTCACAGACAATATTGGCGTTGCGTATTTGTCCTAGTCGCCTCTTATGACACTCACGGAATGGATTACACCACTGACACTTTGTATTATTATTCCTTTACTACACAGATACATACATACATAGATTCACACCTGTTTCCCGGAGGGATAAGCAGAGACTACGGAACGCCATTTGCAACGATCCTGACATACCTCTCTTGCTTCATTCACTCCCATCAAGTTTCTCATGCATGCTCTTCTGTTTAGGGTACTTCTGACCTGTCCTTTTTTTAGGATATCTCCAATCTGGTCAGAGAACGTCCACCTAGGTCTTCCCCTTCGTCCTGTCCCATTCACACTTGCCTTATATACACATATATGCATGCAACTTAAAAAAACAGAGGTGCACGCCATGGGCTTAAACCCGATAGTGTCTGCACGACAGTCTGATGGTATCTCCCCTAAGCTATCGCTACCTCTACAAAGTTAAACTTCTTTCATACAACTGCACGTTGTATTCGTTGGCAGATAACACAGTTCTTGTCTTAGAGGACTAGATGTATTACATCGTTGCTACTACACCTATATTTCGCTTATCTCTGCCTAAATCTACTCAGACAGGTGCTAACTTATGTATATTCCTGTCCAAGTCAAATGTCTATTTGCTTTCAAAATCTTAATAAAGTGTCGACGAATCGTCGCTGGTAAATTGTGCCTGAAATCAATAATGGTTATTATTGACTGTAGGCACAATCTTATGATATAAAATCCTTGCGTTACTTACTGACTAACAGACACGCTACAGCCGAAATTATTGGGCGCAGGAAGCTGAAATTTGACATGTATTTTCCTTGGAGACCGTAAGGGTGCACTAAGAAGGAATTTCCCGAAATTCCCACGGGATCGGCCAAAACGGGTAAATTAAATTAAATGCAGACGTAGATGCTGGCATCCTCTAGTTTACTTATAAATCATCATTTTCCTTACGTAACCCGGTTCCATCCGCAACACTTTTGCCTTGAGTGTGGTGTCTGCTTTCTAGTCTAATCAGATTTGACAGAATAGTCAGCTAGTCATAGAGCGATTGCCATAGATCGCCGCAACCCAAAGGAATAGCGACATTCCTTGACTTATGACCAGAACGCCACTGCCCGTTTTTGCTTCACAATAGCACGTAGAAGCCATGTTACGCCTTTTTTTAATGATAGACTAATCCTTAAAATGAAATCACGGCGTAAGCTTCACTTAGCATCCCTCATGTTTGGCGTCATTCATTGTCAACAGCCTGTATACCTTTATAACAAGCTCAGTTGGGTAACTAGCAGACGCGACTGTGCTAGCAGACAGTGTTCACAACAGCTGTCTATATTGCCTCACAAAACAGTTGCATTTAGAGGTAGCTTCCGTTATGCGGCTTCTAAAATTTGGAATAATCTACCCCCGCCTATAAGATCTCTAAAAACGATTGGCACTTTTAAAAAGCATTTGCGGAGATTTCTTACTGACGCACAGCGGAAGCTAAATATGATAAATGTGAACACGTCATTTCTATGATTCTAAGGAATGCCTTGCCAGACGTGGAGCTGCGCGTGGATGTGGGTACTGGTTGTGTCTGTCTATGTGTGTGTATGTGTAGCGAATGTGCGGATGTCAGGTATGTCTATATCACTGTTATGTAGTATAAATGAACAGAAAAAAAAATTACTTGAATATTATATCTTATTATTACATAGAAAGAAAGAAAGAAAGAAAGAAAATTAGTTTTACAGTTTTACATTACATAGCTGGCTGGTTGTCGGGTGCGAGTGGTGTTGGTAGCTGTGCGAACTGGATTTTCACTTCACTTGGTAGTCTGGTTGACTTTCCCATTGCAAAACGGACGGGTGACCTGAAATTTTTAAATACACTTATTTTATCATGGATTTTTCAATTGTTCTTTTTTTGTTTTTTGTTTTTTTTTTTTAAAGAGGATTTTGTAACTGACTTGATACTTATTTCTCACTGTTTTTATGTTATAGTTTGGTAATTAGTTATTGTTAAGCATTTATGTACACTTACCTATGGAGTGTGACCATCGTGCTCCGGTATCAACTGCTGATCAACAATCAGTTCATAGACGATCCATATTTAGTTGTTAAGATCATAAAGAAACGTTTTCGCTATTGTACGACGATCATGTAAGTTTGCAGCGCAGCGCGTGTGCGCTCGGTACGTGCGGTGAGAGCGGTCTGTCCGGCCGGTCTGTCGCTTGTCTCTGTCTTCCTTCGGTCACAGAATATATACCAAGACACAAGTACTAAAGTACGACGTCGACTCCGCCTTATGCTCACCCGCGCCCGCGCTGCTAGTGCGTGATGTTATTGTTTTAATTGTGTAGACACTAAGTTTATATAACATGTATATTTATGTATCATCATATTTGGCCAGTGTACTCACTGTTTTGCGCGTTCGTGAGTCACTATAATTAGGGTCCCGTAGAAAATCAGTGCCAGCATGTCTGGTATCATGCTGAACGGGGTCCTATTGTCGTCACGACCTAACCATGACAGATATAAATGTAATTCTTCTTTTTTTTGTATTTTTGTGCGTTATTACGACGGTTACGGTATATTTATAATCATGCTTGTTGGTTGTGATAGCAATAAATATTATTTCATTTCATTTCATTTCACTTAGACCAAATCAGTATTTGCAAGAGTACCGACTCGCCATACGGACTGCCAAAAACATTTTACTATGGTACAAAAAAAAATACTGGGACTAACGGCACAACATCCTCTCTGCAGCACGGAAAAATGATACTTAACAATTGACTTCGCGCATAATACTAAAAAGTCTGTGGTCCGCGCTGTGACTTTAAGCCTGATACTCTCTTCTTGGCAGTCTGCTTGTACCACCTAGTAGTTAATCGTCGCTGTCACGTTTTTTACTGCGCAGGCATTCATCATCATCATCATCATCAGCCCTATATACTGTACCACTGCTGGGCACGGGCCTCTTCTCACTATGAGAAGGGTAAGGCCATAATAGTTCGCCACGCTGGCCAAGTGCGGGTTGGCAGTCTTCACATGTCTTTCGAGAACATTCTGGAGAACTCTCAGACACGCAAGTTTCCTCACGATGTTTTCCTTCACCGATAAGCAAGCTATAATTAACAATATAATACGCACTTAGCATCGAAAAGTCATTGGTGCGTGCCGTCGAACCCGAGACCCTCTGCGTAGCAGTCACCAGTCTCTCCACTCGGCTATCGCTGCGTTTTATCGTTTTATTTTCTTTATATCCATATAAATCATGCAAACAATAACAGTAAGATTCCTCATATTACTTTTCTCAAAATTCACTTCCCTTCATTCTCCTCTACACTGTCCACACTAAAGCCATATTCACCGTACAACAATAACAGTACAATACCCTGTTACGTTTGCTTTATCTACACTATAATATTATAAAGAGGAAAAATGTGTATTTTTGTTTGTTTGTAATGGATAAACTCAAAAACTACTGGACCGATTTTAAAATTCTGTCACCATTAGAAAGCTACATTATCTGCGAGTAACATAGGCTATATTTTATTTTAGAAAAAATAGGGGGGGATGTTTGGGTTTTTCGGGTACGCGAAGTAGTTCCCTCAGGACGCGGGTGAAACCGCCGGAAACGGCTAGTTCGATTGCGGCCACGCCGCATTGTATTACGATCATCGCCGAAATGTTGATTCATGTGATGTGTTGGTATTGGCGTATCCAACACGGTTATGTAGATGTGTATCATAATTGACGTATATCAGGTTAGGTTACAATGCTGGGACATTTTGCAACTATATATATATATATATACAACGTGTATTGGAAATAACGCACATCCTCAGACACCCCAATTAGAAAACCTTGTTATTATCATAATGCATGCATTGAAATATTTTTTTTATTAGCCTAAACATTGTTTTTGATCGAAAGTATTAACTTCATTATAAGTAAAATGCGTGGTCACTACAAACCTGCGCACGCACACAATCACACGAAACGTTTGCTGTGGTAAACAAACGACAGCGAAATACGATACGGTCTATCATTTTTAACATCGTTAGTGGCTATTGTGACTATCTTAATTTAATCATAATAATCATACCTAGTTAGCATTATTGATACCTACATTAGAAATTAAAGTATTAAAAGGGTATCAATGAGAGAATTAAAGAAGAACGGCGTGTTTAAAGTTGTGAATCATATTTTTTTTACAATAAAAGAATAACCAAATGACTCACAGGCTTATTGTCACTTGTTCGGCGTCCTCTGTTTAAAATGCTGACATCAGGTGTCCACAACCCGGCTTAAATGTTCCTTTAGTTCACACACACACAATGTTTCTTTTCACTGTTTCAAAAGCAGCTGATATCTTATTTTAACTCCCTGGCACTTGTTGTCTCGACACAATCAACTAGTGGTTTAATAGGTATGTCCCCATAAAGCAAAAGTCCAGGGGCGTCAAGTCAGGCGACCTAGGAGGCTACTGGACAGGACCGCCGCGATCGATCCAGCGCTCCTTGTATTCGACTTCATGATGATCTCGAACGTTCTACGTCAAACGCGCGGGGGCACCATCATGTTGATAATACACATTTTGTAAATAAACAAGTAAACTTGTTAAACATTTTTTTTCACTACACTAACAGAGAATCCAGGTAGATGACTAATTTTATTTATCTAAGCGCAACAATGGCCGCCCGGCCGGCCGGCCGGCGCTGTACCTACCAGCGCGGGCGACCGACGCGACGGTGACAAGTGAGACACATTACGTCTCGCTCTTTCCCGCTGTTAATACGTAAGCGAAAGAAAGATGATAGATATTTTGGTAGTCAATTGTGTGTTATTGTCTTGTACCGGCTGTTATATTTTATTAATGTGTGCGTTCCTGTACGTGGAACCACTAAACAAATGCATTTAAAAAGAAGCCGTTCTACGTTGACTTAAGGTTTATTTTCGTATATTTTGCCTTTTCAAAGCAATGAGTGACTATAATTTACGTAATTTTAATTATTTTAGGATAAAAAAAATGATATTAAAAATGTCAGAAATGGATTCAGTAGCTGATTCTGAACAAAGTACTTTCAAAATGTGCATTAAACTTGTTACATGTTGTATATATATATATATATTGTATTCAGGAATTGACCACATTTCTGGTGTCAGTCTAAATTGCTACCAGAACATAACTTCACGCCTTTTTATCCCCGAAAGGGTAGGTAGAGGTGTATTACACACCCACACTTCGCCAGTTAAATTTAGGTCCCAATGTAATAGGAGGCGAGCCTATTGGCATCTACCGGGCACATTATTAAGCGAGCGATAATTAACATTTTAAATGCACACATAGCTTCGAAAAGTCAGAGGTGTGTGCCCGGGGTAGGTAACTGGCGATCGAGCCCGAGACCATCGTCTCGGCAGTCCGTTACGTACACCACTAGGCTATCGCCGCTACCAGAACAAACATTAATATTGCTAGATTCTTAAAGAAAGGCTTTATCAACACTAAATAGTATTTGTTTGTATATAGTCACGCCTGTATCCCCGTAGGAGCATCCACATTTCGAGTTATACATTTTAGGTCCGAGGTAATAGCGGGCGGGCCTATTGCCGTAACTGGGCACATTCCCAAACTCTCTGCTGCTACTGAGAATTAGGCAAAATTCTGTAAGACGTTTTGCTCGACCCGGGAATTGAACCCGTTCTGGGTTCAATTCCCGGGTCCGCCCGATCAGTAGACGTATACGCTATCCACTGGGCCACGGAGGCAGACTAAAAATTAATTTGTCTTTGAAAAAAAACGGTTGCCAATTTTTATTTCTTCAAACCCTTAAAGATGCTGATATACTTGAACATTCACTTGTGATGAGATTTCTTGCGAATGTTACACATCGTCAGCCTTTAGCCTTTAACATTCCACTGCTGGACTAGGCCTCTCCTTCCAAAGGAGGATAAAATTGGCCTACTATACCACGCTGGCCAAACGGGTTGGGTTTGTATTAAATTTTCCTTCTCTTACAGTGCTGATCTCTGCATAATATGCTCCCTCTGTTGGCTCTTGCGAAACCCATGGGATGATATGGGGTGGTGACCTTCCGTATGCCTAATCCGTCACCACACGTACAAATCGACAAACGAAAGCGAATGTTACATTACAGAAATAGTGTGGTCTTGTGTGGGTATCGAACCCAGAACACTCGATGCAGTGGTAAGCGGCGAGGCGGTCGCTTAAACCACTACGCCAACCGTGCAGTCAAATATTCATCCATCCATCCTTACAAGCTACCAAGATTTTCCACAAAACTCGGCGCAATCCTATACTGCGGAACAACCGCTTGAGCCAATACGCCATATGTTTAGTGACCTAGTTTATAAGCGTAATAAAATAGTAGAGTAAATAGATATGACCGAATATCAACTTTTCCACAGAGCGACGACGTCTGACATGGCATACCAGTCTCAATTTATTTGAGGATGCTGACTGCCCGTAACGACTGTCAAAAATCTTCTTGACAGGGGCAAGCGATAATTATTAATTCGATACGTACATGACTCCCAAAAACTCAGTAGTGAAGCCGTGGATTCGAAACCTTCGGCATGGCAGTCTGTTAGTATCTCTATTAGAAAGAATGAAAGAAAGAAAACATATTTATTCTGCTTCCCACATTTACAAAATAAACAACACATACAAAATAGAAGAAATACTAAGGAATACAGAATTGGATCCTAACTCAGCATTGAGACATCTTGCTGGTTTGCGAGATGGCACTGATATTCTGTTAGGTCCAAAAAGTATAAAATAGATACATATAAATAAATATAACATAACATACAAAAAAAATTCTAAATATATTTTTGTGTTCACGGTCGGGTGACATTTCTTTATTGCAACACCATTATGAAGAAGGAAACTATATTACATTTTAAATATACACGACAAATAAGTTCCTTCTTCCATAAACAAGAACTAAAACTAAAAGTAAAATAAATAAAAATATAAATATGTATTACAAGCAATTTAAAATGTTTACTGTCAAATCCACATTTTTTTTGAGACATTGCAACCCTACTATATCAATGATGTGAGTCATCAATAGGGAACATTACGCAAAGCTCGACGCAGATGGCAGCACAAGCAACTACAGTAAACAAACTTACGTAGCGCGCTTTTCAAATGTTGTCATCAACAAGACAAAAATATATCTAGGTATACTTATTTATATATGCAAAATAGTTTCAACAGTTGTAATTATCAATAACAATAAAAATGGTACAATGTTTCTGTTTTAGTGACTTATTTGAGATGAGATAATGAGATCGCGCATCCAAAGTTTGAAGTCTAAACAAGTTATCAAGTTGTCACTCAAATGTCATACTTGCCAAAGTTCATTGTTTACTGTAGTCGGTGATACCGCCATCCGGTGGTTTAACTTGGCAGTAATCTTCCTTATTGTAGAAATACTTTGGAAATCAATAATTTATAATAATTCACTACTAAAAATAATATTTTTACCTGGAGCACATAAATTATGATAATTATTAATGCACAGACCAGAAATATAAATGTAAAATATTCTTTTCAAATAAGCTTTCAATACAACTTTGCTTCGAGGTTATCTAAGAACTAGATGAGTCTGCGGTTACACCCGCGTTATTTAAGGCCACTGCTCCGCTCCCGTCACTCATAGCGTGATATTATATAACCTATAGCCTTCCTCGTTAAATGGGCTATCGAACACTGAAAGAAGTTTTGAAATCGGTGTAGTAGTTCCTGAAATTAGCGCGTTCAACCAAACAAACAAACTCTTCCGCTTTATTTATAAGATAAGGAATGAGTTTATAGTGGTAATTGTATTGAGCTGTCAATAGTGTCGTACCCGGACAACTTCCAAATTCGCCGCTAGAGGCGCGCGGATAATCTATGCATCACCAATTTACTATGCAGCGATAGCTTAATGGAGATGTTAACAGACTGCCATGCCTAAGGTTTCGAATCGACGGCTTCACTACTGACCTTTTGAGAGTTATGTGCGTATTGAATTAATAATTATCGCTTGCCCCTGTGCCCCTTACCGCTAGTTAGAATCTTAGCATCGCCAATAAGAGTCAAATATAATTCTCAAATGTCAATGTCATCCTGCTCCAGCAATACGTATTGAAACATCACTATAATTCGAGTATCCGATGTTAATTAATACTTGTGCATCGTCTGTCGACTCGCACCGTCGGTAGTCCCGACAATAGATAGATACGTTACAGATTGGCACTCTCAGGAAACGCCCGGGGGTCTGTCTTGCTGTTACATTCGATATTGGTATTGTGCAAACTGATTGGCGAGTTTGATGGCACGTCTTAGCAAACGGTTTGGATAGATTTTGATGATAGGCCTTAGGCTGTATGAGAATGCAATTGTATCTGTACAAATATAATTTTTGTTTTACTGATTGACTGAAAACAGAGGTATTTATACCTATATATATTTATATATATAGCGAGTAAGAACCGTATAAATTAAATTATAATTATAATAGCCTATTAGAGTTAGTGAGTCTGAGTGCTTGGCCAGAGTGGAAGCGCCTACAAACACAAACGCAATTCCCACCCAAGAAAAATTAATGTGTGGTGAGCTCGATTATTTGTTCTGTCTGGGTATAATTTATCTATAATATATATATATATATATATTTAGAAATATGTAAGTATAAAACGATTTTAAACTTTCGCGATTTGTATACATCATACATGGACGCATGGCGATCAAAGGGAGATGGGAGACTTTACTGGGCTAATAAAAATCAAAAACCGTCATACAAAATAATTTTGCGGGCCTTAATCGCCTTAAATTAACTTATTTAATGTATAAACACCTATTTGTTACCAACGTTTCGATCGTCTTGCACAGATCGTGGTCGCGGAAAGACTGATGCGGGTTTCGGCATCCGTGTACCTATATAACGGTTTGTAATGAACGGTTGGTTGGTAATGAACGGTTAAATAGTGAGCTGTCACATGTTCGGGCGGTACTTAGGCGCAACGAAGAAGAAGAAGAAGATACTACGTCGGAAGAGGAACGATCGTAAACCTGAAGTAAGCATGTCATATTTTGCCATCAGTAGTTACAGGTGTAGTTATTGTAAATCAAACTCAGTATAGGTACGTATATGCTACACCATTTGTATGTATTAACGACAATCTTAGCAGTTGATAGCTAATTAATCCCCGGCAGTAACAACAGATAGGTATAGATATCAGGCTTACATCAATCATTATAATTTAATGAATCCGCGGTAATCCCGGGATCATCGCTCTGTTGATAACGTCGGTACTACGTACATGCTTACGTTACACTATGTATAAGATAGATAAGGCGATTGGCAAGAACTTAACCATGATTTTACACTTAATTACTTATAAACATCATTATAGTTAATTAGAGGTTTATATTTATTTGCAATCAAGTTAAAACTACCTATAGTTAAGTGACACATAAAATAAAACAATAATTTCTATACTTAAATATCTAAAAATAAGGGAAATACAAAAAAAAAGGAAAAAGAAAAGAACATTTAAAGGGCGTCATGGAAATCCTCCATATCGCCGTCAATTGGAAGCGTGCCCAGAATGCTAGCAATGCTGATCTTTTGTGCCAAATACAGGCCAGCCTTCTGGTCACGCGAGGCGTCAACCAGTCTCTTTAAGAGATTTCTAAAAAGAGATCGCGCACTTGGACCCCATGGAGTACTATCTATTCTGTGCCCATTGTCCCAACGTTTCGACTCCAAACGGCACAAGTACATAATCGCCTACTAGATTTATGTATTTGCGCCATTTGAGAGTCTCCGCTGTGCAGTGCCCGCACAACCCACTGTGCTAGGAAGATGAGATGGCGCTAGGGTGTCGACACAAGTTGCGTCCCACACCAAAGGTCTACTCAGCTTCCACGGCAGTAAAGACATACCGTCTGGTCTTTTGCCATCGTCGCGTACCAATCCAAATTAGAGTAATATCTGACTATCTATTTTACTAGCTGAGCCTGCCGCGTTGTACAGGGCTACTGCTCCGTACCTTTCTCAATAAATGGGCTATACAACTATAAATATAATTTAAATCGAGCCTGAAGTTACTGAGATTAGCACATACAACCAAACAAACAAACTCTTCGGCATTATAATATTAGTAGTAGTATCGCGGCATTATAATATTCTTATTCGTGTGGTGACGGATTAAGAATACGGAATGTCACCACCCCATATCATCGCATGAGTGTCGTAACAGCCGATAGAGTGAGCATATTATGCAGAGAACAGCACTCTAAGAGAAGGAAAACTTGATACAAACCCTATACTGACCCGTTTGGCCAGCGTGCTATAGTAGGCCAATTCCTCCTTTCAAAGGAGAGGCCTAGTCCAGCAGTCGACTGTTGTGGAGGCTGATGATGAATAGTATCGCGGGGACATACAAAACCTTCAATCTATAGACACAAATACTCGGGACTACAACGTATCGATCACACAAACTCTTGTCATGTGTGGGTATCGAATCCACGAAACGCGACGTTACGGCAGTGATGAGTCGATCACTTAAACCACGATGCACGATTAATGTCATCGTTTTGGCTGAGAGATTTTTAATTGTTTGGAGATGGACACACTACACTTCATCTTTGAAAAAATACATTAAAGGAGGCCTGACATTTCTAGATTATACTTAACACGACAACAAGTAGGTACGTGCAGGGTGCCTCGGTGAAGGGGACGTCGCCGTAAAGATGCTCGAGAGTAGGCTGAGATGGTATGGTCATGTGAAAAGGAGCACCAGACTACGTCAATATGTAGCACTACAGCTTGACCTCCCTGGTCGGAGACCTAGTGGACGACCCAGAACTATGTGTTAGGAGGCAAACGAGTAGAAGGCTCCCCCATGGTATGGGATTTCCGCCACCCATTGACAGTAAGTAATGAATGAGAGAAGTCACATGAGTGTATTGTCGATCTGGATCGTAAAAGGAATAGGAGTGGGATACGGTAAAAGGAAAAGAGTATGGGACCTCCGGCACTCTAATACCGTCAAGAATATTCATAGTTAAGCGAATAGCTCAATTAATTTTGCGCACTATAACAAACGCCAATACTCTTTTACATCGCAGAACTAGAGTCAATAGTTACAAATGAAAACTGCAGAAATATTTATAGCACAAACATCAAATCTAATTGTATCGGAATGTATTGGCAGACAATAGAGCAAAGAGTACTTTAGAAGGTACGATACGGTGACTTTAATTTCAAGCGACTTTAAAAAGGAAGTAGTTTCTTGTTTTTAATATGCATCAGAATAGCACATGAAATGGCTTTTGTCCCAATAACCCAGCAAGGGCAAAGCCACGGACAAAACTTAGTGTTACATAATACTTCTGACTGCCTCCGTGGTCCAGTGGATAGCGTATGCGACTGCTGATCGGAGGTCCCGGGATCGATTCCCGGGTCGGGCAAAAGTGTTACTAGGTTTTCCGAATACTCAGTAGCAGCCCGGAGTCTGGTGATGTGCCCGGTCGCAATAGGCTCGCCCCCTATTACGTGGAACCCAAAAACTCATGGTGAAATGTGGGCGTAATATTTACACCTCTGCCTACACCTTCGGGGATACAGGCGTGAGACTATAAAAAAATACATAAAAACATAATAATTTGACAAAGTGGAACAAACTTAATAAATAAATAAAGATTTTATAATACATTAGAAAATATCCAATTCTTCATTCGTCAAATGAAAGAGTGAAGAAGAAAAGCCGAAAGGGTAGTAGTATTTAAATAGGCCTATGTACTTGTGTGAAGGCTCGAGGTATTTAGGGTCTACATGCATAGTACAGTAGCTACTTTTGGAAATATTAGTATTCTTTAGCTAATACCTAAAGAAAAAATAACCACATTACAGCTTTGTAAGCGTATCTTTGTAATTAAATCTGATTGACACCAGACTGATTGAAATATTGGTTTTCAAAATAACTAGGTTTTTTTGGGTTTTTCTACGGTCAGCCCTCCCTCAGTACAGAGAAATACCGCGCCACGCCGCCGCGCAGTTCCGTAGGCTTTGCCCTAGACTTGGTCGCCTTCCCCTGACAGTATTAACAAAGTGTCAATACATGACACGCATGACACAGTTGGTGTAGTGGTTTAAGCAGCCGCCTGTCGTTGTGGGTTCGATTCCCACACGAGACTACACGTTGTGTGATTCATAAATTGTTGTTTCGAGTCTGGGTGATCATTGTGTCCGTCAGTCGTATGTTTGTATAGTCCCCCGCGACACAGGATTCAGACCTAGTGCGGGAGTAGTCTTTCTAAAAATACAAAAAAAAATACATATACAATGAAGAAAGTACACCAAAGTTTACATCTCTTTATTAGGCTTGCCTCGCTTCTAATAAGATTACGATACCTAGAAGTACACTTCATGCCACATAGTTAAACCATCCACCATTCATTTTCACACACCCCACAAGCGAGATATGTGAAACCCCTCCGCTCCTGCCCTCTCATTTGACTCACAATTGGTATTCTGCTAACTCAATGCCATTATTTTATAATTTGACATAATATGTAGTTTGATATTGACACATAGTTAGACATTTTGTTCAATTAATCATTATATTATAGTTAATTTAGAAGAATACTATTAATGACACAAGTATAACAGTGATACTAGATCGAAACTGCATTTTGAACAAATATAATTACGAGAATTGGGCCTCTTACCGTCGCATCGTCGTCGTGTCGTACAGTATAAAATGTGTCGCCGTCTTCACAGTACGGATGTCCGACGAGGCCAATTAGTTATCTATCCCATCAGTCCGAGCGCTCACAGCTGCGACTACCTCCTGAATATCATTAACAATGTTTATTTAACTAAATAACTGTTACATTTTCTAATAATTCTATCTGTGAATGATAGTATTGGAGAGGATTTGGTGTGTAGTTTTGTGGTTTTGCTCTAATACACACAAAATAATTTAGCGGGTTTTAATCACGTAAAATAAACTTATTTAAGATAGAAATACCTATATTTATTCGACGCTTCGATCGTCTTGCACCGGTCGTGGTTGCGGAGAGACTGTCTCTCCACTGATGTATACAAATCGCGAAAGTTTAAACCCGATTTTGCTCTACTACTTTGATATGTTTTGCCATCTATATTGTATAGTGTTTGATGTAACGCCACCACACAACTTGTAATTAGATAATTAGATGTTATTTGATTGATACGAAACACGGTTGACTTGATAATTAATTATTGGGGATTCTGCCGTTTTGCCGGAAAGATTTTGACAAAATTTCATTTGAAGAATGGCAAAATCAGTGTCGCTTATTAATGAAAGCGAGCATGAATGAATTTATATACATTTTATAGAATGACAGCTGTAGTTTATTTTATTAGTTATAATTTTTTTTTATTCAACGGGATAAAACAAATATCTAATAAAGAAATATTTTGTTACATCTGAAATGCACATAGCAATAACTAAACGTCAAAAGCGAGATTTTATAAGAATCATTAAATCCTCTTTTATGAAATCGTTAAAAACCTTACAAAAAAACGACGAATCAAGTGAATTTCTTGTCATCTGTCATTGATACAGTTGTCACAGATCTTATGAATGAATGACTGTATTATATTTATTTTACGCATTTTCGCATTGTTTTGTTAACTTTTCTTAGCTTAGCTTTCGTTTCTGCTTTCAGTTAAGCTTTTGCATCCTGAGTGTTGAATACCTACCTACTTATGGTGTTACATAATTATGTTGTTGTGATACTGGACATACGTTTGAGACAAAAATCTAATACGTATTGTTATTTTGAACAGATTTT
The DNA here is from genome assembly GCA_944739405.2 of Euclidia mi. Taxonomy (NCBI): domain Eukaryota; kingdom Metazoa; phylum Arthropoda; class Insecta; order Lepidoptera; family Erebidae; genus Euclidia; species Euclidia mi. The sequence continues at coordinate 596,805 of OX123205.2, read as the reverse complement.
TTATTTGTGTAGTATGGGATTTGATGATTATACATTATGTGCATTGTATGATATCTGGAACATATTCGTCGTCAAGCTATTATTCCGTCACCAGTTCAGTTTTTCGAAGAAGTCGGAGGCATTATATAATGGTTCAAAATATGTTATTAAATGCTTTGTTACCAAACATATTTTATTTTCACTTAATTATTATTTTATGATACATACATAGGGCTGATGAAACGGCAAATCAGTTAAGTACCCCTAAATGCTAAATAGCGCGAGAGTTTGCAAAGTATAAGTTTGCTGGATAGATTATAGAGAATGTACTCTGTGATTATAGAGCAACATAATTACAGCGAAGTGTGATATACCTATATAATTATAAAGCAAATCGTAGAAGTAAGTGTTAGAAAAGGTACTCTCAAATGATTTAACATTCCTATCACAGTTCTGTTATGCTCATGATACCTAAGTTATTAGCTAAGAGCTCAAATTAATATTTACATAGGCAGGTAGCTCCTTGAAACGTCACCTGACGTTAGTCATTAGCGTTCATAGACTAATATATATTATAACTGGAGATAGACTGGCAACTGTCAATTTTATCAGATCTTAACGTTGAGCGCCACCTGAATGCCACTCAAGGAACTAAACGAAAAATTTTTTTTTTAGCTATCGCTGCGTAACGTACGTAATTGTATTATAAGTCAAATGTTCGTGATATTTCTCATGTAACGTTTTCCCAAAAGAAAAACGTTATTACATGGGAAATATCACGAACACTTGACTTTTAATACAATTTCAAAGTTCACGAAATATCATTTCGACTTATTTACATTAAGAAATTAAACACTTTACTAGAGAAAATAAAGATGTTAATTCCTAATCTGAATCGGCCAAATCAGTTACAATGGGTTCGGATTAGAGGTCCTGCTGTATAGGTTTATTTAGTTAGGAAAAAATAAGGCAAAAATATAATATCAAATGTATTTATTTAGCTATACATTAATTTTTACACCAGTTTGTGTTTCTCTTTTTCTGCTCTTTCCTTTAATATATTGATTTCGAGCCTGTTGTATAATAGGATGCATTTGATCATGGTCTGCTGTACCATAATAATAAAAGCTCTTGCCAGTAAAATGAGCAGAACACTACACTTAGATATATGGTCCAAACTCCTTTAGGAGGGCCTATCTTAAGTACCTATGTCACAAACACTTACTTACACAAACAACACAGGTAATGCTGAAATAGATATTCCTGAATATTATACGTAGGAACTGAAGCTCAACTCTACGTAAATACCAATAAAATACCAAGAATCACAAGAAATAAGTATGTAAACACACAGCCGGCAAATTTTCTTGTGACAATGACGTTACTGACATTTATTGTTTGTTTTTAATTTATGTAACGGTTTCCATTGTTTGCCAACAAAAAATATTTGTGGTCATGCAAAATTGTTTCAAACTAGTAAAATAATATAATAATAATGATAATAAAAGTAAGTTTTTTTTGTAAATAAATTCTTATTAAACTTTGGATTTATTGAAGAAAATATCAATTTTGACAATTTGTGTAGAGTACCATGGCAACACTGACAAAAAAGTTCCCTAGATTGGCAATAGGATGGCATTATTCACAAAAAAAAAAGTTGTTCGTCAGTTACCAGGGCATGTTAGCGTTCTGCGCAATGTACGTTTATTCATTGAACTGCACATACGTGAACTTATCACTGTGACAGCTGTGACATTAGTGATCACAGATGATATACTATAGTCCGTTCACAGTTATTTTACCTCTAGCTGTTAGATTGGCCAACCTGGGCGTTGTGTTGCTATATTTGGTATATAATACTCCCATTTTAAATATACATTATTGCTAAAAATGTACTTATTTTTTTATTGCCTAAGCGATTGTATTAAATATTTGGAAGTAATGTTTGTAACAAAACCTCTTGATATTGGCATGGCTATAATATGCATGTACATTTATTTTCTTACGAAATAACTAATTTCCTATGAAGATAAGTAGTTATAATAAAAATGTTTTCTATTTAATAGATAAAGGTAAACACATCATAATTACGCCAACGTGAGGTTCTAATTATCAAATACAAAAACTGCAAATTTAATTTTCATATTTATTTTGAATAAGAATGATGTGGGTGTAATATTACACCTCTGCCTACCCCTGCATGGAAACAGGCGTCTATAAGAATGACCCATGTGGACTGCGAATGTTATGATGATTCGTAACTGCTGTCATATTCTGTATCGGACTCAGAATTTAAGTATATTATGAACCTGTCCATTTCAGCATCCGTAGACCCATCTGTTTCACGAAGCTTGTCTTCAATGTGGCGCTCATGTTTGCATTGTTTTTGTCAGTCTTCTGCAGTGATAGATTGAAAAGCTTCTTCAGCTAAATTCACAATGTTGGTTGCCTCTTGTCCTAAATTTTTGCTTGTGACTCGCCTTTTAATGAGACTCCACATAAGTACAATTGCGTTTAGCTCGCAGTGGTATGGCGGTAATCTAACCACTTTGCGGCCATGAGCTTCAAGCATTTGAATTTTTGAAGCATTTCCACTAATATTGGGTAAAATGTTATGCACGGGTAACCCTATTTTACATTCCTGTCATCACAGAGTACAATTCCAACATAAAGAAAATAAACACCGACATCTGTCAGAGGTAAAATAACTGTGAACGGACAGTATAACCATATGAGTGACTAACTTCAGACCTGCCCACACTAAATGCGCGAGGTGTAACTTACAACTCTTTAACTTCGTTTTCTATTAAAATTCCCTAACATAAAAATATTCTGTAATTACATTTTACTTAATAGGCCTTAGATCTATCTTTTAAAAGTATTTGTACTAATGCTCGCGAAGTCTTAATGCGACACTGATAATGTACGGTGGTTTGCCATTGTTCTTTTAGCAAACTTTTTTATATCATTGCAATATTTCGAATGATTTAATAAGCATATTTTTATTTGGTCAAATTTTTACTTGGCAAAATATTACCAAGTCAAAGTCAAAGTCAAAAAACATTTATTCATCTGGGTCACAAAGTGACGCTTATGAACGTCAAATTTTTATGTACATTACTTAATGCTTCTACATTTACATTTACTGCCCATTCGCAAAGCAATAGGTAGAACCACGAGAAAGAACGGGCAATAAAACTCGTGGCCACTCTTTTTAATCGCCAGTGTTATGTTACATATTTTGTTTTTGTAAGGAGCTGCAACTGTTTCACATTGTAATTAATTACTTGTAAATAGTAATTAGGAACATACATAATACTTAAATAATTAATGCAGTTACCAATTTAACTGCTGTAGTAGCCTTCCAGTGTGAATATTGTGTAACAGGAGCATCCACTTACGTCTTATAATGTAGGCAACTCGCGACCACGTTCATAACTATATGGTGGAAATATATGTTACAGAAGTGACTGTATATGAATACACAAAATTACTAAAACATTAGTTTACAGCCCATAATCACGAGTTATCTTCATCTTACAGTGCAGTAAAACTTTAATAAAATTAGTGGAACAACAATGCAAATGTAAATGTAGTACCTAAGTTGAATGACCTAATAATACATGAACAGTAATTTAAAAGAACTAGAAATATTATATAAAGATTAACTGAAAAATGCAAATTATCTATATAATTCTAATTAGGTATAAAGATCATGAGTTGTCTAGCGTAAGTGACCAGCTATCCTTATCACTGAAATAATCATTAATAGTATAATAACCTTTCTTAATAAGGCAGTCTTTTATTTTAGTTTTAAATGTACTAAATGGTAATTCTAAAAGACTAATTGGTATTTTATTGTATATACGAATACCTAGCCCTACAAAAGAATTATTAACTTTATGTAAACGATGATAAAGGGCATATAACCTATGCCTGTTTCGAGTATTTATGTTATGTATATCGCTTTTTGTGGTAAATAAACCTATATTTTGCCTAATGTACAAAATATTAGCAAATAAAAATTGCGAGGCTACTGTAAGAATTCCTATAGACTTAAAGCGTTCCCTAAGAGTATCTTTTGCACCTAACATGTATATTGCTCTTACCGCTCGTTTTTGTAGAACGAAGATATTCTGAATATCCGCAGCTTTGCCCCATAACAAAATGCCGTAGGACATAACACTGTGAAAATAGCTAAAATAAACTAAACGAGCCGTGTCGATGTCAGTAAGTTGCCTAACTTTTCTGACGGCATACGCAGCAGAGCTTAGCTTTCCTGCAAGACATGCTATATGTGCACCCCATTGTAACTTATTATCTAGTGTAATACCTAGGAACACTGTAGAGTCTACTGTGTCAAGTTCCTCCCTATCTAGCATAATATTAGGTCCCAGTTGTCTTACATTAGGTAAAGCAAATTTAACGCATTTAGTTTTCCTAGAATTAAGTACTAGGTTATTTGCTGTAAACCATTGTGTAACTTGTAATAGTGCATTATTTACATCATCAAATTGATTTCTATTCCTATCTACTTTAAAAATAAGTGACGTATCATCTGCAAAAAGTACAACATCACAGATGTTTTTTAAATAAAAAGGTAAGTCATTAATATATACAAGAAATAGAAAAGGACCTAAAATTGAGCCTTGTGGAACGCCTAGCTGTATAGGTAATTTAGAGGATGTAGTCCCATTTACATCGACACACTGAAATCTCTGCCGCAGGTACGAATCGACAACACTAAGTGCGGTTTTCTCTACGCCATAGTGGCGGAGCTTACGCAGTAGCGTGTCGTGCTGAACGCAGTCAAATGCTTTAGATAGGTCACAGAACACTCCAATAGCATTCTTTGATGACTCCCAAGCACTATAAACGTGTTTTATGAGAGCAACACCCGCATCAGTAGTGGATCTACCTTTAGTAAATCCGTATTGATCCTTGTGAAGCAGACTATTTAAATTAAAGTGGTTTAGTAGCTGCTTTAAAAGAATCTTTTCAAATATTTTACTAAATGCCGGCAAGATAGATATGGGCCTTAAATTATTAATTTCATTTTTACTGCAGATTTGAATAAGGGTATAATTTTACTTAATTTCATCAAATCCGGAAATACGCCTAGGTCAAAGCATTGATTAAAAATTATAGATAGGTAAGGCGCAACAGTCTCAACTATAGTACCTAAAATTTTAATTGAAATGCCCCAAAAGTCACCGGTATTTTTAATATTAATTGAATTGTATGCGATCAATATATCTCGCGGGGTAACGTGCTCGAATCTAAACACGCTCTTGCATTCAGGTACACTGCTAAGCAAAAAATTTCCAGCGTCTAAAGATGATGATTGTAAACAGCTAGTAGTTGTTAAAGGTATGCTCGCAAAGAAACTATTGAACATATGTGCTACTTGAGTTTTATTGGTGACTAATAAATTGTTTTCTTTAAGTTCAAATTGGTTTTCCCGTGGTCGTGCTCTTCCTGTTTCATTATATATAATTTTCCAAGTTGTTTTAATTATATTTGTTGAATGCTTAATTTTACTACTAATAAATTTAGATTTTGCCATAATACAAACTTGTTTAAAAATTTTTGAGTACTTTTTTACATAATCTCGAATAGGTGTGTCAAATCTATGTTGTTTCATACCATATAATTCAAACAACTTGGCTCTACTTTTGTATATACCTATAGTGGCCCACTGGCTAAAAGATCCCATAGTACCCTTTAGTGTGACTGTTTTACTCTTGAAGGTATTTTGAAACTCATTATTTACTAGTCCAAAAAGTGAGTTATAAATTGTATTTGGATTTTGTGAATTCAATATTGAGGTATTGAGTTTAGCAATAATATTGGTTTTGAAACGTATTAGACGATTGGTAGTCTGAGGCCTACATTCTACTGTACGTGATTTATCATATGTTGAACAGGGAAAACTAGCTATCTGTCCACGGTGATCAGAAGGGAGAGAACTAATTACTACTGGGTTTGTGGCAGCACAAGAACTAAATATGTTATCTAAACAAGTAGAAGATGTTGCAGATACTCTAGTAGGTTCACAGAATAGGTTACTTAAATTAAATGACTTGAAAAGATTCAGAAATCTAATACACTGTGAAGAGTTCTCTAAAATATTAATATTAAAATCGCCACATACTATAATATTCTTATTACTACATTTAATTTTATTTATAGCATCTTCCATAACAGTCTCAAATAGATTATAGTCACCAGAAGGAGGTCGATATACACAAATTACTATATATAGGTCTAATTCCACACAGGACAACTCAATAGTGCGCTCAATAGATAAATTAACAATATCTTTACGTACCTTACATTTTAATAAATTTGAAGTTATTATGAGAGAACCGCCTCTAATAGCCTGCATTCTTATATACGAACTCTGCACTGTATAATATTGATTTATAACAATAAGCTCATGGTTCTTTAACCAATGTTCAGTTAAGCACAAAACCTTAACATCATATTTTTCTAGAAACAAACTTAACTCTAATTCTTTGCCAGATAGGCCCTGCATGTTTTGGTGTACTACATTCAAATACTGCAGCCTAACTGTTGTCCTATCTTGGAGTTTAAATCACAAGACGTGTCAATAAAAACGTTGTTAGTACAAGTACTAACCCTATCAAATAAATTGTCAACACAAGGCTCTCTGCCTTGTTGTAAATTGTATGCTAATAGTTTAGCAATCTGTCGCTTAATATAAAATGGCAGATACATTGTATCTCTGGTTAAAGTAAATTTACTAATAAATTTATTAGCGTCAAAAAACAATATTGCGTCACTATGACGACAAGTTATATTATATAATAACATATTTAATGTGTGTATGTGCATATTTTGTGTATGTGTTAAGTAATTTGAGTAAGGCAAAGCACATAAAATAAATTTACAACTAAACTTGGAATTAAGGTCTAATAACATTTCAACACATTCTATGATATGCTGTCTTTTTACCGTTAAACTGTTACCAAACAACAATATAACAAGTATAATGTCATTATGGCATTTGGTCTTTAATCAAATGATTTATCACAGCAAACAATCTTTAGACAATAAACGTTTGGTGATATTAGTTTATTTATGGAAGAAGTTAGAGTAGGTTCATTATTAAAAAAATGGTAAGGTTAGGTTAGGTTAGAACTGTGACCTCCTACGCACGAGCCGAGCGAGCGAAGCGAGCGGTGCCGCGGTAGCGGCCGGCGAGTGCCAGAAACGACTTGCATTAATATAAAAAAGAAATTGTTTTAGTAGGTTACCCGGAACTGAACTATTCAGATTAGGATAATTATTGATTTTGCGTAAAAACTGTTATTCCAACTGAAATATTTGACTAAATAAAAAATGTTTAAAGTTACGTTAGTACTAGTTGGTAAACAAGTTTTTAAACGTTCATTTCCCAAACATTAGGTTTGCGTTAAAATTTTTTGTGAATAGATTTTTTGCTAAGTAATAATTTGGCAAATGATATTACGCGAAAAATTTTTTGGGAAGTGAAAATTTGTCAAATTCCTTTCGGTCAAACAAGGGAGACCCTAATTATTGATATTAAGTAGATTGAGTTACTACACGATTTGAATGATATGAGTGCACTGATTATAGTACCACCCACTGACAGCTACGTAGCGACATAGCTGTCGTAGCACCGTAGCACTCGTAGGGGTCTCCGCGTAGACTCTGCCACCAAAGTATACAGAATTGTTGTATCAATTCTCACAAATAAGGTCAGACAAGTACATACGTGATGTCTTTTAAAAACGCACTTTCTTCATGTAATTTACGATATAGTAAATCAAATAATGTTTTATACGAGTTTTCTTATTTTTGATACTTTTAAACTTGTGCTATTTTGCTGATATCGATGTAAAGGATCTCGATCGAGTTTATTACCCTAAAACTTGCAACTATGCGTGCTGTCGTGATAAATCTACGTAAACGAAATCATGAGCAAAATAAATATAGAGTATTAAGACAAAGCGGCGACAGCCCAGTGGTGTACGTAACGGACTGCCAAGACGATGGTCTCGGGTTCGATCCCCAGATATCCCGGGCACAGAACTCTAACTTTTCAAAATTATGTGTGCATTAAAATTATTAATTATCGCTCGCTTAATAATATGCCCGGTAGATGGCAATAGGCTCGCCCGGCTGGCGAAGTGTGGGTGTTTAATACAGCTCTGCCTACTTCTTTGGGGATAAAATGGTGGCGGAGGCATTCCGTATGATGCTGACAAGAATCTTTGTTGAACATGACAAAAAAATATAATTTATCACAAAAACAAATAAATGAGCATATCTTGGCAATGGATGACTTAGTGGACTTGTGTAAGTATAATGAGCAGAGGCTCCAATCCCTTACCAATAATAATCATGGCAATGAACATAACCAGATGCCACGGAGTCATTCACAGCCAACTACATTAAATTATTGCTCTGATTTGTTATCACCGTCTGATGCAGCGGGTAACAGCACCATTGATTCTAATCTTGGTATTTCCTTCTCACCCCACATTACAAACACCAACAAACTATTAATGTTTAGTGATGAGATAGGGAAAAACATGAGCCAGTTGTTGCGGCAAAGGACAGGTTTAGCTATTACTAACATATGTATGCCTGGAGCAACTTATTCTCAAATAATGCAATCTATTTTATCTAAAACATACTGTCCTGAAACAACAATTATTATATTTATTGGGAGAAGAGGAAATGCAAATATAAATGTAATACAGAGATATTTTGACCAATTACTCAATTTAAAAGTTAGAAAAATTCTGTTACTTGCTTTTCCTTACATTAACCTGTTGCCACAAGCTGAAAATGATTATAGATTTAAGATTAATTCAAAATTGCATACTATGACATTTTATAATAATTTGATTGACATTATTGACTCTAATGCTTTAATTAGAAATTTTTATTTGACATATGATAATTATTATATATCACAATTTTATAAAAGACAAATAGCATCATCGCTAGCTTATTATATTAATAACTCAGCCAAGGTTTTGGCTAACCACACTGCTTTTATTGAGCAGTCAAATTTGACATGCAATATAAGCTTGGAATCCGTTCCAAATTCTTTAAATTGACTTCTGAGACAATAGAGTCAATCTCTGGCAATATATTTAATAAGACACCAAATTTTGTACCTAGTTTAAGTGACAAAAACATAGTTCCATCAACCACACATACAAACAATAATTTTAAAAATTGTATCAACCTGGTGCATCAAAATATACAAGGGTTGATGGGTAAGGAGTTAGAATTGGAATTGTTTATGAACTGTAACAATATTGATATTTTATGCATTACAGAACATTGGCTAAGAAGCCACCAGTTCATATTCAATTTTAATAACCACCAGGTTGTAAGCTCGTTCAGTAGAGAAAATTTTATCCATGGTGGCTCGTTAATCATAGCAAGTAAATTTCTAAAATTTAAAGAAAGGACTGACATTGTGAGCCTCTCTGTTGAGCGAGTAGTAGAGATTACATGTGTTGAGTTTGAGCAGTTCATTGTTATGAGTGTATACAAACCTCCATGTGCACCATTTGAAAGTTTTTTAGTTATTATGGAGGATGCTCTAAGCAAAGTTTGTGATTGCCGTAAAGCGGTTGCTATTTGTGGAGACTTTAACATTAACATATTAGAAAAATGCTCTTCAACTATCAATTTTTTAAATTTACTTAAGTCATACAATTTATGTCATAATTTCTATGAACCAACTAGAGTGACTGCCACAAGTGGTACTTGTATTGATAATATATTTACTAGTATAAAACCAATACACAAATCTTTGATTAATATGCTTCAGTCAGATCACAGTGGGCAGTTAATCTGTTGTCCAAGAGAATGCCCGAGAGAACAGAGAAAAATTGTTAAATATATACCAATAAATGAGAAACGACTTAAAACTTTTAAAAACAATTTATCTCGAAAAATGCGTTGGTTGCCACATCATGACCATCCGGATCAGTTATATAACTCCTTATTTAAATTAATTAATGACGAATTTCAGACTGTATTTACATCCAAAAAATTAAATGTAACTGACCGTCTGATGTTTAGTGATTGGGCAAATGAAGGTATTCATAAAAGCCGAATTAGGTTATATGAACTGTATAATGAAAAGTCTTATAATAATAGTCAGACCTTTATTAATTACGTAAGAAAATATTCCAAAATATTTAGACAAGCTTGTAACACGGCAAAATCTATTTATTTGAGAAATAAAATAAAACTATCAGAAAACACTATAAAGGCTACCTGGAATGTGATCAACAATGAAACTGGCAGAGCTAAAGCACGCAGCCGCGACTACCTGTTAAAAATCAATAATGTGAGTATTTCAGAGGACCTGGAAGTTGCGACAGAATTTGAAAATTTCTTTGCTAATATACCTATAGTGACAACAGAGTCGCTCAACTCATCTTCTATGTCTGCTGAAATGCTTCTTAGGGACTGCGTGCCAGAATGTGATGCAGCCTTTGAATTCACTGTTGTTACTACTGACGATATTATTAAACAATTTAAAACTTTAAATATGAAAAAGACAATGGATTTGTGGGGACTGTCAGTGAAGACTACTTCATCTATTATTAGCATAATTGCTCCACATCTTGCAGCGGTATTCAACGGTTGCGTCGCTTCTGGAATATTTCCTGACTTAATGAAATATAGTAAAGTTATACCTTTATTTAAATCTCGTGACACAACCGACCCTTCTAATTTTCGACCTATTTCTGTATTGCCGACACTTAGTAAAATTTTTGAAAAATTAATTCTTAGTCAATTGCTTAGTTATTTCAATAGACATAATCTACTCCACGAGAAACAGTTCGGATTTACGAGGGGTCGTTCGACTACTGACGCAGGAGTTGAACTACTCAAAAGTATATTTGCAGCTTGGGAGAAGTCGCAAGATGCATTAGGTATTTTTTGCGACTTGTCAAAAGCGTTTGATTGTGTACATCATGACACTCTGGTCAGGAAATTGTATCATTACGGCGTTAGGAACAAAGCTCTCGATCTCCTGGTTTCTTACTTGGGCAAAAGAATCCAGAAGGTCCAGATCAATGACAAGACATCTCCAGGTTCTGCCTTAAAAATGGGAGTCCCGCAGGGGTCAATTCTCGGACCATTTCTTTTTTTGATTTATATTAACGATCTACCTTATTATGTAAAAAAGAATCATGAGATTGTGTTGTTCGCGGATGACACCTCCTTAATTTTTAATATTAGACGACAACAGATAAATTTTGACGAAGTAAACAATGCACTCTCTAAAGTTGTTAGTTGGTTTAATGTAAATAATTGATTACTTAATGATAAGAAAACCAAACTATTAAAATTCTCAATGCCCAATGTTAAACAGATGGAAACCAATGTACAACTTAAGGAATCCAGAATTGAGCCCGTCGGGACGACTATGTTTCTAGGTATTATGCTTGATACCAAACTCCAATGGGGTCCGCATATAGAAAGACTTTCGGGCAAACTTAGTTCTGCAGCTTATGCAGTTAGGACAATTAGACGCCTTACAGATATAGATACAGCTAGAATGGTTTATTTCAGTTACTTTCATAGTATTATGTCATATGGGATTCTTCTCTGGGGGAATGCTGCAGACCTTAACACAATATTCGTTCTGCAGAAAAGAGCAATAAGGGGAATTTACAACCTTGGTCCTCGTGTTTCTCTAAGAGGAAAGTTCAGTGAGATAGGCATTCTAACTGTTGTATCGCAATATATATACGATAATCTCTTATATGTCCACAAGAATATTGACAAATTTAGTAAAAAAAGTGATCTTCACACTGTAAATACTAGACATAAGTATAATCTTGTAGTTCATAGTACCCGCCTCCACAAAATAAGTAACTGTTTTATGGGGCAGTGTATACGCTTTTATAACAAGCTCCCTCTTAATATAAGAAATTTAACAATAAATAAATTTAAGATAATTGTTAAAACTAAGTTGTGTTTAAAAGCATATTATAAAATTTCCGATTATATAGACGACAAAAATGCTTGGGATTGAGCTGCTCTAATTCAACATAAAAATATAAACTTGTACAACTGATAAATTTAAAATTGACGTTTCGTAAGCACTTTATACAAAGTTTACACGAAATAAAGAATAATTTCATTTCATTTCATTTCAATTTCATTTCATTTCATTTCATTTCAAAACAGTTAACGTAACATGACTTCAAAGCACAACATGAGATTGAACTAACACACACTCAATTCAAAGTGACAAAGTAATATTCCATTCTATGTATTGCTATAGGTACTGAGGAACGTACTCAAATGGCATAAAATGTGGAACTCTAAGTGACACAGCGCTGGCGTGTGGCGAGAATCAATAGTGATGTTCGACAGACGGCAGATACGAAATAAATGTAAGCGGCGATAGATGCGTAGTGAGGTGAGATGTTCGATAAAAAATATCGATAGTTTTATTTCTGCACACAATTTTTTACAATTTAATGCTCACGTAACTTCAAAAGCCTGTGGTGCGTGCCGTGGATTTGAACACGACACCTTCTTCATTGCAGCCTGTAGGCACTGACCTTTAGAAAAGTGTGAAAACTCCATAAACTCAAATGCGTTCAAAGTTTTGCAATTTGCATTCATACCAATATATATTTATGTATCTGGTTTTAAATGCGTAATAATTTCAAAATGAAGTTGTTAAAGTCAATACATATTAATTAGTCCCAACGTTTCGGCATGAGTTGACACAGGATGACAAAAAAAAACAGCATATTGCTATATCTTTGAATAATTATATTTAAAGGCTAAAATAACTTGACCCACCTCACTATTAAATAACATTGAATATCTCCCAACGCTTTCCTTCTATGTGAACTGAAATAAAAGACTAACTTTTGAACTTTGTGAATAAAGTTCGCATTGGAAAACAAGTAATGAAATACGACATAGAAGTGGTTGTGATGGATGTGATTCTGTTGTTCAATTATAAGTTATTCTTCCTAGCTCTTTTTTTGTTTATTTTACTAAGGCAACGTGGAAATACCGCGGCATCAAGCGATAGTGTAGAGTATAGATTTAACTTCGGTGCTACGGTTAAAAAGAAAATATTTTTCTTTCTTTCTTATCATCCCATTCGCTGTCCAGCGAGATACACAATAGAACATCAATTGTGAGCTAGATAAACAATATGACATATCGTCATATTGTTTATCTAGCAAGGGACGGGGAATCTATTAAATAGCACAACCTAGCTAAATAATACTACATAATCTGTATATATAAAATCCTTGCCTTATTGACTGACTCACAAACAAGCTACATGCTAAACTTATAGGCGCAGGAAGCCGAAATTTGGCATGTACTTTCCTTGAGGACTGTAAAGTTCCACTAAAAAGAGATTTCCCAAAATTCCCAAGGGATCTTGCAGAAACAGTTAAATTAAAATAATGTGCGTGTGTAGCGGCGGCATCCTCTAGTAATAAATAATAAAAACTCTATATCGATAACTCCCACATGCCTTCATAGCCCATCCCTATCCCGTAACCCGTTTAGTGACACAGGTAGTGCGTGGCAGAGCGCTACGGGAATCAAACAATCGGCAGCGCGGCACATTTTCCATCTCTTTCACACCTACATAACATACAGCAAGTGTGAATAAGACAGGAGACAAGGACGGGACTTGTAACAAACAGTAATTGGTTATCGTTCATTGAATGGATTTTAGACTCATTGTTCGAGTGTGATTAACTAAGAGAACCAGTGGAGTGATTGCTTTAACTGATATTGATACTTAATAGTCATCTATAACATCCGTCTTAGTTATTAAATATCGTGTTGTTATATTATTATACTTGACTTAGTTTGTGATGAGATGACCGTGTTTGACTTGTACTAGGATATTATAATTTTTTAGACAGTAATAAATCTTAAGTCATCATCATTGTGACCAACAGACCGCTTCAGAGGGTCTCGGGTTCAAATCCTCAGCGCGCATCACTGACTTCTTTATTTCATCTTTTTAAAAAGACATAACACATAATGACTCACACAAAATGTTGTCACATGTTGGAATCGAACCCACAGCACTCTGCGCGGTGTCAAGCGGCGAGATGGCCGCTTTAACCACATCGCCAACCGTACAGCCAGCATTTATGAAAACTATGCCTTTTAATTATGGAGCCTTTAAATAAAAGGCAATGATAGTCTAGTAGAGATACTAGCAGACAGCAACGCAGAAGGTCTCAGGATCAAACCCGCAGCACGCATCACTGACTGTGTGACTTACATAGTGCATGCATTGTTTAATACGACGACCGGTTGGTGTAGCGGGAGTGTAAGCGAGTGCTACGCCGAAGGTCGCGGGTTCGATTCCCGCTCAAGTCAAACATTTGTGTTCATGAACATGGATGTTTGTCTTGGTCTGGGTGTTTCTATATATAATATGTATGTATTTACAAAAAAGAAGTATATATGTATGTTTATCCATTATCTAGTACCCATACAAGCTTTGCTTAGTTTGGGACTAGATGGTGTTGTGTGAATGTGGTACAATATTATTATTATTGTTTAATACCTACTCTGGTAAACAACCACCCTTAAATGCCGTTGTTACTAATGAGTAAATGGACAATTATCCAAGCGCTGATAATTTAGTAGCTCAGTCTGTTAATAGTTCATTAATACGCAATAACGTATTACAGTCATATCAATGTGATTAATTATTCAAGCAGCGAATTGCAGCTCAATAGTAGTAAACTATTAGTCCATCCGTGAACAAGGGTAGCAGGGTAGCAGTGCCGAAATATCGGACACTCAAAATAAAGTTACGTTTTATATATCGGAAAGGTAATTTCAAAGTAATGTTGTAAAAATGTCAATAAAAGATTTTTTAATTTTTTTTTATAGACTTACGCCTGAGAGGCGTAATATTACACCCAAATTTTTAGGTCCTACGTAATAGGGGGCGAGCCTATTGCTGTTACCGGGCACTTCACCAGACTCCGTGTTGCTACTGAGAATTTGGTAAAACCCAGTAACACTTTTTGCCCGACCCGGGAATCGAATCCGGGACCTCAGCTCAGTAGCCGCATACGCTATCCACTGGACCACGGAGGCATTGCAGAAATTCACAAACTATTGGTCGTAATTGTCATTATCATTAACATGCTGACCCAATGGTTGTTGTTCGATTTTCACCATTAATAATGTGATTCCTAGGAAGATTTAGGTATAATAAAGTTTAGTCGTATATTACTATATTTTTATCAGCACCTTTCACTCTAGTGAGAATTTCACAAACGCGATTCTAATGCCAATCATTGACTTTACAATTTCACTTTTGACCGATAGATGTCATTACTTGTATACTCTATACATATAAGATACCCATAATGGGCTAGTAAAATAAATATCAATACCAATCAAGAGCCATGGAAATACACTTATCCAAAGTTCACCAAAAACCTGAAATGAATACGCCCCCTCATCTCAATTCCATCTCAAGAAGTGAACTCGTTGGATACACACACTCGCGGTCTAATAACATTCGACGATGTACAAAATACTGTTCAATACAAATACTTTTCCTCAAGTCTAAGGGGGAAGGCACATGGAGACGATTATGAGATACTAGACTTAGCTCGCGGCTTCCCGCGTGAGAGTCGGCCATGCATGGATGGCGATTTATTTAGCCACCTCGACATTTCAGGGTTACGAAATCCAATTGCTACAATTAGTTTTTCTGCGATTGGGTGATATTTTTCTTGTAATATAGAGCTCCCAAAATAGGTAAGGTTAGGTTTAGGACATGGTTCGACGTTTACTATAAATTTTGGGTCTGACAAAGTGTTGCACTGTGCGAAGATTGCACCACAACACACTAAAGAGCGAGGCGGCTGCTTATTTCAATACATTAAACATGAATATACAACACAAAAATAAACTAAGTATATTTAAGTTTATAAACTATTTTTATATAAGCTTGCATATCAGATAAACATAATTATAGGATCAAAGTATTCGTCAATACGAATCAAATGAGCTCAAACTCGATAGTAGCAAGTTGGCAAGAGGGTTGTGTCTTTTTATTGCGGAATTCCTATTGCCACCTTCTAGCTCCGTCATCATATCAGCTCTATGACATTTCAATATTGCATTGTCACGCGTTATACATATGCGTGCAAAATTTCAACTCAATAGAAAACTGGGAAGTGGTACAAACTTATCTTGTAAGAATTCGTTATAGACCGGTGTCAGTTCTTGTGGTGAGAGTAAATAAAAGGTTGTAGCATGTAAATACGGCATAAAAAATATTCCTAGCACAGGATGAACCATTATCTTAATATATAAAATCCTTGCGTTACTGACTGACTGACAGACACGCTACAGCCGAAACTATTGGGCGCAGGAAGCTGAAATTTGGCATGTATGTTCCTTGGGGACCGTAGGGGTGTACTAAGAAGGGATTTTCCGAAATTCTCACGGGATCGACCAAAACGGGTAAATTAAAAAAAAAATGCAGGCGTAGCTGCTGGCGTCCTCTAGTAATCTAATAAAGCAATATTTAATGTTGCAATATTTGACAAGAGCCCAAAAATTGCCGGGGCTTTCCAACATTCCCTAAATAGTTTTGCTTTTCTGTGAAATTCATTTTATGTTGCTATTTTTGCACCCTGTGTAGCTGTCAGAACACTGTGTAAAGTATTTGATACATTCTAAAGTAACACTGTTTTATCATTTACTAGACGTTGCCAGCGGCTTTACTCGCGTCAATTATACATATAAACCTTCCTCTTGAATCATTCTATCTATTAAAAAAAACCGCATTAAAATCCGTTGCGTAGTTTTTAAGATTTAAGCATACATAGGGACAGACAGACAGAAGACAGACTTTGTTTTATACTATGTAGTGATTATAACTTAATTTATTATTTAATTTATCATTTATTATAAAACAATATAATATTTTAATATGTTTTTTAAGATCGTCACGCAATGGGTGCCGCAACACGGGCGGCGGAACAGAGGCAGACCCCGAAAACGATGGCGTGACGATCTAGACAATTTTGTTGAAACTGGCCCAATTTGGCAGAAGATAGGGATGCTTGGCAGAGTGTAAGGGAGACCTTTGCCCAGCAGTGGGACAACATAAGTTAAATAAAAAAAGTTTTTTAAAAGTATATTCGTCACAAAACACAGTATCACTACACCATCTCATTCCGTGGGTGTGTTGTGTAAGAGGCGACAACGGAAAATAGAACACAACACACTGGAAATACAGACGAAAACTGGATATTAGACTCTGTACCAACCCGTCTGGCCAGCGTAGTATAGCTGGCCAAATTCTTCTATTGATTCATAATATGGCGCGAAACAGGAGTGACCAATAACTAGCAGTGGACTACAATAATGACGATATTTATTAATAATAATATGTTTTCATATATTCAAGCACTAATCCCGCTGACAAACTGTTATGCTGTTAGTTGGGTTTTTCAAAAAAATGTACCATGTTTTTATTTCAATATAAAAATACCTAATTATTATTATTATAATATTCGTCGGCATTTGAAACTCCCTACATTTTATATGAGCTCTTCACTCTACAAATATACGTGTATAGATAGCATCGACTTAGGTCCACTGTGCATCGGTTTTCGATAAGAGTTACCGTAGCGTGAGGACTTAGCGTCACTGAGGCTCGATGTATTCAATAATATTATACATTATATTGATTTTGACTGCACCAAAAGTGTCAATTTCTGAATTTTACGGACACAGTAATAATAATAACTAGTAAGGTTTAATTATGTAAAATTCAATTGTATGAATACTGTTGAATAAAGAGAATATGACTCATCATCGTAATACCCGCCGAAAGACGTCCACTGCTGGACATAGGCCTCCCCCAAGGCTCTCTAATACCTATAAACTTAAAAAATACAACTCTAATCTCATCATAACCTCAAAATTTATTAACCACCTTTTTACGCAGATTATCTTCCTTTATAACCAACGTCTTCCTAAGTCCAAAAAATTTGGAATAGTGGAAACCGAACGACTGTGATAATGCCCTTAGATCCTCGACCGGAGAGCGGCGACTTAAAACTTTGTGTATTTGTTTAGGAGCTAATCGAACGTTCGAGAGGATGAGAATGGGAAAAATATACAGTGTGTAGTTTTAAGGGTGTGCGTAGCTTCAGAGAGTAAGAAGTTTTATAAACAGTAAGTGTTTGTTAGAAATACAACTTTGAAGAGTTTATGTATTACTAGAAGGCAGAACCAGGATTTCAAGGTGGAAATCTTGGATGTTACTGAGATAACGCTAGAACTATGATGATAACGTTGAAGATTAGAGCAGCGACGGCTTAGTGGTAAGTCTAACAGACTGCCACGTAAGTCTCAGATTCAAACTCACGGTGCAGACAGACAACACGTAGGTACGTAAAGTAACAGTACTTAAGCTGTTGCGTTTCGTTCGGTGAGTGAGAGTGCCGGAGGCCCTATCCCCTATTTCTTCTCCCTCATCCCACTCCTCATCCTAACCTTTTTCCCAACCCCAAGGGGCGGCAACGCACTTGTGACTCCTGTGGTGTTGCTTGTGTCCATGGGCGGTGGTAATTGCTTAACATCAGGCGATCCATCTGCTCGTTTGCCGCCTATTACTATAAAAAAAAAACAACAGACTTTCTAAACTATATGCGTACTAAATTGGCAATTCATAGCATTTGGCATGTCACTTAATGTCTCGTAGAGGACGCTGAACAGTCGGTCCTAGCTGCCATTATATTCCTGCTAAATACCAATAAATAATTAAAAGATGATTACGTTGAAGACTAGAACAACTATAGCCTAGTGGAGACACCAACAGACAGCCATGCAGAGGGTATCGCGATGGAATCCACATCGCGCACCACTGACTTTTCTAAGCTATGTGCGTAATAAATTCGCAATTTATCGTTTTTGGCTTGTGGCACTTACCCAATGTTTCGGAGAGCACGCTAAAGCTGTTGGTTCTAGCTGCCGTACTATGTTCGTGCTTATTTAGATGCCTAGGCTTTAAAGCATTTCAGGTTCGCTTAAGAGTTAGAAAAATCCCTAGCTAGTACACTTCCTCTACAAAAATCTTCACCTGTATAAAGCCTTATAAAAATGATTCGTGTTCCCACCTACAAGGAACATTTCACGGTAGAGGAGCATTCCGTCATATTTGTGAATATCCCAACACATAAAGCTTCGATGTGACACAGCGGTGCTAATAAACGAATGCAGGGGAGTGGCTAGTAATTTATTCACGCGCGGTGTGGCCGCGGCGTCTTGTGAGGACAGGTCTGAGTGTTCGCGGATTGTGAGAGGTAGTAAGGTTTTGAGTAATAATAAAATAAAATTTTAGTTTGAGGATAGGTTTGGTCGTAAATACCTACGTGTAAATTTCCAGGTAACATACATATGTAGTTGCAGTAGGAGGGCACCTTTCTCTCTCCCAAAGTTACCATATTTTTTTGCAATTATTACAAAATCGATGCATTTCTGGCACCAATTTGCTCTATATACTACCCACAGATAGTTAGGTGTCTCGAACGTTGCAACCGCGCGCTCTACTATTATTTGCTTACCCGCTATACTACTCTATAATTTGCTCACCCGCTCGCGGTGACACCACCACTTGTCTGTTTTAAGAAGTGTCTTTAGGACAAGTCGGCCGATTTTCGCCTGCTTTCACGAGATCCTTTCAAATCTCCAAACACCACTAACTACCATCGTGATACAAACCATATGTTTTGTGGCTTAAGTTTCAATTTTGTTTGGCAAATAAATTTGATTTCTGTTCGTAAAATTGGAAAGGTCGCATTTAGGTTTAGTGATAAGAGTTCAGTGTTATAGTTGCCTATATGTAATCAAATGTATGTTGTTTTTTAGAGACAGATAATAGGAATGTAGGTATAGTTCATTCAGGAAATCATTAAATAAGGGACACTTATTACTTTGCTGATGTCAGCACAAATCAGCGAACTCAGTTGGCATATACTGTGTGTGAGTATATATAAGTGAATCTACCACGATACGCAAGAGTCTAGTCTGCTTATGACAAATTGGCAATTTTTTTAATGAAGAAAATTTCTACTACCTATATTATTGTTGCTGTGAGATAGCTTGGCGTAGTGGGTAAGATGTTCCACACCGATGTTCGTGGCTTTGATTCCCGCTCAAGCCAAACGTTTGGACATGGATGTTTTGAAATTGGGAGAAAAGGAAATTCTGGAATCAATAACAATATCCCCCCTATATTGTCACGGGATTTTGAACGAAATGCAACAAACTCATATTTTCAGGGTTTTTTTTTATAGTAATAGGCGGCAAACGAGCTGACGGATCCGTCTGTTCGTTTGCCGCCTATTACTATAAAAAAACCCTGAAAATATGAGTTTGTTTGCCTGATGGTAAGCAATTACCGCCGCCCATGGACTCGAGTCCAAGCAAAACCACAGTAGTCACAAGTGCGCTGCCGCCCCTTGGGATTGGGAAAAAGGTTAGGATGAGGAGTGGGACGAGGGAAAAGGAATAAGGGATAGGGCCTCCGGCACTCTCACTCACCGAACGAAACGCAACAGTTTCAGTACTGTAACTTTACGTCGATTTTCTGTGAGATGGTAGTACTTCCCCGCTCGAGCCAGCCCGTTCATGCTGAAATCAGCAAGGCTCTGCTACCTAACAAATTTATTTCAATTTTGGTTATTTTAATTTTTAACAACGCAGTTGACTTGGGGCATTTTCCTCCTCCCTCATTCAGAAGGCGACGCACAGAGCTTGCTCGGTGTTTCCCTGCGAGACCGAATCAGCCATAAGGATATCCGCAGGAAGACCAAATTCAGCGATATAACTTTACGAACTACTGTTGGCCAAGGTAAACAACTCGAAGAACCGATGGCCGTTGGGATATGAAGGTTTTACCAATGGTGGCCACATAGCAAGGTCTCAATGTCTTCAAAAATACAGTATTCACGTCTCTAAAGTAGATAGTAAAGTAGAGTAATATAATCCTAGTACTAATACGTAAGCTGTGTGTAACTGAAACTTGTATACAATAGCTGTCACAATCGTTTCGCTAAAGTAAACTACCTTGTTTATAATTAAACAGTTGTAGACGTCTTAGTAACGAGTTGAGACAGGTAAGCACTGCCGCTTACATCTCTTGTGCGGGTTATGTGTGCTAGGCAAACTGAGGATTTGCCTTATAGGATGAATTTTAATAATAAACTGTACGGGCTTGGTTCAATGGTTTTTATTGAATTGGTGTATTCAGACGGTGTCAGCCGTGTGGTTGACGGCATAGAATACAAGTGTCACCACCCCCTATCTTCCCGTGGGTGTCGTAAGAGGCGACTAAGGGATAACACGATGCAAATACCATCTTTGCGTAGAGACGGAAAACTCGACATCAAACCCTATACGACTGCCTCGTTGGTCTCGCGGCATAAATGTGCGCGTGGGATCGGGAGGTCCCGGGTTCGATTCCTGGGTCGGGCAGTGTTATTGGGTTTTTCTTTCACGAAATTCTAAGTAGCAGCACGGAGTCTGGAAATGTGCCCGGTACGGCAATAGGCTCGCCCCTTATTACGTGGGACTAAAGTATATCTGGCGAAAAGTGGATGTAGAAATACACCTCTGCCTACCCCTTCGGGGATAAAAGGCGTGACGTTATGTATGTATGTATGGTGTATTATGAAGCAGCGAAGCTCTAAATGTTGTTTATGCCTGTAAAGAGTAAGACTGTCTCCGTGGTCCAGTGGATTGCGTATGCGACTGCAGATCGGAGGTCCCGGGCTCGAATCCCGGGTCGGACAAAAGTGTTACTAGGTTTTTCCGAATTCTCAGTAGCAGCTCGGAGTCCGGTGATGTGACCGGTAACGGTAGGTACTAGGCTCACCCCGAATAACGTGGGACCTTAAAATTCATGGCAAAATGTGGGTGTAATATTACACCTCTGCCTACCTCTTCAAGGATACAGCCGTGAGTTTATAAAAAAAAAGTATAAAGGAAAACATCGTGAGGCAACCTGCGCGTATCAGAGTCCTCCATAATGCTACCGAAATATATATATAGGCTGACAACACGCTTGAATGGTTAATTATCGCTTGTCAAGAGCCTCGGAGTGCACGTTAAGTCGTCGGTCTCAGTTGTCATGAAGATCTTTGACAGTCGTTACAGTACCTTCTAAATAAACTGAAACTAGTCTAAACCATGGAATATTGCTATCCCTTCGGGTTGCGGAGGTCAGACAGGCAGTCGCTCTGTGGAAAAGCTTATATTCAGCCAAATCCGGTTAGACTAGAAAGCGGACCTCAGATTGAAACTGGGATAACGCTAAGAGGATGATGAGTCTGACAACACGCATATGGCCAAAAAGTTAGCTTATAATGTGAAGGTGCGCGTTCAGGGCAGTAGGACAATCTTTATACAGGGATGATAATGAATATGCTAAGAGTGAAGGGGAAAACATAGTGCAAAATCTTTCATTACTGAGAGCTTTAGAGAAATGACCATTGAAATTGTTTGTGAGTTGCCGGCAGGGTATACGGAATCCTTGGTGAGCAAGTCTAATTTGCACTTGCTCAGTTTTTGCTTACATGAATCGCCTATCATTTACGTTTTTTAATTTATTTATTATTTATAGACTCACGCCTGTATCCCCGAAGGGATGGGCAGAGGTGTAATATAACACCCACATTTCGCCATGAATTTTTAGGTCCCAAGTAATAGTTCGCGAGCCTACTGCCGTTACCGGGAACATTACCAGACTCCGCGCTGCTACTGAGAATTCGATAAAACCCAGTAACACTTTTGCCCGACCCGGGAATCGACCTCGGTACCTCCGATCAGCAGTCGCATACGCTATCAACTGGACCACGGAGGCAGTTATTATCGTATTCGTATCATTTACGTACCTATAGTAAAACTTGGTAATACGCCCCGCTTTTTTTTGAAGTTCAATAAATCTCAAATAATAATATAAATAATCGTTTTTTTGTTACTAGGACGTTATTTGGTTACTTGACCATAATACAACAAAAGCTAAATGTAATAGGAACGTTAGTTAAAGACTTATTTCTATATTTTTTTGACATGGAGTGGGGCGTTTTGTCAGGTACACATCGCCTAATACGCCTCTCTTGTATTATAATATGCCCCGTGTAATTTAAAATGCCCCAGTAAGTATATATACATACATTAATTTACACAAAGACGATAAAAACTTTTAACAGCTTCCATAGTGATGCAAAACTCATGTAACCACCCTGAACAATCCAAAAATTGAATCCAGTCTTCAGAAAACTTTGTATTGTAGCAATTTTCTGTGCATTCAATGCATTTGTTATCATCCATATCCGAAAATTCTTCTTCAGAAATGTTAGTTCTGTTACCGGTTTCATCGACTGTTTCAGAAGACGATGAATAAAATACCTTTCTGTTTTTTGGATGAACTTTCCTCAGCTTTTTCTTTTCTATCGAAATTTTAACTATTTTACTTCTTTTGGTTTCTTCTTTTTCATTATTCTTGACCCTCTTTTCCTTTGCCGGTATTTTCTTCTTTGTATTTTCAACATGCCTATATTTCTCAGCTCGGTTATTTATCATGTAAATTCTCATCTGAAGATGCATCCGTTCTATCTTCGTCATCTTCTGAATCATTTTTATTTTCAGGTTTTCTCTTCATTGCTATTTTCGTTTTCTCATTGGGTTTTACTCGGTCATTTTTTGATATTTCACCTTCAGATACATCCATCAATTTCAGATTATTGTCTTTTTTCTTAGGTTTTCTTTCACGTGCACATTGGTTAATTGTTTATGTTTTTCGTCTTGATCTGAATCCGAGTTCTAATTTTTGTAATTCTTTTTGTCATTTCTCGTTTTAGATATTTTCTTCTTTGCTTTTTCAATTGTGTTCTCCCATGCCATTTTGTTTCCTTTTGCTAGCAATTACTTTTCTCTTCTCGATGTTATCTGCGGATGTAAGAATAATAGCTTTTTGCTTTCTTTTTGATGACATTACACATGTAATTTGAATACTGGGGCGTATTGTACAATTTGCTGCTTAAAACGCCCCATTAAGGACAAAGCCGCAATCTCAAGGTTATAACGCTGAGTGAACGAGAATAATAAAGGGTATTTATATATATTTTTCAAAGTTAAGATCAATTTGACTAAACTATAATGAGTTTGAATACATAAAAAAATTTTTGCAACTTGCCACAAATTGTATCTTCAGCGAAAAACTTAATTTATCAATATTTTTTAACCGAGCGTAATAAACCACACGTGCACGTCAGTCATGTTGTTTTGCGACTGATGGCTACTCGCAGCGCTATGCCTGTGCTGTGTAGCATTCCTAGTGTGCGTGCTAGGTGCGTGGGGCGTTTTGTCAACTGGGGCGTAATACCAAGTTTTACCCTATATATGTATAACAGCCACAATTTATTAAAAGGCAAATACGCTATGACAACACAAGACAAGGATGACAAGATAAACAAATTGTTAATTTATTCTCAAAAAATAATGTAATGAATGTTCGTGATTTTAAACGATATTTTTAACAACATAAATAAAATTAAATACACAAATGGGCAGCGATACAAAATACCGCGAGTGATACAATTTAAATATTTGCGCAAAAGTTTTACTGGCCGTCATTAATTCGATTCGTTTAATTATTTTTCCTTTACGGTAATGGTTTAAATGAAATCTTATATACCAATATATAAAGCTGGTGAGTTTGTTTGTTTGGTTGAACGCGCTAATCTCAGGAGCTACTGGTCTGATTTAAAAATTCTTTCAGTGTTACATAGCCCATTTAACGAGGAAGGCTATAGGCTATATAACATTGCGCTATGAGCGACGGGAGCGGAGCAGTAGCCTTAAATAACGTGGGTGTAACCGCGGGCATCCTCTAGTGATTGATAAAATTTTGTTGAGTAATATAGGCAAAATAGGAGAGAGCTCTATAGGAGGTGAGGCTGGAAGCTCTAGATAGGTTAACCATTGCCAATATTAACATCTGATTACAGGGTGTGAAGTTTTCTGCAAATTTGAACATAAACAGAATAATAATAATAATATTCTACCACATACACACATCACCATCTAGTCCTAAACTAAGCAGAGCTTGTGCTATGGGTACTAGATAATGGATAAACATACACATATACGTTTTTTTTGTAAATACATTCATATTATACATAGAAACACCCAGACCAAGACAAAAATCCATGTTCATGCACACAAATGTTTGACTTGAGCGGTTATCGAACCCGCGACCTTCGGCGTAGCAGTCGCTTATACTCCCGCTGCCCCAACCGGTCGTCGCTAAGTCGCTAAGTATAATAAGCTTATAGTCAGCGAAAGCGTTTTAGATTGACTAAAGACTGCTACGCACCACTGAATTTAAGTAGTTAAATGTGTATTAAATTGTAACTAATCGCTAATGACCAAGAAAACATAAAGAAACCTGCATGTCTTAGAGTTCCACATAATGTTCTTGATAGACATGTGAGCGCTTGGCCAGCGTTGTGGACTACCTATGACCTATCCCTTCTCATAGTGAAAACAGCCTATGATCAGCATTGGGACAATTTATATACGTACAAAGTTTCAGACTGCCTCCGTGGTCCAGTGGATAGCGTATGCGACTGTTCGATTCCCGGGTCGGGCAAAAGTGTTACTGGGTTTTCCCGAATACCAGACTCCGGGCTGCTACTGACAGCAGCCCGGAGTCTGGTGATGTGCCCGGTAACGGCAATAGGCTCGCCCCCTATTACGTGGGACCTAAAAATTCATGTCCGTGTGGTGACGGATTAAGAATACGGAATGTCACCACTCCATATCATGCCATGGGTGTCATAAGAGCCGACAGAGGGACCATACTATGCAGAGAACAGCACTGTAAGAGAAGGAAAACTTGATAGAAACCCTATACCAACCCGTTTGGCCAGCGTGGTATAGTAGGCCAATTCCTCCTTTCAAAGGAGAGATCTAGTCCAGCAGTGGACTGTTAGAGGCTGATGATGATGATGAAAAATTCATGGCGAAATGTGGCTGCAATATTTACACTTCTGCCTACCCCTTCGGGGATACAGGCGTGAGTCTATAAAAAAAAATAAGACATGTGAACGCTTGGCCAGCGTTGTGGACTACCTATGAACTATCCCTTCTCATAGTAAAAACAGGCCATAATCAGCATTGACACAATTTATATAGGTACAAACTGTCAAGTTTACAAGCTTTAAATGCCCGTATGGTACTCAGTGGTCACAATTCACGATGCAATTTATTTAGAGCGGCACACGTTATGAGCCGGACCCGAAATGACATCTTTTATCAAATTAGATTATGTAACTTGATCGTATTTCTGAAGTTTGTTTTTGTTATCGATTACGTAACGTGATCGTGTAATTCGTGTATCTGTCATTTCTGAATTCTGTAGCATATAAATTATTAATTATAAATGTCAATGTCAGAACTTAGCCGTAACGTGCTTTTATATATGTAGTTATGATAAAAAAAAATTGTCTTTGGATTTTCGATTTTTGTTGTTTGTGTAAAAATGTAACATGTCAACCAATATTATATAATAATTATAGTAAGTAAAATAATCTGGTTTTGACGTCCGCGTCTACTAAGGAGCCAGTTGAAAACCAGCGTCGGGCACATAATGTCCGGCAATATGCTGAACTGGCTTCCTATTTTTGTACAGACGACGGGCGTGTACGATTTTTGCCTAGTTATAGATTTTTTTTGTTTTTTCTCTCACTGTTTATATGATGTCCCTCGTCTGATATAAAAATAAATGTTTTTCATTTCATTCATTCATTCATTTCATTCAAATGTGAGGTATCACTTTTAGAAGCTGAGATCGTTTTTTGTGTCGCTAGGCGTTTCTGTCATGTACATGATTTATTCATAGCTTATAATATATTATGTTTATCATCATTATCATCCATAACCCGACTTTGTTAATGATATATTAGATTACTACCCCATTCTACTCTAATCAGCATAAATGGGCCGGCTCGACCGAGGAAGTACTACCCCTACGTAAAGTATCAGTACCTGTTGCGTTTCATTCGGTGAGTAAGAGTCCCGGAGGCCCTATCCCCTATTCCTTCTGCCTCATCCCACTCCTCATCCTATCCCTTCCCCCCCCCCCCTAAGGGGTGACAACGCACTTGTGATTCCTGTTAGGATTTGCTTACCATTAGGCGATCCGTCTGCTCATTTGCCGCCTATTACTATAAAATAAAATATTAATGTCTGTGGTTATCACCGCAATTTGGTTGTAATACAGCACGTTTACCTATTAATTTAAGTCTCATTAAGGTACAACACATACAATTGTGGATCACTTCATACGTATTAGTTGAGGACATTTCCATTCCACGGTAATAAAGTCGACATTTTTCACGAGCCGTAATCATCAGGTGACAATGAATACTTACTGTAATTATATTTGTGTCAAGGACCTGGTCTATTGATCGAATAATAAAAGTTCGTAAGTAATATTCTCCGTCCAGGCTTTTCGTCACCGTGCGTCCTACCTAACATAACATAACTTCACGCCTTTATCCCCGAAGGGGTAGGCAGAGGTGTATTACATACCCACCTAACCTTATATATAAAACTCTTGTGTGTCTGTATATATAAAATTCGTGCGTTATAGACTGGCTGACAGACAATGCCAAAACTACTGGGCGTAGGAAGCTGAAAATTAGCATGTATGTTCCTCTGGGACCATAGGGTGCACTAACAAGGGATTTCCCAAAATTTTCACGGAATCGAAAATCACTACGATACTAGTACTGTAGTAATATACTATAGTAGTAATATACGATAGTAGTAATATACGATACTAGTACTGATTTAATACTACTACAGATTTGCAGTGGATGCAATAGTCTCAACTCACAACCTCTTTTAATACCAACACTGCAGAACGACCGTAATTCCTGCACTAATAAAAAATACCTTGCACAAAAAGGCACTTTGAAGAAAATTGTACCTCGGAACATTATCTCCACGATACAAGCGTCCCACGCGGCGTCGCCCCATTCAGATAACGTCCTTCATTTACCATCATAGTACCTCCTATTACTAATTAGACGAAACAACACATTACAAGCCATCTCTTTTTGCCGTGTACATTTTTCTTGGGAACAATAGAGAGGGCAGTATAGGGTTATTAGTTCGTAAGTGATCATATCGATGCCTTCCGGCCAAAAGGGGGTAAGCGACATTTTTTGCGAAATCGACTTATATATATGGTTAGAATCGGCTTTTTTTTCTGCGTCTAATGGTCTAAGTTTCGTGGCTCTAGGACAAACTTTTTGTCGCTTAGGCGGTAAAGGAATTGAGGTTCTAACAATAAGTTTTTCGTCATAAGCGACAGTTATTTTTGGTGTATTTTGTATTTTGGTGGTTGGATAAAAATAATATTTCAAAACTGTGAGATAAGCAATTTTGGCTTTCATTATTTTTTTCTTTACTTGAACTTTAAGTAGTTTGGGCTGTAAATATTTTTTTGTAAAAAATACATTAATCAAATTTTACTTGAATCTTTGTGTACCAAACTTTCGGTTAAGATATTAGGGCAGTTTCTTTGGTTAAAATATATGTCATTTATTACATTTAGGTCTCATTTCCGTGACTTTATTTGGCGCTTATTTTTATTTTCCCTAGTCACCAAACCAATCATCGAAGGCGCTTAGGATAAATCATCCAAACTAATGTCGCCTTACATTGTCGCTTACCCTTTTTTTCCCTCCCAAAAAAAATATCTGGTGTGGTGGTTAGATAACAAGGTAAATCAAAGGTTTGGCAGTTAGCTTACAGAATAATGACAAACAGCATCGGTTATCCCACTCTTTCGTTCGAACAAAATGTAGTTAGCGTTGCACAGCGAACATTCATCGCGGCGTAAGCACCTCCGTGCTTGCGAGTCAGTTTAGCGCGAAGTTTTTCGAAGGAAATAAAACGGTAAGATTATTTGAATACACTTTTATATGCACCTATAATTGTGTATTCTCATTAGTTATTTTAAGTTTTAAAGGTAAGAAGTCATTATTTTGCAATCTTGTTCAGACAATACTGAATGGTTAAATAAGTACCTATAGAGTTTTTGTTGGCTGGCCTAGCTTAGGATCACAATCAGGGGTTCGAATCCCAGGTTGGGCCAGCAAGGAATTATTGGATTTTTTGATGAATAAAATTCTCAGTAACAGTCAAGAGTTAATCCTGCGTCTGATATGACTCTGTTGTGTCGAATTGTCTATGGGAGTGAGAGAATAAAAACTGCACGTTTGTTTTGCACATATGTATATTAGCGCACGTTGCTAGGTCCCTCTTTTGCAAATTTTTATTCTGCCTCAAGATTTGCCACCGTGACTGATTTAACATGTGTCATCATCATTGTTTTATCGATTGAGTGAATGGATGGGTGAGTGCGAATGAATGCAAAAGCGAGTAAAAACCCTCTTTGTGGAGTGGCTGGAGGCCGCCACGGTATCCTCACCATCCACCTGATGCATTTTTTGCGGACACGGTTGTTTTGGGTAGTTTCTTTGCTTTGGAGTACCTACTCCCCCGGCAACTGACGTCGCGAGGCGATTTACGGCAACTGTAGACGCGGACATGCGGACGACGAGGACCAAACGCCGTCATACCTAAAAGTGGTCCTTAGGTACGAAATTTTTAGTTTATATTTTTTTGTCATACCTAGAATGTCAGCATGAATGTATAATGCAAGACTAACTTACAATGAGTAACAATTGTTTTAATCCTTTTTTGAACTTTCGCGATTTGTATACATCATACAAAATAGATTAGCGGGTCTTAATCGCGTACAATTAATTTATTTGAGGTAAAAATACCTATTTGTTGTGAACACGCTCGGTGTAAGACGAGCAAAACATTGGAAATTCTATTTAATAATAAATATATAATAATCTATTTTGTATGAACAATTGTTGTGTTCAATTTTCTAAAATAAAGACTGATTGAACACAATTTCTCTTTTTTTTCATTCATACTTTAGTCGGTTAGGAAGTTTATTAACTTATAAAAGTCTAATGTATGTATGTACATATGTATGTATAATTTTATAAGAATTAATCACAATATGCTTTCGCATTGTATAAAAGATCTTATTGTATTTTTATAGATAATTAACTTATTACAATTTCCTTGTTCTTCTGCCTTGAACCAATAGCCGGTTATGTCATATTGGCTCCTCTTGATGAACAGAAAAAGCACAGGTATGCTCTTTTTCTTCAACAGAAATAAAATAAATGGTGCAGTTAAATCATTTGGGTTGAAACTCATTAATTCAGTTGTTTTCATTTACGACGTTTTTTCCTGTTAGTATAATTAGGATCATTTGAGGGTAAGCGACAGTAAATAGTGTTAGGCGTGTGATTTGTTTTAATTAACAATGTCATTTCGTAGAGACCTAATCAAAAAGTATATGGTTACATTTTGAAACCTTTGGAACGTACAGAAAATTTTCTATGATTTTTTTTCACTTATTTTGAACTTTAAACTACTCTCCTGAAAAGTTTATAAAGTGGCGGTTATCCTCTTTTGGCCGTAAGGCATCGATATGGAATATGTGTTTTGTATGGTCCCGGGAGGTTAAATGGAGGCTTGTCACGTGAACAGAGTGGACGTAAAAGGGAAATCTCTTGTGAGGGAAAGCCGTCTTAGGATGTTTTACACTTAAGGCTGATTGTACGCAGCATACTTTACGTCTAAGTTCACTTGCTAGTTTTGTAGGTTTCAATACTAAGGGGTACCGTTTGACCCGTCACTCTGAGTTAAAATAACAGGGTTGGTTTACCCTATGCCAGCGAGCTTCTCAATTGCTACCTATAAATTAAGGCAGGTAGTTGAGTAATGTTTATTTCATTGCATTCGAACAAAAGTTAATTCATAGGTTTATAAAAGTACGTGTCGCTTATGAACTCACAAGCTGTCGCGTGCGAATCTGTTCGCGTGGAAGTTGAAAATAAAATTCCCCCGTTTTTTCAACATTTTTCAATACTGCTCCGTTTCTATTGGTTATAGCGTGATGTTATATAGCTTATAGCCTTCCTAGATAAATGGGCTATCTAACACTGAAATCGGTCGAATAGTTCCTGAGACTATCGCGTTCAACCCAACAACTAAACAAAATCTTCAGCTTTATATATTAGTATAAGATAAGTATCGATTTTCTCACGTCACATCACATAAATTGATTGTTTCCTGCTGTATATTTGTTTATGTACGTTCGTACGGTTATACTCAGTGCACGAACGTCTCTTGAAATAATAAGGAATTTTATTTCAAGAACGCACAGTATAACTACAAACTAACGAACTATGTGCCCAGAAGGCTGGCAATGCTGCCAACCTTCTGGGCACGTTACCTGGGCCCTGTTTAATAAAGCTGACAATGCGACAAGTCCGACATATGTCAAAAAGTGACAATGTGACAATTTGGCTGTTTAATAAAACTTGCAAGCGACAAATTGTCATGGTGGAAAATTTACAAATATGTCGAATTGTCGCGACAATCCGACATTTTTCTGTTTAATAAAACTTTTTAAGCGACAGGTGACACATGACAGTATGTCGTGAAAAACTTGTCAAATCTGCTTTATTAAACAGAAATTTGTCATGACATATTGACATATTTGTAGAATTGTCCGACAATTCTGACAGGAGCTGTACCCTCTGTCGCGAAATCTAATATTTGCAAATATGTCTAAAGTCGACATAATTGTCACGACTCCGAATCCGACAATTGTCAAAAATATGTTGACCGTGGTTTTCTGACTAATATGTCGAGTTTTATTAAACGTATTTTTACATGACAAATATGACAAGATTTTACCTGTCGATTTTTGACATATTTGTCACTTTTATTAAACAGCTTAAGCGCGACAATTCTACAATTTTGTCTTTTTTTGACATATTTGTTGAATTGTCAGCTTTATTAAACAGGGCCCAGATGACATTGATGCGGAGGCATTTTACGACGCCTAAACCTTGTAAATATTTTCAATTTTTAATTTCTTTTTACGGTTTTTTTGTACATATACTACTGAGACATTAAGATTAGATTAAGCTACATATAGATTATAAAATTATGTTTATTTAACGAACTATTATGTATTTGTACAATTACATAGTCTGCTTGATGGTACGGTTTCCAAGGGTAATTGTAACGCCAGGCGTCATTAATATGTGGCCATACATACATACATATAGTCACGCCTTTTTCACGTCGGGGTAGGCAAAGACAACGAAACGCCACTTGCTCCTATCCTTACAAACCTTACGCGCTTCCTCTACACTCATTACTATGTGGCCATCTAAGAGGGAAAGGAAGAAATATTTTCTATAAGTCATTCAGTGGTACTTTGCACATCAACTCTTTAGTTTTGTACAAGACGTTTGAAAAAAATTTCTTAAATAATGTACTTTTCTTTTTTTCAAAGACTGCTCCCGCACTATCAATTATTTTTATGTCGTCTTTTCCTAGCTGCAATTAGTAGCAATACGTAGTGACCACCAGAGGCGCTAAATATTCTCAGCACCGATCAACGCGAATGTGATCATTAACTAAATGATCACATTCTCAACACGGACTAGCCCACCTACCTCTGTTCGCTATTATAACTGCTGCTAATATCAGGCAATCCGTATGCTTGTCTCCTTTCATAATAACTTAAAAACTGTGTAAACTTCTGTGAAATCAAAGCTGCAGAAAGTTTGCGGCAACCTATACGCTCAATGTGAACCTGTCTTAAAGCCTAAGTGAATGCCTCGGTGCACTCACTTACTCCTTGCGACTTATGACTAAGTACATTAAATGCAAAGGCTCAGCACTTGGGACCGCAATAATAATCACGAATACTCATCGATAGACACTTAACAATACTGGGGTACTATAGTACCCCTTGGGGCCCTAAACTTTGGGTACTCTTGTGAAGCACTCGCGGACACTATCAGTTGCAGTGACCAGTTGGATAATAAAACGCACTGGGCAGAAATCTAAAGTGTAGTAAACTTATTTTTTGTTGGTATGTGTTGTGCATCTAAACCTTCTTCAAGAATCAGTACCTATTGTTGAAAGCCGTACAAATACGTTCAACATTTTTTGAGTTTATCGCATCCATACTGATAGACAGGACAAAAGGGGGACTTCATTTTAGGATAAGCACAGATGGGTAAGGCGAGGCCAATGTCCCCCCCGTGGGATCTCCACCTTATTGTGGGGGAGAGGGGGCTCAGTAACCGTGCCTTGGACACCCGCGGTGAAGCTAAGAGAGATCCCGGGAGTGGACGCTCCGCGTGGGCTTGGAGCCGTGGGCCTGCGCAGGATGCGTCCAAAGGTGCGGGTGCGGGGGACAGTTCTGTATGTCCCTCGCAGTCGGGCGCAGTCGCGGCAAAAGAGGCGTGTCGGTGTCGCGTTGCCGCGCGCCATATCCGGGACCAAATGGAGGCGCAACATTGTTGCGTCGTGGTGGGGCCGCAGAGGAAGGAGATGCGGTTTTGTCAGGTTGCCGTCCTCCCTATCCTCTGCGGCTGCTGGGTTTTTTGGCGGCGGAGCCCAAGACCTTCATCCGCCGCCAAGGAGGTTGTGGCCTTCGGGCTATCCGCCGAGGAGTCAGGGTAGAATGCTAACGTGAACCCCTGGCGCCCCCAAAATGGCGTTGAAGTATGCGCTGTGGTTTTAGTGGGAATTACGGCCTTGCACTTCAGTCGTCGAGTCTCACACACGTGCGTAAATGCATTTCCACAGCGAAGAAAAAAAAGAAAGTAGAGGCTTATGTCAAAAAGGTGGTCATTTAACAAAACAATTTTAGAACCTATATCAAACAGAACTATCAACATAGTATTGGCTTTCATATTAGCTTAGTAGTCGCACGAATAATGCGAAACAACAGTGTTCACAATTGATTATTTAGTATGTGGCGTTTTGCACGAAGCTATTATTATTTTCGTGCCTATCGACCATAAGCCAGTTACAAGTATGGAGTGTGCTAATTAATCTGTACTTGCCGCGTATAACTTAAAAAGGCGCGTAACAAAGTAACAGTACCTAAACTGTTGCGTTTCGTTCGGTGAGTGAGAGTGCTGGAGGCCCTAGCCCCTATTCCTTCTCCCCTATCCCGCTCCTTATCCTATCCCTTTGCCCAACCCTAAGGGGCGCCAACGCACTTGTGACTCCTGTGGTGTTGCTTGTGTCCATGGGCGGCGGCAATTGTTTGCCGCCTATTACTATAAAAAAAGATTAGTTTAGTAGTTTTATTTTAATGCTAGGTTTTGCCTGCGGCTCCGTCCGCGTGCATTGTACACTTAAACCTTGCTCAGGTAAAAACTGTTCGGTACTTTTGATTCTATCGCGTTCATAACAGACGGGACGGGGCGGGGACCTAATTACCCGTAATATTTATAGATATATATATTAACTAGTGGAACTTGTAGGTGAACGTTTTCCTACGAATTAATTATCGATTTATCAAAAGTCACTATTTTACTATTTCCAACTAAAGTTATCAAAATCATCAACCAAAAAATATATAACCTAAATTCCTGAAATTAACCAATCAAATTTCAAACGACCTAAAATTAATCCCATAGTAGCAAATAAATGAGTTTGCTACGAACTATTTACAAAATGAAACGACCCTCTATATGTATTTTGTTTATACGTATGGTAATCATGAGAGAACGTTACAAATGTTTCTGAGAATCGATCTCAAGATAATCATATAGTATTTGCTTATTTATAATATATGCCTTTCATGAACATTGTTTTCCTCAGTACATATGTTACGTAAGGTTACATGGCATGTTTAATCCAGTACGTATTGTATCTAATAATCATATGGACGGGTGGCATACATAGTATAAGATTAATATAGGTAGAACCTTTCTGATTTCAGCATAAATGGGCCAGCTCGAACGAGGAAGTACTAGCCTCTTACAGAATATCGACCTAAAGTAACAGTCAATTTTAAACTTTCGCGATTTGTATACATCATACAAACTAATTTAGCGGGTCTTAATCGCGTAAACTTAACTTATTTAAGGTATAAATACCAATTTGTTTTCGATGTTTCGCTCATCTTGCACCGAGCGTGGTTGCGGAGAGACTAATGAGAGCTCAGCGCCGTCTTGTGGAAGTGCGGGTTTCGGCACCTACCCTCGCTTGGTCTTTATTTAAGTTCGCAATGTTGGTTCTCCGACACACTACACTAATGACGTCATCCCGCTCCGAAAATTTGTTATTCTGTCTAAAAGTACATTATCTACCTTCTGATTTAATATTTAAGGCTGCTTTTTTAATAATTTCGGAGTTATAAAAATGTGATAACTACCTAACTACTCAGTCAATGGGAACAATCTACACATTGTACACGAAAATTAATTAAAAGACTTGGTCAAATCTCATATTAGATCGTTTAGTTTAGGCAAACTAGTACCAATATTTTATTTGCAATGTCACTAAACTCTACTTAATTACTTTTCGTTGGAACATGTTTTGACTTGTAATTCACTAACAGCCAGCAAAAAAATAACTAAATTGCGTGAATAAATAACTAAACACAAAAAAAGTTTTTTTTCACTTATGTGAAAAATTGTCCGTGTGGTGACTTATTAAGAATACGGAATGTCACCACCCCGTATCATCCTATGGGTGTCGTAAGAGCCGACAGAGGGAGCTTATTATGCAGAGTACAGCACTGTAAGAGAAGGAAAACTTGATAGAAACCCTATACCAACCCGTTTGGCCAGCGTGGTATAGTAGGCCAATTCCTTCTTCAAAGGAGAGGCCTAGTCTTGCAGTGGACTGTTAAAGTCTGATGATGAGATGATGCGAAAAATCATTAGATTTTTACCTTTCATCATTCAAATATAATCAAATTACTAAAGCAGATGTAAAATTTATACATTTTAAATAATTCATTTAATTTTATCTAAATATCTACACTATATATAATATTATAAAGAGGAAAAAAATGTATTTTTGTTTGTTTGTTTGTTTGTAATGGATAAACTCAAAAACTACTGGACCGATTTTAATTTTTTCACCAAAATTTTTTTTCAAAATTCTTTCACCATTAGAAAGCTACATTATCTGCAAGTAACATAGGCTATATTTTATTTTAGAAAAATAGGGGTCCGTAAGATATTTGTATTTTTCGGGTACGCGAAGTAGCTCCCTCAGGACGTGGGTGAAACCGAGGGAAACGGCTAGTGATACATATTTCTAACCATTTAAGAGTTATTTAAGTTCTAAGCTTCAAAATATTTTAGAAGCGATTATCTCAAAGTTTCTTTTTTGTTAGTTAGTGAGTTTTCGCTCCACAACGACGAATTTATCAATTTCTAGTTTAAGTTTTAAATCTCTACAAGACTTGCAATAAATATAAACATTATAAATCTCCATATTAAATCACATTCAAAATTTAAAAAACGCTAAAAACTTTTCCAGGGCTACGACGGTACATTTATTTTTTAATTTACAACAAAATTCGCAAACTTCCGTCTTGTAGTTCCTAGAATAGTTTAATGGGTTCTTTTTATAAGCCAACTAACGAACAACACAATTCTTATTTCTGACGTTATTCTCTATATATACCTAGATAAAAATATTGTCTCCTCCGTGGTCCAGCGGATAGTCAGATGCCAGCCAGATGTCCCGGGTTCGATTCCAAATAGTGTTACTGAGTTTGCCGAATTCTCAGTAGCAACACGAAGTCAGGTAACGGCAATAGGATCGCCCCCTATTACGTGGTACTTATCATTCACAAGGCGAAATGTGGGTGGAATATTTGACTGCACAGTTGGCGTAGTGGTTTATGTGGTCGCCTCTCTGCTTGTTACTACGCTGCGTGTCATGGGTTCGATTCCCACACGAGACAGGACTTTGTGTAATCCACAAATTGTTGTCTCGAGTCTGGGTTAATGAATGTTTTTAAAGTCCCCGCGACATAGGGCAAATTTCGATTTTTGCTTTTTTGAAGAATAGTAATTTAAAAGTGGTTTATTTTCTTATTCAAAGACTTGATTCTTCAAAAAAATAATCCATATTAATTCCATACCATTTTATACAAAACAGATCCACAGATACTTGATCCTACTCCACAGATCTACATAAAAATATTTCTATTCTTAACTATTATTATAATTCACCAAATGGAACCAAATTTCTGTGGTACCGTTATGCGTAAAATAAATTCATAATTTAATGACTAATATCTTTTTTGCAACATGGAACCACAAGCATTCGTTCCTACCATGTATAAATAAATATTGTAAACAGTAGAACCACAAGTACGTGATTTCATTGTACTGCGGAAGGCGTAAACTTCAAGTTCGTAATTCTCGCTTGAATTGAGAGTTTCTACAAAGACCTGTACACATCACGGAAGTCTAAACTATTGAAACCAGGCAATGATGACTATAGAGCCCAACTCCCGCGCCAATACTGAGGACATACCTGGTGTCAACCAAGGCGAGGTAAGAGAATCGAGCAACTTAAGAACAAGAAGTCTCCATAGGACGACGGAATCACTACAGAGCACTTAAAATCAGGAGGGACTACAGTCCCTCCTGATACGGATCTATATATACCTAGATAACGGAATTAAAGAGGCTCGCCAGCACTGTAGTGCTGGCGAGCCTCTTTAATTCCGTTATCTATCAGGGCCTTACAGCTCAGACGTGGAGCAGGAGTGCGATTGTTCTGTTCTTCTAAAAAGGTGACAAAACCTAGCTGAAAAAATTTAGACCTATTTAAATCTTCAGCCACCTCTACAAGTTGTTTTCGAGAGTGCTAACAAACAGCCTTGCCAGAAAACTCGACGATTTCCAGCCACAGGAACTAGACCACATCCATACTGTTTGGCAGATTATACACCACTATTTTTTAATTAGTACAAAACTTTAAGGACAGATTAGCGAAGATATTATTATCATATATGTGACGTAAGAATTTCATAATATCAATAAAGAGCAAAGTTATTATCATTTGTTTCTTGTAGAAAATCTCACTTAAATCATAGTCATATTTTACAATCCATTCACTAATTCATTGATAATATTCCATCCTGCTCATTCTCTCTGTCGCACTTATGATGTAGGTAGCCATAGAAAATAAAATGAAGGAAAATAATAAATGTGGGTAGTTATTTTTTAATTTTGTTAATTCTACCCTCTCCTTCATACTTCATTCGGGCTTAGGACCGGTAAAATTTATCGTTTAACAAGTAATTAAATACGGAGGTATGTAATTAGAAAGCAAACAAATATCAAAATAAAAGATGGTGTTCTGGACTAAAAGAAAAGAGTAATTTTGGCGTATTTATGAAGCTAGAATCATCTGCTATTTACAAATTATTTTATCATCATCATGTCAGCCTAGAGACGTCCACTGTTGGACATAGGCCTTCCTCAAGGTGTGTGGAGAACACAGACCGATTTTGAGCCGCCCGCATCAAATTATTATTTACTTAAGTACGTATTATTTACTAAACTTACAAGTATTTCCATTGTCCTTCGAAATGTCCACCACCGTTGTCAAAAGCATCCAATATGCACTGTTTTAATTGTTTGACACTGACCCGGTCACTTTTGTACACTCACAATACGATGTCCATGGGTACACAGCTGCATTCGCGATTTTTCCACTCAAAAAGTACGCACGAAGCACAGTTACATACTCCCGTGATATGAACTGATATGATAGGCCATCGCGTCGGGCAAACGTAGACAAACAATTAACTTTTGCAACGAAATTAGATACGCTCACTTTAGCTAACAATTTAGTACTGTTAGTCGCATCGTCGGGGTGTGGCGCAGGCGCAGAGGGGGGGGGGATTTATCAATGGTTAATTTTACTATGATAGTACACGGGTCGGTCATAGTATTAGTATTGCATTTACCAATTATCACGTATTTTTGTGGACAGTTTTGAGACAGTTTTGGGACTTAGTGTTTGTATTTTTCAACTACATAAATATGATCAGTTAAAGATACTTAGTGCCCTGTTAAATCTTTTGTACTAATTAAAAATAGTGGTGTATAAAAGACCAATGAGTACAATAAGCCGCTGCGTATGGATTTTGTGAACTACGAGAAAGCCTTCGACTCCATCGAAACCTGGGTGGTTCTGGATGCTTTGCAGCGGTCTCGTATCGATTGGCGCTACATCGAGGCGTATGGTTGTATGATATCGCCACTAAGACCATCCAACTCCAGCCCCGTCGACTGCGACGAGGTGTGAGGCAGGGAGATATAATATTTTAATCAGCTTTTCACTTTTGGCAAACTACGTCAAGTTTTCTCTTCGCCCCTACCACAATGCCTGAAGACCAAAGTCCACCACCAATGCGTCCTGTCTGTTATGTCGTACGGTGCCGCGACGTGGACACTCACAGTGGAAATAGTCCACAAACTTAAAGTCACGCAGCGAATTATGGAACGGGCTGTGCTTGGCGTCTCTTTGAAGGATTAAATCCGCAATGAAGTTATTCGACAAAGAACCAGAATTACCGAAATAGCTCACAGAATAAGTAAGCTTATGAGGCAGTGGACTGGTCATCTCTGCAGAAGTACTGATGTCCGATAGACCAAGCTTGTCCTAGAGTGGAGACCACGACTCAGTAAGCGTAAGGTACGGCTCCCCCGGTTAGGTGGACTGACGACCTGAAATCGATGCTGGGACGGAAAGGATGCGGAAGGCTAAGAACCATGTACTGTGGCGGTGGATTGCTATAGGCTGCATATCAAAGGTTTATTACGATAATACTTACTTTTATATATATCGGAAATCCATGTGTGTGTGACAAACATTCTTTATATAGGTACTATACTATCGATATTACAAACAATTTGATATAGCGTTGCACCGCAAATGGTTTGACAACCCAATGACTTGGATTCCGAAACAATACAGAATCCCACAAAACTTTAACGAATCCCACTTGTATTTTCGCACAAGTTTCTCATATTACACGATATCTGTACAACAAACAGAATAACAGCTGCGGTCACAACATCACAACAGAACTAGGTGTAGTTTTACAACTAATCTCGATACCTACCGTCAGATTTAGTTAACAAACACTACTGTGTCCTATTTTGAAGGAAGTTTGTAAATTCTCTTGTTGATTCTTTTTACAATGGTCTCTCTAATGCAGCTCTATGTTTAGTAATTTAATTTATCAACAATATAACCTGAACCAATGATATTACAAGAAAGAGGTAGATACGTTATCTGCGTAGTAATGAATCCGTAGAAACGGTACACTAACGCACACATCGATAATATATTTATTTTACTTTCGTTTGACAAAATTGTGAGAAAACCTGCATGTCTGAGAATTCCATGTATGTTCTCAAAATACATGACAAGACAATCATTACATTACATAGTATAAAACAAAGTCTGTCTTCTGTCTGTCTGTCCCTATGTATGCTTAAATCTTAAAAACTACACAATTACAATGCGTTTTTTTTAATAGATAGAATTATTCAAGAGTAAGGTTTACATGTATAATTGACACAGGCGAAGCTGCTGGCGACGTCTAGTATAATATAATGGATATTATACTTTTTTTTTTTAAGACAACTCCCGCACTAGGAGTAAATCCTGTGTCGCGGGGGACTTTACAAACATACAACTAACGGACACAATTAACACCCAGACTCGAAACAACAATTTAAAGACACATAAAGTGTTGTCTCGTGTCGGAATCGAACCCACAACACTAGGCGCAGTGTCAAGCGGCGAGGCAAACACTTAAACCACTACGCCAACCGTGCAGTCAAATTATTCATAAACATAGAGTTTTTATAGAAAACACAATATTTACTAATAATATAAACACAAAGACGTATGTCTTAGTGTGTGTGGGTGTATATCGGCACATACACTACAACGAATGGTATCGTTTAGATAGCGACCGCGGGCCGCGCATGAATCTCGCAACGTTCACGTAAGTCCTCACAAAGACGCAGCTAAGCATAGGACACATTACTGGACATCCGAAATTAAAAACTACACAAGCACACATAGCAAGACTTGGCTTGCCGTTCGTCAAAAGTCGGTAAAGTTGAGCAACGCTGGCACAGGTCGTCACTTGGTTGGGTGACCGCGTATGGAATTTGTATCAGATCGTTACCGTGTTAAGGAAGCCTCGGAAAGCTATCAAACATGAGTCTCAGAACAAGAATAATTCCTGCCAGAAACCTTCGGGTGGTCTCAAAACTGCGACACCAGAGTTGGATATAAACTCATAGGGAAATAAAAAATTGCAAGCTGAGCCACTCTCACCTAGTATTTTTTTATTTTTATTTATAGGCAGAGTTGTAAATGTTACACCCACATTTCGCCATGAATTTTTAGGTCCTACGTAATAGGGGGCGAGCTTATTGCCGTTACCGGGCACATCGCCAGACTCCGTACTGCTACTGAGAATTCGGAACAACCCAGTAACACTACTTTCTTTCTATACGCTACGCTCTGTTATGATATTAATATAATGTCCTCCGGACCGATTCCGGCCACGGCGGCTTGTCTATTAAGATACTTGCCAACTGCGCGGGACATATTATAGTGCACAAATGTGTGCGCATACACAAATGCACTCTCTATTCCCTCACTCTCATAGTCCGATGGGATGCCACAATATGCGACACGGCCGGAGAGAGATTGGGCGCAGGACCAACGGCTTAACGGGCTTTCCGAGGCACGGGGATGTGACCCGCCAACCGTCAACTTCTATTGGATAATTCCTATCAGCAAAACCCAATATCACTTTTTGTTCGACCCGGGAATCGAACCCGACCCTTGATGATCCGCAGTCGCCAACACTACCGCACGAAAACAGAGGCAGTCGCTCTATAACTTTGAAAGTCAGCGGTGCAGCCATGGGTTTGTCTTTTCACGTAGCAGTCCGTTATTCTCGCAACTAAAATCCACTCTTGAGAGGAGTTTATTACAATAAAACGCGCGAAATTTCTTATTTTTTATAGGCTCATGCCTGTATCCCCGAAGGGGTCGGCAGAGGTGTAATATTACACCCACATTTTGCCATGAATTTTTAGGTCCCACGTAATAGGGGGCGAGCCTATTGCCGTTACAGGGCACATCACCACATACTCCGTGCTCCTACTGAGAATTCGGAAAAACCCAGTAACACCTTAGACCGACCCGGAAATCGAACCCAGGACCTCCGATCAGCAGTCGCATACGCTATGCACTGGACCACGGACGCAGAATTTCTGCTTTACAATAAAAAAAAAAGAAGTCGTGGGTGTTATTGATTGTGTGTGTGCGTAGTTATTGTTGTAGATTTTGAATGTATCGTCTATGTACGTTAGGCGTTAGGCTTGAAGATGTCGGTGGCAGTTACATCTGTGGGTATGGAGGCAAGGTCGTATGGTACAATGAAGTGCTACTATTTGGAGCTATCGCTGATTTTTGGAGAGCAAAAAGAGCAGAAAATACCATCCAAACTTTAAATTGGTGCCTTTACTCACAATTGAACAGTAAATACATACTCGCTACTTCAATTACTGTAGTAAGAACCAAAACTTAAAACGCATAAATATTAACGTACTACAATAGAAACAGTTAACAATTGCTTAATTTGACACAAACATAGACAAACAGACAAACGGTTACAGCACGACCGTACTTCATTCAGAATTACAATTAGTGGCACAACACTCGATGCCATGCTTGGCATAAACAGCGGGCTTGCTATCTGGCACTTTGCCAGACACACTTATCTGCCAGAATTGTGGCACTAACTGCTACGTCGATTAATGACTGATGCTTAAATAACCAGACTGATTATATTGCTGTGATCTGTAAGGTTTAACTAAGTTTAGCATGAACCGCTTGGTTGGAAAAGTATTACCTATAATAGGTCCTTTTTTATTAATAGACTCACGCCTGTATCCCCGAAGGGGTAAGCAGAGGTGTAATATTACACCCACATTTCGCCAAGAATTTAGGTGTCACGTAATAGGGGGCGAGCCTATTGCCGTACCGGGCACATTACCAGACTCCGTGCTGCTGCTGAGAATTTTCCTAACGGAAAAACCCAATAACACTTTGCCCGACCTGGGAATCGAACCCGAGACCTCCCAATCCCTTGGCGGTCAATTGGCAATCAATTGGCGGTATACCGCGAGACCAACGAGGCAGTCTAATAGCTCGATGCACTATAGGTACTATGTTTGAAAATATATATATATTACAAAAATTTGAACTTATTGATAACTGGTTTCGCATTACCTTTTTTCGTGTGATAGTGATTGTGATTCCGAAGGTCTGCCAATAACCACTACTAGTTGTTTTACTTTATTTTAAACTTCTACAAATTAATACAGATTTGATAAACGTGTGTTACGTAACAGCTCATGTGGCTTAGACTGAAATGCCAGGGTAAATGTAATGTGGAGGAAGAAAGGTGTGGTGTTCCTCCAACTAGAGGGAGGATCCTCTAACCAGGCTGGGTGATCTTGCCTGGTGGACTGTCAGTCCGACGGACGTATTTGAGAAGTTCTATATATACAACTCGGCGTGCGAACTCTGCTTGTGCGATTCAGCACCTTGTTTCCGTAGAATCTTGTCCGATAGATGTCGCCGTATTGTTTGTTGTTGAGACTTCGTCGTCGCTCGCTAGATGGCCATAGTTGTATGTAGCTACCGCTACATCACTCCCCTCCAAGACCGGAGGTCAATCTCGAAGGTGATGAGTCAGCTGTCGATGCTTCTGAGGAGCGTGCCAGTGCCAGTGGAGAG
Source organism: Euclidia mi (assembly GCA_944739405.2). Lineage (NCBI taxonomy): Eukaryota > Metazoa > Arthropoda > Insecta > Lepidoptera > Erebidae > Euclidia > Euclidia mi. Next base: position 552,942 of record OX123205.2, on the reverse strand, counting down.
ATGCCGCTAGTTCCAGTGGGTCGGAACTGTGTGCCGCTAGTAGGCTCAGTGAGTCGGGTCTAAGTGCGGTGCGCGGTGAGCTATCCCAGTGAGTCGGGATAGTGGCTTCGCAATGGTCCCACGGTGAGTCGGGGAGAGGTTGCGAAGGTGCTGCGCAGTGAGTGTCCCACGGTGAGTCGGGGAGATGCTGCGAGGTTGCTGCGTAGTGGCTGGCTGCTGCGTTGCCGGTGAGAGATGTCCTTTTCTTACGTGAACCGGGTGCAGTGTGCTGTGCCTAGACACTGGAGTGGCTGCAGGGAAGACCAGGCATGCAAGCCTGCATGGCCTATGGTTGGTCCCTGGCCGAAGATGCTGGCTGGCGGCGACTTGATTACCGCCCATCGGGTGAAGTGCGGAGTGAGGCGAGGTGAGGCGAGGATGACGACGAAGCTGCTGTTGATCTGACCGGTGAAGGTTGCTTCAGATCACGTCGGGGTCACCAATGTGGAGGAAGAAAGGTGTGGTGTTCCTCCAACTAGAGGGAGGATCCTCTAACCAGGCTGGGTGATCTTGCCTGGTGGACTGTCAGTCCGACGGACGAATTTGAGAAGTTCTATATATACAACTCGGCGTGCGAACTCTGCTTGTGCGATTCAGCACCTTGTATCCGTAGAATCTTGTCCGATAGATGTCGCCGTATTGTTTGTTGTTGAGACTTCGTCGTCGCTCGCTAGATGGCCATAGTTGTATGTAGCTACCGCTACAGTAAGGTGATTTACCATTATTTTCAAATAATTACGCGATATAGATCCGTTACATAAACTTTGGCATTTTATGTAACGTTGTTACTTTACTGTTTTATAGTATCACGCCTGTATCCCCGAAGGGGTAGGCACAGGTGTAAATATTACACCCACATTTCCCCATGATTTTTTAGGTCCCACGTAACAGGAGACGAGCCTATTGCCGTACCGGGCACATTACCAGACTGCCTGCTGTTACTGAGCATTTCCTAACGGCAAAATAACACTTTGCTGAACCCGGGAATCGAACCCGAGACTTCCCAAACCCACGCGCACATTCATACCGCGCGACCAACGAGGCAGACAGTTTCAATAAGATGCAGGTAGGATATGCATAATTATGTATGTTGTAGACATTGGTCAGATAATCTAAAGTGACACAGCCTTATTTACTTATCTATAAGCAAGTAAAGCGAGCTTACTTCCGAGGTGTAAGATTTTTGTTAATGAGATTCACAAATTCGGAAAATTACTATGCTTTTTATGTAGCTGCTCATTTTGTGTGACAAACAACAATAACAACAAACAACACTTGTAATAATCTACAAAATGGTCGCTAGATGCAGTATTTCGTACGCTTGTTTTTTGAAGTATCTCCTCTCCTCTCTTCTCATTTCGAAAGTAATATATCCTGTATTGCGAGTACTTTACAAACATATAATCGACGGGCATTAAATACACCCAGACTCGACAATTTCAACAATCACACAAAGGTTTATCTCTCATTTGGGGATCGAACCCACAACACTAGGCGTACGGTAAAATAACAAAGCGGCCGCTTGAACCACTAGGACATACTACGTTTTGCGTTTTCACAAAAAAAGCGCTAAAATAAAATTAGAAACGTAAAATAACTGACTGAGTTAGTGTGCCGGCAGTGTGCACTTATCTTAAGATCACATTCACCCATTTGTTCCCATAAACATCACGTTCAGATTGCGATAGGTTGTTTTTTATAAGACAAATTACGGCTCACCGTTACTCAAGATATCGGCCGTGTTTTATGAGACGTCCTGATGTTATTCGTGTCAAATGTTGCTCACGCATCACAATACTGATGGTACGAGTTACTAGTTATCTCATCGTGAGGACCGAAACTTACAATACTCGGCGTACGGCTATCTTTCTTGAAATATTGTAATATTTGATAGCGTCCTTATAAACGACTTAATGTGTCTATAGTCATATTTATTTAAAGATTCACGCCTGTATCCGCGAAGGGGTAAGCAGAGGTGTAATATTACACGTATATTTCGCCATGAACTTTTAGGTCCCACGTAATAGGGGGCGAGCCTATTGCCGTACTGGGCATATTACCAGACTCCGTGTTGCTACTGAGAATTTCCTAACGGAAAAAACCCAATAACACTTTGCACGACCCGGGAATCGAACCTGAGACCTCCCAATTCCGCGCGCACAATTATGCCGCGAGACCAACGAGGCATAAATGTGCGCGTGATATAGTCATATTTATACTTACAACTTCATTGCAATTAGTACGGCAACAATAACGGCGCTCTCAATGGGGTCGTCGGGACGTTCCATAATAAAATAAGATTTGACAACAATATACCATGTATAAAGCAATTCATTCGAAAACAGCTCGACACTAGAAATTCAATAAAAATCCCACTACATTTTATCGCAGAAACATTGAAATTGTGCACTAAAACAGTCCCAATAAAACAAATTGCAACAGGGTTACGTAACAACGTTGCACTCAGTGGAGAATTTGTTCGATAAAAAAGAGACGGAAATAAAATACTACTAACGCTTTATTCAACAACTAGAAAATATGAAAAGACCTTTGTTGACAATAATTATAATGAATTTCATATCTACGATCAAAAATAATAATGCAGCTAATGATAAAGAAATAATCCAAAGCCTAGAAGAAGAAAAAAGTGAAGTGTACCATCAGGTCAACGCAGCAATAGATGAATCGATTAGTACTCTTCGACAAAGTAATGATACTGATGCTCTCGAAGGCATTCAGTACATGCTAGAGTTAAAAGAACACTTAGCGGAATTAAATGGAACCGAACTTCTTTCAGCAAATGAAACAGAATTTACTGCTTTAACTAATAATATTGCTGTTATTAATATTTCCAAATCAGATTTCGGTAGCATCAATGCTACTGAAAGTGGAAGGAGAGAGAGAGAATCGAAACATGATAGAGAAATTAATAGACTCAAGGAACAGATTGCAGAGTCAGCTAAGCGCTACGTTTTGGAAAAAAAGCAACGTCTCTTGAAATCTACGAAAGAGAGTCTGTATCACACGACTACTACTATAAAAAATATTAATCTAAAGGACTTTTTAGCTGAGAAAAAGCAAAAGAAAAAGCAGGGGAAAAAAGTGCGATGATTTATATTTAAGTTTCGTGGAAAGTTTAATGATATGCGAATATGAGTATAGAGTACTGAACGATCTAGTTATTATATACTTACTTACTTACAATAAAGTAAGTTATTTACTATATATATATAATTATATACCTAGAGTTATTTTTTATTTTCATCAAGCGAAAAGTTTGCATGTATAAATATTAGTACCTAATAAATAAAGTGAAAAGTCGCATTTTCTAATTAGGAAGTGAATTATTCATTATTTATTTCTATGGACAGCCAGTAGTATTTACATAATAATCTTCTAAGGAAATCAACTTTAAACATAACAAAAACTAATATGTACTATACAAATAGTTTACGCTTTAGAAGGCAGCGATAACCCAGTGGAGATACCAACAGACTGCCATGCAGAGGGTACCGGGTTCGAATCCACGACGTGCACCAATGACTTTTCGGAGTTCCGCTTGCCCCGTGCCTCGGAGTGCACGTTAAGCCGTCGGTTCCAGCTGTCACAAAGATCATTGCGAGTCGTTATAGGGAGTCAGTACCTATGAGTAAACTGACACTAGTCTAAACCATGGAATATAGCTATCCCTTTGGGTTGCAGAGGTCAGACAGGCAGTCGCTCTGTGGAAAAGCTAATATTCAATCAAATCCGGTTAGACTAGAAAGCGGAGCCTGGGTTCAGACTGATATAACGCTATTAGGGTGATGACAAATAGTTTCGTTTCTCTACATTGCAGCGCATTTGTTTAAAATTTTACAAGAGTGTGTTAGTACATCATAAATAAAAACTGGTTCAAGAGTGTGTTATCTGTAACCAATACTGGTTACGCGCGTAATAGTCTATGAGACAGCTCGCCACAACACTACGCCGCAAATTAGAAGTACGATCTCCGATAAACATCGAAAACATATTTAGTTTTACTTGTAAGGCCTCTTATAACGGGGACCGTCTATTGCGTTCATCTTTACCTGGCACAACTAGTAAAGAAACATACCTTCATCACAAATCACAAGATTGTGTCCGAATCACGTAATATATGCCACAAGAAAATATTTACAATGTTGTTCAAATACCAACACATTATTTTCAACCTAAAATAGCTTCATATTTCTCTTTTTAAACATATTAATTTAAAGAAAATCGTAATTGTGATGACACTTCAAACCACAGATTATTACGATGTCTTATCAATATGACATTTGACTGTAGAGATGGGATGAAGTGAATGATAAAATTGAATGATTATAGAAAAAGTATTAATATATTGTAATCCTTTTATGGTAAACGTAAAGAACATTCAGATCCGTATAAAATAATTTCATTAACTAAACTGAGGTAAATTTTCATAAGGGCCTAAATTAAAAGTTTTTCACTGCAGACAATATGGATCAAAACTGATAAGTCGATAAATATAATAATAATATGCTTATGACCGACCGGGCTTGCTTGTGGATTTGTATGAGCTTTTCATTCCGACTATTATTTCTCTTGATTGACAACCGGGATACGTACAAAGGACTTTGAGATTGCAACTGATTGGACTCTTGTAACTAACCGAGAGATAAAAGTAAGTATAGTAGTGTAGTTTTTATATCAGGACAATTAATCTTAATAAATAAAAATCAAACTCAGATAGACATAACTGCTGCACCGATTTAGCTAATTCATTTTTGTTGTGTTTGTATGAATAAAAACATTTAAAAATGGATGGAAAAGTAAAATATGGGTTAAAAAATCTCCATACAAAACAGCGAAATTTAAAAATAGAATTACTCCGATAGAATTGGCTAAGTTTATTTTTAAAAATATGTATTTTGTGCCCCATTTGCCAGGCAAAGTCCTCTCCTTTTTCTAGTCAGAGATGGGCAAAATGTAATTTGTAACCATCAATCATGAAAACATTTACCGAAAGTAATCGAAAAAGTATCCATTCTCTGATTGCAGTCAGAAATCGTAACCACGATTACATGATATATGGGGGCGGGCGATAGATGCCGCTAACGCTAATTGTTGAAGTCATTATAATGACAAATACTGTTTACATTCACTTACCAGTATTAAGTTATAAACGAATTTTGCCTTAAATTCAGATACGATTTCAATATAAAAGTGGTTGATGAAGTGGCAGCCAAGAAAAATATTATTGTTGTTCGCCTTCCGCCTTATCATTGCGAACTAAACCTAATAGAATTAATATGGGTACAAATAAAATCGCATGTTGGCTGCAATAATAAAACTTTTAAGATGGGAGAAATAAAAGATTTAATAAAAGAGAGCATTGCCAAAATTGATGCTGAATCGTACAAAAAATGCATCGCACATGTTATCAAACAGGAAAATAAAATGATGCTTAATGGGTTTATTGATGATGCGACGAGTGGAGTTACCCCCAGATTCATAATGAACGTCACATCAGAAACAAGTTCTTATGAAACCACAACGTCTCTCGACACTGACGATCTGACATAATATTTGTACCTTTAAAAAAATAAAACCTTTTACATGAACTAAATACCATTTGTAATTCGACTCTCATCGAAAGCATTAAAAGTTTAAAATCTCTATCTCTAATATGTTTTATTTCATTCACTGAATGAATTTTAAGTGAAACTTGATTTAGTTCATGCAATGTTTCCCATCACTAGTCTTACGGATGTACTTAAGGGCATTTTCATAAAAACATGTACATCCTGAAATTTTGGTTGTCCCATGTTTATTTTTTTTTTAACTGAAGTCAATGCATCTTTAATAACTGCAACTTCTTGTATATATTTGAATGACCTTCCGGACATTCGTTTACCATACATAAAATATAACATTTATTGATTAAAAGATATGAAAATTAATTTCAAAGTTTGTCAAATATTCTATACAGTACTGTCCCATTTCTACTAAACTACTTTTGAGTTGCCAATTTCGATGATTTTTTCTATAAATGCTTTAGAATTTCTAACTTTTATATGGCAAAATAAATTTCTATTTAATAAAAAACACATTAATGCAGTTTTATATCTTAATTATAATTTATTTTCTAATTTTAAATATTGTCCCATCGTTTTATTGATAACGGACATGTCCTGCATTGTTACCGAAGTTTAAGCAATTAAAAAATCTTTTCTATATATTACGTTGTGTTTTATTAAAATGGTAACACCAAAGTCGAAGCCGTCATTCGCTGTCGGCCATTTTAGCGTCGTGTCAGGAGCCGGCCGGAGCTTTACAGCAGGCGATCCCTCGTTTTCCTATCCGATTGTCCGGTAAGTAATCACGATTTTACCAAACAATCACTATCACCCTCAGTTTGATATGTATTGTACCATACAGGTTAGTTAATTCTACAGCAAGATACATTATTCATTATAAGAAAACAAAACAACATTTTTGATTATTAATAAAGTTTTGCTAAGTATTGTGATTCCGTTACGTCCTGTCTGATACCATACGAAAGGTAACGTATAAGCCGGACCAAAAAAGTAACGAACATGACCGCATAAAGTTGCGACACACAAGAAGCTAAGTACTCATGGTGCCACGGTGGGTGTTTGATGGATTTTGAATCAACGAAATAATTCTAATTTAAATGAATCGTATCAAATAGTTATCATTATTAATGTGATTTAAAAAATAACACTCTCTGTTTATTACACCATTCGAAAGTATGCTGGTATCGCTACTAAGGATGATGATGATGTTTCTTTAAAAATGAGCACTTTCCGTTAGTTTGCCATATGTTATTACTTGCCAGAATTTGAACCTTATTGGCGACACTTTCGAATGGTGTAATAATCTAGGATGTTTTTTTTAAACCAATCGGACAAACCAAATGATTTAAACTGTATTTTGTACTGATCTCTTGCCAAGATAATAAAATTAAAGTAGCGACTGTTTGTCTGTTATTGACTTGATTGTTACTTGACTATTATTTTTCGAAGCCACAGCTTGATGGAAGTTTATTTTTATGAATTTATAGAAAACCCAAAGTTTTAAATTAAAGAGCTGATAACTATATGATGTACGTTATTTTCAGAAGTTTATTAAATTAAGCTGTTGCAAACTAGAACTTTTTATGTTTTTGTTTTGTCAAAATTGAAGAAATCGTTTATTTCGTTTTTTGCAGGCTAACACTACTAGATATTATACTATGTTAGATAGTAAAAAGCAAAAATATTTTTTGCTTATTATATTACATAGTTACTTCTAAAATGTCGAAGTGTGATCTCAACTTTACTGTGTCCTGTTTGTTACGGGTAGGTCAGGTAACGTTACTGTCCCTTACGAAAGTTTACTGTATTTGTTAATTATTTCCTATTTTTATTAAGATGTTCCAACTTATTTCTGTATGTATAGAATGAATAGCTTAGTAAATACTAATAAACAAAAAAATTGATTTTTACGTACAGGAATTTTTTGAATACATTAAAGTGAAATATTGTGATCCAACAATAAGTAACGGTAAGGACGCATTTATTGCAAAAATGTAAATTAAATATTTTGCTATGAAACAGTTTTTCATTATTAATTGACTAACATCATAGTTACAAATTATTGAAATAAATAAAATGTCAAACAAACATTTCGTGTTATTTTATCAACAGTTCTTTTATGAGTAACGAACATGACAAAATTAACTGCACTAAATTCCTTTTAATTCAATTAAAATAAAAGTAACTAAAATTCATCAGTATTCTATGTTTTAAATCAAAGATTATAAAAACGGGCATGCAAATTCATAAAAATTATATTATTTACTAAAGTTTTGGTCCAATTATGCATTTTTGAAATTTTGTACATGTTCTGACGAAAATGCCCTTATCTGTCCGCCATATTTGTTTACCATTTTTGCCAGATAAGAATGAACGCACTTTAGATACAGTATCAGTTATTCTGCCGCTAAATAGCAACGTACAAATGTGCACTACTATGTTGTTCCGGTAGCAATAGCTGGGTACAGAGACCGACAGACTGCTACGCAGAGGGTCTCGGGTTCGAATCCACGGCACGCACCAATGACTTTTCGAAGTTACGGTGAAGGAAAACATCGTGAGGAAACCTGCATGTCTGTTCTCCACAATGTTCTCGAAAAACATGTGAAGTCTGCCAACCCGCACTTGGCCAGCGTGGTGGACTATGGCCATACCCTTCTCATAGTGAGAAGAGGCCCGTGCCCAGTAATGGGTCAGTATAAAGGGCTGATGATAATGATGTTCCGGTTTGAATGGTAGTGAAATTAATGGCTATTAGAAGACTTTACACCTTAAAGTACGCAGAAGCTTGGTTGTGTATCTGCCATATCCAAAGTCCTTGGGCGGTGTTTGCCGCTTACTATGAACCGACAGCACGTCTGCCATCTTAATGCCATAAAATGAAGCATTTTGGTGTCCGGGAGACCACTGTGATGTCCGCTCTTCTTGATTCTAATTTGTACAACTTAGCTTATACTGCCGCTCATATTTATGTATACTTCAAGTAGCCTTTCACCGCCAACACAACTTTACCCACCTGTCCAACCAAAGGAAAAATATTTAAACAGCTCCGTTTATGAACGTTGCAGTCAGCAATCAGACAGCACGTGCCGACAAGTGGAGCGTGACACATAACTTGTGTAATTAATGTAGTTTCGATAATTACGCGCTAATTGTGTAATGAAGTTACCTGCGTACCTTCACGCACCATAAGGCTGCGTTCTCAGCAGAGATGAGCGAGGTTGACAAGCGGTGGGCGAAGGAAACTTTTACCATCCATTGATACTGCAGGGCGGGCTACACAGAATTATTTACTTCTTTTCGTATGAGTTTGTGGCCAACTCTGGTGTAGGAATGTATAGTTCGAAGGCCTCCGACCTCCTCCTTTAGCCTAACAATTATTTTCCTAAGTTGAGAAAAGTAGCGCTCTGCTGTAAATACAACTAGCGTCCATACATCCAAAAGTCGACGACCGACGACGAAAGGGACGACCGGTTGGCGCTGCGGGAGTGTAAGCGACTGCTACGCCGAAGGTCACGGGTTCGATTCCCGCTCAAGTCAAACATTTGTGTGCATGAACATGGGTGTTTGTCTTGGTCTGGGTGTTTCTATGTATGATGTATGTATTTACAAAAAAAAAGTATATATGTATGTTTATCCATTATCTAGTACCCATAGTACAAGCTTCTTCTTAGTTTGGGACTAGATGGTGTTGTGTGAATGTGGTAGAGTCGCCCTGTGTAAACGTTGCTTAACTTTGACGAACTATTACGAACGGCGCGTCGTCATCGTAACGTCATTTATCGTTCTATGGCAAAAGTAACACTGGAGACATCTAACGGACACCAACTGACCTACGATCAGAACTTTTACACGCTATTATTGTTAAGTATACACTAATTCCCGACAGCTTATCGTCATACTCGGTCATCTAGCCCTGCGGGAGGATCCTCCATCTTGTTAGAGGAATACCGCATCTCCGTTTATTCACAGTAAATTTGGTGCATGTTTGATTAATAATATCCACCACGCTCGCTTGACCCCGCACAGCTCATCTTTCCACCCATTTATCCACCGCACGGCTCCGCAACGCTCCAATATATCAAGCATACATTTGATCACGATCAAGACTTCTAATGAACACAAGCTATCGGGTGAAAGCTCTCAGAACGTAATCAAAGAGGTTTATATTTGGTTTCTTAGATGGATTTCAAGACGTTAATCTATAAAGTAAATGAGTTCACGGATGGCGCAGTGAATAAACTGCCTCATCACTGGATGCTGCTGAGGGTTCTAGATTCGATCTTCATAACAAACTGGGTTTGACTACTATGAAAATGTGGACTTCCTTATATTAAGTTTCTTTATTTCACGAGTACGACTCCAAACTTTGCAGTTAAATCACTACCCGGACCTTAAAATAAAAGGCGTAGAGACGTTTAACGTTTCAAAAGCCAGTTATGTATAGATGACAATTAAATTGTGCCAAAGCAAGTTATAACCAAGGATACGGAAGGCGAGGACGGGTCATTGTGGCGCATGTTGGGAGAAGCCAATGTCCAGCAGTGGACTGCAGGAGGATTGAAGTTATGGCCGACACATGTCATGGTGTGCGAGGCGCATTATGGCTTGTCTGTTTTTATTCCATTGAGGATTTTATCAATATGATTAATTTTCTTTAAATATGTATATTGATTTTCTTGAATTTGCCTTTTTAATTAATTTTATTTTAACTATATTGACATTATTGTAATAATTATAATGTTTATCTACTGTTTTTTTTTTTTTATAATTGTTTGAATGCGTTTTTATCAGTCTAATATTTTATCTTTTAGTAATATTACGACTTGTGTACCATGCTGTTTTTATTTACCGTTATTGTTTTAAATGTGATTTTTAATTTACCAATTTATATATTTCTCATATTTTAATGAATTTATGTTAATTTTATGTCACATTCAAACACAATTGTATATTGTTATTGAATAAATGAAATGAAATTAAGTGAAATGTATACTTGAACATGGCGGGCAAATCGTTAATCTACGATGGGATGGATGTCAATTTCAATAACTACACTATCAATCGGATTTAGACTACCCGCAGAAATAAAATGTCTTTATCTTTAAGATAAAAGTAGGTATATTGTAATTTAATGGGATCTTAATGAATTGGGTTTTGCAGATGGATGACAATGAACTGGTATAATAAAACTATGGATTATAAACGGCATCTACAATCCGTCGCAATATTATTCCTTCAGTTCTCGTATTTTTTTTATAGACTCACGCCTGTACCTATCGTCACCGAAGGGGTATGCAGAGGTGTAATATTACACCCACATTTTGTCATGAATTTTAAGGTCCCACGTAATAAGGGGCGAGCCTTTTGCCGTTACCGGGCACATCACCAGACTCCGTGCTGCTACTGAGATTTCGGAAAAACCCAGTAACACTTTTGCCCGACCCGGGAATCAAACCCGGGAATTCACGTATTAAAATTTATTTAAAAATAAGATTACACAGATCGAAGTTTTAGCACTTTGTCAATTATATTATACCAAACCTTCCTTAGGCATCACCCTACCCATCGGTCAAGATCATACAAAACTCCGATCGTTAGTTCTGGGTTTATCGCGTTTGTCAGAATCAGAGAAGCTTCCTATAGTGTAGAGACAGTTTTGATAAATAAAAGAGACAACTATCAAATCATACTTTCATTTATTCAGTTTGGCACAAGGATATATCTTTAGATTACGTCGTGATTCTACATTTACATTTACAGCCCAGTTCGCAAAGCAAAGACATAGAACCAAGAGAAAGAACGGGCAATAAAACTCTTGATCATTCTTTTCAATAACTATATATAACAATAATTAACAAACAGTGGTACAGCCAATTTATATCAAATATCAATGTTGTGGGTAGTTTTATATTACTAGAAAGGTCTGTCTTACAACAGAACATAATAAGCATTATTTAGCTTCAATACAATTTACTAAATGTTTACCACAGGTATATACCTAATGAATCTCATTGATACGACTTGATTTGATCCACAGTATATTATTCTATCCTATATTACAATCTATAATATCTCGCAAACGATCAAACTACCCACAACACAATATCAATAAGATAATGATTACACTATCTTACATTGTTTCCTAGATGATGAAACAAAAGAACAAGCAACACAGAATATTGGAACACAGTGGCAATTAAATAGTCAGAACCATATCATACCTGAGCCGTCGTCGAAGGAGAATAGGACGAGCTAGCCGAGCCTGTCGACTTATATATCCAGCTTACACCTTATTTACACGTTTGACAGTTTAACTGTCAAACGTCATGTCAGTGTCATTTAGTTGCCACTATCCTCTTACATATTATGTATAAATACTTGGATATTAGTAATTACAGCCCAAAGCCTAGATATTATAACATATCTCTCACGTTCATACAGACAGAAAGGAAGAATATAGGTCTTCATTCTATAAGATTTTATGTATAGATAGTGCGAGCGGGAGTGTAGGTGCGAGAGAAAGAGACAAATACCTTGGATGCTATACGCATAGATAAACAGATAACACCCAACCCTATGGTTTCCACTGTAATATATAAAATGTATAAATTTGCAAATGGATAGTAAAGGTAATCACAAATATATTTGCGTTTGTGTGAACTGCATTACGCTGAGTATTCGTCACTACACAACGTACACACAGTACACACAATACACATAGTATGTAGGTACCGCACAAAAGTACTTGGGTGTATTAAAAGCGTGTTATACAGAGCAATCGCGATAAAGAACTCTAAGGCGTGGTATAAATTGGGCGAACTGTTAGTTGCGTACAGTTTGCTATATATTAGAAAAGCATTTTCTTTTTGTAAGGATTATGCTTGTTTTATGAAGCGTCGATTATAATGTAAATACAGCTATAGGCTATGTAACATCACATTATGACTTTTAGGACTTGATCAGAAAGTAATATTCATCGGCGAGAAAACTGCAGTGCACGTACTAAATACGGGTACAAAACTGAGCCTCTAGTGCTATTGCATCAAATATTATGCCAACGTTAGACACTTTTCCATCTCTTTCCTATCTTCCTTACGTGACTCACCTTACTCCTGTCTTCTTTAAATAATTAAATAAGAAAGTTATATTTGGGACTCGCAATTTCAATAGTTATCGCAATTGCAAGTCACTAATAAATGAGACTTCAGTCCTTATGCCACTGAGAACAATAAAAAGAATATGAATTCACTTTTGAAACGTCTCTTAATTTTGATCAATCCTAATACTATTCGAACCTTCACAGAGCATAAGTATTATAATTTTAGCTAACTAAAATCGCATATATTCTGCCACAAACTATTCGCCACACGTGAGCCTAGCCTTTGTGTAGTAAAGTTGTATTTGTCGATGGAGACCGTGTGTGAGTATGTGCGGAATTCTAACCATTGTGTCTGCGGACGGCCTCTTTATTGGAAGCCGGGTGTAAGCATGTGTTAATTTATTTCGCTCTATGTAGTTTGGGATTTATTTGGTTATGGGGTGATAAAAGGGAGTTTTCGGGCTCAGTTTTTTAAACGGATTGATTAAAGAGAAGACGTCATTCACTGCAAAATACAGCCTGAAAAATAGTTATGATTTGATTAGCAAAATAAAACACATCTGTCTACCTAGAAACACAAAACTCGTGTCTTTGGATGTAAAAAGCTTATTTACAAATGTCCCGTATAAAGAATGTTTAGTTATAATTAAAAATCTGCTGGGAAGAAATAGAATACACCCAGAACAGATTCAGAATATTTTGAAATTAACCGAGTACTACTTACAGAAGGAGGGTTTAGCCATGGGTTCACCGCTTAGTCCGTTGTTAGCAGATATCTTTATGAATAACTACGAACACGAGCATTTGGTAAAAGAACCGAACATCTTATATTATTATAGATTCGTGGACGATATTTTGCTGGCTTGGAAGGGCACAGAACGTCAGCTTCACTGTTTTCTTACAAGAATTAATAGTATACACCCCAAAATTAAGTTCGAATTGGAGATAGAACAAAACAGCTCAATAAACTTCTTAGATTTGACTATCAAAAGGGAGGGTACCTCACACTCATTTGAAATTTATCGTAAACCGACGTATACAGATAGTACAATACCAGCATCGTCCTGTCATCCATCGCAACACAAAATGGCAGCATATCACAGTATGATTCATAGATTATTAAATGTACCACTGAATATAGAATCATATAACAGAGAATTAAATATTATTTATCATATAGCTCAATCCAACGGGTATAGTAAACGCCTAATTGACAAGATGATTAGAGGAAAACAACTTAGAATGGCCAAGTCACTTTTATATCCCTCTATAAAAGAACCTATAAATAATACCGCTGTTCTTACCTATTTTGGAAGCATAACTGACCGTATGGCGCGTATACTGAGGAGAAACGGTATCAGATCAGCCTATAAACCATACAAAACGTTAAAATTTCTTTGCAATGGTAAAGATAAAGTATGCAAGAACAAAAAGTCCGGTATTTACTGCTTAACATGCGACCAATGCCAAAATAAGTACATAGGACAGACGGGTCGAAGTTTTGAGCTGAGATATAAAGAACATTTAGCGGCGTTTAGAAACAACCAGCCGGAAAAGTCCCATTTTGCCGAACATTTACTTGAATCGGGTCATACCTTAAATAGCGGCCATTCATTTGACGTCATACACACTTGTCAAAAGGGTATTAGAATGTGCGTATTGGAACAATTAGAGATTTTAAAGCGGGACAAGCATACATTACTGAACGATCAAACCAACTTTAACGGGTCCCCATTGCTGAATATATTCACAAACCGTCATAATGACTCACATCAGTCGACCAACGGAGGGAGGGGATTAGAAAGTACAATCGTTTATAAGACATGCCCACGGTTGGAAAGTGCTCAGTCGTTGCCCATCGTGACTGAGGATGCCTCGTGCAGAGGCGAAACACGTGGCGAAGAATAGTCTGCGCATACAGCGGGATACTACAAGTCAGGTATCTTCCTGGAACCCATACCATTCCTATATCCCTTATCCTTTTAGAGGAGTTCGATATTGTCAACCTTTTTCTATTGCAATAGTTGGGGTGGTCAATTCGAGGGTGCGTGGTGGGTTCCTCTTTCCTTCCATTAGGTTACAATGGAGTAACGCCTGATTCAATCAACTAAACCTTGTATATTGCAATAATTAAATTTATCGTGAAGTTTATGGTTAATTCCGTTAATAACATCACTTAATAAGCAAAATAAGGCATGTAGATCTCATAGAAAATATTGCTGCAAGATTTTTGACACCGATATGCACTAACGCGAACAATATCGTTCGCGTTAGTGCATATCGGTGCAATTTTGATAGCTCATAATAACATTTATTATGTATTAAGATTTTTTTAGATTAAGATTTATATTTATATTGTTATTTCAATTGTATACTGTAAGACTATTCTGCATGTATTACTCTGTACTAAAGCACACAATTATACACGACCTACACAATACTTACATCTCTACACTTAATAACACACGCCTCACACTTTTAATTTCTACACTACAGCAATCAGTGCACCTGCAACACTCAGTCGTACACCATGCATATATCTTTCACTTAAATGTCTCCGTACGGTTACATAGATCTATATACATGTCACATTACTGCAAACCTATACAAGCTTCAGCTTTACTTACCTACCGATCGCTTAGTTTAAATTATTGTCGCCCAATATTGAATAAACTATTGCTATTCAAAAGTGATTGAGGATATAATCTTGCTAAATAACAACATTGATAATCTTACTGTATCGACAATTTACCAGTGTGCACCTGAAGACTGTCTATCAACCGTTGAAAACCCTGAAAACTACTTAAAGATTATTTCACAAAATATTCGTTCGATTAGTCAAAATTTCCTCAGTCTCGAAACCTTACTCATCTGCCTTGCTATAGAATGTGATGTCATTGTTCTTTCGGAGTGCTGGCTCTCCTGTTTAAGTAATTCTACATTACCGCAACTGCAAAATTATTCCTTATGCCACACCACCAAACATCGCAATCAGAGTGACGGTGTAGTTGCGTATGTAAAAACGAACCTTACACACAAAACTCACGAGCCCGAGTTCTATGGCTCAGCCACGGGCTTAGTAATTGAACTCAAAGCCGATATGCAGAGGCTAGATCACCATCTAATGAGTCTATTAAATTGTTTATCAATTCTCTGAATGACATACTATCCAACTTGGCAAGTTATAAAACTGTAGCCGTGATGGGGGACATTAATATCAATATAAACATGGAAAGTAATAATTCGCCCCACTGTGGGGCTCATGAATACCTGAACTGTCTAGCTTTTCATGGCTTCTTACCGACTCATACCCTACCTACAAGAGGCAACAACTGTCTTGATCATACCATATTGAGAACCAAATTCCTGTCATCTTTATTTGTCTTGGACTCTACAAAAACCGATCACTCCGCTACTTTACTTTATCTTAACTTAAAACCACCACGTAACTATGCTGTGACCTCAATTTCAAAGACCAACTTCACCTCACTTGACAAATCCATGCAGACACTTGACCTCTCACATATTCTGACTTTGACTGATCCTGACGCTGCTACAGACTGTCTCATACAATCATTAACTCTCGCAATCAAAAACAATACATCCATAAAACTCCTACCTAAACGCAACAGAACCTTGAAGCCATGGATCACCCAAGATCTTTTAAGATGTATGCGTAACCGAGATCAACTACACAAAAACGGTAAAAAAGACCCTGACAACACAGTCTTAAAGATCACTAACACCCGATACAGGAACTATTGTAACAAAATTATCAAAAAAGCATAAAGGCAATTCGACTCTGATGAACTAACTAAAGCCGGTAATAATGCGAAGCTAATATGGGGTACGGTCAAACGTGTCACAAACACTACAACCACTAAACACATTCCTATGGAGTTACTCTCATCCACAAAATCTCCTTACGAATCTGTTAACGACGTAAACAACTATTTTGTGAAAGTGGGTGAGGATCTTGCCAGTAAAATTCACAGCCTACAATTGAATTGGTCCGCAAACTCTGACACTCCGCTTAAGTCTAACCAATGCTGCAATTCTTTTGTTCTTCTATCAACAGATCCTGATGAGATTGCTTCTACAATAAAGAGCTTAAAGTCTCACGCTACTGTATGTATAGATGGTATCGCTACATCTATGCTGAAACGATACTCTGTAATCCTGACACCCATTTTATGCCATATATTCAACCTATGCTTCGACACTGGTGTCTTTCCAGCTTCTTTTAAACAGGCAATCATCCATTCCATTTTCAAGGCAGGAGATCGTTCCGCCGCACATAACTACCATCCCATTGCAGTACTGTCAGCTTTGTCGAAGATCTTGGAATGCCTTCAAAACAAAAGACTTGTCAACTATCTTGAAAATAATAACCTTTTATCAGTTAACCAGTTCGGTTTTAGAAAAAAGTGCTCAACCTCTGGTGCAGCCTTACAACTAATAAATGGAATAGTTGATAAGCTTAATAAACGTACAAAAGTGCTTACGGTGTTCCTCGATCTCGCTAAGGCGTTCGATACGGTACCTCTCACCTGCCTTATCTCTAAGCTCGAGCAATTGGGTGTCAGAGACATGCAGCTAGAAATATTTAAGTCATACCTTACAGGACGCACACAAAGAGTAAAAATAGGCGATTTCTTAAGCGACGAGCTTCCTATTCGTTACGGAGTTCCCCAAGGTAGCGTTTTAGGCCCAACGCTTTTTCTGATATTCATTGATGACCTCTGCAATACACCTATACCATCCGGTAGTATAATTTCATTTGCTGACGTCACTGCCATCACTTTTTCTGGTACCCCTTGGTCGGAGGTACAGGCTGCCGCACAAATCGGACTAAGCTCAATAACCAACTGGCTTATCACCCACTCGCTGACACTAAACACTTCTAAAACGAAATTAATTACTTTTTCCCTGAATGCCACAGGCCAGCCTACCACACCTATCACTTTACAAGCTCACTCATGTCAAACTAACACACTCACATGTAACTGCCCACATTATTTGTTTCTCTATCACGGCTATTCTTTTAACCTTTGATGTTAGAAGAATAACCGGCCCTTTGGCAGGCGTACACGGAGACATTAGTCCAACGCGCAGAGGCCCTTTGAGAGTTTTAGTCTAGAATGTGATGGGATACCTGCTGAGGCGCCTCCATAACTGCACTATTAAGTGAAGTCACGGATTAGCCACAGCAGGTGCAAGACTATTGCTACTTGTATGGAACCTAATTATTCAGGGCTATTTGGCTGGATGTTTAATGGATTGGTCTAGGTGAATATTATGGATGAAAAACGGCACCTATCCTATACACTCTTACAGTATGTCGAAAAGGGGCAGGCGGTGACTCGCCTACTCACTGGATGGGTCCTCTCTAGATAGCCGCCAAGGCATACAAACTCTACCATAAAGGCAACAAGAGGGCAACACCGGTGTGAGCGGCTAGGGGTGTAAAGCGGTGCCGCACCGGTTTCGCCATCGCGGGTCTCGTGAAAACGGAGGCCCGGAGCGGGTTTCCCCGTAATTACGCCCTTGACAATGACACTTCCACCCCCGAGTAAATAGCTCTTGGGAATTCCCTCTGGCCGTCCGACCAAGGCAAGACAGAATAGAGGGTCCTGCAGGGTCTCTTGGTAATCCACTCCAACTAGCCAATAAAGGCAAGCCGGAGACCAGGCCCTGACCGACCCTCTGAAGCATTAGGGACCGCAGTGTCGCCACACACATTCTTATTATTATTCTTATTAAGATTATGAATACGATAAGTCAGCCAAATTTCAGCTCTCTAGTGCTTATAGTTTAGCGTAAAGCCACGGACGAACAGGCCGACCGACGAACATGGCGAAACTATAATAACGGTTCCTTGTAGATTACCATGGAACCTGAAAAGTGTGATCTTTCTTTTTACCACTTTCCAGAGGGAACGTTACTAGATATCTATAATGTTTCCTACGCACTATGCGGTTAGCCGCAATGCGGCCAGCCGTGCGGCTGACCACAATCAACAATTTGTATGAGAAAGTAGTTTCTATACGCACTACGACGCGGCTACCGCCCGACCGCACCGGTCGTTCTTGGTACATTTTTTGGCTTGCCGCATCCGCAACCGCATAGTGCGTAGGAGCCCTAAGATTTTAAAAGTTGAATAAGATATACCAACGCTTTAACAATCGGCTGGCCACTCAGGTGCTAATGAAGCCGTAACTCATAGTTATATTGCTGGAGACCATCAGACTTACCTATCGGACACAGCAGCCCTGTCTCTTAGGATTTATGAGGCGCTGAGTTTGAAGGTTGCTCTGATTAATGCCTTTGGGATTTACAGAAATTAATCCTAATATAATAATGAGTATCCGTGTGGTCATGGATTAAGATTACGGATTGTCACCATCCCATATCATCCCATGGGTATCGTAAGAGCCGACAGAGGGATCATATTATGCAGAGAACAGCACTGTAAGAGAAGGAAAACTTGATACAAACCCTATACCAGCCCGTTTGGCCAGCGTGATATAGTAGGCCAATTCTCCCTTTCAAAGGAAAGGCCTAGTCCAGCAGTGGACTGTTAAAGGTTGATGATGATAATAATGAGTGCAAAATTAGATCGGTTGGCTATATTGTGGTGGTTCGTGGAATTTTCTTTTAGGAATTACTTACCGTCTCAATCAATATCCGATCTATTAAGCCTCATAAAAAATATGTCAAACATGAAACTACCATTAGTTAGTACATTTTGATTTTTAGAATTAATTCGGGCAGACAATTAAAAGAAAATCTACATTAATATTAGTGCGATGCGAAAAATATTACTAAAAGACGTTATATGCCACATATGTATTACTAAAGGTATGGAGCTAATGGGCGATAGCCCAGTGGTGAACGTAACGGACGGCCGAGACGATGGTCTCGCGTTCGATCCCCAGGTACCGTCTCCGGGCACACACCTCTGACTTTTTGAAATTATGCGTGCATTAACAATGTTAATATCGCTCGCTTAATAATGTGCCCGGTAGATGGCAATAATCTCGCCCTCTATTACATTGGGACCGAAACATAACTGGCGAAGCTTTTTTTTTTTTATAGACTCACGCCTGTATCCCCGAAGGTGTAGGCAGAGGTGTAATATTACACCCACATTTCGCCATGAATTGTTAGGTCCCACGTAATAGGCGGCGAGCCTATTGCCGTAACCGGGCACATCACCAGACTCCGTGCTGCTACTGATAATTCGAAAAAACCCAGTAACACTTTTGCCCGACCCGGGAATCGAACCCGGGACCTCCGATCAGCAGTCGCATACGCTATGCACTGGACCACGGAGGCAGTCTGGCGAAGTGTGGGTATGTAATACACCTCTGCCTACCCCTTCGGGGATTAAAGCGTGAAGTTATGTATGTTAGTAAAGGTAGTACGCCAGTAGTAGTAGCCCAAAAACTTGTACACATGGCTACTCATCAAACTGGACACTTTGACCTTTCTACCGTTCTTATGCTGTACGAAATAAGTGTCAAAATCATATTGCAACTGTTAAGCTCGACTTGGCGCCGTGTGTAGCTACAAATAAAATAAATACATACATACATAGTCTCACGCCTATATCCCCGAAGAGGTAGGCAGAGGTATATTGCTACACCAACTTTTCGCCAGCTTTATTTTACTCCCACGTAATAGGGCGTAATGTAATAGCCTATTGCCGTACCGGGCACATTACCACACTCCGAACTGCTACTAAGAATTTCCTGACGGAAAAAGCCAATGACGCTCGCTTTGCCCGACCCGGGAATCGAACCCGAGACCTCCCAATCCCACGCGCACATTTATGCCGCGAGACAAACGAGGCAGTCTTAAATAGAATAAAATTCTATTAAAACATTCTACAGGCTGGTTCAAAAGTAAGACGCTTTGTATCTAATAGTTTGTGTTACAATTTGAAGGAGTAGAATTGTGGCGAACTTGCTGGAGGCTAATTATCATACAAAACGCAAACGTCTTTAGTCGAGGCATGTTTGTCGAACATACTCGTACGAACAAAGGACACGTTAGCTTTGTGCTCAAAAATTATAATTTGGTATTAATAACACGACGTAAGGTTTGATTTGCTAAATGATATTGGTGAACCTGAAGAAAGAGAAAAGAAACCTCGAAACATAAAAAACCCAACGCGTAAGAAAACTCTGTCAACATTATCAGAAAATACTTAATGATATTATCAATGTCGTTTTGTAACAATAATTAATCCATTAACATCCCGTTCAACACAAAGTTGTTTACATCACACACACTTCGATCCTGGGGCCTTAGTATGAGTTTAGCTACATGACGTCTTGTGCACTGATTGGCTACTGAAACGATCTGACCTTGGAGTGTGCCAATCAGAGCACCGAGCAACATTTAAATCGAGGTGAGACAAACGCTGGTTATTCTCATACTAATCTTCTTAATTTCTTGCACGTAATATCTTTACACTCCCCTCATTACAATGCCGCAGACAAACACCAATCGCCGCTACAAGTATGTGTGTTCTTACCACGATTCCACAGTTCAACATTAAGTTAACGTTAGTACACGTTTTTTTTTTATGGTAATAGGCGGCAAACGAGCAGACGGATCCCCTGATGGTAAGCAATTACCGCCGCCACAACACAAGGACACAAGCAACACCACAGGAGTTACAAGTGCGTTGCCGCCCCTTGGGGTTGGGAAAAGGGATAGGATGAGGAGTGGGGTGAGGGAGAAGGAATTGGGGATAGGGTCTCCGGTACTCTCACTCACCGAACGAAACGCAACAGTTTAGGTACTGTTACTTTACGTCGATTTTCTGTGAGAGGGTAGTACTTCCCTGGTCGAGCCGGCCCATTCATGCTGAAATCAGCAAGGCTCTACTACCTTGTAACACGGGCCATGAGGGATTAGGAATACAAAGTATCACTACCGCATTCCGTGAGTGTTGTAGACCAAGACCTTCGGGAAAAGATGGAATATTCGACATTAGACTTTGTAGCAATATGTCTGGCCAGCGTTTATAGTAGGCCAGATCCGGCTAATTAACTCACAATTCGACGACCGGTTGGCGCAGCGGGAGTGTAAGCGACTGCTACGCCGAAGGTCGCGGGTTCGATTCCTGCTCAAGTCAAACATTTGTGTGCATGAACATGGATGTTTGTCTTGGTCTGGGTGTTTCTATGTACCTATAATATGTATGTATTTACAAAAAAAGATGTATATATGTAGGTATGTTTATCCATTATCTAGTACTCAAAACACAAACTCTACTTAACTTGAGACTAGATAATGATGTTTGTATGCGGTAGAAAATAGAGAATTTATTGCCACTGCGGTGCAAATTAGGAGTTTTTCCAGCGGCGGTGCAGCAAATGGTGGCGCCACTCATTTAAACTGAATATGTCACTCGTAGCGAGCAGACGTAACTTCGAACGGCTTTAATAGCTACTTAATGGATATTTGGTGTTTTATTACAAGCCCTAAGCTTTAATAGTGCAAGACAGCGTTATTGTAATAAATTATTTGAAAGTTTTATATTTCACTGGGTTTTTTTCGTGTGGAGACGGATTAAGAATACGGATTGTCACCACCCCATATCATCCCATGGGTGTCGTAAAAGCCAACAAAGGGAGCATATTATGCCGAGAACAGCACTGTAAGAGAAGGAAAACTTGATACAAACCCTATACCAACCCGTTTGGCCAGCGTGGTAGGCGAATTCCTCCTTTCATAGAAGAGGCCTAGTCCAGCAGTGGACTGTTAAAGGCTGATGATGATGAGGTTTTTTTCAATTTAACCATTACTACGATCTACAAGCAACATACATCCCAAATTTCAGTAATTTTGACTGTGTATAAGGATGGGTGTTTAAATAAATGAAAGGTACGAGAATTGGGTAATGACTGACTATATTTCCTTTTTGTTGTCAGTCAGTCAGTAAAGTAGTTAGTCAGTCAGAAAAGAGAGAGAACAATTTCAGAGTAAAACTCCAACTACTATAATAAAACACAAACACATTAGTAGGGGCTCTGGCGCGTCCGCAGAGCTAACCAACCGAGTGATTAGGTACTGTACAAAACTTGCGCCTCACGCGTCTGTATTCACGAGCGGCCCTCGACACTTACACACGTAGCACAGAGGTTTGTGTACACGATCAAATCATTACTTATTGGATAAGTTGTTTCGAAGCCTGAATTAAGTTTGAGATATAATAATTATGACAAATTCGGCTACAGGTACTTTGTAATTCCTTTCTTGGCTTTGTCCGAAATGCTAAAATATTTTAATCAACATCGGTATTAATTTCTATTCGAAAAGAATGTGTCAACCTATGTATACTTATATTATTAAGCTGAAGAGTTTGTTTGTTTGAATAAACGCGCTAATCTCAGGAAGTCCTGGGCTGATTTAAATAATATTTTTTGTGATATTAAAGAAGGCTCTAGGCAATAATCACGCTATGATCTACGACTGCGGGGCAGTAGCACTAAATAACTCGGTTGTAACCACGGGCACAGCTAGTATATAATAAGTTTCATACAGCCGTGCTTACAACTAAACTTTGAACTATTTAGTCCTCGTTTTTTATAAGAATGCTCTACGCCAAATTATTATTCAAATGTCAAAACTACCATGACATTCCAAGCCAAAACAGCAATACTCTGAAACGTAATTACCATTTCGTTCATTTGAGTGTCAACTACCTCACTGGACATACAGTCGGCGGCACAAGTGCAGACACGGTACAAACATTGTGTACGATGTGCTGTCACAGCTGAGTTGATGGGTGTACGTATGACGCTGATGCTTGACCACCGGCTTGAGCGGACTAATCGGTGCAAGTTACGAACTTATGCGTCTATGATTTATTAAGTAAAAACAAATTAGGTCTGAATACTATGGTATTCTAGAGGTTTTGTCCGAGTTCCTCTGTAGCAGTACAGCTAGCTACATAAAACAAAGGCCACCTATTGTAAAAAAAAACAACAACCAGCACTGGCGACATCTAACGGACATCGAGGGAACTATTCTGAATCGCGCTATTAACCCCTTGTATGCCGGAACGCAGATCTACGCGAGACACAATAGCTTTTTAATTGTGTCTGGTATTCCGGCATACAAGAGGTTAAGGTGCTCGTCGGATTGCTATCCACCAGGCATGATCACGAAACCTGGTCACCTAAAGAATCTTTCTATACTTCTTCTTCTTTTCTTCGCTTTATCCCTTTATCTGAGTTCGGCTCTCTTTGTCTGCCTTCTCCATTTTGCTCTATCTTGAGCCGTCGTAGCATCTACCCTCATGTCCTTGAAGGCTCTTTCTATACTATTCAAGCAAAACTTATTTAGTCCATATTTCTAATTTCAAAAAGGTGGTTCTCAACTCGAGTGCTTTTTTATGTTACCTCAAAACTTTTCCCTAGGTATACCGATTTGAACATGATCTGAGCGTTTTTAGTACAATACTTGGAGTAGCTTTTAAAGTTAGTTTTTAAACGTAGTTTTTATAAAGAAAAGTCATAAATGTGATAAATAAAAGAGTATTTTCGTACCCGTTTGTGATTTAGACCGATAGGCATCAGTTGACACAAAGCATCGGGCGCTCTATCTCGCGCTACGCGTCGGTGTGACAGGCGGCCCACTGACCGATATTCGACACGGTGTCACATGCATCCACCACCTTGGCTTATATTGCACTATGATATAGCAACAGTTGTATACTTATCTTTGTGTTAATAGATCCAAAGTAGTGGGTAGCCTAGTGGAGATACCATAGACTATGCAGCTGAGGGTACTGAATTCGAAACCACTGATTTTTCGAAGTTATTTGCGTAACTCGGAAAGAGCGCGTAATGTCATCGGTCCGTCTGACTGTTATGAAGACTTCTCTTTAACAATCGTTAGCGGCAGTCATCATCGCCCTAGCGTTATCCCGGTTACATCCAAGACTGGAACGCCTTGCTGCCCGAGGTCCGCTTACTGGTCCAACCAGATATGACAGAATATCAACTTTTTCACAGAGCGACTGCCGTCTGACCTCCGCAACCCAAAGTGATAGCGAAATTCCATGGTTTAGATCAGTATCAGTTTATTTGAGGTTACTGACTCCCCGTAACGACTGTCAAAGATATTCATAACAGTCGGGACCGACGGTTTAACGTGCTCTCCGAAGCACGGGACAAGCGATAATTAACAATTTAATACACACTTAACTTCGAAAAGTCATTGGTGCGCGCCGTGGTTTCGAACCCGATGACCTCTGCCTGGCAGTCCGTTGGTATCTCCACTAGGCTATCGCTGCCTACAAGTTGAATGCCTAAATCGTTATCGGGAGTACCCTTGAACATATTGATACTGGTCTAAGCTTTGGAATATTGCTATATCTTTTTATGCGTAGGTCAGACGCTACTCAAATGGATGTAAAAAATACACTTTACGAACATTAAATAATAAAACAAACAATTGACTAACAAAAACCATGTGGACAACTTAAACTATTACGCTATAAATCGACGATTTAAATCTCAGAAAACAGCGCATTAACTTAGTTAATCAACTATCTGAGTACTCTAGAAATTTGGAACAAAGTAGGTTAGTGTGTGATACTGATACTCATCGCTTGAGGGAAGAACTGTTACTTAGTGAAAGCACCTTAAATGAGATATTCAACAAATACCAGGCTTCTCAACAAGAGCTGAGCAAGCGTATAGTGGAGGCAGGTGAGCTCGTAGACTTGGCGAGATGTAATGCAGAAATGTATGAGTCTCTGACCAATAAGCTCTCGTGTTCTTGTACTCACACTCTAATCCCGACAGAGCCATCGAGTACTATACTACCTGAGAATGTTTCTAATAATTTACAAAACCAATCGCCTTTGCAATCAAATATGATTAAAACTAGGCTTTCTACGTAGTCTTCTCAGTGAGTATACAAATCAGTGTGTAATAAATTACTGTAGGCCAGGGGATAGTTACACTAGTTTAGTGAATCAGATTAGGTTACACCCCTTATATGAGAAAAGTGCAGCCATATTATTGTTTGGTAACAGTTTAACTGTAAAGAGACAGGATAGCATAGAATGTGTTGAAGGGTTACTAGGACTTTATTCAAAATTTTAGTGTAAATTTATTTTATGTGCTTTACCATACTGAAATAACTTAACACATACAGAAAACATGCACATACACACATTAAATATGTTATTGTATAATAGTGTGAGTGTTGTGGGTTCGATCCCCATACGAGGCAACACTTTGTGTAATTCACAAATTGTTGTTTCAAATCTGGGTGTTCATTGTGTCCGTTAGTTCTATGTTTGTAAAGTCCCTCGCGACACAGGATTTAGTCCTAATGCGGGTGTTGTCTATTTAAAAAAAAACTAATAAATTTATTAGTAAATTTACTTTGACAAAAGACACAATGTATCTGCCATTTTATATTAAGCGACAGATTGCTAAGCTATTAGCATACAATTTACAGCAAGGCAAAGAGCCTTGTGTTTACAATTTATTTGATAGGGTAAGTACATGTACTAACAACGTTTTTATTGACACATCTTGGTATTTAAACTCCAAGATAGGACAACAGTTAGGCTGCAGTATTTGAATATAGTACTCCAAAACATGCAGGGCCTATCTGTCAAAGAATTAGAATTAAGTTTATTTCTAGAGAAATATGATGTTAAAGTTTTGTGTTTAACTGAACACTGGTTAAAGAACCATGAGATTATTGTCATTAATCAATATTACACAATGCAGAGCGCGTATAAAAGAAAGCAGGCTATTAGAGGCGGTTGTCTCATAATGACTTCAAATTTATTAAAATGCAAAGAACGTAAAGATATTGTAAACTTATCTATTGAGCGCACTATTGAGTTGTCCTGTGTGGAACTAGATTTATATATTGTAATTTGTGTATATCGACCCCCTTCTGGTGATTATAATCTATTTGAGACTGTTATGGAAGATGCTATTAATAAAATTAAATGGAGCAGTAAGAATATTATAGTTTGTGGTGATTTTAATATTAATATTTTAGAGAACTCTTCACAGTGTACTAGATTTCTGATTTTTTTTAAGTCATTTAATTTAAGTAACTTATTCTGTGAACCTACTAGAGTCTCTGCAACATCTACTTGTTTGGATAGTATATTTAGTTCTTGTGTTGCTAAAAACCCAGTAGTTATTAGTTCTCTTCCTTCTGATCACCGTGGACAGATAGCTAGTTTTTCCTGTTCAGCATATAATAAATCACATACAGTAGAATGTAGGCCTCAAACTACCAATCGTCTTATACGTTTTAAAAATAATATTATCGCAAATCTCAATCCTTCAATATTGAACTCAGAAAATAAAATAAAATTTATAATTCACTTTTTGGACTAATCCTTAATGAGTTTCAAAATACTTTTAGGAGTAAAACTGTAACACTAAAGGGTACTACCGGATCTTTTAACCAGTGGGCCACTAAAGGTATATACAGAAGTACAGCCAAATTATTTGAACCATATGGTTTGAAACAACATAGATTTGACACACCGTTTCTAAATTATGTAAAAAGCTACTCAAAAATTTTTAAACAAGTTTGTATTATGGCAAAATCAAAATTTATTTGTGGTAAAATTAAGCAATCGACAAATATAACTAAAGAAACGTGGAGAATTATAAGTAATGAAACTGGTAGAACACGACAACTAGAAAACCAGTTTGAAATCAAAGATAGCAATTTATTAGGCACAGACAAATCTCAAGTTGCGCATATGTTCAATAGTTTCTTTGCAAGCATACCAATACCAACTACTAGTTCCTTACAATCATCTTCTTTATACGCTGGAAATTTGTTGCTTAGCAGTGTACCTGAATGCAAGAGCGTGTTTAGATTCGAGCACGTCACCCCGCAAGATATATTGATCGCATTTAATTCAATTACTATTAAAAATACCGGCGACTTTTGGGGCATTTCAATTAAAGTTTTAAGTACTATAGTTGAGACTGTCGCGCCTTACCTCTCTATAATTTTTAACCAATGTTTTGACCCAGGCGTATGTCCGGATTTGATGAAGCTAAGTAAAATCATACCTTTATTCAAATCTGGCAGTAAAAATGACATAAATAATTTTAGGCCCATCTCTATCTTGCCGGCATTTAGTAAAATATTTGAAAAGATTTTATTAAAGCAGCTACTAAGACACTTTAATTTAAATAGTCTGCTTCACAAAGATCAATACGGATTTACTAAAGGTAGATCCACTACTGATGCGGGTGTTGCTCTCATAAAACACGTCTTTAATGCTTGGGAGTCATCTAAAAATGTTATCGGAGTATTTTGTGACCTATCAAAAGCATTTGATTGCGTTCATCACGACACACTACTGCGTAGGCTCCGCCACTACGGCGTAGAGAAAACCGCACTTAGTGTTGTCGAGTCGCACCTGCGGCAGAGATTTCAGTGTGTCGATGATAAATGGGACTACATCCTCTAAATTACCTATACAGTTAGGCGTTCCACAAGGTCCAATTCTAGGTCCTTTTCTATTCCTTGTATATATAAATAACTTACCTTTCAATTTAAAAACATCTGTGATGTCGTACTTTTTGCAGATGATACGTCATTTATTTTTAAAGTAGACAGGAATAGGAATGAATTTGATGCTGTAAATAATGCACTTATACAAGTTACACAATGGTTTACAACAAACAATCTAGTACTAAATTCTAAAAAACTAAATGTGTTAAATTTGCCTTACCTAACGTTAGACAACTGGGAGCTAATATTATGCTAGATAGAGAGGAACTTGAGACAGTTGACTGAAATGAAATGAAATGAAATGAAATGAAATGAAATTATTCTTTATTTCGTGTAAACTTTGTATAAAGTGCTTACGAAACGTCAATTTTAAATTTATCAGTTGTACAATTTTATAATATGCTTTTAAACACAATTTAGTTTTAACAATTATCTTAAATTTATTTATTGTCAAATTTCTTATATTAAGAGGGAGCTTGTTATAAAAGCGTATACATTGCCCCATAAAACAGTTACTTATTTTGTGGAGGCGGGTGCTATGAACTACAAGATTATACTTATGTCTAGTATTTACAGTGTGAAGATCACTTTTTTTACTAAATTTGTCAATATTCTTGTGGACATATAAGAGATTATCGTATATATATTGCGATACAACAGTTAGAATGCCTATCTCACTGAACTTTCCTCTTAGAGAAACACGAGGACCAAGGTTGTAAATTCCCCTTATTGCTCTTTTCTGCAGAACGAATATTGTGTTAAGGTCTGCAGCATTCCCCCAGAGAAGAATCCCATAAGACATAATACTATGAAAGTAACTGAAATAAACCATTCTAGCTGTATCTATATCTGTAAGGCGTCTAATTGTCCTAACTGCATAAGCTGCAGAACTAAGTTTGCCCGAAAGTCTTTCTATATGCGGACCCCATTGGAGTTTGGTATCAAGCATAATACCTAGAAACATAGTTTTCCCGACGGGCTCAATTCTGGATTCCTTAAGTTGTACATTGGTTTCCATCTGTTTAACATTGGGCATTGAGAATTTTAATAGTTCGGTTTTCTTATCATTAAGTAATAAATTATTTACATTAAACCAATTAACAACTTTAGAGAGTGCATTGTTTACTTCGTCAAAATTTATCTGTTGTCGTCTAATATTAAAAATTAAAGAGGTGTCATCCGCGAACAACACAATCTCATGATTCTTTTTTACATAATAAGGTAGATCGTTAATATAAATCAAAAAAAGAAATGGTCCGAGAATTGACCCCTGCGGGACTCCCATTTTTAAGGCAGAACCTGGAGATGTCTTGTCATTGATCTGGACCTTCTGGATTCTGTTGTCCAAGTAAGAAACCAGGAGATCGAGAGCTTTGTTCCTAACGCCGTAATGATACAATTTCCTGACCAGAGTGTCATGATGTACACAATCAAAAGCTTTTGACAAGTCGCAAAAAATACCTAATGCATCTTGCGACTTCTCCCAAGCTGCAAATATACTTTTGAGTAGCTCAACTCCTGCGTCAGTAGTCGAACGACCCCTCGTAAATCCGAACTGTTTCTCGTGGAGTAGATTATGTCTATTGAAATAACTAAGCAACTGACTAAGAATTAATATTTCAAAAATTTTACTAAGTGTCGGCAATACAGAAATAGGTCGAAAATTAGAAGGGTCGGTTGTGTCACCAGATTTAAATAAAGGTATAACTTTACTATATTTCATTAAGTCAGGAAATATTCCAGAAGCGACGCAACCATTGAATACCGCTGCAAGATGTGGAGCAATTATGCTTATAATAGATGAAGTAGTCTTCACTGACAGTCCCCACAAGTCCATTGTCTTTTTCATATTTAAAGTTTTAAATTGTTTAATAATATCGTCAGTAGTAACAACAGTGAATTCAAAGGCTGCATCACATTCTGGCACGCAGTCCCTAAGAAGCATTTCAGCAGACATAGAAGATGAGTTGAGCGACTCTGTTGTCACTATAGGTATATTAGCAAAGAAATTTTCAAATTCTGTCGCAACTTCCAGGTCCTCTGAAATACTCACATTATTGATTTTTAACAGGTAGTCGCGGCTGCGTGCTTTGGCTCTGCCAGTTTCATTGTTGATCACATTCCAGGTAGCCTTTATAGTGTTTTCTGATAGTTTTATTTTATTTCTCAAATATATAGATTTTGCCGTGTTACAAGCTTGTCTAAATATTTTGGAATATTTTCTTACGTAATTAATAAAGGTCTGACTATTATTATAAGACTTTTCATTATACAGTTCATATAACCTAATTCGGCTTTTATGAATACCTTCAGTTGCCCAATCACTAAACATCAGACGGTCAGTTACATTTAATTTTTTGGATGTAAATACAGTCTGAAATTCGTCATTAATTAATTTAAATAAGGAGCTGTATAACTGAACCGGATGGTCATGATGAGGCAACCAACGCATTTTTCGAGATAAATTGTTTTTAAAAGTTTTAAGTCGTTTCTCATTTATTGGTATATATTTAACAATTTTTCTCTGTTCTCTCGGGCATTCTCTTGGACAACAGATTAACTGCCCACTGTGATCTGACTGCAGCATATTAATCAAAGATTTGTGTATTGGTTTTATACTAGTAAATATATTATCAATACAAGTACCACTTGTGGCAGTCACTCTAGTTGGTTCGTAGAAATTATGACATAAATTGTATGACTTAAGTAAATTTAAAAAATTGATAGTTGAAGAGCATTTTTCTAATATGTTAATGTTAAAGTCTCCACAAATAGCAACCGTTTTACGGCAATTACAAACTTTGCTTAGAGCATCCTCCATAATAACTAAAAAACTTTCAAATGGTGCACATGGAGGTTTGTATACACTCATAACAATGAACTGCTCAAACTCAACACATGTAATCTCTACTACTCGCTCAACAGAGAGGCTCACAATGTCAGTCCTTTCTTTAAATTTTAGAAATTTACTTGCTATGATTAACGAGCCACCATGGATAAAATTTTCTCTACTGAACGAGCTTACAACCTGGTGGTTATTAAAATTGAATATGAACTGGTGGCTTTTTAGCCAATGTTCTGTAATGCATAAAATATCAATATTGTTACAGTTCATAAACAATTCCAATTCTAACTCCTTACCCATCAACCCTTGTATATTTTGATGCACCAGGTTGATACAATTTTTTAAATTATTGTTTGTATGTGTGGTTGATGGAACTATGTTTTTGTCACTTACACTAGGTACAAAATTTGGTGTCTTATTAAATTTATTGCCAGAGATTGACTCTATTGTCTCAGAAGTCAATTTAAAGAATTTGGAACGGATTCCAAGCTTATATTGCATGTCAAATTTGACTGCTCTATAAAAGCAGTGTGGTTAGCCAAAACCTTGGCTGAGTTATTAATACAATAAGCTAGCGAGGATGCTATTTGTCGTTTATAAAATTGAGATATATAATAATTATCATATGTCAAATAAAAATTTCTAATTAAAGCATTAGAGTCAATAATGTCAATCAAATTATTATAAAATGTCATAGTATGCAATTTTGAATTAATCTTAAATCTATGATCATTTTCAGCTTGTGGCAACAGGTTACTGTAAGGAAAAGCAAGTAACAGAATTTTTCTAACTTTTAAATTGAGTAATTGGTCAAAATATCTCTGTATTACATTTATATTTGCATTTCCTCTTCTCCCAATAAATATAATAATTGTTGTTTCAGGACAGTATGTTTTAGATAAAATAGATTGCATTATTTGAGAATAACTTGCTCCAGGCATACATATGTTAGTAATAGCTAAACCTGTCCTTTGCCGAAACACATACATACATACATACATAACGTCACGCATTTTATCCCCGAAGGGGTAGGCAGAGGTGTATTTCTACACCCACTTTTCGCCAGATATACTTTAGTCCTACGTAATAAGGGGCGAGCCTATTGCCGTACCGGGCACATTTCCAGACTCCGTGCGGCTACTGAGAATTTCGTGACAGAAAAACCCAATAACACTGCCCGACCCAGGAATCGAACCCGGGACTTCCCGATCCCACGCGCACATTTATGCCGCGAGACCAACGAGGCAGTCGTATAGGGTTTGATGTCGAGTTTTCCGTCTCTACGCAAAGATGGTGTTTGCATCGTGTTATCCTTAGTCGCCTCTTACGACACCCTCAGGAAGTTAGGGGGTGGTGACACTTGTATTCTATGCCGTCAACCACACGGCAAAATAATAGTTTGTCGGTGTTTGTAATGTGGGGTGAGAAAGAAATGCCAAGATTAGAATCAATGGTGCTGATACCCGCTGCATCAGACGGTGATAACAAATCAGAGCAATAATTTAATGTAGTTGGCTGTGAATGACTCCGTGGCATCTGGTTATGTTCATTGTCATGATTATTATTGGTAAGGGATTGGAGCCTCTGCTCATTATACTTACACAAGTCCACTAAGTCATCCATTGCCAAGATATGCTCATTTATTTGTTTTTATGATAAATTATATTTTTTTGTCATGTTCAACAAAGATTCTTGTAAACTGTCAATCTCCGTCTGCAAACAATGAATATCAGCATCATACTTTAATAGGTTAGAATCTAATTTAGCTAGACATACTGACATCTGTTCCTTTACATTAACATATTTTTTGCAATAATCTACATTAATATTTGATTTTTTGTACATTCTCAACAATTTTTCCTTTTTCCTGATAAATTTATTAATTTTAACATACTTCTTCAATTTATTACAGGCTTTCATGTTTCTAAATGACTGAATAGATGAATTAGATTCTGTTAAATCAATAGTCACTATGTTTCTACTGCTATCATCGGAGATGGCAGAAACCATGCATGGAGCGCTACCAACCAGCTCATCAAATAGCGATCGTGTTGTAACTGATTTCATAGACTGGTTTGCACTTTGTAATAAGTTAATATGATTATTGGCCTCACTTAGAAGACCCTCCAATTCAGTGATGCGTTTGAGAGCTTTCTCAAATTCATCACTACACCTGTCAAATTGCATTACAATGTTTTGTAATCTATCCCTTTCGTCTAAAGAAGTGACTAAATTAGAGTGCATTTCTGCCATCTCACTCCTAAGCTGAGAGTTTTTCCCTAAAATCTGTAGCATTTCCCTCTCATTATCCTCATGTTCACTTTGTAGTGACTGACACAAATCCTTATATTTCTTTAGTTCAGTAAGGGTCACCTGTAATTTCTCATCGTCTTGGCGTGCCCTTCTGGTCATCATCTTGTTAAAAAGTAAATAAACAAAGCAAGAAAGGTCACTGATGTTTGTGTAAGACACCAACAAAGTTGTTTGAGTAAATTGTGATATGCTAACTTGGTATGTTGCTTGTGTAAGGTATACGAAAGTCAAATAAGAAGTAAACTCACCTCAAAATGGCTCAAATTTAGCTATTATTTTAAAAATAATGCAAATTCTCTTAAATAAATTTGTACGTTAATTTGACAGTTCACTTACTTGACTTTGCAAAACTTTTACAACTTGTTAAACAACACTTATCACTGTTATTATACGACAATTATAATTATCACAGCTTATTACGTAAGGAATTAGCAAATTAGGCACATTATTATTAATTATATTGATTTAAAACTAATAAATTATTGGGAGAAATACAGTTTTACGTTATACCGCCAGTGTTGCCAGAAGCCACTACAGCCACTGCCAGAAGACTCTACAGTGTTTCTAGGCATTACATTATATAATAAGTTACAATGGGGTGCACATATAGCGTGTCTTGCAGGTAAGCTCAGCTCTGCAGCGTATGCTGTCAGAAAAGTTAGACAACTTACTGATGTCGACACAGCTCGTCTAGTTTATTTTAGCTATTTTCATAGTGTCATGTCCTACGGCATTTTGTTATGGGGCAAACCTGCGGATATTCAGAATATCTTTGTTCTACAGAAACGAGCGGTACAAGCAATATACATGTTAGGTGCTAAAGATACTCTTAGGGAACGCTTTAAGTCGATAGGAATTCTAACAGTAGCCTCGCAGTTCTTATTTGCTAGTATATTGTATATTAGGCAAAATATAGTTTTAATTACTACAAAAAGTGACATACATAATATAAATACTAGGAACAGGCATAAGTTATATGCCCCTTATCATCGTTTACATAAAGTTAACAATTCTTTTGTAGGGCTAGGTATTTGTATTTACAATAAAATACCTATTAGTCTTTTAGAATTACCATTTAATACGTTTAAAAGTAAAATAAAAGACTGCCTTATTAGGAAAGGTTATTATACTGTTAATGATTATTTCAGTGATAAGGAAAGATGGTCACTTACACTAGACAACTCATGATCTACTACTTATTTAGAATTTATATAGATACTTAGCATTTTTCAGTTTATCATTATATAACATTTCTAGTTCTTTTAAATTATTATTCGTTTATTATAATTAGGTAATTCCACTTACTACATTTACATTTGCATTGTTGTTCCACTAATTTTATTAAAATTTACTGTACTGTAAGATGATGATAACTCGTTATCATGGGCTGTGAACAAACGTTTTTGTAATTTTGTGTATTCATATACCGTCACTTCTGTAACATACATTTCCACCATAGTTCTGAACATGGTCACGAGTTGTATACATTATAGGTCGTAAGTGGATGCTCCTGATACACAATATTCGCATTGGAAGGCTAACTAAAACACATAATTTAGTAAATGCATTAATTGCTTAAGTATTATGTCTGTAACTAATTACTATTTACAAGTAACTTAGTACAATGTGTATCAGTTGCAGCTCCTTACAAAAATAAAAATATGTACCATAATATTGGCGATTTAAAAGAGTGGTCTCGAGTTTTATTGCCCGTTCTTTCTCGTGGCTCTACCTATTGCTTTGCGAACGAGGCAGTAAATGTAAATGTAGAAGCATTAAGTAATTTATTTTATAATTGACGTTCATAAGCGTCACCTTGTGACCTAGATTAATAAATGATTTTGACTTTTGACTTTTTGACTTTTGGCTATAGACATAATCCTGGTAAACATCTTGAAGCAACCATATCAAACTCATACTTAATATTAGTTTTCATCTCCTGCGACAAAGTACACCCCAAATCTTACACCAACCAATCACGTGATTAAGTAACTTTGTCCAACACCGCATAATAGAGCGATACCCGATCTGGGTACCAAACTGTCGATTGGGACTGTTGGCTCAGCTTGTGCCCATTAGCTGATTAAAACAAGAATGTGTATGAGATATGGAGGGTAATTACGTAATTTGAGTTATATTGAAGTGGGGTTATTTATAGAGAAGATGTATGGTGTGAGCATAACCCTTTCTTGCATCTTGGTATGTTGCAAATTGTGAGTATAGTAAATTTGATAGCAGGCCAAGCTACTTGCTTTTCGGTCTTACAATAGCCATGGTCGCGGCAGGACCACGGCTGTTGTTAGACGGCCGAAACGTCGGCAAAACAGAGGTATTTATACCTTACATTAATATAATATCGCGAATAACACCCGTTTCCATAAAATTGTATGCTGTATACAAGTCGCGAAAGTTGAAAATCGATTGCTACGGTAATGCTGGTTCTTTGTGTGGTTCATCTTTAAGTAATAACTAGAGGAAGTTCGCGGTAACATTTGCGATTTAAGGCTACTGCTCTGCTCCCGTCGCTCATAGCGTGATGTTATATAGCATAGGCTATATAACATCACGCTATGGCCATTTATCGAGGAAGGCTATAGAGCCTTCCTCGATAAATGGCCTATCTAGCACTGAAAGAATTTTTCAAATCGGACCAGTAGTTCCTGAGATTAGCGCGTTCAACCAAACAAACAAACAAACAAACAAACTCTTCAGCTTTATATATTAGTATAAGATAAGATAACGTTTGTAACATAACGTCGCAGTCCAGCGAGCAGTCCTCTGTAGGGCCCTTCTAATTTGCATCACTATAGCATTGTTAGACAATAGGTGGTTTTGATCTAAGATACGATATTATATACCACGCTGTCTTAACTGGTCAGGATAGAGTTTGATGACGAAATCTCCGTTTCTTCGCAAATTCGCTTCGTATACTCAGTTTTATATAATCCTTGAATTGTATTACTTGTCACCTAATATCGTACCAGTACCCTCGGCAAGTAGCGTTCCGTCAATTTTTGTTTAAAATATGTTTATCCGTCTTAGAAATTCTGCAAATGTGTGATGTTCTTATAGCAAACTAGAGGACGCCAGCAGCTACGGCTGCATTTTTTTTAGATTTACGCGTTTTGGCCGATCCCGTGGGTAATTTCGGGAAATCCATTCTTAGTACACCCCTACGGTCCTCAAGGAACATACATGCCAAATATCAGCTTCCTGCGCCCAATAGTTTCGGCTGTAGCGTGTCTGTCAGTCAGTAAGTAACGCAAGGATTTTATTAAGAAGATTAAGGCCCTGTTTCACCACCTCTAAGTAAGCGTTACCTTCCAGGTAAATTCAAACGTTGAACGAAATTTGTATGAATTTATTTGCCAAGTAATTTAACCAGAACTTACAGGACAGTGGTGAAACAGGCCCTAAGGATCAACTGGTTGGTCTTGGTTACCATGTCTGATTGATGCCCTTGTTTTGGACTGATTTCAGGCTGTTTTCTGTATTGCGAATGACGTAATCTCGCATCGCAGGCTGAGATTATCTTTAGGTTGCTGAGCCTACGGAGTAAGTTTTTATTTATTTTATTTATAGACCCACGCCTTTATCCCCGAAGGGGTAGGCAGAGGTGTAATATTACACCCACATTTCGTCATGAATTTTTAGGTCCCACGTAATAGGGGGCGACCCTATTGCCGTTACCGGGCACATCACCAGACTCCGTGCTGTTACTGAGACTTCCGAAAAACCCAATAACACTTCTGTCCGACCCGGGAATCGAACCCCGGACCTCCGATCAGCAACCGCATACGCTATCCACTGGACCACGGAGGCAGTCGTAGTAAGTAAGTTTTATATATTTCTACATCCTCCTCGGTCGTCATTCTCATATCTTAAAATTGAACCCCTCTTTGGAAAATCTTTTCTTTAACGACTTTCTTCTATTGTCGTCTGACGCAACATGATTGACTCGTGGAGTCTTGAGTCCAGGATATAACTAATCTAAGACTAATGTGGATTCACTCAAGTGCATTTCTATTGTCATATCATCCGTTGTATGTCAGCAATCCCTATTCCATACATTCATTTTATTGTCACTTTTTTGTATATTAGACATCTTGTAAAACATGAAGGCCAACAGTCGTAATTATATTTGTTCAAACTTCCTCCGTGGTCCAGTGGATAGCGTATGCGACTGCTGATCGGAGGTCCCGGGTTCGAATCCCGGTCAGGCAAAAGTGTTACTGGGTTTTTTCCGAATTCTCAGTAGCAGCACGAAGTCTGGTGATGTGCCCGGTAACGGCAATAGGCTCGCCCCCTATTACGTGGGACCTAAAAATTTATGGCGAAATGTAGGTGTAGTATTACACCTCTGCCTACCCCTCCGGGGATACAGGCGTAAGTCTACAAAAAAAATTAAAGAAATATATTTGTTCAAGATGCAGCTTCGATCTAGTCTCGGTGTCAAAAATGATATTCTCGTATATTAACCGACACTTGAATGACATCGAGTCAAACTATGAGTCAAATTATACTATAGGTACAAAACATTAAGGGTAGAAAAATGCCCATTGTAAGTCAATTCAAACTCAGTGTCGATTTCTATTAAACTACATAAATTTTCCTTCTGAAGTTTAACTAAGTTCAGGTTTTACTTATAAGCCACAAACATAAGCCTATTGTTTTTATTCATTCATTACATCGTGAAAAACGGCTCATGTAGTTACCAGCTACTCCTTGCAAGTGCACCTTTTAATTAGCTAGGTTTGTGTTCTACATTACTACCGCTAATAAAACTAGACGCGGCGGTACTGCAACGCGATACCATCGGCCCGGCCCCTAGATAGATAGCGAGACACAGCTGATTGCTATCTACAGTAATAAGCACAAAGTACTGCGATACTACTCACTTACTGCTTAATAGCATGAAGGTATTTATTTTGTGGTAGCGATTGCTCGGATATACCTACAGACTTCAGTGCGCACCACTACCTTTTGCGAAGTTATGTGTGTATTGAATAGTTAATTATCACTTGCCCCGTGCCTTGGTCAGGACGTTACGCTAAGGTTTTCATGAAGATCTTTGACAGTAGTTATGGAGGGTCAATACCCTAGAATAAACTGACTCTGGTCTATACCATGGCAAACCACTATCCTTTTGGGTTGTGGGGGTCAGACAGTCACTCTGTGAAAAAGCTAATATTCTGTAAAATATCGGTACAATAGTGAGCGGAACGCGGACTCCATCACGAAAAAGTTTGGATGCTACCAAGATAATGATGATGAGAGAGAGACGGTAAATAATTATAGAGGGAACTTTAAGTATTTATAGGTATAAATACTTAAAGTTCCCTCTATAATTATTTACCGAATGATAGGTATCATTCGAGACAGCAATAATTGCAACCAACTATTGTTGCCTTACAGTGTCGAGTGGATGCGACACGAACTAACTATCAGTTGATAAAATAATTGTTCCGAATCTGTTGGATTAGAAAAGCGCCAGACTTAGTTAAAAATCTCTTGAACCAGATTAATTCAATCGAGAACCGACCAGTCGTCCACAGCACCACAACATTAGTTGCCGTAAAAATGCATGTATATCGACAATGTATCTTAACTAAGTCTTTGTTTAGAGTAATTTAGCTGAAACAAGTTTATTTGTAATGGTGATAAACATTTCAATGTAGCGACCCTTATCACGGGAGTTCACATCTAAGCGAAATACGACGCTCTGCACAAAAAATAAACGCTTGTTTAGTACAGGGACGCATCCAATCGTTGTTTTATTTATTCAATCTTAATATATAAAATCCTTGCGTTACTGACTGACTGACAGACACGCTACAGCCGAAACTATTGGGCGCAGGAAGCTGAATTTGGCATGTATGTTCCTTAGGGACCGTAGGGGTGCACTAAGAAGGGATTTCCCGAAATTCCCACGGGATCCGCCAAAACGGGTAAATTTAAAAAAAATGCAGGCGTAGCTGCTGGCGTCCTCTAGTATAATAAGCAGTAACGCAAGGATTTTATATATTAAGATTATTACTCGCTGCCTCGGCAAACGACGTATTGCCATGGGATATAATTTGCCAAAACATTTAAAAATACAAAGAAGAGACTTAGTCATAACAATATCGAAGGTTAATCTTTAGGAGGCTCCCTTCTCAAGGTTCACCAACCCACCTTTACCTAAATAAATCATTTATTTTTCTACTAAAATTAATACAAAATGCTAAAAGGACCTTAAGACAACACTAATTATATAATAGTATTTGCTTTTGCATAGAAGATTAATACAATATTGATATCGAAAGTAAATATTACGTCACGATAAATTAACAGTTAGTGCGCAATGACCCATATACACTGTTAATTGCCCACAATACAACAATAATGAATAATTAGTGCACTATCTCATATTCGCCCATGAAAATTATTTATTCCTGTGAAAAAGTAATGAAAACATAATGATATTTACCTATTCTACTGACCGACCTACCGCAACCGCGTTTCATTGTGCTGTGTTTTAATTAGGTACAACAATAAAAAACTGCCTCGTTGGTCTCGCGGCATAAATGTGCGCGTGGAATTGGGAGGTCTCGGGTTCAATTCCCGGGTCAGGCAAAGTGTTATTAGGTTTTTCCGTTAGGAAATTCTCAGTAGCAGCTCAGACTCTGGTAATGTGCCCGGTACGGCAATAGGCTCGCCCCCTATTACGTGGGACCTAAAAAAATCATGGCGAAATGTGGGTGTTATATCACACCTCTGCCTACCCCTTCGGGAATACAGGCACACAAAAACAACTTGCAAGGTTTTTCAGCTAAACATGATTCTGATCCTGAAACATATACAGGTATCTGAAGTCGTGTATTCTAGTACCTTGACCAAAATTCCAGCATCATATTTTCCAATCACTTCTACATTCATTTCCCCTTATTCCCTGAATTCTTCGCAAACAGTACATTATACATTTTAAATACAAGAATACCTCGTTGTTACATAATTTGTATTTAATTAAGCCTTTTCAAAGTAATGTTAAATAAATTAAGTTATGAAGTTGTGCTGCCGTAGTGTTTGCATTTCATTCATACGTGTGATGTTGCTTTAAAGACAGGTACGCACTGGGCTAAATATTTGCAAGCAGTCTTGTTGTTTTCAGCTTTTATTATTTATATTAAGTATATTAAATTTATGCTGGTCCACTTAATATTTGGAAGAAAATGTCTAAAGCGACTACACAGATCGTTTATATTATCTACACAGATCGTTTATAGGCAAAGTCTACCTATAAAGTTTGGCACCACGGGAGTGTAAGCGACTGCTACGCCGAAGGTCGCGGGTTCGATTCCCACTCAAGTCAAACATTTATGTACATGAACATGGATTTTTGCCTTGGTCTGGCTGTTTCTATGTATAATATGTATGTATTTACAAAAAAAAGTATATATGTATGTTTATCCATTATAGTAGTACTAGTACCCATAGTACAAGCTTCTGCTTAGTTTGGGACTAGATGGTGTTGTGTGAATGTGGTAAAATATTATTATTATTATTATATTATTATTAAACGATCGGTGTAGATAAAGTTTTTTGACTGTTTGTTTCTTCTTCCAACTAAGTACAATTTTGATTAA
Source organism: Euclidia mi (assembly GCA_944739405.2). Classification (NCBI taxonomy): domain Eukaryota; kingdom Metazoa; phylum Arthropoda; class Insecta; order Lepidoptera; family Erebidae; genus Euclidia; species Euclidia mi. The sequence continues at coordinate 511,893 of OX123205.2, read as the reverse complement.
ATCTAGTATAGTTAAAGTTTAAATGAATGGTCTACTTTTACTGATAATTAATCTATTTAGACTTACAAATCTAAATATGCAGTGGAGCATTTTCAAGTAGCAATGCAAAATATTTTCTTTTATTTTTCAGATTAAGTTACTAGAACGAAACCTATTAATAGGTGAGTAACACAACAAATAAACAACAGTCAATAACGATCCTAACATTTTATAATCAACTAGATGAGCCCGCGGTTACACCCACGTTATTTAAGGCTAATGCTCCGCTCCCGTGGCTCATAGCGTGATGTTATATTGACTATAGCCTTCCTCAATCAATGGGCTATCTAACACTGAAATATTTTTTCAAATCGGACCAGTAGTTCCTGAGATTAGCGCGTTCAACCAAACAAACAAACAAGCAAACTCATCAGCTTTATATCTATAATATAAAAATGAATCGCAAAATGTGTTGGTAAGCGCATAACTCAACAACGCCTGGACCAATTTGGCCAATTCTTTTTTTTATATGTTCGTTGAAGTTCAAAGATGGTTTTAACGGCGAGAAAAATTCTAATAATTGCCGGAAAAGCCCAAAAAACAACCTTTTTCTGTTTCCCATACAAACGTTTTCTAACTAAAACGTAGAGTCAATTTGTAATTTATTACCGCTTCAGAAAGTTCAAATTCGCGTGCGCGTTGATATACTTCTTTGTTTGATGGCAGTTTTGAGAGGTTTCCGGACCTGAAGTCTCAGTGCTGCCGCCCAGCGGGCTTCATGTCAGAAGAAACCCCATTGATAATCCCTACTTAATATTATAAATTCGAAATTGTGTATGGTATGTTCCGATTTCACGCTAAAACGGCTGAACCAATTTTGTTGAAATTTTAATATAGAGATACATATATTGGACCATGGAGACGGATATAGGCTACCATAAGTTGTAAAAATTAAAATGGGAGGGATTGTAGGGAGGGTAGAAGTTTGTACGGCACAAATTTACCTCTTGGAAGTAAGAACGCATGCGCTGATAATTAATTGCTGTGCATGTGCTATCGCATATCTGTCAGTACTGTCACGTCATACCTACATAATGTCATATTGTGCACGTTGATTAAATTGTTCACATATCTATAGTTTAGTATAGAAGTATTTCTATACTAATATAATAAAGCGGAAGAGTTTGTTTGTTTGTTTGTTTGAACGCGCTAATCTCAGGAACTACCTGCCGGATCTGAAAATTATTTTTGTATACGATAGCGCAGTTATTCCGGAAAGCTATAGGCTATATAACATAACGCTACGACCCTTTGGGCCGGGCAAAAGGCTAAAAAGGCTAAAAGATAATGTCGGCTAATCTCAGGAACAAGCAGTCGGATTTTATAAATTGTTATTGCCTATGATAGTCCAATTATTCCGAGTTGGGTCAAATGCAAAAAAGGCTAAACGAACAGGATACAATCTATATGGGTATCGTTTTCGAGATTTTCGGGACGCTGATTAATAACATGAAATTTATTTGGTGATCCAAGATGGCGGACGGGAAATCAAAGATGGTGGATGAGAAAATTTAAAAAATCAGTATGGGTATCGCCTTCGATATTTTAAGGGGTGGGGAATCGAAATATAACATCTATTTCGTGATCAAAGATGGCTGATGGGAAATCAAAGATGGCAGATGGGAAAATTTTTAAATATCAATATTGGTATCGTCTGCGATATTAAAAGGGATGGGGAATCCAAATACAACATCTGTTTCGTGATTCAAGATGGTGGATGGGAAATCAAAGATAGCGGATGGGAAAAATTTAAAAAACCAATATGGGTATCGTCTCTGATGATTTAAGGGATGGATAATCCAAATAAAACATCTATTTCGTGATCAAAGATGGCGGATAGGAAATCAAAGATGGCGGACGAGATTTTTTTTAAATCGATATGGGTATCGTCTCCGATATTTTAAGGAATGGGGAATTCAAAAACACCATCTATTTTGTGATCAAAGATGGCGGATGATTTTTTTTGAAAATTAATATGGGTATTGGCTCCGGTGTTAAAAGAGATGGGAATCCAAATACAACATCTATTTCATGATTCAAGATGGTGGATGGGAAATCAAAGATGACGGATGGGAAAAATTTTAAAAATCAATATGGGTATCGTCTTTGATGATTTTAGGGAGGGTGAATCCAAATTCAACATCTATTTCGTGATCAAAGATGGCGGATAGGAAATCAAAGATGGCGAACGGGATTTTTTTAAAGTCGATATGGGTATCTTCTCCGTTATTTTAAGGAATGGGAAATTCAATATTATATAAAAATCTATGTTTGTTTGTTCATCATTTATAGACTCTGAAATGATAAGAGATTAAGCGCTAAGTCAATGGTAACTTTGGAAAAGAGGCTTGGAAAAAAGGGAATTAGGTAAATAAAAACTCTTAAAAAGGCGATACGAAGTTCGCTGGGTCAGCTAGTATTAGTATAAGATTCAACAAACAATTCGCATCATCTACACTTAGCGGCAAATTTCAGCCTAATGCGAACTTAAGGGACTCGCGAGAGTGCGCTAGACTGAAGCTATATATCATTCAGTGAACCGTAGAGACATGAGAATATTTCTACGTTACGTTGATGTACTGCCTCTCCGTCTGCTAGGTAAATGCACTGATTAAATCGTATGTATTTGCAACACTAATCTGATGTATTTATGAAAACACATTCCGACAGGAACTGAGTAAAAGCCGTGTCAAATATTTTGGTAAACTGGCATGAAATACGGTATGTTTGTACGGTTCATTGTATTAATTATGAAATACTACCGACCCGCTCAGGCTTCGGACGGGTTCAATGCCTATTAGGCACGTATTATCCATATAAACCTACCTCCTGAATCATTCTATCTATTTAAAAAACCGCTTCAAAATCCGTTGCGTTGTTTTAAAGATTTAAGCATACATAGGGACAGACAGACAGAAGATAGACTCTGTTTTATATTATGTAGTGATGAAGTTATTTATGTACTACAGAAATCCAACTATTTACTAGTATAATCATGGAGCATTAATAATATAAAATAAAGATATTTAACAGACAATAGTCAAAATCACACAAACAATTCGCTTATTCTACAATCAGCTACAAACAATACGCAGCACCTACTCTCAGCGGTACACATACGCCTTCGCGTTAGGCGTATGTGTATCTCCCTTACCAACAATTGTCCACTACAATAAACCAGTATTCAGTGTACCTACACACACAATCATTACCTAGTAACGCTCGTCATGTACTGCCGCTCTACTAGCCAATGTACTGATTAAATCGAACGTTGACAGATCGCTGATTAATTGTGTTTATACGTCCGTTATTGGCAAACAGTTTGTTCCTAGAAGTGGCCGCTTATTTTGGCATTTTGCTGTGATGTGGTCTTGTTGAATTGAATATGATTATAATTATGCAAGTTAGGTATCAATTAATTGCTATAGCCCAGTGTGGTACGTAACGGACTGCCGAGACGATGGTCTCGGGTTCGATCCCCAGGTACCCCGGGCACACACCTCTGACTTTTCGAAGTTATGTGTGCATTATAAATTAATATCGCTCGCTTAATGACGTGCCCGGTAGATGGCAATAGGCTCGCCCCCTATTACATTGGAACCGAAACATAACTGACGAAGTGTGGGTGTGTAATACACCTCTGCCTACCCCTTCGGGGATAAAAGGCGTGAAGTTATGTATGTATGTATGTATCAATCAATTAATTTATCTGTATTCACACGTGTGTATGCTTATATTCAATTCAATTCAACCACATCACTCATAGGGATACTGTTAAGTAAGAGGCTTAAGACTAACGGTGGACTGCGAAAGACTGTAAATTAGAGGCTTACCTGCGAATTGAATTTGTTACTACTTTTTAACCGACTTCAAAAATAAGGAGGTTTTTTACGATTTATTATCGCTGTAGTTAACATTTATGCTGTTAAATGTACAAATTCTACACTGCAATCAAGTAATGTAACCAGTTTGACATTGGAATCTTCAAGAAGCGAGCATATTCCTTTTTAAAAGGTAGGCAACGCTCTTGTGATCCTTCGGGTATTGTCGGCAGGTGTCTATGGGCGGCGGTGATTACTCACCATTAGGTGACACGCTTGTGCGTTTGTCTTCCCATGCTATAAAAATAATCGAAATATAAAAATAAAAAGAAAAAAAAAACAAAACGAAAATGAAAACTTAAAAATCGAACCAAAAATATTTACTAGGTATTTAGTTTCTTTTATAAAAAAAAGAGAACCGCCTTAAAAAAATCGACCCACTGGCAAGTACGAAATAATTTTTACATACGCTTATACATAGTATATAACTTATACAAAATACTTAGTTTTTGAAGTCGGTGCCTTTTTGGGGTGACACCCATCCAAATAAAGGTGTGGCACCCAGACACACAAAACTCAACTTTAAGAAAACATAGGCATTCTAGCTCAGCACTACGAGAGTTAGCACGAAATTGTTAGTCTAATTGAAAAAATTGTAAGTCGACAAAAAAAATAAAGAAGGTCATCCGCCAACTACCGCCCCGGGTGCCACCCATGCTAGCTACGCCACTGCAACAGAGCCTTATCCGAAATGACAAGAATGAGAAATATGCTCTTGCATTAGATTCTTTCACCGACTTTATTTGTTTTTTGTTAATCGCAGAGACATAGACACTTACACACGTACACACACACACACACAAACACACTTGTACACACACACACACACACACACACACACGCACACACACACACACACACACACACACACACACACTCACACACACACACACACACACACACACACACACACACACACACACACACACACACACACACACACACACACACACACACACAATACATACAAACATACTCAGTACCAATATAATGTATACGGGTCAAACTGAGAACCTTCTTTTTTTAATGTCGGTTAAAATACTAAAACTTTCTCCTAAGTGGAACAAATACTCTTTTTCTGAAAACCGCATAAAAATCGGTTCAGCCAAACTCGAGTTAATCGTGGGCAAACACATATACGGGTCAAACTCAGAACCTTCTTTATTTGAAGTCGGTTAAGGGCCTAAAAACTTCTCCTAAGTGCAACAAATACTTTTCTGAAAACCATATCAAAATCGGTTCATCCAGACGCGAGATAATCGCGGACAAACATACATACATACATACAGGTCAAACTGAGAACCTCCTTTTTTTTGAAGTCGGTTAAAAACACATCGAGCACTTAAATTACGTCTTTAGCTATCCAAATCCGTCCCTGTCCACATGAGTATCCACAGTTCGGTTTCGCGAGCAAATCCGCCGGGATCTAGCAGTGGACAGCCACGACCCCCCCTCCATCTCCCCCTCTGCTACCCTGCCTCACCCCCTCTGACACCCGTCGGAACACAGACGAGCATTCGTTTAGAGATTTAGACTGATTATGTCATCGAATGCATTATAGTGGTGTTGTGTGGATAATTTTGTGTAGCAATGTTGTAAGACCAAGCACACGTTATAACTGCTTATCAGATATTAGAGGATGCCCGCTTGCCCACAGCTATGCTAGCATTTCTTGTAATCTATCTGATTCTTGCGATCCCGTGGGAGTTTCGGGACTTTCCTTCTTACTGCACCCCTACGATCGCCAAAGAACACACCTGCAAAATTTCAGCTCCTTGTGGCCAATAGTTTTGGCTGTGGCTTGTCGGTCAGTCAGTCAGTAACGCAAGATTTTAATATATACCGAAAATGGTGGTAGCGATTGCAGTTAAAAATGATCAGTTTTTGATACCCTAGGACAACTTGTACACGGTAATCTGATTCAGAACTAGGCAGAGCCTAAAAAGGTACAAAGGCAACTAAATGTCATCAGCCTTTAGGCCACTACTGTTCCACTGCTGCACATAGGCCTTTCTAATTTGTATCACAATAGCATTGTGAGGTAAAGGAAGGATTTGGCTGATTATACCATGCTGGCCAAACAGGTTGGCTTAGGATTAGAATAGGAATCTTTCCTCGCTATTCTACCATCGGACGACCAGTTCAACACGTCCATCTGTATGCGCGCTTTGATTCCTCTTTCCTATGTACTGCCAAGGTGTGGATCTCTTTGCCCGAATCTGTGTTTCCTGGTGAGAACAGTCTAGGGTATTTTTATGTCGACAGCTTGAAAACCTTCAAGAAAAAGCAAGATCATAGAAAAACGTTTAGTCTATCGACATTTATGGAATTTCCTAACGTCAGCATTCGTTCAAAACGAATATTTTTTTATAATATTATATACTTACTACAGTGTACTTTCACTGTCCCTGAAATCAAAATTCGCATTTCTAAGAGCAATATAATATCTTATTTATATTAGATATTTTGCGAAAATAAAATGAAAAATCGAGCATTTACTTGCGTTTAAAAAAATATCCACGTATTGTGGTTTACAGAAGCTTGAAAAATATTATTATACGCCCTTAGGCTCTCTCAAACAAATGTCTGAAAAAGGCACAGGGTACCTACAACCTTCAGACAAAAAGGGGTTTACAGGTCACCAATATCGAAATAAAGCCTGCCTTCTTTTAATTTATTTTATATCAATTGAACTGTGACACTTTGTATTTTAAATTGATACAAAGTTTCTAGTGAAAAGTATCGAAATAATAAATATTCAATTTAAGTGATAAATTGGCCCACGCACTTTACATTACAAAGGGTTTTTTACTGGAGGTATTTCAATGGTGAATAGTGTAAGAATTTTATTTGCACGATACTACCACACCTACGTTTACTGCGTGTATTACACAGTAAATTATTTATAACATTTGAGCTTTACGTTATAATTATTGCATACTGAGGCATTTCACGTAACTTAACAATAAGCACAATCATCCAACGGACACTAGGAACGCCCAAGTTCGATGCAATAATTCGTAGATCACACAAAGTGTTGTCTCATATAGGAATCGAACCCACAACAATCAACATGCAGCAGCAAGACGGCCGCTTAAACTATAGCAGTAAATATGTTTACAGTAAGTTATTTGTTAAGAGCTTGACAAAATAAGAGATAGAATTGAATCTAATTTCCAAGTTGTAGTCATATTTACTCAATAGCATTCAAGGAAAAATTCAGTTGCATAAAAGTGACACAACTTAAAATCATTTTATAGAGGAAACATGCATCCCTACAACTTGTTGTGAAAAGGAATTCCACTTGGAAATACTTTACTGGAAACGTAGAAAATGTTTTGAGAGCTGGAAGGTAAATATAGGTATGCCAAGTTACTTTAGTAAGAGTTTATTTGGACTACCTCGTTGGTCTCGCGGCATAAATGTGCGCGTGGGATTGGGAGGTCTCGGGTTCGATTCCCGGGTCGGGCAAAGTGTTATTGGGTTTTCCGTTAGGAAATTCTCAGTAGCAGCACAGAGTCTGGTAATGTGCCCGGTATGGCAATAGGCTCGCCCCCTATTACGTGGGAACTAAAAATTCATGGCGAAATGTGGGTGTAATATTACACCTCTGCCTACCCCTTCGGTGATAAAAAAGGCGTGAGTCTTATTTGCATAAACTATTATACTGTGTGTTGATATGCATTTGCAAATTATGTTCAGGGGTGAATATACTACTATAACTGAACACAAATACATGGAAAAATAACTCATTAAAACTTAGAAATATTTTTTCGTAATCATGCATTTCGAAAATCAGCTCGGTGTAATGATCGCCACCGCCGCTCAGCTGATCGCCGCGAGCTCGCATTGCAGGTACCTAACACACGCAAGCACACGTGCCTGCCGTGCAGTCTTTTTCTGCACCAGTAAACAGTTTATCCTAATTTACTATTTAAGTAACCTTTAATGAAAATAGGGTCTTATATATACAGGGTGTAAAAAGACCCTTAACGAAAACTGAAATCCCATGTGGTACCAATCACTACGAACATATTTTACTTCGGCACTATACCTGGGAAATTACTGGTTCAGGAGATATTGAGGCTCAAATTTAGTATGGATTTTTTCTAATTAGGTATAAAATCGATGCATTTACCCCACCAATAAGTTCTTTAGATGCCCTATGACCCCATGGACAAGTAGGTATTTCGAGCATTGCACGCGCGTGCTTTTAATTGCGGTTTTATAAAATGTGAAAACTTAAAAAATAATCATTTCCCAGGTATTATTTTTGGTTAGTATGACTTGGCAGGATGTCCACAACGAGTAGACTTCGGCTTGTTGATGGGTCTTGTGACAGCCTGTATATAGTCACTGTTTGAAATAATTTTAGGTGAAGAAGTATCGTCATCAGCCTTTAACAGTCCACTGCTGGATTAGGCCTCTCCTTTGAAAGGAGGAATTGACCTACTATACCACGCTGGCCAAACGGATTGGTATAGGGTTTATATCAAGTTTTCCTTCTCTTACAATGCTGTTCTCTGCATAATATGCTCCCTCTGTCGGCTCTTACGACACCCATGGGATGATAATATGGGGTGGTGACATTCCGTATTCTTAATCCGTCACCACACGGACCATTGTATAGTAGTTAGAAACTAGAAACATGACAATATAAAAAACAATGAATATAAGACATTTGGTCATAACAGCAAGTAAATATGTAGACGATTATTCACCATTTCAGTCAATAGACGCTCTCCAAGTCTCTTCATATAGACCGATCCTGAGCATCCCCAATATGAACATGTTGATAAGTATAAATACCTCTTTGTTTCCGACCTTTGGCACCGAGCGTGGTCGCGGAGAGACTGACCCGCTCATTGATTTTGTATGATGTATACAAATCGCGAAAGTTTAAAATCGAACATTTTTATAGTAAGACGTTCTCTTTAATGGGAGTGAATCAAGCAAGTGAGATATGTCAGGATCGGTGCAAATGGCGTTCCGTAATCTCTGCCTACCCCACCGGGAAACAGGTGTGAATATATAAGTATGTATGGTATAAGTACAATCAAAATACACTGACATCAGTTTATAAAGTTACTAGCGACCCGCCCCGGCTACGCACATATAAACCTTGCTTTTGAATCACTCTATCTATTAAAAAAACGCTTCAAAATCCGTTGCGTAGTTTTAAAGATTGAAGCATACATATGGACGAACAGAAAGAAGATAGGCTTAGTTTAATGCTATGTAGTGATAACGTGATTTAAGTATTTCCATGTTCCTTCAATTCCGATCCCGTGGGAATAAAAAATGCCTTTTTAGTACGCCTCTATACTTCCACAGGAAAATATATGACTTTCAACTTCTTGCATCAAGTAGTTGCGGCTGTTTGTTGTCTGTCAGTCAGTCAGTCAGTAACACAAGACTTTTATACCTACATAGCATAGCCGGTTTTAATGCATGAGGAGTTAACCTGTAGTAACTAAGTTCCGTATCCATTGATAGTAAGTTTCTATAACGTATTAGTGCTTACAATAGTTCATTAACCAAATAAATAAATAGACAGATAAATACATACAGATTGCCGTAACTACTGTTATACGTCCTAACATAAAACAAAGAAGGTTCTAATTATACCGTAGAACATTCGGCAGTACCGAGCACATGTTATCACTAACTGCTACAAAGCTATCCGGCACAAATCGTCGGTAGTTGTTGCAAGTTTAGCTACAAGTTCTGCTCCAATGTAAACACATACGTATGCACACTGCTAATAATGTGTCACTTTACACTTGAACGCTGCAGTATGTTGCAATAGCATCTTGGTTAGGGGCAGCAATGATATAATGTTTGGTAAAAGAATTCTATTTTTTTTAATTACTGCTTAGTAGCGATAGATGAGTGGAGAGACCGACAGACTGTTACGCAGTGGGTCTCGGGTTCGAATCCACGGCACGCACTATGACTATTCGGAGTAAAGTGCGTATTAAATAGTTAATTATCGCTTGTTTATCGGTGAAGGAAAACATCGTGAGGAAACCTGCATGTCTAAGAGTTCCTCATAATGTTCTCCAAATACATGTGAAGTCTGCCAGCCAGCATTTGGCCAGCGTGGTGGACTATGGCCTTACCCTTCTCATAGTGAGAAGAGACCCGTGCCCAGCAGTGGGAAAGTATAAAGGACAAGATGATGAACTGCTTAGTGTGTTTGACCTACAACTATAACGGCAATCGAGACTTTCACAGATTTTCTATCTGCTTCAGAATTTCGAAAAGTTAGCTAATACCTTTTCGCTTAACCCTTCGTTTTCCAGCATGTGAATTAGTGCTAACAAACTCATTGAATGCTATTCTTTGTTGCAGGTCAGTCTATGACTTATAGTTGAGACATAAATATACATAGGTGTGTTATTTGCGATATGTTTTCATTCCTTCACGTCGATTCTGTAAAATTCAAACAACAACTCGCATGCCACGTCGCTATTTGCTCTCACTTCGCATAAGATTCAAAATGACCTTGATTTTGAACGTCGAACTGACGGGGGAATTACCTTATAGGATGCCACTTTTTACGTCATCTCATGCTTTATCTGTCAAAATCTCGAGGTCAATTTAGTTCAACTCGCAAACACGCTCGCAAGAGTAGCGCTAGTGTAAATTCGAATTATCAACCGAGTTTTATGAATGCCAATCAAGAAACTCACAGCGGATTCAGATTCAAAGTTTAGAATTCAAATTCAATTTATTCTGTTAATTAAAATATTGAGAATGAAGGTTTACAGAATCACACGGCTTAACTATATGTAACGAGTGATATTTATCTGCTCGTCAAGTCGTAACAAAACTTATATCCTTCTATTCGTGTGAGGATTTGGCCAACTCTGGTGTAGAAGTTTATAGATCGCTCGAAGGCCACCGAATGGCATGATATCTTGTGTGTGAGACACACATACAAATGCTCCATACAGCTGAAATAGTTATGTGTTTGTATTTACCCACAATTTGTGAATGATGTGTCGTCATTCCGTCACGTGAGGTCGCGTCAACACGCCTGCGGTTAGCACCTGAGCTCTGCCTACGAGATAAACGTATTATTGATTGTTCACATAATATAAAGCTCAAGTATACTTATGTTTTATATTATAAAAGGCAGCGATAGCCTAGTGGAGATACCAACAGACGGCCATACAGAGTGTATAGGAATCCACGGCGTGCACCACTGAGTTTTCGGAGTTATGTACGTATGAAATTGTTAATTATCGCTTGTCCCGTGCCTCGGAGAGCTCGTTAAGCCGTTGCTCCCGGCTGTCATGAAAATCTTTGACAATCGAAAATCTTTGTCAGTACCTCTGCAATAACTAACACTAGTCTTAACCATGGAAGTTAAATATCATCATGTCATCATCAGCCTTTAACAGTCCACTGCTGGACAGGCCTCTCCTTTGAAAGGAGGAATTGGCCTACTATACCACGCTGGCCAAACGGGTTGGTATAGGGTTTGTATCAAGTTTTCCTTCTCTTACAGTGCTGTTCTCTGCATAATATGCTTCCTCTGTCGGCTCTTACGACACCCATGGGATGATATGGGGTGGTGACATTCCGTATTCTTAATCCGTCACCACACGGAAGAGGTTGAATATATCCATGAGTATATCTCTTTGGGCCAATTAAATTTCTTTCTGGCGAGACAAGAAGCGGAACTCACGCGTAGAACGGGAAACGCCTGGAGGAGCTATTGATCCTTGAACGATCTTTTGAAAGGCTACCTTCCTATGTCTTTGAAATGCCAACTCATGGATTTTTTGCATCCTCCCCATCCTCACATATAGTGCTAGAAGCTGGGCTTTGACCGCAGATCAGAAGTCCAGCCTCGGGGTTTGTCAGCAAGCTATGGAGCGCAGCATTCTCGACGTGAAACTCGTAGATCAAGTCAAAAATACTACACTGCGCTCTAAAACCCAAATCGCAGATGTGTCCCAAAATGCAGGCAAATAAAAATATGACTGGGCCGGTCATGCCTGTCGTATATCCGACGATCTTTTGGCTAAATATACCACTTTAAGGGTCCCTGGTCGGCAGATCAAAGGTTAGGTGGCAAAATGATTTAAAACTGTTTAATGCAGGGAATTTGATAGTGAGAGGTGGAAAGAGGGTAATAAGGCCTTTGTACTGCGACAGGTTAGCTTGAAATAATAAGATTTAACCAAGGAATATAATTATCCTTTTGGGTTGCGGAGGTCAGACAGGCAGTCGCGCTATGAAAAATCTAATATTCAGCCAAATCCGGTTAGACTAGTAAGAGGACCCTGGGTTGTAACTAGAACAACGCTAGGAGGATGGTGACATGGCCATATTTATCATACTTAGGCCAGTGTCAGTTTATTCTGACAAATCTGTTTAGACTTGTGCGAACGACGAACTCTAACACAACGATTATAATAACCGCAGCACAAAGAACAATGGCAGAATTAGGTCTGGGTTTGTTGTGGCGAGCTTAAACTTCATATGAACAAAACAAATTGTTTATTTTTTCTAATATTTTTTATATTTTCACTTTGTCTCGATAAAGCCGGATTATTTTATGATGATAAAAAGCATTCCAATTGATTACGAACTAGATGTTGTAATTATTTGATTGTTGCCATAGACAATGGTGAGACAGGAATAGACGTTTGACATTGATGCGTTTCGATTATTAAATAAGTAATCGATATGATCGACCTTTATAGGGTTGGTTTGGTTTAAAATATAATAATTAAAATGCAGTTAATTAATTGTTAATCAACATTATATCAATAAGCTAATTCTTTTGTAGCAAAACAAGTTTTAAATCAAATAAAAACGTCACAACATCGTTTTAACGTTATATCGATTTCACATAAAATCGATTTAAAATGTGCAGCTCTGCTTTTGTCTTTGGCTGTGACAGGTAGATGCTACAGAATAGTTCTGCGTTTAGATGTCAATTTGACATAATGCCTTTGATAATTCAAACGTACCCACATTGTTAATTCTTAACTAAACATTAAACACCGATATCTACTTTTTCCGGCTTTCCCGAGTGAAAATAGAATAATTTATATACTCTGTTACTTACGCCGAATTTTTTGATATATTTTTTATTACTGAGCGCTTCAATTTAATTTCAGACATTTTGATGTATGGAGATCTGCCATTGTCCTTTGTTTTATCTTTACTTCTCATTTAATCTTGGTATGAGACGAAATAGTTGTTACGTTGCCTTATCTAAACAATACAACGGTGGCATTGCTTACACACCAATCAAAAAAGTTTCAAAGAGCTCAAACAACGTCTCGGATAATAGCTCACATTGTAATGAAACCCACACACAATAACCTCCCACATTATACAATAGACGTGTTAACACAGACCTCTTCCTATAAGTAGGGTTGTCAGATGGCCAGAAAATCCGGGATTATGCCAGAATTTTGCATCTCGTCCCGTGTCCAGCCGTGTGATTCTGTAAACCTTAATTCTAAACTTCGAATCTGAATCCGCTGTGAGTTTCTTGATTGGCATTCATAAAACTCGGTTGATAATTCGAATTTACACTAGCGCTACCCTTGCGAGCGTGTTTGCGAGTTGAACTAAATTGACCTCGAAATTTTGACAGATAAAGCATGAGATGACGTAAAAAGTGGCATTCTATAAGGTAATTCGACGTCAGTTCAGCGGTCACTTTGCACTCAAAATCAAGGTCATTTTGAACCTTATGTGAAGTGAGAGCGAATAGCGACGTGGCATGCGAGTTGTTGTATGAATTATAGCGGCGCGCCCGCGCCGGCTCACAACAACAACACCTGCTTCGTCGTCCTGCGTTGCGATGGCATGAGTCACACACAAGTACGATATGGCGGTGCCGCGGCGGCCGGCGACAGAGCTAGCATGTCATGCCTCTCGCTCCCTCATCGTATGATTTAATTATTTCTGACATACCCTATATTTTACATTGTTTTTGTAATTGTATAAAAGCTGAGAGAAGCATCTCACCCTGACGCTGCCAGAATACACAACGGTGGTGACCCCGACGTTTGAAGAAGAATGCTGCGCCAAGATCAGATTGACGCAATTAGCGTGAAGGCGCGCATACCACAATTTTGGCGAGATCAACCTCGTCTTTGGTTTGCCCAGTTCGAGACGATGATCGCCACCCAAAAACTCGGAGACGGAGGGAAATTCGGCCTGGTGGTGGCACAGCTGACAAAAGTCGACGTGGAGCAAATAAGCGATATCATCATGTCCACCCCGGATACTGGAAGATACGAAGCGGTGAAGAAAAGGCTCGTGTCCGTTTATGAAGAATCAGAGGGTAAACAGTTACAAAAATTGTTGAACGAGATGGATCTGGGCGACCAACGCCCATCACAATTACTTCGTCGGATGAGTGACTCGGCTCGAAACAAGATGCCGGACACTACCCTGCGCATGCTATGTTTGGGACATCTACCAGCTTCGACCCGCGCCGTATTAGCCGTGAGTTATGAAACCAAACTCGACGTATTGGCAGCCATGGCAGACAAGATGGCGGAGCAAATGAAAGAGGTAAATTCCGTATGTACGTGCCAGAACCTACCGTCTACGTTGCATTCTCCCGCCTCTGTAGACAGCACAATCCTCAATATGATTGAATCCTTGACCAAGGAGGTGGCTGCACTGAAAATGGACCGTACCAGAGATCATCATCGTAGACGAGCGCATTATTCCCGAAGCCGTTCCCGTACGAGATCACGTGACCGTCGAAATAACACCGTGTGCTACTTTCATAGAAAATTTGGAAAAGCTGCTTATCGTTGCAGAAAACCATGCAGCTTTGAAAATAAGGAGCAGACTGGAAACTAGAAGAGACTCCAGCCGTGGCGGTGGCTGAAGTCTTCGACTCATCATCATACCGCCATTTCATCAAGGACATAACCAGTGGGCAAAATTACCTCGTCGATACCGGCGCAAATGTTTCGGTGCTACCCGCTACCAAAAAGAAAAATACGACTCGCAGCAACTACTTGTACGCCGCTAACGGAACAAAGATACCCACATACGGCGAAAGAACAGAGCTGAGGTACTGAATATCGGCATGCGACGACCCTACAAGTGGCGATTTGTAGTTGCGACAGTCAGCAGACCAATACTAGGCGCTGATTTTCTCCATCACCACTCTCTCATGGTAGATCTTCGCGGGAAAAAGCGACAAAAACACAAATTTATCAACACGTGGACATATCATACAAACAGCAGAAGCAAGCATCCGAACGATCGATGATAATCTTCCGTATCACGATTTATTGTCAAAGTACCCGAATATCACAAGACCGCGTTTGAATCACGCGTCACACGGCGAAGTCGAACACTACATCGAAACCGGCCCCCCGATATATGCCAAAGCGAGACCACTACCTCCGCATAAATATAACGCTGCAAAAGCTGAGGTCCAAGCGATGATGGACCAAGGAATCTGTCGACCATCAAACAGTCCCTGGGCGAGTCCACTACACATGGTGTTGAAGAAGGACGGCACATATCGGGCCTGCGGCGACTACCGTCGACTCAACGCCGTAACTACCCCCGATCGCTACCCGATACCACGCCTGCACGACTTTTCCCACCATCTGCAGGGCAAGAAGATCTTCTCAAAAATTGATCTGCAGAAGGCCTTCTATCAAATTAGAACTAGAGAAGAAGATATTAAGAAGACAGCCGTTACTACCCCCTTCGGCCTTTATGAGTTCACAAGAATGTGTTTCGGCTTGAGGAACGCTGGCCAAACATTTCAGCGACATGTCGACAATGTGCTTCGCGGTCTATCTGTTTTCCCATTCGTGGACGATATCCTTCTGGGATCAGAAAATACAGAAGAGCACAGAAGAGAGTTTGAAGAAGTATTTCGACGACTCAACGATTTCGGACTGCAAATCAATGTCGCTAAGTGTATCTTCGGTCAACCGAAATTGGATTTCCTAGGCTACACGATAAGCTCAGAAGGTATAGCTCCGACTGAAGAAAAAATTCAAGCCATCAAAAGGTTCCCACTGCCAAATACAGTACAAGACGTACGTCATTTCGTCGGAATGTTAAATTTTTACCGTTTAAATATACCCCACGCGGCTGAACACCAAAAAGAATTAAATCAATACTTCCACAATGCCAAGAAGAATGACAAAACCAAAATACCGTGATCTACAACAGCAAAACAAGCGTTTGAAAAATGTAAACAACACATAGAAAATGCAGTACTTCTGTCGTACCCGACGCGTCTAACACCTGTGTCGGCGCCGTTATACAACAAAAAATAGATAACAAATGGAGACCGCTAGGATTCTTCTCTAAGAAGTTCAGTGAAGCTCAACAAAAATACAGCACTTACGACCGGGAACTTCTCTCCATATACATGGCAATACGACAATTTCGCCGTGTTTTCGAAGGACGTGAATTGATCATATACATCGATCACAAACCATTAATTCACGCACTGACGGCGAACAACAACACAGAGACACCGCGGCGCACGAGATACCTAGAATATATAGGACAGTTTGCCTCGAACATTCAACATATAGCCGGTGAACACAATCTAGTTGCCGACGCACTATCACGAGTGGAAACAATTACCTGTCCGACGCCAATCGACTACAGCGAGTTAAAAAAAAAAACAAAATGAAGACGAAGAATTGAAACACCTACAGAAGGCCGAGAAGTACAATTTTAGAAGAATTACCATTCCACATTCCAGGACTCAAATCACATGCGAGTTGTCAACAAACACAGCGCGACCTTATTTACCACCCTACATTAGAAAGGAAGCCTTCCACGCGATTCACGACCTTAGCCACCCTGGAATAAGAGCTACACGAAAGCTTATCACGGCACGCTACTTTTGGCCGTCTATGAATAGTAACGTGAACCGTTGGACTCGAACCTGTGACACGTGCCAGCGAGCGAAAGTGCAACAACACACCAAGTTACCTGTGGCGAGTTTCAAACAAGTTGATCGCTTGCGTCACGTACATATCGATATCGTCGGTCCCCTACCGATATCTGAAGGATACGGATACCTATTAACCATGATTGATCGGGGTACCAAATGGCCCGAAGCCTACCCTCTGGAAGATATAACCGCAGAGAAGGTTGCCGATGTTTTCTATAAATGCTGGATTACAAGGTTTGGTTGCCCTGTAACGATAACCACGGACCAAGGAAGACAGTTTGAATCCGATTTATCCACCAAATTAATGCATCGCATGGAAATACACCGAACTCACACCACTGCTTACCACCCGCAGTCTAACGGGATGATTGAACGATGGCACCGGACGCTCAAGACTTCACTTACTGCGAGACTCAATTCGTCAACATGGGCTCACGAGTTACCTACAGTTTTACTAGGGTTGCGAGCTTCAATTAAAGAAGATATAGGTGCTAGTACAGCTGAATTACTGTATAGACAAAGTCTACGATTACCTGGAGAATTTTATGATGAATCCTCAAAGTATCATAATACATCTTCCAACTTTATGGATAACTTAAACAGAGCGTTAGGGAAAGCACAAGTACAGAGAATGTCAAACCAGTCGAAGGCAACATTCATTCATAGCGATCTACACAGCTGTACACACGTATACATACGCAATGACGCAACCCGCAAGCCTCTAACGCCGACCTACGACGGCCCGTACAAAGTTATCGAACGCCAAGATAAATATTACACAATACAGTTACCCAATAGGATTACCAACATATCCATAGACAGACTGAAACCTGCGTTTCGTATGAATGATCTGGAACTGGAAACTAACAAGGAGAACGACACATATATCACAAGATCAGGGAGAAGCTCCAAACCACCTGTACGCTTTCGCTAGCTGGGGAATGATGTAGCGGCGCGCCCACGCCGGCTCACAACAACAACACCTGCGTCGTCGTCCTGCGTTGCGATGGCATGAGTCACACACAAGTACGATATGGCGGTGCCGCGGCGGCCGGCGACAGAGCTAGCATGTCATGCCTCTCGCTCCCTCATCGTATGATTTAATTATTTCTGACATACCCTATATTTTACATTGTTTTTGCAATTGTATAAAAGCTGAATATTTTCAATAAACGACACCAGACTATTACCGATTTTTCATTAAGAAGCATCTCACCCTGACGCTGCCAGAATACACAACAGAATTTTACAGAATCGACGTGCAGTAATTAGAACTTACTGTCCCGGATTCCGAACACCTAGATCTACAAGACCGGGTCATACACTGCTTTACACTAGCAACCAACTGACACAGCCGGCACTCGAACTTGTCGAATATTACTTTGTCAAGAGAATAAAGAGGCGAAAAACAATAAAGGCGTATCATTGACTAGATGTTACACCGGTTATTGTTGGTTACACCCGCGGTTACACCCGCGTTATTTAAGGATACTGCTCTGTTCTCGTGGCTCATAGCGTGATGTTATATATGTAGATAAATAGGCTATCTAACACTGCATTTTCAAATCAGAGTAGTAGTTTCTGAGATTAGCGCGTTCAAGCAAACAAACCAACTCTTCATATTTATATATCAATGTAAGATTAGATGCGCCTGGATCTGGCAACCCTAGCTATAAGTGAGGTGTGGCCACTAAATGTAGGTCGCGCGTCGCGATAACGCTGATGCGCGCGCTCGCTTATTGAGTGTCCACACGATGCTATCAGCGCCGTAAAGTGTGAATACTACTTGATATGTCTGTGCGTGCCGATGCTTGCCGCTGATACTGAGGCACCTGCGAATATCTTTATGCAAAGTATACCTAACCGACGTGCTACAAAAAATTGGTGGATAGGCGGTGTGTGGCTTTCTTCTGTTAAAAATGATGTTGAATGTACGAGAGTGGTTTAATTTTACAAAAAAAAAACTATCTGTTGATGTATTAATTATCATAGATATGTTATTATACTACCTAGCCATCACTTTGGGTTACGAAGGTCAAACGGCGGTCGCTCTGTGGAAAAACTGATAGCTGTCATATCTGATTGGACAAGTAAGCGGACCTAAGGCTCTAAAGTGCACAAGTCCTGGATGAAACCGGTAACACGCTCAGACAGTGATGATGATGATGATGTTGTTGTATATAATAACATCATCTCTTTAACATCTATGTCATGGAAGTATTAACATGCTCATCATTCCCCTACCTTTATCCCAGTTTCAACCCGAGGTCCGCTTACTAGTCTAACCGGATTTGGCTGAATATTAGCTTTTCCACAGAGTGACTGCCTGTCTAACCTCCGCAACTCGAAGGGATAGCCATATTCCATGGTTTAGACTAGTATCAGTTTATTTAGAAGGTACTGACGCCACATAACCACTGTCAAAGATTTATTTATTTATTTATTTAGGACAACCAGTAGTTGCTACATTGATCTTCATGACAACCGGGACCGACGGCTTAACGTGCTCTCCGAGGCACGGGGCAAGCGATAATTTATAATTCAATACGCACATAACTCCGAAAAGTCATTGGAGCGCGCCGTTGATTCGAATCGCTATCGCTGCCTATTATAGTATAGTAGTAACATGATATAAATGTTAATTATCGCTCGCTTAAAAATGTGCCCGGTAGATGGCAATAGGCTCGCCCCATATTACATTGGGACCTAAACATAACTGGCGAAAAGTGGGTGTGTAATACACCTCTAACTACCCCTTTGGCGATAAAAGGCGTGAAGTTATGTTATGTTATGTTAAAGTGTTCCCCCCCCCCCCCGTGGGATCTCCACCTTGTCGTGGTGGAGGGGCTCAGTAACCGTGGATTGGTCACCCGCGGTGAAGCTAAGAGGGATCTAGGAAGGGACGCTCCGCGAGGGCTTGAAAAGAAAGAAAAAGAAAAGAAAAACACATTTATTCTATTTATGAAGGCACATACAACATATAGCGGGATTAGTACCGGAACTAACTTAATTATGTACTAACTTAACCTAACATAAACAGAATCGGATCCCAACTCAGCATAATGCCATCTTACAACACAAGATGGCGCTGGTATTCTGTTGGGACCGTTTTTATATATAAATAAATAAATAAAATAAATAATAATATATAATGGACACCAGTCAATAAAAATATACATAACTAATATAACTCAGATTCCAGATAAACTTACAAAAATGAGCAATTGACAAACCTCCACCATGGTCACCCGTCTATGACGCGTACGCGCACGACTATTTATTATCTGTGCACGCGCTGAACGCGCGGAGTTCAAATGTTCAAAATAGACGCCAAGCCAATGTCATATCACCATGGTGGAAAATTGGAAACTGAGGAAGGAAATTTTGAATAAACATTGGAGACAATTCTTTACGCGGGAAGCTTGTATTGTGAACCATAACAATATAAATCGGCTCGTTTGTGCTACGTTTTTGGTGTTAATTGTGCATCAGAACATGATAATTTTAATGAAGTGCATAACACAGTTTGACTCATAACACAACACAAACAATTTTGCTCAGAAAATCCAATAACTCACAAACTAGGTCTTTGGAGATAATGTATCAAACCCTAAACACGTCGCTGGCCGGTTGAATGGCTAGACAGTGGGACTGGATTGTTTTGCTTAGTCGTGGTAAGTGTCTAAATCTGTAGTTGTTGATTTAGCAGATGTAGTTTGTAATGTCTACTGAAACTGTAACTTGATTTCAGGTTTCTTATAGGTGGTGGCAGGTTTTTCCAACAATGTGTTGCAGTAATTTTAAATCTACCACGAAAAGCAGCTGTTCGGTGTCTAGGTGTAACTAGTAAGTAAGAAGACCCTCTAGTATTATGTTTATTTAGTTCACTGGACCATGTTAGTTTTTTATAGAGGTAATTGGGCCTGCCTGTAGAGACAACACCGAAAAAAAGTGAGGCCAAGTGAAGTTTTCTACGCGATGTCATTCTCAAAATTCTATTTTTATTGAGAAAGGGTGTAATATGAGAGTGAGGTGGGACATTGAAACAGAATCGAGCACAGGCATTTTGCACCCGTTGTATGAGCCTTTCCGTTCTGCTTAGTAGACATGCACCATACACTGTATCTGCATAGTTGAGCTTGGACAAGATCAGGCTTTCACACAACATAATACGCATGTCTTCACTGATATAGGGTCGAACCCGATAAAGAAGCTTCAACCTGTAAAAACAGTTCTGTACTGCCTCTGCAATATGTGTCTCGAAGTGTAAGCATTGGTCAAATACAACACCTAGATTGCGAGCTTCAAGTACCTGCTCTATTTGACAACCCTTGATCTTCACATCCAGCACACACCTCTGTACCCTGCTTACCATCTCCCTAGTGCCAATAAACAAAAACTTAGATTTGTTGGGGTTAAGTATCAGAGAATTTCTGCTCGCCCAATCTGATATGTTATCTAAATCTTGATTTATTTCATTCACAGATACAGAGCAGCTGTCTGGCCTACAGGACACATACAACTGTATATCGTCAGCATAAAGGTGAAACCTAGAGTGTGCTATAGTTCTACTAATGTCAGCTGTATATATTATAAACAGAAGTGACCCCAAAATTGATCCCTGAGGGACCCCTTTTACAACTGAACCAAGTGAAGATGATGACTTGCTACCATCACTATTCATCACCTGCACCAGCTGGTATCGGTTACTCAAGTAACTAGCAAACCAACATACTGATTTGTGATCACATCCGTAATATGCAAGCTTAGAAAGAAGAAGAGGAATACTGATGGTATCAAATGCCCGGGAATAGTCCAATAATGCAAGCAACGTCCCCTTGCCCTGGTCTCTGTCCTCCAGGATGTTATCTACAACATCAATTAAGGCTGTGGTTGTACTGTGACCCACCCGAAAGCCAGACTGCCTCTCAGGAAGAATATGGCAGTTTTCAACATATTGTCTCAACTGCAAAGAGACAACCTTCTCCAGTATCTTGGATATGCATGGCAAGAGACTGATGGGACGTAGATCGTTAATACTGTTTGGAGTGGATTTCTTAGGAATGGGTCTGACTATTGCAGTTTTCCACAAGTCAGGGAAAGTTGAAGAAGCAATTGATTTATTAACAATACCAGTAATAGCTGGGAGTGTATGCGGAAGTGTCATAACCAGCATGTCAAGTGATATGCCATCAATCCCTAGAGCATTGGATCGGAGGCCCTGAATGATCTTAAGGACATCCCCTTCACTGGCTGGCTGAAGCTGAAAGCACCCTGAACCATAGCGATTAAATTCAAAGTAAGTTAGATCTGAAATTGTGACTTCTCCATAGCCAGGGACATTAAGAAAATGCCTATTGATAACCTCGGGGTCATTGCAATAGTATGGTAACTGGTGATTATTTTTATAATTAACTACTGATTTAATACTATTCCATAGTCTCTTGGGGTCTCTTCCATTCATATTAATATTAGTTTTAAAATAGGCATATTTTTCACTATTTATTGCTGCTATAACTATTCTTTAAAGTTCTTTATATGCATTATAATGAGTCTCTGATTTACTAGACTTGTACCGCTGGTGAGCCTTGTCCCGTAGCCTGACCATGTCCTTAACAGTGTCAGTTATCCATGGGTGACCTCTCTCCCTAATCAAGACTTTTTTATGAGGGGCATGTAGATCAAACAAACTTAAGGTATATGACGTAAATCTATCCACCATTGTATAGACATCACTAAAGCCTAATATGTGATTCCAATCAATTTTAACTAAGTCTTTATTGAAAATATCAATCAGTATATCCTTCAGTGGCCTAAAGGTGATCCAATAAGGAATAGGCTTCTGTGTCCTGATATTTAATTTGACAGAGATTAATGCATGTTGTCCAAGCTCTGGTATATGCAATACTGATGTTTCACACACCGGGGCATCTGTACATATTAGGTCAATGAGTGTTTCGCTGTGATCTGTGAAATGAGTGGGTTCTACTATTACATTCCTCAGGCTAGTACATTGGAGGAAGGCACATAAAGATTTCGTTTTTCTGTCATTTTTATCCAAATAGTTAATATTAAAATCACCAAGAAGAATAACCCTATCGGCAAAAGCACATGAGCTCAAGGAGTCAGTAAGGGCATCCAAAAAGGTGTCTACATCTAGCCAGGGAGGCCAATAGGCTGTGCCAATAACAACACATAGTGTATTCACCTGCATCCTGATCCACATCTGTTCCACCATAGGTGATGGTGGGTGCGGCAAGGTGCGAACACGTAAATCCCTTCGCACATAAAAGCCAACGCCACCTCCCCTACCACCACGTACATTCTTCGGGCGAGGTACATGCCGTAACCTATATTGAGGTACTTTGGGCGCCCGGCCCTCCTCCCCCTCCCGAAGCCAAGCTTTGAGCATTCTCCATAGTTAACACAAATTCCTCATGCCGCGAGCCCAGGGACCCTGCATTAAATAGTCCAACACTTAATTTGCTATCCCTAACCATTTGTGAGTAATTTATATTTTAATGTATCAAGGTATGAAAATATTTGATAAATTTGTTCTGTGAAGTAGCAACTGTGTTTAGAATGTAGACATGTGCAAATGTAATTGAATAGGCTTTGAATTTTATGAAATTTGTTATGTTTCAAACTAATGTAATACACATAATAGTTGTGCAGCATTATAAATAGTACAACTCTTAGGTAGGTGAGGTCATTTTAATGTTTTAGTACATATGTTACCAGGTATGATAATGTAAACTGATAAGGCAGAAGTTTGCAATTGCATAGGATATAATCATATTTAACCTTACTCAATGGAACAGGAGCACTATATAGACAAATATAATAAGTCCAAGAATTATGCATACAGGAAATGTCCTTAGAGGAATCACTGCCAAAAACACGCTCTACATCATGCTCCGAGCGTATGCTGTGCGCACGCTTACCATCGGATCGGCTTGACGGAGGCCTGCGCAGGATGCGTCCAAAGGGGCGGGTGCGAGGGACAGTTCTTCTGTCCCTCGCAGTCGGGTGCGGTCGCGGGGGGAGAGGCGTGTCGGTGTTGCGTTGCCGCGCGCCCTATCTCCCGCGACCAAATGGAGGCGCACCATGGTTGCGTCGCGGTGTGGCCGCAGAGGAAGAGGAGATGCGGTGTTGCGTTGCCGTCCTCCCTATCCTCTGCGGCTGCTGAGTGTTTTGGCGGCAGAGCCCAACACCTTCATCCGCCGCCAAGGGGGTTTTGTTCGGGGCCCGCCTGGCCATCTAGCGGGCCAATACCCGTCGGGAGGTAGCGAGGAATGCTTCAGCGATACCCGACCCTCCGACACACTGGTACGTGAGGAACACGGGTTGGTTTTTAGTCAGTAAGAGTCTGACAGTCCCCTTCGTCCTTCCCCCAGGGCGGAGGGACTCCATGAGGATTTTCCAACCCGACAAAAAAAAAATGTTAAAGTGTTCCCGTCACTACGACTGATGAAAGCCGGGTGAAAACTTTGGAGCAAAAAGTCAAAGTTACAACAAAACCGCCGTCACATTCTCTTTATAGGACAAAGACAGTCAGACACATCATCGTCGTTTCAGCGTTGTTTCAATTTCTTCTAGACTAAGACCAGATTTTTATTCTAACTAGATTTGACGGAATATTACCTGACCCACCGGGTGAATAACTACGTCTGTCCCCTGTAACCCAAATTATTTTTATTTACTGTCCTCGAATTGTATGAAAATGAACTACCTCTTTTCTTAAAATACTTGAAATTCAAATATTTTTATAATTTTATGTTTTAATTTGTAAAGATTTTGATTTTGCTTGGACATAAACATATGACTGCCTCCGTGGTCAAGTGAATAGCGTATACAACTGCTGATCGGAGGTCCCGGGTTCGATTCCTGGGTCGGGCAAGAGTGTTACTGGGTTTTTCCGAATACTCAGTAGTGATGTGCTCGGTAACGCCAGTAGGCTCGCCCCCTATTACGTGGGACCTAAAAATTCATGACGAAATGTGGGTGTAATATTTACACCTCTGCCTACCCCTTCGGGGATACAGGCGTAAGACTATAAAAATATTATATAAAAATAATATAAATATATGTATGTAGGTAAGTTATATGCGATACGCATTCGACTACCATTTACTGAGAGGTACGCAACTGGTCGTCAAGCCATGAAAAATATTTAAAATCTTTATAACTTAAAATGAAAAATATCAAATCATGTGATCTTCTATATTTTAAAATTTTACAGTATCGTGAAAATAAGATTCGAAGCACTCGGTTACTCGGTGTATTCAATATTATGTAAGCCGTTCGTGTAGAACAAAGGCTGTAGGAAGGCGGGAGGCGCCGGGCGATCACATTAACTTGCTCTGATAGCATCGACATTATCATACGTAAAGACACCTACACACTGACCACGGCAAAGTATCACTAAACTATCACACAGCTGGGCACGGGCAAAGAACTCCGATTTATACATACATAGAAGCACATTTCCTATGGGCGCTCTGAAGATAAACTTTCTGTGACCCAGCTTTGCCGCTTGGCGGCGTGGCAGTCGTTCCCCCAGTGTAAGAGCAAGAGAGATGGACGGACCCCTAGTGTATCGTACCTAACTACGAGAGCGAGAGAGACGGACGTACCCTCAGTGTATCTTAACTGCGAGAACAAGAGAGATGGAGAACGACACCAGCACCGCCAACGGCGCCAACTACGAACTAAATTAAGGGCAGACCGCACTTGGAATGAGCACACGAAATCTTTAAGGACTGCGGTTCTAAGTAATATGAGTTCTTTGGCACGGGTCTCTTCTCACTATGAGAAAGGTAACGTGGTGAACTTAGGTCTTTCGTGAACACTATGGAGGCCTCTCACACATGTAGGCTTTCTCGCGATGTTTTTTTTTATTGTTCCCACCACCGATTATTGACAATTTAAAATGCTTCTTATCAACAATTAGTCATTGTTTCGCGCCTTGCATTCAAATTCGAGACGCGAATACCGCTTGCTAAATGGTGAAGGAAACCGTCGTGAGAAAACCTGAAAAAAAAGTTATGTAAACTCTAACAAACCACACTTGACAAGCGTGGTGGACTGTCGCTTTGAACTTCTGACAATGAGACTCTTCTATGCTCAACCTTGTTTATAAGTAGTATGTTGCATGTCGCAGGCTTAACCCTATTCTCAAATTCTTGTTTCAAGTATGTGTCTTTTATGAATGCTCTTGGTATGTTTATAAAGTACTCTGGGATACTGCTATTTTTTTCCATGCCACTGACGTTATTTTTTTTACCTATACGTTGCTTCAATTTCAGCGGCAATAACTTTTGAAAAATAATAAAAATATGTACAATCCAGTCCCAATTCATGTGTACCACTCTTAAGCTCTACGCGCCGTAGCGTGAAGTACGTACCGCCGTAGCGCATAGGACGTTCCGTAGCGTCGTAGCACGCTGCGATAGCATATGCTAAGTAGGCAAGCGGCACACATTACCTACAAACTCGCTTTGATATAACCATCAAGTGGATGGACTTGGGCAAATTTATTTTCATAATAAATTATGCATGCCTCAATAAATCATGAGTCAAATTCTGAATAAACTGTCGCTAGTTTAAACCATGGAATATAGCTATCCCTTTAGGTTGCGGTAGTCAGACAAGCAGTCGCTCTGTGGAAAAGCTAATATTCAAATTATTCAGTCAAATTTGATTAGACTACTAAGCGGACCCGGGTTGCAATTGAGATAACATCATCATCAATTCTATAATTATACGAGAAGTCGCTCGCCGCTCCGCCCGCACATTGTTTTAATTTTAAGCGTTTCTTCCCAATCTCATGGATATTTTGGGAAATCCCTTCTTAGTGCACCCTACAGTCGCCAAGGAACATACGTGCTAAATTTCAGCTTCCTACGCCTAATAATTTTGGCTGTAGCTTGTCTGTCAGTCAGTCAGTAACGCTAGGATTTTATATATACAGATAATATCCCATTGGGAACAGGCTACTTCTCAAGCCAGGTTAGACCATAGTCCACCACGCTGCACGCTAGCTAAGTGCATGTTGGCAGATTTAAAGGGTATTTTGATAACATTATGAAAAACTCTCAGGTATTAATGTTTGCTTACTTTTACATTTTTACAAATGTGTAAAAGTGTTGCAAACTGCAAAAAATGTATTTTCGATGGCAGCAGATGAATGGGTGTATGGTTGCATTGATCTTTGTAATACTTTCACACAAAAACGAAGGGATTTTGATGAAAATAGCGTAAACAAAAGGAGAGCCTGATAGTTGTGGCAACCAACACCCACTGGGGAGAGTCACGGGCTATGTTTAGTATCAGTTTAAAATAAAAGTTGTACAAGCAAAACCCAACTTCCGTTTATCAACTATGTTTAAGTAAGTGGTTTGTGTCCACAGTGTCAGTGGTTAGTATGAAGGCGCGCGACGTCTTGTGATGCAAATGTAACTTGATAGCTCTCGATCCAGAGCGTCGCCTCGCTTTATTGTATCTGCGAGCTATCTAACAGATATGAACATTGTGCTACGAGGCTGATAACATTGTTGAACAAAATTCATTACTCATAAGACGTCTTCTGATGGACACATGTCTACTACAAAGCTCGCCACAGAGATCGACCTTAAGCCACTCGCATCCATCCGCAATCAACCTTACGAGAGGTACTGTCCTCTGCTGCGACGGCAAAAATAAATCGAAGATAAAGATACTTTATTTGCATGAATTGTACGTACATACAGGTGTTATGAGTCTAAGATATCCTTATGCAATTTGTCGCTGTGGCGACATGCAAAATTTATTAAGTTACATTGTATACATTATTATGTTAATGTGGTGCTGTTCTACAAATAATGGCACACTTATTATGTGGTTATTATCTTGTCCTACGTGCCCTAATACCTGCACGCTACAGGAACTTATGGACACTACTGAAAATTTCTGGGCTGACACAATTTAGCTTGCCATCGACACGCTAAGAAGAAGATTATGTTACTACTACGAAAACCTGAATCGAATAAAAAGAATGAGTGAACAGAACAGTATTCGTCTAAACTAAAGTGATGATTTAGAAAATATCACTATGTGAATAGTATCAATAATCAGTAATCTTTATCTGCATTCCACAATGTGAACTTAGATGTAATTTATGAACTATGAGATCATTATGGACCCTGACAAGAGACGACAAACTCGACGTGAAAACCTATGCGAACCTGTCCAGCGTGGTATAATAGGCTAAATCTGTCTTTTGACTCACAATGTTCTTAAGATGCAAACTAAGAGAGACCTGTGTCTAGCCGTGGTCAGGGAAAGGATATATGACGCTGGTAATGAAGTTTTTGATAGAAAAGACTGATTTAGTAAAAAATATGTAATGACGTACTAATAAATTAGAACAAGGATAATAATTATTCACGTATTACATAATAATATGCTGTTGCTCGCCGGACGAGGCTGTGTTTTGTATTCAGAGAGTGCGTGTTTCTTATATTCATATTGAATCGAGATGGAATACTGATGGAACCACACATGCACTCATTCTAGCTAGGATAAATTAGGCTCTGCCTGGTGTTATTACAGTGGGTTTGATTCCCATCGAACAGATAGACAGACTTTCATCCTAGAGCAAAAAAAATGATTTCCATATTCCTTAAATAGTTCATGTAAGGATCTCCAGATTATCAATCATTGTCTTTAACTACTGAAACAACCGGCCCGTGAAATCCTCATAAGCCCCTAATACTCCACTGCTGGACTAGGCCTCTCCTTTGAAAGGAGGAATTGGACTACTCTACCACGCTGGCCACACGGGTTGGTATAGGGTTTGTTTTAAGTTTTCCTTCTCTTACAGTGCGCTGAGTGTCATGGGTTCAATTCTTTTGTAATATGACGAGACAATAATTTGTATGATCCACAAATTGTTGTTTCGAGTCTGTGTAGCTTGTGACTGTTGATTTAAAGTTTTTAAAGTCAACCACGACGCAGAATTTAGTAATGTATGTGTAGGTGCAGCCTTTTATAAGGTTAGAAGAACAAAAGGAAATATAGTTCCTAAAATGTTCTCATTAATGTCCCGTATGGACCATACATTGTGGTTTATATATTATTTGGAACATTAACATACATAAATAATAATTTGTTCCAGTAAACTGTCGCTCATTAGTGCTACGTGGTTCATAGAAATAACTTGCACATAAGATAATTATATTTTATAATAGTTTAGTATTCATTAAAGACAACCAGCAGCGGTGTTTTTAATCAAATCAAATCAACGCTCGTAGTGGAGCTACGATGCTTCGCCGCTACGGTGCTACGAGCTAAAAATGTGGGAATTTAATATTATGTAGATTGCGGTTCTACGACGTGAGCCTGATGTCGTATTTGCTAAATATACAATATTACTTACGACATCAATGTTTTTTACGTTTTGTATATTTATAATGTATGAAATGTCAAGCAAAAGCAGCGAGGAAGGTTTTTTGTAACAAGATTTTTTGTTTTAGAATGTGTTGGTTGGATGATATGTTTATGAATAAGTATTCGAATGCATTACGTTTTTGGTGTAGGTAAGGAAGTTCTTTTGTTCTCGATCAAATTTTCTTCAGAAATAGACAATGCATCCCAATCGCATCCAAGGTTTGCCTTGTAGTCCACGTTACCTAATGGAATACTTTATAGTAAGGAATATTTGAGCAATTCGTAAAAGTGTAAATATGTTAAGTTAAGTGAAACTTTGACTTTTGTATTCATACTTTTAATTAAAACGGAACTGCTGTTCAGGGAATTCATCGCCGTTATTATAGTTAAGTAAATATAGTTGTTTCATATTTACTGTTTCGTCTGCGGGTTGGATGGTTTGCATCTCTTGTGGTATACTGTTATATTGATATTAATTAATATTGTACGGCTTACTCAACTGTTAATATTTACAAAACCGAAAACAAATCATTGTAAGGCAAAAAATAAATAACAATTTATTTGTTGAATTGAGTATGAATTCCGCGCAAAATCCCAAATAAAAAGGAATCTTACGATTTCGAGTTGTCTAAAAATCTATTGTTCAAGCTTGTTTTAAGGCAAGATTCATTAGTTTGAGCTGGATGCTGGGCAAGGCAGTGATAACCTGTTGGCGAAACCAACCGCCATCGGGCCTTCAATTGTATTATTTATTTGCCATGCAAATAAATAATACAATTGATGGCCCGATGGCGTAATGGGAGTGACTGCCACGCCGAAGGTAGCGGATTCGATTTCTGCTCAAGTCAAACATTTATTTTGTGTGCGAGAACTCCTATCAATAGGGATGACACTAACAAGTTACAGACACTTTTAACAAAATGTCAAAAACAATCTTTTTCCAAAGATTTTGTTTGAAATGACAGGACAGGTTAGAAGTACCCTGAACAGAAGAGCATGCATGAGGAATCTGATGGGAGTGAGTGAAGCGAGAGAGATATGTCAGGATCGTTGCAAATGGCGTTCCGTAGTCTCTGCCTACCCCTCTGGGCAACAAGCGTGAGTCTTTGTATGTAATTTAGTGATGTTCCGGATATCCGTATCCGTGGATATCCGAGGATGAAGAAAGATCTGTATATATCCGTATCCGTATCCGTTACTTTTCTCGCGGATCATTTTGTGTGCATGAACATGGATGTTTGTCTTGGTTTGGGTGTTAATATTTATAGTATGTATCTATGTATTTACAAAAAATAGGTACATAATATGTATGTTTATACATTATCTAGTACCCATAATACAAGATCTACTTTTGGGACTAGATGGTGATGTGTGTAAGTGGTAGATTATTATATTAATGAATTTACAAAAAAAATAAGAGTTTTGAAATTAATACATTATTGAAACTTTCATTATTTTGCCATGTTTTGCTAAATACGAGAACCCATATAATTTATTTTACTTGCAGGTATCATCGCTATTAATTCCATTGACGTCTGTAAACATACCTTTACTGCCTGTACTCTCAGGTTACACGACGATTTGCCGCCAGTACTGAGAACATTGCATGTTCTGTTACGCCTGTCTGTCTGTCCGTCTGTCTGTCCGATCGAACGCTTGATTATTCACATCACAGGATGACCTCTTTGTTCTGTCAGTGTAAGGTATACATCATACAATATTATTTAGCGGGTCTTAGTCGCGATAATTTACCCGCTAAATAATATTGTATGATGTATACAAATCGCGAAAGTTTAAAATCGATTAGTGTAAGGTATGATTTGGTTTAGTCATGATTATACTTATATTGTTGTACCGGGGTGAAGAGTTGAAGAGGTGTATTCCAAATAAAAAGTATGTGTCTATTTTCATCGATTTATTCATCATTCATCATAATCAATTATTATACTCCCTGTATATAAGCTGTCTATTGCTGTGCACGGATCTCTCCTCAATATAAGGAAGGTTAAACCATAGTCCACCATAATCCACCATGCTGGCCAAATGTGGCAAGACTACACATGCCTTTTAAAACATTATGGACAACTGTTAGACATTCAGGTTTCCTCGCGATTTAGCAAACTATAATGACCCATCTTATTTGCATATCACATTGAAAAGTCAGTGGTACGTGCTGTGGATTTGAGCTCGAGGCCTTCTGTTTAGCAGTCTTAATGATTAGTTGTCATAGTCATTTGCCCGACCTTCAAGACACAGTCGTTCCACTTACTCGGCAGGTCCTCCAATAGCAATTGTTATAACGTTTAAATTGTCATACAAATTCAATTAAATATTTAACGTTGTTAACCCGCGCTTCACAAAGACTGCGCTAAGCAGCAGTCTTTAGAGCAGTTTCAGATTAGCGTATTTGCTGCGCGTATACGGTCGTTTCAGCGTACGCGCTTACACGCGCGCTACATTACGCGCTTCAAAAAAAAGGTCTCGCGTAAACGGGCAAACGGCGTGTTCGCTCGAAACGGTAGTGACATCTTGTCAGTGTCAAAATGGATTCTGACTTAAGCTCGTCAACGCTCGTACGAGTTGCGCGTG
Source organism: Euclidia mi (assembly GCA_944739405.2). Classification (NCBI taxonomy): domain Eukaryota; kingdom Metazoa; phylum Arthropoda; class Insecta; order Lepidoptera; family Erebidae; genus Euclidia; species Euclidia mi. Next base: position 480,024 of record OX123205.2, on the reverse strand, counting down.
TACCAACAGGCGCACCTAGACGCGCCTACATGCGCTTCCAAAAACGAGCGAATACGCGCGTATAAAACGCTAATCTGAAACCGCCCTTACGCAATCGCGACCGTTATAAGCCGGTCGAATCTCGGAGAAAAAGAGAGGTATTTATACCTTATATAAGTTAGTAAGAGCCGTTAACACCCATTCAATAAACTCGTATGGTATACAAATTGCGAATGTTCAATCTCAATTATATTTAAATTAAATAACACATTTGCATTTGTCAGTGATAATTTGATAACAGTGAGAGGGTGTGGGTGCACAGTGTGTCGGTGGTTTGGTACAACAGCTAGTAAGTATGTGATACAACGACAACGACACGTGAGCTAATTATGTACCACTGTGCTTGCGATACACAATTTGTTTTCTTTGTAGGGATTTATCATTTTAATTTATTACGGAGATACTTACGAAATTATAATTTATTTAAAAATTATGAGTGAGCACGCATCTGAACATATCATACAATTTTATTAAACGAGTCTTACGCGCGATATTTACTTAATTTCAGGTATATCGTCGGTCCCAAGAGGCGGCGCACGTGTTGCGCGTGCGCCTCTCGTAGCGTTAAAGACATAAAGACATATTTATTTCTGCATTTTGGTTGTTTACAACACTTATACATGTCAAAACCCTATTCTAGATGACGCCGGCTTTTCCTAGCTAAATTACTTCTTGAGAAGAAAAGCCGAAACAAACTCAGAGTCATTGTTTTTTTTTTGTCACTTCAATTTCTTTAGTCTTTTCTTGATCTTTTAAAGTCCAGAAAAAAAAAGGGTTTAGTATGCAAGTACAATGCAGGAAATCATCTGACGCTTTTGACTGACTCGGCCCACTGATGGCCCGCATTCAACAGCAATCGTACGGCTCTACCTTTATTGAGGGTGCCAGCACGATCTGTATCACTATGCCTCCACGCCATCAGAAGGTGTATGCATAAGCATGTCAGCCTAAGCCATCAGACAGGTTGCCACAACTATTTGTTTATATGTTTAATAATGCCCACGTCGTACTCACAACTTTACATGCTAATACATAGTAAAATACATGTTGTAAACAATATGTAAAGTTATAAAAATTTAAACAATAAAATGTCATATATTTAAATGGTGCATAGGGTTCCCACCAAGAACATAGGGTCCCAAAGCCAACCTCACCTGCAAGTGGTGCACCTGCCGATCAACGGACGAGGCTCTGGCAAACAAAATATCCCGATAAGCGGCAATAGGCTCGCCACCTATTACGTGGGATCAAAACACTGGCGAAAAGTGGGCGTTTAATATGCCTCTGCCTACCCCTTCGGGGAGACAGGCGTGAGTCTATGTATGTATGTATATTTAAATGTCAGAAAATATTATTGAATGTCAATTTAAGAATGTCTAAAAAATAAAATAATAATATATTACTTAAGTAATTTAAATGTCAAAAGAAAATAGCAATGTCAAATCAAACAATGTCAAAACAAAATAAATAAAATTACAAATGTCAAATCAAAAATGTCAGAATGTAAAGATATAAGTACTACAAATGTAAATACGTTAGCAGACTACGTCGTTCTTTTCCGCTCGTAGTATAAAAGAGGGTGGATGAGGGCAAGTATGATAGATGCAGATGGATGCATGTGAGGGACGGGGCCCGCCTCGATGGGGTCGCGGTAGTAAGAAGAAAGAAGAATGAAGAAAGAAAAACTTTTTATTTGTCACAGAACAAGTACAACATATAAGGAAATAACAAATCGCAAGGCCTACTTAAAATTAGTCTTGGACATTAAGGTACACACTCAGGTATATTGTTGCATTGTGGTAGTGTCCACAATTCAACGCTGGTATTCCGTGTGTACCTTAAATGCCGCACGGACGTTAATCAGTACAATAGTTAAGAGAAAATAAAAAATAAAACAAAATTAAACATAGGGACATGAATGAAATTAAATCTAGCATGAGTAGTAACATGAGTAGTCTATACTACTGTGTATAATCTTATATTATGTACACAAAAACTAGATAGTTAAGCTAACGTAGTTCCCGTGACCCCGCCATTCAATGCGATCGAATAGAGGAACACCACGGTGGTTTTAGAGAATAGTCCCGGCGCTTCTCTTTGGGGAGTCACCAAACTCTCCCTAGGCTGATCGCGTCTGGGGGGGTTGGTCGGCCGTAAATTGTTTTCCACCATGCGTCAAAAAAAAAGTATGTCGTCGGTATTGGAGAGGCATTTATACCTTAAATTAATTAAATGCCAAGAGTAAGACCCGTTTGATAAAATTGTTAGATGTATACATATCGCGAAAGTTGAAAATTGATTATATCTCTACATATTATTACGTGGGACCTAAAAGTTCATGGCGAAATGTGGGTGTAATACCTATTACGCCTCTGCCGACCCCTTATGGGATACAGGCGTAAGTCTATAAAAAAATATATATTATAAAAGTAAGAGCACGTCTGTCTGTCTATACCTATGAACGCAATAAATTAAAACTTCTTAAAGGATTTGTATGGTGTTCATCATCAGATAATGTGATTGTTAAGGCAGGTTTAAGTTTAGAATCTACAAGGGTGAAACTGCAAGATTATTGAGATAGGTTTTTCCCAAAGTATTGAATATCGTCAGTTACGTAATTATACATTGACTTTGAAAATAGTATCATCTTCCTTTTGCGTTCTGTTGTATCTAAGAATTTCCATTTAGAGCCTCAAGTCTGCTTTCTAGTCTGACCAGATTTGAGAGAATATTAGCTGTAAATACCGTCTGACCTAGACTTACCCAAAGGCATAACGATATTTCATAATTTAGACCAGTATCTGTCTATTTAAGGTTACTGACTTCTTATCACGACTGACAGTTATCTTCTTCACAGCGATGGGTTTACGAGCTTGCTTTGCCCTGTATGGCAAGCGAAGTTAATACGCACATAGCTTTGAAAAGTGGTGCACGCCGTGTGTTTGATCCTAATAACCTCAGCATGGCAGTCTGATGGTGTCTCCACTACTCTATCGCTGCCTTAAAAGACTCCAAAAATACATACATACATAGACTCACGCCTGTTTCGTGGAGGGGTAGGCAGAGACTACGGAACGCCATTTGCAACGATCCTGATATATCTCTCTTGCTTCATTCACTCCCATCAGATTCCTCATGCATGCTCTTCTGTTCAGGGTACTTCTAACCTGTCCTGTTTTTATTATGTCTCTAATCTGGTCAGAGAACGTCCGCCTAGGTCTTCCCCTTCGTCCTGACCCTTCCACACTTGCCTTATATATCTGCTTGGTCGGATGGATGACGAAAGACTTTTCGTCATCCAGCATACCTTATCTTAGCATACCTTTCTCGATGCTTGTGACTACATCTTCTTTTACCCCACAACACTCTCTTATCACACAATTCTTTACTCTGTCAGTCAAAGAAACACCACACATACTTCTCATTGCTCTCATTTCTACAGCATTTATTCTACTTTCATGACTCTTCTGCCAAACCCAACTATCACTACCATACATAAGAGTAGCTACTAACACCCCTCTATCCAAAAGAGTATATAATATTCGATAATAATAATACTCTAACACATACACACACCATCTTGTCCCAATTTAAGTAGAGTTTGTATTATGAGTACCTACTAAATAATGGATAAACATGCATGTAACCTTTTTTTGTAAATATATACCTAAACATTATACATAGAAAGACCAAAACAAACATCCATGTTCACGCACACAAATGTTTACTTGAGCAAGAATCGAACCCGCGATCTTCTGCGTAGCAGTTGCTTACACTTCCACTTCGCCACTGGGTCGTCAATATAGAACGTTATGTCCGTACGCATTGTTTATCGATACACACAGCACAGCACTTGCAACCTGCCATCAAATGTCGCAGAATCAAGTTATAAAAATTGTAATAAACAGTTACACGTCCTTTACACAAACATATAAATATATGAATATATGTTGATATATTTGTTGATATTCGGTCGAGGTTATGTAAAAAATGGTAGCGGAAAGCGTCGAGCGTTTTAGCCAAATCATTTTTCTACCTGCGATTAACAAATTATACGCTCATTACTTCGAAAATCTGTGGTGCGTGCCATTGTTGTGAACACGATACCTTCTGAACAGCAATCTGTACTATCGCTGTATTTGACGGAATCTCGTATATATATGACTAAAGTAATAGCGTAATCTTAATATATATAAAAAATATTTTTAAATAAAAAGAAACCGACTTCAAAAAACACTAAGAAACTAAAAAACAAAAAATAATTAGTTTTGGAGGAACAATTTTTGGAGTCGGTGCCAAGGCAAGTCTTTCTGATCTGACTATAAAACCTGTACACATTTTTATACAACTTTTGTTGTTGATAGAATAGGTAGTTTGTAATTTAGTAACTTTTTGCGTAAGTGCTTGGCACCGACTCCAAAAATTGTTCCTCCACTAAACATTCAGCACTAAAGTCCATGTAAAGACGAACCAAACGAGCTCAAACTCAATGGGATTGCGTCATTGTATTACAAAGATCCCATGGCCACCTTCCTGCTCCATCATCAGACCCTGCAAAACATCCAGTACCAAAGTACATGTAAAGACGAATAAAACAACCCTAAAATCGATGAGATTGGGTTATTGCATCACAAAGATCTCATGGTTACCTTCCAACTCTATCATCAGACCATGGAAATCATCCAGCATCAAAGTCTATGTAAAGACGACTCAAACGACACTAAAGTCCATGTAAAGACGAATCAAACGAGCTCAAACTCAATGGGATTGCGTCATTGTATTACAAAGATCCCATGGCCACCTTCCTGCTCCATCATCAGACCCTGCAAAACATCCAGTACCAAAGTACATGTAAAGACGAATCAAACAACCCTAAAATCGATGAGATTGGGTTATTGCATCACAAAGATCTCATGGTTACCTTCCAACTCTATCATCAGACCATGGAAATCATCCAGCATCAAAGTCTATGTAAAGACGACTCAAACGAGCCCAAACTCGACGGCATTGGGTTGTTATCGTCAAATAGCTTCAAGTGTGCTTATAAAATTTGAAGATTGCCTTCGATTTTTCAGGGCTCCATGATTATATCCTGACCTGATGACCTGATGGGACCAACTAGGAGGTATACTCTTTCAATCAAAACAAGAATTTTTGAAATCGGTCCAGGCGTCTTAGAGAAATCAGGGAACATACATAAAAAAAAAGATTCCGACGAATTGTTAACCTCCTCCTTTTTTTGAAGTCGGTTAAAAATCCTTGCGTTACTGACTGACTGACAGATACGCTACGGCCGAAACTATTGGGCGGAGGAAGCTGAAATTTGGCATGTATGTTCCTTGGGGACCGTAGGGGTGCACTAAGAAGGGATTTCTTCTTTTCCACGGGATCGGCCAAAACGGGTAAATTTAAAAAAATGCAGGCGTAGCTGCTGGCGTCCTCTAGTAAACTTATAATAGCGCGATTTAGAATCGTTTCATCGTAGTACTGTCAGTGTCCGTTAGATGGCGTCAGTGTGCGTGTTTTCTTCGTTGCACGATAGATAACACTAGTAATATATAACTGCTACGTAATACATTCCATTATATTATATATGGTATAGATCTCCAATGCCCGAGACTGATACCAAACGTAGTGTGCGTTGCTTGGCTCTTAGGTAGTATCTGCAGATGTACAAATACGCCGCTCGTGTGCTGTTTGCGAACCGCTCGCAAGCTGTGAGCAGACGAGTGGCATGCAGCGCATTTGTCAGATTTGAACAGGGCCTCATATGACTGTGTATCGGTGATTTCAAATACAAATACTGTTTCTTTATTCGCAGGTAATAGTGTTTTTTACATAGGTGTTGGGATTTAATGTAACAGAACAGGCCTACAAAACAATTTTATTAAAAGCAAACAAATAATATAATTGGTTTCGTAAAACAGTCACTTTCTCTATATAGAATTTCCCGCTTGCTGTAACAATAAGACCGTAGCCATAGGCTTCGATTGCAATGCAGTGGCAGTGTGTCCGCAGTGGCGATAGCATGCTGTACCTCGTGTTAGCCACCACAGTGCTATCAGTCGACGCTAGAGAGTTGAAGTTCTACACCGGCAATGATGCTATATCTAAGTGTTCAGATTTCTCAGGTAAAATTTCACCTACATCAGCATCATCGTCCTAGCGTTATGCCGGTTGCATCCAAGATTTCTCGCCTTGGAGCCCGGGGTCCGCTTAATAGTCTAACCAGATTTGCCAGAATATCAGCTTTTCTACAGAGCGAATGCCGTCTGACCTCCGCAACCCAAGGAGACAGCCATATTCCATGGTTTGGGCTAGTATCAGTTTATTTGAGGGTACTGACTTCCGGTAACGACTATCAAAGATCTTCATGACTGCTGGGACCGATGCTTTAACGTGCTCTCCGAGGCACGAGGTAGGCGATAATTAACAATTTAGTAGATACGCACATAACTTCGAAAAGTCAGTGGTGCGCGCCGTGGATTCGAACCCGATACTATCTGCAATACAGTCTATTAGTATATCCACTCGGCTATCGCTAATCGTAAAATTTCATTTTCATGTACTATTAATATTCTAAGACAAGTCACAGTCAAAGCGACGATAGCCCCGTGGTGTACGTAACGGACTGCCGAGACGACGGTCTCGGGTTCGAACCCCAGGTACCCCGGGCATACACCTCTGACTTTTCGAAGATAAGTGTGTATTAAAAATGGTAATTATCACTCGCATAACAATGTGCCCGGTAGATGGCAATAGGCTCGCCCTTTTTACATTGGGACCTAAACATAACTGGCGAAGTGTGGGTGTGTAATACACCTCTGCCCACCCCTTCGGGGCTAAAAGGCGTGAAGTTATGTTATGTGACAAGTCACACGCGGTCATTTGATCTCAAGCTAAGTAGAGCTTGTACTAAGACAACCAGATACTGATAGACATACCTAAGTATTTAAACATCATACATTTCTTTCTCTTCTTTGCCTTTTGCAGTCTACTGCTGGATAAAGGCCTCTCTTAATTGGCATCATAATACCATTGTCAGTCAAAAGGAGGATGGAGCCTACTATATAACGTTGCCCGTTGGTGGCTACAGGGTTAGTTTAGTTGTTTAGTTGGTCGTGGGTTTTCCGCACTTAGCCACTTATTTGGGCCATTGTGCGTAAGTGGCGACTTGGTTGACGCCGGCTACAGGGTTTGAAGTCGAGTTTTCCAACCCTTCCTAGCATACTATTTGGCTTGTATGTTTTATTTAATCAGCATCTTACGACAGCCTGTAAATGTTAACGGGGTAGTGACAAGTTGCTAACTTAATCCGTCACCACAAAGAAATATATACATCATATCGTTAAATTACTCCCAGACCCAGAACAAAGAATAGCGAATTTTATTCCACATCACTTATTTTCATAATAAAATATAATATCTTCTGTTTTTTGCAGCTTTTGATTGCAGTCCATCCAGCGGAACTCTTAAGGGTAAGCGGTAGTCACCACTTATAGTAATGATCGTAGCACCTACACCCAGAAGTTGGCAATATTTCTTTGGTGGAAATCCAGTTTTGCAGAAGCAAGCCTTTAAGTAAGTTAAGTAGTGCTTAGTGTTCATTTATTTAAAACATCCGGCTCCATTTCAATCCTATGTCACTTATGACTACACAAGCATTTAATTCATCATCAGCGTTTAACAGTCCACTGCCGGACTAGGCCTCTCCTTTGAAAGGAGGAATTGGCCTAATATACCACGCTGGTCAAACGGGTTGGTATAGGGTTTGTATCAAGTTTTCCTTCTCTTACAGTGCTGTTCTCTGCATAATATTCTCCCTCTATCGGCTCTTACGACACCCATGGGATGATATGGGGTGGTGATATTCCGTGTTCTTAATCCGTCACCACACGGATTTAATTAACAGACACAAAATACGCTCTATCTCAAATCAATAAATAATAGCTCACGCAGACTCTTGTCTCTATGTGTACAAATCGAACCCATAGCACCTGGAGTAGTCCCATGCAGCATGATGACCGCTAAAACCACTACGCCATACATGCAGAACTATAAAGGAAACCCCAAGCAAAGGGCTCTTCCGAGAAACGCAAATATGCTTAGCGATGGACTAGACGTACGTTTGTACCTTACATGTTACCTAGAATTTAGCGGACGTGGAAATTAATTACGGGACCGGGATCGTGTACCTGAGTAAGGACGTGTTCCCACTACTAGTGCTGTCACCATTATAATGGATGCTTCTTTAAAAAATGTGTAAGATTGTTTTATAATTGTATAACTACATGTTATTTTAAATGTCACAAAAATAGGTCAAACCGTTTCGATAACAAACACTGTGATAAAAGAAATTCATAATAAAGGTCCATTGTGTATAGATAACATACACCGCGGTACCTTAGCATCAAGAGTGGAGACTGACTCTTGGCAAATGTTTTGTAAGACACCGAGGTGGTTTTAGTGCATAGGCTAAACTTATTTCGTGAATCGGACATACTCCCGTCAACGTCACAGTCACAAACTCAATTTTGATGTGAATTCAAATTTAAATAGTGGAGGGTGACCCGTAACCACGGATTTCCAGCGCGACAACAAAAGTTAAATAAAATGAGTTTTACCCAATATCATAACTTATATAAAATTACAGTGCTAGAAAACCCAAAACCCACAATACAAGACCCGTGGTCGCCAATAGTCGGTGACACGGAGGGAGCACAAGCGGTAACTCCTCATCTTCGCGATGGATCAGATCGTCGAGAACTCCTTGGTGTACCCGGTCGCCGCGCTCAGAGCCTTGTCGAAAGCCTCCGACGACAACTAATGCGAGATAATTACGACTACATCAACAAAGAAAGCGGCGAACACAAGAATACCACAGTGGCATCAACCACGACTAAAACAACGTTGACGACCACAGTGACTTCGACAGTGACAACTACGAAAGCTTCGACCACCAAATTGACGACGGTAGATATAGCTGGTATGGTGGAGTTGCCGTTTATAACGTCCCCGTATTATAATCCAGGGATGGATAAACGTGGTTCGGAGGCAATCGTGAGATCTCAGCCACAGGTAAGGAAGTCATCAAAACTGATACGTATATTTTTGAAAATAATTATAACTTGACTGCCTCCGTGGACCAGTGGATAGCGTATGCGACTGCTGATCGCAGATCCAGGATTTGATTCCCGGGTCGGGCAAAAGTGTTACTGGGTTTTTCCGAATTCTTAGTAGCATCACGGAGTCTGGTGATGTGCCCGGTAACGGCAATAGGCTCACCCCCTATTATGAGGGACCTAAAAATTAATGGCGAAATTTGGGTGTAATATTACACCTCTGCCTACTCCTTCGGGGATACAGGCGTGAGTCTATAAAAAAATATATCTAATTATAATTAAAAATGGTATCAGCCCTGTTTATATGCTGTCCCACTGTTGGGCACAGAGTGTTTCTCAAAAAAATAAGGGTTTCATCATAATCTACCTCGTTGGAAGTAGTAAAAATTATAATCCTTTTTATACCCTTTAATATCTATCTTTCATCCTCCTAGCGTTATTCCAGTCTCAACCTGGGGTCCGCTTTCTAGTCTAACCGGATTTGGTGGAATATCTTTTCCACGGAGCGATTGCCTGTCTGCCTTCGCAACCCGAAGGAATAGCTATACCACGGTTTAGACTAGTGACAGTTTATTTTAGAGGTACTGAGCCCTATAACGACTTTCAAAGATCTTCATGACAGCCGGGACCGACGGCTTAACGCGCCCTCCGAGGCACGAGACAAGCAATAATTAACAATTCAATACGCACATAACTCCGAAAAGTCAGTGGTGCGCACCGTGGATTCGAACCCGATATCCTCTGCATGGCAGTGCGTTGGTATTTCCACTAGGCTATCGCTGCCTCTCCACTAGACTATCAGTGCCTTTAATATCTATCTTTATTATTACAAATACGAAAGTGTGTTTGACTGTTTTTTATGTCCTCCTTTAACGCAAAAAATACTAAACGGATTTTGATGAAACTTTAGATTAATATACTTTAATCTATACAATACCTCGCGATAACAGACAATCACGTGTGGAATCGAGGTCAAGTCTAGCACATAAGATTAAGTAAACAACAGATTGCCATATTACAGCCAACAATCAACGAATCTGACGTTGCTTTTAGATGCAAGTAGCCAGCGTCAATCTGCCGATGTTTCCCGTGAACGGGCCATTTGATCCAGCTCCACCCCATCAAGTTTATCCAGCTTACCCTCCCGGGTCTCTAAGATCTCCAGCCAGTGGGGGTCAACGACCACCTGTAGGTCAACGACCTATCAGTGCTCATCCTCAAACAGCAAGACCAGCAGTCGCTACTTCATCGGTACTACCATATCCATCGGTTCATCGGTTCAGGTCTTTCAACGAGGCTTACAACACGCCAAGCCCACTGGAAGCCCAGGGCGGACGCACAGAAACCAAAAGAGAAGTCTACAAGAAGGATTTGCTGTATTACGTGGATGATGACCGATTGAACGTTAGTCGAAACATAATTATCACGTAAAAAAGTAAAGTAACTATTGACTTTGATGTGCATCACATGTATAAATGATTTTCACTTTGTCTTGTGTGATGGTTCTGCTCAAACATCCTTTTGAGCACAAATAATTCATTTCAGTAGTCAAATCTGAGCATTTATGAAAATTATCTTGCACTGTAGTTTGATGAAAATAAATGATTTGAAGTCATATAAAACTTATGATATCATCCTCTTAGCGTTATCCCAGTTTCAATCTGGGGTCCGCTTTCTAGTCTAAACGGATTTGGCTGAATATTAGCTTTTCCACAGAGCGACTGCCTGTCTGACCTCCGCAACCCGAAGGGATAGCGATATTCCATGGTTTAGTTTAGTGTCAGTTTATTTAGAAGGTACTGACGCCCTGTAACGACTGTCAAAGATCTTCATGAGAACCGGGACCGACGGCTTAACGTGCTCTCCGAGGCACGGGACAAGCGATAATTAATAATTCAATACGCACATAACTCCGAAAAGTCATTGGTGCGCGCCGTGGATTCGAACCCGATACCCTCTGCATGGCAGTCTGTTGGTATATCCACTCGGCTATCGCTGCCTTTAATAAAACTTATGATATGAGGATTATTTTATAAGCTGATATGATTACTTAACTAATGACTTCAATAATTCCAGAACCAGAATACACTTCACCTTCGTCGTAATAATGACCTAACCAACGAAGCCGCGCAGACTCCAGACCAAGGAGATCATTATGAAGAAAACAAATGGGAACATATCTCTGCGCAATCTGACTTTGACACGACCACAGCAAATGATGCGAGCCAGCAACGACAAGACGAAGCAAATCCTGATGAAGACTTCCGAAGGCATGGGCACGAGCTTCCACGACGATACCGTAAACGCAGAAATAAACACAGATTCCCAAAATATAACACAAACAATTATGACCTTAAAGGCATCAATAAACGGGCTAAACTTTACGGTTTAATGACTAAACGGAAAACACCAAAAATGACTTACAACAGACGTCAAAATGAAGGTAGAAGAAAAAATAATTTGACCAATCATCACGGCAGTCAAGAACATAACATGAGTGATGTCAATGGAAATGTAGAAGAAGTACAGAAAGATCACCATGGTGATGAAAATGATGACAAATTAGACAATCATTACGATATGCAATATGGTGAGCTAGAGAGCAATCAAGCTAAAGAAAATACCGGTATGCAATTAAAAACTAATACTACGGACGGTCGTAAAAAGTCTCCTCAAGGGCGTGACTTAATACAAGAAGAGGAACAAATTATCGACGACAGTCTATCAGACCAACGCGAATACGATAAACAACACAGTGAAGGACAAGAAAATGAAAATGGTAGACGTAACTTTCAACCTTACCAATACTTAGAAGAAACTACATCGAATGTCAAATATAAATTACTGAAGGTAAGCGATAAGATCAAATATTATATTGTTTGTATAGGTATTGTCATCGTCCTAGGTTTATCTTGAGTTTATCCGAGACTTTGACTAGTCTTGGAGTCCGGGGTTCGCAAATATTTGTCTAGGCGTTTTGTTTAAGTGACGACATCGCTCTGAGTCGAATATTCTGAGGTAAGATACGACATGGTAGTACTTTGTTTACATCAAGATCACATTTATGTAGATTATTACTCGATAGAGCGGCTTATTCTCACTCAAACTGACTCAGTATTATTAAGCTTAAGCACCAATATTTGAAATTATACTGTACATTATAGAGACACGTCAAATTATTGAAATTCTGACGTTGTCGATTTCTTTTTTATTGCTTGCAATAAAAAAATAATGAGTCTAGCCAGTGACCCACATGATGGTAAGTGCAGTGGTGGAATAGTATTCTGCTCTGACATTTCAATACTTCTGACAATGTGTTTGTCTGCTTTATACCTGCTATAGTTCTAACCTAACCCAACTGCTCAAAAACTAACACTCGTAAACATGCAGGTGGAATCGCTGGGCGGCTCTCGGCGGAGTGGCATGTCTGGTTCACGACACATTCTGCAAGAGCGCGGCTCTAAAGGCGTGGCACTCATTTCTTTGGACAAGGCGCCTTTCCCACAATTCCAGCTGCCGCGAGCGAGACGCCAGTACATGCAAGAGTATGGCCACGGACGAAATCCACTGGTTGAACAACTACCTAAGGTTACAAGTATATCCAGGAGAAACTATGGTGGTCGTCGGGTTGTTACGTATAAAAGCTAGTTTACGTTTATAATATCATTTGTTTATTTATTTGAATCTTTATATACACAGCGTATACAGCCGGACTTACTACGAAAATCAATATTCGAACTATAGATAGATCTGTAGATTTTAGATTCCTTTTTGACATAAGCTCCATACAAAATATGTCAAACACGAATTTCGAATCTCAAAATCCATCCATCCATCCATGAAGAGAACATTAAGTTTGAACTTACATAAATATATAGATAATAATATTATAAACAGCCTTATCTATAAACTGTCCCACTGCTGGACAGGGGCCTCTTCTCACTATGCGAAGAGTGAGGCATAAGTCTCAGACGTCAGGAAATCCCCCAAGTTCGGGAGTAGTCTTTAAAAAAATAGGACATGTAATTTTCCTAAAGAGGGCAGCGATAGCCGAGTGGACATACCAACAGACTCCCATGCAGAGGGTATCGGGTTCGAATCCACGACGCGCACCAATGACTGACATGGCAATGACAACAATGATCGGAGTTATGTGCGTATTGAATTGTTAATTATCGCTTGTCCCGTGCCTCGGAGAGTACGTTAAGCTGTTGGTCCCGGTTGTCATGAAGATCTTTGACAGTCGTTACAGGGCGTCAGTACCTTCTAAATAAACTGACACTAGTCTAAGCCGCTATACCTTCGGGTTGCGGAGGTCAGACAGACAGTCGCTCTGTGGAAAAGCTAATATTCAGCCCGGTTAGACTAGTAAGCGGACCCCAGATTGAAACTGGGATAACGCTAAGACAAAAAAGTTTCTTAAAGAGATTTTCGTTCACTATTTTGCTAGCGGTAATTAATAATCCAAAAAGACAGTGGTACACTCCGTGGATTCGAATCAGAGACCATCTGCGGGCGTTTGTCTCGCTGTATGTATAACATACTGCAGCTCAATGTTTTATTATAACTAAAGTACTCTTGGTATAGATATAAGTTTTGGCATAAGTTAAGGTTGAATTAAATAAGGATTGTTTTATAAAGACAAATTTATTATCACTATAAGATTATATTAGTAAGATAATTGTAATTTATTATCATAATTATACTAATCATTTTAGTTTGAAGTCACATGTATTATAGTGGCGAAATTGTTAAGACGAAAACTTAGGAAATGGTTAGGCAAGCATGTTGTATAGGTATTCGTTTTATGTTGTTGTAAAGTAAAATATATATTTTCATATGAACATGCGTTTTATTGGGAAAATATAGTTTCAATAAAATATCTACAGATACGTGTTTGTATCGATAAGTTAATGTTGCTGTATAGTTTGTACTTTCCATACTAATATTACAAATGCGAAAGTGTGTTTGTTTGTCTTCCTTTATAGTATGATTTTTGTGAAAATATAATTATGAAGTTGGTGGGTGACATACTCTAAGTTTTACTGCGATAACAGAGTCCAGGAAGCTTAAAAGTTGTACCGAAGTAAATCGTTTATTATGGTATGGGCATGTGAGGAGGGGTTATTAAAATTATGTAACTACAAAATTGATAAAGAGATCTGGTGTTAACGACATAGCTCGCCGTATAAGCAGGCTGAAGTGGCAATGGGCTGGCCACGTCTGCCGAAGGACCGACGACCGATGGAGCAGACGAGTCTTACAGTGGAGGCCACGTTTCGGCAAACGAAGAGTAGGACGCCCCCCAACTAGGTGGTCCGACGACCTAAAAAAGGTGGCTGGGGCGGGCTGGATGCGGAAGGTGGAGAATCGGTCATTGTGGAGCATGTTGGGAGAGGCCTATGTCCAGCAGTGGACTGCAATAGGCTGATTGAAGAAAATTGATGAATGGTAGAGTTGAGAGACATGAAGAAAGAGGAAGACCAAAGAAAAGATGGATGGATTGTGTGAAGACAAATGACATCTGATAGGAGAGAATGGAAGAAGGGGACATTTTTCGCCGATCCTAAGTAGATAGATAATTCTTAATTGCGCAAATACACTGTTGGTATAAATCTGGTATAAAGGACTTAAATTAACATACATAGCTAATGCACAAGGGTGGCCTAATCGCAAAGTGCGATTTCTTTTAGGCAACCTTTTCTTCCCAAGTAATATGGGAACAGCGCAGGAAGATGAAGAAGAACCTAGTCCCAGGCAGAGCCGTATAATATATTTTTGAATGTGTGTGTTTTATGTGTGTATGTGTGCGTGTTACGTCACAAAGGCTCTTGTGTTTTGCAACAGAGCAGGTTTTGTCGGCGATTCCGAGAAATTTTAATGTTGATATTTTACTGGAATATTAAACTGATTTTTGCTCAGGGCTTGGTGTTATTATTTATATATTGTAATACCGAGTATTGAGACTATGTTTTTAAATGTTTAGTACGCGGTGGAATATGACTGGCCTATAGGTTTAGTGGCTGCTAAATTGTCTGTGAGTTCGATTCGAATCCAAGACACGTCTTTGACTGCCTCCGTGGTCCAGTGGATAGCGTATGCGACTGCTGATCGGAGGTCCCGGGTTCGATTCCCGGGTCGGGCAAAAGTGTTACTTACTGAGTTTTTCCGAATTCTAAGTAGCAGCACGGAGTCTGGTGATGTGCCCGGTAACGGCAATAGGCTCGCCCCCTAATACCTGGGACTTAACAATTAATGGCGAAATGTGGGTGTAATATTCCTCTGCCTACCCCTTCGGGGATACAGGCATGAGTCTACAAAAAAAATATATAAAACATGTATTTGAGTGATGAGCACAATTATTTTTCTATATGTCTGTGTGTAATTTTATATATTTGGTTCCGCCCGTGAATTACACATAGCCTTCTTCAGGAAACATGCTATCTCTTGCCGAAAACGGTACAAAGATATGTTCAGTAATTTTTGAGTTCATCACGTTCATACAGACGGACAGGATCAAAATGTAAATTTATTTTATAATAAGTATAGTTAGATATTATGTATTGGAATTTAAGAATGTATCGATGTAATTATCATTTGCCCTTAAAATCTCAAAACCTGGGCTACTTTTAATAAAGATTATATAGTTCAATTCTCACTGACCATATTTTATTGCGACAGTATCGTATGATTTAAATATATGATGTTTATAACATCAATACACATAAATAAAATTTAAGTGTCTGTTTGTAATATAAAAATAACCGCTTTTTACTAAATGCTGATACAGGGAACATATACCGAAATGTTCTTTTTTTTTAATTTTTGTCTATCTGTCTGTTTGTTCCCGCTAATCTCTGGAACGGCTGGACCGATTTTGACGGGACTTTCACTGGCTATAAATTAACCGGGTACGCGAAGTAGTTCCCTCAGGACGCGGGTGAAATAGCTAGTAATATATATATATATATATATATATATATATATATATATGAGTTGTCGTTACCAAACTTCGCCAAAATGTATATTTAACCACATCAACATTACTTTCTGTAATACTTACAAGCAAAATATTCATTTTCAATAACTTTAGAACCATAAAGGAGACTTTGATATTAACTATATGGCAAACTAGTCAATTTTGTATCATCAAATCTATTTTTAGGACTGCCTCGTTTGGTCTCACGGCATAAATGTGCGCGTAGGATTGGGAGGTCTCGGGTTCGATCCCCGGGTCGGGCAAAGTGTTATTGAGTTTTTCCGTTAGGAAATTTTTAGTAGGAGCACGGAGTCTGGTAATGTGCCCGGTACGGCAATAGGCTCGCCCGTATTACGTGGGACTAAAATAAAGATGGCGAAAAGTGGGCGTAGCAATATACCTCTGCCTACCTCTTCGGGGATATAGGCGTGAGACTATATATGTATGTATGCAAATCTACTTTTTGCAGTCCACTGCTGGAGATAAGACTGTCCTTATATTGGGTCAGAATAGCGTTGTGGATCAATAAAATGATTTGATCTACTATATCACGCTGACCAGGCGAATTTGCTTAGGCATTAATGAAGAGTTTATAATCTTTTCGCAAGGATACTATGTGCTTTTTGTCTTTTCCTTAGGCGTTTCTTACAACACCCACCGCATGAAATGGTTTAGTGACACTCTATACTCTTAATCCTTTACCATATGGGGATTCTTATTAATTTTATCTTATATAAATTATATTTAGATTTATCTTATGACTACGTAGAGCGGCACAGGTGAGACAATTCATGGAGCAAGGTGACGTCATCTGCCGCTATACAAATACCCGCGGCCTCGACCTGCAACAGAACAGCAAAATATAACAGAGACTAGCTGAACCGGCGAACTTCGTACCGCCATTTTTTTTATATTCGCAATTTTTTTGTGAATCTAGACCATTCTCAAGTCCCCTTGAACACACACAAAAAATTTCATCAAAATCAGTCCAGTCGTTTAGGAGGAGTTCAGTGACATACACACGCACATAAGAAATATATATATAAAGATATATCATGCACGCACATACATCACAAGAGTAAGCCATGCCAGCCATTTCAGCATGAATGGGCCGGCACGACCGGGGAACTACCACTCTCTTACAGAAAATTGACGTAAAGTGACAGTTTTTATACTCTTGCGTCTTGTCCGGTGTGTGAGAATGTCGGTGGCCATCAGAGTAGTCATCAAATCTGCACCTAATACATCCCCTATTCCTTCTCCCTCATCCCACTCCTCCTCCTATCACTCCGCGACCCAAAGGGCAGCAACGCACTTGTGACTCCTGTGGTGTGGCTTGTGTCCATGGACAGCGGTAATAACTTACCATTAGGTGGACCGTCTGTTCGTCTGCCGCCTTTGACGTAAAAAAATAAAATAGGTTTCAATAGAATAATTAAGAAAGAATGAAATCTTATTTATTTGCTTCCAGCGGGAAAACAGTAGTTAGAAAAGAAAAAAAAAACATCATCATCGTCCTAGCATTATTCTACGACTTTTCTCCTTTGAGCCCGAGGTCCGCTTACTGCTCTAACCAGATTTGACAGAATATTAGCTTCTCCACCAAGCGGCTGCCATCTGACCTTCACAATACAAAGGGTTACCGATATTCTATGATTGACCAATTGACCATATATGAAGGGTATTATACTTCGCATAACTTTATTGCTGCACGAAATCATATCTATAAATCGTCCTGGCTGAGATATCATAGCAGAGACCAAAGTAATGAGGCTGGGGACATGAAATTTGATCATTGGGGTGGGTATTATGGCGTAGGCACCCACTTAACATTGTTTTTCCGAGGGACTCAAATGGCCGGAATAAGCCTTAGACGACAGATTTAAAGAAAAAGAAACAACTCACGTCTACTCACAATCCAAACTGCTCGAAATCGTCATCCAAGTTCGCCTTTCTACGGCCAGCAAACGCTGACATCCAGGGTATGAGGCTGGACCTATCGTTCCTCACTAGCGAACGCCCCGGCTCTTCCTCATCACAGCAGGTACATCTAGTAGCTAACACATCCATGAGCTCCGTACATACATAAAGGAGCAGTTCCTTAGAACCACCTTCCTGCTTCCTTGCTAAATCCAAACATGCATCTCGACTCAACGGCTGAGCAGTCTTCGGTCTGTCATTCTTCTTCTTCCTATTGTACTTTGGCCATAATTTCGCCACGTATAACGTCCTGCTTTGGACAAAGTTGGGCAGAGCTCTGGTGTTCAGGTTGCGATTGTTGTGTGATTGAGTGTCCAGTGTGAAGGCATATCCTGGGATGGAGCTGAACGGTTCATCATGGTCTCGTGGCTCCCTGCTCTGGCGTTCGTCTTCCTCTTCCGAGGACTGGTCGCTGTTTTCTGGCTGCCTGGGTAGCGCCAGTGGGATTAAGAGTTCTATGTTGGATAATGCCGATGGCTGAAAAGAGGTCAGAGAGGATTAGTATAGGAAAGCGTTTAAAAAAATAATTTGAATGTCGCTTCATGACTGCCTGAATGGTCACTAAACCACTGAGTCGTAGTAGATGTCTGTAACACTTGTTTCGTATGATACTATTTGTACTTGGTGATTAAACCTGTACAACGGTGATGGCGATTTTTTATATTTTAAGTCAACGGATAAGAAGACATGAAATGTTTAGTGAGAAAAGGGAATACTTACATTTACTTTGCCTAACTTAGTATTATTTAATGTACTGCTCTTGCAGTTTTGGGTATGCTTCAATTTGTGACAAAATTTGCAAAGAAAACTTACATTATCACTGAAAGCAGACGATCGCAGGCTCTCCACCCCGTGAAGCTGTAAACAAAGAAGTCATTTCAATGCTGAATTATAAAAATCTCATAACATTAGAAAATTCTCTCTAATTTCTGTTTGAATGATCATCTTTTTGTCACAAAATACCAGTATGTAGTCTTGTTCACCAGGGAGATAGCATCTCACAGAATATCAATACAATGTAGCATCCATACTGTTGAATTTGCATTTTTGACATTCGTAAGCGTTATATCGTGAACTAAGTGAGTAAATAATTATGTCTTTGAGTTTCCTTTAACATGAGGTCTCTGTATGAGCTGTCACCCTCTTCTGCCCATCTTTTCGTTCTTCTTTCCAGTTGGCAGCGTCCAGAATAATATTTATTTTTATTTAGAAAAGACATGAAGGCAGCGATAGCCTACTGGAGATACCAACAAACTGCCATGCAGAGGGTATCAGGTTCGAATCCACGGCGTGCACCAATGACTTTTCGGAGTTATGTGCGTATTGAATTGTTAATTATCGCTTGTCCCGTGCCTCGGAGAGCACGTTAAGCCGTCGGTCCCGGTTGTCATGAAGATCTTTGACAGTCGTTATAGGGCGTCAGTACCTTCTAAATAAACTGACACTAGTCTAAACCATGGAATATCGCTATCCCTTCGGGTTGCGGAGGGCAGACAGGCAGTCGCTCCGTGGAAAAGCTAATATTCAGCCAAGTTCGGTTAGACTAGTAAGCGGACCCCAGATTGAAACTGGGATAACGCTAAGAGGATGATGATGATGATGATGATGATTCTGCGCCGAACCCAAGTAATATGTGAACAGAGCAGAAAGAAGAAGAAGAATCTTATAAGTGTTATTCTCACCGCGGCGAGCGCTAGCAGCGCACACAGCCACATCGCGCACACTCACACGTAAGCAAGGCAAATCGTGTTTATATACCACACAGATAATTTATAATTGACTAATCTGTCACGCACTCAAGTGAATTCGCACCACCTACCTTATCTGCACCGTGAATTATATACTTAAAATTGTATTTTCTCACCTTTAGGATCAACCATGTAGACAATCTCACCTACTGCTGGGCCCCGGCCTATTGTCGTTAATAAAAGGGTTATGCAATGGTCCACCACACTGGCTAACTGTAGGTTGTTAGACTGCACATTTTTTTAGGGTGCCGTAGTCCACAAGGAACCCTTATAGTTTCGTCATGTCCGTCCGTCTGTCCGTCCGCAGCCTAGCTCAAAGACGCCTGGTGCTAAAAAGCTGATATTTGGCATGAATATAGACATAAGATATTGCAACAAAACTGTAGAATAAAATTTACGAAAATATTTTTATAAGGGTATCTCCCCTACATATATAGTGGGGCTGAATTTTTTTTTGGTGGAGTACCCCATTATGTGGGGTATCATTGGATAGGTTTTAAAAAAATATTATTAGTTTGCTTAAATCATTTTTCGATCAAGTGATTGGTTTGACAAATATCAAGCATTGAAGTGAAAAAAATTGTTAGACTCAAGTGTCCCCTCCCTCTGCCGGCTAAACTATTAATTTGGAAGAGGTGAAAAAAATCACAAATGTAGTACATATAACGAATTTAAAAGGAAAACTATCACGGCTAAGTAGACATAACTAGTTTACGAGAAATCGTCGGTTAACTTATAAATACCTATTTCTGTAAGTTTACATTGGGAGCGCTGGCTTAATCTTATTAGTCCCATGTGAACCAGAATTTATTATCAATAATGGCCATTATGGGCAACTACGGAACCCTACATTGCGCGTGGCCCGACACGCACTTGGCCGGTTTGTTTATGTTATAATAGGCGGCAAACGAGCAGACGGATCGCCTGATGGTAAGCAATTACCGCCGCCCATGGACACCCGCAACACCACAGGAGTCACAAGTGCGTTGCCGCCCCTTGGGGTAGGGAAAAGGGATAGGATAAGGAGTGGGATGAGGGAGAAGGAATAAGGGATAGGGCCTCCGGCACTCTCACTCACCGAACGAAACGCAACAGTTTAGGTACTGTTACTTTACGTCGATTTTCTGTGAGAGGGTAGTACTTCCCCGGTCGAGCCGGCCCATTCATGCTGAAATCAGCAAGGCTCTACTACCTCGAAAACATGACTTTCGAGGCCATTATAGAGAACCTTAAGACATGCGACTTTACTCAATGTTTGCCTACACCGTTAAACAAGTGATAATTAGTAATTTAATACGCACTTGACTTCGAAATATTGAAGGTGTGCGACGTAGATTCGAACCCGTCACCTTCTGCGTAGCAATCTGCTCGTCTCTCCAGTATGATACTGCTGCATCATACACAGTATCATCATTCTCCTAGCGTTATCCCAATTTCAACCTGGGGTCCGCTTACTAGTCTAACCGGATTTGGCTGAATATTAACTTTTCCACAGAGCGACTGCCTGTCTGACCTTCCGCAACCCGAAGGGATAGCGATATTCCATGGTTTAGAGTTTAATGTCAGTTTATTTAGAAGGCACTGACGCCCTGTAACGACTGTCAAAGATCTTCATGTCAACCGGGACCGACGGCTTACGACAGTTAGTATATATCAGTATTAATTATGTAGATCAGTGATCGATTTTTTGTGATCGTTGGTCCATTACGTAGATAGTTACAGAGCCAGACAGAATCGAAATATTGAAATGAAATATTACAACATCAACAATATATTAATACTCTTTATAAAGCATTTTATTATACCATAAAATCTAAATTGAGAAACAGCTACTATGACTAAGTTATTACTATTTATATTGCTAAACGCTTTGCTATCGGTAACACTACGAAAATATACAATTTGGCGTGTTTGAACTTTGTAGTACTTTGCTTTTGGGCGTGAAAAGTGATTCCCAAATGTTGCTGAGTACAGTGTACCTGCTAGTCGCAGAGATGATATTGAGTGTGGAAATGGCCTCCGTTGCTCCAACTCTTACCACGGCCTCCGGTCAGTACCTACCATTATAACATTTTATCACATCTCCTCTTTTTATGTGCCTGCTTTTTATTCCTAATTGTGGCTTATCAGGTAATGTACATAATCATTACAAGGTATAATAGAATCCGATTTTTCTTTTAACAAGAAAAGCACTTACTTGAAAACATGATTTTTGGGATATTTGGTTTTGTATTGTACTGACAGGATTTTGTGATTCTTATAGGTGGTGCAGATGGAAACCTCAAAGTAGACAATAAGAGCTTACACTTCGTGGACGAAATCAAACAGAACCTACGGAGGAACAACGACGATTACGTCGACCGCGGAACCAAACCCGTCCAAGTTGTTAAGACCAGGAGGCTGAACAATGGTTCAGAAGACACTCTTTTCCACCCTGACATCCCTGACACCCCTGACAACCCTGACTCCCCTGATACTCCTGATAACCCTGATACACCTGACACACCTGATACCACTGAGACTCCTGACACTCAGACAGCCGTAATACCCACATTAGCAAACAACTCCAACGTGTTCAGAAGCTTCCTCGACCAAGATAACCAAGAGCTGCACAAGGCGCTACGCTCCGGCAAGGGGAAACACGAAGCCTTCATACCACAGCGAATCACCATGAACTCTCCCTTAAACAAAGAAGATCGGAAGCCCCACTCAAGAGGGGATAGCTGGAAGCGCCTTGTAGACAAGAACCAGAGATTAAAGGCGTACACGAGCACCCCGAAGATCGAGCCTAGTGCTGCTCCACAATTTCCTACGAACGCAGTCACCAGGCATGTTAAACCTCACCCGTTGCCTGTTCCACAGCATGAAAGAGCAGAGAAGCATCATGCAAAGCTGCACCCACAAGCGATCCGTGCTCGGGACCTGCACAAAATTCTACCTCTTCGAACTCCCGGCCCAGGACGCGCTCCTCCCAATGCTGACCAGCTAGACATGGCACCAGCAAGAGGTGCGTACATCCACGATCTTCGTGTGAAGGGTCTGTTCTGCCACCGCAACGTACTGTGGCCAGAAGGACCCAAGTACGACAGCAAAGGCAACACTATTATGCCTGCGTTTGACCCGAAGGCGTACAAGAACTTGGGCAAGAGCTTCGTTGATACTACGAAGGCTCTGTTTGTGTTGCCGCGCTGTTGTAACTGCTGCAGAAAATCTGTACTTGGCTGTCAGTAAGCCACGCACTACAGTACATTTATTAAATTATATGTAAGACGATTTGGAATAAACAGATGGTGTACTTAGTGTTCTTTTATTGAACGTAAACTTCTCCGGTTTAAAAGAGCTGCATTTTGATGGAAATTATCCGTTTTCTAGTATCCGGGGCGCAAATTATGCAACATGGATTAGAAGCCAAGACCTTCTGCGTAACATTATATTGGTCTTTCTATAAGGATATCACTGCCCTACCTTCGGAATACCATATGATACCATAAGCCCGAATATCGACATTCAGTCAGAAAATTGAGCATTTACAAACTACGGTTTTCCTGTTCCGCGGGGCCTTCAACTAACATGTAACAAAGCATACCGTACATAGACTCAAGCACCACACCAAACCATATCATTCAGTGCGCCATAGCAAAACGATCTTAGTAACAGCGTCATCCATACAAACTGAGAATCCTCGCGAACAGGTGTGATATTTCCCACTGATCTTCAGCAACATCGAGAGGCCCTCGACCGCAGCTATTGTATATTATAAATCCCGCGCCATTTGCATAATGCGCTCGCCGGTGTCGCGCATTACGCTCGCTAGATGGCTCCACTTTGCGCGACAAATCGCCCACTTACCGCCGCGGGGGTGATCCAACAACCCCCTCTCTCCCCCTCTCCCCCTCCTGTACTACCTCGCATGGTAACACTCGATGACGAACAAATTATATTGCACTTTATTCTTGTCATCATATAAATCGTTTTACATATCGTGCCATTTTTTATTCCTATGACTGCACGTAGGGCGTAATTGTTAGTGATTCGGGGAGAAGCGGTCGCTTTACCCCGAGTGTTGTGGGTTCGATCCCCTCATTAGACTACACTTTGATCTTTATTTATATATATAAAGACTCACGCCTGTATCCCCGAAGGGGTAGGCAGAGGTGTAATATTACACCCATATTTCGCCATGAATATTTAGGTCCCACGTAATAGGAGAGAGAATTCGAAAAAAAACAGTAACACTATTGCCCGACCCGCGTCCTCCGATCAGCAGTCGCGTACGCTATCCACTGGACCACGGAGGCAGACTACAGTTTTTGTGATCGTCAATTTGTTGTTTCGAGTCTTAATGTACTTTGTGCCCATTTAGGAGGAGACCAATCTTGTGTCGCGGAGGACTTTACAACCATTCAATCGTTGTAAAGTCCTCCGCGACACAAGATTTATTCTGGTGTCGCGTGGAACTTGTCAAAATATTAAATCCATTTGAAGCCGGATTAAGAATACAATATATTATCCACCCTGTCTTCACTCCGCGGGTATCGTACAAAGTAAATAGTACATTTGAGAAGGGAGGGGAATCGACATCAAACCGATTATCAACCCGTCTGGCCAGCGTGGTATAGTAGGTCAAGTCTTGATGACATACAATGTCATTGTGACACAAATGAAGCGAGGCTTATGTCAATGAATACAGATTTACATAGAAGCGCAGTTCTTAAGGATTTCGTGTGCCGATTCCAAGTGGAGACTGTATCTAGTTTAGTTCGTATCGATTTATTCGATCGTAGTTGGCGCCGTTGGCGGCGCTGGCGTCGTTCTCCGTCTCTCTTGCTCTCGTAGTTAAGATACACAGGAGGTACGTTCGTCTCTCTTGCTCTCGTAGAGACAGCTGTCACAGCGCGACTGCCACGCCGCCAAGCGGCAATTTGGGTCACAGAAAGTTTGTCTACAGTCCATAAGAAATGCGCCTCTATGTAAATATCTGAGCTTTTTGCTTATGTCCAGCAGGAGATTGTGAAAGGTTGCATGGTGACCCGTTTTAGGACGCAGTGGACTCTTTCACGTTGCTTTGTCCCTCTATGACGTCGCAACGTAACGGTATAATGGTATGATTTTTGTGTGTGGAAATAGGCAGCTGGCGAGTGACATAGGCTACTAAAACATGTCGCGATAACTGACTTTCACACGAGTGGAGCCACAGCTGAAATCAAGCACACACTATTTTCGGCGATGGGTCACAAACTATGTAAATAAGTAAGCCTTTTCGACTCTACGTTCCAATAAACGAACATCAGTTAACAAGCTTATAGACTTCC
Organism: Euclidia mi; assembly: GCA_944739405.2. Taxonomy (NCBI): domain Eukaryota; kingdom Metazoa; phylum Arthropoda; class Insecta; order Lepidoptera; family Erebidae; genus Euclidia; species Euclidia mi. The sequence continues at coordinate 454,844 of OX123205.2, read as the reverse complement.
GTCGCCATCTTGGAAACGTTTCACGTTTCATCCGATGGCTGTAATTAACATTAGTGGCGCGTCCGTACCTGCGGCGTTGTCCGGAGAGCCGGACGACCGGACGCCCCGACGGCCGGACAGCCGGACACGACGGATATTGGTCGACAATAGCGCTCACTCCGACCTCCACAATACTATGCATATTCAGTGGTTACTCCCGCTTTGTTGTAAGCTTTGAACTTTAATAGCTGTCTGTCAACTGTCTATTATGGTTTGTTATTGAATGTTAGTAAGTATTAGAAGCAGGGTGTATTTTCACGTCAATAAGTCCTAAGGCTTAGTAACCGGTGACACCGTGCTGCCATGATCTAATAATAATAATAAATAATATTCTACCACATTCAGACAACACCATCTAGTCCCAAACTAAGCAGAGCTTGTACTATGGGTGACTAGATAATGGATAAACGTACATATATATACTTTATTTTTTTTCTAAATACATACATATTATACATAGAAACACCCAGACCAAGACAAACATGCATGTTCACGCACACAAATGTTTGACTTGAGCGGGAATCGAACTGGCGACATTTGGCGTATCAGTCACTTACACTCCCGCGGTGCCAACTAGCCGTCAAATCGTGATCTGCATAGTTGTGATGTACTTAGGCGTCATCACATCGACGAAATGGGACCTTGTAGTAAACTACGGAACCCAACGAAACAATACTTAATGACGACCGGTTGGCGCAGCGGGAGTGTAAGCGACTGCTACGCCGAAGGTCGCGGGTTCGATTCCCGCACAAGTCAAACATTTGTGTGCATGAACATGGATGTTTGTCTTGGTCTGGGTGTTTCTATGTATAATATGTATGTATTTACAAAATAAAAAAGTATATATGTATGTTTATCCATTATCTAGTACCCATAGTACAAGCTCTGCTTAGTTTGGGACTAGATGGTGATGTGTGTATGTGGTAGAATATTATTATATTATTATTATACAATATATAGTAATAATATGAATGCTATTTCTCGAAAAACATAACGATTTTTCTCTTTGATTTTTCAATATTTTGTTTGACTTATGGATATAATTTTGTTAATATTAAATACTATGTAGATTCTGGAAAATTAGTGAAGCGACGGCATCTCACTCAGAAATAAGATTGCATTTTCATCGCTGAATAGTTCGAACAGTCTGTAAAGATGAGTAACTGCTGAAACTACGGACTTGGCCATTTCAACAACATCCGTCATACGGAAAACATCGTCTTGAAAGTGTTTTAGAAAGCGTTTATGAAGTTAGTGATTATAGAGTAAGGGCTTGAAAAGTATGTCTCTACCTGAGATCTCACTACTCTTCTTATTCTGATCTGACAACTTTATAATAATGCCGGCGTTACGGGCTCATAGTGGCAACACTTAAGAAGAAAACTATTTTTGGTGGGATTTATTTTCCAGCATGCATCATTGCCTAAAATAAAGTAAGGAGTATTCTCATTTGTATACTGCTGTTTTTGAGTATCGGTAGCGGTGGTGTAACCCCCGATGACTGTTTACTTTTTACTCGTTAGAAAAATACCCAACTCCAACCAAATTATGGTTATATCAAAGCTAGTTTGTAGATAATAATATGTGCTTGCCTACTTAGCATAATATAATTATGCTATCGGGGCTTGCTACGAATGAGCTGCTACGGCGCTACGGTACATCCTATGCGCTACGACACATACGATCAACTACGCGTGTAGTGCTCCTTAAGAGGAAACACTACGGGCGACAGAATTGAAAAATAGGTATTTGTAAAATCTATTGCTGTCGCGCAACCTCAAGCCTCCCCCGCAGAGCGCGATAGAGACAACTGCAGCTTGGACCAAAAATACCTATTAAGGCGCTGTTATACCTCAGAAGCCGTGAAACACCTAATTTTTCGTCGCGCATCTAGCCATAACGGTACATATTAAAAACTAGCAAAAATTAGAGCTTAAAGTCAAAAGTCTGAACAAAAGACTTTTGAAAGAATTTTTCATGTACGTAAAATAGAATCACGGTAAAAAAATCACAAAATCGAGGCAGAAAATAATCTTTCGTCTCACTGTTTGCAATATTTTGATCGTAAGCTGTCATATTTTTTTTGATAATATTGTAGGAAATCTAATGAACTAAAGAATTACCCTATTTATTTTCATATTATACGTATATATTTCGTAAAATTAAATAAAATCTGCCAAACGTCTATGATTTTGACGCTCGGTAGATCCCATCAATATCAAACGCTCCGGCAATTTAAACCTTATTAGCATAAGCGGTGTACTGAGTGTCAGTTGCTAGTTTACGCCCCGCCCAGACCTCATCATTCGGCTATGAGCCCTGTGAGAGATAGGTCATGTCGCTTGCGTCTCCGCTGCACGAAATTTTACGTAAACCTGTTTGTTATTATAATACGCCGATTTGAGTTCGTAATTGCATGTTTTATGTCATAGACTGAATACTTTGAATCAAATAGGCTTTTCATGTAACTATGGGCACATATAATTAGGACCTAAGTTTATACTCTTGTTGCGTTTAATGTGTTATTGTTTCTGTGCTGAGAAATATATAATTAGAAGAATAAAATATGGACAATTAGAGAAATAAAGTTCTACGAAGGATTTGTACAAGAAAGCGTCGTAATAAAATAGAAATTCATCCATGGCCAAGTGATTATGAAATATGTAACTTTTTTACACAAATTATTTTCATAAGAGTCTTTTATGACTAACTATGTTACTTATATATTATCGATTATGCATAATATAATTATATAAATTATTCTCACAATACATAGCTGCCACAGTTTTCAATGTTTGAAAGAGTAATAACATAAAATCGAATCATTTTATGTACCTATATTTCAAATTCATTAGCTTGTCAGAGCGCCTGGAGCGCTAAGATGCCGCCACGGCGAACAATAATGATGACAGCGCTAATATGGCGCTCCGCAATCCGCACACAAGCGGTAACGAATGTTGTATTATTGTGTTTTGAACATAAACCTTTTTAGGTACATCGGGTAAAACTTTGATTAATCATAAACTATTAGGTATGTCTCAGTACATCTAATATCTTTTTAATTTCTAAAATCAATCATTTATAAGTAAGAAGGTGACTTCTCTGTTTGCTATAACACAAGATATAGTATTTTTTTAATAATAAAGTACGTAACTAATTATCATTATTGTAATTACAGTGAAGTTAAAGATAACAGTTCTGCAACGTCTTACACACATTTGACTTCAGTCATTCCTAACACGATCTGTTCAAGAGCTAGCCAAGAAATGCCAAACAATTTTTTAACAAATTTGCCTCAAATTCCGTAGTGATAAGCAAAAATTACAAGAGGGATAGCAGTGACTGGTTCGAATTGCGTAAGAATATGTTGACAGATTGAAATTTTGGTATAGTGGTAAAAAGAAGAGATAACAGCAGTAAAGCCAACTTAGTAAAAAATATTTTGTACAAATAAAATATTTGCAATGTAAAATCAGTTGCGCATGGAATCTAAAATAAACAACTGGCTTTGCAACAACTGGCGAAGCAAGAAAATGTAACAATCGAGCCTTGTGGATTATTCGATTATTGGTGCCACGCCAGATGGATTAATAGGTCCAAACACGATTGTGGAAATTTAATGTTCTAAAGTTGCCTATAAGAATGGCCTGGAGAATAGTATAAGAGCAAATAAAATACAAATATGGAAACATGATAAAAAAGTGAACTGACTAGTCTAAACAAATATTGTAATTGTTATTACCAAATTCAGGGGCAACGCCACGTTACACGCAAACAAAAGTGTTTATTTGCTGTGTGGAGTGGCGAAAGTATACCACTAAAACTAGAAATTATAGAAAGAGATGATGTTTTCTGGGAGAAGCTTGTGACGTTTTATATGAATTGGCAGTTGCCTGAAATTGTTGATTCTCGTCAAGCTCAAGGGATGGCATTGCGAGATCACGGAGAGGAAAATGTTTCATCAGTGCTTGAAATTTCTACAATACCAAGCCGTAAAAGGAAAGTAAATGAAACTGTGCCTCGTGAACAACAGCAAATAATAAGTATTGAAGCCTTATCACCTCACACACTGCCTTTAATATTCGATGAGAATAAAGAAAACCTGCCGGGTTGTAGCAGACAGCTAACTTTTGATGAGCTGTAAACTCTGTATTTCGTTAATAAATTATAAATGAATATAAATAAATGTCTTTTAATATTTATTTTCTTTGAAACAACACATATTTGAAGCGAAAGATTTATTTTATATTTTTCCATACAAACATGTATGACGAGAGCTAACGAAAAAGCAGTAACTCAAATTCTAATTCTATAATTTTCTAAGCGACATAGCAGTATCTCATGAATAAGATATATCCACATAAATTTTTGATGTTTCATCTATTTTGAAAAATAATGATGGGTTGGGTTTCGAAACGAGTCGCCTGAATTTGAGGGTATTGGTAGTGTAAGGGGCTTAAGGTAGTTCGTTTTAATCCCCTAAAAGTAATTTTGGCTGCCGGAGTTGCGTCTAAATATTTTTAAACAATTTCCAAAATTTCATAAATACTTGGGCAATTATGCAAAACGGAACATAGCTTTTATACTTTAGTACAGTTTTACAAATGTAATTTTTAGGTTTTATGTGAAAAACGTGAAACGAAACGCAAAACTGCCATCTTGGAATGATCATATTGACAGCTAATTTCAAATTTGTGCGTCATTGCTTTCGAGGGCCTTGGGTTAGGTGCGACTGTAATAAGTAAATAAATAGGTTATGTTAGGTTCTCTTTTGACAATTAATCCGAAAATAGGAGCAGGGCTCCGACAACCTTAGTTTATTAAACTAGTGTGATGAATGTGGAAGTTGGCAGTGCCATACACACCGATGTTTGGAGATTTTTTTTTTCAGTGGAAACCAAGTATTTCCGGCAAGTGATAATGGTAAGGGGGGTTTCAAGACATCCCCTTCTCCCTCTCCAATCACTCACAACCCCTAAAACGGTGACGTATTTCGAAACCTTTGCCATAATAATTATACCTATAATAACAATAAACATCCATAAATAAATAAAAGAAATCAACTTTTACTAAACTTCAATTATTTCGTAATTCGCTTTAGTTGAGATACGGCTTTTGCGCTTAGTAGAACAGTATTGTGTTTTTTAGGGTACCGTAGCCAAAAATTGTAAAAACGGAACCCTTATAGATTCGCAATGTCTGTATGTCTGTCCACCCGTATGTCACAGCCAATTTATTGCAAAACTGGCAGAAATGGAATTAGATGTAGGTATTTTATGAACTGCTTCACTATTTTTATACAAAAACAAAACAAACATAATAATGGCCTCTCCATACATGGAACTGACTTAATTATTTTTATCATCTTATGGCACGTAGGTATTTACCTACTTTCGTCAACATTTAATACCTATAACGTCTAATGTAAACGGAAGCAGCGATAGCCGAGTGGATATACCAACAGACTGCCATGCAGAGGGTATCAGGTTCGAATCCACGGCGCGCACCAATGACTTTTCGGAGTTATGTGCGTATTCAATTGTTAATTATCGCTTGTCCCGTGCCTCGGAGAGCACGTTAAGCCGTCGGTCCCGGTTGTCATGAAGATCTTTGACAGTCGTTACAGGGCGTCAGTACCTTCTAAATAAACTGACACTAGTCTAAACCATGGAATATCGCTATCCCTTCGGGTTGTGGAGGTCAGACAGGCAGTCGCTCCGTGGAAAAGCTAATATTCTGAAACTGGGATAACGCTAAGAGAAAGAAGAAGAACGTCTAATGTAAACCAGTTTTGCTCATGGCTGCACTGAGAACAAAAATTGCGCTATGCCTATATTGTACAAACAGATAGATATATGTAATATAAATTTTAATATCAGTATCTCAATTCAATATGCTAAAACGTTTTGCTTGCGATTTTGAAATATTGGAATACGGATGTCGCCAGAATACGGCCGCACGCGACGAGAATGAAGGGGGGCGCCCCGCAGTAGACGGAGCTAAGCTCCCTTCACCTCCCCTGCTTCACCCCCTCATTTACCAAAACAGTCGCTTAGAACAGCGCCTTAAATGTACACAAAATCAACGTTTCGTATTCCCTTGATTCCTTCTCCAAAACTTCATCGATTTAACTAGTTTTTTCATATTAAATTAAAGAAAGGCTTTGGCCGTGTTCCTATGTTTTCCTTTATTTAAATAATTTAGCCAAATTTGTTTTTTGGATGTTTGAACACAGCGGCAAATCTGGCCAATATTTGAGGTATTTGAAGGTTCATATCTTTTTTAATATTTAATTTATGATAAAAAGGAAAACAAAGAGACATGCCAATCGGGGCCATACATCTTTTGGAAAAAAAAATTGCTCTACTGGCATTATCCAGGGAGAAAACAGGAGACTACGTTTGTATGGAAAAACGGCCGTTGTATTTTCTCTTAAAGGAATATTACACGTATTGGAGATCCTGATTGTATTGTTCTATTATGACCAGCAAATGGCCTTATTATATTGTGACTCTATTATGTTATATGCTAATCTAAACCTTATGTTAATATAATAAAGAACATCCTTGCATAACTACAAAACTAATCTAACATTTTGTACGACTGAAGAAAATTTTAATGCATCAGTCCAACTGTAAATAGGATTCATGGAAGTGTCGGGGGAAGTCTACAAAAAATCAATTAACAGACATGAAGACCACTCTTGAAACAACAATTCTTGTATCTCACAAAGTGTTATCTAGTATGGAAGTCAAACCCACGGCAGTCGGCGATCACTTAACCCAATAGGCCATCCCAGCGATCTTTAAAGTCAAAATTTATTGGACACGTAATCGTTGGTTTGATGCGTATTTGTATAAAGCTGATATGCTTCTAATTAAATCTCTTTATTTATTTATTTATAGTCTCACGTCTGTATCCCCGAAGGGGTCGGCAGAGGTGTATTATTACACCCACATATCGCCATGATTTTTTTAGGTCCCACGTAATAGGGGGCGAGCCTATTACCGTACCGGGCACATTACCAGACTCCGTGCTGCTACTGAGAATTTCCTAACGGAAAAACCCAATAACACTTTGCCCGACCCGGGAATCGAACCCGAGGCCTCCCAATCCCACGCGCACATTTATGCCGCGAGACCAACGAGGCAGTCGAGCAGATTTAATTAATTAGAAGCATATTATTATTATTATATCAGCTTTATAGAAATTCGCATTTAATAAATTGAAATGTGGGTGTAATATTACACCTCTCCCCTTCGGGGATACAGGCGTAGAGTACAGGGAGTCTATAAAAAAAATTAATGAAATCTCATATCATGAATTGTCCTGCATTTAGCTTTTTCTGGTTACCACTTAAGTTTTTCTCTCGTGCCGTCATTTTCGTTACTCATGTTTACCACTTAAACTGGGTTTACACGTTATATAATTTAAACCATTAGTCATAAGACATGCGGAGATACACTTTCCGAGATGCGTCAGCGATTTTTGTTTGATATTTTCAAATGATCGTGTGATACTATAATCCTCAAATATCCTATTAATTCTTGGCAAAGAGTCATTTTGATAGACAACAATAAAAAAGGCCTCTACCTTGGACAGCCAAGCATAGAAAATCTTAGTAATTTTAATGAAACGCGGGTAAAACCGTTGGAAAACACTTGTATTTTATAAAGACACTAGATGAGCCCGCGGTGACACCCGCGTTATTTAAGGCTACTGCTCCACTCCCGTGGCTCATAGCGTGATGTTATATAGGCCATAGCCTTCCTCGATAAATTAACTGTCTAACACTGAAAGAATTTTTGAAATCGGTCCAGTAGTTCCTGAGATTAGCGTGTTCAAACAAACAAACTCTTCAGTTTTATATATTAGTATAAGATAGTCCGTCTATTTTCACGTCAGTACTGCAGCACGCACAGACATATCAAGTAGTATTAACACTTTACGGCGCAGATAGCATCGTGTGGCCACTAAATAAGCGAGCGACTTGCTATCAGGGTTATCTGACGCGCGACCTACATCTAGTGGCCACACCTCACTTATAGCGCGTCTTTGTTAAAGCGGCTATTGTATAGTGTGAGAGGTAATTAATTTAATTGTGTGAGTGTAGGTTGGATTAATTATTTTGTGCGTTATTTTAAAAAGTAAAGTTAGTAAAGCGGCGGTAGCCCAGTGGTGTACGTAACGGACTGCCGAGACGATGGTCTCGGGTTCGATCCCCAGGTACCTCGGGCATACACCTCTGACTTTTCGGAGTTATGTGTGTATTAAAAATGTTAATTATCGCTCGCTTAATAATGTGCCCGGTAGATGGCAATAGGCTCGCCCCCTATTACATTGGGACCGAAACATATCTGGCGAAGTGTGGGTGTGTAATACACCTCTGCCTACCCCTTCGGGGATAAAAGGCGTGAAGATATGTTATGTTATTTTAATCAGATTTTTTTTTTAGTATTAAAACAAAAAAGTGTTCCAATGCCTTTGTAATGGTACAGCCTTGCTGGTTTGAGCATGAATGGGCCGGCTCGACCGAGGAAGTACTACCCTCTTTGATTTGATTTGATTTTGATGTTAAAAAAGACAACTCCCGCATTAGGACTAAATCCTGGGTCGCGGGGGACTTTACAAACATGCAACTAACGGACCCAATGAACACCCAGACTCGAAACAATAATTTGTGAATTACACAAAGTGTTGCCTCGTGTGGGGATCGAACCCACAACACTCGGCGCAAGCGGTGAGGCGGCCGCTTAAACCACTACGCCAACTGTGCAGTCTCAGAGATATCGACTGAACCTAACAGTATCTATAATACTGTGGCGTTCCATTCGGTGAATGAGAGTGCCGGAGGCTTAGCCCGTTTTTCCTTCTCCCTCTTACCGCTCCTTTTCGTATTTATTTACCCATCCAGGTCGGCAACACACTTGTGACTCATCTGGGGTTGCGGGTGTCCAATGTGTCCATGGCTAGTCGTAATTGCTTACCATCAGGCGATTCACTTAGTCGTTTGCCTACTATGCCAAAATGCATTGGTGTCCTATTATGATGATGTTTTTCAAGCGATCATACATACGCAGACGGATCGATGGATGGTCGACAACAACGTGTTCTTTGAAAGGACTCGTTTTACCATTTGATCTATAGTACCAAAAAATAAAACCGGCGTCCGTATAAATGAAACATCCGTTATCAGTAGTCCCCCGGCGTGGGATATCGCGGATCAGTCTGCGCCGGCACTCATGAGCGATCGCGGGACGAATGTACTTGTTGACGTTGCATCGTGCATGCAGCTGTTAAGATGTGTTTACACTGTACACGATGTACCATGTCTAACGGTTTTTGTAGACCGTTGTCAGTGAATTGCACTTCGTTACCATCACTTGAATTTTTACACAATTCAAGCGTTTGCGTGATCCACGAATAATTTAATTTAATAAAATTAACAATCACATGTGAATAATTGTTGTGGTCATTGATCCCCTTTTTCCCCCACAATAGGGATTATGCATGATTTTTTGTTTTTATTGCTACCGTTTATTTATGTTAATATGATACCGTAAAAAAATATTAGTCGTGGAGAACTCAACATTTATTTTAAATTTAATGTTAAAAATTGACAATGACATAACGCTGGTTTAAACACCCCATTTTAGCGCGCTTTGTGGTTACATCAGCGTTCTCAACGTTTGAGTTCTTAACTGTCAACTCAGTCAAATGTCTGGTACTGTTTTGACATATCCTCTGCGAACCGTGACGTCACGTTGGTGTCTAGGCAATAGCGTTGCGTTTTGACATTTTAAATTTCGCTCGTAAATTTTCCACCTTTTATTAATTAATATTCGCGATTTTAGAGTGTTTAAATATAAAATAATGTTAGAGGTGTCTTTCTTTACCGATAAAGAATGTCATAAAAGTATATTCGCTTATCTCTGAATCACACGCATATTCCCTACTGTAAGGAACATGATTACTTTTTTCTCTTAATAAAAAAGTAATCATGTTCCTTACACATAAACACTAAAATACCTAAGAGTTGGTAACACACTCAGTGTTACCAACTCTTTTGTCTGAGTTTAAACTGAATTTAACTTTGACTTGAAGTCTGTATAAATTATTTTATTCAGCCGATCTATGACGGATATGTTGACTGATGACGGTTACTCATTCTATTTTATGATCAAGAAGCTATTAAGTACCATTATTTGCTGTATCAGATCAAACAATTAGTGCCATAGCACTTGCGAGGATCAAACCTACACAGGCCAATGAAACTTCTATGCCATCGTTTCAATCAATCACGTACAGTGTATAGTCGCCCTAAGATATCACTTATCGTTGTGCACTGGTTGTAAATGAGCCGCCAATCACGAGGCAGACACAACAGACTCACCGTGCCGCCGCGTCACTCAATGATCACGACACATTTCACTGATAAAACATACTGGTTTAAAAGGAAATACGTGTATTGAAAACATTGGAATTATATTGCCCGCATTGTCTTTAAGAAACAATCAAACTGAATTTTAAGTGTGCTATGAGTTGAGATCATTGCATTGTTTACAAACTGTCTCACTGGTTCCTCGCTTTTGTGGTTGCCTCTTCCCATTATAGGTTAGGCCATAGTCGGTTTAACACGCTGACGAAAAACGGGTTCGCGGAATTCACATCTCCTATGAAAGCAATAAATACAATGCGATGACTATCCTTAACATTTCTGCTTTTATTCTTTTAAGTACATCGTTACGGCTGATTACGTTTCACTTATCATTATTTACTCTTTTTTGAAGTCGGTAAAAAATATAACGTTAATGTAGTTCAACGGTAGAGGACCAATGCAAGCACGTCCAACACACGTGTCAGAGATGACACATGATGTCATGAGTGACAGATGTCAATTGTCACGTGTAGCGTGTCACTACACGCACTGTAACCATTGTTATTGACGCGTTACACGTGTCGTGTCACGTCTTCAGGCCGGATTAGCGCGTCTAGCTCTGAATGATTATCATGCTTCACTGCTTGCCTGCACGCGATTACAAAGATGTAATAATGGTGTAAAAGATTTGACGTTGTGGTGTAAGATCTGTGTGTTGAGGGTCGAAGGCTTAATTCCTACCAGAATTAAAGACTGAAACATATTTTTAGAGGGACCGACGCGACGGCTTAATATGTTCGCCGAGGCACGGAGCAAGAAATAATATGGTTGTGAAATGTTACTTTTATTTCTGCTAGTACATACATACATACATAGTCTCACGCCTATAACCGCGAAGAGGTAGGCAGAGGTGTATTTCTACACCCACTTTTCGCCAGATATACTTTAGTCCCACGTAATAAGGGGCGAGCCTATTGCCGTACCGGGCACATTTCCAGACTCCGGGTCTACTGAGTATTCGGAAAAACCCAGTAACATTTTTGCCCGACCCGGGAATCGTACCCGAACCTCCGATTAGTAGTCGCATACGGTATCCACTGGACCACGGAGGCAGTTCTAGCGTTATCCTACTTCTATTCAAGACCTTTGCTTTGTAGCCGGATATCCGCTCACCTACCACTCTTACCAGATATGAGAGACCATTATCGTGTTCACAAAGCAACTGCCGACTGACCTCTACAACCCAAAAGGAAAGCTATATTTTATGGACTAAAGCAATATCAGTATATTATTGTAAAGTTAACTGATTGACTATAACGGCAGTCAAAGAGCTTTACGTCCCGACCAGGCACGGAACAATTAATATTTTAGTAGGCTATAATAACAATAGTTGTGTGTGTAAGTGTTTACATAGAGCATGTGAGTGACGTCAGTGATTTCACCGAAACACGCGAGCTCGTCAACAGCCCGCGGCTAACACCTGAGCGCTGCTCGGGTAAACCTATTATTGAATGTTTACATACAATTATGTTATAACCTTCATTATTATCCGTTTAATGGTAAAGAAAACAAGTTATAAAAGGAACACCATCCCATTTAATTCCGTGGCGTATCGTAAGACGCGCCTAAGAAAAGTACGGAGACGTGAAACTCGACATAGAACCCGATACCAATCCACCTGACCAGCGTGGTATGGTAGGCCTAAACCTTCTCCCGACTCACTATTCTATTTTATTTATTTATAGTCTCACGCCTGTATTCCAGAAGGGGTAGGCAGAGGTGTAAATATTACACCCGCATTTCGCCATGAATTTTTAGGTCCCACATAATAGGGGGCGAGCCTATTGCCGTTACCGGGCACATCAGCTGCCGGGCTGCTACTGAGTATTCGGAAAAACCCCAGTAACACTTTTGCCCGACCCGGCAATCGAACCCAGGACCTCCGATCAGCAGTCGCATACGCTATCCACTGGACCACTAAGGCAGTCTGTTGTGTCGCAAATTAGGAAAGCAAAGAGTTGTCTACGAAAAGCTTTATGATGAATATTCATTATATGTATCAATTTATTCTCTTTCCATAGCTATAGGAATTATGACTTCACCTCGTTTGCTCTTAATACTCACTTATCAAAAGGCAAGTTTACTGTTTATTCATAAACGATAATCTGACACTGGTTTAGACCAGTGTCAGATTGTTGTATAGGTCAGGGGCTCAATTCTGCTAAATAAATATAGTCTTGATATCATGTCAGTGTCATACTTACGTCACAAAAAGCGTATTCTTGAAAATTATCTGATATTTGAATGAAATTGTAACGAGATCGTATGTGTCAACGACGAACAGTTTATTTTAAATTATACGACAATGACATTAGGTTATCAGAATACCGCTTTTAAATCCATTCAAAATATAATATCAATGTCATATAAAAATAGCAGAATTGGCCCCCAGACGGCAGTCACTCTGTTGGATAGCTTATATTTTATGAAATCTTTTTAATCGAATCAGATTTAACAGAATATTAGCTTTGCACGGACACCGGCGTGTAAGACGAAAGTCTTCGACTCAACGAGGATAACGCTAGGAAGATGAAGAAGATTCATCCAGGCATAAATCTAATTTGAAAGCTAATTTTGCAATTAGACATAATATTTGCCCAGCATCTAGGCATTTGTAGTAAAATGTTCTCAAGAAGAAGTATATTAATTATCCAACAGAATAAGGATCATGAATGAAGCTAATTATAAATACAGAACAGCTTCAATAAAAGCTACTTTTGCCTCATCATTAAATAAATTGGTTCAAGTTAATGAACGTCGGGCGCTCTCTGAAATATCGAATAATATTAACTAAGCCGGTTACTACGAAATAAATATGTTAACAAAACTTTTTAATTGCTTATTTACTTACTTGTATTTATAGAAAACCTCATTAGGGATTTCATGTTTAAACAAGCATAAAAATCTCTTACACAGAAATAGGCGGGTCCACACAGACCGAGCAGCCTCGCGAGGAAAATGCTTCGCGAGGCTGCTCGGTGGACGTACCGCGGCCGAGGCAAGCGCGTGTGCCGCCGCGGGCGAGCGACCGAGCGGCCGAGCCATCGAGTTTGGATTTTTGTTTTGCCGCGGTCCGTACGCTGTTTCGTGCCTCGCTCGAACATAATAATCCTTACTAATAATATAAATTCGCAAGTGTGTTTGTATGTTGGACATTTTTTTTATAGACTCACGTCTGTATCCGCGTAAGGATAGGCAGAGTTATAATATTATTACATCCACATTTCACCATGAAATGTTTAGGTCCCACGTAATAGGGGACGAGCCTATTGCCGTTAACGGGCACATCAGCAGACTCCATGCTGCTTCTGAGAATTCGGGAAAAGCCAGTAACACTTTTGCCCGACCCGGGAATCGAACCCGGGACCTCCGCTCAGCAGTCGCATACCCTATCCACTGGTCACTGAATGACGGAGGATACATTCATCATAACATTCTCATCTTTGACGCTATTTATTGTACGAATAATAATCCTTCAGTCTGTGCTTCGGTTACAGTATCCTTGCCTACAGATATTCATTTCCTATAATGAATTCTATATTTTTTTTCTATGTCTACCTATTCCATCCTTTAGGTATAACAATAATCGACGACCGGTTGGCAAAGCGGGAGTGTAAGCGACTACAACACCGAAGGTCGCGGGTTCGATTCCCGCTCATGTCAAACATTTGTGTGCATGAACATGAATGTTTGTCTTGGTCTGGGTGTTTCTATGTATATATTGACGTGACAACGTCTTATAAATTGGTTTGCCGGGTGACACTTCAAGAAACTGCGTTACGCTCCGCTCACGTTATGCGCTCACAATGAGAGCGAGTGAGAGGCACGCGTCCCGCCTAAGAGCGAGAGAGACAGACATAAAAAGTGAAAGGCACGCGTCTTTCATCCTTCTTCCTACTATACGAATGAATATTCACATTAAAATTATTTTACCACTCAAAGTCGTTGTCACGTAAAACTTTCGCCCGTATACCGACTTTACAGGCAACCAATTTTTTTATTTTTTTACAAAAAAAGTAAGTATAAGTAAATATGTATATTATGGCCCATTATTACCATTGTCTAGTACTCAAAGTAGGTACAGCAATTGGCGTCAGTCATGCAGCCGGCTAGTAAAAACACATGCGACAACCCTATTGCAGTATGACCATTTCCAAGTACTATATTTATAAACAAAATTTAAAAATAAGAGAGAGGAGAGACCAACAATCTCACATTGATACGTAGACCGATAGATGGCAAATGTACTATTTCACTCTAATTCACAAGTCGACAATTTGATACATGCGCAATACATAATAGTTTTCAACTATAGTCCGTTCACAGTTATTTTACCTCTAGCTGTTAGATTGGCCAACCTAGGCGTTGTGTTGCTATATTTGGTATATAATACTCCCATTTTAAATATACATTATTGCTAAAATGTACTTATTTTTTTATTGCCTAAGCGATCGTATTAAATATTTGGAAGTAATGTTTGTAACAAAACCTCTTGATATTGGCATGGCTATATGCATGTACATTTATTTTCTTACGAAATAACTAATTTCCTATGAAGATAAGTAGTTATAATAAAAATGTTGTCTATTTAATATATAAAGGTAAACGCATCATAATTACGCCAACGTGAGGTTCTAATTATCAAATACAAAAACGGTAAATTTAATTTTCATATTTATTTTGAATAAGAATGATGTGGGTGTCATATTACACCTATGCCTACCCCTGCATGGAAACAGGCGTGAGTCTATAAGAATGATCCATGTGGACTGCCAATGTTATGATGATTCGTAACTGCTGTCATATTCTGTATCAGACTCAGAATTTAATTCTATTATGAACCTGTCCATTTCAGCATCCGTAGACCCATCTGTCACGAAGCTTGTCTTCAATGTGGCGCTCATGTTTGCATTGTTTTTGTCAGTCTTCTGCAGTGATAGATTGAAAAGCTTCTTCAGCTAAATTCACAATGTTGGTTGCCTCTTGTCCTAAATTTTTGCTTGTGACTCGCCTTTTAATGAGACTCCACATAAGTTCAATTGCGTTTAGCTCGCAGTGGAATGGCGGTAATCTAACCACTTTGCGGCCATGAGCTTCAAGCATTTGAATTTTTGAAGCATTTCCACTAATATTGGGTAAAATGTTATGCGCAGGTAACCCTATTTTACTTTCCTGTCATCACAGAGTACAATTCCAACATAAAGAAAATAAACACCGACATCTGTCAGAGGTAAAATAACTGTGAACGGACTGTATATTTTCATGTTCTGAATTCAAACTTTATGACAACTACAATTTTGTTTTTTCCTACGGTGCCGAGGCTGCCGCGCTCTAGGCCGCGTTCACATTTGTCTGATGTAATCTGTCGTGACGTCGTCTGTCGTGTCAGTGACAACACAATGTCCTGGTCTGCGACAGAGAGGGGGAGGGTGTGGGAACGGTACAGCGCGAATTAAGAGATTGGACTCAGATTAATTGTAAAAAACATTTATTTAATTATAACAGTATATTTAAAATATAAAATAGTAATCGCTAATGTTAGATCTACAAAGGTATTTATAATAAATTAATGCTAAGATGACAATAGGATTATCTAGATAATTTGGTGGGGAGAGATGTGCTGACGAAGCTAACATTGTTGGGTTCCGTACAGTTAACTCGCGCGACACAACTCGTCAGACTAATGTAGACGCGCCACTGTCTGTCGTAAAGCGTCAGACGCGCGTTTGCAATTGTGCGCAATGGACGACGAACTAATTGACTTCCTTTTTATAATATTATTCGTATACAGTACCTATAGATGAGCTAATTGAATACGAAATAATATAATCCTATGTAAATAATTTATGGATATAATTGGATATCTACTTTATCTGAATCGGATAATTCATCAAAAACATTGCGAAAGTGTGAACTCCACGAGAGTCAAGACAGAACTGATTTAAAATTGTGTCAGATCGCGACAGACGGCGACAGACAAATGTGAACGGTAAGTAATTACGACAGAGACCGTCACGAGAGATCACGTCAGATAAATGTGAACGCAGCTTTATTCTATGGCCTCGCTCGTTCGGGGACTGTTTCCTCGCGCGGCAAATGCCTCGCGAGGCTGCTCGCTCTGTGTGGACCCACCTAATAACTTGCGCATTCATCATCAGCCTTTTATACTGTCCCACTGCTGGTGCCTCTTCTCACTATGAGAAGGGTAAGGACATAGTCCACCACGCTGGCCAAGTGCGCGTTGGCAGACTTCACATGTCTTTCGAGAACATACCTAATGGAGAACTCTCAGACATGCAGGTTTCCTAACGATATTTTCCTTCACCGATAAGCAAGCGATAATTAACAATTTAATACGCACTTAACTTCGAAAAGACATTGATGTGCGCCATGGATTCGAACCCGAGATCCTCTGCGTAGCAGTCTGTCGGTCTTTCCACTCGGCTATCGCTGCTTCCTAAAAATACGCATAAAATTTCTATATCATGGCCTGAGTACATACTTTCAGGAAAACACTGATATAAAAAGAATGATGTATATGAATAATTATATACCTTTGAACGATATAATTGTACCTAGAAATCACTGTTCGCCATTGCACGGTACATACAAAGAGAAAATTGCTACCGACAGGTGTGTTCGCCGTAAAATATTTCACCGATACTACGATTGACAGATAAAGTGATTTGCCGAAACCTCCATTTAGCAAAATAGTTTTATCGTATAAAGCATTTCAGGATAAATCATAAAAGACAATTCATGCAATAAATTATCTAAATTAATTAGGAAGAAAAATCATTTATTGAAAAATTGTGAATAAAAAATGCCGTGTGGTTGACGGCATAAAATACAAGTGTCACCACCCCCTATCTTCCCGTGGGTGTCGTAAGAGGCGACTAAGGGATAACATGATGCAAATACCAACTTTGCGTAGAGACGGAAAACTCGACATCAAACCCTATACGACTGCCTCGTTGGTCTCGCGGCATAAATGTGCGCGTGGGATCGGGAGGTCCCGGGTTCGATTCCTGGGTCGGGCAGTGTTATTGGGTTTTTCTGTCACGAAATTCTCAGCAGCAGCACGGAGTCTGGAAATGTGCCCGGTACGGCAATAGGCTCGCCCCTTATTACGTGGGACTAAAGTATATCTGGCGAAAAGTGGGTGTAGAAATACACCTCTGACTACCCCTTCGGGGATAAAAGGCGTGACGATATGTATGTATGTATGTGAATAAAAAAGTAAGGAAACATTTTATTCTGTCTGTATATTAAATTCTTGCGTTATTGACTGAGTGACATAGACCGTAAAGCCGAAACTACTGAGCCAGGAGCTAGCTGAAAGGCATGTAGGTTCCTTGGGCAGTGTAGGGAGCAATTAGTGAGGATTTTCGGAAATTCCCACCCTAATGAACAAAATAGTCCAACGGGTGGAGTCGTGAGCGAAGTTTATACAAAAAAATGTTTTAAAATAAGCAGTTATATTTATGTAACGAGTCTATATCACGTAATTATTTGAAAATACTAATATATAAAGCTGAAGAGTTTGTTTGTTTGTTTGGTTGAACGCGCTAATCTCAGAAATTACTGGGCCGATTTCAAAAATTATTTCAGTGTTTGATGGCCCATGTATCGAGGAAGGCTATTGGCTATATAACATCACGCTATGAGCCACGGGAGCGGAGCAGTAGCTTTAAATAACGCGAGTGTAACCGCGGGCTCATCTAGTTTGAAAACAAAAGGTAAAATAGCTCATATATTTCGACGGATCGCCTGATGGTAAGCAATTACCGCCGCCCATGGACACCCGCAACACCACAGGAGTCACAAGTGCGTTGCCGCCCCTTGGGGTTGGGAAAAGGGATAGGATAAGGAGTGAGGGATAAGGAATAGGGTATAGAGCCTCCGGCACTCTCACTCATCGAACGAAACGCAACAGTTTAGGTACTGTTACTTTACGTCGATTTTCTGTGAGAGGGACTACACTCTCACAGAAAATCTACTGTGAAAACCGTCGTCTATGTGTGTATGTATGTATATATAGGTAAGTACCATATGTGTGAACGCCGAGAAAGTTTTAAAGTAATTAAAAAAGCAGCAGTATATTCATTTCCATTTTTATTTAGTATTTAATAAATTATTGGAAAGCTTTTTTGTTATGTGACCTGTCTCCTTGAATGGACCACTCCCCGTGGCATTCTCTCAGAGCTGTAATACATGTCTGCACTATACAGCGACTGCGTATTATGTACACGTAGAACACTCACTTTTTTTTTATAAAATTAGGCGGCAAACGAGCAGACGGATCGCCTGATGGTAAACAATTACCGCCGCCCATGGACACAAGCAACACCACAGGAGTCACAAGTGCGTTGCCGCCCCTTGGGGTTGGGAAAAGGGACAGGAGGAGGAATGGGATGAAGGAGAAGGAATAGGGGATGGGCCTCCGGCACTCTCACTCACCGAACGAAGGTTGGGTACTGTTACTTTACGTCGATTTTATATTACTTGATTACGTATTCAAGATTATTGGTTTGATATAATTAATACATCTGTCTCTGTTTTAATATTTGGATTTTTATGGTTTTATGGATCTTATGTTGGATGCACAATAGGGTATTTGGATTTTACAATGGTTTTGCAACATTCTAAAGTTAGTATTAGCCTCAAATATCAAGACTCAGCCAGTCACTTTTCTAACAAACTTTATACATACTTGTTTTAATAATGCCAGGTCTATTACATTCAATGTCCACAGCATGTAGGTATGCGCGTGCGTCGCATCCGGAGCGTCGCGCGGCGTCGTACGAAAACAACGTCGCGTGCGCACCTCCGTGACTCAACGGCCGAGCTTTGTACATCTGTTTATACGATTTATCTTGGTTTTATATCAGACATTACTTTGAACTAAACAATTACTTAAAATACGTATCCAATATTTTTTGATAATCTAACTGACGGACTAATTAGATTTTTTTAGTCAAATACCCTATTGAGCCTAAGATTTTACTAAACGATTTTAAGGATTGAGTTTTATTGTTCCACGCGTAGCATCACTCAATCACTCATCACCGATAAAACAAAAAGTCTAACTGTTCTTGCGGTTCCATTGTACTACCTACAAACGGTGATAAGAATGCATTCTTGCTTGTGGTTGGCGCAGTGTCAAGCGGCCATCTCGCCGCTTGGCACTGCGCCGTGTGTCGTGGGTTCGATTCCCACACGAGACAACACTTTGTGTGATCCATAAATTGTTACTTCGAGTCTGGATGTTCATTGTGTCCGTTGGTTGTATGTTTGTAAAAAGTCCCCCGCGACACAGGATTTGTTCATAGTGCGGGAGTTGTCTTTATAAAAATAAAATTGAGTTTGTTACGTAGCTGTGATGTGGTCGGTATCACACGTGCGGTCGATGACGCTGACAAAGTTTGGTCGGTACGAATTGAACCATTCATTTTCACACAAATCATCACCCGCTTGTCATGTAACGACGCGATGGGGTATGTATGCATTGCTTTTAAACGCAATACATAACGTAAGTAAACAGTTTTATAACGCGTATAACCATCGCCCTCAGATTCCGTTCAGTTCATATTTAGTTTCCTCGCTGAATAAACTCAGAATGTAATATAATACTACAAGTGCTTATATCGGAGTGTTTCCGAAACATTGCTTGTTTTAATTGTGTAAACGTTGTTCGCGGAAACGTTTTTCTATTCAAATAACATGAACGCTTGCTCGAGGACTCTTTGAGAGCTCTGTTATACGTTGTAGTTTTGAAAATAATAATAATATTATTTCTGGGAACAGGTTTTACGTACGTGTTTGACAAATTGTTATTAATATGAGTCGTAAGAGCCGTAAGAGCCGATAGTCGTAGTCAAAAGCCAAAGGCAATATCATTTATTCATCAAGGCCACAAAGTGGCGCTTATGAACGTCAAAATTTTTGTGTTTTTTTTATTGGTTCACTAAACTGGACATAACACTTGAATTAACATAGAATATCACTTAGAAATACAAGTAAAAGTGTATGACCTTCTTGAAGTGAACACAACATGCTATATAAAAATAGTACATAAAATAATTTTAATATATAAAATCCTTGCGTTACTGACTGACTGACAGACACGCTATAGCCGAAACTACTGGTCGTAAGAAGATGAAATTTAGCATGTATGTTCCTTGGGCACCGTAGGGGTGCACTAAGACGGGATTTCCCGAAATTCCCACGGGATCGGGCAAAACGAGAAATTTGAAAATATATGCGTACAAAGCCGCTGGCGTCGACTAGTTTTATATAAATTTTTTAGAAGGAAAAGTTTTTAACGAATGAACTGATACATGGAAAAGGTCAATTTCGTTGCAAATATTGTTGTAGGCTGAGCACATACGATTCAACGGTGCATGCTGTCCATAATTAGTGCAGCAAAGGGGCAAGCTAAAAGATTTTCTATTATTGATAGTAATTTAAGTTAATTACTTAATGATTCTACATTCACATTTACTGCCTCGTTCGCAATGTAATAGGTAGAGCCACGAGAAAGAACGGGCAATAAAACTCATGGCCACTGTTTTAAATCAAATATAATGATACATTCGTAAGAGCCGACTAAGGAAAATACATGATTGATATTAAACTAGATTTTACGGATTTTATCGCGATATAATAGTTTGACTGAGATTATATTAATTTAAACCGAATGATCTAGAAACTACATTATTTATTACTACCCGACGTTCCGATTTCTTTACAGGAATCGTGGTCACGGAAGACTGCGCTCAAGCGACTGATGAAGACGGTGAAGCTCTCTACATGTTTGTCCCAGGAGATGTCATCAGTCCTCACGGAGGGCACACATCTCCAACAATCTAGATCGCACCTAGAATAATTATCCTTCTAACGTCTCTACCTGTGTCAATATAGGCCATCTATAATCCCAAGCAAACTGATAAAATTCCCTATAGTCAAATACAGGAAACTTTAACCGACTAAAAACCACACGATGTCCCGCGTCGCCCAATGAATTCATTCGCCATGACGTCACATTTCATTTCTGTTTAACCGTGTCATCTAGACTCCGTGGGCAAGTTTTGTCTGTGCCTTGGTTATCACTATCAGTCAGTCAGTAACGCAAGATTTCATATATATAGAAGAAAAACCTGCAATCAAATATATAATCAACCATAAAATCCCGTAAAGGACATGATAACGACGCATCCATTTTTTTTCCAAATATAAATTTTGCAGTATCTCTCCAGCTCGGTAGAAGACGACACGTACGTTGTCGTTCGCGTTATGCACAAGATGAGCAATCACGACGTTTCAATCTGCTCTCGGCCAAGCGGAGCGACCTTGCACCCACGGAACTAGGACGGGCCACGAGACACGCAACCAATATCACACCAGTGGTTTTTATTATTACAAACTGTATGACGCCTGTTTCCCCGAGGGGTAGACAACGTATCAAATTTTTAATTATGGCTTGCCCCGTGTTTCGGAGTGCCCTTTAAGGCGTAGGTCTCGGCTGTCATGAAGACCTTTGGCAGGCGTTATCGGGATTACCTTTGAACACGTCAATACTGGCTCGTTGGTCTCGCGGCATAAATGTGCGCGTGGGATTCGGAGGTCTCGGGTTCGATTCCCGAGTCGGGCAAAGTGTTATTGGGTTTTACCGTTAGAAAATTTTCAGTAGCAGCACGGAGTCTGGTTATGTGCCCGGTACGGCAATAGGCTCGCCCCCTTTTACGTAGGACCTAAAAAAGCCTGGCGAAATGTGGGTGTTATATTACCTACCCCTTCGGGGATACAGGCGTGAATCTATAAATAAAAAATAAATAAACTTCAATACTGACACTGGTCTAGGCCATGAAACATCGCTACCCCTATGGCGCTCTGTGGAAAGGCCCAGACCCCAAAGGATAAGTAATAGTAACAATAATATTCTACCACATAAACAGAACACCATCTAGTCCCAAACTAAACTGAGCTTGTACTATGGGTACTAAATAATCGATTAACATACATATATAAATATACCTTTTTATCAATTGATACATGTAATACATATAAACCAGACCCAGACAAACATTCATGTTCACGCACACAAATGATTGACTTGAGCGGAAATCGATGCACTGACTTGAGCTTGTACTATGGGTACTAGATAATGGATAAACATACATGTATACTTTTTTTTTGTAAATACATTCATATTATACATAGAAACACCCGGACCAAGACAAACATCCATGTTCATGCACACAAATGTTTGACTTGAGCGGGAATCGAACCCGCGACCTTCGACGTAGTAGTCGCTTACACTCCCGCTACGCCAAAAGGCCGTCATAAAGTCTTGGATGCAACTTAGATAATGGTAACATCATGACGATAACTTAAAGGTTTTTTTTGACAATGTTCCTCGTCCGCTGTTCTCATGGTCACACCGCATTATGCACCGACACACTTCGGTGATCACATTTGGCGTCATCTCCGCGCGCTAACGGTTAATGCGTCATGTGAACGCAGACACATTTTATTATTTGACGAGCTCGGCTACAATATTGGGAGCGAGGATGTTAAATTAATTAGGTGTAAGAATCTTGACGTACAAGAAGATACATGCAGGATCTCTGCAAGTTTCTTGTTTTATTGTAAACAACAGACCAGCTCAGTAATCATCATCCGAGCGCAGTCCTATTTGCGAACCGAGACTTTGTAGCCCGTGGTCCGCATCTCATTAGTGCCATATTATTTTACTGTCACCAAATGTACAAAACTGCCAAGTTTGAGGATCCTACAAGAATTTCACAAGTTACTAATTATCAAATCAAGTCAATCCAATATGGTTATTAGAGCCTTGTTAATCTCGGCATGAATGGGTCGGCTCAACCAGGGAAGTACTACCCTCTCTCAGAAAATTGAATCTATACTGTTGCTGCGACTGCTGATCGAAGGTTCCGGGTTCGATTTTCGGGTCGGGCAAAAGTGTTACTGGGTTTTTTCGAATACTCAGTAGCAGCCCGGAGTCTGGTGATGTGCCCGGTAACGGCAATAGGCTCGCCCCCTATTACGTGGGTTCATGGCGAAATGTGGGTTAAATATTTACACCTCTGCCTACCGCTTCGGGGATACAGGCCTGAGACTATAAATAAATAAACTGTTGCGTTTCATTCGGTGACAGTGCCGTAGAACCCACTCTCTTTTTTTTTTCTTCAGCTTCACCTCCTTTTATTACTTTTCCTATCCCAAAGGCTGGCAACACACTTGTGAGTCGTCTGGTGTTCCGGGTATCCACCGGCGGCGGCGATCGCCTTCTATCAGGTGATCTGCTGCTCATTTACCTCCTCTGTCATATAAAAATGTTTAATTGCTAAGTTTGATGCAAGACTTACGGGTCACAAGTCACCAAATACGCATACTTACGTGTGCGTCGCTCGCTCGCCGCCTGTTGCTGTTGTCACCTGTAGTATCCTCGAGAGCTCTTCTTCAACTAACGCTGAACAGAATTGGACTCCACGTGATCTGACACACGCCGGCTGTGGATGCGGGGAGAGTTGATACTCCGCTGTGTCGACAAGCTCACACTTTACTTTTATCTCTGTACTAGAGGCATAGTTATTGACGTCGCTCTATATGTGTCCGGTCCGGTGTCGGTGTCCGCAAACACCTATTTGACATGCCTATTTGTAAACATATTTCAGCAACATACATATATTGCTGAAATTCGGTTAAATATATGTACACGTTGACAGACTAAGATGACACTGGAAGAGCTTAAGAAAATCTTACGAGAAGCATAGGAACAGCAATGGTGTATGGGGTGAAAAATGAGAAGGTTGAGCTCAAGATGCGCTCTACTTAAATTTAAGTTACTTGCGTATAAATTTATAACTTTCTCGCTAACCTAGGGCTAATTATGAAAACGAAGTATTTAGCAGTGGACAGCTTCAATTCCCGTACAGTACTTGAAAATTATACAAGTATTGATAGGGCATCATTCTTGCGCACATGCAGAAGCATAACTGATAACAGAATGTCGAACCATTTTACAGTCAGCAGCAATTTCTAAAGCTATATTTTACTGAGAATTATTTATTAATTATAAAACGTACCAAATAACGCCTAACCTCAGAACAACACAAACATATTTACAAGCTAGACATATCACTTTAAAACCCCAAAAAATAAGAGCGTACGTATATGATTCACCCGTCGAGATTTTCACTCGTATTCTCCGTCGCGGATTTAGTAACCGTTTATTCCCGTTTTCTAGTTCCACGGGGTAAGTGGTTGTAGCTGCGTAGCTCCGTAGCTGCTACGTCGTAGCAGTGGTAACGTAGCGGAGTGGAGGCTCTCGACTATTTCTTTGAACAGCACTCGCGAGCCCTCGAGCCTCCGCGTCGATGTGAAGCTGAGCGCGTTGTCTCACGACACCGTATGACGACATAGTTCCACAGGTCGTATTGAAAACCATGTATGTCTTTTATTTATTTATGCATTTAGCATACCCTAAAGATCTAAACAGGCTTAAGGCCCAATACAGCAATGCCGGAAAAACAAAATAACTCATGTTACTAAACCTGGTGCATTGATACGGATTGCGAGCGTTGGTATAGAAAGATGGGCCTCCGGCCACTCAGTGTACCCACTAGACTTAAAATTAACTTATAGATAAGATACTTTTAAAATTTCTAAACTAAAGTCGCTACTAAGGCGAAATCTGGGTGTAATACCTATTTCACCTCTGCCTACCCTTTCGGGGATACAGGCGTGAGTCTATAAAAAAAATAAAGTCGCGAAATAAAGAAATATATTGTCAAAATCTTTATCTCGATTTCTTCAACCTGAGTTTAAATAGCATTCTCAAAATGTCATAAATATCGACAACCAGTTCTGAAAATAACAATTTCTTGTGGCACCAGGCGTCACTTTTCGTGAACGGTTGATGGCCATAAAAAGAACTAGATAGAGTAACCTATAATCTAAATTAGTTCATATTCTTTTCTTATGTTTTCGTATGAGTGTGTGGCCAACTCTGGTGTCGGAATTTTTACACCGCCCTGAAGTCCTCCGACATACCGTCATAATAAAATTATTTTCCTGAGACAAGAACTGGAATTCCACACGCGGCCACCCATCCTAGTGGTGACCTGTGCAAGCTTTACTTGCTACATAAACGCTTACGCCTATTCGTGGCTTAGATATGGAGTCATGTTATGGGGGAACAGTGTGGATATACAACAAGTGTTTTTAATGCAAAAAAAAATTATAAGGATAATAGAACAAATAAATAACGAACAAAGTTGTAAACCATACTTCTTAAAATATCACCTGCTCACCTTACCTTCTATTTACATTTATGATATCTGCACTTATGTATTTAAAAATATCCATACATTTACAAAGGTGCAAGAAACTCATAATGTAAACATTCGCCACAAAAGTCGCCTTTACTTACCACCTTCACGAATAAAAATATTGAACGAAAGCCCACATTATATGGCTATACGAATATACAATAAAATACCGAAAAATATCAAAAGTGAAACAAAATTTCCCACATTTAAAAATAAATTAAAAGAATTTCTACTAAAAAACTGTTTCTATTCTGTTGAAGAGTTCTTGGCAATAGGTAAAAACAATAACTGAAAAATAATATAAGTTTATATATAATATATATTAATAAGGCGATCTACAGAGCCAACATGAATAATAGGTACAACTAATAAATTGTGTATAAAAATGATACATGTTTGTAAAAATTAATATTATGATTTCTCCTAAACTTTTGCTATACCTGTAAAAGGTTGCTAAGTTGTAAGCACATAATGTATACCAAGTAAGACCATAAACTGTACACTTAGTTTGCAAATAAACATCTTTGAATCTTTGTTGACCTATTCAAACGGCAAGGCAAGTCACCCTATAATCGGTACATCCTATTCACGGCACGTCATTGAATAATAGTTTAGTTATCGTGCGACAATGGACACGTGCCATACGTTCACGCATGACTGAGTTTTTTAACGACAGCTCACTCCGCGCGTTTAACCGCGAGCTTAACTCTGCACTCGAGGCATTTCTGATAAAAGAAACATTCCAACATAATTACTACAAACTTTCACATGTCTGCTCCGTGTGGTCATTAAAATATGTTTATGTTTTTTATTTATAGACTCACGCCTGTATCCCCGAAGGGGTAGGCAAAGGTGTAGTATTACACCCACATTTCGCCAGGAATTTTTAGGTCCCACGTAGTAGGGGGCGAGCCTATTGCCGTACCGGGCACATGACCAGACTCCGTGCTGCTACTGAGAGTTTCCTAACCGAAAAACCCAATAACATTTTGCCCGACCCGGGAATCGAACCCGAGACCTCCCAATCCCACGCGCACATTTGTGCCGCGAGACCAACGAGGCAGTCTTAAAATATGTATGTTTTTAAATATTCCCTTTTTTTGTTTTTACTTCGCTATACTATTATGCACTGGTGATCATGAAATGAAATGAAATGAAATGAAATGAATATTTATTTATTTCGTGTAAACTTTTTGAAAGTGCTTACGAAAAGTCAAATTAAAATTGTTCAGTTTATACATCATTTATATTTTTGTGCTGAATTAGAGCAGCTCAATCCCAAGCATTTTTATCGCCTATATAATCAGTAATTTTATAATATGCTTTTAAACACAGTGTAGTTTTAACAATAATTTTGAATTTATTTATAGATAAATTTCTTATATTAAGAGGGAGCTTGTTATAAAAGCGTATACACTGCCCCATAAAAGAGCTACTTATTTTGTGGAGGCGGGTGCTATGAACTATAAGATTATTCTTATGTCTAGTATTAACAGTGTGTAGATCACTTTTTTTACTAAATGTGTCAATGTTCTTGTGGACATATAACAGATTCTCGTATATATATTGCGTAGCAACAGTTAGAATGCCTATCTCACTGAACTTTTCTCTTAGAGAAACACGAGGACCGAAGTTGTAAATACCCCTTATTGCTCTTTTCTGCAGAACGAATATTGTGTCAAGGTCTGCAGCATTCCCCCAGAGAAGAATCCCATATAACATGATACTATGAAAGTAGCTGAAATAGACCATTCTAGCTGTTTCTATATCTGTGAGGCGTCTAATTGTCTTAACCGCATAAGCTGCAGAACTAAGTTTGCCCGAAAGTCTTTCTATATGCGGACCCCATTGAAGTTTGGAATCAAGCATAATACCTAGAAATAAGGTTGTCCCGACGTGAGAGTGCAATAACATTATTTCACTACTGATGTAACTAGAACATGAAATCAAGTGTGCATGGCAATAGTACACTTCATTATTTTAAAAAGGAATCGAATTAAAACTTTATTCATTAACCATATTCATCTGTCCCACTAGTGGGCACGGGTACCTCCTCACTACGAGAACGGTTAGGCTATATTACATCACCCTGATCAAGTGCGGTTTGATAGACTTCACATGTCTTTCTTTAACGTAATGTAGAACTTTTAGACATGTACAAACGATGACTTAATAATAATGATATAATATTCAATACAAACTTAATTTGGAAAAGTCAGTGGTGCGTTCCGTAAGTTTGAATACAAGACTATTTATGCGTATTCTCCCTGTAGTTGGTGGAACATCGCATCTTTTTCCTTCATACCTTTTGGTAAAGTAAGACTGCCTGTGCACAAGAGCGGAGAAGCAAAGGTCGGAGGAAATATAATTGGCTGCACGGTTGGCGTAGTGGTTTAAGCGGTCGCTTCGCTGGTTGGCACTGCGCCGCGTGTCGTGGGTTTGATTCTCACACGAAACATCACTTTGTGTGATCTACAAATTGTTGTCTCAAGTCTGGGTGTTCATTGTGTCCGTTAATTGTATGTTTGTAAAGGCTCCCTCGACACAGGAATTTCTTCCTAGTGCGGGAGTAGTCTTTTAAAAAAAAAAAAAAAAAATATGGAAGTCCAGCACAACACTGCTCTAACACTAAATAGCGATAAAGTTTCGATGTAGTCGCGAAACAAACTGATATATGACTGACAGCCGCGACAAAGGTAACCGAATACAAATCTCAGTATTGGCATGAATGATTGACAGCATCCAATCTATACATCACCTATAGTATCGTAGTTAGCGATATCAAATGCATTTGGACGACCGGTTGGCGCCGCGGGAGTGTAAGCGACTGCTACGCCGAAGGTCGCGGGTTCGATTCCCGCTCTAGTCAAACATTTGTGTGCATGAACATGGATGTTTGTCTTGGTCTGGGTGTTTCTATGTATAATATGTATGTATTTACAAAAAAAAGTATATAAGTATGTCTATCCATTGTCTAGTACCCATAGTACAAGCTTCTGCTTAGTTTGGGACTAGATGGTGTTGTGTGAATGTGGTAGAATATTATTATTATTATTAATATTTATTTTCATACATTATTTATTTCCGTGGGTGGCTGCGGCCGCGGCGCACACGTGACGGTCGTCATGTATTCATCGTGTGGTTTTGTACCTACGTATATAATCATCATACAGTATATTGAAGTCCCCTGCTGGATACAATCTTATCTTAATTTGCGTGACAATGCTATTGTGTGAAATGGAGGATTTTGCACTGGCGAGACGGGTAGAGTTAGATGTCGAATTTCAGTCTCTTCCTAAAGGTACTATTTAGTTCGTGCACTTACCTGAGTGGCCTTTTAAGACTCCCGCGGAATGAATTGTGGTAGTGACACATCGTATTCTTAAACCGTCACAGACCAATAAATGATGCATCCAAGTTCATAATTTTTTTGAAAGCTGTCGGCCGTAACTCTTGATATAAACGTACTTCAAACAACTCAAATGAAAACAGCATAAAGTTACGACCAAAAGCAACAGAGGTGCATGTATGTGTGTATACAACACATGTTGTGTGTGTGTGTGCGTGTCGGTATCGCGATCGCTGAGTAATGGCGTTTTAATGGCGGCCGCTACCTGCGACCCACGTGCTACACCATGTGTGGGGTGAGCCATGAGAGTATAGCGATATATAGTGCAATACAACGTCTGGTGGGATCATTTGATGACGTTGGCAAAGCGATTGTATGATACATATAAAATTACAGGTCCAAGACTCTTTCTAGTGACGTGATTTTATAGTACTATGTTTAGTTTTAAGTCCTAGCTCGATGGAGAAAGATAGAAGCTACCGACACAAAAGCGGGACCAGCGATGCACTGAACAACATTTTGGACCCAAACTAGTTTAGTCATGGTATATGACTCTAGCATTAACGATTTACATAATTATATGATCCAACATAGAAGCGTAATGTGTCAGCCTGCTGTTTCTATATTCCAATGACCTAATTGGCTTTGTTTTATGCTAGCTCTTTTTTTATTTACCATTAATGTACTCTTTTTAATGTGGAATAAATAAATCTTGAATCTATGAAATTCAACGTTCTACTGTCACATTTAAAGTCATTACAGAAACCCGCTTAATTTCATAACTCGCGGCACACGTCAACGTGTCGCGATTTCTTAGAACAATAATGCTGTCGGTGCAATTACCAGTTTTTACCTCCGCGCACTAGCCACAACCCGCCGACCAGCACCCGCCATTCGCCCTTTGATTTCATTCCCATTCGTACAAACCTCCAATTCTACAGAAAATGTAATGGAAATTCCAAAAACTTAATACCGCTAGACGTTAAAACTCAATCATTATTTCTTCATTCTGTTTCGTATTGTATTCCAATTACTGATTCATTTGATCACAGAACAATTAAATTGGACACGATCATAAAAAACGTCTGTATAATAAAAGCTGGTTTTCTGTTTTCCTTGTTCAGTTGGAGGTAATTCGGGACACGGTTTTTGCGGGGCAAAGATTTTATTTATATTTTTACGGTGGCGTTTCGTGGTTTTATTTTACGAGGCATTGATTACACTTACCACTGGAAACTACAATGACCACAGATGGGTGATGCTGTCGAGACCATCGCGTACATTTCCAAGTCTTAAAACTGTGATTCTTCAATACTATGCTTATCCAGTCTTCTCGTTTTCCCTTTGGAAAGTGTTAACAATTATGTATGCTTCATAATACTCGTAAGTGATTATGAGACGAAGATATACTTCACTCTATAATACTGATACAACTTCAACGCCGCGATATTTTTTAACAATTAGCTATTTGAAATACTACCAGTTTGAAAAACTATAAAAAATGTATAATAGTCGTCAACACTACAATACATTTACGAGTTATTCTATAATAACACTTTCTGTCTTCTCAACAAACCACTGAGTACAACTTTAATTGTTCCCGAAATCAATAACATCATTTGTAATATATATTTAACAAAATTCTGAAAGATTTCTTCTTTGGATATTTTTCGGTTTGTCCATTAAATCAAGTATTATATTTAGTTTCAAATGTTATAGATTCTTTCGAAAAGTTTCCTAATTATATTAAAGGAATCGCGTATCTGTCTGCTGATCAGGAGGTCCCGGGTTCGATTCCCGGGTCGGGCAAAAGTGTTACTGAGTTTTTCCGAATCCTCAGTGACAGCACGGAAGCTGGCAATGTGCCCAAGACCGGCAATAGGCATGCCGCCTATTACCTCGGGCCTAAAATTCATAAGGCTTAATATTACACCTCTGCCTACACCTTCGGGGATAAAGGCGCGACGCTATAAAAAATATTGTACAATCCGCTGACAGCTAAACGAAAACTTATTTCTGTCAAACCATTAATATAGTAAATAATAGTTTTAGTAACATAATCAAATATAATTTTCGTCTCTCACAATTCAAGTTTACTTTTAAACCGCCGCGTTTCAATCTTCCATTGTAACTCACGCGCGCGTTGACACATCACCGTCACGCTTGACAATCCGTCGTCACCGCAGATGGAAACCATTCGCAACTATTTACTGATCACTGCCTACACATTAAGCTCGTGTACTGGTACAAAAATAAGCGGCGTATTCTCCAATAGAATTGTAAACTATCGACGTTCGTCAATGTTGAGACATGGAAAGCGTTTTAGTCGGTGCTTTCGTTGTTACCGCGCTGTCAACCCCCGCAGGTAGAGGGGGAGATGGTGCATTAACATTCAGCTGCTAAATATTTGTCACTGACAGCTGCTACTTCGGCGCGCACTTGACAGCTGATGTCTCGGTTTTGAATATAAAGTAACAAGTCTGGCTGAAACTGTTACTACTGTGAAGTTGAGTTAGGAAAATTAAAGTTTAACAATACTCTCGGACTGGCAATTAGAGCTGCCGATTTGCAAACATGCGCCATTGTTTGAAATTTAACTTATAATTCTAATAAGTCATAGGCTTTACCTTCTTATAGAGACAACATTGGTTAAGCATTAGATTAAACAGGTCTCATCTCACAATGTGAAGAGGCCTGTGCCCAGCAATGGCATTGATTATACACAAGTCTGATGAACTTCTTGATAGAAAAAGTTATTCAAAGATTGTTGGACTAGTCGTACCTTCAGAGTCCACGTCGCGACCGTATATTGTTATAAGTAGGACGCACTTGTTCAAGACTTTTGTATTTAGGCTTTGCGGTAAGGATGATGACAAGACTTGACATAGTTTCCTTTGCTATATCTAAAATTAATTGCAAATTCATTTAATTTATTGTCTGCCTCCGTGGTCCAGTAGATATATAGCGTATGCGACTGCTGATCGGAGGCCCCGGGTTCGATTTCCGGGTCGGGCAAAGTCTTACTGGGTTTTTCCGAATTCTCAGGAGTCTGGTGATGTGCTCATAACGGCACATAACGCTAACGGCAATAGGCTCGCCCCTATTACGTAGGACCTAAGCAACTCATGGCGAAATGTGGGGGTAATATTACACCTCTGCCTACCCCTTCGGGGATACAGGCGTGAGTCTATAAGTAAAAATAAATAAATTTTTTACTCATTCCAAAAGTGGATAATAATCGATCTGGTAGATCATATCCAGAACATACATACCTATGTGTAGTTGTTTATTAAACATAGTATTGAATATTAACATCACATTTGTCTATTCGTTTAAGAGCTACTAATCAACAGATACACAGACACATCAAACTTATTTTTTTTTAATTATTTATTGTCTCACGCCTGTATCCCCGAAGGGTTAGGCAGAGGTGCAGATATTACACCCACATTTCGCCATAAATTTTTAGGTCCTACGTAATAGGAGGCGAGCCTATTGCCGTTACCGAGCACATCCCGGGCTCCGGGCTGCTGCTGAGTGTTCGGAAAAACCCAGTAACACTTTTGCCCGACCCGGGAATCGAACCGGGACCTCCGATCAGCAGTCGCATACGCTATCCACTGTACCACGGAGGCAGATACATCAAACTTATAACTAACAATCCTCTGTTTGCATTGGGTGTTCAAAAGACCAACGGTTACTCTTGCCTGTAACTGACATTTCGTTTGAAGTGCAACTGTCAACTCAAACTTATTAGCTAATAGTGTATACGAGACAGAACGAATTAGTCGCTCCTAACTCTATATCCTAGAGTGTAGAGTGAGGGGATACGGACAGACATCGTACTATTATCATATTGATAGTCACTCGGAGTGATTGATCTCAACGCGCCGGCTTTAATGAAAAAAACATGGACACTTTGTGCTCTAGAGGTGCGACGTAGATGCTAAGTCACTGTGATACATGATACTGAAGTATTACCGATATGGGTTGAAGAGGTATCTATATAGTGTTATTGAATAGGCGACATGATACTAACAAATATACGTTACGAGCCTATATCGAGTAATTTATTGATAGCTAGCCGGCAAATTTCGTACCACCATATTACTATATTTTTAACACGCTTTTATTAGGTCGTCGTGTATGTAACTAACTATGTGATCTCCGACCATGAATAATGGAATCTAAGGTAACTAATTTAACCATCTTCTAAGGGTCGTAGCGTAATGAAAATTGGCAGCTGTATGTAGTTCTGATGATAATTTAATAATATGGTACTGTCGAATTCATCTGATGATGGAGCCGGAAGACATGATCTGGAACTTCATGATGGAAAAACGTATCATAGCTGTTTTGGATTTCTTATAAAAGTTTTGTAATGAACTTTGACTACAATTAGGTTTCAGGGCCTGATGATGAAGCCGGAAGATAGGTACTGGCATTCCATGATGGAATATCGTATCATAGTCGTGTTTGCACTTGTGAGAAAGGCCACGTAATGAACTTTGACTACAATTAGGTTTCAAGGTCTGATGATGAAGCCGGAATATAAGCACTGGCATGGATCGTTCAGGTTGTCTCTATTTCTGGGCTAAACTACGTGTTTTAATTATAATATTTGAGTGTAAAAGCGTGGGGTGCTGGAACAGGACAGACTTACTTGTTAACTAATACTAACTTCCTGGCGGAAGCTGCATGAGGTCGCACAAGAGCATAGCATTAATGCCGCCAAAGGGTTACCAAAGGGAACCAAAGATATCTTGTCCACGAACAAGAACTCTACATTTTGCCACTATTGACGCATAATTATCAAGTAGTTGCCGGAGAGTTGAGGCATGTTCACTAAGACGCCGTCTCTTTGAACCGGTAATTTGAGCAAACTATGCAGTGTAGAGCCACCTACTAGTCGTGCTGCAACTCCAGTCAGAGCGCCAATCTTTGTAACCTGCTTACCGTAACATCTGTTTACTTGATTTTTCAAAAAGTTGAACAAGAACGTCTTTCTGTTCCAGCGGCCCACGCTTTTACAATCAAATAATATAATTAAAACACATAGTTTAGCCCAGAAATAGAGACAACTTGAACGATCCATAATTTTTTTTTGTTTTTACTTGCATTTATAAAAGCGTGTTTTATAGTGTTTTTAAACTATTAATTTATTTGTCATACTAACCTTCACCTGATAATAACGAAAACATTAAAAAATATCTGATTTGCTACAGTCGATTTAAAGTTATGTGAGTACCTTTTAATGGATCAGTGTTTCGGCATTTGAAAATCTTTATAACGGTATGTTTGATAATAAGCAGTTACCGTAACTTATAAGCTCTAGCAATAGTCGTGGGATTACCGGTGCTTTGATGTCTAAAGTAAAATGAATAAAAGGATATAGACTAAAAGCTTTGCGCTTATTTAATTGTTTATTATATCTTGCTAAACGGCGAAGGGAATTCTTCGTAGTGTTTCGGAAAGTCATGGGAAGTCTGCCAACCTGCATTTGGCCATTGTAGTGAAGAAGAGGCCAGAGCAGGGATGATATTGATGGCCTATAGCATATAGCCTTTTTCTATAAATCGAATAGGGATATTCAACACAAAAAATTCAAATCGATGGTGTAGTTCCTAAGATTAACGCGTTCAACCTAACAAGCAAACAAATTCTTTAGCGTCATGAAATGAAATGAAATACTTCTTTATTTCGTGTAAACTTTGCAAGTACTTACGAAACGTCATTAAAAAAACCATTTTATACAATTATTTTTGTGTGTCGAATTAGAGCAGCTCAGTCCCAAGCGTTTTGGTCGTCTTTATATTCAGATATTTTATAATATGCTTTTGAACACAATTTCGCTTTTACAATAATTTTGAACTTGTTTATGGATAGGTTTCTTATATTATAAGGGCGCTTGTTATAAAAGCGTATACATTGCCCCATAAAACCGTACTTATTTTGTGGAGACGAGTCCTAAGAACTACGAGATTATTCCTGTGTCTTGTATTTACAGAATGTATATCACATTTTTTACAAAATTTTTCAATATTTTTATGTACATAATTATAACAGATTTTCATAAATCTGTAATCATAATATTAGTCTATACAATGTACGCGATATAGACCCATTTAATAAATATTAGTATGTGTACAATTCGTGAAAGTCCCGAGGTCACCTCTAGAGTGGACCATTTAGGGGTGAGGCAACCTTTGTCATGGAAACGATCGCCGCTACTCACGGGAATTAGTCTCGTAGCCGTCTACGCCGTAGGCGCGTAGCACTCGACCTACGAATGAGGCCAACGTATTTTTTTTTATACTCATTTATTCATATAGGTTACAAAAGCAACACTTATGAACGTCAATTCTTTTTTTACAACCAGGTTCGGGATGGTAGGGCTATGAGAGGAGCCTGGAAGAAACTCATGCCACTCTTTTTTTAATCAGAATCTTAATCTTACAATTTGTGGTACCATGATTGCTGACACAGCCAAAACACTTCGCGACACTGATTAGAATTAAATGGTTATGAAAAAAAATATATATTTGAATAGTACAACAACAAAACACTATAGCGACAGCAGTATAGATGTATCAGCAACCAATAGATTAAAGAATTTTGTAAAGGTGACAAGTGAACAATGATTAGGGATAAAAACTGATATACTAGATTCAACAAATCATAAAAATACACAAACCCTGCAAACATCATGAGTGTTCACAAGGCACCTCCACTTAACTTGTTACTAATTAAGAAGAGAGTATTTTACACAGTCATAAAAAGAACAATAATGGTGAATTAAAAAAAAAAAGCAACTAGACCCATGATGTCTTGTCATCTAGAAATTCTTAGTGTAAGAACCCCTTTTTAAAAGAAAATTCCTAGTAGTGCTTTTAAATTTGTGCAGAGGTAAATTCATTATTTCCAGAGGTAATTTGTTGAAGAATAGTATACCGAGTCCCGCAAATGAGTTATGAA
The DNA here is from genome assembly GCA_944739405.2 of Euclidia mi. Lineage (NCBI taxonomy): Eukaryota > Metazoa > Arthropoda > Insecta > Lepidoptera > Erebidae > Euclidia > Euclidia mi. Next base: position 418,687 of record OX123205.2, on the reverse strand, counting down.
CTTTATGTAGACGGTAGTTAGTGCCCACTAGTTTATGCTTATTCCTTGTATTCACTTTGTGCAAGTCACTATTTTTACGGTAAAGATTTAGGTTTTTCTTAACGTACATTAAATTAGCAAATATATACTACGATGCAACTGTAAATATTTCTACTTCTTTAAATTTATCTCGTAAAGAATCTCTAGCACCTAACTTATATATTTCACGTATGGCCCTCTTTTGAATAACAAAAATTGTCTGAATATCGGCCGCCGTACCCCATAATAGTATCCCGTAAAACATTACACTGTGAAAGTAACTAAAGTAAACTAGTCTAGCAGTATCTACGTCTGTGAATTGGCGAACTTTCCTAACTGCAAATGCTGCAGAACTAAGTTTGACTGCCAGACAGGATATTTGGGCGCCCCACTGAAGCTTACAATCTAAAGTTAAACCTAAAAATACAGTTGAATCAACTAGGGTAATTGTTTCGTTATTTAAAATTATATTAGTAAGAACATTTTTGACATTCGGCAAAGTGAATTTCACACATTTTGTTTTGCCAGAGTTGAGTAGCAAATTATTTGTCGTGAACCAATGTAGTACTTGCGCAAGAGAATTATTTACGCTGTCAATGTTACTTGTATTACGATCAACTTTAAGTATCGTCAGCAAAAAGAACAATATCACATAGATTTCTAACAAAGAATGGCAAGTCATTAATATATATTTGAAACGTTGCCATCGTAGCGTCCATTATCATTAACTAAAAGTGTCTGAGATGAAATAAATACTGAAGACTGAAGTAATCTAATCAGTGACTATGACTCAAAGAGTTAATCGATAGCACTTTATTTACTTTATTATGATAATATTTCTAGCACTGCAAATTTCATCTCGAATTTGATTAACAATTTCTTCTTCTAATTATTTACAAAAGACAACTCCCGCAGTAGGACTAAATCCTGTGTCACGGGGGGCTTTACAAACATACTAAGGGACACAATGAACACCCAGACTTAAGACAACAATAAACGAATCATACAAAGTGTTGTCTCGTGTGGGGATCGAAACAACAACACGGCGCAGTACCAAGCGGCGAGGCGGCCGCTTAAACCACTAATCCAACTGTGCAGTCCAGACATTATAAGTACTAACTTACAGTTACAGTAACTGGAGGATTTGGCCTACTATACCAGACTGATCAGGTGGTTTGGTAAAGAGTTTGATGTCGAATTTTCCATCTCTAGACAAATATTTGTCCGTGTGGTGACGGATTAAGAATACAAAATGTCACCACCCCATATCATTCCATGGGTGTCGTAAGACCCGATAGAGGGAGCATATTATGCAGAGAACACCACTGTATGAGAAGGAAAACTTGATACAAACCCTATACCAACCCGTTTCGCCAGTGTGGTATAGTAGGCCAATTCCTTCTTTTAAAGGAGAGGCCAGCAGTGGACTGTTAAAGGCTGATGATGATGATGAGATAAAAAATATTTGCTTCATTTCTTTTCCTTAGTCGACTCTTACGACACCCATTTAATGAAATCCAGTAGTGACACTTATCATTATGTGTACCTACTATATTCTTAATTCGTCCCTACACGGATGTTGCAACATTGCTTCCAATATGTTGTTTAAAGACATTTCAAACAGGTATTCGCAATAGCAGTGGTATGCTGGTGGAGAGATCAACAGGGTGCCATGCAGAATGTATTTGAAGAAGCCCGTGCCCAGCAGTGGGACAGTTAAACAGGGCAGAAGTGACGAGGTATCATATCGACTTTTGAAACTACACTAACGGCCCGGTTACGGCCTACAGCGGCGGGCGACAGCGGCGAGCGTTTTACATCTACATGGCGCGTTTACTGTGACGCGGCGTGCGGCCGCCTCAGACTAAACGCGCCATGTACATCGCCCCGTCGCGCCACTCACCGCTTAGACCGATCTCGTGACCAGGCCGTAACTCCAGGTGCACAGTTCTATTAATTAAATTCCATATATAAACTCTATACTATATTAAAAGTCTTTTACAATTTAAAATTGAACAATATGTTATTATTAAAACTTAAGGTTAGGGTACAACTGAAATAATTACACTTGTTGTCATTCTATTCAGTCAAAACGCTCCTTTATACCTTAAATTACCTTATTCGCCATCCATTGACACGGCTGTAGTACCGGCGTATGCTAAACTTACTTTTAAAGGTAGAGGAGCCGTAATGGGTATTAACATGTTACGCCTCTACCTAGGAAGTACAAACCGCTCACAGAAAATCGACGTAAAGTAACAGTACCTAAACTGTTGCGTTTCGTTCGGTGAGGGAGAGTAGCGGAGGCCCTATCCCCTATTCCTTCTCCCTCCCCCCACTCCTCACTGGCCGGGGTAGTACTACCCTCTCACAGAAAATCGACGTAAAGTAACAGTACCTAAACTGTTGCGTTTCATTCGGTGAGTGAGAGTGCCGGGGGCCCTGTCCCCTATTCCTTCTCCCTCATCTCCTCATGCTATCCCTTTTCCCAACCCCAAGGGGCGGCAACACACTTGTGACTCTGCTGTGGTGTTTCTTGTGTCCATGGGCAGCGGTAATTGCTTACCATCAGGCGATCCGTCTGCTCGTTTGCCGCCTATTACTATAAAAAAAAAATGACGTGAGCGCCCATATGCAAAAATAGAGATGTTTGGTTTCACTGGGATCTTTAAAACATGAAACTAACACCCAAACTTATAACTTACTTAGGATTGAATCCACATCATCAAACATCGTTTATGTAATAGTTTCATGTAACGATGTTAGCTCTGTCTGTACAATCCTGGCAGTGCAACAACTAAAAAAACAGAGCAACGAAACGCAGTTGCTCCACCCGGGAATAGAACCTGGAAACAAAACACGCAGCGTTACATTACACAAATAACAATTGTTACAATAAGTCGACGAAGGTAACAAAAAATATATTTTTAATCATTAAGAGCGTCTGCCGACCGTACCCCACTCTCCCCCGGGCACGACTAATTCAAATGGACGATATTTATTTCTAGTTAATTATTTGAGTGATATTCCCCACTCCCCCTTTTTACACCTCCCCGCACCCCCTCTCTCGCCCGCCGCCCGAGGGACGAGGAAATCATTGTTATTTACGCGTCTCATCAGAGAAATATTTGGGGTAATTTAGGGGAATGTTTTTCTGAACGCGTCGTGGCGTCGTTATAAGTTGTTAGAAAGCGCCGTATTAGCGCTAGTGATGTTTTGACGCGTTGCGCCCTGCGACACACAGTCAGGATAGGTATAATTATTTCACACTTTGTGCGGTTCGCTAACTGTTGTTACACGTTTGGGTATTATTAATGTCCGTTGTTTGAATGTTTGTTACAACCTCGTGATGATCAAAACGTCTTTGTCATAACTCCGCCTTGTACAAAGTATTTCTCGGCAAGTTTACAAAAAAAATATGAGTGCAGCCGTGGTGGATAGCGTGTGCATCTGTTGATCGGGAGGTCCCGGGTTCGATTCCCAGGTCGGGCTAAAGTGTAACTAAGTTTTTTTCGAATTCTCAGTAACAGCATGGAGTCTGGCAATGTGCCCGGTTATTGGCTCGCCCCCTATTACGTGGGAGCTACAATTCATAAGGCGAAATATGGGTGTAATATTGAACCTCTGCCTACCCTTTCGGGGATACAGGCGTGACGCTATTTTTACCCGACTGCGCGACGCAAAGGAGGGTAATGTGTTTATCAGTCTATGTATGTATGTATGTATGTTTGTTTCTATGTGGCGTTCTAGAGACCAAATGCGTAGGCCGATTTTGATGATTCTTACGTCAATCGATTTGTCTTAACCTTGCAAGTGTCACTAAAGACATGACAGTAATCAAAATTCACCACAGCGACAACCAGACGCCATATTGCCAAATGAAAAAAATAAAAGTCGATGAACTATGTCAAATGGGGTGTCGTTGAATAGGTATTTTAAAATCATCTTTAGGTTCCTTTTTTTTCATTTTTCATTTAAAATAATAGTTTAGAATATATAACGATTTAAAGTTGTTAAAACAATGTCTCGCAAATTTTCTTACTTATTGATTAAGTTATTACTTCAAGTATAAACGATAGGCAAACAAAATAACTAAAAAGTATAAAATAAAAAAAATAATTTAAAGAAAAACAAAAAACCCGACTGCATAAAAACTAATTTAAAAAAATACGTGAAAAAGGAACTTAAATAAAAACTAAAAAGAAAGAAACAAGCCCAGTAGTTTAGAATTCTGTTTAGTAATACTAAATAACTAGTTACACAATTGAAATAGTTTTATAATCGATTCACACATAAAACAAATCATAAATTCTAGTGAAAAACAGAACGACTCACAGTCGGGGCCCATTCAAATTTTACCAATCAAATCTTCCCAAGGGGCCGGGTTATTCACCAACTCGACACAAGAGACTGGACACACGTGTGTCCAGTTGGTGAAATTCAAAATTAGTACTACTAATTATTTCGTCATGTGGACACGCCATGATTTTTACGCGTGTTCACATGGTGAAACTTAAATTAAATCACATTAATGTTTTCGTCAACTGGCCACACTCAGTTTTTTTGCAATAAAAGGTACAGTTAGGTTCATAATCGCCTCTATCATTTAATTATTAAACGTGGCGATTTCATAATAAAGGTCGCAACACAGGGGTAAGCGCGTAGCTCGATCGATTGGCAAAGTCAAGCGATTCCGCCACCGTATGAATTATAGATGGGTGACCATATATAAAAAAGTAGTGCGAAGTGCACGTTAAACCATCGGTCTCGATTGTCATTATCATCTACAACAGTTGGTATAGGTTGTCAGTACCCTCAAATAATCTGACATCTAGTTAACCTTAGAATCACGAATTCCGTTTTGTGAAAAAATATTAGGCAAATCTGGTTAGACTGCAAAGCCGAGTTAGAAAGTTCAATGTAATTTAAAAACAATAATGCAGGAGGATGTACATATGTCATGAAAAAGTTGCTTTACTTTTTTATTGAAAAACCTTATTGACTTTTATTGATGTCCAAATTTTGAAATAAAACAAATACATAACAATTAAATAATAATTATAAAGATTTATTAATATGAAGAAAAATAATTATACTTCTGAGTATCTTTAAATACGTACTTATATTACAACGGCATTCAAAATATTCAAAATACTTAATCTAAATATATCCTAATGATCTAAAATATTCACAGAAAAATCAAATAAAGACTTAGATAATTCACCATTAAAATTTTTTTTAATTTTTTTTTTGACAAACAAACTTGCACCGTTTAATCTCGAGTTGCTATAGGTGCCCATAAAATTAAATATAAAAAAAATCCTTATTGGAGCATGACAATACTTAAATTGGTAATTTTGCAAACAATCATCAATCTACATAGCTCTGTAACAACAATATTTGACTCTTTGGAAATATAGTAATTATCCTTATTAAAATAATCAACAAGCTTAATATTAAGTACTTATCACAATCATTTGACTACAAACAGAAATAAAAAAAATCAACTGCTAAACATTACAAGATAACATCAGTATAAGATAAACAATATTTGACTCTTTGGAAATATAGTAATTACCTTAATATAATTAATAATAAGTATCACAATCATTTTACTACGATTAAGATAATATGATGATGCTGGAACCAGAGTGATCTAAGTGACATTTTTGGCAAAAATGGTTTCTTTACAGAATTGCAAAAAAAAATCATAATTCTTTCCGGCCAGACTGATCTAAATGCTTTCCAGTATTCTTTTCCTAGAGAAATCACAACATATCACTATAGAATCAGTGCGGTTTGTTATTTTTTTGTAAAACTAAGAATATTAGTTTCGATTAATAACTCATACTAATAAAAATTGATATTTTTTATTTAAAACTCATTAGAAGCACATATAACTCAAAATAATAATAAAAACTTCATAGATTTCCAATAAAAACGCGTAACGCATTTTCTTAAATTTCTCAGGAACATACTATTGTGCCCTAGATCACTCTGGTTCCAGCGTCGTCATATCAAGAAAATCAACAGCAACATTACAAGAAAACATAAAATATAAATATAAAAATATTTTTACTTACTAATTTTTTTCGATACAGTGACCGATGCTTATTTCACCTGATTCAAGCTGCCTTACAGTGGCTGCAATCATATTATTAATTCTGCCTGTTTCAATTTTTTTCTTTGATATAGGTCCATAATTGATAACTCGTTGCCAAAAATCGTTAATTTCCCTTTTTTACCATATTTGGTTTTCGTTTAAATTTTTTAGCTATATTTCGGCATTCCATGCCTCTACTGAATTGTTAGTTCGATGATGTTGTTTATAGCAATTAAAAGTCTTTGCATAACAGGAATTGTCATCGAGCCATGTTTTAATAAAATAGTCATTAAATGTTGTTATATCTTCAGTGTTTAAGTATTCAGCCATGATATATAACCAGGCATCTGACTGCGCATCCATCGTTAAAAGTGGCAATGTACAACATCTCATCATATAATTATGCCTGTAAAGTCCCCCGCGACACAGGATTTATTCCTAGCGCGGGAGTTGTCTTTTTTAAAAGAGAAAAAAATCTCTTTATGTGATCTTTGCTCAATTTTGACTTTGTTAGGTGCAACGTTTCTGTTTTTCGCCACAGGCATCTCTTGAAATGTGTATAATACCCCACAATTTTCACATCCGAAAATTCATGTTGTAAAGCTTGTATAAGTGGCTTTTCAAAATCACATGCCATAGTTTTTGGGTGCCACTCCGGTATTTGACTTTTAATTAAAGAAAATAAGGTTTTGTAAGTTTCTTCTGTGCTATTGGGCAGCAGAGCATAAATGGTAGGAATAATGTTCGTATCATATTTCGTACTCCCAATATCGACATGAATCGTAACATAGCTGATGAAATTTTCTAACACATGTTTTAAGCGTTCCATCAAGAAGAACCTCTCTGAATTCGTAACAATTTCTCTCGTGCTATGGTGGGCAAAATCGATAAATACGATTAACGATAAAAACGGAAAATAATTTTTAAAATGACATACAAATTATTTGTTCCCAGCTGCGGGACGTTTAGTAGCCGTTGATAAGTGTGTCAAAAACATTTATCTGCGTGCCTGTACTTTGTCAAGAATTCGGGTAAAATACGGCCGTGTGTCCAGTTGACGAAAACATTAAAGTGATTTAATTTAAATTTCACCATGTGGACACGCGTAAAAATCATGGCGTGTCCACATGACGAAATAATTAGTAGTACTAATTTTGAATTTCACCAACTGGACACACGTGTGTCCAGTCTCTTGTGTCGAGTTGGTGAATAACCCAAGGGGCCCCGACTGCAAGTCGTTCTGTTCTGCATTAGATTTTATGATTTGATTTATGTGTGAATCGATCATAAAACTATTTCATTAATATTACTAAACAGAATTCTAAACTACTGGGCTTGTTTCTTTCTTTTTAGTTTTTATTTAAGTTCCTTTTTCACGTATTTTTTTAAATTAGTTTTTATGCAGTCGGGTTTTTTGTTTTTCTTTAAATTATTTTTATATAGATAGACTAAGGATGCCCGCAGCTACGCTCACACATTATTATTTAATTTAACGTTTTCTTCCCAATCGTGGGAATTTTGGGTAATCCCTTAGTGCACCCCTACGGTCCCTGAGCACATACATGCCAAGTTTTAGCTTCTTGCACCCAGTAGTGCTAGCTTGTCAGTCAGTCAGTTAGTAACGCAAGGATTGCATTTATACAGATGGAATTTCAAAAATATATATCTATTGATACTGAACTTTTTTTCTACGCTAAACAATATTAATTACCGTCGGTGTTCCAGCGACATGTACCCCCCTCCCCTCTGCCTAGTGAACTAGGCAGCACAACTAACAGACACGTAACTATCGATACGTAAACTAATTATAACTGTGCAAGCTTTACTATTGTTCAGCACTACGTTCTGACTCATTAGTTACCTAACGTGCATCTCACCTAACTATATAAACATCTCACACAATCAGCTCTTTCTCAGTTCCCTTAAGCTGTATTCTTAACGCTTTAAAGGACAGTTACTGAAATACTCTAGAAGTTTTAAGTATTGTTATGAAGCACAAAGGCGTTTACTTTTCTTTAAAGTGTTAGCACAGCTCCTACTGGTGTAAAAAGTACCTGATCTTTTAGGCCATCACCATCGGCCAATGAACGGCCTCCAAACTAGCGATAGGCAGATAAAACGTTTGATTTTTATCCTGTAAAGAGACTTTTCAAAGAAGCTTCTTATTACAATTTAGCAACAATTGTTCCAATGAATTAACGACATTGCCTATGTTGTTTTTCAGATTAAGAAAACAAAAAATCATCGCCCCAATTCAATCCGTGGGTGTCGTCAGAGGCAACTGAGGCTAATACACGAAGAGATGGACTCAACATCACACCCGATACTCTGCTATCTGGCTGGCATAGCTATATCGTTCTATTGAGACACAAAGCTATAGTTATGGAAATCAGCGGTGGCCTGCGAAAGGCTATATAATTTATAATGAGGCCCTTTCACACATGACCTTATCACGGAACAGAAAATGAATTAACAGATAACACAAAGCAATCCGCCAGCACAAATTAAACAGCAATCATTGGCAACAACGTCGCTTGCATGTAGCCACACACTGCGGTATAATGAACCGGCAACATTACTGTAAACTGCGCACATTCGAGCTATTTGCCTACCTTTGACAACACAGCCCGGGGATCGTTTGATAATGGCGACTGGATTCCAATCACATTTAAATACGTAAACATTACGTGTTCGATACGCAACCTCACACATATACTAGCGCACATATGTATGTCTACGGCGTTTGCGTAGCGCTGTTTACTTGCCTTTGTAACTGATGCCGAATAAATCGACTCTGCAGAGACATTTACATTGCATATTTGCAGTACACAATCGGATAATAGTCTTGTGTATTATTAAGGCAAGTTAGCAGTAGCCTAGTGGAGAAACTAACACATTACTACACAGTCTTGGGTTCATAGCCACGGCGCGCACAACTGAACTTTCGTAGTTAAGTGTGTATCCATGAGTGGCAGTAATAGCTCACCATCAAGCGACCCGTCTGCTCGTTGCCACCTATTTCATACAAAAGTATTTTCAAATAAGAGTGTTTTTACGGTGATTATTGCAAGAAACAGCAGGGTCAATATGCACTAGCACTTTAAAGCATGAAACTATCACAACCAAACTTCTAAACCATTTATCAAACTGAATCTTGTCATTGAATCCATATACCTAATCAGACATCGTTTATATAATTGTTTCATGTAACGATGTTAGCGCTGTCTGCCCAACACAATCCCGGCAGTACAACAACGTCTATCACGCGTTTGGGTATTATTAATGTCCGTTGTTTGAATGTTTGTTACAACCTCGTGATGATCTAAACGTCTTTGGCATACTTAACTCCGCCTTGTACAAAGTATTTCGCGGGTAGTTTACAAAAACAAAATATGAGTGCGGCCGTGGCGGATTGGGAGGTCCCGGGTTCGAGTCCCAGGTCGGGCTAAAGTGTAACTAGGTTTTTCAAATTCTCAGTAACAGCATAGAGTCTGGCAATGGGCCCGGTAACGGTTATTGGGTCGCCCCCTATTACGTGGGGGCTAAAATTGATAAGGTGAAATGTGCGTGTAATATTAAACCTCTCTCTATTTCATATAGATAGACTAAGGATGTCCGGAGCTACGCTCGCACATTATTATTTAATTTAACCTTTCCTTCCCAATCGTGGAAATTTTGGGTAATCCCTTAGTGCACCCCTACGGTCCCTAAGCACATACACGCCAAGTTTTAGCTTCCTGCACCCAGTAGTTCTAGCTTGTCTGTCAGTCAGTCAGTAACGCAAGGATTGCATAAATACAGATAGATTTTCAAAAATATATATCTATTGATACTAAAATTGTTTTCTACGTTAAACAATATTAATTAGAGTCGGTGTTCCGGTGACATGTACCCCCCTCCCCTATCCCTAGTGAACTAGGCAGCACAACTAACAGGCACGTAACTATCGATACGTAAACTAATTACAACTGTGGAAGCTTTACTATTGTACAGCACTACGTTCTGAATCATTAGTTACCTAACGTACATATGGGCGCAAATTAATATATAATGATTATATTGTTACGAAAATGTTGATAATATTTAAGATTGATATTTAAATAACTATTTGTGAACACAGAACTGAGAACTTCACTACTTTACAATATTAGACACTGTATTGGCTGCTTCACTGTTTATAAACATTGGGTATTTAATTTATCGCTTAGTTATTAAGATAACTCCTGAAACTTTCAAAGTAAAATCAATTAGTATTAAATAACATTATTCTGACACTTATTTTTACGGTAATAAATAACATGCGTTTATATTTGCATCCTGTTGATAGCGCCATCTGTTGACAATGTTGTAAAGCAGTGTTTGGTTAATAAAATAAAATTTTTATTCGTGTAAAATAAATAATTAGGTGTTGTGCAAAATTCATTACAATATTAATGTCGATTTTTGATTAGTTTATAATTAATCGTACAGTAATTTCAATTATATGTTGAAAAGGAGTTGTTAAACGTTACATTAAGTGTAATGACGGTTAGTTTATAAAAAGGACTGTAGTTCGCATTTTAATTCAATTCTGTGCTAGAAATCGTCTGAAAATAAACCAAGTAATATTACGTGAGTGTTTTTATTATAATGGAGTCTGGACACGATAACCCTGGCCTATCGCCGACAGCAGCGGTTGGATAAACGCCCCCTAAGAGACTTCGGGATCTACGGTTGGCGCGAGAGTGATGGGTCTCTTGGCTTAGCCGCCATTGCCAAGGATGACCTGAAGACTGATGCGACAAGCGCTTGGAAGCCGTGTTTGGCGCTAGTCAACCCTGATCGGAGACCGCACGGTGTGTCGGAGTTATGGCGAGCACGTCTACACTTCACGTGAGGCCACGTGCGAGCGAGAGCGACAGAGCGACTACAACGGGATGCACGCACCGGAGTGTGCTGTGGCGTGAACGCTGTTCTGCTGAGTGCTACCAGAGGTTGCAGATGCGGGCTGTTGATGCACTGACCAGAGGTATTTATCCAGAGCTGATTTAATTAGAGTTTTTGAGAAACATCCTAATTTTATAAATTATGGTGCTTACACGGTTACCTACTGTCCCCATAAGGGTTACCAGATAAACATTATACAGTCAAAATCACGAACGTTACACCCCAAATAGAACTTATAGGTAACTGTTGTTTATCCATGTTTGGTACATAGCAGTGCTACTGTGCTTATAGTCATGTTATGCCGTCGGCTGGGGCTCTTGTCTGTTTATTAATCGTTAGGCCATGTCGGAAACTCTCTGTAAAACTTACTTATCTACACATGAAAGAGAAAAAAAAGCTTTGTTATGTGGTTCTACTAATATATAGTAAAGAACGGTATAACTGCCCTTTTCAAGTTGAAGCTCTGATATAGATTGTATAAATTACCTGATTTGCTTTCAGTTTAAATAAGCTAATTGATGTGCTGAATATGAATTCAATTGGTAGTCAATAGGTTATCTCAATAGTAAAACATTAGAGGAATCAAAACATTATTTATAGCCCTTGGTTACACATTACATAAGGCTAACTAACTGCATTACTTATGGTTAGTGCTCACGGTGCGATTATATGAAGCCTCTCTTGATAAATGACTATCCACCACCAAAATAATTATTTGAATAAAACCAGTAGTTTCACAGATAAGTACATTCAACAAAACTAACTTCAGTTTTATTATATTAGTGCAGATATATATTCAGAAGGTAGATATAAAAATAAATTTGTGATACACACTTTTAAAGCTAATATATTTTGTAAAGTTACAAAATAGGTTTTATTAGGTATATATTTTTGGACTCTGTAGGTACCTACATGATTTCATTTTAACATTAAGTTAAAATTGTTACTGTCAACTTGCAGCTCAAGTTAAGGTTATATAGTAAGACAAGGGAACCCGACATATCTTAACATTTGTCGCTTAATTTTATACCTGTATAGAATGATTTGTTTCGACCTTGATAAGTCCTTGCTACTACTACTGAACTACTGAAGACTGAAGCTAGAAACATGAGATCTGGACAGTAGATTTCTTTATGGACATAATATGTGCATATTATGCACTCGCTTAGGTTCTATAATAGTCCATCTCTAAGCATTTTAGGTTGAAAGTCTTAAGGCAGGTGACTGCTAATCTTTTATAAATAACAAGCCTTAGTGTTATACTCGGTAAATACAATTTATTTTAATTGCATCTATATTCAAGATAACATCCAGTGATAAACCAATAAAATTTTGTGCTAACCTTATTGCTTAGCTCTTGTGAGATACAAGACGGTTAGGAATATGATTATTAGGATAATGATAAGTGGGTTTAAAGAACATAATGTGACAATCCATATTATCGCTTTTCCCATTTAGCAGTATTTATTCTTAGCCAATAAAAGTAATTGTGTCGACTACTCACGCTTTATTTCGAAGTCAGTTGTGATTAGTCAGTTTACAATACATAAAATTAAAGTTTAATTACATAATGAAAGAGTAGACAAATGATAAATAAAAACATTCATTTCAGAAAGAAAGGTCTATTTTTATAAATAAAATGTTGAATTAATTATAAAATACCAACATCTGAGTGTCTTTATTAACTTTTATGGTTTATTGTAGTAAACTTATAAGCTGAGTGGAATCATTTTTAGAAATAAGACGGCACTACTCTTGCTTTGTAATATTGGTAGCTTGTGAATTTCTCTTTTATGGCTCAGTTGGCAAACGGTTCAACCATTTCACAGCTTGCACTATGCCTAAAAATATTCAATATTGGATTATACATGTTCTTACATGAGTAATAATTATAGCACTTGTATTTTCGAAATCCTTGGATCTGGATGGTTTGAAATTATTTCATATTTATCACCAACAGTCCGACTGTTCACGGCTAAACATAGGCCTCTCTTTGTTTTCCTGTTTGATGTGGATAAAACTTATTTTGAATATATTAAGTTTTAACTGTTTTATCAAAACTGCAAAATATGGGTATCCCGATAATTTTATATTTGATCATCTAAAATGGCACTGTCAGACAGAACCTGAGAAAAATCAATGTCTTTTGTATTTTAACTTATGCGTAAAATATGGGCTCCAACACTGTTGTAGCTAAGATAACTATAGACCAATGCACAGGTTGAACATGCCTGATATATAGATATAGCTTAATAGACCGGACCACTTTGTAAGAGTAGAATTTTATTTCATCTACAGTTACGAAGGTTCATGGAAGTAATATTTGGGTGAGAAATGTTGCCCGCCACCTGTCTTTTGAGTGTTGCGGGTTGATGATGACATCCTAGCAGATGACCCGGACTTAGTGTGAAGAGAGGATGGACGAGCGGTCCTTTATACATTAATATGTATGGTTGACGGTGGACCACCCTTTTGACGTCGGTGGTTTTGTCTGTGGGTTACGCGCACACATGCTGTACGAGTGCTGGAGTCGAGCATTGTTTGCTAACCTTTGTTGCTAATCAACATCAACAACTGTATGAGCAGCTTGACCGTATGGGCGGAGGATTCGTCAGATACTGATTTACGTGGGGGGGTCCTCTACCTCCTCCACTGTCGTTGTTGGACCTATGTAATTGCATTGTATTGATATAACTGATCATGACGAACGATGATTATTTTATGTATATGCATAGATGTGTTTATGAGGCAAATTTTGCATTTATGTGTTTGAGTAAAATTTTATTTTTCCTATCCAACATCCTTCCCAAAACGCTGGCTGGCCACCATGCGTATCCTTGATCCTGGTCTTGTTGGCTAGATCCCGTGATGGGTGATGCCGTGTGTTGGCTAGATCCCGTGATGGGTGATGCCGTGTGTTGGCTAGATCCCGTGATGGGTGATGCCGCGTGGGCTAAATCGACCCTATGTGGGTAATGCCGTTTGTGGGCTAGATCCCTATGTGGGTGATGCCGTTTGTGGGCTAGATCCCTATGTGGGTGATGCCTGTGTGCGCTAGATCCCGTAATCGGTGATGCCGTAATCGGCTTAGCCATGGGTGAAGCATTGTTTGTTAGATCCCGTGATGGGTGACGCATGCCTCAGGCTAAGATCCTATGACTAGGTGAAGCCTTGTAAATAACTTTTAATTCATTCTGTATGATAAACGCTTATTTATGTAATTTTTATATTCCTTATTTTTGTTTGTTATGCTGTTTATTCTGTAACCGTTAAATAATCAGCGCGAGGAGCGCGCTGGATCAGAATGGCCGTATGGGCGCAAATTAATATATAATGATTATATTGTTACGAAAATGTTGATAATATTTAAGATTGATATTTAAATAACTATTTGTGAACACAGAACTGAGAACTTCACTACTTTACAATATTAGACACTGTATTGGCTGCTTAACTGTTTATAAACATTGGGTATTTAATTTATCGCTTAGTTATTAAGATAACTCCTGAAACTTTCAAAGTAAAATCAATTAGTATTAAATAACATTATTCTGACACTTATTTTTACGGTAATAAATAACATGCGTTTATATTTGCATCCTGTTGATAGCGCCATCTGTTGACAATGTTGTAAAGCAGTGTTTGGTTAATAAAATAAAATTTTTATTCGTGTAAAATAAATAATTAGGTGTTGTGCAAAATTCATTACAATATTAATGTCGATTTTTGATTAGTTTATAATTAATCGTACAGTAATTTCAATTATATGTTGAAAAGGAGTTGTTAAACGTTACATTAAGTGTAATGACGCCGTCATTATAAACTAACCGTCATTATGACGGTTAGTTTATAAAAAGGACTGTAGTTCGCATTTTAATTCAATTCTGTGCTAGAAATCGTCTGAAAATAAACCAAGTAATATTACGTGAGTGTTTTTATTATAATGGAGTCTGGACACGATAACCCTGGCCTATCGCCGACATACACCTCACCTAACTATATAAACATCTCACACAATCAGCTCATTCTCAGTTCCCTTAAGCAGTATTCTTAACGCTTTGAAGGGCAGGTACCGAAATATTCTAGAAGTTTTAAGTATTGTTATGAAGCATAAAGACGTTTCCTTTTCTTCAAAGTGTTAGCACGGCACCTACTGGTACCGGCGACTTTACACGGCAGCAGAGCCTTGCTAGGCCGGCTCGACCGGTGAAGTACTACCCTCTCAGAGAAAATTGACGTAAAGTAACAGTACTTAAACTGTTGCGTTTCGTTCGGTGAATGAGAGTGCCGGAGGCCCTATCCCCTATTCCTTCTCCCTCATGATATCCCTTTTCCCAACCCCAAGGGGCGGCAACGCACTTGTGACTCCTGTGGTGTTGCTTGTGTCCATGGGCGGCTGTAATTGCTTACCATCAGGGGATCCGTCTGCTCGTTTGCCGCCTATTACTATAAAAAAAACCTACGGAATGAAATGGGGTGTTCGTTTTATTTTTGTTTTCTCAATTCATCGTTCAACATAGTCTACGGTGATAATATAATTAGTTAGAACAAATGTCGAATTGAAATAAATAACGAGCATTAAAGAGCTTCTTTGAAAAGTCTCTTTACAGAATCGAAATCTAGCAAAAACTCAATCATAATATTATTATTTGGTTCTCGTTTTATCTATAGTTAGTTAACAGGCCGATTATTGTCGTGAAACAAGAACAAGTACTTTATACACCAGTAGATGCGGTGTTAACACTTTGAAGATCAGTAAACGCCTATAGGATTCATACAATACCTAAAACTTCTAGTGTTTCGTTAACTATCTTCCAAGCATCAAGAATACAGCTTAAGGGAACTGAGAATGAGCTGATTGTGTGAGATGTTTATATAGTTAGGTGAGATGCACGTTAGGTAACTAATGAGTCAGAACGCTGTGCTGAACAATAGTAAAGCTTCCACAGTTATAATTAGTTTACGTATCGATAGTTACGTGCTTGTTAGTTGTGCTGCCTAGTTCACTAGGGAGAGGGGAGGGGGTACATGTCGCCGGAACACCGACGCTAATTGATATTGTTTAGCATAGAAAACAAGTTCAGTATCAATAGATATACAGGATGTCACAAGACCCATCACCAAGCCGATGCCTACTCGTTTTGAACATCATGCCAAGTCATACTAAGCAAAAATAATACTTGGGAAATGATTTTATTTTCAAATACTCACATTTTTTAAGCCGCTATTAAAATTGTGCGCGTACCATTTTTGGAAGTACCTACTCCATGGGTGCATGAGACATCCATAGAACAGGTTGGCATGGTAATTGCATCGATTTTGTACCTAATTACAAAAATTCTATTGTAAATTTGAGCCTCAGTATCTCCTGAACCAGTACTTTCCCAGGTATGGTTCTGAACTCCTCCTGAGTGGGATGAGGGAGAAGGAATAGCGGATCGGGCCTCAGGCACTCTCACTCACCGAACGAAACGCAACAGTTTAGGTACTGTTACTTTACGTCGATTTGCTGTGAGAGGGTAGTACTACCCCGGTCAAGCCGGTTATCATGTTGAAATCAGCAAGGCTCTACTACCTAGGATTTTGGGTGCTTGCATGTAGCCACACTGCGGTATAATGAACCGGCAACATTACCGTAAACTGCGCACATTCGAGCTATTTGCCTACCTTTGACAACACAGACCCGGGGATCGTTTGATATCGGCGACTGGATTCCAATAACATTTAAATACGTAAACATTATGTGTGCGATACGCAACGTCACACATATACTAGGACACATATGTATGTCTACGGAGTTTGCGTACCGTTGTTTACTTGCCTTTGTAACTGATGCCGATTATATCGACTCTGCAGATACATTTACATTGCATATTTGCAGTACACAATCGGATAAGTCTTGTGTATTATTAAGGCAAGTTAGCAGTAGCCTAGTGGAGAAACTAACACATTGCTACGCAGTGTTGGGTTCATAACCACGGCGCGCACAACTGAACTTTCGTAGTTAAGTGTGTAGGTATCCATGAGTGGCGGGAATCGCTTACCACCAGGCGACCCGTCTGCTCGTTGCCACCAATTTCATAAAAAAATATTTTCAAATAAGAGTGCTTTGTACGGTGATTATTGCAAGAAACACCAGGGTCAAGATGCACTAGTATGACATGTAAGAGAGGGTATTTTTGGGATTAGGTCCAAAGATTTTTAAAGCATGAAACTATCACAACCAAACTTCTAAGCCTCGCCTTATCAAACTGAATCTTGTCATTGAATCTATATAATCAGACACCGTTTATATAATTGTTTCATGTAACGATGTTAGCGCTGTCTGCCCAACACAATCCCGGCAGCAACAACAGGTGTACAGCTTGACCTCTCCTTTGTACGTAGTCCCAAACAAAACAGGGATCATCCAAAACTGGTTATATGTGGTGCCATCTATGATAATTATAAGTTTGTTAGTCAAAGTATAGTTAGTTATGTAAGTTTTACTCTTAATTCTACACCTGCTACATCATCTCTGAACCATCTGAAGGTTGACTGGCAGAAAATGCCTCAGGCATTAAGTCCGCCTTATGCAAATTGTTTGCAGGAAAGTTTAAATAAATAAATAGGTACCTTCAAAGTCTTTTATGGATATTTACCCGACTTTAAAAAAGGAGGCGATTCTTAATTTCGTCAGTATATTTTTACGTATTTTCGATAAATAAATTACTGGAACCGAGCATATTTATAGTTATCCTTCCGACCGATAGATGTCACTATTTTCAAATAATTTTCTAGCAAAATAAATGTTTCTTCCAAAAAGACAATAATTATGTGTCAGGTATCTTTCTGTAATTAAAAAATAATAGAGTATAATATTCGGCACTTTCATAAACAAAAAGTCTCTGTGTCAAAATTGATTACAATGTCCACTTAATTTAAACGGTCAATTTCATTTATTTCAGATTATTATATTTATATAATAGTTATATAATTAAGTATTCCATTTTATTTTAAATGATAAAAACAATTACTATAGATCCTTTTTTCAATAAATTGTCGATTAGTCCATATTATTTTCTATCTCGGTCGGTCTGTATATGTAAACATAGATGGCGTTTTCTGAATGGCGGTGTTAAGATTCGCCGAGGATTGATGAGGTTCTCGGATAATTTGCTTTCGTCGTCGTCTACTGGACGATGCAGACTGCAACGGCTACGCTGCGCTAGGGCCAGAAGTCCCGATGCCGACGCACTACCCGTACCAGGCAGCCCTCACACCAGACGTCATCGACTTGACGGTCATCCGCGGCCTGCCGACCGCACCATCGATCGACGTCCTGGACAACCACCTCCTCTCGGACCATCAACCCGTACTGCTCACACTGTTGAGTGCTCCGGCTCGAACAGTGTTGCCACCCTCTCGACACCGCCAGGATTGGCAAGCATTCGCCGACTACATGGCGAACCACGCGCCCTATCGCCGGATCGAGACCCACGTAGACGTTGACACACTCGCTGAGCAACTCAGCGCTGTTATCAACACAGCGCTTCGAGCCTCGCGTCTGGACGCTGCGTCGACACGTCAGCCTCACAGGTCAGCCTCCCCAACTCCCGGCTCACATCATGGCGATGATCGAGAGGAAGAGGAAACTGAGACGACCACCGAGTCCTGGCACTGCACCATCGAGCGAGCAGGTGAAGACTGGTCAGGCATCCACCGTCTGTGCCGTCAACTCTCCGGGAAGCAACCTCTGATTAGGCCCCTCCTGGCTGGTGACGGTACCCCACGCTACCGCCCCGAGGACCGAGCGGAGATCTTTGCCGACCACCTGGAAACCCAGTTCCAGCCCAATCCAGCTTCCAACATGCAGCATGTAGAAGCTATCCAGCAGTGTCTGGAGTCCTACTTCCAATCGCCAATAGCCCCCCAGGAAGACCCAGTAGTCTTTCCCCGGGTCAGGTGCAGCGAATGATTCGCCGCACCAAACTGCGGCAAGCCCCTGGTCCCGACCGGATCACCAATGAAGCCCTGCGTCACTGACCTCCGCAAGCAATCGCATCGTTGACGCAGCTATTCAACGGCATCCTCCGCACAAGCCACTTCTCCGCAGCATGGAGACTCGGCCGAGTCATAATGCTGCCCAAGCCCGGGAAAAACATTCTGAAGCCCGAAAGATATCGGCCCATCACGCAACTGTCGACACTCTCGAAAGTCTTCGAGAAGCTTCTACTGCTGCATCTCACTCAACACATCCAACCCCGCGACGAGCAGTTCGGGTTCCGAGCCGAACACTCCACAACACACCAGCTCGCGAGAGTACTGCACCACATGACGGTGGCCCTCAAGAAGAGGGAGAGCCCTATCGCAGTACTTCTCGACATCGAGAAGGCATTCGATCGCGTCTGGCACTCCAGCCTGGTCTACAAGCTGTCCACGTCTACTACTCCCCGCCGAGTAGTCAAGACTATGGCCACCTTTCTTCAGGACAGGCGCTTTCAAGTGTCAGTTGACGGCGTCCTGTCAACAGAGCGCCCCATCAGAGCCGGCGTAGGCACACGGACGACATCCCCGTCGCTGGAGGCGCCATGCTGGCGCTGTACGCAGACGACGCTGCCTACATCACCACCGCCATACTGCCGGTGGGGTCAGGTCTCGCTAGCGGCGTGAAGCACACCCGGACAAGACGCCCGGATATGACATCAGTGGCAACGACCACAACCCAGTGACCCGTGTGCAGTTGCAGGCGGCGGCTGACACCACTGAAACAGCACACCACCTGTAGCAGTTTCCCCCCGGTTCCCCTAGGGGAATCGTGAGAAGACCCGGAAGTTTTTCGTCGTCGTTGGATTACTTGGATTGTGTATTTGACATTGCTTTTGAGTTTATGATTGTTGAATGTTTTCATGTTTCTTTGATTTATTTCGATCGTTAGTGTTCTGTGCTTATACAGGTGTCTCATTATTCCCAATTTCTCACGACCCACTACTCACGTTACGTATGTGGGAATCTTTGGGCGGCAGACTGAGGCCTGATTTCAGATACCTCTTGAGTTACTCAACGGGGCTATCTTACTTTCGGCAGGGCTGGATATTCGTAGTCCTGTGCGTATTTTCTAAATAAATCGCAGGGCAGACACTTGAAACAGCTGGAATCGACATCCGAACATGTTGTTTTTCACATGATCAGTTATATGTGGCATGTTCACGAGTGAACGGTAATAGTAGATTAGTAGCAAGGGCTGTAAGGCATCAATTGCAGCCCGAGATATTTAGGCGCCCGAGCGCAGCGAGGGCGCCTATAGTTCGAGGGTGCAATTGGTGCTTACACCCGAGCTAACTATTCTGCTTTACATCTCGATTGTGAGGTAAGTAGAAAAAAAACTGGCATTACAAGAATAAAACATTAAAATTGTTAATTGCTGCTTCAGCTTCCATTTTCATTGAATCGGGAGTGCAGCTTATAGGTATATTCATCACTTGAAGAACTCATGTTTTTTTCCTAACTAACACGTAATTATAAAAAAATCCCTAAAACAAACAATATTTAAAGTAAAAGTTTTCTATTCCCGCCTTTTTTCATAAAAAAGAATCAAGTATATATATTTTTTTTTCAAGAACGAAATTGAATACTCACACGAAGACAAGGCTGAATAGCAAAGCGACCTCTTTGGTCATTGGGCTGAATGCATGATGTCTATAGCCAGTATGATGGTTAGATGTACGGGAACTTTTTGAAAGAAAGAAATGTTTTTTTTTTATTACTTACCGCCCTAGGGCTTTTCTCGCTACATTATTACCCTAGAGCGATAATTAGTCACCTACAAGCCCCATTTGGAGGTAATAAGAACCAACTTACCGAACATGAGAGATGTAAAAATAATTTACATGTTCTATGTGAAGGTGGTAAAACAGTTAATGTTGTGTATAAGAAATTCTCTAATGATATATATTAGGAATATAATATACATATAAAAGTTATAAATATTATATACTCTTGGCATAAATGTCATGCTAATTAAATTCCAACATTTACGCGAACGAAGTCGCGGGCACAGCTAGTTGATACTAAAATTGTTTTCTACGTTAAACAATATTAATTAGCGTCGGTGTTACGGTGACATGTACCCTCTCCCCTCTCCCCTCTCCCTAGTGAACTAGGCAGCACAACTAACAGGCACGTAACTATCGATACGTAAACTAATTATAACTGTGGAAGCTTTACTATTGTACAGCACAGCGTTCTGACTCATTAGTTACCTAACGTACACCTCACCTTACTATATAAACATCTCACACAATAACAGCTCATTCGCTTTGAAGGACAGTTACCGAAATATTCTAGAAGTTTTAAGTATTGTTATGAAGCATAAAGGTGTTTACTTTTCTTCAAAGTGTTAGTACGGCACCTACTGGTGTAAAAAGTACCTGTTCTTTTAGGCCATCACCATCGGCCAATGAACGGCCTCAAAACTAGCGATAGGCAGATAAAACGTTTGATTTATAGCTTGTAAAGAGACTTTTCAAAGAAGCTTCTTATTACAATTTAGTCAACATTTGTTCCAATGAATTTATGACATTGCCCGTTGTATTTCGGATTAAGAAAACAAAAATTCATCGCCCCATTTCGATCTGTGGGTGACGTCAGAGGCAACTGAGGCAAATACACGAAGAGATGGACTCAATACCAAACCCGATACTCTGTTATCTGGCTGGCATAGCTAAATCGTTCTATTGAGACACAAAGCTATAGTGATGGAAATGATGAATGTTGGAATGAATGATGGAAATCAGCGGTGGACTCCGAAAGCCATAGGTATAATTTATAATGAGGCCGTTTAACACACACGACCTTATCACGAAACAGAAAATGAATTAACAGATAACACAAGGCAATCCGCGGGCACAAATTAAACAGCAATCATTACCATACAACGACGCTTGCATGTAGCCACACTGCGGTATAATGAACCGGCAACATTACTGTAAATTGTGCACATTCGAGCTATTTGCCTACCTTTGACAACACAGCCCGGGGATCGTTTGATATCGGCGACTGGATTCCAATAACATTTAAATACGTAAACATTACGTGTGCGATACGCAACGTCACACATATACTAGCGCACATATGTATGTCTACGGCGTTTGCGTACCGTTGTTTACCAGCCTTTGTAACTGATGCCGAATTAATCGACTCTGCAGAGACATTTACATTGCATATTTGCAGTACACAATCGGATAAGTCTTGTGTATTATTAAGGCAAGTTAGCAGTAGCCTAGTGGAGAAACTAACACATTGCTACGCAGTGTTGGGTTCATAACCACGGCGCGCACAACTGAACTTTCGTAGTTAAGTGTGTATCCATGAGTGGCGGGAATCGTTTACCATCAGGCGATCCGTCTGCTCGTTGCCACCTATTTCATAAAAAAATATTTTCAAATAAGAGTGTTTTTGCGGAGATTATTGCAAGAAACACCAGGCTCAAGATGCACTAGTATGACATGTAAGAGCAGCTATTTTTGGGATTAGATCCAAAGATTTTTAGAGCATGGAACTATCACAACCAAACTTCTAAACCTCACCTTATCAAACTGAATCTTGGCATTGAATCCACATCATCAATCATCGTTTACGTAATTGTTTCATGTAACGATGTTAGCACTGTCTGCCCAACACAATCCCGGCAGTGCAACGACTAAAAAAACAGAGCAATGATACGCAGTTGCTCCACCCGGGAATAGAACCTAGAAACAAAACACGCAGCGTTACATTACACAAATTACAATTGTTACAATAAGTCGACGAAGGTAACGAAAATATTTTTAATCATTGAGAGCGTCTGCCGACCGTACCCCGCTCTCCCCCGGGCACGACTAATTCGAATGGACGATATTTATTTCTAGTTAATTATTTGAGTGATATTCCCCTCTCCCCCCTTCTACAACTCCGTGCACCCCCTCTCTCACACGCCGCCCGAGGGACGAGGAAATCATTGTTATTTACGCGTCTCATCAGAGAAATATTTGGGGTAATTTAGGGGAATGTTTTTCTGAAAGCGTCGTGGCGTCGTTATAAGTTGTTAGAAAGCACCGTATTAGCGCTTGTGATTTGTTGACGCGTTGCGCCCTGCGACACACAGTCAGGATAGGTATAATTATTTCACACTTTGTGCGGTTCGCTAACTGTTGTTACGCGTTTGGGTATTATTAATGTCCGTTGTTTGAATGTTTGTTACAACCTCGTGATGATCAAAACGTCTCTGGCATAACTCCGCCTTGTACAAAGTATTTCGCGGGAAGTTAACAAAAAAAAAATGAGTGCGTCCGTGGTGAATAGCGCGTGCGACTGCTGGTCCCGGGATCGATTCTCAGGTCGGGCTAAAGTGTAATTAAGAGCGTATACGCCTCGAGCGGCGGCTCGAGTTTAGGTTTTTATAGTACCGCGGTCGCCCGCGCACCGCGGATGCGAGACCCGGCGCACTATGACGGTGTCGCGTGGAATAATAATCTTGATCCTTCTTGCCATACATGAACAGTATTCGTTTATGTAATACGTCGATTATGATATGAAAGTATTCAAATTAATTATTTTCAATGCACATGCATTTAAAGGTATAAAATAAAGATAGATATTACATATTTGTTTGGTAGGATGATGTTCCTCAGGATAACAACGACTATTTATAATAATCTGGCGCAGTTTTATTATATGATAGAAATAATTTATAATTGTCATCTATATAATTGTTACATTTCAAATATACATCTATTTTGTTATTAATGCATGAAAACCCACGAATGACACTAAATACAAAACCAAAAGAATCGGGTAAAAGAAAATACTTAATTAATTAAAAGAAAGAAAAAATATACAATATGTTGATTTGTATTTACAAAATATTGTAATTATACAATATATATTCACCTAAAATTATTTCACACTGTGCGATGATATAAATCCCTCTTTTTTATAAAATTTTACATAGATAAGGCCAATTCTCGTATTTTATATGACATTGAAATTATATTTTGAACGAAATGAGATTAGATTTTAAATTGACTCAGAATTCGTATTCTTCTAATTTAAATGTCATTATCATCTAGAGTCCACGTGCCACGAGAACATAGACATTTTGTAAACAAAGAATTTTTACTAAGTGACTTAGCGATAGTTCTGTCAAAAACAAATAATTTCAAATCAATGAGCGCAACGATACATAGATACATGTCATTGGAAACTAATATGTCAATGGATCGGGTTTTTATCGATATTATGCGCTATCAACAGGATCTTTTATTGTTTTGAGGTACTGACGCCTAGAGTGTCAACATTTGGCGTTAGTTCATTGAAATGATACATTCTTGGGCTTAACATATTTTTATCAGAGGACAAAATTAAATTTTTAGTTATCAAGAAGGGGTTGGTGTTAAGTTAAATACAAGTTTATAGGATCGCAACGCTCTTCTCGCTGTCACGGCATCTCAAAAAGCGCGTACAGAATATCAGATGGCAGAAAATTATTTATACCTAAAAAAGAAATTGCGTTTTCAGACTACCGTAACGTTTAATGGTTTTTGTTTAAGTTCATTCTGACGATTTCATTCACAGACAACGTAAAATCTCTACGCCTAGAAATGTTTATGCAATGTATTAGCTAGTTATCTGTTATATTATTCATTGTTGGTCAATAATTTAATATTTTAGAATGGATATGCTACTTTGAGCAATATTATTTATTGCGTATTGATTTTTTTAAAATCGTGTCAATAATAAAGTAACATGTATGTACTCTATAATTAACATACATGGTACTCTATTTTTCATTAATTTACAGATTATTACGTGTAAAACAACAAAAAAATCGGCCAATTTATGAACATTCGACCATTAAAACACAAAATCAAATATTTTTATTTCAGTAAAATTTAACAATATAAATTTAAAAACATAGTGGCATAATAAGGCATTGAAAAAAAAAAGACTGTTCAAAAGCATAAAATCTAAAACGCAACTGTTTGAGAAAAGGTTGTGAAGCTCTGAATGTTTGTTTACAAAAAGTCTATCTTTTCGTGGCACCAACTATAATTTGACTTCTATTGTTCTCACTGACGTTGACACATTGTTTAATTAACAACAGGCAGCGATAGCCTACTGGAGATACCAACGGACTGTTATGCAGAAGGTATCGGGTTCGAATCCACGGTATGCTAGAACGATGATGATGACATTGTTCAATTAACGATCTAGTCACGATAACATTCCAATATCAGTTTATTTAGGAGAATACCATTTGTGACATGAGTATGACTCTGACATTAGATCAAAACTGCATTTTGAACAAATATAGTTAGAAGAATTGAGTCTCAAAATAAACTGTTAGCTGGTGCAGAATAAGACTGCACAGTAGGTACGTGGGCGTGTGTGTGTTAGGTACCTGCAATGCGAGCTCGTGGGGATCAGCTGAGCTGCGGCGGTTTGTAATATAATATTCGATTCAAGTGTGCTTTTAATTGCATTGCATAGTACGTTTTAGGTAAATACCTATTACATTGGTATCATGCTAACGGCGGCGCGTCCTAGCTTAAAAATAACCATAATTTTGCCCCCTTTAATAATACATGGGCTCTGTAAATTCATCGGTCGGTCACCCATACATACTATGACCGTGATGTCAATTACTTTACCTTAACTTATGTAGTTTGTACGAAAATAAACCTGCGATAAAGGCTCTGCAAGCCAATCCCATGGTCACCCATCAAAGATCAAATGCGTCTAACTACTGTACCTGTTTATACTGTATATTGCCACTTGATTTTTGCAGCAAGGTATTATATCTAACGGTCCGTTTCTGTCAGTCTCGCCCAGCCCCTAGTTGACCGCGCTACTATACTAACCACTAGACTCAAGATGTCTTGACTAACACACTAGTTTAATACGTAATACATAAATAAAGTTAAG
This sequence comes from Euclidia mi, assembly GCA_944739405.2. Lineage (NCBI taxonomy): Eukaryota > Metazoa > Arthropoda > Insecta > Lepidoptera > Erebidae > Euclidia > Euclidia mi. The sequence goes on along the minus strand of OX123205.2, from coordinate 392,697 downwards.
TACATCAACTTTTCATATATAAAAAAAATACGTTGAGAAAAAAAATAAGGATCAAGAAGCTTTAGCCGCGCTATAAACGTTTTGCAATGCAATATTTACGTAAAATGGTGGACGCGGACGCGAGCGACAGATCCGTCCTCTGAGAGCGCTCAGCGCTGAATGGCGGACATAGCATCGCGCTTCGAGCTTTATAGATCTTTTTAAAAAAATCATATTAATTACAAACGAAAAGTTTAGATTCCAATTTTTTATATGAATTAAAATGAATCTTAAGGTTTCTAAATATGTATATATCTTTTTAGTAATCACAGTAGTTTTTTAGATATAAATGCAAATTTGCGGGCTAAAATTAAGCAAAATGCACTGGCTTGATCTCCGATTTTCTTGAAAATTATGAATGAAAGTACAATTTCTTTTTTAAGGTATCGCTTGTATAGCATTTGCTCGTACAGTTTACATTTACAGAATTATAGAACGATAAGTTTTCATAGCACTAGCGACCATTACTGCTGGCCTAAACTACAGAAATTACGAAAATGACTTTTTTAAATTCATCCGTTTTAAAATATTTACTAAAGTAACCCATATATTTTTCTTTAGCACTCTCTTGATAAAGGACTGAACTTTCATATTTTCTATATTTTTTCTATTAATTGTTATTTATCCGTAACGTAATAGAACAATAAAAACTCACAAAATCGCCTCCGACGGATTAAACGCTCTTAAGTTTTTCGAATTCTCAGTAACAGCACAGAGTCTCACAATGTGCCTGGTGACGGTTATTGGCTCGCCCCGTATTACGTGGGAGTTAAAATTCATAAGACGAAATATGGGTGTAATATTGAACCTCTGCCTACCCCTTCGGGGTAACAGGCGTGACACTATTTCATATAGATAGACTAAGGATGCCCGCAGCTACGCTCGCACATTACTATTGAATTTAACGTTTTCTGCCCAATCGTGGAAATTTTGGGTAATTCCTTCTTAGTGCACCCCTACGGTCCCTGAGCATATACACACATCAACAAAGTCTAGGGATATCTTAATCCTAAATTATTTACGAGTTTATAGTTTAGAACCTTGTTAGTTTCCACAAAAAGTTTATATACAGATTAAAACCTCTTTTATTCTATTTTCAAAATTTGAACATGGAAAGAAAAAAAAACAAAATAATAAACAAAATATGGCGGCAAATTTGCTAGTAATTCGTTACATTAAAGAAAGTTAAAACTGTTTTATTATAATTATTAATGAAAAGGGTTTTTAATTGTTTTTCTTTTTTAATTAATCGTGACGTACGAACTTTAAAAGTCATGTCACGTCGTCATTTGAGTCGAGATGAAATGTTACGAGCCGTGGGCATGTTAGAAAATGGTGCAATTCAACGCGTCGTTGCTGAGGCCCTACATACCGGTCAAAATGTGATATCAAGGTTGTGGTCACGTTACCGCAGTACTGGAGATGTGGCCGAACAGCACACAGGTAGATATCGTGTTACTACGCAGAGACAGGATCGATTTCTCCAAATGACCGCCAGAAGACAACCCAATATCACAGCGCTGCAACTAGTGCAAAGGCTCCAGGAGGACCACCAGCTGCTGGTAAGCGACCAAACCGTGCGAAGAAGGTTACATGAAGTTGATCTTCATGCTCGAAGACCATTGCGTGTTCCAGCATTGCGACGTGGCAATCGCGGTCGGCGGCTTTCGTGGGCTCGGGAGCATTTACCATGGAGTGACGAACAATGGTCTTTGGTGCTGTTCACCGATGAGTCCCGGTTTGGGTTTCACCCGGATTCACGAAGAACACGCGTTTGGAGAGCTCCAGGGAGAGTTAGCCGTCTACGGCACCCTCAGGAGGTCCACCCATACCAAGGCGGGACAATCATGGTGTGGGCAGGAATTCGTCTTGGCGGACGAACCCAACTCGTTTGGATCCAAGGCAGCATGACTGCACAAAAATACCACGAGGAGGTAGTAGAGCCCGTTATTGTCCCACACAGAACTCAAATAGGCCATGAATTTCTACTCATGCACGATAATGCTCCTTGCCATACGGCGCGGCTGGTATCGACCGCTCTCCGAGAGCACGATATTCAAGTTTTGGATTGGCCTGCACAGTCGCCCGACTTAAATCCTATCGAGCATGCCTGGGACATGTTACAACGAAAAGCTTTGAGAGATTTTCCACCAAATTTGACGACTGAACAACAACTTTACGAACACTTGCAAAGGACATGGGACCTCATACCGCAGCAAGACATTGACAATTTAATTTTAAGTATTAACAATCGATGTCGATGTGTAATCAATGTAAGAGGTGGCAACACTGATTATTAATGATTAGATTTTACAAGATTTTTTCCATTTTTATTAAAATTAATAGTTTTTTAAGAAGAAATGTTTGTTGTTATCATACTAATTTTCCATGATGATTAAAAAAATTAATTTTTTTATTTACAACAAAATAAAACACGAAATGTTTTTTATTTTTATTAAAGACCTTAAAATAATCTATGATTCTTCTATTTACTGTATCAGAAAATTCTTCATAGATTTTTAGATATTTGATGAAATATAAAATATCCCTAGACTTTGTTGATGTGTGTACATGCCAAGTTTCAGCTTCCTGCACTCAGTAGTTCTAGCTGGTCTGTCAGTCAGTCAGTCAGAAACGCAAGGATTGCATTTATACAGATAGGTTTTCAAAAATATAATATCTATTTATTTTATTTATAGATTCACGCCTGTATCCCTGAAGGGGTAGGCAGAGGTGTAACATTAGTAACAGTACACCCACGTTTCGCCACGAAATTTTAGGTCCCACGTAATAGGGGGCGAGCCTATTGCCGTTACCGGGCACATCACCATCAGACTCCGTGCTGCTACTAAGAATTCAGAAAAACCCAGGAACACTTTTGCCCGACCTCCGATCAGCAGTCTCATACGCTATCCAATGGACTACGGAGGCAGTCTATATAGAATATATATCTATTGATACTAAAATTGTTTTCTACGCTAAACAATATTATTTAGCGTCGGTGTTCCGGTGACATGTACCTCCCCCCTCGCCCTAGTGAACTAGGCAGCACAACTAACAGGCACGTAACTATCGATACGTAAATACGTTAGTACTATTAATTATTCTGTGACGTAAACTAATTGTAACTGTGGAAGCTTTACTATTGTTCAGCACTACGTTCTGACTCATTGGTTACCTAACGTACATCTCAGCTAACTATATAAACATCTCACACAATCAGCTCATTCTCAGTTCCCTTAAGCAGTATTCTTAACGCTTTGAAGGGCAGGTACCGAAATATTCTAGAAGTTTCAAGTATTGTTATGAAGCATACAGGCGTTTACTTTTCTTCAAAGTGTTAGCACGGCACCTACTGGTGTAAAAAGTACCTGATCTTTTAGGCCATCACCATCGGCCCATAAACGACCTCCAAACTAGCGATAAGCAGATAAGACGTTTGATTTTTATCTTGTAAAGAGACTTTTCAAATAAGCTTATTATTTCGTCAACATTTGTTCCAATGAATTTACGACATTGCCTATATTGAATTTCAGATTAATAAGAAAACAAAAAATCATCGCCCCATTTCAATCTGTGGGTGTCGTCAGAGGCAACTGAGGCAAATACACGAAGAGATGGACTCGACATCAAACCCGATACTCTGTTATCTGGCTAGCATAGCTAAATCGTTCTATTGAGACACAAAGCTATAGTGAGGGAAATCAGCGGTGGACTCCGAAAGGCAATAACTATAATCTATATATAAAAATATAAGAGATCGCTCTTAGCGATAAGGCTGCCGATTGTACATATACCATAGTTTAAGTTACTTATAATTAATGTACTATTAAATTATGTATTGGTGTGCAATGAAGAATATCTAAACTAAAACTAAATTATAATTTATAATGATGCCGTTTAACGCACACGACCTTATCACGAAACAGAAAATGAATTAACAGATAACACAAAACAATCTGCCTGCATAAATTAAACAGCAATCATTGGCAACAACGTCGCTTGCATGTAGCCACACTGCGGTATAATGAACCGGCAACATTAGTGTAAACTGCGCACATTCGAGCTATTTGCCTACCTTTGACAACACAGCCCGGGGATCGTTTGATATCGGCGACTGGATTCCAATAACATTTAAATACGTAAACATTACGTGTGCGATACGCAACGTCACACATATACTAGGACACATATGTATGTCTACGGCGTTTGCGTACCGTTGTTTACTTGCCTTTGTAACTGATGCCGAATAAATCAACTCGGCACAAAGACATTTACATTGCATATGTGCAGTACACAGTCGAATAACAGTCTTCTGTATTATTAAGGCAAGTTAGCAGTGGCCTAGTGGAGAGATTAACAGATTGCTACACTTAAAGTCTCGAAGTCAAACCCACGGCACGTACAATCCAACAAGTCGGCGGTGGACCAGTTTGAGAAAAGTTCCCTTGGCTCGCTCATAGAGTCGAGGCATACTAGAAACTGGTTTTGTATACGAGTGTCAATGTGCGTGTGAAGTAGCACTGGACGCGACGATGTCATGCTGAGCGATTCTCACCCTTATGGTGGTCTAGCGGGGAGTTGTTCGACTGTACCTACCACTGACTTTTCGGAGTCTCCGTATTTATGCACGCCGTCGTCATTTCTCTTCCCTGAAAGATCTACATTTTTGGTTTTATACGGCATTTACAGCAGAGTGCTTCGGAGAGCACGTAGACCCGACGCTGCCCATTCATCTCAGGACAAGAAGTGTTGGGTTAAGGCGATGTTCGGAGGCCTTCGGACAACCTAGAAACTTCGACACCAAAATTGTCCAAAGGAACCTACGCTCATATGAACAAGATAGAAAAGCTTGATCTCTATAATTCATGCTTTTTATGGGTCTTTGCACAACTGGAAACTGTACTTAAATTCTCGTCATTTGGGGACACAGATAGTAACTAATGAGACCACAACGTGGTTATAGGTCGTATATAACCTACTCGCAGACTGAAGTACTTAGGTAGGTAAAGGAATAAGTAGATACGCAAGTAGGCACTCACACGGTGACTATTTACATACATTAACCAAAAAATATACGTACCAACAAATAAATAGGTAATGTAATAATAATAATGTAATATGTAATGTACGATAATTATTTTATTAAAATTCTCATAAACATATACATATTTAATTCAAACATAATGTAAAAATGTTAATAAATAAAATTTTAATTGAATAGGTGTCTCATTATGACGAATATACCAGACTTCATCAAGCCACATTTGTCCCACAGTTGCGATCAAGAGCGTCAAGTTATCTTGTAGCCCAAGAGGAAAGGGTACTTACTAGTCTAACTAGATTCAACTGAATATTTGCATTTTTATAAAAGGACCCCATGTATTCATCATCTGCCCTTTATATTGTCCCCCTGCTGGGCACGGGCCTCATCCCATTATGAGAAGGGTAAGGCCATAGCCCACCACGCTGGCCAAGTGCGGGTTGGCAGACTTCACATGTCTTTCGAGAACATTATGGAGAACTCTCAGACATCCAGGTTACCTCACGATGTTTTCCTTCACCGTTTAGCAAGCGATAATTAATAATAATAATATATTTATTTACTATTTAAGGGCATTGCAACTCATTTGAATTTACTGTTGTAATTGTAGCGATCTGAAGCCCGCATATTCTTTCAGTTAGGTAGCTTCACAAAGAGTTGATTTAAGTAAATGGTCACCCATCTATACTAGACAGTGACAAATTCACTTAACCTCGTAGGTATCTAAATAACATCTCTGCCATCGCCATTCATTTATATGTACAAGTGAAGTCTGTAAAGTAAAAAAATACTTTTCAATTTAACCCTTTATTTGCACAATTAGGACTGATCCTAAGAAATCACAACTCGCTCCTAATCTATCATTACAAAATCTATAATTTATCTTACTACACAAGTACACACACACATAAGAGGCAATATCACAACACGATAAAACTTTGTCGAGTTACGACTCCTTGTTTCACATGCTGCCGTTTAAAAATGTTCTAATAGCTAAGGCGTTTTATGCAACCGTCGCACCGCCTTAATTTGGTGGGGTTATACCTCACACTGACAGATTCGCAATACAAAATGTCGATCTGACGTTTGCCAATTCTGTCAAATCTTGTCGAACCGCTTCTCAATAAAATTGGAAGTTTACAAAAGTTTTAGACTTATTATTGTTTGAGCCTTATTTTTCATAAAACTACACTATGGCACACAAGAAACCACTGTAAGTGATAGCAACAGGCATATAAACAACCGTGAATGTAAGAACCAACTATAACAACTCAATACTTTGTTGTGTTTCAGTGTGAGAAGCACAAGTGCGCAAATCAACCTGTTTGTTGATTATATGGCAGCAAACAGAGACTTTGCCAACGGTGTAGGCGAGTATGCCGGTGTGTTGGGCGCCAAGAAAGCTAACGTTGAATGGGAAGAGCTGCGAGAACAACTGAAACAACACGGCACTGACAAGAGTGCGATGCAGTGGAAACAGGCAAGACTTACACAATACACTTATAGTGGGATAGATACCGACAGTACTACCTACTTATTTTTATTTTTTTATTATAATTGATACCTAAGTAACTTGAACAAGATAAAGTTTACTTTGAAACTTGAATTTTATACTTAGTATAAAAGGTCACAAAAATATTTTTAAGCTATTGACTTAAGTAGGTACCTGTGTTCTTGTGATTGCTAATCCTAAGGTTGAGGGTTCTATTCAGTCTAAATGTGATTAAAGTTAAACAATATTAAATTTCTATAATCTTTTATAATAGAGAATCTGTCTAGTTCTCATGAGGTGGCCTGATGTGAACTTTTCCAGGATATTATTAAGTATTTTTTGTATTCAGGACGCCAAATAAATTATATTGAATGTGAAGGGTTTAAACAGAGATCTGTCAGACAGGCCAAAACAGACAGACTCTGTCTGTTTAAAAAAATAAACATAAAGCAATTAATTTAAATAAATTAATGACTTACTTACTTATTATTTCAGTCATGGCGCGACCTTAAAAGGAAAGCTCGTAAGGCTGTGAGCGACAGTAAATCTCAGACTCCAGTCCTGTCAGACATCATATGCAAAGTTTTGGACATCATAGGTTCGGTAAACCAAGATTCTCCAATGGAGACACAGAAGACGGAGACATCTCAAAGTGAGGTAAGAAACCTGTTTATTATTTAAATATGGGTTTATAGATATCTCTATTTCTCATAAAGATTTTACATTAATTCACTCATGAGAAAGTTTTGAGACATACAATAAGTAACAAATTCAAAATAATTATATGATCTAACCATCTAGTCTGTACCAGAATGTAATTAAGTATGTACCTACTCAAATATACAGCATAACATGATTTAGATTCCACATGGAATTTCATTCATACCTATTGGAAGATATATGCGATAAAATAATATTATATTTATTATTAATTGTGCATACTTACCTAAATAATGAATTATGCTATAGACTCAAGTTAACTAAAATGTCAACCCAACTTTGAATTGCTTTGATTGAGTAAATGTCTGAGCAAGTGTTAAATACATTTATTAATTTACTTTCAGGTTGATGACTGGGCAGTGGCAACTCAAGATAATTCTCTTCTTCAAGAAAATGAAAATGACAAAAATGAGTATGTTTGTATAATTTAAAATTACTTTAGTATTTATCTGCCTCAAATGAAAAAAGGGGATATTCTTTTTTACAAAATTTCTACCTTCCTTATTGATTTAACTTGACTTCCAAATGATCTGCCCTTTAATAATAATTAATTTCATTCTACATAAAACACCAATAGACCATCTTGTAATACAATAGGGTTGTTTCCAACTAGTCAAATCAAGCACTTTTAATGAAATGTCAAAAACGATTTTTGCTACGGCTTTTGTATGAAAGACCTAATGACGTCACAGTTTTTTGCTGTCAAGTAGAATACTTATTATCAAAAAGAAATACGATAAAAATGTTAAATAAAGTTTTAACATTAATTGATGAATAAAACAACTATTATTTTCAAATTTTTCACTAGATAAAAATACTTGTATAATTTATTTCACTTGCAGGAAACTTCCCTATTGAATGCATAGTCTGAAAAAATAAAGTTGGCGTAGTGGTTTAGGCTCGTCGCTTCAAGCTGCGCATAATGTTGTGGGTTCGATTCCCTCACGAGACTACATCTTCATCATCCTAGCGCTGTCCCGGTTGCGTTCTTCACGAGACTACAAGTTGATGACCGGTTGGCGCAGCAACTGCTACGCCGAAGGTCGCGGGTTCGATTCCCGCTCAAGTCAAACATTTGTGCATGAACATATGGATGTTTGTCTTGGTCTGGGTGTTTCTATGTATAATATGTATGTAATTACAAAAAAAAAGTATATATGTATGTTTATCCATTGTCTAGTACCCATAGTACAAGCTTCTGCTTAGTTTGGGACTAGATGGTGATGTGTGTATGTGGTAGAATATTATTATTATTATATAAATTGTTTCGTTGAGTCTAGGTGTGTATTTTATCCATTGGTTTTCCTTAGATATGTTTGTACGGTCTCTCGCCATACAATATCTATTATCATATAATTGTGTTAAAAATCCTTACAGAGATGACATGGACAAAGAAAGTACAAAATCGTCTGAAGGTGAAGACTCTGAGAGCAGAGACTCAGTGGTGGAGGTTATAGTTCCTCTGCCACAGATTAGAGAGGTCTACTCAAGTGGCTCAACCAACAAGGCTTTGCATGGTAAAATACTTTAAGTACCTACTTACTTAGGAGCCATCCATAATGCATCGGGCAATGAATATAGATTTACATAATAGAAGCGCATTTCTTAAGGATTTCGTGTGCCGATTCCAACTGGCGTGTTGACGGTTGTCAGTGTAGTACGTAGTTGGCGCCGTTGGCGGCGCTGCGCTGGCGTCGTTCTCCTTCTCTCTTGCTCTCGTAGTTAAGATACACAGGAGAAACTTTCGTCTCTCTTGCACTTGTAGAGTCAGCTATTACAGCGCGACTGCCACGCCGCCAAGCGGCAATATGGGTCACACTGGTCACAGAAAGTTTGTCTACAGAGCGCCCATAAGAAATGTGCCTCTATTTAAATATCTATGCTCTATGCTTCGGGTATGTTTGCGGAGGCGCGCACCGACTGTTGTCACGCCACCATGCGTAAGCGGTGCGCGGCCTTAGTGCGCAGGGTGAGGGCAGTGAGGGCTCCAATACAGTCCTGACAATGATAGCCGACAGAATTGACTGTCTTTTTATTCGGCATTGTTGCAGTAGGCATGTCTACGTGCATGGTTGCTAAATATAAATGAGGGTTGCCAAGTTTATATTTCGCAATTATGTAGGTTTGCTTTGTTCATGTCTTGTGTGCGCTTTCCTATGTATTATGTGTACTTTGTGCTTTTAATGTAATATTGTGTATGTGCTTTTTTAATGTATTTCCTTTTTTTTTTCTTTTTTGTGTGTGTATATGCTTTTGTAATCGTGTATATGAAATTCTATGTGTCCTATATGGGTTATGTGGCCTGAAATAAACGTATTTTTTTTTTATTTATAAGTTACGTCCCACGATTTTCATGATGTTTTGAGTTTTGACCTCTCCCCTGTCCTTGTGGTTGCATCACCATTTCATTTATCATACAATGTCACACTTTATCGACTCCTACCCCCCTCCATACGTATGACGAAATTTATGAATGGCCCCTTATAGGTATTTTTGTTACTTTTAAGAATTTAAAATCAGCTATGGTCAAGTGTAGAGACGTCTACTACGCAGAGTCACGGGTTTTAATCCGCGGCGCGCACTATTGAGTTGTCGAAGTTCCATGCGTATTCAATTTAAATTAATCTCTTGCTAAATTGCGAAGAAGAACATCTTGAGTAAACCTGCATGTCTGAAAATTCTCCATAATGTTCTCTTAATCTCTGTCCCAATCAACACTTAACAAATGTTGTGGAATTAGTCTCTGTTCTCAAATATTTAATAGTCTCACGCCTGTATCCTAGAAGGGGTAGGCAGAGGTGTAAATATTACACCCACATTACGCCATGAATTTTTAGGTCCCACGTAACAGGGGGCGAGCCTATTGCCGTTACCGGGCACATCACCAGACTCCGGGCTGCTACTGAGTATTCGGAAAAACCCAGTAACCAGTAACACTTTCGCCCGACTCGGCCCAGATAACAATATAAACTTGCCAAACTTGCAGCAAGTTTAAATCAAACTTGCTAGTTTCACTGTGACAAACTTGCATGAAGTTGGTTTTTCAAAGAATTTAGATGCCGACGAGCACAGGTTGGTGGTCGGTGGACCTCCTAGATACAGCAGGAGGAGCTCGACCGTTGTAGGACCACCAGCCTATGCTGGTTGTCATCCAAATCCTTCGGAAAACAAACTTCATGCATATTTGTCACAGTGAAACTAGGAAGTTTGATTTAAACTTGCTGCAAGTTTGTTGTTATCTGGGGGGGAATCGAACACGGGACTTCCGATCAGCAGTCGCATACGCTATCCACTGGACCACGGAGGCTCAAATATTTAAAATGTTACCATACTTGCCTTTCTACTGTACTTCAGTGTTGCTATGCTTGTTCACGTACAACAAAGTACTCAAAACTACTCTTGTCTTTGTCTTCAGATCCGCTACAACCGCCAGCGCCGCATTTGCCTCGACTGCCTCGCCTCGCGCCGAAGCCCCCTCCACTCCCCATGCACGCCGCCGCCTTCTGCCCCTACCCATCTACTTCACAACCCTCTACGACCTCTCACTCGCACACACACTCCCCCTCTTCCTCCAACAACCGCCTAAGACAAATACTCATGACTAGGAAGAGAAAAGCACAAAACATGATCCAACAAGCTTCCAACGATTTTGTATCTCTAGAACAGCGACGTTTGAAAATGGAGGAGGAGAGAGACAGAAGATTACATGAGAGGGAGATGGAGAGACTTAAGTTGGAGTTGCAAAGAATAGAAGTTCAGAGAAATCATAATGAATTATTACAGCATTTAGTTAATATTGCGCAGAATGCTTATGAATTGCTGCAACAGAAATTGCAGTAGTTGTACATTTTTGTATGTGCTAGTTTGATGAATGTTATGGAAGTAATAGTATTATTATAGATGGTAAAAATATTAATGTTCCTAAAATATTACATTAATAATGTAGAAGTTGCTGATTAATTAGTGGTAAGATAATAAATGCATTTGTTAAGTACCTAGCTCGTTTATATTTGACTATAAAAATAGTAAACATTTGGAATGGATGGATGAAAGAAGAAATACGAAAGAAGTGTATCGTGTAAGAATGAATTGAGATGTCGGTAAGGGACGCCCTAGGCAGATGTACGCCGACCAAATAGGTGACGTACTAAAAAAGGGCCAAATTAAAAGTAGGTACCCATAACCGACGAGCATGCATGATGAGGTTAATGAATGTCGAGGAAGCGAAAGAGGTGTGTTTGAACCGGAGCATTTGGCGTTCCATAGTCTCTGCCTACCCCAATGGAAGACAGGCGTGACGATAGATAGATAGAAAAATAGTAAAGTGCATCATAGCGATTCGGCATATTATGGGAGAAAATGACTGCTGTGTGATATACTGTTCTTTTTGTTTATTGTATAGAAAGAAAATCGAGCAAGCGGATCACCTGATTGTAAATGATCATCGCCGATTTAATCGATCGCGTGATTTTGCTAAATCTGTCTCCAGGAAGAGATAATGCGGTTTTTTTTCCTGCCGAACAAATTGACTCCATGCTGCCTGATGTTAAGCAGTCAGTGAAGTCCCATAGTGATGGCCATCATCCCAGCAGCCAGCATGGCATTATGGCATGATGGCCCTCACCTTGGGAACAGCTTTTTCACGCCCCGCTTAAAGGACTCAGGATCATAAGTGGAGGGAAACACGTGGACTGGTAAAGAGTTCCACATCTTAATGGTACGGCAGAGATAAGAGGCGCCGAACCGTTTGGTGCGTGACGGTATCTGTTTCTACCGTGTAAGAGTATGTCGCCAGATTTTGTTGAATAGCTTCAACAAGATGTCCACAGCTGGACATAGTACCCCATGGCACGTCTGAAGACCTTTCGACCACTTTCGCCATCTAGTTATCACCGACTACCTTCCTCAAGTCATCAGTTCATCTCATCATTCTTCTACAAACATCCCATCATAAATCTAAAAAATAAAATAAATAATATTGTGTATTTTATATTTAATCAATGTCAAATAATTATATATATCCACGTCACTTGCACGGTGCACTAACACAAGTCAAATAAAACGTCTCGCTGTGTCGTCACATAATTTAATCAGTTCATTAGCTTACTCCTATGACTTAACACGAAATCACAACGACGTCGTCACCTCACTCGACGGCGATGTTACAGCGCCATCATGAGGCCATCAATGGAAACTTTACAGCGCCATCTAGGGTCCATCGTCGGTGATCTCGATGGCGGCGTTACAGCGCCATCTCGCGTCCATCGACAGCGATGTTACAGAGCCATCTTCCGTCTCTGGGTGGCGACGTTAGAGCGCCATCTAGCATCCATCGACGAGGATATCGATGACAGTCTTACAGCTCCATCTAGCGTCTATCGATGGAGATTTTGATGACTCGGCAGTATCTAGCGTCACTTGACAGAGACCTCGACAGCAGTGTTACTGCGCCATCTTGCGTCATTCGATGCCAACGTTAGAGCGCCATCTAGTGTCCATCGACGGCGATGTTACAGCACCATCTAGCGCACCTTGATGGCGGTGGTACAACGCCATCTTGCGTCCTTCAACGGCGATGTTACAGCGGTATTTAGGGTCACTTCACAGAAATCTCTACGGCAATGTTACAGCGCCATCTAGGGTCCACTGACGACGACGATACAGCGGCATCTATGGTCCATTGATGGCGACGCTACAGCGTCATCTAGGGTCCATCGCCGGCGACATTACAGCGCCATCTTGCGTCCCTCGATGGAGATCTCGACGGCCCGGCGCGAGCCACTCTTCATCCTCTTCTGGTCCATGAACCGCTTCATCTGCTTCTCGTAGCGAGTCATCTTCTTCTTGGTGGTCCGGGACATGTCCACATCGGAGGTGGACTTGGGCCGGTACACGTAGTCCTTGTTGGAGGGGAGCGGTACCCGGGCGCGCGCTACCCAGCCCTTCTCGCCCGGGCGTGCTACCCTGTAACACAACAACAACACAATATATTAATATCTTTTAACATTATGTGTAATTTTTACTTTAATGGTGGCATTCGATCAGCGATATCGCTATTTGCTATGGGCAATAATGTATGCGATAGCCTAGTGAATATACCAAAAGATTGTCATGCAGAGGGTATCGGGTTCGAATTCACGTCGCGCACCAATGACTTTTCGGGGTTATGTGTGTATTGTTATGTGTGACTGTCAATTATCACTTGTCTCGTGCCTCCGAGAGCACGTTAAGCCGTCGGTCCCGGCTGTCATGAAGATCTTTGACAGTCGTTAAAGGGCGTCAGTACCTCTAGATAAACTGACACTAGTCTAAACCATGGAATATCGCTATCCCTTCGGGTTGCGGAAGTCAGACAGGTAGTCGCTCCGTGGAAAAGCTGATATACAGCCAAATGCGGCTAGACTAGTAAGTGGACCCCAGGTTCAAGCTGGGATAACGCTAGGAGCATGAATAATAATGTATGAAACTGGTTATGTATGAATGGGACAGGAGGAAGACCTAAACGGACGTTCTCTGACCAGCAGGCCGATTCAGAATGTTATGTACGATATATCAAATTATTGTCCTCGTCTTTTAGCCGCCTATCAGAGATATTTTGAACAAATATTCACTGAATTCGGTTTATTTATTAATTTACTTAATACTGAATGCATAAAATTGATAGGAAATGCGATAGTTTTGACAAAAAATGAGGTAGCCCGTTTGACAAATAACGGAACCGAATGTCAAATGAGATATCGAACGATTCTGAATCGCCCCCCTGATTGGAGACATCCTAAAAAAGGACAGGTTAGAAGTACCCTTAAACGAAGAGCATGCATGAGAAATTTGATGGGAGTGCGTGAAGCAAGAGAGATATGTCAGGACCGTTGCCAATGTCGTTCCGTAGTCTCTGCCTACCCCTCAAGGATACAGGCGTGAGTCTGTTTATGTATGTATGTATTAAACTGGCCTTCGATATGTCAAGTGGCCGATGAAGAAGGAATAGCTAATGTTACAATAGGAACCAACTCACTTTTCGGGGTTTTGGGCGTCGGGGTCGGTCCTGGCTCGCTTGCTGGGCCCGGCGGCTTCTTCACGACGTCTTTGTCCCGCCATGGCCTCGTCTCGCGCCTGACGCTCCTCACGGGTCATCGCTGCAAACACAAAATGGTTATCTTAATATATAAAATCCTTGCGTTACTGACTGACTGACAGACACGCTACAGCCGAAACTACTGGTCGTAAGAAGATGAAATTTAGCATGTATGTTCCTTGGGGACCGTAGGGGTGCACTCAGATGGGAATTCCCGAAATTCCCACGGGATCGGGCAATACGGGAAATTCAAAAACATGTGCGTGCGAAGCCGCTGGCGTCGACTAGTCATCTATATAAATAATTTTGTCAAGAGGTACGGTAGACTCCATCGAAACCTTACCTGAATAATAACATAACTTCATAAACATAACTTCACGCCTTTTATCCCCAAAGGGGCGGGCAGAGATGTATTACATACCCACAATGTGCCCGGTAGATGGCAATAGGCTCGTCCCGTATTACATTGGGACCGAAACATAACTGGCCAAGTGTGGAATGAATAATAAAACACTAAAATAGAAAGATTTTAAATCTACAACATATCCGCAAAATTCGGATTGTCGAGTATTGTGTTAAATTCTAATGCTTCTGACAGACAAATAGCAGTCGCCATATATTATTAGCATAGAGCATAGATATTTAAATAGAGCCACATTTCTTATGGGCGCTCTGTAGACAAACTTTCTGTGACCAGTGTGACCCATATTGCCGCTTGGCGGCGTGGCAGTCGCGCTGTGACAGCTAACTCTACGAGTGCAAGAGAGACGAAAGTTTCTCCTGTGTATCTTAACTGCGAGAGCAAGAGAGACGGAGAACGACGCCAGCGCCGCCAACGGCGCCAGCTACGTAATACACTGACAACCATAGATTATACAGATATACTGGTATAGATGAGCAACTCCCTCTAAAGAAAAAGTTCAATAGGCATCCTCGACTCTAGATGGCGTACAAATAAATTTTATTTTTATTCCGATCGTATAGATGGCGTTAGTAGTGTATTAATTTTTCAAAATAAAATAAATGTTTAATTTCGGTGTTAATAAATAAGTAAATGACAACTATTATGTGAAATATGCAATTTAAAAGTAGTAATTTTTTCTTGCAATCTTCGGTAGATGGCGCTGATTTATATGAAATTTACCCATGTATGGAGCTTTCACGGCCTTGCTGACAACCGTCAATACGCCAGTTGAAATCGGCACACGAAATCCTTAAGAAATGCGCTTCTATTATGTAAATCTGTATTAATTGATATTAGCCACTCTAACGAAACGTCACTGACATATTCAATGTCACGTCCAGAAACATTGCCGATTGTCATTACATAACACAGTCTAAAAATCATATGAATCAAATGTTTTTTATACACCGGTTTTCATCTAGTATAATAATGTGCTCCAAACCGGCAGCCAGTCTCATAACGGTCTAGACAACTACGCGGGACATATTACAGTGTGCACGCAAACACAAATGCATAGGCTATTCCCACTATCTCGTAGTCCGACGAGATGACACATCGGACACGACCGGAGAGAGATTGGGCGCAAGATCAACTTCTTAACATACTTTTCGAGGCACCCCCGTGCATATGTACGTATAACCCCGCTAACTCTAAAAATGTAATGGATAATTCAAAACAGAAAACCCAATATCACTTTTTGTTCGACCAACGATATGCAGTCGCGCTAAGGCCTCCCTCACATTGGTCATGAGCGTTGCTCGAGCGTACGCTCGGCGTCCGTTCGGCGTGCGCCCGGCGTTCACTTTGGACACTTTGTACTACTTATACAGAGTGAAGGCCGAGCGCATGCCGGGCGTACGCTCGAGGAACGCTGTCGCCCAATGTGAGGTAGGCCTTACTCTACCGTAGGACCACAGAGCAATTATAACACTATTTAGAACATACAGAAGCATGTACTATGGATAAGCGCCATCCATAGCAATATTTAAGAACATATCAAAAGCTTTTGACTGCGTGAAGCAGTTCGACCTATGAAATATATAAAAAAAACGTCTAAAAATCTTATGTCTCCGACAATTTATATGCAATTAACCAAAACAGTTAATGTCTGTGTTCACAAAAAAATTAAAGTTACGTGTCGATGAGCGGAGAAATTGTGGAGTGCCTCAAGGTAGTATATTAGGACCCATCACTTAAGGCTACGGGTATAAATAAGTTAGATGTGCAATTAGTATTATCTATTTTAACAAACCCTGCCCCTGAACTTTGTATGAAATTAGGCGACATAATAATTAAAGACCTGTGTAGAATAAGTATATATTTAGTCTGAAGTTGACGTGCCTACTTAGGACAAAAACGCTAAAATCAATAAAGGATAAAAAAACTAAGTCTACACTTAACACACACGAATTGCTAATAATAACGAATGCATCTGGTTAGCTGTCCGAATATTCACTGAATTCATGGCTCCCTTCATGCGGCCGTATTTCATAGGTAGATCAGCAAAACGTGTTCGAAGGCAATTATTACATAGAACAATATTAGAATGGCAGTATGGATTTATAACTATGCAGTTGTATTGATTTTACTTACCTTTGAAGTCAGTAGATAGGTTGAATATAGGTCTTGCCCACTCTGATATGAGGCGGCCGGCTCGCTCGCGGTTTGCCTTGGTCTCCTTAGGGTGCTTGTATAAGTACATCACCGCCTTGCCGATGCCCGACTGCTTCAGCAGCGATTTGTCTATCGATGGGAACTGGAATACAAAATCAACACTTGTCATCATCGTCATCTCGACGATTTCTGAGTTGCGATTCAAGACACTCTCGCCTTGGTGCTAGTAGGGATCCGCTTCATAAACGTTCAACACTATAGTCATATTGACACACTTTTTTCATGATTCTTCGATCTCTCGCCGTCCTTGTCAGCTGGTCTCATACTCTATTGGCATCTATACACCACTATTTTTTAATTAGTACAAAAAATTTAACGGGGCACTAAGTATCTTTAACTGATCATATTTATGTAGTTAAAAAATAAAAACACTTAGTCCCAAAACTGTCTCAAAACTGTCCACAAAAATACGCAATAATTGGTAAATGCATAATTACGACGCGCGTACTATGACTTTTAACAGTAGTAAATGCTCCATTGATAAATTCCCCCCTGTACCTCTGCGCCTGCGCCGCGCCCCGATCGATGCGACAAACATTGCTAAATTGCTAGCGGAACTGAGAACACCCATTTAATTGTTTGTACGTTTGCCCGACTCGAGGCTTATCAGTTCACATCATAAGTATGTAGCCATGCTTCGTGCGTACTTTTTGAGTGGAGGAATCGCGAGTGCAGCTGTGTACCCATGGACATCTTTTTGTGAGTGTACAAAAGTGAGCCAGTTAGTGTCGAAAAGTTAAAACAGAGCATATTGGACGCTTTTGACGAAGTGAAAAGTCAGAAGCGTACTTCTTGACAATGGTGGTGGACGTTTCGAAGGACAATGGAATTACTTGTAAGTTTAGTAAATAATACCTACTTAAGTAAATAATAATTTGATCCGGGCGGCTCAAGATAGGTCTGTGTGGAGAACCTTGAGGGAGGCCTATGCCCAGTAGTGGCCGTCTCTAGGCTGACATGATGATGATAAAATAATATTTGTAAATAGCAGATGATTCTAACTTCATAAATAGGCCAAAATTACTCTTTTCTTTTATTACAGAATACCTTCTTTTATTTTGATATGTGTTTGCTTTCTAATTACATACCTCCGTATTTAATTACTTGTAAAACGGTAAATTTTGCCGGCACTAAGCCCGGTTGAAGTATGAAAGAGAGGGTAGAATTAGAAAAAATAAAAAGTAACTACCTACACTTATTATTTTGCTTCATTTTATTGTCTACGGCTACCTACATTATAAGTGCTACGGAAAGAATGCGTAAGAATAGGACGGAAAGTAAGTTCTATGAATGAAGTAGTGAATGGATTGTGAAATATGTCTATGATTTAGGTGAGATTTTCTACAAAAAACAAATGATTATAACTTTGCTATTTATAGATATTATGAAATTCTTACGTCACATATATGATAATAATGTCTTCGCTAATATGTCCTTAAAGTTTTTGTACTAATTAAAAAATAGTGGTGTATATTACCATCTCACTCTTCATACAATGTCACACTTCGTCGACCCTCTAACTATATTAGGCTTGTGTCCACTAAGAATAAATCGGTTTGATTGTAGTATCTAAAGATTCATTATGATTTTAAGATGTCAATAAAGTTTATTATTTAGTATAAAAAGGTGAGATTAATGTTATTTTTAGGATTCTAAAACTAAAAATAATGTATTTATTCTTGTGACAGTGAACACCAATCAGAGAGCATTACGTCAAACAGTACGTCCATAGAAGACTCTTATTCCTCTTGGTCTTACACTACTGCCGCTGTGCCGCAGGGTGGCGTGCTATCTCCTTTACTCTTCGCCATATTTATAAACTCCATCTCAAATCAACTACTTTCATCCTACCACCTTTATGCAGATGATTTACAGATTTACACGCAAGCCCCTATAACTAAGTTGGCAGAAGCCTGTGTTACTATTAACACAGACTTAGAACGTATCTGCGAATGGACCAAGAGATATGGACTGATAGTCAACCCTGATAAAACTCAATTAATTATTATCGGCAGTCCTAAAATGGTTTCTAAAATTAACTGGGTTGATCTTCCGCGAGTCAGATTTGATGGAAAAGATCTTCCTTTTCGCAAAATTGTAAAGAATCTGGGCATTTACATTGACGAAACCATGTCCTGGAGACCACAACTAAAAGAAATGAGTCGTAAATTATTCGCATCGGCAGGCTCGTTGCGTAGGCTACGCAACTTTCTTCCAACTGCCACTAAAGTTGCACTTGCCCAATCTTTACTTCTGCCCATTATTGACTATGCTGACGTCAGCTATCCTGATCTCACTGAAGAGCAGCTAGATAAACTTGAGCGTCTCCAAAACTTTTGCATACGATTTATATTTGGACTGCGCAAATATGATCACGTTTCAGATTTTCGCAATAAACTCAAGTGGCTTCCAATTCGTCTTCGCAGGAATACTCACATTCTAACATTATTGTACAATGTTCTATTTAATCCTAGTACTCCCTCCTATCTTAAAGAACTTTTTGTGTTCGTTCATGACACACATGTGAAATCCTTGAGGTCGTCTGAGGATCTAACACTGAGGATGCCAAAGCATTCCACGAATTACTTTTCGAAATCTTTCACTGCTCAAGCTGTGCGTCTGTGGAATGCTTTACCCCTGGAGATTCGAAAAGCAAAATCGTTAAATATCTTCAAAACTTTGATCAAAAATCACTATCTGATTTAATTTGATGATTTTCTTGTTACATAAGCCTTATTTGCTCCATCTGTATTGTCTGTCTTGACTGTCTCTTATTTGTATTTTATTTTATGTAATATTTAATACTTAGTTGTATTTTATTTATGTACGTATATTAATCGAATTATAATGTATATATATGTATGTATGTATATAGTATCTAAGATTTTCGTATTATTTTTAGCAACTACACCACCGCTCCACATTTTTGCTCATATCATTCCTGTCCACCTCAAGGTTGCCTGGAAGAGATCGCCCTAGGCGATAAGGCCGCCGATTGTACATTATCGTAGTTTTAAGTCTCTTTATAAAATATGTACTGTTTAATGCTATGTTGGTGTACAATAAAGCGTATATCTATCTATCTATCTACGTCCGCCATTCATGTTGTTGACGTTTTAGTAGTTAATACAACTAAAACGTCAAACTTTCTGCCTGTCAAATCGAATATAACAAAATAAAAGTGGGTACATCAGACCAGACTTCATTCACGGTTTGTTTTGTTTTGCACTTTGTGATATCACTCAACCGCCATGATGGTTTACAGCGTTTTCGTGTCAAATTTAAAAAGGTTTTTAAAAAGCCGTAATTAGTAATGTTGCTGATCGATTTTTTAAGTAAAAATCAGGTATACCAGTTTAACATCTAATAAAGGAACGAATCAATCGCTAATTACATTTTAGGACACAAGCCTTTTGTGATGTACTTAATTTGTGAATGGGCTCTATTCATATGAGTCGAAACTTTAGAAACAGCTTTTATACTACTGAGGTCCTTTTAACGTAGAAAGAAATAAAACATTTAATTGAAAGAAATATATTTTGTTTTCGAATTGCCCGCAAAAATACACGTGATTGAATCTAATTTTTAATGATGATTTTGAATATCAGAAAGCTGTTATCTGCAAAAGGATTAGGCCGACATCACATAAAAAAGTGAATTTACATAAAGAGTAAAAATAATCAGACCTAATATTGAACCCTGCGGCACACCCAGTTTTACTCAAGACTCTTAAGATGTTGTTTCATTTAAACCTACTATCTGCTATTTCTGCAAAAAAATTCATTGAGCCTGTTCAAGAAAACATTTATAAATAATGTAGAGATGAAGTTTGCAAATAAGTATATCATGGTATTCATGGTCAAAGCAGTCGAAAGCCTTGGAAAGAGCACAGAATAGATGATAGAATCTCGGTGATCTTCCCATGTTTGCGATAAATATTACAATTGCAGCTCCTGTCGATCTGTTTCATAAATCCCGAACTGCTGATATTGTAAAATCCCGTTTGCGTTATGATGACAATCATCGTTTCAGGTGGATTCTGGTTGTTACCTAACATAAAAATTTAAATTATTTTACCGTTTCAGCGGATCCGAGATTACAGTATCTATCCACTGAATTGAACCAAAGTAATAGTATTAGTTAATAGTATTAGTATTAAATTTAGGCAACGTACATCCATAAGTAGCTTGAGTATGCTCTCCCGTATGAGCAGGCACGGCAGGGCTCGGTTGGGCATGGGCGCCAGCCAGTCACACAGCACGTTGAGCACGTTGTGCTCGAGGAAGGCCAGCTGCAGGTCTTTCTTGATCAGCTGCGACATGGCCGCCTTCAGCATCGACACCTGGCATACAACACGGCATATAACTACAGCTCACAACAACAATATACGTATTACCCGACAAGCAGATTGGCCTTAGAAAATAAAAAAATACTGGGACAGTGTTAGTTTGCCTATGGATGTTCATAAAATGTTTAGGCCGGTTCACGACATTCGAAAACACTCTAATATTTAACCTATTTGAGTCAGGGAAGATTACTACAAAGTGGCGGTATCACAGATTACAAAATAAAACATTTTTGTAAAGTATAGAACATTAGCCGTGTGGTTGACGGCATAGAATACAAGTGTCACCACCCTCTATCTTACCGTGCGTGTCGTAAGAGGCGACTAAGGGATAACACGATGCAAATACCATCTTTGCGTAGAGACGGAAAACTCGACATCAAACCCTATACGACTGCCTCGTTGGTCTCGCGGCATAAATGTGCGCGTGGGATCGGGAGATCCCGGGTTCGATTCCTGAGTCGGGCAGTGTTATTGGGTTTTTCTGTCACGAAATTCTCAGTAGCAGCACGGAGTCTGAAAATGTGCCCGGTACGGCAATAGGCTCGCCCCTTATTACGTGGGACTAAAGTATATCTGGCGAAAAGTGGGTGTAAAAATACACCTCTGCCTACCCCTTCGGGGATAAAAGGCGTGACGTTATGTATGTATAGAACATTTGACAAGTCTTTCTTCTTAAAAATAATAAATATCCAATCGGTAGGTTTTGACTGTAGTGGTATGAGGTGGTGCTAAGGTTGAGTAGTGTACTATGGCGTGGTGAAATGGTATCGTGTGGTACAGTGGTGAGCTACAGTGGTGGTACCTTCTTGACGGCAGGCTGGTAACGTTGAAATAGTAGGTGGAATACCATGGTGGAGTGGTGTAGGTGTGTAGAGTGGTGGTATAGTAGAGTAGTGTAGTATGGCATGGCATGGTGAAATGGTATAGTGTGGTGCAGCGGTAAGCTAGAGCGGTGTTTACCTTCTACACTGGGAGCTGGTTGAGATGTGTTGGTATGGTGGCATTCGACGGTGGAGTGATTATAATGTAGTTGTGGTGGTGTAGGGTTGTGGTAAAGAAGAGTAGTGTATTATGGCATGGTGAAACAGTATAACCCTATACCAACCCGTTTGGCTAGCGTGGTATAGTAGGCCATTTCCTCCTTTCAAAAGAGAGGCCTAGTCCAGCAGTGGACTGTTAAAGGCTGATGATGATGATGAAACAGTATAGTGTGGTGTAAACTAGAGTTTGTTTACCTTCTTGACGGCGGGCTGGTTGCGCTTATTGAGGTCCCGATCATCATCAGCCGCCTGTCGCATCTGCTGCAGCAGGTGAGCGATCAGATCATCATTATCATTAATTATATCTATATCTCTCCGTCTCCTTCTGCCGCGTCGTTCCTCTCGCTTGCGCGCCAACATGATCTCGAAGTCCGACATGCCGGACGCCATGTCCGCCCCCTTCAAGTCGGCGGCGACTTCTTCGTCCGACGAGTCGGCGTCGGCCTTGGGGGCTTCGGCCTTTTCGGCCTCGGCCGGGGAGGCGGGACGCTCGCGTTCACCTTCGTCATCTGATTCTAGACGCACTGTGCGCTTCTTCTTGGCTGAAATAAACATGTTGCGTATTATCAGAATAATTAATTATTGTGCATATTCTTATACCTCACATAAATAAAAGCTGACCTGTGAAATAACGAGTTAAAAAATATACACGATCTAAAAGTTATAATCATTCTAAAGTCAGTAAAAGTACTATGGGCTAGTGTTGTGCCGGATCGTTAAAAATGTATATCCGCGGATACGGACCGGAATACGGATATTTGGTGTCAAGATCCGCGGATACGGATACGGATCTTTATTTTCTTACTGAATCGATGTCAGTGCGCGCGACCTTGAAACGATAGTTGATGTCACGCTCGCCCGGCGGAACAATAGACAGATTATGTGTCGACTTGTATTGAAATTCTATTAAAAATACTCTAAATGTAATTTAATATTTTTTTAGTTCTACCTAACCACCATTCCATTCCATCCTGCCTGTTGAAAATTAATAAGGTGAAAGATCCGTAAAAGATCCGCGAGAAAAGTAACGGATACGGATACAGATACGGATCTTTCTTCTTCCTCGGATATCCGCGGATACGGATATCCGAAAGATCACTACTAAGGACATTTATTAACAGTTTTACAGGTTATAAATAAAATGCATCGATCTTATGCATCGACCGTCAGTCACGTTGTGTAAAATATTGATTTTCACGAAAATGCTATGTTCGGAAATATATTTTTTATTACTATATTTTGAGAAATAAATGCTATAGGAATTTTCCATATTTTGGGCTGAGTACATAATTTTCGGGAAAACTCTGCATTAAGGTCTTCGACATTCAGAAGGCCAGTTCGTATAAGTATTGATAGTATGTAATAAAGAATATTTGAGAGGTTCTGCATAATTTCGCAAAGGATAAATAGATCGTCAAACTGAAAAAAATCAGGTATAATGTGGAAACAGATACATATATCGTAGATTTATAAATGAATAACTCACTTGGACGCGAAGGTGACCCTGATCCGGAACGCGAGCTCGAACGGGAACGTGATCTGTACAATACAAACATATTACATTACATTTAGATTTTCTTTCAGATCAGGCAAAGAAATCTCACGGGCACAGTGACACTTTTTAATACTAAGTATATAATTATAGCATAATTTATACTATTTAATACTACAACATAAAGCGTAGGATACAATGCTTCTAACGTACCTGGATCGAGACTTAGCAGAGCCGGATCGCGATCCCGAGCGGGATCGAGACTTGGATCGAGACTTAGATCTCGAGCGTGACTTCGATTTTGAGCGAGACTTGGAGCGCGACCGTGACTTCGATTTTGAGCGAGACTTGGAGCGCGACCGTGACTTCGATTTTGAGCGAGACTTGGAGCGCGACCGTGACTTAGAACGCGAGCGCGACTTAGACTTGGAGCGTGATCGTGACTTGGATCGCGATCCGGAGCGGGATCGCGACCGAGACTTGCGTGAACCGGAACCGGATCTGGAACGACTTCGTTTCTTAGCTGAAAAAACAATTAATTTTATTTAAGTGATATGGTGTGGCACAAAATACTAGAAGGGCTGACCGCAAAATATATAGGGATAAAAACCCGGAGAAAGAAGAGCACGAAATAACAAAACATTTAACATATAAATACAATAGAAGTGTCTGTCTGCGATTACAAAACAATTATAAATAAAATGGTAGTATGTCTGTTTCAAAATAACTATGTTTTTTCATTTCTTATTTTTGTCTGTCTGTCGGTCGGCCTGTCTGTCTGTCTGTCTTTCTGTTTGTCCAAGGTAATCTCTGGAATGGCTGAACCGATTTTAAAAGGACTTGTTGTCGAGTCGAGATACTGAAAATAACGCAAGTGAAACCGCGTGCAACAGCTAATAAACAATAACATTTTACATGCAATCATTTAACATTAATAATTATTAAAGTGCATTATTTTCAAACCTTTCTCAACGGATTTGGATCTAGATCGTGAGCGGGACTTGGATCTCGATCGAGACTTGGATCGTGAGCGGGATCGAGACTTTGATCCCGAGTGGCGCGACCCGGAGCGGGACCGAGACCTCGATGCGCGTTTTCCTGAAAAATTTAAATAATTATTTTCAGGGACAGTAGAAAGAGTAAGTATTGTTAAATATTTTGCTCGGTATGGATATAGGCGTTACACACAGTGGAAATAGACAATTTATTTATAATATAATTAAGTGCTTTCGATGGAATATACAGGGTGTTTCAGAACCCCCCGTCTGATCATTGAAGGGGTTGTAGGGTAGAGTAAAATGATGAGGGATTTGTCATTAATTCACGGAAATTCGAGATAAAATTTTCCCTGGTAAATTTAATTAACTTTAAATAATATCATATCAGATTACCCATGGCAACACTGAAGAATCATAAATCGTAATAACTAGGTATCTACCTAAAGTTCATAAAAGGTCGTTGAGTGCATCGGCCGCCGCCGCCGGCGGCCGCGTCTAGTTACCTAATCCTTTGACAAAAGCCGAACGTCAACTTTACACGTGCCATGATTTTAGTTAGGTAGGTATACCCATTTTATTTATGAGTTTGTTGCAACAGCTGGTTCATTGCATTATTAGGTAAAACGGAAGGTATTGTTTACGTTGTTTGTTTGTTTCGTAAGAGTGCGTAGCCAACTTTGGTGTCCGTGTATTCAGACATTTCAGATCACCCGAAGGCCCACGACATGGCCTTACGATTCTTAGATTCAGTTTTACGTGCCTTCTGAGTACGTGGGCACCCATCCAAGTGATGACCTGTGCAACCGTTGCTTAACTTTGCCAAACTATTACGATCCAAAAGCTTAGTCACGCTATGAGCGCTGCAGTATTTACGGTATTAACCAATTTTTTAAATCTTACTTAGGCAGGTTACCTTTAATTCCGAAAAACATCAACTTGTAAGCTGCGTACGACGATCATGCTCCACATGTCGACCGTAAAGGTTAAGACACTTACGGTATCTTTTCATCAAAGGTACCTATTTGAAAGCACACTAACTAGCACACTGTAGTTCACGAGGTGGTGAAGCCGTGGAACAACGCGCTCCGACGGCACTGGCAGACCTCGTGGTTCAGCGAACTGTTTCTCCTTATCACTACGTGCACCTGCATGAATTGCATTCACTCCTACCTAAACACATCGAAATGTTAAAGTATTCAGAGTTTGAATACGACCGACGACGTAACTATTTCACAACGTAAGTTATTCCGGAAGTCCGAACGAAACTAATCCTAGGGCAAGACTGAGTGATCAGTAGGTAAATTGAAGTCGTAAAAACTAGCCAGCTAGGGATGTAACCAATGATATTTATTGGAGTTCTGTTTTTATCGATATGTTATTATTGTCCCCGTACGAGATGGGCACGTATCCAACGCAAAATTGTTGTTTCTTTTTAAATTATTGTTATAACATAAAAATGATGTAACTTTTTTATTTGATTTAGGTTACCGAAATTCGTAGATCATAGTCTTTTGTCTATGATCGACTAAGTTCTGTAACACAAAAGTATTATTTAAGTCTTGTTTACGTAATGTGTCGATATCGTAATATCATTAATGTAATAATTCTTTGAAAAATGAATGTTGTGTCACATTTCATGTTAAAATTTATTAAATCGACATTAGCTGCTATCGAACGTAAACATCTCTACCGCGTTTCGGTATTGTGTCGAGCGGCTTTTTATTAGAATCATAAAGGATACCGCCGCTGAGTGGAGTGTTGCTAGTTTAGGGAATTTTCCCTAATTTCGGGGTAATGTTTCTCGTTAATACTATACTAAGGAAATAAATTGTGAGGTTTTATGAAGACCTAGATGTTTTTTATTATTTTTCCTAGTATGCCTTACAAGTCAGTAATATGTGGTTTCGGTATCGGACAGGGGTATATGAAACACACTGTATATGAACCTAACTAGCTACAATCTTAGAAAGGGAGATCTTTCTTGACTGTTTTAAAACCAAACATCGGCTCGTCGTATAGCTTTCTTTTTAAGCTAATAAATATTTTACTGCCACTAACTTTCTACTAATTATATCTAAGATAGATAGGTAAGGTTCTACGATCTAATTGTCTTCGGGCTCCATACACACATACCGCCAGCAATAGCCATTGTTTCCGTTAGTTGAATGTTTGAAAAGTCCTCCGCGACACAGCACAGTATTAATTTTTAATGGGGTAATTATTGTTAAAAAAATAGCCGTTTGGCGCAGCAATCATTATCTACATGCTTGTAACTCGGCGGTGTGTGTGTATGAGGTGTGTGTGTCTGTGAGGCGGACTCACCAGACGGTGACTTAGACTTGGAGCGAGCGTCTCTCTCGGCTTTACCTTCTTCATCCACCTCCATTTTATCCGGCGACTTGCTGCGCGACTTTGACTTAGACTTCGACTTAGACCGCCGAGGCGACGCGCTCTTAGACCGCGAGCGCGCCGGCGACCCGCTTCCTGAACGAGCGCCAGACTTACTTCTAGACCGAGACCGGGACTTAGACTTAGCTGGCGAACCACTACGGGAGCGAGAACCACTTTTAGAGCGGGACCTACGAACAAACGTAAGATCGTAAATAGCAGAATACGGAAAACAAAATAACGTAGCAAAGAATGACACTTACCGACTACGTGACCTAGACTTGCGAGGTGAGCCGCTACGCGAGCGCGACTTGGCAGGCGAGCCCGAGCGAGAGCGACTGCCCGAGTGTGAGCGAGAGCGAGAACGTTTCGCCGATCCGCTACGTGAACGGGAACGCGACTTGCTTTGCGAGCGAGATTTACTACGCGAGCGGGACTTACTACGCGACCGCGACTTGCTACGAGAATGAGACTTGCTACGAGACCGGGATTTGCTGCGTGAACCAGACTTGCTGCGGGAGCGAGATTTGCTACGTGACTTGCTACGGGATCGCGACTTGCTTCGGGAGCGCGACTTGCTTCGGGATCGCGACTTGCTTCGGGATCCCGACTTGCTACGGGATCTGGATCGAGAACTCGACTTGGAGCGCGAGCGGGAGCGCGACGCGGAGCCGGAATTGCGACGCGAGCGCTGCGACCCGTCGTGCGACATCTTGGAGCCCGCCTGCAACAACACACATATCAACATTACAAGCTTTATTGTATCAAGAGTTTTTAAAAATAGGAAGGTTCTCAATTCGTGGTGAACAGTCTATCTATCGAGGCAGGCTTTACGGTCGTAGTCAACTTATACAAAATTTATACAATACCGACACCACTCTCGCACAGCTAAGACAAACGGAAAGTCCAATACCCGTAGTGTCGCGCGGTATACAGCTACAAGTCGCCTGGCTGTCCTCGCGCTTACCGCTTGCCCTTTACAATTCTAGCAACGTGCTCCAAGCGAGCTGCTTGCTAATTTGTGATATTAATGTAAATGTCACACATGGCCACATCTGTTAAAAGTTCTGCACCAATTCTACAGTGACTGAATTCAGTGGTAGTATTCGGTTGATCTGGCGTATGACGCACCAAACGCGCTGACTGCCAGTATTATGTGTAGCGACGCATGCCTACGGCGGTCCGGTAGACGACTTAAACTTGCAATTTCTATTAAAATTATTTGGCGGTGTGAAAGGGGAGTTTTCTAAGTCGGTTGCGACATTAAGCCATTAAGTTACAATGCTGGTGTAACCCCAGAAACAGACATAACTTCACGCCTTTTATCTCCAAAGGGGTAGGCAAGAGGTGTATTATACATCCACTTTTCGCCAGTTATGTTTCGGTCCCAATGTAATAGGAGGCGAGCCTATTGCCATCTGCCGGGCACACTTATTAAGTGAGTGATAATTAACATTTATAATACACACATAACACTGAAAAGTCAGAGGTGCCTGGGGTACCTAGTGATCGAACTCGATACCATCGTCTCGACAGTCCGTTATGTACAATCTCGAGAGCAGCTGAACCGATTTCACTAATTCTTTTTTTATAATATTCCTTGAAGTAAGAGGATGGTTATTATGGAGAAAAAAATAAAAAAAATAAAGAATCGACTGTTAGGCGGCACGTAGTTCGCCGGGTAGGCTAGTTTATAGTATAAAAATGAATCACTGAATGTGTTGCTAGGCGCAAATCTCGAGAGCAGTTGAACCGATTACGCTTATTCCTTTTTTATAATAATCCTTGAAGATCTTACGGAGAGAAAAATTTAAATACAATAAATAATTAAAGAATAGGCTGTTAGGCGGTACAAAGTTCGCCGGGTCAGCAAGTGTAATATAATAATAGATCAACTTATAATACTCACCGAACTGCTGCGCGACCGC
The DNA here is from genome assembly GCA_944739405.2 of Euclidia mi. NCBI lineage: Eukaryota > Metazoa > Arthropoda > Insecta > Lepidoptera > Erebidae > Euclidia > Euclidia mi. The sequence goes on along the minus strand of OX123205.2, from coordinate 363,495 downwards.
GAGCGCGACTTTCTACCACCTGCAACACACAACCATAGATAAATATAATACTTTACAGTACAGATGCCGCAAGTCGTCCATAAAAATTGACCACGTTAGATCCTTAATATTAGACCTTTATTTTTATAAGTACTTGTTAATACCGTAAATAATACAACAGATGGCGCTAGCGACGAAAAAAATGGGAGTCGATGGTAGCGACATCTTACGTCTCATTTTGTAAGCAATGTTATTTTAAATTAAAAAGAAGAGATGGCGCTATAATAAAAAAGCATTCTGTTTAAAATGTAGAAATATTATGATATTTCACCTTGTCACCCAAGTGTGCCTCATTTCAAGGTTATAACACGATCAACCGATCTAGTAGGTACCTATTTTACGTATGTACCGGTGGCGTTAAAACATCTAGCGATATTTTTATGACTTCGTGTCTTTCCGTTCAAAATTTGGAATGCACTTTGTACACTGTTCCATAAAGCTGATATTTGACATACTTACGTAAGTTTGGTGGCTATGTTACGGTAACATTGAAATGGTGCAGTGATGAATGACCTTGTGAATGCACCTTGGTCTGATGATGAAGCCGGGAAGATGGTTACAGGAACTTCTAAACTACATATTATGATAAACTACTCGTGTTTGGGCTCCTTTGAATTGACTTGACAAAACCTATGACCTTGTGAGGTTGCCTTGGTCTGATGATGAAGTCGAAAGATGGTCACACGAACTCCTAAACTACACGTGATAAACTAGTAGTGTTTGGGCTCGTTTGAATAGACTTGACAAAACCTATGACCTTGTGAGGTTGCCTTGGTCTGATGATGAAGTCGGAAGATGGTCACAGGAACTCCTAAACTACACGTGATAAACTAGTAGTGTTTGGGCTCGTTTGAATAGACTTGACAAAACCTATGACCTTGTGAGGTTGCCTTGGTCTGATGATGAAACCGGAAGGTAGTCACAGGAACTCCTAAACTACACATGATAAACTAGTAGTGTTTGGGCTCGTTTGAATAGATTTGACAAAACCTATGACCTTGTGAGGTTATCTTGGTCTGATGATGAAGCCGGAAGGTGGTCACAGGAACTCCTAAACTACACATGATAAACTAGTCGTGTTTGGGCTCGTTTGACAAGACTTGACAAAACCTATGACCTTGTGAGGTTGCCTTGGTCTGATGATGAAGCCGAAAGGTGGTCACAGGAACTCCTAAACTACACATGATAAACTAGTCGTGTTTGGGCTCATTTGACAAGACTTGACAAAACCTATGACCTTGTGTGGTTGCCTTGGTCTGATGATGAAGCCGGAAGGTGGTCACAGGAACTCAACTACACATGATAAACTAGTAGTGTTCGGGCTCGTTTGAATAGATTTGACAAAACCTATGACCTTGTGAGGTTGCCTTGGTCTGATGATGAAGCCGGAAGGTGGTCACAGGAACTCCTAAACTACACATGATAAACTAGCCGTGTTTGGGCTCGTTTGACAAGACTTGACAAAACCTATGACCTTGTGTGGTTGCCTTGGTCTGATGATGAAGCCGGAAGGTGGTCACAGGAACTCCTAAACTACACATGATAAACTAGTAGTGTTTGGGCTCGTTTGAATAGATTTGACAAAACCTATGACCTTGTGAGGTTGCCTTGGTCTGATGATGAAGCCGGAAGGTGGTCACAGGAACTCCTAAACTACACATGATAAACTAGTCGTGTTTGGGCTCGTTTGACAAGACTTGACAAAACCTATGACCTTGTGAGATTGCCTTGGTCTGATGGTCGGTGGTCCCAGGGTCTGTGGTGCATGCTACAGATAATATAATAGGTACATTACTATACTAGGTGGTGCTTTTCTTTGAGTTCTGCTTCGTGAAAATTGTTATTCTTTATTTGTATTATTATATTCTTAATTAAATTGGTATTCAGGCGAAATTAATGTAACCTAAATGGCGAACCCCTGGCGAAGCGAACGTCGAGATTGCAAAAGGGGAATAGGTAGGTAACTATTAAAATGTAGAAGTGAAACAACAGTTCATTTTATTTTTTTATTTATGAAACCATGATACCTCGTCAACTAACAAAAAATCTTGCAAAAACGTTGGAATTTTTTCTCTTCAACTTTCACGGGAACGAAGTCGCGCGCAAAAGCTAGTCATTACAATTGGTTTATTTATTCGGCCTTACAAGCAAGTTATGCAAACGTGCAAGTTAGTTATTTAGATAATTAACTCAAATCCAGATGTTGGCAAATTAATATTTTTAAATTGATAAATTAGATCGTTTTTTATTCCTCCATTAAAGTGGATAAACAGAATTAGATAAAAAACTAAATTTAACTATTATAAAATCATTTATTTTGTAGGATTCGTAATTTTGAAGCTGATTGTAACGATTTTTTTTTAAATACTTGCAACACTTTCAAAGTATTTCTTACTTGAATTAAACGTACGCGATCGCGTCTCGCGTTTTGCCGTTCCACGATCGTAACGGAGTACTTTTACTTTCATGGGATATTATTCCTTACCGCCATACTTTTACGGAACTTTGTCGCGCAAAACACTAAAATATTTGCAACACTTTCAAAGTATTTTTTACTTGAACGTACGCGAACACGTTTCGCGTATTACCGACTCCCGACCGTAACGTAGTAGGGTAAATACGCTAAATGTCGGCATCCTTACGGTTTTTCTGTTTTGGAATCGGTCTGGCACCATAAATTTGCAACGAAAGGATAGCTTCCGATGCGGTTTTGGATAGTTTGATAAATCTATTTCATGTTTATGGGCATAAGGTTGACATTTCTACTACAAGGAAAAAATACTAAGGTTTATATGCGTCGAGAACGAAAAATCCCTAAAGTCGGCCATTCACGGGCCATGGTCGGTCGCGTTTTTTCCAAATATCGGCCGGGTATAGGATGTTTTAAATTAAGACGGATAAATAATATTAATATGATTTATTTTGGCAGGAGTCTCACTAAGTATACGTTATTAATCGTATTTGTTTAATAGTAGGTAAAGTATTTTTTTATTTGCACTTAAATAACGTTAGGTAAGTATTACAATTTATAACAAAGTAAACATCAAAATAATTATAATTAGTTCTGGATATCTTTTCAAAAATAATTCATACCATTTTTGGCCCAGAGTATCATTATTGAATATATTTATATTTTTAAGCTACGTAATTAACATGGGTTAAGGTAGCCAGTTCCAAAGAGCAATTTATATCTTATATTTCCATACCATAATAAGCTAATATAAATGTTTTCAATAATATCAACTCCTACATTTAAACTTAACTCTTTATATTATAAATAAATAAACGTATAATAAATATTTAATTTTGAGAAAATAAGAAAAGTAATCAGCCTGTATAGTTGGGCTCGAATTCGAGGCTGGTCGACATTACGATCTTTAATGTTTCTAAAGCCAGCCTCTATTTTGTGTACATTATTTCTCGAGATTCAACTAATATCACCCCGGCCGGTATTTGGCGATTAAACGTAAAATAGATGTATTTGCCTATATGCCTTGCAAATTCTCTTATTAAGGCAATGGAATTAGTACAATTGGAAATTATAAAACCGACTGCATTTACTTTTAGTCGGCCAGTCGGCCACGGCCGAGAATCCGGTTTTAATTCAAAATTGGTATTCTATTGGCGGCCTCCTATTTTCCCTTAAAACAATACGTTAAACATTGAAAAATCTATCTCAAAATATAGTAAAAATCACTAATTACTAATAATAATGCTTAAAACAATAAAAAAGGAATGTCTGACCGTTCTAATATCAATCCCCGAAGTGTGGGTATTCACAGCAAGTAAGGTACTTTAAATATGAAATTGACGCTTCGACGGCGCAATCGCTACTGACGCTCAGTGTGCGAAGAGCGTGTAACGTAATCGGAAAGTAACGGTTGTACATATAGATTATGAACTAAGATTGTAATTCGAGTGGCAAATTTGTAACTTCAATAAGTTTTAAATGAACGCAAGCCGAAAATGTGCAGACGGCCGAAGTTTGGGGAGGGGCCGACGTATGGCGTATTTACCCTACAGATACTTTTATGAAATAATATTCCTTACTGCCATACATTTACGGAACTCTATCGCACAAAACACTAAAATACTTGAAAGTATTTTGAGTACTCAGGAATATAAAAATTGCAAGGTTTTGCGCGACAAAGTTCCTTAAATATATGGTAGTAAGGAATAAATTTCCATGAAAGTATTTAGAAAAGTCCATTACCAAATTTTGCGATAAACATCCTTACTCATATTAAGATAAGGTTTATTTTTCAATACAAACTTGCATTACCAGGGCGTCACACGAAGTTTTCTATACTCGAGTGCCCAAAAACTTGCAAGTATATTGATACCTGGTTTTCGACCCTGGTATTTTTATAGAGACGCACTTGGTGTACTTGGTACGCGATTTTGCAATTGTGCGACTCATGAAGTCATGACTATCGGCATAGATAAATTTAATACTATACCTATCAGGAACCAAGCGAATGAGTTCTAGACTTCTAGAGAAGTCGGCTATTAAAGTTTAAAAATGCGTTTTGTTTTTTTCATTAGCTTGATTTACAACATACTCAACATCAACTGTTTATTAGTTGCTATCACAGAGCCCCATGGTCTGTGGTTGCTATTGTCTGTTCAAGATACCTACGAAAAAAATAAAAGGTAAAAAATATACCTTTATGAATTGAAGGGACAGGCGTATTTTTGTAAAACTAACTGCATCTTTCGCTTGGAGTATTTAACTTAAATCTACTTTTGTTGCGAAGGCGACATTAAAAGAACCATTTTATGGTTTGTTTACATTTTATTTTTTCGTATCTTGAACAGACTATAGGTAGGTAAATGTAAGACGCATATTGATTAACATAATTTATGAAAATTTATTATATAATACTACTACAAACACAGTAAGTTTTTATTATGTATAAAATTTAAATTACACCACTTTTACGTACTTAAATGTAAAAACAAAACGCAATCGCTCGACTAGGTAGGTACCTATACAGGTACTTTTTAAAATAAATGCTCATGGCCGTTCATTGGTTAACATAATATCTTACTTTTTCAAATATTTGATGTTTATTTAATAAATATTTATTTATTTTACCATCTACAGATTAAAACCAAATTAAATAAAAATAAATATATACATACGTAAAAGCGCCATCTATGAATGCCGAGTGAAAGTTAACTCATTGTAACGTTTTACTACAAGCTAGTACGTATTTTGGCCACCAGAGCAACGAAGTGCACATCATATTTTTCAAAAATATTCATATTCAATTAAATGTTTCATTTTTTTATTTAATCGTAATAAAGGGATTTTTTAATTAATAAATATCATATTTTAGAACTTTATTTTCTTATTTATCATTTATGCATGAAATCATCAATAACAATCGATACTAGTAAAGCCATCTGTTGAGAGAGTTAAGAATGACGGAAAACGTTCTAAGGAATGAGACCCCATGACACAACAAAGCATACATTAATGCCACATCAACCACAAGATAAAATTCTTGCGATACTGACTGACAACGCACACCTGAAAAAAATGGGTGCAACTAGGTGAACAAGCTTTACTCTAGGCCACCAAGGTCTAAGTGCTTGGCCATAGTAGCGCGGGCAGCCCGCGCGCGGCGCCGCGAGCGTCTTCATGTGTCCGTAGTAGCGCGTTTGCGGGTGCGGTGTACAGTGTTTGTCAAATTTAGGATCGCGGCTAGATTAATATGAGTTTTCAGTTAGATGACGTTAACACTCACCATAGTAACACTATGTCAATTGTTCACCAAATTCGCAACTAACTGATAACAAGGCTGTAGCCGTGCGGATAATACAACCGCCTCACGGTCTGAGGGCGTGGGTTCAAATCACATTTATAACTGTTATAATAATTTTGGTTTTTATGATATTTGGAAAATGTTTATAAATATTTGGCAAATATTAAAAATAAAAATAACATTTTGAATAAAAATTGGCAAATTCTAGTAACTTCAGGAACGACTGGAAGGATTAAAAAGAGATATTATGTGGTAATGTTAATAAATAAAATAAATTAGATTTTATATATATATATATATATATATATATATATATATATATATATATATATATATATACTTTGCATTTTTAAGTTCATCACTATATAATACTAGCTTTTGCCCGCGGCTTCGCGCGCATGCAACATTAATTTACTTTCAGTCTCAAGTTGTGTGAGACTCCTGATTAGTCTAAAGAGTTCAGAAACTCTATAGAATACAAAGTAATTCGGTCAGTATCCATGACATTATCTACCATTATACACATATACCGAATATATATCTACAAACACTTTCGCATTTATAATATTAGTAAAGTATTTTTGAAGATTGACTTATATGTAAGTAACCTATCTTTAGGGTTCCCTAGCCAAAGGCTTAGGATGCTTAAAACTGAACCCCTGATAGATTCGCCATGTCTGTCTATGTATCCATTTCTATGTCACAGCCACTTTATGCCGAAACTATTAAGACTACAAATTTCAAAATTGGTAAGTAGATGTATTCTGTGAACTGATTTATGATTTATATAAAAAAAAAATATTCTGTCCTATACTAGCTGGGTGCATCGATATATATGTACTAAAGTACTAGATGTAGCATTCAGAACATTTACTTTGTTCAAATACTTTGCATGAACATACCGGCAAAGCAATCTTGTGTCACTTTGACTTTCCTGCGGTGTGGGTCCGCTTCGTTTATTGACTGTATGGCGACGATATATCGATTAATTTGAATCAGAACTTGTATCTGTAGTAGCGTTAGTCAATATTTTAAATTATTTATGTAAATAAAAGAGTTAAATGTATCATAATACCACATTAAAATGTATTTCTTTATTTTTATGTGACGTCATTTACGATCATAGACTAACTACTATGCAGAAATACATTGCAAGTGACTGTAGGTAAAATATATGACTAAGACCAGACTTCGTGAAGGTATTGGTTTTAAAAGTTTTTCAGTTTGATTAATGTTATAAAACTACTACTAATTCTGTGTTCTTTTTATTTTTGACGTGACAACGTCTTATAAATTGGTTTGCCGGGTGACACTTCAAGAAACTGCGTTACGCTCCGCTCACGTTATGCGCTCACAATGAGAGCGAGTGAGAGGCACGCGTCCCGCCTAAGAGCGAGAGAGACAGACATAAAAAGTGAAAGGCACGCGTCTTTCATCCTTCTTCCTACTATACTTCCTATTAAAAGTATTTTACCACTCAAAGTCGTTGTCACGTAAAACTTTCGCCCGTATACCGACTTTACAGGCAACCAATTTTTTTGTATATTGATCGTAATTTACCGAACCGTATTAACGAATATTTCAACACTTCATCATAGTGTAGGTACACATTTGCAGTTATAGAAAAATACGCAAAAATAATATTGAACCATGAAGCCAAAACAGATCCTGATTTACATTATCCGACCAATAGACAAAAAACCACAAAATTAATTGTGTTTGGTGGCAATTGAATAGTTATTAAAATATATTTTTGAGCATTTCTTGCTAGAGTAAATTTGACTGCAATTTAAAATATTTTTTTAGGCAGGACTTCAACCCGCGACCACGACGAACCGTGTTGATACCGTACCGACTAAGCTACTCAAGCCACTTCATTGTAGATTTTTTTTTTATTATTGGTTTCCTTATGGTGGCACATAGTGCCATCTGCCACATGTGTAGGTTTAGAACTCTGTGGTCAGCAAGGGCATCTTTACAGAATGACAAACAATCCTGCCTTATATATAAGGATATTTTTAAGCAATTGTCATAAGTAGTAAGATAAATATAAAGTTTAAAAATTATAATTATTCGTGAGGCAACTAAGGCAAGTCTTGAATATGGTTATCTACGTGACTGGTGAGAGGCCGGGAATCGGCCGCGTCAAAAAAGTGCCTGACTGGCGAGAGGCCGGAAATCGGTCGATCGTTATAATCGCATTTTTTATTTCCTTCTTTATTTTCAGCAGTTTTATGATTAAAATGTATAATTACGTAAGGATATTTATATACCAATCTGTAGGAAACTTTATGAAGAATCTAAATATATATATATATGTTAACAGAAATTCATAAAAATCACCGAGTAATCAACAACAGAATGGAGCCCCCCCCCCGTCGCGGGTAACCCCGCGCGCAGGGGCCGCCAGACGCGGGGGGTGGCAGCATGCAAGTAGCGCCACGTGACTGGTTATAGATTCGATTTTTTTACTTAAATAAACTCCCAGCAATTAATTCATTTTATTTTCATAAATAAACTGTTCTTATTATGTTGATGAAATATTGTAGGCAGAAAACATCTCTTCTGTGATGTAAATAGTCTTTGCAAATGGCAATAAGCAGCCAGTAGCGTTAGAGAACTATTGGATACTCATTGGTAAGATGTCAGGACTTGTTGTTGTTGATTGGCTATAATAATAACTAGACACTGTAAGTAATTGGCGCTGCTTGCGCCTGCGTGTTGCGCGCGTACGATTAGACGTCATACATTAGACAATTTGAACAAAATATTTGTAGGGAATGCTCCGTCTATCGTTAGAGTATATGTCAATGGCTGGGTGTCTATGGAGATTTTTAAATTTAAATTTTGCTTCCCAAAACCCTTGGTGCTCAATATCAATACACAAACATTACGGAAAGCAAAGTTATTTTTGTTCGCGAAAAATTGATAGGTAAGTGATATTTGGCTAGGGGACTATATGATGCTTATGTTAAGTGAATCCCTCTACTTATCTACTATGTTAACCTTGATGAGCGAGTTCGACTTGATTTCATAATTACTCATAAAAGTTTGAGATCCGCTCGCTCCGCCTTGTTTCCCGCTTGCCGCCCGCACATTCACTACGGACACTTGTATGAAAGTCCTATAGTTTGAGTTGCCCGCGTGCTCCCCGCGCTGCACCGCTCGCCGCGCCCGCTCTCCACTACGGACACTCCTATAGAGTTTCATACGTTTGAGTTTCCCGCGTCGCGCCCGCACCCGCGCCCGCCTTTCACTGTGGCCGAGCACTAAATCTCAAAAATCTAGAATCTGTATCATCTTTCACTGTCATCAACATCTGGCCTCATAACCTATATTCTACATTATACATTATTTTAGTACATAATTATGCAGAAAAAATATTATTAGCATGAATAACTTATAAGCAATTTGATATCATCTTTATCTTTGGTTAAGACTAGTGTCAGTTTATTTAGAAGTACTGACGTACTCTAACAACTGTCAAAAAATTGATACTAAGTAGAGCTGGGTTATTGTGCATTGAATACACACAAACTAAAATACACTATCTACTTTAAAACACGAAAGGCATTATCTTAACAATTATATTCTAACACTTTTCACTTGCAAGTCTTTTAACGAACCGAAGACAGATTCATGGTGCACCGTCAACCAGGCGAATCGACTGAATGTCCTGCAGTCCGCCAGACAAGTCCACATGAACACCGTCAGTGCCCCCCGCCACTGGACCGCAATTCGTTTCGTCACAACCGGCCGGGAGCACTTCGATTCGTTTAGAGACTGTACTAATGACGTGATGATGTTTCATGACATCTGCAATTTCCGTTCCGACGTGAAATAATAAAGAGGCGCTGGTAATGCGCCGTCATACTTAATAATAGTTTAGAATGTCACACAAAATTCAAATTTATGTGGTAAAGAATCTTTGTAAACAATAACTACTTATAAGCTTTCTAGAAAAATCTGGCCACTTAAGACTTTTGTCTATACCAGTTGCATTTATTCACTGGTAATTTTTCTCTAATATTAAATCGCTGATCTTGACAATTATTTGTTATCTAAGGAATTTATGCTTTCATTATTTGCCAACATTGGGCTCCTCTGTGGAGTCATTATAGCGATCAAATAATTTTGAGCTTAGTGTAGTGACTCTCACTGACATATTTTTCATTGAGACAGCATCAATTCTGCCCCGAATATATAGAATTACGATAATTGTAGGCACAATATCCAAAGAGTTCTAGTAGGTACGTTGCCGAAAAGAACGTATTAGAACTAAACACTGGTGACACGTCGTAGACTTAAAATACAGCACGGGTTTACAATTTCAGCACAGAACCATTCCTTCTGCTGTAATAAATACTGGAATTTCAACGTAATAACAATTTTTGTGACATTGAGGTTAGTAACATAAAATCCATTCCGTTACCTGTATCCACATCCATTGCTAATGTTTGTACGGCGATTCGAACACAATAATGTGCTCTGATTAACTAATTAAAACACATAAATGACACGAAAATAAGTCTGAGCATCGAATAAACACCATAAATGCACTACTACAATCACTATGTAATTCAACGACAACTTTTGAGTTTTTGACAGCCTTTGCTTGATTTGATTGCTGTTTTTTTTTTACTTTTTCTTGTAGCGACTTTTGGTAGATTTGGCAATTTTTATTTTTGTTAATGGTAACTTATAATCTTGGTATCCCTGGTAATCAATAAATAATTAATTTCCTGATCAATTAGTGTGGTATTTAAATGTTATTAAAATATACAATCTTAAATAATTTGAGGATTTTTTTAAATCCACCTGCGTTTTGTTTTTGTTTAGTTCATGCCAAATGCCATCCAAATGCCAAATGTCAATTATTTTGGTCCGATGTCAAAACTGTCAGAATTCACATCTGAATCGGTCAGCTGTACGTAGCGATGGGCGATGTCGAGATGTTTGTCCAGTCGAAACAATCGCAGTCGTTAAAATTTTTCATCGAGTCGCCGATTGTCTCGGTCTGTCATCAAACAATCGAGATGTTTTTCGATTTTTCAGAGTCAACATCATCGACTCGTACACGACTGTACTAGAAATTTATCTATGCCGGTGGCGATGATCCTTGCCGTCTTTCATTGATTGATTGAATCAGTACTAACTAATAAGGAAAATAAAGTCCATCAAAAAAAGAGAACGTTTTATACCTATACTTCACAATATATTGTACCAAGTACAATATATAGTGAATAATTAAGAGAAATTTAATAAATACTTAAAAGACTGATTGACATCGATATGAGTTTGCATTATTAACTCCCACCAACCAACACCATATTAATATCGCATTAAAACTATATAACTTCATTAACATTTACGAGTCAGAGTCGAAAGTCAGCGAGTCTAACGACTTGCGACGATTCCAGTCGATGTGATTGCTGTTTACGATTGTGGCCGAGTTGATCCTTTCAAACATCGCATCATTCGCATCGGTAACCTAGCGTTTACGCGACGCCGCCGCCGCGAGTTGACTCGAAACCATCGACTGGGCGAGAGAAAACAATCGCGAGTCATCGAGATGTTTGAACAATCGAAACAATCGACTTGAACATCTCGTCATCGCCCATCGCTAGCTGTACGTCTTTGTAATTTCAAAATAATGAGACAATAACATAAATAAAATATTTTATTTTCCAGTTCTCTTATAAGAAAATCATTATGGACGAAGATAACAAATTGCCGTTAAAACGTGTCGAATTCTCGTTGACGAAGTTCAACGAGGTGGCTATTCCGCATCACTTGGATCTGCTGCGGCAACATAAGGCCAATATAATCAAGGTGAGTTCCTATCGCGCTCTATTTCTATACCCTTTGTCTAAACAGAACATATTTAGAAACGAATTAGTTTGCATTACCGTGATTTGGATCTAAAGTTACGTTACTGCGTCGTTACGTATTAGGCGCGTAGAGAACATTCTAACTCAGGCAGGTACAATTACGAAAATAAAATGTAGAAAAAATCTTGGCCGACGCTGTGGTTGTCGTAATTTGCGACGTCTAGCCGCGTAGTTTATGTTGATATATTTACTCATGACATGGCTAATACTGTATAATATGTAGACAATTTACTTCCAAAATATATAACATGTACCTATTTGTTAATTTTACTTCTTATATTTTTTTTATTTTATCATAGAATTATTATTTTCCAATATTACATCTACATAGTATAGAGATACTTATTATTATCTTTAATCTGATACTAGTAAAATTAACCAATACATTTTTTTAAGACAGTAATGTCAGTAATACAATTTAGTTAAGATAACATTTTGCATCTTGGAACAATATTTGAAATATCTTGATGAATTTTAATTAAACTCATCTACACCAGTCAAATTATTACTGCCCAACATATTTACTATGATTTTATCCCTGAAACATTTAGAGATCCATTAGCTTGTTTCAAAATGCTCGGTATCATTAAAAATAGCCCGAAAGGTTGGAGGCGATTTTAGTATGTTCTCACTTATGTAACATAAAATTGTCCACTTCACATCAAAAATTTGACAGGTAGTTTGTAGGAAGGACACATAAATATGGGACCTGGTAGGTGGTGACTACACTGGTCTCTAAATAAACGATAGTGCAGGTGAAACTGCAAAACTGTGTAGCCACGTAACTTCAGGTGCGCAAAGCAGCGGCCACGGCCAGTTGTTTCATATATTTGGCCAAACATTACCTATCACATATATGCTGTACATTCTTAATAGTGGGATCTAATGAACGTTATTGAGTTGTAAGTCACCGAATTCAGGCTAAAATCAGTTTCATATTAAAGTCCTTTGGGTCAGTAATGTAAAAAGAGTTTTGTTGACTGACAAGTATAATTTTAACAAATTCAAAATTGCGCTCGTGTGAAATGACCGAAGCAAGCGACAGTTAGCTACAGAATGCGCAAGTAATTAATAACAAAAACATTGTATGACATCTGAAAATATGTCTGTCCGCTCCTAAAAAACGTCATTCGCAACTCTTAAAACTACAATAGACCTCAGCCTGACAGGCAAGTCCTTGTTGATGTGATGCAATTATTATAATAAACTAGCTGACCCGGCGAACTTCGTACCGCCATATATGTATTATCTATACACATAAATAAAATTGAAGTGTATGTGTTTGTAATATTAAAATAACCGCTTTTTACCAAATGCATATGGATGTAGGTATACGTGGTACATATACCGAAATGAATTTTTTTTACAATTTTTGTCTGTCTGTCTGTCTGTTTGTTCTCGCTAATCTCTGGACCGATTTTGACGGGACTTTCACTGGCGGATAGCTGATGTGCCAAGGAGTAACTTAGGCTATAAATTAACCGGGTACGCGAAGTAATTCCCTCTGGACGCGTGTGAAACCGCGGGAAACAACTAGTATGAGACGGAAGAAATCTGCAAGGTCTTAGGAGATGAAGGTATGATACCTGAAAAGAAAGGAAAGGACATACATTGCAGTCTAAATAAAAGGTGGTCAACCATCCTTCAAGATGGGCTTAACTCGGTAATGGGCTGCGTGCACATGAACGACTTGGGCTTCGTGTGCGTGAACGACTCCGTGTATGTGAGCGGCTCTGAGTACGTGTAGGACTCCTAGTACGTACACGGCTCCGAGTACGTGATATACCTATAAACCTCCCTCTTGAACATTCTACCTATAAAAAAAAACCGCACTAAATTCCATTGCATAGTTTTAAAGATTTCAGCTTACATAGGGACAGACAGACAGATGTCATGACTTTGTTTTATATTATGTAGTGAAACCTAAGATGCACAGTCTCAAACTAAAGAGCCATTCAAAACCGTCGACATTGTGCTAAACTAGTTATATTTTTATGATAATGATCATATTATTTTGTAAATTCAACCATACTTACTTGTCTTAGTTGTACCAAAGAGCTCAGATATTTACATAGAGGCGCATTTCTTATATGGGCGCTCTGTAGACAAACTTTCTGTGACCCAAATTGCCGCTTGGCGGCTGGCGCTGTGATAGCTGTCGCTACGAGTGCAAGAGAGACCAACGTTCCTCCTGTGTATTAACTACGAGAGAAAGAGAGACGGAGAACGACGCCAGCGCCGCCAACGGCGCCAATAACGAACTACACTGGCGACAGTCGCCACTTGGAATCGGCACACGAAATCCTTAAGAAATGCGCTTCTATGTATGTAAATCTGTATCCAGTGGTTGTACCTATTTACTACTACACACATCAACAAAGTCTAGGGATATTTTATATTTCATCAAATATCTAAAAATCTATGAAGAATTTTCTGATACAGTAAATAGAAGAATCATAGATTATTTTAAGGTCTTTAATAAAAATAAAAAACATTTCGTGATTTTTTTTGTTTTAAATAAAAAAAAATATTTTTTTTAATCATCATGGAAAATTAGTATGATAACAACAAACATTTCTTCTTAAAAAACTATTAATTTTAATAAAAATGGAAAAAATCTTGTAAAATCTAATCATTAATAATCAGTGTTGCCACCTCTTACATTGATTACACATCGACATCGATTGTTAATACTTAAAATTAAATTGTCAATGTCTTGCTGCGGTATGAGGTCCCATGTCCTTTGCAAGTGTTCGTAAAGTTTTTGTTCAGTCGTCAAATTTGGTGGAAAATCTCTCAAAGCTTTTCGTTGTAACATGTCCCAGGCATGCTCGATAGGATTTAAGTCGGGCGACTGTGCAGGCCAATCCAAAACTTGAATATCGTGCTCTCGGAGAGCGGTCGATACCAGCCGCGCCGTATGGCAAGGAGCATTATCGTGCATGAGTAGAAATTCATGGCCTATTTGAGTTCTGTGTGGGACAATAACGGGCTCTACTACCTCCTCGTGGTATTTTTGTGCAGTCATGCTGCCTTGGATCCAAACGAGTTGGGTTCGTCCGCCAAGACGAATTCCTGCCCACACCATGATTGTCCCGCCTTGGTATGGGTGGACCTCCTGAGGGTGCCGTAGACGGCTAACTCTCCCTGGAGCTCTCCAAACGCGTGTTCTTCGTGAATCCGGGTGAAACCCAAACCGGGACTCATCGGTGAACAGCACCAAAGACCATTGTTCGTCACTCCATGGTAAATGCTCCCGAGCCCACGAAAGCCGCCGACCGCGATTGCCACGTCGCAATGCTGGAACACGCAATGGTCTTCGAGCATGAAGATCAACTTCATGTAACCTTCTTCGCACGGTTTGGTCGCTTACCAGCAGCTGGTGGTCCTCCTGGAGCCTTTGCACTAGTTGCAGCGCTGTGATATTGGGTTGTCTTCTGGCGGTCATTTGGAGAAATCGATCCTGTCTCTGCGTAGTAACACGATATCTACCTGTGTGCTGTTCGGCCACATCTCCAGTACTGCGATAACGTGACCACAACCTTGATATCACATTTTGACTGGTATGTAGGGCCTCAGCAACGACGCGTTGAATTGCACCATTTTCTAACATGCCCACGGCTCGTAACATTTCATCTCGACTCAAATGACGACGTGACATGACTTTTAAAGTTCGTACGTCACGTTAAATTAAAAAAGAAAAACAATTAAAAACCCTTTTCATTAATAATTATAATAAAACAGTTTTAACTTTCTTTAATGTAACGAATTACTAGCAAATTTGCCGCCATATTTTGTTTATTATTTTGTTTTTTTTCTTTCCATGTTCAAATTTTGAAAATAGAATAAAAGAGGTTTTAATCTGTATATAAACTTTTTGTGGAAACTAACACGGTTCTAAACTATAAACTCGTAAATAATTTAGGATTAAGATATCCCTAGACTTTGTTGATGTGTGTATTTACGTCGTAATATTTTGGCATTTAACGTCTACGCCGTGCGACGAACGATACAATAATAATTGAAAAAACATGCGTGTGCACTGTGCAGGCATTTTTTCGGACGTTTTTGAGACGCTTACTGTGTATCTTTGGTTATTTTGCCTGCCAATTCATGAGTACCGTTTCCCCAACTCAAAGGGTGGCACTTGTGACGCATCTGTTGTTGCTTGTGTCCGTGGACGGCGGTAATCGCTTACTATCAGGCAAGCTGTGTGCTTGTTTGCCGCCTATTGCATAGAAATAAATACAAACGTACTGTGACGTCACATCGCGCTCCTGCGCCGCGAGCCTCGCTACGAGTGACGCAGAGCAATGGGCCGTTCCCTCGCGCCCCTCCGCGCCGGCCCTATATATACAGCGGTCACGAGGCTTCGCCCCTTTCCTTCGGCCAGCACCGCCAGTTGAGTACATCATCCGAAGACCTGTGAAGTGCCAACGTCGCCCACGCCCTGGATAATTGTCTCATCTGCTAATTTTAAGTGTCAGCTCTTTTTTTATCGAATCGAATAACTGGAATTATAACGCGAGTTTAAACTTTCCTGGTGATATTTTTTATTTATTTCCCGTAAGTCAACCTAATTATCTCTCTTTAATTGCTCGGCGAGTGATCGATCCCGGCTACCACGTGGAAATCAATCACTTTTATTTATTTATTTATTTATTTATTTATTGCTAAATACAGGTACATGGGTTGTTACATAATGATTGTCATGTGGAGAACACTGTATTTACCTTGCGGCATGCAATACACTAATTATACATTGAAATAACATTCTCTAATACATTTTAACATGTCAAGAAAATTACAATAATAAAAAAGAATATAATGTTACATTAAATAATAAATCAATCTACTAGCATGTCAAAAAAATATGATAATAATAAAAAAAAAAAAGGAAGAACACAATAATAAATTAAATAACAAATCAATCTACTAATTTTATAAATTATCATTTAGATACTCATTTATAGAATAATAAGCTTTTTCTATTAATAAATTTACTATTTTCAATTTAAATGTATTCAGTCTATCTATTTGCAAAATATATTTTGGTAACTTATTATAAATACGAGGAGCCATGCATAATATACTGTTGTTGAAAAAGGCGGTAGTATTAGGTGGAATACATATTTTTAAATTATGCCTTTTTCCCCTTACTTTTTCAAAAAGATATGCATTCTTTTTTACAAATAGAGCTACTTCTAATATGTAAATACTTGGCAATGTTAGAATTTTTAATGAAATAAAAGAGGGCTTACAGCTATCAGTTTGTTTTAAATTACACATAGCTCTTATGCATTTCTTTTGAGCGATAAATACATCTTCTTTGTTCGTAGCATTGCCCCAAAATATAACGCCATATCTTAAAATAGAGGCTACATAGCCATGATAAGCTGTCATAACAGTTGAAATATTATTCGTTTTTGCTAATTTATACAACGCATATGAGAATTGCATGACTTTAGAACATACCATTTCAATATGTAATCTCCACTTTAAATTTTCGTCAATGTGTATACCTAAAAATTTTGTAGTATGTACTTGTTCAATCTGTTTATAATTGTATTGTACATGTATGTCAGATAATTTACTTAATCTATTTCTGAAGATCATAAAATTTGTCTTTTGTAAATTCATTTTCAAATTATTCAATGTCAACCAGTCAATAGTATTAATTAAAGTATTATTTATGTCATGCTCTACTTGCGATTTGTCATTACCTGTAAATATAACGGTACTGTCATCTGCAAAAAGGACAGTTTTATGCTTTATTATTGTTGGTAAATCATTAATATAAATAATGAATAGGAGTGGTCCCAGTACACTTCCTTGAGGGACACCGAATTGAATTTTTCGGTCCTCTGAGAAAAACGAGAGTAATTTTCTTTGTATCGGACATAATTTGGAAATTTGGGTAACTTGTGTCCTATCACTGGGGTAGGATTCGAGTAAGTCCAGTATGTTACCTCTTACGCCATAAGCATATAACTTATCTAATAAAGTTTTATGATCGACATAATCAAAGGCCTTGCTTAGGTCCATGTACAAAGCACATGCCTGTTTCTTACGATCTATATTTGTTATAGCTATTTTCAAAAAATTATATATTGCTACATTTATATTTTTTTGTTTACGAAATCCGAATTGTTCATCGGCTAATAAGTTGTTTATATCAAAATAGTTATAAAGATGTTTATGAATAACCTTCTCAAATACTTTTGATATGACCGGAATCAATGCTATAGGCCTATAACAAGTCATACTATATTTATCATCTTTCTTAAAAAGTGGTTTTATTATGGTCCTTTTTAATTCCATTGGAAATACTCCATGTATAATACACAGATTTATTATATGGCTCAATATTTTTGATATTTTAGTTGAAACTGTTTTCAATATCCAGTATATTCTTTAGGTAGATTGCAGTTATTTTTGTTTATCACAGACCATACAGCCCTGCACTTATTTGTCGCCTTATTTATGTGATAGTCATTTTGACACTTTTGTGTGAGTTTGATGATGCGATTGAGTCTACTGGATAAGCTAGTTAGCATATTTTTATTGACTATTGTGCGGTGTCTCCGATATTGCCACAGCAGTTTCCGCTTTCGCCTACAACAATATCTTATGCCTTTCGTGATCCATTTAGGTCGAGAATGTACAGGTACTTTTACCACTAAAACTGGAAAGCAGAGATCATAAAAAAGTCTAAACAGTGAGTAGAATTGACTGAAGGCCGTCTTTGGATCCTGACTATCCAGTATTTCGCGAAAGCTAAGCGCATTTATACATGCTTGGAATTTTACCACTACAATAGTCCCGCTTTTCTACAAACCAATATTTAAATAAAGGGTTGACCTTTACCGGTACTGTAAATAATTGTGCTGTGTGATCAGATAACGCTAACTCGAGGATGACATAAGAACAGCCTCGTGTGTTAAAGAAAAAGTTATCGATGCAAGTACCACTTGCTAAGCGTGTCGGTTCTCTAAATGCTATTTTTAGGTTAAACGACCACAATGTGTGCATAAATTCTGTTGATTCATTCATTTTCTGAAGAATGTTTATATTAAAATCACCGCAAAGTATTATTTTCTTTTTCCTGTAGCAATAATTTGATAATAATGCATTGAGTAATATAAAAAATTGCTTAACATCTTCTACATTGCACTTTGGCGGTCTATATATACATATAACATATATATTTTGGTTTAATAGTTCAATCCCTGAGCATTCTATTATATTACTAACGCAGTACTTGTTTATTTCCGATAAGTGAACGCAGGATAATGAATTATGTACAAGTATACATGAGCCTCCATGGCGGCTTTTTCTACAGTATACTGAACCAAGTGCAAAATTAGGAATGTTCAATAATTTCACATCTTCCTTCAACATATTATGTTCTGTAATACATAATATTTTAACGCCCTTTTGTTCGCTCTCGAGTGATCCAAGGCTCAAAGTTAGTAAATCTGACTTAGACATTAGGCCGTTTATATTTTGATGAAGGATGTTAATTTTATGTTCGAAAAAAAATTGGTGAATCTTTGCATGTGTTAATCGAATTCTTAGAACTAGCTGGAATGTCAATAATATTATTATGTTCAATTTCAAGAGGTAAAGATGGAATGTCCGAAAAAACGAAGGTCTTTAAATTGTCAAAAATATTTGTCATACCATTATTATTTAATCTGCCACTATGTTTCATGAACATAGTGTAGTCACACGATAAGTTTAGATTAGAGTCAAACAAATAAGCATAATTATATAATTGTATGTCATGATAAAGCAAATTATTAAATATTTCAATCCTCCAGTTATACATTGTACAATAATAATTATATTTATATGTCGGTAAACAAACTATAATATTTGTATGATTTACACCTATTAATGTCTCCCGGACATTATTGATCAAATTGGAATAATTTTTAGAATTTTTAAAGTCCTCCTCGCCTATAAAAATTATACAATAGTCTTCAAAAGTAAAATTTGTTAGCTTAGAGTGTATATTATTGATAAGCATATTTATACCACAGTTTGGTGAAAGATAGTGACATACTTCATAATTTGGGAACGTTCCTTCAGCTATAGACAGTATTTTATTAGTGTTATTAGAACTTATAATACAAAGCCTTTTTTTGTTTGTTAGCGTCGTTTTATCTTGGATTTTGCAGTCTTTGCGCGTTTTCTCTGGTAGAATCGAATTGTGCTCCTCGCTCGTGGGTGTTTGGTGGGTACTTATTTGCTGTTTGGATGCATCTTTCATCTGTTTACGTGGAGTTCCAACCGGAGTCTTGCCGAGGGTCTTGTTTGGGCTCAGCAAACTACCTGACAATTGTTTTGTAGCTTTTATCAGTACTTCATGTTTATGTGTTAATTCTGTAATAGTTTGTTTGAGTTCTATGTTTTCGAGGGATAAATTGTTTATTTCTTCATGTGCTGATGTTAACTCTAACTGTAGTCTCTCAACCAGCTGTCGCAAATCCCGTGTTTCGTCGTCCGATTCGTCACTTATTAAGTCCGTTAAGCTTTTTGTGTTGCCATCTGGTGTCATGTTACTAGAATTACATTCATCCATAGTTGACTCAGACTTGGTTCTCGTTCTACGTAGTGTGATGTTTTCGAAGAAATTCATTGTAACAAATATTTAGAATAAATTTATAAATTTGAAAAAGTCGATGAATGGTTGGCTCGGATTTGAACCAGCGGACACGTCGTAGCCACAGATCTCAGTTACAAAATTAAGCCGCCAGACCAAGCGTTCATTAGATAAATTAACCAAATAGGTGAACAGTATTGTAGTGTAATATTTGTCACGAGAATATGTGTTTAATGAGTTCAAAGGTCAATTCTTTTGTAAACGGTCAGGTGTTCGCACATTAGACGGTTAATTTGCACTATTCAAATGTTTGAAGATGATTTGCATAAAGTATTCACCACACTATATCTTTTTGTTTATTGAATTGCACTATCATTAAACTGCATATAATTGAGTATAAAATACGTTATATTGTTTTGGTGTAGTTGTTAAACACTGATTGATTGCTTGCACTGTATTTAATAGGTCGAAATTTGTCACTGCTATAGATTGTCTAATACTGTATATATTTGTTCACCAACACTTGTTGAGCATAATTGGATATAATGCTTCAAAAAAATGACTGCTGTTCTATTGAAACCGTAAGTTTTATATTTTTTACACTTAATAAATACGGAGTCGATGTTTACATGACGACTAACGCCATCTACCCCTTTTACTTAGTCACTCGTGCGACAGTACATAGACTCAAGGCCTTCTTCCCGGAAAGGTAGGCAGAGACTACGGAACGCCATTTGCAACGATCCTGACATATCTCTCTCTTACTTCTTTCATCATCATCATCATCATCAACAGCCCGACTTTGTCCACTGCTGAACATAGGCCTCTCTTTGCTGATGCCATTTCCCTCTATCTTGTGCTAATCTAGCCCAGGCTCGGCCCGCGATCGCAACAATATCGTCGGCCCATCTTGCTAAGGGCCGGCCGACACTTCTTTTCCCCATCCGTGGCCACCATGCCGTAACGGCCCTACTCCACCTGCTGTCACCACGTCTAGCCAGATGTCCTGCCCAATCCCATTTCAATGTCATTATTCGATTTCCCACATCGAGCACCTTTGTACGTTTTCGCTTATTTCACTTCGATCAAAATGCTCATGCATGTTCTTCTGTTCAGGGTACTTCTAACCTGTCCTGTTTTTAAGATGTCTCCAATCTGATCAGAGAACGTCCGCCTAGGTATAAAAAAATGTATGTATATTTTTCAGTATGAGGAGCAGGGTGAGTTGTCCCGCGCGCGCAGCGAGCAGACGCACGCGAGACGCGTGGCTGCGCAACTACGCGCGCTACTGCTCGAGATGGACGCGCTGCGCAGTCAGGTGCGCGCGCAGGACCGCGCGCGCTTCGACCAGCTCACGCAGCGCTCCAGGGACACCACGCTCAAGGCCATCGTCGACTACCTCGGTAACTAACATATGTTATTTTGACGCATGATGGAATTATAATACAGTTTGCAGGTTCCCCTACGCTGGCGCCGTGAATGCTTGATCAATCCTGCACCTCCGACCAGAAGCAAAAGTGGAACATGGTGGAGGTTTAGCCTGTAGAAGTCCGGCACCCCCCTCTGGCGATCCCAAAAGGATTACTCCACTTAAAAAAGAAAAGGGTCCCCTAGGCCAGAGTTAAGGGGCCCGGCCCAGGGGAACTGTGAGACTCCCTGGCGAAAAGTGCCGGGACTATCCACTAAAACCACCATGGTGTTCGTCTATCCGATCTCATCGAATGGCGGGACACAGGAAGTGCGATAGCATTACTTCCGCGACCCACCCCGGTACCTACCATGCTCTATCACCAACACGTACCTATACGAACAATTACTAAATTTAGGCAGTGCGCCATTATTTTGGATAGGTAGTTATATACGATCTGTCCATGATCCAGGGATTTGGATACAAAATGTCTAATGTATCTCAAAACCATGCATATTGAATTCAGCGGTTAGTCGTGCTCATTTTGCTCCTGTCGACTACTAGCTGTGGAAGAAAATGACGCGCATTTTTGTCACCTTATTTTTTGCACTCCTTGTAGTAAGTAGGACTCGGACGTTCTAACTTTTTGCATTATAATTCACCAGAGGTTGCCCGCAGCTGCGACCGTACATTATATTTTTTAATTTAATTGTTTCTGCTCGATCTCGTGGGAATTTAAGGAAATTTCTTCTTAGTGCCCACCTACGGTCCCCAAAGAACATACATTCCAAATTTCAGCTTCCTGCTCCATAGTTTTGGCTGTAGCTTGTCAGTCAGTCAGTCAATAACGCAAGGATTTTATATATACAGATTTCGCGTGCTATCTTTTCTGTGTCTCGTAATTTCGGCAACGCTGATACAATCGTTATTCCTGTATAATTATAGGATTGATTGAGAGCAGCTGTAGGGCGCTGGTGTGGTCGCCGCCGACGCGCGTGCGTCTCACGGGTGAGCCTTCGACGCATGACTCGACATCTAAGTGATCTAACCAACACGTTTGACTCGAGTACTCTTGTGTCTATGACTTGTCATCTAACCAGCCGTTTGACGCGAGTGCTGTTGTGTGCTGCTAATCGTCACAGATCATCTCGTCAAGGGCGTCGCCAAGGCAGTGGAGGCAGCTCCAGGGAGATTAAAAAATCTCTACAATTCAGACTTTTCTCATTTTCCATATCAACTTGAACTCCCTCCCCCCTCTCTCCTTTAGGCCATCGGTTGGCGACCTTGCTTCCCCTAGACAATCGGCTGGCGACGCCTTTGCCTCTCGTCACCATCATCATCGCCATTTCTGATCGTGTTGCTTTTTGATGTCGCGTTTGTTGCATGATCTATAGAGAATTTTTTGACGGTCAAAAATCTTGTGTTCCAGTCGTGTTGAGAGTAGGTTTACCAAGCTACTAACTACAAACGAGTGAGCTGAAATAGAAAGCTGCTCTTTGGCTAGTTATCTTTTAGATGGTTCTCTTTTGCACGAAGATATCCGAAATAGTTTTGAAAGAGTTGCAGAATGTTAAGGCGTCTTATTTTTTATCGAATCATGTTAATTATTTTATCCTGATAAAGAACATCACTAGGTAAGTTTATAAATAATGTTGTTGATTGGCCTCCGATACTTGATCTTTTCCTAGTGAACAGCAGGTTAGCAGCCTAGGGCTATTAACCCAACTGTACAGGGATGCCTAAATGCTAAGTGCCTAATCTAACTTGTTAACCTACACTATCCTAGAGTCGTAGCCTATCACCTATACCTAATATCCTATCCTA
Source organism: Euclidia mi (assembly GCA_944739405.2). Classification (NCBI taxonomy): domain Eukaryota; kingdom Metazoa; phylum Arthropoda; class Insecta; order Lepidoptera; family Erebidae; genus Euclidia; species Euclidia mi. Next base: position 339,954 of record OX123205.2, on the reverse strand, counting down.
GTTATCCTAATCCTTATACCTATATGCATCCTAAACCTATCCTAACTTGCACCTAGCGCAAAATGCGTATAGGCTTGGTGCTCTGTGGTATTCTGTGATACAGACCAGCACTTATACGCACCTACTACTAAGCGCCTAACCTATGGCACGTACTATCGTGGTACTACTGTGGTATGCTGTGATACAGACCTACGATTCGTACGCGCCTAGAACCTAACCCTATTTGTCCCTACAATCCCTATTAGCCCTACTATACGTATTTATATATACTTATATAGATAGGTGCGGGATATCTGCCACCGGAGACCTATGATGACAGACGGACTGTGGGTAGGACTTAGGTATGATGGAGATGGTTTTCTGACGGCCAACTCGACAGACTCACCGAGCTGATCAGTACTGATGGCTAAAGGTGTCTTGGCCACCGTCAGAGGTGTGGGAAGGGTATCGAGTCAAAGTCGGATTAAACTTGTGACTCGTTTATTTCTTATAATACATAGGCCCACTTGCACAACGATTCTTAAATTGAATTAAGATGTATTTAACGAGAAAAAAAGTATTAAACACCACTAGCGTCTTGCACAACGAAAAATTTGTCGAGTAATATAATTTAAGAACTGTCAAAATTAATCACCGAAAATCGGCTGTTTAGTGGCTAATTTCATTTAAGAACTGTCACACTGATGTTGGCATCTTGTCATTAGCGACGAAAATTATCAATAATTATATAACTGGACCGGACGACGCAGCAGGGGGAGGCCTATGTCCAGCAGTGGACGTTCCTAGGCTGACATGATGATGATGATGATATAACTGATAACAATGTACCTACTTGTGTTATTGTTAACCCTAGAATTCTACATTATTTGGCGCACATGTTATTCCTACACTGGGGTGCTGGAACACCCCATACTAAAATTACTGTTATCCTTAAAATAAAAATAAAAATCATGAAAATACGTTATATATGTTTTACTAAACAGAATCGGTAACTTGAGATCACAACACACAGCCTTATTACACAAAGTTAAATGTAGTTTGAGCAACAGCGCTTGTAGGATTTGGTCCTCTTTGAGGATTACTGCAATGGACTAAGTTGGCATCCAGTGACGGTCCTCCAAATGTTCATGTATCAGTTCCAAACCCAATTTCAAAACTGTCTGCTGAAATTTTATATTTGGCTTATTATTGGATCTTGAACACATGTAAAGAACCCAGGAATTACAACTGGTCCCAACTTCTATTTCTTCCTCGCCAGATTTGTGGTCTGAATTAAGCTTATTTCTTCGTAATTCAAACCGCTGACAGCCATCCGAAACAAAATAAATAAACTTCATTGAATTTTACCTTCATAATATCTAAAAATATCTGTATTTAATTCATATAAGACTATTGTTTTAATAAATAATCAAATTTAATAACTGATTACATATAAATGCATCAATCGTAATAAATTAACAATCTTACGATTTTACTAGACTGGGGTACTGGCGTACCCCACAGCACTTATACAGGCGACCACACAACGCGGCCCTCGTCACGGTATTGGCGTAACGCGAGTGGTTGACACCAAACTAAAATACTCCGACGCGCGAATTCTTGGATATTAAAGAAATTGAGATATTTAGAAAACAAATCGGTGTGGGGTGCACCTGCACCCCATGTAGGGTTCTAGGGTTAATGCTCAAAAGTTTCTAGTTTTTATTTGTCAATTGTCATTTCGTTGCTAGGCGACGACAATGCGTTTTGTTTTATGCTCAAAGTATATAAAGTCTAAGGTTTTTTGCGAAAGCATACGCATAACATCGTTAAAATCGTAACAAAAAGGCTTCATACCATGAAACAAAACGTAGAAACTACTTTACCGACCTCATAAAATGTTTAACTAAATCTAAGCGTTATTGTCGTTGTGCAAGAGGACGCTAAATACTTTTAACTTAAATTATTTTATGTTGTTAATTCTGTTCAAAAAATTTAAATTAAGGAGTGACTTAAATCAAACGTTACGCAAGTGGGCCATAATCTTATATACTAAACTTATCCTATGTACACACACGCAACTTTACAGTTGTGTGCTGTGTGTGAAAGCTGTCATCTCAGCGTTACATGCCTTTCGTGAATACGTGATTTTTCTTAATTTAATATAAATCACGAACAATAATTGTTGCGGTAAAAACTCACATAGGATTATATTGCTGAAATGGCATGTTCATGTGTGATCACCAAGAACAAGTGACACATATTATTGCCACAACAAATTAGATTTTGCGTGACATTGTTGCACTGGTAACAAACGAACGAACATTGCAAGTTATTACTGTGAAAAATACGTAAACCCATGAATCCATAGCTTGTATTTAACCTTTATTTCGTAAAAAACAATGTGCCTATATTTTAGGTATATTTTATATCGTTTTCGGATAAAATGCCTACATACTTAGATATCCCTGAACACAGGTTCAGTAACTCGCGAAACGACTGATTTATCTGGCACCAAAAGTTTTTAAAAGTCTTCAACTTATTCAACCAGATTTTAGCATGCTCCAATGGCTTAGACTTGGTCATCTCCTTCAGTTGTAACATAGGTCATTGTACGTTAACTCGGCAGGCACATCTCCCCTGTCAATAAACCGTCTCGCGCCGGAGCCGCCGCCCGTAGCCGGGAGCGCCGTGTCCACCGACTCAGTGGGAGTTGTAGCGCACGCAGAACGAGACGTGGTGGCTCTAGACGACGCGCAGATACAGCTGCGCATCGAAGATCATGTGAGTTGTACCTTTACTGAAGAGCATGCATGAGAAACTTGAGTGAATGAAGCAAGAAAGATATATATATATATATATAGACTGCCTCCATGGTCCAGTGGATAGCGTATACGACTGCTGATCGGAGGTCCTAGGATCGATTCCCAGGTCGGGCAAAAGTATTACTGGGTTTTTCCGAGTTCTCAGTACCAGCACGGAGTTAGGTTCGCCCCCTATTACGTGAGACTTAAAAATTCATGGCGAAATGTGGTTGTAATATTACCCTTCGGGGATACAGGCGTGAGTCTATAAAAATATAAATAATGATATATCAGGATCGCTGCTAATGGCGTTCCGTAGTCTCTGCAAACCCCTTCGGGCAACAGGCGTAAGTCTGAGTATGTATAAATGTATGTATACTTGTTTATCTGTCGCTATCGTTTGACCACGGTTTGACCTCATGTTCAGTGATGATATGATCAGTGAAACTGCACGTGCTATTACGGTTAAAAGACATGCATTCACTAACTAATACTCAACGACCCTACGTAGTGATTGTATGTCTATAGCTCTGTCTTTTGTAGAGTCCGTCGAGTCTTAGGGTACAAATCTAAGACTATTAGGAGCAAAGCTATTTTCTCAAGGGATTATATTTCTCTTTTTATGGCATTGAATATAGCTATCCCTCTATAATACTCCGAGACGGCAGACTTGAATGCAATCAAGGAGAATGATGATGCTGAGTGTAAAAGTCGCAGTCGCCTTATACGATACCGCTCTTACACGGCAAAATTTTAACATTATTTTGCCGTGATAGCTTTAACGGCGCTTACCACGCTCTCCAAGCGACCGGCCTGCGAGTACGCACGCAGACTGCTCGCTCGAAACATGCTGCTAGATTGTCAAGCGCAAATAGTAGTTAGTCGTTTTTTAGCGGTAAGAGCGGGATAGCCAGCCGATTGCTGGGTGTAAGCGTGTAGATAGCTGGTTGAATGCAATGCTAGCGGTGGACAGTCGGTAGTGAGGCTCAGCTGGGGGTGTGAGAGCGGGGATAGCCAGTCAACTATAGCGTGTAAGCGTGTGGATAGCTGATTGGCTGCTAGCTGTCGATGCGTGGACAGTGGGTAGTGGCTTCTCCGTTAGGTTAAGCTGGTGGTTTGAGAGCGGGGACAGCCAGTCGACTGCTGGGTGTGAGCGCTAGCTGGCGACCAGCTATCCATGCGTTCCCGCCCAGCGGCTTAGTTGGCTGCTAGTTGTCTAGCTCGTCGTTAGCTTATCGTGTGTGGTCAGGAGGAGACTCTGCGGTCCCGCGAGGCCCTGCTGGTGGGGTGGAGCGAGCTGCAGGCCGAGGTGCGCGCGCTGCACGACGTGTGGCAGCACGCGCAGGCGGCCGCGTTGGCGCAGCGGGACCAGGTGACTACCGCCGCCGGTAACGTCGACGTCGCCGCCGACAATGTCGCGGTCGCCCGGACGCACCTCTCCTCCGCCGAGAGGTAAGTGTGCTGCAGCTCATGTGTGAGTGAGGTCTATACACCGTGTTTTTAAGTCAGTATTTTCCCGTAAAGTATGTACTTAGCCCATGATATAGAAACTACCTATAATATTTATTTTACAAAATTTATTTAAAAAAATATTTCCAAATTTTTTTCGCCACAATTTAATTTTTCACAGCATAACAATGTGACAGTTGTTGCGTAAGGTCAATGCACTTTATTTATAACCTAAAAAGTAGCTTACCCTTCGTTCACGACACGTTTTAGTCCTATGAAATGCTGATTTTAGAGAAAATGTTTAATAGAATTTTTATATTTTGTTTTATACGTATTATAGGTAGCTTCTATATTATGTATAAGACGAGCTTATATGCGCGTATAAAACGTTAATCTGAAAACGCCCTAACGGCGGCAGTTTATGATCACGTGGTCGCGCGGCCGAGGGTAATGCACTCCAGCTGATTGCTAGTAGCGCATACACTGCGTTTAGAGAACTTTAAAGCTGTTTATTGTAGGGAAATGTTGAAAATTTTGTTTATGTTTACTTGGAACAAAGTTTACATTTATCATTCTAAACACGATTTTGGAATAATTAGAAAAATATGTCGTGACTTTGAGCCTCAATATCTCCTGAACCAGGAATTTCCCAAGTATGGTGTCGAAGTAAAAAATGATCATAATGATTGGCACAATATGGGGTTTCAGTTTTGGTTAAGGCTCTTTTTACACCCTGTACAGTATGGTAGTTTATATGTGTGTGTGTGTGTATAGGTTGCGTGCGGGCGCGTACGGTGTAGGCGGCGCGTGTATAGGCGCGCTGGTGGGAGGACCGCTGGGTCTGGTAGCGGGGGCCAAGGCGGGCGCGCTGGCCGCCGCCGCCGGCTCGCTGCTCGGCTACTTCGGCGCCAAGGTGCTGGGCAGGCACGCCCAGCGGGAGATCACAAATACACCACCAGCCGACAGTGACGTCATCAAGGACAAGGACCAATAACATCAGCCTTGCGTGTGCCTGTAAGCACGCGCGCACTCACCGAGTCAAACATCACCTCACGGAACGGTAGGTAATGTTATCTTTACATGAAGTATTTTAACTTCTTACAAATGTTTGCAACGCAATCATACAATTCAAACATGGTTGCTTGAAGCGTAGATATAACTTGAGTCCCGACAATTTTTGTATGAAGCTAAAATATTGCATCTATTGATTATATTAGCTTGTCGATGGATTAAGCGCACAATGCCACATTCGCAAAATGACAAAAATATAAATTTGCAAAATGTCATGTTATCAAATTGCCACGTTCTCAAAATGCCACATTGCAAAATGCCACATTAGCAAAATGCCACATTTTAAAAATGCCACATTTCAAATTTCAAACATAATAAATCAATCTAATAATCTGAGTTGAAGGGCTCCTATTTTTGGGTACAGCGTTAAGAAAACCTAAACATAACCTATTCTCTTCCTGACTTTTAACAATCTTATAATTTTCCTAGTGTGGCATTTTGCTACTATGACATTTTGCTACTACGACATTTTGCTAATGTGGCATTTTGCTACTATGACATTATGCTAAAGGGGCATTTTAATAGTATCACATTTTGCTTGTGTGACATTTTGCTAGTGTGGCATTTTACTAATGTGGCATTTTGCGAATGTGGCTTTGTGCGCCTAATCCGTGTCGATACATACCGTACATGTATGAATTTAAAATACTGTATACTAAGTTGTAAGTAGATCTACCGAGTTGTGAAGTGTGCCGACCCCGGTCGACAATGAAATATTGGACACTTGAATTATCGTAATCCGGCATTGCACAATACTCTTATTCTATGCTTTTGCACACAACACTATGTTCGTTATAAGCCTTATTATCATTAGGAAATAAATATGTACAAGTAATAGGGCAATCAAATTATAAATAACTTGTTTTACCTAATTTTAATCACTCTGTAAATAGTAGTTGAAAATAGTAAAGTAATGTAAATAACATAATACGCTGTACAAATTCCTAGGTCCAAACTGTAGAGTTCTCTCATATTTGCACGCTGCGAACGCAATAAGTACAACATAGTAATAATTAAATCTTACTTATTTTCTTACTTCTATTATTAATGTGAATAATTGTAAGGATGGATGAATGAACGTGTGTCCCACGGAAACCTTTTTCAATTTAATTACTTACCTTCATTGTTGACGACACCCTCAAAACGACACCCCTGGGGTGTCGTTAATGCTCCTGCTACACCTGCGTCTTAACGCGTCAATTAGCGCGTTAATTAGGCGCTACGTAGATGTGGCCAACGTTTTAACGCGTTAAAATACTAATTTCCAATGCGAATTTTTTAACGTGTTAACTAATGCGTTATTGGCCATTGCCATTAACGTTAACGTTAACGCAGGTGTAGCAGTAGCATAACAAAAAACATTTGTTGACCACTATCAAATAGTGTTGTAACTTTGATTTAAATATTTTTTATAGATTCTTTAAACTTAGTAGGATACCAAAATTTTAATATATAAAATCCTTGCGTTACTGACTGACTGACAGACACGCTACAGCCGAAACTATTGGGCGCAGGAAGCTGAAATTTGGCATGTATGTTCCTTGGGGACCGTAGGGGTGCACTAAGAAGGTATTTCCCGAAATTCCCACAGGATCGGCCAAAACGGGTAAATTAAAAAAAAATGCAGGCGTAGCTGCTGGCGTCCTCTAGTATTAAATAAAATACAAAGAACTTAGAAAGATATATGAATATCAACCATTGAGAGTATTCCAGCCATATACTAGCTCGATCATCTTAAGCGATATGTTATCCCAACATTACGTTGGTGTCGTCAACAAATGCTTTTTGTTAACAACACCCCTGGGGAGTCGTTTTGGGGGTGTCGTCAACAATGAACGATTACTTACCTTGCTCTTGTATACGCCATGTATGTATGTATGTATGTCGATCGTCGGCCAGTATCTTGACCTCGTTATACGACATGGCCTTTGTCTTTTCTTTTATTTGACTTGTGTATGGGTCGACTTCTTCTTTATGTCCTGGATCGACACCTTCCTTTCTTTCCTTCTATTTTGTCTTCCACTATGTTTTATATAAAGTCATAATGTCGTATAAGGTGGCCAAACATATTATATCTTCTTCTTGCCATTTTCGCCAAAATGCTTCGTTTTTCTATAGATACCGTTTTGGCTAGTTTAAAATACAAGCTCAAACTGTAGAGCCCGTCTGGTACATATTAACAATCGACTAATGTATCAATAATATCAAGTATAGTGTACATAATGAGTAAGTAAGTGCCTCGCAACGTTGTACTAACACAATATTTGACTATGATTAGTATTAGAAAAATAGACAATATGTATGACATAAATAATTAAGCTTAAGTATAATAAGTAGTTTATCAGGTAATACCGTCACACTACCTCTATTTACGAATCCTAAAAATTGAAATAACTTCCAACTCTTTTTAGTGCGTACCTACGCTCAAGTGTGCTAAGAGATATAAGCTCCTTTAACTCGTCCTCGCAAGAGCATCTGTTTTCGTCAAGATACAGAACTTTTAGGGTCGGCGCAAACGGGCCACCGACCACAGCCACTGGTGGCCAGCGACAGCAACTTAACACACTTTTTTCATATATTTTGTATAAACGCGCCGCACACGTGTGGCCGGTGGCGGCCACTCGCTACAGAAGTAAAATATATGAAAAAGTGTGTTAAGTGGCTGTCGCTGGCCACCAGTGGCTGTGGTCGGTGGCCCGTTTGCGCCGACCCTTAGCAGCTCCATGGACTAAACCACAGAAATTAATCTAATAAGTAAACCACAGAAAATAATCTAATAAACCACCGAAATTTCAATATACCTTTTTTTTATATAATTAAATATTTTCAGTTCAATATTATGTATACTTCATTAATGCTATCGATAAGTGAGAATGTAAAATTAATTGACCGACGCACGAAAAAAATAGTGCCACGCCTGAAAATATAAGCAAATATGTGATGATCGCCGATTCACCGATCTAACTAGATTATTTTCTGTGGATTAAGCCTTCCTTCACCAGGTTGAAATCCATGCCACCTCCTCCCAAAACAATATCCTGACCTTACAGAGCATGATAGAGGTAGCGTGTAGGGTATCGAATCGAGATAGAGTGAGTAATAGCGTTCTTCAGCGACCGAGGATAACGAGTGGAGGACATTTTGTACAAACATCTGCCTTGTAATAAACGATTGTAAACTTTCACGATTAGTATACATTAGATTAAGATATTTAAGGCATGGTGAACACCTTGATATTTAAATTATTATTTAAACCACCCAAATCCCGCCGCCACCACGACCGGAGCAAGTCGGTCGAAACGTTGGCAAATACCTCGGTATTTATGCCTTAAATATATTATTTATCGCGAGGTAGACCGGCTAAATAACGTTGTATAATCTGCCTTGTAGTTGTATCATAGTATCTAGTAATGTTTGGTATTGCGCTGCCTTGTGCTGTAATGTAGTTATGCTGTGAATACGAGCGCGCCGTTTGTACTTTTGTAACTGATATCTATTTGACTAGCATTTAACTAATAAAACAATTCGATTTAGCTATTTTTGTTTACAACGAAGATGATAACTTTAATTTATTGATACTTGGCGTTGACGCCATAAGTGTGAAGATGAACGTAATGTTGTAAGCGGTGAGTCGTTTTGCGTCGCCGCGGCAAGCCGCCGTCGCTGTCAAGTATGAGTTTTGCACTGGATCGTCACGGTCACCTCACCAGCCACCGTGACGATCGAGTGCAAACTCGTACTAGACCCTCAGGTATGTTAAACAATACATTGCCTTCGTCTCACGGCGCTTATCACTATTGTAATTTTATTAATCTCTCTCATTATGTGTTTCATTATCAAATAGGGAAAACAAAGAAGAACTCAAAGTAAAATAAATATTTAAGTTTAAAATCTTCTACAAGATCATAGTTCTGGGGTTCTCAGTTTTGTTCAAAATAGAATTTTGTAAAATTCAGTAGTGTTAAGTAGGTATCTAGTCCTATTGATTTTGACCGAAGGTATTCAAAATAGGAGGCGGTGCTATTTAGTTGTATTTTTATGTTACCTTAGTCCGTCATTCAGCGATTTGGAAAATATTTTATTTGTTTGGACCCACTTGTGAGGAATGAAATTAAAGTTGTATTTCTTGTTAGAGGTAGGCCGGTGAACCGACGATCTTTTTGGGTTCGCAGTCAGCGATGGTGTATGTGGAGTGCCTTGGAGGAGGCCTATCTTAGCAGTCATTCGGCTGATGTGATGATGTCCGAATAGACAAGATAAAGTATTAATGTGCTGGACACATAGACAGAATATCCTGGTCATGTGCCATCATCGTCTGATGACAACGACAACCCAACCTACTAGACACCTAATGTTTTCATTTCTACAAACAAATAATTCTGTCAAAGCTATGAGATGTGCGGGGCAAAGGGGGGCTACAAAAATGCATTCTTATTGGCCGGTTCAATTTGCGGTACGTCATCATAATTCATAACAATCATAACTAGTGTTGGGATTGGTCTTATGTAAGACATATAAGTCTAACGTGTTGTCAGAAAGTGTTCGCCTTACGTCTGCCGTCTAGTAGGCTGCGTTGTCGTTGTCTGATGATTAATAGTTGTTTAAAAATATTCAAGGTTTTTCGCAGTCGAAGTAGAGTTTCTAGTCTTATTCAGTTTCTGTTTAGTAGATCTTTTTACCTCCATGACCTCAATAACAATTACTTAGCTACTTATAAGAAATCAAGGCATAGTATGCGGTCCCTATAAAGATTATAGCAAATGGATAAATGTACATAGCAGCGTGTGATTGGATACTACATAACTATGTATAAATTAGATATCTGTTCTACCAAACCTACAATCTCATTTTAAAACAGATTTGGTAAACTCTCTGTAGCATAAGGGGCCATTTATAAATTACGTTACATGTATGGAGGGGGTAGGGGTTGATGAAGTGTGACATCATAATAATATACTTAATATATAAAGCTGAAGAGTTAGTTTGTTTGTTTGGTTGAACACGATAATCTCAGGAAGTACTGGTCCAATTTGAAAAATTCTTTAAGTGTTAGATAGCCCATTTATCGAGGAAGGCTATCTAACATCACGCTATGTGTGACGGATGCAGAGCAGTAGCCTTAAATAACGCGGGTGTAACCGCGGGCATCGTCTAGTTGTATGATAAATGAGATGGTGATGTATGAGAACAACAAGGACAGGGGAGGGGTCAAAACATTATAGGAGTCATGTGACGTAATTTATGGATAGCACCTAAATGCTAGATCTTATCTAAAAGCTGTAACACACGCTCGAATTTGATCCGGCAGCGGACCAAATCCGTTCTCACTACAGACGACCGGATCGGATAGTTGCTTCACATAAACCTTCAGGTGGCAACCCTCAATTAATAATAATTATGTTCGCAGGACTACTCGACGGCCAGATTTGGTTCGGATGCGAACTAAATTCGTGGTCTGTTCGAACCAAATTCGAGCGTGTCTTACAGCTTTAAATATTTTTATAATTAGTCACTTTTATTTATTAATGTGTTTAATTAATTTATTTGATGTATAGGTCGGTTCACGAAAGATGACCACTGCGCAGAAATCATTTTTTAGGTCCCCGTGGAGGTGCGGGGTGAGGCGCGGATGGAATGCCAATGGTGTGGCTCCGTTCTTGACGCATTCCCTAAATGCGTCAAGAATGGAGCCACGCCATTGGTGCACGAATGTACATATGCGCGACGGCCGCCATTTGTGGTCAACTTTCGTGAACCGATCTATACTCTTAGTTATTGGCTGTTACAGCTATTGTGTTGTACATATCACAGTGATGCAATAATGTTAAATAAATAAAATATAATAAAGAGATTCATAATTAATTGTCGTGTTTGATTTTAATCGTCTATTTTAACCAATTATAGATCTAACTATCTATATTGCTAAGTCGAAAAACACCTCAACAATGGCCAGCAAGGATTTAGTTGCAAAAGATCCTTTTTTTTTTGTAAGACAACTCCCGCACTAGGAATAATCCTATGTCGCGGGGAGTTTACAAACATATAACCAACGGACACAATTAACACTCAGACTCGAAACAACAATTTATGGATCACACAACGTGTTGTCTCTTGTGGGAATCGAACCCACAACACTTGGCGTATTGTCAAGCGGTGAGGCGGCATCTTAAACCACTACGCCAACCGTGCAGTCATACTTAGTTTATTTACACTCACGGAATTTATGTCGACTCAAATCGATAAGAGGAGACATCATAGCGAGCTGTATTTCAATTTTCGTACAGGCTTTGAGGTCAATAATGACATCTAGATTTGAAAGCTCATTTCTATTGGTTTTTGCCCGCACCTTTCGAGGTTGTTGGTAGACTACCTTCGCGATTGTTATTGACTGCTACAGGCGTATAAGGTACCTAGGCATTAAACAAACGCACGCACAACAATTCGGAGCACAATCAACTCGAAAAATAAACAACTTACACACGTAACGATTATCATACCAGTTTCTTATTTATTAAATTATTATCTTTTCAGTTTTTCTCATACACACGTGTAGATTTATCGTTTCAGTTTGAACTACAGTCCAATCGTAACATGCGTAGCAGCCATAACAGTTTATCAGACTTGGAATCTATGATTCAACACCTTACCACACACGCTCCGATGTAAGTCAAGGCACTCAAGGCTCAGAATATGGTCCTAAAATATTTACTAGATGAGCGTGCGGTTAACCCCGCGTTAATTAAGGCTACTGCTCCGCTCCCGCGGATCATAGCTTGATGCTATATAGCCTATAGCCTTCCTCGATAAATGGGCTATCTAACACTGGAAGAATTTTTCAAATCGGACGAATAGTTCCTGAAATTAGCGCGTTCAAGCAAACAAACAAACTCTTCAGCTTTACACACATCAACAAAGTCTAGGGATATTTTATATTTCATCAAATATCTAAAAATCTATGAAGAATTTTCTGATACAGTAAATAGAAGAATCATAGATTATTTTAAGGTCTTTAATAAAAATAAAAAACATTTCGTGTTTTTTTTTGTTTTAAATAAAAAAAATATTTTTTTTAATCATCATGGAAAATTAGTATGATAACAACAAACATTTCTTCTTAAAAAACTATTAATTTTAATAAAAATGGAAAAAATCTTGTAAAATCTAATCATTAATAATCAGTGTTGCCACCTCTTACATTGATTACACATCGACATCGATTGTTAATACTTAAAATTAAATTGTCAATGTCTTGCTGCGGTATGAGGTCCCATGTCCTTTGCAAGTGTTCGTAAAGTTGTTGTTCAGTCGTCAAATTTGGTGGAAAATCTCTCAAAGCTTTTCGTTGTAACATGTCCCAGGCATGCTCGATAGGATTTAAGTCGGGCGACTGTGCAGGCCAATCCAAAACTTGAATATCGTGCTCTCGGAGAGCGGTCGATACCAGCCGCGCCGTATGGCAAGGAGCATTATCGTGCATGAGTAGAAATTCATGGCCTATTTGAGTTCTGTGTGGGACAATAACGGGCTCTACTACCTCCTCGTGGTATTTTTGTGCAGTCATGCTGCCTTGGATCCAAACGAGTTGGGTTCGTCCGCCAAGACGAATTCCTGCCCACACCATGATTGTCCCGCCTTCGTATGGGTGGACCTCCTGAGGGTGCCGTTGACGGCTAACTCTCCCTGGAGCTCTCCAAACGCGTGTTCTTCGTGAATCCGGGTGAAACCCAAACCGGGACTCATCGGTGAACAGCACCAAAGACCATTGTTCGTCACTCCATGGTAAATGCTCCCGAGCCCACGAAAGCCGCCGACCGCGATTGCCACGTCGCAATGCTGGAACACGCAATGGTCTTCGAGCATGAAGATCAACTTCATGTAACCTTCTTCGCACGGTTTGGTCGCTTACCAGCAGCTGGTGGTCCTCCTGGAGCCTTTGCACTAGTTGCAGCGCTGTGATATTGGGTTGTCTTCTGGCGGTCATTTGGAGAAATCGATCCTGTCTCTGCGTAGTAACACGATATCTACCTGTGTGCTGTTCGGCCACATCTCCAGTACTGCGATAACGTGACCACAACCTTGATATCACATTTTGACTGGTATGTAGGGCCTCAGCAACGACGCGTTGAATTGCACCATTTTCTAACATGCCCACGGCTCGTAACATTTCATCTCGACTCAAATGACGACGTGACATGACTTTTAAAGTTCGTACGTCACGTTAAATTAAAAAAGAAAAACAATTAAAAACCCTTTTCATTAATAATTATAATAAAACAGTTTTAACTTTCTTTAATGTAACGAATTACTAGCAAATTTGCCGCCATATTTTGTTTATTATTTTGTTTTTTTTCTTTCCATGTTCAAATTTTGAAAATAGAATAAAAGAGGTTTTAATCTGTATATAAACTTTTTGTGGAAACTAACAAGGTTCTAAACTATAAACTCGTAAATAATTTAGGATTAGATATCCCTAGACTTTGTTGATGTGTGTATATATAAGTATTAGATTTCAATGGTAGGTAAACGACTTGCCAAAATTTCTCAACTATGCCACTTGTACTTTACGTTGACTTGATAAAGATACCTATATGTATTTATTGCATAATTAAACTGTGTACAAAGTTGTTAGTGTATGAGAACCATTACAGTTTTTAGTCCCAACAGTCTACCCATATCGGATATGTTATATTATAATAGCTTATTACTTAAAAACTAATAAATTTATAGGTACAAAACAAATTATATTTTACTGAAATATTCTTGAAGATTATAGAACACATTTTCAGTTAACCATTTCTTTAGTTTTACTTTAAATACAATACCATTTAACTGCTTAATTGTTAGTGGCTACTGATTGTATACCTACACGAAATGCAGAAATGTTTAAAAATTGAAGTTTTAAGTACTTATGTAAGTATTCAATGTGCTGCAGATTCAACAGCTCTTCAAGATTATGTTGATGCTATATCAATTTTCAATGGAGATATCAAATTGGAATTAAAGAAGGAATTTTCATTTTCGCACCAAGACCAACAAGCATTATCAAAAATAGTAAGTACCTATATTATTTTAACATGTTTATAAATTGGCATGTTACATGGCACGGTGCTATCTATAAACCCAAATTATAGGTCTAATTTAGGATCCAGCCAGATATAGCATGGCTAAAGAAACGTTACAGTGAGTTACGACAAATATAATATAGTGCTTAGGGTTCCCACCAAGAACTTATGGTCCCAAGCCAACCTCACCTGCAAGTGGTGCACCTGCCGATCAACGGACGAGGCTCTGGCAAACCAAATATCCCGATAAGCGGCAATAGGCTCGCCACCTATTACGTGGGATCAAAACACTGGCGAAAAGTTGGCGTTTAATATGCCTCTGCCTACCCCTTCGGGGAAACAAGCGTGAGTCTATGTATGTATGTATAATATAAGTACAAATAATGATAAATCAAATGGAGGGCTTATTCACTATGTGTGAATAAGCCCCTGCTTAGTTTAACCCTTTCAAGGACAGTAAACGAGACACAATAGAAGTTGTATTGTTACGACGTTTATTTATTGACGTCAATTTATTTAAACACCTACTGTACTGTGATACTGTCCTTGAAAGTGTTTATGACCTTGACAGTTAGAAGCATGAAGCAATAATTATTATGGAGCGAGCATTTCACGATACACGAAAAAGAAAGAGTAAAAATCGTATACATGGCACACATCTTTATTCTTTCTAATGACAGAACTCCATAAATTATGTTGGAATGTGATGGCCATAGAGCTTATATCAAGCCCAAAGGTACTCTGTGATCAAGCCTTTACCTTGAATGACATATTTCTTTCTTTTTATTATTTATAGTCTCATGCCTGTTTTCCCGAAGGGGTAGGCAGAGGTGTAAATATTACACCCACATTTCGCCATGAATTTTTAGGTCCCACGGAATAGGGGGCGAGCCTATTGCCATTACATCACCAGACTCCGGGCTGCAGCTACTGAGTATTAGGAAAAACCCAGTAACACTTTTGCCCGACCCGGGAATCGAACCCGGGACCTTCGATCTGCAGTCGCATACGCTATCCACTGGACCACGGAGGCATTATTATGCCAAAAAATGTTTTATTGTCACGTCGATGTTCACCAAATGTTCGGTAAGGTGGCGCCATTTTTAACCAAAATTTAAGTTGAAGGAAAGGTGTCATAAAAAAAAAGTTAAGGTGTGCTGGAGGTTTTTGTGATTTTAATAAAATTAATAAGTATTAAAAAAAAATGTCCCCCCCGTGGGATCTCCACCTTGTCGTGGTGGGGGGGCTCAGTAACCGTGGATTGGTCACCCGCGGTGAAGCTAAGAGGGATCCAGGAGGGGACGCTCCGCGTGAGCTTGGAGGGGCCTGCGCAGGATGCGTCCAACGGTGCGGGTGCGTGGGATAGTTCTGTCTGTCCCTCGCAGTCGGGTGTGGTCGCGGGAGGAGAGGCGTGTCGGTGTTGCGTAGCCGCGCGCCCTATCTCCCGCGACCAAATGGGGGCGCACCATTCGATGCGTCGCGGTGGGGCCGCAGAGGAAGAGGAGATGCGGTGTTGCGTTGCCGTCCTCCCTATCCTCTGCGGCCGCTGGGTGTTTTGGCGGTGGAGCCCAACACCTTAATCCGCCGCCAAGGGGGTTTTGTTCGGGGCCCGCCTAACCTTCTGGCGGGCCAATGCCCGCTGGAGGGTGGCGACGAATGCTTCGGCGATGCCCTACCCTCCGACACAGGGGTACATGAGAAAGTCGAGGTCGAGTCGAGGAGGAGCTTCAGACTGAATCGAATCCAAAAGCTTAAGGAACGTTTCTTTATTAAGTCTAGTCCTAGATTCTGTGAGTGTTATAATGAAAGGTTCCTTAAGTTTAAAAATCATCTTCTTTGTCGGATTATCCTATGATAATTCCACAAATAAGATGATTTTATGATATTTCTGTGAGTAGTTATATAGTAATGTAAGGATATTCCATTATAATCCGTTTGATAACAGACTATTGAGTTCCTTAGGAGCTGCAAAAGCCCTCAAAGTCTCATCATCTCCGTTGGTCTGTCGATCTGCGGTTTTATGCAGAAATTGTAAGTAGGTACTATGAAGCAGAATTTTAACATACTTAGGTAGTTTTACATCTCACATCACGACAATAATGTTCTACAAAAATTTGAAAGATCCTGTATAAGGTAGTACGTCTGCGAACAAGGGCGTCGCAAAGGGTGGGGGGCTCAGAGGGGGCAGCCTCCCTAGAGACTAAAAAATCCTACAATTCATACTTTTCTCAGTACTTTTCTCATTTTCCATATCACACATAACACTTCGTATTCTTAATCCGTCACCACACAGACAGCTTTGAAGCACAAATACATGATCTTTGTCTCTAAATCTAATATATAAAATTCTCGTGTCACAGTTTTCGTTCCCATACTCCTCCGAAACGGCTTGACCGATTTTGTTGAAATTTTTTGTGCTTATCCGGTATCTATGAGAATAGGCCAACATCTATATTTCAAAAAAAAAAAATGCAAAACAACGTTTGCCGGGTCAGCTAGTACCGTATAATATTGACGATACAAAGATTATCCGCGCGCCTCTAGCGGCGCAATTTGGACGTTGCTAAGATACGACACTTGACAGCTTACAATACAACTTTACTTCGAGGCCATGCTTCAAGGTTATATTGGTAATCGTATTGAGAGCTGTGTGGTACATGGACGATATCTAAATTTCGCCGCTAGAGTCGCTAGTTAGAATCTTAGCATCGCCAATACCAATTGTCTATGACACGCTGCGCACAGCTCTATGGCCTAGTGCCATAGAGATATAAAGGATAGAGTTTATTTATGTTAATCGTTTATTTATGTTAATATTTTTCATCTTCAAAATACAATTAAACATATTTCCTTGTACTCCCTTTTAAGCAAATAATTTACTTGTATTAGGGGGTACAGCTCTGCCGAAGACATTTTTATTATTGTAAATTTAAACACTCATTATATTACTTAATAAATAATATTATAGATATAAGTTTACATGCAATTATACGTTTATATATGCACATAAATATGTGTGGAACATGTGTGTGTGTGTGTGTGTGTGTGTTCGTGTGTGTGTGTGTCTTTGTGTGTGTGTGTGAGTGTGTGTGTGTGGGTGTATGTGTCTGGGATTTGTCAGCCCTGCGACGATATCTTGGGATCGGAGAAATAGATGCTATTATCCACTGACAAGTCAAATGTAATTTTATTTAATTATAAATTACTATGCAACATTGTCTCCACCTCATCATATGATTTGGACAAGCCATTTAGTGAGAGTCTTTTTACAATCATGGCATGTCATCGAGTAAATACCCAACTCTTTATTTAACATATTGTATAAGCGTGTTGACTGCCTCACGTACTGCCTATCCGCAAAAGCTGTTTTAATGGATTTTAGAGGGATAACTATATTTTTTCTTCTTGAGTTGTTAATAGACGAGTCAAACGTTAGGGTTCTATGTATTTTCAGTGTGGTTTGGAGAATATATAATTTTCTTACAGTAAGTTGGTTAGATATCCGATAAAGGCTTTCAGTAGAGAACCTAAAAGATTTGAAAAACATGACCTTCAGTAAAGCCCTCTGCGCCCTTTCAAGCTCAAGGAATTTTGTCTTGGTAGCTCCACCCCATGCCGGTAGACAATACGCGAGAACTGACTCAGCCAGCGAGGCATAAATTTGCAATAAAAGTTGCTTTGTGGCTATGTGACGTAAGGTTTTAAAAGTCCAAATTAACTTTCTTACGCGGTTCATTATGAGTTCTGAATGCACATGCCATGAGAGCCTCTGATCCAGCATTACGCCTAGATATTTTACTGGCACTGGCAACTTTTTTAATTGCTGGGCACGAGCAGTCAGGGTTGGAACGGTTACGGCATGTGTGAATTTTTATCTGGAACTGGTCTCGCGGTTGTGCACTATTATACATAGTAAAGCATATGTAGTTGGTTTTTGAAAAATTTAGTGTGAGAAGGTGGCTGTCTAGCCAGGCTGATATCTTTGCAAGGCCATTTTCCGCCGTTTGTTTTACGCAATCCCAGGTGTTACCTGTAAAAACGACTGCGGTGTCATCAGCGTATGCAAATATATGGGCGCCTTCAATTTTCATACTGCACAGGCTGTTAATATAAATGAGGAATAAGGTCGGACCGATCACACTACCTTGCCCAACACCGTAAGTGATTGTTTCCTCGGAGATATAGACCTCTCCTATTTTTATGGTTTGTTTACGCTCAGTTAAATATTCTTTAAACAGATTGAGAGGTGTTCCTCTCACTCCAATGTGTTCCAACCTGTGTAGAAGCGTGCGGACAGAGACGGTGTCGAAGGCCTTTTTGAGATCAAGAAAAACTGCCAAGCACTTACCTCCACTGTCGACTTTTTCAGTGACAGTAGAGGCAAGCGCCAACACGGCATCGTCTGTCGACCTTCCCTGTCTAAAGCCAAATTGAAATGGTGAAAGAAAGTTGAGCTGTGTTAAATACTTGACTAGGCGCTTATTAATTAATCTTTCTATGACTTTAGACAGAGACGGGAGCACAGATATAGGCCTGTAATTCGATGGATCAGCTTTGTCCCCACTCTTGTACACAGGTGTAATTAAAGCGTGCTTCAAGGCTGTAGGAAAAGTCCCCTGCTCAAAACAAAGGTTGGCAAGATGACATACGATTGGAACAAGGATCTCATGCGCAGTTTTAAGGAAGTGCACAGGTATCTTGTCCCATCCAGGAGCACTATCTGGTTTCAGACTCATAAGAGCCGAGCTAACCTCCTCAGGGTCAGTGTTAAACATCACAAAAGATGACGCTGGCGAAGTTGTAGAGTCATCATAATTTTCAGCTATCAGTCCTTGCGGACGTTTGCTTATGATTTCATCAGCAAGCAACTTTCCTATACTGCAGAAATATTTGTTTACAGTATTTATTGATTGGCTAGGTGTTAGATTCGATTCCAATAACTCAACACTATCAGTTTTAGGAGGTGTTCGATGCGTAACACAATTAATTGTTTGCCAGAGCTTTTTAGGATTATTGCCTGCCTTCTTTAGTTGATCTCTATCGTACATTATTTTTTGTTTCTTTATTATATAGTTACAATAATTGCGATATATTTTAAAGGTTATTCTTAATATACAGTTTTGAGGGTCGGATCTTAACTTTCTTTGCATGTTGTTTCTATTAGTTATACAGCGCAATAAGCCAATTGTCATCCACGGTTTGATTAACCTATGCTTTACGGATCTCCTTTCTCTTAGCGTTATCCCAGTTTCAATCTGGGGTCCGCTTACTAGTCTAACCGGATTTGGCTGAATATTAGCTTTTCCACAGAGCGACTGCCTGTCTGACCTCCGCAACCCGAAGGGATAGCGATATTCCATGGTTTAGACTAGTGTCAGTTTATTTAGAACGTACTGGCGCCCTGTAACGACTGTCAAAGATCTTCATGACAACCGGGACCGACGGCTTAACGTGCTCTCCGAGGCATGGGACAAGCGATAATTAACAATTCAATACGCACATAACTCCGAAAAGTCATTGGTGCGCGCCGTGGATTCGAACCCGATACCCTCTGCATGGCAGTCTGTTGGTATATCCACTAGGCTATCGCTGCCTATAACCTATGCTTTACGGATATTACTTTATAAATAGTATTAGCAGCAATACATCTCTGAAGCAAGTCTATTAAACTGTTTGTCAGTATATTAGGGTCGGTTATGTTTAACAGTTCTAGTGGGTTACATTTTTTCAACATATTCGTTGCATTTTGTGAATTGATATTTGATTTAGTTTTCGTAATTTTGTGTTTAATTTTCTGATATGAAAGTTTTAAGAAAATCATTGAATGATCAGTTACTGTTGCGTCAATGATTGCTATGGTTGCTGAAAAGTGTCTGGGTTTAAGTTTTATTATAAAATGATCTAAGCAACTTGCACCTCTTGTAGGGGATGAGTGCCCGGGGAGAAGGCCGTGCATGGCCAACATATTCAAATAGCTTAGTCGGTTTGTACGTTCATATAACTGCGCATCTTCTCTATGTATTAGATTGATATTTATATCTCCAGATATGATTATATGTTTCGCCGAAGTTATTGAGTGTAAGTGATTATTGAGTGAGCTAATGAATTCGTCGGCGTTTGTATTTGAGGGAGAACGGTATATACCAAGAATGATTAGATCGGGTTTTACATTAACTTGTAGGCAGGAGGCGTCAGATAATTTAATTTCTTTTGTTTTAAATTTAAGTTCGTTATTAACGTACATAACGACACCATCTGCTTTATTTATGTGGCACGACGTATGGGCTGAGGTGTAATTAACCATTTGTGGAATATTTTTATTAGCATGTAATCTGCATTCACTGAGTACAATAAGATCAGCCGTTAGCTCAAGTTTTGCTAGGTTTAGTTGTAGGTCATTGAGATTTGAATATACACTGCATATGTTCTGAGAGACTATTGTGAAGTCGTTTTTCTTTAACTCTACATATTTTTTGAAGTCTCCAGTCGAAAAATGCAATACCTTGGCCACTTCTGTGTTATCTAATGCGGCTAAGGTACTAAGGGTGCTATCCATAGTTATAAGTTTGATATGATCTACTTATCATGCTCGTTAATACAAGAGTGTGATGACTGTGACGCAAGTGTGCCAGTATCTGAGGTATGTAAGGGTTTGGGACGGGTTGTGGAGGGTAGATGTATGTGAATACAATTGTGAGAGTTATTGTGTGTAAGTGAAACGTGTGTGTGCGCATATTCAAATTTAAGATTAAATATTGACATAAAAAATAGAATAAGTTTCTTGATTCTGTAACGTTGAAATTACAATAACAATAATTATTGAAAGGAATTATTAAGATGCAGTAACTAAAATGTGAAAACCATACAATATTTACTAGTCACAGTTCTGGTTTTTGGCGCAGTTTGTCCAAGTCGGTGTCCTTATCTATACGATGATATGGGGCGCCCTCTTTCTGGCGAAGGAAAACCTTTCCATGAGCAGTCCAGCAGTACTCATATTAATTATGTTTTTTTCCAAACTCACGAGCGAGGTAGAACAATTTCTTCGCTTTTTGAGTAAGGCTTACCACTACGAATATTGGCTGTGGTTGTCCGCCGAGTTCTAAATGAGTAGTGCTCAACTTATTTCGCGGGTTCTTCCGATCATGATTTTTAACTGCTACTATGAGCTTTCCTTTATAATGACAGAGGAAAAATCAGCAATGATGGTTCCCTTGCCGCTTTTGTCGGGATTAAGACGGAAAACATCCCTTATGTTGGTTGGTTCTCCACTTTAGTTTCCAATGCTTTTATATAAGCTAAATGTGATATTCTTTCTGTCTCCATTGCGACCAACTTGTCTTTCATTTCCTCGTAGTACTTCTCTATGAATTCCATGGATTTCATAATTTCACAGTTTTGTTTTTGAATGCCATTTATCGTATGTTGTATTGTTATCTGTTGTTGCTTAAATGTTTCAATTGATTTTTTCATTTCCAACACGACCACAGTTCCTTCCTCATCATTTTGGCGTTTGCGAATTCGAGGTCGGATGGCGACGTTGTTGGAACTGTCATTGTCTGTGTCTGTTGGCGGCGCTGAACTAAGGTTGGTGTCAGTCTAGAGCTGCGCGTCCACCGGATCGGAATCGGAGCGTACGGAGCGGACGGAGCGTCGTCATTTACAAAATGCCGATGGGGTGCGTCCACTGCATTCGGATTCAGCATCGGCAATTTAGGTATTTTTAAAGCAGGAGGATAGTGACGGGGATATTGTTGTAGATTAATTTTCGGAGAATACTATACATTTGATGAATATCATAAATAATGAATATCATAGATTTTTGGGTACATTCATATGACTCTACTAAAGTAATTAAAACATCGTCGTTCATCGTGAATAAGTATTTTTGCCTACAGTTTAATGCCGCAAACACGTCATAACTTGAAACGCTCGGAATCAGAATGATGCGTTCACTGCGGATGACGTCATCAGCACAAATACCGGTCTCTGGCGCAGAAATGCCGATCCAGTGCACGCAGTTTCATAGAAATTAATACAAAGCAACAAATCCTTCCGCTCCGTACGCTCCGATTCCGATCCGGTGGACGCACAGCTTTAGAGTTTCCTTTCTGTGTTGAAGGGGAAGTCCTTCGCAATTTTGGCATCTTTAGACGGTTAGCGAAATTATATTCTTTAGTCTCTAAATTAGTATAACTTTCTTCAAATAAATTTTTCAATGTCCAAAAATTTAAAAATGTTGAAAATTTACACAAAAATGTGCCAAAAGTATCCAGAGAAATCAAATAAGTGCAACAAAAAGTTCGTCACAGGTTGTAGAGCGTAGCTGAGGATCGATCTTGCGACGTCTTCGTGTCAGTGCAATCCGTTTGCCACTCAACCAGACACACATACAACAAATAATTGCAGTACAGTACAGTGTGTTAGACTAGGTCGAACTCTGCAATGTTATAGGTAGCGATAGCTGTATAAACAATCTAGCCGGCGCACTAATGGGTTCAAAGTCCAATGTTTAAAATATTTTATGTTCGTTATGATATTAAAATGCTTGTTATGACACTGTTTAGATGTTTTTCACTGTAGTTTTTGCATAGTTTTGTCACTCACACGTTAAACTATATGGTTATGAAGTTCAACACCAGTTTATGTCACTTTTTGCACTGATTTCGATTTATTTAAGCGGAGACGAACGAAAATACGTGTGTACTCGGTAATGTCACGGCCGGAGAGCCAAGTTTAAAAATATATAAACTTTTTTTTCACTTCAAACTATATTCGTGTATCAATAAAAATTATTTTTAAATAAAAAGAAACCGACTTCAAAAAACACTAAGGAACTAAAAAACAAAAAATAATTGGTTTTGGAGGAACAATTTTTGGAGTCGGTGCCAAGCCAAGTATTTCTGAACTGACTATAAAACCTCTACACATTTTTATACAACTTTTGTTATTGATAGAATATGTAGTTTGTAATTTAGTAACTTTTTGCGTAAGTGCTTGGCACCGATTCCAAAAATTGTTCCTCCAAAACCAATTATTTTTTGTTTTTTAGTTCCTTAGTGTTTTTTGAAGTCGGTTTCTTTTTATTTAAAAATAATTTTTATTTTTTGCTTTTTAGTGGTATACTAATAAAAAATAGTAATAGGTGGTAATTAGGTACATAGGATAGTGTAGGTGGTAAATGATGGGGAAGCCTTCTTTACGTGCTTCAATTTTAAAATGTAGACCTGTACCTTTCTGGCAATTTGAAGTATTTTTTTTGTTATCAACTAACCTAGCCTAAACACGTTCGTTTCAGTTCCATCATCAGATCCCGGAAATCATCCAATACCAAAGTGTTTGCCAAGATAAAACAAACAAGCCTAAACACGATGAGATTACGTTATTGTATTACAAAGATCCCACGGCCACCTTCCTGCTCCATCATCTGACTCTGCAAAACATCCAGTACCAAAGTCCATGTAAAGACGAATCAAACAACCCTAAACTCAATGAGATTGGGTTATTGTATCACAAAGATCTCATGGTTACCTTCCAACTCTATCATCAGACCATGGAAATCATCCAGCATCAAAGTCTATGTAAAGACGACTTAAACGACACTAAAGTCCATGTAAAGACGAATCAAACGAGCTCAAACTCAATGGGATTGCGTCATTGTATTACAAAGATTCCATGGCCACCTTCCTGCTCCATCATCTGACTCTGCAAAACATCCAGTACCAAAGTCCATGTAAAGACGAATCAAACAACCCTAAACTCAATGAGATTGGGTTATTGTATCACAAAGATCTCATGGTTACCTTCCAACTCTATCATCAGACCATGGAAATCATCCAGCATCAAAGTCTATGTAAAGACGACTTAAACGACACTAAAGTCCATGTAAAGACGAATCAAACGAGCTCAAACTCAATGGGATTGCGTCATTGTATTACAAAGATTCCATGGCCACCTTCCTGCTCCATCATCAGACCCTGCAAAACATCCAGTACCAAAGTACATGTAAAGACGAATCAAACAACCCTAAACTCGATGAGATTGGGTTATTGCATCACAAAGATCTCAGGGTTACCTTCCAACTCTATCACCAGACCATGGAAATCATCCAGCATCAAAGTCTATCTAAAGACGACTCAAACGAGCCCAAACTCGACGGCATTGGGTTGTTATCGTCAAATCGCTTCAAGTGTGCTTATAAAATTTGAAGATTTCCTTCGATTTTTCAGGACTCCATGATCATATCCTGACCTGATGATCATGGGACCAACTAGGAGGTATACTCTTTCAATCAAAACAAGAATTTTAGAAATCGGTCCAAGCGTCTTAGAGAAATCGGGGAACATACATAAAAAAAAAAAGATTCCGACGAATTGTTAACCTCCTCCTTTTTTGAAGTCGGTTAAAAACAACTTTTAAACTAGTGATTACTAATAAACTGATCTAAATAATAGTTACAGGTAGCACGCCATTGCGTAATGTTGATGTTGTGCTTGTGCATGTACTGTTAGAGAGAGATGCAGGGGCCTTTAACTGTTGCGTTCTCTCTCCCACCGGCGGACACGAATTGGCCCCACTCTGCCACTCTATTCTTATATCTCTATGCACTAGCCCCCCCCCCCCCTTGCGCGTCCTGGGCGCCGCACCGCACGGGCGCCGGCGCACGCGCGTGTGCAGTGACCATGCAGTGACACTGTCGCACACGTAGTATCCCTATAGTCTGTGGTCGGACACATAATTAACAGAAACAGCAAGACACACACTTTTTAGAGCACAGACTATAGGGATATTGGAGGGCGCGCGCGCAGGATTGTCGGAATTTACAGTTTTGTAACAAACCATACCACATTTACGCGAAATACAGTCTGCTTTGCACAGTATCTCATATTTTACTTGTTTGGATTACTTGTTTGTCTTGGATTATACACCAATACCAATCAAAGATTAATTTTATTCATGATTACATCACTATTGTTATTGACAGTCATTTATTCTCTACAGACCGTTCACAGTTATTTTACCTCTAGCTGTTAGATTGGCCAACCTGGGCGTTGTGTTGCTATATTTAGTATCTAATACTCCCATTTTAAATATACAGTATTGCTAAAAACGTACCTATTTTTTTTATTGCCTACGCGATCGTATTAAATATTTGGAAGTAATGTTTGTAACAAAACCTCTTGATATCGGCATCGGCTATACGCATGTACATTTATCTTCTTACGAAATAACTAATTTCATAAGAAGATAAATAGTTATAATAAAAAAAATTGTCTATTTACGTCAATGTGAGGTTTTAATTATCAAATACGAAAACTGCAAATTTAATTATCACATTTATCTAATAGTTATTTGTGCAACAAGAGAGCAAAGTTGTTTTTTGTTCCGAGTGCTGATTTTGAGTCCCGAGCAAGCGAAGGATTCTATGATTGATTCACGAGCGTAGCGAGTGAATCAAAGTTAGAATCCTGAGCGTGGTGAGGGACTCAACAGCACGAGATACAAAAAACTTTGCTCTCGTGTAGCACACATAACTTTTCACCTCAGCAGTGAGAACACATTACTTAGGAGACATAGAAATGAACAGGAATAGATTGAATTCTGCATAATCACTTGTTGATTTAACTCTTCTGGTAAAAAGAAAAAGTACAGTAAAGTACAGTCATCACCGCTAGTTTCACTCATCTTTTTAGATTATTTTATATATTAATATAATTTAACACGATACGCTATACCTACTGCTACCGCTACTTTTTTAAATCGCGTTTTAATACCGGGTCCCTGATGTTTATTTTTCAAATCTATCATTGTTGTAATTCTAAATAAAAATGTATTGGTTAAATACCAATTTTATACTATTAATTAGACTTATTTTTATTAAAATCCAATAATAAATTAAACATGTAAACAATAACATATAAAAAAAAAGTAATTTCTTTATTACAAATTTCTTTTTTTTTTTGCGTTGCAGTAGGTGTTTTCTGTGAGGTTGAATTCCAAAATCGAATTTCGAATTCGAAGGGGTTTGTTTTTTCACTCACTTTTTATATGCATGTGAAAGAGACAGAGCACAGTAAAGTTCGAATGTTTCAAATTTGTGGCTGAACAATGTCAATTCGTAGCACTGAAGATTCAAAAATTAAAAAGCTACTTTGCCTCACGCTCGAATTAAAATCGCGTTTTGTTCACTGTTGTCTCGCAGCAAAAGCGGCATGTTTGAGCTGCTGTGGTGAAAATATATATAATCCTTGCGTTACTGACTGACTGACAGACACGCTACAGCCAAAACTATTGGGCGCAGGAAGCTTAAATTTGGCATGTAACTTCCTTGGGGAACGTAGGGGTGCACTAAGAAGGGATTTCCCAAAATTCCCACGGGATCGGCCAAAACGGGTAAATTTAAAAATATTGCAGGCGTAGCTGCTGGCGTCCTCTAGTTTTGAATAAGAATGAACCATGCGGACTGCCAATGACGATTCGTAGCTGCTGTCAGATTCTCGGACTGCCAATGCTGATTCGTAACTGCTGTCAGATTCTGTATCAGACTCATAGTTAAATTCTATTATGAACCTGTCCATCGCAGCATCCATAGAACCATCTGTTTCACGAAGCTTGTCTTCAATGTGGCGCACATGTTCGCATTGTTTTTGCCAGTCTTCTGCAGTGAAAGATTGAAAAGCTTCTTCAGCTAAATTGACAATGTTGTTTGCCTCTTGTCCTACATTTTTGCTTGCGACTCGCCTTTTAATGAGACTCCACATAAATTCAATTGCATTTAGCTCGCAGTGGTATGGCGGTAATCTAACCACTTTGTGGCCATGAGCTTGAAGCTGATCAAATGCTTGATTTAATCAGCTTCATATATTGGAGCTTCTTTATGGTCTTTTATAATTTCGTACAGTTTCGTACAGATTTAACCTTTAACATTCTAGTTTCCACTAAAATTGGGTAAAATGTTATGCACTGGTAACATACCTGTCATCACAGAGTACCATACCAACATAAAGCAAACAAACACCGACATTTGTCAGAGGTAAAATAACTGTGAACGGACTGTAGAAGAAAGTGCGACATGAGTCATGACTATGAGTATTTCAAAAGGTAATAGATACCATTCTACTGTCTTGTTCACACATAATATGACATTTTATACACGTAAAAAGAAATAACTATTTGTTTTTGGTTTATGCTTTGGCTTAAAGCTATCTCTCCATAGAATGTACCTCCATGGTGAATACTGTAGACCACAGACATAGATCTACATAGATAACGCAAATGCATGCACTTCGCGTGTCTGAACTCGGACCAAGCGTCGAGCTTGGTCGCCACTAACTTCAGTCCACGCGCGTCCGTTTTACCGTTAAGTAAACTTTATTCACATTACGTTGCCGCGTTTGCTTCGGACGTTTGATCTGACGTTGTGTATTAGGAGACGATGAATATCGCACAAGCGATACTGTCGCGCATGGCTTCGACTTCGTGATACAGGCAACGTCACAGTAGGTATTAAAAAGTCGGCACGCTTGGTTTCAATACAAATCGTGATAATTGCGTTATCTATATCTGTGCTGTAGACAGTAGAACTGACATTACAAAGAAAGAACATTTAAAAGTATAAAATTTTATACAGGGAGGGACTAGGAAGGGATGATATGGCATAAATAGGGTTAGTCCTTAAAGTAAGGATACTAATAGAGACCGCATTAAAAAAGCAGCCTAACCAAATATAATTATGTACTTTACTTTCACTTATGATTTTTTTCTCATGTAAGAGAAAGATAGATATAATCTAAGATAGATCACCATCTAGTCCCAAACTAAGCTTCTGCTTAGTTTGGGACTAGATGGTGTTGTGTGAATGTGGTAGAATATTATTATAAAAAAAAAAAACAAAAGAAAAAGCTACCTATACAAATGACGTTTCGAATCTTCGTAGGTTGTCACTAATTTTAACACAGATCTGTGAATAATTTTAACTAGACTAATGATGGGCTTTCTCAAATGAATTTCGATAAAATATCGATAATGTTTGCAATAAATCCTTAGATTTGGTCTACTCAGAATGAATATCAATAGGGAACATTACGCAAAGCTCGACGCAGATGGCAGCACAAGCAACTACAGTAAACATACTTGCGTAGCGCGCTTTTCAAATATTGTCATCAACAAGACAACAATATATCTATACTTATTTATATAGGCAAAACAATTACCACAGTTGTAATTATCAATAACAATAAAAATGGTACAATGTTTCTGTTTTAGCGACTTGTTTGAGATGAGATAACGAGATCGCGCATCCAAAGTTTGAAGTCTAAACGAGTTGTCAATTTGTCACTCAAATGTCATACTTGCCAAAATTCATTGTTAACTGTAGTCGGTGATACCGCCATCTGGTGGTTTAACTTGGCAGTAATCTTCCCTATTGAATGTTGATAGATCCTCAAATAAAGTAAAATATATGAATAAATCCAAACATACACCAATAAATAAATTACGGATAAAATTATTTTTAAATTATCTTTTTAAGGTGAATAAAGCAATTGATATCTATTAAATCACTAATAATCACTATATCATGTCCTCCACACCGTATCCGGTGACGACGACACCTAAATGTTCAATAGGTCATTGTGATGGGCTCTAATATGTCTCGCAAAGCCGAACTTTGATTTAAAGACAGGATCGCAAGGCAGTTCGATACTTCAGATATTTGGGAATTCGTCTAAGAAGTGATAACACCCTGGCGTCAGAAAGACCAGCCCGAATAGCAGGTGCTGCAGCGGCTTTTGGCAAACTTAAAGCGCGTGTTTGGAATTCGCATGATATTAAACTACAAACTAAAATCTTAGTGTACAGGGCAATCGTTCTCCCTACTTTGCTTTATGCCGCGGAGACCTGGTGCTGCTACAAAACAGATATTAGGCAGCTAGACACTTTTTATCTCAAGTGTTTAAGGTCTATACTGCGTTTCAGTTCATCAGGTGGCAAGACCGCGTCCCAAATACGGAAGTCCTACGTCGAGCTGGCTTGCCCGGAAACGAGGCGCTCAATCACTATATGCAATGATGACCCTATCATTGCATATAGTGATTGAGCGCCTCGATTCCGGGCAAGCCAGCTCGAAGCCAGTGACGAGATCATTACCACGTAATGGTTTTCGAATACAAAACCACGTTACGTATTTCTGACTTTTGGAAGTTATATGCTTATTATTTAGATAATTATCACTTGCACGATCGTTAAGTGTTTTTCTAAAATTTTCAAAACCAAATTAGACCTTCACAAATTGAAGGGAGGCCTGAGCCCGGCATGCCTAGTTACATAAAAATATTAAATCACCAATTGACAGCAGGCTGCAGTAATAAGTGAGTTTAGTAACAATTATTATTAGAAATAAAATTTAACTTCAACAGTTTTTAAATAAAATATTTCACACATAATTAATCACATTTATTTAGGGTAAAATAGAAAAAGTCACTGACAGTGTCATTGGCTTAATTAGAAAAAATCTCAAATCTTAACAAAATCGAGGTCAAATTAATTACCCCCTTTAGAACTGAAGCCTAGGTCTAAAATAAGTAAGAAATAAAAATAATTTAAAAGAATAGGATAAGATTGATTCGTTACTTTATTAGATGTTAAACTGAAATAACAGATTTTTCTTCAAAAATCGATCAGCAACATTACTAATCATGGCATTTTAAAACCTTTTTGAATTTGACACGAAAACGCTGTAAACCATCATGGCGGTCGGTTGAGTGATATGATGATATCACAAAGTGCAAAACAAAGCAAACCGTGAATGAAGTCTGGTCTGATGTACCCACTTTTATTTTGTTATATTCGATTTGAAAGGTAGAAAGTTTGACGTTTTAGTTGTATTTACTACTAAAACGTCAACAACATGAATGGCGGACGTACTGTTTGACGTAATGCTCTCTGATTGGTGTTCAGTGTTCACTGTCACAAGAATAAATACATTATTTTTAGTTTTAGAATTCCAAAAATAACATTAATACTACCTTTTTAAAATAAATAATAAACTTTATTGACATCTTAAAATCATAATGAATCTATAGATACTACAATCAAACCGATTTATTCTTAGTGAACACAAGCCTATTAAACCAGGAGATAATAAAATTGTGTGCGTACTTCTAACTGGCACCGAACTCAAAAAGTGTTGTTGTTGAAAATATTTTTTTTTTCTTTCAAGTCACTGTTTTGAAGTGCCTCGGAATCAAGAACTTGATCCAGCTGCCTAGTGCGAGCATCTTGATAGCTAGATGTTGGTAGAGGCTCTTGACGAGAGAGAACTGGGTCGGGTACAAGCAATGAGATTATATTTAAGGGATAGTTGCTGATGGATTATCTTGACCGTTTGATTTTGTCGGTGCAAATACGGCAGATGGGTTTACAAATAAACTTTAATAAACGAACATCTTTTGAGGATGAACTCTATCGAGAAAAATATTTTAGAAGAATTATTGGAGTGTAGCTATTACATCAAAATAGCGCAAATACTACCTTCGTTTGCAATAACTGTCACCCACATCGGTGAATCCGTGGGCCGAAGCTAGTCTGTAAAATAAAAGTATCGATAAAGTTATAACGTCACTATGTTTATGCGTCACAAATTCACAATCTTTATACGAATAAATCAAAATGTCTATGAACGAAGTTTCAAAGTTTTAAATGAAGTTCTATTAAATTTTGACGGGTAATAGGTGGCCACACGGCCACCTACGTCAGACCTTTTATTTTAGTGATGGTCTTGCAATCGTATCCCTCCATCTATTAAGATAAATATAGTCTAAGGGTTAGTCATACGTACTACGTAGGATTTCTGTACTCTTTGGTTAGTCATAGTCTAGTCTGTCATCCTGTCATCTGTCTGTTGTTTGTTACATTTGTTACCAAGGAGCTCTTGTCTTGTTGCAATCGAAAGCTTCTAGACTTATTATAGTATTTCTTCGAAATTTTGTGTTAAATAAAGAAAAAGCAATGGATGTATCACTAGATAAAAATTTTAGTGGCAAACCAAGAACCTCGTCAAATATAGCATGGCACCGTCCGATGTCGGCGTGGGCGCGGCAGGACGAGGAGCTGATGCAGAGGTCTGCGCGGGCCCTCGCCACGGCCACGGACCCCTTGGACAAGCTGAGGCTCTTGTGCTTCTCCCGCGGATCCTCCGGCACACTAGCGCTTGGAAGGATTTTCCGAAGAATGGACGGTGGCAGCAGGAAACTGAATAAGGAACAATTCATGGATGGCATCAAGGAGACTGGCGTGGAGCTGAGCGATGAGGATGCTGAAGCGTTGTTCGCGCAATTCGACAAAGAGAAGACTGGCACTATCAACATAGATGAGTTCCTTGATCATCTCCGTCCGCCCATATCAGATGGCCGTCGCGCTTTAGTGGAGCAGGTATTTAAGAAACTTGACAGGACCGGTGACGGTGCTATCACCATTGCTGATATTCGCAAAGCATACTCCGTTGACGCACACCCAACATACATAAGCGGGGAAGATTCAGCTGAGATGTTAATGAATAAGTTCCTTGCTAACTTTGACCCTGAGTGCAGGCTAGATGGGAAGGTAACTTACGAAGAGTTTATGGACTACTATAGCAGCATCAGTGTGTCCATAGACAATGACTGCCTTTTTGACCTGATCATGCGTCAGGACTACAAGCTTTAAACGCACAAGTAACATCTAACAGATGCAAGTCTACCAAATTACATCACAATTCTTATTATTTATTGTGACATTCAAATTCTGAAATTTAAATTTTATTATAAATGGACATTCCTTTTTAATGCATTTGTTTTAAAAATTAAATGTTGTAGTTTCATAGTTTTGAAATTAAATATACTTTTTTAAAAGTGCTGATCTCACTGTTATTTACTTTTGTATGAGTATCAAACAAATAGATTTTGTGAGCATCAGGCGGTCAGCCATTGAAAATGATGAAGGACAACTTATAGCACTTAGAAGTATTCAGAGTTATTGCATCTGCCTTCT
Source organism: Euclidia mi (assembly GCA_944739405.2). Lineage (NCBI taxonomy): Eukaryota > Metazoa > Arthropoda > Insecta > Lepidoptera > Erebidae > Euclidia > Euclidia mi. Next base: position 307,562 of record OX123205.2, on the reverse strand, counting down.
TCCTGCATATATCAAAATAGAGGCCTAAAATGAAGAGTATCATGCCGGCTCTTCATCGCAATGGAAATTTTATGAGACTGAATGAATCAAGAGTGATATGTTAGGATGGTTGCTAATGGTGTTACATAGTCTGCCTATCCCTTCGGGAAATAGGTGTGAGTCTATGTATGTATGTAGAACAACATATAGGAATCTCAGTAGTACCATAAACAGTTTGTCACAATTATATATTATATTATCAGATGAAAACTAAAAGCAAGCTTATAGATGTTTCTTGAAAAGTTTTGTAGTAATGTAATTCATAGCTTGGCAGCTATCAGCATCTGCATTACTTAACAATAGTGCAGATGTATAAAGTGCACATTTATTTCTAAGTAGAGTGTGCCTGCACAGTTTTGTAATTTACCTGTTATGGCCGATCCTGTGGGAATTTTGGGAACTCTCTATTTTCTATGGTCCCCAGAGAACATAAATGCCAATTTTCTGATTCTTGCACCTAATAGTTTGGCTGCAGCTTGTCTATCAGTCAGTAATGTGAGGATTTTCTATAATTATATTAATAGCAATTAGCATAAATATTGCTAGATATATTATGTAGTACTGCAGTAGTACTTTTTATTTTTACTCCAAAATTCAATAATTGATATATCACCTGATAGATAGATTTGTTCAGACATTTTGCCTTATTTGCTTAATTAATTAAAAAAATAATACTTGACTAAGTATATTATCAACCTGTTTTGAGGAAAAAATATACGTAACAATCGTCTCACATAGAAATTACTATTAGCATGACGAATATTTAGATTTAGACTAAAGGCTTGTGTAGGGTGTAAGTACCTATGTAATCCATACTAATTATTTAATCATTTATTATCTACTTGTGTAACCAATGTTTAAAATGAATAAATATTCAGCTTTAATAATGATTTAGTTGTTTTTTATTCATCTCCTTAATACACTTGTACATGGCGACCCTGCCAGTAGTCGACGATGCGCGTGACTCACATAATTGATACAGCTCACTTTAAAAATAAAGTGGAACTTTTATAAGATGTGCATAACATAGGTAGTGGAAAATTATCGAAGTACTTAATGAATATGGCGGCAAGTGGGTGTAACAATATACCTCTGCCTACCTCTTATCTACATCATATAAAGGCGTGAGACCACGGTGAGACTATGTATATGTACATAATTATGTTTATGAATATGGCGCGAATCGATCTGACATATCGGACGTTATTGGTCTGAGATCGGACGTTGTGATTCGTGTTCCGTGAATTTTCTAATCAGCATCAAATATCTCAGGAGGTCGTCATCGTGCAGTATTATGTCAACTAGAACATTTCTGCTCATGGTCATATTATACCTAGTACTTGTATATATTCTGTGATATTATCTATAGCATAGTCTAGTAATTCCTACAGTCGTTTAACGAACTGGAACAGCGTTCTACCACAGAATAATTAATAGTACTAACGGTTCTACTCGATTGATCTGTCTAGACGGCGTCTAGACAGATCAATAGTCCGGGGGGGCAAGGGGCGAGACGCGGGAAGAGCGGTACCTAACAAACTACGTATTATTACTACGTAATTATGGTAATATTTTATGGGATGGGGCGAGCTTGTTTTCTGTTCGTTACTTAGATAGTGTATACGACTTGTGCTGTGAGACATTGCAAATTTGAAGCTGCTGAAGATATAACTAAATTAGGACTCAAAAAAATAATTTTTATTAGGTAATTATTTATAATTAATATCATTTTAACCTTTAACAGTCCACTGCTGGACTAGGCCCCTCCTTTGAAAGGAGGATTGGCCTACTATACCACGCTGGCCAAACGGGTTTATATAGGGTTTGTATCAAGTTTTCCTTCTCTTACAGTGCTGTTCTCTGCATAATATGCTCCCTCTGTCGGCTCTTACGACACCCATGGGATGATATGGGGTGGTTGACAATCCGTATTCTTAATCCGTCACCACACGGATAATTACAATATCTCATGTCTGGCCAAATCACAGAATGAAGTAGTCATTACTGTACCTACGTAAACAAAATGGTAGACTTAAGAAAACATATTTTTTTATTGACTCACGCCTGTATCCCCGAAGGGGTAAGCAGAGGTGTAATATTAAACGTAAGAAAATATGCGTTGTAAGATAATGTATTCGAATCAAGTGAGATTTTAATTTCATGCAATAAGTACCTAGTACAGTCAGCATCAAAAGTCGATGACCACATTCAGATTTTCAAAATCAATGAACATAATATCACCCATAAATCGCTCAACAAGAAGGGCGCCAGTATTGAATGAACATCATTAAAGTTCAAAACTAACTGAACACTACTTGTCAAAGGTCACTGAACACCATTTTGTCAAAAATTGCTGATCGTTATAATATCCGAAAACATTTAGAATCATCAGTTTGAATTTAAACCATCGACGTAATTATAGATTTTTAGTCCGATTGAATTGTAACCTTATTCGTAAAGCAATAAGACTTATTTTCAAAAATCACGCACACATTCCGTTCAAATTCATACCGTCGACTTAGTTTATGATTTTTATAGTTACGATTGAATTAGAACCATAGAGATATAAGAATAGAGTGGCAGAGTGGGGCCAATTCGTGTCCGCAGGTGGGAGAGAGAACGCAACAGTTAAAGGCCCCCTGCATCTCTCTCTAACAGTACATGTACGCACAACATCAACATTATGCAATGGCGTGCTACCTGTAACTATTATTTATATCAGTTTATTAGTAATCATACTACTCATCAATAGTTAGTAGATATAAAGATATCTCTATGATTAGAATCCAATCCGAGGGTCTAGTACGAAATTTACACGGTGATGATAGGCTAGTCGACGGGAACAATTTTCATACATTTCCTTAATGCGCCCTCTAACGATCGCTACAATCCGATAAAGGCGCTTTTAGAAAATCTATGGAAATGGGGTTGTTTCTAACTAGTCAAATCAAACAGTTTTAATTAAATGTAAAAAACAACCTTTGTCAAGGGTTTTGTATGAAATATGATATAGTGACGTCATAGTGATTGCTGTCAAGTAGAATACTTATTATCAATAAATTGACGATAAAAAAATTTTAAATTAAGTTTTAACATTAATTGATGAATAAAACTACTATTATTTTGACATGTTTCACTAGATAAAAATACTCGTATAATTTATTTCACATGCAGGAAACTTCCGTGACGATCGCGTGCAAAACTCGTGGTTTGTTTGAAAAACAAACTCTTGGTAGACCCCTAATAATACATATGACTCATTTTCAAAATTCACACAAATTCTGCTTTAATTCAATTCTTTGTAAAACTGTTTACCCTTGAATGTAAAATAATATTTCTACTTAATTATCACTTTGTATCGAATGTAGACCATTGCGGTTGCAATTATTTATCATCTATAAAATATTGTATTAGCTTAAAAGACTATAGTATTATATAAAATTATTTACTTCATAATACTTTAATAATAATATAATTAATCACATTATTTTATCAAATGTAACAACCTCCTTTATTTAGTTCTCGGACGTCACTGGCCGTACTGGCCGAATGACTGGTGACGTGGTGTTTTGCTTTTTTTACCATAACTTTGTTTAGCGACTTTTGAAAAGTCATGGTCACCTACTTATGCCCTTTTAAGATAATCATTCATTTCTGGCGCTTGTCATGTTGAGCAATTTAGGTATATTATGGTGTACAGCGATATTGAAAATCTAAATGTGGTCATCAACTTTTGATGCTGGACTGCCTCGTTGGTCTCGCGGCATAAATATGCGCGTGGGATTGGGAGGTCCCGGGTTCGATTCCTAGGTCGGGCAGGGTTATTGAGTTTTTCGGTCACGAAATTCTCAGTAGCAGCTCGGAGTCTGGAAATGTGCCCAGTACGACAATAGGCTCGCCCCCTTATTACGTGGGACCAAAGTATATCTGGCGAAAAGTGGGTGTAGAAATACACCTCTGCCTACCCCTTCGGGGATAAAAGGCGTGACGATATGTATGTATGTATGTAACTTTTGATGCTGACTGTACCTTTAGGTAAGTAGGTAGGTACCTATCTTGCGCGTCCTAGCTCAAAAATAACCATTATTTTGCCCCCGTAGATGAGCTCTGTAAGTTTATAGCCCGGTCACTCATCCATAGACTAATGCTTGGTCTCGCTCTGATAGCGAAGCGATACCAATCATTTGTCTAGGCACTCATCCATAAAATGACCGCGATGTCTATGGCTTTTCGACCGCGATGTCATCGCTTTACTTAGTTTGCACGATAAAGCCCTAGTAAAAATGAAAAATGCCCTGATGGGATGACATAGGTGGTGACACTTTATAGGCAAAGCTGTCACCGCACGAAAAAATGCTAAAAATAAATAATATGTGGTTTACATTATAGTATCCATGTAGCATAGCCTTTGTGCTGTTTTTCTTAAGTAAATAGACAGTGTCCAGTGTCAATCAGTATGGTACCTACATGTGGCAGCTGGCAGCCTCAGCACAGCCTCCTTGCCCTTGTCTAAGAGGCGTTGTCGGCTTACGAGATCAAAGGCGTCAAACTACTGTTAATCTTTATTCTGTGTCTATAGACATGCTTATGGGTGTGCTGTATTTTGCATAATAAGTATATATACCTACATAGATAGTCTCACGCCTATAACCCCGAAGAGGTAGGCAGAGGTGTATTTCTACACCCACTTTTCGCCAGATATACTTTAGTCCCACGTAATAAGGGGCGAGCCTATTGCCGTACCGGGCACATTTCCAGACTCCGTGCTGCTACTGAGAATTTCGTGACAGAAAAACCCAATAACACTGCCCGGCCCAGGAATCGAACCCGGGACCTCCCGATCCCACGCGCACATTTATGCCGCGAGACCAACGAGTCAGTCGTATAGGGTTTGATGTCGAGTTTTCCGTCTCTACGCAAAGATGGTATTTGCATCGTGTTATAGGTACCTTAGTCGCCTCTTACGACCCCCACGCGGCCACGGGAAGATAGGGGGTGGTGACACTTGTATTCCATGCCGTCAACCACACGGCACAGCACCTATATATACCTTATATAAAAAAAACCATATGCAATATACTTATATCGCGGCAAATCAATAGAGCTGCATTGAGAGCTTCTATTTTTCGACGACCTTCAGCAATCTCCGGGCCTCAAGTCTGCTATTTTAAACACATTCGTCATTCCAACACGATCCCATTGTCATTTTGACAAAAGTTCGTAGTCTGGTACCTACAGTCCATTCACAGTTATTTTACCTCTGACAGATGTCGGTGTTTATTTTCTTTATGTTGGAATTTTACTCTATGATGACAGGAATGTAATATAGGGTTACCCGTGCATAACATTTCCCCAATATTAGTGGAAATGCTTCAAAAATTCAAATGCTTGAAGCTCATGGCCGCAAAGTGATAAGATTACCGCCGTACCTCTGCGAGCTAAACGCAATTGAACTTATGTGGAGTCTCATTAAAAGGCGAGTCACAAGCAAAAATTTAGGACAAGAGGCAACCAACATCGTGAATTTAGCTGAAGAAGCTTTTCAATCTATCACTGCAGAAGACTGGCAAAAACAATGCAAACATGAGCGCCACATTGAAGACAAGTTTTGTGAAACAGATGGGTCTACGGATGCTGAAATGGACAGGTTCATAATAGAATTAAATTCTGAGTCTGATACACGATATGACAGCAGTTACGAATCATCATAACATTGGCAGTCCACATGGATCATTCTTATAGACTCACGCCTGTTTCCATGCAGGGTAGGCAGAGGTGTAATATTACACCCACATCATTCTTATTCAAAATAAATATGAAAATTAAATTTGCAGTTTTTGTATTTGATAATTAGAACCTCACGTTGGCGTTATTATGATGCTTTCACCTTTATGTATTAAATATACAACATTTTTATTATAACTACTTATCTTCATAGGAAATTAGTTATTTCGTAAGAAAATAAATGTACATGCATATAGCCATGCCAATATCAAGAGGTTTTGTTACAAACATTACTTCAAAATATTTAATACGATCGCTTAGGCAATAAAAAAATTGGGCAAGTGCGAGTCGGACTCGCGCACGAAGGGTTCCGTACCATCTTAATATATATAAATCTCCTGTCACGATGTTTGTTCGCGATGGATTCCTAAACTACTTAACCGATTTTAAATTAAATTGGCACACCGTGAGCAGTCTGGTCCAACTTGAGAGATAGGATAGCTAAGATCTTTAATTATAGTCGCAATTTTATTTTATTGCAAATTATTTGTCAGTAATTAATTGACAGTCACAATTATCTGTTAACTCCAAAAGATTCTAACAGATGTCGATAATCTTATATTAATGATTTCGTCAAGGAGTACATCGAAACCTTACCTGAATAATAAAACATTAAAAAATAAAGATTTCGAGTCGACAACATATATCCGCAAAATTCGGATTGTCGAGTATTTTGTTAAATTCTAATTGTTCTGACAGACAAATCACAGTCGCCATATTGGCTCTATGATATTGACCCAAGTTTGCTTTGTACTTAGTAGTTTGTATGTGTAAATACTTTTTACAGGTATATAGTATCTGCCCAATAAAGGAGATTTGTGTTACCCCGAATCTATACTATCTATCTATACTAATATAATAAAGCGGAAGAGTTTGTTTGTTTGTTTGTTTGTTTATTTGTTTGTTTGTTTGTTTGTTTGAACGCGCTAATCTCAGGAGCTACCGGTCGGATCTGAAAAACTCTTTTTGTATACGATAGCCCTGTTATTCCGGAAGGCTATAGGCTATATAACATAACGCTTTGACCCTTTGGGGCCGGGCAAAAGGCTAAAAAGGCTAAAAGAGAATGTCGGCTAATCTCAGAAACTAGCAGTCGGATTTCAAAAATTGTTATTGCCTATGATAGCCCAATTATTCCGAAAGGCTATAGGCTATATAAAATTACGCCACAACTTATAGGGGCCAGACAAAAATAATAAGATGGTCAGATGAGAAAGGGGAGGGTTGGGTCAAAGGCAAAAAAAGGCTTAATGATTAGGATACAATCTATATGGGTATCGTTTTCGGCATTTGCGGGACACTGATTAATAATATGAAATTTATTTAGTGATCCAAGATGGCGGACGGGAAATCAAAGATGGCGGATGGGAAAATTTTAAAAATCGATATGGGTATCACCTTCGATATTTTAAGGGGTGGGGAATCGAAATACAACATCTATTTCGTGATCAAAGATGGCGGATGGGCAATCAAAGATGGCGGATGGGAAAATTTCAAAAAATTAATATTGGTATCGTCTGCGATGTTAAAAGGGATGGAGAATCCAAATACAACATCTATTTCGTGATCAAAGATGGCGGATGGGATTTTTTTTTAAAATCAATATGGGTATCGTCTCCGATGTTTAAAGGGATGGGGAATCCAAATACAACATCTATTTCGTGATTCAATATGGCGGATGGGAAATCAAAGATGGCTGATGGGAAAAATTTTAAAAATCAATATGGGTATCGTCTCTGATGATTTAAGGGATGGTGAATCCAAATACAACATCTATTTCGTGATCAAAGATGGCGGATAGGAAATCAAAGATGGCGGACGGGTTTTTTTTTTAAAGTCGATATGGGTATCGTCTCCAATATATAAAGGGATGGGGAATCCAAATCCAACATCTATTTCAAGATCAAAGGTGGCGGATGGGAAATCATAGATGGCGGATGGGAAAGTTTAAAAAAAACAATATTGGTATCGTCTGCGATGTTAAAAGGGTAGGGGAATGCAAATACAACATCTGTTTCGTGATTCAAGATGGTGGATGGGAAATCAGAGATGGCGGATGGGAAAAATTAAAAAATCAACATGGCTATCGTCTCCGATATTTTAAGGGGCGGAGAATCCAAATACAACATCTATTTCGTGATCAAAGATGGCGGATGGGTTTTTTATAAATCAACATGGGTATCGTCTCAGATGTTTAAAGGGATGGGGATTCCAAATACAACATCTATTTAGTGATTCAAGATGGCGGACGGGAAAAGTTTAAAAAATCAATATTGGTATGGAATGCAAATACAACATCTGTTTCGTGATTCAAGATGGTGGATGGGAAATCAAAGATGGCGGATGGGAAAAAATTGAAAAATCAATATGGCTATCGTCTCCGATATTTTAAGGGCTGGAGAATAAAAATACAACATCTATTTCGTGATCAAAGATGGCGGATGGGTTTTTTTTAAAATCATTATGGGTATCGTCTCCGATGTTTAAAAGGATGGCGAATCCAAATACAACATCTATGTCGTGATCAAAGATGGCGGATGGGAAATATAATAATATAAAAAAAGTTATTATTGGTGGTGAAAAAGTGGTAGTGGTATTTGATGTTCGATGCAGATAATGGCTATGTTCAGTGGATACCTCTCCTACGGAACCCTTCATGGGCGAGTCAGACTTGCAGTTGATTTAATTATTTAATAGCCATAGTATTTAATAGTATTAGTAATTTTATCACATCCCTAGATCAGTGATCTAACCATATCACTCATATACCGCCTTCTCATCTCCTTACAATAAGTTAGTTTTTCTACCCTAGAAATAATTTATATGGCAAAACAACTTTGCCTAGCAATTAAGAGATTAAACACTGATGTTCTTGGTAACTTTGTTCTGAATAAGTTGGAAAAGAGTTAAAAATTAATATGAAATGTAAATACATTAAAAAAGCGATACGGAGTTCGCCGGGACAGCTAGTACTAATATAATAAAGCGGCAGAGTTTGTTTGTTTGTTTGTTTGAACGCGCTAATCTCAGGAACTACCGGTCGGATCTGAAAAATTCTTTTTGTATACGATAGCCCAGTTATTCCGGAAGGCTATTGGCTATATAACATAACGCTTCGACCCTTTGGGGCCGGGCAAAAGGCTAAAAAGGCTAAAACATAATGTCGGCTAATCTCAGGAACTAGCAGTCGGATTTTAAAAATTGTTTTTGAAAGGCTATAGGCTTTAAATAATTACGCCACAACTTTTAGGGGCCAGACAAAAATAATAAAATAGTCTAACGAGAAGGGGGAGGGTTGGGTCAAAGGCAAAAAAAGGCTAAACGAATAGGATACAATCTATATGGGTATCGTTTTCGAAATTTTCGGGACGTCGACTGATTAATATTATGAAATTTATTTAGTGATCCAAGATGGCGGACGGGAAATCAAAGATGGCGGATGAGAAAGTTTTAAATGTCAATATGGGTATCGCTTTCGATATTTTAACATACATACATACATAAACTCACGCCTTTTGCCCGTCGGGGTAGGCAGAGACAACGGAACGCCACTTGCATCTATCCTTACAAACCTCACGCGCTTCCTCTACATTCATTACTCTGTTCATACATGCTCGCCGGTTCCGGGTGCTTAGGACCTTAGGACGATATTTTAAGGGGTAGGGAATCGAAATACAACATCTATTTCGTGATCAAAGATGGCGGATGGGCAATCAAAGATGGCGGATGGGCAATCAAAGATGGCGGATGGGAAAATTTAAAAAAATAAATATTGGTATGGTCTCCGATGTAGGGATGGGGAATCCAGATACAACATCTATTTCGTGATTCAAGATGGCGGATGGGAAATCAAAAATGGCGGATGGGAAAAATTTAAAAAATCAATATGGGTATCGTCTCTGATGATTTAAGGGATGGTGAATCCAAATACAACATCTATTTTGTGATCAAAGATGGCGGATAGGAAATCAAAGATGGCGGACGGGATTTTTTTTTAAAGTCGATATGGGTATCGTCGCCGATATTTAAAGGGATGGGGAATCCAAATCCGACATCTACTTCGTGATCAAAGATGGCGGATGACATATCAAAGATGGCGGATGAGAAAGTTTTAAAAGGCAATATGGTTATCGTCTCCAATGTTTTAAGGGATGGCGAATCTAAATACAACATCTATTTCGTGATCAAAGATGGCGGATAGGAAATCAAAGATGGCGGACGGGATTTTTTTTAAATCAATATTGGTATCGTGTTCGATATTTTAAGGAATGGGGAATTCAAAAACACCATCTATTTCGTGATCAAAGATGGTGGATGGGATTTAAAAAAAAAAACAATATGGGTATCGTCTCCGATGTTTGAAGGGATGGGGAATCCAAATACAACATCTATTTCGTGATCAAAGATGGCGGATGACATATCAAAGATGGCGGATGAGAAAGTTTAAAAAGTCAATATGGTTATCGTCTCCGATGTTTTAAGGGATGGCGAATCTAAATACAACATCTATTTCGTGATCAAAGATGGCTGATAGGAAATCAAAGATGGCGGACGGGATTTTTTTTTTAAGTCGATATGGGTATCGTCTCCGATATTTTAAGGAATGGGGAATTCAATATTATATAAAAATCTATGTTTGTTTTTGCATCACTTATAGACCCTGGAATTATAAGAGATTAAGCGCTAAGTCAATGGTAACTTTGGAAAAGGGGCTTGGAAAAAAGGGAGTTAAATAAAAACTCTTAAAAAGGCGATACGAAGTTCGCTGGGTCAGCTAGTCATGTATAAAAGAAAATCACGTTCGTTGTATGTATACTTAAATACTTCATAAGTGTCTACCTGTTTATTAATATCGAGTAACAAATTGCTTAAAATTACGTTTTTGTATGGGAGCCCCCCTTTATTATTTACTTTTTTTAAATTTAATTATTTATTTTGAAAGGTAACATACAACTACATATTCTGTAAAAATTGAAAGCGTCTACCTGTTACAGTTAGTAATTTTGAACAAAAAATACGAAAAAAAAACACGTTTTTTGTATGGGACCCCCCTTAATATTTTCATTTTTTTTTATTTTTAGTATTTGTTGTTATAGCGGCAACCGAAATACATAATTTGTGAAAATTTCAGCTTTCTAGCTATCATGGTTTATGAGATACAGCCTGGTGACAGACAGACAGACAGCGGAGGCTTAGTAATAGGGTTCCGTTTTTTACCTTTTAGGTACGGAACCCTAAAAATAAGTACATTTTTAGCAATAATGTATATTTAAAATGGGAGTATTATATGCCAAATATAGCAACACAACGCCCAGGTTGGCCAATCTAACAGCTAGAGGTAAAATAACTGTGAACGGACTATACCTAATTCATTATGATAGTTCAGTGATCGATCAGTGGTCTCGTAATTGCATGAAGTGTTTATCTATAACTTCATGCGTAATTGAATGGTGGCAGAATGGCATCGTTGTATTGCCATAGATAAAAAAAACCATTAGAAGAAATGATTTTTGAAAAACTACCATGAAATTTGATTATTTTTCATGCCAGATTTAATTTATATATTTTTTAAATATTCATTACTAGTGTTATAAGCACTCTAAAGTAGTATTAAAGTTCGTAAATAGCAAAAAAACAATGAATTTAACCATTCAACTCAATAATATTTGTTCTGTTTAGCTGTCAAAGTCAAATCATGTTTTGAAGTAAGAACTGTCAAAAGTTCAAAATTCATACCTTTTTGTAAACAAAGTCCTAGTTTGTTATATTTCTCAATAATCTCAATGCACTGCGTTGAATTGTTAAATACCGAGTAGCTCGTATGTTTCTCTTAGAGCCAAAACGAAGATATCAATGGAAAATGCTCTATGGATAACAAATTCCAAAGGAAATGATACAGCAAGGTTATGCAGTTTACACCTCAAAGAAAAGTGATTATATCGACAGGAGTAAATACTATAATTACAGATAGCGAGTTAACTACTAAAGGTGTTTATATTCGAAGAAGAATTGGCATAACCAAAACATAAAATATTGAAGATTGAGTTAGATCATAGATACATTCCTATTACAATTAAAATATTATTTGTGTTTCATGTGTTGTAACTGTATCAAGAAGGAAAATAAAACTCATAATTATGTGTTATTATTAACAATGTTGTTTTATTAAAGATAAATAATTTCTGTACATGAATTTATTAAGAATTATTGGTTCCAATTATAGACACAAATATTGAACACTATTCTCATATACTAACTATCACAAATCTTCACTTTTGCATCTACTAGCAAAGCAACTTTCTTCATACTGGCTTTGCAGAATCCTCACATATATGTATGTCTCAAACATATGGATATGAGCGGTCACAAAACTCATAAAGAAGTTGCCCGTTTGCTTGAATTTTGTATCTGTAAGAGAGATAAGTAAATATTTATAAACACACCACTCATTACATCATATTCTTTTATACTAAGATCTTCTATACTATGCAATTAATTAAAAACACTTTTCATCATAATTCAGACATTATTTAATTGAATTATGTAGGTACTTAAATTCTTTACAGGACTCCATAAAAAGTAGGTAGAATATATTGATAAATTAGGAACATTATATAAAGCATCATTAACATAACTGTTCCTGTCATTTAGGTATGGCAATATTAAAAAGAGATCAGGAAGATCTTATTGTACTAATACTTCAAACTATCACATAGGTATGACATTATCATTTATTTAAGTACCAAACCACTGCTGGTCACTATCTATAGTCATATCATTATCTACTACTAACACTTCCATTCCCAATGTGTAAAAACATTACTCTTTCTTTTTAGCTCCGTCACTCAGATGAACTAAGTTCATCTGAGCTCTGCCATAGTTGGGTTAAAAGCACAGCTACAGCGTTTGAAAATATTATTTAATTTCCTGTTTCTTATGTTTGGAATATGAGTATTTAGCTTTGATGTTCTTGTATATTTCGGAAGGCAGAATGTACATGTATAATTTGATGTTCAAGTAGACACTTGAACATCAAATTTGGAAAACCACAAACTGAACTAGGCGAACTATGATATTCCTTTCCATTTAATACATTGATGGTATATTTTATATAATGCCTCTGTAACTTCTTTGGTGGGCTGCGACACAGTAATTGGCGAAATGTCATGGAGGGCACCCTGTCCAATCAAGGTCTGGTAAGATCCTGATGCGTAAAATGAGTGCTACCAGAATCAGCAATAAAAATATAACATTAATTAATAAATTTCTTCTTTATAGGAATAGAATAATAAATCAATATTAACTTCAGTTTTCTCACCTTTATTTCTGCCGATACGCTATCGTTTTGACGCGGGCCTTAAGGGGAATTAGTTTTTGAAATAACTCCCTTACTGAATCCTTTCCTCTCTAAGATGAAACGTTTTCACAAATTTCGCCTCGGGAATATCCGTAAAAGGGTTTGTAGTCATCCTCGATAAGCGACTGGCTTATTAGTTAGCTCGAGAATATTAGTTCGCAGATATTACATTATCTCTTTTTTGTAGTACATTAAACTTTTTGATTGTCTATCACTATGTTTCACAAGCAAACACTAGACAAAAGCAATGATTGCACGATGGCGTTACGATGGTAGGTCACTGATCAAAAGAACTGTCAAAATATTACCAGACTACCGCATACGTCAGTCATCGATTTGTCATTATGTACGAGACTACCAATCTATGCCATGTCTTTCAATGGAGTGTCAGTGGTTGACCATCGGAAAATCATAATGGCACCATTGTAACAGTAGACTACCAAACTTGTCAAAATCAACAATTATGAAGTCAGTGATTGACCATTTTGGCACTATTGTAATAACAGACTTGAGGCCGGGCCTGTATTGAGCGCGAAGCTCAGGCACAGGTTCCGAATAAACTCCATGGTGTTGTGTAAAATCGGTTTGAAGTGCGTGGCTCGATATCGATAAGTGCTCGGTTAAATCTATCATAAGCGTGCAGACAGTGCGTTACGGTAGGAACGGCGCACGGGATGTAACAAAATTATAGCTATATTGAAAGGACTATATAAGTAGTTGACTGTAGTTGTTATTAATAACATTGGTACCTACACTCTAACAGGGCCGGCCTTGACCATCCAGGCGCCCCGGGCGACCCACTTATTTGGCGTCCCCCTTTTTAGGGTTTCGTAGACAAAACTGGCAAATAAACGGAACCCTTATATATTCGTCATGACTGTCTGTCTGTCCGTCCATTCGAAGCTCTTAGCCACTTTATGCTGCAACAATTGCGAACAGACAGAATACATGTGCCTTCCTACATTTGAAAATTGTAGGAAGGCACATGTATTCTGTAAACTGCTTCGCGATTTTTATACAAATAAAAAAGGAAATTAAGGGGCTCCCCATAAATGACGCTGACTTAAAAAATATTTTTTGTTCTGCCAGGCAGGCGTGTTTAAATATACAGATCTTTAAAAATTACATTAAGGTTCCTAATATTATGGTTTCTCAAAGTTTATCGCTCAAAATAATATAGGCGCTTCCAAACTGGTAAAATGCGTAGGAAAAGGAGTGGGATGAAGGGAAAAGTGGATTAGGCCTCGGGCACATTCACTCACCGAGCGATAAGCAACAATATAAATACTGGTAACTTTGCGTCAGTATTCTGTGAGAGGGCAGTGCCTTTACCAAAGAAATATAACCTCTTAATCCAACCTCTCTGGCCTTTACCATGAGTCTACCAACGACCTCCATTCGCTAGATGTTCGGCGTTCTGATTGGTCTACTATATGCTCATATCGTCGAAGCACGCGGCACAAGCCAATCAGTGCGTAGAACGTTTATCGCGGCGAGTTGTAACGTGTGGTTGGTAAACTGATGTGATAGAGGCACAGAACTTCCCCAGTCGCGCCGGCCCATTCATGCTGAAATCAGCAAGGCTCTACTAGGTACTTATAAATAGGTAGGTACCTAATATACTTTTACTTTATTAACTTGGTATATTGTGTCTATGTAATGGAATCGATGAAAGTCATTTTAAAACGACGCTCAGATGAAGTAATTTTACTTCATCTGAGCGTCGGAATGACAAAATTAATAAATTCAAACTAATCGAGCAGCACAGCAGCAGACTCCAAACCAGCCCAAGTTTTGGATGGCGCTGACCATGCCACTTAACGGGGAAGATGACACAGATTATTCTACATATTACCTATTCTATCACTGCCGGTATCTTTCCCTCGGCGTGGAAAGATGCGCAAATAATTCCTCTCCCGAAGAATCCGTAGCCATCTTTCTTCTCTGATTACCGCCCTATATCTATACTGCCATTCCTTTCCAAAGTTCTTGAGCGTCTGATACATAAACAACTTTGCACATTTCTCACTAAGAACGCTCTCCTAAATGCCTTCCAATCAAGTTTTCGTCCTGGATATAGTACCTACCTACTGCTCCCGCGCACTGTTACATAAGGGTTGAGCTACATCTGTCAGCACGGAATCGCATTTGTTCCGCCTGTGCTTCAGCACGCTCTAGCGTGCTGCCGCGTGCTGCAGCACTCTATAGCGTGCGATTGTATTTGTGTGCTGCGGAATGCGAACGCACGTGTCAGCGTGCTATAGCGTGCTGAAGCATTCCGCCGCATTCTTTAGACATTTCTTTTTGTCACAGTATACTTATAGTTTGAAGTTCGAAATGGATAGCACAGCTGAAGTGAGAGCAGTAATAATAACGTGCATTTTACAAGAAATGCAAAATAACATGAGTAAATAGAAAATAATTCTAAAAATCTATACGAATCGGCACCAGCACGCGGCAGCACACCGCCGCCCGCGCCAGCATGCGTCAGCGCGCGTTCGCATGCGATCGGCGGCGAAAGGATGCTATAGCATGCTATAGCCAGGCCTCTGTCACTCGATGTACTTACGCGCGCTAATACCTACCGCTAGCCGGGCCGCCGGCGGCCCTTACCGCAGTGGGTTGTCGACCGTCTCTCGCGTCGCGCGCGTACTTACTATTTACCTATCATTGACTTGGTCTGAGTTTAAATCAGAGATGAATTATTAACATGACGTCGTCTGGCAGTCAATGTACTGTTAATAGAAGCAGATACATTAAAAGAAAATTTACCAAATCCTTCTATTTTCAATTTACCTAGCGATGATCCTTCGGCTGTGGCTTTAAAGGGCGAAACAGATGACCGATTTGACTTGCCTACTCAAAAATCGTTTCCGCAGTAAATAAGCCTGCTGGACTAGGCCTCTCCTTTGAAAGGAGGAATTGGCCTACGCTAGCAAACGGGTTGGTATAGGGTTACAAACCCTATACCAACCCGTTTGGCTAGCGTCAAGTTTTCCTTCTCTTACAGTGCTGGTCTCTGCATAATATGCTCCCACAGTCGGCTCATACGACACCCATGGGATGATATGGGGTGGTGACAATCCGTATACCTACTTAATCCGTCAGCACACCACACGGACTTTATATAATATACTTACTATGAATCATTACATAAAAATAAAACATGTGAGTACATTTTGTAGATTGTGTATAAAAACAATTGAAATGGTACATAATAAAACATTTCAAACTTAAAATAAGCGTAACTTTATTTACCTACTTAAATATTTACCTTATTGAAAGCAACCCTACGCTCAGTCACGGTCGCGGCAGTGTGCGCTATCGCATTAGAAAAACAGTCGAGCGTGCGAGCGTTTAAGGTTCATTTTCACACGCAGCTGTCACCTTCCAGAAACTGTAGGTCTTTAAAACAGTAGGTATGGATTTTTTGTAGGGAGTGATTTATCTGTTACGTAGTAACTATTTATTAATCTGTGCTATAGCGCGCGTAAGCATTCTGACGCGCGCGTCAGCGTTCCGTCGCCTCTCAGCATGCTATCGCATTTTTTCCGTGTTGCCGATCGCATTTTCGATTCCGCGGCCGCTGAAATATTCCCTCTCTCTTTCTCGCTCTAGTAAATGACGGTCCTAGGTGACAGAAAAGGATAGAAGCATAGGAAAATGCGATGCGGTGCTGATAGGTGTAGCTCAACCCTAATCCCGATAGTATTTCCGACTGGGTATAGATAGTGGAAAGCTCACGCTACTGTCTCTACTTGATTTTAGCAACGCTTTCAACACCGTAGATTTCCATATCCTGCTTAGCATACTTCATACTTCGCTCTATTAACATACCTATCTCCAACGGTGATTGACTGTTTTCATAGTTACCTGTTTGGGCGGCGACAGCGTATAGGCACGCGTTGAGGAATCGTACTCTTCTTGGTGTAATACGACTGCCGGTGTTCCGCAGGGTGGCGTTTTATCTCCGTTACTCTTCGCAATTTTTATAAATTCTATCTCTCAACAGTTAATTTCGTCCTACCACCTTTGCGCAGATGACTTACAAATTTACTCGCAGGCACCACTAGAATCGGTAGCAGATGTATTTTCTGCTATAAGCTCGGATTTAGCGCAAATCTGTGAGTGGAGTAAAAAGTACGGGCTCAAGATTAATCCAACTAAAACGCAAGTGATTCTTATCGGCAGTGCCAGGATGTTCTCTAAGGTAAATTGGTCAATGATGCCTGATTCAATTCGACGGAAACGTATTACATCTTACTGATCATGTGAGAAATTTGGGGTTAATCTTGGATAAAACTATACTGGGGGTATCAAATGCAGGAGACTAGTCGAAAACTATTCGCGTCAGCAGGCTCGTTGCGTAGGCTCCCAACGGCCACTAAAATTGCGCTGGCACAGTCATTACTTGTCCCAGTACTCGATTATGCTGATGTCAGCTATCTTGACCTCACTGAGGAGCAACTTGATAAACTTGAGCGTCTCAAAAACTTTTGTATTAGATTCATATTTGGTTTTTCGCAAATATAATCATGTATCAGAATTTCGTAGCAAGCTCAAATGGCTCCCAATTCGTCTTCGCAGGAATACTCACATTCTTACATTACTGTATAATATCCTATTCAACCCGGACACCCCTTCGTATCTTAAAAATCGTTTTAAGTTCCTTCATGACACATATGAAAAGTTTCTGAGGTCGTTTCAGATGCCACCACATTCCTCAAATTTCTATGACAAATCCTTTACTGTGCAAGCAGTACGCTTGTGAAATGCGTTGCCAATATAAATTAGGCACTGGCACTGACACTAAGTTTTGGGGTTCGATTTGTCACACGAGACAACAGTTTGGGTTAGACTCACAAATATTATTTGAATTATTGACAGGTTATTAAAAAAGCTGTTCTTGAAAAAAAATTAAGTCATTATTGTATTCCAATTATAGACAACGACCATTGGTTCTTCGGCATTCAGCCCTTCGGAGAGCTATTTCAGCAACTACAAGGTTCTGGAATGGCGATCATGTAGGTACCTACGAAACGACGCAGCAGGGATAGGCAAGGTGGACCGACGACCTGGTTAAGATCGAGCAAAATGGTTGGATGCGGATAGTTCAAGATTGGGGGAGGGCTTTGTCCAGCAGCGGACGCCTTTAGGCCGGCGTCATGATGATAGATAACAAGAATCATCTTATTTGTATATTCAGATATTCGGTTACATATGTAGTATCTACTATATGATACACAGTTATACTTACACACAGTCATGGGGTACAAAAAGCTTAAAATAGGTACATGTACCTACCTACGTCGCAACGCACGATCCCCTTTAGGGCGATATGCAATGGGGTGATTCTATTAATAACCCGAAGACACGAACGAAACGGACTACTCATAATCACTTAGCATGGCTTATTGCTTTCGTTGTTTCAATTGAGATATATCTGTGACAGATTGAAAGGTTCTATTAGACTGTCCCCTGCTAGATGAAGCCTTTTATAATTTGCTTCAGAGTAGCATTGTGAGTCTATAAGATTTTGCCACGTTAGTAAGACTGGTTGGTGCCGGGGTTGCAGTTTTTCGTCTCTTCGCAAAGAAATATCTTTGGAACGAAACGCAAAACTGCAAGTTTTGTAAAAAAAGCCCTAATTTGTATAATAAAATTCAACCGTTTTGTAATATTCGTGCTGTTTAGACTTACAAATGATACATGTGACGATTATTTATTTATTTATTTATTAGATACAAGATACATTTTATAGATAAATTTCTATGATGCAAACATAAACTCAGGTGAGTCTTAACGTACATCATAATATCATCGACGTTACAAATAAAAATATAAACTTAAAGCATAGATATTCAATGTGAGGTAAAACAAAAAAATCTGGCAGATAAAAAAATTATAAAGGTAATTTTTTTTCACAAAATAAGTATCTCTTAATCCTTCCGAACCTTACTGATTTACCGTCTAAGTACTAAATAGCTATAGATAAACGCATTAACGTATAGGTACTGTAGACTCGTTCCTTACGATGCAACAGTTTATGAACATTGTTGCCACAGCCTATAACAGCTAGGCCTATAAACAACTACTTAAATTACCACCGCACTCATCGCAGTGATAAAGCGCGTATGTGGTCCATTTTTATCAAAAGACTTCTAATATAAACTGAGAAGTCTTTGTTCCCACCGAGGCACCGAGGCAGCTGCAACTAAATGTGTGTCAACCACCTTTTTTTTTCAGACGGATCGCCTGATGGTAAGCAATTACCGCCGCCCATGGACACAAGCAACCCCACAGGAGTTACAAGTGCGTTGCCGCCCCTTGGGGTTGGGAAAAGGGAAAGGATGAGGAGTGGGATGAGGGAGAAGGAAAGGGGATACCTCGTTAAAAGGTGTTGTTAGCGCCACTGTGGCAGATGCCACTAAATGTGTGTTATGTGCCCCGGTGGACAGCGATGCCGGCGTCACCGGGGCTTAAGCAACTATTTTCCCATTTGCGGGGCAAGCCACCGGGGTAGCTGGGGCTCACTCGAACCTCGCATTGTGCTCAATCGCCTCCTATATAAAACGAGTCAGCCAGTCCTGCCAGCTGCGACGAGCTCCAGATCACAGTAGGGTGAACAGCAGTCTTCATCATACGACTCCGCTTAACCTAAGAGATGTGTCCATTGTTTTGTATATTATATGAAGCTATAGTAGTATTTTATGTATGAGAGGACATATTATTATCTACTTACATACCTACGTAAGGAGATAATGGTATATCATGTTAGAGTACCTTTCCCAATACTTACTAATACCACAGAATAGATAGTACTAACGCTAATACCTACGTCTTTCTTTATAATTATATAGGTATATGTATATCACAAGTTTTGTACCTTATTATGTTGCTCCACACTCTATCCAGCAAACTTACACCAATTACACTTTTTAGCATTTAGGTAGTTTCTAATGTAGCGTTTCATCAGCACTGAGCACCATGTAGGTATAATAAGATAGTAATTAGGACTAAAATAAAATATGTTTGGTAAGACAAAGCATTTATTTACATACCTATTATTTCATGCTTCTAATCTAACGAGGTAAAACTTCGTCGAGAAGCTGAACAGGCGGTGGAATATTAGCTTGACTAGGAATACTCATAACTGAGGGTCTAGTCCGAGTTTGCACTCGATCGTCACGATCGACGATAGAATTGTCGCCGGGAAAAATTTCCATACATTTTCCAAAAGCGCCACCTAACGGAGTGTTGCGATCGATAGAGACCGCTAGGGGGCGCATTTAGAAAATGTATGGAAATTGTTCCCGTCGACTAGCTATCGTCGATCGTGACGATCGAGTGCAAACTCGGACTAGACCCTCAGATACCATACAATATGCTTATAATGTGTGAACATCAACATCCCACAGTACGCAAACTATGTAAATAAAAAACAGTGGAATCCGTGTATAATGTTATTGAAGGGAAATTACATATTTACATGTCATACTAAGCGGACGTCATCACGTCGTCAAAATGAACAACCTGATTAGGTACCTACATTTATTTTTCTACAGAAAACATGTGGTTTCAAAGTTAAAATATACGTAGGTACTAATAACAAACATAACATACATAAAACATAACTTCAGGCCTTTATCCCCGAACGGGTAGGCAGAGGTAATACACCCACACTTCGCCAGTTATGTTTCGGTCTCAATGTAATAGGGGGCGAGCCGAATGCCATCTACCGGGCACATTATTAAGCGAGCGATAATAACTTCGAAAAGTTAGAGGTGTGTGCCCGGGGTACCCAGGGATCGAACCAGAGACCTTTTTTTTTTTATAAGACTTATTGCCGTATATGATGGGCGATCGGGAGTGTAACAGAAACAACGGTCTCGTTTGAATGTTCTATATTGAATGAATCCTCGCAATATAATGAATTATAACTACCTATACACCAATCATGAGGTAGAGGTGCACTACACTACACCTCCTCCCCTTTATTAAGAAAAAAATGACAATAACATTTATTTTTTAAACAGAAAGAAATACAATTTTAATAACAGAAAACAAAAAAATCTTTGCTACTTGTTTTTATATTTATTTTCAGCTAGCTGTCCCCGCGACTTCGTTCGCGTAAATGTTGGAATTTATTTAGCATGACATTTATGCAAAAAGTATACCTACAATATTTATAACTTTCATATGTATATTATATAATACGAGGGGAGTTCAATGTATTCTCGGTATCGAGGTGATATACTAATGATAAGGGTAATTTAATTATCTCATTAGTTAACGACACTCTTTGAGGGTATAAATACAAAATTTCCTTTATTTGCCACCATTAGTATTCAAGATATCATTGCGAAAAGACAACTATGATGACTGATTCGACAATGATGAAAAAAATCGAGCATCGTGCAGTGATAAAATTCCTCACAAAACAAGGAAAAACTCAAAAAATTATCCATGAAGAAATGGTGGTTGTTTACCAAGATTCTGCGCCTTCATTATCTACAATTCAGAAGTGGCCAAGTGAATTCAAACGGGGTAGAGAGAGCATTGAAGACGACCCCCGCGCTGTTGGGCCAATTTGTGCCGCTACTGAAGAAAACGTTAAATTAGTCGAAAAACTTGTACTTGAAAAAAGGATCAGACCCGCCGAAGAAGTTCAAAGTCACTCCGTCCGCAGGAAAGCTCATGGCCACGGTGTTTTGGGATTCTAAGGGAATCTTGCTAATCGAGTACACAAAAAAAGGTCAAAGTATTACTGCTGCATCATACGCAACCACCCTGCGTAATTTAAAGGAGGCAATTAAAGAAAAAATACGTGGAAAATTAAACGCAGGTGTTTTGCTGCTTCACGACAACGCGCCGGTTCACAAGGCGCTGCAAGGTGCTGTGCGGGAGTACGGATTTGAAGAAATCAATCATCCACCCTACAGTCCGGACCTGGCCCCTAGTGATTATTATCTATTCCCTAATCTAAAAAAGACCTTCGTGGAAAGCATTTTTCGGACGATGAAGAGTTGAAGGGAGCAATAAACGAACATTTTTCGGGCCATGAAGAAAATATTTTTCAGAGGGAATTGAAAAGTTACTTTCACGAACAAATAAATGTATTGAGATGTTAGGGGAGTATATTGAAAAATAACATTTATTCAGAATTTGCCGCCTTTTCCTTCATACCTATACCGAGAATACATTGAACTCCCCTCGTACATATCCTTAGAGAATTTCTTTATACACAACATTACTTGTTTTACCACCTTCACATAGAACATGTAATTTTTTTTTTACCGCTTACTCGTGAACATGCCACGTATGTATAACTGACCATGTGAAAAACAACATGTTCGGGGGTCGATTCCAGCTGTTTCAAGTCTGTACCTGCGACTTATTTAGAAAATACACACAGGGCTACGAATATCCAGCCCTGCCGAAAGTAAGATAGCCCCGTTGAGTTACTCAAGAGGTATCTGAATTCAGGCCTCAGTCTCCCACCCACGGATTCCCACGTACGTGAGGTGTAAGCATTTGGGAATAATGAGACACCTGTATAAGTACAGAACACGAGCGAACGATAGACATCAAACATACGCAACCACATTTATTATTCAAAAGAAATGACAAAGACACCCAATTTATTTGTGGTCGGCGCAGTATGTCCTTCACTTCCATACTTCTCTGTCACCAGTCATCCGGTCGTTTATATCCCTTTTTCTTTCATATCCATCCTCACACAGTCCATCCATCTTTTCCTTGGCCGCCCTCTCCCTTTTCGTCCTTCTACGTGCATATTCATCACTTTCTTACCTACGTACATTTCACCTCTTGGCATAACATGTCCATACCAGGGTGCCACTTTCATACTACTTACCTCTAATGTAATCATTCCTAATTCTGTCCATTCTTGTCACTCCACACATCCATCGTAACATTCTCATCTCAGCAACAGGCAATCGTTTCTCATCCATCTTCTTTGTAGCCCAACACTCAGCTCCTTACAGTACGTCAGGCCTTATAACCGTCTTATACATGCGGCCTTTTAACTTCACAGGCATTTTGTGATCGCATATTGTGCCTGAGACCTGTCGCCATTTCATCCATCCTGCGTTAATTCGTTGCCTAACATCCCGATAAATTTCGCCGTCATCTTGCAGGAGTGAACCTAGGTAGCGAAAATCGGAGCATACTGGTAGAGGTGTACCGCCGAGCGTAACCGGTATAGGACTGGAGAGACCGCCAAAGTCACAGAACATATACTCTGTCTTAGTTCTGCTTATTCTCAGGCCTACATTCTCCAATCTCTGCCGCCACTCCTCCAGCTTGCTCTGCACCTTTTGTCCACTCTCTGCTACCAGAACGATGTCATCGGCAAACAGCATGCACCAGGGTGCCTCTTCCTGTATATCCGATGATATAGCATCCATAATTAATAGGAAGATATAGGGGTTAAAGGCCGACCCCTGGTGCAAGCCTACGGCCACATCGAATCTGGCTGTGATACCGACCGCGGATCGGACTAGACAAAGACACCAATCCGACGAAAACGAAAAATTAAAAAAATTCACCGAGAACCTCATCAATCCGCGGAGAATCTTAAAGTATTCACAGACGATCGAACTTGGTTCGGAACGGACCACGAACCGTACGGTGCGGTCTACACAACAGACCGCAGAACCGTCCAGTCGCGTTGTGCTAGCATTGCGTGAACACGTCTCCTCGACATGCCGTCTATTCTATCAAAACAGGCCAAAATTGCATTAGTTGCGGCAACTGTCGTTGCTACATCGCCATTACAAAACCAACGAAAAAAAAGAAAAGAATGGGCAAAGTTTTATCTCAGAAACAGACAACAGTACAGTCATATGAATCTCATTAAAGATCTCGATGATAAAGATTTTCATATATATCTTCGATGGAAAGTCTTTATACAATTCCAACAGCTCTATAACAGCTCTTTTACCGACGTCTTCTTGGCGTCGCTCCGAATCCATGTCTGTGAACACGTTGCGACGTGTTGCGCGTACGGTGGCACAACAGCGACTAGACCGAAATTTGTTCGGTGCGCCGTCCACACGATCGAATCGGTTCGGAACGCACCGCGTTCGATGTGCAAGCGCTCCGAACCAGCCGTACCGATATTAATAATAAGAATGTCCGGCGGACCGTGCGCCACACGATCGAATTTGGTTCAAAGCGCACCATGTTCGTGGTCCGTTCCGAACCAAATTCGATCGTCTGTTACAGCTTTTAAAGCTGTCAGACAGCTTTTAAAGCTGTAACAGATAACAGAAAGATACTCGACACATAATTATTGTCTTTTTTAAAAGCAAGAAACATTTATTTTGCCAGTAAATTTTTGAAAATAGTGACATCTGTCGGTCGGAAGGATAACTATAAATATGCTCGGTTCCAGTAATTTATTTATCGAAAATACATAAAAATATACTGACGAAATAATGATCATAGATGGCACCACATATGTAACCAGTTTTGGATGATCCCTGTTTTGTTTGGGACTACGTACAAAGGAGAGGTCAAGCTGTACACCGAAAACTACTCAACTGATTTTGATGTAACATATACTATTTTATAGGTTTGAGTATCCTTTGTACATGAGTGTAAGTTTTATTGAAATCAATTTCGCAATTTTAGAGATCTTTAGCAATATAGGGAAAGACGTCGGACAGACAGACAGACATCAATTGAGGCATATAGATTCAAAAGCAGCTAAGTGACTTCATATCGAAATAGCAGGAAATGAAAAAAACGTTTTAGTAGGTATTTTTACATTTGTAATGACTTTGGATGTAGGGCTTGTGATGTATAACCACTCCCACGTCCAGCCCGAGCGACTATTATACCCTTGTACGTCCAGATACGCGTAGCCATGATTCAGGTGTCGCCGCGCTCGCATGTTGTAACATAAAAACCTACATAGCTACTTAACTATAATAGCTAGAATAAAGAAAAAAACGGTAAAAAATTGTATAAGAATACCAATTAAAACTATGTATGTTTTAAGATCCACAAATTTTATTTAAGCTGTTAAAAATAGGTGTGAACATTGAATTCGGTCAAAAATGAACAAATAAATTGTATTAATTCACACCGCAACAAATAAATATTGTTAATTTTACCAATAAAACAATGTCACATGAAACTAGACGTATGTGCCTTTCGAATGATGCATAAATAATTATGTTTAATTATCGCTAAGTAGTTCAATAAATCGAAACAAAACACCTCTCTTCTTAATTTTGTCGCGGAATCTCGTGCGCTTTCGTCTCGCTCGCGAAGGCAAAATATAAGCAATATGGCCGCTTATCTAAGGATTCGTCCACACTTTGTAATTTACGCAACTTAAAAATAGGTAGTCATTTTTTTTGTAGTTTGGGTTTTAAATTAAACACTAATAATAAATTTGTACAATATATAATATTATAAATGTGTAAATCGAATTATATAAAAAGTAAAATATAAATCTGATGTAAAATTCATCATCAGTTGGTGATCTAAACGTGTTGTTTGTATTAATTTAAGCCAACAATCGAATTAAGGACAACAAATTTAATAGTGACATACAAACTCATAGCAGTGCAGCTTCAAGCAAATAACAAAATGCACATGCACATACTATGAAGAAATAAATATTTTCAAAACCAACTATGGCCATAAACAAATAGCACAATACATACGGTATTAATAGTATAATTATATCGAAAAATAAATAATATTGTTTAAGTTTATGAATTATTATCAATAAATCACAAAACTATACTTAGTGATATGAAATTGTAGAACACATCCTCTATGTTAGAAAACGAAGTTAAAAAGAGAGCAAAATTATATTATTAGTAAGTATATCACAAGAAAATTTGAGCATAATGAAACACCACCAAACCAACACCACAAACCAAAAGAAAAAACTTAACATCCAAAACACACACAACAACATATTTTGCTGTTTGTACCGACCCTTATTGTGACCCAATATAGTTACGTCCGTGGGTACTATACTACCCATATCAAAAAACCTGAGGAACACAATAACATTTTTAATCAATCTTCTGTGTTTCTTGTATATTTATGATAGTAAAGTACATTATTGTGATTATTACGAAATGTTGATTGTTGTTTTAATGTTATTTCACGGCAAAAAAAGTAAACAGAGCTAAAATTAGGCCGAAAAGTTAGGGCCGCCATTTTTTTTCAACACAGTTGTAGTTTGAAAACGAAATATAACTTGATTTTACTCACAGAAGTGTAATATGTATACGTAATTATAAAATACAAATCATCTAGTTTATTTTTATGTATAATAATCTAAGAAACAATTAGTAAAACTTAAGTACTTACGACATTACTTGGCTGGTACTCCAAAACACATGTTGCGAAATATGCACTAAAGAAAAATATTTTTTATTCATTTGTCAAGGCTTGTTACACTGCCATCTCGTATTTAAATGGTAAAATAGCTATTCAACTATTGATTCCAAACACCATAAGTCAAAAAAATACCGCAAATTGTCCTTAGATGGCAGTTTTAAAAAATTTGGTGCTTTGGGTACTCTGGTAACCGGGACGTGCAACGCTACTTTGTGTTTGGGTACCGTTGTACCCATGGACGTTCAAGTAGATAATAATAATAGGTTTTGGTTGTCTTTTTCTATTATGGTTGCTATCTAATAAGCTTAAAAATATCAAAAAATCGTATCACTTAGCTGTTTTTTAATATGATAAAGGGCACTTAGCTGTATTTGATCCTAAATTCAATTTTTGAATGTAATTTTAAGGGCCTTAGCCGGGTTTGTTTCTTGTTATAAATTTATGAAGAGATGATACTAAAAGAACACTAGATGGCTCCATACTTAGTTAATTTTTTGAAAATGTGGCACTTAGCTGCTTTTTATTCTATATGCCTCAATTCTAAAAATTATCAAGTATTGCTTTCTAGCATTTTCCTAGCTTTTTTTAGCTTATTTTCGTCAAAATATCTTTAATGTGTACTTTTTCACCTCTACAGCTTTATTATAGTATAGATGTACTTATTAGAAATATAATTTCACATAACTTCACGCCTTTAATCACCGAGGGGGTAGGCAGAGGTGTATTACTACACCCACACTTCACCAGTAAAATATGTTTATAAAAAAGAAAATACATCGAAACTATCAAATAAATATATTTAAAGGACTATACATACTCTTAATTTTTAATTCATGAAAATTAATAAAAGTCAATAAAACATTCAATTCAATAATCAAGAAGTAGGTATTCGTTTTCCTTAAATTCTAAAGTTGCTTAAATGCTACAGTCAGTACCCTCAAATAATCTGATACCAGGTCTAAACCATGGAATAATAAATATCTATCCCTTTAGGTTGCGGAGGTCAGGCGGCAGTCGCTCTGTGAAAAAGTTGATATTCTGTCAAATCTAGTTAGACCAGTATAGGTAAGCGGACCTCGGGCTCCAAAGCGTGTAAGTACCTATTGGATGCAACCGCGATAACGTTAGGACATAGTGTAATAAAATCTTTTATTACACTATGGTTAGGACGATGATGACTGTATAATATATACCCATACCACAGATAAGACAATACTTACAGTACCCATACTAATCAAAGGTTTATACATAAGTACATAATTATTGACAAACATTTCTTCTTTTGAAGAAATTGCGACATGACATGACCATGCGTTCCATGATTTCAAGGGCATGGCTGCCAATCGCGAGGATTTTCCCCGATTTGCGGGGAATTGATAGCTGGCGTGGGAAGCGCGCGGGGAATGACAAAAATCGGGGAAATTCGGGGAATCGAGACATTTTTCGATGAGCTTTAGCGATAACGGACTGCCGAGACGATGGCCTCGGGTTCGATCCTCAGTTACCCCGGGCACACACCTTTGACTTTTCGAAGTTATGTGTGTATTAAACATGCGCTTAACAATGTGCACGGTAGATGCCAATAGGGAAGATTACTGCCAAGTTAAACCACCAGATGGCGGTATCACCGACTACAGTAAACAATGAATTTTGGCTAGTATGACATTTGAGTGACAACTTGACAACTCGTTTAGACTTCAAACTTTGGATGCGCGATCTCATTATCTCATCTCAAACAAGTCACTGAAACAGAAACATTGTACCACTTTTATTGATAAGTAATTACAACTGTGGTAATTGTTTTGCCTATATAAATAAGTATAGATATATTGTTGTCTTGTTGATGACAATATTTGAAAAGCGCGCTACGCAAGTTTGTTTACTGTAGTTGCTTGTGCTGCCATCTGCGTCGAGCTTTGCGTAATGTTCCCTATGTATCGCCCCTCGCCCCCTATTACATTGGGACCGAAACATAACTGTCGAAGTGTGGGTGTGTGATATACCTCTGCCTATCCCTTCGGGGAAAGTGAAGTTATGTTATGTATGTATGTATGTTAAATCTTGGATAGTATTAACAACTAAAACTACGAAGGGACTTGACAAAATACAGATCAACAGAGATACACATTATGAAACTAAAAAATTACGCAATAAGTATTTGATTTAATGTATACTAAATAATAAATGTCAGCATAATCGAATTATGATTTCGAAGAGAATATGATAAAATAAAAAATTGTCCGTGTGCAGTGGTGACGGATTAAGAATACGAAATGTTACCACCCCATATCATCCCATGGGTGTCGTAAGAGCCGACAAAGGGAGCATAATATGCAGAGAGCATCACTGTAAGAGAAGGAAAACTTGATACAAACCCTATACCAACCCGTTTGGCCAGCGTGTTGTAAGCCAATTCCTCCTTTCAAAGGAGAGGCCTAGTCCAGCAGTGGACTGTTAAAGGCTGGTGAAGGATGAAGGCTGATAAAAATATGTTTATTTTTAAACTTAGTTTTTTGTACCTGCACTTAAAAGTCCATTAGTATGCACTTTGTATTGAATAGTACCTACCAACTGATGAAATATCTTGATGTAGGAGTAATTTTTGGTATAAAACAGTGTTTTTATACCAACAATCTCAGATGAAGTCAATATGGAAAGATGGTAAATAAGCGGGGAATTTTGGGGAATTGACACCTCTACTCTATCGCAGGGAATTCAAAATTTTTGATTTGCAGCACTGCTCAAGAGGTAACAGATATCATTCTACTGTCTCGGTCACACATATCACATTTTATACACGTAAAAAGAAATAACTATTTGTTTTTGGTTTATGCTTAAAGCTATCTCATCATAGTAGTACCTCCCTCTGGTGAAAAGTAGTAGTGGGCGTTTAAACGAAAAGCTGTAAACACAATCTGCTTATCAACATAAGCATAAGCGTTCGTTTATAAGTACAGGCCGATTTCGTTTAAACGGAAAGCAACATCACAAACTGTAACGCTGCCGCTGGACGCTGCCGGCGGCTGGCGCGTTGAACGACAACGATTCGCGAACGTTAGGTTGGCCGCACTGCTCACTGCTTTTTTAAAGTAATATTGAAAATGAACTCAATGCATGTGAACATAGAGACTAATATACAAAGAAACACGTCAACATTACGATTAAGCTACTAAATTACGAGTTGTTTGTTTACGTAATAATATATAAAGTAAAAAGTATTTTGTTTTTAGTTGCATAAACTTTCGTTTAAACGATTTGTTTTTTCTTAAATGTATTGTTAGTATGCCGTACAGTGTTGCCAATTTAGCGACTTTGTCGCTAGATTCAGCGACATTTCTACGTTAAAAGCGACATTTCATTTTCTTTTAGCGACAAAAAATATCTATCGACTTTTCTGGCGACTTATCAACGTCACTGATAGCTAACTTTGTAAACAGAAACATACTGCCAACCTCATAACTATTTATGACTGGTTCTGTAATCTGAACTCTATGTGCGTAGATTTAAAATCGGATATTGAATATTGTTTTGTGTTGGCTGCCTTTGCCGCTCAAGTACTTGTATTTGATTTTCTCCTCGTATTCAAGACGCGTCTAGTTTTTTTTGTTGAACTACAATAAATTGTTATTGATAGTACCATTCAACATAATTATCAATATAATCAAGAACAATTTATTTATTCAATATAAACGGCTGTCGTAATGTTGGTTATGAAAACCAAAATGGGTTAGAACCAAGAAGTTTATAGGTAAAACTGGAGCCCAAAGTACCAAAAAGTACTTGGGGACAGATTTTATGCACTCAAGTAAACTCAGATGTGTCTATCGGTGATACTATGCTTCCTGTTGCCAACGCTCATTGAATTTTATGTATTATCAGTTATGAATTTGTTAGTGAGATTTGGAGACTTTTGGAACTAAATTCATTTAGCGACATCTAGCGACTTTTCATTCTGCCTTTTAGCGACATTTAATAAAGTCGAGTTGGCAACACTGATGCCGTATTGCCGTATGCTTTTTAAAGGTGCTCGTTATATTACATAGCAGAAAAAAAACACCGTTTACAAAATATAGCAGAAGCAGTATGCTTTTTATTTCCACTCCAATCTGCTATGCTATCCGTTTTTAATGTTTTTATATTTTGACGAAGGTTACTTGAGTATAGACAAGTAACGCCATCTATGCAAAAATGCGATATTAATACAAACTGATGGCATATGATATGATCGATGTTACCTGTTAGTTCTATTGCGTCGCCACAAGATGTCATCGTGTCTTGTATATTTATATTAATCAACTTTTGCATCATTAAAATAAGAGCGAAAATCAAATGTATACTGATTACATACTGTCATGACATGTTGCTCGCTCTTTCTTTCGCATAGTTTGAGATTTGCTATCTCTATCTAATGTAGCAAAACGAAAAAGCGCAAGTACATAAAAGCGCAGGCGCGGATAAAAAGCATTTCAAAAGCGCAGTTCGTTTTCGGTTCTGTTGTCAGCGTGCTGTGTTACAAATTTGTGTTATAGCTCTCGCGCATTTCGTTATGAACTTTTGAATGTTTATCTTTATGTCTGTTATGTCGCGTGTATATACACTATACATGGTTAAAAGTTGTTAATTACTTGTGAATATTTAGTTTAAGTGTAATATAGTTAGTCAATACAAAATAATAGTTTTAAATATATTATGCCTAAAGTTGGACAAGTGTGGAATCATTTTGATGTTTGTTGTACGAAGTTGTGGGCAAAAGCTAGTTTCTATATAAATCAAAATCCGCGCTAGATCCAACGAAACAACACTCCGTTACATATCTGCTATCTATTGCACGCAAATAAAAAGCATTCCGTCAAAACGCTAAAAACGTAACGAAATCGAACGCTGTCGCGTTTTTGCTACAATGTGTGTTACTAATATATTATAGCATAAAAAATAGTCTGCTCTTAATTTATAGCATAACGTTGAAACGCGTTTTTGTTTTATAGCCGTTGTGAACACGCCTAATGCTTTTCGCGGCCATCACGTAAGTGCATACGTACGTAAATAATATAAATTGGAACTTTTACGTGCGAAAATTAAACCTGTGATTGTCAATAGTTAAAATTTTGTATATATTAAATTAATTTAGTTCACAAGTGGGAAGCGGCAGCATGTCCGCTTTCACAGCGAATTGCAAAAAGCGTTTTAAGTGAAAAGCTTTTTCAAAAGCGCGCTTTTCAATATAAGTACAACGTTGTAAGCGTTGTTGAAATTAAGCCGTTTATCACACTCCTAGTGAAAAGTGTTGAGTAGAACTTTACTGACATTATAAACAAAGAACAAAAAAGTGTATAATACTATAATGTATTACAGAGGGATGTTAAGGCATAAATAGGGGTTAGTCATAGTCTGTTGCAAAAAGTAAATGGGTCTGTTGTTAGTTTGTTACATTTGTTACCAAGAAGCTCTTGTTACAATCGGAGGTTTCTAGAGTACCTAACGTATTTCTTTAAAATTTTGTGTTAATTAAATAAAGATAAAAGCAATGGATGTATCACTTGATAAAATGTTTAGTGGCAAACCAAGGACGTCGTCAAATATAGCATGGCACCGTCCGATGTCGGCGTGGGCTCGGCAGGACGAGGAGCTGATGCAGAGGTCTGCGCGGGCCCTCGCCACGGCCACGGACCCCTTGGACAAGCTGCGGCTCTTGTGCTTCTCCCGCGGATCCTCCGGCATACTAGCGCTTGGAAGGATCTTCCGAAGAATGGCCGGTGACAGCAGGAAACTGAACAAGGAACAATTCATGGATGGCATCAAGGAGCTGAGCGATAAGGATGCCGAAGCGTTGTTCGCGCAATTCGACAAAGAGAAGACTGGCACTATCAACGTAGATGAGTTCCTTGATCATCTCCGTCCGCCCATATCAGATGGCCGTCGCGCTTTAGTGGAGCAGGTATTTAAGAAACTTGACAGGACTGGTGATGGTGCTATCACCATTGCTGATATTCGCAAAGCATACTCCGTTGATGCACACCCAACATACATAAGCGGTGAAGATTCAGCTGAGATGTTAATGAATAAGTTCCTTGCTAACTTTGACCCTGAGTGCAGGCTAGATGGGAAGGTAACTTACGAAGAGTTTATGGACTACTATAGCAGCATCAGTGTGTCCATAGACAATGACTGCCTTTTTGACCTGATCATGCGTCAGGACTACAAGCTTTAAACGCACAAGTAACGCCTAACAGATGCAAGTCTACCAAATTACATCACAAAATTAAAAATGGATACAATTCTTATTACCTATTTACTGTTAAATTTGAATTCTGAAATTTAAATTTTATTATAAATGGACATTCCTTTTTAAAAATTAAATGTTGTAGTTGCATAGTTTTGAAATTAAATACATATACTTTTTAAAAAGTGCTGATCTCACTGTAATTTACTCTTGTACGAGTATCAAACAAATAGATTTTGGGAGCATCAGGCGTTGAAAATGATGGAGGACAACTTATAGCATTTAGAAGTTTTCAGAATTATTGCATCTCCCTTCCGCCTGCATTTATCAAAATAGAGGCCTTAATTTAAGAGCATCATGCCTGCTCTTCATCGCAATGGAAATTTTATGAGACTGAATGAATCAAGAGTGATATTTTAGGATGGTTGCTAATGGTGTTACATAGTCTGCCTATCCCTTCGGAAAACAGGAGTCTTTGTATGTATGTATGTAGAGCAACATATAGGAATCTCAGTAGTACCATAAACAGTTCGTCAAAATTATATGTTTTATTATCAGATGAAAACTAAAAGCAAACTTAGATGTTTCTTGAAAAAGTTTTGTAGTAATGTATTTCGTAACTTGGCGGCTATCTGCATCTGCATTACTTACCAATAGTGCAGATGTATAAAGTGCACATTTATTTCTAAGTAAAGGGTGCTTGCAGCTATGCCTGCAGAGAACATAAATGCCAATTTTCTGATTCTTGCACCTAATAGTTTGGCTGTAGCTTGTCTATCAGTCAGTCAGTAACGCAAGGATTTTCTATAATTATACAGATATTAATAGCAATTAGCATATTAATATTGCTAGATATATGTAATTAGGTACTGCAGTAGTACTTTTAATTTTTACTCTGAAATTCAATAATTGTTATATCACCTGATAGGTAGATTCGTCCAGACATTTTGCCTTATTTGCTTAATTAATTAAAAAATAATACTTGACCAAGTATAATTATCAACCTGTTTTGAGGAAAAAATATAGGTACATAACAATCGTCTTAGATCATAGAAATTACTATTAGCATGACAAATATTTAGATTTAGACTAAAGGCTTGACCTATGTAATACATACTAATTATTTAATCATTTATTATGTACCTACTCGTGTTATCGTGTAACCCTTATTTAATCAATGTTTAAAGTGAATAAATCTTCAGCTTTAATAATGATTTAGTTGTTTTAATTCATCTCCTTAATACACTCCTACTGGTCTGGTGAATCCCACTATTTCCATTATGTATTTACATTGATGGAAATACTGGGACAGTCTCCCATTATTGGCGGCGCAGCGATTAAAGGCCGGCGCGCACTGACGTCGCGGCATGGCAAAGGATTTTATTATTGATCAAGTCATTTCGATTCTTATTTCAATGGGTTTAGAATTCATATTACTTTATTTCGATACAATCGTACCGCGGCCCGTTGTGGCATGCCGCGGGACGTCGCTGCGCGTCGCGGCATACTTCGGGACGCCGCGGTATGCCGCAGTGTGCCACGAGTACTACGTAATCAGTAGGTAAATAAGTTCCTGAATTCACCGTTAATACATCTTTGTCTCCATAAATAATGTATCCAGAATTGTTTTCTCTTCGACATATCAGTTTGTATTTGTCGTTCTTCATCTTGAGCAAGAAGTGCTATTGATACTAAATTCTAGTCAATTGGACGCCTCGGTATGACGCGGCCTGCCGCGGCACGTCACGGTATGCCACGGCGGGCCGCGGCGTCCTTCGGGCTACCGAAACATGCCGTGCCGTCAGTCGGCGCCGGCCTTTAAAAACGCTGCATTGCCTCTTATGACGGCGTGCACATGGAAACCACTCGGCTACTGAATGTCGAAGTTTGAAATGTGGACGTATGCAGGCGCGGTCCGAAGGGGGGGGTCACAGGGGACATGACCCCCCCCCCAAAATCTAAGGTCAAATTGAAAAATCTCAAAAATTTGCCAAATAATAAAAGGAAATTTCTAGCTATCCCCTAACAGCGATAAATTTATAGTCTGCTGACATCTAGTGGTGTTTTTATGAACTACATACGATGGCTAAAATAACTTGGAAATTACATTTAGTTTAGAAACAAGGGTATGGGATGTACGGATCAGGTTTTTTCCTTGCGAAGCATAGCCGAAAAGTTTTTGGCCAAAGATCAAAACGCACCCTTATTCAAAGAAAGAAATAATTCAAATTTACATATTTGTGGAAAAACGGAAATAAAGTTTGACACCTTCGCACATTGTACTTTAAAATTTAATTAAAAATAAACTAAATAACATAAGTTAGTTCTAAAAAAAGAAATGAATAGTTTATTGGACATAGTAATAAATTTTTGTGAACTATATATTTATTTATAAAAGGAAGGTTTTTATTTGAATTAAGTAAAAAAAAGTTCATACTTATTTCACTTTTTGATAAAAACATTATTTAAGGTCACCCGGGGCTATTGTAAGTTAAAATCTGCATCTGCCACTTTGAAGTATTTATTAGTCACATTTAAAATCATTATTTCCGGAAATCTTAAACTAAGGTACCCTTATTATTTACTTCCTTGCCCAAATTTCTGTAAAATTCCTATAAATAACTTTATATTATTAAAATATCGGACAGAAAGTACACAGAAACAGTATTAGTTACAATAGCCCCAGCTGCGGGGCTATTGTAACTATTGCCTATACCAGCCGAATATGACCTTTATTTATTATAACGGTAGTAAAATGTTGATTACAAATAGTGATTTCATCAAAATGTAAACTGTGAATGAAAAAAGAACACCATTTTAATTACTAAATTTGAAAAAATAATCTTATTCGGGGTTATTGTAGCTATTTTACGATAATTTAGTGATGTGCACAGGTTGTCGATAGTAGGTATATCGACAGTAAAGAATAAAGTAATGCGAATAATAAAATAATATGTTTATTAATTATAAATCTATCTAACTTGGTTAAATTTTATTTTTGCCAAACTATAAGAAAGGACAATTTAAATAAAACAATTTGCCGTCAGCGTCCATAAAAACAAATTCAGTTTCACTAATTGGTAATAATTTCAATGCCTTCACAATCATTTTACTCTGTACCACATCTGTGTAAGCTACTTTCTTAAACCTTGTATTATCATGCTTTCCATATTGAGACTAGGTACAAAGATATTTTTTTTGTAATGACGTACCGTCTAAAACAAAAGAAAACACTTAGTATGATGGCAAATTCCGCAAACCAAGCGTGCTATAGTCACGCAGAAAATACCGTGAACCATCACATCTGTCAGTATTAATAGAAAGAGGTAAGCCCTCTCATTTATAATATACTTACCTATAAGTATTTCCCATCACTAACTATTGCTGGCTCCATAGTTAATTTCAAGGGGTTATTGTGACTATCGATAAATATTATCGACAGTTACTTTAGCCCCTAGTTGCAAAATTTACGGGGTTAATGTAGCTACTCTTTTTTCTCTTTAATTTGAAATGGAAATTATAAAACTATATATGTGCATCAAAATTTATCGTATTAGCTTTCTACTTACATTGAGAACAGCTCAAAAATAAATAAAAAAGCACAAAAAATCGTCCTTGGAACATACCCTTACGTGAGCGTTGCCTCAGCTGAAAACTGTCATTGACGAAAAGATGGCAATGTCGGTAAAACAGTGACATGTATCGCTGCAGCCAGTGAGTTACTTGATTGCTAAGTAGTTAATGCGTTTTTTAATAGATGGCAGATTTCTAAATTCTGATAAAATCTCCAAATAATCAGAAACGGCACATTAGCCCCGTAGACACATTTGCCCCGGGTGACCTTAGTTCATTCTAGATGGTACGATGTAAATTAAAATAATGCAGTTTTATTTTAAAATAATTCATAAGCTTTTTTCTATTTAACTTTATTTCTGTTTTTGATTGAATATATATGAATTGCTAGAGAACTTTTTGAAATTGATTCAATATAGTGATAATATCGAAAATCATTTTGATGATTTAATAAAAATAAAACGGTTAATTCAGTCTCCTTTTTTATTTTCAGTCACAAAATCACCAATATGTATGGTGGGTTGGTGGGATATCTAATCAAATCACAGAAATATAATCATGATACTTATAATTAGACAGGTACTCATAGAGTAACAAAAAAAAACATATTCTTAATAAAAGTAAATTAAAAAATCAACAAGAAATAAATAACAAACTAATAATACTTTGTGTTTATCACCATCTTAGGTATCTAGTAGGTAGGACTTAAGAATTAGTCACATTAAAGTAACAATAAATAAACACTCATCTTTATAAATGCCTATATGCATGGCATAAAATAGTTTGCTTAAACAATAATGAAACTAAAACCTCTTTACCACCTTACTTTTCCTTCTCCTTTTTTACTTGTATATTAAATTAAAGAATTATAAAAATCAGCATAATATGAGGGAATTAAGGATTTTGAGAGAAGCTCTTTAAAATCCTTCTTTTTATTTTCACGTACCGTAAAACCGTACAACTTTGCCCAGAAATTCTGTTCCACTTGAAATATTTATTTAACTTATTATTCGTTTAATTTGTAATCATGTTATATCATTCATAAATGCAATGCTCTTTGCATAGAAATACGATAATATCAAGATAATTAATGTTTATGTGCTAAAAATCTTAATTTTGACAGCGGGCCAAATATTTAGAACTTTTCACAAGTTTGCCCATTTTGCGGAAAACTTTGTAGCTGCAGTATTTTCTACCTTAAAAACATCATGTTTAAGGATCATTTTAGGAAAATAGTCAATCTGTCATAGGACCGTGACAATAAACGTATAAACATTCACTTAACCTATCAAATTTGGGTGGGCAAAGTCGCATCTTTTTTTTTGTAATTTTTCATACAAATAAAACGATCAACTAGGGTTGTCACTTTTTTATTGATAATCAGTACTAGGGTGCGCAGGTACATTATAATCACGTAGCTTTCTCTTAAACACTAATTTAAACATTTGAGCAATCATGTTTTAAGGCAAATGCTTATTAGTCTTTATTCAAACTATATAAGCTTAAAAAAATAGAACCAGAATTCAAGTGGATGTTTTTAACTTTGTTCAATACCGTCCATTGAGGAATCCCGAACCTCTTTTCTGCCTCCCGACTTGACATCCTGTTATTTTTTATCATGTCAACCGCCAAGTTTAACATTTCTTCTGAATAATCTCTGTATGCTCGCGATCCTAATTTTCTTCTTCTTTTTCTTATATTTTTAGGCTTAGTATTATTCATCCTGAAATAAATGGGAAAAGAATGGCCTCAGTAACATTAGCAAATATACTTAACCTACCCAATATAAGGTTATCGAGGTAACATGAGCCGATACTTAGTATACCTGCTGCTACCTTTAATAGTTAATAACAGTTTAAAATTTGAGTACATAATATTATTTTACAACAAAACATTAACCGACTTCAACATTCATTATTTCTACTACCTGTATGTAGAAACTTCTTTCATTAACAGATCACGATGGATGGTGACAATGGGACCACCTCAGGAGTTTACCCTTTCAATTATAAAATAATTGCGAAAATGGGCCCGAAATTGCTGGAGAACTAATATAACATACAGTCGAATTGTGAACCTTACTTTTTGAAGTCGGTTAAAAATAAAACGAAATCAAAAAACAAACAAAAAATTTGAGAAGAAAAATCATAAAGAAACTACCTTGTTGGTTATAATTAGATACTTATTTCGCAAATACTTTCAGTGTAGGTCGATACTTTTTGAAACAAAATTCATGCTTTTTTTTATCACAATTTGCAATACTTTGTATACAGAGAATAATGCTGATAGATAAGTAATTCAATTTATCTATTAGCATTATTTAGGTAATTCCGAAGTTAGTGTAAGACAAAGTACCTACCTACATATCTTAGATCTAATTAAACGTTGAGGTGACAACCCTAACGGTAATATTATGGTGGGCAAAGACGTAACAGCTACGTTAGAAAAACTAATTCGACTTTGCCCACCATCACATTTCCGAATTTAAGAGAGATTTCGCGTTGGATATACGCTCATTTATGTGTATTTATTAGAAACTAACAGTGGTTAAAAAATTACTTACCTGCTGTGATAATAAATCAACTTTTAAAAAAAGTTTTTCACACACGTTTTGGCCCGCAAAATACACCACCAACTTCGACACAGTTTGACAGCCGACTGAAGTGACATTTTGAAATATTGGTTACGCAATGTTGCCAGAGACATATTTAAATTTCATCCATAGATCAAAAGTAGACGTAACAAAAAATGTTGCCGGGTTTTTTGAAATATTTGTGAAAAGTACCTTGCGGGGCAAAGCTAGATTAGTTGGGCAATCTTGTAAGATTTTACGGTAATTCCTGTTTTGCTGTATAGGCTGCTTTAAGTATCACTTCTGATATGGGTTTTCTCTTCTTTCTCTTATTGCGTGTGTCTATTTATTTCTTTGTAACTTTATTCTTTATACGATGTTTTATACCAAAACATGGTCGGATTGACTTTCTCCATTTTTTTAAATTTTGATATCATTCCAGTTCACGTTTTGTCCATCCGTATTTATCGAAAAATTATACCCTCAGTCTTCTTGCAGGGTTTGTCATGTCGAAGAATGCCTCATAGCTTAATTCGTGCGCGTCCAAAACAGGTTTCGAGTTTTTGGCATTCTTTATTAATGAGATATACTGATCAGGCGTGTATATCGGAGCTGAATTTAAGTTTCTTTTGACTTCCTTTTCTATCAGGCTGTGCACGCTGTCTGCTTCATTTTGGGTATAACATCTAATTAAAATTTATGCGTAATACTTTTAATATTTAGCAAGTTTTTTATTTATTCTTATTATGTCCTGCACAGTAGTCAGAGTAGAAAATAACTTCTTTTTCATCATTGCCTTGTTCGCTTAAAGCTTTCAAATATTCCCCATTCCCATACACAGGAGCCGATTTCAATAGCTCCACGTTTTGCGTCACATTCTGACCAAAAATAGCAAAGCACATTTTCGTAGCTCAACTTAGTATCTTTATTTGCCAATTCTGTTATAGTCAAATTATAACAATTTAATTTAGATTTATAATAAAATGATGAAATGTCGTTCTTTGGACATTGTAGTACAGCCTCTAAAATACTCTAAATCATACACAGCAACTCTAGTATTTTTGTTAACTTTTTTGCGATCGTTAAGCTTTTCAACTCTGCTACAATTCTTCTCTTCTATATGTCTTTTATAATTTTCTTCCAAATCTTTTGGATTTTTGTTCATCGTTTGAATTATTGTAAGAGGTACATAGATCGCACTGATATTTTTGGGCGCAAAAAATCCAAGGTTAAATTCCGTTGTAAATATTTTATAGTATGTTATGTATGCTCCAGCTTTTTTACTTTCCTGTCGTTGTTGTGATTCAAAATCAATTTATAAATCTTTTATTGTTTTGCTGCCTTCTATGTATTCTTTTGAAGTAGAGGCCCTCAAATAATGCGATTTTATTCTGGGTATCGAATTAATGTGGTTTGTGATGGCAGTTCGTAATTCAGGAGGGTTCTTTAGGTAGTAGAGCCTTGCTGATTTCAGCATGAATGGGCCCGCTCGACCGTGGAAGTACTACCCTTTCACAGAAAATCGACGTAAAGTAGCAGTACCTAAACTGTTGCGTTTCGTTCGGTGAGTGAGAGTGCCGGAGGCCCCATCCCTTTCCTTCTCCCTTATCCCACTCCTCTTCCTATCCCTTTTCCCAACCCCAAGGGGCGGCAACGCACTTGTGACTCCTCTGGTGTGACGTGTCCGTTCGTTTGCCGCCTTTTAATATACAAAAGGATCTATTTGCCTATGAAATATTTAGGCTCAATGTCAATAATACACGAATCTACGTATGCTCTTTGCTTTACAAAGTCTCCTAAATCCCAGAAATTACAAAATAACTTATATCTGTCATCAGTATTAATTTTTTCCACGCATTTACGTCTACATTTATCCGTGCAAGGTGCTTTGAGGCACTGAGCTGCAACTTTCTTCTCCGATTGTGTAACATACGATTTACCTTTATTACGCAAACGTTTAGTTATGTTTTGTTTCCATTTTGAAGGGTTCTTTGTGGTCCAATTGCAGTAGTGGGATGAGTTTCATACTCCGAGTCCGAACTTGACGATAAGCTAGATGAGGACGAGTCGGTTGATGAACTCGAAGGACGAGGTCTTTCAAGATTGAGCCACTATCTCATCATTTTCATTATATAGTATAATGTAGTATCGTCCTTGGAGCACATACTAATGTCACTATCGTCACTATAAGGTACCAGGCTCCTTGTATTATTAGTGCATTGTATGTTAAACATCTGTGATTCCTAAAAATACACGTCATAAATGAACCTCATTGTTACAGTAATTAAATAGGTACACAAAAAAGTCAAATTGAAATAATTAATTTCTTCAAATAATACTTCTTAGTAAATAGTGACTTACTTCGCAGTTAGCTTTGATATTGTCGTTTCAATTCTCATCCTTTTTTGAATCAGGCAATAATGACGTGTATTGCTGAACTACGATCGATTCCTTAAAACAAACGTAATAATTGAACCTTATTGTCACCTTAATTATGTAGGCACACGAATAATATGAGATAAACTTAATTCAAATAAAAAATAAAATACTATTAATTAATATCTAATAGCTTACTTCGAGTCAACCTTGCCATTGTCCTTCCAATTCTCGTCCTTTTTTTAATTACCATCAGGTAGTGTGTTTTGCTCAACTAATCCTAATAGGTATTTTCCGTGCCCTAGATAAAGATGCCATGCTAAAATAAAGTTTAGATTAAAATTACCATAACTAAAAACCATTAATATTCATATTTATAGTGCTTAATAATGACAATGTATAGAAACTCGACTTTTAAGATTTTAGTTGCATAGTGAATTAATTTAAAGAAATAAAACAATGTTTGCCGTATAGTTAATACTTAACAGAATCAACTCCAAAATCTTCAAAATATTTTGTGAAATAACAGTACAAAAGTGAAACAAGTCTTATTAAATCTCAGTACATCATTAAATTTTAAAAATAATATTGAACTAGGTTGGAATATGAATTAATAAAGAAGAAAATATATCGCGAAAAACAGAATTAAGTGTAAAATGTAAAGTAAAAGTTACAAAATTTTTACTAATAAAGTGGAATAAGTTTGAATTAATGCACTTTTAAATTAAATAATAGAAAATAGTATAATAATCTGCCAGTAATACACCGAATTATTTTGTTTTATTTCACTATTATTCCTATCAGCAACGATCCGACCTCAAACAAAGCTTGTGCATCACTAAATCTTTCGCTTTACCAGTATCAACTTGTCCGCGCGCCTTAGTAAAAAAGAGGCGGAACACGTCCTGTCTCGCTAGACTTGGTCGTATTACAATGCCTGTTAGAGTGAAATTATTCTCCTTGACGAGTTATTACGCTTTTAGATTAAATCTCGAATAACATGAATTTTGAGTTATTTCTTTGTTTGAATAAGGGAGCGAAAAGGTCTATTGCGCATTCGTGGATTTGGAAAAGGCTTACGATAAAGTGG
Organism: Euclidia mi; assembly: GCA_944739405.2. Classification (NCBI taxonomy): domain Eukaryota; kingdom Metazoa; phylum Arthropoda; class Insecta; order Lepidoptera; family Erebidae; genus Euclidia; species Euclidia mi. Next base: position 265,159 of record OX123205.2, on the reverse strand, counting down.
TGAGGAATGAAATGTGGTCGGTGCTGTCAATGAATGGGGTAGTCAGCAGCTTTATTCGAGCTCTGAAATCCCATTATGAGGATTCTAGAGCTTGTGTGAGGATAAACGGGGCATACACTGACTGGTTTACCATCGAGAAAGGTGTTAGACAAGGATGTGTAGCTTTGCCGTGGCTGTTTAACGTCTTCATGGACAGTTGTTTGCAAGATTTAAAACATAGTGACTGCGGATTAAGGATAAATGGGTTACTCTTCAAATGCCTCCTTTATTCTGATGATCAGGTAATACTTGCGTCTTCAGCGGAGGAGTTGCAGGAGATGGCAACAATCATGCATGGTGCGTTAGAGAGGAAAGGAATGAAAGTGAATGTAAGTAAAACGAAAGTTATGGTTTTTGAAAAGGAGGAATGCGTTACGGCTTGTAATGTTTTTATCGATGGACACCGAGTGGAATAAGAGAATGAGTTTGTATACTTAGGTACATTGTTTACAAGAGATGGTAAGAATGAAGAAGATATTGAAAGAAGAGTTAATGCAGGTAATAGAGTGAATAGAGCTCTGAAGGCGTTTATGAACAGTCAAATCGTATCCAAAAAGGCTCGTTTAGCTGTGCATAGTTAGTGCCTACCCTTATGTATGGTAGTGAAAGTTGGGTATGGCAGAAGAAACTTGAAAGTAGAATAAATGCTGTAGAAATGAGAGCACTGAGAGTTTGTGTGGTGTATCTTTGACCGGCAGAGTAAAGAATAGTGTGATAAGAGAGTGGTGTGGGGTGAAAGAAGATGTAGGGACAAGCATCGAGAAAGGCATGTTAAGATGGTTTGGGCACATGGAGAGGATGAATGACGAAAGACTGACAAAGAAGATATATAAGGCAAATGTGAATGGGACAGGACGAAGGGGAAGACCTCGGCGGACCCTCTCTGACCAGTGGAGACATCCTAAAAAAGGACAGGTTAGAAGTACCCTAAACAGAAGAGCATGCATGAGAAACTTGATGGAAGTGAATGAAGCAAGAGAGGTATGTCAGGATCGTTGCAAATGGCGTTCCGTATCCTCTGCCTACCCCTCCGGGAAACAGGCGTTAGTCTATGTATGTATGTAGAAACAAGGAACCGAACCACAGAATAGATAGTACTAACGTAACCGAACTACGTAGTTTTGGTAATCCTAGCAAAATCGATATGCGTCGTTATGATAAAGATTGTTTAACAATATTCTAATTTGTCGGTTTATTGTAAAGATTCAAGATAAAGGCTGTCTACTTAGTTGTGAATTGTAATTCTTGTTGTTTTGTGATTGAGGAAAAAATAAAATATAAGTTAATTGTCGAATACAAGTAAGTAATACTAAGTACATATAATTTAATTTGAAGAACAGTGCTTCATTTAATGATAGTACTATAATAATGGTAAGTCATTGTAAGTAATATCGAGCCTTTCCCGCCATTTTAGCGCAACCGACAAAAACTAAATTTTACAGAAGGCTTTTTTTATAATATTTTTATACAGAAATATGTTAATAAAGTAAAATTTGATGTACATTAATGATTTTTAGACATTTACATGTAGAATTAAAAAAACTACAAATGTAATAATTATTTACGCTATAAATTGCGTTCCAGATACCTATTTTTTATTAGTGAAGTGAGTGACATACATACATACATAGACTCACGCCTGTTTCCCCGAAGGGGTAGGCAGAGGCATATTAAACGCCCACTTTTCGCCAGTGTTTTGATCCCACGTAATAGGTGGCGAGCCTATTGCCGCTTATTGGGACATTTTGTTTGCCAGAGCCTCGTCCGTTGATCGGCAGGTGCACCACTTGCAGGTGAGGTTGGCTTGGGACCTTAAGTTCTTGGTGGGTGCCCTATGCACCCATAGTGAGTGACCCCCTCCAAAATTTCAGGCTGCGACCGCGCCTGGACGTATGTTAGTTCTAAAGTACAGGATCTCGATGTACGCCAGTTCGAAAGTTCACTGGAGCGAAGTATGCAAGGCCGACGTATCGTTCATATGAAAAAAGTCTCGTTAATTCGAGAAACTTAATGGCCGGCGCCGACTGATGGCACGGCATGCCGCGACGCGCCGCGGCGTCCCGCGACGTGCCGCGGCGGGCTGCGGTACGATTGTATCGAAACAAAGTAATATGACTCCTAAACTCATTGAAATAAGAATGAAAATGACTTGATCAGTAATAAAATCCTTTGCCATGCCGTGCCATGCCGCGATGTCACTGCGCGCCGGCCTTAATAGGTTATGTTAGGTTCCTTACATGTTCCTTGAGACCCTTTATCCAAAAATAGGAGCCCTGCGAAGCAGGGGTCCGTCAAACTAGTTTATCGTGTTAACGAGACTTTTTCATATAAAACGATACGTCACTCGGCCTTGCATACTTCGCTCCAGTGAACTTTCGAACTGGCGTACATCGAGATCCCTACTTTAGAACTAACATAGGTACGTCGACATTTCAAACTTCGATATTCAGTAGCGGAGTCTAATTTATAGTTCTATTGATGCACTATTGCAAGTTGCCACAGAGTATACAAGTAGGTACTAAAGTACTATTGCGTTATTGATTCATTGACTGAATAATAATAAAATAATTTTATTCATGGAGTTTTAAAAAGTGGGAAGGGTGTTGTATTATTTCACATGGGATATGAATATAGGTACTAAACACATACGTAGTCTTTAAAAATAATAATGGAAATGCAACAATCGCCTTTAAACTAAATGCCGAGGGTACCTAGGTACTAGCGGTTTTTTGCCGCAATGGAAATAATGGGATATAATTTGTATAAAACGCTTGTCCCACTTTTTCCATTTTGCATTTCCATGGAAATAGTGGGATACACCCACTCGTGCATGGCGACCCTGCCAGTAGTCGACAATGCGCGTGACTCAGTTATTTGATACAGCTTGCAAGTTACCTTAAAGAGAGTGGAACTTTTATAAGATTTTGTGCATAACGTAGTGGAAAAATTATCCAAGTACCTACTTAATGAATATGGCGCGAGTCGATCTGACATATCGGACGTTGTGATTCGTGTGTTCCGTGAATTTTCAAATCAGCATGATGTGATGAGTAACCAAATATCTCAGGGAGTCGTCATCGTGCAGAATGCGGCGGATGGAAAAAAACAGGCCACTGCAGACGAAATCATCATCATCAGCCTTTAACAGTCCACTGCTGGACTAGGCCTCTCCTTTGAAAGGAGGAATTGGCCTACTATACCACGCTGACCAAACGGGTTGGTATAGGGTTTGTATCAAGTTTTCCTTCTCTTACAGTGCTGTTCTCTGCATAATATGGTCCCTCTGTCGGCTCTTACTACACCCATGGGATGATATGGGGTGGTGACAATCCGTATTCTTAATCCGTCACCACACGGACAGACGAAATACAGCAGCATAATAATACCTAATTAAGTATGTCAACTACAAATTTTCTGCTCAAGGTCATTTATCTAAGTATAGTCTAATAAGCCATACAGTCGTTTAACGAACTGGAACAGCGTTCTACTCGATTGATCTTCATTTTTCATAACATTCATTGATCAATAGTGCGGGGGGCATGAGGCGAGACGCGGGAAGAGCGGTACCTAACAAACTACCTACGTAATATTTTAGGGAATGGGGCGTCCTTGTTTTCTGTTCGTTACTTATTTCAATTTTAAATAAGATAGTGCATACGACGTGTGCTGTGAGACATTGCAAATCTTCATGCTGCTGAAGATTTAAATAAATAAGATATAAAAATCTCCGGTTTCATCAAATGCCGCTAACCAAAAATATATTTTTTATTAATTATTTATAATTTATATTATTTTGAAATATATAGGTAACCATTTAATGTATTGTGAACGTACCTACTTATCTACTAAAATGTTACCGTGAAACCTGCTAGCTTTGCCAACGGTTGCCGAGTTTGCCATAGCCAACTTTTGAGGGAAAAAGTGTAGTAACATCTTAATAACAGTTTTCTGTCATGTATACATGCCTTAATGGTAAAATTTATGAGTTAATTAGCAGCACCGAGTGATATGTGGGAACCCAGCTTGTTTTTGAGGGTTTATTCCCATCTTCCCCCGCATGTCTCTCTCTGTTTTGTGGGGGAAAATGGGAATTTTTGTGTCATCTTCCCCCGAATTTGTAATCGGGGGAAGATAGGAAGTTGCATTCCCATCTTCCCCCGCATGCTTGCCACCGAACGAGGGAAAATGGGAATGCTTGTTTCATCATCCCCCGAACTTGTAATCGGGGGAATTTCATCATCCCCCGAACTTGTAATCGGGGGAAGATAGGAAGTTCTATTCCCAACTACCCCCGCATGTCTGCTCCCGAAAGAAGAAAAATGGGAATACTTGTGTAATCTTCTCCCGAACTTGTAATCGAGGGACGAAAAGAAGTTTCATTTGTTTCCGAAATCCTTTTAATAATTCATTTTGTTATTTCCCCCACTGTAATTTTTTTACAGGAATTAATAAAACAATGTTTGATTACAAACATTTTTATAAAAAGGAAATAGTATCTTCTTGGGTTTACGCGAATGTTACACATTGAAATTAAACTACAGTTTACGGATTTTATCGCGTTGTATTGGTTTCACTAAGTTATTATATTTGAAACTAAAGATCTAGAAACTATATTTTTAATTTATTACTAGCGACGTTTCGAATTCTTTACAGAATTCATGTTCACGGCAGACTGAGGTGATATTTGTCTTTTTCTTGAATGTATAAGTTATCCCAAAGTACCCGAACATTATTCAACTACTGGTGTTACTATTTACGCAGAATGAGCTCACAGTGTCCTTAGGTCTTCTGGTGACTTTGTCCTTCTTGGGTTTCATTAGCCTTATGACAGGGTCCCAAGCTGGAGGAACATTCCAACCATCTTCCCTATTGAAATTAGGGTGTTTTTTAATTTCAATAGCCTCTCGTATCATCCTTGGAAGAAAACGATGTTCTTTTGCGAGTATCTGTGGTTCATCAAATCGCAGGTAGTGGTTGGGTCCTTGTTCCACATGTTCACACACAGCAGACTTTGTTGAGCGTTTATGTTTTATGTCAGCTATATGTTCTTTGAGTCGAATGCCTATGCTTCTCTTGGTTTGTCCAATGTATGAGAGCCCACATTCACAGTCAATTTTGTAGACACCGGCCTCTTGCAAGGGTAACTGACACTTGACAGATGGTAATAAATGACTGATCTTCGTTGGCGGCTTGTAGTAAGTTTTGATAGAAGCTCGCTTCAAGATGTAGCCAATTTTGTCGGTCACGCCCTTGATGTATGGGAGGACAGCAGGTTGTCTTTCTACTGTGGCTGGTTTTTCTTTCTTCTGGGATCTGTGACAGTGGCGCGGCGGTCGGAGCTTGTTGTCTTGCAGAACTTGCCTGACATGTTGAAGCTCAGCGTCCAGGTGTTTCTTGTCACAGATCCCGCGGGCTCTCTGAAACAGAGACATTCCTACAGTAGCTAACTGTCTAAAAAAAAAAACTCACCACCATCCTAAACAGTGCGCATCCTAAACCGCGCACCGCACTTAGACCCGATTCACTGGAACTAGCGGCATCTCTTCACTGGCACTGGCACGCTCCTCAGAAGCATCGACAGCTGACTCATCACCTTCGAGATCGACCTCCGGTCTTGGAGGGGAGTGATGTAGCGGCAGCTACATACAACTATGGCCATCTAGCGAGCGACGACGAAGTCTCAACAACAAACAATACGGCGATATCTATCGGACAAGATTCTACGGAAACAAGGTGCTGAATCGCACAAGCAGAGTTCGCACGCCTAGTTGTATATATAGAACTTCTCAAATACGTCCGTCGGACTGACAGTCCACCAGGCACGATCACCCAGCCTGGTTAGAGGATCCTCCCTCTAGTTGGAGGAACACCACACCTTTATCCTCCACAATATTATCACAGCATGCAAAATCAAAGATAGGTCACGTAAACTAAAAAGTTTGCTATCTACAATAGTAGCAACAATAGTAAATATATATTTTATAAGTACATTTCAATCGCACCAACCACTCTTCAATTGTCTTGACAATAAATACAAAATTTACATTTAGATTTGAATGTGTAGTGATTGTTATACCTCTCTGTTAATTTTTAATATTAATTGTTAAAACGGTAAGACATTGAGATGTAAAATATTGTCAGTAGGTATTGACAATATTTTACAATAAGAATACATATTTAAATACAAAAAGAGTAAGGCTTTTTAAAATGTTTCCTTATAAGATTGATTTTATATAAAACAATATTGTTATCAATATCTGATTTTTATATTAATAATTGAAAATAAGAGGAATTGTTATAGTAGTAGTTATGACTGATTTTCAAACGGAAGATGCTGTACTATTTCCTGTTTATAAAAATGTTTGTATTCAAACATTGTTTTAAGTAACTCCTGTAAAAAAATAACAGTGGGTGAAATAACAAAATTAATTATTAAAAGTATTTCGGGAACAAATGAAACTTCTTTTCGTCCCTCAATTACAAGTTCGGGAGAAGATGACACAAGTATTCCCATTTTCCTTCTTCCGGGAGCAGACATGCGGGGGAAGTTGGGAATAGAACTTCCTATCTTCCCCCGATTACAAGTTCGGGGGAAGATGAAACAAGCATTCCCATTTTCCCTCGTTCGGTGGCAGGCATGCGGGGGAAGATGGGAATGCAACTTCCTATCTTCCCCCGATTACAAATTCGGGGAAAGATGACACAAAAATTCCCATTTTCCCCCATTCGGGGGGAGACATGCGGGGGAAGATGGGAATAAACGTTTTTGAGGTGTCATTTTCGGCGTTTACTTTTTTCGAATGTTGGTGGCGTAAAACTTAGAGCTCCGGAACTTTTACGAAAACAAACGGGAAAGGCATTGCCTACGTAAGCACATTTTTTATATTATGTTAGAATAATGTTCTTTATCTAAATAAAAGCTGATTTACTGTGCTACAAGCTACCTGTAGTTCGCAATTTGTGTTGGCAAATTCAACAACCCCAAACACAACGTCCGTGATGGTGACTTTGCCATGTTTTGTTGGAGGTTAGGGCTGCCACTAAATTTCTTTTTAAATATTTTAATTAAACTGTAGTTGTAAGTACCTACTTATAATATAAGTAGGTAGGTACCCAGATATGAAATACACATTACATGTGCTTAAGTGAAGGTTGTTTTACAACACGTACACAGGGTGGTGGGTAATTTAAAATGTATTTTTTTGAAGTTATTTACTTATTTGCGCAATTTGTGAGCTAAATATGATGGCAGGCAGGCACCTACCTACTTAACAACCTATAGTAATCAATACCTAGTCACGACTAATATTGCTCGTTGATCGCACGAGAAATGGGTATGTTTATTTTTTTACTTTTATTATACATTTCCTATTCTGAAAACATTTTTATTTGACAACCCTAACCCTGTATTCTTTTTACTATGAACTATTTTGGAAAGGTTGGTGAATTTGCCACCTTCTTAGAGAATTTAGTTACCAGTGCTAAATAATATAAAGTTTTTACTTTTAATTTAAGGGTAAGAGGAAGAGTGCAAATATAGTTCCTTATAACCTCATAAACTCCAAAAAAATATTTTTTATTTCCGTATGGCAAATTTACCAGAAGTGACAACTGACTTTGCCATATTTGTTTTTATGCTTGAAATCTTTTAATTTACAAAAATGAAATAGATATTTGGCAATAATATAAATTTTCATGAAATTTACTACATCTAGGTGTAGGTTACTCATATTGTTTTCATATAATTATATTTTTTTAAAACGAATCAAACTTTTTGACACATGAAAAAGTGGCAAAGTAAGCAGGTTCCACGGTACAATATCTCATGTCTGGCCAAATCACAGAATAAAGTAGTAAGTACCTAATTTACTGTACGCAGCTGTACCTACGTAAACAAAATGGCAGACGTAAGAAAACATATTTTTTGTTATAGACTCACGCCTGTACCCCCGAAGCGGTAGAAAGAGGTGTAATATTACACGTAAGAAAATATGCATTGTAAGATAATGTATTCGAATCAAGTGTGATTTTAATTTCATGCAATAAGTACCTAGGTACCTACTTACTTATGCATTAGGTAAGTACCTATTATTTAAGTATCTTGGTAACCGCGCGTCCTAGCTCAAAAATATTACCCCCATAGATGGGCTCTGTAAGTTCCTAGCCCGGTCACCCATCCATAAAATGACCGCGATGTCTATTGCTTTACCTTAACATAGTGTGCATGAAAATAAATCATTAAACGACCGCAATGTCATCGCTTTACTTAGTTTGCACGATAAAGCCCTCGTAAAAATGAAAAATACCTCATATCTTTAACCGCCTACCAGCCTCCCACGACACCTTCGGGATGAAATAGGTGGTGGCTAGTAAATAATAATTGATTTACATTATAGTTAGGGAATGCAAATCTCGCGAGATATGGGCTCAAGCGAGATCTCGCGAGTTTATGAAGCCAATCTCGCGAGATCTCGCTTATTTCGAGATCTCACGAGATTGGCAGTTTTGTTTGTATGCTGTTTTTGTAAATAATCGCAATATTTGAATAATTTTTGTACCTATTATAAGATAAGTAGGTACTTAGTTACTTTATTTTTCACGAATTTTCAATGTACTTTTATGCTTCAAACATTGTTTGACGTCCCTATCTGTCTATAATTTTTTATTATACGTTTATGAAGTACTTACCTAAATATGTACGGACGGATCTGTCAATTAAGAAATGAAAGAAACAACCAGTCTTCGCTTCTAATATCAAACAAAAATCGTTTAGTAATAAAACATTTCTTTTATAATAAACAAAACAATGAGGGGTCCAAAAAGAAACCTTACTTATCATCTAAGTAGGTATGTTACTAAACTAAAGTACCTACCTATTACTGTCAATTAGGTAAATAAAACTATATCTACTCAGTAGACCTTTTAGATATTACGGATTAATTAACAAAATATACCAATAAGGCAGACTACACAGATTTAACAAACAAGAACAAAATGTCCAAAGAATCGCCTGCTAAATGGCTTGCTTTTCTGTTGGCCAGATAGGCAGATAACCGGCCGCTGAGAAGGCCCTTTCGGATTTAACGCTAATTGCAGTTCTCAGGCAGATTAACTACAAAAGTTTGCCTTTTGACCCGCCGGACTCGTATACATAAATTCATTTCATTTTGTATTAATGCTAATACCGACAGATTGCGATCCGTCCGTGTCAGTTCGCGCTTCGAATAAGACCTTTTTATGCTCGAGTGCAATCTCGTAAATCTCGCGAGATCTCGCCCGTTTTTCGACTGAGATTAATCTCGCTAAAAAAGACCGAGATCTCTCTTGGGATATCACAGCAAATCAATAGAGCGAGATCAGCGAGAAACCAGTATAAAACGAGTGTGCCAGCTGCGACGAGCTCCAGATCACAGTAGGGTGAACAGAAGTCCTCATAATACGACTCCGCTTACGCTTTTAAGAGATGATGTGTCCATTGTTTTGTATATTATATGAAACTATATTAGCATTTTATGTATTAGAGGACATATATCTACTTACATACCTACCTACGAAAGGAGGTAATGGCAAATCACCTTAGAGTGGGTACCTACCTTTTCCAATACTTACCTATTGATACGTCTTTCTTTATAATTATTTAGGTAGGTATATATCACACTTTTTTGTACCTAATTATCTTGCTCCACACTCTATCCAGCAAACTATTACACTTTTTAGCATTTAGGTGTTTACTAATAGGTAGGTAGTAGGGATAAGTACCTATAACGTTTCATTAGCACTGAGCACCATGTAGGTATACTTATAAGATAGTAATAGTAATATAAATAAAATAAAATAGGTATGTTTGGTAACACAAAGCATTTATTAACACACCTACCTATTATTTCATGCCTCTAATCTGACTAAAACTTCGTCGAAAAGCTGAACAGGTAGGTATATTACTTAGCTTGACTAGGAATACTCATAAGTCATACTCATAACATATACCTACCATACAACATACAATGCTCATAATGTGTGAACATTAACATCCCACAGTACGCAAACTATGTAAATAAAAAACAGTGGCATTCGTGTATAAATAATGTTATTGAAGGGAATACATGTCATACCTACCTACTAAGCGGACGTTGTCATAATTATACCTAAGGGCCGGAACATATCTGACGGAAGATCCGTCGCATTTTATCGGTCGCGTAACGCCAATACATACAAATGTATAGAAAAACGTTCAACCATTCACACCTGACCGATAATCCGTTAGTACGTCGAGCGTACTAACGGATTATCCGTCGACGTCGCGCGCACCACGCACCACGTGAATTTTGACCTTTGAGTAAGGAATATAAATGGAGAGAGCAAATAGTAGGTACATATAGAAAAATTACATTATTCACATATATTATTATATTTTATATTTTTATAGACTCACGGCTGTATCCCCGGAGGGGTAGGCAGAGGTGTAACATTACACCCACATTTCGCCATGTTTTTTTTTTATTCACATGTATACGAAATCGACATAAAGCCACCAAACATAGTGTTGTCTCGTTTTGTCTTAGGGATATCTCAGTCAGAAAAAAGGGATAGCCATAGTTTACTGAATAAATTAATCATGACGATATTTTATTAGAAATGTCATTCGTGCCACTATCGCCATATTTTTCGCCAAGGTTTGTGGTACATCTGCTGTGAAATCGTTGTTTATCGAACATAATAATTTGGTTTTTGTGCATAAATATGTCTAAAAAACCGATATTGGCTCTCAGAGAATATTTTGTTACATGTTTCATACAAGGGTCGTCTTTCGCTTTGCCATGTTCGCCCACATTTGCATTATGGAATAAACTAATCTGGCAAAATATTTAAATTAACAAAGGTAACTTACTACAAAAATGTATTATTCTCCTCTAACCGGCTCCACATCGTTATCGATTACATTCTGGAGAACAACCCAAATGGCAGCCATTTTATTTGCCCAACGTTTCATAGGTGTGCACGCTAATTTCGTAGGTGTGCACGCTAAATTCGTAGGTATTGGACATACTATATCCATGTCATTCCCAGATCAGTGATTTTAAGATCGTAAGATTCCAGGGCCGCCAGACCTTACTTATTTTTTCAGAAACGAAATGTGTAGAATAATGTAGTGTTAGTATGTGCTATTAGTGTACGCACATTTGCTAGATTGGATCGAGGGCCAATTTTTGGGTATGAGGTGCTAAAGGTCCACGGGAACAATTTCCATACATGCCTATATAGAAAACATTTTGTGTCTTGCTCTGGAACTGTAGTCTGTAACCCCTTCTATATCATTTGTATAAGTTTTGTGAAAAACCGTAACCAAATCGTATTATCGTCTTTTATTTTTGAACCTCCATACCTAAATAGGATATATATTTAAATAACGCTTGTTGGCTACTATAAAAAATCTTCGAAGTCCGACATATTTTTAATAGTCAAACTCGAATTGAAATATATAAATAACTACAGGACTTCAATGACTACATAACATCAGGGAACACGAAAAATGATTAGGTAAAAGAATATGACAGTAAAATATTGAGCTGCCCTGAGTACGGCCCTGCACGAACAAACTTATATGTGTGCATAATAGCCAAGCTTTCAGCGAATGTGTGCAGATACGCTCGACGCATTTTCCGTCAGATGTGTACCGATTCATTTGACGGAATAGACGCGACCGAAGATACGTTCGACGCATCTTCGGTCAGATATGTTCCGCCCCTAAAGCATTTGGTAGAAAATAAACAATCTGTTTAGGTCAAAGATATATAAAAACTTATTATAATACGTCATTGGCTTAGGTACATTTATTTTTCTAGAGAAAGCATGTGAAATCAAAGTTAAAATTGTGAAATCAAATCACTAACATAACATACCTAGTTACATTACATAACTTATCCTTTATCCCCCGAAGGGGTAGGCAGAGGTAATAAAACACCCACACTTCGCCAGTTATGTTTCGGTCCCAATGTACCTAATAGGGGGCAAGCGTATTGTCACAGGTATTGCAATCTACCGGGAACATTATTAAATAAATAAATATGAAATACAACATTTTTATTTCAAGTAAACACCCATATTAAAACATATACTTACCTAGGTACCTACCTAACATTCATAAAATTGCATACATTAAAAACATTCCATTAATACTAAAGGCCTTGCCACACGGCACAATTTTACGTCCAACTTGACTAAATCACTTGATGAAATCGTGACGTGTAGACGCCAGTCGTCCAACTCAAGTTCATCGGGTGGGTGGTACCACCAGATTTTAACCAATAGGGTGGACGGAATGAAAATCAGTGATGTGATTGTGTCGTGTAGATGTGCAAAGCCAATTCGATTGAAAATTTGATCAGTGGTAAAATTGTGCCGTGTGGCAAGGCCTTAATATTAATTAACACATTGACTGGAGTTTTGCTTGGTATAATGGCTCTCAACACACCATTGTCAGAATTATGTAGGTTCACGGTTCATAAATGAGGCTCTACGCTCTAGCCTTTCTCAAAACTGCGAAGAAGTCGTCCACTCTATTCTCTGCGAACACTGGTACCGTTGCGTGTACTTGAACTCGTACGTTGTACCAGAGCCGGCAAGAACGAGAGGTAGTACGCGTGACTTTAAAGCACGCTCTACACTACTCGCGAAGTTGATCGAAGTTGAGCGAATACCATAGTGTAGAGAGGCACTTCGTCTTACCTCGTCAAACTTTACCTCGCCTCGGGCGAGTTCCGGTCGTTGTTGGTTTTTGCCCCCGAGTCAAAGGGCCCGAAGTGCGTTCACGAAGTACCTCTCTACACTACTCGGCCGACTTCGTTAGAACAGTGCGTGTAACATGATTATGAGCAATATAAAGTGCTCACAGGAGCAAATTATGTTGTTCCTCTAAATTCTGCAAACAGAGACAGTTATTTGGAACCCCAATGACAAATGTCATAAAGATAATCATAGAGATAATGTCATAAGAAAATAATTTATCATCCATCACAAACGTGCGCAGGTTATCGGCACCACAGAGCGAATGAGCTCCTCGCGAAGTTGTACGAGTATGTAGTCACATAGTTCGAAATTCGGTCAACTTCGACGAGTACTTCGTCGAAGTAACTTCGCGAGTAGTGTAGAGCATGCTTAACCTTTACTACATTTTGAGAAACGCCTGGCAAGCATGTTACATTTTGCAGCTAAGAGCCTTCTTTAGCGTTCCAGATCATCGTCATCTTTAAGTTTATCTGTCAGGACGTGTCCCAAATAGGTACTTAAAACTACACAACTTTTAGCTCAGGGTTGCATAAGGTTATATTAGGTATAGGTAGTGGACTGTTATCATATTATTAAACACCATAATTTCTGTCTTAACATTGTAATTAAGACCATGTTTGCGCGCATACACCTCACATATCCTCAGCAATCTATGCAAAGCATTGACAGAGGGCTGAGCAGTGCCATGCCATCAGCGTTGCTTGTTGCATATGTTATTTAAACATACGTTATCAATTGAGCAGCCGACATTCGCACCGCTCCTGGCTCCTCCATCAAGTCATTTATAACGGGAGATGTTAACCCTCTTTGTCTCACGCCTGTTTTAAGCGTAGATAAATTCGTCTTAAAGACTTTTAATTGACCCTCGTTAGGTAGGTACCTACGAATTATTTCAAGTGGTATTCCTTTCTGCTCCATTTTATTCCTTAATATATCATAAATAATTGTATCAAATGCACGACTTAGGATCAAAAAAGCAAACGTATACATTTGTTTTCCTTTTTAGATAATAGTTGACAGTTTGTTTCAATGAAAAAATAGCAGTATCAGATGAGAGGTTGGCTCGGAAGCCTAACTGCGCACTATTAACAAGAATTAAATAACACAGACAATTTGTCGGACATCTGGCACCCGCCAACGCATAACGGCCCGCATTCTGTAAACATATGTCGCCCTCAGAACCAGTTTTGAATTGCGACGCAAAGGCCACAGTGAATTGTTTAAGATCGTCAATGTTATTTTCCGTTACTGCACGACTGCCGGTGCGACAGTCTATTAACTACACTCGGGTGCAAGTAAATCGACTCAAGCCTCAAGTGCGCATAAAAAGTGATATAACTTAAAAATGCCTTATTTTACCTCTATATAATGTTTTACATAATTAAAGCCTAGTAATTGAGCTTTAAAATGATGTAATTTGCATGAAAATCGATTCAGTAGGTTAGTAAAAAAGGTGAATGTCAAAGATATTGTAAAAAAAATTGTAAATTCATACAATTTCACAGTATGGGGTTATGGGGTATAAATGAAACAAAATGTGCATAAGATAAAAAAAATTATTCGTGTCAATATTTGGTGTTCCCTCCTCTAGCCCTGATCACTGCTCTCAAGCGATTCTTCATCGACCTTATCCACTTTTTAATTGATGATTGTGGTATTCCGCCCCACTCTTCTACCAACGCAGTCTTGAGCTCATTGATGTTTGTCGGAGCTGGATTTCTCGCCCTAACTTTACTTTTGAGCTCGTCCCATATGTGCTCAATGGGATTTAAATCGGGGCTGAGCGCTGGCCAATCCATAGTGTGAATTCCAATTTCACTCAGGAACTCACGTGTGGCCCGAGCAGTGTGACATCGGGCATTGTCATGCATCAAGATGAAATTATCCCCAATAAAGCCTTGATAAGGGACAACTTGATCCAGTAGAACATTTTCAATGTAACGATCACTGGTCAGACCTCCTCCCCGGCCTCCCCCAGGAACGAAAACAAGGTCCGTTTTTGCTTCTAAGGAAATTCCAGCCCACATCATGCAAGAACCGCCACCATATGGAACGGTTTCAACAAAGCAGCACTGTGAAAACCGTTCACCAGGACGCCGGTACACTCGACCTCTCCTGTCGCTGCCATGGAGACACATCCTCGTCTCATCTGTGAACAGGAGCGACTGCCATTGCTCTATGCTCCAATCCAAGTGCTCTCGCGCAAAGTGAAGGCGTGCTTGACGGTGGGCTGTGGTCAACTTCGGGCCTGTAGCGGGTCTTTTCGCAGTAAGGTTAGCTTCCTTCAACCTTCTTCTAACTGTCCACTGACTGACAGTTACTCCGCGAACTTGACGTAGCTCCTGCTGCACATCCAAGCCGGTAAGGTGTCGATTTCGGAGAGAGGTCGAAACCAAAAACCAGTCGTCACGCTTCGAGGTGCACCGGCGTTGGCTGGTATTAGGCCGCCGAGTGAAGACACCACTCTCTTGAAACCTCCTGTACACTCTCGAGACAGCAGACTGACTCATATTCAACCGACGAGCGACTTCTCGCTGGTTCAACCCTTCTTGCAACAGTCAACGACTTGAGCGGCTTCTTCAGGTGTTGTATCCATAATTTTCTTCAAATGACGGCTTCAATTTGCAGAGATGTGTTCAGGTCAACGTCTAGTGAGCGACTGATAAGAAAAAACGATTACAGGGGGTTTTTATAGCGGGTTGTGTCGCGCAAGTTGTGTATAGAGCGCTGAGCAGTTTATGGGAGGTTGCGTTCAGTTGCATTCTAAGGACATGTGTTTATTTAAATTACTGAAATTATGCTACCATTTTAAAGCCTAATTACTAGGCTTTAATTATGTAAAACATTATATAGAGGTAAAATACGGCATTTTTAAGTTATATCACTTTTTATGCGCACTTGAGCCTCCGGGTCATACAGGTGTACCTGGATAACCTGGGCCAAGACCAGGCGCCGTACTACGCCATCGCACCCCCCTCGGCGAGACCGCTGAAGGTGGCCATCCGAGGTCTTCCGGCCGACACCCCCGCGGAGGAGATTACCAAAGACCTGACCGACAAGGGAGTACCGGTCAGGTATAGTAAGCATATCCGAGCCCGAACGGGCAGACCGGGATGCATCTTCTTCGCGGAGGTGGACAAGACCCCCGAAGCCGCGAAGGCCGCGTACGCGGTCAACGAAGTCCTGCTCTTGCCAGGAGTGACAGTGGAGGCCTGGAGGGGCAAAAAGGGCCCCTCGCAATGCCACCGATGCCAGGGCTTCCGGCACAGCTCCCACAACTGCCACAGGCCCCTTGCCTGTGTGCGTTGCGGTGGCGGACACCATGCCACGGACTGCCCACGCCCCAGGGACCAACCATCGACCTGTGCAAACTGCCAAGGAGCCCACACCGCCAGCAGTCCTGCTTGTCCCGCCTACAAGCGGGAAGTACGCAGCCGCAAAGTGGGACTCGTGGCCAAGACGGGCCCGTCCCAACTAGTCACCCACCCCAAACAAATCGGGGAATCAGCCGCGGCAACGCTAATGGCCAAAGCCAACGCTCCGACTGAGAAAGCTGCCGCTCAGTCGAAGAAGAAAAAGAAGAAGAAGAAGAAGAAGCCTCAGCTTGGATCGGACCAGCCTCCTGCGGCCACTGCAGGGGATGGACCTTCCAAGCCAGTCTCCGTCACCAGCGAGAAGGAGCAGCTCGCCGCCCTCCTCTCTGTTCGCCCAGAAGGTTAGGGCCGGCGACATAGACGTGACAGGAATGCTGCAGACCATCCCCTCCAATGGATAAACCGCTCAGGGTGGTCCATTGGAATGCCCAGTCCCTGTCTGGAAAGATAGGCCTCCTACGCCTCTTCGTCAAGGAGCAGCAAGTCGACATCATGCTGATAAGCGAGACCTACCTGAAGACCATCGCCCCACTCAAGATCCCGGGGTACATCGTGTACAGGCAGGATGAGGTCTCGCCGGCAGGCATAGCCTACCGGGGACTTGCTGTCCTGGTGAAGAGGACAATGGTGCATCAACTCGTCGAGCCGAAGAAACACATCACCATTTACGCCTTCGGTGTTGATGTCCAAGTCGGCGGACGGGAGATGCGCCTTTACGCGGCCTATCGACCGCCAGGGACCGGCTCCATGAACACACTCAACGTGGCCGAGCTGAGGAATCTTCTTCTTCCGACCACGCCCACCATCGTCGCGGGAGACCTGAACGCCAAGCACCCGGCATGGCACTGCGCGAACAGCGACCGAGCGGGGGAGCTCATCTTCCAGGATGCCAGCACCTACAACTACGAAGTCGCCGGCCCCCGAGAGCCTACCCGGCTGGATCCCTCGGGGCGCAATGACAACGTGCTGGACATCCTGATCTCCCGAGGACTGAGGGCGCCTCCCACGCAAGAGGTCCTGCCAGACCTGCTCTCCGACCACCGACCGGTACTGCTGGTATTCAGGGAACCCGCGACGATGGTCAACCTGCCGAGACCACGCACCCAGACAAACTGGGACCAGTATGAGGAGGAGCTGGCCGGCTACCACCAGCCGCTCACCATCCACACTTCTGAGGAAGTCGACGCAGCCGCCGAGGAGCTCTCCAGCACCATTCAGGCCGCGCTTCAAGCATCTTCGAGCACCAGGTCCAACTCCGAGAGGCGGGCACCCCTTCCCGCCTCGATACGGAAGCTGCTCGAGGAAAAGCGCGATGCCAAGAAGACCTGGATGAGAACTCGGCACCCCCGGGACAAAACCCGGTACAACCGCCTCACCAACGCGCTCAAGGCCGCTCTGTGGGAGCACAGGGGGGACGAGTGGGAGCAACACCTGTCCCACATCGAGGACAACCAGGCCTCGCTGTCACGCCTCTGCAGACAGCTGTCTGCGGACCCAAACCCGACGCGCCCCCTGCTCGGAAGAGACGGCCTTTTGCGCTATAAGGCCGAAGACCGGGCGGAGATCATCGCGAGCAGCCTCGAACAACAGTTCACCCCCCACGAGGTCCAAGACGAGGCCCACTCACGAGAGGTAGAGGAGCTAGTCCGGACCTACCTCTCAACCCCCCTCGTCTCATCGGATGGAGGTGACCTGCTGGTGACCCCGCAAGAGGTTGCAGCGGTGATCCGCAAAACCAACCCCCGGAAGGCGCCTGGTGAGGACGGCATCCCGAACTCCGCGCTGCATCGACTTCCTCGGAAATCACTGATTGCAGCGACCCAGCTCTTCAACGGCATCCTGAGGACCGGCCACTTCCCGACCATCTGGAAGTGTGGCCGGGTTATTGTACTCCCCAAACCCGGCAAGGACCCCAGGAAGCCGGAGAACTACAGGCCCATCACTCTCCTCTCGACTACGTCCAAGGTGTTCGAGCGGCTGCTGCTGGCGAGAATCACCCCGCACCTCACCCCGAGGCCCGAACAATTCGGGTTTCGCCAAGCGCATTCCACCACGCTACAGCTGACTCGCGTACTGGGCGAGATGGCCACGTGGATGAACAAGCGAGGCCACACGGTGACCGTGATGCTCGACATGGAGAAGGCGTTCGACAGAGTGTGGCATGACGGCCTCATTTATAAACTGTCGACGTCCACTATCCCACGACAACTCATCACGGTCATCGCATCATTTCTCCGAGGGAGAACCTTCCACGTGGCCGTCGAGGACGTCACGTCAGAGGAGAGGACAATCAAAGCTGGAGTTCCACAGGGGAGCTGCCTTTCCCCTGTTTTGTACGCCTACTACACGGACGACATTTCTGTGGTGGGCGACGTGAAGCTGGCGCTGTTCGCGGATGACGCTGCGTACCTGTCCAGCTCCCGGAATGCCAGACACGCTGCACGGAAGCTGAGCCCGACACTTGAGGCGCTCCCGGGCTGGCTGAAGAAGTGGAGGCTCAAGTGCAACGTGTCCAAGACCCAGGCTTTGGTAACTGGACGGGTACAGTACCCGCCGTGCCTGAAGCTGATGGGGGAAGAAATCCCTTGGTCGCCGACGGTCAAGTACCTGGGCGTCACCATCGATAGGAATCTGACGATGGCCCACCATGTCCATACGATCACCGCGAAGGCCCAGGTTGCAAGGGCGAAACTTCGCCCGCTACTGTCCTCAAAACTGCCGCTGAGAGCCAAGCTGGCTCTCTATAAAACCTACATCAGGTCGCGCCTCACATATGCGGGGCCGGCCTGGTACAACCTGACAGCAGAGACCACGCGGCAGCGACTGCAGCGGGTGGAGAACAAGTGTCTTCGCCTGGCGGTGGACGCGCCCAGGTACCTCAGGAACGCGACCATATATCGGGACCTCAAATGGGAGCCGATCAAGGGATTTGTGAGCGGGTTTTTGGCCCGGGGTATGTTCAAGCGTGCAGATCGCTCAGAACACCCCCACCTCGTCAACATCGCTCCCCTCCCCCATCCAGACTCAACCACGCTCATCCGGAGGAGACTGAAGCGCCCCGCTCGGGAACTGATCTCGGTTCCTTCGAGCGGGGCTTTATCACCGCCACTACCACCATACCAGCCAGACGACTAGCCGCCGCCCTCTCGCAGGCGACTAACTGGGCCTCTCCCAACGGAGATTCACCCGGCTGGTTAGCCTCGAGGGCGGCTAACCCAACGACCGGTCCACAGTAGTGGACCGCGCAGAAGACCTCCTAAAGGAGTAAACCTCCAAAGGACTCCCCACCACCCCAGCAGGGGAGGTGAGAAGAAGACAACGACGACGCACTTGAGCCTTGAGTCGATTTACTTGCACGCGAGTGTAGTTGATTTCCAAAACTGAGCGAAGTCAGCGTTGGCCCTTTGCCTCGCAATCTCGTCCATTCGCAGTTGTTCTTGGTGTTGTTGACACCATTTAATTTTATTTTTATAAAATTTTTGTCACGTATTTTCATAAAAAGATCCATAGGTAGGCGGAGGCCTGCCTTGCAATGTCCAAGTTTGAAAAGCGTTACGACTACGAGCATTTGTATGTAACGTTTATTGAGTGTAGGTATTCCATCCAACCCACAATATGCTTAATATTGTTTACTCCAATATTTTTTATTCGTATAGCGGCTCTTTTCATAACTTCAATTAACGATTGATAATATATTTCTATAAATGAGGAGCAACTTAGGTCATTACAAGAAAGCCCCACACAGTTACAGTTAGGATTACAACAATCTACATTCATATTATGTAAATTTATACATATCACACTGTGATATCACATAACCATTTATTTTTTGGCGTGAGGTTGAAAAATCCTCATGGAGTCCCTCCGCCCTGGGGTAAGGGCGAAGGAGACGGGTTCTTAATCAGTAAGAGTCTGTCAGACTCTTACTGACTAAAAACCAACCCGTGTTCCTCGTGTACCCGTGGGTCGGTTATCGTCGAAGCATTCGTCGCTACCCCCCGACGGGTATAGGCCCGAAAGATGGTCAGGCGGGCCCCGAACAAAACCCTCTTGGCGGCGGATGAAAGTGTTAGGCTCCGCCGCCAAAACACCCAGCGGCCGCAGAGGATAGGGAGGATGGCAACCTGGCAACACCGCATCTCCTCTTCCTCTGCGGCGGCACCGCGACCATGAAGGTATAACCTTCATGGTCGCGACGCAACAATGGTGCGCCCCCATTTGGTCGCTGGAGATAGGGCGCGCGGCAACGCAACACCGCCCGACTGCGAGGGACAGACAGAACTGTCCGCCGCAGTGCGGCGGGTTCGCGTCCAAGGGTGCGGGTGCGGCGGCCGCACCCGCACCCTTGGACGCGACACATGCAGATTTTCTGTACTATGGCGTGTCGGGAATGGATACCAGCCATAGACCCATACGTGGCAGACCCTACGAGGGCACAACAATAATGTACAATAAATTAATAGTTTAAAAACACTAGAAAAACACGCTTTTATAAATGCACGTAAAAACATTTTACTGTGTACCTATTAGCATGTAAAGTTGTGAGTACGATGTGGGCATTATTAAACATAAACAAATAGTTGTGGCAACCTGTCTGATGGCTTAGGCTGACATGCTTATGCATAAGTACACCTTCTGATGGCGTGGAGGCATAGTGATACAGATCGTGCTGGCTCCCTCAATTAAGGTTGAGCCGTACGATTGCTGTTGAATGCGGGCCCAGGCGCGGTCCGAAGGGGGGGGGGGGGTCACAGGGGACATGACCCCCCCCAAAATCTAAGGTCTGGCAAGTTGCTTGGTATGACAAGGTGACGATTGAAATATTGAAAGCTGGCGATGGACTAATAGTAAACCTGCTGCATCGCCTTTTTAACCTGTGTTGGAAACAGGGCCAGGTCCCAGATGACTGGACCAAGGCAGTGCTTGTCCCAATTTACCTATAAAGGAAAAGGTTCGCAGCAGGAATTTCAAAATTATCGCGGGATCAGCCTTCTTAGTGTTGTAGGAAAAATTTATGCCAGAATATTGATTGACAGGGTAGTAAATGTGACTAATGAGAAGATATGGGATGTGCAAGCGGGCTTTCGGAAGGGAATGGGATGTACGGATCAGGTTTTTTCCTTACGCTGCATAACCGAAAAGTGTCTGGGAAAAGACCAGAAGGTATATTGCGCTTTCATAGACCTGGCAAAGGCTTCTGATACGAGTGAATAGAAAGGAATATGGAAGGTGCTAATTGCTATCTATGTATGAGGTGGACAATTTTATAATTAGGGCTCTGATATCTCTGTATAGGGGTTCTAGAGCCTGTGTCCGGATTAACAGTGCCTATACAGACTGGTTTAACATCTCCAAAGATGTCAGACAGGGGTAACGTGTGCAGCCTCGCCCTGGTTGTTCAACTTATTCATGGATAGCTGCATGAACGATATGAGGGAAATGGAATGCGGGATCGATATGGCAGTATTGCGTGTTAAGTGCCTCTTGTACGCCGATGATCAAGTCATTCTTGCGTCGTTGGCGACTGAGTTACAACAAATGATGAACTACACGAATGAGAGCTTTAAAGCGAGAGGTATGAAATTGAATGCAAGAAAGACGAAAGTGATGGTGTTTGAGAAGGATGAAAATGTGACTGAGTGCAAAATTGCGATTGAAGATGAAAACATTGAACAAGTTGAAGAATTTGTATATTTGGGTAGTATGTTTACAAGAGATGGAAGATGTGAAGGAGATCTTGAAGGGAGAGTGACTGCGGGAAACTGTGTAAATGGAGCGCTGCGTGCCTTTATGAATGGCCAGAATGTGCCAAAACAGGCGCGACTGGCGGTTCATAATGGAGTGCTTGTGCCTACGTTGATGTACGGTAGTGAGTGTTGGGTGTGGCAGAAAAAGCATGACAGCAGTATTAACGCAGTTGAGATGCGTTCACTGCGTAGTATGTGTGGGGTAAGACTGGTTGATAGAATGCCGAATGCAGTAATACGAGAGCGATGTGGCATGAAAGAAGAAGTCGTGACAAGAATTAATTGAGAAAGGAATGCTGAAATGGCTTGGGCACGTGGAGCGAATGAGTAAAGAAAGAGTGACGCATCAAATTTATGAGGCTAACGTGTGTGGGCAAGTCGGTCGCGGCAGATCTCGTCGGACATTCGTCGATCAGATTGGGGACATCTTAAAAAACGTCAAGGTCTGAAGCACCCGGAACCGGCGAGCATGTATGAAGAGAGTATTAATGAATGTAGAGAAAGCGCGTGAGGTTTGTAAGGATAGATGCAAGTGGCGTTCCGTTGTCTCAGCCTTCCCAGACGGGAAAAAGATTTTGAGTATATGTATATATGTATGTTTAGCGCAACCGACAAAAACTAAATTTTACAGGAGATTTTTTTTTAATATTTTTGTACAGAAATGTGTTAATAAAGTAAAATTTGATGTATATTAATTATTTTTAGATATGTACATGTATAATTAAAATACTACAAATATACCTAATAACTATTTACGCTATAAATGGCGATCCAGATACCTATTTTTTATTAGTTTAGTGAGTGACCCCCTCCAAAATTTCAGGCTGCGACCGCGCCTGTGCGGGCCATCAGTGGGCCGAGTCAGTCAAAATCGTCAGATAATTTCCTGCATTGTACTTGCATACTAAACCCTTTTTTTGTCTGGACTTTAAAAGATCAAGAAAAGACTAAAGAAATTGAAGTGACAAAAAAAACAATGACTCTGAGTTTGTTTCGGCCTTTCTTCTCAAGAAGTCATTTAGCTAGGAAAAGCCGGCTTCATCTAGAATAGGGTTTTGACATGTAAAGTTAATTCAAATCTGTGGTATAAGTGTTGTAAACAACCAAAATGCAGAAATAAATATGTCTTTATGTCTTTAACAATAAATAGGTTATTGATCGTTCAAGTTGTCTCTATTTCTGGGCTGAAGTGTAAACTATGTGCTTTTAATTATAATATTTGATTGTAAAAGCGTGGGGCGCTGGAACAGGAAAAACGTTCTTGTTTAACTTGTTCCAAAATCAAGTGAACAGATGGCCTAACACACTACCTTGCAGGATACCATACACTATCTCATCGTGTCCTAGCTCAAAAATAACCATAATTTTGGCCCCCTTAAGAAACCCATACACAGGCTCTGGAAATTCATAGCCCGGTCACCCATCCATAAAATGACCATCTCATTTCATAAAATACGATAATTGGGCCTCTGATACCATGGTACCCTAAAGGTGAAGAAACTTGGCACTTAGCCAATTTTGAGAAAAAAAGGTTTTTATTTCCTGGCTTTTTTTGTTTCTTCGCGACAACGAGTAGCTCTCACCGAGGCCAACAAATTTGCTTCCTATGAATCTTGCCGTAAAACTGTCCGTTTTCGAGTTATTGACACATTTCATTGGATGCGTTAAGGCCCCGTATCTCAGAAACGGTGCGCCGAAGCGCCATGGTTGTAAGGAGCATAATTGCTTGTAATGACGGTACAAACACGATGTCGCAATAAAAAATAACAATAAGATTTTTTTTAAGGGCATGAAAGTCAGGGCCGCCCCGCCCGTGTGCGATGTGCGGCGCACACCGCACACGGGCGCCGGGCGCCAGGGTTCTAGGGGCGCCGCACGCCGTAGGTATGATATGGCAGTGTTAATTATAGAAATTGTTTTTACTATGCTAGGAACTACAATAAAATATTTACAGTTGAATGCGTAAGAAAGCAGATACAGGTCTCCCAAGACAGCAGATACGTCTTGGCGTGCGGTTTAACTTTACCTACGCCCCCAATTTCGTTAAAATTAAATTCAATACAATAGCCGACTGATTCTTTAGACTCAACCCAATGTGACATGATGTGGGTTTTGTCCAAAATCTCACATTATTATTTTGGGTGTTAGCCCACATAAACGACGCGTGTACCTACCTGAACCGGGGCATTTGGTGTTCCATAGCCTCTGCCTACCCAGTACCGTCTTTACCACAAGGGCACACGGAGCCCGTGCCTAGGGCCCCCGACGTCAGGGAGGGCCCCGAATGATGGAGGATTTCTTTCTTTATGTAGTAAAAAGAAATTCGTCAGTTACGCGCTCTGCGGTCGGTTGGCGGGCCGCGGTCGGTTGGCGGGCCGCGGTCGCGGGCGAGCGGCGGGTGGTACAGAAATCCAACGTCATTTTGCGAAAGCCAGTCACTTGTGGCATCGTGACACATGTTTGTGCAGCAAACAAACATTATAAAATGGATATTGAAATCGACCTACTAATGACTTACTTACGTTTTGCAACCGCCCGCCACGTCTGCGGGCGATCATCGCCCGCAGACGTGGCGGGCGATGATCGCAGCCGCGACGGCTGCGCAACCGCGCAAATAACCGGCCTCGTGAGTTTAGAAATAAAACCGCAGTTCCACCACCGCGGCGGTCGCGGATGAAAATCGCTCCGTGAGTTCTTAGCCTGAAAGAGACGGTAGAAAACGCAGAGAAAACCAAAGTCTCTCCGCTGTTCCAACGATTCTTAGTATTGACAATTCGAATCGCACGCCCAGTGGACCTAGCTGATATTTTGGCGCTCTAGCCCAGAGATGTATAGGTATACAGAGTACCTTCTTCTGGTCGAATTAGGGCTTAAAAAAGTCGTAGGCTTGGGGTGAAGTGTAAAAAAATGATATTACCTAAGTACAAAAAAATACAATAAATTCGGAGGAGCTGCCATCTACAACGCCTATAATGCTAGGATCGTTCAGGAAGCTGGCAACCTGTTTGGAGTTAAGTTCCTCGGAGACTCTATAGTGTGGAAGCTTCGATAGAAATGGCCTGAGCCAGACCCTGTTAAAAGCCTTGCTTATAGCGAGGCTGCAAGGTCTCTGCCCACCGGTGCGTAAGATAAGTAATTAGACAGACCGGTTGGCGCAGCGGGAGTGTACGCGACTGCTACGCCGAAGGTCGCGGGTTCGATTCCCGCTCAAGTCAAACATTTGTGTACATGAACATGGGTGTTTGTCTTGGTCTGGGTGTTTCTATGTATAATATGTAGGTATGTATTTACAAAAAAAAAAGTATATATGTATGTTTATCCATTATCTAGTAGGTACCCATAGTAGGTACACGCTTCTGCTTAGTTTGGGACTAGATGGTGTTGTGTGAATGTGGAAAAAAAAAAAAGAAGACTACCAGCTAAAAGAAAATGGCAGCAGCGGAGGCCGCATAAGTACTTAAGAAGTCTTGTATTTAATGATCACTCCATGACCTTGGAAAGCAGTTGTCAGTGCTATGGCTATAATTTGAAATGGAGGCATGGTGGACGGTTTGAAGTATCATTCAAAGTCTATTTCGAGGCAAACGGTTGATCAAAAGACGTCAGCGTCGTCTTTGGACTCTGAACTACTTCTGTCACAGATAACAATGTAAACTTGCCAAACTTGCAGCTGCAGCAAGTTTAAATCAAATATAATATATAGGTAGGTACCTCATAGTTTCACTGTGACAAACTTGCATCAAGTTGGTTTTTCAAAGGATTTGGATGACGACGAGCACAGGTTGGTGGTCGGTGGACCTCCTAGATACAGCAGGAGGAGCTCCACCGTTGTCGGACCACCAACCTGTGCTCGTCGTCATCCAAATCCTTTGAAAAACAAACTTCATGCAAGTTTGATGTATAAGTTTGTCACAGTGAAACTAGCAAGTTTGATTTAAAAGTGGTGCAAGTTTGTTGTTATCTGAGGTATAATGGGCCAGACTGTCCTCGGATTTAAGCAGTGGCCGGAGATAGACCTGGTAAAAGGACCGGGCCTTAGGAAGCGACCAGATTCGACTCCCTGTGGGATATCTTTCAAGTCGCTCACCAATACTGGAATGCGTTCTGCCTTGGCTATAGGAAATTAGCAATGGCCTTCTACCTGAATCTGGAAGCGGCGTTAAACTTCCGCTTGTCCTCCCAGACCCTAGAATCTCGATATTTTCTGGCCTTCGTCCAGGCCATATAATTAAGGTAGGGACAAACTGAGCCCACGTACGCAACGTATGCTAAGTATTATGACATCTAGACCACGAAAATTCTATGAAAATATATGACTTGGAAACACACTTGTCATACGCAATGCTGTCACACGCGTCCTATGCAACGTTCAACTGGTCGCGCCAGATCGGCGTGGGAACGTGGAGGGGATAATCATACGCTATTCCACGCGTACGACTAGTGTGTTTCTAGATCTTTCGTTGATAGCGCGTCAGACACGGATTAGACATTGCGGTAATAATAGCAAAACAAAATAAAAAAAGGTAGAAATAGCAAAACTGCATGGCAAGTCTGGTAAGTACCTGCCTACTTATTACTGTCGTTTAGTTATAGTACTATTTTAGGATTTAATGGCAGATAAATTAAACACAAATTCCATTTATTAAACGGTATTTAATATTTTCAAGTAGGTAAATAGCATCTTTTCTTAACTCTTTTTGTTTTTTTTTTGGCGCGGACATACCTAGACATTTAAAAATAACAAACGTAATAAATCGTCTTCAAATTCACTGTCAGACTCGGAAAACATGACTGTCAGAGGCATTAGTCCATTTTCTATGGAAGAACAACAACGTCTGACGCCAAATTCGCGTTACGTACGTGGGATAAGTGTGCACGTATGCTCTCCCACGTCGCACTGCATACGTTGCGTACGTGGGCTCAGTTTGTCCCTACCTTTATGCTGACTATTTTTGTTGCGCGATCATTCTACAGGTTTCATTAATTGTGACCTACCTAACTGCATCCGCCGAAAGGTAAGTATGTGGACTTTGGGCATACAGGCATGATACTATGTCACATTACGTGTGGTTAAAAAATCTGCGTTTCTTAACTAATTAACTAAAAGGAATCGTTTAGTATTTAAAAATAAATAAAAATATTTCGATGATTTTTAAAAAAAATTGCGCAGCACTAACCGTTATATGGAGTATGTCAAAAAATCATAAATAATTAGGTCTATAACCATCTGTAAGGATATTACGGTTTTCCTTGCACTTTCGGAGATAATAAGATTTTTCATTCTAGTTCCATACATTTTTTTCAGAAAAATATTATAATGAATTCGTTTTTGTGTAGAGTTAACTCGGATAACATTTTTATGTATAGTAATAGCTAATAGAAGCAATATCCGGCATAAAAAACCGACACTTAAAAATTTAGTATCCTATGTCTATGAAAGTTGATTTTCAGCCCACTGTGCGGCGGCCCTCTGTCGTTTGTATCCATATGGATACACGAAATGGTAGGTATTTATCGCGCGAATTTGAGCCAGTGACGGGGGCCTGCTCAAGATGAAGAACGACAAATACAAAGTGATATGACGAAGAGAAAACAATTCTGGATACATTAAATGAGAACAAGATTTACTAACGGTGAATTCAGGAACTTATTTACCTACTTATTACCTCGTGGTACACTGCAGGAAGCCGTGGCATAACGCGGCGTCCCGAAGTATGCCGCGACGTCCCGCGGTATGCCACGGCGGGCTGCGGTACGATTGTATCGAAATATTTTTTTTCCCCGCACTAGGAATAAATCCTGTGTCGCGGGGGATTTTACAAACATACAACCAACAGACACGATGAACACCCAGACTCGAAACAACAATCATCACACATAGTGTTGTCTCGTGTGGGAATCGAACCCACAACACTCGGACCAGTGTCAAGTGGCGAGGCGGCCGCTTAAGAGCGTTTATTCCGTCTGAGGCGATTTTGCGGGTTTTTATTGTTCTATTATGTTACGGATAAATAACAATTAATGTAAAAGATACAGAAAATATGAAAGTTCAGTTCTTTATCAAGAGAGTGCTGAAGAAAAATAGATGGGTCACTATAGTAAATATTTTGAAACGGATGAATTTAAAAAACTCATTTTCGTCATTTTTGTACCTTAGGCCAACATTAATGGTCACTAGTGCTATGAAAACTTATCGTTCTATAATTCTGTAAATGTAAACTGTACAAGCCAAAGTTATACAAGCGAGTGCTTAAAAAAGAAATTGTACTTTCATTCATAATTTTGAAGAAAATCGGAGATCAAAATAGTTCATTTTGCTTAATTTTAGCCCGCAATTTTGCATTTATATCTAAAAAACTACTGTGATTATTAAAAAGATATATACATATTTAGAAACCTCAAGATTCATTTTAAGTCATATAAAAAAATTGAAATCTAAACTTTTCGTTTGTAATTAATATGATTTTTTTAAAAAGACCTATAAATCTCGAAGCACGATGCAATGTCCGCCATTCAGCGCTGAGCGCTCTCAGAGGACGGACCTGTCGCTCGCGTCCGCGTCCGCCATTTTACGTAAATATTGCATTTCAAAACGTTTATAGCGCGCCTAAAGCCTTTTGATCCGTATTTTTTTTTCGCAACGTATCCTACTAATATTATAAATGTGAAAGTTTGTGAAGATGTATGTATAGATGGATGGATGTTTGTTACTCTTTCACGCAAAAACTACTGAACGGATTTGGATGAAACTTTACAATAATATAGTTTATACATCAGAATAACACATAGGCTACAATTTATAAACATTTTGTATAATGTTGCCATAATATAAGGAAAAGTATCAACTAAGTCGGCAAAAACCCTCAGCTCTGCAAGCTATTGATTGGAATTTTACCCCTTCCTGATGACAGATTGATCTGATATTTGGTGTACACTCATATTGTCATCAAGAATAAAATATAATATTTAAATGATTGTAATATCAAGATGGCCGCCGATACAAAATGGCGGATCATATTATATTACTTCACAACAACCTCAATATGGGTATCAAATGAAAGGGCTTGATTCGTAGAATAGAGCTCACTAGGAAAAATCCAAGATGGCTGTCGCCGCAAAATGGCGGATTACATATTTTCCACAAATACCTCAATATGGGTATCAAATGAAAGGGCTTGATTGGTAGAATAGAGCTTACTATGAAAAATTCAAGATGGCCGCCGCCACAAAATGGCGGATTACCTATTTTCCACAAATACCTCAATATGGGTATCAAATGAAAGAGCTTGATTGGTAGAATAGGGCTCACTATGGAAAATCTAAGATGGCTGCCGCAAAAAAATGGCGGATTACTTATTTTCCACAAATACCTCAATATGGGTAGCAAATAAAAGGGCTTGATTCGTAGAAAAGAGCTCACTTTGAAAAATCTAAGATGGTTGTCGCCGCAAAATGGCGGATTACCTAGTTTCCACAAATACCTCAATATGGGTATCAAATGAAAGGGCTTAGATAAAAAAAAGATAAAGATAAAATAATTTTTATTCTTACACCCACACAAATAAAGAATAACAATGAAAAAACAGTACAAGAAAACAATAGCAAAGACAAATGTGTGGCGTGTCAGAACAGGGCATAGTTCAGCATTTGTCAGGCAGAGCAGATGCCTGACGCTGATTTTCAACTATGCCCTAGAGTGACTCACGCAAACATCAAACTTAACACTACAAAATAATACAGTAAAATAAACATAATACTTAGGATACTTACTTATATAAATAATATACTTATGTATAAATAATTATCAAACAAATAAATAAACATATCGTATTACTACATACATGCTATAAATATATTACTATAAACTGTACGTATACATACACAAAAAACATATCATATTACATTACGCGGCTGCGCACCTCTCGCACAGTGACTGCGCCGGCATCGACGCGACTACACGCCGTCGAGTGCACAGCGCACCACACAGCGGACGCATGCAATAAGCCCCGCGCCGCGTGTTACGAGCACACAAACAGTTCACAAGCGAATTATATTATTGTGAAGAAATAGGTATAGCTACACAGGCATGCATAGCAGTGAAGCGACTCAGACACGACAACATCGACTAATACGTTAGTACTATCTTTTCTGTGCCAAAACTTGGAATACGGAAGTAAACAACAATCAACGCGAATGCGCACACACCCATACACACACACACGCACACAACAAATACACACACGTGCCCTAGGTCGTATGGGGTGTTATAGTTACTTATAGCTATAACAAAGATGAGTTTATGTTCGTCATACCTAGCTTCCGCTGCGCCTCAATAAGATACTGACGTACGTGTTTTGCTTGATTCGTAGAATAGAGCTCACTATGAAAAATCCAAGATGGCTATCGCCGAAAATGGCGGATTACATATTTTCCACAAATACTTCAATATGGGTATCGAATAAAAGGGCTTGATGGGTAGAATAGGGCTCACCATGAAAAATCCAAGACGGCTGCTGCCACAAAATGGCGGATTACAAATTTTCCACAAATACCTCAATATGGGTATCAAATGAAAGGGCTTGATTGGTAGAATAGAGCTCACTTTGAAAAATCCAAGATGTCCGCCGCCACAAAATGGCGGATTACCTATTTTCCACAAATACTCAATATGGGTATCGAATGACAGGGCTTGATTGGTAGAAAAGGGCTCACTATGAAAATAGAATGAGAAGTATAAACTAACAACAAAACTAAAAACTTTAAAATAAAATTCATCATCATCATCATCATCAGCCTTTAACAGTCCATTGCTGGACTAGGCCTCTCCTTTGAACGGAGGAATTAGTCTACTATACCACGCTGGCCAAACGGATTGGTATAGGGTTTGTATCAAGTTTTCCTTCTCTTACAGTGCTGTTGTCTGCATAGTATGCTCCCTCTGCCGGTTCTTACGACACCCACGGGATGATATGGGGTGGTGACATTCCGTATCCTTAATCCGTCACCACACGGAAGAAAATAAAATTACCTAAAAAAAATTTTGAGTGTAGCGTATCCAGAGTAAACATTATGATAGAAATTTCACTTGCCCTACGATTTTATATTTGTCTGATCAATACTCAAGATTGATTATTGCGATCTGGGAGCTACGAGTAGAACTTACCAAATTACTTTTTACTTTTTAGTACATGATCTAACTACATCATTTTTTATTGAAATAAAACAGTACCACATAAAAAAAAATTTAAATGCTCATTCTAGAGTAGTTATCAAATTGTTTTCAAAATTGATAGATTTATTGCCTTAGGTATATAATGTAGACTAACACTAACTTTGTCTTTTACAGTAAGTAGTTTGGACGAATAGTTAAAAGTTATCACGATATATCTGACCTAAGCGCAGCGTAAGCACAGCGAGGTGGAGGGACGGTCTGATTTGTGGTACCTAATGCTTTCAGATTTTATTTTTGCTGCTGTTATATTCAGTAGGTATATAAGCTCTTCATAACTTCAATAATATACTTATATATTAATCTTTACCTGAAGTTCAACGATTATGAAAACAAAAGTAATTTTTCAGTATTATCTATTTATATCTATGCTACACGGCTAATCTACAGAACCGTTTGTAATGAAATTTGACATGGATACTCTGAAACCCGGGGAAGTACATAGGCCACTCTTTATTAAAATATCATGCTGGCGAAGCCGCGGGTGAAAGCTAGTTTTTTTATAAATATGTAAAGTTGATGTAACTTAACTAACATGTACGTCAATACATCTGGAATCTAGTGGTTACTGGTTAGTATAGTACCTATCGTGGTTAAACAGGGGCTGGGCGAGACTGACGGAAACGGACCGCTTCATAATTTACCTAATATGGCGCCTTGAAACATTAAATAAAACAGTAAAAAAATATTTCGGTACATTGAATATATTTACAAAAAATAAATTCAGGGAGACTAAGAAACAGTTATGGAGCAAGAATAAAAAAAAACTGTCTTTATGTATATCTATATAGGTTGTCTGTTTGTACACGCTAATCTCCGAAGTTACTGGACGTATTTAAAATAAACTTTTTTGTTATATTGCTATTAGGTCTAGGCAACATATAGGCTATAACCAGGCCTGTCTTACTTCCATACAAAAGACGCAAAATCCCCGAGATATTTACCTACTATTATGGAAAAGGTTGTTTTCCAACCTTTTGCATTGCGTATACCGTTCATAGTACAAGAACTGTCTGCCGTCTCGCTTCAATCTGGTAGGGCTGTCGGCTAGCGGCGGGGGCCAGGCGGCGAGTTTTTTGTTTACTTTTGTTTCGGGGATGCGTGCGCTGCGTATGCGACAAGTCGAGCGAGTGCCAGCCTATTGAGACTAGTCCGGTGACCGGACGCTTGCGTTTATCAAACCTAAACTTGGAAGTGAAATTTCTGTACCGTAGGTACTAATTACATATTCTGTGCTATAACTATATCACATGTACAGACTTGACGTTTTAGCAAAAGTTGTTCAGTCTGATGAGCATTTTCTGTTGTCTTATAAAAATCGAAGATCTGAAACATCTGATGAGGAACTATAAGAGCCCACCTGCACTATACCATATACATCCTTGGCGGTTAAGCAGTAGTTGTCCAGTATGATGAGGTTTTCTGTTAGGAGATCAATTATTATAACAAATTGTTCGATCAATCAAAGATCCGAGGAAAGACATAGAATAGTTTTTGTCGCGATAACAGACATCCACGCGGGCGGAGCCGCGGGCGACAGCTAGTATAAGCATAAAACACAACAAAGTCCTACATATTATATCTGTATATATTTGATACCATCCAACCGAAGTATTTCATTAAAAAGGCTATAACGTGAAGTTGGTTTTAGAACAACAAATAAAACCACGTGCGCGCATTGCAGGTACCTAACACACACAAGCACACGTACCTACCATGAAGTCTTATTCTGCACCAGTTAACAGATTATTTTGAGACCCAATTCTTCTAATTATATTTGTTCAAAATGCAGTTTCGATCTAATGTCAGTGTCATACTCATGTCACAAATAGTATTCTCCTAAATAAACAGATATTGGAATGTTATCGTGACTAGATCTTTAATTGAACAATGTCATCATCATCATCATCGTTCTAGCATTTCATGGATACAAACCCGATTCCCTCTGCATAGCAGTCCGTTGGTAGCTCCAGTAAGTTATCGCTGCCTGTTGTTAATTAAACAATGTGTCAACGTCGAACAATAGAAGTCAAATTAGATGCTAATTACATTTAAATTAGAAGAATACCAATTCTGAGTCAATTTGAAAATTTAATCTCATTTCGTTCAAAATATAATTTCAATGTCATATAAAATACGAAGAATAGGTCTTCTTATTAACTATCTAAGTAACATTTAATAAAATGAGGGATTTATAGCATCGCACACTGAATATATATTGTATAATTAAAATATATTGCAAATGCAAATTAACATATTGTATATATTTTCATACTTTTAATTAATTAAGTATTTTCTTTTAGCTAACTCTGTTGGTTTTGTATTTAGTGTTATTTGTGGGTTTTCATGTATCAATAACGCAATAGATGTATATTTGAAATGTGACAATTATGTAGATAGAGAATATGACAATTATAAATTATATTATTTCTCTCATATAATAAAACTGCGCCAAATTATTATAAAGAGTCATTATTATCCTGAGAAACTTCATTCTACTAAACAAATAATATCTACCTTTATTTGATACCTTTAAATTCATGTGCATTGAAAATAATTAATTTGAATACTATCATATCATAATCGACGTATTACATAGACGAATACTGTTCATGTATGGCAAGAAGGATCAAGATTATTATTCCACGCGATACCGTCACAGTGCGCCGGGTATCGAATGCGCGGTGCGCGGGCGACCGCGGTACTACAAAAACCTAAACTCGAGCCGCCGCTCGAGGCGTATACGCTCTTAAACTACTGCACCAACCGTGTAGTCAATATGAGTTCTAAATTCGTAGAAATAAGAATAAAATTGACCTAACAGTAATAAAATCCTTTGCCATGCCGTGACGTCAGTGCGCGCCGGCCTTTATTTTTCGCAATTAATTGTGTAGTAAATTGTCAATTATTGAGGCACAGGTCTTGGAGCACGTTACACCCTCGGTCCTGGCTATCATGAAGGTCTTTGACAGTCGTGCTATAGAGTCAGTACTTACTGAGTAAAGCTCTAGGAAGGCTTCTCGAGGTTAAGGCGTCAATACTGTCTCACTCCACCGAGGCAAGTTCTTGGGTACAAATAAATAAAACTCGTGTTGTACAGCAGTCATTTAATTCAGTGTCAGCGACTGTAGTACGTAATGTCCTTTACATGTTCCGTCACGTAGTCACACTGCACTCGCACACTTGACACAACGTCTAGTGACCACTGTGCACTGTGCACTACACCGAGCACAGAGCCGCACTTACACAATGTAAATATGATCTATATGTATATATAGTATTGTCTAGCCTAGCTCTAGTTACTGTGAGTGTGTGTGGTATGTACATGTCAGCGGTCGCCGCCCACCTTGGCGTAGTGTCCGCTGAAGTGTATGACGGGCGGTCGCGGCCGAGCGGCCGCCGCCTGTTGCTGGTGGTGTTGGTGATGGTGATGCGAGTGGTGATGGTGGTGGTGTCGGGGAAGTGGGGGGGCCGCGTGTCACTTGTGCAGGCCGGCGCGCTTGGCCTCCAGCTCGTAGATGAGCAGGCGCCACATCTTGACCACGAACACCTCGGCCTCCTCGTCCAGCACCATCTGCACGTCGTCGAGGATGCCCTGGGGCGCGGAGCCGCACACCACCTTGCTGCAGATGAAGTCCACCAGCGTGGGCTCGGGCTCGCCGATGTACTCGATGATCTTCTTGTTGATCCACGGCCGGATCTTCTTCTCCATGAGCGCCGCGTCGATCTGCACACACACAAGCACACGTCACTACCTCACTACCTCGCCTCACTCGTACTGGGCTTGTACGATACAACATGTGTCATATACGGTCAGACCAGCAAGCGGACCTCGGGTACCGAGGCGTAAATGTTGGATGCAACCTGGATAACGCTGGGAGTATGCTGAAAAATTTATCTACACAAATATTATAAAGTGAACGCGCCAATATTAGGAACTGGTTCGATTTGGTGTTAGATAGCGATGCCCATATACAGGGTTATTTGTAAAACACCGTTAACCTCTCAGGACTATGTTACTAACATCAGGCCTGGCGCACTTCGCATTTTAGGTACAAACTTACAAGTACCTCGGCCGACCACGTCGACGTGGTTGGATTTAGTGGGTTGCCGCGCGCCGCTCACATTAGACGTCACGCAACGCAAAACGAGTGCGACCGCTCCGTATTCTCACGCGCCGTGTTCATACACTGT
Organism: Euclidia mi; assembly: GCA_944739405.2. Classification (NCBI taxonomy): domain Eukaryota; kingdom Metazoa; phylum Arthropoda; class Insecta; order Lepidoptera; family Erebidae; genus Euclidia; species Euclidia mi. The sequence continues at coordinate 229,790 of OX123205.2, read as the reverse complement.
TCAAATTATATACTTAAACGCCTTTAACAACAAAAATGTATCATCACAAGTCTAATGCAAAGTATTGCTCAATTAACTGTGTGTCGAAAGCGACTTGAAAATTTGATTTGATTTTATTTATATTACGAGAGCAACTTGAAAATTTGATTTTTTGTTTGTTGAGATATCTTAACGATTATGGTGTCAAATTAAAGATCTAGTTCAAAAACCATTTTATCTGTTTGAATCATGTAAATCGGTCCACGCGTTTAGGAAATAACTAAGAATCAGTATAGTAAAAATGTAAACAGCCAGAATTTTTGTGGTATTTGTTCTACGAGCTCAAATAGTGGGATAGGATACTTATATGATAATTATTTATTATTAGGTACGTGGTCAAGTAGGTAGATAGACGATGAATAAATATTATAGTTGCAGCGGCAAGTCAACAACCCTAGCGCGCCAATCCGCGCCAGACAGTGTCAGCGTTATGTGTTAGAAAAGAAAGGGAACGGTTAGGTTAATATCGCATTAGGCACTGAGTGCTTATGCGAGTTGAATTGCACTTTGTTGCTTAGTAGCAAGAGTCGCAAATTCAATAAATTGGTTTGACAAGTGAATTTTCTGTACGTTAGTACTATTCTTTATTCTGTGCTAACATCATAATCAACAACTTTTGTTCTATGACTTTTTACAAAACATAAAACATTTATAGATAGTTCAACTCAGTTGTGCGCGTCGCCCTATGTGTGGGTAAACCTTGTACATATACAGTGACTTTGTATGCGTGACAAGAGGTACAGTCGGGTACAAATACAGTTATTTACAGGTTATATACGGGTTTTAAAAAAAACACTTATTTCGTAATTTAATGTTTATTTATTGAATATTATTCTGAATCTACTAAGCTACTTGAAAAATCAAATGATGTTTTTTTTTTAATTCCCCACGCTTTTTCTATGGGGTTTAGTTCAGGATGATATGGTGGCAATTGAAGAACTTTTATGCCATATGGCTGAAGTATGTCGTCAATCTTGTAACAGATATATTTTTCTTTATATTTTTTAATCAAATCATACAGTTCAATTTTTTCCATATCTTGATTAAAAGCTATATTTTTTGCTGTCAGCCATCTCTGCATTTCAATTTTTTTGGAATTAGAATTTGGGGCTCTGTCATTTTGAACGTTATGGTATGAGGCATTATCAAGCACAACCACAGAGTTAGGAAGAAGATTCGGCACTAGACGTTCTTTTAGCCACTTTTCATAGTTTTTTGCGTTTTTGTTAGAGTGGTAATCACCAGAAACACTATTGCTTTGTATGTCAATAGTGCGTTAGGTGCGAAACCTTGTTCTGAACCAGCATGCACAAAGATAATTCTTTGTCCTTTCGATAGGTTTCTCTTTAAAGGTGGTCCATCTTTATTACCCCATCCTTTGTTTTGCACATGATTAGTTAAGATGTAGCTCTCATCTGTATATACGATATACCGATTTTCTTGACGGTATCTGAGTAAATTTTTTAGGTAGGAAAATCGTAGTTTTTGGATGTCATGCCGCTCTCACAGTTTTTCGCCATTTTTATCCGAACTTTAACAAAGCTGTAGGCATAGTCGAAATACTTCCATCATAGTTAAGTTTATTTTGAAATATTTTTTTCAACTTTAGGAAGGTAGGTAACTCGCGATGTTCTAAATGGTAATTTTGAATAGTGGAACATATAACATCAACGTTAAAGTTGTCTAATTCTAACTTCTTTAAACGTTTTTTACGGTCTTTATGCGGAGATTTAAATTTAGAGTCAGATTCTTTTCCTTCAGCCAATATATTAGTAATTGTTCTCTCTGATACCCCCTGATACTGCCATTGCTGTTCTTTTCCGTACGCTATTGAAATGTTCACTTAATTTCGATATTAAAATTGGACTTGCACTGAAAACTGGATCACTGACTAGTTCCAATATATCTCTCGCATCTATTTTCAGAAATTCGTATACCTTAGCAATGGTTTCTCGAGTCTAAAAAAATAATACGTAAACGTCAACAAGGATATTTTTTTCGTATATAGAATCATAGTAAATATTAATTACATCTAAATTTAAAAATATTTACCTGACTCCTTAAACATTTTCTCCGTGAAGAACTAAACATTTTCGTAAACGACTGTACCCGTAAGAAAAACCGATAAGAACACGTGTTGGTCGGACGCCGACTGGCGCGTCACTGGCACACGGCACACGTGACACGTGACACGAATGAAACTTGTATATTTACAAGCGCACGCACCACGCACACATAGGGCCCGCACCGGCGCGCACAACTGAGTTGAACTATCTGCACCAAAAACAAACCTTCAAGATTTCGTTGTCCATTTCAACTAGTGTATTTCGCTGTACCTACCTACGCCTGCGCGCACTGTTCAATTGCCGCCCCCCCCCCACCGCCCGCACCCCTCGCTATTGTGCTGCCGCTTTCGCACAGACTTCGCAACACTTAGAGCGTTCAATTTAAGTATTTTTATTTTTGTATGAAAATCGGATGAACTAAAATATGATGAATCTTTAAAAGTCATAGAACAAAAGTTGTTGATTATGATGTTAGTAACATGATTCAGAGAGTGTAACGGTGTTTAACAAATAACAGAGTTATTTGTATAGAGGAAAACTAGACTATACATACATATATGACGCTGTGAGGTTGGGGTGGAGAGCCGGGGTCTATGCGTGTGTATGTGTGCGAGTGTGCGTGCGTGGTGTGTGTGAGTGTGTGTGTGTACTGTACCTGCGCGGTGTCGAGCTTGTACTGGAACAGCTGGTCCTTCTGCGTGGGGATCTTGTCGATGAGGCTCTTGATGTGCTTGCGCTTCTCCTCAGCACTGCGCGCCTCCTTGTCCCCGCCGGGTCCCGTCCCTCCTCCCCCTCCCGCCTCTCCACCTGGCCCGGCATCTTCACCTCCCGCCGCCGGAGACTCGGCCGTCGCCGCCGCGGGAGTCACTGATGAGCTCTTCTTACTCTTATCCTTCTTCTCTTTACCTGCAACATTAAAACATACATACATACATACATAGACAAGCCTGTTTCCCGAAAGGGCAGGCAGAGACTACGGAACGCCATTTGTAACGATCCTGACATATTTCTCTTGTTTCATTAATTCCCATCAAGTATCTCATGGACGTCTGCAATCTGAAAATCGAAATATTTGTGGAGCAGTCGCGTTATACCACTGAGGCCACCTAGCGAAAGATGGCGAAATCATACAACACGGTGACGGAGATGACGGAACTAAAAAGCCCTGAATTTGCGCAAATAATACTGTGACAAAAATAATTAAATGACAGATATATCTCAAGCAAAAGTTTTGGTCCTTCGAGCCGGATAATTAATCCGGCTCGAAGGACCAAAACTTTTTTGCTACTAACGTACGGTGAAGTGTGAAGTTTGCGGTGTTTTGTTAAAACAGAAATATTTACACGAATTTAATATTTGGTATATGATATTATATGCTATATGGTGGTAGTTAAGTAAGTAGTACCGTGGTGGTGGTGGTGATGGTGGTGGTGGTGGTGCGCGGCGTCGGGCTCGTCGCTCACGTCGGCGGGGCTGGGCTGCAGCTTGTGTGCGGCGCGCAGGCTCATGCTCACGCCGCCCGTGCTGCTGCGGCGAGCGGGCGCCTCCACCCCTCCCGGGAGGGGCGACGCTTCTGCAGGCGGCGGCGACGGCGGCGGCGAGCGCGCGTGTCTGCGGGAAACACACCGTTAGTAAACGCGCGCAAGGGGCCGGGTGTAAAGACACACGCTTGCAGCACTGACGGCCAGCGACTTAAATTGCGCGCTTTGCTACACCGCGGCGACCACAGAAATAGATAGTAATAGAACGGTGATTGTCACGTCATCGCGTACATTTCGCGCGTGCCACATTTTAGCAAGCCCCGCCTACAGTGACGTATAGATAGTGAGGGGACACTAAGGAATTATTATCGATGTGAGAGCTATGGAAAATGAAATTATGTTATTGTTTATATAAAATGTTTTATTATGAATAGTTTGGTTATAGTATACTGTTATAAAAATAAAACGTACTTATTTAGTTAAAAATCTGTATTGAAATCTTACAAAACTTTTGACTATATTATAAAATATCTATACTAATGTAATAAAGCGGAAGAGTTTGTTTGTTTGAACGCGCTAATCTCAGGAACTACCGGTCGGATCTGAAAAATTCTTTTTGTATACGGTAGCCTAGTTATTCCGGAAGGCTATAGGCTATATAACATAACGTTTCGACCCTTTGTGGCCAGGCAAAAGGCTAAAAAGGCTAAAAGATAATGTCGGCTAATCTCAGGAACTAGCAGTCGGCTTTTAAAAATTGATATTGCCTATGATATAGCCCAATTATTCCGAAAGGCTATATAAAATTACGCCACAACTTTTAGGGGCCAGACAAAAATAATAAATTTGGTCAAACGAGAAGGGGGAGGGTTGGGTCAAAGGCAAAAAAAAGGCTTAACGAATAGGATACAATCTATATGGGTATCGTTTTCGAGATTTTCGGGATGCTGATTAAATAATATGAAATTTATTTAGTGATTCAAGATGGCGGACGGAATATCAAAGATGGCGGATGACAAAATTTTAAAAAACAATATGGGTATCGCCTTCTATATTTTAAGGGTTGGGGAATCGAAATACAACATCTATTTCGTGATCGAAGATGGCGGATGGGAAATCAAAGATGGCGGATGGGTAAATAAAAAAAATCTATATTGGTATCGTCTGCGATGTTAAAAGGGATGGAAAATTCAAATACAACATCTTTTTCGTGATTCAAGGTGGTGAATAGGAAATTAAAGATGGCGGACGGGATTTTTTTAAAGTCGATATGGGTATCGTCTCCGATATTTTAAGGAATGGGAAATTCAAAAACACCATCTATTTCGTGATCAAAGTTGGTAGAAGGGATTTTTTTTTTAAATCAATATGGGTATCGTCTCCGTTGATATACGGGATGGAGAATCCAAATACAACATCTATTTCGTGATCAAAGATGACGGATAGGAAATTAAAGATGGCGGACGGGATTTTTTTAAAAGTCGATATGGGTATCGTCTCCGATATTTTAAGGAATGGGAAATTCAAAAACACCATCTATTTCGTGATCAAAGATGGTGGATGGGATTTAAAAAAAAACAATATGGGTATCGTCTCCGATGTTTAAAAGGATGGGTAATTCAACATCACCATCTATTTCGTGATCAAAGATGTCCCGTCCGCCAACTTGGATTCCCAAATGGATGTCATTTTCGTGATCAGAAAGCATGAAAACCCCAAAAATTATACCCAGATTAATTTTATAAAAAATGTCCCGTCCGCCATCTTGGATTCCCAAATAGATGTCATTTTCGTGACCAGAATCCATAAAAACCCCGAAAATGATACCCATACTAATTTTATTAAAAATGACCCGTCCGCCATCTTGGATTCCCAAATAGATGTCATTTTCGTGACCAGAATCCATAAAAACCCCGAAAATGATACCCATATTAATTTTATTAAAAATGACCCGTCCGCCATCTTGGATTCCCAAATAGATGTCATTTTCGTGACCAGAATCCATGAAAACCCCGAAAATGATACCCATATTAATTTTATTAAAAATGTCCCGTCCGCCATCTTGGATTCCCAAATAGATGTCATTTTCGTGACCAGAATCCATAAAAACCCCGAAAATGATACCCATATTAATTTTATTAAAAATGTCCCGTCCGCCATCATGGATTCCCAAATAGATGTCATTTTCGTGACTAGAATCCATAAAAACCCCTAAAATGATACCCATATTAATTTTATTAAAAATGTTTCGTTCGCCATCTTGGATTCCCAAATAGATGTCATTTTCGTGATCTGAAAGCATGAACATGATGCTTGCTTTCTTTATGAGAGAGAGAGAGACAGCCAGAGACATAATAATTAATTCGAATTAATATTCCTTTTATTTATCGATAAATTTAAAACGTAACCATAAACCGAACGTCAATCCCTAGCGCGCGCTGACCAATCACAGCTATTTATTTGACCCGTGGCCCCTGATTTGTTATTGTTTTTGGCATCTTGTGAATATCGCGTATCTCGCCGTACATTGCGTGTTTATTTCATAAATATGTCAACAAGTATCGTATAATTCAAGCAATGGAAATTTAACATAACGAAGAAATGAACGATGATGTTCTTATTAGACTAACATGGTAAAAGTAGCCCACTTGTTTTAAATCTCAATAATCTTAAGTTTTACTCAATTTAAATACTTACTGGTGATATGAAATGCCTCCCTTTTCCATATTTTTGCATCACTTTTAATTTTTACAATTGGAAACTGCACAATATGGCATATTCGTAACGAATTTAATGTTTTTTTACCTCCTGAGCGCGCGAAAGCGAGACGCGATGCGTAATGCGAATGCGTTCGAAAACACATGCACTATAGTGCAATAGTTTGGCACGCGCGCCACGCCCGTGTCACCGCTCTATTACTATATATTTCTGTGGCGGCGACCGATGTCGCCTTGTGGTGGAGATGTGTGAGTGTGTGTGTACCTGTGGTGATGGTGCTTGTGGTGGCGCGGAGGCGTGTCTGGCGGCGGCGGAGTGGTGGAGGGCGGCGGCGGGGAGGCGCCCGAGCTGTCCGAGTCGATGGGCTCGGCCTCCTCGGGCAGTTGCCGCTCCGCCGCCAGCACCAGGTAGCGCTCCCGCTCCCGCGCCGCTCGCTCGCGCGCCTGCAACACACATAAACAGACTTCAATTACAAACATACATACATATACTCGCGGCCCGGCCACGGACTACTGTGGCGGCGGCAGCGACGACCGATTTCGATGAATATGGTGCGCTTTACTCCACCGCAACCGCGTGCCGCGACCGATGTCGCGTCGGAGTGAACGCGCCATTTACATCAGACTGTGGGTGAACGCGCTATTTACATCAGGCCGTGGCTGACCGGTCACGCCTTTTTTCCGTCGGCAAAGACAACGCATCGCCACTTGCTTCTATCCTTAAAAACCTCACCCGTTTACGCTACATTCATTACTCTTTTCATACATGCTCGCCGGTTCCAGGTGCAGACTATAGTTGGTGAAAAATAATTATGAATGTTCATTGACCTTTCAGCGCTTCGACCACGTGTAGCTAACATTCACAGATTTAGTTTACCTAGAAACTTATCTAAATTTTTTTGTATTACCATTTCTTTTGTGTTCAGAAGCAATATTTATTATTTATATTAATCATTTATCACAAAATCCTTAACTATTAAAATAAAAGGAAGATCAATATACAGAGTGGCGCTCTCTCCTATGGTATTTTTTTTTATTAGAGGCAATAGCTTCCAAATCCAATATTCTTACACCTTGTACCAAAAGAACAATGCCCATTTTTCTTAGAGACGCCGGCCCAGATGTGGACAGTCGAAAATCGTAGTAGTTATTATTGCTTTTGATAAAAGAGTGTTAAACTAGAATTTTGAAATTGATAAGAGGTCCATCACATTCATAGATTTATTACAAGAAGTACTTTTATGTGCTCACAAAACATTAGGTGTGTACCCACTTTTATTAGGATAGTTAAAGTATTTCGTAGTTTGGCGTAGAAAAGAATGAGTTAATCATTTGTTAAGGGTAGAAATCCGAAAGAAAAAGCCAGAAGTTGTAAAAGATCCAAAAACATAAAAAGCATTCACAATGTGCACGAGCAAAACAATTAAGTAACAAACAAAATAAACTGAATATGACATTATTGACATTTACTTAAGAGTCAAAAAAGTGTTGCCATTTTACAGTTTTAAATGATATTGATTAATCGATATGGATTTCGGACATAGGTTATCTATATATTTGGTTCAAAATCGAACTTATTTGTAGTTAATCGCATACATACCTTAAAAATACACACATTTTAAATGTTTAAGGACCAAGTAGAGATTTGCTATTAACTCAAATCATTTTGAGTAGAGAAAACGTAAAATCGATAAAGAAGAAGTGATAATCGATTTAATATTATGATTTCTTTACTGGCAATTTCAGATCTATTACGTGTTGGCTATTTAGAAGTTAACACATCTTTTTAAACCTATTTATTGAATAAGTTTCTCGGCATACCTTTAGTAATGCCTATAAATTAAGTTATAAATAAAAAGGATTCTTCAACAACTAATTGAAACTTTATTTTGCTGTTCATGAGTTCCAAACTGGGCCAGAAATGGGCATTGTTCTTTATCAAATCGAAGCAGTACTTTAGCAAGAATATTGATGTTTATTATTGTAAATTGTAATTGATGCATACGCTCTGAATTCGCTACAAGGCGCAGCTGATTCAAGCGATCAAAGACCCTACGTTAGGCCCCGCGGCTGTTAGTTATCACGTCGGTCGGCGTGACTCTTCAACATCCAACATCGCTTCGCCTCATAAGAACGACTGTCGCTCGTTGTCGGTTTTGGCACGCAAACAATTATAAAAAAGAATAGTCATGCTAAAGGCCTTTGATACCGTCTCTGTGTCACTCTTGCTGAAGAAGATGGAACGCTTGGGCATACGGGGAATTGTACTCGATATCTTCAAAGACTATTTAAAGAATCGAACCCAAGACGTTAAAATTGGACTATGTCAGAGTGACGAGCTTCCCATTTCACACGGCGTGCCCCAAGGTAGTATTCTAGGGCCTATTCCTGATATACATCAATGACCTGTGCCGTCTTCCTATAGAACATTGCAAAACTTTTACATATATGCTGATGACACAGCTTTAGTCATTGATGCCCTGGGTTGGGCTCAGTGCTACCGAAATGCGGAAGCAGCGCTGTCACGGGTAAAGCAATGGTTGACATGTAATTTACTTACATTAAATATCAGTAAGACAATGTATGTACGATTTGCTATAAGATCTCATCTGTACCCACCGCAATCTCTTACTCTCAAATAGGCATGAGACCGATATATCAAAACGAATCTGAAATCCGATTGCAGTTAGAAATCGTATCGTATCGATATTCCAATGTGCCAAAACCGATTTTAGAAAAGGCAAGACCATACCACGATAACGCAAACTACACAAATCCGAACAAAACGGTGCAAGCGCAACCAAACTACAAAGTAAATCTTAAGCTTACGTTTTCGATAGTTTGTACACTACCACACTACTAAACGACTAGTTAGTTAGAATGAGAGAGAGCGAATTTCATTTCCTTTTCTTTCTAACTTAGTGATCCGTTGAAAGAGCGAAAGAGATGAAGCGAATTGTCGCCAAGCAAGCGAATCGTTTTAGATTTTGGCGGTTTTATGAATAGTAGATTGAATAGAAAAAATAAAACTAAATATCGAGGCGATAATATCTCATTCAGATTGCAACTATTTAATGTTTATTTTGAAAATTGCAATTTGTTATTAGGAATTTAAGTTTGGAGAGTTTTATTTGACTTGATTGGTATCATGCCTAAAATACATAAAGATTTCGATTGTTTACGTTTGTCGTACGCTACACTCCAATATCCGCTTCTGAAATCGATTTCTAAAATCGGTTTTTGAAAGCGATTTCAAAAACTGAAATCGGATTTTTTATCGGTTTGCGTAAAAATCCGAAAACGCCCATGCCTACCCACAAAGGGCACACATGTAATTCACCAGGAGACTGTAATTGCCTAATAATTACCAAAGTCCCTAGTGTGAAATATTTCGGAGTGCATATTAACCAACATATGAACTGGCACAAACATATTGAAATACGATCGAATAGGATACGCAAAATGATTTATATATTTAAGAAGCTACGTAGTTCCGCAGATAAAGATACACTTACAATGGTCTATTTCGCTTTATGCTGTGGAGGATAAAGGTGTGGTGTGCCTCCAACTAGAGGAAGGAGCCTCTAACCAAGCTGGGTGGTCGTGCTTGGTGGCCTGCAGGCCGACGGACATACTTTCAAAGTTGTATATTTATGCCACTTGGTTTGCAAAAGTTGCTTGCGCGGTTCAGGATCGTTTGAATTTTTCCCGCGTTGTTAGGTGGCGAGTGTCGAGGTAGTTCTATCGTCATTTTAACCCCTTGAGTGTCCTACGGGCACGGTGTGCCCATAAGGATTTGTGTGAACTTCACTCCGGTGTTGTGTGATTGGCTACAATAATAAAAACGTACATCGACTAGTTACAGATTAACCAACATAATACCATAAATTTTTACGATATTTCCAAGCTTGCAACCGAGAAAAATAATAAAATTGCTGATTTCGGTGCTCAGTTTTCTCCGTGCCGTCATATTGCGCTGTGGCGATCAACTAAGTTGAATGTGTGATTTTTTAAAAATGTATTTTCAACGCAAACGCTAAGTGATTATATTAGTATTATATGTCAAATTATTGACAATTTACTGAAAAATATGTTTTAAATATATTTTTTTAGCCAGGCATAAACACATTTACAAAAAGTGTTAGTAATTTTTGTGATGCAATTTTCGGGCGTTGTCGCTAGCCGTCCTCCAGATTTTAAATGATTATATGTAAGTATTTATTAATTACTTTACTAAATATAGATACGTCTCTCACAAAGTTGTCTTAGAATCCATTGTTAATTAGAAATTTCGTATTGTTTTTGCTATAAATAGGTATAAATATGTTTTGTGAGTGAGAAATGTTGTCCGTCGGATCGTCAAAATGGCGCAAATTTTTCGCTGCTATGAATAAATGGTTATTGTGAAGTGATACACACACACACACACACACACACACACACACACACACGTACACATACAAATACAAAAACGCGCGCGCGTGCGCGCGCACACACGTACAAACACACACACATAATACGTACAAACATACTAAGAACCAATATACCTATGTATACGGGTCAAATTAAGAACCTTCTTTTTTGAAGTCGGTTAACCCCCCACGTGATTACAGCACGCATGGTCGTGCTCTAATTCAAGTGGTCCCATGTGTTTACAGCACGCATGGTCGTGCTCTAAAAAAGTCGTCCTATTGGTCGCGGATTTTTACGTTTTGTTTTACTTAAACCAAGGAACGAAAGTAGTAACTATTAGAATAGTTCATATTCTATGCAACTAAATCGTTTTAGAAGGGTGAGGGAAACGAAACGTGCCAAAAAATATTGAAATATAATTATCTGTGTCTCAGTTGCGAAAGCGTCCGCCATTGTTGTGTTTTGTTCCGCGATCTTTATAATAAAAGTTGTCTTGTGGAAGAAACCGGTGAATATTTTATAAAGATACTTATATAGATTTACTCAGAAATAAATAAATATTAATTGTGAAGTGACATTATTCGTGACAGAGACAAGAAATACAGTGATAAAAGGCAAAAACTTTTAAGAACGGCTATTTCTACTCTTGATACTTGCTATTTTCGTAATAGTTTTATGATAAATACTCTTTTAATAGTTATGAAAGACATAAAAGTACCCAGATTATTTATCTGAAAACATATTTTAGCAATTAAATACTAGTATTGTTGTACGTTTTCACGGTTATCGTGTTTCAAATGGTAAATAATTCACAGCCACAGTGTTCGCTACAGTAACATGGCGGCCCGGCACGGCGAACTTTTTGTTACGCGTTCGGATTATAATTTTTTTCGTGGCGTTAGATTCATTTGTTACAAATAAATAATGTATTGTATGAAAACCTAAAGGTATATGTGATAATGTTTTTGTGTTTATGAACCAAACAAGTAATGAAATTCATTAATATGTGATGAAATGTTTGTGCGAACCAGAGAAAAATAACAAACTTCTAAGTTTGTAAGCTAGTTTTGCCGGAAAGGTGAGTATTTAGTGGTAATTTATGTTATTATTATCATAGCTGATTTTATAACCAACACAATGATATGCAATTTATGTGATATAATTATATTAAGGTGTCATAATTATTTTTTTTCCGGTAACCTATGCCAATGAAAATTTGCAGCAACGTGACCCTTTGCACTTGTGGCACTTTGCCTTTAGTTTGATCGCACCTCAAGGGTTAAAATACTCAAACTTTCTCCTAAGTGTAACAAATACTTTTCTGAAAACCGCATCAGAATCGGTTCAGCCAAACGCGAGATAATTGCGGACAAACATACATACATCGGTTAAAAAGGACAAGTCCTGCAATAAAACCGATTAAATGTTGTGTCGCGGAGGACTTAACAAAGATATAACCAACGGACACAAAGAACACTCAGACCCGGAACATATACATATGGATCACATAAAGTGTACTTGCGTGTGGGAATCGAATCTACAATATGCGGAGCAGTGTTGCGAAGCGATTATTTAAATCACTATGCCAATTTTGCAGTCAACATATGAATTAATGTGTATACATAAGGAAAATCGAATTATAATTACGTTTTGGACGGTATATATTCTATCGTAGAGTCACGAGAATGAGTACGGTTATGTTTAAAATGTTGGAAAATATATGTTTAAATTATAAAAATAAGTTACTATTTTTATAGATTCATTTGTATCCTTGAAGGGGTAGGCAGTGGTGTAATGTTACATTCATATTGCGATATGAATTTTTAGGTTCTACGTAATTTATGTAAGCCTATTGTCGTTACCGGGCACATCATCATACTTTTTGCTGGTACTGAGAATTTGCAAAAACCTAGTAACACTTTTACTCGACTCGGGAATCGAACGCGGGATTTCCGATCAGCAGTCGCGTACGTTGCTATCTACTGGAGCACGGAGACAGTCTAGTTAGTAGGTGGAGGTGGTTCTAATTAGTATTTGTATAATGTTACTTTTATATCTGCGTTAGCGTTAATGGCCAACTACGCGTTGAAAATACGCGTTGGAAATTAATAATTAAACGTGTTAAAACGTTGGGTGTATGTACGTAGTGCTTAAATTGGCGCGATAAGATGTAGGTGTAGCAGGAGCGGAGCATAATAGTAAGATAGATAATGATTAAGAATAGTTGATGTCGTTCAGTGTGGCGGTAAAGTGTGCTGAGATAGACAGCTGTAGTGGGGAGCTCGTGCTACGCGTGTGTGGCGCCACCTACCGCCACACACGCGCAGCAGCTCGAGTGCGACACGCGACGCTCAGGGCGCAGCTCTCCTCGTGTACGTACGGAAGAACGTAAGATACGTTCTTACGTTCTTCCGTACGTACACGAGGATATTGTAAATTTATCTATTGAGCGCACTATTGAGTTGTCCTGTGTGGAACTAGATTTATATATTATAATTTGTGTATATCGACCCCCTTCTGGTGATTATAATCTATTTGAGACTGTTATGGAAGATGCTCTTAATAAAATTATAGGTAGTCATAAGAATATTATAGTATGTGGTGATTTTAATATTAATATTTTAGAGAATTCTTCACAGTGTACTAGATTTCTGAATCTTTTTAAGTCATTTAATTTAAGTAATTTATTCTGTGAACCTACTAGAGTCTCTGAAACATCTTCTACTTGTTTGGATAACATATTTAGTTCTTGTGTTGCTAAAAACCCAGTAGTTATTAGTTCTCTTCCTTCTGATCACCGTGGACAGATAGCTAGCTTTTTATGTACAACATATGATAAATCACATACAGTAGAATGTAGGCCTCAAACTACCAATCGTCTTATACGTTTTAAAAACAATATTATGGCTAAACTCAATCCCTCAATTTTGAACTCAGAAAATCCAAATACAATTTATAATGCACTTTTTGGAATAGTATATAATGAGTTTCAAGACACTTTCAAGAGTAAAACTGTCACATTAAAGGGTACTACCGGATCTTTTAACCAGTGGGCCACTATAGGTATATACAGAAGTAGAGCCAAATTGTTTGAATTATATGGTATGAAACAACATAGATTTGACACACCTTTTCTAAATTATGTAAAAAACTACTCAAAAATTTTTAAACAAGTTTGTGTTATGGCAAAATCTAAATTTATTAGTAGCAAAATTAAGCATTCAACAAATGTAATTAAAGAAACTTGGAGAATTATAAATAATGAAACAGGAAGAGCACGGCCACGGGAAAACCAATTTGAACTAAAAGAAAACAATTTATTAGTCACCAATCAAACTCAAGTAGCGCATATGTTCAATAGTTTCTTTGCGAGCATACCTTTGACAACTACTAGCTCTTTACAATCATCATCTTTAGACGCTGGAAAGTTTTTGCTTAGCAGTGTACCTGAATGCAAGAGCGTGTTTAGATTCGAGCACGTTACCCCGCGAGATATATTGATCGCATATAATTCAATTAATATTAAAAATACCGGCGACTTTTGGGGCATTTCAATTAAAATTTTAGGTACTATAGTTGAGACAGTTGCGCCTTACCTCTCTATAATTTTTAACCAATGTTTTGACTTAGGCGTATTTCCGGATTTGATGAAATTAAGTAAAATCATACCTTTATTCAAATCTGGCAATAAAAATGACGTAAATAACTTCAGGCCCATCTCTATCTTGCCGGCATTTAGTAAAATATTTGAAAAGATTTTATTAAAGCAGCTACTAAGACACTTTAATTTAAATAGTCTGCTTCATAAAGATCAATACGGATTTACTAAAGGTAGATCCACTACTGATGCGGGTGTTGCTCTCATAAAACACGTTTATAATGCTTGGGAGTCATCTAAAAATGCTATCGGAGTATTCTGTGACCTCTCAAAAGCATTTGATTGCGTTCATCACGACACACTATTGCGTAAGCTCCGCCACTACGGCGTACAGGAAACCGCACTTTGTGTTGTCGAGTCGTACCTGCGGCAAAGATTTCAGTGCGTCGATGTAAATGGGACTACATCCTCTAAATTACCTATACATTAGGCGTTCCACAAGGCTCTATTTTAGGTCCTTTTCTATTCCTTGTATATATTAATGACTTACCTTTTTATTTAAAAAATATCTGTGATGTCGTACTTTTTGCAGATGATACGTCACTTATTTTTAAAGTAGATAGGAATAGGAATCAATTTGATGATGTAAATAATGCACTTATACAGGTTACACAATGGTTTACAGCAAACAACCTAGTGCTTAATTCTAAAAAGACTAAATGCGTTAAATTTGCTTTACCTAACGTTAGACAACTGGGACCTAATATAAGGCTAGATAGGGAGGAACTTGACACAGTTGACTCGACAGTGTTTCTAGGCATTACACAAGATAATAAGTTACAATGGGGTGCACATATAGCATGTCTTGCAGGTAAGCTCAGCTCTGCTGCGTATGCTGTCAAAAAAGTTAGGCAACTTACTGATGTTGACACAGCTCGTCTAGTTTATTTTAGCTATTTTCATAGTGTCATGTCCTACGGTATTTTGTTATGGGGCAAAGCTGCGGATATTCAGAATATCTTCGTTTTACAGAAACGAGCGGTACGAGCAATATACATGTTAGGTGCAAAAGATACTCTTAGGGAACGCTTTAAGTGTATAGGGATTCTTACAGTAGCCTCGCAATTTTTATTTGCTAATATATTGTATATTAGGCAAAATATAGGTTTATTTACTACAAAAAGTGATGTACATAACATAAATACTCGAAACAGGCATAAGTTATATGCCCCTTATCATGGTTTACATAAAGTTAATAATTCTTTTGTAGGGCTAGGTATTCGTATATACAATAAAATACCAATTAGTCTTTTAGAATTGCCATTTAGTACGTTCAAAAGTAAAATAAAAGACTGCCTTATTAGGAAAGGTTATTAAACCATTCATGATTATTTCAGTGATAAGGATAGATGGTCACTTACACACTAGCCAACTCTTGATGTTTTTAATTTATATAGATACCTTACTTTTCAGTTTTTTTTATATAATATCTCTAGTTCTATTAATTTAATATTCATGCATTATTAGGTCATTCAACTTACTACATTTACATTTTCATTGTTGTTCCACAAATTTTATTAAAATTTGCTACAGTGTTAGATGAAGGTAACTCGTTATCATGGGCTGGATACTAACGTTTTTGTAATTTTCGTGTATTCATATACCGTCACTTTCTGTAACATACTTTTCCACCATAGTTCTGAACACTATCGCGAGGAGCCTACATTATAAAACGTAAGTGGATGCTCCTGTTACACAAGATTCACATTTGAAGACTACTACAGCACTTAATTTAGTAACTACATATTTGTTTAAGTATTATGTATGTTCTTATTTACTATTTACAAGTAATTAATTACAATGTGAAACAGTTGCAGCTCCTTACAAAAACAAAATATGTACCATAACACTGGCGATTAAAAAGAGTGGCCACGAGTTTTATTGCCCGTTCTTTCTCGTGGTTCTACCTATTGCTTTGCGAATGGGCAGTAAATGTAAATGTAGAAGCATTATTAATTTACTTTAAAAATTTGACGTTCATAAGCGTCACATTGTGACCTAGATGAATAAATGATTTTTGACTTTAACTTTTGTACACTACACGCCTTCACACCACACAACCTGCGTGCGCGGTTGCTTTACTTTATGAACATTGTATACCAGTTACCGTTACTGTTTCATATTTATATACATACCAACTATTATTATAGGTACTTGCACGTATAATAATAATTTATATAGGTGTAAAATAAATAAAAAAAATTGCTTGACAATTTTGTAGCAAAAAGACAAACTATCCATGTAAAACTTTATTAGCTATACTATTTATGAAATCTTTATCTAGTTGTAAACTAAAAACTGCTACATAATTGGCATATTTTCACTAATTAAAATTTTAATTTGAAAAACAAGCTTTATCTTAATATAATTCCAGATATTTTAAATATTGAAATTACTACGCAACGAAATGAAAGCTACTTTATTATTAAATATAAAGAGTTAAATGTTGGTTCTATCTTTCTCTTCTTCACTCATCCTACTTTTAAACTCCCTAGGATAGCCAAACTAACAAGATAAATGACCTTGTCTTGTTTTTGTTTCTCGTGTGAGTGTGTGGCCAACTCTGGTTTCAAAGTTTTCAGACCGCCTGATGACGTCCAACATGGCCTAACGATTTACGCGCCCTCCGAAGCACAGTAACGCTCAAATGTAAATACCACACACCGTCACCTATCCAAGTGGCGACCTGTGCAAGCGTTACCTAACTTTGTCAATCTGTTACAAACGACAAGCCAAGTGTCGCTATGAACGCTACTTAATATGACGCGCTACACACATACCTCCCGTCTCGCTTCCTCCCGTTGTCTGGCGCGCTGTAGCTCTCTCTCTCGCTGCTGCTCGAGCTGTAAGCTCACGTCGATCAGTAGTCGCGGCTTGTATAGCTCCTCTTGTTCCCGTCGCGCCTGAAATCAATAGATAGTACCATGGAGAATCTTAAGATATATAATAATATTCCCGGAATTTCTTCCGGGAATATTATTATACCGACCGCCAAAGGCTTCAGTATCATGTACTGAATCACTGGTATTAGTATTCGGTACACCGTTCCTTACACCTAATATTATTAACAGTTAAACTTTTTGAGTGAGGAACTCAAACACGTTTGGTCCTTCGAGCCGGACATGTGAGGCGTACCTTCTCGAAGGCGGCGTTGGCGGCGGGGTCGTCGGCGTTCATGTTGCGGAAGAAGCTCTGTCGCAGCGCGTCCAGCTCGTCCTGCTCTCTCGCTCGCTCGCGCGCGTCGCACTCCGCCTCTCTCACTCGCACGCCCAGCCGCCGCTGCAGCTCCTTGCCCCTGCGGACATACCAACCCAAGGATCAACACGTTGCCTACAAATATTACATATTTTATTGGTCACGGCCTAACCTAAACTAACGGCCCGGTCACGACCTACAGTGGCGGGCGCTTTACTCCACCGCGGCCGCGCGCCGCGACCGATATATCGCGTTAGGAGTAAACGCGCTACGTAAATCGAAAACGCTCGCCGCTGTAGGGCGTGGCCGGGAACGTAAAGCTCTTTTACCCGCAGCCCTTGCGTGTGACACACACCAACATACTCGTACGTAGTCGCGCGCGCACTATATTGCCGGGTCATGCTGCATTATCGTATAAAACTGTACTTCTACAACATATTGCACTCCACTCGAGTCATACCATATTGCGAAGTCCAGCAAAACAATATTAGAAGAAAGTAAAGGTCGTGACATAAAAGAGGAACAGAAGATGTCTCATTGTACAGTTCACCTGTACAAAATGCTTACTAGGCGTTTACATTGTATACGCGACACTGTTGCATCATTTTGTAACAAATAAATCAGTGCACTTACAGCATTCAACTCGGGCGGCTTCTTTTATCATTCCTGATCGACCCTGTATCATGTATATCATATCAATAATAATATCATTGATGTCTGTAGTAGCCGTACATGCTGACGACAACGTTTTGGTCCTTTGAGCCGGATATATATAATTTTGATCATTCTTCATCTGAATCAGATTCTAATTTAAATCAATTGAAATTTTATTCATTTCACTTTAGCTAGATTATAGCGGCGATAACCTAGTGGTGTACGTAACGGATTGCCCAGACGATCGTCTCGGGTTCGATCCACAGTTAACCCGGGCACACACCTCTGACTTTTCGAAATTTTGTACAATAAAAATGTTAATCATCGCTCGCTTAATAATGTACCCGGTAGATAGCAATAGGCTTGCCCCCTATTATATTAGGACCGAAACTTAGCTGCCGAAGTGTGGGTGTGTAATACACATTAACATATTATTTATTGGCGCTTTCAATATGTCCCCTATGTCTACTGTATTATACCACAAAATATTTCATCTTATCTGGTGCTCTGGACAAGTAGCATTCGCTATGTTAGATTTCCTTATAACCCTACACACAAAAAAGAATAATTTTGCTATTTTCCAGAATATTAGAAACATCATTGTTTTATTTTTATCATTATATTCCTTCCGACGCATCACTGATACTTATAAAATGTGATACTTATAAAAATGAGGAGGAAGCAAGCTCGAAAATCTAAAATCCTTCTGGCTACGGAGATAAAGGCCTGAAGTTGTCTTTAAAATATCATGCTGGCATTTGATTTGGTTGGTCGACGAAATAAATTAATCCATTTATATATTTCTATATTTATGGGCCAAAATGCCTGATGGCAAAGCTTGTTGTCAAAGTCTGTTATAGTTAAAACGCCAATCTTAAATGATGCGTAATCCCGCTTCATCTTAGGTTTTACTTTTTCTAGAGAAATTTCCGACTATTACATTGGGACCGACCGGACTAAAACGTAACTGGCGAAGTGTAGAAGTCTGGCTACGCCTTCGGGTATAATGGCTTGAAGTTATGCTATGTTTTAGTTGCAGAAGAACTGTGCGTGTCACTCACTTGTAATACTTGTGGTCGTCGCGCTCGTCGTCGTAGTCCTCGAGGAACTCCTTGAGCCTCTTGGCCTCTCGCTCCCTCTCCTCCTCGCGGCATCGCTCCCTCTCCCTCTCCTTCTCGTACTCTTTAGCCTTGCGTCGCTCGCGACTCTCCCAGTTGCGCAGTCGCTCCTGGTAAGCTGCCTCTTTTTCACGGGCCTGCAAGTATTTGATAAAAAAAAGCATTTAGTTACTTCCGATTCTCTTAGATATTAATTTTAGTAAAAGAAGGTGGCATTGATGAAAAGCAAGTAGTTTTTAAAATGCTGATAAGAATTTTATTCAAATTATTAGGAACGCGAAAGTATTCTAAATATTCGTTAGCATTTCACTTTTAGAACTGTTAAAATCCGGCATGAACACTAATTAGTAGACCAAATGAATTATTTCACTGAGCCACTATACTATTTGCGCTGTAGCATGGTGCGGATGATAGTTGCATATATGACGTTAACATCTGTCAGTACCACATGACTAGGGATGTGACGTTACGCGATTAATTTTTATCGATCTAACGATACTCGGAGAATAAATCTATTTCTCATTAATAGTGTGAAAAAAGCGAGTTTGTGAAGTGGCTGAATGAAAATGGAGTTACAGCAGTATATCTGCATATAAAAATGTTAAAGGTCACGCCACAGTAAATAATACTTCACCACCATTTACGCCAAATAAGATATTGGCCCTATTAGAGGAGGTCATTAACAATGTTCAACCTGAAGACTGGTCGAAGGTTGTGAATAAAACAAAAAGGGAAATTATATTTGTTCTTGACTCAGTTTTTTTTTATATATGTAAGTTCTACTTTTTTATAACTAGTACTATAGACTTTTTACAATAATAATTGAACTACGCCAAACAAACGTTTTTATAAATAATAATTTCATTAATTACGAATGTGGCACTGCTGAAATACTAAGTAATAATTTGTAAATCGCGCCAGCTTTCAAGAGCGAAATGTAACGTTACTGAAACTGCCACCCGCACCATGCTACAGCGCAAATAGTATAAAGATAAAATTGTAATGTATGCAGAGGTTACCCATCAATAAAATCTGACACTAGTCTAAACCATGGAATATAGCTATCCCTTTGGGTTTTGGAGATCGGACAGGCAGTCGCTCTGTAGAAAAGCTAATGTTCAGTAAAATCCGGCTAGACTAGTAAGCGGATCCCGGGTTCAGACTGGGATATCGCTAGGAGGATGATGATGGTGTAGAGTTTACCTTCTTCTCTAGTCTCTTTTTCTCGCGGGCCTCTTCCTCGAGCTCCTTCTCTCTGCGCGCGTCGACCTCGCTGCGACTCCTGCCTCTAGACCGCTCGCGCTCTCTCTCTCGCTCCCGCTCCCGCGACCGCTCTCTGTCCCGCTCGCGCTCCCGCTCCCGCTCACTGCACACAACACATGCATTATATCAATTCGACGCCTGAGGGTGTAGTTCTACTAACGAAAGTGCTGTTGTTATGCTTCAAAGTTTTGTGTGGATTGCGCGTGCCCTACACAGCAATTAAAGCAAACTTTATATTTACAAATAGGGTTACATACGCCTTCGATCTTGTTCACTTGATCACCTCAATGCTTATGAAACTTTTGTATTTGGGTGTTACTGTACTGGCCAAGCAAATTGTCCCTTTTAGGTCAATAAAGTTAAAATACACAGTACTCATGTCATGCATTATATTCTGGAACTAATTAAAAAAATCAGATACTCTGTCTGATATATCATTGTGAAGCCTATACTGCTAAAGCTAGAAATGTAATGTTAAATGTATGACTTAGACACATACAAAGGGATAAATATTTGCTTCAAAAGTCACTGATATTGAAGCACTTATAAATGATAATAAAATAACGCAGATGAGACTGCAGGCAAACTTATTTAAGATAAGCAAAATATTATTTACGCTAATTCTCTGAAAGACCACTTATTTCAAGTTCACCTTGAAAGTTGAAGATTAAATTTACTGTAGAACCTGAAACTTAAGGTTCCAAAATTCAAGTACAGTTTAGTATGCTTAAAATTTTCTGAAAAAAAAATATCAAGGAAACAAGAAATTGCTGGTAAACTAGACATTGTCAATTCGGTTGATGAGGACTCCACAATAACACAATGTATTATTTAATTATGTTAATATGCTACCTCAATCAACATTGTAAAATACAATGATTGAGTAGAAAGCATAGCTAATTCCTGAGATGAGCATGTTCAAATAAACAACTCGTTTGTTTTTAGTGAGGCGCGTGTCTGAATGTAAACAACTAAAACAAGAACAAGTACCACAAGTGCGGATGTAGCTCCCTCTGTATCTCATAGCGCGTGCGTATGTACGGGTGAAGCGTCAACATCTCTCACTCACACACACACACGCAAGCTCAACAACGTGTACAAGCAACAGTCACAGATACAGCACTTGGATGGGTGCGCACTGCTCGTCTATAACCACACATGTTTTGATATTAAAGGCTATACAAGTATAGTTCGTTATCGCGAGCTCAGCTGATAAGCGCCAACTAACGCAACACTCGGTAACACCGACCGGTGACCGCGGTGCAACGAGCTACGCTCACATAAATATTGGACCATTATTTTCCGAGTAAGCGATAACTTAAATAGAACAGCATGCGGAAACGTAACAACATGGAAATGTAAAAGAAACATAATTATGTATACGTACAATGTTAAATATATAATGTACATTATACTTTATAACTTATAACACATGATTATAAAGGAAGATCCTTTAATATTTTGACATTCATAAACGTCACTTTGTAGCCTAGATGAACAAATGATTTTGACTTTAAATATCATCATTCATTATCAGCCTTTTAACGGTCCACTGCTGGACTAGGCCTCTCCTTTGAAAGGAGGAATTGGCCTACTATACCACGCTGGCCAAACGGGTCGGTATAGGGTTTGTATCAAGTTTTCCTTCTCTTACAGTGCTATTCTCTGCAATAATAATATGCTCCCTATGTCGGCTCTTACGACACCCATGGGATGATATGGCGTGGTGACATCCCGTATTCTTAATCCGTCACCACACGGACAACTTTGAATAAAGTTTTCTTTAAATTATAGGCGATCGACTGAAACATTTAACAGAATGCCTCATCAGCCTGCCATAATACACTGCTAGATATAAGGCTCACGCCAGTGAACCCGATTTTCGGCTCTTCGTGTCCAGCCACTGCGAGCCATTTTACGTATGTCGTCACTCCACCTAGCCGGAGGGTGCCCTACACTAAGTAAGCCAAGGTGCGGTCTCCACTCAGAACACGACTGATCTATAGTCGTATTTTTTATTAGACGAAGTCAACTGACGTTTACTGTGTTGGTTGTCAGTTTATGATGAAATAAAAATAGTGTTGTGACAAAGTGAATGATTGAAAAATCTTTTGAATGAATGAAATTGCATCGATTGTCTAGTGAATAGTTAGTATGCCAAACGGCCGATATCGGGTACGGTGTTCGAGTTTTCGAAGACTATGTTCCTATAGTATTTACCTATACTGAATACCGAGTGTTTTGAACATTAAGGAAAACATTGCGAGGAAACCTGTAAGACTGTTCTATTTTTTTACTACATCTACTACATTCAATACATCATTTATTTGAGACTATACAGGGTGTCACAAGACCCATCACCAAGCCGAAGTTTACTCGTTGTGGACATCATGCCAAGTCATACTAACCAAAACTAATACCTGGGAAACGAGTTTTTTTTTTAAGTTTTCACATTTTTTAAACCGCAATTTAAAGCGCGTGCGTTCAATGCTCGAAATATCTACCTATCTATGGGGTCATAGCGAACATCTAGCGAACACCTTGACGGGGTAAATGCATCGATTTTGTACTTAATTAGAAAAATTCCATACTAACTTTGAGCCTCAATATCTCCTGAACCAGTAATTTCCCAGGTATGGTGCCGAAGTAAAAAATGTTCGTAGTGATTGGTACAACATGGGATTTCAGTTTTCTTTAAGGGTCTTTTTACATCCTGTAGATGTATAAAATATAACAATTTATACTACTTACATAACTACTAGTAACATATATCAGAGCACTTTTATTATAATACTAGCTGTCCCAGCGAACTCCGTATCGCCTTTTTAATGTATTTACATTTCATATTAATTTTTAACTCTTTTCCAACTTATTCAGAACAAAGTTACCAAGAACATCAGTGTTTAATCTCTTAATTGCTAGGCAAAGTTGTTTTGCCATATAAATTATTTCTAGGGTAGAAAGACTAACTTATTGTAAGGTGATGAGAAGGTGGTATATGAGTGATATGGTTAGATCACTGATCTAGGGATGTGATAAAATTACTAATACTATTAAATACCACGGCTATTAAATAATTAAATCAACTGCAAGTCTGACTCGCCCATGAAGGGTTCCGTAGGAGAGGTATCCACTGAACATAGCCATTATCTGCATCGAACATCAAATACCACTACCACTTTTTCACCACCAATAATAACTTTTTTTATATTATTATATTTCCCATCTGCCATCTTTGATCACGAAATAGATGTTGTATTTGGATTCGCCATCCCTTAAAACATCGGAGAAGATACCCATATCGGCTTTACAAAAAAATCCCGTCCGCCGTCTTTGATTTCCTATCCGCCATCTTTGATCACGAAATGGATGTTGTATTTGGATTCACCATCCCTTAAATCATCAGAGACGATACCTATATTGATTTTAAAAATTTTTTCCATTGGCCATATTTGATTTCCCATCCGCCATCTTGAATCACGAAATAGATGTTGTATTTGGATTCCCCATCCTTTTAAACATCGGAGGCGATACCCATATTGATTTTAAAAATAACCCATCCGCCATCTTTGATCACGAAATAGATGTTGTATTTTTATTCGTGGAGAATAAAAATACAACATCTATTTCCCTTAAAATATCGGAGACGATAGCCATATTGATTTTTCAATTTTTTCCCATCCGCCATCTTTGATTTCCCATCCACCATCTTGAATCACGAAACATATGTTGTATTTGCATTCCATACCAATATTGATTTTTTTAATTTTTCCCGTCCGCCATCTTGAATCACTAAATAGATGTTGTATTTGGAATCCCCATCTCTTTAAACATCGGAGACGATACCCATGTTGATTTAAAAAAAAAAAACATCCGCCATCTTTGATCACGAAATAGATGTTGTATTTGGATTCTCCACCCCTTAAAATATCGGAGACGATAGCCATATTGATTTTTTAATTTTTCCCAGCCGCCATCTTTGATTTCCCATTCACCATCTTGAATCACGAAACAGATGTTGTATTTGCATTCACCTACCCTTTTAACATCGCAGACGATACCAATATTGATTTTTTAAAACTTTCCCATCCGCCATCTATGATTTCCCATCCGCCATCTTTTGTCATGAAATAGATGTTGGATTTGGATTCCCCATCCCTTTATATATTGGAGACGATACCCATATCGACTTTAAAAAAAATCCCGTCCGCCATCTTTGATTTCCTATCCGCCATCTTTGATCACGAAATAGATGTTGTATTTGGATTCACCATCCCTTAAATCATCAGAGACGATACCCATATTGATTTTTAATTTTTTTCCCATCAGCCATCTTTGATTTCCCATCCGCCATCTTGAATCACGAAATAGATGTTGTATTTGGATTCTCCATCCCTTTTAACATCGCAGACGATACCAATATTGATTTTTTTAAATTTTCCCATCCGCCATCTTTGATTGCCCATCCGCCATCTTTGATCACGAATTAGATGTTGTATTTCGATTCCCCACCCCTTAAAATATCGAAAGTGATACCCATATTGATTCTTAAAATTTTCCCATCCGCCATCTTTGATTTCCCGTCCGCCATCTTGGATCACTAAATAAATTTCATATTATTAATCAGTGTCCCGAAAATGCCGAAAACGATACCCATATAGATTGTATCCTATTCATTTAGCCTTTTTTTGCCTTTGACCCAACCCTCCCCCTTCTCATCTGACCATCTTATTATTTTTGTCTGGCCCCTATTAGTTGTGGCGTAATTTTATATAGCCTATAGCCTTTCGGAATAATTGGGCTATCATAGGCAATAACAATTTTTGAAATCCGACTGCTAGTTCCTGAGATTAGCCGACATTCTCTTTTAGCCTTTTTAGCCTTTTGCCCGGCCCCAAAGGGTCAAAGCGTTATGTTATATAGCCTATAGCCTTCCGGAATAACTGGGCTATCGTATACAAAAAGAATTTTTCAGATCCAACCGGTAGTTCCTGAGATTAGCGCGTTCAAACAAACAAACAAACAAACAAACAAACAAACTCTTCCGCTTTATTATATTAGTATAGATAGAAATAATATTCTTTTATAGTTTGAAATGATTAACTATTCACACTCAATGTTCGTTCATCTGATTGAACGAGAACTAAACGCATCACTATGGCTTTAAATATGACAACATTATTTTACAAAGTGACATTAGCTACTGTCAGTTGGCTTCGTCTAATTAAAAATACGACTATAACAGTTACTGGTTACTGGTTCTGCGACAGACGTGACCAGCCCACTGCTAGCCAGTTCCACTATATTTGATGTATTTTAATCGTATAATCATACTCAATAATATTTAGCCTTGTTGGAGTACTTTCAATAGTTGATTGTAACAGAGCACATCGTGAGGCTAGCTCATAATTAAGTATTCAAATGTCATCATAACATCAACAATGTTATGTTAGTGAAAAAGGTAGATACGATACGGCCTAAGACACAAAAATAAAAGATGAGCTCATACAGATACACAAACACACATGCGCGCGCGCAAACAGGTGCGTGATCTAAATATAACACGGAATATACAGCATATTGAAAATTATTATGCTCACCGTTCTCGCTCTCGCTCCCTCTCCCGCTCGCGTATCTCCCTTTCCCGCTCTCGCTCGCGCTGTTCTCTACAACAAAATAAAACATACATTCATGTACAATCAATTTAAAGTGTTTACACAAAAGGAAAAATCGTCATATACACTTGGTACGCTACCTTTCTCGTTCTCTCTCCCGCTCGCGCTCCCGTTCTCTGTCCCGCTCTCTCTCCTCGCGTTCACGTTCTCTCTCCTTGTCGCGGTCCTCGCGTCGATCCTTGCCCCTAAACACACGTTATGGGAAATTGTCAGTTAAAATATTTGCGAGCTCATTTTATGACGAGCGCGAGCGTTGTATAACTTTCTCATATTAATGACAAGTCTAAAGTGTTTATTCAAATAGCATGCATTTTCCATAGGTGGTGGTACAAATAACCGAATAAAGTATTTCTTTTAATCCAAAAAATTAAGTGCCAAGTCGGAGGTTGGAGGGATCCGGCTCGAAGGACCAATAGTAATAATTTGCGAACCATCGATCAAGCTTAAGTTTTCGTTTTTATTACAAAACCTAGTTTTTCATATAATCTGCTAGGTCGAATAAGTTTAAAATCACAGTAAAATAATATAACTCTGTACTGAAACCCCCTTTTAACGGCCTGGTCACGGCTTAAAGCGGCGGGCGACGCGGCGAGCGTTTTCCATCTACATGGCGTGTTTACTCCGGCGCGACATCCGTCACGGCGCGCGGCTGCGACGGATGTCGTATGACCGGGCCGAAAGTCACGATATTTGAAGCGTGATATTTCGTCGTCAGATAAGCTATAAGTAATAAGTTGTAGTAGAATAGGTTACCTGGAGGTGCTGCGTCTCCGTCGCTCCTTATCTCGCTCTCTGTCCTTGTCTCTGTCCCGCTCCCGCTCGCGTTCTCTCTCCCGCTCTCGCTCACGCTCCTTGTCGCGGTCGCGGTCGCGCTCTGGCGCGCGGTCGCGCTGTGAGTCACGTTGCGAGTCGCGTTGACTGTCGCGCTGTGAGTCACGCTGTGAGTCACGCTGTGTGTCGCGCTGTGTGTCGCGCGCGGCGTCGGGTCGCGCGTCGTCCTTGTCGCGCTTGCGTCGCACCACGACGTCGGCCTCCTCCTGTGTCCAAACGCGACCGTGAGCGCGGCCCCGACCCGCGCCACGCACACGAACACACACGCGCGCACACGCACACACTCACACGTACACGTATACGTGTCTCACTAACACGACTACTTATCAATGTCCAACTCGACAACGAATTCTAGTATATATTACTCATATTTTTCAAAATTGTGGCTATCTTTCAAAACCGCTACAACTATTAGCGAATAAACCAAATACGCAGCTAACATAATACTGTCCATGAAAGAAATTCATTACAAATATTAAGAATTAAATTGATGGTAAAACTTAACTGTAAAGAAAATATGACCAAAATACGTTAACAAAAGTTTAAACAAAATAATGAAATATTTTTAGTTCGTGTTCTCTTATGCCTATAAAATTACAATTTCTTCTTTGAAATATATTTTGAGTATTTATATTGCGTTAAATTGTAACGTAAATAATATGCTAGTGTTAGTGTGTGGTGTGCGCGCGAGTATTGGAGGCGTGCGACGCGCGACTCGAGCGGCTACGTGCCGTCGCCGAGACCCGACGAGCGAACACACAAATGTAACATAATATATGTCAACAAACAGCCGGACACGCCCTAACACTCACACCGACAACAGTACAACACTGTAACGTGACTAGTATGATAACGTACAGAGAGTTGTATAGTATAATATATGTGTGCGGGTGTGAGTGTGAAGGCTCGTCGGGCGGGTGTAAGTCAATCAAGTAGATGTTTCATACGATTGACGGCGGCGCGGCGCAGTTCGTATGTGGCTACACTAGCGACACTAGCGACACCTAGCGACACTAGCGGCGGCGGCGGCGGCGGCGCCTCAGCATCTGAAAATCGCCACCCACTCACCACGCGCACTAACATCGACACATCGGCACATCGCACACGTCACTCACGCGTCCCTCACGCGTCCCTCGCAGCGGCGCCACGCCCACGCACCAACCACTACCTCACTCATTACTGACAATGCGAGGAATTACATCAGGGGGTCCAGTACGAGTTTGCACTCTATTATCACGGTGACGATCGAGTGCAAAACTCATAGTTGACACTCAGCTATACACCACTATTGTTTAATTAATACAAAAACTTTAAGGACATATTAACGAAGACATTATTATCATTTATGTGACGTAAGAATTTCATAATATCTATAAATAGCAAAGTTATAATCATTTGTTTTTTGTAGAAAATCTCACCTAAATCATAGACATAATTTTACAATCCATTCACTACTTCATTGATAGTACTTACTTTCCGTCCTACTCTTACGCACTTTCCGTCGCACGTACAATGTAGGTTAGCCTTAGACAATAAAATGAAGCAAAATAATAAGTGTAGGTAGTTACTTTTTAATTTTCTAAAAATTCTACCCTCTCCTTCATACTTCATTCGGGCTTAGGACCGGCAAAATTAACCGTTTTAAAAGTAATTAAATACGGAGGTATGTAATTAGAAAGCAAACAAATATCAAAATAAAAGAAGGTATTCTACAAGAAAAGAGTTATTTTGTCGTATTTATAAAGCTAGAATCATCTGCTATTTACAAATACTATTTTATTATCATCATGTCAGCCTAGAGACGTCCACTGCTGGACATAGGCAAGCTTCTCCGCACAGACCGATTTTGAGCCGCCCGCATTAAATTATTATTTACTTAAGTAGGCATTATTTACTAAACTTACAAATATTTCCATTGTCCTTCGAAATGTCCACCACCATTGTCAATAAACAGACGGGCATGTTATATTATTTTTTTTTTTTTAACGAGAGAAGTACGCTTCTGTCTTTTCACTTCGTCAAAAGCGTCCAATATGCGCTGTTTTAATTGTTCGACACTAACCGGCTCACTTTTGTACACTCACAAAAAGATGTCCATGGGTACACAGCTGCACTCGCGATTCCTCCACTCAAAAAGTACGCACGAAGCATAGCTACATACGCCCATGATGTGAACTGATAAGCCATCGCGTCGGGCAAACGTAGACAAACAATTAACTGTTGAAGCGAAAAAAAGGATGCGCTCACTTCCGCTAGCAATTTAGCATTGTTTGTCGCATTGGGGCGCGGCGCGGGCGCAGAGGGACAGGGGGAATTTATCAATGGAGCAGTTTACTACTCATAGTACGCGGGTCGGTCATAGTTTTAGTTATGCATTTACCAATTATTACGTATTTTTGTGGACAGTTTTGAGACAGTTTTGGGAAGTAGTGCTTTTATTTTTTAACTACATAAATATGATCAGTTTAAGATACCTAGTGCCCCGTTAAATTGTTTGTACTAATTAATAAATAGTGGTGTATATTTGTTGGTTTAACTAAACGTGTTGGTTGGTGGTTGGGCGGTGTCACGTGGCGCCGGGGGCCTGGCTCGTACATCTCTCGTCCGGCTACTTACTGACGGCGGCGGGCGGAGCGGCGCGGCACGCAGCGGAGCGGAGCGGCGCGCTGCGGAGCTCCCACGGCGACCCCGGCGCGAACGTTACGTACAGCGCGACCCGCACTACGCACACCCCACTACTACGCCGCACAACCAAATACTCTTTACATGTCACGTACGACACCTCACACTATATATACTAACTTTATCTATCCAAATAGACATTTATAAAATAGTAACAGAAATTTAAACAAGAACGATTGACCCGTCCTCTTTTTGGGAGTGATATATTCATGATTCGACCAAGAAATCGACATTCAAACTCTCATAAGTTCATTATTTTTAAATTTTAGGTTTTGTTATAATACTGTAGATGTTAACAATGTTTTGAAACTGGACTTTACATTGAAAATCCTCTCTCATAAAATTGGACCTTAAGTGAAGTATTAATATTTAGGATAGCTTTAACAGAATTAGTCAATCTTGCTGTACTGACTTTTAGTAAAAATTCTAGAGCAGACTAGCGAGTGATAGTGTCGTATAGTTTATACTATAACTGGCTTATGTATAGTTTGGGGTGTGCGTATTGCGGGGCGGGTCACTCGTCCACAACTCACGAATGTGGAGTCGCGACCGGCGGCCGTCGTCCCGGACAGACACGACTCTCCGTTCGGACCGCGCCGCAGTATCACTGTTACCATACACAACAACCCTGTGCAGATATAGCACCTAGTACTATAACACCGCTCCATATACTAAACAAACGTCCCCACAGAACCCCGGGGCATGCTTTAAACCGTTTCCAATTATTACTTTAAAAGTTAAAAATAAAAAAAAAATACCGCGAAGCACATATGCCCGAAGGTTCTGGAACAATTTGGAAGGTGTTACTGACGGATTGGACGATGCCAATGGGTCAAAAGTCACACACAGATGGCGTGGTGGACGGAGCCAGACGTCGAGACGAGTCCTCCGTCTGTCCGACGTGCATGCAAACATCGACAGTACTGACCGACGCAGAGTGGGGACAACTCCTCAGTTGAACGACGTAAGACTAACTGATCACTGTGGCCTATGACCTTACTCATATATTAGATTATTTGACAACAGGTTACACATTTCCTTGAACTGACAATTTGCCTAACTAAAGAACTTGAATCCAAGGTTTGGCATTCATAAAAGCAAGGTAACTTTCGCCATGTTTATAAAAGTTTGTTAACAAAGTACTGCTAGTGAATCGACTACATGTGTCTCTGAAATCAAAGTTCACATATTATACTCAGAAGATTCTTTGAGATTTGGTTTAAAAATAATAATAATAATTACCTACCATCCCGAACCTGGTTGTAAAAAAAGAAATGACGTTCATAAGTGTTGCTTTTGTAACCTATATGAATAAATGAGTTTGAATTTGAATTAATAATTTTAATAATAAACTTTTTTCAATAAATATGAATGATTCATGTTGCTTAATCAAATGTAATGATCATCATTAATAAACGTTGTGCAGGACACACTAGCATTTATATGATATGAAAATGAAGTGCAATATGTGGTTTCTACGTACAAGCTTATATTTTGTAGAAGGTATAGTGGAAACCTCTTAGGGGACGATTGTACTCGTCACTACGACCAACTTTTCGTCTGACACATTGCCGAAATCGCGAGAAAATCAGCTGTTCCATACATTTTGTCGACGTCAAACTTCAATTTTGTAAGGAACAGCTTGTTTTTAGTAATTTTTACAATGTCTCAGAGCAAAACCTATTGATGATAAACGAGTACAATCACGCTCAGAGGTGTTTGAACAATAATAAGAATAACGTTGCATACATAATATCTGTGAACACCTAACAATGAGACAAGTACTGTTGAGTCCCCACTCTGGTCGTTGTTACATAGAGAAACCTTGACAAACAATTAGATCAACAGTAGATAAGTGTGGCACGGGACGTAACGATACTCCCGCTGTGTCGGACATTACACGTTGTGTGTGTGTGTGCGTGTGTTGTGCAAATGTGTCATACATTATTGTACATTTTGAAATTTATTGTACATTTTGAAAATAAAAAACTTTTGTCCAATCTGGTTGACCAACAAGAGGACCCCAGGCTCTAAAGCAACAAACTGTTTGTGTGCATTATTTGAAGGTTTTTGAAGTCCTTCGCTATATAATCTTAGCTATCGAAAAACAAAATGAAAACCAAAAATATTATTTGATATTGTAAGATTGCTCGTGTTTTCAAATTGTCATATACTAATTATCATCTTCTTATTTTAGAGTTATTTTTAACAATTAGAATATGTGTATGTGTGTGTGTATGTGTGTGTGTGTATGGTAGACTCACCGTAGTGTGGCGTGCGGCGGGGCCAGGTGGGGCGCGGCGAGCTATGGCGACGTCGACGCGCAACACAACAACATGTAAGCAACGCTTTATTACACACACGACCACCCGACACCTAACACCTACACCTACACCTAACACCCTAGTAATGCCTAATGCCTAGTAGTGCCTAGTCTCTACACCTGACTACCAACACTCCGTAAGTGAGCACTTGCATTATTTGTTCATACTAATCTTGAATCTCTGCAAGACATTACCGCTTGAGGCACCTGAACACCATGCGAGGAAAATATGCACCAATTGCATCTCTCATGAGAAAAGATGATGATATGATGATGATGTAAATAAGTGATCAATATTTTGAAGGTGGAGGGACGATAGCAAAGGGAGGCCGGGAAAAGATGCATGTGTGCGGTTGACCATGATGATATGAAGAATCTAAATTATAGAAAAAAGCAAGACTTTAAGGCTATTTCTTTCAAACGTGGTTGGCCATCATTATTGATCAGTTTTCAAGGGGATACTTGCTTACACAGGAAAAGTATCCCCTTTTAAAGGAGAAGTACCCCCTTGACAACTGTGTATCTATTTATAATATGTATGCTATTATTGGTACATATTAGTGAATATTCCGTTAAACTTGATTAGGCTAGTGCGCAAACCCGAGCTCTCAGAAGAAAGTCTTGTACGCAACTATGAGTATACTGAATCGATGATCATAATTGGTGCATATTTTCGTCGCTAATTGCAACTATAAAATGTGTTTTTCTAAAATGCAAGTGCTCAACATGAACTATGTATGCACCGTTAATAAGAAGTTGTTTTATAGAGTCAAGAGTCACAGAGAGCTGTGCTATTCGCGTCAATGTAATGTGCAAAACCACGCGCGTTCCATAACTAATAAATAGGCTTGTGTCCACTAAGAATAAATTGGTTTGATTGTAGTATCTATAGATTCATTATTATTTGTAGATGTCAATAGGGAAGTTTCCTGCAAGTGAAATAAATTATACAAGTATTTTTATCTATTTAAACCATAGATTTATATGTACTAACGCACTAGATTCGCCCTTCTGTACAACGAAAATGTTCCACTGACTTATGGCTCGGGAACTATACAGCTCTTAGTTCGTTTGACAACTCTCTAGTGAGCGCATGAAACCGCGGTCTGTCAAACTGCTTACGAAATTATTTATTTAATTAGAATAAGAAAGCTTTCAGTGATTATTCTGTGCAAATCTGTTTTATTGCTTGGTAGCTAATCTACTTTTTGGCATAAAACATCTGAGCAACGCAATTACTAGGCAATATTATCAATCTTCGTGCACCGGGCAAGTCCATTGTAGGCAAGTCCATTGTGGGCAAGTCCATAATGAATAAATGAGGGCGAGTCCATTGTACTATCTGTCACTTTCACATATGCACGATATTACGTTTGCAAAAACGATACAGATATATAGGTACGCGGAGTTGTCGGCAGTTCTCGTCATAGAATAAAATTACAGACTGGAAAAATTCCTTTGAGAATCTCGAGTACCGACTTAATATTTTTTTGCTCTACAATATGTGTTAAAGGTTGGTATGTAGTTCAAACTATATTATTAATAATATAGTTTTAAATTCATAGATTGTGTGTATTCTACGTTCGTACTCAGCGATGCCGTCATGTGTTCTACGTTCCTGTAAAAAAATACCTCCAAACATACAAATAAAGCTGCAGGAGTAACTTTTTTGATGTTTATTATAAGTATATAATATGCCAGAGAACAAAAAAGAAATGTTCGTTTGTTTTCTTCTTTACCGATATTGACGACCTTTCTTGTATTTTTGAAATTACCTACATAGGTCTTATTACTTAGCCATCTACGGTCCACAAGCGGGTGCTGTTTGGACATTGTTCCCTCATACTTTTGCCATATTTTTATGAAATGGATGAACTGATAAGGCCCCTTGTTGCTCATACATGGAATGGCATAGAGTGGTATTCTCTAAAGTCTAAAAGAAAAAGAAAATTATCAACTGATGATATGACAATAAGTTTGTAATTTGAACTCCAAAAGAAATCCCGCGGGATGCCATGGCATTGCCGTTCGCTTGATATTTGTCATTGAAATTAAAGTTTTACTTATATTTAAGTTATGTCCTCCTTTATCACAAAAATATGGGATGCCGTGATGGACGGCACGGCATATTTTGTGCAATCCCTCCTATGTACCCTATCGTTTATGAAGCCTCATATAATGTATCCTATTGTTTATAAGTTTAATTATTTTAGATTCTTGCGCGAAAACGTTGAGAAAAGGGAAAATTGGTTCAAATTCATCCAAGCTGAGAGAAGAAAAGAACCGTGGTTGGCATCTGTACACTCGCATATCTGTTCAGCGCATTTCCGTCCTGATGATTTCACAATTTCCAAAACTGGAAGAAGGTTTCTTAAAAAAGACGCAATTCCTTATGACCCTTGTTGGACTCAATATGACACGTTTGAGATTGTAGAAACTCCTAAAAATGCATCGCCTTCTTCTCTCCATAATGTGCACGTATCTGAATCTGATTCGATATTTGATAGCCCAAGAAAAGTTAAACTAAAATCAAGCTTACGTGAAGTATCTGTAGAAAATAAATTACTTGCACAAAATATAAAAAAATATCTGATTGTATTTTTCTGTGTCCACGATATCTCAAGTAGGTAAAATAAACAGTTTGTCATATCTGCGTATATACATTCTTAATCTATGACGAAAACACCCACGCGCGCATGCGTAGTCAATCAGTCTGAGTGACAATGAGTGACAGTAATTTTGTTTGAAATATCATCTCTATATTATATATCTCTATGATTTAAACATGTCAAAATAATAGTAGTTTCATTCATCAATTAATGTTAAAACTTTATTTAACATTTTTTATCGTCAATTTATTGATAATAAGTATTCTACTAGACAGCAAAACACTATGACGTCACTACGTCATATTTCATACAAATCCCTTGGCAAAGGTCGTTTTTGACATTTTATTAAAAGTGCTTGATTTGTCTAGTTGGAAACAACCCTATTAAGATTATAATTTATTATATTACAGAGAGCATTACGTCAAACAGTGCTTCCGCCATTGTTGCTATTGAGATATTGTTAGTAGGTAAATACAACTAAAACGTTAAACTTTGTACCTGTCAAATCGAATATAACAAAATAAAAGTGGGTACACCAGACCAGACGTCCTTCACAGTTTGTTTTGCACTTCGTGACATCACTCAACCGCCACAATGCTTTACAGCTTTTTCGCGTCAAATTCAAATGGGTTTTTAAATTTTTGTAAGGCTCAAATGGAAATAAAGCTTTATTATTATATATTATATTGTTTTTAAAAAGCCGTAATTATTAATGTAGCTGATGGCTTTTGTTGAAGAAAAATTCAGTTATTTCGGTTTAAGATCTAATAAAGTAACGAATCAAACAATCACTAATTACATTTTAGGCCACAAGCCTATTGCATTATGTATTAAATGTCTCTTTCCATATGAAGTTTATTTTGTAATAGGTAATAGCATTTGGCTTCAGAATATTTATCAAT
The DNA here is from genome assembly GCA_944739405.2 of Euclidia mi. NCBI lineage: Eukaryota > Metazoa > Arthropoda > Insecta > Lepidoptera > Erebidae > Euclidia > Euclidia mi. The sequence continues at coordinate 194,164 of OX123205.2, read as the reverse complement.
TTCGTTAACTGTCCTATGTCCAGATAATGATCGTCCTTGTAGACACAAGCAAAATTATATGCGCGCATTACTTTAACATAAGTATCTATAGCAAGTCTCTCCTGAACTAAAAGTAACAAGATGCCATAAGTAATAGATATATATGAGCAAATAAATAACGCTATATCGACAGAGTTCCGCTGAATGTCTCTCTGCTTATATATCAATAATGAGTTGTTATATTCTGTAATAAAGCGATGCTTGTAGGACTGCTGCGGCTGTTCCGCGGCGGAGTGGCGGTGTGGCGGTGTGGCGGTGTCGCGGGTGGTGTGTGCGAGAGGGACGGCGGACGGCGCGCGCGGTGCGTGCGAGCGGGACGCGACTCACCTTCATGCTCTCGCGGAACTTGCCAATCTCGCGGTGGATGACGTCGCGCTTCTCCTCCGAGATGTCGGCCTCCTCCAGCACGCGCGCTGTCTTAGAGATCGCCTCCTCTGTAACACACCAACACTACTGTTAAGGGGCTTCCTCGAAAGTCTCAAAATATTTCGGGGCTCATTACTTATGTGTTAGCTATAAAGTTAAATATCGCAAGATTATTATAAATCTTATTTCGTTCATAACCTAAGTAATAATCTGCATCTAATACAGACGAGAAAATCCAACAGGCACTTCGTCAGATCTAAATAAAAGGATCTTCAAGATGGTATGATGCGATCTCCGTACCTCCAACACGTTCTATACAAGGAGCGATCGAACGAAATCGGGGGTCGACAGTCTTTATCAAGCATTTAGGTAGTAGCCATCTCACGAAGCTGACCTCGTCGGACGGGAAAGTTGCCACTTCTAGGCCGGAGATTCTTGCGGAGGTTCAGAGCTTCTACGGCAACCTCTACACCTCGAAGGCGTCCCGTCCCCAACCCGACTCCGAGGATCCACTTTAACACGCCACTTCACGGAAGAGTTGCCAGATGTCGAAATGACGACGTCGGAAATGACGAAGATGAAATTGTGGGCGCCCTAAGGCAGTTTAAAAATGTAAAAGTCCCCGGGGAAGATGGGATGGATACTTGGGCAGCTCCAACGCATATTTAATTCTGTCCTCTTTTCGGGGAGAACTACAAGGGCGTGGAGCAAGAGCATAGTCGTTTTGTTCTTCAAAAAGGGAGACAAAACTCTTTTGAGGAACTATCGACCTATCTCACTCTTCAGCCACGTTTATAAGCTGTTCTCAAGGGTCATTACGAAACGTCTCGAGAGTAGACTTGACGAGTTTCAGCTCCCCGAACTGGCCGGTTTTCGAGGAGGATACGGCACCATAGACCACATCCACACAGTGCGGCAGATTATACAGAAAATATAGTTTTTATAGTCTCACTCCTGTATCCCCAAAGGGGTAGGCAGTGGTGTAAATATTACGCCCACATTTCGCCATGAATTTTTAGGTCCCACGTAATAGGGGGCGAGCCTATTGCCGTTACCGGGCACATCACCAGACTCCGGGCTGCTACAACAGTACCAACTGTAACACTTTTGCACGACCCGGGAATCGAACCCGGGACCTCCAATCAGCAGTCGCATACGCTATCCACTGGACCACGGAGGCAGGCAGATACAGAAAATAAAAGAGTATAATCAGCCCTTGTGTATAGCGTTTGTGGACTATGCGAAGGTCTTTGACTCCATTGAAACCTGGTCTGTTCTGGAGTCCTTGCAAAGGTGCCAAGTCGATTGGCGATATGTCCAAGTGCTGAGAGATCTGTATGACGCCGCGACTATGATCGTCCAAGTACAGAACCAGCAGTCTGAATCTATCCACCTTAACGAGGTGTTAAACGTCGAGTATGTCTCACACCTAAGATTTGCAGACGATATCGTCAACGTGACTGAAACGTTATTAAGAAATACGTCTAACTTGGGCAAACCTGGTAGTTGAGTAGTAACAACTTCAAGAAGGAGGCTTGCAGAAGATTATTGCTTGACTGGGCAGAATATAGGCGACTCCGTCAAGTCACCCTTATCGCAAAGCCTTAAGACAAGTCTTCAACAAGTGCGTCCTACCGGTTATGACTTACGGTGCCGAGACGTCGATACTGACGTTGCGACTGGATCACCAAATTTAAGGTCGCTCAGCGAGCTATGCTAGGAGTTTGTCTGAAGGGCCGGTTTCGTAATGAAGTGATCCGACAGAGAACCAGGGTAATCGACATAGTTAAGAAAATTAGCAAGCTGAAGTGGCAGTGGGCTGGTCACCTTAGTCGCAGAACCGATAACCTTTGGAGTAGTCGTGTGCTGGAGTGGAGACCGCGCCGCTAACGTAGTATAGGACGCCCTTCGGCTAGATGGAGTGATGATATTCGCAAAGTGGCTGGCAGCGGCTGGACAGGAAGAGCCGAAAATCGGGCTCAGTGGCGTGACATTGGAGAGGCGTATATCCTGCTGTGGAATATGGTAGCAGGTAGGGTGTTAGAGTGCGGTGTGTGGGTACCTTTCTGCAGCAACTCGTAGTTGTTGATGTCGTCCTGGTAGTCGCGCACGATCTGCGCCAGGCGGCGCTCGGCGGCGTCGTCCAAGGCTCGTTGCCTCGCGTCCAGGTACGAGCTGTCGCCCTCCGCCCCGGCGCCTGCAGCAGTACTACTGCCGCCTCCCGGCGCGCCCTCCTCCGCGCACAGGCGGGACCGCTGCTCGGCTGTCACACAATAGCGTACGTCAGAAGCAGCACGATTACAATAACACATCGCACGCTTAATCCAATACTGTCACTATCCAAAATTTTGCCAAAACGACTTTTTAATGTCATCTGTTGGGAAACGTGGACCTACGCGTAATCGCACTGACACTAGTCAAAAAGTAACAAGAATACCCGCTAGATGGCAGTAGTTCGCTTCGCCACTAAACAAAATATGCCTCTCCCCTCAGTGGAACACTGACCTTCAACGAAAAAGTACGTGTCGCCAAGGACAAATTATGATATATTTTGGTAAGTAGTGCATTATTTTAATTTAAACAGTGACATTTTGCGTTTAAGTTCAAATATGCACTAAGTTTTTCTCTTATTTGTATCATGGGTTTGACGCCATATTGACATTTTTTGCTTAGTGTCAACTTTGTATTAAAGTTACCACATTATTCATTCAATAATTTGATGGCATAATGACACTTTCAGTTTAGTGTCAGTTTAACTTTAAAATCATTAGTTATTTGTCATTTTGTTCGCTACAGCATAATCGTCACATTGGTTATTATGTCATTTTTGCTGTCATCATTTTCTTAAAAAATTGTATTAAACTCATTGATAAAATATTTTATTTCATAAAGTATCATTTTGCTGTCAGGATTATGGCAATAATTAACGCAAAGTGTCATTTTATCGTACTTATACGATGACTTTTACCGACGGTTGGCATTTAAAATTGATCCATTACGTTAGGGATTCCTCTACAGTAATCCCTAACGTAATATTTTGAAACTTTACTCTAGTAACTACGTACTAGAGTAAAGTTTCAAAATATTATTTAGGACAATTCCATTATTTAAACTTTCGGTATTCTTACTACACAAACATTAATTTAAAGCTTTCATGTTTTAAGGTGTGCAAAAGAATGCAGCGGCGTAATAAATTACTGAAGCTTCACTTAAAAATAGAGAAAATGACTGTAGTGATGAAAAATGAAACTCATATCTACCAGTGTTTCATACCCTTACTCAAGTTGAGCCACTACAGATCTCGTTTGGAAACAATCAGAAGTTACGTAGTTTAAGCAGTAGCAATTATTTAGCAGACAAAAATGCCTGGAATTGAGTTTAAAAATTATGAATTTTGACATTTTGAAATTAGTGACAAGATATTTTTATTTACATTTGTAATACTTATATTTTTACATTTTGACATTTTTAATTTGACATTTGTAATTTTATTTATTTTGTTTTGACATTGTTTGATTTCACATTGTTATTTTATTTATTTTCTTTTGACATTTAAAATTACTTAAGTAATATATTATTATTTTTAAACTGACATTCAATAATATTTTCTGACATTTTAAATATATGACATTTTATTGTTTAAATTTTTACTATTTTTAAAATTACTTAAGTAATATATTATTATTCCTGAATTGACATTCAATAATATTTTCTGACATTTTAAATATAATATGACATTTTATTGTTAAAATTTTATTATTTTTACATATTGTTTGCAACATGTATTTTACTATGTATTAGCATGTAAAGTTGTGAGTATGATGTGGGCATTATTAAACATATAAACAAATAGTTGTGGCAACCTGTCTGATGGCTTAGGCTGACATGCTTATGCATACACCTTCTGATGGCGTGGAGGCATAGTGATACAGATCGTGCTGGCTCCCTCAATCAAGGTTGAGCCGTACGATTGCTGTTGAATGCGGGCCATCAGTGGGCCGAGTCAGTCAAAAGCGTCAGATGATTTCCTGCATTGTACTTGCATACTAAACCCTTTTTTTTGTCTGGACTTTAAAAGATGAAGAAAATACTAAACAAAATGAAGTGACAAAAAAAAATGACTCTGAGTTTGTTTCGGCCTTTCTTCTCAAGAAGTCATTTAGCTAGGAAAAGCCTGCATCATCTAGAATAGGGTTTTGACATGTATAAGTGTTGTAAACAACCAAAATGCAGAAATAAATATGTGTTTATGTCTTTATGTCTTTAAGCAGTAGTAGTTCATCTTCTTCATGCGGCTCTTCCTCTTCGCTCTCAGTTCATCTTCATCTAGCATTGGGACACATATTTCAGATTCAATCCAGTCTAAGGAATTCAATATTAGGGCTCACTATTTTACACAACCGGGCGAGAATCTACCGAGCACAGCTAATTTGCAAAGATCTGTTCAGGTATCTTGAGCAAAATCATTAAGTTCTTGTTCATCCAAATCCAGATCTTCTATAGCATCGTCAAGAGCAGGTGATTTTTCCCCGGATGATGATGACGTTATTATTTTTTAGAATAAATTTAAAATGCCTACCTACTGGAGTTAGGTCTGATTATTTTTTGTTATTTATAGACTCACGCCTGTATACCCGAAGGGATAGGCAGAGGCCTAATATTACACCCACATTTCGCCATGAATTTTTAAGTCCCACGTAATAGGGGGCGAGCCTATTGCTGTTACCGGGCACATCACTAGACTTCGTGTTGCTACTGAGAATTCGGAAAAACCCAGTAACACTTTTGCCCGACCCTGGAATCGAACCCGGGACCTCCGATCAGCAGTCGCATACGCTATTCACTGGACCACGGAGGCAGCCAGCATATTCCAGATTTATTGAAATAAATTTGTATCTGAACAAAATGTTTCTTCTTATTACCTTGTGACAATAAGTAGGTATATATTTCTTATCACTATAAAAGTAAATAAAATCACTGCTAAAGTAAATAAAACCATTTTTGGTAATAAAATATAGTTTTAATGCCTTTCTTATTTATTTATTTTTATTAAAAAGTAAGTCCGCAGTGTCACTAAGACGAAATAAAATAAAATTATAAACGTCAAAGTGACACTTTAAAATAAATAACGAAAACATGTAAATTATATACAACTAAATCAATTATTTTATGTTTTCATATTGGAGATACAATATTTACCCATATTATCTATATCAAAGAATGACTAAATTGTGCATGAATTCTAAAGTATCATGCATATTCACACCACAAAAAACTTTTTTCGCTCTACTGAAAAGTTAAGATTTTTGGATATGATATGATAAAACAGTATTGGTTTAAGCGTGCGACATGATGTAGTGCGTGTGTATTGTGTACGTACTCTTGTATGTGTCGACGAGCGCCTGCATCTTGCCGTCGGTGCGCGCGAGCAGCGTCTTGTCGGCGACGGCCCGGCCCCCTAGGAGGCGGACGCAGCGCAGCGCCGCCTCGGGGCTGGCGAACTCGCAGAAGCCGAAGGTGGAGACGCGCTTCCAGCTCAGCACCGGCCCGCACGCGCCCAGCAGCGCGCGGATCATCGCGTCCGGCGCGCGCGACGAGATGTTGCCTGCGACACATCACACAACACATGTACATCCTCCAGGTAGTAGAGCCTTGCTCATTTCAGCATGAATGGGCCGGCTCGACCGGGGAAGTACTACCCTCTCACAGAAAATCAACGTAAAGTAACAGTACCTAAACTGTTGCGTTTTGTTCGGTGAGTGAGAGTGCCGGAGGCCCTATCCCTTATCCCTCATCCCACTCCTCATCCTATCCTTTTTCCCACCCAAAGGGGCGGCGCACTTGTGACTCCTGTGGTGTTGCTTGTGTCCATGGGCGGCGGTAATTGCTTACCATCAGGCAATCCGTCTGCTCGTTTACCACCATAAAAAAAACATATATTGTAGTGACATTCATCATCATCGCCCTAGCGTTGTCCCGGTTGCATCCAACACTTACACGCCTTGGAGCCCAGGGTCCGCTTACTGGTCTAACCAGATATGAACAGTGATCGCGTACTAGGTCAATCATCATCATCATAGGATTATACATTCTGAGTTCAGTCAATACGGATAAGAGTTCTATTGCCTGTTTTTTCTCGTGGTTCTACCTATTGCTTTGCGAACGAGGCAGTAAATGTATAAACATTAAGTAATTTACTTTAAAATTTGACCTGCATAAACATCATCTAAAGCTAATTTTCAGCCAGATCCATTTGGACTAGTAAGCAAACCCCAGGTTGAAACTGGGATAACACTAGGAGGATGATGATGAAGCATCACCTTGTGACCTAGATGAATTGACTTTAACTTAGAGCAGGCTTACCTATAAAGACGGTGACGGGCGGTCCCTCTGTATCCTTGGCGCCGTTGGTGTTCCGGGTGGGTGGGCGCGCGATGACGGCCTTGCCCGCAGCGGGGGGCGCCGGCAGCAGCGCCCCGCGGGCCGCCCCCCCCACACCCGCGACCCCCCCCACACCTCCGACGCCGGCGACACCCGCCGCGCCCGCGCCGTACGCGCCCACCATCACCTGCGCACACGACATCAACAACCTCTTACTAACCTCTCTTTATAACTCTGTGCCCAACATCATTTACAATAATAATAATAATAAACCGTTGTCTCCATGTACGCCTGCCAAAGGTCCGGTTTTGTATGTATGTTCCTTGGGGACCGTAGGGGTGCATTAAGAAGGGATTTCTCAAAATTCCCAAGGTATCGGCCAAAACAGGTAAATTAAAAAAATTGCAGGCAAAGCTGGCGTCCTCTAGTAATAAATAATATTATTTATTTACAATACAACATCTTTATTCATTCATGTTTACAACATAAGCGTTTCTTCTGTACATGTATAATTTACCGGAGGATGCCCCCAGCTACACCCCCACTTCACATCTAGTCCCTAGTGATTTCAGGAAATCCCTTCTTAGTGCACTATTGCTCCTACTGCTCTTCTACGGTCCCCAAAGAATATAAACGCCATATTTCAGATTCTTGCACCTAAATGTTTTAGCTTGTCTGTCAGTCAGTCATTCAGTAATGTAAACATTTTATTAGTCAAATTAGTAATTTGACCTCCTCCAGAGCGATAATCTTGCTTAGGTTATTCTGTGCCATGGTAGACCTGATATTATCAAGTCAAGGTTAGGTTAGATTATACATAGTAGTCCTCTTCATCTCATTCATCAACCTAGAAGTCAATTCTGTTGTCTGATGTCCACTTATTTTTATTCTCTCTCATTGCATGCCCTATCCACTTCCATTTTAGTATTTTAATACAGCATTTTCAATCTTTGTTCATTTAATGGCTATTTTGATGTATTCATTAACCAAGATACTACTGCTCTTACACACAGTTAAGTAGCCAAAAGAATATGAAATCTCAGGGATTCCCAAAGAAGGCACCACAGAAAATACATAAGGGCACCACAGAAAATTTCACAAATCATGTCTACTGCATGTGATGCATGCTCACAATACAAAAATGTCAAACGTGCCAGACACAACCTGTAATTGTTTAGGAACCTTTGAATATCCCAAAATAAGGTTACCTTTTCATCACTCATAACTTGTAACAAGTATTCAATTTTAGTAATTTAATTCATAAAACAGCAAAAACACAATGCATGGCGCTCAACCAACACCACTTATAATGAGTGCATGGATAAATATTTAGTCAAATTTATAATTCACACTTTGGGTTTCCAACATAAATTATAATACAAAATTGCATTACATTTGTGTCAATTTATGCCTGTCTAATGGTACTAAAATCTATGAACTACTAGGCAAAACTATTCTATTGTAATTGAAGCGTTCCAAGCAGATTAAGATTATTACACACAGAAAGGCTATAAAACTGTTATTAAAATGCATTATTAGTGAGCATAAAGTTCAATGAAGCATACCTAACACATTGTATTAATATAATAATAAAATCTAGAGCTATTTTTTTATGGCTCCTTCGCTTATCAATTACTAGATGATGCCCGCGGTTATACCCGCCTTATTTAAGGCTACTGCTCCGCTCCCGTGGCTCATAGCGTGATGTTATATAGCCTATAGCCTTCCTGGATAAATGACCTATCTAACACTGAAAGATTTTTTCAAATCGGACCGGTAGTTCCTGAGATTAGCCCGTTCAACCAAACAAACTCTTCAGCTTTATATATTAGTATTAGATTTTGCCAATGTCAAGGTGGAAGTCAGACAGATATATTTTAAGTAAGAACGTCTGTGTGGTGACGGATTAAGAATATGGATTGTCACCACCCCATGTCATCCCATGGGTGTCGTAAGAGCCGACAGAAGCATATTACGCAGAGAACAGCACTGTAAGAGAAGGAAAACTTGATACAAACCCTATACCAACCTGTTTGGCTAGCGTGGTATAGTAGGCCAGTTACTCCTTTCAAAGGAGAGGCCTAGTGCAGCAGTGAACTGTTAAAGGCTGATGATGATGAAGAACAGCCTATTGATTGGTCAGATTAGCAGTGGTTTCTTGTACTAGCACTTAACAAAATGTAATTTTGAATGAAAATTCATAATAAAATGTCAAACTGAAGACCTATATACTCAATGTGATAATATTCAAATCATTTAGGTTACAAAGCAACACTTATGAACATCAATTCTTTATTTGTTTTCAACAATTTTATTGTAAGTATCCTAATACTTGTTACAACAGAATTTCAACAATAAATGAAATCATTTAATATGTTACTCTTTATCATTTAATATGTTGTTAATGAACTTTTTGGGTAATATATTTGATCTTTCTAACTAAATTAGAGTTCCCCAAACATTATTTGACAAACAACAATGATTATTGCATTTCTCATAGCAACTGATTGAATTGAAATGATTTAATTATAAAATTACTAAAATTAAAGAACCTTTGCCACATATTTTGTAAATTTAATACTAATACATAAAGCTGAAGATTGTTTGTTTGTTTGCTTGAACATGCTAATCTCAGGAACTACTGGACCCATTTAAAAAATAATTTCTGTGTTAAATAGCCCCTTTATCGAGGAAGGCTATAGGTGCAGTAGCCTTAAGTAATGCAGGTGTAACCACAGGCTCATCTATAGTGTGATAAAAGCCATAATTATATAATAACAATACTTAATACATTGACAATACTAAATAGGTTCGTAAAATTATTATCTATTTTAAAGAAAATCTATAAGCCAATGTCTTAGATATGTGTGTATAATATACATACACATGCATCATGCAATGATAATGCTCCTAGGAATAATAATATTACTTTTGGATAAGAATGTCTAAATACCAGATAATTAAATTGTAATTATTTGGCAACTTATTAGTAATTACTGTGACATAAATTAGCTGAATATGTGAGTAAAATGGCATTATTACTACTATAATATTCATTACATGGGATTATTTCATAAGCAGATAAACTGTGCAAGTATTGTAGCAAACATAACAATGTTTATCCAAATCCACAACGAGTCATGTCTGTTATTACTGTTATTGATACTTGTGCATATTCGGAGTGCTTTGCTGGTGGTGCATTGGCAATTTACTCATGAAGTGTACAAAGGCTAATTGGGTGACAATGTATTTGAATGAGGGGGTTGTATAGAGGTCGCAGACAGCTTGATGTACAGCTGAGCAGCACCTATGTAAGGCTTACAGTGAGGTTAGGGCCAGCGGAACTTACGTGTGTAGGCATCTGCATCGTGACCACACCCGGCGGGATCCCATACCCCACGAGCGGCGGCCGAGGCGGGAACGACATCTTACCGCTCTACGCCCGCTCTCACAGCTACCTCCTCTCTGTGCGACACACTACGCCAGCTTTGTCGACACTACCAGCAGCACCACCACCGGTGACGCGTACACGCGCAATAACTACTTCACCAAACAAACTTCGTTTGCCACTCACATTAATTCACCTATATATTATATTAACATACAATTCCACTAATTACTAACATATATCTCACTGTAAAACAGATTTTATTACAACATCATTCACCAACATGGTCTACTTGTCACTTTTGTCGGCCATGTTGTTTTTTTCAACTGATTTTATTTTTTTACGTCATAGACTCATAGACTCTAAAGAACAGCTGTGTTCACTTATTTGTTTCTGTATAATACCTGAAATACAAAAATCAAGGAACGCAGCGTTATAAATTATTTTAATAAATCATGAAATTAGTATGTAATAAACGACCGAAGGCTGTGTTTATTAATTTTGGTTTGTGGTAATCATTACATACATACACACGCATTCGTTAGGTACATACAATAAAACCATCTTTGATTAAATAGTCTGTATAATCTATAACATTGAACTTACTGTGGACTAGCCTTACCTACGAAATGAGTGCTATGAGCTAACATAATAGGGAACATTACGCAAAGCTCGGCGCAGGTGGCAGCACAAGCAACTACAGTAAACAAACTTACGTAGCGCGCTGTTCAAATATTGTCATCAACAAGACAACAATATATCTATACTTATTTATATAGGCAAAACAGTTACAACAGTTGTAATTATCAATAACAATAAAAATGGTACACTGTTTCTGTTTTAGTGACTTGTTTGAGATGAGATAATGAGATCGCGCATCCAAAGTTTGAAGTCTAAACGAGTTGTCAAGTTGTCACTCAAATGTCATACTTGCCAAAATTCATTGTTTACTGTAGTCGGTGATACCGCCATCTGGTGGTTTAACTTGGCAGTAATCTTCCCTATTGTCTAAGCACAAAAAGAACAGACAGAGCACGCCCTGCCCTACATACTTCTTCTTCTTTCTCTTAGCGTTATCCCAGTTTCAATCTGGGGTCCGCTTGCTAGTCTAACCGGATTTGGCTGAATATTAGCTTTTCCACAGAGCGACTGCCTGTCTGACCTCCGCAACCCGAAGGGATAGCGATATTCCATGGTTTAGACTAGTGTCAGTTGATTAAGAAGGTACTGACTCCCTGTAACGACTGTCAAAGATCTTCATGACAACCGGGACCGACGGCTTAACGTGCTCTCCGAGGCACGGGACAAGCGATTATTAACAATTCAATACGCACATAACTCCGAAAAGTCATTGGTGCGTGCCGTGGATTCGAACCCGATACCCTCTGCATGGCAGTCTGTTGGTATATCCACTCGGCTACATACGATTGAAGCCAAACACAGCAGCAAACCGATTGCGGGGCAATAATTTCTTGTCAATTTTGCTGTAAACCACAGAGTACCTCTGTAAACACACTAGCCCATAGATGTGTCTTTTCCACAGAGTACTTTATATGGTCTTTTCTCAAAGCACTAGCCACGCACACGAACGCAGTACACAAGTAAACAAACAATAAGTTTACCAAAAATATGTCGTCGTGTGTAGTTCAACTGTACAAAAACAATTCAAAAGTGAAAATAATACTGAAAGAATATCGTTTCACAAGTATTTAGATAACAGCTAACAGCACTTTTGTAATATATGTTATATCATTGTAAAATATTTTGAGGTTATTGCCGCTAAGACCATAAACAAAACCAAAGCGAGTAACCATCGTGATCGAGTAACGACTGGAGAATGTTGCCAGTAATTAATTTACTAAATTGGTAGGCAGGCTCTTTAAATATAAGATTTAGAACAGTATTATTTGTTTATTTAACTATTTTAATGTGTTCAAATCATTGTCCACTTGTTATCTTTGCAAAATTATTTAAACTTACTCGGATCTGATACATGCATAACACAGCCGCTATAGTTTTACTATTTGTTGTACCAACTGTTCACTCATTCATTTATTTTTATTAAAGGTCATGTTACCAATACTGGTGAATAATATAAGATTACTGTAAAAGTTAAGCGATTTCAATAAGTGTCATCAGTTCTGACACGTCTATATCCGAAACTTAGAGAATAACTAAATTACTGTATTTATATTGAGATATATTTATGATTCTATTATTTTTCACAACCCATTTGATTAATACAACTTTTATTAAAAAAATTAAATAAGTATTTGATATTTCGTATGGATATTTTAAATGAAAACATATACCTTGGCTAGTAATAATAATAAAATGTACTTTTAGCTCATTTGGTTTAAATATAATTTAACTAACGGCCATTTTCAATATTCGATCCATACCGGGATTTTGAGATTCGAGATTCGTGTTTGACATAATTATTTACCACCACAAAACCTCACGCGGTACTCGACCATAAGGTAACGGAACCGGTCTTGGACACTGCACCAATAATGGACATTTTCAAACATATTTTCAAAAAATAACTAAAGCGAAACATTTTTATAAATATGGCAACATTTAGTGCAAACTATACGGATATCCGAACAATATTATGTCAGTTTGACATTTAGCAGCCATGTTGTTTTGTTAACATCTACGGTCGAGTGAGTGCAGGTGAAAGAAATACAAAATTATCAGTTTTTGTTAGAAGAATCCTAATGCGGGTGGGTTAATTTCGTGGATTTTTTTAAATTTTACAATAAATTGTGAACGCTTGACAATTTATTTAATGATTTACCATTGATATTTGGATTATAACTGCACATAACCTGATTGTCTAACCTCTAAAATAATTTGTTTTTATTGTTTGTGTTTATGATTGGAAACTAAATTGTGTCTTTACCCAATCATGGACACTTCTGTCCATCACTAGATTTGTTTAAGTCTGCTATAATTTTGTTTTTTTCCAGCTATGTAAATTAAGACTATTCTTAACATCTTACAAATTTATAATTACAACATTCATACCCAATGATGGACATGGTCCAAGACTGGGTGTTCATGACTGGAGATTCTCCAACTGTTATTTTATTGTGGCAGGTAATAGGGCATCCAAACGGAATTATAGTTAGGACCAAATAGACAGAGGAATTGCTGAAGTACAAAGAGGAGAAAAGAGAGAAAACGGCTACTAAATACGGTGTGCCTAGACTTACTTTGCGGAATAAAATTACGGGGATAAGCCCACTTGATTGTAGCTTTGGACCTTCTACAGTGCTGTCCCAAGAACAAGAAAAAATATTGGTCAAACGGGTTTTACCATCATATCAGCCTAGAGACGTCCACTGCTGGACATAAGCCTTCCCCAAGGTTCTCCACACAGACCGATTTTAAGCCGCTCGCATCCAACCGCTTCCCGCGATCTTAACCAGATCGTCGACCCACCTTGCGAGGGGCCTACCCCAGCTGCGTCCACTGGTACGTGGCCCCCACTCAAGAACCCGCCTGCCTCAATGGTCATCGGTTCTTCGAGCTATGTGCCCTGCCCATTGCCACTTCAGCCTGGCTATCCGGAGAGCTATGTCGGTGACTTTGGTTCTCCTGCGGATCTCCTCATTTCTGATTCGATCTCGCAGGGAAACACCGAGTATAGCTCTCTCCATCGCGCTCTGAGTGACCCTGAGCTTTCGTATAAGGCCCATTCTAGTCACCAGCCTAGTACGTATGTTAAATAGCCAAGTTGTTGCTGGTTACTGGCAACACACTGGTCAAAGTCTCTTGTGACACTGCGGGATATCGGACGTAACTTCCCGAACGCCGCCCAACCGAGTTGGATTCGAAGAATGATCACTTTGTCGAAGTTGGACTTACCCAATTGGATCATTTGTCCCAAGTATACGTACTTGTCGACAACTTCGAGTGTAGAGTTCCCAACCTGAATAGGAGCAGGTACAACATGGATTTTAGACATGATTTTCGTCTTGTCCATGTTCATCTTAAGACCTACTTGTTGGAAGACTCTACAGAGGCCATCGAGCAATGTGCTGAGGTCCTCCATGGTCTCAGCCACGACTACGATATCATCAGCAAATCGAAGGTGAGTGATGTGCTCGTCGTTGATGTTGATGCAGAGTCCTTCGCAGTCCAGAAACTTGAAAACATCTTCCAGCGCAGCAGTGAAGAGTTTCGGAGATAATTATAACATCTGAGTTTTATACATGGCAAAAAACCATTTTCCAGTACCAAAGATTTTGGAGAAAAATGTAGAAAACTGCTCTTTCGCAAATAATCGCCCAGGAAAAAATGGATAAGTTCATCCAAGAATCATCATCCAGAAGTGGCACAAAGAACGGCACAAAATCTGACGAAGGCCAGAGTCAATAGGTAGATACTTTTATGAGTGTCCAACACTAGATGTCCAAGACTAGATATTGTTCATAAATGGGTGTCCATAATTGGGATCTTGACTGTCCATAATAGGTTCTCTATAAGGGGTTTTGTTTTTATTTTGTATCTCATAAGCACACTTTGCTGTGTCATAATGTGCCAAATAAATAGATCGCAGGAAGCATGTTTTATTTACGAATATTACTTGTTCTTGCAATACCAAATAAATACGAACAATAAAGGCAAATAAACTCAATTTTCATTCTTAAACTGTCCATGATTGGTTCCTTTACCTTATGCCTTTTCGAGATCCATAAAAACCATGTGCAAGTTCTTGTGTGCACTTCTGTACTTTTCGCATAGTTGGCGGATCGCGAAAATGGCATCCGTTGTACCTCGACCAGGCATAAAACCGAATTGGTTTTGTGAAATTACACTCTCTTCTCTCAATCGTCGTTCAATCACTTTCTCCCAAGCTTTCATACTATGTGAAATTACTTAAAGTTTGACGAGTGGAAGATTAATAAAACATGTTAGTTTTGCAGACATGAAAATATATGTAATCTGGTTACCATGCTTCTTGACAAGACAGTGAAAAAACTATGACATTCTTGACTAAAGTAAACAACAGTGGCATTCTACATTTAAAATCAAAAATCATAGTATAAAAGCACCACGAAGAAAAAGAAACATATCAGCCTAGAAATACAAAGAGGTTTCATATCGCTACTTCAACACCTTCTCTCGATGTGTAGACCTAGCTGTTCTTGTAGGCTGATAAGCCTCGGCCTAGCCAGTGGCTTTGTGAAGAGATCTGCCAGCTGTTTCTCAGTGCTGACCCTATTCACCTTCATTTCTCCAGCAGTCACCAATTCTCGCACAAAGAAGTGGCGTATTCGAATGTGCTTAGTTCTTCTATGGAACTCAGGATTCTCAGCTAATCTCACAGCCGCTTCGTTATCCACATAGAGAACAGGTGAAGCCTCCATCTTCGTCATGCCTTGCATTAGACGAGCTAGCCAAATGCCTTCTTTCGCTGCCTCACTAGCTGCAACAATCTCGGCTTCTGTAGTGGAAATAGCCACACTGGGTTGTCTCTGGCTCAACCATGACACGGTGCCTCCAGCATAAATGCATACAACTCCAGTAGTTGACCTCCCTGTTGTCAGATCTCCACCGTGATCTGCATCACTGTAACATTCCAGAACACCTATTCTGTAATCCTTCTTATACAGAATTCCCATATCTGGAGTGTACTGTAGATATCTTAGCATGCGCTTCAACCGAACACAATCCGTGTGAGTCGGGTTTTCCAAGCTTCTGGATACTACACTGACAGGATATGCTAAGTCAGGCCTTGTGCACACCATCAGATAAGCAAGAGCACCTACTACTTGTCTATAATTCTTCAGAAAATAGTCATCAACCTTCTCTGCTTCCTGTGGTACAGGGTCCTTTACCATAGGAGTGCTTACTGGTTTGCAGTTTTCCATACCAAATCTCTTCAAGATTTTCTTTACATAAGAAGTCTGGTGTATTTTAATATCACCGCCTTCTCTGACTTCAACCTCCATACCCAAGTAATATGATACAGGTTTATAAGTCATCGCAAACTTCTTTTTCAATTCCATAATGAATTTATCAATCAGTCCTTCATTTGAACCAGTTATAAGACCGTCGTCGACGTACAGAGCAACTAATAATTTCCCATTAGATCTCTCTCTCTTAAATAGGCAGGGGTCAGCTTCACTAACTTCAAAGCCTATTTCCTTGAAGTAGTTTATGATCGTCGTGTTCCAACATCGTGGAGCCTGTTTTAACCCATACAAGCTTTTCTTAAGCAAGCATACTCGTCCGCTACCATCATCATATCCTTCCGGTTGTCGCATGAATATCTCTTCCTCAGTCAACGAACCATATAAAAAGGCTGTACAGATGTCAAATTGACGTAGTGCCATCCCTTCATTAGCTGCTAAGCTCAGCACCGCTCTAATAGTTGCCATCTTAGCTACAGGGCTAAAGGTCTGATCATAATCTTCCCCTTTCTTCTGTCTAAAACCTTTTACGACAAGACGTGCCTTATATTTATCTACTGAACCATCTGGGTTTAATTTCACTTTATAGATCCATTTACAAGGTATTGTTTTCCGATTCTTAGGCAATTTCTCAAGAACCCACGTTCCATTTGCTTTTAAGGATCCAATCTCGCAATCCAGAGTCTATAACCGTCATCATTATCATAGCCAACCAAGTAACACTTCTTTGCTTTCTTCTGCATCTTCTTCCTTTTCTGTTTCGGAATATGCGCGTAGCAAGTCGAACCAATGATCCTCAAATGTTTGATTTGCGGCTTCTTCCCAAACCACAACTCGTACAGAGACTTGTGTTTCACAGAAGTTGGTCCTGTTCTATTCAGAATATACGTCGCTGTATTTACCAACTCTGCCCACAGTTCTTGAGGAAGCTCTTCATGAGCATGCATCATTGCTCTGGCCATGTCAACAATCGTACGGTTTTCTCTTTCACTGCACCCGTTCTGTTCTGGAGTATAGGGCATAACTAACCGTTGATGTATTCCGTACTTCTGTAATTATTTTTTGACTTCCGCATTGTCGAATTCCCCTCCATTGTCACTTAGAAACTCCTTAATCGTGTGTCCAACTGCCTTTGCTTCAGCTTACATCATTCGCAACTTTGCAGGAACTTCTGACTTCTGTTTCATACAATAGACATATCGATGGCGAGTGTATTCGTCTTTAAAGAGTACAAAGTATCTAAACTTAGAGCCTGAAGGTGGGAACGGACCACAGACGTCCGAATGTATGCGTTCTCCTGGACTACTTGCTTTTTTCTAACACTAAACTCCTTCCTATGTGTTTTCCCGAAAATGCAGCCTTCGCATAATGTCCCATCATTCTTAGTTTTCACATTCAGCTCTTTCTCTATTACATCCTTCACATGACGTTTATCCTGGTGACCCATACGTTCGTGGTAAAGCTGCAGTGTATCAACCGTATTAACAACAACGCTTCTATTTGGTTGTATAGCCTTGCAGTTTAGGTTGTATAGTCCACCATATCTCCGTCTATCTCCAGTAACGGTTACTGTTTTATTAACTTTCAATGAGCAGGTAATCATACGTGACTGAAACACGCTTCTCGGATTCATGTCCTGCGCTGCTAGTACCGAAAATAGGTTTGTAGTAATCTGAGGAACATACCAAACATTTCTCAAATAAAACGATACCTCATTCTTGGTTTTCATCAAAACCAATTAAATCATAACCAATTAAAGTTTGACGAGTGGAAGATTAATAAAACATGTTAGTTTTGCTGACATGAAAATATATGTAATCCGATTACCATGCTTCTTTTACCCAAGGCATCAACTTGCTTTCCATTAGCTTTTGTCACTGTACATGGTTCCGTAAAGCGTTCAAATTCCTCAAACAGGTCGCCTCGCATTGTAATATGGTGTGTGGCTCCGTTGTCAACATACCAATCATCACGATGTTGAGCGCAATCTGTCGCATTAACCTTTACTGCCAACATACTTGTTGTAGGACCTTTCTCTGGAACCTGTTCTTTCTTAGGACAGTCCTTCTTAATGTGCCCGACTTCCTTACAAATGTGACATCTGAAAGCCTTTTTGTTTTTCTCTTTACTACCTTCACCATTACCCTTCTTGGTGTTCTACATTTCTTGGTACCTTTCGCAACTAACACATTCTCAGACGTAGACTCAGACATGTTCTTCTTAGCTAACAATGCCTTCTCATGAGTACATAACTGACTAGTAAGGTTCTCCACGGTTTTATCCTTCTTAGACATGAGTAACCAGCTCGATTTAAAGTTGAAATAGCTTTCTGGCAGGGTCTCCATAATCTTGCATATCAATAACAATTCTGGTAATTCTTTACCTTCGTCTTTGATTAGCTCCTGATTTAAACTGTGCCATAAGTTTTTCATCTTTGAAATATGAGCTTTCATATAATTTCCTGAAGTAGATTCTCATTTGTATTGAAAGAATTCCATACATTTCCTGTATAAATGGTCTTCAGATACACCATCGTACAATCTATGTAGTTCATCCCATACTTCCTTGGGATTCGTGAACCTTATTACTTTGTCGAGAGTCTCGTCTAACAAATTGTTTGTAATCAATAAGAGAGCTTTACTTTCCAACCTGTAGTACTCGGCTAAATTCGTTCGATATGTAGCCATCGCCGCTTCAAAGGCTGTACCTTCCATAGTATCACTCTTTGCAGGCTTCTCTGGTTTACTTATATTTCCCTGAACAATATCCATGAGACCGTCCATGCCACGTAACATCGCCGACATGCGGTACTTCCATGATACCCAATTTTCGCCGTCAAGTTTCGAAATTTGAATTTTCGATAGCTCCATTATTTACAACAATAATTTTCTCGTGTAGGGCGCATAACCATTTAAAGTTGAAACAATAATTCCCCTCGTGCCGGGCCCATAACCACTTAAAGTCTGACGAGTGGAAGATTAATAAAACATGTTAGTTTTGCAGACATGAAAATATATGTAATCTGGTTACTATGCATCTTGACAAGACAGGAAAACACTATGACATTCTTGACTGAAGTAAACAACAGTGGCATTCTACATTTAAAATCAAAAATCATAGTATAAAAGCACCACGAAGAAAAAGAAACATATCAGCCTAGAAATACAAAGAGGTTTCATATCGCTACTTCAACAACATTAGCTTTATTCCTCTATAGTTATTACAGTCCAGCACATCACCTTTGCTTTTATAGATGGGCACCAGCGAACTGCTACACCATTCATCAGGTATGGCTTCTTCCACCAACAACTTATTAAAGATAAGATAAAGATAAAGATATTTTATTTTGCAAATATGGGTTACATTTTTGGTGACACTTAAAGTGAATATATACAAGTTCAGCCATATCTTACCAGTTGGCATGCAAAAATAACATAAAGAAAAAAATGAAATATAATACAGCCATCAAACCAATTACACGATTTTAAAAGGAAACAATTTTAAATTAAATCAGTAAATAATTTACAGTGCCATTTAAATTGAGTCTATAAAAAGTAATTTACATTTTATGTATCGGAATGAAAAAAGGATGAGATACAACAAAATAGGTTAGATACCAAGATGGATGTCAACTAAAACTTACTTCTGATAAAAAATCTGTAATATTGTAATATGCTTTATCTGCTAAGAATTTTCGTAAAGTTTTTTTAAAAAACATAGTATTAAGTAATCTCCAAGATTGAGGTATTTTATTATATATGATCGGTGCCATACAGAAGACACTTTTGCGCATAAGTGCTGTCCTAGAAGTATGGAGACACATCCTACTATTGTCGCGTCTAATACGTGGTACAACATCCGTCAGTCGTTCAAAGCGGTTGGGATTTGTCTTTACAAACATTGCGACTTCCAGCACATATAGGCATGGCAAAGTTAAAATATTGTGTTTTTTAAACAACGGTTCACAGCTGTCTGTACTTTTAAGATGGAACATAGATCTTATACACCTTTTTTGTGCTTTAAAAGCAGTTTCTTTTCCACTTGAGTTTGCCCAAAATATGATTCCATATCGCAAGTGAGACTCGACAATGCCATAGTAGGCAGTGAGAAGTGCATCAGTGCTTATAATGGACGACAAGGAGTATAACGCATAAGCTGAAGAATAAAGCTAACTACTTCCATTCGTCTACTTGCAGTATCTTCCACACTGCAACTGGTATTCCATCCGGCCCCGCAGCTTTTCCATTCTTCATTCCATTTACTGCTACTCTCACTTCATCCTCACTTAAGTTTCTTATTAGACCTTCATTCACAGGTATATTCTCAAGCACACCACTCCAATCATTTTCTTCATTCATCAGTCTCGCAAAGTAATTCTTCCATCTATCCTTAATTTTGTCATCCGCGCAAAGTACCGTTCCATTTTCATCTTTTATACACTTTATGTTACATACATCCCTTGCTTTCCTCGTTCTAGCTTTAGCTAGCCGGTATAGTTGTTTTTGGCCCGCCGGATTCTCCAAGTTATTATATAAGCTCTCCTGGGCCGCTGCTTTTGCCAAAGCAACGGCTTTCTTAGCTTTCTTCTTTAGATCATTATACTCTACCTTCTTTTCTTGTTTCAGGCTGACATTCATTTGATCCACACCCCGCCATTCCTTAAATTTTCTCTTTTTATCCTTCAAAATCTTTTGTACTTCTGTCGACCACCACCATGTATCTCTATCTATCGTTCCTTTTCCTTTTGATTCTCCTAATATATCTTTCGCTGCACTCCTGATACACCCTGCCATTTCACTCCAGCATTATATACTTCTACATTCCATGTCATCTATCATTTTATTCACAACTCGCTCTCTAAATTTCCTTTCATATTCTGGCCTTTCCAAGAAGTGCCACTTAATTTTAGGAGGTGGTCGCTCTTTGTTTCTGTTGCATATTACTTCTGTAGCAACTTCCATAATGAGGAGCCTGTGCTGCGATGTTAGATCTTCCCCAGGTATTATTTTGCAGTCTTTGACGTGTTTGAGGTTGCTGCGTCTGACGAGAAAGTAATCAATTTGAGTCGTGTGATTGCCACTTTCATATGTGATTAAGTGGTCTCTCTTCTTCTGGAACCATGTGTTGGTAATCGCCAGGTCGAAAGCAATTGCCGATTGTATCAGGCCTTCACCCTCATTATTGCGATTACCAAATGCCCATCCTCCGTGAACTCTTTCATACCCACTATTCATTCTTCCTACATGCACATTAAAATCGCTACCAACATACATTTTCTCATGCACTGGGATATTCATCAAAACACAGTCAAAGTCCTCCCAAAACTTATCTTTCACCCTTTCATCACATCCTGCCTGTGGGGCATATACCTACACTTATAACGTTCAGCATCACATTTTCTAACATAACTTTCACAACTATCAGTCTATCATTCACCCTATTAACTTCCATCACTTGTTCTTTTAAATTACTATCTAAAATGATTCCCACACCATTTCTTTTTCCATCACTTCCGCTGTAGTAGAACTTGTATCCCTCACCAATATCCCTCGCCTTTGTGCCTTTCCACCTGGTTTCCTGTAAACACGCCACATTTATCCGTCGCATTTTAAGTACATCCGCTAATTTTCTGGCTCTTCCACTCATCGTCCCAACATTCCAACTAGCACACCTCATCTTCATTTGCCGGGTTAACTTCTTACGTTGCACCCGCCTGGCTTGGTGCAACAACCCTTGTCCATTTATCACCGCGGCCGGGTGCTGCCTCGGCGCGTCGCCTATGGGGTACGCCCTAGCCCCATCGCGCATCATAACATTAATTCCAGCCATTCTGCATAAAAGATTTGGCATAGATTTCACAGTCGGCCGCCTGCCTGACACCAACGCTCTTTGGGAATGCTATTGTTGGATGGAATTTTAAAATGAATTTTTATTCGATATTATTATTAAACTTGGAAATTGACAATTTAATTGTATACATGCTCCCAACAAAAAAATCAATATTTGTATGCCAGATAATGGTAGAATATGGCTTGAATGTAATGTCAAACACTAACAACTTTGTATACCCATATTCCGACGAATAAATTTTTTATCATTATCATTTATCATTATCATTATCGCGAAAGAATCCGTAAACCGTAGTTAGATTTCATTGAGAAACATACATATAAGGGTTGAGCTACACCTATCAGCACCGAATCGCACTTTCCTATGCTGCTATCCCTTTTTGTCACTTAGGACCGTCATTTACTAGAGCGAGAAAGAGAGAGGAAACACGATCGCCTTTTCGATTCCGCGGCGTGCTGAAGTGTTCCCTGTTCTCCTTGTTCTGTGTTAGTTGGTTGAACGGTATCGGAACAATTGGTTCGGGTCCCAGAGTTGTTGTGTCCGATCCTTTCCTTGCCAGTTGGTCTGCTGCGTCATTGCCCGTGGAGTCACTGTGTCCACGTATCCACTGGAGCGTGACCCGGTTCCTCGCTGTAGTTTTCTGTAGCTCTTGGTGGCACTCCATAATTAGGCCGCTGTTAAAGCAGTTGCCGCCGAGAGCTTGTAGTACTGAGGCACTGTCTGTGATGATGCGTATTGACAGGTCACTCACGTTTCTGGCCGCGATCGCCGTCGCCGCCCTTATAATCCCAACGCATTCAGCTTGGAAGATGGTGTTGAGTTTACCATGCGATGTTGAGAGATTGATGTTCAAGTCATGGGACAATACTCCGGCACCCGTCCCATACTTCGTTTTTGAGCCGTCTGTGTATACTCTAACTTCGTGTATACCAGAGCTGTCCTTGTGCTCTTGCAGTTGTATGCGGTATTTTTTGTCAAAGACAAAGGTTTTGGGTATGAGGTCACACGTTGCATCTAGCATCGGGTTTTCGTTAGTTAATGTCCTTTTCAGGCGTGCATGGTTTATTCGGTCATACCTTCTCCAAAGTCCGAACTTATCGAGCCGGATCGCGGCGGCACCCGCTTCCTGCTGGATGATGAGGTGCAGTGGTCGCAGGTCGAGAAGCACCTCCAATGCCGCCGTTGGGGTTGTTTTCGTGCAGCCTGTTGTGGCCAGACAGGCGAGGCGTTGTATGCTCTGCAGCTTGCTTTAGACTGTGCTTAGTTGAGTGCGTGGCCACCACACTACTGCACCGTATGTGAGCATGGGGCGTATTATGGCAGTGTAGATCCAGAGGGTGATGAATGGTTTGAGACCCATTTCTTGCCTATTATTCTCCTGCACTGCCAGAAGATTGTACATGCTTTTGTGGGTTTAGTGGTGATGTGTTTATTCCAGTTAAAGAACAATGGCAAGTTCCCATACAACACTTTATTTGAAATCGATTCGAAGCGTCTATGTATGAAAAAATGTTAAAAACAAAGGGGTTCTATTACTTAAACATAATCATCAAGAGTTTTTATTTTAGGAGGCCGTAAAAAAAAGATATGAATAATGTTTATATTTTAAGGTTATGTTAATAGAAAACAACTTTGTAACTACACAAATGCATTAAATACATTTAGATAAGGGGTGGTGATGTGCAAAAAGCATTGATAGGATATACCTAGAGTGATTCAAGATCAGTGTCTAGACTTGATAAGTACCTAATATTAAAAAATCAAAGTTCCATCACGAAATAGGGATGTAGACTATGTAGGATTTATGTAATCCTTTATCTTTCACAATTTTATTAAGTATTAGAGCCCCACCTCATTATAAGGCCATGGCGACGTCGCCAGCTACCGTAAACTTTATATTGAAATGTACCTATGGTTCCTAACTCACTTGGCCACGGTTTGGCAGCCAAAGGTACATTTCAATATAAACTGTTTGGATACGCAGCCGGCGACGTCGCCATGGCGTACAAGTGAGGCAGGGCTCTAAGATTAGACGTCATGGCATGATGTTAGATCTCTCTAATAAATAGGTACAAGTCACTTGCTCTTATAAGGAACTAGCTTTTGCCCGCGTGGAAGTGGAAAATTATCCCACAGGAACTCAATACCTACATAAAAAGTATACTATATCCTATTCCAGGTTATGGTCTATCTGTGCGCCTATTTTCATTCTAATCGGTTCAGTAGTTTTTTCGTGCGTAATGGCGGCTCCACATTAGTGCCGTGAATTCACGCGCAAATTCACGCCGCGAATTCACGGCATAAGTTGTGTCATCCACATTCATGGGATGTTCGCAGTCTTTCGTGAGACTCGCCGCGAAAAGGACGTAGAAGCTGCTGCCGAGTGCTGCCGCAATAACTATGTTTGCTGTTCTTTCTTTCTTCTGTTTGGTGTGAGTGTGTGGCCAACTCTGGTGTCGGGAGTTTTTAGTCCGCCCAAAGGCCTCCGAGTTGGCCTAAGAATCCTTGTCCTGAGACAAGAACCGGGACCGACAGCTTTACGTGCCCACCGGAGCACGGTAACGCTCTGATACAAATGCCACATGTGGTCACCCATCCTAGTAGGAACCTGTGCAAACGTTGATTAACTTTGCCGATCTACTACGAATGGCAAGCCAAGCTGTGGCAACATATTACTATTTACACGTCCAAAACAAGAGAGTTATTAGAAATAACTGGACGGCAAGGAGTATTTTTTCTTTTTTAATTCCTTGATATCAATATCCATTTAAGTACTATACGATGCATGTTTTTTGCATCCCACAGTACATTCTACGTGTGGTAATGCTCTAAAAAGCGCATTTCAGTTTCGTTATCCTAAATCTTAAGACGCGGCTCTATTTATTTATTTTATTAGCACGCGCGCAGGGACTGCACACGTCTATACGCCAATGAAGTCCGGAGAAAACTGGCACTGGGGCGCGAATGTGGATGTGTACGCGTGAATCCTGCGCGAAAGAGGCGCGAATCCTTTGTCGCGGGACAAAATACCGACTCTGGTCGGGGAACAGGCGCGAACGCGCGTGAACAACGCGAAAGCTGTCCACATTCACGTTCACGCCTGTTCACGGAGCTTCACGGCACTAATGTGGAGCCGCCATAACAAACAGACAAACAAATAAACATCGCATTTATAATATTAGTAAGGATATGGGATCTCTCTTAGTGCGCCACCAACAGGCATGACAAACCTTATCTGAAGGTGACCGCTGCAAATGAAATAAAGGAATGTTTTTGTAATCAAATACTTACTCCATAATTGATAAAAACAATTTGTATTAGATTATTTAAAAGAGACACCAATAGACTGATAAAACTCTTTAGTAATAAAACACTGCAAAAGGATTTATTATTTAATAAATACTAATAAAAGATGAGAGAGAATGGACCTGAAGTAGTTCTATTTTCATTTGGATAATATTTATCATGTTCTGTTGTAGTTCGGTCGGGCTATCTTTTAATATTTTGTCACTTTGCCTTCGTACTAATGAACATCCACACAGAAGGCACACATTTCTATAGCCTCGTAGACACGCTCCAGCTTGTTCACCTTCATTAGCATCTTGCTGCAAACTCTGATTTACTCAATCCATAGCGAGTTCCCAACATGCTTCACAATCATAATCATCATCAGTAATCTAAAAATTAAGAAAAGCAATTATTACTACAGGCAAAGAAAACGCATCACACTTAGATAGACTAATTTTACCGAATTTTGTAATATTTTAAACTGCTTTGAAAATTCACTGAAACTTACTAACACTAAATTGGTAAGTAAGTAAAATAATGTTTAATAACTTACGATTTATGGATAAACCCAGTTGCAGAGCAAAGTACAAACTCTTGTGTTCTGATCTAAGATGCGAAATCGCCGGAGAGTATTGACGCAGATTTTACAATTCACGCACAATATGCGTGTAAGGATGGTGTAAGGCCTGCTACTTCGCATCATAACAAAATCTTAGGCTCAATCGAAGTCCATGTAGAAAAACTATAGGTCCAGATGTTTTGATAGTCCGTAAGAAAGCACAAGTCGTCGTATGGGGCAGCGAATCAAGTCCGTAAGTAAGCAAGAGTCATAAATAAGATTAATTCAGCAAAAAATGCGAAAACAACGAAAACACAACCAAACAAGCTTTTCGGAAAGAAAAGAACGTTGACAATGTCACAGACTATAGTTGGTGCCACGAGAAGATACATTTTTTGCAAACACACATTCAGGGTTTGACAACCTTTGTTTCTAACAGTTGTTTTTGTGATTTTATGCCTTAGTGAACTTTTATGCTTTTTGAACAGTAGTTTTTTTTTCAATGCTCAATTATGCTACTAAGTATTCGAATTTATATTTTATTATCTATGACTTCTTGTCGTGACAATTTTTTTCTAATTTTACAAAAATAGACATATTTTATTTTGTGTTTGAGTATTCGAATTTCCCGGAAGTATTTGCATGAATTTGCCGATTTTTTTTTGTTTTTACACGTAAGTAATTCTGTAAATGCAAGACATGAAAATAGAGCCATTATGTCAATAATAGAGTACAAACATGGTACTCGATCGTATAGTCAATAGCTAAGCTATCGTAAAATAAAAAAAAATACCACTAATGAATATTATTACAGACCACTAGCTAGTATATTACATTAAAATGTCTAGGCATAGAGATTTTACATTGTGTATGAATGAAAACGTCACAATTAACTTAAACAAAATGGTTACATAATAGTTTGCCATCTGCAATTCTGCACCCGCTTTTCCGAGATGCCGACCTTAGGACGAGCATTGCGACCATGGTTTTATAGCTTAGAACAAAGTTGAATAGAACCTCATTTATTTACATAAAATGAGCGCTAGATGACAGTAGAACTCACTTTTTTACATAATCACTTATTTTCACGTTTAATTATTCTTATTATATTTATTTCTAATTTCAAAAAATATCATAAATTTTTCTCCATAAAATATCTTTAAACAACAATGTTTATTTTGAAAACAACATTTAAATGTTAATGTTTCTTAATTTCCTGATTTTCAAACGGTGAGGAGCTGTCAAACCATAGAGTAAAGTAATACTACATTGTCCATTGTCAAACATGTATGTCAAATTTGACATAAAAGCTTTTTGAAAACTTAAAAATCTCCGTTATTTTCTTTTGTGTGAATGGATATGTTACTTATTTCTTGTGCATTTTTTACGACGACCCAGCTTGTGATTCTGACGATCCTTCTTTCATCAACTACTGTGGCAACCTATTGGACTCTGATACCCGCACTCTTCGCCTAGGTACCCTATCCTAGCTTACTCGAGTAATTTTGCATTCCGTTGGAATTCAGCAACATTCACAGCAATGTCCACAAGAAAATGTTGTGTTTGAAACTGTAATAAAATTTGTAAGTAACTAAAGCCACTTTTATAAGTCATCTAACTGATCTTAAGGATATCGATTTGTATGTAAGGTTTCCTCAAAGTAATGGGCAGTCATTTTAAGGCATCAGTACTTTCAAAATAAATTGACACTAGTCTAAACCATGGAATAGTGCTATACCTTTGGGTTGCGGAGGTCAGTCAGGCAGTCGCTCTGTGGAAAAACTCATATTCAGCAAAATCCGGTTAGAGTAGTAAGCGGACCCCAGCGGGCTGAAAACTAGAAGGATGATGATGATGGTTAAAGCTATGAGAAAACACATTTCTTTTAAAGACACTGAATGTATACATCCCCTGCAATGATTCTCACCATGCTACAGTATCAAGAAGATTGGTAAATGAAAAATGGGCAGACAGTTAAAAAAAGGCGATAAAATGGTGACCTATTAGAAATAAGAGAGCGTATTGATGGTTCAGAAAGGTTTTTGTATTACCATCACTAAAAGCACTTAGCTGAATGATTCGAACAGCCTCCCTTAAACCCGGCTTGAATGACAACATATTTGATCAAATAATTTTTAAAGTAATAAGTATAATGATGGGCATGAAAATATAGCAAAAGGAAACATATTATGCTTCTGTAAAGTGAAAATCCTGCATATCAAGGACTTGGCTAAATGCCTAAAGTAATATATCATGTGAATCCAAAGAAAATATCAAACATGAAAGTAAAATGTGCAACACAGGTTTTTAGCCAAACTATAGCTGCTAGCGATTGTATTGCACAGCCTGCGTGTCAATGAGATGAATATGCTGCGCTGGATGAGTGGAGTCACGCGGAAGGACTGCATTAGGAACTCACGCATCTTGAATCAAAAAATCTCAAAAATTTTGAAGAAATATGCACCAACTTATTTATTTTTACTTGGTGTAAAGTCATCAATAAAGTTTTGACTGGGTCCAGAATTGACTATGACCAAAAATGTCAGATACAACAAAAATGTTATGAATATTGTAAAAAAACGTTTGAAAAATAAACGGTGCTTTTAAATCAATGTTATATTTTATTTAATTGTACAGTAGGTACGCAGTTACACACCTGGTGAGAATTAAATGGTTCAGTAGCATGTACATCCATAAGCGAAAACCATGGTTTTCACTTAGGGATGTATATGTTATTGAACCATAATAAAATAAATTTATCTATTAATATCTAATAAAGTACGATGGTTAAAAAATGCTTAAAACAACCGCCAGGTAGCGCTAATAGCTTGAGTGACGTCTCTATCCTCCTATATACAAAGGTACTCTGTGATTGCGACACCAAAAATATTCTTTACATCCAGAAAATATGTTTTATCCTCTGATAAATGCCTAAGAATGAAAAAAAAAATGGATTAACGCAAAATGTTGACATTCCAGGCGTCTGACATATTCCAGTACCACAAAACACTGTTGGCAACGCATATATCGATAAAAACCCGATCAATTGACATATTACTTTGCAATGACACATATTTGTGTACCATTGCGCTCATTGGATTTGACATTATTTGTTTTTGACAGATCTGTCGCTAAGTTGTGTGCGTCAAGATGGCGGGACCAAGTGAGGTTTTTCGAATATAATGTCAATGGGTTTTAATGCAATATTTCTACTATTTTATACTTTCACAGAAAAATTGTACACCCAGAGAATTAAAAAATATTCTGCAATTAAACTGGGCCCGTTATTTTGATATCAAAATGGCGGGACCACTATTCAGATAATGAAAAACACATGGCTTTATCTTAAACTGAACGCACCAAATTTTAATACGATTTAGTACGACTACTTTTAAATCATCATTATCCTTCAAGAACCGCAATTTCAATAAAAAACGTGTACATTATATTTACATCAGAAAGGCGCCTGAAGGAAAAATATCATTTTAAGCCAAGTATCATTTTATGTCTCTTAAAATTTATTTAGGCGTTTATATCGTTTGGACTGCATATAATTTTCTTAAGATTTTTTTACAAGTTAATTCAAAAAACTAGTTTTTCAATTTTTCCTAATGCAGTTCAATTACCTGCCACCATAAATAAATCACTCAATTCTTAAAATAAACAAGTGTTTATTGTAAGAATTGTTTGTTGTTAAAAACAAAATGTATGTAGGGTACTACGGCACATTACTAATTGAAGTCATTTAGTTATGTGCCGTAGTACCCTACATACATTTTGTTTTTATTATAACAGCAGCGGGTAAGTTTAAAACGAAATATCAGGGAAATATTTAGTTGCATTGTATCACTTACAGGAAGCGTGTGCACTATTTAACTTATCTTTACTTTATCTTTTGTGCCGTGGTAGTGTTGAATAGCAGTATTATATGTAATAATAATAAACTTTAACTGTGATACGCAGTCATGAAAAGAGGAAGAAAACCCGCGGTCCCTCTAGATCAACAAAAAAGAGCGTTTTTAAAGTAAGCAGTACATACATTTTGTTTTTAACAACAAACAATTCTTACAATAAACACTTGTTTACTGTAAGAATTGAGTGATTTATTTTTGGTGGCAGGTAATTGAACTGCATTAGGAAAAAATTGAAGAACTAGTTTTTGTGAATTAACTTGTAAAAAAATCTTAAGAAAATTATATTATGCGGCCCAAACGATATAAACGCCTAAATAAATTTTAAGAGCCATAAAATGATACATGGCTTAAAATGATAGTTTTCCTTCAGGCGCTTTTCTGATGTAAATATAATGTACACGTTTTTTATTGAAATTGCGGTTCTTGAAGGGTAATGATGATTTAAAAGTAGTCGTACTAAATCGTATTAAAATTTGGTGCGTTCAGTTTAAGATAAAGCCATGTGTTTTTCATTATCTGAATAGTGGTCCCGCCATTTTGATATCAAAATAGCGGGCCCAGTTTCATTGGAGAATATTTTGTAATTCTCTGGGTGTACAATTTTTCTGTGAAAGTATAAAATAGTAGAAATATTGCATTAAAACCCATTGACATTATATTCGAAAATCCTCAATTGGTCCCGCCATCTTGACGCACACGCTAAGTTACTTAGTAGAAATTCTTTGTTTCAAAAAGTCTATGTTCTCGTGGCACGATCTATAGGGATCATAGACAAGGGCAAGGAGTAAGGCTACTGATAATGTAGACATTTTCACTTAGTGTTGTCATTAATTATCTTTCAATTGCCTACTGATACCTCTAATTAAATGATATCTCAGATCAAGTAAAAAATTATATTTATTTATATCATAAATAAAATCTTCTTTTTATAAAATATAATATACATAAAATATTTTTTTAACATTACCGTGAATTGTTTCTAGATGTAGGTTAAAAAGATTACTTACCTTTTTTCTGTTAAACAAATACGATTGTTTTGTAAATGGTAACTCTGAAAATGACATTAAACAAGCACCGGAAATGAATGTATTCAATAAATAGTTTATCAATTTAGATAATTTAACGAACGCTTTTATACTTGAAACTAAAAACGTACAAAATACGAAATAATTATATTAATAAGTTTTTCATAAGTTACGTTTATAGACGCTTCTAACACTTCACAGGTATAATCCTGCCATTGTTCTTTATGGTCGAGTGTTACGCCCAGGTACTTGACTACACTCGATAGGTTGAACTCCGTGCCAAAAAGTTTTGGTTTTCTGGTCATACGGGTTTTCCTTTTGTTGGTGAAAAGTACTAGCTCCGTTTTATTAGGGTTGACCGTCAATTCGTGGTGGTTGCAACATTGTTCCATGATCCTGATGACTGCTTGCATCCGATAATGGATCATGTCTTCAGAGTCTCCTTTGATTAGGATGGTTATATCATCTGCGTAGCCGACCGTGTAGAAGCATTTGTTATTCAGGCTTCTTAACAGATCGTCTACCACTATGTTCCATAGCAGGGGTGATAAGACACCTCCCTGTGGGCAGCCTTTTGCTACTATCCCCCCTGTGGTGGTGTTAACCGTGAATTGAATAGCCCTTTGTTTCAGGAGTTGATCAATCCAGCCACTGACGGTTTGTTCAACTCCGAACTTGTGAAGGGCTCGGCTAATGCTGGTGAATTTAGTTTTGTTGAAGGCGTCTTCTATGTCAATGAAGGCACCTAAGGTCATTATTGTTTGTCAGATAGCGCTGTCTCTATGGTTCCCACTACGGAGTGAAGGGCTGATTCCGTTGATCTGCCACTTCTGTAGGCGTGTTGTTGCGTGTGTAGTGGTCTGCGTAGCAGTGCGCCTTTCTGTAGGTATCTGTCAGCGAGCCTCTCCAGCGATTTCAGCAAGAAGGAGGTTTAACTGATAGGTCTGAACGATTTTGCTTGAGTGTAATCCGTTTTGTTCGGTTTTCACAGTCGCCGGTCACAGTGCAACCTGGGAAGTGTGTTTCGATTAGCACTTGGCTTATTTTCATGCCTGTGATTGCGTAGGTGCCATCAGGCTTTTTACTACCTGTCTTCGGTAGTGTGGTGGGGTGGGGCAGGCTTTTTGTTGGTAGCTATGTTGTATGCATTTTGTTAGTAAGTTAGTGTTGTGTTCTACGTGTGCAGTGGTGGCGGTCGTGTCGTTGAAATTTGACATGGCTATTTCTTGTTCGAGCAGGGTTTTGTATCTCGCAATGTTGGTATTGCGTGGGTTGCGCTTTGGTTGTGTGACCCTCTCTTGTGCACTCGTATGTCATAGCAGATACGTCTGTGGTGGGCAAAGGATGGTTCGGCGGACACATGCCAGTTCGTGACAAGTTCCGCGGCCCCGTCCGATGCCAGTGTAATGTCTACTATGGTTTGATATCTGGAGCTAATGAAGGTGGGCTCTGAGCCGTTGTTGATTACCGTTAGGGTTGTTGTGAAGATGTATTCAGTTAGGATCTCACCTCGTCTATTTGCCTCGGGGCTTCCCCACAATGGATGGTGGGCGTTAGCATCTGCCGAGAGTATTATTGGCCAGCTGTGGTCCTCACAATACTAGCTCGGCCAGCTCCTTCGATGGGATCTCCTCATCATCGGGCATGTAGACCGAAGCTAGTACTAGCATCTGTACCTCTACCATGTGCCGGTATTGATATTTAAGACGCTAGCGACGAAAACGCTAGCGTCGCAACGTAGGTCAAATAGATTTCTATACCGTCCGCACCACAGGTTTAACAAAGCATTAAAAAATCGTTAAGGACGCGTTTACAAAATTAGTAGGTACAAAATCGCGTCACTACAGCGACACGGCGGCAACAGTAGGTACTACGTACGGTAACTTGCGGAAATGTAGTTCAACTAAATAACTTTGAGACCTAGAATTTTTTGTGATATGTATCTATGTGTTATAGGCCTGGCTGTGCGAATTACGAACAAATAAGTTTCTTATTTTTATATACCTAAATGGACATTATTACTTTATTTTTTCCATTATGTTGATTCAGGATATATTTCGGTATTTAGATATTATTTTGTTTCTTGCGTTGAAATCTGGTAAGATTATGATGACTGATGGTATACCATCCCATTCAAGTGTTGCGACTGGAACTCATAAAAGTGTAGACCTAGTTATGCCAGGTTGGGGCTCATTTTATTTGTTTTAGTGAGACCCTACCACTGGTACTAGTGAAGTAACCTTCCAAGGTTATTCGATGAGTCTTACTGGTACTCTTATGTGAGTAGACCTAGGCATGCCGAGTTTGGGCTCACTTTGTTTGTACATAAGAGACCCTACCACTGGAACTTATGAAGTAACCTTCCAGGGTTATTAGATGACACTTGCTGGTACTCATATGTGAGTAGAGCTAGGCATGCCGAGTTTGGGCTCATTTTGTTTGTACATAAGAGACCCTACCACAGGAACTTATGAAGTAACCTTCCAGGGTTATTCGATGACTCTTACTGGTACTCATATGTGAGTAGAGCTAGGCATGCCGAGTTTGGGCTCATTTTGTTTGTACATAAGAGACCCTACCACTGGAACTTATGAAGTAACCTTCCAGGGTTATTCAATGACTCTTGCTAGTACTCATGTGTGAGTAGAGCTAGGCATACCGAGTTTGGGCTCATTTTGTTTGTACATAAGAGACCCTACCACTGGAACTTATGAAGTAACCTTCCAGGGTTATTCAATGACACTTGCTGGTACTCATATGTCAGTAGAGCTAGGCATGCCAAGTTTGGGCTCATTTTGTTTGTACATGAGAGACCCTACCACTGAAACTTATGAAGTAACGTTCCAGGGTTATTAGATGACTCTTGCTGGTACTCATATTATGTGAGTAGAGCTAGGCATGCCGAGTTTGTGCTCATTTTGTTTGTACATACGAGACCCAACCACTGCAACTTATGAAGTAACCTTCCAGGGTTATTCGATGACTCTTACTGGAACTCATATGTCAGTAGAGCTAGGCATGCCGAGTTTGGGTTCATTTTGTTTGTACATAAGTAACCCTACCACTGGAACTTATGAAGTAACCTTCCAGGGTTATTCGATGACTCTTGCTGGTACTCGTATGTGAGTAGAGCTAGGCATGCCGAGTTTGGGCTCATTTTGTTTGTACATGAGAGACCCTACCACTGAAACTTATGAAGTAACCTTCCAGGGTTATTAGATGACTCTTGCTGGTACTCATATGTGAGTAGAGCTAGGCATGCCGAGTTTGGGCTCATTTTGTTTGTACATACGAGACGCAACCACTGCAACTTATGAAGTAACCTTCCAGGGTTATTCGATGACTCTTACTGGTACTCATATGTCAGTAGAGCTAGGCATGCCGAGTTTGGGTTCATTTGTACATAAGTAACCCTACCACTGGAACTTATGAAGTAACCTTCCAGGGTTATTCGATGACTCTTGCTGGTACTCATATGTGAGTAGAGCTAGGCATGCCGAGTTTGGGCTCATTTTGTTTGTACATGAGAGACCCTACCACTGAAACTTATGAAGTAACCTTCCAGGGTTATTAGATGACTCTTGCTAGTACTCATATGTGAGTAGAGCTAGGCATGCCGAGTTTGGGCTCATTTTGTTTGTACATACGAGACGCAACCACTGCAACTTATGAAGTAACCTTCCAGGGTTATTCGATGACTCTTATTGGTACTCATATGTGAGTAGAGCTAGGCATGCCGAGTTTGGGCTCATTTTGTTTGTACATACGAGACGCAACCACTGGAACTTATGAAGTAACCTTCCAGGGTTATTCGATGACTCTTGCTGGTACTCATATGTGAGTAGAGCTAGGCATGCCGAGTTTGGGCTCATTTTGTTTGTACATGAGAGACCCTACCACTGAAACTTATGAAGTAACCTTCCAGGGTTATTCAATGACTCTTGCTAGTACTCATGTGTGAGTAGAGCTAGGCATACCGAGTTTGGGCTCATTTTGTTTGTACATAAGAGACCCTACCACTGGAACTTATGAAGTAACCTTCCAGGGTTATTCAATGACACTTGCTGGTACTCATATGTGATTAGAGCTAGGCATGCCGAGTTTGGGCTCATTTTGTTTGTACATGAGAGACCCTACCACTGAAACTTATGAAGTAACGTTCCAGGGTTATTAGATGACTCTTGCTGGTACTCATATTATGTGAGTAGAGCTAGGCATGCCGAGTTTGTGCTCATTTTGTTTGTACATACGAGACCCAACCACTGCAACTTATGAAGTAACCTTCCAGGGTTATTCGATGACTCTTACTGGAACTCATATGTCAGTAGAGCTAGGCATGCCGAGTTTGGGTTCATTTTGTTTGTACATAAGTAACCCTACCACTGGAACTTATGAAGTAACCTTCCAGGGTTATTCGATGACTCTTGCTGGTACTCGTATGTGAGTAGAGCTAGGCATGCCGAGTTTGGGCTCATTTTGTTTGTACATGAGAGACCCTACCACTGAAACTTATGAAGTAACCTTCCAGGGTTATTAGATGACTCTTGCTGGTACTCATATGTGAGTAGAGCTGGGCATGCCGAGTTTGGGCTCATTTTGTTTGTACATACGAGACGCAACCACTGCAACTTATGAAGTAACCTTCCAGGGTTATTCGATGACTCTTACTGGTACTCATATGTCAGTAGAGCTAGGCATGCCGAGTTTGGGTTCATTTGTACATAAGTAACCCTACCACTGGAACTTATGAAGTAACCTTCCAGGGTTATTCGATGACTCTTGCTGGTACTCATATGTGAGTAGAGCTAGGCATGCCGAGTTTGGGCTCATTTTGTTTGTACATGAGAGACCCTACCACTGAAACTTATGAAGTAACCTTCCAGGGTTATTAGATGACTCTTGCTAGTACTCATATGTGAGTAGAGCTAGGCATGCCGAGTTTGGGCTCATTTTGTTTGTACATACGAGACGCAACCACTGCAACTTATGAAGTAACCTTCCAGGGTTATTCGATGACTCTTACTGGTACTCATATGTGAGTAGAGCTAGGCATGCCGAGTTTGGGCTCATTTTGTTTGTACATACGAGACGCAACCACTGGAACTTATGAAGTAACCTTCCAGGGTTATTCGATGACTCTTGCTGGTACTCATATGTGAGTAGGGCTAGGCATGCCGAGTTTGGGCTCATTTTGTTTGTACATGAGAGACCCTACCACTGAAACTTATGAAGTAACCTTCCAGGGTTATTAGATGACTCTTGCTGGTACTCATATGTGAGTAGAGCTAGGCATGCCGAGTTTGGGCTCATTTTGTTTGTACATACGAGACGCAACCACTGAAACTTATGAAGTAACCTTCCAGGGTTATTCGATGACTCTTGCTGGTACTCATATGTGAGTAGAGCTAGGCATGCCGAGTTTGGGCTCATTTTCTTTGTACATGAGAGACCCTACCACTGAAACTTATGAAGTAACCTTCCAGGGTTATTAGATGACTCTTGCTGGTACTCATATGTGAGTAGAGCTAGGCATGCCGAGTTTGGGCTCATTTTGTTTGTACATGAGAGACCCTACCACTGAAACTTATGAAGTAACCTTCCAGGGTTATTAGATGACTCTTGCTGGTACTCATATGTGAGTAGAGCTAGGCATGCCGAGTTTGGACTCATTTTGTTTGTACATAAGAGACCCTACCACTGGAACTTATGAAGTAACCTTCCAGGGTTATTCAATGACTCTTACTGGTACTCATATGTTAATAGAGCTAGGCATGCCGAGTTTGGGCTCATTTTGTTTGTACATACGAGACGCAACCACTGCAACTTATGAAGTAACCTTCCAGGGTTATTCGATGACTCTTACTGGTACTCATATGTCAGTAGAGCTAGGCATGCCGAGTTTGGGCTCATTTTGTTTGTACATAAGAGACCCTACCACTGGAACTTA
Source organism: Euclidia mi (assembly GCA_944739405.2). Classification (NCBI taxonomy): domain Eukaryota; kingdom Metazoa; phylum Arthropoda; class Insecta; order Lepidoptera; family Erebidae; genus Euclidia; species Euclidia mi. Next base: position 157,483 of record OX123205.2, on the reverse strand, counting down.
TGAAGTAACCTTCCAGGGTTATTCAATGACTCTTGCTGGTACTCATGTGTGAGTAGAGCTAGGCATGCCGAGTTTGGGCTCATTTTGTTTGTACATAAGAGACCCTACCACTGCATTTTATAAAGTAACCTTCCAGGGTTATTCAATGACTCTTACTGGTACTCATATGTCAGTACAGCTAGGCATGCCGAGTTTGGGTTCATTTTGTTTGTACATAAGTGACCCTACCACTGGAACTTATAAAGTAACCTTCCAGGGTTATTCGATGACTCTTGCTGGTACTCATATGTGAGTAGAGCTAGGCATGCCGAGTTTGGGCTCATTTTGTTTGTACATAAGAGACCCTACCACTGGAACTTATGAAGTAACCTTCCAGGGTTATTCAATGACTCTTACTAGTACTCATATGTCAGTAGAGCTAGGCATGCCGAGTTTGGGTTCATTTTGTTTGTACATAAGTAACCCTACCACTGGAACTTATGAAGTAACCTTCCAGGGTTATTCGATGACTCTTGCTGGTACTCATATGTGAGTAGAGTTAGGCATGCCGAGTTTGGACTCATTTTGTTTGTACATAAGAGACCCTACCACTGGAACTTATGAAGTAACCTTCCAGGGTTATTCAATGACTCTTACTGGTACTCATATGTTAATAGAGCTAGGCATGCCGAGTTTGGTCTCATTTTGTTTGTACATAAGAGACCCTACCACTGGAACTTATGAAGTAACCTTCCAGGGTTATTCAATGACTCTTACTGGTACTCATATGTCAGTAGAGCTAGGCATGCCGAGTTTGGGTTCATTTTGTTTGTACATAAGTCACCCTACCACTGGAACTTATGAAGCAACCTTCCAGGGTTATTCGATGACTCTTGCTGGTACTCATATGTGAGTAGAGCTGGGCATGCCGAGTTTGGGCAAATTTTGTTTGTACATAAGAGACCCTACCACTGGAACTTATGAAGTAACCTTCCAGGGTTATTTAATGACTCTTACTGGTACTCATATGTCAGTAGAGCTAGGCATGCCGAGTTTGGGTTCATTTTGTTTGTACATAAGTAACCCTACCACTGGAACTTATGAAGTAACCTTCCAGGGTTATTAGATGACTCTTGCTGGTACTCATATGTGAGTAGAGCTAGGCATGCCGAGTTTGGGCTCATTTGGTTTGTACATAAGAGACCCTACCACTTGAACTTATAAAGTAACCTTTCAGGTTTTTCAGGTTTATTCGAAGACTCTTAGTGGTTCTCATATGCCCCCAAACTTCTAGGGGCAGCGGCAGGATTATCGCGACTGCTGCCCAATCTGGGGGGGCCAACCGCCTCCTGCCGGAGGCTCTACGAAGGAGTCGTGCGGTCCATGGCCCTTTACGGGGCCCCGATATGGGCGCACGACCTGACGGCCCACAATATCACGGCGCTTCGCGCACCGCAGCGCGCCATGGCCGTCAGGTTAATACGAGGCTACCGCACGGTCTCCTTCGAGACAGCGAGCCTCCTAGCCGGATCACCGCCCTGGGATCTGGAAGCTGAACTGCTGGCGTCACTCTATACATGGCGCCAGCAAGCTCTGGAGCAGGGCGAGAGACCGGCGCACCGCGACATCGAGGCGCGTCGGTCGGAGCTCCGCCAGGTCCTAGTGGCGGAGTGGAAGAGCAGACTTGTGCACCCCAGCGCCGGGCACGCCACGATAGTGGCGATAAGTCCCGTGGTTGAAGAGTGGTCGGAGAGACGTCACGGCGTCCTCACCTTCCGGCTGACACAAATCCTCACCGGCCATGGTTGTTTTGGCCGGTATTTGTGGAGGATAGGCCGGGAGGAAACGCCCGGATGCCACCATTGTGGCAGCAGCCGCGACCCCGTAGAAGACACGGCGTTGCATACATTGGCGGAGTGCCCAGCCTGGGCATCGCAGCGCCGTGATCTGGTCGCGGCTCTTGATACGGTTGTCCTCTCGCTCCCGGCCGTAGTTCTGTCTATGGTCCGGAGTGAGAGGTCCTGGAACGCCGTCGCCTCCTTCTGCGAAGCAGTCATGCTGAGCAAGGAGGCGGCGGAGCGGGAGAGGGAAATACATCGCCCTCTCCCCAACCGTAGGTCCGGGCGTCGAGGACGTCGAATAAGAGATGACCTCCGACCACCCTAATTTAATTTAGTGCCTGCGGACGGTGAGCGCTGGGGCTGCTCCCTGTCCGCCTAAAGGCGGGAGGCGGTGCGTGTCCTCGCCGCCTCCCAAGTAGCTTTGTGAGGTGATGGATGCAAGAAGTTTGATGGATGCAAGAAGTTTGATGGATGATTGCGAGATCATATGTAGACGGGGCCCGCCAACACCAACGGCGGGCTAATCCCGGGCGGGGTCGCGAGAAAGTATGCAAATCGCGAATCGCGTGACCCCGCCAACATACGGGACCCGTAGGGACACCGCGGTGGTTTTTAGTGGGTATGCCCCGAACGCCTGTAGGGGAGAGCCTCCACATACCTCCTCCGCCAGTCCCAAGCCCAGCCGTTCTAATGGCTGGGTTGGCGGAGTTGAGATGACTCATAAGGAGAGTTTTACCACCGTAGTGAACAAAAAAAAAAAAAAAAAAAAAAAAAGGTTAGGTTAGGTTAGGTTTCCGAGTCGGATAGCTCCACAGTATCAATGATTAGCGTGCGCAGCGCGGAAAGCCCAAGTCGGGCACTGCGCAAGCGCCCACGCTCGGAGCCAGGCTCGGCTTCGAGCGATGAAGGAACCCCCACTAAACCTAAACTAACGGTGAGGGGTTTCAAAACCCGTGGACGACCGCCCACCCACGGGCACTTTGTGGGCCTGGGCAAGGCTCGCGCGGAGCTCGCAGCCGCCAAGCGGCGCGCAAAGCTCCTCGAGCGCGACGAGGAGGAAGAGAGGTGCATCGAAGCGGCCACGAAGAAAGTGGTCGCAGATCGAAGCTCGCGTCTCTCGGAGACTTCTGCCACCGAGCCGGATGAGGCCACCGCCACCGATCTGCGGTCACGCCTCAAAAGCGCCCTGGAGGCCATAACTATGGTCTCCAAAAAGTCAAAGGGCCTTAAAGGGACGTGTCAGAAGTCCCTAAAGGAGTCGGTGGCCGCGATAAGTGAGATCGCGGATGCTCTCCTCAGCCGCACAGCGTCTGAGGAGACAAAGAAGCTGCAGGCGGAGAACGCACGCCTCGCCACTGAAATCGCGTCCCTTAGGCGCGAACAAGAGGAGCTCCGTACCGCATTCCAGAGGCGCGCGGAGGGCAATGCGCCGGACAAGGCCACGGAGGACTTGGCTGCCCTCCGCAGAGAGATGGCCCAGATGAGGCAGAGCCTCTCCGCCCTGGAGGGCAAATTACTAATAAGGCCCCCGACGGCGAGCCGGCAAGCAGCCCAACAACAGCAGCTGTCCCCACAGCCGACCCCGCAGCCATCAACCTCCTACGCGGCTGTAGCGGCTGCACCACGAGAGGCCACGACCACGGCGCCCAAAAAAGCCGCGGCATCTAACGCCCCAAAGGGCAGGAAGAGGGGCCAGAAGAAGGCCCAGCCCGCTCCCGCTGCCCAGCAGACCAGCGTGCCAGCGACCTCCGCCCCCCCAGCTCCCCAACCTGACGGCTGGCAGACCGTCGGCGAAAAACAGCAGGCGGCGAAGGCCAGACGAAAAGCCACAAAAAAGGCAAAAAAGGCGGCAAAGAAGGCGGCCAAGAAGCTTCGCACCCCCAGCTCCACTGCAGTGGTATTAACACTGCAACCTGCAGCGTTGGAGCGGGGGACCACCTACGCGGAGCTTCTCAAGAAGGCCCGTGGGGCTATCGACCCCACCAAGCTGGGAATAACGGCGGGCCTCCGGTGTAAAATCACACAGACCGGGGCCCGCCTCATCGAGGTGCCCGGGGCCGGTAGCGCCCAGCAGGCCGATGCCTTGGCCTCGAGCCTCCGCCAACTCCTGCCGGCGGAGGACGTAAAAATCACCAGGCCCCAAAAGAGCGCCGAGGTTCGGATCGGGGGCCTGGATGATTCAATAGTTTTGGATGAAGTGGTTGCCGCCGTCGCCAAGGCCGGGGAATGTCCCTCGGACCAAATCAGGTGTGGTCCCATTCGCCCGGGCCGCGCTGGGATGGGCACAGCTATTGTAACTTGCCCAGTGGCTGTGGCTAAAAAGTTGGCCGATGGCCGTCGGGTATTGATAGGCTGGGTGTCAGCGCAAGTGCGGCTCCTGGAGCCGAAACCGCAGAGGTGCTTCCGCTGTTTGAGCGGTGGCCACGTAGGCGCAAAGTGCACCTCTGCGGTAGACTGCAGCGGCCGCTGCTTTAGATGCGGCCAGGCCGGCCATTTGGCCGCCAGTTGCGAGGCCCCGCCACACTGCGTTTTGTGTGCGGCGGCGGGCAAGCCGGCCGACCATAGGGCCGGCACAAAAAGTTGCGCTGCACCCACCAAGAAGAAGGCAGCAAGAGACGGCCAATCGGCCAACAAGGGCGCCACTCCCGTGGCGAATAAGGCGCCAGGCGTCACGCCAACAATGGATGTCCAATAATGGCACCATATCTCCGCCTTATCCAGGTGAACATCAACCACTGCGCCAGGGCTCAGGATCTTCTTCTCCAGAGCATGGCGCAGTGGTCAATCAACGTCGCCCTCGTCGCCGAGCCGTATTTTATCCCCCCCCGTGACGATTGGGTGGGGGACCTCAGCGGCTCGGTGGCGCTAATTTCGTCAGCCGCCGCCCGCACCCCGTCCTTCGAGAACATCTACCGAGGGCGGGGCTGCGTCGCAGCACTCGTAAAGGATACGGTTGTGGTGGGTGGCTACTTCTCACCCAACCGTTCCCTCGCCGACTTCGAGGAGTATCTCCTCGAATTGAACGTCGTCGTCGCTCGCAGCCGTCCTCGCGTCGTGCTCTTCGCCGGGGACCTCAACGCCAAGTCTACGGCTTGGGGTTCTCCGGCCACAGACGCTAGAGGCGAGCTGCTGGAGCAGTGGGCCGTCGAGAACGGCCTGCTCGTCCTCAATCAGGGGTCAGTGCATACGTGCGTGCGTCAGCGGGGCGGTTCCATTGTGGACGTTTCATTCGCGAGCCCCGCACTAGCACGCCGTATCCGAGACTGGCGCGTCGTCGAGGAGGTGGAGACGTTGTCGGACCATCGTTATATTCGGTTCGACGTCTCCGCCGAAACAGTCAACTCCGACGCCCCAGTCCGAAGAGGCCCGATTGAGGGCGGTCCGCGTTGGGCCTTGAAAAGGCTGAATCGGGAGGCCCTCCTGGAAGCCTCCATAGTTCAGGCCTGGGTATCAACACCTTCCAGGCCTGACGATACTAATATGGAGGCGGATTGGTTCAGGGGGGCAATGACGCAAGTTTGCGATGCGGCGATGCCTAGAGTCCGTAACACGTCTGGGCCACGCCGGGTGTACTGGTGGAACGACACCATCGCGCAGTTGCGGCGAATCTGTGTCGCAGCGCGCCGCCAGTACGCCCGGTTTCGCAGGAGGCGTCGCCGCCCTCCTGATTCCATTGCCCGGGAGGCGGAATTGTACGAGGCATACAGAGCGGCCAAGAGCAACTTGAAGGAAGCTATCTGGCGGGCCAAGCAAGACGCCCGCCAGGAACTGCTGGAGACGCTAAATGAAGATCCGTGGGGGCGCCCATATTTAATGGTCAGGAACAAGCTACGTTCCTGGGCGCCCCCTCTAACGGAAAGTCTCCGGCCAGAGCTGGTGGAAGAAGTTGTGGCCGCTCTGTTCCCGTCGCGGGCGGAACATATCCCTCCGCCCATGACGGCGCCGCCTTCCGCGGCAGCCAACGCGGACATAGACGACGACGTTCCCGAGGTGACTCGGGTAGAACTCCGAGCGGCGGTGTTGAGGATAAAAAACACCGCCCCAGGACCCGACGGCATTCCTGGCCGAGCGTGGGTCCTGGCAATGGAGGAGCTCGGACCCCGACTAGGGAGACTCCTCACAGCGTGCCTTGAGGGGGGCCAGTTTCCACGAGTCTGGAAAACGGGGAAGCTGGTCCTCATCAAAAAGGCAGGGCGCCCGGCGGACAGCCCGTCCGCCTACCGGCCCATAGTGTTGTTGGACGAGGTCGCGAAGATTTTTGAGTATATCATCGCGGAGCGCCTCGTCCACCACCACAGTGGGCCCGGATTTGGCGGACGTGCAGTTTGGTTTCCGCCGAGGGCGCTCAACAATAGAGGCCATAAAATCAGTGAGGAGTCTGGCGGAGGAACAGGTTTCCCGGGGCGGGGTGGTCTTGGCGGTGTCTCTTGACATCGCCAACGCTTTCAACACCCTGCCCTGGAGTTGTATTCGTGAGGCACTCGCCTATCATGGAGTGCCTCCATACCTCCGCCGTATAGTCGGGGATTATTTAAATGAGAGAAATATCGTCTACCCGAGTCATCTCGGTATTAGTCGGCGAGTTATGTCGTGCGGTGTTCCACAGGGGTCGGTCCTCGGCCCCCTTCTGTGGAACATCGGCTACGACTGGGTGCTGCGCGGTACGCTCCTCCCTGGCGTGGGTGTCACTTGTTACGCCGACGACACCCTCGTCACTGCGAGTGATAAGACGTACCGGGCGGCGGCTATAAGGGCGACCGCTGGGGTCGCACAAGTCGTTGGAAGGATCCGGCGTTTGGGCCTAGAGGTGGCCCTCTCTAAATCCGAGGCCATCTGTTTCCACGGGCCTCGGAAACGGCCACCCGCAGGGGCCCACATTATGGTAGGAGGGGTCCGCATCGGCATTGGGACGAGCCTAAAATACCTGGGGCTCGTACTCGATAGCCGATGGGATTTCCGTGAGCACTTTGGACGCTTGGCCCCCAAACTTCTAGGGGCAGCGGCAGGATTATCGCGACTGCTGCCCAATCTGGGGGGGCCAACCGCCTCCTGCCGGAGGCTCTACGAAGGAGTCGTGCGGTCCATGGCCCTTTACGGGGCCCCGATATGGGCGCACGACCTGACGGCCCACAATATCACGGCGCTTCGCGCACCGCAGCGCGCCATGGCCGTCAGGTTAATACGAGGCTACCGCACGGTCTCATTCGAGACAGCGAGCCTCCTAGCCGGATCACCGCCCTGGGATCTGGAAGCTAAGCTGCTGGCGTCACTCTATACATGGCGCCAGCAAGCTCTGGAACAGGGCGAGAGACCGGCGCACCGTGACATCGAGGCGCGTCGGTCAGAGCTCCGCCAGATCCTAGTGGCGGAGTGGAAGAGCAGACTTGTGCACCCCAGCGCCGGGCACGCCACGATAGTGGCGGTAAGTCCCGTGGTTGAAGAGTGGTCGGAGAGACGTCATGGCGTCCTCACCTTCCGGCTGACACAAATCGCTGACACGAAGTCAAAAGGCCTAAAAGGGACTTCACAGAAATCCCTTAAGGACTCAGTGGCCGCTATTGCGGAAATCGCAGACGTTCTTCTCAGCCGTACAGCGTCTGAAGAAACTAAGAAACTCCAGGCGGAGAACGCCCGCCTGGCAACTGAGATCGCGGCACTCAGGCGGGAGCAGGCTGAACTACGTGCTGCATTCGTTCAGCAGCGCACCGACGCGCCGGAGAAGGCCACCAGCGAGCTGGCCGCCCTCCGACAGGACATCGCCCAGATGAGGCAAAGCCTCTCCTTCCTAGAGGGCAAAATAATGAGGCCTCATAACGTGACCCGGCAAGCGGCCCCACATCCGCAGCCGCCTGCGCAGACATCATTGCAGCCGCCAACATCTTACGCGGCTGCAGCGGCTGCACCGCGGACAACTCCGGCGAACAAGAAAGCCGCAGAACCACAGGCCCCAAAGAGCAAGAGGAGGGGCCAGAAAAAGGCCCAGCCCACCCCTGAAGTTCCTCAAAAGGCTCCCGCAGCCTCCGCACCCAGTACGGGTGGCTGGGAAATAGCTGGGGCCAAAGAAAAAGCGGCAAAGGCGACAAAGAAGGCCAAGAAGGCGGCCCAGAAGGCGGCGAAGAAGCTGCGCACCCCCCGCTCCACAGCAGTAGTACTTACGCTGCAGCCTGCAGCTATTGAGCGGGGGACGACGTATGCGGAAATTCTCAAGACGGCCCGCAACGCCGTGGATCCCGCCCAGTTGGGCATAACGGCAGGGCTACGCCTAAAGACCACCCAGACCGGCGCCCGCCTCATTGAGGTGCCGGGGGCTGCTAGCGGCGAGCAGGCCGACGCTCTGGCCAAGAAGCTCACTGAGGTTCTCCCGACGGAAGACGTCAAAGTGTCCAGGCCCCAAAAGAACGCCGAGCTTCGGATTTCGGGTCTGGACGATAGTATAACTTCAGAGGAAGTATCGGCCGCCATTGCCAAGACGACTGGCTGTGCCGCGTCATCGCTGAGATGCGGTGCAATACGCCCTGGCCGTGCAGGCATGGGCACCATCGTTGTCAGCGCGCCAATCAGCACGGCGAAAAAGCTGGCTGAAGGCCGGCGTTTGTTGGTCGGCTGGGTGTCGGCGCAGGTAACCTTGTTAGACACTAAGCCGCTTCGGTGTTTCCGGTGCCTCACGGCCGGCCACGTGGGTGCAAAATGCACCTCGGCAGTGGACTGCAGTGGCCTATGCTTCCGCTGTGGAAAAGCAGGACATAAGGCCGCCACTTGCGAAGCCCCGCCGCACTGTGTTTTGTGTGCAGCGGTGGGCAAGCCGGCCACGCACCGAGTGGGTGCCAAAACCTGCGCCGCACCCACAAAGAGGCAGCCAGGGAGCAAAGGCTCCGCTAACGTCGTCGCCGAAACGGCCGAAGGGGTGGGGGTTGTGATGGAAACACAATAATGCCTCCACCCCTCCGCCTCTTACAAGGCAATTTAAACCACTGCGCCAGAGCCCAGGATCTGCTCCTCCAAAGCCTGGCGCAGTGGTCAATTAATGTCGCCATCGCCGCCGAGCCGTATTTCATCCCCCCCAGAGACGATTGGGTGGGGGATCTTGACGGCTCGGTGGCCATCATCACTAGGGCCGCCGCCGGCACCCCCTCCATGGAGAACATCTCCCGAGGGAGGGGGTGTGCCGCAGCACAAATTGGCAACACGGTTGTGGTGGGCGTATACTTTTCCCCCAACCGTTCTCTCGCCGACTTCGAAGCATTCATGCTTGAACTTAGCGTCGTCGTCGCTCGCAGCCGCCCTCGCGACGTGCTCGTCGCCGGGGACTTCAATGCCAAATCTTCGGCTTGGGGTTCCACGGCCACGGACGCGAGGGGCGAGCTGCTGGAGCAGTGGGCCGTCGAGAACGGCCTGCTCGTCCTCAATCGGGGGACGGTGCACACGTGCGTGCGTCAGCGGGGTGGGTCCATTGTGGACATTACGTTTGCGAGCCCCGCACTAGCACGCCGTGTCCAAGACTGGCGCGTCGTCGAGGAGGCGGAGACGTTGTCGGACCATCGTTACATCAGGTTCGACGTCTCCGCCGAAACAGTCATCTCCGACGCGTCAGCACGAAGAGCCCCGATTGGGGGCGGTCCGCGCTGGGCCATCAAGAGGATGAATCGGGAGGCCCTCCTGGAGGCCTCCATCGTAGAGACCTGGTCCCAATCACTGACCGGGTCTGAAGACATCGAGATGGAGGCCGAGTGGTTCCGGAGGGCAATGACCAACATCTGCGATGCGGCGATGCCGAGGGTGACAAATAACTCACCCAGACGCCGGGTGTACTGGTGGTCCGATAACATCGAGCGCCTGCGCAATCTTTGCGTGCACGCGCGACGCCAGTACACCCGGTTCCGGAGAAGGCGTCGCCGCTCTCCCGATTCCGAAGCCAGGGAGGCGGAGCTTTATGAAGAGTACAGAGCGGCCAAGAAGAGGCTCAACGATGAGATTGCACGGGCCAAAGAAGAGGCCCGCAACGAGCTTTTGGGGACTCTGGACCAAGATCCGTGGGGGCGTCCGTACCTCATGGTGAGGGGTAAACTTCGCCCCTGGGCGCCCCCGCTCACCCAGAGTCTCCGGCCGCAGGTTGTGGAGGATGTGGTGGCCGCTCTGTTCCCTTCAAGGGCGGAGCACCCTCCTCCGCCGATGGCTCCGCCTTCCATGGCGACCAGCGCGGACGCGGACGACGACGCGGTTCCCGAAGTGACCCGGGTCGAGCTTCGAGCGGCGGTGTTACGCATGAAAAACACCGCCCCAGGGCCCGACGGCATTCCAGGCCGAGCGTGGGCCCTGGCGATAGCCGAGCTCGAGCCCCGACTCATTGGGCTCCTCAACAAATGTTTGGAGGAGGGCCGGTTTCCCCGACTTTGGAAAACGGGGAAACTGGTCCTGATCAAGAAGGAAGGGCGCCCGGCGGACAGTCCGTCCGCCTACCGGCCCATCGTATTGCTGGACGAGGTCGCAAAGATGTTCGAGCACGTCATTGCTCAGCGCCTCGTCCAGCACATGTCAACAGTGGGGCCGGACCTGGCGGACGAACAGTATGGTTTCCGTCGAGGGCGCTCTACAATAGATGCAATTGAGAGAGTGAGGAGCCTGGCGGAGGTCGCAGTTTCCCGGGGCGAGGTGGTTCTGGCGGTGTCGTTAGACATCGCCAACGCGTTCAACACCTTGCCCTGGAGTGTCATCAAGGCGGCACTCATTTTCCATCGAGTGCCGCTGTACCTCCGCCAAATAGTCGGGGCATATCTAAGTCAAAGATTTGTTGTTTATCCGGGTCACGACGGTTGGAGTCGGCGAGAGATGTCGTGCGGTGTTCCACAGGGTTCGGTTCTCGGCCCCCTCCTGTGGAACATCGGGTACGACTACGTGCTGCGGGGTGCGCTCCTCCGTGGCGTCGGCATCGTTTGTTATGCCGACGACACTTTAGTCACGGCTAGGGGTAAGTCGCACCGGGCGGCGGCCATATTGGCGACCGCTGGGGTCGCACATATTGTGAGTCGCATCCGGCGATTGGGCCTCGAGGTGGCCCTTTCCAAATCCGAGGCCATTTCTTTTCACGGGCCTCGGAATAGGCCACCTGCGGGGGCCCACATAATGGTGGGAGGGGTCCGCATTGGCGTCGGGACGAGCCTAAAGTACCTAGGGCTCGTTCTCGATAGCCGATGGGACTTTTGTGAGCACTTCCAACGCTTGGCTCCCAAACTCCTAGGGGCAGCGGCAGCGCTTTCTAGGCTGCTGCCCAACTTGGGGGGGCCAAGCGCCTCCTGCCGGAGGCTCTACGAGGGAGTCGTGCGGTCGATGGCCCTGTACGGATGTCCCGTATGGGCCGATCACCTGACGGCCCGTAACGTCAAGGTGCTTCGCGCACCGCAGCGCGCCTTGGCCGTCAGGTTAATTAGAGGATACCGCACGGTCTCCTTCGGAGCGGCGAGCCTCCTCGCCGGATGCCCGCCCTGGGACCTGCAGGCCGGGCTGTTGGCGTCGTTATACGCATGGCGCCAAGAAGCTCGGTCACGGGGCGAGGTGCCCGCGCCTCGTGAGATAGAGGCGCGGAAGACCGAACTCCGCCAGGTCCTGGTGGCGGAGTGGACTCAAAGTTTGGTGCACCCCAGCGCAGGGCAGGCAATCATAAATGCCGTAAGACCCGACATGAAGGAGTGGCTGGAGAGGCGACATGGCGCCCTCACCTTCCGGCTTACGCAGGTGCTTACCGGCCATGGGTGTTTCGGCCGGTTCCTGCACCGCATAGGCCGGGAGGAGACGCCCGGCTGTCATCATTGTGGTGACCGCCGCAACCCAGTAGAGGACACGGCGCTGCACACACTAGCGGATTGCCCCGCGTGGGCTATGCAGCGCCGCGATCTAGTTGCGGCGGTCAGTAACTCAGACCTCTCGCTTCGGGCTGTGGTTCACGCCATGGTCCGGAGCGAGACTTGTTGGAACGCCGTCGCCTCCTTCTGTGAGACAGTAATGTCGAGCAAGGAGGCGGCGGAGCGGGAGAGGGAGCTCGCGCGACCTCTCCCCATCCGCAGAGCCGGGCGTCGCTGGAGGGCGTATAATGACCTCCGGCCACCATAAGTTGCCAGCGGGCGGCGGCACCGTGGGGCCGCCCGCCGTCCGTTGGGTCCGAGAGACGGCGTTGTGTTCCGCGCACGCCTCTCGTAGCAGTAGCTTTGTTGTCTTACGTTGCTTGTAAGTATGACAGATGAATGAGGTAATGTCTCACGACATTAAAATGAGAGAAAAACTTGCAAAAGTTTTAACTGGAATGTGAGCGTGATGTATGTTTTCCGTGGATGGATGCATGCGAGAAGGTAGACGGGGCCCGCCGTGTCTGAGGCGGGCCAACTCAGGCGGGGTCACAGATGTTATGCAACGCAGTACCTGTGGCCCCGCTGTTAATGGGATCGGTTAGCGGAACACCATGGGGGTTTTAGTGGGTAGTCCCGAAGATTCTCAACGGGGAGTCCCACACTCCCCCTAGGCTGACACTTCGGTCTCAGGCTAGGGGGGTTAGCTCGTAAACTGTAGTTTCCTCCATGAGTCACAAAAAAAAAAAAAAAAAAAAAAAAAAAAAAAAAAAAAAAAAAAAAGGTTAGGTTAGGTTAGGTTAGGTTAGGTTAGGTTAGGTTAGGTTAGGTTAGGTTCCCCCCCGTCCCCCCCGTGGGATCTCCACCTTGTCGTGGTGGGGGGGCTCAGTAACCGTGGGTTAGGAGCCACCCACGGTGAAGCTAAGCGGGATCCCGGGAGGGGACGCTCCACGTGGGCTTGGTAGAGGCCTGCGTAGGATGCGTCCCATGGTGCGGGTGCGGGAGGAGAGGCGTGTGGGTGTTGCGTTGCCCCGCGCCCTATCTCCCGCGACCAAATGGGGGCGCACCATCGTTGCGTCGCGGTGGGGCCGCAGAGGAAGAGGAGATGCGGTGTTGCGTTGCCGTCCTCCCTATCCTCTGCGGCCGCTGGGTGTTTTGGCGGCGGAGCCCAACACCTTCATCCGCCGCCAAGGGGGTTTCGTTCGGGGCCCGCCTGACCATCTGGCGGGCCAATACCCGTCGGGGGGTAGCGAGGAATGCTTTGGTGAAACCCTACCCTCCGACACATGGGTACATGAGGAGCACGGGTTGGTTTTTAGTCAGTAAGAGTCTGACAGTCCCCTTCGTCCTTCACCCCGGGGCGGAGGGACTCCATGAGGATTTTCCAACCCGATACCAAAAAAAAAAAAAAAAAAAAAAAAAAAAAAAAAAAAAAAAAAGGTTCCCCCCCGTGGGATCTCCACCTTGTCGTGGTGGGGGGGCTTAGTAACCGTGGATTGGTGACCCGCGGTGAAGCTAAGAGGGATCCAGGAGGGGACGCTCCGCGTGGGCTTGACGGAGGCCTGCGCAGGATGCGTCCAAAGGGGCGGGTGCGAGGGACAGTTCTTCTGTCCCTCGCAGTCGGGTGCGGTCGCGGGAGGAGAGGCGTGTCGGTGTTGCGTTGCCGCGCGCCCTATCTCCCGCGACCAAATGGAGGCGCACCATCGTTGCGTCGCGGTGGGGCCGCAGAGGAAGAGGAGATGCGGTGTTGCGTTGCCGTCCTCCCTATCCTCTGCGGCCGCTGAGTGTTGTGGCGGCGGAGCCCAACACCTTCATCCGCCGCCAAGGGGGTTTTGTTCGGGGCCCGCCTGACCATCTGGCGGGCCAATACCCGTCGGGGGGTAGTGACGAATGCTTATGCGAATCCCTACCCTCCGACACACGGGTACATGAGGAACACGGGTTGGTTTTTAGTCAGTAAGAGTCTGACAGTCCCCTTCGTCCTTCCCCCGGGGCGGAGGGACTCCATGAGGATTTTCCAACCCGATACCAAAAAAAAAAAAAAAAAAAAAAAAAAAAAAAAAAGGTTAGGTTAGGTTAGGTTAGGTTAGGTTCCCCCCCGTGGGATCTCCACCTTGTCGTGGTGGGGGGGCTCAGTAACCGTGGATTGGTCACCCGCGGTGAAGCTAAGAGGGATCCAGGAGGGGACGCTCCGCGTGGGCTTGGAGGGGCCTGCGCAGGATGCGTCCAACGGTGCGGGTGCGGGGGACAGTTCTGTCTGTCCCTCGCAGTCGGGTGCGGTCGCGGGAGGAGAGGCGTGTCGGTGTTGCGTTGCCGCGCGCCCTATCTCCCGCGACCAAATGGGGGCGCAACATTCGATGCGTCGCGGTGGGGCCGCAGAGGAAGAGGAGATGCGGTGTTGCGTTGCCGTCCTCCCTATCCTCTGCGGCCGCTGGGCGTTTTGGCGGCGGAGTCCAACACCTTAATCCGTCGCCAAGGGGGTTTTGTTCGGGGCCCGCCTGACCATCTGGCGGGCCAATACCCGTCGGAGGGTGGCGACGAGTGCTTTGGTGATGCCCCACCCTCCGACACACGGGTACATGGCGGAAGTCGAGGTGGTTTTTAGTGGAAACACCACATACTCTGGCTCTTATTTCCCCCAAGAGTCGGAGATCCGAAGGGATTTTCCACCTCGTAAAACAAAAAAAAAAAAAAAAGGTTAGGTTAGGTTAGGTTCCCCCCCCCCCCGTGGGATCTCCACCTTGTCGTGGTGGGGGGGCTTAGTAACCGTGGATTGGTGACCCGCGGTGAAGCTAAGAGGGATCCAGGAGGGGACGCTCCGCGTGGGCTTGACGGAGGCCTGCGCTGGATGCGTCCAAAGGGGCGGGTGCGAGGGACAGTTCTTCTGTCCCTCGCAGTCGGGTGCGGTCGCGGGAGGAGAGGCGTGTCGGTGTTGCGTTGCCGCGCGCCCTATCTCCCGCGACCAAATGGAGGCGCACCATCGTTGCGTCGCGGTGGGGCCGCAGAGGAAGAGGAGATGCGGTGTTGCGTTGCCGTCCTCCCTATCCTCTGCGGCCGCTGAGTGTTTTGGCGGCGGAGCCCAACACCTTCATCCGCCGCCAAGGGGGTTTTGTTCGGGGCCCGCCTGACCATCTGGCGGGCCAATACCCGTCGGGGGGTAGCGACGAATGCTTATGCGAATCCCCACCCTCCGACACACGGGTACATGAGGAATACGGGTTGGTTTTTAGTCAGTAAGAGTCTGACAGTCCCCTTCGTCCTTCCCCCGGGGCGGAGGGACTCCATGAGGATTTTCCAACCCGATACCAAAAAAAAAAAAAAAAAAAAAAAAAAAAAAAAAAAAAAAAAAAAAAAGGTTAGGTTCCCCCCCGTGGGATCTCCACCTTGTCGTGGTGGGGGGGCTCAGTAACCGTGGATTGGTCACCCGCGGTGAAGCTAAGAGGGATCCAGGAGGGGACGCTCCGCGTGGGCTTGGAGGGGCCTGCGCAGGATGCGTCCAACGGTGCGGGTGCGGGGGACAGTTCTGTCTGTCCCTCGCAGTCGGGTGCGGTCGCGGGAGAAGAGGCGTGTCGGTGTTGCGTTGCCGCGCGCCCTATCTCCCGCGACCAAATGGGGGCGCACCATTCGATGCGTCGCGGTGGGGCCGCAGAGGAAGAGGAGATGCGGTGTTGCGTTGCCGTCCTCCCTATCCTCTGCGGCCGCTGGGCGTTTTGGCGACGGAGTCCAACACCTTAATCCGTCGCCAAGGGGGATTTGTTCGGGGCCCGCCTGACTATCTGGCGGGCCAATACCCGTCGGAGGGTGGCGACGAGTGCTTTGGTGATGCCCCACACTCCGACACACGGGTACATGGCGGAAGTCGAGGTGGTTTTTAGTGGAAACACCACATACTCCGGCTCTTATTTCCCCCAAGAGTCGGAGATCCGAAGGGATTTTCCACCTCGTAAAACAAAAAAAAAAAAAAAAAGGTTAGGTTAGGTTAGGCCCTCCTGGAAGCCTCCATAGTTCAGGCCTGGGTTTCAACACCTTCCAGGCCTGACGATATCAATATGGAGGCCGATTGGTTCAGGGGGGCAATGACGCAAATTTGCGACACGGCGATGCCTAGAGTCCGTAGCACATCTGGGCCACGCCGGGTGTACTGGTGGAACGACACCATCGCGCGCCTGCGCAAGATTTGCGTCGCAGCGCGCCGCCAGTACGCCCGGTTTCGCAGGAGGCGTCGCCGCCCTCCCGATTTCATTGTCCGGGAGGCGGAATTGTATGAGGCATACAGAGCGGCGAAAAGCGATTTGAAGGAAGCTATCTGGCGGGCCAAGCAAGACGCCCGCCAGGAATTGCTGGAGACCCTCAACCAGGATCCGTGGGGGCGCCCATATCTGATGGTCAGGAACAAGTTGCGTTCCTGGGCGCCCCCTCTAACGGAAAGTCTCCAGCCACAACTGGTTGAAGAGGTTGTGGCCGCTCTGTTCCCGTCACGGGCGGAACATATCCCTCCGCCCATGACGGCGCCGCCTTCCGCGGCAGCCAACGCGGACATAGACGACGACGTTCCCGAGGTGACTCGGGTAGAACTCCGAGCGGCGGTGTTGAGAATTAAAAACACCGCCCCAGGACCCGACGGCATTCCTGGCCGAGCGTGGGTCCTGGCAATGGAGGAGCTCGGACCCCGACTAGGGAGACTCCTCACAGCGTGCCTTGAGGGGGGCCAGTTTCCACGAGTCTGGAAAACGGGGAAGCTGGTCCTCATCAAAAAGGCCGGGCGCCCGGCGGACAGCCCGTCCGCCTATCGGCCCATAGTGTTGTTGGACGAGGTCGCGAAGATTTTTGAGTATATCATCGCGGAGCGCCTCGTCCACCACCTTACCACAGTGGGGCCGGATTTGGCGGACGTGCAGTTTGGTTTCCGCCGAGGGCGCTCAACAATAGACGCCATTAGGACAGTGAGGAGTCTGGCGGAGGAACAGGTTTCCCGGGGCGGGGTGGCTTTGGCGGTGTCTCTTGACATCGCCAACGCTTTTAACACCCTGCCCTGGAGTTGTATTTGTGAGGCACTCACCTACCATCGAGTGCCTCCATACCTCCGCCGTATAGTCGGGGATTATTTAAGTGAGAGAAATATCATCTACCCGAGTCATCTCGGTATTAGTCGGCGAGTTATGTCGTGCGGTGTTCCACAGGGGTCGGTCCTCGGCCCCCTTCTGTGGAACATCGGCTACGATTGGGTGCTGCGCGGTACGCTCCTCCCTGGCGTGGGTGTCACTTGTTACGCCGACGACACCCTCGTCACTGCGAGTGATAAGACGTACCGGGCGGCGGCTATAAGGGCGACCGCTGGGGTCGCACAAGTCGTTAGTAGGATCCGGCGTTTGGGCCTAGAGGTGGCCCTGTCTAAATCCGAGGCCATTTGTTTTCACGGGCCTCGGAATCGGCCAAAAAAAAAGCCACAAAAAAGGCAAAAAAGGCGGCAAAGAAGGCGGCCAAGAAGCTTCGCACCCCCAGCTCCACTGCAGTGGTATTAACACTGCAACCTGCAGCGTTGGAGCGGGGGACCACCTACGCGGAGCTTCTCAAGAAGGCCCGTGGGGCTATCGACCCCACCAAGCTGGGAATAACGGCGGGCCTCCGGTGTAAAATCACACAGACCGGGGCCCGCCTCATCGAGGTGCCCGGGGCCGGTAGCGCCCAGCAGGCAGACGCACTAGCCTCGAGCCTCCGCCAACTCCTACCGGCGGAGGACGTGAAGATCACCAGGCCCCAAAAGAGCGCCGAGGTTCGGATCGGGGGCCTGGATGATTCAATAGTTGTTGATGAAGTGGTTGCCGCCGTCGCCAAGGCCGGGGAATGTCCCCCGGACCAAATCAGGTGCGGTCCTATTCGCCCGGGCCGTGCTGGGATGGGCACAGCCATTCTAACTTGCCCAGTGGCTGTGGCTAAAAAGTTGGCCGATGGCCGTCGTGTATTGATAGGCTGGGTGTCAGCGCAAGTGCGGCTCCTGGAGCCGAAACCGCAGAGGTGCTTCCGCTGTTTGAGCGGTGGCCACGTTGGCGCAAAGTGCACCTCTGCGGTAGACTGCAGCGGCCGCTGCTTTAGATGCGGCCAGGCCGGCCATTTGGCCGCCAGTTGCGAGGCCCCGCCGCACTGCGTTTTGTGTGCGGCGGCGGGCAAGTCGGCCGATCATAGGGCCGGCACAAAAAGTTGCGCTGCACCCACGAAGAAGGCAGCAAGAGACGGCCAATCGGCCAACAAGGGCGCCACTCCCGTGGCGAATAAGGCGCCAGGCGACACGCCACCAATGGATGTCCAATAATGGCACCATATCTCCGCCTTATCCAGGCGAACATCAACCACTGCGCCAGGGCTCAGGATCTTCTTCTCCAGAGCATGGCGCAGTGGTCAATAAACGTCGCCCTCGTCGCCGAGCCGTATTTTATCCCCCCCCGTGATGATTGGGTGGGGGACCTCAGCGGCTCGGTGGCGCTAATTTCGTTAGCCGCCGCCCGCACCCCGTCCTTCGAGAACATCTACCGGGGGCGGGGCTGCGTCGCAGCACTCGTAAAGGATACGGTTGTGGTGGGTGGCTACTTCTCACCCAACCGTTCCCTCGCCGACTTCGAGGAGTATCTCCTCGAATTGAACGTCGTCGTCGCTCGCAGCCGTCCTCGCGTCGTGCTCTTCGCCGGGGACCTCAACGCCAAGTCTACAGCTTGGGGTTCTCCGGCCACAGACGCTAGAGGCGAGCTGCTGGAGCAGTGGGCCGTCGAGAACGGCCTGCTCGTCCTCAATCAGGGGTCAGTGCATACGTGCGTGCGTCAGCGGGGCGGTTCCATTGTGGACGTTTCATTCGCGAGCCCCGCACTAGCACGCCGTATCCGAGACTGGCGCGTCGTCGAGGAGGTGGAGACGTTGTCGGACCATCGTTATATTCGGTTCGACGTCTCCGCCGAAACAGTCAACTCCGACGCCCCAGTCCGAAGAGGCCCGATTGAGGGCGGTCCGCGTTGGGCCTTGAAAAGGCTGAATCGGGAGGCCCTCCTGGAAGCCTCCATAGTTCAGGCCTGGGTATCAACACCTTCCAGGCCTGACGATATTAATATGGAGGCGGATTGGTTCAGGGGGGCAATGACGCAAGTTTGCGATGCGGCGATGCCTAGAGTCCGTAACACGTCTGGGCCACGCCGGGTGTACTGGTGGAACGACACCGTCGCGCAGTTGCGGCGAATCTGCGTCGCAGCGCGCCGCCAGTACGCCCGGTTTCGCAGGAGGCGTCGCCGCCCTCCCGATTCCATTGCCCGGGAGGCGGAATTGTACGAGGCATACAGAGCGGCCAAAAACAATTTGAAGGAAGCTATCTGGCGGGCCAAGCAAGACGCCCGCCAGGAACTGCTGGAGACGCTAAATGAAGATCCGTGGGGGCGCCCATACTTGATGGTCAGGAACAAGTTACGTTCCTGGGCGCCCCCTCTAACGGAAAGTCTCCGGCCACAGCTAGTGGAAGAGGTTGTGGCCGCTCTGTTCCCGTCGCGGGCGGAATATATCCCTCCGCCCATGACGGCGCCGCCTTCCGCGGCAGCCAACGCGGACATAGACGACGACGTTCCCGAGGTGACTCGGGTAGAACTCCGAGCGGCGGTGTTACGGATCAAAAACACCGCCCCAGGACCCGACGGCATTCCTGGCCGAGCGTGGGTCCTGGCAATAGAGGAGCTCGGACCCCGACTAGGGAGACTCCTCACAGCGTGCCTTGAGGGGGGCCAGTTTCCACGAGCCTGGAAAACGGGGAAACTGGTCCTCATCAGAAAGGCAGGGCGCCCGGCGGACAGCCCGTCCGCCTACCGGCCCATAGTGTTGTTGGACGAGGTCGCGAAGATCTTCGAGTATATCATCGCGGAGCGCCTCGTCCACCACCTTACCACGGTGGGCCCGGATTTGGCGGACGTGCAGTTTGGTTTCCGCCGAGGGCGCTCAACAATAGACGCTATCAGGTCAGTGAGGAGTCTGGCGGAGGAAGAGGTTTCCCGGGGTGGGGTGGTCTTGGCGGTGTCTCTTGACATCGCCAACGCTTTCAACACCCTGCCCTGGAGTTGTATTCGTGAGGCACTCACCTATCATCGAGTGCCTCCATACCTCCGCCGTATAGTCGGGGATTATTTAAGTGAGAGAGACATCATCTACCCGAGTCATCTCGGTATTAGTCGGCGAGTTATGTCGTGCGGTGTTCCGCAGGGGTCGGTCCTCGGCCCCCTTCTGTGGAACATCGGCTACGACTGGGTGCTGCGCGGTACGCTCCTCCCTGGCGTGGGTGTCACTTGTTACGCCGACGACACCCTCGTCACTGCGAGTGATAAGACGTACCGGGCGGCGGCTATAAGGGCGACCGCTGGGGTCGCACAAGTCGTTGGAAGGATCCGGCGTTTGGGCCTAGAGGTGGCCCTCTCTAAATCCGAGGCCATTTGTTTCCACGGGCCTCGGAAACGGCCACCCGCAGGGGCCCACATTATGGTAGGAGGGGTCCGCATCGGCATCGGGACGAGCTTAAAATACCTGGGGCTCGTACTCGATAGCCGATGGGATTTCCGTGAGCACTTCAGACGCTTGGCCCCCAAACTTCTAGGGGCAGCGGCAGGATTATCGCGACTGCTGCCCAATCTGGGGGGGCCAACCGCCTCCTGCCGGAGGCTCTACGAAGGAGTCGTGCGGTCCATGGCCCTTTACGGGGCCCCGATATGGGCGCACGACCTGACGGCCCACAATATCACGGCGCTTCGCGCACCGCAGCGCGCCATGGCCGTCAGGTTAATACGAGGCTACCGCACGGTCTCCTTCGAGACAGCGAGCCTCCTAGCCGGATCACCGCCCTGGGATCTGGAAGCTGAACTGCTGGCGTCACTCTATACATGGCGCCAGCAAGCTCTGGAGCAGGGCGAGAGACCGGCGCACCGCGACATCGAGGCGCGTCGGTCGGAGCTCCGCCAGGTCCTAGTGGCGGAGTGGAAGAGGAGACTTGTGCACCCCAGCGCCGGGCACGCCACGATAGTGGCGGTAAGTCCCGTGGTTGAAGAGTGGTCGGAGAGACGTCACGGCGTCCTCACCTTCCGGCTGACACAAATCCTCACCGGCCATGGTTGTTTTGGCCGGTATTTGTGGAGGATAGGCCGGGAGGAAACGCCCGGATGCCACCATTGTGGCAGCAGCCGCGACCCCGTAGAAGACACGGCGTTGCATACATTGGCGGAGTGCTCAGCCTGGGCATCGCAGCGCCGTGATCTGGTCGCGGCTCTTGACACGGTTGTCCTCTCGCTCCCGGCCGTAGTTCTGTCTATGGTCCGGAGTGAGAGGTCCTGGAACGCCGTCGCCTCCTTCTGCGAAGCAGTCATGCTGAGCAAGGAGGCGGCGGAGCGGGAGAGGGAAATACATCGCCCTCTCCCCAACCGTAGGTCCGGGCGTCGGGGACGCCGTACAAGAGACGACCTCCGACCACCGTAATTTATCTTAGTGCCTGCGGACGGTGAGCGCTGGGGCTGCTCCCTGTCCGCCAAAAGGCGGGAGGCGGTGCGTGTCCTCGCCGCCTCCCAAGTAGCTTTGTGAGGTGATGGATGCAAGAAGTTTGATGGATGCAAGAAGTTTGATGGATGATTGCGAGATCATAACGAAACGGGGCCCGCCAACACCAACGGCGGGCCAATCCCGGGCGGGGTCGCGAGAAAGTATGCAAATCGCGAACCGCGTGACCCCGCCAACACACGGGACCCGTAGGGACACCGCGGTGGTTTTTAGTGGGTATGCCCCGAACGCCTTTAGGGGAGAGCCTCCACATACCTCCTCCGCCAGTCCCAAGCCTAGCCGTTCTAATGGCTGGGTTGGCGGAGTTGAGATGACTCATAAGGAGAGTTTTACCACCGTAGTGAACAAAAAAAAAAAAAAAAAAAAAAAAAAAAAAAAAAAAAAAAAAAAAAAAAAGGTTAGGTTAGGTTAGGTTAGGTTAGGTTAGGTTAGGTTAGGTTAGGTTAGGTTAGGTTGGGGTCGGGCACGCCACGATAGTGGCGGTAAGTCCCGTGGTTGATGAGTGGTTGGAGAGACGTCACGGCGTCCTCACCTTCCGGTTGACTCAAATCCTTACCGGCCATGGTTGTTTTGGCCGGTATTTGTGGAGGATAGGCCGGGAGGAAACGCCCGGATGCCACCATTGTGGCAGCAGCCGCGACCCTGTCGAAGACACGGCGTTGCATACTTTGGCGGAATGCCCAGCTTGGGCATCGCAGCGCCGTGATCTGGTCGCGGCTCTGAATACGGTTGTCCTCTCGCTCCCGGCCGTAGTTCTGTCTGTGGTCCGGAGTGAGAGGTCTTGGAACGCCGTCGCCTCTTTCTGCGAAGCAGTCATGCTGAGCAAGGAGGCGGCGGAGCGGGAGAGGGAAATACATCGCCCTCTCCCCAACCGTAGGTCCGGGCGTCGGGGACGTCGAACTAGAGACGACCTCCGACCACCGTAAATTTATTGCCTGCGGACGGTGAGCGCTGGGGCTGCTCCCTGTCCGCCAAAAGGCGGGAGGCGGCGCGTGTCCTCGCCGCCTCCCAAGTAGCTTTGTGAGGTGATGGATGCCAGAAGTTTGATGTATGCAAGAAGTTTGATGGATGATTGCGAGATCATAATGAGACGGGGCCCGCCAACACCAACGGCGGGCCAATCCCGGGCGGGGTCGCGAGAAAGTATGCAAATCGCGAATCGCGTGACCCCGCCAACACACGGGACCCGTAGGGACACCGCGGTGGTTTTTAGTGGGTATGCCCCGAACGCCTTTAGGGGAGAGCCTCCACATACCTCCTCCGCCAGTCCCAAGCCTAGCCGTTCTAATGGCTGGGTTGGCGGAGTTGAGATGACTCATAAGGAGAGTTTTACCACCGTAGTGAACAAAAAAAAAAAAAAAAAAAAAAAAAGGTTAGGTTGGGGTCGGGCACGCCACGATAGCGGCGGTAAGTCCCGTGGTTGAAGAGTGGTCGGAGAGACGTCACGGCGTCCTCACCTTCCGGTTAACTCAAATCCTTACCGGCCATGGTTGTTTTGGCCGGTATTTGTGGAGGATAGGCCGGGAGGAAACGCCCGGATGCCACCATTGTGGCAGCAGCCGCGACCCTGTCGAAGACACGGCGTTGCATACTTTGGCGGAATGCCCAGCATGGGCATCGCAGCGCCGTGATCTGGTCGCGGCTCTGAATACGGTTGTCCTCTCGCTCCCGGCCGTAGTTCTGTCTATGGTCCGGAGTGAGAGGTCTTGGAACGCTGTCGCCTCCTTCTGCGAAGCAGTCATGCTGAGCAAGGAGGCGGCGGAGCGGGAGAGGGAAATACACCGCCCTCTCCCCAACCGTAGGTCCGGGCGTCGGGGACGTCGCACAAGAGACGACCTCCGACCACCCTAAATTCAGTGCCTGCGGACGGTGAGCGCTGGGGCTGCTCCCTGTCCGCCAAAAGGCGGGAGGCGGCGCGTGTCCTCGCCGCCTCCCAAGTAGCTTTGTGAGGTGATGGATGCGAGAAGTTTGATGGATGCAAGAAGTTTGATGGATGATTGCGAGATCATAACGAGACGGGGCCCGCCAACACAAACGGCGGGCCAATCCCGGGCGGGGTCGCGAGAAAGTATGCAAATCGCGAATCGCGTGACCCCGCCAACACACGGGACCCGTAGGGACACCGCGGTGGTTTTTAGTGGGTATGCCCCGAACGCCTGTAGGGCAGAGCCTCCACATACCTCCTTCGCCAGTCCCAAGCCCAGCCGTTCTAATGGCTGGGTTGGCGGAGTTGAGACGACTCATAAGGAGAGTTTTACCACCGTAGTGAACAAAAAAAAAAAAAAAAAAAAAAGGTTAGGTTGGGGTGCGTCCCCCCCCGTGGGATCTCCACCTTGTCGTGGTGGGGGGGCTCAGTAACCGTGGATTGGTCACCCGCGGTGAAGCTAAGAGGGATCCAGGAGGGGACGCTCCGCGTGGGCTTGGAGGGGCCTGCGCAGGACGCGTCCAACGGTGCGGGTGCGAGGGACAGTTCGTCTGTCCCTCGCAGTCGGGCGCGGTCGCGGGGGGAGAGGCGTGTCGGTGTTGCGTTGCCGCGCGCCCTATCTCCCGCGACCAAATGGGGGCGCACCATCGTTGCGTCGTGGTGGGGCCGCAGAGGAAGAGGAGATGCGGTGTTGCGTTGCCGTCCTCCCTATCCTCTGCGGCCGCTGGGTGTTTTGGCGGCGGAGCCCAACACCTTCATCCGCCGCCAAGGGGGTTTCGTTCGGGGCCCGCCTAACCATCTGGCGGGCCAATACCCGTCGGGGGGTAGCGAGGAATGCTTCAGTGAAACCCTACCCTCCGACACACGGGTACATGGAGGAAGTCGAGGTGGTTTTTAGTGGAAACACCACATACTCCGGCTCTTATTTCCCCCAAGAGTCGGAGATCCGAAGGGATTTTCCACCTCGTAAAACAAAAAAAAAAAAAAAAAGGTTGGGGTGCGTGTCAGAAACCTCCGCGTGGTGCACCCCGGGCAACGCGAGTAGCAAGCTGCTGCTCGCGGCTAATTCTGACAGTGGGCGGACGGTGGGTCGAACTCCGACTACCGTCCGGTTACCAACGCGTAATCCCGACTCTTTCGGGACCGCGGGTCTTCGGGCTGCGAGCAAGACAAGCTCTCTAAAAAATTACCCGGAATTGGGGGTCCTTCGGGGCCCCGCTTCCACCCGTTCCCGTACGGCTCCTTTTGGGGTCTTGCGGGGACACTTGGGCGGGCGGGCTCGCTTCCTGCGCCTTTTGTGGGTTGCGGGCATGGTCGAACTCCGACCACCGTTCGGTCAAAACGCGTTAGCAGGGGGCTTTTTGGCCTCCTGCCCGCGGGTCTTCGGGCTGCGAGCAAGACAAGCTCACTAAAAAATCACCCGGAATTGGGGGTCCTTCGGGACCCCGCTTCCACCCCGTTCCCGTACGGCTCCTTTTGGGGTCTTGCGGGGACACTTGGGCGGGCGGGCTCGCTTCCTGCGCCTTTTGTGGGTTGCGGGCATGGTCGAACTCCGGCCACCGTCCGGTCAACGCGTTAGCAGGGGGCTTTTTGGCCTCCTGCCCGCGGGTCTTCGGACTAAGAGGGAGAAAACCTCACTAAAAAGTTACCAAAGAGTGGCGCTTGCGCTGCTTGTCTCCGCGGGACTCCACCCGTGGGGACGGTCGGCGGGCGGTGTCGCCTTTTGCGGCGCCGCTCCTTTGCAGTGTCCCCGTTGGGCACTGCCTTCACGTCCCTCCCGGTACTCCTCTGGTCATCAGAGGGGACACGGGATGGGACATTGACGGGCTTGGTGTGTACTCACCCTACCGCCAAGCAGACAGCGGGGCTGTCTTTCTTCTTCCGTCTTCGGACGCCTTTTATTTTAAATTTTTTTTTTTTTTTTTTGTTTTGTTTTGTTTATTTTACGTTTTACTTTCTCTTTTTATTTTACTTTTATACCTTTTTATTTTACCTTTTGTTTTTGTTTTATTTTATATCTTTTAGTTTTTTCTCTCTTTTCCCTTCTTTCAATCTCTCCCCCCCCCCGCCCCGTTGTCACCGTCACCCCAATCTCGTAATCCCGTAGTTTGCAGTGTCTGTGGTCACGTCTCGCGGCTGTCTACGGGACCGAGGGTCTTGGCTTAACCGCCCGGACCGCGTGCAAGGTAAGCACTATAAAAATCCCCTAATCCTAAGTTGCTGCCGCACGGCGAGAGGATGCATGGCTGACAGGGAGGTCAGTTCCTAGTGCGGCCCCCTCAGGGCACCAGCCGCCGCCCTTGAGGTATTAGGCTTACCCGGGTATCGCGGGATCTCTGCCCGGGTGGACATTTTATTTCTCCCGCCCTCGTGGGATTCATTATGGATGTTTCTTTATTACAAAAAACCCCCCCCATACCGAAGTCGGTTGACGAACCGACCCGCACGCCCAGTATTGCGGGTTCAAACGCGGAGCGCGTTACATCGCTCAAGGAGCAGTTGGAGCTGTCCGAGTCGGATAGCTCCACAGTCTCAATGATTAGCGTGCGCAGCGCGGAAAGCCCAAGTCGGGCACTGCGCAAGCGCCCACGCTCGGAGCCAGGCTCGGCTTCGAGCGATGAAGGAACCCCCACTAAACCTAAACTAACAGTGAGGGGTTTCAAAACCCGTGGACGACCGCCCACCCACGGGCACTTTGTGGGCCTGGGCAAGGCTCGCGCGGAGCTCGCAGCCGCCAAGCGGCGCGCAAAGCTCCTCGAGCGCGACGAGGAGGAAGAGAGGTGCATCGAAGCGGCCACGAAGAAAGTGGTCGCAGAACGAAGCTCGCGTCTCTCGGAGACTTCCGCCACCGAGCCGGATGAGGCTACCGCCACCGATCTGCGGTCACGCCTCAAAAGCGCCCTGGAGGCCATAACTATGGTCTCCAAAAAGTCAAAGGGCCTTAAAGGGACGTGTCAGAAGTCCCTAAAGGAGTCGGTGGCCGCGATAAGTGAGATCGCGGATGCTCTCCTCAGCCGCACAGCGTCTGAGGAGACAAAGAAGCTGCAGGCGGAGAACGCACGCCTCGCCACTGAAATCGCGTCCCTTAGGCGCGAACAAGAGGAGCTTCGTATCGCATTCCAGAGGCGCGCGGAGGGCAATGCGCCGGACAAGGCCACGGAGGACTTGGCTGCCCTCCGCAGAGAGATGGCCCAGATGAGGCAGAGCCTCTCCGCCCTGGAGGGCAAATTATTAATAAGGCCCCCTACGGCGAGCCGACAAGCGGCCCAACAACCCCAGCCGCCCCCACAGCCGACCCCGCAGCCGTCAACCTCCTACGCGGATGTAGCGGCTGCAACACGACAGGCCACGACCACGGCGCCGAATATAGCCGCGGCATCTAACGCCCCAAAGGGCAGGAAGAGGGGGCAGAAGAAGGCCCAGCCCGCTCCCGCTGCCCAGCAGACCAGCGTGCCAGTGACCTCAGCCCCTCCAGCTCCACGACCTGACGGCTGGCAGACCGTCGGCGACAAACAGAAAGCGGCGAAGGCCAGAAGAAAGGCAACGAGGAAAGAGAAAAAGGCGGCCAAAAAGGCGGCAAAGAAGCTCCGCGCCCCCAGCTCCACAGCAGTAGTTCTTACGCTGCAACCAGCAGCCTTGGAGCGGGGGACCACCTACGCGGAGCTATTAAAGAAGGCGCGTGGGGCTATCGACCCCACCAAGTTAGGAATAACGACGGGCCTCCGGTGTAAAATCACACAGACCGGGGCCCGCCTCATCGAGGTGCCCGGGGCCGGTAGCGCCCAGCAGGCAGATGCACTAGCCTCGAGCCTCCGCCAACTTCTGCCGGCGGAAGACGTAAAAATCACCAGGCCCCAAAAGAGCGCCGAGGTTCGGATCGGGGGCCTGGATGATTCGATAGTTGCGGATGAAGTGGTTGCCGCCGTCGCGAAGGCCGGGGAATGTCCCCCGGATCAAATCAGGTGCGGTCCTATTCGCCCGGGCCGCGCTGGGATGGGCACAGCTATTCTAACTTGCCCAGTGGCTGTGGCTAAAAAGTTGGCCGATGGCCGTCGGGTATTGATAGGCTGGGTGTCAGCGCAAGTGCGGCTCCTGGAGCCGAAACCGCAGAGGTGCTTCCGCTGTTTGAGCGGTGGCCACGTAGGCGCAAAGTGCACCTCTGCGGTAGACTGCAGCGGCCGCTGCTTTAGATGCGGCCAGGCCGGCCATTTGGCCGCCAGTTGCGAGGCCCCGCCGCACTGCGTTTTGTGTGCGGCGGCGGGCAAGCCGGCCGACCATAGGGCCGGCACAAAAAGTTGCGCTGCACCCACCAAGAAGAAGGCAGCAAGAGACGGCCAATCGGCCAACAAGGGCGCCACTCCCGTGGCGAATAAGGCGCCAGGCGTCACGCCAACAATGGATGTCCAATAATGGCACCATATCTCCGCCTTATCCAGGCGAACATCAACCACTGCGCCAGGGCTCAGGATCTTCTTCTCCAGAGCATGGCGCAGTGGTCAATCAACGTCGCCCTCGTCGCCGAGCCGTATTTTATCCCCCCCCGTGACGATTGGGTGGGGGACCTCAGCGGCTCGGTGGCGCTAATTTCGTTAGCCGCCGCCCACACCCCGTCCTTCGAGAACATCTACCGAGGGCGGGGCTGCGTCGCAGCACTCGTAAAGGATACGGTTGTGGTGGGTGGCTACTTCTCACCCAACCGTTCCCTCGCCGACTTCGAGGAGTATCTCCTCGAATTGAACGTCGTCGTCGCTCGCAGCCGTCCTCGCGTCGTGCTCTTCGCCGGGGACCTCAACGCCAAGTCTACGGCTTGGGGTTCTCCGGCTACAGACGCTAGAGGCGAGCTGCTGGAGCAGTGGGCCGTCGAGAACGGCCTGCTCGTCCTCAATCAGGGGTCAGTGCATACGTGCGTGCGTCAGCGGGGCGGTTCCATTGTGGACGTTTCATTCGCGAGCCCCGCACTAGCACGCCGTATCCGAGACTGGCGCGTCGTCGAGGAGGTGGAGACGTTGTCGGACCATCGTTATATTCGGTTCGACGTCTCCGCCGAAACAGTCAACTCCGACGCCCCAGTCCGAAGAGGCCCGATTGAGGGCGGTCCGCGTTGGGCCTTGAAAAGGCTGAATCGGGAGGCCCTCCTGGAAGCCTCCATAGTTCAGGCCTGGGTATCAACACCTTCCAGGCCTGACGATATTAATATGGAGGCGGATTGGTTCAGGGGGGCAATGACGCAAGTTTGCGATGCGGCGATGCCTAGAGTCCGTAACACGTCTGGGCCACGCCGGGTGTACTGGTGGAACGACACCATCGCGCAGTTGCGGCGAATCTGTGTCGCAGCGCGCCGCCAGTACGCCCGGTTTCGCAGGAGGCGTCGCCGCCCTCCCGATTCCATTGCCCGGGAGGCGGAATTGTACGAGGCATACAGAGCGGCCAAGAGCAACTTGAAGGAAGCTATCTGGCGGGCCAAGCAAGACGCCCGCCAGGAACTGCTGGAGACGCTAAATGAAGATCCGTGGGGGCGCCCATATTTAATGGTCAGGAACAAGCTACGTTCCTGGGCGCCCCCTCTAACGGAAAGTCTCCGGCCAGAGCTGGTGGAAGAAGTTGTGGCCGCTCTGTTCCCGTCGCGGGCGGAACATATCCCTCCGCCCATGACGGCGCCGCCTTCCGCGGCAGCCAACGCGGACATAGACGACGACGTTCCCGAGGTGACTCGGGTAGAACTCCGAGCGGCGGTGTTGAGGATAAAAAACACCGCCCCAGGACCCGACGGCATTCCTGGCCGAGCGTGGGTCCTGGCAATGGAGGAGCTCGGACCCCGACTAGGGAGACTCCTCACAGCGTGCCTTGAGGGGGGCCAGTTTCCACGAGTCTGGAAAACGGGGAAGCTGGTCCTCATCAAAAAGGCAGGGCGCCCGGCGGACAGCCCGTCCGCCTACCGGCCCATAGTGTTGTTGGACGAGGTCGCGAAGATTTTTGAGTATATCATCGCGGAGCGCCTCGTCCACCACCTTACCACAGTGGGCCCGGATTTGGCGGACGTGCAGTTTGGTTTCCGCCGAGGGCGCTCAACAATAGAGGCCATAAAATCAGTGAGGAGTCTGGCGGAGGAACAGGTTTCCCGGGGCGGGGTGGTCTTGGCGGTGTCTCTTGACATCGCCAACGCTTTCAACACCCTGCCTTGGAGTTGTATTCGTGAGGCACTCACTTATCATGGAGTGCCTCCATACCTCCGCCGTATAGTCGGGGATTATTTAAATGAGAGAAATATCGTCTACCCGAGTCATCTCGGTATTAGTCGGCGAGTTATGTCGTGCGGTGTTCCACAGGGGTCGGTCCTCGGCCCCCTTCTGTGGAACATCGGCTACGACTGGGTGCTGCGCGGTACGCTCCTCCCTGGCGTGGGTGTCACTTGTTACGCCGACGACACCCTCGTCACTGCGAGTGATAAGACGTACCGGGCGGCGGCTATAAGGGCGACCGCTGGGGTCGCACAAGTCGTTGGAAGGATCCGGCGTTTGGGCCTAGAGGTGGCCCTCTCTAAATCCGAGGCCATTTGTTTCCACGGGCCTCGGTAACGGCCACCCGCAGGGGCCCACATTATGGTAGGAGGGGTCCGCATCGGCATTGGGACGAGCCTAAAATACCTGGGGCTCGTACTCGATAGCCGATGGGATTTCCGTGAGCACTTTGGACGCTTGGCCCCCAAACTTCTAGGGGCAGCGGCAGGATTATCGCGACTGCTGCCCAATCTGGGGGGGCCAACCGCCTCCTGCCGGAGGCTCTACGAAGGAGTCGTGCGGTCCATGGCCCTTTACGGGGCCCCGATATGGGCCCACGACCTGACGGCCCACAATATCACGGCGCTTCGCGCACCGCAGCGCGCCATGGCCGTCAGGTTAATACGAGGCTACCGCACGGTCTCATTCGAGACAGCGAGCCTCCTAGCCGGATCACCGCCCTGGGATCTGGAAGCTGAGCTGCTGGCGTCACTCTATACATGGCGCCAGCAAGCTCTGGAGCAGGGCGAGAGACCGGCGCACCGTGACATCGAGGCGCGTCGGTCGGAGCTCCGCCAGATCCTAGTGGCGGAGTGGAAGAGCAGACTTGTGCACCCCAGCGCCGGGCACGCCACGATAGTGGCGGTAAGTCCCGTGGTTGAAGAGTGGTCGGAGAGACGTCACGGCGTCCTCACCTTCCGGCTGACACAAATCCTCACCGGCCATGGTTGTTTTGGCCGGTATTTGTGGAGGATAGGCCGGGAGGAAACGCCCGGATGCCACCATTGTGGCAGCAGCCGCGACCCCGTAGAAGACACGGCGTTGCATACACTGGCGGAGTGCCCAGCCTGGGCATCGCAGCGCCGTGATCTGGTCGCGGTTCTCGATACGGTTACCCTCTCGCTCCCGGCCGTAGTTCTGTCTATGGTCCGGAGTGAGAGGTCCTGGAACGCCGTCGCCTCCTTCTGCGAAGCAGTCATGCTGAGCAAGGAGGCGGCGGAGCGGGAGAGGGAAATACATCGCCCTCTCCCCAACCGTAGGTCCGGACGTCGGGGACGCCGTACAAGAGACGACCTCCGACCACCGTAATTTATCTTAGTGCCTGCGGACGGTGAGCGCTGGGGCTGCTCCCTGTCCGCCAAAAGGCGGGAGGCGGTGCGTGTCCTCGCCGCCTCCCAAGTAGCTTTGTGAGGTGATGGATGCAAGAAGTTTGATGGATGCAAGAAGTTTGATGGATGATTGCGAGATCATATGTAGACGGGGCCCGCCAACAACAATGGCGGGCCAATCCCGGGCGGGGTCGCGAGAAAGAATGCAAATCGCGAATCGCGTGACCCCGCCAACATACGGGACCCGTAGGGACACCGCGGTGGTTTTTAGTGGGTATGCCCCGAACGCCTGTAGGGGAGAGCCTCCACATACCTCCTCCGCCAGTCCCAAGCCCAGCCGTTCTAATGGCTGGGTTGGCGGAGTCGAGATGACTCATAAGGAGAGTTTTACCACCGTAGTGAACAAAAAAAAAAAAAAAAAAAAAAAAAGGTTAGGTTAGGTTAGGTTAGGTTAGGTTCCCCCCCGTCGGGCACGCCACGATAGTGGCGGTAAGTCCCGTGGTTGATGAGTGGTTGGAGAGACGTCACGGCGTCCTCACCTTCCGGTTGACTCAAATCCTTACCGGCCATGGTTGTTTTGGCCGGTATTTGTGGAGGATAGGCCGGGAGGAAACGCCCGGATGCCACCATTGTGGCAGCAGCCGCGACCCTGTCGAAGACACGGCGTTGCATACTTTGGCGGAATGCCCAGCCTGGGCATCGCAGCGCCGTGATCTGGTCGCGGCTCTGAATACGGTTGTCCTCTCGCTCCCGGCCGTAGTTCTGTCTATGGTCCGGAGTGAGAGGTCTTGGAACGCCGTCGCCTCTTTCTGCGAAGCAGTCATGCTGAGCAAGGAGGCGGCGGAGCGGGAGAGGGAAATACATCGCCCTCTCCCCAACCGTAGGTCCGGGCGTCGGGGACGTCGAACAAGGGACGACCTCCGACCACCGTAAATTTATTGCCTGCGGACGGTGAGCGCTGGGGCTGCTCCCTGTCCGCCAAAAGGCGGGAGGTGGCGCGTGTCCTCGCCCCCTCCCAAGTAGCTTTGTGAGGTGATGGATGCCAGAAGTTTGATGTATGCAAGAAGTTTGATGGATGATTGCGAGATCATAACGAGACGGGGCCCGCCAACACCAACGGCGGGCCAATCCCGGGCGGGGTCGCGAGAAAGTATGCAAATCGCGAATCGCGTGACCCCGCCAACAAACGGGACCCGTAGGGACACCGCGGTGGTTTTTAGTGGGTATGCCCCGAACGCCTGTAGGGGAGAGCCTCCACATACCTCCTTCGCCAGTCCCAAGCCCAGCCGTTCTAATGGCTGGGTTGGCGGAGTTGAGATGACTCATAAGGAGAGTTTTACCACCGTAGTGAACAAAAAAAAAAAAAAAAAAAAGGTTCCCCCCCGTGGGATCTCCACCTTGTCGTGGTGGGGGGGCTTAGTAACCGTGGATTGGTGACCCGCGGTGAAGCTAAGAGGGATCCAGGAGGGGACGCTCCGCGTGGGCTTGACGGAGGCCTGCGCTGGATGCGTCCAAAGGGGCGGGTGCGAGGGACAGTTCTTCTGTCCCTCGCAGTCGGGTGCGGTCGCGGGAGGAGAGGCGTGTCGGTGTTGCGTTGCCGCGCGCCCTATCTCCCGCGACCAAATGGAGGCGCACCATCGTTGCGTCGCGGTGGGGCCGCAGAGGAAGAGGAGATGCGGTGTTGCGTTGCCGTCCTCCCTATCCTCTGCGGCCGCTGAGTGTTTTGGCGGCGGAGCCCAACACCTTCATCCGCCGCCAAGGGGGTTTTGTTCGGGGCCCGCCTGACCATCTGGCGGGCCAATACCCGTCGGGGGGTAGCGACGAATGCTTATGCGAATCCCCACCCTCCGACACACGGGTACATGAGGAATACGGGTTGGTTTTTAGTCAGTAAGAGTCTGACAGTCCCCTTCGTCCTTCCCCCGGGGCGGAGGGACTCCATGAGGATTTTCCAACCCGATACCAAAAAAAAAAAAAAAAAAAAAAAGGTTAGGTTAGGTTAGGTTAGGTTCCGCCGCACTGCGTTTTGTGTGCGGCGGCGGGCAAGCCGGCCGATCATAGGGCCGGCACGAAGAGTTGCGCCGCACCCAAGAAGAAGCAGGGCGCAAAGGACGGCCAATCGGCCAACAAGAGCGCCACTCCCGTGGCTACTAAGGCGTCAGGCGACACGCCAATGGATGCCGAATAATGGCTCCATATACGCTACGCCTACTTCAGGCGAATTTAAACCACTGCGCCAGAGCTCAGGATCTTCTTCTCCAGAGCATGGCGCAGTGGTCAATCAACGTCGCCCTCGTCGCCGAGCCGTATTTTGTCCCCCCCCGTGACGATTGGGTGGGGGACCTCAGCGGCTCGGTGGCGCTAATTTCGTTAGCCGCCGCCCGCACCCCGTCCTTCGAGAACATCTACCGAGGGCGGGGCTGCGTCGCAGCACTCATAAAGGATACGGTTGTGGTGGGTGGCTACTTCTCACCCAACCGTTCCCTCGCCGACTTCGAGGAGTATCTCCTCGAATTGAACGTTGTCGTCGCTCGCAGCCGTCCTCGCGTCGTGCTCTTCGCCGGGGACCTCAACGCCAAATCTACCGCTTGGGGTTCTCCGGCCACGGACGCTAGAGGCGAGCTGCTGGAGCAGTGGGCCGTTGAGAACGGCCTGCTCATCCTCAATCGTGGGTCGGTACATACGTGCGTGCGTCAGCGGGGCGGTTCCATTGTGGACGTTTCTTTTGCGAGCCCCGCACTAGCACGCCGTATCCGAGACTGGCGCGTCGTCGAGGAGGTGGAGACGTTGTCGGACCACCGCTATATTCGGTTCGACGTCTCCGCCGAAACAGTCAGCTCCGACGCCCCAGTCCGAAGAGGCCCGATTGAGGGTGGTCCGCGTTGGGCCTTGAAAAGGCTGAATCGGGAGGCCCTCCTGGAAGCCTCCATAGTTCAGGCCTGGGTTTCAACACCTTCCAGGCCTGACGATATCAACATGGAGGCCGACTGGTTCAGGGGGGCAATGACGCAAGTTTGCGACGCGGCGATGCCTAGAGTCCGTAGCACATCTGGGCCACGCCGGGTGTACTGGTGGAACGACACAATCGCGCAGTTGCGGCAAATTTGCGTCGCAGCGCGCCGCCAGTACGCCCGGTTTCGCAGGAGGCGTCGCCGCCCTCCCGATTTCATTGCCCGGGAGGCGGCATTGTACGAGGAGTATAGAGCGGCCAAGAATAATCTGAAAGAGGCCATCTGGCGGGCCAAGCAAGACGCCCGCCAGGAATTGCTGGAGACCCTCAACAGAGATCCGTGGGGGCGCCCATATTTGATGGTCAGGAACAAGTTACGTTCCTGGGCGCCCCCTCTAACGGAAAGTCTCCGGCCACAGCTGGTCGAAGATGTTGTGGCCGCTCTGTTCCCGTCGCGGGCGGAACACATCCCTCCGCCCATGACGGCGCCGCCTTCCGAGGCAACCAACGCGGACATGGACGACGACGTTCCCGAGGTGACTCGGGTAGAACTCCGAGCGGCGGTGTTAAGAATTAAAAACACCGCCCCAGGACCCGACGGCATTCCTGGCCGAGCGTGGGTCCTGGCAATGGAGGAGCTCGGACCCCGACTAGGCAGACTCCTCACAGCGTGCCTTGAGGGGGGCCAGTTTCCACGAGCCTGGAAGACGGGGAAGCTGGTCCTCATCAGAAAGGCAGGGCGCCCGGCGGACAGCCCGTCCGCCTACCGGCCCATAGTGTTGTTGGACGAGGTCGCGAAGATCTTCGAGCATATCATCGCGGAGCGCCTCGTCCACCACCTTTCCACGGTGGGCCCAGATTTGGCGGACGTGCAGTTCGGTTTCCGCCGAGGGCGCTCAACAATAGACGCCATTAGATCAGTGAGGAGTCTGGCGGAGGAAGAGGTTTCCCGGGGCGGGGTGGTCCTGGCGGTGTCTCTTGACATCGCCAACGCCTTCAACACCCTGCCCTGGAGTTGTATTTGTGAGGCACTCAATTATCACCGAGTGCCTCCCTACCTCCGCCGCATAGTCGGGGATTATCTTAATGATAGAGGAATTATCTACCCGAGTCATCTCGGTATTAGTCGGCGAGTAATGTCGTGCGGTGTTCCGCAGGGGTCGGTCCTCGGCCCCCTTCTGTGGAACATCGGCTACGACTGGGTGCTGCGCGGTACGCTCCTCCCTGGCGTGGGTGTCACTTGTTACGCCGACGACACCCTCGTCACTGCAAGTGATAAGACGTACCGGGCGGCGGCTATAAGGGCGACCGCTGGGGTCGCACAAGTCGTTGGTAGGATCCGGCGTTTGGGCCTAGAGGTGGCCCTGTCCAAATCCGAGGCCATTTGTTTCCACGGGCCTCGGAATCGGCCACCCGCAGGGGCCTACATTATGGTAGGAGGGGTCACCATCGGCATCGGGACGAGCCTAAAATATCTCGGGCTCGTACTCGATAGCCGATGGGATTTCCGTCAACACTTCAGACGCTTGGCCCCCAAACTTCTCGGGGCGGCAGCAGGATTGTCACGACTGCTGCCCAATCTCGGGGGGCCAACCGCCTCCTGCCGGAGGCTCTACGAAGGAGTCGTGCAGTCCATGGCCCTTTATGGGGCCCCGATATGGGCGCACGACCTGACGGCCCACAATATCACGGCGCTTCGCGCACCGCAGCGCGCCATGGCCGTCAGGTTGATACGAGGCTACCGCACGGTCTCCTTCGAGACAGCGAGCCTCCTAGCCGGATCACCGCCCTGGGATCTGGAAGCTGAGCTGCTGGCGTCACTCTATACATGGCGCCAGCAAGCCCTGGAGCAGGGCGAGAGACCGGCGCACCGTGACATCGAGGCGCGTCGGTCGGAGCTCCGCCAGGTCCTAGTGGCGGAGTGGAAGGCACGACTTGTGCACCCCAGCGCCGGGCACGCCACGATAGTGGCGGTAAGTCCCGTGGTTGATGAGTGGTTGGAGAGACGTCACGGCGTCCTCACCTTCCGGTTGACTCAAATCCTTACCGGCCATGGTTGTTTTGGCCGGTATTTGTGGAGGATAGGCCGGGAGGAAACGCCCGGATGCCACCATTGTGGCAGCAGCCGCGACCCTGTCGAAGACACGGCGTTGCATACGTTGGCGGAATGCCCAGCCTGGGCATCGCAGCGCCGTGATCTGGTCGCGGCTCTCAATACGGTTGTCCTCTCGCTCCCGGCCGTAGTTCTGTCTATGGTCCGGAGTGAGAGGTCTTGGAACGCCGTCGCCTCTTTCTGCGAAGCAGTCATGCTGAGCAAGGAGGCGGCGGAGCGGGAGAGGGAAATACATCGCCCTCTCCCCAACCGTAGGTCCGGGCGTCGGGGACGTCGAACTAGAGACGACCTCCGACCACCGTAAATTTATTGCCTGCGGACGGTGAGCGCTGGGGCTGCTCCCTGTCCGCCAAAAGGCGGGAGGCGGCGCGTGTCCTCGCCGCCTCCCAAGTAGCTTTGTGAGGTGATGGATGCCAGAAGTTTGATGTATGCAAGAAGTTTGATGGATGATTGCGAGATCATAACGAGACGGGGCCCGCCAACTCCAACGGCGGGCCAATCCCGGGCGGGGTCGCGAGAAAGTATGCAAATCGCGAATCGCGTGACTCCGCCAACACACGGGACCCGTAGGGACACCGCGGTGGTTTTTAGTGGGTATGCCCCGAACGCCTTTAGGGGAGAGCCTCCACATACCTCCTCCGCCAGTCCCAAGCCTAGCCGTTCTAATGGCTGGGTTGGCGGAGTTGAGATGACTCATAAGGAGAGTTTTACCACCGTAGTGAACAAAAAAAAAAAAAAAAAAAAAAAAGGTTAGGTTAGGTTAGGTTAGGTTCCCCCCCGTGGGATCTCCACCTTGTCGTGGTGGGGGGGCTCAGTAACCGTGGATTGGTCACCCGCGGTGAAGCTAAGAGGGATCCAGGAGGGGGCGCTCCGCGTGGGCTTGGAGGGGCCTGCGCAGGATGCGTCCAACGGTGCGGGTGCGGGGGACAGTTCGGTCTGTCCCTCGCAGTCGGGTGCGGTCGCGGGAGGAGAGGCGTGTCGGTGTTGCGTTGCCGCGCGCCCTATCTCCCGCGACCAAATGGGGGCGCACCATTCGATGCGTCGCGGTGGGGCCGCAGAGGAAGAGGAGATGCGGTGTTGCGTTGCCGTCCTCCCTATCCTCTGCGGCCGCTGGGCGTTTTGGCGGCGGAGTCCAACACCTTAATCCGTCGCCAAGGGGGTTTTGTTTGGGGCCCGCCTGACCATCTGGCGGGCCAATACCCGTCGGAGGGTGGCGACGAGTGCTTAGGTGATGCCCCACCCTCCGACACACGGGTACATGGCGGCAGTCGAGGTGGTTTTTTGTGGAAACACCACATACTCCGGCTCTTATTTCCCCCAAGAGTCGGAGATCCGAAGGGATTTTCCACCTCGTAAAAAAAAAAAAAAAAAAAAAAAAAAAAAAAAAAAAAAAAAAAGGTTAGGTTAGGTTAGGTTAGGTTAGGTTAGGTTAGGTTAGGTTAGGTTAGGTTCCCCCCCGTGGGATCTCCACCTTGTCGTGGTGGGGGGGCTTAGTAACCGTGGATTGGTGACCCGCGGTGAAGCTAAGAGGGATCCAGGAGGGGACGCTCCGCGTGGGCTTGACGGAGGCCTGCGCTGGATGCGTCCAAAGGGGCGGGTGCGAGGGACAGTTCTTCTGTCCCTCGCAGTCGGGTGCGGTCGCGGGAGGAGAGGCGTGTCGGTGTTGCGTTGCCGCGCGCCCTATCTCCCGCGACCAAATGGAGGCGCACCATCGTTGCGTCGCGGTGGGGCCGCAGAGGAAGAGGAGATGCGGTGTTGCGTTGCCGTCCTCCCTATCCTCTGCGGCCGCTGAGTGTTTTGGCGGCGGAGCCCAACACCTTCATCCGCCGCCATGGGGGTTTTGTTCGGGGCCCGCCTGACCATCTGGCGGGCCAATACCCGTCGGGGGGTAGCGACGAATGCTTATGCGAATCCCCACCCTCCGACACACGGGTACATGAGGAATACGGGTTGGTTTTTAGTCAGTAAGAGTCTGACAGTCCCCTTCGTCCTTCCCCCGGGGCGGAGGGACTCCATGAGGATTTTCCAACCCGATACCAAAAAAAAAAAAAAAAAAAAAAAAAAAAGGTTAGGTTAGGTTAGGTTAGGTTCCCCCCCGTGGGATCTCCACCTTGTCGTGGTGGGGGGGCTCAGTAACCGTGGATTGCTCACCCGCGGTGAAGCTAAGAGGGATCCAGGAGGGGACGCTCCGCGTGGGCTTGGAGGGGCCTGCGCAGGATGCGTCCAACGGTGCGGGTGCGGGGGACAGTTCTGTCTGTCCCTCGCAGTCGGGTGCGGTCGCGGGAGGAGAGGCGTGTCGGTGTTGCGTTGCCGCGCGCCCTATCTCCCGCGACCAAATGGGGGCGCACCATTCGATGCGTCGCGGTGGGGCCGCAGAGGAAGAGGAGATGCGGTGTTGCGTTGCCGTCCTCCCTATCCTCTGCGGCCGCTGAGTGTTTTGGCGGCGGAGCCCAACACCTTCATCCGCCGCCAAGGGGGTTTTGTTCGGGGCCCGCCTGACCATCTGGCGGGCCAATACCCGTCGGCGGGTAGCGAGGCATGCTTCAGCGATACCCGACTCTCCGACACACGGGTACGTGAGGAACACGGGTTGGTTTTTAGTCAGTAAGAGTCTGACAGTCCCCTTCGTCCTTCCCCTCAGGGCGAAGGGACTCCATGAGGATTTTCCAACCCGACACCAAAAAAAAAAAAAAAAAAAAAGGTTAGGTTAGGTTAGGTTGGGGTGCGTGTCAGAAACCTCCGCGTGGTGCACCCCGGGCAACGTGAGTAGCAAGCTGCTGCTCACGGCTAATTCTGACAGTGGGCGGACGGTGGGTCGAACTCCGACTACCGTCCGGTTACCAACGCGTAATCCCGACTCTTTCGGGACCGCGGGTCTTCGGGCTGCGAGCAAGACAAGCTCTCTAAAAAATTACCCGGAATTGGGGGTCCTTCGGGGCCCCGCTTCCACCCGTTCCCGTACGGCTCCTTTTGGGGTCTTGCGGGGACAGTTGGGCGGGCGGGCTCGCTTCCTGCGCCTTTTGTGGGTTGCGGGCATGGTCGAACTCCGACCACCGTTCGGTCAAAACGCGTTAGTAGGGGGCTTTTTGGCCTCCTGCCCGCGGGTCTTCGGGCTGCGAGCAAGACAAGCTCACTAAAAAATCACCCGGAATTGGGGGTCCTTCGGGGTCCCGCTTCCACCTGTTCCCGTACGGCTCCTTTTGGGGTCTTGCGGGGACACTTGGGCGGGCGGGCTCGCTTCCTGCGCCTTTTGTGGGTTGCGGGCATGGTCGAACTCCGGCCACCGTCTGGTCAACGCGTTAGCAGGGGGCTTTTTGGCCTACTGCCCGCGGGTCTTCGGACTAAGAGGGAGGAAACCTCACTAAAAAGTTACCAAAGAGTGGCGCTTGCGCTGCTTGTCTCCGCGGGACTCCACCCGTGGAGACGGTCGGCGGGCGGTGTCGCCTTTTGCGGCGCCGCTCCTTTGCAGTGTCCCCGTTGGGCACTGCCTTCACGTCCCTCCCGGTACTCCTCTGGTCATCAGAGGGGACACGGGACGGGACATTGACGGGCTTGGTGTGTACTCACCCTACCGCCAAGCAGACAGCGGGGCTGTCTTTCTTCTTCCGTCTTCGGACGCCTTTTATTTTAAAATTTTTTGTTTTGTTTTGTTTTTGTTTTGTTTATTTTACGTTTTACTTTCTCTTTTTATTTTACTTTTATACCTTTTTATTTTACCTTTTGTTGTTTTATTTTATATATTTTAGTTTTTTCTCTCTTTTCCCTTTTTTCGTTCTTCCCCCCCTGCCCCGATGTCACCGTCACCCCAATCTCGTAATCCCGTAGTTTGCAGTGTCTGTGGTCACGTCTCGCGGCTGTCCACGGGACCGAGGGTCTTGGCTTAACCGCCCGGACCGCGTGCAAGGTAAGCACTATAAAAATCCCCTAATCCTAAGTTGCTGCCGCACGGCGAGAGGATGCATGGCTGACAGGGAGGTCAGTTCCTAGTGCGGCCCCCTCAGGGCACCAGCCGCCGCCCTTGAGGTACTAGGCTTACCCGGGTATAGCGGGATCTCTGCCCGGGTGGACGTTTTATTTCTCCCGCACTCGTGGGTTTAATTATGGATGCATTAAATACAAACCAAACCTCTATACCGAAGTCGGTTGACGAACCGACCCGCACGCCCAGTATTGCGGGTTCAAACGATGAGCGCTTAAAAGCGCTGAAGGAGCAAGGGTTGGAGCTGTCCGAGTCAGACAGCTCAACCACCAGCATGATGAGTGTCCGCAGCGCCAGCGCGGAAAGCCCCAGTCGGGCATTGCGCAAGCGCGCACACAGCGCACACTCGGGGTCAGAATCGGCCTCGAGCGATGACTCGTCAAGGCTACGTCAAGTAAAGACGCGTGGACGACCGCCCACCCACGGAAATTACGTGGGGCTGGGCAAGGCTCGCGAGGAGCTCGCAGCCGCTAAGCGGCGCGCAAAGCTCCAAGAGCGCGACGAGGAGGAAGAGAGGCACATTGAAGCGGCCACGAAGAAAGTGGCTGCGGAGAGAAGCTCGAGTCTCTCTCTCTCGGAGACTTCCGCCACCGAGCCGGATGAGGCCACCGCCACCGATCTGCGGTCACGCCTCAAAGACGCCCTGGAGGCCATAACTATGGTCTCCAAAAAGTCGAAGGGCCTGAAAGGGACATGTCAGAAGTCCCTAAAGGAGTCGGTGGCCGCGATTAACGAGATCGCGGATGTTCTCCTCAGCCGCACAGCGTCTGAGGAGACAAAGAAGCTCCAGGCGGAGAACGCCCGCCTCTCCACCGAAATCGCGGCACTCAGGCGCGAGCAGCAGGAGCTCCGTGTCGCGTTTCAGAGGCGCGTGGAGGGCAATGCGCCGGACAAGGCCACGGAGGACTTGGCTGCCCTCCGCAGAGAGATGGCCCAGATGAGGCAGAGCCTCTCCGCCCTGGAGGGCAAATTATTAATAAGGCCCGCAACGGCGAGCCGGCCAGCGGCCCAACAACCGCAGCCGCCCCCACAGCCGACCCCGCAGCCATCAACCTCCTACGCGGCTGTAGCTGCTGCACCACGACAGGCCACGACCACGGCGCCGAATAAAGCCGTGGCAACTAACGCCCCAAAGGGCAGGAAGAGGGGCCAGAAGAAGGCCCAGCCCACCCCTGCTGTCTCGCAGAGTGCCCCTGAAGCCTCCGCCCCAAAAGATGGCTGGGAAATTGTTGGCGCCAAACAACAGGCGGCGAAAACAAAGAGAAAGGCCACAAAGAAGGCAAAAAAGGCGGCAAAGAAGGCGGCCAAGAAGCTTCGCACCCCCAGCTCCACTGCAGTGGTATTAACACTGCAACCTGCAGCGTTGGAGCGGGGGACCACCTATGCGGAGCTTCTCAAGAAGGCGCGTGGGGCTATCGACCCCGTCAAGCTCGGAATAACGGCGGGCCTCCGGTGTAAGATCACACAGACCGGAGCCCGCCTCATCGAGGTGCCTGGGGCCGGTAGTGCCCAGCAGGCAGACGCCTTGGCCTCGAGCCTCCGCGACCTCCTTCCATCGGAGGACGTACGTATATCTAGGCCCCAAAAGTGCGCCGAGGTGCGAATCGGGGGCCTAGATGACTCGATAGTGACTGAGGAGGTTGTTGCCGCCGTCGCCAAGGCCGGGGAGTGTCCCCCGGACCAAATCCGGTGCGGCCCTATTCGCCCGGGCCGTGCTGGCATGGGTACGGCCATAATTAACTGCCCCGTGGCTGTGGCAAAGAAGTTGGCCGATGGCCGTCGCGTGTTAATCGGTTGGGTGTCGGCGCAAGTGCGGCTCCTGGAGCCGAAACCGCAGAGGTGCTTCCGCTGCCTCAGTGGTGGCCACGTTGGCGCAAAGTGCACCTCTGCGGTCGACTGCAGCGGCCGCTGTTTCAGATGCGGCCAGCCCGGCCATTTGGCTGGCAGTTGTGAGGCCCCGCCGCACTGCGTTTTGTGTGCGGCGGCGGGCAAGCCGGCCGATCATAGGGCCGGCACGAAAAGTTGCGCTGCACCCACCAAGAAGAAGCAGGGCGCAAAGGACGGCCAATCGGCCAACAAGGGCGCCACTCCCGTGGCGAATAAGGCGCCAGGCGACACGCCACAAATGGATGTCCAATAATGGCACCATATCTCCGCCTTATCCAGGCGAACATCAACCACTGCGCCAGGGCTCAGGATCTTCTTCTCCAGAGCATGGCGCAGTGGTCAATCAACGTCGCCCTCGTCGCCGAGCCGTATTTTATCCCCCCCCGTGACGATTGGGTGGGGGACCTTAGCGGCTCGGTGGCCCTAATTTCGTTAGCCGCCGCCCGCACCCCGTCCTTCGAGAACATCTACCGAGGGCGGGGCTGCGTCGCAGCACTCGTAAAGGATACGGTTGTGGTGGGTGGCTACTTCTCACCCAACCGTTCCCTCGCCGACTTTGAGGAGTATCTCCTCGAACTGAACGTCGTCGTCGCTCGCAGCCGTCCTCGCGTCGTGCTCTTCGCCGGGGACCTCAACGCCAAGTCTACGGCTTGGGGTTCTCCGGCCACAGACGCTAGAGGCGAGCTGCTGGAGCAGTGGGCCGTCGAGAACGGCCTGCTCGTCCTCAATCAGGGGTCAGTGCATACGTGCGTGCGTCAGCGGGGCGGTTCCATTGTGGACGTTTCTTTTGCGAGCCCCGCACTAGCACGCCGTATCCGAGACTGGCGCGTCGTCGAGGAGGTGGAGACGTTGTCGGACCATCGTTATATTCGGTTCGACGTCTCCGCCGAAACAGTCAGCTCCGACGCCCCAGTCCGAAGGGGCCCGATTGAGGGCGGTCCGCGTTGGGCCTTGAAAAGGCTGAATCGGGAGGCCCTCCTGGAAGCCTCCATAGTTCAGGCCTGGGTTTCAACACCTTCCAGGCCTGACGATATCAATATGGAGGCCGATTGGTTCAGGGGGGCAATGACGCAAGTTTGCGATGCGGCGATGCCTAGAGTCCGTAGCACATCTGGGCCACGCCGGGTGTACTGGTGGAACGACACCATCGCGCGCCTGCGCAAGATTTGCGTCGCAGCGCGCCGCCAGTACGCCCGGTTTCGCAGGAGGCGTCGCCGCCCTCCCGATTTCATTGTCCGGGAGGCGGAATTGTATGAGGCATACAGAGCGGCGAAAAGCGATTTGAAGGAAGCTATCTGGCGGTCCAAGCAAGACGCCCGCCAGGAATTGCTGGAGACCCTCAACCAGGATCCGTGGGGGCGCCCATATCTGATGGTCAGGAACAAGTTGCGTTCCTGGGCGCCCCCTCTAACGGAAAGTCTCCAGCCACAACTGGTTGAAGAGGTTGTGGC
Source organism: Euclidia mi (assembly GCA_944739405.2). NCBI lineage: Eukaryota > Metazoa > Arthropoda > Insecta > Lepidoptera > Erebidae > Euclidia > Euclidia mi. The sequence goes on along the minus strand of OX123205.2, from coordinate 114,353 downwards.
CGCTCTGTTCCCGTCACGGGCGGAACATATCCCTCCGCCCATGACGGCGCCGCCTTCCGCGGCAGCCAACGCGGACATAGACGACGACGTTCCCGAGGTGACTCGGGTAGAACTCCGAGCGGCGGTGTTGAGAATTAAAAACACCGCCCCAGGACCCGACGGCATTCCTGGCCGAGCGTGGGTCCTGGCAATGGAGGAGCTCGGACCCCGACTAGGGAGACTCCTCACAGCGTGCCTTGAGGGGGGCCAGTTTCCACGAGTCTGGAAAACGGGGAAGCTGGTCCTCATCAAAAAGGCCGGGCGCCCGGCGGACAGCCCGTCCGCCTACCGGCCCATAGTGTTGTTGGACGAGGTCGCGAAGATTTTTGAGTATATCATCGCGGAGCGCCTCGTCCACCACCTTACCACAGTGGGGCCGGATTTGGCGGACGTGCAGTTTGGTTTCCGCCGAGGGCGCTCAACAATAGACGCCATTAGGTCAGTGAGGAGTCTGGCGGAGGAAGAGGTTTCCCGGGGTGGGGTGGCCTTGGCGGTGTCTCTTGACATCGCCAACGCTTTTAACACCCTGCCCTGGAGTTGTATTTGTGAGGCACTCACCTACCATCGAGTGCCTCCATACCTCCGCCGTATAGTCGGGGATTATTTAAGTGAGAGAAATATCATCTACCCGAGTCATCTCGGTATTAGTCGGCGAGTTATGTCGTGCGGTGTTCCGCAGGGGTCGGTCCTCGGCCCCCTTCTGTGGAACATCGGCTACGACTGGGTGCTGCGCGGTACGCTCCTCCCTGGCGTGGGTGTCACTTGTTACGCCGACGACACCCTCGTCACTGCGAGTGATAAGACGTACCGGGCGGCGGCTATAAGGGCGACCGCTGGGGTCGCACAAGTCGTTAGTAGGATCCGGCGTTTGGGCCTAGAGGTGGCCCTGTCTAAATCCGAGGCCATTTGTTTTCACGGGCCTCGGAATCGGCCACCTGCAGGGGCCCACATTATGGTAGGAGGGGTCCGCATCGGCATCGGGACGAGCCTAAAATACCTGGGGCTCGTACTCGATAGCCGATGGGATTTCCGTGAGCACTTTGGACGCTTGGCCCCCAAACTTCTAGGGGCAGCAGCAGGATTATCAAGACTGCTGCCCAATCTTGGGGGACCAACCGCCTCCTGCCGGAGGCTCTACGAAGGAGTCGTGCGGTCCATGGCCCTTTACGGGGCCCCGATATGGGCGCACGACCTGACGGCCCACAACATCACGGCGCTTCGCGCTCCGCAGCGCGCCATGGCCGTCAGGTTGATACGAGGCTACCGCACGGTCTCTTACGAGACGGCGAGCCTCCTAGCCGGATCACCGCCCTGGGATCTGGAAGCTGAGCTGCTGGCGTCACTCTATACATGGCGCCAGCAAGCTCTGGAGCAGGGCGAGAGGCCGGCGCGTCGTGACATCGAGGCGCGTCGGTCAGAGCTCCGCCAGATCCTAGTGGCAGAGTGGAAGAGCAGACTTGTGCACCCCAGCGCCGGGCACGCCACGATAGTGGCGGTAAGTCCCGTGGTTGAAGAGTGGTCGGAGAGACGTCACGGCGTCCTCACCTTCCGGCTGACACAAATCCTCACCGGCCATGGTTGTTTTGGCCGGTATTTGTGGAGGATAGGCCGGGAGGAAACGCCCGGATGCCACCATTGTGGCAGCAGCCGCGACCCCGTAGAAGACACGGCGTTGCATACATTGGCGGAGTGCCCAGCCTGGGCATCGCAGCGCCGTGATCTGGTCGCGGCTCTTGATACGGTTGTCCTCTCGCTCCCGGCCGTAGTTCTGTCTATGGTCCGGAGTGAGAGGTCCTGGAACGCCGTCGCCTCCTTCTGCGAAGCAGTCATGCTGAGCAAGGAGGCGGCGGAGCGGGAGAGGGAAATACATCGCCCTCTCCCCAACCGTAGGTCCGGGCGTCGAGGACGTCGAATAAGAGACGACCTCCGACCACCCTAATTTAATTTAGTGCCTGCGGACGGTGAGCGCTGGGGCTGCTCCCTGTCCGCCAAAAGGCGGGAGGCGGTGCGTGTCCTCGCCGCCTCCCAAGTAGCTTTGTGAGGTGATGGATGCAAGAAGTTTGATGGATGCAAGAAGTTTGATGGATGATTGCGAGATCATATGTAGACGGGGCCCGCCAACACAAACGGCGGGCCAATCCCGGGCGGGGTCGCGACAAAGTATGCAAATCGCGAATCGCGTGACCCCGCCAACACACGGGACCCGTAGGGACACCGCGGTGGTTTTTAGTGGGTATGCCCCGAACGCCTGTAGGGGAGAGCCTCCACATACCTCCTCCACCAGTCCCAAGCCCAGCCGCTCTAATGGCTGGGTTGGCGGAGTTGAGATGACTCATAAGGAGAGTTTTACCACCGTAGTGAACAAAAAAAAAAAAAAAAAAAAAAAAGGTTAGGTTAGGTTAGGTTAGGTTAGGTTAGGTTAGGTTAGGTTAGGTTAGGTTGGGGTGCGTGTCAGAAACCTCCGCGTGGTGCACCCCGGGCAACGTGAGTAGCAAGTTGCTACTCGCGGCTAATTCTGACAGTGGGCGGACGGTGGGTCGAACTCCGACTACCGTCCGGTTACCAACGCGTAATCCCGACTCTTTCGGGACCGCGGGTCCTCGGGCTGCGAGCAAGACAAGCTCTCTAAAAAATTACCCGGAATTGGGGGTCCTTCGGGGCCCCGCTTCCACCCGTTCCCGTACGGCTCCTTTTGGGGTCTTGCGGGGACACTTGGGCGGGCGGGCTCGCTTCCTGCGCCTTTTGTGGGTTGCGGGCATGGTCGAACTCCGGCCACCGTTCGGTCAACGCGTTAGCAGGGGGCTTTTTGGCCTCCTGCCCGCGGGTCTTCGGGCTGCGAGCAAGACAAGCTCACCAAAAAATCACCCGGAATTGGGGGTCCTTAGGGGCCCCGCTTCCACCCCGTTCCCGTACGGCTCCTTTTGGGGTCTTGCGGGGACACTTGGGCGGGCGGGCTCGCTTCCTGCGCCTTTTGTGGGTTGCGGGCATGGTCGAACTCCGGCCACCGTTCGGTCAACGCGTTAGCAGGGGGCTTTTTGGCCTCCTGCCCGCGGGTCTTCGGGCTGCGAGCAAGACAAGCTCACTAAAAAATCACCCGGAATTGGGGGTCCTTAGGGGCCCCGCTTCCACCCCGTTCCCGTACGGCTCCTTTTGGGGTCTTGCGGGGACACTTGGGCGGGCGGGCTCGCTTCCTGCGCCTTTTGTGGGTTGCGGGCATGGTCGAACTCCGGCCACCGTCCGGTCAACGCGTTAGCAGTGGGCTTTTTGGCCCGCTGCCCGCGGGTCTTCGGACTAAGAGGGAGGAAACCTCACTAAAAAGTTACCAAAGAGTGGCGCTTGCGCTGCTTGTCTCCGCGGGACTCCACCCGTGGGGACTGTCGGCGGGCGGTGTCGCCTTTTGCGGCGCCGCTCCTTTGCAGTGTCCCTGTTGGGCACTGCCTTTACGTCCCTCCCGGTACTCCTCTGGTCATCAGAGGTGACACGGGACGGGACATTGACGGGCTTGGTGTGTACTCACCCTACCGCCAAGCAGACAGCGGGGTTGTCTTTCTTCCTCCGTCTTCGGACGCCTTTTTATTTTTAAATTGTTGTTTTTGTTTCGTTTTGTTTTTGTTTTGTTTACTTTACGTTTAATTTTTTTTTGTCTTTTATTTTTACTTTTATACCTTTTATTTTACCTTTTGTTTTTGTTTTTATTTTACAATTTTAAGTTTTTCTTTCTTTTCCCTTCTTTCGTTCTTCCCCCCCTGCCCCGATGTCACCGTCACCCCAATCTCGTAATCCCGTAGTTTTCAGTGTCTGTGGTCACGTCTCGCGGCTGTCCACGGGACCGAGGGTCTTGGCTTAACCGCCCGGACCGCGTGCAAGGTAAGCACTATAAAAATCCCCTAATCTCAAGTTGCTGCCGCACGGCGAGGAGATGCGTGGCTGACAGGGAGGTCAGTCTCTAGTGCGGCCCCCTCAGGGCACCAGCCGCCGCCCTTGAGGTATTAGGCTTACCCGGGTATAGCGGGATCTCTGCCCGGGTGGACGTTTTATTTCTCCCGCACTCGTGGGTTTTAATATGGCTACTAAACTCAAAAAACAAACCATACCGAAGTCGGTTGACGAATCAACCCGCACGCCCAGTCCTGCGGGTTCGGATGCAGAGCGCATTACAGCGCTGAAGGAGCAAGAGTTGGAGCTGTCCGAGTCGGACAGCTCCATTGTGAGCATGATCAGCGTGCGCAGCGCTGAAAGCCCCAGCCGGGCGAGCAAGCGCACGCGCTCGGAGCCAGGCTCGGCCTCGAGCGAAGAAGAGACCCCCACGCCGAAACTTTCGAGAGTGAGGGGTTTCAAGACTCGCGGCAGACCGCCCACCCACGGGCACTTTGTGGGCCTGGGCAGAGCTCGCGCGGAGCTCGCAGCCGCCAAGCTGCGAGAAAAGCTCCTCGAGCGCGACGCAGAGGAGGAGCGGCGCATCGAAGCGGCCACAAAAAAGGTGGCCGCTTCAAGAAGCTCGCGCCTCTCAGAGACTTCGGTCTCTGAAGGAGAGCCGGAGGAGGCTACCGCCACCAACTTGCGGTCGCGTCTCAAAGACGCCTTGGAGGCCATCACGATGGTCTCCAGGAAGTCCAAGGGACTCAAAGGGACTTGCCAAAAGTCCCTTAAGGAGTCGGTGGCGGCAATAGCCGAAATTGCGGATGTTCTCCTCAGCCGCACAGCGTCTGAGGAGACGAAGAAGCTCCAGGCGGAGAACGCCCGCCTGGCATCTGAAATCGCGGCCCTTAGACGGGAACAGGAGGAGCTCCGCACCGCTGTTGAGAAGCGTGCCATTACCAACGCGTCGGAGCCCATGAATGAACTGGCCGCCCTACGCAAAGAAATGGCACAGATGAGACAGAGCTTCGTCGTCCTAGAGGGCAGATTATTAAGGCCTCCCTTGGCGAGCAAGCAAGCGGCCCAACAACCGCAGCCGCCCCCGCAGCCGTCCCCGCAGCCGTCAACATCATACGCGGCTGTAGCGGCTGCGACACGGCAAGCCACAAATTCGGCGCCCAGGAAAGCCGAAGAAACTAAGGCCCAAAGGGGCAGGAAAAGGGGCCAGAAAAAGGCCCAGCCCACCCCTGCTGTCCCACAAAGTGCTCCTGCAGCCACCGCTTCCAAAAAGAATGGCTGGGAAATTGCCGGCGAAAAAGAAAAGGCGGCGAAAGCGAAGAGGAAGGCCAACCAAAAGGCCAAGAAGGCGGCCAAAAAGGCGGCAAAGAAGCTCCGCACCCCCAGCTCCACAGCAGTTGTTTTAACGCTGCAACCAGCAGCCTTGGAGCGGGGGACTACATACGCGGAGCTCTTAAAGAAGGCGCGTGGGGCTATCGACCCCACCACGCTAGGAATAACGACGGGCCTCAGGTGTAAGATCACACAGACCGGGGCTCGCCTAATCGAGGTGCCTGGGGCTGGTAGCGCCCAGCAGGCAGACGCCTTGGCCTCGAGCCTCCGCGACCTCCTCCCAGCGGAGGATGTCCGTGTCTCTAGGCCCCAAAAGTGCGCCGAGGTGCGAATCGGGGGCCTAGATGACTCGATTGTGGCTGAGGAGGTTGTTGCCGCCGTTGCCAAGGCCGGGGAGTGTCCCCCGGACCAGATCCGGTGCGGCCCTATTCGTCCGGGTCGTGCCGGTATGGGCACGGCAATCATTACCTGCCCAGTGGCGATTGCCAAAAAGTTGGCCGATGGCCGTCGAATTTTGATTGGTTGGGTGTCAGCGCAAGTGCGGCTACTGGAGCCGAAACCGCAGAGGTGCTTCCGCTGTCTGAGCGGTGGCCACGTTGGTGTCAAGTGCACCTCTGCGGTGGACTGCAGCGGCCGCTGCTTCAGATGCGGCCAGCCCGGCCACTTGGCCGGCAGTTGTGAGGCCCCGCCGCACTGCGTTTTGTGTGCGGCGGCGGGCAAGCCGGCCGATCACAGGGCCGGCACAAAGAGTTGCGCTGCACCCAAAATACAAAAGGGTGCAAAGGACGGCCAATCGGCCAACAAGGGCGCCACTCCCGTGGCCAGTAAAGCGCCGGGCAATATGGAGCAGGACTAATGGCTCCACTACGCCTTCTACAAGCGAATTTAAACCACTGCGCCAGGGCTCAGGATCTTCTTCTCCAGAGCATGGCGCAGTGGTCAATCAACGTCGCCCTCGTCGCCGAGCCGTATTTTATCCCCCCCCGTGATGATTGGGTGGGGGACCTCAGCGGCTTGGTGGCGCTAATTTCGTCAGCCGCCGCCCGCACCCCGTCCTTCGAGAACATCTACCGAGGGCGGGGCTGCGTCGCAGCACTCGTAAAGGATACGGTTGTGGTGGGTGGCTACTTCTCACCCAACCGTTCCCTCGCCGACTTCGAGGAGTATCTCCTCGAATTGAACGTCGTCGTCGCTCGCAGCCGTCCTCGCGCCGTGCTCTTCGCCGGGGACCTCAACGCCAAGTCTACGGCTTGGGGTTCTCCGGCCACGGACGCTAGAGGCGAGCTGCTAGAGCAGTGGGCCGTTGAGAACGGCCTGCTCGTCCTCAATCGTGGGTCGGTACATACGTGCGTGCGTCAGCGGGGCGGTTCCATTGTGGACGTTTCATTTGCGAGCCCCGCACTAGCACGCCGTATCCGAGACTGGCGCGTCGTCGAGGAGGTGGAGACGTTGTCGGACCACCGCTATATTCGGTTCGACGTCTCCGCCGAAACAGTCAGCTCCGACGCCCCGGTCCGAAGAGGCCCGATTGAGGGCGGTCCGCGTTGGGCCTTGAAAAGGCTGGATCGGGAGGCCCTCCTGGAAGCCTCCATAGTTCAGGCCTGGGTTTCAACACCTACCAGGCCTGACGATATCAATATGGAGGCCGATTGGTTCAGGGGGGCAATGACACAAGTATGTGACGCGGCGATGCCTAGAGTCCGTAGAACATCTGGGCCACGCCGGGTGTACTGGTGGAGCGACACCATCGCGCGCCTGCGCAAGATTTGCGTCGCAGCGCGCCGCCAGTACGCCCGGTTTCGCAGGAGGCGTCGCCGCCCTCCCGATTTTACTGTCCGGGAGGCGGAATTGTATGAGGCATACAGAGCGGCCAAAAACAATTTGAAAGAAGCTATCTGGCGGGCCAAGCAAGACGCCCGCCAGGAACTGCTGGAGACGCTAAACCAGGATCCGTGGGGGCGCCCATACTTGATGGTCAGGAACAAGTTACGTTCCTGGGCGCCCCCTCTAACGGAAAGTCTCCGGCCACAGCTAGTGGAAGAGGTTGTGGCCGCTCTGTTCCCGTCACGGGCGGAACATATCCCTCCGCCCATGACGGCACCGCCTTCCGAGGCAGCCAACGCGGACATAGACGACGACGTTCCCGAGGTGACTCGGGTAGAACTCCGAGCGGCGGTGTTAAGAATTAAAAACACCGCCCCAGGACCCGACGGCATTCCTGGCCGAGCGTGGGTCCTGGCAATGGAGGAGCTCGGACCCCGACTAGGGAGACTCCTCACAGCGTGCCTTGAGGGGGGCCAGTTTCCACGAGCCTGGAAGACGGGGAAACTGGTCCTCATCAGAAAGGCAGGGCGCCCGGCGGACAGCCCGTCCGCCTACCGGCCCATAGTGTTGTTGGACGAGGTCGCGAAGATCTTCGAGTATATCATCGCGGAGCGCCTCGTCCACCACCTTTCCACGGTGGGCCCAGATTTGGCGGAAGTGCAATTCGGTTTCCGCCGAGGGCGCTCAACAATTGAGGCAATAAAATCTGTGAGGAGTCTGGCGGAGGAAGAGGTTTCCCGGGGCGGGGTGGTCTTGGCGGTGTCTCTTGACATCGCCAACGCTTTCAACACCCTGCCCTGGAGTTGTATTCGAGAGGCACTCACTTACCATCGAGTGCCTCCATACCTCCGCCGCATAGTCGGGGATTATCTCAATGAAAGAGCAATTGTCTACCCGAGTCATCTCGGTCAAAGTCGGCGAGTTATGTCGTGCGGTGTTCCACAGGGGTCGGTCCTCGGCCCCCTTCTGTGGAACATCGGCTACGACTGGGTGCTGCGCGGTACGCTCCTCCCTGGCGTGGGTGTCACTTGTTACGCCGACGACACCCTCGTCACTGCGAGTGATAAGACGTACCGGGCGGCGGCTATAAGGGCGACCGCTGGGGTCGCACAAGTTGTTGGAAGGATCCGGCGTTTGGGCCTAGAGGTGGCCCTCTCTAAATCCGAGGCCATTTGTTTCCACGGGCCTCGGAAACGGCCACCCGCAGGGGCCCACATTATGGTAGGAGGGGTCCGCATCGGCATCGGGACGAGCCTAAAATACCTGGGGCTCGTACTCGATAGCCGATGGGATTTCCGTGAGCACTTTAGACGCTTGGCCCCCAAACTTTAGGGGCAGCAGCAGGATTATCAAGACTGCTGCCCAATCTGGGTGGGCCAACCGCCTCCTGCCGGAGGCTCTACGAAGGAGTCGTGCGGTCCATGGCCCTTTATGGGGCCCCGATATGGGCGCACGACCTGACGGCCCACAACATCAAGGCGCTTCGCGCACCGCAGCGCGCCATGGCCGTCAGGTTGATACGAGGCTACCGCACGGTCTCCTTCGAGACAGCGAGCCTCCTAGCCGGATCACCGCCCTGGGATCTGGAAGCTGAGCTGCTGGCGTCACTCTATACATGGCGCCAGCAAGCCCTGGAGCAGGGCGAGAGACCGGCGCACCGTGACATCGAGGCGCATCGGTCGGAGCTCCACCAAGTCCTAGTGGCGGAGTGGAAGGCACGACTTGTGCACCCCAGCGCCGGGCACGCCACGATAGTGGCGGTAAGTCCCGTGGTTGATGAGTGGTTGGAGAGACGTCACGGCGTCCTCACCTTCCGGTTGACTCAAATCCTTACCGGCCATGGTTGTTTTGGCCGGTATTTGTGGAGGATAGGCCGGGAGGAAACGCCCGGGTGCCACCATTGTGGCAGCAGCCGCGACCCTGTCGAAGACACGGCGTTGCATACTTTGGCGGAATGCCCAGCCTGGGCATCGCAGCGCCGTGATCTGGTCGCGGCTCTCAATACGGTTGTACTCTCGCTCCCGGCCGTAGTTCTGTCTATGGTCCGGAGTGAGAGGTCTTGGAACGCCGTCGCCTCTTTCTGCGAAGCAGTCATGCTGAGCAAGGAGGCGGCGGAGCGGGAGAGGGAAATACATCGCCCTCTCCCCAACCGTAGGTCCGGGCGTCGGGGACGTCGAACTAGAGACGACCTCCGACCACCGTAAATTTATTGCCTGCGGACGGTGAGCGCTGGGGCTGCTCCCTGTCCGCCAAAAGGCGGGAGGCGGCGCGTGTCCTCGCCGCCTCCCAAGTAGCTTTGTGAGGTGATGGATGCCAGAAGTTTGATGTATGCAAGAAGTTTGATGGATGATTGCGAGATCATAACGAGACGGGGCCCGCCAACACCAACGGCGGGCCAATCCCGGGCGGGGTCGCGAGAAAGTATGCAAATCGCGAATCGCGTGACCCCGCCAACACACGGGACCCGTAGGGACACCGCGGTGGTTTTTAGTGGGTATGCCCCGAACGCCTGTAGGGGAGAGCCTCCACATACCTCCTCCGCCAGTCCCAAGCCCAGCCGTTTTAATGGCTGGGTTGGCGGAGTTGAGATGACTCATAAGGAGAGTTTCCCACCGTAGTGAACAAAAAAAAAAAAAAAAAAAAAAAAAGGTTAGGTTAGGTTAGGTTAGGTTAGGTTAGGTTAGGTTAGGTTAGGTTCCCCCCCGTGGGATCTCCACCTTGTCGTGGTGGGGGGGCTCAGTAACCGTGGATTGGTCACCCGCGGTGAAGCTAAGAGGGATCCAGGAGGGGACGCTCCGCGTGGGCTTGGAGAGGCCTGCGCAGGATGCGTCCAACGGTGCGGGTGCGGGGGACAGTTCTGTCTGTCCCTCGCAGTCGGGTGCGGTCGCGGGAGGAGAGGCGTGTCGGTGTAGCGTTGCCGCGCGCCCTATCTCCCGCGACCAAATGGGGGCGCACCATTCGATGCGTCGCGGTGGGGCCGCAGAGAAAGAGGAGATGCGGTGTTGCGTTGCCGTCCTCCCTATCCTCTGCGGCCGCTGGGCGTTTTGGCGGCGGAGTCCAACACCTTAATCCGTCGCCAAGGGGGTTTTGTTCGGGGCCCGCCTGACCATCTGGCGGGCCAATACCCATCGGAGGGTGGCGACGAGTGCTTTGGTGATGCCCCACCCTCTGACACACGGGTACATGGCGGAAGTCGAGGTGGTTTTTAGTGGAAACACCACATACTCCGGCTCTTATTTCCCCCAAGAGTCGGAGATCCGAAGGGATTTTCCACCTCGTAAAAAAAAAAAAAAAAAAAAAAAAAGGTTAGGTTAGGTTAGGTTAGGTTAGGTTAGGTTAGGTTAGGTTTTAAAAACCAAACCACTACACCGAAGTCGGTCGACGAACCGGAAACTCGCACGCCCAGTGATGCGGGTTCCAACGATGAGCGCTCAAAAGCGCTGAAGGAGCAAGAGTTGGAGCTGTCCGAGTCAGACAGCTCAACCACAAGCCTCATGAGCGTCCGCAGCGCCAGTGAGGAAAGCCCCAGTCGGGCATTGCGGAAGCGCCCTCACTCGGGGCCAGGTTCAGCCTCGAGCGATGACTCGACGAGGCGACGTCAAGTGAAGACGCGTGGACGACCGCCCACCCACGGAAATTACGTGGGTCTGGGCAAGGCTCGCGAGGAGCTTGCAGCCGCTAAGCGGCGCGAAGAGCTCCTCAAGCGTGACGAGGAGGAAGAAAGGCGCATTGAAGCGGCCACAAAAAAGGTGTCCGCTTCAAGAAGCTCGCGCCTCTCAGAGACTTCTGCCTCTGAGGGAGAGCCGGAAGACGCTACCGCTACAGATCTGCGGTCGCGTCTCAAAGACGCCTTGGAGGCCATCACGATGGTCTCCAAGATATCTAAGGGACTGAAAGGGACATCCCAAAAGTCCCTTAAGGAATCGGTGGCAGCAATAGCTGAAATTGCGGACGTTCTCCTCGGTCGCACAGCGTCTGAGGAGACAAAGAAGCTCCAGGCGGAGAACACCCGCCTCGCCACCGAAATCGCGGCACTCAGGCGTGAGCAGGAGGAGCTCCGTGTCGCGTTCCAGAGGCGCGCGGAAGTCAATGCGCCGGACAAGGCCACGGAGGACCTAGCTGCCCTCCGCAAAGAGATGGCCCAGATGAGGCAGAGCCTCTCCGCCCTGGAAGGCAAATTATTAATAAGGCCCCCAACGGCGAGCCGGCAAGCGGCCCAACAGCCGCAGCCGCCCCCACAGTCGTCTCCGCAGCCGTCAACATCATATGCGGCTGCAGCGGCTGCGCCACGGCAGGCCGCGACTCAGGCGCCCAATAAAGCCGCGTCTACCGAGGCCCCAAAGGGCAGGAAGAGGGGCCAGAAGAAGGCCCAGCCCACCCCTGCCGTTCTGCAGAGTGCTCCTGCAACCTCCGCTCCCAAAAAGGATGGCTGGGAGACTGTTGGCGCCAAGCAAAAGGAGGCGAAGGCCAAGCGAAAGGCCAAACAGAAGGCCAAGAAGGCGGCAAAAAAGGCAGCCAAGAAGCTCCGCACCCCCAGCTCCACTGCAGTGGTACTAACGCTGCAACCAGCAGCGTTGGAGCGGGGGACCACTTACGCGGAGCTTCTCAAGACGGCGCGTGGGGCTATCGACCCCACTAAGCTGGGAATAACGGCGGGCCTCCGGTGTAAAATCACACAGACCGGGGCCCGCCTCATCGAGGTGCCTGGGGCCGGTAGCGCCCAGCAGGCAGACGCTTTGGCCTCGAGCCTCCGCGACCTCCTACCAGCGGAGGACGTACGTGTCTCCAGGCCCCAAAAGTGCGCCGAGGTGCGAATTGGGGGCCTGGATGACTCAATAGTGGTTGAGGAGGTTGTTGCCGCCGTCGCCAAGGCCGGGGAGTGTCCCCCGGACCAAATCCGGTGCGGCCCAATTCGTCCGGGCCGTGTCGGTATGGGCACAGCCATAGTCACCTGCCCCGTGGCTGTGGCCAAGAAGTTGGCCGATGGCCGTCGCGTATTAATCGGCTGGGTGTCGGCGCAAGTGCGGCTCCTGGAGCCGAAACCGCAGAGGTGCTTCCGCTGCCTCAGTGGTGGCCACGTTGGTGCAAAGTGCACCTCTGCGGTCGACTGCAGCGGCCGCTGTTTTAGATGCGGCCAGCCCGGCCATTTGGCCGGCAGTTGTGAGGCCCCGCCGCACTGCGTTTTGTGTGCGGCGGCGGGCAAGCCGGCCGATCATAGGGCCGGCACAAAGAGTTGCGCCGCACCCAAGAAGAAGCAGGGCGCAAAGGACGGCCAATCGGCCAACAAGAGCGCCACTCCCGTGGCTACTAAGGCGTCAGGCGACACGCCAATGGATGCCGAATAATGGCTCCATATACGTTACGCCTACTTCAGGCGAATTTAAACCACTGCGCCAGAGCTCAGGATCTTCTTCTCCAGAGCATGGCGCAGTGGTCAATCAACGTCGCCCTCGTCGCCGAGCCGTATTTTGTCCCCCCCCGTGACGATTGGGTGGGGGACCTCAGCGGCTCGGTGGCGCTAATTTCGTTAGCCGCCGCCCGCACCCCGCCCTTCGAGAACATCTACCGAGGGCGGGGCTGCGTCGCAGCACTCATAAAGGATACGGTTGTGGTGGGTGGCTACTTCTCACCCAACCGTTCCCTCGCCGACTTCGAGGAGTATCTCCTCGAATTGAACGTTGTCGTCGCTCGCAGCCGTCCTCGCGTCGTGCTCTTCGCCGGGGACCTCAACGCCAAGTCTACGGCTTGGGGTTCTCCGGCCACGGACGCTAGAGGCGAGCTGCTGGAGCAGTGGGCCGTTGAGAACGGCCTGCTCGTCCTCAATCGTGGGTCGGTACATACGTGCGTGCGTCAGCGGGGCGGTTCCATTGTGGACGTTTCTTTTGCGAGCCCCGCACTAGCACGCCGTATCCGAGACTGGCGCGTCGTCGAGGAGGTGGAGACGTTGTCGGACCACCGCTATATTCGGTTCGACGTCTCCGCCGAAACAGTCAGCTCCGACGTCCCAGTCCGAAGAGGCCCGATTGAGGGCGGTCCGCGTTGGGCCTTGAAAAGGCTGAATCGGGAGGCCCTCCTGGAAGCCTCCATAGTTCAGGCCTGGGTTTCAACACCTTCCAGGCCTGACGATATCAACATGGAGGCCGATTGGTTCAGGGGGGCAATGACGCAAGTTTGCGACGCGGCGATGCCTAGAGTCCGTAGCACATCTGGGCCACGCCGGGTGTACTGGTGGAACGACTCAATCGCGCAGTTGCGACAAATTTGCGTCGCAGCGCGCCGCCAGTACGCCCGGTTTCGCAGGAGGCGTCGCCGCCCTCCCGATTTCATTGCCCGGGAGGCGGCATTGTATGAGGAGTATAGAGCGGCCAAGAATAATCTGAAAGAGGCCATCTGGCGGGCCAAGCAAGACGCCCGCCAGGAATTGCTGGAGACCCTCAACAGAGATCCGTGGGGGCGCCCATATTTGATGGTCAGGAACAAGTTACGTTCCTGGGCGCCCCCTCTAACGGAAAGTCTCCGGCCACAGCTGGTCGAAGATGTTGTGGCCGCTCTGTTCCCGTCGCGGGCGGAACACATCCCTCCGCCCATGACGGCGCCGCCTTCCGAGGCAGCCAACGCGGACATGGACGACGACGTTCCCGAGGTGACTCGGGTAGAACTCCGAGCGGCGGTGTTAAGAATTAAAAACACCGCCCCAGGACCCGACGGCATTCCTGGCCGAGCGTGGGTCCTGGCAATGGAGGAGCTCGGACCCCGACTAGGGAGACTCCTCACAGCGTGCCTTGAGGGGGGCCAGTTTCCACGAGCCTGGAAGACGGGGAAGCTGGTCCTCATCAGAAAGGCAGGGCGCCCGGCGGACAGCCCGTCCGCCTACCGGCCCATAGTGTTGTTGGACGAGGTCGCGAAGATCTTCGAGCATATCATCGCGGAGCGCCTCGTCCACCACCTTTCCACGGTGGGCCCAGATTTGGCGGACGTGCAGTTCGGTTTCCGCCGAGGGCGCTCAACAATAGACGCCATTAGATCAGTGAGGAGTCTGGCGGAGGAAGAGGTTTCCCGGGGCGGGGTGGTCCTGGCGGTGTCTCTTGACATCGCCAACGCCTTCAACACCCTGCCCTGGAGTTGTATTTGTGAGGCACTCAATTATCACCGAGTGCCTCCCTACCTCCGCCGCATAGTCGGGGATTATCTTAATGATAGAGGAATTATCTACCCGAGTCATCTCGGTATTAGTCGGCGAGTTATGTCGTGCGGTGTTCCGCAGGGGTCGGTCCTCGGCCCCCTTCTGTGGAACATCGGCTACGACTGGGTGCTGCGCGGTACGCTCCTCCCTGGCGTGGGTGTCACTTGTTACGCCGACGACACCCTCGTCACTGCGAGTGATAAGACGTACCGGGCGGCGGCTATAAGGGCGACCGCTGGGGTCGCACAAGTCGTTGGTAGGATCCGGCGTTTGGGCCTTGAGGTGGCCCTGTCCAAATCCGAGGCCATTTGTTTCCACGGGCCTCGGAATCGGCCACCCGCAGGGGCCCACATTATGGTAGGAGGGGTCACCATCGGCATCGGGACGAGCCTAAAATATCTCGGGCTCGTACTCGATAGCCGATGGGATTTCCGTCAACACTTCAGACGCTTGGCCCCCAAACTTCTCGGGGCGGCAGCAGGATTGTCACGACTGCTGCCCAATCTCGGGGGGCCAACCGCCTCCTGCCGGAGGCTCTACGAAGGAGTCGTGCAGTCCATGGCCCTTTATGGGGCCCCGATATGGGCGCACGACCTGACGGCCCACAATATCACGGCGCTTCGCGCACCGCAGCGCGCCATGGCCGTCAGGTTGATACGAGGCTACCGCACGGTCTCCTTCGAGACAGCGAGCCTCCTAGCCGGATCACCGCCCTGGGATCTGGAAGCTGAGCTGCTGGCGTCACTCTATACATGGCGCCAGCAAGCTCTGGAGCAGGGCGAGAGACCGGCGCACCGTGAAATCGAGGCGCGTCGGTCCGAGCTCCGCCAGATCCTAGTGGCGGAGTGGAAGGCACGACTTGTGCACCCCAGCGCCGGGCACGCCACGATAGTGGCGGTAAGTCCCGTGGTTGATGAGTGGTTGGAGAGACGTCACGGCGTCCTCACCTTCCGGTTGACTCAAATCCTTACCGGCCATGGTTGTTTTGGCCGGTATTTGTGGAGGATAGGCCGGGAGGAAACGCCCGGATGCCACCATTGTGGCAGCAGCCGCGACCCTGTCGAAGACACGGCGTTGCATACTTTGGCGGAATGCCCAGCCTGGGCATCGCAGCGCCGTGATCTGGTCGCGGCTCTCAATACGGTTGTCCTCTCGCTCCCGGCCGTAGTTCTGTCTATGGTCCGGAGTGAGAGGTCTTGGAACGCCGTCGCCTCTTTCTGCGAAGCAGTCATGCTGAGCAAGGAGGCGGCGGAGCGGGAGAGGGAAATACATCGCCCTCTCCCCAACCGTAGGTCCGGGCGTCGGGGACGTCGACCAAGGGACGACCTCCGACCACCGTAAATTTATTGCCTGCGGACGGTGAGCGCTGGGGCTGCTCCCTGTCCGCCAAAAGGCGGGAGGCGGCGCGTGTCCTCGCCCCCTCCCAAGTAGCTTTGTGAGGTGATGGATGCCAGAAGTTTGATGTATGCAAGAAGTTTGATGGATGATTGCGAGATCATAACGAGACGGGGCCCGCCAACACCAACGGCGGGCCAATCCCGGGCGGGGTCGCGAGAAAGTATGCAAATCGCGAATCGCGTGACCCCGCCAACACACGGGACCCGTAGGGACACCGCGGTGGTTTTTAGTGGGTATGCCCCGAACGCCTTTAGGGGAGAGCCTCCACATACCTCCTCCGCCAGTCCCAAGCCTAGCCGTTCTAATGGCTGGGTTGGCGGAGTTGAGATGACTCATAAGGAGAGTTTTACCACCGTAGTGAACAAAAAAAAAAAAAAAAAAAAAAAAAAAAAGGTTAGGTTAGGTTAGGTTAGGTTAGGTTAGGTTAGGTTTTTTTTTTTTTTTTTTTTTTTTTATGGCACCCGTCATCACAGGGTGTTGAGCCCAGTTCCTTCGATTTTTGTCGAAGACCTTTTTCAGCAACATTCATCCGTCTCCTTTCACATACACTCTTCGCCAGGGGAATTCTTTATTGAGTCCACATTTACATTACATCATTTACCTATACAACAACATTAACAATTTAATTTAAGCACATATATTACTTAATCTAGAATGACCCATTTGGGTTCTGCACGAGGGCCGCAGAGCAGGCCCTGCACAGATAGATTTATTAGGGCGTCCAGACGTCATATTTAACAAATAGGAGCTTACGCCCTACTTTACCTATTTCTGTGCATGACACGCCCCGCGACGTCCGTGCAATATTTGATAAACGAATTTCTTGTTATGGGATCAGCCATAAGTGCGGGCAGATTATCGGCAGTTATGGCTGCTCCCATATCTTGTTCAGCATTGTATCTGGACATAACATAAATTGGACATTCACATAAAATATGGAGCACGGTCTCCCGCGTTCCAGGTTCGCAAGGGCACGACGGGTTGTCCTTACACTTAAACCGGTGTAAGTATTCGGAGAACCCGCCGTGCCCCGTTAAAACTTGTACCATTAATGCGGACAGGCCGGTCTTGCGGACCAGCCTGTACGCATCAATGGCGTCGGGGAAAAATACTTTAGTGACCGCGGCGGTCTCGCCCTCCTTGTATCGACGGTTCCATTCGTGAAGCGACTCCTGTCGGATATGTCGCTTCACGAATGAAACCGGACACTTATCATAATCTGGGCGGCTCTTGCTCTTAAGGGCAGCCTCTTTGGCCAGTTCGTCGGCTCTCTCATTCCCCTGCAGCCCAGCATGCGCCTTTATCCAATGTAGCGCCAGTCGCCCTCCATTTTGGGTGACTCGCGCCACATTAGTGCGCACCTGGACCGCAAGGGGATGACAAGACCAGCTGCTTGTGACCGCCTCCAAAGCCGAAAGCGAGTCCGAGTATATATCGACCGCCGCGATCTTTTTCACAAGTACCATTTCAGTCGCCTTGCTCAGCGCGAGGAGTTCTGCCTGATAGACGGTGCAAAACCGCTCCAGCACGAGCTTTTTCTTCCCGGTCTCCGCCCCGTTATCCCACAGGGATACCGCGGCCCCCACCTTTTTCTGGATCTTACTCCCGTCTGTGTAGACCTTCAGGTTACTCGGCTCGTGCTGGAGGAGCTGTGCACCGTCGACCACGCAGTCAAACGTTAGCTGCTCCACTTCTGCAGGATGTGGGTTATCGGCGTGAGCCACAGGACGCTCCACCTCCCGGTCCCCTATCACTCTCCGGGAGTAGCCTTTCCTTATCTCATAAAGGGAGGCTGCTTCCCGGATTCTTATATCCAGAGGAAGGAGCCCGGAGAGTAACAGCGCCGAGTTCAGTGACACCGTCCTGTAGGCTTTCAACATTTTAAGTGCGAACCCACGTTGAACCGCGTTGAGTTGCTTCCGGGTCCCCAATTTATTGGACGCTGGAGCCCACGCACTCGCTGCATAAAGCATGATGGGCTCTATCACTGCAACGTACATCGTCCTGATGATCTCGGGCTGCAGGCCCCAGCTGATTTTGGCTGCTCGAGTTAATTGTTTATAGAGACCCATCGCCTTCCGGCAGATGTTACTCACGTGAGAGTTAAAGGTGAGCTTATCGTCTATGGTAAGACCCAAGATTTTAATCTCACGCGAGTAACCAATCGGCTGGTCGCCCATGCGCAGATGTGGAGAGTCGTGCTTGCGCTTATTAGTAATAACCATGGCTTTGGTCTTGCTAGGCGCAAATTTTAGTTTATTACGCACTCCCCACCCCTGCACATGCGCGAGCGCACGATTCGCCTGGCTCTGAATCCCCGCGGCTTCGTGTCCCGAGAAGATCAGGACGATGTCATCCGCGAAAGCCTGCCCATAATCCCCTCTCTGTTCCAAGTCCTTGAGCAACGGATCCAGAAGGAGGTTCCAGAATGTTGGGCCCCCAATGGAGCCTTGGACGCATCCCTTCGTGGTCTCTGCTGCAACCTCTTCGCCGGCGTATCGCACTAGGACCCTTCTGTCCGTCAGATAACTGTCTATGAGTCTTCTTACGTTCGGCGGACAGCGAGTTTCGGCTAGTCTTGTTTTTATCGCCGGCCACCATGCACTGTCGAAGGCTCCCTCTATGTCAAGTGAGACAACCACGACGATTTTCTTTTCCGCCAGCCTGTCTCTTATGTGTCTCATCATGACATACAGGGAGTCTTCGGTGCTCCGTTGGGGCGTAAAGCCGTACTGCCTATCACTTATGTGTGTCCTGATGTGCCATCTTATACGATTCATGGTCATTTTTTCTAGCACCTTCCCTAGCACTGGTAGAAGACCTATTGGTCTGTATGCCTTCGGTTGGGTGTAATCGTCCTTGCCGGCTTTTCTAAGGATCACCACAACGGCTTCCTTCCATTTTTTTGGGAAGCAGGCTAGGCTCAGGCATTTGTTGAGCAGCGCAAGGAAAACCGCGGGGTTGGCATTGATGGCCGCTCCGCAAATATCAGCCGTAAGTCCGTCTCCACCTGGAGCCTTCTTGGAGTTGAAGCTACTCACGGCACTCAGCATCTCTTGCACCGTGAAGGGAGGATCGCTAGGTTCATCCAGTACCCTATCGTTGATCTTCCTAGCGGCCTCCCTCGTAGCTCTCTGGTCTGCGTTGTCTTCAGCCTCATTGTCAGGTGGATAAAATGTTGCCGCCAGTAGTCGTGCCGATTCGGCGTTGCTTAAGGCTATGCCATCCTGTACCAATGGTACGTCGTCCTTCTTTGTGGCAGTGCGGCCGATTACCCTATAAATGCCGTCCCACATTGTTTCCCGCTCCTGCCTGCCACAGAAGCTTTTCCAGCTGGTGATCTGAGCGTTCTTGACCTCACGTTGGTAGTGCTCCTTCGCTTCCAGATATTGCTCAACTACGTGTGTCCTTCGAATTTGTGACGCGTTGGCTATTCTTCTGCGCTTCGTCTTAAGCGCACTCTTGAGTGCCGCCAGCTCGGCAGTCCACCACGGCAACCCTGCTTGTTTTCTGTTTTTTATTTTGGGTATGTTGATTTCACTACTCTCAATTATTGTGTGTGTGTACTTTTCTATCGCTGTTTCTAGTTCGGTGGAATTATTTATCTTTTCTATTTCAGTTATGTTTAGGTTATTTTCTATTTGCAATTGGGAGAGTTTCGAATGAAACTCTGTCCAATTTGCCTTTTTTGTGTTAAATTTTCTGGTAGAACTTTTAACTCTATTGTCTATGATATGGCCTTTAATTTCAAACAGGATTGCGCGGTGGTCCGACGTGGTGACGTCCCCATCGAGTCGCCAGTTGACGACTCGCCCCAGCAGATTCTCCGAGCACAACGTAACATCCACGCAACTGGTGTAGCGAACACCACCCCTGTAAGTGTCGAAAGTAGGTGTTGTACCTTCGTTTAGTACGTGAAGGCCTGTCTCCACCAGCGCTCCGGCTAGCTTCTCGCCTCTGGCGTTTTCGCACCTGCTGCCCCACAACGTGCTCCATGCGTTCACGTCTCCTCCGACTAAAACTTCGTTTGCGCCCGCTTCTTCCACGACCCTGCTGAGCAAGTTAAGGTCGGGCTCGATGTCCGCCTGCCCCTCGAGGTATACGGACACCATCAGTATGCCCCAGCTCCCGGCTTCCAGCACAGCGACTGCCATATTCTCTGAGGTGAGAGCCGGGCACTGAGTCACACTGATAGTGTCATCGAACACTGCAATGGCGGCCTTGTTCACCCTCTCGGTCTTCCTTGCACATTGCAGTATCCGTACCCCGGGGTAGCTCTTCATCTCGCCTCTGTTGCCGATGTAGGGCTCTTGGACGAGCGCAATAGCGGTTTTGCGCTTTTGAGCTTCCATGATGAGCTCCGCCGTTGCTAATTCACTCCTGTGGAGGTTTGCCTGGATGATCGGGAGCGAGCGTTCGAGTGTTTGCTGCATTCCAACTGGGACAATTTTAGCAATATTGGACGCTGGCTCGAGCCAGTCCATCCCACCGCCTGCGCACCGGGCACTCCATGCTGAAGGCATTGTGTGCCGTGCAGTCTAATTTCGCCTGAACACAGTTGCAACAGGAGGGGGGCTTGCTGGCGAGCCAGTCGTCGCACTTATTTTTTACGTGGGGCCCTCCGCAATGACTACATTTGACGGTAGTTTCTTTGCAGAAACGTCGCCCATGTCCGTATCCGAGACACAAGCTACACTGGACCAACGGGGATTGGTCCATGACTCGGACCCTCTGGAGGTCGATGTGTAGGGCTCCTTGGTCAGTCGCTCTCTGCCATACTTGCGGCGACGTTTCCACAATCACGTCACACGTGTGCGGGTTCCTGCATCTACGTCTGAATTTTACTCGCAGGCGACATTCCTCCTCGCTAAGGCCGCGAAAAACACCACCATTTTGGTTCCTGAGCGCCTTGACCACATCCTCGTCTGAGTTCATGGTCAAGACGCCCCTGAGTGCCAACAGTGGGTCCTTGTTTTTCACGTCCTCAGCCAGTAGGTGCTCACCTGCCTTCTCTATCCGTCTTTTGAGTGTGTCCCTGTCTTCTGTTGTCCTACACCCCATGATGACTTTGCTGTCTTTACCTTTTCTGATTCTGTCCACCACCACACCTCCTTCGTGTGCCTTCACGGCCTTCCTTATCCTAGTAAGGACCTGTTCTCCTGTTTCCTTTTCGTCCCTTGAGGTTACGACTATCGAGTGCAGCGCCGTGCTTGCCGGGAGCTGCCTCACAGGCTGACCCGCCGCAACACTCGCGTATGTCACCCCAAGGCTCTTTTCACTAATCAGGCTACTGAGGGTTTTAAGTTGTTCCCCGTTTTGTTTCAGGAGAGTGGCGTGCTCCCTAAGTTCCCGAAGGAACTCGGTCTCTCCCTCCGCCATTGCGGGGGTGGATTGAGAGGGCGAGTCCCTGTGCGGGCTGGTTTCTTGAGGCAGTTTTAGTGACTTCCCCTGGTCATTTGCCAATTCGGCCTCCTTGACAAGCTGATATAGCCTCTCAACGGCGATCATGACCTCCGCTTTTATCTCGTTCTTCGTGTTTCTCGAACTGTTCAGCTGCAGCTTGGCCTTCGTCAGCATAGCCCGGGCCTCCTTGGTCCGACTTGCATAGACGATCGCCTGCTGAGGTGAACAGCTCGGGCGAGACGCGGTTGAGGCTGTTGTTTTAGACTGCCGCTTTGACGCTACACCAGCCATCGTCGCCTTATCTTTGGTTGGCGACTTTGCCTCCCACTCCCCGATACTCCTCCTTACTCCACCAACCATATCGGTCATTGAGGGCCCGGCCCTGTCGTCGGTTTGGTTGTTTGGTGGAGTGGTCGGTTTCTCACCCCTCATGGTCTGGGCTTTTACTGGAGTGTGGATCATATTGTGGTGGTGGACGGTCAGTCGGTGTCAACGGTGGGTATACTTCAAATCAATTAAAATACAATTGTTGTAAAAGGACAATTGCAAGGTAAATGTAGATTAGTTTATATAAATAAAATGTAAAATTGTAAATAGAAGTATAAAATAAAAATGTAAAAATAAATAAAGGTTAAAATGGCTTTAAGTCAACTTAAGTCTAAAAAACAAAACAAAA
Organism: Euclidia mi; assembly: GCA_944739405.2. NCBI lineage: Eukaryota > Metazoa > Arthropoda > Insecta > Lepidoptera > Erebidae > Euclidia > Euclidia mi. Next base: position 92,622 of record OX123205.2, on the reverse strand, counting down.
AGCGTTTTGCTATCACAGTAGAAATAATATAAAAGGGTGTTATTAGTTAGGTACTTGACGCTACCTAATCCAGGTACTAACTAACAAATACAAAGAAAGTAAAAAATGTTCTTTGCCTCAGACTTAAACGGTTAAGATAAGGTAGAGTCTCAACCTATGTCTTAAAACTAACTTAAAAATATACAAAAGGGTCAATTTTACCTAAAATAACAAAATTTTCTCTGACTCTACCTTGGTAGAGTCAATTGGTCGCGGTATCTATACCAGACGAAGGGCCTCCCGACGCACTTATATGCAGAGAAAACCGCACCTCGCCACGCCTCCCCGTTTACGAGCTAGAGGGATTCGAAATCTGCCAATATGGCCGCCAAGATGGCCGACAAATATCAAAACCTCTCCAACTCAGTCAGTTTTCGGCCTATAGAGATGCGGCTTTCGGCATTAGGCGTGTTGCCCCCAGCTCTAGTCAGCAAACATCAAAAAAGAGATGGTGAAATTTTGACTCTACCAATGTAGGGTCAGACGTCCGATGGTTTGGCAGCGCTGTGCCAAGCACTTTAAGCCCAAGCACGGCGAAATCGGACCACGGATGACGAAGATAAGGTGGTTTAAAAAAATCCAAGATGGCGCCGCTGAAACTTTGATCGCCAATATCTCCGGTCCTATTAGACCGACTGACACCGCGCCTGGACTCAAATCACTTGTCTCGGTGTGGTCTAGTCCGCAAACTGGTCAGATCAAACACGATTTTTAAAAATTGTGTTGCCCAGTTTAAAAATTAAAAAAAAAAACCGAGCGTTGTCAATTTAAAAATCTAAAATCCTTAAAATCTAATTCTTAGGTCTAGTCCCAGTCTATATATAGAATAAAAAACATATGTCAGCGCGACCAATTTTGTTTTACGTCACTTTAAAGTTTTCAAAAGTTTAAAAGAGTCTAGTTCGGTAACCACTTAACTTAAAATTCTGCCTGAAGTGTCTCCCGGCTGCTACTTCGGTCCTCTACTTGAATCCGCTGCTGGTTCAAGTCGGACGCCGCTGCATCAACGACCTCGTGATGACGCCGTTTCCTGTTTTTCCGGATTTCCTCCGAAATTACCGGGCAGAAAATTCCGGAAGAGGTGGGAGCACACGGAGAGCACTGCACTGCGTAGTTAGACAATTTGAAAAAACTACCTTATCGATCTCGTTTAGGAGATATGGTCGTTTTAGTCGATTTTTTTTGCACTTTTTTGAGGTTATAATATCGTTTTTGTTTAATAACTTTTTCCCCCGATGCGTCCGGCTGAATTTGAAAAATACACTGGACGCGCCTTGTTGAGACGCGTAAAACCGTATATAGCACGGTCGCGGGCGATAACAAAAACCACTTTTTTGAATTATTTCGTTACGACCAATTAAAATTCGTGACGCTTTAGGGCGCGGCTAGAAAGGAACTGGTTAGGTTAGGTTAGGTTAGGTTAGGTTAGGTTAGGTTAGGTTAGGTTAGGTTAGGTTCCCCCCCGTGGGATCTCCACCTTGTCGTGGTGGGGGGGCTCAGTAACCGTGGATTAGTCACCCGCGGTGAAGCTAAGAGGGATCCAGGAGGGGACGCTCCGCGTGGGCTTGGAGGGGCCTACGTAGGATGCGTCCAACGGTGCGAGTGCGGGGGACAGTTCTGTCTGTCCCTCGCAGTCGGGTGCGGTCGCGGGAGGAGAGGCGTGTCGGTGTTGCGTTGCCGCGCGCCCTATCTGCCGCGACCAAATGGGGGCGCACCATTCGATGCGTCGCGGTGGGGCCGCAGAGGAAGAGGAGATGCGGTGTTGCGTTGCCGTCCTCCCTATCCTCTGCGGCCGCTGGGCGTTTTGGCGGCGGAGTCCAACACCTTAATCCGTCGCCAAGGGGGTTTTGTTCGGGGCCCGCCTGACCATCTGGCGGGCCAATACCCGTCGGAGGGTGGCGACGAGTGCTTTGGTGATGCCCCACCCTCCGACACATGGGTACATGGCGGAAGTCGAGGTGGTTTTTAGTGGAAACACCACATACTCCGGCTCTTATTTCCCCCAAGAGTCGGAGATCCGAAGGGATTTTCCACCTCGTAAAACAAAAAAAAAAAAAAAGGTTAGGTTAGGTTAGGTTAGGTTAGGTTAGGTTAGGTTAGGTTAGGTTAGGTTAGGTTAGGTTAGGTTAGGTTAGGTTAGGTTAGGTTAGGTTGGGGTGCGTGTCAGAAACCTCCGCGTGGTGCACCCCGGGCAACGTGAGTAGCAAGCTGCTGCTCGCGGCTAATTCTGACAGTGGGCGGACGGTGGGTCGAACTCCGACTACCGTCCGGTCACCAACGCGTAATCCCGACTCTTTCGGGACCGCGGGTCTTCGGGCTGCGAGCAAGACAAGCTCTCTAAAAAATTACCCGGAATTGGGGGTCCTTCGGGGCCCCGCTTCCACCCGTTCCCGTACGGCTCCTTTTGGGATCTTGCGGGGACACTTGGGCGGGCGGGCTCGCTTCCTGCGCCTTTTGTGGGTTGCGGGCATGGTCGAACTCCGACCACCGTTCGGTCAAAACGCGTTAGCAGGGGGCTTTTTGGCCTCCTGCCCGCGGGTCTTCGGGCTGCGAGCAAGACAAGCTCACTAAAAAATCACCCGGAATTGGGGGTCCTTCGGGGCCCCGCTTCCACCCGTTCCCGTACGGCTCCTTTTGGGGTCTTGCGGGGGCACTTGGGCGGGCGGGCTCGCTTCCTGCGCCTTTTGTGGGTTGCGAGCATGGTCGAACTCCGGCCACCGTCCGGTCAACGCGTTAGCAGGGGGCTTTTTGGCCTCCTGCCCGCGGGTCTTCGGACTAAGAGGGAGAAAACCTCACTAAAAAGTTACCATAGAGTGGTGCTTCTCGGAGCGCCGCTGGGAGTGCGGGCCTGTCTTCCTGGCCCTGCTTCCTGCGCCCACTTTGGGTGCCACCGCCTCTCCCGGTACTTCTCTGCCTAGGCAGAGTGGACATGGGATGGGGTGTCGGACGGGCTCGGTGTGCACTCGCACTGCCGCCGGGCAGACAGCGGGGGCTTTCTTCCTTCCGTCTTCGGACGTTTTTATTTTTTGTTTTTTCCCCTTTACCTTTTATTTTTACACTTTTTATTTTTATCTTCTTTCTCCCCCCCTCTTTTTACCCCTCTTCCACCTTCGTTGTCACCGTCCCAGATCAGATCGTAATCCCGTAGTGAGTAGCGTCGTGGTCACGTCTCGCGGCTGCTTACGGGACCGAGGGTCTTGGCTTAACCGCCCGGACCGCGTGCAAGGTAAGCACTATAAAAATCCCCGAATCTCAAGTTGCTGCCGCACGGCGAGGAGATGCGTGGCTGACAGGGAGGTCAGTCTCTAGTGCGGCCCCATCAGGGCACCAGCCGCCGCCCTGATGTATTAGGCTTGCCCGGGTATTGCGGGATCTCTGCCCGGGTCGACTGTTTATTTCTCCCGCACTCGTGGGTTCAAACATGGAAAATTCAAATCAAAACCTAAACACAATACCGAAGTCGGTCGACAAGCCGGAAACTCGCACGCCCAGTAATGCGGGTTCCATTGAAGATGAGCGCGTTAAAGCGCTGAGAGAGGAACTGGAGCTGTCCGATTCAGACAGCACAGTCAGCATGGTCAGCGCACGTAGCGCTGAAAGCCCCTCTCGGGCATTACGAAAGCGCCCACGCTCGGGGCCAGACTCGGCCTCGGGGGATGAAGGCACCCCAACGCCGAAACAAATACTAACGGCGAAGCACGCTGTGAGCGCGCGCAAAACACGCGGACGACCGCCCACCCACGGGCACTTTGTGGGTCTGGGCAAGGCTCGTGCGGAGCTGGCAGCCGCTAAGCGGCGCGCAAAACTCCGGGAACGCGAAGCGGAGGAGGAGAGGCGCATTGAAGCGGCCACAAAGAAAGTGGCCGCGGACAGAAGCGCGCGCCTTAGTGAAACCTCTGCCACCGAGGGAGAGCCGGAGGAGGCTACCGCCACTGACCTGCGGTCGCGCCTTAAGAATGCCTTGGAGGCCATCACGGTGGTCTCCAAGAAGTCAAAAGGCCTAAAAGGGACTTCACAGAAGTCCCTTAAGGACTCAGTGGCCGCTATTGCGGAAATCGCAGACGTTCTTCTAAGCCGTACAGCGTCTGAAGAAGCCAAGAAACTCCAGGCGGAGAACGCCCGCCTGGCAACTGAGATCGCGGCACTCAGGCGGGAGCAGGCTGAGCTACGTGCTGCATTCGCTCAGCAGCGCACCGACGCGCCGGAGAAGGCCACCAGCGAATTGGCCGCCCTCCGACAGGACATCGCCCAGATGAGGCAAAGCCTCTGTTTCCTAGAGGGCAAAATAATCAGGCCCCCATTCGCGACCCGGCAAGCGGCCCCACATCCGCAGCCGCCTGCGCAGACATCATCGCAGCCGCCAACATCTTACGCGGCTGCAGCGGCTGCACCGCGGACAACTCCGGCGAACAAGAAAGCCGCAGAAACACAGGCCCCAAAGGGCAAGAGGAGGGGCCAGAAAAAGGCCCAGCCCACCCCTGAAGTTACTCAAAAGGCTCCCGCAGCCTCCACACCCAGTACGGGTGGCTGGGAAATAGCTGGGGCCAAAGAAAAAGCGGCAAAGGCGACAAAGAAGGCCAAGAAGGCGGCCCAGAAGGCGGCGAAGAAGCTGCGCACCCCCCGCTCCACAGCGGTAGTACTTACGCTGCAGCCTGCAGCTATTGAGCGGGGGACGACGTATGCGGAAATCCTCAAGACGGCCCGCAACGCCGTGGATCCCGCCCAGTTGGGCATAACGGCAGGGCTACGCCTAAAGACCACCCAGACCGGCGCCCGCCTCATTGAGGTGCCGGGGGCTGCTAGCGGCGAGCAGGCCGACGCATTGGCCAAGAAGCTCACTGAGGTTCTCCCGACGGAAGACGTCAAAGTGTCCAGGCCCCAAAAGAACGCCGAGCTTCGGATTTCGGGTCTGGACGATAGTATAACTTCGGAGGAAGTATCGGCCGCCATTGCCAAGACGACTGGCTGTGCCGCGTCATCGCTGAGATGCGGTGCAATACGCCCTGGCCGTGCAGGCATGGGCACCATCGTTGTCAGCGCGCCAATCAGCACGGCGAAAAAGCTGGCTGAAGGCCGGCGTTTGTTGGTCGGCTGGGTGTCGGCGCAGGTAACCTTGTTAGACACTAAGCCGCTTCGGTGTTTCCGGTGCCTCACGGCCGGCCACGTGGGTGCAAAATGCACCTCGGCAGTGGACTGCAGCGGCCTATGCTTCCGCTGTGGAAAAGGAGGACATAAGGCCGCCACTTGCGAAGCCCCGCCGCACTGTGTTTTGTGTGCAGCGGTGGGCAAGCCGGCCACGCACCGAGTGGGTGCCAAAACCTGCGCCGCACCCAAAAAGAGGCAGCCAGGGAGCAAAGGCTCCGTTAATATCGTCGCCGAAACGGCTGAAGGGGTGGGGGTTGTGATGGAAACACAATAATGCCTCCACCCCTCCGCCTCTTACAAGGCAATTTAAACCACTGCGCCAGAGCCCAGGATCTGCTCCTCCAAAGCCTGGCGCAGTGGTCAATTAATGTCGCCATCGCCGCCGAGCCGTATTTCATCCCCCCCAGAGACGATTGGGTGGGGGATCTTGACGGCTCGGTGGCCATCATCACTAGGGCCGCCGCCGGCACCCCCTCCATGGAGAACATCTCCCGAGGGAGGGGGTGTGCCGCAGCACAAATTGGCAACACGGTTGTGGTGGGTACTTATTTTTCCCCCAACCGTTCTCTCGCCGACTTCGAAGCATTCATGCTTGAACTTAGCGTCGTCGTCGCTCGCAGCCGCCCTCGCGACGTGCTCGTCGCCGGGGACTTCAATGCCAAATCTTCGGCTTGGGGTTCCACGGCCACGGACGCGAGGGGCGAGTTGCTGGAGCAGTGGGCCGTCGAGAACGGCCTGCTCGTCCTCAATCGGGGGACGGTGCACACGTGCGTGCGTCAGCGGGGCGGGTCCATTGTGGACATCACGTTTGCGAGCCCCGCACTAGCACGCCGTGTCCAAGACTGGCGCGTCATCGAGGAGGCGGAGACGTTGTCGGACCATCGTTACATCAGGTTCGACGTCTCCGCCGAAACAGTCATCTCCGACGCGTCAGCACGAAGAGCCCCGATTGGGGGCGGTCCGCGCTGGGCCATCAAGAGGATGAATCGGGAGGCCCTCCTGGAGGCCTCCATCGTAGAGACCTGGTCTCAATCACTGACCGGGTCTGAAGACATCGAGATGGAGGCCGAGTGGTTCCGGAGGGCAATGACCAACATCTGCGATGCGGCGATGCCGAGGGTGACAAATAACTCACCCAGACGCCGGGTGTACTGGTGGTCCGATAACATCGAGCGCCTGCGCAATCTTTGCGTGCACGCGCGACGCCAGTACACCCGGTTCCGGAGAAGGCGTCGCCGCTCTCCCGATTCCGAAGCCAGGGAGGCGGAGCTTTATGAAGAGTACAGAGCGGCCAAGAAGAGACTCAACGATGAGATTGCGCGGGCCAAAGAAGAGGCCCGCAACGAGCTTTTGGGGACTCTGGACCAAGATCCGTGGGGGCGTCCGTACCTCATGGTGAGGGGTAAACTTCGCCCCTGGGCGCCCCCGCTCACCCAGAGTCTCCGGCCGCAGGTTGTGGAGGATGTGGTGGCCGCTCTGTTCCCTTCAAGGGCGGAGCACCCTCCTCCGCCGATGGCTCCGCCTTCCATGGCGACCAGCGCGGACGCGGACGACGACGCGGTTCCCGAAGTGACCCGGGTCGAGCTTCGAGCGGCGGTGTTACGCATGAAAAACACCGCCCCAGGGCCCGATGGCATTCCAGGCCGAGCGTGGGCCCTGGCGATAGCCGAGCTCGAGCCCCGACTCATTGGGCTCCTCAACAAATGTTTGGAGGAGGGCCGGTTTCCCCGACTTTGGAAAACGGGGAAACTGGTCCTGATCAAGAAGGAAGGGCGCCCGGCGGACAGTCCGTCCGCCTACCGGCCCATCGTATTGCTGGACGAGGTCGCAAAGATGTTCGAGCACGTCATTGCTCAGCGCCTCGTCCAGCACATGTCAACAGTGGGGCCGGACCTGGCGGACGAACAGTATGGTTTCCGTCGAGGGCGCTCTACAATAGATGCAATTGAGAGAGTGAGGAGCCTGGCGGAGGTCGCAGTTTCCCGGGGCGAGGTGGTTCTGGCGGTGTCGTTAGACATCGCCAACGCGTTCAACACCTTGCCCTGGAGTGTCATCAAGGCGGCACTCATTTTCCATCGAGTGCCGCTGTACCTCCGCCAAATAGTCGGGGCATATCTAAGTCAAAGATTTGTTGTTTATCCGGGTCACGACGGTTGGAGTCGGCGAGAGATGTCGTGCGGTGTTCCACAGGGTTCGGTTCTCGGCCCCCTCCTGTGGAACATCGGGTACGACTACGTGCTGCGGGGTGCGCTCCTCCGTGGCGTCGGCATCGTTTGTTATGCCGACGACACTTTAGTCACGGCTAGGGGTAAGTCGCACCGGGCGGCGGCCATATTGGCGACCGCTGGGGTCGCACATATTGTGAGTCGCATCCGGCGATTGGGCCTCGAGGTGGCCCTTTCCAAATCCGAGGCCATTTCTTTTCACGGGCCTCGGAATAGGCCACCTGCGGGGGCCCACATAATGGTGGGAGGGGTCCGCATCGGCGTCGGGACGAGCCTAAAGTACCTAGGGCTCGTTCTCGACAGCCGATGGGACTTTTGTGAGCACTTCCAACGCTTGGCTCCCAAACTCCTAGGGGCAGCGGCAGCGCTTTCTAGGCTGCTGCCCAACTTGGGGGGGCCAAGCGCCTCCTGCCGGAGGCTCTACGAGGGAGTCGTGCGGTCGATGGCCCTGTACGGATGTCCCGTATGGGCCGATCACCTGACGGCCCGTAACGTCAAGGCGCTTCGCGCACCGCAGCGCGCCTTGGCCGTCAGGTTAATTAGAGGTTACCGCACGGTCTCCTTCGGAGCGGCGAGCCTCCTCGCTGGATGCCCGCCCTGGGACCTGCAGGCCGGGCTGTTGTCGTCGTTATATGCATGGCGCCAAGAAGCTCGGTCACGGGGCGAGGTACCCGCGCCTCGTGAGATAGAGGCGCGGAAGACCGAACTCCGCCAGGTCCTGGTGGCGGAGTGGACTCAAAGTTTGGTGCACCCCAGCGCAGGGCAGGCAATCATAAATGCCGTAAGACCCGACATGAAGGAGTGGCTGGAGAGGCGACATGGCGCCCTCACCTTCCGGCTTACGCAGGTGCTTACCGGCCATGGGTGTTTCGGCCGGTTCCTGCACCGCATAGGCCGGGAGGAGACGCCCGGCTGTCATCATTGCGGAGACCGCCGCAACCCAGTAGAGGACACGGCGCTGCACACACTAGCGGATTGCCCCGCGTGGGCTACGCAGCGCCGCGATCTAGTTGCGGCGGTCCGTAACTCAGACCTCTCGCTTCGGGCTGTGGTTCACGCCATGGTCCGGAGCGAGACTTGTTGGAACGCCGTCGCCTCCTTCTGTGAGACAGTAATGTCGAGCAAGGAGGCGGCGGAGCGGGAGAGGGAGCTCGCGCGACCTCTCCCCATCCGTAGAGCCGGGCGTCGCCGGAGGGCGTATAATGACCTCCGGCCACCATAAGTTGCCAGCGGGCGGCGGCACCGTGGGGCCGCCCGCCGTCCGTTGGGTCCGAGAGACGGCGTTGTGTTCCGCGCACGCCTCTCGTAGCAGTAGCTTTGTTGTCTTACGTTGCTTGTAAGTATGACAGATGAATGAGGTAATGTCTCACGACATTAAAATGAGAGGAAAACTTGTAAAAGTTTTAATCGGAATGTGAGCGTAATGTATGTTTTCCGTGGATGGATGCATGCGAGAAGGTAGACGGGGCCCGCCGTGTCTGAGGCGGGCCAACTCAGGCGGGGTCACAGATGTTATGCAACGCAGTACCTGTGGCCCCGCTGTTAATGGGATCGGTTAGCGGAACACCATGGGGGTTTTAGTGGGTAGTCCCGAAGCTTCTCATCGGGGAGTCCCACACTCCCCCTAGGCTGACACTTCGGTCTCAGGCTAGGGGGGTTAGCTCGTAAACTGTAGTTTCCTCCATGAGTCACAAAAAAAAAAAAAAAAAAAAAAAAAAAAAAAGGTTAGGTTAGGTTAGGTTAGGTTAGGTTAGGTTAGGTTAGGTTAGGTTAGGTTAGGTTAGGTTAGGTTAGGTTAGGTTAGGTTAGGTTAGGTTAGGTTAGGTTAGGTAAGGTTAGGTTAGGTTAGGTTAGGTTAGGTTAGGTTAGGTTAGGTTAGGTTTTTTTTTTTTTTTTTTTTTTTTTTTTTTAATTCTCCTACCGCCGCTGTTAGTCGGCGCCTATTCTTAACCTAATTCTCTTTGTCATACCAGTTCTCGCTCTTATTCCTCTCGCACTTTCATTCCTCATACTGTATCTTTCTTGCATTCTTTCATCATACTTTCCCATTATGGGGGGATACCCATAGATTACCTATTCTGTACTTTCTTTATTTTTAACTTACTTATAACTATGTACACGGGAGGGCGTAGGGGTTTTCATTTTTATTTGTTCCCATTTTTATTTTCACTTTACATTTATGTCTTAAATCTATTTACTTAATCTATTACATTGTGTGTCTTATTATATTAATTCTTATCTAGTTATTTATCTAATTTCTTATACTATTTACATTCTTACTTTTAGGGAAGCTTCTTTGCGTTCCTTTAACATACTTTCTTAACTTTATATTATGCCTATGTACATATTTTATAGAACCATCTATAGAATTGTGCATATTTACTTTAACTATTTCTCTTATTTACCATGTTTACCACTTTTTTAAGGAAACTAATAAGCTTGTCCCTGTCCTTTCCTACCATAATTTTCCCTACTGTATACCGGGTGATCTCTACCCCCAGTGCCTGCTTCAGGTTCTCGCGATCCACAGCATGAACAGGGCAGCAAAACAGGACGTGCTCAACCGATTCAGCCTGGATGGGGTCACAAACGCACGATGGATTCTCCCTACACTTGAAACGGGTCAAGTATTCTGAGAATCCACCGTGCCCCGTCAACGCCTGTGTTATGATCCCATCCAGGCTGAGCTTCCTAATCGTCGTGTACGCGGCCACCGCATCCGGGAAGAAGATCTTAGTAGTAGCAGCTGTGGCACCGGTGGTGTATCTCCGATTCCATTCATCAAGCGTTCCCAAACGAATGTAACGCTTGATGAATGAAATCGGGCACAAGTCGTAATCCGGGGCCCCCCTGCTATCGAGTGCGGCCTCTTTGGCGAGCTGATCCACTCTTTCGTTGCCCTCAAACCCTGCGTGCGCTTTGATCCAGAACAAGTTTACTATCTTGTTCTGGCGAGAAATGGATCTTAAGTTCTCTCTTGTTTCTACCGCTAGGGGATGAAGGCAATCGTGGTTTTTCACTGCCTGCAAGGCCGCCATCGAATCGCTGAAGACCCCGAATGACGACGCCGCGCTCTTCCGAATCTCCCCAGTCGCTCTGCATATCGCCAGGAGTTCCGCTTGGTAAACTGTGCAGTAATCTGGTAGCGCCAACTTGCGAGCGCGTATCTCGGCACCGTTTGTCCAAATGGACAACGCGGCTCCGACGCGCCCGCCGATCTTACTCCCGTCCGTAAACACGCTGACGTCCGGGATTGGGTTGGCGCTATACTGCTCCTGGTCTGCCAGGATACCGAACTCCAGGTCGATACGCTCGGCGGGATGGGGAGACTCCAGTGCGGAAGACATCCGCTCCACCCCCCTGCCCCTCAGTACTGGCTGTGGTGCCCCCCTCTTGGCATCGTACAGCGATGCCACCTCGCGTATGCGAAGGTCGAGTGGGAGCACCCCAGCCAGCAAGAGGGAGGCATTCAGGGAGACAGTGCGGTATGCCTTGCACATTTGCTGTGCGACACCTCGTTGCACGGTGCCCAGCTGCTTTATGATCCCGATTTTATGGGCTGCCGGCGCCCATACGCTGGCCGCGTACAAGACGATTGGTTCTATCGCCGCGATATATATTGTCTTGACAATTTCGGGGTTTAGACCCCAGCTGACTTTTGCTGCCCTGGTCAATTGCTTGTGAACCGCGATCGCCTTTCGGCAGACGTTGCTCACATGCCGACTAAACGTTAGCTTGTCGTCGATGGTGACACCTAGCAACTTTAACTCTTTTGACATTTGAATGTCGACCCCGCCCATGCTCAAGCGTGGGGTGTCGTACTTTAGTTTCCTTGTGATTGTTATTGCGCATGTTTTTTGCGGCGCGAATTTTAATTTGTTGTCGACACCCCACGCCCGAACATGTTCGAGGACGCCATTCGCCTGGAGCTCTATCTCCAGTGCTATGTCACCATCGACGACAAGGACGATGTCGTCGGCAAACGCTTGGGAGTAGATCCCCCTACGCTCCATGCTCTTAAGGAGCGGGTCGAGAAGGAGATTCCAGAGAGTGGGGCCTCCTATGGAGCCTTGTACACAGCCTTTCGCCGTGGCTTTTGAGTACTCCTCTCCAGCGTACCTAACATTGACCCTCCGGTCATTCAAGTAGCTGCCGATGACCCCCCTCAGGTTCTCAGGACACTTTTCCTCAGCCAGACGAACTCTTATAGCTGGCCACCAGGCATTATCGAAGGCTCCCTCTATATCCAGAGATATTAAAACAATAATTTTCTTCTGCTTTAGTTTTGTTTGCACGTGTTGCATCAGGGTATAGAGGGAGTCTTCGGTACTCCTTTGTGGCATGAATCCGTACTGGCGAGTACTCATCCTGGGTAGTAAATAAAACCTGAGGCGGGCCATCAGCATCTTCTCAAAGACTTTGCCCAATACGGGCAGAAGGCCAATGGGTCGGTACGCCTTCGGGGTGGTGTAATCGGGCTTTCCTGGCTTTCGCAAAACGACCACTACTGCCTCTTTCCAACTCCTGGGGAAATACCGGAGTTGGAGGCATTTGTTTGCGAGAGCCAGGAAAGTCCGTGGCGAGTTGGCGATAGCCCGGCTGCATATGTCGGCTGTGAGGCCATCCACTCCCGGGGCCTTCTTGGGGTTGAAGGACTCACTGGCCGCTCTTAGCTCCTGTAGTGTAAATGGCGGATCGCAAGTACCACCTTGTTCCGCTATTTGGGATTCCGCTCTGATGCGGCTGTGGTATGGGTTGTCTAAACCGGGGTCGTCCTCTTGGTAGAAGGATTCCGCCAAATATTTGGCGGAATCCCTCTCCCCCAAGGTACAACCGTCCCTAACCAGCAGTGAGTCCTCCAACCTCTCCCTTGTTCTCCCGATCACCCGGTATATCCCCTCCCATACCCCCTCTCGGTCTTGCTTACTGCAGAAGGCCTTCCAGCTTTCCGTTTGGGCCCTCGACGCCTCCCTCTGGTACTCCTCCTTTTTCTCCCAATACTCTCTCAGGACCTTCGACAATCTGACCGGTGCGGCATTCCTTATCCTTCTTCTCCTACGGGAGACTTCCTTTTTCAGCACGGTGAGCTCTTCCGACCACCACGGCAGTGTGATCTTACTTGAATTTTTCTTACTCGGCATAGATGCCAAGCAAGCTTCTTTGATGACCTTTGTGTATCTATTAATTGTGTCATCCAGCGCTGTAGTACTATCTATATTTGTTATTTCTGCTTCTTCCAGTTGTTGTTCAGTGGCCAATTGGCCAAGTTTACCATGAAACTGTGGCCAATTGGCCTTCTTAGTGTTATAGATTCTGGTCGTTCTTTTGACCTCGATGCCTTTCGATTTCTGGAGAAACACTTTAAATACAATGCCGTTGTGGTCGGAGCTCACCATGTCCTCATCCACGCTCCATCCACTGACTCGCCCTAGGATGTTGGAAGTCCCTGCCGTAATGTCGATAAAACTGGTAATCCTGCGGTCTCCTCGGATTGTGTCGAAGGTCGGTGTGTCTCCGGAGTTGAGTACGTGGAGGTCGAGCTCCCCGAGAGCCCCAACGACCTCCTCCCCTCTCGCGTCAGTGGCGGAACTGCCCCACCACGTGCTCCTGGCGTTGACGTCCCCTCCAACGATTAACGGCTTGGAGCCGATCTTGAGCTTCACTGTCTTGAGATGCTCCAGGTACGGTTCCACTGGCTTGTCCGGCTCGAAGTAGACGGATGCCAGCGTGATCTCCCAGGCGCCAGTTTGGATCCCCACCACAACGATGTTATTTGTGGTGAGTTCTGGGTACTGTTTGACTCTAACGTCTTTGTTGAAGACAGCAATTGCCGCCTTAACAGTACCCTCCCCTAATATGGCGTTCTGGAAGACCCTAACTCCGCTGTAATTCTTCATCCGTCTACTTCCGCCGACATACGGCTCCTGCAGTAAGGCCGCAGTAAAGTGCCGTTTTTCACCTTCCTGAAGCATCTCGTCAGTCGCTAGCTTTTTTCGTTGGAGGTTGGCCTGGCCGAAGATATACGCGGCGGGAGCTAGGGGGGAGACTGGAGTGCCTTCAGCAGTAAGCAACCGAATCCCTGGCTAACTTGTCCCATTTTCTCCGCGTTAAACATGTATCGCTGAACGCGTTGTGCTCGGTGTTCGCCATTCCAATTTTCTTACAGTTCCTGCAGCACGGCGGCTCTCCAGCCAGCCGTTCGGCGCATTCTGCCCTCAAGTGGGGGCCTCCGCAGTGGCTGCAGCTGTCCGCCGTCTCCCTGCAGAATCTGCGTCCGTGGCCATAACCCAGACAGCGGGTGCACTGGACCAAGGGGCTCTGGTCCTCCGCCCGGACACGCTGTAGGTCTATATGAACGTGCCCTTTCAGTGTCACCCGCTGCCATACTATTGGCGACACACCGATCACAACGTGTTCGGTTAATGCATTCCGTGCTCTCCTCCGGTATTTCACGGTGGCCCTTGTTTCCCCACTGTCGAGGCCGTGAAAAACGTCCCGGTTCTGGTTCCTAAGGGCCTTCAAGATATCCTCGTCAGAGTTGATTTTCAGGACATCCTTAAGAACCAGCATCGGGTCCTTATTCTTCACCTCCTCGACAGTGAGGTCCCTTGCCCTCTCCGCAAGCCTTTCCTTGAGCTTACGCCTCTCGTCCTCCGTACAGACACCCATGATAATTTTCCGGTCTTTTCCCTTACGTACGCGCTCGACCCTTACCCAACCCTCCTTGGCGTCGACCGCTTGCCGGACCCTCTCCATCACCTCCTCTCCAGACTCCTCCTCATTAGTCGAGGCGACCACGATGGAGTGGAGGGTGTTCCTTTTGGGGGCCCGGCGCTCGGCTACCTCCGCATAAGAGGGTTTTGTAACCTCTGGTCTTACTGTTGCTGCGACGCGAAGGGACTCCTGCAGCTCGTCTAACTTCTTACTGTTTTCGAGCAGCAGCTGTGTATGCTGCTCGAGTTTGGCTGCTATGTCTGTTTCTGTGGCAGCTTTTGGTACGGTTGGCGTTGGCGTTGATATTTTAGGCGCTTTTTTGGCTGGCGCGCATGGTTCCAAATCGGTCCTGGTACGGCGCAATTCCTTAAGTTCCGCCTCCGCCTCCCTCACCAACACGTTTAGTCTATCCACGGCCTTCTTCACCTCCTCCACGATTTCGCGCTTTGTATTTTTGGACAACTCCAGTTGTCCTTTCGCCCTTGAGACGCACGCTGCCGCCTCCGTCGTGCGACTCAGGTAGGTCTTTCGGGGAGATGTTTGCTCCGAAGACACTGCCTTTGTTGTTGAAGACTTTTGCGCTGTTGCGACCTTAGTTGTCTTCGGAGCCGGTCCAGATGGTTTCCCAGTGCCCGATGCCATGGCGGTGGTAATGGGAACAGTAGTAGTGGTGGTAGTGCTGGTGGTATTGGTGGGGGATGCGGAGCCGGTCCTAGGCAGACTCCCCTCAATTTTGTCGATACTCCGGCGGACAGAGGGCTTGTCAACTGTCTTCTCCGGTGTCTTCGACACCGCCCTCTCCATGCTCGTCCGCTTGTCAGGAGTCCTAAACATCGACTTCATTTTCCTAATTACGGTAGGAGGAACAGGGACAAGCTTGTAAAAGTTAAACGCTTCCCTGTTTGTCCGTTTGCTATGTTGCCCAATAAGGCCGTCGTTTGATCAATAAAGAATCAATAAGGAAATAGTCAAATACACAATATAAATAATTATAAATAAAGTCAAGTTTTTGCCCAATAGGGGCCGTTAAAATAGTCTCAAGGACTAGTCTTATTTAGGACTATAAAGCCTGAAGGCTGTGTCAAACAGTCAGCTATCTTAATTTCTATTTGGCAGGTCAATATAAATTCAAAATTTAGGTCAACGATTTTTGTGATTGGTAGAGTTAATGAGTCTACCGTCAAACAAACTGATAGTCTGCCGCTTATTTTGTGTCAGGCCAAAAAATTGTCGTTCAGGAGTGAAAAACAACAGCCCTACACCGAAAAACCCTTGGGACTCTATGTAGAGTCGATTGGCTGTTGTAGGGTTAAAGGGCTCCTCAAGCCCTTCCAAACGACACCAAACACGGCCCACCTAGCCCAAAGGGTCCCTGAGATACAGCGCTTCAAAGTATCCGGCCTAACCTAGGTTAAAAGGTTAACCGAAGGTTAAAACGCTGTATCTCCCGGACTATCCTTCCGAATGGCACCGTGCTTGGGTTCTCCTGAAAGGGCCTGGCGAGACCTACCAGGATTCTCAGCTTTCAGCCTGAAAATTTCTTCACTCCTGAAAACGGCTGAAAATGTGCCAGGCCTGCAGGCCGTGCCACGCCGAGCCCCCGAGCGAAAACCCGGAGCTCCTAAGCCGCACCGTCCCGGAGCTATGGCCAGTTGAAGTTTTTCAAAATGGCGGCCGAGCTGTCAAACACCGTTTTTAACGTGTTATAGCTCCGTGACGGAGAAGCCGCGAACCCTCGAGTTTGGGCTCGGCGTACTCAGCGCAGCCCACCCTACCCGCCGGACCCACCTTCAGGATCCTGAAAATTTCAGGCTCCAAACGGCCTGAAAAGTAGTAGACCTGGAAGAGGTCGGTCTCCTGGTCAGGAATCCGGAAACCCAAACTCTCCCGGACCTATAGTTTCGGAGATACAGCCTCTAAAAGAAAAACAAGATGGCCGCCCAGCTGTCAAACGCCGTGTTTGGCACGCTGTATCTCCGCAACCGTTAGGCCCAGAAGGACCGGGTTTTTTCCTGAGTGACCGGCTTGACCCCGGCTACCTGCCAAGGTAGGTCTTGAAGCCTGAAACTTTCAGGCCTGGAAATCGCCTGAAAACTATTTTTACCTATTCTACACTTAAAACTAAACACGGCTAAGAAAATCCGGAATTCTTACGACCAACGGTTCGCGAGTTATGACACTTACAAATTTTTAACCTCTAAAAACAAAATGGCCGAAAAAGGGTAACTTTTTTAAATGGAGTCGTATTTGACCCGGATTTGGGCTTCCTCCAGGACAAATACGCCTTCTAAAACTATTTATAACGTAAAATTTTGAATTTATTTATTATTTATTAAATTAAAAGGAAAAAATAGAAAAAATTTAATAACTTCGCCAATGTTGGTCGCAAAAATTCGGAAAAAATTTCAAAAAATAACATAAACAGGGCGCTATCGACACCAATAGACAACACACAAAATTTTGAAAAAACACATACAAAATTTTTCAAAAAATCAAAAATTTCAGTTTTTTAATTCTCCTAGTCCAGGCAGGTGCTGAAAAATTTTCCCCAACCAGTGTCCCTGTAGAGGTCCGCAGCGCGCAGCCGATAGCAGTCTTAAAACCGCTGAACTCCCTCTCGCTACCCGGCTGCAGGCCTCCAAAGTCCGGATCTTCTAATTGAAATAGAAAATTTTCCAGAAACCGGAAAATTTTTCTGGAAGTGCCTCCGTGCTATGTAAATAGTGATCAACGACTTGCCAAAATCCTGTGCGCGCAGCTCCACTCCTTCAGGTTTTTTCACGCACGTGGTTTGTGAAAAAATGTGATGCTTTCCCTTTTTCCGGGAAAACCCCTGGGTGTTTCGGGCTTCTGATGGTGGCGGCAGCTGCGGGCAAGTTGCCCCCTCCTGGATTCACCAAAAAATTTGGGGGTCGTCGATCTCGTTCACGAGTTATTGCACAAAAACTGATAATTTTATAAACTTTTTGTAGGTTATAATTCCAGAATTTACGTTTTTCTTGAATAACTTTTTTCCGCACTGAAATCCAGAGTGGCACTTTTTAGCACTTGTGCACGCCACGATCGCGCAACTTTTCGTGTATCGCACGTCCCGAAATTCGCACTATGTCCCGAAAAATGAATTTTTTCGCGCGGAGCAGTTATTTTTCGTGGCTGTCAGGGGCGCGGGCGACAGCCGTGTGTGGGTTAGGTTAGGTTAGGTTAGGTTAGGTTAGGTTAGGTTAGGTTAGGTTAGGTTAGGTTAGGTTAGGTTAGGTTAGGTTAGGTTAGGTTAGGTTAGGTTAGGTTAGGTTAGGTTAGGTTAGGTTAGGTTAGGTTGGGGTGCGTGTCAGAAACCTCCGCGTGGTGCACCCCGGGCAACGTGAGTAGCAAGTTGCTACTCGCGGCTAATTCTGACAGTGGGCGGACGGTGGGTCGAACTCCGACTACCGTCCGGTTACCAACGCGTAATCCCGACTTTTTCGGGACCGCGGGTCCTCGGGCTGCGAGCAAGACAAGCTCTCTAAAAAATTACCCGGAATTGGGGGTCCTTCGGGGCCCCGCTTCCACCCGTTCCCGTACGGCTCCTTTTGGGGTCTTGCGGGGACATTTGGGCGGGCGGGCTCGCTTCCTGCGCCTTTTGTGGGTTGCGGGCATGGTCGAACTCCGGCCACCGTTCGGTCAACGCGTTAGCAGGGGGCTTTATGGCCTCCTGCCCGCGGGTCTTCGGGCTGCGAGCAAGACAAGCTCACTAAAAAATCACCCGGAATTGGGGGTCCTTCGGGGCCCCGCTTCCACCCCGTTCCCGTACGGCTCCTTTCGGGGTCTTGCGGGGACACTTGGGCGGGCGGGCTCGCTTCCTGCGCCTTTTGTGGGTTGCGGGCATGGTCGAACTCCGGCCACCGTTCGGTCAACGCGTTAGCAGGGGGCTTTTTGGCCTCCTGCCCGCGGGTCTTCGGGCTGCGAGCAAGACAAGCTCACTAAAAAATCACCCGGAATTGGGGGTCCTTAGGGGCCCCGCTTCCACCCCGTTCCCGTACGGCTCCTTTTGGGGTCTTGCGGGGACACTTGGGCGGGCGGGCTCGCTTCCTGCGCCTTTTGTGGGTTGCGGGCATGGTCGAACTCCGGCCACCGTCCGGTCAACGCGTTAGCAGTGGGCTTTTTGGCCTGCTGCCCGCGGGTCTTCGGACTAAGAGGGAGGAAACCTCACTAAAAAGTTACCAAAGAGTGGCGCTTGCGCTGCTTGTCTCCGCGGGACTCCACCCGTGGGGACTGTCGGCGGGCGGTGTCGCCTTTTGCGGCGCCGCTCCTTTGCAGTGTCCCTGTTGGGCACTGCCTTTACGTCCCTCCCGGTACTCCTCTGGTCATCAGAGGAGACACGGGACGGGACATTGACGGGCTTGGTGTGTACTCACCCTACCGCCAAGCAGACAGCGGGGTTGTCTTTCTTCTTCCGTCTTCGGACGCCTTTTTATTTTTAAATTGTTGTTTTTGTTTCGTTTTGTTTTTGTTTTGTTTACTTTACGTTTAATTTTTTTGTCTTTTATTTTTACTTTTATACCTTTTATTTTACCTTTTGTTTTTGTTTTTATTTTACAATTTTAAGTTTTTCTTTCTTTTCCCTTCTTTCGTTCTTCCCCCCCTGCCCCGATGTCACCGTCACCCCAATCTCGTAATCCCGTAGTTTTCAGTGTCTGTGGTCACGTCTCGCGGCTGTCCACGGGACCGAGGGTCTTGGCTTAACCGCCCGGACCGCGTGCAAGGTAAGCACTATAAAAATCCCCTAATCTCAAGTTGCTGCCGCACGGCGAGGAGATGCGTGGCTGACAGGGAGGTCAGTCTCTAGTGCGGCCCCCTCAGGGCACCAGCCGCCGCCCTTGAGGTATTAGGCTTACCCGGGTATAGCGGGATCTCTGCCCGGGTGGACGTTTTATTTCTCCCGCACTCGTGGGTTTTAATATGGCTACTAAACTCAAAAAACAAACCATACCGAAGTCGGTTGACGAATCAACCCGCACGCCCAGTCCTGCGGGTTCGGATGCAGAGCGCATTACAGCGCTGAAGGAGCAAGAGTTGGAGCTGTCCGAGTCGGACAGCTCCACTGTGAGCATGATCAGCGTGCGCAGCGCTGAAAGCCCCAGCCGGGCGAGCAAGCGCACGCGCTCGGAGCCAGGCTCGGCCTCGAGCGAAGAAGAGACCCCCACGCCGAAACTTTCGAGAGTGAGGGGTTTCAAGACTCGCGGCAGACCGCCCACCCACGGGCACTTTGTGGGCCTGGGCAGAGCTCGCGCGGAGCTCGCAGCCGCCAAGCTGCGAGAAAAGCTCCTCGAGCGCGACGCAGAGGAGGAGCGGCGCATCGAAGCGGCCACAAAAAAGGTGGCCGCTTCAAGAAGCTCGCGCCTCTCAGAGACTTCGGTCTCTGAAGGAGAGCCGGAGGAGGCTACCGCCACCAACTTGCGGTCGCGTCTCAAAGACGCCTTGGAGGCCATCACGATGGTCTCCAGGAAGTCCAAGGGACTCAAAGGGACTTGCCAAAAGTCCCTTAAGGAGTCGGTGGCGGCAATAGCCGAAATTGCGGATGTTCTCCTCAGCCGCACAGCGTCTGAGGAGACGAAGAAGCTCCAGGCGGAGAACGCCCGCCTGGCATCTGAAATCGCGGCCCTTAGACGGGAACAGGAGGAGCTCCGCACCGCTGTTGAGAAGCGTGCCATTACCAACGCGTCGGAGCCCATGAATGAACTGGCCGCCCTTCGCAAAGAAATGGCACAGATGAGACAGAGCTTCGTCGTCCTAGAGGGCAGATTATTAAGGCCTCCATTGGCGAGCAAGCAAGCGGCCCAACAACCGCAGCCGCCCCCGCAGCCGTCCCCGCAGCCGTCAACATCATACGTAGCGGCTGCGACACGGCAAGCCACAAATTCGGCGCCCAGGAAAGCCGAAGAAACTAAGGCCCAAAGGGGCAGGAAAAGGGGCCAGAAAAAGGCCCAGCCCACCCCTGCTGTCCCACA
This sequence comes from Euclidia mi, assembly GCA_944739405.2. Classification (NCBI taxonomy): domain Eukaryota; kingdom Metazoa; phylum Arthropoda; class Insecta; order Lepidoptera; family Erebidae; genus Euclidia; species Euclidia mi. The sequence goes on along the minus strand of OX123205.2, from coordinate 72,512 downwards.
AAGTGCTCCTGCAGCCACCGCTTCCAAAAAGAATGGCTGGGAAATTGCCGGCGAAAAAGAAAAGGCGGCGAAAGCGAAGAGGAAGGCCAACCAAAAGGCCAAGAAGGCGGCCAAAAAGGCGGCAAAGAAGCTCCGCACCCCCAGCTCCACAGCAGTTGTTTTAACGCTGCAACCAGCAGCCTTGGAGCGGGGGACTACATACGCGGAGCTCTTAAAGAAGGCGCGTGGGGCTATCGACCCCACCACCCTCGGAATAACGACGGGCCTCAGGTGTAAGATCACACAGACCGGGGCTCGCCTAATCGAGGTGCCTGGGGCCGGTAGCGCCCAGCAGGCAGACGCCTTGGCCTCGAGCCTCCGCGACCTCCTCCCAGCGGAGGATGTCCGTATCTCTAGGCCCCAAAAGTGCGCCGAGGTGCGAATCGGGGGCCTAGATGACTCGATTGTGGCTGAGGAGGTTGTTGCCGCCGTTGCCAAGGCCGGGGAGTGTCCCTCGGACCAGATCCGGTGCGGCCCTATTCGTCCGGGTCGTGCCGGTATGGGCACGGCAATCATTACCTGCCCAGTGGCGATTGCCAAAAAGTTGGCTGATGGCCGTCGAATTTTGATTGGTTGGGTGTCAGCGCAAGTGCGGCTACTGGAGCCGAAACCGCAGAGGTGCTTCCGCTGTCTGAGCGGTGGCCACGTTGGTGTCAAGTGCACCTCTGCGGTGGACTGCAGCGGCCGCTGCTTCAGATGCGGCCAGCCCGGCCACTTGGCCGGCAGTTGTGAGGCCCCGCCGCACTGCGTTTTGTGTGCGGCGGCGGGCAAGCCGGCCGATCACAGGGCCGGCACAAAGAGTTGCGCTGCACCCAAAATACAAAAGGGTGCAAAGGACGGCCAATCGGCCAACAAGGGCGCCACTCCCGTGGCCAGTAAAGCGCCGGGCAATATGGAGCAGGACTAATGGCTCCACTACGCCTTCTACAAGCGAATTTAAACCACTGCGCCAGGGCTCAGGATCTTCTTCTCCAGAGCATGGCGCAGTGGTCAATCAACGTCGCCCTCGTCGCCGAGCCGTATTTTATCCCCCCCCGTGATGATTGGGTGGGGGACCTCAGCGGCTTGGTGGCGCTAATTTCGTTAGCCGCCGCCCGCACCCCGTCCTTCGAGAACATCTACCGAGGGCGGGGCTGCGTCGCAGCACTCGTAAAGGATACGGTTGTGGTGGGTGGCTACTTCTCACCCAACCGTTCCCTCGCCGACTTCGAGGAGTATCTCCTCGAATTGAACGTCGTCGTCGCTCGCAGCCGTCCTCGCGCCGTGCTCTTCGCCGGGGACCTCAACGCCAAGTCTACGGCTTGGGGTTCTCCGGCCACGGACGCTAGAGGCGAGCTGCTAGAGCAGTGGGCCGTTGAGAACGGCCTGCTCGTCCTCAATCGTGGGTCGGTACATACGTGCGTGCGTCAGCGGGGCGGTTCCATTGTGGACGTTTCATTTGCGAGCCCCGCACTAGCACGCCGTATCCGAGACTGGCGCGTCGTCGAGGAGGTGGAGACGTTGTCGGACCACCGCTATATTCGGTTCGACGTCTCCGCCGAAACAGTCAGCTCCGACGCCCCGGTCCGAAGAGGCCCGATTGAGGGCGGTCCGCGTTGGGCCTTGAAAAGGCTGGATCGGGAGGCCCTCCTGGAAGCCTCCATAGTTCAGGCCTGGGTTTCAACACCTACCAGGCCTGACGATATCAATATGGAGGCCGATTGGTTCAGGGGGGCAATGACACAAGTATGTGACGCGGCGATGCCTAGAGTCCGTAGAACATCTGGGCCACGCCGGGTGTACTGGTGGAACGACACCATCGCGCGCCTGCGCAAGATTTGCGTCGCAGCGCGCCGCCAGTACGCCCGGTTTCGCAGGAGGCGTCGCCGCCCTCCCGATTTTACTGTCCGGGAGGCGGAATTGTATGAGGCATACAGAGCGGCCAAAAACAATTTGAAAGAAGCTATCTGGCGGGCCAAGCAAGACGCCCGCCAGGAACTGCTGGAGACGCTAAACCAGGATCCGTGGGGGCGCCCATACTTGATGGTCAGGAACAAGTTACGTTCCTGGGCGCCCCCTCTAACGGAAAGTCTCCGGCCACAGCTAGTGGAAGAGGTTGTGGCCGCTCTGTTCCCGTCACGGGCGGAACATATCCCTCCGCCCATGACGGCACCGCCTTCCGAGGCAGCCAACGCGGACATAGACGACGACGTTCCCGAGGTGACTCGGGTAGAACTCCGAGCGGCGGTGTTAAGAATTAAAAACACCGCCCCAGGACCCGACGGCATTCCTGGCCGAGCGTGGGTCCTGGCAATGGAGGAGCTCGGACCCCGACTAGGGAGACTCCTCACAGCGTGCCTTGAGGGGGGCCAGTTTCCACGAGCCTGGAAGACGGGGAAACTGGTCCTCATCAGAAAGGCAGGGCGCCCGGCGGACAGCCCGTCCGCCTACCGGCCCATAGTGTTGTTGGACGAGGTCGCGAAGATCTTCGAGTATATCATCGCGGAGCGCCTCGTCCACCACCTTTCCACGGTGGGCCCAGATTTGGCGGAAGTGCAATTCGGTTTCCGCCGAGGGCGCTCAACAATTGAGGCAATAAAATCTGTGAGGAGTCTGGCGGAGGAAGAGGTTTCCCGGGGCGGGGTGGTCAGCCAGGGAGCAAAGGCTCCGCTAACGTCGTCGCCGAAACGGCCGAAGGGGTGGGGGTTGTGATGGAAACACAATAATGCCTCCACCCCTCCGCCTCTTACAAGGCAATTTAAACCACTGCGCCAGAGCCCAGGATCTGCTCCTCCAAAGCCTGGCGCAGTGGTCAATTAATGTCGCCATCGCCGCCGAGCCGTATTTCATCCCCCCCAGAGACGACTGGGTGGGGGATCTTGACGGCTCGGTGGCCATCATCACTAGGGCCGCCGCCGGCACCCCCTCCATGGAGAACATCTCCCGAGGGAGGGGGTGTGCCGCAGCACAAATTGGCAACACGGTTGTGGTGGGTGCTTATTTTTCCCCCAACCGTTCTCTCGCCGACTTCGAAGCATTTATGCTTGAACTTAGCGTCGTCGTCGCTCGCAGCCGCCCTCGCGACGTGCTCGTCGCCGGGGACTTCAATGCCAAATCTTCGGCTTGGGGTTCCACGGCCACGGACGCGAGGGGCGAGTTGCTGGAGCAGTGGGCCGTCGAGAACGGCCTGCTCGTCCTCAATCGGGGGACGGTGCACACGTGCGTGCGTCAGCGGGGCGGGTCCATTGTGGACATCACGTTTGCGAGCCCCGCACTAGCACGCCGTGTCCAAGACTGGCGCGTCGTCGAGGAGGCGGAGACGTTGTCGGACCATCGTTACATCAGGTTCGACGTCTCCGCCGAAACAGTCATCTCCGACGCGTCAGCACGAAGAGCCCCGATTGGGGGCGGTCCGCGCTGGGCCATCAAGAGGATGAATCGGGAGGCCCTCCTGGAGGCCTCCATCGTAGAGACCTGGTCTCAATCACTGACCGGGTCTGAAGACATCGAGATGGAGGCCGAGTGGTTCCGGAGGGCAATGACCAACATCTGCGATGCGGCGATGCCGAGGGTGACAAATAACTCACCCAGACGCCGGGTGTACTGGTGGTCCGATAACATCGAGCGCCTGCGCAATCTTTGCGTGCACGCGCGACGCCAGTACACCCGGTTCCGGAGAAGGCGTCGCCGCTCTCCCGATTCCGAAGCCAGGGAGGCGGAGCTTTATGAAGAGTACAGAGCGGCCAAGAAGAGACTCAACGATGAGATTGCGCGGGCCAAAGAAGAGGCCCGCAACGAGCTTTTGGGGACTCTGGACCAAGATCCGTGGGGGCGTCCGTACCTCATGGTGAGGGGTAAACTTCGCCCCTGGGCGCCCCCGCTAACCCAGAGTCTCCGGCCACAGGTTGTGGAGGATGTGGTGGCCGCTCTGTTCCCTTCAAGGGCGGAGCACCCTCCTCCGCCGATGGCTCCGCCTTCCATGGCGACCGGCGCGGACGCGGACGACGACGCGGTTCCCGAAGTGACCCGGGTCGAGCTTCGAGCGGCGGTGTTACGCATGAAAAACACCGCCCCAGGGCCCGACGGCATTCCAGGCCGAGCGTGGGCCCTGGCGATAGCCGAGCTCGAGCCCCGACTCATTGGGCTCCTCAACAAGTGTTTGGAGGAGGGCCGGTTTCCCCGACTTTGGAAAACGGGGAAACTGGTCCTGATCAAGAAGGAAGGGCGCCCGGCGGACAGTCCGTCCGCCTACCGGCCCATCGTATTGCTGGACGAGGTCGCAAAGATGTTCGAGCACGTCATTGCTCAGCGCCTCGTCCAGCACATGTCAACAGTGGGGCCGGACCTGGCGGACGAACAGTATGGTTTCCGTCGAGGGCGCTCTACAATAGATGCAATTGAGAGAGTGAGGAGCCTGGCGGAGGTCGCAGTTTCCCGGGGCGAGGTGGTCCTGGCGGTGTCGCTAGACATCGCCAATGCGTTCAACACCTTGCCCTGGAGTGTCATCAAAGCGGCACTCATTTTCCATCGAGTGCCGCCGTACCTCCGCCAAATTGTCGGGGCATATCTAAGTCAGAGGTTTGTTGTTTATCCGGGTCACGACGGTTGGAGTCGGCGAGAGATGTCGTGCGGTGTTCCACAGGGTTCGGTTCTCGGCCCCCTCCTGTGGAACATCGGGTACGACTACGTGCTGCGGGGTGCGCTCCTCCGTGGCGTCGGCATCGTTTGTTATGCCGACGACACTTTAGTCACGGCTAGGGGTAAGTCGCACCGGGCGGCGGCCATATTGGCGACCGCTGGGGTCGCACATGTTGTGAGTCGCATCCGGCGATTGGGCCTCGAGGTGGCCCTTTCCAAATCCGAGGCCATTTCTTTCCACGGGCCTCGGAATAGGCCACCTGCGGGGGCCCACATAATGGTGGGAGGGGTCCGCATCGGCGTCGGGACGAGCCTAAAGTACCTAGGGCTCGTTCTCGATAGCCGATGGGACTTTTGTGAGCACTTCCAACGCTTGGCTCCCAAACTCCTAGGGGCAGCGGCAGCGCTTTCTAGGCTGCTGCCCAACTTGGGGGGGCCAAGCGCCTCCTGCCGGAGGCTCTACGAGGGAGTCGTGCGGTCGATGGCCCTGTACGGATGTCCCGTATGGGCCGATCACCTGACGGCCCGTAACGTCAAGGCGCTTCGCGCACCGCAGCGCGCCTTGGCCGTCAGGTTAATTAGAGGATACCGCACGGTCTCCTTCGGAGCGGCGAGCCTCCTCGCCGGATGCCCGCCCTGGGACCTGCAGGCCGGGCTGTTGGCGTCGTTATACGCATGGCGCCAAGAAGCTCGGTCACGGGGCGAGGTGCCCGCGCCTCGTGAGGTAGAGGCGCGGAAGACCGAACTCCGCCAGGTCCTGGTGGCGGAGTGGACTCAAAGTTTGGTGCACCCCAGCGCAGGGCAGGCGATCATCGACGCCGTAAGACCCGACATGAAGGAGTGGCTGGAGAGGCGACATGGCGCCCTCACCTTCCGGCTTACGCAGGTGCTTACCGGCCATGGGTGTTTCGGCCGGTTCCTGCACCGCATAGGCCGGGAGGAGACGCCCGGCTGTCATCATTGTGGAGACCGCCGCAACCCAGTAGAGGACACGGCGCTGCACACACTAGCGGATTGCCCCGCGTGGGCTACGCAGCGCCGCGATCTAGTTGCGGCGGTCCGTAACTCAGACCTCTCGCTTCGGGCTGTGGTTCACGCCATGGTCCGGAGCGAGACTTGTTGGAACGCCGTCGCCTCCTTCTGTGAGACAGTAATGTCGAGCAAGGAGGCGGCGGAGCGGGAGAGGGAGCTCGCGCGACCTCTCCCCATCCGTAGAGCCGGGCGTCGCCGGAGGGCGTATAATGACCTCCGGCCACCATAAGTTGCCAGCGGGCGGCGGCACCGTGGGGCCGCCCGCCGTCCGCTGGGTCCGAGAGACGGCGTCGTGTTCCGCGCACGCCTCTCGTAGCAGTAGCTTCGTTTGTCCTTACGCTGGTTGTAGGTATGAATGATAAGAGAGGGATGTTTAACAACATTATATAAAAGATGAGGAAAAGTTGTAAAAGTTTTAATCCGAATGTGAGCGTGATGTATGTTTTCCGTGGATGAATGCATGCGAGAAGGTAGACGGGGCCCGCCGTGTCTGAGGCGGGCCAACTCAGGCGGGGTCACAGATGTTATGCAACGCAGTACCTGTGGCCCCGCTGTTAATGGGATCGGTTAGCGGAACACCATGGGGGTTTTAGTGGGTAGTCCCGAAGCTTCTCAACGGGGAGTCCCACACTCCCCCTAGGCTGACACCTCGGTCTCAGTCTAGGGGGGTTAGCTCGTAAACTGTAGTTTCCTCCATGAGTCACAAAAAAAAAAAAAAAAAAAAAAAAAAAAAAAAAAAAAAAAGGTTAGGTTAGGTTAGGTTAGGTTGGGCACGCCACGATAGTGGCGGTAAGTCCCGTGGTTGATGAGTGGTTGGAGAGACGTCACGGCGTCCTCACCTTCCGGTTGACTCAAATCCTCACCGGCCATGGTTGTTTTGGCCGGTATTTGTGGAGGATAGGCCGGGAGGAAACGCCCGGATGCCACCATTGTGGCAGCAGCCGCGACCCCGTAGAAGACACGGCGTTGCATACATTGGCGGAGTGCCCAGCCTGGGCATCGCAGCGCCGTGATCTGGTCGCGGCTCTTGATACGGTTGTCCTCTCGCTCCCGGCCGTAGTTCTGTCTATGGTCCGGAGTGAGAGGTCTTGGAACGCCGTCGCCTCTTTCTGCGAAGCAGTCATGCTGAGCAAGGAGGCGGCGGAGCGGGAGAGGGAAATACATCGCCCTCTCCCCAACCGTAGGTCCGGGCGTCGGGGACGTCGAACAAGGGACGACCTCCGACCACCGTAAATTTATTGCCTGCGGACGGTGAGCGCTGGGGCCGCTCCCTGTCCGCCAAAAGGCGGGAGATGGCGCGTGTCCTCGCCGCCTCCCAAGTAGCTTTGTGAGGTGATGGATGCCAGAAGTTTGATGTATGCAAGAAGTTTGATGGATGATTGCGAGATCATAACGAGACGGGGCCCGCCAACACCAACGGCGGGCCAATCCCGGGCGGGGTCGCGAGAAAGTATGCAAATCGCGAATCGCGTGACCCCGCCAACACACGGGACCCGTAGGGACACCGCGGTGGTTTTTAGTGGGTATGCCCCGAACGCCTTTAGGGGAGAGCCTCCACATACCTCCTCCGCCAGTCCCAAGCCTAGCCGTTCTAATGGCTGGGTTGGCGGAGTTGAGATGACTCATAAGGAGAGTTTTACCACCGTAGTGAACAAAAAAAAAAAAAAAAAAAAAGGTTAGGTTAGGTTAGGTTGGGGTGCGTGTCAGAAACCTCCGCGTGGTGCACCCCGGGCAACGCGAGCATCAGCTCGCGGCTAATTCTGACAGTGGGCGGACGGTGGGTCGAACTCCGACTACCGTCCGGTTACCAACGCGTAATCCCGACTCTTTCGGGACCGCGGGTCTTCGGGCTGCGAGCAAGACAAGCTCTCTAAAAAATTACCCGGAATTGGGGGTCCTTCGGGGCCCCGCTTCCACCCGTTCCCGTACGGCTCCTTTTGGGGTCTTGCGGGGACACTTGGGCGGGCGGGCTCGCTTCCTGCGCCTTTTGTGGGTTGCGGGCATGGTCGAACTCCGACCACCGTTCGGTCAAAACGCGTTAGCAGGGGGCTTTTTGGCCTCCTGCCCGCGGGTCTTCGGGCTGCGAGCAAGACAAGCTCACTAAAAAATCACCCGGAATTGGGGGTACTTCGGGACCCCGCTTCCACCCCGTTCCCGTACGGCTCCTTTTGGGGTCTTGCGGGGACACTTGGGCGGGCGGGCTCGCTTCCTGCGCCTTTTGTGGGTTGCGGGCATGGTCGAACTCCGGCCACCGTCCGGTCAACGCGTTAGCAGGGGGCTTTTTGGCCTCCTGCCCGCGGGTCTTCGGACTAAGAGGGAGAAAACCTCACTAAAAAGTTACCGAAGAGTGGCGCTTGCGCTGCTTGTCTCCGCGGGACTCCACCCGTGGGGACGGTCGGCGGGCGGTGTCGCCTTTTGCGGCGCCGCTCCTTTGCAGTGTCCCCGTTGGGCACTGCCTTCACGTCCCTCCCGGTACTCCTCTGGTCATCAGAGGGGACACGGGACGGGACATTGACGGGCTTGGTGTGTACTCACCCTACCGCCAAGCAGACAGCGGGGCTGTCTTTCTTCTTCCGTCTTCGGACGCCTTTTATTTTAAAATTTTTTTGTTTTGTTTTTGTTTTGTTTATTTTACGTTTTACTTTCTCTTTTTATTTTACTTTTATACCTTTTTATTTTACCTTTTGTTTTTGTTTTATTTTATATCTTTTAGTTTTTTCTCTCTTTTCCCTTCTTTCAATCTCCCCCCCCCCGCCCCGTTGTCACCGTCACCCCAATCTCGTAATCCCGTAGTTTGCAGTGTCTGTGGTCACGTCTCGCGGCTGTCTACGGGACCGAGGGTCTTGGCTTAACCGCCCGGACCGCGTGCAAGGTAAGCACTATAAAAATCCCCTAATCCTAAGTTGCTGCCGCACGGCGAGAGGATGCATGGCTGACAGGGAGGTCAGTTCCTAGTGCGGCCCCCTCAGGGCACCAGCCGCCGCCCTTGAGGTATTAGGCTTACCCGGGTATCGCGGGATCTCTGCCCGGGTGGACATTTTATTTCTCCCGCCCTCGTGGGATTCATTATGGACGTTTCTTTATTACAAAAAACCCCCCCCATACCGAAGTCGGTTGACGAACCGACCCGCACGCCCAGTATTGCGGGTTCAAACGCGGAGCGCGTTACATCGCTCAAGGAGCAGTTGGAGCTGTCCGAGTCGGATAGCTCCACAGTCTCAATGATTAGCGTGTGCAGCGCGGAAAGCCCAAGTCGGGCACTGCGCAAGCGCCCACGCTCGGAGCCAGGCTCGGCTTCGAGCGATGAAGGAACCCCCACTAAACCTAAACTAACAGTGAGGGGTTTCAAAACCCGTGGACGACCGCCCACCCACGGGCACTTTGTGGGCCTGGGCAAGGCTCGCGCGGAGCTCGCAGCCGCCAAGCGGCGCGCAAAGCTCCTCGAGCGCGACGAGGAGGAAGAGAGGTGCATCGAAGCGGCCACGAAGAAAGTGGTCGCAGAACGAAGCTCGCGTCTCTCGGAGACTTCCGCCACCGAGCCGGATGAGGCCACCGCCACCGATCTGCGGTCACGCCTCAAAAGCGCCCTGGAGGCCATAACTATGGTCTCCAAAAAGTCAAAGGGCCTTAAAGGGACGTGTCAGAAGTCCCTAAAGGAGTCGGTGGCCGCGATAAGTGAGATCGCGGATGCTCTCCTCAGCCGCACAGCGTCTGAGGAGACAAATAAGCTGCAGGCGGAGAACGCACGCCTCGCCACTGAAATCGCGTCCCTTAGGCGCGAACAAGAGGAGCTCCGTATCGCATTCCAGAGGCGCGCGGAGGGCAATGCGCCGGACAAGGCCACGGAGGACTTGGCTGCCCTCCGCAGAGAGATGGCCCAGATGAGGCAGAGCCTCTCCGCCCTGGAGGGCAAATTATTAATAAGGCCCCCTACGGCGAGCCGGCAAGCGGCCCAACAACCTCAGCCGCCCCCACAGCCGACCCCGCTGCCGTCAACCTCCTACGCGGATGTAGCGGCTGCAACACGACAGGCCTCGACCACGGCGCCGAATATAGCCGCGGCATCTAACGCCCCAAAGGGCAGGAAGAGGGGGCAGAAGAAGGCCCAGCCCGCTCCCGCTGCCCAGCAGACCAGCGTGCCAGTGACCTCAGCCCCTGCAGCTCCCCGACCCGACGGCTGGCAGACCGTCGGTGAAAAACAGAAAGCGGCGAAGGCCAGAAGAAAGGCAACGAGGAAAGAGAAGAAGGCGGCCAAAAAGGCGGCAAAGAAGCTCCGCACCCCCAGCTCCACAGCGGTTGTTCTAACGCTGCAACCAGCAGCCTTGGAGCGGGGGACCACCTACGCGGAGCTTTTAAAGAAGGCGCGTGGGGCTATCGACCCCACCACGCTAGGAATAACGACGGGCCTCCGGTGTAAAATCACACAGACCGGGGCCCGCCTCATCGAGGTGCCTGGGGCCGGTAGCGCCCAGCAGGCCGACGCACTAGCCTCGAGCCTCCGCCAACTCCTACCGGCGGAGGACGTGAAAATCACCAGGCCCCAAAAGAGCGCCGAGGTTCGAATCGGGGGCCTGGATGATTCAATAGTTTTGGATGAAGTGGTTGCCGCCGTCGCCAAGGCCGGGGAATGTCCCTCGGACCAAATCAGGTGTGGTCCCATTCGCCCGGGCCGCGCTGGGATGGGCACAGCTATTGTAACTTGCCCAGTGGCTGTGGCTAAAAAGTTGGCCGATGGCCGTCGGGTATTGATAGGCTGGGTGTCAGCGCAAGTGCGGCTCCTGGAGCCGAAACCGCAGAGGTGCTTCCGCTGTTTGAGCGGTGGCCACGTAGGCGCAAAGTGCACCTCTGCGGTAGACTGCAGCGGCCGCTGCTTTAGATGCGGCCAGGCCGGCCATTTGGCCGCCAGCTGCGAGGCCCCGCCGCACTGCGTTTTGTGTGCGGCGGCGGGCAAGCCGGCCGACCATAGGGCCGGCACAAAAAGTTGCGCTGCACCCACCAAGAAGAAGGCAGCAAGAGACGGCCAATCGGCCAACAAGGGCGCCACTCCCGTGGCGAATAAGGCGCCAGGCGTCACGCCAACAATGGATGTCCAATAATGGCACCATATCTCCGCCTTATCCAGGCGAACATCAACCACTGCGCCAGGGCTCAGGATCTTCTTCTCCAGAGCATGGCGCAGTGGTCAATCAACGTCGCCCTCGTCGCCGAGCCGTATTTTATCCCCCCCCGTGACGATTGGGTGGGGGACCTCAGCGGCTCGGTGGCGCTAATTTCGTTAGCCGCCGCCCGCACCCCGTCCTTCGAGAACATCTACCGAGGGCGGGGCTGCGTCGCAGCACTCGTAAAGGATACGGTTGTGGTGGGTGGCTACTTCTCACCCAACCGTTCCCTCGCCGACTTCGAGGAGTATCTCCTCGAATTGAACGTCGTCGTCGCTCGCAGCCGTCCTCGCGTCGTGCTCTTCGCCGGGGACCTCAACGCCAAGTCTACGGCTTGGGGTTCTCCGGCCACAGACGCTAGAGGCGAGCTGCTGGAGCAGTGGGCCGTCGAGAACGGCCTGCTCGTCCTCAATCAGGGGTCAGTGCATACGTGCGTGCGTCAGCGGGGCGGTTCCATTGTGGACGTTTCATTCGCGAGCCCCGCACTAGCACGCCGTATCCGAGACTGGCGCGTCGTCGAGGAGGTGGAGACGTTGTCGGACCATCGTTATATTCGGTTCGACGTCTCCGCCGAAACAGTCAACTCCGACGCCCCAGTCCGAAGAGGCCCGATTGAGGGCGGTCCGCGTTGGGCCTTGAAAAGGCTAAATCGGGAGGCCCTCCTGGAAGCCTCCATAGTTCAGGCCTGGGTATCAACACCTTCCAGGCCTGACGATATTAATATGGAGGCGAATTGGTTCAGGGGGGCAATGACGCAAGTTTGCGATGCGGCGATGCCTAGAGTCCGAAGCACGTCTGGGCCACGCCGGGTGTACTGGTGGAATGACACCATCGCGCAGTTGCGGCGAATGTGCGTCGCAGCGCGCCGCCAGTACGCCCGGTTTCGCAGGAGGCGTCGCCGCCCTCCCGATTTCACTGTCCGGGAGGCGGCATTGTATGAGGCATACAGAGCGGCAAAAAGTGAACTTAAAGAAGCTATCTGGCGGGCCAAGCAAGACGCCCGCCAGGAACTGCTGGAGACGCTCAACGAAGATCCGTGGGGGCGCCCATATTTAATGGTCAGGAACAAGTTACGTTCCTGGGCGCCCCCTTTAACGGAAAGTCTCCGGCCACAGCTAATTGAAGAAGTTGTGGCCGCTCTGTTCCCGTCACGGGCGGAACACATCCCACCGCCCATGACGGCGCCGCCTTCCGCGGCAGCCAACGCGGACATAGACGACGACGTTCCCGAGGTGACTCGGGTAGAACTCCGAGCGGCGGTGTTGAGAATTAAAAACACCGCCCCAGGACCCGACGGCATTCCTGGCCGAGCGTGGGTCCTGGCAATGGAGGAGCTCGGACCCCGACTAGGGAGACTCCTCACAGCGTGCCTTGAGGGGGGCCAGTTTCCACGAGTCTGGAAAACGGGGAAGCTGGTCCTCATCAAAAAGGCCGGGCGCCCGGCGGACAGCCCGTCCGCCTACCGGCCCATAGTGTTGTTGGACGAGGTCGCGAAGATCTTCGAGTATATCATCGCGGAGCGCCTCGTCCACCACCTTACTACGGTGGGCCCGGATTTGGCGGACGTGCAGTTTGGTTTCCGCCGAGGGCGCTCAACAATAGAGGCCATAAAATCAGTGAGGAGTCTGGCGGAGGAACAGGTTTCCCGGGGCGGGGTGGTCTTGGCGGTGTCTCTTGACATCGCCAACGCTTTCAACACCCTGCCCTGGAGTTGTATTCGTGAGGCACTCAATTATCACCGAGTGCCTCCATACCTCCGCCGTATAGTCGGGGATTATTTAAGTGAGAGAAACATCATCTACCCGAGTCATCTCGGTATTAGTCGGCGAGTTATGTCGTGCGGTGTTCCACAGGGGTCGGTCCTCGGCCCCCTTCTGTGGAACATCGGCTACGACTGGGTGCTGCGCGGTACGCTCCTCCCTGGCGTGGGTGTCACTTGTTACGCCGACGACACCCTCGTCACTGCGAGTGATAAGACGTACCGGGCGGCGGCTATAAGGGCGACCGCTGGGGTCGCACAAGTCGTTGGTAGGATCCGGCGTTTGGGCCTAGAGGTGGCCCTGTCTAAATCCGAGGCCATTTGTTTTCACGGGCCTCGGAATCGGCCACCTGCAGGGGCCCACATCATGGTAGGAGGGGTCCGCATCGGCATTGGGACGAGCCTAAAATACCTGGGGCTCGTACTCGATAGCCGATGGGATTTCCGTGAGCACTTTGGACGCTTGGCCCCCAAACTTCTAGGGGCAGCGGCAGGATTATCGCGACTGCTGCCCAATCTGGGGGGGCCAACCGCCTCCTGCCGGAGGCTCTACGAAGGAGTCGTGCGGTCCATGGCCCTTTACGGGGCCCCGATATGGGCGCACGACCTGACGGCCCACAATATCACGGCGCTTCGCGCACCGCAGCGCGCCATGGCCGTCAGGTTAATACGAGGCTACCGCACGGTCTCCTTCGAGACAGCGAGCCTCCTAGCCGGATCACCGCCCTGGGATCTGGAAGCTAAGCTGCTGGCGTCACTCTATACATGGCGCCAGCAAGCTCTGGAGCAGGGCGAGAGACCGGCGCACCGCGACATCGAGGCGCGTCGGTCGGAGCTCCGCCAGGTCCTAGTGGCGGAGTGGAAGAGCAGACTTGTGCACCCCAGCGCCGGGCACGCCACGATAGTGGCGGTAAGTCCCGTGGTTGAAGAGTGGTCGGAGAGACGTCACGGCGTCCTCACCTTCCGGCTGACACAAATCCTCACCGGCCATGGTTGTTTTGGCCGGTATTTGTGGAGGATAGGCCGGGAGGAAACGCCCGGATGCCACCATTGTGGCAGCAGCCGCGACCCCGTAGAAGACACGGCGTTGCATACATTGGCGGAGTGCCCAGCCTGGGCATCGCAGCGCCGTGATCTGGTCGCGGCTCTTGATACGGTTGTCCTCTCGCTCCCGGCCGTAGTTCTGTCTATGGTCCGGAGTGAGAGGTCCTGGAACGCCGTCGCCTCCTTCTGCGAAGCAGTCATGCTGAGCAAGGAGGCGGCGGAGCGGGAGAGGGAAATACATCGCCCTCTCCCCAACCGTAGGTCCGGGCGTCGGGGACGTCGAACTAGAGACGACCTCCGACCACCGTAAATTTATTGCCTGCGGACGGTGAGCGCTGGGGCTGCTCCCTGTCCGCCAAAAGGCGGGAGGCGGCGCGTGTCCTCGCCGCCTCCCAAGTAGCTTTGTGAGGTGATGGATGCCAGAAGTTTGATGTATGCCAGAAGTTTGATGGATGATTGCGAGATCATAACGAGACGGGGCCCGCCAACACCAACGGCGGGCCAATCCCGGGCGGGGTCGCGAGAAAGTATGCAAATCGCGAATCGCGTGACCCCGCCAACACACGGGACCCGTAGGGACACCGCGGTGGTTTTTAGTGGGTATGCCCCGAACGCCTTTAGGGGAGAGCCTCCACATACCTCCTCCGCCAGTCCCAAGCCTAGCCGTTCTAATGGCTGGGTTGGCGGAGTTGAGATGACTCATAAGGAGAGTTTTACCACCGTAGTGAACAAAAAAAAAAAAAAAAAAAAAAGGTTAGGTTAGGTTAGGTTAGGTTAGGTTCCCCCCCGTGGGATCTCCACCTTGTCGTGGTGGGGGGGCTCAGTAACCGTGGATTGGTGTCCTGCGGTGAAGCTAAGAGGGATCCAGGAGGGGACGCTCCGCGTGGGCTTGACGGGGCCTGCGCAGGATGCGTCCAACGGTGCGGGTGCGGGGGACAGTTCTGTCTGTCCCTCGCAGTCGGGTGCGGTCGTGGGAGGAGAGGCGTGTCGGTGTTGCGTTGCCGCGCGCCCTATCTCCCGCGACCAAATGGGGGCGCACCATTCGATGCGTCGCGGTGGGGCCGCAGAGGAAGAGGAGATGCGGTGTTGCGTTGCCGTCCTCCCTATCCTCTGCGGCCGCTGAGTGTTTTGGCGGCGGAGCCCAACACCTTAATCCGCCGCCAAGGGGGTTTTGTGCGGGGCCCGCCTGACCATCTGGCGGGCCAATACCCGTCGGGGGGTTGCGATGAATGCTTATGCGAATCCCTACCCTCCGACACACGGGTACATGAGGAACACGGGTTGGTTTTTAGTCAGTAAGAGTCTGACAGTCCCCTTCGTCCTTCCCCCGGGGCGGAGGGACTCCATGAGGATTTTCCAACCCGACACCAAAAAAAAAAAAAAAAAAAGGTTAGGTTAGGTTAGGTTAGGTTAGGTTAGGTTAGGTTAGGTTAGGTTAGGTTAGGTTAGGTTAGGTTAGGTTAGGTTAGGTTAGGTTAGGTTAGGTTAGGTTAGGTTAGGTTCCCCCCCGTGGGATCTCCACCTTGTCGTGGTGGGGGGGCTCAGTAACCGTGGATTCGTCACCCGCGGTGAAGCTAAGAGGGATCCAGGAGGGGACGCTCCGCGTGGGCTTGGAGGGGCCTGCGCAGGATGCGTCCAACGGTGCGGGTGCGGGGGACAGTTCTGTCTGTCCCTCGCAGTCGGGTGCGGTCGCGGGAGGAGAGGCGTGTCGGTGTTGCGTTGCCGCGCGCCCTATCTCCCGCGACCAAATGGGGGCGCACCATTCGATGCGTCGCGGTGGGGCCGCAGAGGAAGAGGAGATGCGGTGTTGCGTTGCCGTCCTCCCTATCCTCTGCGGCCGCTGGGCGTTTTGGCGGCGGAGTCCAACACCTTAATCCGTCGCCAAGGGGGTTTTGTTCGGGGCCCGCCTGACCATCTGGCGGGCCAATACCCGTCGGAGGGTGGCGACGAGTGCTTTGGTGATGCCCCACCCTCCGACACACGGGTACATGGCGGAAGTCGTTTAAAAAAAAAAAAAAAAGGTTAGGTTAGGTTAGGTTAGGTTAGGTTAGGTTCGGGCACGCCACGATAGTGGCGGTAAGTCCCGTGGTTGATGAGTGGTTGGAGAGACGTCACGGCGTCCTCACCTTCCGGTTGACTCAAATCCTTACCGGCCATGGTTGTTTTGGCCGGTATTTGTGGAGGATAGGCCGGGAGGAAACGCCCGGATGCCACCATTGTGGCAGCAGCCGCGACCCTGTCGAAGACACGGCGTTGCATACTTTGGCGGAATGCCCAGCTTGGGCATCGCAGCGCCGTGATCTGGTCGCGGCTCTGAATACGGTTGTCCTCTCGCTCCCGGCCGTAGTTCTGTCTATGGTCCGGAGTGAGAGGTCTTGGAACGCCGTCGCCTCTTTCTGCGAAGCAGTCATGCTGAGCAAGGAGGCGGCGGAGCGGGAGAGGGAAATACATCGCCCTCTCCCCAACCGTAGGTCCGGGCGTCGGGGACGTCGAACTAGAGACGACCTCCGACCACCGTAAATTTATTGCCTGCGGACGGTGAGCGCTGGGGCTGCTCCCTGTCCGCCAAAAGGCGGGAGGCGGCGCGTGTCCTCGCCGCCTCCCAAGTAGCTTTGTGAGGTGATGGATGCCAGAAGTTTGATGTATGCAAGAAGTTTGATGGATGATTGCGAGATCATAATGAGACGGGGCCCGCCAACACCAACGGCGGGCCAATCCCGGGCGGGGTCGCGAGAAAGTATGCAAATCGCGAATCGCGTGACCCCGCCAACACACGGGACCCGTAGGGACACCGCGGTGGTTTTTAGTGGGTATGCCCCGAACGCCTTTAGGGGAGAGCCTCCACATACCTCCTCCGCCAGTCCCAAGCCCAGCCGTTCTAATGGCTGGGTTGGCGGAGTTGAGATGACTCATAAGGAGAGTTTTACCACCGTAGTGAACAAAAAAAAAAAAAAAAAAAAAGGTTAGGTTAGGTTGGGGTGCGTGTCAGAAACCTCCGCGTGGTGCACCCCGGGCAACGTGAGTAGCGAGCTGCTACTCGCGGCTAATTCTGACAGTGGGCGGACGGTGGGTCGAACTCCGACTACCGTCCGGTTACCAACGCGTAATCCCGACTCTTTCGGGACCGCGGGTCTTCGGGCTGCGAGCAAGACAAGCTCTCTAAAAAATCACCCGGAATTGGGGGTCCTTCGGGGTCCCGCTTCCACCCGTTCCCGTACGGCTCCTTTTGGGGTCTTGCGGGGACACTTGGGCGGGCGGGCTCGCTTCCTGCGCCTTTTGCGGGTTGCGGGCATGGTCGAACTCCGGCCACCGTTCGGTCAACGCGTTAGCAGGGGGCTTTTTGGCCTCCTGCCCGCGGGTCTTCGGGCTGCGAGCAAGACAAGCTCACTAAAAAATCACCCGGAATTGGGGGTCCTTCGGGGCCCCGCTTCCACCCGTTACCGTACGGCTCCTTTTGGGGTCTTGCGGGGACACTTGGGCGGGCGGGCTCGCTTCCTGCGCCTTTTGTGGGTTGCGGGCATGGTCGAACTCCGGCCACCGTCCGGTCAACGCGTTAGCAGGGGGCTTTTTGGCCTCCTGCCCGCGGGTCTTCGGGCTGCGAGCAAGACAAGCTCACTAAAAAATCACCCGGAATTGGGGGTCCTTCGGGGCCCCGCTTCCACCCCGTTCCCGTACGGCTCTTTTTGGGGTCTTGCGGGGACACTTGGGCGGGCGGGCTCGCTTCCTGCGCCTTTTGTGGGTTGCGGGCATGGTCGAACTCCGACCACCGTCCGGTCAACGCGTTAGCAGGGGGCTTTTTGGCCTCCTGCCCGCGGGTCTTCGGACTAAGAGGGAGGAAACCTCACTAAAAAGTTACCAAAGAGTGGCGCTTGCGCTGCTTGTCTCCGCGGGACTCCACCCGTGGGGACTGTCGGCGGGCGGTGTCGCCTTTTGCGGCGCCGCTCCTTTGCAGTGTCCCTGTTGGTCACTGCCTTCACGTCCCTCCCGGTACTCCTCTGGTCATCAGAGGGGACACGGGACGGGACATTGACGGGCTTGGTGTGTACTCACCCTACCGCCAAGCAGACAGCGGGGTTGTCTTTCTTCTTCCGTCTTCGGACGCCTTTTTATTTTTAAATTTTTGTTTCGTTTTGTTTTTGTTTTGTTTACCTTACGTTTTATTTTGTGTCTTTTATTTTTACTTTTATACCATTTATTTTACCTTTTGTTTTTGATTTATTTTACAATTTTTGTTTTTCTCTGTTTTCTCTTCTTTCGTTCTTCCCCCCCCCCTGCCCCGATGTCACCGTCACCCCAATCTCGTAATCCCGTAGTTTGCAGTGTCTGTGGTCACGTCTCGCGGCTGTCCACGGGACCGAGGGTCTTGGCTTAACCGCCCGGACCGCGTGCAAGGTAAGCACTATAAAAATCCCCTAATCCTAAGTTGCTGCCGCACGGCGAGAGGATGCATGGCTGACAGGGAGGTCAGTTCCTAGTGCGGCCCCCTCAGGGCACCAGCCGCCGCCCTTGAGGTATTAGGCTTACCCGGGTATAGCGGGATCTCTGCCCGGGTGGACGTTTTATTTCTCCCGCACTCGTGGGTTTAATTATGGATGCATTAAATACAAACCAAACCTCTATACCGAAGTCGGTCGACGAACCGGAAACTCGCACGCCCAGTGATGCGGGTTCCAACGATGAGCGCTCAAAAGCGCTGAAGGAGCAAGAGTTGGAGCTGTCCGAGTCAGACAGCTCAACCACAAGCCTCATGAGCGTCCGCAGCGCCAGTGAGGAAAGCCCCAG
The DNA here is from genome assembly GCA_944739405.2 of Euclidia mi. NCBI lineage: Eukaryota > Metazoa > Arthropoda > Insecta > Lepidoptera > Erebidae > Euclidia > Euclidia mi. The sequence continues at coordinate 54,080 of OX123205.2, read as the reverse complement.
TCGGGCATTGCGGAAGCGCCCTCGCTCGGGGCCCGAATCGGCCTCGAGCGATGACTCGGCGAGGCGACGTCAAGCGAAGACGCGTGGACGACCGCCCACCCACGGAAATTACGTGGGTTTGGGCAAGGCTCGCGAGGAGCTCGCAGCCGCTAAGCGGCGCGAAGAGCTCCTCAAGCGTGACGAGGAGGAGGAGAGACGCATTGAAGCGGCCACAAAAAAGGTGACCGCTTCAAGAAGCTCGCGCCTCTCAGAGACTTCTGTCTCTGAGGGAGAGCCGGAAGACGCTACCGCTACAGACCTGCGGTCGCGCCTCAAAGACGCCTTGGAGGCCATCACGATGGTCTCCAAGATATCTAAGGGACTGAAAGGGACATCCCAAAAGTCCCTTAAAGAATCGGTGGCAGCAATAGCTGAAATTGCCGACGTTCTCCTCGGTCGCACAGCGTCTGAGGAGACAAAGAAGCTCCAGGCGGAGAACGCCCGCCTCGCCACCGAAATCGCGGCACTAAGGCGCGAACAGGAGGAGCTCCGTGTCGCTTTTAAGAGGCGCACGGAGGGTAATGCGCCGGACAAGGCCACGGAGGAGCTAGCTACCCTCCGACAAGAGATGGCCCAGATGAGGCAGAGCCTCTCTTCCCTGGAGGGCAGAATATTAAGTCCTCCATTGGCGAGCCGGCAAGCGGCCCGACAACCGCAACCGCCCCCGCAGCCACAGCCGCAGCCGTCAACATCATACGCGGCTGCAGCGGCTGCGCCACGGCAGAATCCGGCGCCCAATAAAGCCGTGGCAAATCAGGCCCCAAAGGGCAAGAAGAGGGGCCAGAAGAAGGCCCAGCCCGCTCCTGCTGCCCAGCAGACCAGCGCGCCAGCGACCTCAGCCCCCCCAGCTTCCCGACCGACGACCTCCGACGGCTGGCAGACCGTCGGAGAGAAGAAACAAGCGGCGAAGGCAAAAAGGAAGGCCAACCAAAAGGCCAAGAAGGCGGCCAAAAAAGCGGCCAAGAAGCTCCGCACCCCCAGCTCCACTGCAGTGGTACTAACGCTGCAACCAGCAGCGCTGGAGCGGGGGACCACCTACGCGGAGCTTCTCAAGAAGGCGCGTGGGGCTATCGACCCCACCAAGCTGGGAATAACGGCGGGCCTCCGGTGTAAGATAACACAGACCGGGGCCCGCCTCATCGAGGTGCCTGGGGCCGGTAGCGCCCAGCAGGCAGACGCTTTGGCCTCGAGCCTCCGCGACCTCCTTCCAGCGGAGGAAGTGAAAATCTCCAGGCCCCAAAAGTGCGCCGAGGTGCGAATCGGGGGCCTGGATGATTCAATTATCGTCGAAGAGGTCGTTGCCGCGGTTGCCAAGGCCGGGGAATGTCCCCCGGAGCAAATCCGGTGCGGCCCAATTCGTCCGGGCCGTGCCGGTATGGGCACGGCAATAGTTACCTGCCCCGTGGCTGTGGCCAAGAAGTTGGCCGATGGCCGTCGCGTTTTAATCGGATGGGTGTCGGCGCAAGTGCGGCTCCTGGAGCCGAAACCGCAGAGGTGCTTCCGCTGCCTCAGCGGTGGCCACGTTGGCGCAAAGTGCACCTCTGCGGTCGACTGCAGCGGCCGCTGTTTTAGGTGCGGCCAGCCCGGCCATTTGGCCGGCAGTTGTGAAGCCCCGCCGCACTGCGTTTTGTGTGCGGCGGCGGGCAAGCCGGCCGATCATAGGGCCGGCACAAAGAGTTGCGCCGCACCCAAGAAGAAGCAGGGCGCAAAGGACGGCCAGTCGGCCAACAAGGGCGCCACTCCCGTGGCCAGTAAAGCGCCGGAAGAAATGGACCACGAATAATGGCTCCACATCTGCGCATCCTGCAGACGAATTTAAACCACTGCGCCAGGGCTCAGGATCTTCTTCTCCAGAGCATGGCGCAGTGGTCAATCAACGTCGCCCTTGTCGCCGAGCCGTATTTTATCCCCCCCCGTGATGATTGGGTGGGGGACCTCAGCGGCTTGGTGGCGCTAATTTCGTTAGCCGCCGCCCGCACCCCGTCCTTCGAGAACATCTACCGAGGGCGGGGCTGCGTCGCAGCACTCGTAAAGGATACGGTTGTGGTGGGTGGCTACTTCTCACCCAACCGTTCCCTCGCCGACTTCGAGGAATATCTCCTCGAATTGAACGTCGTCGTCGCTCGCAGCCGTCCTCGCGCCGTGCTCTTCGCCGGGGACCTCAACGCCAAGTCTAGGGCTTGGGGTTCTCCGGCCACAGACGCTAGAGGCGAGCTGCTGGAGCAGTGGGCCGTTGAGAACGGCCTGCTCGTCCTCAATCGTGGGTCGGTACATACGTGCGTGCGTCAGCGGGGCGGTTCAATTGTGGACGTTTCTTTTGCGAGCCCCGCACTAGCACGCCGTATCCGAGACTGGCGCGTCGTCGAGGAGGTGGAGACGTTGTCGGACCACCGCTATATTCGGTTCGACGTCTCCGCCGAAACAGTCAGCTCCGACGCCCCAGTCCGAAGGGGCCCGATTGAGGGTGGTCCGCGTTGGGCCTTGAAAAGGCTGAATCGGGAGGCCCTCCTGGAAGCCTCCATAGTTCAGGCCTGGGTTTCAACACCTACCAGGCCTGACGATATCAATATGGAGGCCGATTGGTTCAGGGGGGCAATGACACAAGTTTGTGACGCGGCGATGCCTAGAGTTCGTAGAACATCTGGGCCACGCCGGGTGTACTGGTGGAACGACACCATCGCGCGCATGCGCAAGATTTGCGTCGCAGCGCGCCGCCAGTACGCCCGGTTTCGCAGGAGGTGTCGCCGCCCTCCCGATTTTACTGTCCGGGAGGCGGCATTGTACGAGGAGTACAGAGCGGCCAAGAATAACTTGAAGGAGGCCATCTGGCGGGCCAAGCAAGACGCCCGCCAGGAATTGCTGGAGACCCTCAACCGAGATCCTTGGGGGCGCCCATATTTGATGGTCAGGAACAAATTACGTTCCTGGGCGCCCCCTCTAACGGAAAGTCTCCGGCCAGAGCTGGTCGAAGATGTTGTGGCCGCTCTGTTCCCGTCGCGGGCGGAACATATCCCTCCGCCCATGACGGCGCCGCCTTCCGAGGCAGCCAACGCGGACATAGACGATGTTCCCGAGGTGACTCGGGTAGAACTCCGAGCGGCGGTGTTGAGGATTAAAAACACCGCCCCAGGACCCGACGGCATTCCTGGCCGAGCGTGGGTCCTGGCAATGGAGGAGCTCGGACCCCGACTGGGGAGACTCCTCACAGCGTGCCTTGAGGGGGGCCAGTTTCCACGAGCCTGGAAGTCGGGGAAACTGGTCCTCATCAGAAAGGCAGGGCGCCCGGCGGACAGCCCGTCCGCCTATCGGCCCATAGTGTTGTTGGACGAGGTCGCGAAGATCTTTGAACATATCATCGCGGAGCGCCTCGTCCACCACTTTACCACGGTGGGCCCGGATTTGGCGGACGTGCAGTTTGGTTTCCGCCGAGGGCGCTCTACAATAGACGCAATAAGATCAGTGAGGAGTCTGGCGGAGGAAGAGGTTTCCCGGGGTGGGGTGGTCCTGGCGGTGTCTCTTGACATCGCCAACGCCTTCAACACCCTGCCCTGGAGTTGTATTCGTGAGGCACTCAATTATCACCGAGTGCCTCCCTACCTCCGCCGCATAGTCGGGGATTATCTTAATGATAGAGGAATTATCTACCCGAGTCATCTCGGTATTAGTCGGCGAGTTATGTCGTGCGGTGTTCCGCAGGGGTCGGTTCTCGGCCCCCTTCTGTGGAACATCGGCTACGACTGGGTGCTGCGCGGTACGCTCCTCCCTGGCGTGGGTGTCACTTGTTACGCCGACGACACCCTCGTCACTGCGAGTGATAAGACGTACCGGGCGGCGGCTATAAGGGCGACCGCTGGGGTCGCACAAGTCGTTGGAAGGATCCGGCGTTTGGGCCTAGAGGTGGCCCTGTCTAAATCCGAGGCCATTTGTTTCCACGGGCCTCGGAATCGGCCACCCGCAGGGGCCCACACTATGGTAGGAGGGGTCACCATCGGCATCGGGAAGAGCCTAAAATATCTCGGGCTCGTACTCGATAGCCGATGGGATTTCCGTGAACACTTCAGACGCTTGGCCCCCAAACTTCTCGGGGCGGCAGCAGGTTTGTCACGACTGCTGCCCAATCTCGGGGGGCCAACCGCCTCCTGCCGGAGGCTCTACGAAGGAGTCGTGCGGTCCATGGCCCTTTATGGGGCCCCGATATGGGCGCACGACCTGACGGCCCACAATATCACGGCGCTTCGCGCACCGCAGCGCGCCATGGCCGTCAGGTTGATACGAGGCTACCGCACGGTCTCCTTCGAGACAGCGAGCCTCCTAGCCGGATCACCGCCCTGGGATCTGGAAGCTGAGCTGCTGGCGTCACTCTATACATGGCGCCAGCAAGCCCTGGAGCAGGGCGAGAGACCGGCGCACCGTGACATCGAGGCGCGTCGGTCGGAGCTCCGCCAAGTCCTAGTGGCGGAGTGGAAGGCACGACTTGTGCACCCCAGCGCCGGGCACGCCACGATAGTGGCGGTAAGTCCCGTGGTTGATGAGTGGTTGGAGAGACGTCACGGCGTCCTCACCTTCCGGTTGACTCAAATCCTTACCGGCCATGGTTGTTTTGGCCGGTATTTGTGGAGGATAGGCCGGGAGGAAACGCCCGGATGCCACCATTGTGGCAGCAGCCGCGACCCTGTCGAAGACACGGCGTTGCATACTTTGGCGGAATGCCCAGCTTGGGCATCGCAGCGCCGTGATCTGGTCGCGGCTCTGAATACGGTTGTCCTCTCGCTCCCGGCCGTAGTTCTGTCTATGGTCCGGAGTGAGAGGTCTTGGAACGCCGTCGCCTCTTTCTGCGAAGCAGTCATGCTGAGCAAGGAGGCGGCGGAGCGGGAGAGGGAAATACATCGCCCTCTCCCCAACCGTAGGTCCGGGCGTCGGGGACGTCGAACTAGAGACGACCTCCGACCACCGTAAATTTATTGCCTGCGGACGGTGAGCGCTGGGGCTGCTCCCTGTCCGCCAAAAGGCGGGAGGCGGCGCGTGTCCTCGCCGCCTCCCAAGTAGCTTTGTGAGGTGATGGATGCCAGAAGTTTGATGTATGCAAGAAGTTTGATGGATGATTGCGAGATCATAATGAGACGGGGCCCGCCAACACCAACGGCGGGCCAATCCCGGGCGGGGTCGCGAGAAAGTATGCAAATCGCGAATCGCGTGACCCCGCCAACATACGGGACCCGTAGGGACACCGCGGTGGTTTTTAGTGGGTATGCCCCGAACGCCTTTAGGGGAGAGCCTCCACATACCTCCTCCGCCAGTCCCAAGCCTAGCCGTTCTAATGGCTGGGTTGGCGGAGTTGAGATGACTCATAAGGAGAGTTTTACCACCGTAGTGAACAAAAAAAAAAAAAAAAAAAGGTTAGGTTAGGTTAGGTTGGGGTGCGTGTCAGAAACCTCCGCGTGGTGCACCCTGGGCAACGTGAGTAGCAAGTTGCTACTCGCGGCTAATTCTGACAGTGGCGGACGGTGGGTCGAACTCCGACTACCGTCCGGTTACCAACGCGTAATCCCGACTCTTTCGGGACCGCGGGTCTTCGGGCTGCGAGCAAGACAAGCTCTCTAAAAAATTACCCGGAATTGGGGGTCCTTCGGGGCCCCGCTTCCACCCGTTCCCGTATGGCTCCTTTTGGGGTCTTGCAGGGACACTTGGGCGGGCGGGCTCGCTTCCTGCGCCTTTTGTGGGTTGCGGGCATGGTCGAACTCCGACCACCGTTCGGTCAAAACGCGTTAGCAGGGGGCTTTTTGGCCTCCTGCCCGCGGGTCTTCGGGCTGCGAGCAAGACAAGCTCACTAAAAAATCACCCGGAATTGGGGGTCCTTCGGGGCCCCGCTTCCACCCCGTTCCCGTACGGCTCCTTTTGGGGTCTTGTGGGGACAATTGGGCGGGCGGGCTCGCTTCCCGCGCCTTTTGTGGGTTGCGGGCATGGTCGAACTCCGGCCACCGTCCGGTCAACGCGTTAGCAGGGGGCTTTTTGGCCTCCTGCCCGCGGGTCTTCGGACTAAGAGGGAGAAAACCTCACTAAAAAGTTACCATAGAGTGGCGCTTCTCGGAGCGCCGCTGGGAGTGCGGGCCTGTTTTCCTGGCCCTGCTTCCTGCGCCCACTTTGGGTGCCACCGCCTCTCCCGGTACTTCTCTGCCTGGGCAGAGTGGACATGGGATGGGGTGTTGGACGGGCTCGGTGTGCACTCGCACTGCCGCCGGGCAGACAGCGGAGGCTTCTTCCTTCCGTCTTCGGACGTTTTTATTTTTTGTTTTCTCCCCCCCTTTACCTTTTATTTTTACACTTTTACTTTTATTTTTGTCTTCTTTCCCCCCTCCCCCCTTTTTACCTTTCCCCCTTTTATTCTTTCCTTTTCCCCTCTTCCACCTTCGTTGTCACCGTCCCAGACTAGATCGTAATCCCGTAGTTTGCAGTGTCTGTGGTCACGTCTCGCGGCTGTCTACGGGACCGAGGGTCTTGGCTTAACCGCCCGGACCGCGTGCAAGGTAAGCACTATAAAAATCCCCTAATCTCAAGTTGCTGCCGCACGGCGAGGAGATGCGTGGCTGACAGGGAGGTCAGTCTCTAGTGCGGCCCCCTCAGGGCACCAGCCGCCGCCCTGAGGTATTAGGCTTGCCCGGGTATTGCGGGATCTCTGCCCGGGTCGACTGTTTATTTCTCCCGCACTCGTGGGTTTAATTATGGATTCCAATATTAAAAACCAAAAAACCATACCGAAGTCGGTCGACAAACCGGTAACTCGCACGCCCAGTAATGCGGGTTCCAAGGATGATGAGCGCTTGAAAGCGCTGAAGGAGCAGTTGGAGCTGTCCGAGTCGGATAGCTCCATAGTATCGATGATTAGCGTGCGCAGCGCGGAAAGCCCAAGTCGGGCACTGCGCAAGCGCCCACGCTCGGAGCCAGGCTCGGCTTCGAGCGATGAAGGAACCCCCACTAAACCGAAATTAACGGTAAGGGGTTTCAAAACTCGTGGACGACCGCCCACCCACGGGCACTTTGTGGGCCTGGGCAAGGCTCGCGCGGAGCTCGCAGCCGCCAAGCGGCGCGCAAAGCTCCTCGAGCGCGACGAGGAGGAAGAGAGGCGCATTGAAGCGGCCACGAAGAAAGTGGTCGCCGATCGAAGCTCGCGTCTCTCGGAGACTTCCGCCGGCGAGCCGGACGAGGCCACTGCCACTGACCTGCGGTCACGCCTTAAAAGCGCCCTGGAGGCCATAACTATGGTCTCCAAAAAGTCAAAGGGCCTGAAAGGGACGAGTCAGAAGTCCCTAAAGGAGTCGGTGGCCGCGATAAGTGAAATCGCGGACGTTCTCCTCAGTCGCACAGCGTCTGAGGAGACCAGGAAACTGCAGGCGGAGAACGCCCGCCTCGCCACTGAAATCGCGGCCCTAAGGCGCGAACAAGAGGAGCTCCGCGCTGCAATCGAGAAGCGGGACAGTACCGACGCACCGGCAAAGTCCTCGGAGGACTTGGTTGCCCTCCGAAGAGAGATGGCTCAAATGAGGCAGTGTCTCTCTGCTCTGGAGGGCAGAATAATAAGTCCTCCACTAGCGAGCCGGCAAGCGGCCCAGCAACCGCAGCCGCCCCCGCAGCCACAGCCGCAGCCGTCAACATCCTACGCGGCTGCAGCGGCTGCACCACGACAGGCCACGACCACGGCGCCCAAGAAAGCCGCGGCAACTCACGCCCCAAAGGGCAGGAAGAGGGGCCAAAAGAAGGCCCAGCCCGCTCCTGCTGCCCAGCAAACCAACGTGCCGGCGACCTCCGCCCCCCTAGCTCCCCGACCTGACGGCTGGCAGACCGTCGGGGAGAAGCAACAAGCGGCGAAGGAAAGAAGAAAGGCCAAAAAGAAGGAAAAGAAGGCGGCGAAGAAGGCGGCAAAGAAGCTCCGCACCCCCAGCTCCACTGCAGTGGTATTAACACTGCAACCTGCAGCATTGGAGCGGGGGACCACCTACGCGGAGCTCTTAAAGAAGGCGCGTGGGGCTATCGACCCCACCACGCTAGGAATAACGACGGGCCTCCGGTGTAAAATCACACAGACTGGGGCCCGCCTCATCGAGGTGCCTGGGGCCGGTAGCGCCCAGCAGGCCGACGCACTGGCTTTGAGCCTTCGCCAACTCCTTCCGGCGGAAGAGGTCAAAATCACCAGGCCCCAAAAGTGTGCGGAAGTTCGAATCGGGGGCCTGGATGATTCGATTATTGTGGACGAAGTCGTTGCCGCGGTCGCTAAGGCTGGGGAATGTCCCCCGGAACAAATCCGGTGCGGCCCGATTCGTCCGGGCCGTGCCGGTATGGGCACAGCCGTAATCACCTGCCCCGTGGCTGTGGCTAAAAAGTTGGCCGATGGCCGTCGGGTATTGATAGGCTGGGTGTCAGCGCAAGTGCGGCTCCTGGAGCCGAAACCGCAGAGGTGCTTCCGCTGTTTGAGCGGTGGCCACGTTGGCGCAAAGTGCACCTCTGCGGTAGACTGCAGCGGCCGCTGCTTTAGATGCGGCCAGGCCGGCCATTTGGCCGCCAGTTGCGAGGCCCCGCCGCACTGCGTTTTGTGTGCGGCGGCGGGCAAGCCGGCCGACCATAGGGCCGGCACAAAAAGTTGCGCTGCACCCACCAAGAAGAAGGCAGCTAGAGACGGCCAATCGGCCAACAAGGGCGCCACTTCCGTGGCCACTGAGGCGTCAGGCGGCACGCCAAATATGGATGCCGATTAATGGCTACATTTTTGCGCCTCATTCAGGCGAATTTAAACCACTGCGCCAGAGCTCAGGACCTTCTTCTTCAGAGCATGGCGCAGTGGTCAATCAACGTCGCCCTCGTCGCCGAGCCGTACTTTATCCCCCCCCGTGACGATTGGGTGGGGGACCTCAGCGGCTCGGTGGCGTTAATTTCGTTAGCCGCCGCCCGCACCCCGTCCTTCGAGAATATCTACCGAGGGCGGGGCTGCGTCGCAGCACTCGTAAAGGATACGGTTGTGGTGGGTGGCTACTTCTCACCCAACCGTTCCCTCGCCGACTTCGAGGAGTATCTCCTCGAATTGAACGTCGTCGTCGCTCGCAGCCGTCCTCGCGTCGTGCTCTTCGCCGGGGACCTCAACGCCAAGTCTACGGCTTGGGGTTCTCCGGCCACAGACGCTAGAGGCGAGCTGCTGGAGCAGTGGGCCGTCGAGAACGGCCTGCTCGTCCTCAATCAGGGGTCAGTGCATACGTGCGTGCGTCAGCGGGGCGGTTCCATTGTGGACGTTTCTTTTGCGAGCCCCGCACTAGCACGCCGTATCCGAGACTGGCGCGTCGTCGAGGAGGTGGAGACGTTGTCGGACCATCGTTATATTCGGTTCGACGTCTCCGCCGAAACAGTCAACTCCGACGCCCCAGTCCGAAGAGGCCCGATTGAGGGCGGTCCGCGTTGGGCCTTGAAAAGGCTGAATCGGGAGGCCCTCCTGGAAGCCTCCATAGTCCAGGCCTGGGTATCAACACCTTCCAGGCCTGATGATATTAATATGGAGGTGGATTGGTTCAGGGGGGCAATGACGCAAGTTTGCGATGCGGCGATGCCTAGAGTCCGTAACACGTCTGGGCCACGCCGGGTGTACTGGTGGAACGACACCATCGCGCAGTTGCGGCGAATCTGCGTCGCAGCGCGCCGCCAGTACGCCCGGTTTCGCAGGAGGCGTCGCCGCCCTCCCGATTACATTGCCCGGGAGGCGGAATTGTACGAGGCATACAGAGCGGCCAAGAGCAACTTGAAGGAAGCTATCTGGCGGGCCAAGCAAGACGCCCGCCAGGAACTGCTGGAGACGCTAAATGAAGATCCGTGGGGGCGCCCATATTTAATGGTCAGGAACAAGCTACGTTCCTGGGCGCCCCCTCTAACGGAAAGTCTCCGGCCAGAGCTGGTGGAAGAAGTTGTGGCCGCTCTGTTCCCGTCGCGGGCGGAACATATCCCTCCGCCCATGACGGCGCCGCCTTCCGCGGCAGCCAACGCGGACATAGACGACGACGTTCCCGAGGTGACTCGGGTAGAACTCCGAGCGGCGGTGTTGAGGATAAAAAACACCGCCCCAGGACCCGACGGCATTCCCGGCCGAGCGTGGGTCCTGGCAATGGAGGAGCTCGGACCCCGACTAGGGAGACTCCTCACAGCGTGCCTTGAGGGGGGCCAGTTTCCACGAGTCTGGAAAACGGGGAAGCTGGTCCTCATCAAAAAGGCAGGGCGCCCGGCGGACAGCCCGTCCGCCTACCGGCCCATAGTGTTGTTGGACGAGGTCGCGAAGATTTTTGAGTATATCATCGCGGAGCGCCTCGTCCACCACCTTACCACAGTGGGCCCGGATTTGGCGGACGTGCAGTTTGGTTTCCGCCGAGGGCGCTCAACAATAGACGCTATCAGGTCAGTGAGGAGTCTGGCGGAGGAACAGGTTTCCCGGGGCGGGGTGGTCTTGGCGGTGTCTCTTGACATCGCCAACGCTTTCAACACCCTGCCCTGGAGTTGTATTCGTGAGGCACTCACCTATCATGGAGTGCCTCCATACCTCCGCCGTATAGTCGGGGATTATTTAAATGAGAGAAATATCGTATACCCGAGTCATCTCGGTATTAGTCGGCGAGTTATGTCGTGCGGTGTTCCACAGGGGTCGGTCCTCGGCCCCCTTCTGTGGAACATCGGCTACGACTGGGTGCTGCGCGGTACGCTCCTCCCTGGCGTGGGTGTCACTTGTTACGCCGACGACACCCTCGTCACTGCGAGTGATAAGACGTACCGGGCGGCGGCTATAAGGGCGACCGCTGGGGTCGCACAAGTCGTTGGAAGGATCCGGCGTTTGGGCCTAGAGGTGGCCCTCTCTAAATCCGAGGCCATTTGTTTCCACGGGCCTCGGAAACGGCCACCCGCAGGGGCCCACATTATGGTAGGAGGGGTCCGCATCGGCATTGGGACGAGCCTAAAATACCTGGGGCTCGTACTCGATAGCCGATGGGATTTCCGTGAGCACTTTGGACGCTTGGCCCCCAAACTTCTAGGGGCAGCGGCAGGATTATCGCGACTGCTGCCCAATCTGGGGGGGCCAACCGCCTCCTGCCGGAGGCTCTACGAAGGAGTCGTGCGGTCCATGGCCCTTTACGGGGCCCCGATATGGGCGCACAACCTGACGGCCCACAATATCACGGCGCTTCGCGCACCGCAGCGCGCCATGGCCGTCAGGTTAATACGAGGCTACCGCACGGTCTCATTCGAGACAGCGAGCCTCCTAGCCGGATCACCGCCCTGGGATCTGGAAGCTGAGCTGCTGGCGTCACTCTATACATGGCGCCAGCAAGCTCTGGAGCAGGGCGAGAGACCGGCGCACCGTGACATCGAGGCGCGTCGGTCGGAGCTCCGCCAGATCCTAGTGGCGGAGTGGAAGAGCAGACTTGTGCACCCCAGCGCCGGGCACGCCACGATAGTGGCGGTAAGTCCCGTGGTTGAAGAGTGGTCGGAGAGACGTCATGGCGTCCTCACCTTCCGGCTGACACAAATCCTCACCGGCCATGGTTGTTTTGGCCGGTATTTGTGGAGGATAGGCCGGGAGGAAACGCCCGGATGCCACCATTGTGGCAGCAGCCGCGACCCCGTAGAAGACACGGCGTTGCATACATTGGCGGAGTGCCCAGCCTGGGCATCGCAGCGCCGTGATCTGGTCGCGGCTCTTGATACGGTTGTCCTCTCGCTCCCGGCCGTAGTTCTGTCTATGGTCCGGAGTGAGAGGTCCTGGAACGCCGTCGCCTCCTTCTGCGAAGCAGTCATGCTGAGCAAGGAGGCGGCGGAGCGGGAGAGGGAAATACATCGCCCTCTCCCCAACCGTAGGTCCGGGCGTCGAGGACGTCGAATAAGAGATGACCTCCGACCACCCTAATTTAATTTAGTGCCTGCGGACGGTGAGCGCTGGGGCTGCTCCCTGTCCGCCTAAAGGCGGGAGGCGGTGCGTGTCCTCGCCGCCTCCCAAGTAGCTTTGTGAGGTGATGGATGCAAGAAGTTTGATGGATGCAAGAAGTTTGATGGATGATTGCGAGATCATATGTAGACGGGGCCCGCCAACACCAACGGCGGGCCAATCCCGGGCGGGGTCGCGAGAAAGTATGCAAATCGCGAATCGCGTGACCCCGCCAACATACGGGACCCGTAGGGACACCGCGGTGGTTTTTAGTGGGTATGCCCCGAACGCCTGTAGGGGAGAGCCTCCACATACCTCCTCCGCCAGTCCCAAGCCCAGCCGTTCTAATGGCTGGGTTGGCGGAGTTGAGATGACTCATAAGGAGAGTTTTACCACCGTAGTGAACAAAAAAAAAAAAAAAAAAAAAAGGTTAGGTTAGGTTCCTTCTTTCAATCTCTCCCCCCCCCCGCCCCGTTGTCACCGTCACCCCAATCTCGTAATCCCGTAGTTTGCAGTGTCTGTGGTCACGTCTCGCGGCTGTCTACGGGACCGAGGGTCTTGGCTTAACCGCCCGGACCGCGTGCAAGGTAAGCACTATAAAAATCCCCTAATCCTAAGTTGCTGCCGCACGGCGAGAGGATGCATGGCTGACAGGGAGGTCAGTTCCTAGTGCGGCCCCCTCAGGGCACCAGCCGCCGCCCTTGAGGTATTAGGCTTACCCGGGTATCGCGGGATCTCTGCCCGGGTGGACATTTTATTTCTCCCGCCCTCGTGGGATTCATTATGGATGTTTCTTTATTACAAAAAACCCCCCCCATACCGAAGTCGGTTGACGAACCGACCCGCACGCCCAGTATTGCGGGTTCAAACGCGGAGCGCGTTACATCGCTCAAGGAGCAGTTGGAGCTGTCCGAGTCGGATAGCTCCACAGTCTCAATGATTAGCGTGCGCAGCGCGGAAAGCCCAAGTCGGGCACTGCGCAAGCGCCCACGCTCGGAGCCAGGCTCGGCTTCGAGCGATGAAGGAACCCCCACTAAACCTAAACTAACAGTGAGGGGTTTCAAAACCCGTGGACGACCGCCCACCCACGGGCACTTTGTGGGCCTGGGCAAGGCTCGCGCGGAGCTCGCAGCCGCCAAGCGGCGCGCAAAGCTCCTCGAGCGCGACGAGGAGGAAGAGAGGTGCATCGAAGCGGCCACGAAGAAAGTGGTCGCAGAACGAAGCTCGCGTCTCTCGGAGACTTCCGCCACCGAGCCGGATGAGGCTACCGCCACCGATCTGCGGTCACGCCTCAAAAGCGCCCTGGAGGCCATAACTATGGTCTCCAAAAAGTCAAAGGGCCTTAAAGGGACGTGTCAGAAGTCCCTAAAGGAGTCGGTGGCCGCGATAAGTGAGATCGCGGATGCTCTCCTCAGCCGCACAGCGTCTGAGGAGACAAAGAAGCTGCAGGCGGAGAACGCACGCCTCGCCACTGAAATCGCGTCCCTTAGGCGCGAACAAGAGGAGCTTCGTATCGCATTCCAGAGGCGCGCGGAGGGCAATGCGCCGGACAAGGCCACGGAGGACTTGGCTGCCCTCCGCAGAGAGATGGCCCAGATGAGGCAGAGCCTCTCCGCCCTGGAGGGCAAATTATTAATAAGGCCCCCTACGGCGAGCCGACAAGCGGCCCAACAACCCCAGCCGCCCCCACAGCCGACCCCGCAGCCGTCAACCTCCTACGCGGATGTAGCGGCTGCAACACGACAGGCCACGACCACGGCGCCGAATATAGCCGCGGCATCTAACGCCCCAAAGGGCAGGAAGAGGGGGCAGAAGAAGGCCCAGCCCGCTCCCGCTGCCCAGCAGACCAGCGTGCCAGTGACCTCAGCCCCTCCAGCTCCACGACCTGACGGCTGGCAGACCGTCGGCGACAAACAGAAAGCGGCGAAGGCCAGAAGAAAGGCAACGAGGAAAGAGAAAAAGGCGGCCAAAAAGGCGGCAAAGAAGCTCCGCGCCCCCAGCTCCACAGCAGTAGTTCTTACGCTGCAACCAGCAGCCTTGGAGCGGGGGACCACCTACGCGGAGCTATTAAAGAAGGCGCGTGGGGCTATCGACCCCACCAAGTTAGGAATAACGACGGGCCTCCGGTGTAAAATCACACAGACCGGGGCCCGCCTCATCGAGGTGCCCGGGGCCGGTAGCGCCCAGCAGGCAGATGCACTAGCCTCGAGCCTCCGCCAACTTCTGCCGGCGGAAGACGTAAAAATCACCAGGCCCCAAAAGAGCGCCGAGGTTCGGATCGGGGGCCTGGATGATTCGATAGTTGCGGATGAAGTGGTTGCCGCCGTCGCGAAGGCCGGGGAATGTCCCCCGGATCAAATCAGGTGCGGTCCTATTCGCCCGGGCCGCGCTGGGATGGGCACAGCTATTCTAACTTGCCCAGTGGCTGTGGCTAAAAAGTTGGCCGATGGCCGTCGGGTATTGATAGGCTGGGTGTCAGCGCAAGTGCGGCTCCTGGAGCCGAAACCGCAGAGGTGCTTCCGCTGTTTGAGCGGTGGCCACGTAGGCGCAAAGTGCACCTCTGCGGTAGACTGCAGCGGCCGCTGCTTTAGATGCGGCCAGGCCGGCCATTTGGCCGCCAGTTGCGAGGCCCCGCCGCACTGCGTTTTGTGTGCGGCGGCGGGCAAGCCGGCCGACCATAGGGCCGGCACAAAAAGTTGCGCTGCACCCACCAAGAAGAAGGCAGCAAGAGACGGCCAATCGGCCAACAAGGGCGCCACTCCCGTGGCGAATAAGGCGCCAGGCGTCACGCCAACAATGGATGTCCAATAATGGCACCATATCTCCGCCTTATCCAGGCGAACATCAACCACTGCGCCAGGGCTCAGGATCTTCTTCTCCAGAGCATGGCGCAGTGGTCAATCAACGTCGCCCTCGTCGCCGAGCCGTATTTTATCCCCCCCCGTGACGATTGGGTGGGGGACCTCAGCGGCTCGGTGGCGCTAATTTCGTTAGCCGCCGCCCGCACCCCGTCCTTCGAGAACATCTACCGAGGGCGGGGCTGCGTCGCAGCACTCGTAAAGGATACGGTTGTGGTGGGTGGCTACTTCTCACCCAACCGTTCCCTCGCCGACTTCGAGGAGTATCTCCTCGAATTGAACGTCGTCGTCGCTCGCAGCCGTCCTCGCGTCGTGCTCTTCGCCGGGGACCTCAACGCCAAGTCTACGGCTTGGGGTTCTCCGGCTACAGACGCTAGAGGCGAGCTGCTGGAGCAGTGGGCCGTCGAGAACGGCCTGCTCGTCCTCAATCAGGGGTCAGTGCATACGTGCGTGCGTCAGCGGGGCGGTTCCATTGTGGACGTTTCATTCGCGAGCCCCGCACTAGCACGCCGTATCCGAGACTGGCGCGTCGTCGAGGAGGTGGAGACGTTGTCGGACCATCGTTATATTCGGTTCGACGTCTCCGCCGAAACAGTCAACTCCGACGCCCCAGTCCGAAGAGGCCCGATTGAGGGCGGTCCGCGTTGGGCCTTGAAAAGGCTGAATCGGGAGGCCCTCCTGGAAGCCTCCATAGTTCAGGCCTGGGTATCAACACCTTCCAGGCCTGACGATATTAATATGGAGGCGGATTGGTTCAGGGGGGCAATGACGCAAGTTTGCGATGCGGCGATGCCTAGAGTCCGTAACACGTCTGGGCCACGCCGGGTGTACTGGTGGAACGACACCATCGCGCAGTTGCGGCGAATCTGTGTCGCAGCGCGCCGCCAGTACGCCCGGTTTCGCAGGAGGCGTCGCCGCCCTCCCGATTCCATTGCCCGGGAGGCGGAATTGTACGAGGCATACAGAGCGGCCAAGAGCAACTTGAAGGAAGCTATCTGGCGGGCCAAGCAAGACGCCCGCCAGGAACTGCTGGAGACGCTAAATGAAGATCCGTGGGGGCGCCCATATTTAATGGTCAGGAACAAGCTACGTTCCTGGGCGCCCCCTCTAACGGAAAGTCTCCGGCCAGAGCTGGTGGAAGAAGTTGTGGCCGCTCTGTTCCCGTCGCGGGCGGAACATATCCCTCCGCCCATGACGGCGCCGCCTTCCGCGGCAGCCAACGCGGACATAGACGACGACGTTCCCGAGGTGACTCGGGTAGAACTCCGAGCGGCGGTGTTGAGGATAAAAAACACCGCCCCAGGACCCGACGGCATTCCTGGCCGAGCGTGGGTCCTGGCAATGGAGGAGCTCGGACCCCGACTAGGGAGACTCCTCACAGCGTGCCTTGAGGGGGGCCAGTTTCCACGAGTCTGGAAAACGGGGAAGCTGGTCCTCATCAAAAAGGCAGGGCGCCCGGCGGACAGCCCGTCCGCCTACCGGCCCATAGTGTTGTTGGACGAGGTCGCGAAGATTTTTGAGTATATCATCGCGGAGCGCCTCGTCCACCACCTTACCACAGTGGGCCCGGATTTGGCGGACGTGCAGTTTGGTTTCCGCCGAGGGCGCTCAACAATAGAGGCCATAAAATCAGTGAGGAGTCTGGCGGAGGAACAGGTTTCCCGGGGCGGGGTGGTCTTGGCGGTGTCTCTTGACATCGCCAACGCTTTCAACACCCTGCCTTGGAGTTGTATTCGTGAGGCACTCACTTATCATGGAGTGCCTCCATACCTCCGCCGTATAGTCGGGGATTATTTAAATGAGAGAAATATCGTCTACCCGAGTCATCTCGGTATTAGTCGGCGAGTTATGTCGTGCGGTGTTCCACAGGGGTCGGTCCTCGGCCCCCTTCTGTGGAACATCGGCTACGACTGGGTGCTGCGCGGTACGCTCCTCCCTGGCGTGGGTGTCACTTGTTACGCCGACGACACCCTCGTCACTGCGAGTGATAAGACGTACCGGGCGGCGGCTATAAGGGCGACCGCTGGGGTCGCACAAGTCGTTGGAAGGATCCGGCGTTTGGGCCTAGAGGTGGCCCTCTCTAAATCCGAGGCCATTTGTTTCCACGGGCCTCGGAAACGGCCACCCGCAGGGGCCCACATTATGGTAGGAGGGGTCCGCATCGGCATTGGGACGAGCCTAAAATACCTGGGGCTCGTACTCGATAGCCGATGGGATTTCCGTGAGCACTTTGGACGCTTGGCCCCCAAACTTCTAGGGGCAGCGGCAGGATTATCGCGACTGCTGCCCAATCTGGGGGGGCCAACCGCCTCCTGCCGGAGGCTCTACGAAGGAGTCGTGCGGTCCATGGCCCTTTACGGGGCCCCGATATGGGCCCACGACCTGACGGCCCACAATATCACGGCGCTTCGCGCACCGCAGCGCGCCATGGCCGTCAGGTTAATACGAGGCTACCGCACGGTCTCATTCGAGACAGCGAGCCTCCTAGCCGGATCACCGCCCTGGGATCTGGAAGCTGAGCTGCTGGCGTCACTCTATACATGGCGCCAGCAAGCTCTGGAGCAGGGCGAGAGACCGGCGCACCGTGACATCGAGGCGCGTCGGTCGGAGCTCCGCCAGATCTTAGTGGCGGAGTGGAAGAGCAGACTTGTGCACCCCAGCGCCGGGCACGCCACGATAGTGGCGGTAAGTCCCGTGGTTGAAGAGTGGTCGGAGAGACGTCACGGCGTCCTCACCTTCCGGCTGACACAAATCCTCACCGGCCATGGTTGTTTTGGCCGGTATTTGTGGAGGATAGGCCGGGAGGAAACGCCCGGATGCCACCATTGTGGCAGCAGCCGCGACCCCGTAGAAGACACGGCGTTGCATACACTGGCGGAGTGCCCAGCCTGGGCATCGCAGCGCCGTGATCTGGTCGCGGTTCTCGATACGGTTACCCTCTCGCTCCCGGCCGTAGTTCTGTCTATGGTCCGGAGTGAGAGGTCCTGGAACGCCGTCGCCTCCTTCTGCGAAGCAGTCATGCTGAGCAAGGAGGCGGCGGAGCGGGAGAGGGAAATACATCGCCCTCTCCCCAACCGTAGGTCCGGACGTCGGGGACGCCGTACAAGAGACGACCTCCGACCACCGTAATTTATCTTAGTGCCTGCGGACGGTGAGCGCTGGGGCTGCTCCCTGTCCGCCAAAAGGCGGGAGGCGGTGCGTGTCCTCGCCGCCTCCCAAGTAGCTTTGTGAGGTGATGGATGAGAGAAGTTTGATGTATGCAAGAAGTTTGATGGATGATTGCGAGATCATATATAGACGGGGCCCGCCAACACCAACGGCGGGCCAATCCCGGGCGGGGTCGCGAGAAAGTATGCAAATCGCGAATCGCGTGACCCCGCCAACATACGGGACCCGTAGGGACACCGCGGTGGTTTTTAGTGGGTATGCCCCGAACGCCTTTAGGGGAGAGCCTCCACATACCTCCTCCGCCAGTCCCAAGCCCAGCCGTTCTAATGGCTGGGTTGGCGGAGTTGAGATGACTCATAAGGAGAGTTTTACCACCGTAGTGAACAAAAAAAAAAAAAAAAAAAAAAAAAAAAAAAAAAAAAAAAAAAAAAAGGTTAGGTTAGGTTAGGTTAGGTTAGGTTAGGTTAGGTTAGGTTAGGTTAGGTTAGGTTAGGTTAGGTTAGGTTAGGTTAGGTTAGGTTCCCCCCCGTGGGATCTCCACCTTGTCGTGGTGGGGGGGCTCAGTAACCGTGGATTGGTAACCCGCGGTGAAGCTAAGAGGGATCCAGGAGGGGACGCTCCGCGTGGGCTTGACTGGGCCTGCGCAGGATGCGTCCAACGGTGCGGGTGCGGGGGACAGTTCTGTCTGTCCCTCGCAGTCGGGTGCGGTCGCGGGAGGAGAGGCGTGTCGGTGTTGCGTTGCCGCGCGCCCTATCTCCCGCGACCAAATGGGGGCGCACCATTCGATGCGTCGCGGTGGGGCCGCAGAGGAAGAGGAGATGCGGTGTTGCGTTGCCGTCCTCCCTATCCTCTGCGACCGCTGAGTGTTTTGGCGGCGGAGCCCAACACCTTAATCCGCCGCCAAGGGGGTTTTGTGCGGGGCCAGCCTGACCATCTGGCGGGCCAATACCCGTCGGGGGGTAGCGATGAATGCTTATGCGAAGCCCTACCCTCCGACACACGGGTACATGGCGGAAGTCGAGGTGGTTTTTAGTGGAAACACCACATACTCCGGCTCTTATTTCCCCCAAGAGTCGGAGATCCGAAGGGATTTTCCACCTCGTAAAACAAAAAAAAAAAAAAAAAAAAGGTTAGGTTAGGTTGGGCACGCCACGATAGTGGCGGTAAGTCCCGTGGTTGAAGAGTGGTCGGAGAGACGTCACGGCGTCCTCACCTTCCGGCTGACACAAATCCTCACCGGCCATGGTTGCTTTGGCCGGTATTTGTGGAGGATTGGCCGGGAGGAAACGCCCGGATGCCACCATTGTGGCAGCAGCCGCGACCCCGTAGAAGACACGGCGCTGCATACATTGGCGGAGTGCCCAGCCTGGGCATCGCAGCGCCGTGATCTGGTCGCGGTTCTCGATACGGTTACCCTCTCGCTCCCGGCCGTAGTTCTGTCTATGGTCCGGAGTGAGAGGTCCTGGAACGCCGTCGCCTCCTTCTGCGAAGCAGTCATGCTGAGCAAGGAGGCGGCGGAGCGGGAGAGGGAAATACATCGCCCTCTCCCCAACCGTAGGTCCGGGCGTCGGGGACGCCGTACAAGAGACGACCTCCGACCACCGTAATTTATCTTAGTGCCTGCGGACGGTGAGCGCTGGGGCTGCTCCCTGTCCGCCAAAAGGCGGGAGGCGGTGCGTGTCCTCGCCGCCTCCCAAGTAGCTTTGTGAGGTGATGGATGCAAGAAGTTTGATGGATGCAAGAAGTTTGATGGATGATTGCGAGATCATATGTAGATGGGGCCTGCCAACAACAACGGCGGGCCAATCCCGGGCGGGGTCGCGAGAAAGAATGCAAATCGCGAATCGCGTGACCCCGCCAACATACGGGACCCGTAGGGACACCGCGGTGGTTTTTAGTGGGTATGCCCCGAACGCCTGTAGGGGAGAGCCTCCACATACCTCCTCCGCCAGTCCCAAGCCCAGCCGTTCTAATGGCTGGGTTGGCGGAGTTGAGATGACTCATAAGGAGAGTTTTACCACCGTAGTGAACAAAAAAAAAAAAAAAAAAAAAAAAAGGTTAGGTTAGGTTAGGTTAGGTTAGGTTAGGTTAGGTTAGGTTAGGTTAGGTTAGGTTAGGTTAGGTTAGGTTAGGTTCCCCCCCGTGGGATCTCCACCTTGTCGTGGTGGGGGGGCTTAGTAACCGTGGATTGGTGACCCGCGGTGAAGCTAAGAGGGATCCAGGAGGGGACGCTCCGCGTGGGCTTGACGGAGGCCTGCGCAGGATGCGTCCAAAGGGCGGGTGCGAGGGACAGTTCTTCTGTCCCTCGCAGTCGGGTGCGGTCGCGGGAGGAGAGGCGTGTCGGTGTTGCGTTGCCGCGCGCCCTATCTCCCGCGACCAAATGGAGGCGCACCATCGTTGCGTCGCGGTGGGGCCGCAGAGGAAGAGGAGATGCGGTGTTGCGTTGCCGTCCTCCCTATCCTCTGCGGCCGCTGAGTGTTTTGGCGGCGGAGCCCAACACCTTCATCCGCCGCCAAGGGGGTTTTGTTCGGGGCCCGCCTGACCATCTGGCGGGCCAATACCCGTCGGGGGGTAGTGACGAATGCTTATGCGAATCCCTACCCTCCGACACACGGGTACATGAGGAACACGGGTTGGTTTTTAGTCAGTAAGAGTCTGACAGTCCCCTTCGCCCTTCCCCCGGGGCGGAGGGACTCCATGAGGATTTTCCAACCCGATACCAAAAAAAAAAAAAAAAAAAAAAAAAAAAAAAAAAAAGGTTAGGTTAGGTTAGGTTAGGTTAGGTTAGGTTAGGTTAGGTTAGGTTAGGTTAGGTTAGGTTAGGTTAGGTTAGGTTAGGTTCCCCCCCTGGGATCTCCACCTTGTCGTGGTGGGGGGGCTCAGTAACCGTGGATTGGTGACCCGCGGTGAAGCTAAGAGGGATCCAGGAGGGGACGCTCCGCGTGGGCTTGGAGGGGCCTGCGCAGGATGCGTCCAACGGTGCGGGTGCGGGGGACAGTTCTGTCTGTCCCTCGCAGTCGGGTGCGGTCGCGGGAGGAGAGGTGTGTCGGTGTTGCGTTGCCGCGCGCCCTATCTCCCGCGACCAAATGGGGGCGCACCATTCGATGCGTCGCGGTGGGGCCGCAGAGGAAGAGGAGATGCGGTGTTGCGTTGCCGTCCTCCCTATCCTCTGCGGCCGCTAGGCGTTTTGGCGGCGGAGTCCAACACCTTAATCCGTCGCCAAGGGGGTTTTGTTCGGGGCCCGCCTGACCATCTGGCGGGCCAATACCCGTCGGAGGGTGGCGACGAGTGCTTAGGTGATGCCCCACCCTCCGACACACGGGTACATGGCGGCAGTCGAGGTGGTTTTTAGTGGAAACACCACATACTCCGGCTCTCATTTCCCCCAAGAGTCGGAGATCCGAAGGGATTTTCCACCTCGTAAAACAAAAAAAAAAAAAGGTTAGGTTAGGTTAGGTTAGGTTAGGTTAGGTTAGGTTAGGTTAGGTTAGGTTAGGTTAGGTTAGGTTAGGTTTTTTTTTTTTTTTTTTTTTTTTTTTTTTTTTTTTTTTTTTTTTTTTTTTTTTTTTTTTTTTTTTTTTATTTTTTTTTTCTCCTACCGCCGCTGTTAGTCGGCGCCTATTCTTAACCTAATTCTCTTTGTCATACCAGTTCTCGCTCTTATTCCTCTCGCACTTTCATTCCTCATACTGTATCTTTCTTGCATTCTTTCATCATACTTTCCCATTATGGGGGGATACCCATAGATTACCTATTCTGTACTTTCTTTTATTTTTAACTTACTTATAACTATGTACACGGGAGGGCGTAGGGGTTTTCATTTTTATTTGTTCCCATTTTTATTTTCACTTTACATTTATGTCTTAAATCTATTTACTTAATCTATTACATTGTGTGTCTTATTATATTAATTCTTATCTAGTTATTTATCTAATTTCTTATACTATTTACATTCTTACTTTTAGGGAAGCTTCTTTGCGTTCCTTTAACATACTTTCTTAACTTTATATTATGCCTATGTACATATTTTATAGAACCATCTATAGAATTGTGCATATTTACTTTAACTATTTCTCTTATTTACCATGTTTACCACTTTTTTAAGGAAACTAATAAGCTTGTCCCTGTCCTTTCCTACCATAATTTTCCCTACTGTATACCGGGTGATCTCTACCCCCAGTGCCTGCTTCAGGTTCTCGCGATCCACAGCATGAACAGGGCAGCAAAACAGGACGTGCTCAACCGATTCAGCCTGGATGGGGTCACAAACGCACGATGGATTCTCCTTACACTTGAAACGGGTCAAGTATTCTGAGAATCCACCGTGCCCCGTCAACGCCTGTGTTATGATCCCATCCAGGCTGAGCTTCCTAATCGTCGTGTACGCAGCCACCGCATCCGGGAAGAAGATCTTTGTAGTAGCAGCTGTGGCACCGGTGGTGTATCTCCGATTCCATTCATCAAGCGTTCCCAAACGAATGTAACGCTTGATGAATGAAATCGGGCACAAGTCGTAATCCGGGGCCCCCCTGCTATCGAGTGCGGCCTCTTTGGCGAGCTGATCCACTCTTTCGTTGCCCTCAAACCCTGCGTGCGCTTTGATCCAGAACAAGTTTACTATCTTGTTCTGGCGAGAAATGGATCTTAAGTTCTCTCTTGTTTCTACCGCTAGGGGATGAAGGCAATCGTGGTTTTTCACTGCCTGCAAGGCCGCCATCGAATCGCTGAAGACCCCGAATGACGACGCCGCGCTCTTCCGAATCTCCCCAGTCGCTCTGCATATCGCCAGGAGTTCCGCTTGGTAAACTGTGCAGTAATCTGGTAGCGCCAACTTGCGAGCGCGTATCTCGGCACCGTTTGTCCAAATGGACAACGCGGCTCCGACGCGCCCGCCGATCTTACTCCCGTCCGTAAACACACTGACGTCCGGGATTGGGTTGGCGCTATACTGCTCCTGGTCTGCCAGGATACCGAACTCCAGGTCGATACGCTCGGCGGGATGGGGAGACTCCAGTGCGGAAGACATCCGCTCCACCCCCCTGCCCCTCAGTACTGGCTGTGGTGCCCCCCTCTTGGCATCGTACAGCGATGCCACCTCGCGTATGCGAAGGTCGAGTGGGAGCACCCCAGCCAGCAAGAGGGAGGCATTCAGGGAGACAGTGCGGTATGCCTTGCACATTTGCTGTGCGACACCTCGTTGCACGGTGCCCAGCTGCTTTATGATCCCGATTTTATGGGCTGCCGGCGCCCATACGCTGGCCGCGTACAAGACGATTGGTTCTATCGCCGCGATATATATTGTCTTGACAATTTCGGGGTTTAGACCCCAGCTGACTTTTGCTGCCCTGGTCAATTGCTTGTGAACCGCGATCGCCTTTCGGCAGACGTTGCTCACATGCCGACTAAACGTTAGCTTGTCGTCGATGGTGACACCTAGCAACTTTAACTCTTTTGACATTTGAATGTCGACCCCGCCCATGCTCAAGCGTGGGGTGTCGTACTTTAGTTTCCTTGTGATTGTTATTGCGCAAGTTTTTTGCGGCGCGAATTTTAATTTGTTGTCGACACCCCACGCCCGAACATGTTCGAGGACGCCATTCGCCTGGAGCTCTATCTCCAGTGCTGTGTCACCATCGACGACAAGGACGATGTCGTCGGCAAACGCTTGGGAGTAGATCCCCCTACGCTCCATGCTCTTAAGGAGCGGGTCGAGAAGGAGATTCCAGAGAGTGGGGCCTCCTATGGAGCCTTGTACACAGCCTTTCGCCGTGGCTTTTGAGTACTCCTCTCCAGCGTACCTAACATTGACCCTCCGGTCATTCAAGTAGCTGCCGATGACCCCCCTCAGGTTCTCAGGACACTTTTCCTCAGCCAGACGAACTCTTATAGCTGGCCACCAGGCATTATCGAAGGCTCCCTCTATATCCAGAGATATTAATACAATAATTTTCTTCTGCTTTAGTTTCGTTTGCACGTGTTGCATCAGGGTATAGAGGGAGTCTTCGGTACTCCTTTGTGGCATGAATCCGTACTGGCGAGTACTCATCCTGGGTAGTAAATAAAACCTGAGGCGGGCCATCAGCATCTTCTCAAAGACTTTGCCCAATACGGGCAGAAGGCCAATGGGTCGGTACGCCTTCGGGGTGGTGTAATCGGGCTTTCCTGGCTTTCGCAAAACAACCACTACTGCCTCTTTCCAACTCCTGGGGAAATACCGGAGTTGGAGGCATTTGTTTGCGAGAGCCAGGAAAGTCCGTGGCGAGTTGGCGATAGCCCGGCTGCATATGTCGGCTGTGAGGCCATCCACTCCCGGGGCCTTCTTGGGGTTGAAGGACTCACTGGCCGCTCTTAGCTCCTGTAGTGTAAATGGCGGGTCGCAAGTACCACCTTGTTCCGCTATTTGCGATTCCGCTCTGATGCGGCTGTGGTATGGGTTGTCTAAACCGGGGTCGTCCTCTTGGTAGAAGGATTCCGCCAAATATTTGGCGGAATCCCTCTCCCCTAAGGTACAACCGTCCCTAACCAGCAGTGAGTCCTCCAACCTCTCCCTAGTTCTCCCGATCACCCGGTATATCCCCTCCCATACCCCCTCTCGGTCTTGCTTACTGCAGAAGGCCTTCCAGCTTTCCGTTTGGGCCCTCGACGCCTCCCTCTGGTACTCCTCCTTTTTCTCCCAATACTCTCTCAGGACCTTCGACAATCTGACCGGTGCGGCATTCCTTATCCTTCTTCTCCTACGGGAGACTTCCTTTTTCAGCACGGTGAGCTCTTCCGACCACCACGGCAGTGTGATCTTACTTGAATTTTTCTTACTCGGCATAGATGCCAAGCAAGCTTCTTTGATGACCTTTGTGTATCTATTAATTGTGTCATCCAGCGTTGTAGTACTATCTATATTTGTTATTTCTGCTTCTTCCAGTTGTTGTTCAGTGGCCAATTGGCCAAGTTTACCATGAAACTGTGGCCAATTGGCCTTCTTAGTGTTATAGATTCTGGTCGTTCTTTTGACCTCGATGCCTTTCGATTTCTGGAGAAACACTTTAAATACAATGCCGTTGTGGTCGGAGCTCACCATGTCCTCATCCACGCTCCATCCACTGACTCGCCCTAGGATGTTGGAAGTCCCTGCCGTAATGTCGATAAAACTGGTAATCCTGCGGTCTCCTCGGATAGTGTCGAAGGTCGGTGTGTCTCCGGAGTTGAGTACGTGGAGGTCGAGCTCCCCGAGAGCCCCAACGACCTCCTCCCCTCTCGCGTCAGTGGCGGAACTGCCCCACCACGTGCTCCTGGCGTTGACGTCCCCTCCAACGATTAACGGCTTGGAGCCGATCTTGAGCTTCACTGTCTTGAGATGCTCCAGGTACGGTTCCACTGGCTTGTCCGGCTCGAAGTAGACGGATGCCAGCGTGATCTCCCAGGCGCCAGTTTGGATCCCCACCACAACGATGTTATTTGTGGTGAGTTCTGGGTACTGTTTGACTCTAACGTCTTTGTTGAAGACAGCAATTGCCGCCTTAACAGTACCCTCCCCTAATACGGCGTTCTGGAAGACCCTAACTCCGCTGTAATTCTTCATCCGTCTACTTCCGCCGACATACGGCTCCTGCAGTAAGGCCGCAGTAAAGTGCCGTTTTTCACCTTCCTGAAGCATCTCGTCAGTCGCTAGCTTTTTTCGTTGGAGGTTGGCCTGGCCGAAGATATACGCGGCGGGAGCTGGGGGGGAGACTGGAGTGCCTTCAGCAGTAAGCAACCGAATCCCTGGCTAACTTGTCCCATTTTCTCCGCGTTAAACATGTATCGCTGAACGCGTTGTGCTCGGTGTTCGCCATTCCAATTTTCTTACAGTTCCTGCAGCACGGCGGCTCTCCAGCCAGCCGTTCGGCGCATTCTGCCCTCAAGTGGGGGCCTCCGCAGTGGCTGCAGCTGTCCGCCGTCTCCCTGCAGAATCTGCGTCCGTGGCCATAACCCAGACAGCGGGTGCACTGGACCAAGGGGCTCTGGTCCTCCGCCCGGACACGCTGTAGGTCTATATGAACGTGGCCTTTCAGTGTCACCCGCTGCCATACTATTGGCGACACACCGATCACAACGTGTTCGGTTAATGCATTCCGTGCTCTCCTCCGGTATTTCACGGTGGCCCTTGTTTCCCCACTGTCGAGGCCGTGAAAAACGTCCCGGTTCTGGTTCCTAAGGGCCTTCAAGATATCCTCGTCAGAGTTGATTTTCAGGACATCCTTAAGAACCAGCATCGGGTCCTTATTCTTCACCTCCTCGACAGTGAGGTCCCTTGCCCTCTCCGCAAGCCTTTCCTTGAGCTTACGCCTCTCGTCCTCCGTACAGACACCCATGATAATTTTCCGGTCTTTTCCCTTACGTACGCGCTCGACCCTTACCCAACCCTCCTTGGCGTCGACCGCTTGCCGGACCCTCTCCATCACCTCCTCTCCAGACTCCTCCTCATTAGTCGAGGCGACCACGATGGAGTGGAGGGTGTTCCTTTTGGGGGCCCGGCGCTCGGCTACCTCCGCATAAGAGGGTTTTGTAACCTCTGGTCTTGCTGTTGCTGCGACGCGAAGGGACTCCTGCAGCTCGTCTAACTTTTTTCTGTTTTCCAGCAGCAGCTGTGTGTGCTGCTCGAGTTTGGCTGCTATGTCTGTTTCTGTGGCAGCTTTTGGTACGGTTGGCGTTGGCGTTGGTATTTTAGGCGCTTTTTTGGCTGGCGCGCATGGTTCCAAATCGGTCCTGGTACGGCGCAATTCCTTAAGTTCCGCCTCCGCCTCCCTCACCAACACGTTTAGTCTATCCACGGCCTTCTTCACCTCCTCGACGATTTCGCGCTTTGTATTTTTGGACAACTCCAGTTGTCCTTTCGCCCTTGAGACGCACGCTGCCGCCTCCGTCGTGCGACTCAGGTAGGTCTTTCGGGGAGATGTTTGCTCCGAAGACACTGCCTTTGTTGTTGAAGACTTTTGCGCTGTTGCGACCTTAGTTGTCTTCGGAGCCGGTCCAGATGGTTTCCCAGTGCCCGATGCCATGGCGGTGGTAATGGGAACAGTAGTAGTGGTGGTAGTGCTGGTGGTATTGGTGGGGGATGCGGAGCCGGTTCTAGGCAGACTCCCCTCAATTTTGTCGATACTCCGGCGGACAGAGGGCTTGTCAACTGTCTTCTCCGGTGTCTTCGACACCGCCCTCTCCATGCTCATCCGCTTGTCAGGAGTCCTAAACATCGACTTCATTTTCCTAATTACGGTAGGAGGAACAGGGACAAGCTTGTAAAAGTTAAACGCTTCCCTGTTTGTCCGTTTGCTATGTTGCCCAATAAGGCCGTCGTTTGATCAATAAAGGATCAATAAGGAAATAGTCAAATACACAATATAAATAATTATAAAATAAAGTCACTTATTTAGGACTATAAAGCCTGAAGGCTGTGTCAAACAGTCAGCTATCTTAATTTCTATTTGGCAGGTCAATATAAATTCAAAATTTAGGTCAACGATTTTTGTGATTGGTAGAGTTAATGAGTCTACCGTCAAACAAACTGATTGTCTGCCGCTTATTTTGTGTCAGGCCAAAAAATTGTCGTTCAGGAGTGAAAAACAACAGCCCTACACCGAAAAACCCTTGGGACTCTATGTAGAGTCAATTCGCTGTTGTAGGGTTAAAGGGCTCCTCAAGCCCTTCCAAATGACACCAAACACGGCCCACCTAGCCCAAAGGGTCCCTGAGATACAGCGCTTCAAAATATCCGGCCTAACCTAGGTGACACCAAACACGGCCCACCTAGCCCAAAGGGTCCCTGAGATACAGCGCTTCAAAATATCCGGCCTAACCTAGGTTAAAAGGTTAACCGAAGGTTAAAACGCTGTATCTCCCGGACTATCCTTCCGAATGGCACCGTGCTTGGGTTCTCCTGAAAGGGCCTGGCGAGACCTACAAGGATTTTCAGCTTTCAGCCTGAAAAATTTTTCACTCCTGAAAACGGCTGAAAATGTGCCAGGCCTGCAGACCGTGCCACGCCGAGTCCCCGAGCGAAAACCCGGAGCTCCTAAGCCGCACCGTTTCGGAGCTATGGCCAGTTGAAGTTTTTCAAAATGGCGGCCGAGCTGTCAAACACCTTTTTTAACGTGTTATAGCTCCGCGACGGAGAAGCCGCGAACCCTCGAGTTTGGGCTCGGCGTACTCAGCGCAGCCCACCCTACCTGCCGGACCCACCTTCAGGATCCTGAAAATTTCAGGCTCCAAACGGCCTGAAAAGTAGTAGACCTGGAAGAGGTCGGTCTCTTGGTCAGGAATCCGGAAACCCCAACTCTCCCGGACCTATAGTTTCGGAGATACAGCCTCTAAAAGAAAAACAAAATGGCCGCCCAGCTGTCAAACGCCGTGTTTGGCACGCTGTATCTCCGCAACCGTTAGGCCTAGAAGGACCGGGTTTTTTCCTGAGTGACCGGCTTGACCCCGGCTATCTGCCAAGGTAGGTTTTGAAGCCTGAAACTTTCAGGCCTGGAAATCGCCTGAAAACTATTTTCACCTATTCTATACTTAAAACTAAACACGGCTAAAGAAATCCGGAATTTTTACGACCAACGGTTCGCGAGTTATGACGATTACAAATATTTAACCTGTAAAAACAAAATGGCCGAAAAAGGGTAACTTTTTTAAATGGAGTCGTATTTGACCCGGATTTGGGCTTCCTCTAGGATAAATACGTCTTCTAAAACTATTGGAAACATAAAATTTTGAATTTATTTATTATTTATTGAATTAAAAGGAAAAAATAGAAAAAATTCTATAACTTCGCCAATGTTGGTCGCAAAAATCCGGAAAAATTTTCAAAAAATAACATAAATAAGGCGCTATCGACACCAATTGACAACACACAAAATTTTGAAAAAACACATACAAAATTTTACAAAAAATCAAAAAATTCTGTTTTTCAATTTTCCCAGTCCAGGCAGGTGCTGAAAAATTTTTCCCAACCAGTGTCCCTGTAGAGGTCAGCAGCGCGCAGCCGATAACAGTCTCAGGACTGCTGAACTCCCTCTCGCTACCCGGCTGCAGGCCTCCAAAGTCCGGATCTTGTAATTGGAATAAAAAATTTTCCAGCAACCGGAAAATTTTTCTGGAAGTGCCTCCGTGCTATGTAAATAGTGATCAACGACTTGCCAAAATCCTGTGCGCGCAGCTCCACTCCTTCAAGTTTTTTCACGCACGTGGTGTGTGAAAAAATGTGATGCTTTCCCTTTTTCCGGGAAAACCCCTGGGTGTTTCGGGCTTCTGATGGTGGCGGCAGCTGCGGGCAAGTTGCCCCCTCCTGGATTCACCAAAAAATTTGGGGGTCGTCGATCTCGTTCACGAGTTATTGCACAAAAACTGATATTTTTAAACACTTTTTATAGGTTATAATTCCAGAATTTAGGTTTTTCCTGAATAACTTTTTTCTGCACTGAAATCCAGAGTGGCACTTTTTAACACTTGTGCGCGCCACGATCGCGCAACTTTTCGTGTATCGCACGTCCCGAAATTCGCACTATGTCCCGAAAAATGAATTTTTTCGCGCGGAGCAGTTATTTTTCGTGGCTGTCAGGGGCGCGGGCGACAGCCGTGTGTGGGTTAGGTTAGGTTAGGTTAGGTTAGGTTAGGTTAGGTTAGGTTAGGTTAGGTTAGGTTAGGTTAGGTTAGGTTAGGTTAGGTTAGGTTAGGTTAGGTTAGGTTAGGTTAGGTTAGGTTAGGTTAGGTTAGGTTAGGTTAGGTTAGGTTAGGTTAGGTTAGGTTAGGTTAGGTTAGGTTAGGTTAGGTTAGGTTAGGTTAGGTTAGGTTAGGTTAGGTTAGGTTAGGTTAGGTTAGGTTAGGTTAGGTTAGGTTAGGTTAGGTTAGGTTAGGTTAGGTTAGGTTAGGTTAGGTTAGGTTAGGTTAGGTTAGGTTAGGTTAGGTTAGGTTAGGTTAGGTTAGGTTAGGTTAGGTTAGGTTAGGTTAGGTTAGGTTAGGTTAGGTTAGGTTAGGTTAGGTTAGGTTAGGTTAGGTTAGGTTAGGTTAGGTTAGGTTAGGTTAGGTTAGGTTAGGTTAGGTTAGGTTAGGTTAGGTTAGGTTAGGTTAGGTTAGGTTAGGTTAGGTTAGGTTAGGTTAGGTTAGGTTAGGTTAGGTTAGGTTAGGTTAGGTTAGGTTAGGTTAGGTTAGGTTAGGTTAGGTTAGGTTAGGTTAGGTTAGGTTAGGTTAGGTTAGGTTAGGTTAGGTTAGGTTAGGTTAGGTTAGGTTAGGTTAGGTTAGGTTAGGTTAGGTTAGGTTAGGTTAGGTTAGGTTAGGTTAGGTTAGGTTAGGTTAGGTTAGGTTAGGTTAGGTTAGGTTAGGTTAGGTTAGGTTAGGTTAGGTTAGGTTAGGTTAGGTTAGGTTAGGTTAGGTTAGGTTAGGTTAGGTTAGGTTAGGTTAGGTTAGGTTAGGTTAGGTTAGGTTAGGTTAGGTTAGGTTAGGTTAGGTTAGGTTAGGTTAGGTTAGGTTAGGTTAGGTTAGGTTAGGTTAGGTTAGGTTAGGTTAGGTTAGGTTAGGTTAGGTTAGGTTAGGTTAGGTTAGGTTAGGTTAGGTTAGGTTAGGTTAGGTTAGGTTAGGTTAGGTTAGGTTAGGTTAGGTTAGGTTAGGTTAGGTTAGGTTAGGTTAGGTTAGGTTAGGTTAGGTTAGGTTAGGTTAGGTTAGGTTAGGTTAGGTTAGGTTAGGTTAGGTTAGGTTAGGTTAGGTTAGGTTAGGTTAGGTTAGGTTAGGTTAGGTTAGGTTAGGTTAGGTTAGGTTAGGTTAGGTTAGGTTAGGTTAGGTTAGGTTAGGTTAGGTTAGGTTAGGTTAGGTTAGGTTAGGTTAGGTTAGGTTAGGTTAGGTTAGGTTAGGTTAGGTTAGGTTAGGTTAGGTTAGGTTAGGTTAGGTTAGGTTAGGTTAGGTTAGGTTAGGTTAGGTTAGGTTAGGTTAGGTTAGGTTAGGTTAGGTTAGGTTAGGTTAGGTTAGGTTAGGTTAGGTTAGGTTAGGTTAGGTTAGGTTAGGTTAGGTTAGGTTAGGTTAGGTTAGGTTAGGTTAGGTTAGGTTAGGTTAGGTTAGGTTAGGTTAGGTTAGGTTAGGTTAGGTTAGGTTAGGTTAGGTTAGGTTAGGTTAGGTTAGGTTAGGTTAGGTTAGGTTAGGTTAGGTTAGGTTAGGTTAGGTTAGGTTAGGTTAGGTTAGGTTAGGTTAGGTTAGGTTAGGTTAGGTTAGGTTAGGTTAGGTTAGGTTAGGTTAGGTTAGGTTAGGTTAGGTTAGGTTAGGTTAGGTTAGGTTAGGTTAGGTTAGGTTAGGTTAGGTTAGGTTAGGTTAGGTTAGGTTAGGTTAGGTTAGGTTAGGTTAGGTTAGGTTAGGTTAGGTTAGGTTAGGTTAGGTTTTTTTTTTTTTTTTTTTTTTTTTTCTTTTTATACCCTCAGTCTTTTCCCCCGATTTCAACTTCAGGGACTTTTTACATCATAGGGCTGGTTTTGAATATCTTTTTTATTTTTATTTTCTTTAATTAATTATAAGTTGGGTTTACAATATCTTACATCTATTACAATGATAGTATTTTACATTTTCACTTCTATTTCATATACTACATACTACATACATTAGGGTGGGTTACCATTTACTATGAGAGCCTTATTCTATACATGTCTTCTTACATGGGTACTACACAATACAATACTTCTATCTATACACCTATGTTCATATTTTTACTGTCCTATTTCTGCTACATTTTCGGAACACTTCTTCTGCTAGTTTTATAAATGTATTGTTATTATATTATTATAATATATACCTACATTTAATTATTTATCGTGCTATGTCTTTTCTTTACTCTGTTTATTGTTTTAGTACCGAATTCTATGAATGTGCTCCTACATTTCTCGTTTCCAATCAATTCAGAAAGGTTTTCTTTATTTATTACCATGTCAATTTTTTGTTCAGTTTCGTACCTGTCCACCGCAAATATGGGGCACTCGCACAGCACGTGAAGTACGGTTTCATCCTGATCCGGTTCACACAGACACGATGGGTCCGCCCTGCACTTGAACCTATACAAGTATTGGGCGAAGCCACCGTGCCCTGTCAGCATCTGTGTCAAGACGGGGCTAAGTGTAATTTTTCTTAATATTCTATAGGCCTCAACTACGTCCGGGAAGAATATCTTGGTCACCATTGCTGTGTCTCCTTCTTTGTAACGCCGATTCCATTCGTCAAGCGCACCCTTTCGGATATGCCGCTTGACGAATGATATCGGGCATGCTTGATAGTGCGGCGCCGTCTTCATTTTGGTTGCTGCCTCCCTGGCCAGTTGGTCGGCCCTCTCATTACCTTCATGACCAGCGTGGGCTTTTATCCAGAACAAAGACACATCTTTGCCCTGGATCCTCGCCTCGCGCAGGTTTTGCCGCGCCCTCACCGCTAACGGGTGGAGGATCTTAGGGTTGCTCACCGCCAGCAGGGCCGCGCGAGAGTCGCTGAACACGCCGAAACTAGTTTCGGCATGTCCAACGACCATCGCGGCCGCCTCACATATGGCGAGTAGTTCAGCCTGGTAGACCGTGCAGTAGTCTCGGAGCTTAAATTTGGCGGCTCGGTGTTCCGCTGAGTTAATCCATACGGATAGCGCAGCTCCCACCTTGCCGTCAATCCTACTTCCGTCCGTGTATATTTGTACTGCCTGGGTGGCGTGCAGTGACACCTCATCTGGATCTACCAGGCTTACGAACTCCTCATTCATATGCTCTGCGGGGTGTAGATTTGCCTTATAGGGTACCGTCGCCTCCACCTCTATGTCCGCCAGCTCCGGCCCGAGCACACCTCTCTTCGCCTCATAGATCGTCGCCAGTTCTCGTACCCTGAGGTCGAGAGGGAGTATCCCGGCCAGTACGAGTGCCGCACTTAAGGAGACAGTCCGGTATGCTTTGCAGATCTTTTGTGCAAACCCTCTCTGGACCTGATACAGTTGTTTTTGCACCCCTTTTTTCATTGACGCAGGTGCCCATACACTCGCTGCGTACATTATTATCGGCTCTATTACCGCTACGTAGATCGTCCTGATTATCTCCGGAGAGAGTCCCCACTCCAGTTTGGCCGCTCTGGCCAGTTGTTTGTAAATACCCACAGCCTTACGACAGACATTCGCCACGTGCGAGTTGAATGTCAACTTATTGTCTATCGTAAGGCCGAGTACCTTAATCTCCTTTGACATCGAAATGTCCTCCCCACCCATGCGCAGGAGTGGGATGTCGTATTTAAGTTTATTGGTTATTACCATAGCCATGGTTTTGTGTGGCGCAAATTTAAGCTTATTAACGACACCCCACTCCCGCACATAGGCGAGTGCTTCATTTGCCTGTCTCTGGACTTCCAGAGCTGTCTCCCCGGAAAAAATCAGCACGACGTCGTCTGCGAAAGCCTGGCAGTAATCACCCCTGGCTTCCAAGCCTTTCAATAGTGGGTCCAACAAGATGTTCCAAAAGGTTGGACCCCCGATTGATCCCTGCACGCATCCTTTGGTGGTTTCGGTTGTGTACTCTGCTCCTGCGTATCTCACTCTCACCCTGCGCCCGGTCAGATAGCTATCTACCACTCGCCGGATGTTTTTGGGACAGCCTGTTTCTGCTAGCCGGCATCTGATCGCGGGCCACCACGCACTGTCGAAGGCTCCCTCTATGTCTAGTGACACCAGTGTAATCAACTTTTTCTTTTTAAGTTCAGTTTTGATGTGAGTCATCATGGCATAGAGGGAGTCCTCGGTGCTGCGCTGTGGTGTGAATCCGTACTGTCGTTTGCTTAGGTTGTCGATGGTATGCCACCTAATCCTTTGGACAAGCATTTTCTCCCAAATTTTCCCCAGTACCGGCAAAAGCCCAATCGGACGGTACGATTTGGGTTTTGTATAGTCATCTTTCCCGGGTTTGGCCAAGATAACTACTACCGCCTCCTTCCAGGCTGTTGGGAAGTGAGACAGGGCGAGGCACTTGTTAATGAGCTCCAAAAAGAGCTCCGGGTTGAGGTTAATAGCCGCCCCGCAGATATCGGGTGTTAATCCATCCATCCCAGGTGCCTTTTTAGGGTTGAAGCTGCTCGCTGCCCACAGCAGTTCTCCCAGTGTGAATGGAGGATCTGATGTATTATCATCTTCACCTACATTCACTCGTTCGGCTTCTTTTCTTATTCGCTTGTGGGCCTCGTTGTCTTCTTTAGCTTCGTCCTTGGGGTAGAAGGTCTCCGATAGAGCTCTAGCAGACTCACTTCCTTCCAAAACCCTGCCATTTTGGACCAGCGGAATATCCTCCTGTCTATTTATTGTTCGACCTATCACTCTATAGATCCCATCCCACATACTTTCCTTTTCCTGTTTTCCACAAAATTCCTTCCAACTTTTAGTTTTAGAGTTTTTCACCATCTGTGCATACTCTTCTTTCGCTGTCAAATATTCCCGTAGGACCTTATCCCGACGTACTTGTGCTGCGTTCGCTATTCGTCTTCTGAGTCTTTTGACTTCCGCCTTCTTTTTTGTCAGATCTTCCGTCCACCAGGTCAATCCCTTTCGTTTCTTATCTATCACTTTTGGTATATGTTTTTCACACGCTTCCTCAATTCCTTTCGTATAGTCCCCAATTTTCCTATCTAATTCTTCTACGTTGTTAACTCTCCTAATTTCTTCTCTATCAATTTTGCCCTTTTCCCAATTCTGGGTGAGTTCCTGTCGGAATTCAACCCAGTTTGCCTTTTTTGGTATTGAATTTCCTGGTAGTTCTCTTTATGTTCACTCCATTTGATTTATTTAATTTTACCTCGAAAAGGATTGCTCTATGGTCGGAGACCGTTAAATCAGCGTCCAGTCTCCAGTTTACTATTTTACCCAGCAAGTCCACTGTGCACGTCGTGATGTCCACACTGCTCTTGTACACTCTACCTCCCCTATAGTAAAAGTATGTGGGATCGGATCCCCGATTTAGTAATTGTAGCCCCTCCTCATCGAGTGCTCCCGCCAAGCTCTCTCCTCTCCTGTTTGTCTCTACGCTGCCCCACCATATGTTCCAGGCATTTACATCTCCTCCCAGTATCGTGTTCCTACCCTCTGACTTCTCCATGACCCTGTGGATCTGTGCGATGTCCGCTTCTATATCACCGTCTCCCTCAAAATATACTGAAACTGCCAAAACTTCCCACGCTTCTGTCTTTAGACGAGCTACCGCAATGTTTTCTGTGGTCAATGTAGGGCACAACGTCAAGTCAATGCTATCATCAAATAGCACTATGGCTGCTTTGATCGTTTTGCCCGTGTTGGCCATGCACTGTACCACTCGTGTTCCTTGGTAGGTCTTCATAACTTTGGCGGCTCCAGTATAGGGCTCCTGTAGAAGGGCGAACGCTGCTTTCCTTTTACAGGCTTCCACCACGAGTTCTTCGGTCACTTGGCAGCATCTCTGAAGGTT
Source organism: Euclidia mi (assembly GCA_944739405.2). Classification (NCBI taxonomy): domain Eukaryota; kingdom Metazoa; phylum Arthropoda; class Insecta; order Lepidoptera; family Erebidae; genus Euclidia; species Euclidia mi. Next base: position 18,627 of record OX123205.2, on the reverse strand, counting down.
GGCTTGGATTACACGATACTGGCCTTCGTCTGTACCTGAGACTTGGGTGCCCTCAGCAGTGGTAGGCCACCGCAGCGCGCGCCAGCCGGTCCCACTTCCTGCGTGTTGGGCAGGAGTCACTGAATGCGTTGTGATCAGCGGTCACCAGCCCGGCTTTCTTGCAGTTTCTGCAAGAAGGCGGCTCCCCAGCCAAGAAGTCTGCGCACTCTGCCTTCAAATGAGGGCCTCCGCAGTGACTACAGCTGTCCGCCGCCTCTCTGCAGAACCTGCGTCCGTGGCCATAGCCCAGACAACGGGTGCACTGGACCAAGGGGCTCTGGTCTTCTGCCCGGACACGTTGAAGATCTATATGCACATGTCCTTTTTGTGTCACCCGTTGCCATACCGTTGGCGACACACCGATCACAACGTGTTCAGTGAGTGCGTTTCGTGCTCTTCGTCTAAACTTAATGGTGGCCCTCATTTCCCCACTGTCGAGGCCGTGAAAAACGTCCCGGTTCTGGTTCCTAAGAGCCTTCAGAATATCCTCATCAGAGTTTATCTTCAGGACGTCCTTAAGAACCAGCATCGGGTCCTTGTTTTTCACCTCCTCGACAGTGAGGTTTGTTGCCCTCTCCGCAAGCCTTTCTTTCAGTCTACGCCTGTCGTCCTCCGTGCCAACACCCATTATAATTTTGCGGTCCTTGGCCTTGCGTACGCGCTCGACCCTTACCCAACCCTCTTTGGCGTCAACTGCTTGCCGGACCCTCTCCATCACCTCCTCCCCAGACTCCTCCTCATTGGTCGAGGCTACCACGATGGAGTGGAGGGTGTTTCTCGTAGGGGCCCGGCGCTCCGCTACCTCCGCATACGAGGGTTTTGCAGCCTCTGGTCTTTCCGATGCTGCTACGCGAAGGGACTCCTGCAACGCGTCCAACTTCTTGCTGTTCTCGAGCAGCATCTGTGTATGCTGCTCGAGTTTAGCTACGATATCTGTGTCTGTGACCGGTTTGGGTACGGCTGGCGTTGGCGTAATAATTTTAGGCGCTTTTTTAGCTGGCGCGCATGTTTCTGACTCGGTCCTGGTACGGCGCAATTCTTTAATTTCCGCCTCCGCTTCCCTCACCAACACGTTAAGTCTGTCCACAGCCTTCTTAACCTCCTCCACTATCTCCCTCTTTGTATTTTTGGACAGCTCCAACTGTCCTCTTGCTTTTGAGACGCACGCTGCCGCCTCCGTCGTGCGACTCAGGTACGTCTTGCGTGGAGATGTTTGCTCCGAAGACACTGCCTTGGATGCTGTTGGCTTTTGTGCTGTCGTTGCGGCCTTTGTTGTCTTCGGAGCCGGTCCAGTTGGTTTCCCAATGCCCGATGCCATGGCGGTGGTGATGGGAACTGTCGTAGTGGTGGTAGTGCTGGTGGTATTGGTGGGGGAAGCAGAGCCGGTCCTAGGCAGGCTCCCCTCTATCTTGTCAATGCTGCGGCGGACGGAGGGCTTGTCTGCTGTCTTCTCAGGTGTCTTGGACACCGCCCTGTCCGTGCTTGTCCGCCGGTCGGGAGTCCTAAACATAGAGTTCATATTTGCTACGGTAGGAGGACAGGGACAACTTGTAAAAGTTGTAAAAGTAAAGATACGTCCCTGTTGCGTCAAGTTGTTTTGCCCAATAAGGCTGTCGTGTGGTCAAAGATCCCAAAAAAGGAACAGTCTACACAAAATACACAAAAACAAAAACCTAATACACACAAAATACAAAAAATATAAAATAATAATAATAAAATTCGCCCAATAGGGGGCCGTTAATGTCCCTTGGACCAGTCTTATTGATTAGTAGCCAAAAGGCTGTGTCGAACGGTCTTTTTCTTAGACTAAAGTAATAAGGTCAACAAAATTTTTCAGGTAGAGTCACTGACTCTACGTCACTCAGACCTAAGGTCTGGTCAATTTGAGGCGTCCAGGCGAAAATTTGGCGTTCAGAGGCAAGAAATTTGGCCCCTACGCCGAAAAGTCCGCTCGACTCTATGTAGAGCCAAACGGATGGCCCTATCCTGTAGAGCTCGCCAAGCCCGTTCAGGCGATACCAAACACGGCCCTCCTAGCCCAAGGGGTTCCGGAGATACGGCGCCTCAAATTTTTGATTAATCAATTAATTAATTGATTAATCAATGGTTAATACGCCGTATCTCCCGAACTATACCTCTCAAATACACCGTGTTTGGGCTTTTCTGAGAGGGCTCGACGAGATCTAGCAGAATCTTCAGGTTTCAGGGCTGAAAATTTCTTGCCTCTGAAATCGCCTGAAAGGTGTCTGGGCTCGTGGATGGTGCCCCGCTGAATCCCCGAGCGCAAACCCGGAGCTCCTATGTCCACCCGTCTCGGAGTTATGGCCGATAGAAACTTTTCAAGATGGCGGCCGAAGTGTCAAATGCACTTTTTGAAATTTAATAACTCCTCAACGGGAGGACCGCGAGCCCTCGAGTTTGGGCTCGGCGTAATCAGCGTGAGCTGCCCTATCCACTTGAGCCACTTTCAGGGCCCTGAAAATTTCAGGCTCCAATCCGCCTGAAAGGCGGCACGGGCGATAGTACCAGCCTCACTGAGCACCGCACCGAAAACCCCGACTTTCCCCGACCCCTAGTCTCGGAGATACGGCGCCCCAAAGTTCAGTTTGACAGCTGTCAAACTGTCAAACCTTATGTTTGGAACGCTATATCTCCGGAACCGTTCGCCGTAGAAAGCCCGGATTTCCTCTGGAGTGCTCAGCTCGAGCTCCGCTATGGTCCTGAAAGGGTTTTGGAGCCTGAAATTTTCAGGCCTGAAAAACGCCTGAAAACGCAAAATTCTTACAAACTACTTAAAACTACACACAGCATAAAAAATCCCAGATTTCTGCGACCAACGGTTCGCAAGTTATTGGGAGTTAAATATAATTAATAAATTAATCAAAATGGCGGCCGAAGTCCAAAATCGTCAATACGGGTCGTATTGACCCAGGGTTTGGGCTTCGGCCGATAAAAAAGGATGATACAAGACAGTTAAAATAATAAAATTTAGAATTTTCCTATTATTTACTGAATTATTTAATTAATTCAGTTAAAATTCAATAACTTTGCGACCGTTAGTCGCAAAAATCTGAAAAAAATGTCAAAAAACACATAAAATCAGACCGCTTCAGCTCCTATTTACAAACACATAAAATATTTACAGTAGGGTCCTGAAATTTTGTAAAAACTGAAAATTTCACTATTTTAATTTTAATAGCTAAGATAATTGTCCAAAAAATCCAAAACTTTGGTGCCGCGTAGTCCTCGCAAGCGCGCTTCAGGAGGCGTTTTCAGATCTCCGAAACTCCTCCCGGTTCCCGAGCTGCAGTTCTCCAAAGTTTGGACTTTCTAACTTAAATAGAAAATTTTCCGGTGGCCGGAAAATTTTTCTAAAAGTGCCTCCGTGCTTATAATAGTGTGAAGAATGACTTGCCAGAAGTTGGTGTGCGCAGCTCTGCTCCTTCCAGTTTTTTCCGGCCACGTGGTAAACAGTTTTTCCGTTTTCCCGGGAAAACCCTTGGGTGTTTCGGGCTTTCGATGGTGGCAGCAGCTGCGGGCAAGTTGCCCCCTCCTGGATTCACAAAAAAATTGGGGGGTCGTCGATCGTTCTGACGAGATATTCGACGAAAACTGTTAATTTTTTCACTTTGTTTTTAGGTTAGAACCCCAGAATTTCAGTTTTTCACTAATATCTTTTTTCCAACACTGCAATCCTTTAAGGCACTTTGTTCCACTTATGCGCGTCGCGATTGCACAACTTTTCGAGTATCGCACAAGTCTCTAAGTCAAAAATGTCCAAAGTTATTAAATTTTTTATAGCGGAGCTAGTTATTTTCGTGGCTATCAGGGGCGCGGTCGACAGCCGTGTGTGGGTTAGGTTAGGTTAGGTTAGGTTAGGTTAGGTTAGGTTAGGTTAGGTTAGGTTAGGTTAGGTTAGGTTAGGTTAGGTTAGGTTAGGTTAGGTTAGGTTAGGTTAGGTTAGGTTAGGTTAGGTTAGGTTAGGTTAGGTTAGGTTAGGTTAGGTTAGGTTAGGTTAGGTTAGGTTAGGTTAGGTTAGGTTAGGTTAGGTTAGGTTAGGTTAGGTTAGGTTAGGTTAGGTTAGGTTAGGTTAGGTTAGGTTAGGTTAGGTTAGGTTAGGTTAGGTTAGGTTAGGTTAGGTTAGGTTAGGTTAGGTTAGGTTAGGTTAGGTTAGGTTAGGTTAGGTTAGGTTAGGTTAGGTTAGGTTAGGTTAGGTTAGGTTAGGTTAGGTTAGGTTAGGTTAGGTTAGGTTAGGTTAGGTTAGGTTAGGTTAGGTTAGGTTAGGTTAGGTTAGGTTAGGTTAGGTTAGGTTAGGTTAGGTTAGGTTAGGTTAGGTTAGGTTAGGTTAGGTTAGGTTAGGTTAGGTTAGGTTAGGTTAGGTTAGGTTAGGTTAGGTTAGGTTAGGTTAGGTTAGGTTAGGTTAGGTTAGGTTAGGTTAGGTTAGGTTAGGTTAGGTTAGGTTAGGTTAGGTTAGGTTAGGTTAGGTTAGGTTAGGTTAGGTTAGGTTAGGTTAGGTTAGGTTAGGTTAGGTTAGGTTAGGTTAGGTTAGGTTAGGTTAGGTTAGGTTAGGTTAGGTTAGGTTAGGTTAGGTTAGGTTAGGTTAGGTTAGGTTAGGTTAGGTTAGGTTAGGTTAGGTTAGGTTAGGTTAGGTTAGGTTAGGTTAGGTTAGGTTAGGTTAGGTTAGGTTAGGTTAGGTTAGGTTAGGTTAGGTTAGGTTAGGTTAGGTTAGGTTAGGTTAGGTTAGGTTAGGTTAGGTTAGGTTAGGTTAGGTTAGGTTAGGTTAGGTTAGGTTAGGTTAGGTTAGGTTAGGTTAGGTTAGGTTAGGTTAGGTTAGGTTAGGTTAGGTTAGGTTAGGTTAGGTTAGGTTAGGTTAGGTTAGGTTAGGTTAGGTTAGGTTAGGTTAGGTTAGGTTAGGTTAGGTTAGGTTAGGTTAGGTTAGGTTAGGTTAGGTTAGGTTAGGTTAGGTTAGGTTAGGTTAGGTTAGGTTAGGTTAGGTTAGGTTAGGTTAGGTTAGGTTAGGTTAGGTTAGGTTAGGTTAGGTTAGGTTAGGTTAGGTTAGGTTAGGTTAGGTTAGGTTAGGTTAGGTTAGGTTAGGTTAGGTTAGGTTAGGTTAGGTTAGGTTAGGTTAGGTTAGGTTAGGTTAGGTTAGGTTAGGTTAGGTTAGGTTAGGTTAGGTTAGGTTAGGTTAGGTTAGGTTAGGTTAGGTTAGGTTAGGTTAGGTTAGGTTAGGTTAGGTTAGGTTAGGTTAGGTTAGGTTAGGTTAGGTTAGGTTAGGTTAGGTTAGGTTAGGTTAGGTTAGGTTAGGTTAGGTTAGGTTAGGTTAGGTTAGGTTAGGTTAGGTTAGGTTAGGTTAGGTTAGGTTAGGTTAGGTTAGGTTAGGTTAGGTTAGGTTAGGTTAGGTTAGGTTAGGTTAGGTTAGGTTAGGTTAGGTTAGGTTAGGTTAGGTTAGGTTAGGTTAGGTTAGGTTAGGTTAGGTTAGGTTAGGTTAGGTTAGGTTAGGTTAGGTTAGGTTAGGTTAGGTTAGGTTAGGTTAGGTTAGGTTAGGTTAGGTTAGGTTAGGTTAGGTTAGGTTAGGTTAGGTTAGGTTAGGTTAGGTTAGGTTAGGTTAGGTTAGGTTAGGTTAGGTTAGGTTAGGTTAGGTTAGGTTAGGTTAGGTTAGGTTAGGTTAGGTTAGGTTAGGTTAGGTTAGGTTAGGTTAGGTTAGGTTAGGTTAGGTTAGGTTAGGTTAGGTTAGGTTAGGTTAGGTTAGGTTAGGTTAGGTTAGGTTAGGTTAGGTTAGGTTAGGTTAGGTTAGGTTAGGTTAGGTTAGGTTAGGTTAGGTTAGGTTAGGTTAGGTTAGGTTAGGTTAGGTTAGGTTAGGTTAGGTTAGGTTAGGTTAGGTTAGGTTAGGTTAGGTTAGGTTAGGTTAGGTTAGGTTAGGTTAGGTTAGGTTAGGTTAGGTTAGGTTAGGTTAGGTTAGGTTAGGTTAGGTTAGGTTAGGTTAGGTTAGGTTAGGTTAGGTTAGGTTAGGTTAGGTTAGGTTAGGTTAGGTTAGGTTAGGTTAGGTTAGGTTAGGTTAGGTTAGGTTAGGTTAGGTTAGGTTAGGTTA